>CM077010.1:97412070-100324438 GCA_039090855.1 Macrothele yani
TGGAAACAATGCCGGAACTGCTTAGCCATTTTCTGGATGTTTTCTTCCTATTATTTTTTTTTTTCATTATACCTCTACGTCTTTTGACGAAGGTCATAAAAAAAAATGAAAAGGTGTGATTTAAATGCGGGTGTAAGTGAAAACTTGGCAGTAAAACTGTCAAAACTGTCAGATATTAGAATGTAACACACACACACACACACACACACACACACACGCACACACACGCACGATACACTGCTTTATTACGTAAATATCTGTTGATTCTGATTTTTTTTTATTTTCATCTCTTATGTTTTTAGGAATTTAAAATATATTTAAATACGTAATTGGTCTTCTCGAATCAATATCTGCAGTCAAAACTGAACGGATTTAGTTTATAGTATATCTCTTCTTCTGGTAATCCGTGTTCAGTAGATCTATTTAGGAAGGAGATAAAGGAAATACGTTTTATTTTTCTAATGCTACATATATGGTTAAGGCACATGCTTAGTATTTGTATTATTTGGAACACCTAGTAACATCTACAAGAGGAAGCTGTAATAAAAAACTACTAAAACCTGTAAATCACCTTTTTGCACTTTAATTTCAGAATCTCAGTTATTTAAAAGCTAAAGAGCACAAGGTCGGCTCTCTGCTTTAGAGGATACGCCTTCAAATTTGTTTAAAGTAAAACAAAACTACTTAATGAACACAAACAAACTGTAATCTGTAAGAACGAACTTTTGATGTTTTAATAAATATTTAGGTTAAGAACACGTCCTTCCATAACAAGATATTAATTCTGTAATTCCAGGTATCACGTTACTTAAATGCAGTGAAAATCTGATTGCCGCTCCTGTGGCGCAGTGTTCTAAGCGATGGCTTCTGAGCATTCGTCCGAGATGGGTGCAGGTTCGAATCCAGGTCAGGGCCGGTCTGTAGGGGCTATAGCCTTGGGGCCCATCATTACCAAGAGCCTACGCGAAATGCCTGGGCAAATAATAGATAGAGAGGGAGATATAGAGCGAGAAAAAGAAAGAAAGAAAGAAAGAAGGAAAGAGAGAGAAAGAATGAGATAGAGAGAGGGAAAGAGAGAAACAAAGAGAACGAGAGAGAAAAAGAAAGAAAGAAAGCAAGAGAGAGATAGAAATTTATAAAATAGTTTTACTTTTGTCTCCTATGATTTCCACTTGGCCAGAATCAGAGGCGTGAAGACTAACAGATTTCAAGGCACTGACTCACCAAGGGTAAAGGTTTCATGTTGATGTGTACAGCGAAGTCGGCGAGAGAGTTTTAACTTTTTCACTACCATCCATCCACACCTCCCAATTTGCACTTGGAACCGTTAATGGTCGAAATCCCCTGGGACTTCACATTTCATAACAAAAAAAAAAAAGATGCACTAAGAAACGTGTGCAACACTAAATCATTAGAAACTCCATGACGAAATCTAGGAATCTTAAACTTCAGGAAACTTAGGCCCCAAGGCTTCTTATGAGAACAACGTAAAATATAATGACCTATTATAAAAATTCTGCAGATATTTTATTAGTTTGAAGAATGCACTACACGTATTAATTATGACAAATATATTGCTACAGTTTCATGTTTTAACGCACGTTATAATGATTTTCAGTTGTAAGTTCTATGGGGGCCCCACTCAGATGTGTTAGCCCAGGGGCCCACTAAAGCCTTAATCCAGCCCTGGTCCCGGTGAGGCATGGATGTTGTGTTTGTCTTACGGCATTGGCTCTCTCCCTTCCCTCGAGCCAACGGCACTAAATTAGGGACGGGCGACTGCTTATAGCCCACTGAGTTGCTCACTGTGGTTGTTAAACCTCCAATAACAAGAGAAAGAAAGAAAGAAAATCTGATTAAATATCTTAGTACGATACACACAGCGAATCTTCGATTATACGTTTTTCACTTTTAATTCTGCGCTAGTCCCGATATTTTACTGTAGTATTTATCGCTTTTTCAATTCGGTTATACGAAATTCATGCATATGCTTTTCACACTTATAAGTTAAATTTGAATTTCAGATTATCAGAAATACAATGTTCTTGCATTTTTTCATACGTAACCCGATATGTTATAAGTTAACTTTCAGAGAATTGAGACAGAGCTTTTTCGCAGCCTTGAAAAAGGTGATGCACTAAAAATTTACTAAATAACGTTCCCAGTCCTTTTTTTTTTTTTTTTTTTTCTGAATTGAAGGAATTCGAAACAAGCAAAGATTGGTGAATATCTTACTTAACACTAATGCTAAATTAACTAGTGTGCAAGCTGCTTCCAAAATAGCGATGCTTTTAAATAGAGCATTTATAATAGGGTTATGGAATATAACAGAAAATCGTATTCTCATTTACCACCGTATTTTAAAAAGGTTTTCTTCACGTATTGAATATGTGAAATCGTACAGAATTTCTAAACCTAGTTTTCAAAATGAAATTAGAATAATAAAATAAAATCAAAGATCAAAAAACACATATTCTTAAAGTAGCAAACAAAGCATTCATTCATCATCATCATCATCATCATTGTCAACCATTATCAATCCACTGCTGGACGAAGGTCTCCCCAAGTTTCCTCCACAACGGTCTGTCTTGTGCCAGTCTACACGTATGTAAGTATGTGTGTATGTTTTCATTATAATTTAAAATAATCAAAACGCATGTTGTTGTTGTTTTTTCTTATTGGAAGCATTCAAAATTTTACAACAGTATTTAACATTCATGTTTTACATTTATATTACGTGTTACTCTCGTATGTGTTTATATATTTTAACTAATGTTGGGTGTTTTAAACAGACTTTGCGTAGTACAGTTGTTGAGTGGGAACTGGTGTTTAAAATGGCAGCTACTATCTATCTGTACTACCAAAGGCATTACCCGATAATGTTTCAATTTTCTGATACCCAGTACTTTAAATGCAGAATGTTCATTGGGGGCAAACCTTAAATATTTCCGTCTTTTCGTACCTGATTTCTAATGTTAACGTTCACTAGTGTTCCTAAGTGCGTGGTAGCATCCCCTCCATTGAGGATGCTTCTTGTTGATAACGTGTGGTGCAAAGCAATGCTAGCATTATAAACAAAACTATGTTTTTGGAACAATGTGAATGTGTAAAATTCATTCATACCCTGCGAATCAAAAGTTAAGTATGAAACAGAAAAGTGTGAATAAAAAAGTGAAGCAGTATAAGCTACGGAACTTTTTGTTATACTGTGTTTTGTGGTTTAGGACCACCGTACACTACTTAATGGTCTACGAGAAATTGCACGCACTAATTTAGGGGCACATAAGATAAACCACCTATATAAGATAAACCACCAGTGCCGTAAAACAAACGCAACATCTCAGACGAATGCCTGAAAGCCAACACTGCAGAATTAGACAAGGGCATAAAAATTAGGCACATCTGCAACATCCACTTTGCTGATGTGTTACAACATGGAAATATCGAAACACCTGTTGAATGGCAATTCGTACAGGAAGTGATATGTAAATCATAACGCCCGATAAAAGCAGTGTTGGCTTGGCTAATCTTAAGTGTTGAAGTAGACGCCAACTTATCAGAAGAATCGTTGTTGTCATTGAAGCAGGGAAGCAAATAAATAAGCAGTTAAACAAATTGAATGTAATGACAGATGATTTCGTCCGGGCATATTTTTATTCTTCGGATTGTGCGGAAAGGGGAAATATTGGCTAGTCAAAATAAATGGTATATTCTTCTAGCGGGAAATGGACATTACGAACGGCTTTCTCAACGTTTTCCCCGCCAAATCTGTTCTTATCATTACGTGGCTACATGCCGGGGTAAAATCTTTCGTCGTTCACCCTTCAAAATCTTCAACAATACTTAATCGTTTATGACTGCTTCGTCCAAATCCCTTTCACTCTCTGTTCCCGAGGAAGATGCCCTTTACGTAAGAAGTTGACTGTTAATTGCTTACCGACGAATTTTCCCTGGCGGGCTCTCTCTGAGGCGCGTAGCCTTACTTCCTCTAATCCGTTTCCCTTAATTCTCGTTTGCCCTAATCACGTTTATCCCAATCGCGTTTCCCTGAAATCGCTTTTACTGAATTCCCATTTCCCCTAATTTCGTTTGCCCTAATCTCGTTTCCCCTAATTCTTGTTTGCCCTAAACACGTTTACCCCAATCGTGTTTGCCCTAAACACCTTTGCCGTATCAAGTTTACCCTAATTCGCGTTTGCCTAACTTTTGTTAACCGAAATAAAAACCCTTCCTGTTGACGAGGTCGACCACCATGCCAGCAAAAGTGTAAAGAAGTGCACGCAGTTATCTATATATTAATTCTATAAGGTTTTTTACTGTGAGTCCTATTTTGAGACGGCTGAACGTAAAGATATGGTTAAGGTACCAAAATAAAGGTCTTACCATGTAGATGTGCCAGTCGAAGAGAAAAATGAGATTGGGCAACTATTCTGACGTTGTGGGGCGGCAAAGGTCCCATGTAAAGTCTATGGGAGAAGCATGCGGTTGACATTCGATTGACCTACGCGCTGTTGAAGGCTGTGGCATGGAGGGGCTGAGATAGTACGAAGTCTTCTCTTTTCTGATTGAACCATTGCTCAAAGCAACGCTAGCAGGCATTTGTCTCGAAGTTCTTCTAATCGGAACAGCGAACACTCTCGAAGACGTGATTACGTTATGCCGTTGAACTGTCTGATATATATACGTATACAATTTAATATTCATTCAATCCAGTTTATTCACGTAAGTAAGACGTTTCACATTATGTAAAGATGTAAATAAATATTCCGTTGACCACTGTTAGTGAAAATATTTAGAATGTGCATATTGAGTTGCACCATTTATATCTTCATTCTATAAGGTTTTTTACTGTGAGACCTATTTTGAGAGAACGGCTGAACGAAGAAGTGGAAGAGAAAACTGAGATTGGGGCAACGGTTCGCGCGTGGCGGGGCTGCAAAGTTCAAATGTAAAGTTTATGGGAGAAGCGTGCGGCCCTTATCCTACGTCAGGCGCTCAGTTCATTGTCAGACTTGGTGTGCGCATGGTGTTCTATGATCAGTACCAAAGTAAGTAAATACTATATTACAGAATGTCTCTCCCGCAAAAAAAAAAAAAAAAAAAAAAAAAAAAAAGAAAGAAAAGAAAACGTAAGAGCCTTACTGGAAGGCGTGTGATCGATCAATGGGTTGCACATATATGTCTCAGACAAGAGAGAATTCTCACTTCCCTGGAACCAGTGACCCTAAATTAGGGATGGGTGACTGCTTATAGTTCATTGAGTTGCTCACGATGGTCGTTAAACCTTCAGTCAAGAAAAAAATCACGAACCTATCTTTACTGAAGTGGTTGAATGAATTTGTCAATCAAATAAAGTTTACATTTGTTGTTTCATGAGTTTATTCTTTTCAAAAAAAAAAATAAGAAAAAAAAAACCTAACCGTCGATTTTGACTGGTGAAAAGTATTCGAAACGCGAATCTCATTCCAACAACATTTCCAAACACAGTTGTGACTGAAGATGATAATAAAAGAGTGCGCTATCCAGTTGAATTTTTGCACGTGATCGAGATGAGTGGATTTCCGCCTTACATTTTACGACTGAAAAAGGGTGCAGTCGTGATACTCATCACGAACCTGGCAGCCCCGGTGGCGCAGTGGTCTAAGTGCTGGCTTATGATGATTAGTTCGTGAAGGGTCAGGGTTCGAATCCCGGTGAGGCATGGTTGTTATGTTTGTCTTACGCATACGCAACCGGCTCTCTCCCTTCCCTGGAACCAGTGACCCTAAATTAGGAACGGGCGACTGCTTATAACCCATTGAGTTACTCACGGTGGTTGTTAAACCTTCAGTCAAAAAAAAAAAAAAAAACGAACCTGGACTATTGTCTTTCCTGAAGTGGTTGAAGGAATTTCTCAATCAAATAAAGTTTACATTTGTTGTTTTATATTCTTTCAAAAAAAAAAAAAAAAAAAACTATCCGTCGCTTCCGACAGGTTTCGTCTAGTTACCATTATTCCGATAGTCCTTAGCGCAACCATTGTATCCGTAACCTCCCCCCCTCCTCGTCCCGTCCCACACAGATAAAGTACTACATCGCGCTAAACTTTTATTTAAGCTAGAAATAGTATTGTTATGCATTCGCTAAAATTGTGAACGAAGAAGGCCCATTTTGTAAGAGTTCTTGGCGTACCAGACCCGCCCCCCTCCGTACGAGACTAAACATGAGCCGTGGATATGTATTTTGATAATTCAGTTCCACCTTAATAGAAAACGTCAGTCTGTCCCTCTTGAATGTATTCCCACTTACCGCCCCCACTGATTGTGTGTAGGAGAACTGGCCACAAAAATTTTAAGGGGCCAAATAAAAACTGCGTTTTCGACCGCTTTGTGACCACGTTCCAACAGGTTGGTTATCTGAATCACATAAGGTTTCCGTAATGTCGTATTTTCTTAACTGCGATATTTAATGCAATTCTTTATAAAAAAAATTATAATCTACAGCTCAACAAGAGAATTTCACGGTTTAAAAATTACAGCTCAATAAATTCTCTGCAAACGCAGAACGCGTGTCCGGAGGGGGCTTAATACCAATAATATAAAATATAAAGAATTTTTGGTCCGATCTGAAAATTTTCAAAGTTTGCAAATTACAACTCTACAAATTATCTGAGGACACGTGAAAATACCAAAAATGTAAAATATAAAGAATTTGCAGCCCAATCTGGAGATTTTCGGCGTTTACACATTACAGCTCAACAAATTCTCTCCGGGCATGTGCTAACGCAAGAAACCTGTAGAGGGGCTTAGCCCCCCGACATGTTTCCTGCTTTTGCACGTGCCCTTAGATAGTTTGTTGAGATGCAATTTGTAAACGCTGAAAATCTCCCGATGGGAACAGAATTTTTTTTTTCATATTTTCTGCATTATCCCCTTCCCCCCTACCACCCCACACACGGACAGTTCTACGCCGGCTCATCGAGAACCGGCAATCCAGACAATCAATTCATTTTGATAACGACTGGAAACGGGTCAAAGAATGTTATATATGCGCATTAAGGATTATTTTCAAAAAATAAGATAAAAATTATTATGTACTTAAATTTATGTAAACATTAATTAAAATTGTCTTTCACGTGAAAAACTAATTTCCGACCATTTAATCTTTCAGCCAATTTACTCCGTCGTTTACTATGAAATTCAACTACAGTTTCTATGGATGAATCAGATTACACGTGTTATCAGAGCAATGTTTTTCGGTGATATCTTCACCGCAAGCGAGGCCGTGGACACAGCTAGTATATATATATATATAACAATTGCCTCCTCCAAGAAAAAAACTGTAATACACTCACGGACAATGAAATTTGCGCACCAAGAAGGAAGCATCGGATTAAAATAAAATTTTATGGACGTAATGTTACAGATGAATGATACACATAATGGCAAAAACAGAGCTGCAGGACAATTACAGAGGAATCTGTGGCACGCAGTCTGGACATTTTCAATAATGCGTCGCGCCGCCTCGTGAGGCGATATATGCTGCAATATGGTCCGGCATGGAAGATAACAGACGCCTGATGTTGCTATGCGGCAGACTGGCCCACACATGTTGGACGGTGTGCTCCAAATCCCGGACAGTGCGACACGGCGGCAGCCGGCGTTTCAACTATTCCAACACCTGCTCGATGCTCCAAATCCCGGATAATCCGGCGTTTCAACCATTCCCACACATGCTCGATAAGGGACGTGTGCGTGGAACGGAAGGCCATGGAAGTGTCTTTATATGACGTAGGCAGTCCTGGGCAAACAGAGACGTGTGCGGGCGGGCATTATCCTGCTGGTATAGAGCACCTGGAATCCCGCCCAGGAATGGGCGCACATGGGGTTGTAGGATCTCATCCACATACCGCTGTCCCGTCAATAAACCACGTACCACTACAAGAGCTGATTGGCTATCGTAGGCAATTGCTTCCTAGTCCATAATGCCTGCAGTCGGAGAGGTGTGGCGCTCGACAGCGAAGTTGGGATTGTGCCGTTGAACCGGAGACCTACACACCCGGACATGATGATCATCTATCCCCAAAACGAAGCGGCACTCATCGCTAAACACCATACGTCACCAGTCTGTGGCGTTCCACGTCGCTCCGGCCTGGCACCACTGCACACAGAGCCGGCGATATTCCGGTGTTAAAGGCAGCCAACTTAAGGGTCGCTGGGATCGAAAATTCGTTTCCGCAAGGCGTCGGAAAATGGTTCGTGGGCACACAGGATCCGCTTCATCTGCCTATATAGTGGACTGGGTCCTCGTGGGATCCGTTCGTGCCTGGTGCACGATCCGTCGATCCTCTCTACCGGTGGTCCTCCTGGTTCGTCCGGAGCTGCTCCGCCGTGTGGAAGTGCCGTCACGTATCCATTGCTCCCAACACTGTTGGACGGCATGGTCAGAACGATCCACGTGGTGGGCTATACGGCGCGGCGACCACCGTACGATTTTCAGCCCGATGATCAGGCCTCTCTCAAAGTCCGTAAGTTGCGTAAATTGCCGTCTCTGGCGTCTACCCGGCATTCTTGTCACTCTCTACTCTTGCTTGTGTCGTGCGGTGCTGTTCGCTTTCATGGGCATCGACTACACGCCTGTTTATAAGGCTTTCGGTTCGTGCTTGCAGTGCCACCACAGGATCTGCGGTCATGCGCACTCGCACCAAACGTGGATCATTTGCATACCTGCACGCACTCTACCTTTTTGCAAAGTTTCGCGGTTGTAGTATTCTTCTAGGTGCGCAAATTTTATTGTCCGTGAGTGTATGTTTATAATCGTACATGACAAAACTTTCTTTTATAGGTATAGGGGTCTTGTGTAAATTGACAGAGAGGAAGCTGACTTCTTGGATTATTCGCAGCGTCAACTGAGCTAGTGTTTTACAGATTTTTTTCTTTTAGTTTAATATGATACTTGTGTTTTATGGAAACCTTAATTTACGGGAAAGAGAAAATGATGTTACTAAAGGTGTTTATTTCATGTAAAAATGAATAAAATTTTTAAAATATTATCGTACAAGGAGCAGTAAATGCCCCTGGCACCCTTGTTTGGATGGAGATCTTTTGGAAGAAAATTTTCAAGAGTAATATGCTATTATGTCTCAAAAAGAAAAGTGTTTAATAAATGCATCCTTCCAGTGATTGCGTACGGAACAGAGACGTGGACCTTAACTACAAAGGACATACAAAGACTGAATATAACTGAAAGAAGCATAGAGTTTAGAAAGATGCATGCTTGGTGTAACCAGGAGAGGTAAGAAAAGGAACTCATGGATAAGAATAATGACAAGAGTGGAAGACATCATGACCAGAATGAAATCCCTAAAAAGGCAATCGGCTGGACATTTTGCCAGAAGAACGGACCACCGATGGACAACCGAAATTCTAGACTAGATTCCAAGGAACAGAAAAAGACCCAGAAGACCACATGAGAGATGGGTGGATGAAATTCGAAAGCATGTGGGAGTGACATTGAAAAGACTGGGTCAGGACAGACCTCTGTGAAAGAAACTTGGTGAGATCTTCATCCAACAGTGGATTGACAATGGTTGATGATGATGATTAAATATACATATATTTTCTTGAATTTGACGATAAAAAAACATATATATATGTTACACAACGATTTTTTTCCTGAATTTGGACGATAAAAGAAATGTTTTATTTCGCTCAACAAGAATCAGGACAAACATGAATTAGGGAAAACATAAATTTAGGAAAACGCGAATCAAGGCAAAGGAGAATTACAGCAAATTTGATACAGCAAACGTGTTTAGGGCAAACATGAATTAGGGAGGACGAGATTAGGGCAAACGAAATTAGGGGAAATGGGAATTCGGGTAAAAGCGATTTCGGGGAAATGCAATTGGGGGTAAACGTGTTTATCGCAAACGTAAATTAGGAGAAACGAGATTTAGGGGAAACGAGATTAGTGCAAACAAAATTAGGGGAAACGAGATTAGTGCAAACAAAATTAGGGGAAATGGGAATTCGGGTAAAAGCGATTTCAGGGAAACCCTATTGGGGTAAACGTGATTAGGGAAAACGGCAATTAGGGGAAACGGGTGTTCACCATCTGAGAAATATTGGTGTCTTTCAGGAATGGGGGAGGGGAGGGGATGTCCATTTGTTCGCTGGAAGTCCCACGGTTAACGTAAGAGTGACTTTCCCCACAGGAATCTATGCTGAGCGCTTTCTTTAACTGAGGGCGAATTTCTCTAGCTGTCGTTCACACACAAATAACAAAAGTTACTCTTTAATTAAAGTTTAGATAATTCCATATAACAAGTGTTTTCCATCGCAAGTACAACTTTGAATGTTTCAACGTACATCACCATCAGCCATTTTCCTCGTCCTGGCAGAAAGAAAACATTTCGAAACACCTGAGCGGTGGAAAGCTACTGGGAAGTTAGAGGCAGCCCAGTCTTTCACGGCTGTAGCTCCAGTCCTTGTGGTCAACCATTCTGTGATCTCAGAGGTGATCTCAGTCCTTGTGGTCAACCATTCTGTGATCTCAGTGGGGTGGTAGTGAATTAAATTTCAAACAAGTGAAGCGGTCGTTTGAAGAACTGGTTCCGCGCGGTCCAAGAGGGGTAATCCCTAAAAATACATCGCAATATTGGACAGATGAAATTGGACAGCAACAGAACACAGTCTGAACTGGAACCTTATTGAAGCCACTTCAAGTCTATTGTCGTCTCTTCTGTGAAGAGAAAACTTCACAACTGTGAAAGCTATATTTGGAGGCCTGTATTTGTGCCATTACGTGCCAACACAAGGGCTGTTACTAAAGATGCTGTCACAATCATGTCGATTCGACCTGGGAACTGTGGCGAGATGTCTAGTCCTTGGTTGAATTGCGTTTTATCTGTAATCGAATATCAGACGCCTTCTTCTTATTATTCGAGATACCTCGATCTTCTAGTTTGCCCGTCTCTATTTTCCATTGTCTCGTATCCTTCGGTTTGGTGGTGTGGCTATGTGGGCTGATGTTTTATTTGTGAGGCCGCGTTTGCAGCAAATCTTGTCGTAAATTGCATTCTAGTGTATGATCTTGAAAAACAACGCACCATACGAATGGAGTAGCAAGCATATTCTGCTAACCTCATTTTCACTGAACATCTGTTGGATGTCCTACAAAGAGGTATTGTTGTCATGAAACTCCATCCTCGAACTCTTCGAGATCAAGGCCACGCTTATTCTCCAGTGTCAATTAGTGCTCACCCCATTTGCTGGATCATCATACTGAGGGTGCCTCGTAGGTGCCAAGCCTACGTTATCTGTGTTGTAGATCATATCCTGTAGTAACTATGTGGCCTCCCTGTTTCGAGGTTGCTTGTTCGATTCATATGAATCTGTATTGCGGCATACATTAAAAACATATGCTCTGTGCACAATGGTCCCATGCTATATAGTTCTACATAAATTCGTTAATTACCTTTCTGAACTATGCACTTCCATTTTCTTGTTTCGTGGTTAACTTTTGAAGAGCATTTGATATTCAGGGGTGTCGTAATGTCATTATTCATTAAAGAAAACCTGCAGATTCTGACAAAATAATAATAACGAATTATTTTCTCATATTGTGGGATTTTATTCTGATCCTTGAAGAATAACCTGAACACTTTCTATGTATCAAATACTTACTCGGCTAGCGAACAGTTTTCTCACACTGTTTCCAGGACACCGATGCAGTAAGATTTGATTAATAATCCTGAGTCTAATCCCAGTATCTCATACGAAGGATGCTGTCTAGTTTAGCCATCGATGTTTCATCTCAACGCAGGTCATTTTCAGCAAACTAGTTTCACTGTTGGCTTTATAAGAGGTTAAAGGATATCATCAGCTTGCGGAAAAGGGTATCAATATATTTTTTTTCCTTTCAGTATTTTGCAGCTGTGTGAAACTTGTTTGTTTTGAAGTTCAGTAACACTATCCTCATGAGCACCTAAGGCTGCGAGGAGCCGCCATTCCCAAATTCACAGCTAAGGGACAGAAAAGCGCCGTAGGGCAAACAAACTGCAAATGCCTCCTCGAGACTCGAACCCGGACCCAGCTCTTACTATTAGTCAAAAGCGCAAGCCCCTGACTCCTTGACCACCATTACAACCACTCTGTAAGACAGGCTGTTCAACATAGACTACACTTTCAATATTGTAAAGCGAAACACTGACGAATAGCTATGAATGTCTGCCACAACAAAGGAACTTGGATTGGATTTTCGCCACTTACCTAAAATAAAAATAAAAAGTTTTAAAGTTCCTCCTAATATTAGGTCAGCAATTTCAAGAGTGTTAGGAATCATGTGTTTCTCTGTGACTGAGCTTCTTTTTTTATGTCTTTTTTTCTTTGTTTTTCTTTACCTGAACATAGGTATTATTGTTAACTTTGCGATGCACGGTAAAAATTAGAAATCAAAGTGCTAAAGAAGTATATCTTTTGCGCTTTGGAAAACATGGAATCTTTGATGACCAAAGAGCACATTATTTTGAGATTTAAGAGCCACATGAACATGTACTTTGATTAGCTTCGTTTTTCTTTTTTTTTTTTTTTTTTTTTTATAGTGACGATCTTTATTGGGGAATAGGGAATCATTACATTTGAAAGGTTAGGATGCACTACCCTACTAAAATTATCTGGATAGGGCCGTGCTCAGAGAAGTCAAGTTCAAGTCCGCTGCTTCTATGTGGGATGACATAAAAAAATTAGCGTCTTACTCTACCCCAAAATCTACTGCCATTCACGAAAATTTGGAGATCATTACCGACAGCGAATCATGCGATGATAGCTTCTCGCTGGAGTTGCCACGAGTTTGGTACCAGTTCTTCAAATAGTGAATAGCTTTTGTTTTCCTTCCATGATGCCGCGTGCTAAACGAACATAACACCTCATGTCTTTGAATGCATAATTACATTTGCATCTGTTCGTCTATTGTCAAGTCAAGTCACCGCGTTCAAATTGTTGAAGCGTTCTATTATTCAGTTTACAGTTTGCTGTCTACCTTCCTTGAAAAAGCCATCTGGTTGATGTGCGACAGTTTGGAAACTTTGATTTCTATTCTACACCAAGAAATTCAGATTACTAGTATAGTTATACTATTTTCAGTTCATACGTATTGAACAAATTATTGTGCTTAATCTCTAGTTCTTGTTAATAAACTGCGATTTTAAAAAATGCAAGAGCTCTAGTTTAAAGGACCAAAAAAAAAAAACAGAAGTAAATTTAGATTGCAAGAATATTATTATAATATTATCACGAAACTTTTTTAATTTATCCTAATATGGATGAAATCAGATAATTTCATTTATCAGAAATCGTGTAAAAATTATCTACATCAATGAACCATTCCGAATGCAATCAAAATCTGTATCATCAAAGCGGAATGGTTTTTAAAAAGAAAATATTATATTATCTGTATAATATTATCTACCTCATCGAACCAAAGCAAAGAAAAAGATACTTGTCTTTATTGTTTTTATTGCAACAATGCGAAATATTAGGTACCTCAACTTTGTATTAAACTCTTTCTTCTTTTTTCTTCTTGAAAAGCTTAAAAACACGCTACGCTATTTTGTTTGGGAAGAGAAGCATCAACTATAATTGTTCGCTGTGCGAAAGCTGTGGTCTTTTTTTTTATTATTTATTTTATTTTCTCGTAAAAATCTACTCCCAACAGATTGTAGAAAAGTTCACAACGCGAAAGCTTCACAAAAGAAGGCTACCTCTGTTCTGGTGTGTTGGATACATTCTGCGGAGCACTTTGTTCAAATTTAGCTACCGCTGAAAACTCCCTTTGTTCTCTTGTTTTCAGTGAGGTGGGTTTTGCTCGAAGCTTTTTGACAGATTTCGCTCTGCAGCTGTGTCAACAATATGCGGTTGGTAGGAATACGATATGACCAAAGAATTTCTTGCTTGTTATTCGTACTACCAGAGGGTTCCAGGGTCATTGTTATTCAAGTTCTTAACACAGATGCTCGTGTGTAGATTTGAAGATCAACTTCGGTTTGCTATAAAGGATTTTATCACGTTGCTCTTTCAGGACTTCCCTTTAAAAGCTAAGGGGTCGTGATCCTATTAAGAAAGTAAAGTCGGGTTTTAACCTTTAAATTAAAATGTTTGGAATGGTAATGAATCAGACAAAGATTACCAGAGTTCGTGTGTTTCGCAGTTAAATGGACTTTGTTCCAAATATATTTTTCGCTGTTTTGTTCATGAAAACAGATTCATTTTTATTCGAGGAAGTTAGTGGTTAGAATTCAATAAGATTTTTCATTTTATAACTGTTAGAAAATAATGAAGATCAAGGCTCAGTTGTCGTTTCAAAATCGCCAGAAAATATTTCGTGTTTCATGAGTGATTTATTTTTAGTTTTCCCTCTATATTAGACAATTATTTCAGAATTCCTGATAATGCTGTCATGGGAAGGCTTGCTACAATGCAACACATTTTGACCGTTTATGGATCTTTTTTTATTAATCTAACAATAATTATTTTCCTGTTGCTACCGATGAGCTTCAATTGACGCAGTGTGATAGTGAGAATAGTTGCTCAAATTTTGGATGGTGAAAAGTGTTAAGAATTTGTTGTCCAGGGTAGAGAAAGAAGTTTGGAGACGTTGTTCTAGGTCTAAGACAGGAATAGGAATTACCTCCCATGGTATGAGTGAAGGCTAAGTGATACTATCGTGGAACCAGGTGGTGGCTTTGGGTTTTGTTTAAAGTAGAGTAGGATTATCACAACTTTTTTCTCAAACCAGCGGTGTTTCTACTTTTGAGACTTTCCAACCGGAACCATGTATAAAATTGAAGGTTGACGGTCTGCTCTGGACTGAAAGATAAGGTCTGTTGATTTAGTCAGGTACTCTGTCAATTCTTGGGTTGTAAGGTCGTACAAGACTAATAACATGAGCAGCAGTCGGGACTTTCTTTCCTATTAAAAACGGATGAACAAGTATTTTTATACGCTGTCACGAACTTTTAGGGAATAAAAAACAAGAGCCAGTGGAGTGGAGTCAATTGGAAGTATGCCGATTAATTTCTCTGTTAGATGAATCTACAAAATGGCATATTAACATGATCTTCTAATTAGGTTATTCGCCGTTTTGTACGAAACTGCGATATCAACAAGAATACTGTACTTACTGCTACACTCGTAAATTTCAGCATTTATCAACTTCGGTTTGCTTATAAGGATTTTATCACATTTGCTCGTTGTTTTGTTAGAACGATGAATTCACGTTGGGATCGATAGGTATTACGGAATGCTATAATTCTCATTGGGCAATTCTTCCCGTGAATCGTTGCTTAGGAATGATGAGCATGACTGACACGAAAGCCGCTGTTAAAGGTCTTCGACAGCACCTAGTAAATTATCAGCATTTACATCTGTCCACACAAACAATAAAGTGAAAATTCCTATCAATTGGTTCTCGTCGCACGTTCATGTGCATGATTCTTCAGCTTAATCACATGCGCAACAGACATCAGTTATACATAGCAGAAAAAAAAACCCAGTCATGTTGCACTTCATGATATTACGCAAGCAGACAAAACTTATAGTACATTAGAAAATCTATAAACTATAAACCTTACGAGTAATATACTAATAGTGATACCAGAAGGACACTTTATAGATACAGATGTGGAGATATCTACATCATAACAGAGATTTTAGGGTGTGATTGATTGCCTGTCACTACACTATAAGGCAAATCGGTATTGGAAGAACTTTGGCTCAACCAACTGTCCCGTAGTCTTTGATTTTTCAGTGTCTTAATTTTCATCCATGTAGCTTAAATATTCCTGTTGCTTCTTAGACCTGCTGATAAAGAAGTAAGACAGGACAACTTGTGCGATGTTGCGGTATTTCGTTAGCCTTTCTCTTTCGTGGACGTTCTCTTCGTACACGACCTTCAAGATGTTATGGAAAAAGGAATTTCATACCAAATATATTTAATAAACCTCATCAGCATAGAACAACGTGGGCATCACACAAATCCATAAAACCTGCTAGTTTCAAGAAACCGGAAATCCAATAAAATTAATGATTTAGAACTATAAACTCCAAGAATGCCTAACAGCCAGCACGAAAAAAAAACCATAATAATCTTGAAACTGTGATCATTACCTCCACAACAAGTATTTCATATTTATTTCAGATTCTATCAGCATATCACTGGTTACATTTTTTCTGTAGCCATAAGGAGTTCTCCGTTTTTTAACTTTTTGAGATTGAAAACAATTTTGACAAAAGTGTGCCTTTCGTTATGGAGGTTATCTTGAATTAGACGATAGTGCAATTGAAATATCCAAGATACTCTTATTCTTGTATCAGAAAAATTGAACCCCATTAGGTGGTTTGCCGTTCGTACCTGTTCACACACCTCCTGTCAGAACACGGAGCCAGACCGTTTGCGTTAGAATCTTACCATTTTCAGTAGTCAATGTTTCCTTTTTCCGCCGTCGTCGTTTTTATACCCCCCCCCCCACGTTTTTTCCTTTTGTTATATAAATTTTTGCTCCTAACTGCAACAATAAAGGGATCAAACTGATGGTGGGAAAAAGTTCCCTCCGTCACGCGACCGCAAGTCCAATAAATCCCTTTCCCCCTTTGCTGAGATCGGAATTCATAGTTAACGGCTTTTATAAGTAATCTCATAAATACACTTTTTTTAATTTTGTGCCGGAGATACTTCCACTCACTTACTGATAACAGAAAATTTAGCGGCTCATTCTTTCCCATCTTGACAAATATTACTTCCAGGAAAGGGGTAATCGCTTAGTTTATGAACACTCGACACCATAAAGAAACGAGAATTAAAATTCTGTAATTTACTTTCGCTTAAAGGCTTAACGCAAGCAAGACAGATTTTATAATTGCTAGAAAGCGAATATTTATGGGCATCGTAGTTTTATCACTTACGTGCCAGGATTTCTGTCTTCGCGCAGAAAAAAGAAAGCACTTTTGAAATTTCTTTCTTTTTTCTTTTTTTAATCTGGTGCAGACGTAGCGACTTTATTTTTTTCCTAGTGATTTTGGAATATTGATTGAATCCGTCATAGGTAAATTGCCCGTAGTGTCTTGTACTATAGGTTGATTAAATGCAGCACTGTTTGTTGCTACTGCATGCTGTCAGCTAAATCTTATAAAAAGGGCTGGTATATATGCAAATTTACGCACACTTACGTATAAGCACATACACGTACGTGTGTCTATGCGTGTGGATGCGTATATCTATGTAGGATGCATAGGGATGGATGGCCATCAATAACGCTGTTGCGTCTAAAAATATTTCATTGGCGGTAGCAAAAAATGCTCTGTTCCGGAGATCAGTACGCAGTATGATTAACCCTGGCCACTAACAATGTTGCACAACTATCGTGCATGCATGTTGATGGCATGATGGCAGATAAAGTATAACTGCACTAAGCGCTATACGAGGCTTCTGGGTGGGGCGTAAAGAGCAGAAATATGTCTATCCAGAGTGTCTAATATGTATTCATGGGGTTTAAGATCGGGAGATCTGGATGACCACTCCATCCTGTAGATGTAATCGTTTATTAACCGAACATTAAGCACGAACATTATCTTCTGTTTTTTGTATGGGAGTTAACGACCACCATGAGCAACCCAATGGGCAGTCGCCAGTCTTTAATTTAGGGCCACCGTCTCTGGAAAGGGATAGAGACAGTACCATAAGACAAACACAACATCCATGCCGCACCAGGATTCAAACCCGGCCCCATCTCGGATGAATTGTCATAAGCCAGCTCCTACATCATTGCACCACCGGGGCGGGGCGGGGCGGGGCGGGGCGGGGCGGCACATTATCTGGAATAAAACGTAACTCGTGGCCTACAGTACCACTGAAAGGACTAACATCGGGCACAAGAAACTCCTAAATGTATCTTTCAGCATACACGGTGCAACCCTTAAACAACTGGAGTGGCGTGCGGCGATTCAGCACTATTCCGCCCCACACCAAAGGGCCTAATGTTCCACATCGTTCCCGAATGTACAGCATTGGTTAGGCATTATGTGTTCTTTCAAAACAAGCAGTCGTCGGGAATCAACATTGCTATTGTGTCCATGTGTATTACTGCCTTCAGTAAGTCTTTCGTGCTCTTCTCCGCGAAGATGTGAGCGGTAGGCAAACTATCGGTCTTCTATCATTTAGATCCCTCTCATGAAGTCGTCTGGACAAAGTTCTCCTTAACACCGGAGTGCCTAACACACAGGTGAGCTTACCAATGTGTTGACTGGCAGTCAGCTCCTTATATCTCCTCTCCATTAAGGCCGGAAAAAGGTCCTCAAGGGATGTTGTAATCTTTTACCGGCCTGTAACTGGTTGGTAAGACTCATTCTATCTTTCCAAACATTCGCGCTATAACCTGCAGATGACCATCGGAGAGACATTATGCGCTCTGGCTACCTCAGCTTAGGTTAATATTGCTAACATGATCTGCAACATCATTTGTAAGCTGTGGGGGTTTGGAGCGTTTTGTGCACGATACGGCAAGCTCCGCATCTGGCTGTCTTATATTGCACGTCTTGTGTGCGTGGCGTTTTTTTATGTGAAAAGACTATTCTGATGGTATTTCTTTTTGAATGCGTGTGTGGTGTTTTGCCTGTGTAAGGACTGTTCATTAGGTTTTTTTTTTTTTTGGCATGTGTTCTTTGTCCTGGGCTGATGTACCATTGGGTTCTAGTCAGTAGGCGTTGCTGTAACAGCTTTTATGCTTGTATCTTTGCTTTTGTATACCAGTGTACGGTGTACGAACTTGCCAATGACAGCAGATCAGATGTGCCTATGCGATAAGGTAAGATCGAAAATCAGTTCATCTATTGCTTTTGCGCCGTGCTGGTGGCCGAATGGTCTAAGGCGTTGGTTTTGGGGCATTCGTCGGAGGTAGGTCTAGGTTCTAGACCCTGATGAGGCATGTGTGGTGTACTTCTCTAATGGCGCTCTGCCCCTACGCTGACACCACTGGCCCTAACTTAGGTACTGGCAACTACTTATTGGCCTTCGAGTTGCTAATGGTGATCGTTAAACTCCGAAACGAAAAAATATTCCTATGAAGTAATAAAACAACCAATTAGAGCACTTTCCACAGTACTTGTTATTTTAAGTAAAAAATCGTCAAATGCAGAAAGAACAAGACTGCTGGAAGAGAGGAGGCCAGTAAATCTCACGGCTGACCGGATTTTGTTCATATTCTGAAATTTTGAATCCTGGATTTTAGTAATTTCTCGGTTGTTTTTAAGAGCAACCCACAAAAATTTCAGAAAAGTAAACTCGCCACCTTTACTGCATCTTCTAGTCTGTGTGTGTGTGTGTGTGTACGCGCGCACTTATATGCACATTCGCGCAAACATAAGCCCTGGTAATTGTTTATGCATAAATAGCACCTTCTTTATTTTACGGTCTATTTTACCTGAGATGTGGCTTTTGATTTATTCCTTTCGTATACCAAAATAAAAGCATTTTCATTTTTTCTTTCACAAACAGTAGAGAATTCGTTACTTTTAACTTTATGTTTCACTCAGAAACCATTTACAGACATGCTAAGTCAAGAGTTTTTGCTTTATTTAATATATTTTGCAATTTACAACTTGGAAAGCATCTCACTAGTTTGCAAAATACTGCCTTTAGAGCTGGCGAGAGCCATGGAGATGAAGAAAGTAAAGCAGCTCGCAGAGTAAACATTTTTGCCTTTTCTGATTCTTCTGTTAGTGTTTGTGTTTCTTTTCTTTTTTGTCTGTTCAGTACGAAACACAAGAAACAAAGCGTCGTTTTATAAGCTAATTTACTTCTCTCCAAACAAAGTTATTTACGTTTTAGTCCTAACACTTGGTACTTCACCATTCACTCTGACAAAAGAAACAGTTTCTTACATTACTCTTTAATGTTTTCTCTAAACTTTCTTACGAAGACTTCTTTGTATGACAGACCCAGCTTTTCGACCATACGCTTTTTCTTAGAAATAATGCAAATTTAAGCCACGTCTTATCATATAGTTCTTGAATTTACATTACTTTGTGTCATGAAACATTGCCCGACCACCTTACGAGCGAGTATTACCACCTCTTTTTTAATACATATTTTGGCGGGTTTTCGATTCTTCACAGCTCTCATTCACCAACAAGTGACATATTAGTACTTGTAGATATAACGTATCAACATTACTGCACTATCTTCATGAAAAGAAAACGCATATGTGATTAATTGATCCACAGATTTTGATTGTCAGCGCGAAAAAAAACCCCCAAAAGATAGGAACTTAAATTTTGAATTATTTCAGCGTGCTGCTCCTTTTTCGAGGTGCTGTAAATTCTGAGCGCACAGCTTCAGGCAAAACAGAATTAAATTAAAGTAAACTTACAATAAATTGAGCATCGTATTGAGAAACATTAAAAACGCTCCTTTTATGCAGTGTTTGTCTAGCAAGTGGAATCTCCAATAAATGAGCTGATTATATATTTAATAACAGAATGCGCTGTCATTTATCCCTCTCTCTCTTTCTGGTTTTCTTTTCCTTTGTTTTTCTCTTGTTCTTTCATTCCATTTTTATTATAACAAAACACGCGAAATTTTCTGAAAAAGCAAAGACAATGGAAAATATTTTTAACATAAAGTGATAATATTTTTCATACTTGGAGAAATTAAGAGCTAAGAATTTTAGACATGTTTGCTACTGCCCCACTGACGGATCATAGAAAGGGGCGCGCCCCTTACATCAGTGGTTTTTGATCTGCTTTAACATTTTACAAGACCTTTGGTTTAACAACTAATAATTAACGTTACATTTCTTGTTCAAAATTAATCTGTAAAATAATAATCTGTCAAAATACAAAAGGTTAAAAGAAATTCCGTGTGTTAGCCATCGCCGCTAGCCACAACAGCAGGGTGGCTTACTAATCCTGCACGCCACCGAAGTAAATGATGAATACTTCCAGAAGAAAAATCTGACCCTTCCACCCCTCCCGTAATAAATGCTGGATCCGGCAGTAAACCGGAAATCCAGTATTTAATACGGGAGGGGGCGAAGTCAGGATGTCTATGTTTAAAAAAAAACAGAGACATCACGTCAAATTTAAACATATGCCTTCGCCACATAGAAAACACAAATTTAATATGCTGACTGAAAATTTTGTGCATGTCGAATTCAGTACGCTTCCAAAAAATTTGAAATCCTTATTCTTGCACAGCGATACTGCGACAAATACTACACATGGAGTGTGACAAGTTTTTTTTTATTGAAGGTTTAACGACCACTGTGAGCAACACAATGGGCTATAAGCAGTCGCCCTTCCAGTTTAGGGTAACTGGTTCCAGGAAAGGGAGAGAGCCAGTGCCGTAAGACAAACACAACATCCATGCCTCATCGGGATTCGAACCCGGACCCTTCACGGACGAATGATCATAAGCCAGCGCTTAGACCACTGCTCCACCAGGGCGGCCCAAGGAAAGTTTGGAGCAAAGTAAAAAAAGTGAAGGAACTGGAAATTCATCATATACCACAATGTGCTAGAATGGGCATGCTGCACTTAGGTATACAATGTCATGTCCTTTTCAACCATGTAAAATATTTCTATTAAGTAGGCAGCAAATTGCGATAAGGAAAGGAGTAAAAATATATGATAAGGAAAGGAGTAAAAATATATGATAAGGAAAGGAGTGAAATCTACAATGCACTAATTTTTTTCAGCCTTTTATGAACAAGGTTGTTGCACCAAACATATACGTATGTGATTCTTGCGAGAAAATATCATAGACCAGAAACATTTCAAGGGAAAAAAAGCATATTCCGATGAGTTCTATTAGTTATGAAGAAAAGTACTTTTTTTGTATATATAGGTACATTGAAGAAAAGTACTTTTTTTTATTTATTCAGGTTCCAATAAATAAATAAACAAATAAATAAATACATAAATAAAAACTTATTTCACATAAGGAAAACCTGTGCACCATCAAAAGATAGGGAGTGTAAGCTGCGGACTTTATCAGTGTACGAAAGTAAGAGAAACCCTCCTATTGGTCGCGAAAATGTAATGGAAAGCTCAGTTGAATTGAAGACAAATTTAACCTCTTGAATAAAGCAGATCTGCGTGCATCACTGGTTGTATTCTTCTTGTTGCTTCCTTGTTTATTGTCCATGTTCCGGTTGCATTCGCGCATAACATTCTACACACAGGAAGTTCTGAGTTCAACACTTTCTCTGCTAAGAAGGAACTTCAAGATCAAAACTTCGGGACTGCTTGAATTACTCTTACGATGTAATCTTTCAGATTCAATAAATTCATGCGAAAATCATTTAAGAACTCTTGCGCCGAATAAATCTGTGCAAACATAGTTTCAAGTGGGATTAAGATGGGTTTGAGATGCATGCGCAATTTTTCTCGATCAAAATCTGCTCTACACGTCCATGCTCATCAACTAATTGCCTACTGAAGCAACAGCTGCATGAAACACTAACCTCATTAAACAACTCCATCTAGTACAAACTTGAAAAGAATAACCGTGATTGGCTCATTTATCATCTACACCAGCCCTGATTGGCTAATATCCCCCGAAGCCTCTCGCTCCGTTCACGGAGAACCTCATTGCACTTCCATCAGACGGAGGGATACGTGTTCCCGTAAAGAGAGTTGGGGGGGCAGATTCATCTTTATATTTCTCCTGGGTTCGATAATTTGATAACGATAGGCGCGGGGAAGTTTCACCGAAAGGCGAAGGTTTTTAGTCCTAATGCCATCGGAGGACACGGAAAATTATGCCTTTCCGCGTTATGGGTCCAAGAGTAATTCAGACACATTAGGGGGAGGTTTCGGGCCGTCTTTCGCACTTAACCCTGCATCGTAGATCAAGAGAGCTTTCTCTCACTCACTCTTTTATTTCTTTCTTTTCTTTTTTGTGCTTTCGGTCTGGTGAGCTGATCATACGGTGTCAATTCCATAATGAGGTTAAGTGTCGTCCTGTTATACCAAAGCACTGCCGCCCGGGAAACAAACACACAAAACGAATTTCGAAGAACTCAGCAAGTTCAGCTCACAGCATCTGAAGATCACATCCTGCCTAACTCCTCAAAGCAATAGCAAACGGATGTATATGTTGATATAAAAACAGCTTTGGATAAACCATGCAATTTCTAGGTGCTTGTAGGGATGTCCGTTTTGTATTCGTGCATTATTTCAGGAGCTAAAGCACGTGCTGAAGTAAATGATCTAAATTAAAAATCAGTGCCTTTTTAAAGATTTCAGCGGCACTGGAGACATTTAAACGAAACAGACAGAAAAAAAGACGGAATCGGATGATCTTGTTGCTCTAATGGCTAACCATTTCAAAAACATTCTGAAAATTTTAAAGCAAATAGCCCTCACACACAAACACATTGGGTGAAAAAGATACGATCGATGATTTTAGGTAGTTGAGGCTGTAATTGATCTCCATCTTCCGTACGAAAACTGTAATTTTGAACTTTTTCTAACATGTATATATATAGTCCGACGATAAAAGTGAACAACTTGAACTTCGTCTGCCACATGTAGTTCAACGATTGAAATGGAAATTAATATTTCTGAACTTTATCTGTTACATGTATTTCGAAAATTACCTACGAATTGATTTCTAACATTAAAGCACCAGAATCTTAATTTCTGATTAGTTATTACAGTGGGCATACATACTCATACGCAGAATTGCACTGAAATTTTAGCTTCAATTTTTATGTCCATTAATCAGCATATTTCTGTAAAAGTTTGTTCTTTCGGATTATGGATGTTTCTCTGTAATACAGATCGCTGAAGGAATTATTTCTGAATATATAATAACACTTTTTTCTTTACTGAGAAGTGAAATTTGAAAAAAAAAAGAATTTTTTGAAAAAAAAAAAGAAAAAGAAAGGAATTTGGAAAAACGAATGTTTCATACTTTGCTTTTCAACCACGTACTGATAATTTAAATTAAGACCGTTATTTTGCGATACCATTAAAAAGTAAAAGAAGGAAAGAAGATCTATTGTATTCTGGAAAACTGTTGCGCTTTGTCGAAGTTCTGAAACTAAAACATTTTCTTTTTGAAATATGTGTAAACATTAATAAGGTTTTCGGAACACTTTTAGGTATTACCGAATTGAAAAATGTACTTTTGTTACGTAAGACCGTGCATCGCACTCCGGAAATCAAACTCAAAGTACTAGGTATAATAAAAACAAAAAATAAAATTAGAAAATCTGCTCATCCAAATAAAATCTTAGCCCTCGTTTGGGTTTAAATTGCGTTTCATCTGGAGACTGACGCTAAAGTCAGTGTGACAGACAGTCACAGGGGAAAGTTTTGGAGACAGACTTTAAGCAACAGTGACGTCATGACCAGAAGATATGATGATAAAAAGAAGATACAATCATGAAAGATAAAATGATAAAAGATAAAATGATAAAAGATAAAATCAAATAATTGTGCGACGAGTCACATTGGCGAATTACAACAAACCTAGGAGAAGCTTAAATGTAGATTTAACAAGAGGGACGACTTGTGTCGATTGTACCAGAGGTGCTACTTATGTAGACTTAACAAGAAAGGCTATGATCAGATGACGTATTTAGCCGTTCATGACAACATTTTTAAATTACTGTAAAAACGACAAGTTTTTGATAAGATAATTTATTTTTCTTTTGCTTCAACACTCTAGAACGCAATTCTTATTTTTAGGTTTCGTTGGGGGTGAAATTTCTAGTACTGCAACTTTAGAATATGTACGTTTTTCTTACAATCAAAAACAAATGCCAACATTTCGGGTGTTGTTATGGCATAAATGTACTTTTCTCCGTTTATTTTCTGCATTTTACAATGATCAAATCCAAATGAAAAACCGCACTTTGCTGACATGTTTGTTGCCCGGGATGAAGATTACATAAATACTGGATGACTGCGTAAACATTGTTCTGTGAAGACTGTATAAATACTTTAATATTGCAGATTCTCTATCCAGTGGGAGCAGGGAATAAAGCACATGATTTATATCGCACATAGAACTTTATATTTTGTGCTTAGGGGAAAGATATTTATTATATTTATACTTCCAGAGGGCGTGTGTATGTGTGTGTGTGGAGGGAGGGGAGGGGGCAGGACTTTGCATCCCAAGAAAATGCTTGCTGTTGCATCCACGACCAATTCGAAATCTCGACTGATTTCTTGTTAACTCTACTCTTTAGCGGAAGGTGCATACAGTAAAATTGAAATTCGATGTAATGTAACTTTCAGTTGGCTGGTTTTGTTTGGGAGAGGGATCCCTTTTGCACTTGCTGAAGAAAAGTATTTTTGTCCCTTAAAGTCGTAACTTACCACCGGTGAGATGTGCTCTCCTTCAGGACTTCGGTGGTGTCTGGAAGTAAGTTGTTGGGCTGTGGTGGTGAAGACATCGTTTCTCGATAACGATGTATGAGGTCTGTAGAATCTTTCCCCGTCCTTCTAAATAGCTTCGATGAAGTTCAAGTACTTTTTGCTTTCCTTAACTTAGTAATTTGTGGCACAGTTCCATAATAATAAGTAATGAAAACCTACAATCAAATATATACGTGTAGCAAGCGTACAGTATCTTTTCACTTCAATGGCATTTCTCTTGCTACGCAGAAACTGTTCTACTTCCAGTCCTTGGTTTCTAAATAATTTTATCAACGGGGATTTCTAAAATCGTAAGGCGCATTAAAGACTCGTTGCAACATTGTTTTTATTTGGCGCGTTGACTTGTTACAAGAGTTTCAGAATATGTAGGTGAAGGATGAATCCTGAAAGCATTTTTGTATTTCTTTCCCAAGTGGCAGCATTTTGTTTACTGCTATAGAATTTCAAACATAGCGCTCTTTCTTGTCGATATCCCTCCACCAGACAAACCTTAGGAAGCTCGGTTATATTCGCCATTTTGGAAAATGGCTGAGGTAGTAGATAATCATATACGGAGGCTATTTGACAATGAATACCATTCAGTGTGACATTCTGGGCTTGAAACATTTCAAGCTTTTTCAGGCATGGCCACGGACAGAAGACGAGTTATGCTTTAGATCCCTCTTTTCCAACAAATGCGCTGTCGACCGGAGATAGAGATAATTATAATTGCAATTAATATTCATCAAAAATTTCGTTATTCTGAAATGTTCAAAACACATAATATGTATATAACATTAAAATGGCCTGTATGTATTTGTGCCTGTAGGTCACTTACCGGAAATCCTACTGATGCTAAAAGTTTACGTTTGACATAATTTGGCAGAAGCACATGTGCGTGTGCACTTGTGAGACCTTTGTAAAAATTCAACTTTCTAAAATTTCAATATTCTTTTAGCTCATCTTCATAAAAACTTGAAGACCTAAATCACCTGAGATAGAAACTATCCATAGATGATAGCACGTTCTTTCTCTTGGAAACTAGGCTTAATTTCAAAGGGAATGTGTTAATTAATTATTTTTACAAAATAAAATTACGCAGTTGCAGTTGAATGCAGTATCAAGTTGATTGCAGCTCGTTAGCGCAAACAACCAAGTTTTTTTTCTCTACATAAGCAAGGAATGGGATAGAATGTCAGAAATAGAATTATTCACATTAGTAACAAATCAGGACAAAAACGTATCACATTTTCGTAAATGAACTCAGTTCGATAGCAAGGCCCTGGATATTAACTTCCAACTCCAAAGGGCATAAAATGTCATCACGTGGGTCTGCAGTGATGAAGTGTGATGTATCCTGAATGCTTTCTGTATGCGTCATCTCAACTTTTTCCGATTGTTGGCATAGTCCGAGGCAAGTATTTTGGAACTGTGCGCTGTTGAGCACGAGTACAGCTATAGAGTCTAAATTTTATGTTGCACTGTTAGTGTTGAAAATGCCATACCTCACTGTGGCCTCGTTGTGAGAGTAATAGCAACCTATTCCACAGTATAAGGAAAGGAGCTTCTGTATCAGAGGCATACCGATGTTCCTACACATTTTGAAATTTCAAGACACCTTAGACAGAATCTGAATATATCTTTAACACTTCCTCTTGCCTGGTATTATATAAGTATCACACACACACACGCCCACACAACGGAGCACTTACATTCTATTGTTAAAGGTAAACAATAATCTCATTACAGAACATAATTTTGGGGATACAGGGGTGACAGCCTGAATTTTATCATGTTCATCGGTGTGCAAAACTTAACGTGTCTGGGAATAGAAACAACAGCACACGCGTAATAATGAAGCATGATGTGCGGTTTGCGTGATGTGAGAAAAAATACGCTTACGCATTCAATAGCCTCCATTGAATGGAAGTCACAGAACGGTGTGCATAAATAAGTACCACAGATGTTCGATTCAGTTTGTTGTGTGCTAGAGACGACAAAATGGCCCTACGAGAAAGCATCTTGATGATTTTACTCGTGGTCGAATATTTGGAAGGCTCGAAGAGAGGAGCACTGAGATGAATTTGACCCAAGAGTTCGATATCGGTCATAACATCGTATCGCGTGTGTGGTCGGCCTTCAGGATTACAAGTACAGCTGTGCGAAAGAACGGTGGGGTTGTCCACCAAAAACCACCTCCATTGAGGACCGCTATCTGCTCCTACAGACCAAGAGGAGTCGACACTTGCAAAACAAGTGTAATCTTGCAAAACAACTGAACATGAGCATGGGATGCACAATACCGCGGTTCACAGTGCCCAGGCTTTTACACAAAAATGGACTCTTTCTCCGAAGACCATTACGCTGTGTTCCATTACCAACTGCTCACTGAAAACACCGTTTACAATGGTCCATGAAACATAAGGACTGGACAGAAGAACAGTGAGATACAGTACTTTTTATTGATGAGAGTCCTCTAGCAATTCTGGATATCAGCTAATCTGGCGTGATGTAGGCACCCGGTATCGCCTCGAAAACACCAATGAAAGGGATAAATATGTCGTGCGCGGTGTTCCGTTATGGAGAATTACTCTGATCGACGGACGCACAGAGCTCTACATATTGGAAGGCGGTACGGTAACCGGTGCGTGCTACTGTAACGAGGTAATCCGTCCCTGCGTTCGTCTGCTCTGAGGTGCCATTGGCCCACATTTCGTGTTAATAGACGATAACACCACACCCCATCTTATGATACGCTCTTGAAAAGTGTAGACATTCAGATGATGGATTACCCAGCATGTTACCCCGACGTAAATCCCATAGAACAAGTGTACGACGCTCTGGGGAGACCCGTTGTGGCACACACTTGAAGCTGTCTAAAAAAGCCGAAGACGGCACTGACGGAAGAATAGGTGATGTTATTGCTAGAACTCGACAACCTAGTGTGAAGTAGGAACAGCCGGTGTAAATCATGCATTGACGTTAGGGGTGATCATATCCCCTACTAAGGACCTCCTCTTCCGTTCGTACCGTCTTTGGTAGTGATGCATCCACATCATGGAATCAAGTGCTATGCATCCAATTCTGAATAAAGTTCCATTATGTCCTTTAGCATCTTCAGCTGTGTCGGTGTTACTTCCGTCATCATTTTGGTAAATAATGGAGTTTCAATGGTCTGAATTTCGCATCTTCAGGCTGTACCTCTGCGATGTCAAAACCTGGCTCGTCCTTAAGTTTTGTACACCAGAGTATCATATATTGGACAGGTCGTTTGCAGCTGTTATTCTGTCAACTTCTAGGCAGCCGTATCATTTCATGAGCAAAGGCGTCATTTCTCGTTTGTCGATTTCATCTTGACCTTTGAATTATCTCTTTTGATTCATTGCTCCAGATAAATAGCATAAGCATTTTAGCCAGATGGTCTGCCCACTGCAGTCACCAGGCCTTTTTTTGCTCCAGTTATAGTTTTTTTTGCATATGATTCTTCAAGTTCTTCATTGTACCTTCTTCTCCACTCATTGGTCTAGTAGCAAGTTCAGTGCCATAATTTTTTCTCAAGGTTCTTCTTTTAGAGACCTTGGGTTGCAGTAATCTTGTTTGCCATATTTACATCTTCAAATCTTCGAAAGAATAACCTTGAGGAAGATAACACCACACCCCATCTTATGGTCCTGTACTTGCCAGTGAAGAGGATGAGTGTAAAAGAAAGCACAATGAATAACTTGAAGAACGATATGAGAAAAAATATAACTGAAGTAATGAAGGCCAGGTGACTACAGTGGGCAGGACAAATATCTAAGATGTCATGGGATAATTTCCCTAGACTTGTGCTGGACTACAGATTAGTTGTATGAGACCTTTAGGAAGACCAAGGATAAGGTGTGAGACTTGTGTGAGAAGAAATGAGAAGAACTGACTGTAGGGTATTGGTGAAAGTTCGTGAAGTCTGGAGGTAAATGTTTGGAATTTTGGAATTCTGAAGTCTGTAGGCGAATTTTGGATGCATCGCATGGTCACCATGTCTCAACCACGTCGTGAGGATGAGTATTTTATTGCGTTAGATTCTCGTTCTGAAAGACGGCATCTACCGGTGTGGTATTTCAGCACGAAATAGTCCTGCTACGTATGTTCTGTTAAGTCTGACAAACATGGATAAACATGGAGGTTTCACCACTTGGAGTAAATGCAAGACAGCCTCGTTAATGATGCTCACTATTAGACACTGAAACTTTGTGTTGCGTGTGACTTACACCTGCGTGAAAGATGTTTTAATAAGAGGTAACATTCCAACACAACACTTAAACGGGGCCATAATCCATCTTTAAAAATGAAGAAAAAATAAAAATATGGCAGGAACGTTCATGAAACTATCAGTGCTCAAGCTAACAAAATGTTTAGATATAGATATTTTTAATTTGTTTGCCTTGTTGAGAGTATAAGTTGAAGACAACTGAACTCATTTTGATGAATTACGTTTTATAATCTTTTTGCATTAATTAAAGTTTAAATAGGTAATTTTAGCAATTCCAGGGACCGTACCAGTATGTCATAACTGTCGAGATTCTGGTCGGGCTTTAAACAGCGAGTAATGACGAATATGTAATTGGGTAAAAAGCACAAATACGCGAGGCCAACGTTTCAAACATACCTTTAAAAACGATCATGTTACAACGCGTATGATATCAGTCAAGTCCCCTTCTGTACAATCAGTTCTTAAGTAGTGGCAACAACAGTATATTGTATTTAGTTTTACAGTTAATAAAGAATACATCTCTTTGCGTTCCGGTTTTCTTTATTTTAAATAGGGATGTTCATTGTTTACAGCAGTCTTTCATTTTGAATGTTGCGTTTTTAACATACGTGTAAGCTTTTATCAATGATTATGTCATAAAAAGCCCACAGGATGAATTTTTAGCTCGTAATTTTCCTGAGTCGGAAACGTGTGGCATGGTTTTCAACATATTACGAGTTAAAAGATAATAATATTCGTCATCATTTAGTTGAAACGGATTTCCCTTTACAAATGCATTTTCCTGTCATAAATATCTACCGCTGAGAAATCATATTTTAATTTTGCATTTTGTATGCTATAATTTCGTGAGCGAGCAAAGTTCTTTGGTAGATACATTTATTTTTGCGTTAAAAAGGAGACATGAATGTGTTTCCTTCGGTTATTTTAAGAATGCTGCACCCCCTCTCATTCTACGACGTGCGTTTGCATTAGTATGCATATAAGCATTTACCGATGATTATGTCATAAAACGTATTTCGCCAAGAGCTACCGAAAACTTTTATGCATAATTTTCTCCCCAGAAAGCAGAAAAGGTGTTCAAAATCCCACGTTGCGTGATCTCATAAAAAGTCTTTTATCTTCTCCGAACACGCCCACGTGATATTTCCTTTCAGAGCGCCGTTCTTTTTGGGGGAGAACAATTTCCATTACAAAAGGGATGCGACAAATTACTTGATGAATTATGTAATTCCCGGCTAAAGGTTGAGCTACGGAATCAGGCAAAGTGTTACACAAAATTTCCGTTTAATACCCAAAATAACGTTAGAAAAAAAATGACAGTAAATCAGCCCTCGGCTGAATGTATGTGTTTATCAATCACCAAGAAGAGCAAGAAAATTTAATCATCGGTTCGTAACATAATCTTACCCTGCCGGTAATTAACGACATATATCTACCCCGACAATTAGTGGTGATAATGAGTCGTTTTGCTGTGGAAATCACCGGGTCCTTAATTGTTGGGAGCACTTCATCTTATTGGGAGTGACGCCCCTCTAAGCTTCCATATTCGCCGAACCAAAGTACTCTGAACTCCTGCCTCTCGTTATGAGTCATTTGAATGGTAGCGTATAACTTTTTCCCCGTAAATAACAGGCACCCTCCCCTCCTCCCTTGTGCTTGCAATGTCGAGGATAATTTTGAATGATACGCCATTTTTTATCGAAAATTTGACAAAGTAGTAGATTAAACGGAAGTCCTGAGAGACCCACAGGAAAGCATCGATAACTTTAACGGGAGTGTACTACGAGGTGTTCAGTAATGCCTGGAGTGAAACAGGTTCTCACAGGACCAAAATTATTTCCCTTTTCAAACAAAATTCCACTTTACAGAAACTAGACTTTTACCTATGCCACGCGTAATCTCAATTGTTAGCACAGCCAGAACCTGTTCAATAATTTCAAAACACTTAAACACATTTTAAAAGATGTCAGGTTAGAACAAACAAAGTAAGGTAGTAAGGTACCAATCGGAGATTCTTGTTTTTATGGGGTTGGGAAGAAAGTAATGTCTGCAAATGCAAGGCAACAGGAAAGTGCTAATTACCGTATATGCAAATCAGTCTAAAATGTAGTCACCATTGGCTGCTACGACCGGCTCTCATTGTCTGCGCAGCTGTTGGGTACTGTCCTTGTAGAAATATGGCGGCTTGGGTGTAAAGAAGTGAATAAGTGCGCGTTCGACATCGTCCGGTAATCAGGCTGTACCCATTTCTGGGCACCTGTCACAATGCCCTCCAAGAACGATTCAACTTGGTCACGTGCAAGTAGGGAAACTCGCGAATTCATGCGATTTGCTTTCCGCTCAGCCGTGAGTTGACGAGGTACCCAAATTCTCCTCTTGTGCACCTTCCGAAGTTGACGCAGGTGCATGATAATGCTTGTGGTTCCCCAGCTGTTTGGCCAATTCGCTTAATTTTCACTAAGGTCTTCGGCATGTGAATACTCACTGTTGCACATCTTCCGGCTTTGGGACGGTCTAACAGTTTAAAATGTCCCTCTCGAAACCGTTCGAACCAACGAAAGCACTAACGATGTGATATGCCATTGGGATACAAACTGGTAATGTTCCTTTCAGCACTTAGGGGCTGGTACCGCGACGAAACTCATGCAGCATGCAATTGTCCACTTCCATGTTGGCTGGCGCTTACACTCTTCGCCTTCTGACGGCTAACTGCCACTGACTTAAGCCACCTGCCTGCTGATGTCATGCCGGAGTGCTTCGCAGTTTCAGTGGCCAATGTGCGCCGTGGCCGGAGCTTCAACTTCGGGTACCTCATCATCGGACATTACTTTTTCTCCAACCCAATACCTATTCAGCAGTAATAATGGTATTTTCATGCAATTCGTTTTTCTAATCTTTGAGCAAATGCTTACGTCTAATCGTATGTTTAATTCTTTGATATCCGAGATAGTCTTGACCTGCTACTGTTTACATTGAGTCTCATTATGTTTCATGCAAATGAGAAAATCAAAGTGATTTAAATATCACTCAAATTATACTCCGTTTGTAAACTTCTATCGATAAAAATAATATATTCATGTATTATCTTGTATTAGAATGTACTAATCTGACATTCTACTTGTTCATTAACACCGATTCCTTCCAAAGCGAAAGTGCGATGTACACTAATTTTTAGGGCTGTCGAATTTGATCAATTAATCAATCAATTTTTAATCGCCGATTATTTGCTTCACCCGATTAATCGTTACCTAAAATATAGTATAAAATAAAATTCATTAGGAACTGTTGCAAAAACTGCATATAGTTTTGAATTTGTTGAATACACCAATTTGTGTTCGTCTCTTCTCTTCTCGGAAACTAGCCTTTTTATTGCGATGGGAGTTTAAATCTAGCAGTCACCACTATCAACAGGGATTCCATCGTTCATTGTGTGTCAGTCTTCAAAGTCCATCGTGAATTCCGAACTTCCGCCTTTAACACCGTACTTGTCCTGCCAGCATTTCATTAAGGGCATTTCAAACTCGTGGTTCCCCCGTTCTTTTATTGCTGTGCTCTGTACTCACTTCTCATATGGTGGTCGCTGCTTCCTCTCCCTGCTATCCCCTTGTTGACTGTAACTTCAGTAAAAATGCAACTCCGTCAGTCATTAAGGGGTGCCGCACCTCCTCTACTCCTGTCTCATCTGAATCGTCTGGGCAGAGTCAGTTGTTTCAATACGTAAGTTCGGTATAACAGACGGCCAGCATCTTCCAAGCTTGGGTAGTGGTTTCCCGAGGTTTTGTTACATAGATGCAGATGAAAATACGCAGATGATACTGTCGGGCCTTACAACGAGATTCAGCTTTCAGTGGGAAAGATGGAAGAATAATACACGTGTTTCTTGGAATCAATGGGGGTAGACTAATTATCCAGGGACCAAGTTGAGTACCGTTGCACAAGTACCGTATCCGTCAACAGGAAGAATTCCCGGTGCAAGAGCAAAAGTCTGGGGCAAATGTTTTCCCCCACTATCCTTACTGAAAAAGCAAATAGTGTTCCTTTATTGGTGGCTGAGCGTACTGGGATGAAAGTGTCTGTCAATGAAATAAAGTTTGAACGCTGATTCATCTCTTGCTGTGACGTTTATTTGAGCTCCAAAAGTGAAGTTTCAGGGATTAAAAGGGAAACTGTCCTCTTGTTTTGGATATAAATTAGAAGACAGTGAGGAAATTACTGATCTCGGACATGTTTATTGTTTAAAATGTAAGAAAAATTTTAAGTACAGTGGAAGTGTAACTTGCTTACGTTATCATTTACAATCGCAACATCCACTCTTGAAAATTGTATCAAATACACCACAGGAGCAGCCTAGTTTAAATGCCACCGCTATGAAGCAAATGGGTATAAATTCCTTCCTCGAAAAGCTTGTTTCTGAATTAAAAGAACAGGAATTATTAAGTAAATTAGCGTTGTGGATTGCATCTAGTTCGAGCTTGCCAGTATTGTTGAAGATAATGGCCTCAAAGTGTTGTTGCAAACAGCTCTGAATTCTAAGTGTTACAATTTACCTGGCAGAAGTATCATTATGAACAATATTGTGCAAATTTACGACATTCAGAAGTCAAGAGTGTTTAATGAATTAAAGAGAGCTTCCTATGTAAGTTTAACTGGAGATTCTTGGACCTCGCTCACCAACGACAGCTACTTAGCAATAACAGTACACTGGATTGACAATGAATGGCATAATTGTGATGCAACTCTTCAGGTGAAACAGGTGATTGCGAAGCATGCTGCAAATCAGTGTACAACTGAATTTGAGGAACCCGTCGAAAAATGAGAACAAACGGACAAGCTTGTTGCCATCTGCGCTGATAATGCCAGAAATATTTTACTGGATGTTAACGGATCAAAGTTGAACGGTGTAAGATGTTCGGCACGTACTTTACAGTTAAGTATAAAGAAAGCTCTTACAGTCGCATCGAAGGAAAAGCATTTAGCTGGCTAAATGCCGAAAAATTGTAGGACATTTTAAACACAGCTCACACTTAGAGGCTACACTCTCGTCTAAGAAAAAATATAAATCAAGGCTGAATTTCGTGCTGCATTGTTAATGCTAAAATACTAAGCCGTCTTCAACACGATTATAAGTTAAAACCTTTAATTTAAACACAAGAGCTAAAACACATGGTTAAAAACACACAAGCACTTTCGAAACTGCACCAGTTTCTTCTTCAGGTGTGAGTGTTAACGTGATGACAGCGGGTTATATACATGTGGAAAAAGGAGTGCGTCACAACAGACATGCGCAATAAAGCGAGGTAATAAGTCTCTAAAATTAAGTTGTTTTTAACGCATTTAGATTTAATTAGGATCAATATTTTGCAGTGCATTCTGTAGTAATAGTTTCCATTGGGTAGGTACAACATAAGGGAGATCGTCATTACAGCAGTGGTTCTGATTGGCAAGAATTATTAAACTCTCTGTGAGGAGAGTTAAACTTTTCGATTTCGGGGTGAAAATAATGGTGGCTTTATCCCATAACGGTTGGCAGGCTTCCTTAAGGAGTAAGCGCGACATCGCTGTGGCAGATGACTTAGACTTGATGTCATATCTATGTTCGCTCAGGCGGATTTTTAAATTACGATTCGTCGAGCCGTTATAAACACAGTCGTCCCATCCAGGTTCGGTTGATATGAGGGGGATAGAATAAACCCTATGGCGTTCCAACATCTGAGGTAAGTCTCTGTCGTGTTTTACTAAGAAACATAATGCACGTGTGCTCAGCCCAAAGTTCAGCCCATAGGGTCTGCAAATGTTCTTTCAAACATTGGCTATTGGAGGAAAGTACGGTATTGAGCCTACATATTTAATAGGTCTATTGTTCCTAGATAAGGTGGTGGAAGTTCTGGCATTCATTTTTCTCAGCAGGTCACTACGTGTTGAGGATATCCAAAAGTGGCTGCATAGATCTTTATTTTTCCAATCTCAATGTTAAATAATTTCAGGGTTGAAGAATGTGTTTTAGCTCGATATAGCATGAAACGTATGGAGGGCAGTTTCTGGCTCAATGGGTGGGTTGAAGAGGATGGTATCATCGATATGCTGGACGAAGGATTCCTGTAAACTGATGTAGTTACTGTGTGGTTACTTAGGTCTCGCTTGAACAAAATATCCAGATACGGGAGGGTGAAATCAGTCTCGAACTCGGTGCTGAAGTAGGTGGTGGAAGTTCTAGCATTCATTTTTATCAGCAGGTTGTTCACTACATGTTGAGGATATCCAAAGATGGCTGCATAGGTCTTTATTTTTCCCATCTCAATGTTAAATAATTCCGGGGTTGAAGAATGTGTTTTAGCTCGATATAGCATGAAACGTATGGAGGATAGTTTCTGGCTCAAAGGGTGGGTTGAAGAGAATGGTATCATCGATATGCTGGAAGAAGGCTTCCTGTAAACTGATGTAGTTACTGTGTGGTTATTCGGGTCTCGTTTGAGTAAAATATCCAGATACGGGAGGGCGAAATCAGTCTCGAACTCTGTGCTGAAGTTGATTGTAGGATATATTGAAGCCAATGCTTCGATAAAGTTATGCAGTTCATCCATAGAAGAAGACCAGAAAACCAGTATGTCATCCACGCAGTGCAAAACAGGAGCTGTGTTATATTTGAGGTCGCCAACACCTCATTTTGCAGGTGTTACATCAGTATCTCGGCTAGTAGTGCTGATAAGGGGGATCCCATAGAGGCCCCTTCCATTTGGCGGTAAATTAGTCCATTATACCGAAACTATGATCTATTGTACACCAACTGTAAGGCACGCAGTATGGCCCGTGCTTCAGAATCTGAATGGTTTCCCCGGCCTGTAGTTCTGTAAAAATTAATTCGTGAACCATGGGGACAGGGATATTTGGAAAATGAGAGACCACATCAAGGGAAAGCATGATGAATGGAACAGAAATGGGTCGGATCGATTGAATTCGGTTCGGAGCTTGTGTTGAACTAGAAACAGAATAACTTGAGTTTGCAGTGAGATAGGAGAAAAACTCGGTCAAGGCACTTTCAAGTGGTCGGGTGGTGGAGGACATATGCTGAAACCAGTAGTCTGATGGGGTTACCTTCCTTGTGCAACTTGAGCTTCCCGAATAATTCGGGAACTTGTGAATCCGGAGGAGGGTTCAAGCTCTTGATGATACTGGTCGGTACAGAGTTCAAGGATTTAAGCTGCCTGAGCGCTGTCAAAGTGGCCGGCGTCGGATCATGGGGGCACAGTGAGTGAGGAATGTCTAGATTAGCCTGTTGCATCTTCAGGTCGTAATCAGTGCGGTCTAGCAAAATAATCTGTAAGCTCTTATCTGAACCCACAACGGAAATGGCAGGTTTGTTGCGAAGGGATCGCAATTCTTTCAGTTCTTCATGGGTAAGGGGAGATACTCTGCAACTTTAGTGGGCAGAACTTAAAGATGTGATAGTTTTAGCTACCTTGTAACGTGCTGGCTCTTAGATATTATCCGGTAGTGCTCTCAGTACCACATAATATCCAAGAGCCAGTATGGAAGGGAACATACGTTGAAACCATATCGAGCACTACCGGATATTATGCAAGAGCCAGATACCATCCGTTCATGATGGTATGGTTCGATGATATTTGTGATGGTACGGTTCGATGATATTTGTGATGGTATGGTTCGATGATACCATATACCACCCATTGATGATATCATCCTCTTCAACCCACCCATTGATGATATCATCCTCTTCAACCCACCCATTGATGATATCATCCTCTTCAACCCACCCATTGAGCCAGAAACTATCCTCCATACGTTTCATGCTACATCGGGCTAAAACACATTCTTCAACCCCGAAATTATTTAACATTGAGATTGGAAAAACAAAGACCTATGCAGCTACCTTTGGATATCCTCAACATGTAGTGAACAACCTGCTGAGAAACATGAATGCCAGAACTTCCACCACCTTATCTAGAAACAATAGACCTACTAAATATGTAGACTCAATACCGTACGTTCCTCCAACAGCCAATGTTTTAAAAAAAACATTTGCAGACCCTATGGGCTGAACTTTGGGCTGAGAACACGTGCGATATGTTCCTTAGTAAAACACGACAGAGACTTACCTCAGATTTTGGACCGCCATGGGGTTTATTCTATCCTCCTTAGATTGACCTAACTTGGGTGGGATGAGTGTGTTGATATCGGCTCGACGCATCGCAATTAAAAAACCCTTGAGCGAACATAAATATAACACCACGTCTAAGTGATCTGCCACAACGATGTCGCACTTACTCCGTAAGGAAGCCTACCAACCGTTATGGGATAGACCCAACATTATTTCCACCTCAAAATCGAAAGGTTTATCTCTGCTTACAGAGAGTTTAATTATTCTTGCCAATCGGAACCACTGCTGTAATGACGATCTCTCCTATGTTGTACCTACCCAATGGGAACTATTACTACAGAATGCACTGCAAAATATTGATTCTAATTAACTCTAAATGCGTTAAAAACAACTCAATTTTAGAGATTTATTACCTTGCTTTATTGCGCATGTCTGTTGTGACTCACTCCTTCTCCCACATGTATATAACCCGTTGTCATCACGTTAACACTCACACCTGAAGAAGAAACTGGTGGTGCAGTTTCTTTTTTTTTTTTTTTTTTTTTTTTTTTTATTGGAGGTTTAACGACCACCGTGAGCAACTCAATGGGCTATAAGCAGTCGCCCGTCCCTAATTTAGGGTCACTGGTTCCAGGGAAGGAAGAGAGCCAGTGCCGTAAGACAAACACAACATCCATGCCTCACCGGGATTCGAACCCGGACCCCGTTCGGACGAATGATCAGAGGCCATCGCTTTGACCACTGCGCCACCGGGGCGGCGTGGTGCAGTTTCGAAAGTGCTTGTGTTTTTTAACCATGTGTTTTTAGCTCTTGAGTTTAAATTTAAGGTTTTAACTTATAATCGTGATGAAGACGGCTTAGATGTTAAGCTAAAAGAACTTGATCTTCCTGACACCAAGGTGCAACAGTACATAGTGACAAGCTAGAATAGTACCTAAATCATGGAGGGAAAGTCTTGTGAAAGTTAAAAACTCAGTAGACAACATTATGATAGCCAACGAATTGAATATTCCTGTTCTGACAACAGTTGAGTGGAAAGTGCTTGAGAAGCTTATCAACGAATTGAAACCTTGTTTAAAAATCACTAAAATACTCGGAGGTAACAAGTACGTAACTGCCAGTGTTGTAATTCCAGCTTTCACACGCCTCAAAAGCGCAATGAGATTGTCCGATACCGACCCAGCATGTATTTGCAGATTTAAAGCTGTTTCTTGATGAACTGAAGGAAAGACTCAGTCAATTGCCTTTATACGACAAGTACGAAGAAGCTACTGCCCTTGACCCTCGATTCAAGACACTTCGCTGTGTATCAGAAAAAAACCGAGAGTTAGTGTGCAACAGAATTTCATCCAGTAGCACAAATAAACAGCTGCTCTTACACCACGAAGAAAGTAATGTGCAACAGAAACGAAGAAAACTATGTTTTGACAATTCGTCGATTCCAGAAACAGAAATAAAGAAAAACACAAACGTCAGCACTCCGATAGAATTAGGGCTTCAAGTTTATCAGAGCTTGTCTGAACTCGACGATGATTTTACAGATCCTCTTCAGTGGTGGAAAACTCGTGCATTACAGTTGCCGTTGCTTGCTACTTTAGCCAAACGGTTGCTGTGAATTCCAGCAACGTCTGTGCCAAGTGATAGGATGTTTAGTGCCGGTGGTATTCTTGTTAACAAACTTTGCTTAAACCATCCAATGTTGATAAGGTTCTATGCCGAAAATCTTGGCTAAAGCAATGACTGCAAACCAGGTTTAAGGCAATTATTATTACTTTGTATTTCTAATTTTTTAATAAAGTAAAGCAATGACTGCAAACCAGGTTTAAGGCAATTATTATTACTTTGTATTTCTGATTTTTTAATAAAGTAAAGCAATGACTACAAACCAGGTTTAAGGCAATTATTATTACTTTGTATTCCTGATTTTTTAATAAAGTAAAACAATGTATACTGCTAGATTAACAGGCTATGATACATTCAACACCCTAACATTTTATACAACGGATTTGGTATCCATATAATAATAAAATAATGCATAATATAATTTGTAAGTCGTATATTTTTTGTTACATTATTTTTTATCACTCGATCAAATTACCGATTAATAGACCAATGGTAAAATATTAACCGATTAAATATATTGAACTGTAGATAGCTTTACTAGTTTTACATTTACAGATATTTCAGATAGAAAATACATATACGCATACATTTTGTAATCTGTAACGTTGCAGTTTAAACTTTTGGAAACCCAGGATACTTAAAATCCTTTCAATTCAGATGTGGCGTAACGTTATTTCTCATCTTTGTTAATGGCTAAGTTGTGCTTTTACTTGTGGACATGTTGGCCTAGTAGTAAGAAGCTTTCTGACTAGTCGTCCGAGTCGGCCCGGGTTAGAGTCCCCGAAAAGGCAGGGTGATATTTATTAATTAAGCCTCTAGCGACTACTTATAGCCATCAGAGAGTCACATAGTGATCGTTAACTTCAAAAAAGGAAACTAAATCAATTTTACTGTAACTATAATTAGTCAGGTCTTTATATTCCTTGGTATAGATCGCTGAAGATTTCCACATCAAGTAGGAGCGTTTAGAAACTTTTGTGTGTCCCAAAAAAATTGTGAAGTGTCAGCTGTTTAGATTAGAGGAAGTATTTGCGAACGAATACATTCTTCTTCCCTGTTCTTTAATAGAATGTTTAGCCTCGTAGCAGCAGGTTGTTATCATTTTGGTGATCGATATCTTGGTTGTGTTTCTGCGTCAGATGGCTTCTCATTTAAACTCTTCAAATTTTAGAGGAAATGCTTACGTTGTATTACGTACGTACTTTCAACAGTTATCGAGCGTCCTTCTTTTTCTCTTTTTCTTTTAATAAAGTAGTAAGTAGTTGGGCCTGCAAGATTGATGATACACAATATATTTTTGTACACGGGGAAAAAAAAATCTGAGTTGAAACATAAAAGCTGATATACCAAGGTAACAACTGGCTAGAATTTAACGAAATTCGGCAGAGAAGTGCTTAGTCCATGAAAAATAACTCATGCAAAAAAATGCGACATGAATAGTATTTACGCAGGCACATTCGGAACATCAGAACCACAAGTCCCACTATAAAAGATGACGCTAATACTGCGCTCGTCACATAGTGCTTAGCACGCACCAAATACCTACGGCTTGTAACAAGCGTTGAAGAACGTGCAGACGAACACTTGGAGGATTGGGAGAGGTGAGCAACCATCAGCAGAATGTCACAAGACTAGCGCCAAGCTGATGTAGTCTAAGAAAATCATATCAATTGAATGGTCATCTCCAGACTATGTGGCGAATATCAGGAATCCGAAAATATGTATTGCTTACCAGTTATGGGACTAACGAAGGTCACTGCATTCCAGCAGGGACAATATCTAGTCTTAACAGCGAGGAAACATAGAGATATGGCATCCAGACCACTCGCTGACGAGATCGCCTGGATATTTACGCACGATGGTGTCAAAGAAAAGTCTGTTGGGATAACTTCGTGATAGGACACCGTATGTAAGAACATCTATATTTTGGTTCTCCTCACCCCTTCTCAAAGAAGTGCTCCAACGATGAGGAACAGGGACAATTATACCTGGGACAAACAGGCCATAGTAATAGACCAAAGCGCCAAGTGTCGTATGCTCTTCACAACTACGTCCTGCTTTAATCTGACCACAGATTCCCGACTTATGCTGATCTAGAAGATGGCCAAACACACAGCTACTTCTGCAGTATCCAGGAATGAGATTACTAGGAAAGAGAAAGTCTTCCCATGTGGTGACGTATATTGATGGGTGGTTTTACACCAGTGTATATATTCGAGGATGACACCGTGCGTGCAGGAATGAGAAGCGATAATTGAGACCTATAAGGTTCAACTACTTCCAAAGATTTAAGATTCTTAGCCTACGTATTTATTTTTAAAATTGATCTATTCTCACAAATACCTACAAGGAACTTTCTTGTCATGAGTAAAAGCTGTACTACCTGAGCTAACCGTATCCTTTCAAACGGATTCTCATAGTGTTACGTCTTTTCATATCGGATTTCAGCTTTGCGAAAAGCTAAAAAGGAAGACAAGGACCCGAAAAATGTATTAAATTGTAAAGTAGCATTTGTATTACACTTAACAGATTACACTTAACATCTAGACGGAAGATTACACTTAACATCTAGACGGTGGTGCAACATCGTAGTCTCATAATAATGTACCCGTATTTCCAATTGTTTCTTTAGTGGAAGTTGAGGAACAAAGATACATAACATGTTAAGTACCATCGGTTCCTTTAGAACATTTTATACGAATACCGTACTCAACAGATTTATTTTTTGTGTAGACACTAATGCAGATATTTCTTTCTTAACTAGAACTGAAATAATAAAAGGGAAACATAAATAATACCTAAGTTACTTTTATTTTCTGCAAAGGTCTAAAATGTTAACGTTCTCTAGCATCATCTTTTCTTGATGGGTAAATTTTTCCTTTGAAATAATTCAGGTGGTGTTTTTTTAGGTTTTGTTTGGTGTTTCTGAAGTAAACTGTTTACTTCTTTCAGGTATGCCAATAGTATACGTCTATATTGTGTGAGCTCGAGAGATTATGGCAATTGTAGAAAGTTTCGTGGTGAGAGATCTGTTGAGAAGACTTATTTGCCTTGCAATAAATTCTTTCTTCAGCTTATTGCGTTCTAGTACAGTCACGGAAGATAACCATAACATTGTGATGACCTACCTAATAGTGTGTTGCCATACAGGGTGCCGCAATAACCACTTTCATCTGATATGGCGGGCAGCTGGACAGAATGGCGACGTTGAGTTCGACAATGAAGGTAGGAAGCACTTGAGTGGACCAGCAAATGCTGTGCTCTACTGAATCCCATTAATTTTCCGTAGGATTCAAGTCGGGGAAATTTGCCTGCCAGGAAAGTGCACGAAATGGCTGAACATAATCCCTGAAGCATTGCTGCGTAACACAAATCTTATGACACGGAATGTTGTCTGTTAAAGAGTATACTGCTTTCCAGATGTACGGTCACCATGTACGACAAAACTTTGTCCGAAACAATGCCTAGGTGGGATATGACGGTGAGGGTGGGTCCAGTGGGGTTGATAGGGGTCTCAGTGTTGTCCACGAGAAGAATCCCTAAACCATGATAAATCCGCCACCTTTCCGCTTTCAGGTCCAGCCGTGAAGTCCGGTTTCAGCTGTTCAGCCGCGACGAGTTGTATACGGACCTACTGTATGTTGCACCTGGAACCTGGATTTAGTGAACGAGGCGACACTTTTCCCATCGTCCAATGTTCAGTCACAATGCGCCTATGCTTACTGCGTGCGAAGCTGTCAAGCCATCATGGCCGCATGAATGCGCCACCGAATCTAGGTCCACCAACAAGTGCGGCCATTAGATTGTGTTGTTGTTTTTTTATCCATGAGAAACTCAATGGGCTATAAGCAGTCGCCCGTCCCTAATTTAAGGTCACAGATTCCAGGGAAGAAAGAGAGCCAGTGCCGTAAGACAAACACAATATCCATGCCACACTGGGATTCGAGCTCGAACCTATCTCGGACGAATAATCAGAAGCCATCGCTTAGACCATTGCGCCACCGGGGAGATGATTGTGTGTTCAAAAAACGTTCGCTTTATGTCCTGGTTGCAGTATACCGTTAATCGATGGATCGTCAGCTGTCTGTTGTTTTTTGAAACCACGTCCCAACAGACGTCGTTCACTTCTACTGTCAACCAATGGTAGACTCCTTTTTAGGAAAAGTTGGAGTGGATGTGTGGCCTTCTCCGGACCATTTCCACCACATCTTCTCGGACAGCCAAAACTGTTTGAGTTTGCTCCATTAATCACTCTCCTTTCAAACTCGGACAAGTCCTTCGCTTTCGCCATTGCATTGGCTTTGTACTCACTCTGACCATACCATCTATACGTATGTTCCACGTTGGTTGATGACCTAACTTCTACGTGCACGTTCACTCGTAGAGACAAACGTTGTCATAATGCGACGGCCCATGAGTGTATAGGTCTTTTTTTTTTTCAGTACAAAATTATTTACATATTTGGCAGACATATTTTTGTAGTCATTATAAGAATAGAAAATTTTGAAACCTCGAAGATGAGCTACGACTTTCTGTAGTGTTTAGCAAGTGTACCATTCAGTAAATCTTGAGGCATTGTTGATTAATGACGAAATCAAAGTGTCGAGTTTTATGATTTTGGGCAATAAAAACTGCTTTTCTTCTGTGGATTATAAACAACATCTCATCTAACTGGTATCCAGTATATTCACAGATAAAAAATGTCACCCCCAGGAAAGTACGAAAACCGCGAACGAACTTAAACCTGTGAAGCTAGCAGGGAAAATATTTGGCCACTAGGCGAAAAATATTGAAATGGAGTTTGTTACGAATATTTGATCTAGGAATTCCATCGGATTATTTTGCCGGCTCAGTGCGTCAGCGATTAACCTCTACATTTTATTTACAACATTTATCTTTCTTTATTATTTTTCCTACATTTTCTTTTGGTCTCTTCTTTTTTATTAGAAAAGGAAAATTGTTTTGCTTTTAATGCAATGTGTTTTACCGCTATGCTCACAAAAACTTCTGACAATTCAATTACCTTGAAATTATGAAAACCGACAGCATTACTGGAAATATTATTGACACAGTACTAAAATATTCCGAAGATAATAGCCAAAGGTTTTTTATTTCGATGAACGAAAGAACTTCAGAAAGGAAAAACTACTAATAACAGATTGGGTATTTTATTCCTTCTCCCGATTTTTTTACCTTAATTTCATTTGTCGACTTTCCTTTTTTTTTTTTTTTTTTGTGTCACTTGGAAAGCAGTATTAGGTTCGTCTGCCGTGTGATGTATCGGTTCGGCATGGTTTACCTACATGGTCCTGAAAGTTACACTCGTCGAATTATTTCTGCGATAGCGGTTTTATTGATTTCCAGCCATTCTCCTAATTGGCGTCTCTCACAGATCAATTCTGCTAGCATGAGTGGTTATCGTTGCTGTCTTCTGCCTATTTTTGGAAGTCTTGCACTTAGTTCTTTCCTCGACTATCATTCCCATAAATCAGACCCTTCATTTTTATTTTTTATTTCGTTGTGTAATTTCTCACCATTCATGTCTTCCATTTTTCCATTAACACTGGAGAATCGAGGAAGGAAAGAAAAACACGTGGGTTAATCTCAACTTACATCGTTATGGCAGTTATGCACGTACTTTTTTCCGCAACTGCGTGGCTTTTCACGAGTTCATATTCTGAAATAAATTTATATACACTGAAGTTCCATAAGTCCTGGAATAGCAGTATGCAAATTTTTAACTGGCGCTGCCGTCGTATGAAAGCTTCGACGCACGCCACGATCTTTATCAGTTGCGAGGTGTAATCTCGTGAGTCAGGTTGAACAACCTCCAGTAGGATTATGGCAAGCCGACGTAAATTATCGGAGTTTGAACGAGGCATGGTAGTGGGAACTCGACGGATGGGACATTCAATTTCTGAAGTTGTGCGAACATTCAAAATTCCTCGATCCACTGTGTCACGTGTCTACCGAAAATACCTCATAGAAGGTATTACTACTCACCGTGGACAGCGCTGGCCGACCTCTGGTGATGAATGACCGTGACCAGCGGCGTCTTATCAGGATTGTCCATGCTAACAGACAAGTGGCACTGGATCAGATAACATCCACATTCAATGCAGGAGGTACCAGAGACATATCCATCAGGTCAGTGCAGCGTAATTTAGGGACCATGGGGTATGGGAGCAAAAGACCCACCAGAATATCTTTGTTAACACAACGACATCGGAGACGGCGCCTTACCTGGGCTCGTGAATACGGTAATTGGACCCTGGAACACTGGTAACATGTGGTGGGGTCCGATGAGTCACGCTACCAGTTGTTACGAGCTGATGGTAGGGTTCGGGTGTGGCGCAGACCCCATGAGGCCATGACCTAAGCTGTCAACAAGGCACTGTGCAAGCTAGTGGTGGTTCCATACATGTGTAGGGTGTCTTTGCGTGGCAGGGTTTGGGTCCTCTGGTCATCGTAAACACGTCATTAACAGGTAATCGCTTTGTTGCTCTGCTGGATGACCATTTGCAGCCCTTCATGGACTTTATGTACCCCAACAGCGACGGGATTTTCCAGGCTAACAATGCACCATGTCATCGGGCCCAAGTTGTCCAAAATTGGTTCTAGGAGCGTTTTGAATAGTTCCGACGGATGGTGTGGCCACCATGTTCGCCCGACATGAACCCAAAAGAGCACTTATGGGACGTGGTGGAAAGGTCCATTCGCACCGAAGATTCTGCACCTACAAATACTAGGTAACTGTGGGCGGCGTTCAGACAATATGGAACTACCTCTTTCCAGAAGTCTTCTGGCCACTTGAGGAATCGATGCCACGTTGAGTTGCTGCACTTCGCTGGGCTAGAGGAAGTCCTACACGATGCTAGGTACGTATCCCATGACTTTTATCACTTCAGTGTATATTGTGTAGGCTTTTCTTAATAATACCACTTGACGAAATTAGTACATTTTTAACATACATATGTACTTATCCAAAAAACTGGAGCACTTATGTTTCCATTTTGCCATGAGCGATGGACATGACGCTTTTTAAAGTCTAAATGATTTCTTTTCGTCGCTGAGCTGTAACCGCAGGATGTATTTCCCGAATTCTTGAATTAACACCTTTTCCACAGAACATTTTTTTTCAGGCCTGACGCCTTCGATTTCCGAACGGGACTGACGAACTGAAAAAAAAATCTGTCTTAATTCCTAACAGGAAAGCTGCATCGCTGGTTTACGTATCGATATGTTTTCCGATTTTCACGTGACATTCTTTTTCTAGGTGACGTAAGCATATATTTCAATTTCACACGATATTTCAGCTTATCCGACTGGATTATTTTTTCGCTGGGAACTGTATCAATGGAGCACCCGTTATTATTTTTTTTTTTTTTTTTTTTTTTTTGGATTTTCCTGATGAAAAAATATCCTGCTAGGTGGAGCAAGTGAATATTTGCTTTTATCGCAATACAGTACGAGCAAATTACATAAAAACCGGGTTTGTAAAAAAATTCGTTGTTCCTAGCTATTATTTGGGCCCACAAAAAAAAATGCATGTCTAGAAATAATCGTAAAAGAAAGTGTCCGAGCAATTCACGTTAAAAAGTGAAACTTCCTTCACATACATGCATACATATCACTAAGTTGTTCTCTGAGATTCAGAGGTTAGCTCCAAAAATAAATGCAAACTACTAGATAATTTTTACTTACTGTTGCCACGTCAAACTTCTCCATTTACAACGATCTTGACCTACAACTCGGGCATCATTACACGCCGTACACAAGATCTTCTGTACTTCATACTCATAATTTTTTTCTCATGCAGACACTCCTAAATCTGATCCTCCCATGACTTCCTTGGCCTTCCTTTGCTTTTCCATCCTGCCACTTGGGCTAAAAAGATTTTCTTAGTGAGAATCTCATCACTCATTCTTTCAACATGGCCAAACCACCGAAACATATCAGTCTCCACCTTGCTAACAACATTTTGCTTCACATCACACAACTGCAACACATCTTCATTCCTCACACAATCAGAACGTGTCTTGCCACAAGTAACGCATTTATCCATCACACAAACGACTCCTATGTTTATTCTGCAGTACCCAGGTTTCACTGCCACACATCAGAGTAGGAACAATTACACTCTCATACGCAGCCATGCGGGGATCTTTTGAGAACCCATCATTCCTCTGAAAACCTCCCAGAGCAGCCATGTCTTTCAATGAACAATTCACTGGTCCACTACATTCACCTTCCAATTTTTTTCTTTGTCAAACATGCTTCCTAAATACACAAACTCATTCACCTGGTCAACCACTGTGCCATTTACACTTGCAGTACATTCAGTGCTACCAGTTCCTCTCTCAAAAACCATAACTTTGGTTTTTCCCTTATTTATACTCAGTTTGAATTTCATGCAAACTTCGTACATCCGGGACAACATACTCTGCAACTCACTTTTACTCTCTGCCAACAGGACAGTGTCATCAGCATACAGCAATCTGCACACACGGATATCACCAAGATTTAAACCAGTATTATATATTTTGGCATCACGCATACACTCATCCATAAATATATTAAACAGCCATGGTGACATTACACAACCTTGCCTGATTCTTGAACCAAAAAAAAAACCATTTTGATAAAACACCATTCACTCGTACACAAGTTCTACTGCCAGCATACATGGCTTTTACAGTATTAAGTAGATTCAAAGTAACACCATATTCATTAAATACCTTCCACAAAAGTGTCCTATTTACTCGGTCATAAGGTTTCTCTAAAGCTATGAAGGTAGCAAAAACGTTCTTACGAACAGCCAGATATTGTTCAATAATCATGCGTAATGCAACATTTTGGTGAGTGCAGCCTTTACCTGGCATAAAACCACTCTGAACATCCCATACTTTCTCTGATGTAAGACCCCGTACATTTTCAATAACGACCTTACCAAACATTTTTCCTGACACACTTAATAGGCTAATACCACGATAGTTCTTTCAGTCTGATCACCTCTTCTCTTATACAAGGGAACAATGATAGCATCCTTCCAATCCTGAGAGACCATTCCTAACTCCCAGCACAACTGGCAAATTTCAGTTAACCAAACAATTACAGAGTCGCCACTATATTTCAACATCTCAGCAGTTATGCCATCAACTCCAGCAGCCTTACAATTCTGAAGAGATTTAAGAGCTTTATACACTTCTTCTCTTGAGGTCCTTCCTGTGCTTTCATCCCTCACTGTGCCATCATCTGCATCTGTCTCAGAATCATCTTTGCTTTCTTGATCTAATAACTCACAGAAGTATTCACCCCATTTATCACTTAACGTATTGGTCGTCTTCCTATCTTTCCAAAAAAACAATTCATGCTTTTCCACCTTCTCCTGCCTATTTTTTGCCTTACTGTGGCGAACCAGCTTTGCAGCTTCACGTTTCTTAGAGCGATATGCATCCACAGAAACTTTATCCTGCAACATCCCCAAATAGGTTTCTTTCGTTTTCTTTACTGCCTCTTCAGTCTCACTATTCCACCAAGCATCACCTCTATTGTTACCCACTATTGTAGCGCCACAGACCTCTTCAGCAGCAGTGACCACACAGTTCTTAAAACATTCCCACTTCTTTTCTACATCCATCACACAAGACTTCAGCTCCTTCAGCCGTTCTCGGAGTGCGTCAGAATAACGCTAATGATTTTCAGGGAGCCTTTCAACCACAATTCTTTCCATCCTGTGCCTCATCCTATTCCTTTACCTCCAACGAACACTCAGTTTCACTCGTGACACTACCAAGTAATGATCATAGCCAACATCCGCACCTCTAATCACACGAGTGTCAACAACTAAGTGTTTCAGATGCTGATCGTACACAAAAAAATCCATTACACTTTTTTGACCAAGAATACGATTTTCCCAAATATATGAGTGGATATACTTGTAATTGAAAAATGTATTAGATTTATACAAACCATTCTCGATGCAGAGTTAGATTAATCTTTCACCAATATCATTCACACAAGCATCATTAATCTTACCCAGAACATTGTCATAAATTGCATTCTACACGCCATCTCTAGCATTGTAACCCTCTGCTATTATAACTTTCTCTTTAGCACCCAACTGTCTCAAAACAGCTTTTAGCTCATTCCAGAAATCTTCATTCCTATCAGAAGGATCAGAGACACAAGGAGCATACACTACAACAATTACTATTCTTTGAAGTTTCACTTTTAAACGAATCCAGAGAATTCTCTCACTTATGTAATTATAGTGAATCAAGTTGTTCTTCATCTTTTTATGTAAATTCACAACTACAGCAGCCTGTGCTCTCACATTATCCAATACTCCAGACCACACACTCACCGTTCCATTCACTTCTATCCTAATTTCCTTCTTTTTGGTTTCACTTACACACAACACATCCCCAATCTATACTTATTCATCTCTTTAATCACTCCATTTATATCTCTAGTATTCCATACACTAATCTTACACTCACTCAACCGAGATCTCTCTTTGATTTTCCTTCTTGCAGTTCTAGGTCGATACCGTGGTGAACCATCCTTTTCAAGTGTAGTAGGTCCACCATATCCCACACTTGAGTCCATTTTTCCATTTCTTTTTGTCTTTTTAATCAGGTAAATACATCAGTGTGGGGATTAGCCAACAGCTGACGGTTCCAGTTGGTCATTCAACCTAAGGATTCTGGAACAAAACCCAATGAGTTAGGGTCTTTTTGCCAATGTCATAAAGAACTAGCTGGCACCTCTCCAAGATTCAAGAGGCCCTAGTTGCTGTTGTGTGTGCCATTGTTACCACGGGGCGCCCCAGGAAGCAAAGCCATCACTCACTAAGACCGCCCGCAAACTTCCTTCACTCTGATATATTTAAAAAAATACATATAGTCATCATACAATCGCATTCGGAATTTAGCATTACAATTAATTTGTGATTGTTACTGAATTTCAGAAATGTTTCTTCACTTGATTCTTTAAAAAAGGGAAGAATCGGGGAATTCGGTGTAGCTTCTTATTTTGTCATTTTGTCTTGCTCTCAATTCGTTAATATCTTACAGCTTTATGAATACTAAACAGGGTACTCAGGACAAAATACAGTATGTTATTTCAATAAACCACTATTTTGTGGTTCAATACTGCGTATGTTATATTTCTTTTTTCTTTGAAAATTGAATTCAGGTAAATCGCATTCTATGTGAAACACTCTGGTGTAGCATTTCCAGTGCTTCACTGCAACAGCCCAAGCATATTTAGTACACCTTTCGAAAAAAAGTACGTGATTATGCAATTGGTATTTGAGTCCATCGTTCGTCGACACCATATTTCTGACATTATTAGTTCGATCTGAAAAACTGTTCCTGCATCGGAGAGCGTTCGTGGCGAAGAATATTTGGTACATATTTTTTTTATTTCTCAAAAAGCAGAATTTTTCCATTATAGCAGTAAATGAATATTTCTGTTTACCACATACAGTATTAGCACAAGCGCCTACGCGTTTAGAAACCCAACTGAAAAAGTTCTCTGTGGTTGGATACCGCTCACTACGAAAACATCTTGTGCATATATCCTGCTCAAAGTAATGCACAGTTTTCTTTCTCTCTCTCTCTCCCTATATATATATATATATATATATATATATATATATATATATATATATATATACACATACAGAGTAGAGTCACATTATTGTGACCACCTCCTACTTTTGACGTCAAAAGCACGGAGCCAGTGAAAGAAAGCACGTGTCGTGAACTGGCTTGGAGGGTATATAAGGTGCGCTGTAGGCATTCTGAAAACATATCACTCGCTGATATGGTTAAAAAGAGCGATTTGTCAGATTTGCAAAAAAGGATGATAATCGTCTTACGGGCAAAGGGTGGCACGTGCTGCTGTGGTTAAAGTGTATCGTGATTTTAGAAATGACACCATTACGAATAAGCGACGTTGAAACTGAGGAGCACCACGTGCCATTGATGCGAGAGGTGAACGTCGGTTACGAAGGTGCGTGCAATCAACACGCTACAGTGGATCGACTCACTGGCCGAATGAACCAGGGGGCTACCGGAAGTGTGTCTAAAACGACAGTTCAGCGAGCCCTGCTACCTATGGGGCTCCGATGCAAGCGGATGGTCACTGCACCTATGCCAAAAAAAGGGGCATCGGTAGAAAAGGCTTAATTTGGACGGCAGTATCGGAATTGGACCTCCTCTGATTGGCAAAGGATTGCCTTCACCGATGAATCACGTTTCCGCTTCATCCAACCAATGGACGTTGGCGTATAAGGCGAGATACATCGGAGAACAAACACTCTTCAACCACTGCTGAAAGAAAACAAGCTGGTGGGGGCAGCGTTATGGTCTGGGGAATGTTTTCGTGGCATTCTCTGGGTCCACTCATACCTGTGGAAGGCACTATCAAACGAATTCGTGATGAACCCGTCCTTGCAGACCACGTACACCCATAGATGCTGATTGTCTTCCCTGGAGCGGATGGGATCTTCCAGAAGGACAGTGCGGCGTGTCACACAGCTAGAATTGTCCGAGAATAGTTGGAAGAGCACGATTAAGACTTCAAAGTACTTCCCGGGCCACCTAATTCCCCAGACTTAAACTCAATTGAGCATCTGTGGGACAACCTCGATCGTGTTGTTTGCTCTAAGGATCCTCCACCACGCACCATCCTGCAGCAGCAGGCAGATGCACTGCAGTCAGCATGGCTCCACATACCGGTGAACACCTTCCAGCACCTTATTGAGTCACTCCCATCCCGTCTAGCTGCTGTCCGCGCTGAACATGGTGGTTACTTTGGATATTAGCTGGTGGTCGCAATAATGTGACTCGACCGTGTAAAAGTGTGTTGGTGTCCGAATAGCCCTAACCGTTTACATAGAGACAGTGCACTAAATGGAGATGTCTGAATAGTAGCCACCTACATTTAGCGGATAGTTTTGTGATCGCCAGTCCCAAAATGTATACGCTTCTGTATATTTACCTCCAAATGGCAGACCCTCCCAATAACGCAAGGTGATCTTGGTCATAAGTAGTTGAAAAAGCAAATGTTCAAGGGAAAAAATCGGTAAATTTTTCCCACGAAGATTTTATTTAGTTTCTCGGGGCAGAAAGCAAGGTGAATTTTTGCCTCCAGATCCCATTACAAATCAAATGATGTGTGGTTTCAATAGGATTGACTTTTCTTAGAATTGGACAAAACACTTCCCTTTGATTCTTACATTAACCCAAGTGTTTCATAAATGAGTCAGTTCAGTATATCGTTCCATTGTCAACTGTCATTGCTCTGTCAGTTTCACTACGATTACTGTAACCACTCCTGAATCCAGCTTGTTTTGTACATAAATAGAGAACATGCAGTTTTCTAATCACCGTTGGACAACATAATGTGCATCTATATACACTGCTGGCCACCCAAACTGCAACACCAAGAAGGAAGCATCCGATTGGCCTGAAATTCGCAGCATGCGTCGCCCGCGAAGGACATGCAAACCATTAGCATTGCAGGGCATATGAAAATCATGTGCGCCCGGCACGCCACCGAGAAGCACTATAAGAGGGGTGCACAGAAGGCGGGTGTAAGTAGTGGAAGTGTGTTGTACTGCTGGACCTGTGCGTGGGAAGCTTCCTGATGCCTCGTCGCAAAATACGCCAGTCATTCCAGCACGTTTCGGTGTTCGACAGAGGACGAACAGTGGCTTCTCGCGACAGCGGTTTATCGTACCGAGACATCGGCGCCCGTGTGGGACGACATCCAGCCACAGTGAGTTGAGTGCGAGTATAGATTCGGTGGGTGCAAGAGGGACGGACGAACCGACACGAGCGATTGCCGCCGCCGCGGCACACCACCGGGGCGGAGGACCGGCATGTTGTGAGGCGGGCATTGACGGCTCGCACCGCCACATCACGAACGTTAGCTCAGGAATTAGGGTGTGTTGCGCAACAGCCTGTGTCCGCACGTACCGTTCAACGTCGTCTGCAGGAGCGGGGACTTGTCGCACGGCGCCCATTGCTCTGATTACCATTGACGTTACACCACCGGCATGTGCGGCTAGCGACAGTCGGCCGTTGAACGCCGCACCTGGACTACGGAATGACACGACATTGTCTTCTCCGACGAATCCCGCTTCTGCCTGCAACACCACGATTGTTGGATCCGCGTGTGGCGGCACCGCTGCGAGAGACTGTATGACGACTGTATTATGCATCTCCATACAGGTCCGTCGCCTGGCGTTATGGTTTGGGTCGCAATTGGAGATGGCACCCGCACCCCTCTGGTACGCATCGCCGGAACACTCAACAACCACCGCTACATCTCCGACGTTTTGGAGCCTGTAGTCCTCCCTTACCTGCAGGTCCTGCCAGCGGCCACGTTTCAACAGGCCAATGCGCGCCCGCACGTGGCACGCAACGTGCAAAAATTCTTCATGGCCCACCAGGTGTCACTACTGCCGTGTCCTGCCTGTTCTCCCGATATGTCGCCCATCGAGAACGTCTGGTCGCTGATCGGCAACCGAGTGGTCCGGCAAGCACCACCCGCGGCTACGCCTGATTAACTGTGGCAACGTGTGGAGGCAGCCTGGACGGACATACCCCAAGTCCACATCCAAAGCCTCTTTCGTTCTATGCCGCGGCGTGTATAGCGGCCGTTATTACCAGCAATGGGGGGACACACGAATTATTGATGTCTGCGTGTTTCGCAAGTCGCACAGGCTTGTGAGTTCAATCGTTTCATCTTTGTATCTGTTGTTATGTGTCCAGTAAATCTGGCTTTGCTATCTCGTGTCCTTCTTGGTGTTGCATTTGGGTGGCCAGCAGTGTATATATATTTGATATCCCTACTTCTAAAAGTCCGGTTTGATAACTATTTTCTCATCGAACACCACTCACAGGAGGGACACTTTTCATATATCTTTGAATATTTCATAACACACATGTCTGCTGACAAGTGGCAAAAGTTTTCATTTCTGTCGGCAATTATACCTCCCATTAGCTAAGATAATTATTGCGATCATCGTCCACTTTAAACAACGTACCGTTTTTCGCCGCTATGGGTTGCATATGCACACTGGTGTGCAAAACTTAATGACGAAGTACAAAAAGTAAAATAACGCCGTAAATGGGAGCAACACCCAAACATAAATTAATACAGGACCCTGTCTGGGAATAAGAGAAACAGCACATGCGTTATAAAGGACAATGTTGTGTGGTTCGCGTTACGTGAGAACAAAATGTCATCAATTGAACGGAAGTCACCGGGCTGTGTGCATAAGTGTTACTGGCATTCGATTGTGTTAGAGACGACAAAATGGCCCGTCGATATCATCTTGATGAAATTACTCGTGGTCGAATAATTGCGAGGCTCGGGGAAGGGCAAACTGCTCAGTATCACCTATAGCGTCGTATCGAACATTGTCGGCCTTCAGGATTACAGGTACAGCTGTGTGTAAGAGCGGGGGTGGTCGTCCACCAAAAACTTTCTGTCAGTGAAGACAGCTATCTGCTCCTACAAGCCAAGAGGGATCAACAGCAGACAGCAAGTAACCTTGCAAAACAACTGAACATGAGCACAGGTCGCACAGTATCGCGGTTTACAGTGGCCAGGCGACTACACCAAAGTGGACTCTTTGCCCGACGACCGTTATGCTGGGTTTCATCAACTGCTCACTGGAGACACCGTTTGCAGTGGTTCAGAGGACATAAGGACTGGAAAGCAATACGGTAGTCTTTACTGATGAGAATCCATTTATTGTCTCTAGTGATTCTGGACGTCAGATAATCTGGCGTGAGGTAGGCACTCGGTATAGCCCCAAAAATATCAATGAAAGTGATAGATATGGCGGCCGCGGTGTTCTCGTATGGGTTCCATGGACGTATGGAGCTCCAAATACTGGAAGTAGGTACTCCTGTAATGAGGTAATTCTTCCACATGTTCGTCTGTTCTGAAGTGCCATTGGCCTACAGTTAGTGTTAATGGACGATGACGTCACACCCCATCGAACGGTGGCTGTTGATGAGTTGCTGGAAAATGAAGACATTCAGAGGATGGATGGGCCAGCACGTTACCCTGGCCTAAATCCCACAGATTACGTGTGGGACGCTCTGCCGAGACGCGTTGCGGCACCTCAACACACACTTGAAGCTGTCCAAAAAAAAAAAGGTGAAGACGGCGCTGATGGAAGTGTGGGCGATGTTAACTCATCAACAACCTGGTGCGAATGGTGGACAGACGGTAAAAATCATGCATCGACGTTAAGGGTGATCATACACTCTTCTGTAAACCTCCTCTTCCCTTTGTACAGTTTTTGGCAGTGATGCATCTGTATCATGGCACCTAGTGCTATGTAGTCAATTCTGAAGTCAAATTTCTGAAGTCATTCTGTAGTCAATTCTGAAGCTCCACTATATCCTTTAGTATCTGTAGTTGTGTCGGTGTTGTTCCCGCAATCATTTCGGTAAGTAATGGAGTTTCTTTGGTTTGAATTTCACATATCCGGGCCGCTCCTGTGCAACGCTACACGGCAAAACCTGGATCGTCATTTATATAAATTGTTTCCTTGATATCTCTGCCTCTAAAATTTGTATTTGTGAAACAGTTTCTGTTACATCGTTTTCCTCGCGAAGAATAATTGACAAATACTGTATTTCATAATTTTTCAAAATGCTCAGTTCTGCCGTTATGTGCGTTAGTATATATATCTTTTTACAGAAGCGTCTCTACTTCTAACAGTCGTGTCGAAAAATATCTCGTCTTGGTCGGATAACCCTTTCTATGGAGAACATGTTGGGCCTATTTGTTAATATGACTGATAGTTTTTCAGCTATAAATATAAAATTATATATTATTTTCTCTATATTTCTTCTAATTGTTCGCTTTGGAAAATTTACTTTGCTTCTGCATGTATAGACTTTTTGTACACAATTTGTGATATTTCCTTATGCATATTTCTGCAGCAGTGAACGTACACATATTTCTACTTGATAAATGTTATTTTATTACTCGTCTTAAAAATCCTTTAAAAATGATTTTTTAACTGGTTACATTCATTGTGAAGAACACTGCGCACATTATATATTTTAAACAGTGAACAGATTTTCCGTTAGCAGAAGCAAGTTTTCTCCTTTTCTAAACATCTGCTTTGGAAAAACCCTTTTCGTGTTTAAGATGATTCAAAAGACATGCTTATTTGACCCAAGAATTTGGTGTTATTTTTCTTGTTTTCTATTATAATACCAAGTGTAATAAAAAATCCTTTGTTGGCAAAGGTTTGACCTTCTTTGATCTTATTAAAAACGTCACTGCGATTATCTCCAATCCTATCGCGAGCGATAAGCTAAGATGTGTTTCCTGGGTTTCCCTTTAGAAAACCGGAAACACAAAAACGGCATTCATTCTTTCATTCTTTTAAATGTCCTTCACTAACATTTGTACAACCCTCTATCAAGTAAACGTAAGCCATTAATCAATGTTTTCCTTTATTGTAATATGATAGAAATGAATGAATCACGATAACTCATTGTTTTGGATAAATTTAATGATCAATGATGCTATGAAGCGTGCAAAGTATTCTAACCCAGCAAAAACAGTCTTGCTAGGCCATCACTGGGCCATTGCTGGCAGCCAGTACTGCCAGCAATGGCCCAGCACTATGTTGCCGCTGCCGAACCGTCAATAAAATGTCCGGGCGGCCAACAGAAGGGCCAGCAGTTCAGGCCAACAGCTGGACAACAGTTGGCACCCCATCAGTTGTCATATGCCACAACAGGGCCATCAGTTGTCCATCACAGGCAGTAGCTGCCACAAGTAGCCCTTTAGTGGCCCTGCAAGCACGTGCCAGAAATGATGGCTAGCCTAATGTGGTCCGATAGTTTGCCGGTAGTGGCAGCCCGGGAACCACGTGACGTAACTGGTGGCTTGCCAAATCTAGTCCGCAAATTTCCCAGTAGTAGCCATAAAAAAAAAGCATAACCACAGTTTCCCAAAGCTACAATTTTTTTTTACTAACCCTTACGAAACTTATGAATTATCGCACTGCGCTGAGGAAATTTTCTCAACAGACCGGAAAAACGCCCGCTTGCGTCTGAACCAGGGCCGTTGGCGTGGTAGCTGAGCTCTGTACCGACAGGACTAATTTGCCACGCTCGAGCGTATGCTTGAAGCTGTCTATTTTGTACATAGTGCGTAACCGAATGCTTCCCTCTTTCATTTTACAATATTGCGAGGTATTTTTCATAAAAGGCAGTTTCATATATAATTCATAAATTAATTTTTTCAACGTAACGAAAGGTGTTTCTTACCTTAAGGGAACTTTACTCATTTTCAAGGGGTGTACATACGTAGTCGCTTTCCAAAGTTTTGTACCGTCCTTATCGTCTTGAAAAGAGATTGTTGAATAAATATATATTTAACCGGGTTCATGTCACATTCTGTTACATTTTTAACGTTGTGTCTTTCCTTTCCGCTGTCCGAAGCTACATTTGTTTTAAAGAGGAAAGATATTTTATTTTACTTCTCGTTATTTTTAGAAGCGAATTTCTCCTAGTCTTGTGTATTCAACCCACAGATGAGTACACCACATAGCGTTGCTTTTTTTTCTTTCAAATAATTAAAAAGTGTTGTATGCGTATAATTTCTTTTTTTCCCAACAAACGTTGTTTTAATGGTTTTCCAGGACATCTGTTTCAAGAGGTTTCAAATTTTTCTTGTTATTCATCCACTCCATTCCATGAATTGTTATTCATGGGAATGGAGTGGGTGTATTTCATGGCTGTAATCTAGTACTTCACGGCTTAATCTGATATCTTCGTCGACGTAGAATTTCATTAGGAAAGGAATTCACCTCTCTACATATGGATTTTATTTCTTAACATCCACTAAAATAACACGATGGCGATAGCGTCGTCTTCAACTAACTGGTACCATGAGAGACACAGTAAGTGCTGCTTCTCCGCATGCGCAGTCCGGTTGCTTCTACCTGCTGTTGGGGTTGCACTGGTTGCCAGCAACGGGCCATTAGTGGCACTTGCTTGGAGGCGCACAATTCACGGCGATGCTGCAGGGCCATCAATGGCTCGCCAACTGATAGCGCTGCCACCAAAGGACCGCTACCGGGCCGTGAGCGGCAGATTTCAGCCAGCAGTGACCCATCACTGCCAGCTGGTGGCCAGCAGTTTTCCAGCACTTGTGTTTTTGCTGGGAATATTTGAAATTCCGTCAAAAACGCGTTGAAACACTGCTGTTTTCCATTTGCCAAACTTTAGGATATGCATTTTTTCGAGTCGGTAATTGAAAATGGGAACAGCAACGAACTTTTCTTGATGAGATATGGTATTGTGTATGCGTTTTCTAAGACGGCATGCAATATTTATATATATATATTTTGACCTTTACCAAGTGAAAAAAAATATATACAAATCAATATTTTTTCTATAAGTCTTCCATCATGAGATTTTTTGAGGTATTAAACTAGCTGCTTATCATCTCCATTTGCTGGAGATGTATTCCTCCCAAATGTTGGTGTTCTTGTCCCAAGGAAGGGATACAACCGGATAAGTAGATGAACACAATTACACTATCATTTTTTTTTCTATTATTTTAACCTGAAATTCGTCCTACATCACGTTGGTGGCCCTTCGGGGGTGGGGGTGGGGTGGGGAGGGGACTACAATATAGTAAATACATCTGCTATGATAATTAAAGTTCTTCTTATAACTTTTATTGCCAGGTTGAAGTAAAAAAATGAAATTCATCGTGTGACTCATGATTAATAACAAAATTATTACCATTTCTTCATTCTTTCATTCAACGTTTTGTGGATACTTTTCTCTCAGAATTAGCAGTTCCAGCCCAATCTGTTTAGTAATTTAGGTGACGACCATGTTTGCTACGGAACGTCCAGCAACAGATACTTTTCAGTGGCCACAGCATCGCACTTCGAAATTTTTGCAAAAAGTTATTATTCATATACGCTCTTCATTTCCACTTAAACAATGATTGAAAAATATCAAACGTGTATCGTTGCCCCGTACTAACCAGGAAAATTGTGATTTTCAACGGAATTTTCTGGGCTTTCAGGTTAAAGCGCCGTTTTAACATCCGGCGTGATACTTTCAAATATGTTGCATAGCATTGTTCAGGAGCCGCTGATTTGTATTATTAATGCGACTTCTTAGGAAAGTAAATATTATATTATAACGTTCCCCTTTCTTTTGACTGTCTGTTGCGCAAAGAAAATAAGTATTTGAATTTCTTTTTGCCTTTGATGCCTATATACATTATTTTTTGAATAATGGCAGCATTTTAAAGCTATTTCTGTAACATAAACGCTGAGAAAATAGCAAAGTGTGCGTCACGTCGTGTTAACTAACGAATAAAGTACTCAAAAAATACATTACCGTGCGTGCTGTTACTACCTTCGTCATACACCAAGCTTTTCTTCAAAACTGAACTTCTCACTAAGGAATTTTCTGTTCAAAGTACCTTTTGTGCGTTGAACCTTAGAAGAAGGGGGAAACTACATTGTTTGCATAATTAATAGCTGCCTTCGAAGCATAGTTCATTGTTGGAAAAACGCTACTCTCTCTCTTTCTCTATGTCTTTTTTTTTCTTTTTTTTTTCACTCTAACATTTCTCCCAGTTTTGTAGCGGCTTTGCTGGAGTAAAAAGATGCATTGAAAATCTTTGCCTGGAGTACATCATTGAATGGCCTTATCCAACCAAACTAAGCCCATTAATTAATTAACATGAAAAATTAATGTGAAATCACCCTACTAAAATAAAGTGTTATTTCGTGTTCCCTCTCTTAATTAAAATTTTATTTACTTGCAATATTTTTTGCACAAAGAACTAACGCCATTAATTTTACGCTTTCATTGAAGCTGCAGATTTTATGTAGGTTTCAAGAGGCAAAAATGAATAGCTAAAACAAAAAATTCTGCTTTCTTTTAAAAAGGCGTTTACTTAGAGCTGCTCATGCTCCCAGAAGAGTGGAACTGTTGGTAAAAGAATTAGCATAATAAAATCAAGTTTATTACTACAGAGACCTGCGCTTCCAAAGTTCAAAGATTTTAAAATGACTTTTCTGATGTTGTTCATTTGAATAGTTAAAATGAACAATATGTTAATATTGGAACTAGTCGGTGTGATATCTGCATCTACTAGCTGGTTTTTAAAATTATTATACTTACAATATACGTCCAATAAGTTCCAGGACTGACGGCATAATGGACGTAACAGTAGTGAAATGAAAATACCGTGTACATGCCAGAAGACAGCAGTCCTTGGCCAATCAGAGAAGAGCTAGAAACTGAGTTATACCGGTAGTGACAGGCGACAGACGGGCATTAAGGGATTCATAGCAAGCGTTATCGTCCCATTTCATTTTAGCCATGACAGAGCAGAGAGTAAACGTCCATTTTTGTTGGAAACCTGGTAGTAATTCAGCTACTGAAACTTACAGAATGTTAAAAGAAGCATATGAAGATACAGTATTATCCCTCAGCAGAGTTTTCGAATGATATGCACAATTTCGTGATGGGCGAGAATTCTCTGATGGTGATTCGATCTCTGGGAGTCCCTTCAGTGTTCTGACAGAGGAAAAAACCGAAGAAGTGCGGCATCAGTTAAAGAATGATCACAGAATTACAGTGAGACTTATGGTTGAGTCGGTGGGCATCAGTAAGTCTATCTGTCATGAGATTCTACGCGAGGATATGGGAAAACGAAAACTTAATGCCAGATTGATACCCTACATTCTGAATGATGACAAAAAGGAGGCTCTCTTTCATCGATGTGTTCCTATTTGCTGGGCAGTGCAACTGAGAATCCTGAGTTTTGCTCTAGGATTATTGCAGGAGATTAAAATGGTGCGTGCAGTACGATCCACTCTCCAAGATAGAACGGACTCTAAATGTACAGGTTATGCAGTCATGACATCTCTCCAAGCAGGCGTGACAAAACAACTTGCGGACATTCAGGAAAGTGCCTTTCAGAACTGCTCCAGGGTCTTCAGAAACGCTGGAGACTGTGTATTGACTCAGAGAGGTGGTATTTTGAAGGTGACCGGCATTAATTGTGAGGACGGTAACCTTTTATATTCTTTATTGCGTCAGTCATGGAACTTTCCTGACCTAGATTGTACTAAGAAATTTATGCTACACGTAATGAAAAATGTAAGTTAAGTGGCACTATTTTCTAACTCAGGAATATAATGTAGTAAGGTTAGTAGCTGACAATTCCGAAACAAGAAAGATGACACTGAATTCTCTGGTGCAATGAGCACGGTTTTTGTAGCACTTCAGATTAAAAAACTATTTTACAAAAGAAGATTTTTATGGGGGGGGGGGGATATCCAGCTGAAAAAGGAAATGCAGTTACGCCACCTAACGGAAAATCTTCGCATTGGCTAAAATGCGCAAAGTCAGCAGTTTTATTTTTAGGAATGGAACCAGTTATCATAACAAAAGCAAAAAAAATATTAATAAAATCAACCGGATTTCAAGAATCGGCTATTTTAATATTTTTTGTCATGTAGTGCGAAAATTGTGTGGTATGTTAAGATGAAAAAATAAAATCCACATTTGTACTTAGCGGGTATCTCCGCTTGTAGAAGTAAGATCGAAAACGTTTTTGTATTGAACATTTGCAACTATACTCAAATTGGAAGACTTTCCCTAAGCACGATTTTGGAGTGTGACCGATGAAGAGTTTTCCGCTCATGAAAGTTATCGGAAATGAAGATTTGATAAAGTCTTCTTCCTTTTTTCTTTCCGTATGCAGAGAAACACAACTGCTCAGTGCCTGAGTCAAAAACATACTTGCATGTGCTACTTGAACCATAGCTTAGCTACTGTTTTGGAGCCAACCCAAGTGAATGAGTACTACGTGACAGAAACTTATCGGTCCCTGGCAAGCCTTTGCGCCAACGATGCAAGCGCTTCACTGCTCCAATCCATTCAATCTGGCGCATAAAAAAACCACATCAGACTGTTTCATAATTTTCGACTAAATATTTTATCAAGAAGGCATTTCTGGTCCACTCCATTAACGAATGAAATATGCTACTGATTGAACAAGCGGCCGAAGAAAACACTTGGATCTCCAGAACGGTAAGAAACATAAGAGAAATAAAGAAATCGGTGAGATTCCCAGCATCCAATATAATAAAATGCCAAACTCTCTGATCAGCGGGAAAATCTGCATATTTTAAGAAAATGCAATCTTACTTATTTAGCCATAGGACTGCACAGATCAGTAGAACAAATATTTATCATTTGAACGATATCGTTCAAATACATGAAATACTTATATCTGTCTTTTCCAGTTACAGCGCATTTTGTGTCATAACAGATACTGACTCTTAAGTAAAGCAGCGCCTATTCTGATCTCCACATGCGATTTATGGTTGCTTCGCGCGGTAGAGTAAAAATATTGAAAACAGAAGGATTAATGCGCCGAATAATTATGCATGCACATTTTTGTTAGCACATGGAAATTGTTCTATCTGAAATGGTGAAAATAAAATAAGTATCTTTTGCTTTATTACTGAATAATTAAAAATAAGTCAAATGATAATTACATTTTAACTGTATAAAGACTATAACTGGACTTATAAGACTATTAATCCTTCAGACCTTCAGAAGTGTTAAAGTTTTGGTTAAACGGACATCAGTGTTCGTGAGGTGCACGGGCTAACGCACTTTCAAAAAGAAATATCCTACGACCAAATCAGGGCAGATTTATTCGATTATTTTACAGTAATTTTCAAGAATATGCACACTTTTCATTAATGTGGTAGAAAAAGTAAAGGTAATTGACAAATTCCGTCCATCTTCTATATGTAAGTTTCATTTTTAAACACAAGGGTCTGGTTTAATTTTACTTTTTAATACTTTATCAAGATAATAACAAAATATGAAACCTTCAGAATGATACAACCGAAATGCAGTTCAGAATGACTACAGAAAGAGCCCTGTAAAACTGTAAAAGTGGATGTCTCTACTCTGAAGATATCCACTCTTTTCGCCGTGCTGTATGCCTCTCGAAGACAACTTCCTTAATTGATGTGTACAATGATCTCTGCAATGCATATTTTTAATTCCCCAGTGTTGTAAGGATTACTGTTATGCCAGTAATCCTCACAACGTATCATCCGAGATGATCTAGTGGAGATAGTTCAGTAGATAGTGAGGTCAGTAAGCCTTGCAAAATGAAGCTTTTTCTAAAGACTTTTCAGTGTAATTTAATGGACATTCAGGCGCAGTATGTGGCTTTGCCGAAAGTAGACGTTCCACTCTCCTACCTCCAGCAAAGCTACAAATTGTTTTAAAATATTTTTATGTTGTTCTCAATTTACCAAGTTCTCACACAGAATTTCATGAAAGCAAGCTCCAATAACCTTGAATTTTGAAGAACGTAGTACAGTTCATGGTGATCATACCATTCTGAACTCCGTAATGGGTCATTATGAGTGTTAACAAATTACATCCATTCAAATGAATCCATGTTTCATCATTAAAACCTTTTTGGCCAACATTCCATTGTTGATAAGCACAAAAGCGTGGAATCAAGAACGGAATGGAATCCCCAACTACGGTCAGAAGGTCGTAACGTGTGCATTACACAAATGTCAGAAGTTCAAAGTTTGCTCATCCATCGTACACATTTTCAATCGCTGTGCAACGTTGATCATTAGTTACGACCTTCTGACCATTTCATGGTTGCTGCTGTGACATCATACCATTCAAGGTATTTATCAGGCAACCGATTGCCTCAGGGGATTTGTATTTCTCTATGTCAGTTCTTTCATGATGTGGCGATTTACATTATGAGCAATATCTGTTTGGCCATGTGGAGTGATATCTTATTGGTGCAGTTTAATATGATCTATTTACTGAACACCAACATGAAATGGGGTATGTAGTCTACAGTAATTGAGAATTAGGATTGCATTTAAAAATTAGTGTGCTGCAGAATTTGAACTTTTAGTAGCCGTATCACAGTCAATGGTAGTGTTTTAACTGAGTTTTGAGCGCTTGGAGAAACACAGTAGTGAAAGCAACGTGGAGAATATTCAGAATAAAAATAGTTTTCCTGGAATATATTTTTCATATATAATTTCCCATGTTATTCAGTATGTAAATGTTATGCTTTAGTGACATTGCAGCAAAAAAGCAATTTTTCACAGTCGTTGCTGTGACGTCATACCAGCGTTCTGGCATGACGTCAGAGCTACGTTACATCACACGATCAAGAGTGTTTCAACAACTCCTTAGGAACGGGAAAACGTTATGTCACGGATATTCGTTCTATTTTGTCACTAATAAATGACTTCTGAGGAAAAATACATGAATTTATAAATAATTAAACCCCATACTTCTTCTGCACCTGCACACGAGAGAGAGTCAATAAATACGTTGATTTAAAGTTCCCGCTAGATTTTAGCGTAATTTCGGAACTACAACTGACTCATTCACTGCGGAACTGAATATTTAAAAGTGATTTGACACTTTAAAATGAAATGAAATGCTTTTAAAATGTCATTTTTTTGCATTATTTATTTTTGTTTAAGATACGTACACTAAATAATATATTAATTTAACATGCTAAAATTAAACATGATAACCCATGTTTAGTTCTTATATGTGCACTGACTTATTATGGATACGTTGACTTAATATTGTATGATATTCATTGAATTTAATTATAACCCCTGATAATAATAACATGAAACGTATTAGGTAATTTATGTCACAAATTCGACACAACATGTTGATATAATTTCATACGGGGAGCAGTTTCTAGTTACTGAATGCCTACCTGAAAACGCGAAAAGCCAAGTTCGACGTCACAATTATTTATCTCACAGTTGTCGCTAATGGCATGACGTGCGTTATGCATGAACGCGCATATGTACCAGAAATGTGATTATTATGCAGTTATTGAAATAATTTCATTTCATTCTGTTTTATATCCGTAACTTTTGATAGGTTGTTGCTAGTAAGTATACAATAATTTACTAACAACGTGTTTTGATCATTGACTAATTAATTTCAGTGTCATTACCAAATGAAACTAGTACATTTCTAGTTCTTAAACTTTGGTTGTCTTAAAATGAAATTTTAGACTTATAATGAATTCCCGAGTACGATATTTGCACGAGTTAAACAAAGCATGTATTGTATTCGTCTGTTTTCTTTCATTAAAGTGGAAAACAATGTAATGATAGCTAAACAATTTGGAACTAATATGAAGATTTAAAAGCGAGATCTTTCTCGCTTGGAAATTTAGAAACTTTGGTGTTTTAGTGCATAACATCGAGACAATTTATTTAATTCGAGAAATGCATGAGTTCCAACTTTGTGCATCAGTGGTTTGAAGATTTCGACGCAAAGGATCTTAAGACATAATTCTCGGAACCATCCCTCTTTACATTTTAGAAAGTATAACAACATTCGAGTGCTTTTGAATTACCACACGTTTATCTGCAAAATTTCAGCAACCCTGTCTTCTGAAATTATTATTTCATCCACTTCTTTCACGTGAATTTTGACAGAAAAATCAGGAAAGCTGTGCCCAATTTATGTGCACGAGTAACCACTTAGCAAGAGTTAAATGTATCATTTCAACGCGGTAAAAATCAAGAAAGGTTTTCTGAAGTAAAAATTGATTACCTTTTCTTCCACTTCTATTATTCTTGTACACGCTTTTCGTAGAGAGTTTTCCATTATTTTTCTTGCACCGTTCAGCGATATTTGAAGAAGAAAGAACGGTTAGCATTTGTTATGCAAGAAAGTGTGCGAAGAACGTTACCTTCTCAACCAAGAAATACCTGAAGGCGGAAGTTCCGTGAGTACCGAAATGATCATTGAGCATTAAAAAAAATATTTCCTAGGAAGCACGTGGATAAGAGAAAAAGTAGTGAAAAAAGGGGTAAGCAATTTTTATCGTAAAGCGTTTCTTAAACTTGATGGTTTTAGCGGGAATTCCATCTACACTGCCTGACAGAAAATGCCACACCATGAAGGAATGATCAAAAACAGAGCCAAACTGCACACACAGATAACCAAGTAGGTCCTGAACAAATGATTTAATTGTCACATACAGACTACGCTCCAGTGGCCGAACATATAGGATGATCAATAAGGAGCGTGGCCGCCATTTTGGGCGATACAGCGTTGAATCCCGTGTGGCATCGAGGCAATGAGTGTCCGAATAGAGTCCTGGGCTATCATGGAGCATGCGGTGTTGATCCGAGTCTACAGTTCATCTTCATTTTGCGGGGGTGGGAGGGTACTCAACCGACGTCCAACCGTGTCCCATAGATGCTCGATGGGCGACACGTCGGGGGATCGTGTTGGCCACGGAAGCATCTGCACACTGTGTAAAGCATTCAGGCTTATCTGAATAGTGTGTGGCCAGGCGTTATCCTGTTGAAAAACGGCTTTTGGAATGCCTGAAAATACTGTTGTGTCATGAGCCTCGTCAATTTAGCGGCGTGCCGTCAATGTGCCCATAATGTGTGCCAGCGGTGAGTGGCTGTTGGCGCTGATAGCACCCCACACCATGATTCCATGTTGCCGGGCCGTGTGGCGCTCCACAATAGCGGAGGAATACGCCCGTTGGCCACGTCGCCTCAAGACTCTCACACGGCGATCATCTGTTGGGGAAACAGAACCATGATTCGTCGCTGAACACTACATTGTCCCATTCGGCACCCGACGCCGCTCTGGAATGACACCACGCCAAGCGGTGACGTTCGCAACGGACGGATGAACAACAAACCAGACACGGCCAATTGGCGCAACACTGTCCGCGTCGATATAGGAGCATCCAAGCCTCCTGTACAGTCCACAAATGTCAACCGTTGTGGTCTGTAGGTCCACTACGGCGTGACTTCGGATGCAAAGATCGGTGCGGGCGGACGTCCGTCTCCGTGATTCGGTCTTCCTACGACGTTGCACAGATCTTTCCTGGGACCAGTGTCTCCAAATGCGACAGACGGTTGTGGTATCACGTTGCGTTTCTTCCGCAATACGACGCAAGGATCATCCCGCGGTACGGAGGTCTACGATGACACCTCTCGTGAACTCATCCGTTTAACGAAATCGCGTACGACCGCGTCTTAACGGCATTGGCACCCCTTTTTCGTTTTCCAGACACGGTTACAATAGAACCACTCACTTCTCGCTGACGTGACGACGTCTCGACTGATGGCCTCACGGGCTATTTTCTCCCTTATGTCCCGCACGCCGTTCATGCGATTGGCCTGTAAATGCAATCATTTGCATAACTTGTACGTGTGCACCCAGTCTGAAATTTGAATGGCGCTGCGTTCTCTTCTTCATGGTGTGGCATTTTCTCTGTCAGGCAGTGTATTTCAGCTACTTTTTACAGTAGTTTTCTGTTTTATATGACATTACAAAAGTCAAAATTTCGATGATTTTGTTTGACCATAAATACAGTGTTTTCTACAAAATGGCATCTCATTATGCGTTTTCTGTTAAATTAGGCCTAATATCTACTTTGTAAGGTGCACATTTATTAAAATTTCTTTCCAGCGTTTTCCAGAAAAAACAACTGATGGATATACACTGACGGAAAAAAATCCCAACACCAAGAAGGGGTTGTGTTAGATAGACGACAGTTGGTAGGCGGTGAGAGTACATCTGTAAGATGACGTCTATGCAAATTTCGCGCTCGGCGCATACGTGTGGCGCTAGTAGCGTCCCTCGGAACATGCAAAGGAGGTTTGCTGTAAATACGCGCTGTAACGTTCGTGAGCATTAGTTATCGTTGAGATTCGACGTAGGGTGTTGATGTTAGTCAAGAATGCCTTTAAGAAGACGAAGAAGCCATTATCAACAGCTCACGGAGTTTGAACGAAGTCGTGTAATAGGGCTACGAGAAGGTGGATTTTCTTTCCGCAATATTGCAGAACGAATTGGCAGGAAAGTAGCCACTGTGCATGATTGTTGGCAGCGGTGGTCAAGGGAAGGTACTGCCTCAAGAAGACCGGGTTGTGGCCGGCCACGTGGCACTACTGAGAGGGAAGACCGCCGTGTACGGCGTATGGCCGTGGCGCATCGTACCGCGTCTGCGGCAGCAATTCGAGCTGCAGTTGCCACCACAGTAACACAACGAACTGTTACAAATCGGTTACTTGAAGGACAGCTCCGAGCCAGACGCCCTGTAGCGTGCATTCCACTTACTCCAAACCACTGCCGTTTGCGACGTCAGTGGTGTCAAGCTAGAGCTCGTTGGAGGACGGAGTGGAGATCTGTTGTGTTTTCTGATGAAAGCCGGTTCTGCCTGGATGCCAGTGATGGCCGTGTGTTGGTTAGAAGGAAGCCAGGTGAGTTCCTGCAACCAACCTGTCTGCGGCCGAGACATACTGGACCTACACCTGGAGTTATGGTCTGGGGAGCAATTTCCTATGACAGCAGGAGCACTCTCGTGGTTATCTCACGCACCCTGACGGCACAGTTGTACGTCGGTCTGGTGATTCAACCTGTTGTGCCACCATTCATGAACAGCATTCCAGGGGTATTTTCCAACAGGATAACGCTCGCCCGCATACCGCTGTTGTAACCCAACTGGCTCTACAGAGTGTCGACATGTTGCCGTGGCCTGCTAGATCACCAGATCTGTCACCAATCAAGCACGTAGGGGACATCATTGGACGACAACTCCAGCGTCACCCCCAACCAGCATTAACCGTCCCTGTATTGACCGACCAAGTGCAACAGGCATGGAACTCCATCCCACAAACTGACATCCAGCACCTGTACGACACAATGCATGAACGTTTGCGTGCTTGCATTCAACATTCTGGCTGTTACACCGGTTATTAATGTACCAGCATTTCACATTTAAAATGGCTCTTCTCGCGCTTACAATAAGCTGTGATCTTGAAACCTTAATCGATTAAATATGTTACCTATACAAATGTATTGCCGCCATTTCATTCCTCTACAACTATTTTTTCGTGGTGGTGGGATTTGTTTTTCCGTCAGCGTATTTCATCTGCCCAGCATTCTTTGTTGAGCTTCAAAATTGTTTGCGTTTCAGGTTTAATTCGGTAATGAGTCAGTCATGTTGACTGATCAATATTTCTCGTTGGAACACGCTGGCAATTTTTTACCATTTGGGCTACGTTCCTGATACAAGATATCATCAATTAAGAAAAATCATGTATTTTGATTTTAGACTCGCGTGTTCTTCATACATTTTCAGTTAGAACTCATGAACTGTAGTCAAAGCATAGTTTTAAAAAAAATGCAGTTTGATTTGTTGTCGGATTTGGAGAGGTTTCAGCCATCATCAGAAAATACCAATAGATTTTTAAAGAAATCTAGTACCAGTGTACATTTGAGATCCTAGGTGCTGACCATGAAAAAAAAAGCAAGGGCTGAGGGGGGGGGATTACTCAAAAGAGAATTTACCTTATGTTTTTTCGGTAAATTAAGTAACACGGTTCTTAAAAAATTTCATCATAAGTATTGACATAAATGCCAAAATAATAAATTATTTTAGGAAATATGCCCATTTCATCAGTTAGTGGTCTTTTTTTTATTCCAAAATGCCGCAGCATGAGAATGAGAAAAGGGAGAAAACAAATGGTGCTGTTGTACATAATTTATGTTAGGCATCTTTTGCATGCCAAGACCTTCATGGGTGTGAAATAAAACCAGTGAGACAAGAGCATACACTTATTTACGTACAAGACATAGCATTTATTCTCGTCACTCACGGGGCATACCGAGCCACAGTCCGGTACATACCTTGTGGAATTAAATCATAACATCAAACAGTAAAGTTAATGACGCTGAGCGGTATTTTTGTAGGTGTATTAATTATTGTTATTGTCATAAAACCAATAAGGAAGATATGCGAGTCATGTCATAAAAGTTAATATTTATTAAACTATGGCAGCGGCAATAATAAGTATTTCGACTGTTTAGTTTTTCAAAATCGATAATTATTTTCATTATACTATACACTGAGTGACCACTTTATTTTGACCACCCACTCAGTACTTCGTTGGGCCACCTTTTGCCTTTAATACTACGTCGATTCTTCGTGGCATGGACTCCACGAAATGTTGATAGGTGGTTTGTGGAATCTGAGACCATGCTTGATGAATAGCACTTTCCAGGAGTGTGAGATTGCAGGGTTGTGGATCCAGCTGTCTGATGGCTCGTTCAACTTCATCTCACAAATTTTCATGGGGTTGAGATCTGGAGATTGCAGGGGCCATCTAAGCAAAGTAAACTCATCGGCATGTTCCTGAAACCAATCCTGTACAATACGAGCAATATGGCAGGACGCATTATCTTGCTGAAAGTAGCCATCGCGATTGGGATAAACCATCCACATGACAGGATGCACTTGGTCCGCAACGATGTTTAGATATAATGTGCCAGTCTGACGTTGATCAACACGAAATAAGGGGCCCAAAGCATGCCAGGAAGACATTCCCCAAACCATAACATTGCCTCCACCAGCTTGAAGGGTTGTAGCAATGCATTTGGAGTCCATGCTTTCGTGCTGTTTCCGCCAAATTCTCACTTGACCATCGGCATGGTTCAACTGAAAACGTGATTTATCGGACCATATAATTTGTTTCCAATTATCAACTATCCAATCCTTGTGCTCCTGTGCGAACTGGAGACGTTTTCTTTTGTTGAATGTAGACAGCAAAGGTGTTCGAACAGGCCTTCGGCTGCCATATCCCATCCGATGCAGTGTACGGCGAACAGTGAGTGCAGAGATCATTTGAGGAGGATCCTTGATTAAGATGGTCTGTAATTTGCTGCACTGTTGCCCTTCTGTTGTCTGTTACTAGTCCGGACAATCTCCGTTCCGCCCGAGCAGTCACTAGTCGATGGCGACCACACGTTGCACGTAGAGACCGAGTTTTTTGGTTGACAGTCCTGTCTTTAAACACTTTAACAACAGCTGCTCTGGAACAATTCACGAATGCTGCGGTTTCGGTGATACTCGCTCCATGGCTCCGAACTGCTGCAATCATCCCACGTTGAAAGTCCGTCAAATCGCATTTTTTACTAATATAGTCACCAAAAATCCCTCTATTACTATCGCAAGCACTAAGCTTTCCCTTTTTATACTAGCCCCGCCCTCTGGCGGCAACAGCGTGCAGCCATGGCTCATTTGTTTGAAACTGTCAGGTGGTCATAATAAAGTGGCCATTCAGTGTATGTTATTCGGATTTACACGAGCGTAAGAAACGACTCTCACACCGATAAAATGTGATGTAGCTACTAAAGTTTATCTGAGCATGCAGCAGCTATGGCACGACTCCATTGCCTATCTATTCATTCAAAAATTCTCATTGGGCCCTGAAGGAAGTAGTTGAAATTGATACATCAACAAAGAAGGATAACAATTTTTAATATTTACGGAGAGTTCCTATGTGATTTCAAAATCACACATGCATACTCTCGAATCGCTCGCTTTATTACACATCCACAACGATCTTGGCATGCAAAAGATGCATAGCGTTATCAACAAAAGTACCTGGATACTCACTCGATTTTTTCCCCATATATCACGTACAAAGACTAGCTCGATAGCTTTGTTTGTATTACGAGTGTTTTCATCAATTTATGATGAAAAGAAGTTGCAAGTCTGGATCCTTAAAATGAGAGTCTGTTTTATACGAGTATAATCAAACATGTGTCACATATTCTTCGTTTCACAGTGTTGTTCAAAAGAGCTACTGTGTTGATTTCACTAGAAACCAACTCACCAAGTACTCGTTTCCACACAGCCATACTTTACGGGGCAGCATGCGGCTTCCGTTACCCATTTTCGTTACATGGAGACGTTTTACTTGGGATTTACTTAACTGCTGTCGGGAAAAGTGCATAGTATCACAATGCGTTTTTGTAATGAATTTTATCAGGTTTAGCATGAGGATCTCGTACTACGAGATATTGTTACGTTTAGGTAAAATGCGGTCAAATAATGTTCGGTGATAGTTTAGTATTTACATTGTTGAATGACCATGAAATTAACTACTGTTGTGTCACTTCATGGGTACAGTATTCAAAAATCAGATTTCAACATTGCTTTTGACAATGACGCACTGTTACCCGTGCGTGACAATTTTACTCCCGTGCTCCAAAATTGAACGAAAACAGGAGAAATAAATCAGAAGACTCAGTGAAGAAAAACTGCGTTCATGAGCTCCCACAAAACCATAACAAAACAAAAAACAGTTCATCTCTTTGAGATGAAGCTGCATCTATAAAGGAACTGTGTCACTTAGTACCTTTAGTGCCTTATTTTAGCTTTTAGATTGTTGGAACACAATACATCTAATTTAGATACAGTTATTTACGCGAAAAAAATATCGTGAATTCCATCTTTGAGTGCCACGTTACGGGCATTAAAAACAAAAGCATTAGGAACAAGAAAAATGAGTGAAAATTTCAATTAACATCTTCCAAATTTAAGGAAAACCCAATTTAAATAATGACAGAAGAAAAGAGAAAAAACATATATATACACTGAAGAGCAATTGAATTAGAGACAGCTGGCGTTATTCAAATATGGCGCTATGGGCGGCCCTGTAAACGGAAACGACATGACGTATGCAGCGATCCAACAACATAAGTAGTGATGCGACGGGAATCAGTAAGAGTCGAGCTCAGTATGGTAAGACGAAGCATCTAAGCGCATTTGATCGTGGGCAAATTGTCGGTGTCTGACGAATGGGTCACTCCATCTCGGAAGTCGTGCAGGCACTGGGATTTTCACGAGCCACTGTGTCACTGGTGCACCGTGAGTACATCGAATCCGGTAAAACCATCCCTGCAAGGGCCAACTGCCGTGAACAACAGCGTGTGAATGAGCGGGGTCATCGTCGGGTAGCTCGCATTGTAACAGCGGATACATGGGCCACAGTGCAAGAAATCATTCCGCAATTTAACGCTGGTGCACAAAAACGTGTAAGCAGCCACACCATCCAGAAGCACCTCCTCGCTATCGGGTACAGAAGCCATCGTCCCACGAGGGTACTGCTGCTGAACCGCACATCACAGGGTACAAAGATTAGCATCGGCATGGGAACATCGCCACTGGACCCTAGACATGTAGGAAAATGTTGCCTGGACTGATAAGTCGAGATTCACGCTGGTACATGCGGATGGCAGGATACGAGTACGGCGCAAACCACATGAAGCGATGGATTCTTCTTGCCAGCTCTTCAAGCTGGTGGGGGTGGTATTCTCGTCTGGGGACTGTTTACCTGGACTGAAATGGGACCCCTGGTATGTGTGACATCGTCGCTCACAGGTCAACGTTACCGGGATATCCTGGACAACCATTTGCTCCAGTTTATGCGTCTTCCACATCCCATTAGGGATCTCATCCTGCAACATGTAACAGAACAGTGTGTCTGAAATGAAGTACAGTTTTCGTTCCAGAGCCTTGAAACCAAATAAAATGTATGTATGCAGCTCAGCTCGTTTTTATTTTTATTTTTGTTGTTGTTTAGAGAAGAAGACCACGAGAAGTGGCGATCGATTTAGAAAAAGATTTTGTGACTCAAAGAGTTTTAAAGTTGAGAATCATTATGTGTGGTCAAAAGGTAAAGAGAAATGTGGGATCAATCAGTTTAGTGTGAGGTTCAAATTATTACATTTGAGCACGACACGCTACAGCACAACGGCAATTGTTCAGCCAAGAATTAATGCGTCTTTCTGTGTATGAACGTCTTAAAGAACAAAAAAATGAAGAGTAATTTGTGGCATGTAGCAGTCCTTTGGTTGTGTCGAGTCTGCTTAAAACGAATATTTCGCAGCTTCTCGTCACACAATTTGCTCAAAATAAAAAAATTAAAAACAGCAAAGCAAAGCCTGGAAACATGATTTTCTTTTCATTTACTACAACAGTTGGCGATTATAAAAAAATACGTTTTTTAAGAATTAATAAAAAATCAAAGCAATCAAAACAAAAATTATCACAAGCAGATCATTGCATTTAACTTGTAATTTCGGTAGATATTAAGATAAGTATTAATGCTCATTTGTTAAAAGTATCATCAATTGTTTTTGAAATATATCGGTGTACTAAGAACCTATGAATATCACAGGCTGCTCGTAGTTCCTATCCTATGAATATCACCCCTTGCTCGTAGTTCCTATGAATATCACCCATTTGCTCGTAGTTCCTATGAATAATCACCCCTTGCTCGTAGTTCCTATCAGTCCCTTTGCCGCTCTCACTCAAGTAAATGAATGAGTTTAAGTGTTTCTTAATCGCAAAGGCAAGCATCACAAGTTTCAAAGAATAAATGTCCATTTCTCTTCAATACATTCTTCACCTCTCCTGATCTTTTCATTAGTATTAAAATATAAATTTATAGGAAAGGGTTCCCAGTTTACACGACCATAAAATGACAGGTAAAACCGAAAGTTGTTGATCTTGTGGGAATTCTCTCAAACAATCAGCAGGAGCAGCAAATAAACTTGTGTGAGTGCCACTCTTACAGAAAAATAACAATAAAGAATCCAAACAGGAAATAACAGCTAAATAGGCAGAATTTCGTAATGGTTTTATATGTCTTCCATCTAGAACCTTGTTATTTCCTAATTTAGATCACTGACTTCATGGAACAGATGTATTCAGAATCGCAGCACACATCACAGATATGTAGTATGAATACATCCAAACGTGTCAACCACTTTAATATTATTTTGTCCAATAAAAGTTAGATGGGAGAAATAGTATCATATTCTTTATACGCAACATTTTTAGGGCTTTGTAATAGGCCGAACTTCCTTTAAATCATATTTTCTAAAATATTTTCCCGTAATTTCAGGATGTATGCATGTATACACTCGTATATAATTCAACACGGATTAAATTGTGGATTCGTAATTTAATATTACAATGAAAATTTATGGGAAAAGTTTCGAAGTTTACAAAGTTTTTCTTTATTAACAAAAGAATATTTACAAATTTCATTTCTCTTACTATGTTACTTTTGTATTTCTGCACCTGGTAATAGATGTTACTTTCTTTTACTTTTGTATATTTAGAGGGAAACGTTCTGAATTTTCTCTGGTGTGAAAGATCGTTTCTTTTCTTTCAAAACTATAACTAAATTTTAGTTCTTTTTTCTTGTGGTAAAGAGTTTGCTTCCATTGCTACATCCTTATTTTTGAAGCAATGATTTATCCGTGTTGTATAACGTCCAAAACATTCACAGAGCAACCAAAAACGGCTAGCTTTTCTCTGGCTGTATCTCTATTCGTGTGCTTTAACAAATCGAGACACTTGTAATGCAGCAACTGATGCTGCTTCCACTTCTCCCCGGTCGTCATTTTTGACAGTTTAATGCATCCCGCACCTGTTTTTAGTTCCCATTCATCCCCTCTTTCCTTCAGAGAGACCGGAACATCCGCACCTGCTTTTATGTCGCACAGATTCTCCACCAAATGTGCAACAATGATCTCATCGTATCAAAGTAACCACTTTCAATTTGGCCCCGAGTTCAATTTTTGCGCTCTCATCCAATTTTCTTTTTCATGATCCATCCTTCGTAGTCTAATACCTAGTTGAGCTACAAAAAATATAAGAGTGAAAAAATAAATGAAAAAAAAAAAGACAAGCATCACCAGTTGCAAAGAATAAATGCCCAGTTCTCTCCAATAGTTTCTTCACCTCCCCTGATCGTTGGCTTGAAAAGATGGTGGCATTGAGATGGGGGGGGGGGTCGAGATTCCTTCTGGGATTTTAAAAGAATCGATAAAAGGAAATTCCATTAAGATTCCGCTTCCCAAGAAATAGGGGGCCCCTAAATGGTTCTCCATAAACGTAAAGAGAAAAAAAAAAGTAAAAGTGGGAGCGAGAGGGGTATAGGGTTCACAAAGAAGTTGTTCACACAGAGTGAACGTATAGATAGAACACCGATCTCCAACGTCAAAGGCTAAGAAGAGCAGATTCTACGCGCTTGTTTAACGTCTCAATGTTAAAGGGTGTTACACTTACAGGAAGCTCGTTGACAACTTTCTTGAAAGCCTGTCTTCAATTTAAACAATATGATGAATTACAAAGCCACGAATTTGTAACTAGATCACAATTCTTTCATAAAATAAGACTCTACGTCGCGAAAAGAAAATGCTCGCGCTTACGCGAGACGGATACACGCATATTAAATAAAAATGTGTGATAAAAACGTATATGACTTCTTAAAACCATTTGGTTATTTCGTAGAAGGTATATATTCCGATTCACTAAAAGAAGGTGTTTCCTTTTTTCGCCCCAGATGTCAGACATTTAATTCTTTTGCAGAAATGCCGAAAAATCTTGTTGCCTTCGGCTACTAAAATTCCGATTAATTAATTCCTAGTCCGTTTGGGAAACATACAATAATACACAGTCGAGTCACATTATTGTGACCACCTCCTACTTTTGACGTCAACATCGCGTAGCCAATGAACGAAGGCACGTGTCATTAGCTGGCTTGGAGGGTATATAACGTGTCTTGTAGGCATTCTGAAAACATATCACTCGTTTCTGCCATGGATAAAAGGAGCGATTTATCAGATTTGCAAAAAGGGATGATTATCGGCCTTCTGGCCAAAGGTGGCAGTATTTCTGGAACAGCGCAGTTTGTGAACTGTTTGCGTACTGCTGTGGTTAAAGTGTATTGTGATTGGAGAAATGGTACCAACGCGAATAAGCGATGTGGAAACTGCGGAGCACCACGTGCCATTGATGCGAGAGGTGAAGGTCGGTTACGAAGGTGCGTGAGGGCCGATCGACACGCTACAGTGGAGTGACTCACTGGCCGAATGAACCAGGGGGCTACCGGAAGTGTGTCTAAAACGACAGTTCAGAGAACCCTGCTGCGTGTGCGGCTCCGATGCAGACGGATGGTCACTGCACCTATGCTAATGGAGGTGCATCGGCAGAAAAGGCTTACATTTGCACGGCATCATCGGAATTGGACCGCTGCTGATTGGAAAAGGATTGCCTTCTCCGATGAGTCAAGTTTTCTGCTTCATCGAACAGATGGACGTTGGCGTATAAGGCGAGAGACATCGGAGAACAAACACTCTTTAACCATTGCTGGAAGAACAAAAGCTGGAAGTGGCAGCGTTATCGTCTGGGGAATGTTTTCGTGACATTCTCTGGGTACACTCATACCTGCAGAAGGCACTATGAACTGAATTCGTTATGAATCCATTCTTGCAGACCACATACACCCATAGATGCTGATTGTCTTCCCTGGGGCGAGTGGGATCTTCCAGAACGACAATGCGACGTGTCACACAGCTAGAAATGACGGAATGTGGTTGGAAGAGCACGATAAAGACTTCAAAGTACTTTCCTGGCTCCCTAATTCCCTAGACTTAAACCCAATTGAGCATCTGTGGTACCATCTCGATCGTGTTGTTCGCTGTATGGATCCTTCACCACGCACCCTCCAGCAGCTGTCAGATGCACTGCAGTCAGCATGGCTCCACATACCAGTTAACAGCTTCCAGCACCTTATTGAGTCACTCCCAGCCCGTCCAGCTGCTGTCCGCGCTGCACACGGCGGTTACTCTGGATATTAGCTGGTGGTCACAATAATGTGACTCGACCGTGTATATAAATTGACAGCAATTATAAATGTTACCATGCATCCACTTTCCTGCAAATATCATGTTCTAGTTTTCAGTTATTCATCGGTGATTCCATTTTAACCCCGCGATTTAAAATGAGAATAAGCGTCGCAAAAGTGACATACAACTAGTCGTGTGCTAACTACCACGTACTAATTGTGGATAAAAAATCAAAGCTGTACTCTTAAATACACTGCTGGCCACCCAAAATTCAACACCAAGAAGGACACGAGATAGCAAAGCCAGATTTACTGGACACATAACAACAGATACAAAGATGAAACGATTGAGCTTACAGGCCCGTGCGACTTGCGGAACACGCAGACATAAATAGTTCGTGTGTCCCTAATGGGTAGCAATAACGGCCGCTACACGCCGCGGCATCGAACGAAAGAGGCTTTGGATGTGGGCTTGGGGTGTGTCGGTCCAGGCTGCTTCTACACGTTGCAACAGTTCATCAGGCGTAGCCGCGGTTGGTGCAACAATACAACTTACAATGTTCAATTGATCTAAGTCAAGTTAGTCATGGATTGGGTATATATAAAGTACGTACCCGTTCGGGTCACAAAATTGCGTCCCAGTTCCATTCGTGATAATGAAACTCTTACGAAACCAATGATTTGAAATTAAATGTCAGAAATAAAGGCATCAGATACTTAAAATTTTCCCCAGCCGATGAAGTAATATACCTGTCTTGATACACAGAGCTTATGTTTCAGAAACTAGTTTTTAGTGTAATATCTGGTGCAAATTGCACAGCATACATGGAATTAAAAACGCATGACTTCACTGTCCCAAAAGATCTAAATCACAAGTTAGCTTTCGTTCCTAGGAATATAATAAAAACTTATTTTCGGATCATACACATACATGTTTCGAAAACAATAGAAGTAAACCTACGACATATGAGTACTGATTTGTTAGAAAACAATAGAAGTAAACCTGCGACATATGAGTACTGATTTGTTTCCTGTGTTCTGAAGAAATAGACTTTATACCCACTAAAGACAAACCTTCTTCTCCTTTTATTACTTCTGTACGTCGTTTTTTGTTTACAGTATAACTAAACAAATAAAGATGCAAATAAACAAGTATCTTACATTTACGTACGACATGTTTTTTATGAATACTGGAAATCATGTCTAAACACAATTGGAGGAATATCTAGGTACCAGTAATCAAACTCATAACATATAAAACTAAGATGCGCTTTTCCGCATCTCTTTCTTCTGATTTCTAAGTCGTCTCTTGTAACTGAACGAATAATCCAAAGAGCTGTAAATTTTACTCAGCATTAAACCTGTTCTTGATGTCTTCCTATGAGACATGGAATATTAAACAGTTTGATTGTAACAAGAAGGACAGTATGCAAAGATAACGTTCAGAATTATAGTTAACCTATGTATAATGCTTCCAAATAATTTTCTGCATAGAGATCCAAAAGAATACCCTTCTTAAAGGAGAAGAATGGAATATATCCTAAGAAGAGCGGACGAAAGCAAACCTGGATGTTTTGAAGAGAGAAGAAAGGAGCTGCGGCAGAAAAAGAAAGGGGAAGAGGCAGAAAGACAGAAACAGGAAAATGCCTGATACATGATAGGTAAAAAAAGGGCAGAAAATTAACACGAAGCTATATGGTGGTGCAGTAAATTACTTTCTTCAGACAGCAAACATCGTTCGCGCATAACACTGACAAAACTGATGCTTTGTCTGACATTCATCAGACAGCTGAATAGTGAATTAGTTTCAAAAGGAGAAAAAGGATGCGGTAGAGGGATGGTCATGTAGGGAGGGCGGCTGGATGAAAGTGATGAGCTGGAAAACTGGGGACAGACGAGAAGTGTCTGAGAGCGAAGCCTGGTAATTACTTAACTGCAAGAAAATTATGCGTTCATTTAATAAACGGCTGCTCGATAATCTCGTCCCCCAGAAAACCCAGCGTAAGAAACATCCGGCTTCTTTTCCTTCTATTATGCTAATTACATCTCTGGAGAAAGACATCGAGCTAAAATGGGAAATGCAGGGGATTAAGCGATGGGTGCTCTCAAAGAAGAAAGTAAAAACTTCAAAACTCGAATTTTTAATAACACGCTTTGCGGTATACCGATTTTTTTTCAATTTTTATCTCTGCTTCATTTTTCATTAGTTTATAGTAGGAAAATATTTCCTCAATATTTAGCCGAAAAGGAGTTTAAAACTCAAAAGATGATGAACTCTGGTGTTTTTCACTAAAATATTCCAAACAAATCGTGTAATTCATATTTGTTTTTTCTGAATAAATAGTATATTTGGTGAGTTAACTTCTCTAACTAGCTGTAAGTAATGTTGTGCATTGTAAGTCCGCAAATTCGCGACTAAATGGTGTTCAGTTCTATTATTACCAAAAGGATTTTCTAAAAAGTTCGAAACAAATTTTACCCAACATTTGTTTTAAACATAATAAAATATTGTTGCGCGCATTTCAGTGATGCTTGTACCAAAATCAATTAATAAACAAACATAACATTGTGTAAAATGCTGATTTATTGTTCTTTTTTCATTGTGAAATTGAATTTTAAGCATTTGATATCCTCAGTACTAAAATGCTCGTCCTCAAATCCTTTGCTGTTAACTCCTTTGTACAATTAACCCACAAGAATAATTTCGAAAAAGCATATACCAATCATTTCGAGATATAGTGGTAAAATGGGAAGAAAATTTAATCTTTTATGAAGATTTTCTGAAAATGAAAGCTTGTACTACATTTTGAATCAGTTTAGTATACTATTTGACTTTGTTCTTCTGCATATACAAGTTTGTTGAAAGTCTCAAGTTTCTTATAAACCTCATCAGCAAGAGTTTTGCTTTGGCAAAGTATTATGTCGCGCATTTACTCAGCTTAATTTGTTGTGGATATTTCGTGATTTCTCATTTCTCTCGTCGGAGACGATAAGAGTTGGGGTAAATACTGGCAGATCTGTATAATTTCATGATTCCACTTGTAAAAAGAACAAAAGAGAAGCCATTGCCTATCGGTACGAGACGGCAAATTACGAGCACATGGTAATTAATCGTGTGAATCATGTTTTATTTATTTATTTATTTCCTGACGTTTTTTGGACTTAAGAAACATGGTTTACAGCACAGAACGCACGCGAAGTAATATCTTTACGGTATCTCTGATAAAAACTGCAAATTTGTACCTTAATGGTTGAGAGATGAAAAGTAATACCAAGATCACTAATATCAAATAGCATGCAAAGGAGAAATAAATATTAAGGGCACTAATGTCATACAGCATCAGAAGAAAATAGATGGGCAACGGCACAATGAAGAAAAACTATTATGCGACTGAAGTTTACTCGGAAGCACGTTGCGTACATTATCAAAGGCTGCAGAGGAATTTGATGTCTACTTTTTCTTTCCGTGATGGATTCATGAGCATCAAAAGCTAGGAAGAGTAATTTTCTTTCCTAGTTCCAGGAGCGGAACTGAAATGAAACAAAATTACATAAACTCTTCTTTTGGAATTAAGACTCTTACACTGTATGTTTGAAGATTTACCAATAGACCCAATAGAGGGATAAGTCACACCAACGCTACTGATTATATCATGTGCCAGTGGAGTCTTGCGACAGCTAAGCTCATAGTGATGCAGTCTCGAAATGAAACGATAATGCAAATCTTAATATTTACTAAATTTCCCCATAATTATTGCGGTATATAATATTCAATTAATTTTTTTGGAGAAAGAGCAGTCAGGCACACAGAATCGTTTTATTAAAGGAGCTCATATGAAGTTTAACATGGCATTGAGTGAGCAATATGTTCACTAAACTCTCATTTCTTCGCCCTGCTTTTAATGTCCAGTGGTGTGAATTCTATCCTCGACCGCTTAGAATAAGGAATTGCTCCACTGTGGTCAAAGGGCTTGAGGCACTGGCCCCTGAATATTCATCCGAGAAGGATACGGGTACAAAGTCCGGAAGAGGCATGTGTGGTGCATTTTTCTTACGCAACTGGCTTTCCTCGTTCCCTGGAACCAGTTGTCCCAGATTATGGATGGGCGACTGCTTATAAGCCAAGGAGTTGCTCCTAGCGGTCTTTCAACCCGAAACAAACAAAACACGAAAACTTATTCTTGCATTAATAAAATATGGATGACGATTCATATGCTTCCAAATTTCTACAATGTGTGGTTTTTCGGTGAAGATATAAACATATTTTTGCTCTTGGTAAGATATCTTCAGTTCTAGAAGTCTGAGTGGAAACATTCCTTTCGCATTCAAAACCATAGTTTTATCGATAGGTGAAGATATGTATGCGAGTTTTACGAATTTCGTTGAAGTGGCGTAAACTCGTATTTGTTCGAAATAACTGTATCTAAGACTCCGATCTGAAAAATTGTTCGTGAATTTTGCAGTTTCTTTGACTGTAACGTGGTGACTCTAAATGAAGAAAACGTAAGTATGTCTTTAGAAAATGATCCAGGTCCGGCAAGCCCTATTAACAAAAACTTCCTTAATTGAGTCATAGTCAGTGAATCCACACACCACCTGGTTATATTTTTAGGGAGCGTTTCAGTGTACATTGAAGAAAAATTAATAAGGAACATCAATCTCAGAACGTGTTTAGCCGTCCTTGGCCTTCAAAACAGCCTCAATTCGATGTGACATGGATTCAGTGAGAAGCTGATATCGTTCTACAAAAATGTTCAGCCAAACTGATGTGAATGGTTCCATCAATTACCGAATGTTTGTTGGAAGAGGGTCTCTGTTACGAATGATGCTCTTAATCATATCCCATAAATGCTAAACTGAGTTAAGGTCTGGGGTGTGTTGGGGCCATTACAATACTCGTAAATATGCTCTTGGAACTACTGTGTGACGATTTGAGCTTTGTGTCTTCCTTCTGGAAGTAGCTCTCTCCATCAGGAAACATCTGTACTTGGTCCGCAGTGATGTTATGACACCTCGTTGTATACAAATGCTGATCCAAAGGTATTAAGTGCTGCCCTGCCATGAAAACATACCCTGTACCATTGCACCATTGCACCGCCTCCACCAGCTTGTATATTAAATACTAGGCAGCTGGGATCCATCGATGCGTGTTGCTGATGTCATATTCTAGCCAATCCATCGGCGTGATTTAACTGAAAACGTTATTCACCAGATCAAGCGACCTTTTTTTTTTTTCAGTCCCCAAGGATTCACTTTTGGAGCTTCCGTTCACACTGTAGACGAATTGGTCGGTTTTTATGAGATACAAATGATTCACGAAGGAGTTATCTGCTGTTATAGCACGTTTGCGTCAATGTGCGGCTGGCTGTGTATGCTGAAATTCTTTTCTCAATACCACGATTGTACTACACTGCGAATTTACGCAATTGAACTTGTCTGTTATCTTATACAATACCATCGTTCTTGTAGGAGATAAACACCAGCAAGTCATATCCTCCCACAGGAAGTCCGTTGACTGTGTTTGGTTGTGCCTGCACCATTCATTGAACAGCCTTGAAACAGTCATTCTTGCATAGCCGAAAAGGTTTGCTCTTTCTGAAACGCTTGTAAATGACCGCCAAGCACCCGTTATCATGCCTTTTTTGAAAGTCAATTAGACTGCGATTCTTTCCAATACTGTCACTATCTATGCTTCGTACAGAACTCAATCATTTGCAGTGAGATGTTTATAAAGCCCTCTGAACGTTATAATTGGTACATAAGTGAGGGTGGTATGTGTCTGATTGCTATTCAATGTTCCTAATAATTTGGAACTTCATTATACACTGTCGGAAAGTGAAAAAAAGAACACCAAGAAGGAGACGTCTGATACCAACGAAATTTATACAGCATAATAACGGAATACAGAGGATAACGTGATCAAAACATTATGGCAAAATACAGCTGTATTTGCTGGTAAACTAAAAAATAACATTTCCGTGTAACATGGTTAGTACGAAGTTGAACCGCCATGAACTGCATCACACTATGCAATTCTGGCATGGAGTATGTCGTACAGATGTTGGATGTAAGTTTGGGGTATTGAGTTCCAAGCATCCTCAACCTTGACGCGTAAATCGGGGAAGGTCGTGGCTGGCCGTGGAGACCGGGTAAGCCGTTGTCCCATAAAATACCACACGTGCTCAATGGGGGACAAATCCGGTGAACATGTAGGCCATGGAAGTTGTCTCACACCTTGGAGTGCATATTGCGTTGCACGTACCGTGTGTGGGCGTGCGCTATCTTGCTGGAAAATACCACGATGAACCGACCTTACAAATGGCGCAACAACGGGCTGAATGATGTTGTTGATGTAGGAGGTGCTGTTTAACGTACCCGGCACAAACACTAGTTGTGTACGGGAGTGAAAGCTGATCGCTCCCCACACCAGGAGACCAGGTGTAGGCCCTGTGTGTCGCTAGCGGATGCAAGAAGGGTAGAGACGCTCCCCTGTGCGTCTACGAACACGCATACGGCCATCGAAGGCTCCCAAGCAGAATCTGCTTTCATCGCTGAACACGACAGATCGCCATTGCGTTCTCCAGTGCAGACGTTGGCGACACCACTGCAGCCGTTCCTGACGGTAGGCTGGAGTCACAGGTACACATGCCAGAGGCACACGTGCACGTAGTCCTGCATCCAGTAGACGGTTGAGGATTGTTTGCACAGTCACCTCAGGTGCAACGGCAGGTCGGATTTGCGTCGCAGTGGATGTTCTGCTTGAAAACGCCGCTCTTCTTATGCGTCGATCGGTCCGCTCATCAGTCCGTCTGTGACTCCCGGTTCCACGTCTTCTCGTGTGGGAATGTTCCTCGGACCATCTACGCCACCATCGTACCACCACCGATACTTCCCGTCCGATTCGCTCCGCAATACGACGATACGACCACCCGGCCTCGCGGAGTCCGACTAGACGACCTCGCTCAAAGTCCGATAACTGCTGAAATCGGTCACGTCTTCCATGTCCATGCATTGTAGCTTCTTCAGGGTCTTTGCACGTGTCCGTACGCCGACGACTGATTACATTCAGTAGGTTTGTCATTTTCATGTAGGACTTCCGTCCACAGGGAGTAGAGTTTAGGTCCCAGCCACCTACAGCGAGATCGCCTTTTAGTCAGGACACAGAAACGGAAGGAATGAGAGCAAGTCTAGCGACTTTTGACAGAACAGTTTGTAGTGAGATTAGAGTACAGTAGATGGCGCCACCGTACAAGTACGATATTGCACATAGATGGGTGAGAGAATTTCAGGGAGGACATAGGAAAGGATACCCATTTAACCAGTGGGTCCAGCCTGGGGGCCGTCACTTTACGTGCTCGTCCGATATTCAGCGATTGTTAGTAAATCACACCATCTCTGAAAGATCAGCCCAGGCTAGAACCTGGGGACCCAGCATCGATAGTCTGAAACACTAACCACTAAGCCATCCGCGGCCTCACTGATTACATTCACTTCGCCATACTCCTTAAATACCACCGACGATAATTTCCATATTATGCCGTGCTGTGGCGTAAGCGCTCACCGGTTGGTCCCGAAATTAACATCACACCTACGTAAACTCGACCCCATTAACATATGTAAATTTCATGATCGTCCGCCAATTCCTTTTTGGTGTTCTTTTTTCACTTTCCGCCAGTGTATTTATATTTAGAGCAGAATTAATAGATAAGTGCTAAATGAAAACTATTTTTTTCAAAATTACTTACGTGAAAAGTAAGACAACGTGTTAAAAATTGATTTAAAGCATTCGGTTAATCATTGAAATACAAATACTTAATACTTAACATCGCTATCAGTAAGCTGGCCAGTTCCATGAATTTACTGATGATTTTGGGGGAAAATTCTAGTAGCCAACATATGAAACTTTCTCTGTGCTTCAATGGTGTGCTTACATAAGGTTTTCCGGTTTTTCTACCAAAATTTGTTACACAACAGAGATAATTTATTTTCCGTTTTTTCTACCAAAATTTATTACACAGCAGAGAGAATATTTTTTCTGTTTATTCTACCAAAATTTGTCACCGGAGAGAATTTTTCCGTAATCGTCATGGAATTCATAAATGCAGTACATGAAGATGAAGGTTATTGTCCTCAATTTGATACTCATCTGCTCCAGAGAACTACATTGGTGTAACAAGCAAGGCAAAAATATGCGGTGGCAGCAAGTGAGGTGAATACATAGAGGTGTGATCAAAGAGTTAAGATGTTCTTTTTATGTACCTTTCAAAGAGTTAAGATGTTCTTTTATGTACGCACGTGGCATCACTACTTGCACTTTCCATAACTATCGATTCTAAAATACTATGCTTTTAGATTAATAGTTCAGGATCTTGATGATAACCGCTTTAAAGGAAGTGAAAAGAAGATGCCGAAGTTGTTACCTTAAGGTTGATTGACTTATGTGAAAAGAAAAAAGAAATCTCTGTGTAATACAAACTGAACTCAGTTCTCTTTCATATGGCAATATGCATCCAAACACCGTGTGGCAATTGCTCGATTAAGTATCACAGAGTTCCGATATATACAACTTCATAAACAAATTCTCTCACTACTTAGATTTATTGTATGTGTGTTTCGATTGGATTGAAGGCCATCTTAATGTCAGTTTCCAAAATAATGAAATCGTTATATCTGATAGCAAACGAAAACTTTCCTTAAAATTTTACTCAAGAAATGGCATGCTCTTAAAAGCGATGGTAGAATTGCCTTCAAAGTTCGTAAAGTACCAAACCTTCCAGTTTATTCTTTCTTTTCCTTTCTCCTCTTTTCTTTGGAGCTTCTTTTTTTCCTTTTTTTTTTTTTTTTTTTTTTTTGAGGAAGTGGGTGATTTCTAAAACACATTTCATCAAGGCTGAGGTGGAATAAAGGAAGTCAGAAAAGATCTATGCTATTTCAAACTTCTATAAAAAGGAATTAATATATTAATTAGTAGTTCTTAAAAATGAGATACTCTCACAAAGATTTTCTCTGCAATCAGTAGTACATTTCAACATCCGCTTTCGTCGTTGCACGAAAGCCAAAAAACAGATATTCGACGTCTCTCGATAACTTGTCCATCATAGGCAACGCAACTGTATCAGTTGCGTCCAGTGTTCGGGTTTTTAGAAGAACCAAGTTCGGTACCGATGTCTAGAAAACTGCGTCCTTCACATAATTCCACACAAAAAAAACCAAAAAAAAAAAAATAAACACCAATGGATTTATGTTAGGCTATCGGGAAGGCACGCCTAGTCCATCACCCCGAGAATGTTTCATCCGAGACAGAGATTGAAACATTCCAACTCGACGTTACACTGTCGAGATGAAACAGTATCAGGTTGAAGATGATTCCATTGAGATATCACGAACGACTCCAGAAGATTCTGATACACAATTCTGGTAACGTTCGATCTCACAGATAAGGGGCTTGGGTTCTGATAAAAATGTCGTGAAAAGACAAATCACCACAGATTTCCTTTTGATTCATTACGAACAAGCTCACACACTGCATGACGCTTTTCAGAAACCCATATGCGCACAATATGCCGGTTTACCTTTTCTGGCGTATGAAAAGTGGTTTCGTAACAAAAGAACTTTTTATTCAAATAATCAGCATCGGTTTCGAGTCGCTCCAGCATGGAAATTGCAAACACCATACATCATTAGACTCTACTACTTGCGCAAGTTGCTTTTTGCACAAACGCCAAAGACGTTGTCTTTGGCGTTTGTGCAAAATGTTATGAACGGTTGATTTACGTAACTGAAGTTCTCGTGCGGAAATTGCTTAGTTTCCGAGGACTTCTTGAGAACGCATCGTTAGTATTTTTAATTGTTTCTTGTGAAGTCGAAGGATGACCTTATTGCTTCGGCAGACCCTTTTTGTCTCTTTAAACGTTTTCCTCCACGCAAAAATAATGAACGTAGTTAGTGGTGGTTATTTCATACGTAGTACGATAACTTCTTTGAACTTCAATGGGACATTTTGGCTTCTCTAACCACAACGCACACTGAGCTCTCTCCTCAATCGTTGCCATACTGGAAGTTATGAAAAAGAAGCACTACATGTCGGCCACAAACTGGCTGCAAATGACGTGTGAAATACCTCTGTTAGCCTGTTGTCCTTTCCTCGCAACTTCTGGATTGCATGTTACTTGGTTCATGTTTTATGAATTTTTGAAATAGCATTGATTTTTTTCGGATAGGCTGTACTATATTTTTCATTGCTTCGTTGGTTGGTGATGTGAACGAAAGCTACCTGGCAAACTGTTAGATTATTCATCGTACTGCGCTGTGAAATCCCGGTGAGCGAGATTTTCTTTCATTCGTAAAATTTTATATTCTCAGCATAAATTAGCTTTTATTCGTAAAATTTAATATTCTTAGCGTAAATTAGCTCTCATTCGTAAAATTTAATATTCTCAGCATAAATTAGTAAGATCATTATAAATTTATTCCTCTGAAAACTATATTTAATACTGCCTTGTAAAATTCTCACTTCTAGTTTCACTACCATGAAGCAAATACGTTTTTTATTTAACGGAACAAGCAGAATTCAAAACAAAAGTACAGGTTCTCCTAGAAACAAATATATACACAATAATATGATTGTTTCCACCATTTAAATGAAACAAAAATACCGTTCAAACTTGCGATGAAAGATTTATGAGTAAACTAAGGTATTTCTTAAAATCTTGTTTTCCACAGTGTGCCATATGTTGTACAATATGTAATTGTAATTTAAATTTTCGGTAAATCAACTTCTACTTTTCCTTTCTTTTAGATAAATTTCTGAAGCATATCCCATGAATTACTAGTATTTTTTGGACTTGGAGTGAAGGCTAACTGAATTTCGAACAGAGGATTTTCCAGTATATCCAGGTGAATATGGCCACTAAGACGTATGATGTTGTAATGGGTTGTCTAGAAAAAAAATAATGTTAATAGAACAATATTTACCTTTAGTCCACTGAAAATTTCTTTATTTGCACCCTCTAGGCCCGTACACCACTCACAAAGAACTCGCTAACAAAATATGAAGGTTCAGCGAGTAGATAAAACGTCGAAACAGTTTATCTAACTTGGTCATACTAAAAGGTTATTGACTATTTGACTTGAAGAAAATCCAATGATGATGACTTGCAGATAAATCGAAGAGCCTGTAGTTACTTCAATTATGCAAATTGAAGTAACTACAGATAAACGATGGTGTGTGAAGGTTATGAAACGGTATAAATAACACCTGATACTGAGTTCTGCTAATCAGTGTAATTCTTGTTCTTCAGGTGAGAAAGGCAGCGGACTTTCTCATCTGAAGAACAAGAATAAAACGAGTTCGACAAAGGGCCAAATTGAAATGGCTAAACGACTGGGTTAGAGCATTTCTATGACGGAAAGGCTTGTACGGCGCTTATGATTAGCCGTGGTTATTGCTTTCAAAAATCGGTCCCAGGAGGGAAAAAATAACAAACAAACAGGAAGATGTGGACCGACCACGGCTCATCGATGCTACAGGTGAGCGAAGGCTATCCCGTATGGTACGAGCTAAAAGAAGGGATACTGTGGCGCAACTGGCCGGTAATTTGAATGCTGGTGACGGGAATAATAAGTCACAACACACAGTGCATCGAAACCTGTGGAAATGGGGCTACGTAACAGCAGGAAGCTCGGAGTGCCCATGCTAACCTCGGCTCGCCGTCAGAAGTGCATACAATGGGAAAGCAAGCGTCAAAATTGTACCTTGAAGGATTGGAAGAAGGTCGTCTAGTCCAATAAATCTCGTTTCCTGTTGCACCGTGTGGACGGCGATTACCTGCAAGACTGCGAATGGCGACTAATAGGCGACATTTCTACTATTTTTGATGACAGGCGACTATGGCTATTATTTCCTACAAAAAACAGCCAAAAGCAACTTTTTTTAGAAAAACCCTGAACTATTTTAATTGCAAGGCTACTATTTTTCAAAAATGTAATTTGTGTTGCATATGTCGATGTGCTTGTATAACATCAGTTTTAATATCGATACACGTGAATATCAACTTTGATATCGATATGTCTTGTTCAGTTCATTGCTTTCTGCTCTATTGCAAGTAGCATGGAGGAAGGTCAATGGCAAGTATAGACTAGACCCACCTGTGGTTAGAGGAACGACCTACACAAGTCAAGATATTTCGCCGAAAAAGTGTCCCGTTTTTCTGTTTGCAGAAATGGAAAATTTGAACCGAACTGCGTCAATTTCATTTTCTCGCGCCAAACTGCCACAAATTACGAAAAACTTTAATATTTGCGCCAAACTGCACCAAAACGGCAATCCACAACAACAACTACCGAGTGAAAAAATTTTTTTCACGGCGAAAAGTGCCGTTCGAATGACGCTTTTTTAAGGTCTACGCGTAATTTGGTTAAACGTATAATGACGCTTAATCAACACGTACCGCCAATCCCAACATTTCGGAATATTTTCACCAACGTTCTAATTCGTTGTTTCTTCGGCGTGAGTGATGAATAGGTTTCGCGATGTAGGTGGAGTTTATGGAGGAGTTTTGTTGTAATCACGTGGTATGCAGGAAAAACGATGAAGATTGTTTACAGATGGTTTGGTAATATTTCAGAGTGCTGTGTAATAGAGATTGTTTATATGTCGTTCCCTGCTCTTTGGGATGGCACAGTTATTTCGTTACGGGCAAGGTGCGCGATTACGTAAATACAGCGTAAGGGCAGTCGTTAGCTATTTCGTTGACGCGGAGGACGACTGAAAATGGCTCTCCCGTGGCAGGATTCAATGGCTCTGTTTCTAAAGGATTCATAAGTATTCAGAGATGTCAACTTTTACGGATTTTCACTCCGTCTTACGGTTTCATGGAAGTCACCCAAAACACTACGGAAAAGCCCAAGCATGATCTATGCACGCAATTTTCTATTTTTTATCGTCTTTTGGTTGAAAAAAAACGCACTTTACAGATAGTCCCTATATTTCTCCGATGTTCTGATTTCCCCTCTAATGTAGGAGGAGATTACATGACTTCCCGTACAGCCATTTGAGAGTGCCGTGCGCAAAAGCCGAGAGGGTGCTTAGCTCGGCGCATTTTGCGAATTCTACATTGATTACATGTGGCTTTGTGCTTATAAAAATTTCTTTGCAAACGTTTTAACCCTTTTCACTCGACTGTCGGGTTGCACCCTACATAACGAAATTGCCCAATAACACCCGCCACGCCGATGACGCTCTATAGCTCGCATGTCGGCGCTTGCGAGACATTTCTTTTTTTTTTTGTCGAATAGGTCGGGTGTCACCATCCACGCCGATGATGCCCTTATAGCTGGCATGGCAGGGCTAGCAAGGCGTCATCGGCATGTTGGGTGTCACCCGCCATGCCGATGACGCCTATATAGCTCGCATATCGGCGCTCGCGAGTTATTTCGTTTTCGCTGAATAGCTCTCTTGTCAGGTGTTATCCGCCACACCTATGACGCCCCTATAGCTTGCATGTCGGCGCTCGCGAGGAATTTCTTTTTCGCTGAATAGGTCGCGTGTCATCTGCCATGCCCATGACGCCTCTATAACTCATGTGTCTGGGCTTGCGATACATTTCTTTTTCGCCGAATAGCACGCTTGTCGTGTGTCAACCTCGATGCCAATGCCACCTCTATAGCTCGCATGTCTGCGCTCGCGAGACATTTTGTTTTCACCGAATAGCTCGGGTGTCATCTGCCACGCCCATGACATCTCTATAGCTCGTGTCGGGGCTTGTGAGACATTGATTTTCGCCGAGCACCTCGCGTTTCGGGTGTCATCCGCGCCATGCCTCTATAGATGTGTTGGGGGTTCCGAGACATTTCTTTTTCGACGAATATCGCGTGTCACCCTCTATGTCGATGCCTCTATAGCTTGCATGTCGGCTATAGAGGCGTCGTAGGTGTGGTAGATATCGCGTGGGACCCTCCATGTCGACGACGCCTCTATAGCTCGCATGTCAACGCTCACGAGACATTTCTTTTTCGCGGAATAGGTCAGGTGACACCCGCCACACCGATGATGCTTCTATACCTCGTATGTCGGGATTGGCGAGCTAAAGCTGAGCTTTCACTGCTGAGTTGTGGCCTCTACTGCAGGGAGGGGAAAAGAAAAAAACGAGTGCTGGGTTAGTATGGGTGAAAAGTTATTCGAGTGGTAAGGGTTGATTTGGATTAAAACGAAATTAAATGTGCCAGTGAAACAAACAACTATGACAACAACAAGAACAAAGTCAGATAAAACTTATCGTCAAGTGAATCGCGATATATACGTAGTAAAGAATGGCCTTTTTACGAAGCATCTAGAGGTTTGCCAAATCACAATTTGTTAGCCATGTGGCTGCGATTTTAGCCTCGTACATGCCGGCCGCGATGATTGTAGGCGTCAATCGGAGAGCAAGAAGCACAAAGATCATGCCAAGAGACTAAATGGGGATGTGAGTAAAATTAATGTAACCAAAAAACTTCTGACAGCTTATTAATCTTGAAAAAATATCAAGAGCAAATTGGTGCAGGAAAAATGCAGCAAAATAAGTGAAAAAGAGAAGAAATTGAATGTCCAAAAGGTGATTTGAAACGGTAAGAAGCTGAACTTTTGCAGCAATTGGATTCATCTCATAAAATGTTAAACAATGCTGAGATGAACACTGAATGTGGCAGAAAAAAGAGACATGAACGCAATAGAAAGAAAGCATTGCTAACTATCTTAAAAAATTAGAAAAAATAAACATGAGCAATTAAATATTGAGAAAAGCAGCAAAAAATTAAAAAATCAAACTTTTTTCGTAAAATAAATGATTAATAACAAAATCCTGCTATGGTCACATGCAATTCGATACATTCTATGATTCAAAAAAAGTTTCTATTTTTTTCTTGGGTTTGAAAGTTACCTTGAAACTAGACCCGATTTTTTTAAGAGCCTTGTTCATGATGGAAAGGCTGTATCCTCCCTATGTTGCAATGATTTTAAGAAAATAGAGTTATTTTTTTTTTCAAACAGTCTTCCTTTTAGTATATACACTGAAGAGCAACTGAATTAGAGACAGCTGGCGGTATGCAAATATGACGCTGTGGGCGGCCCTGTAAACGGAAACGACATGACGTATGCAGCGATCCGACAATATAAGGAGTGATGCGACGGGAATCAGTACGAGTCGGACGCAGTATGGGTAAGACGAAGGATCTAAGCGCATTTGATCGTGGGAAAATTGTCGGAGCCCGACGAATGGGTCACTCCATCTCGGAAGTCGTGCAGACACTGGGATTTTCACGAGCCATTGTGTCACGGGTGCACCGTGAGTACATCGAATCCGGTAAAACCATCCCTGCAAGAACCAACTGCCGTGGACAACAGCATGTGGATGAGCGGGATCATCGTCGGCTAGCTCGCATTGTAACAACGGATAGACTGGCCACAGTGCAAGAAATCGCTCGGAAATTTAACGCTGGTGCACAAAAACGTGTAAGCAGCCACACCATCCAGAACCATCTCCTCGCTATGGGGTACAGAAGCCTACGTGGGTACCTCTGCTGACCGCACATCACAGGGTGCAAAGATTAGCATGGGCACGAGAACATCGCCACTGGACCCTAGACATGTGGGAAAATGTTGCCTGGACTGATAAGTCGAGATTCACGTTGGTGCATGCGGATGGCAGGATACGAGTACGGCGCAAACCACATGAAGCGATGGATCCTTCTTGCCAGCAGGGTACTCTTCAAGCTGGTGCGGGTGGCATTCTCGTCTGGGGACTGTTTACGTGAACTGAAATGGGACCCCTGGTACGTGTGACATCGTCCCTCACAGGAAAACGTTACCGGGATATCCTGGACGACCATTTGCTCCCGTTTGTGTGTCTTCCACATCCCACTGGGGATCTCATCCTGCAACAAGACGATGCATCGTGCCATCGCTCCCGAATTGTATCCGAATGGTTGGATGAACACTCCACCGATGTGATCTCGCTTCCTTGGCCAGCTAGGTCACCTGACCTCAATCCCATCGAGCACATCTGGGATGCCATCGAGAGAGATGTTCGAGGCTCTGACCCCTCCATCAAATCTTCGTGAACTGTGGGACCTGGTTCAGGGGTCGTGGATCCGTATGGCTTCCCAACGCTTCCGGTGTCTTGTGGAGTCCATGCCGAGACGAATCGCCGCCGTCATCAGGGCGAAAGGTGGTGCTACACGTTACTAGACAGGTATCTTTAATTCAGTTGCTCTTCAGTGTATGTACCGCATGGTATACGTAATTATAGAAGGTGCTGAGATTTTGTTGCCGAGGATGATTGAACGGGCATGTGGAGGCGAGGTAACAGCGAAAGGTTTACCATAAATTGTAATTACGAGAGATCCTTTTGAAGGTGATACTGGGAGGTCAAGGACTGCTAGAGGACTACTGTTTCCAGTCTCGTAGCAGAATTGTCAGTCAGTGGAATTCATAAATTCAGCTAATTTTGGAATTTCTTAATTTTCACCATTCTATGGAACGAAAGTAACACATACATAGTACATGTCGTAGCCATAGATCAAATTTTAGAAACTTCTTCAAAATGACACATGTACATTTCAAATAAGGTGACAGCAGGCTTCCTATGACTAGGCATTCCTGAAAAATCTAGTAGTCAAAATTACAGCGGACCCTTAAAAATAAACATTCGTCATAATTGTGACTAAACATTGTTTTCTTTAATTTTATATCCCTCACAAAACTTGTAGTCTACAATTTGTGACTTGCTCAAATATTACTAACGATTAACGTTTATGAAGAATTGATTGTGAAATGCAGAATCCTTAGCGCATGGCTTCACGATTACTTTTGTTTTCCTTTATTAGACCCTGAAATTAATTGTTCTGCTTGGGTTCCTTGGATTAAAATAACTGAAAGTAGTGATGTGTTCAGGGATAATGTAACCCTGCACGGGAATGTTTAATGCAGTAAAAATTAACGAGGTGGCAAAGAGAGTGTTGCGGCGCGTGAAAAGTTGGACACAGAAGCGGTAACGAGAGAATGCATTCTTTGCAACGCAGATGAATACTGCAATATGTGGGAGCAAGTGCTGACAGCTCTTGACACGAATCCCTAGTATGGTTTTCGGAAAGATACACAAGGGTTATTTATTGGAAATAAGTAGGACCAGTACAATGTGTAAACGAGATCAGTAAGAAACAGCGACTAAAATCCTTTTCTTACACCTTTTCATGTTGTGTTCCTTCACTTCATTATTTAGAAATAAAAGTTCTTTTGCCTCATTTGTTTGCTTGACAAAATGAAATAAAATATGTTCAATATTCTTGGGAAAAGTAATAAATTATGTAATTTTGGAAATTTAATTTCTCTACACTACGTTTCCTTCCTTTTTGTTGTGGGCAAACGACTTTGGGAGAGAAAAACAAGAAACACCACTTTCGTATATTCATGCAATCCTCAGTCAGAAACTGCTTTTGGAGTCCTCTGCTTACTTTATTACTCATGGCTCTTTGGCTCTTCTAATTTTCACGACATAAAGTTGTTGCGTGACGGAATATAAAACTTAAAATTTCGCAGAAATGTTAGCTAGAAGTGGCAACAGATGTTTAATGTTATTTACTTTAATTTTTTTACGAACCATCTTCGGTTCAGAGAAGAAAAAAAGAAAAGAAAGGCGTGCGTTGCATAAGTTATGAAGTTATGAAGCTCTTTCCCAACGTTGAAAAATTTCATTTCTCTCTCTCTCTCTCTCTCTCTCTCTCTCTCTGTCTCTCTGTCTCTCTCTCTCTCTCTCTCTCTCTCTCTCTCTCTCTCCTTCCTCTCCTACCGTCCTTTATTTTCCTTACCTTCTTTACGATCTTTAGACAAAACGAAAGGTTTAAAAGATATCCATGACTATCCACGAAGCGAAATTCGATTCGGCATTTATTAGGGTAAAAAACTACCAGTAGAATAACCCAATTTGTCGGATTAATTGTTAGGGCACCCGAATAATTTCACTCACAAGCAATAATATGCCACTTTTACAAAAGCGAAACACCGCATTTGCTGAAGCTACCTTAGGGAACATTAACTTAAACAATGACTTGCGGTTCAGATAAAGAAACAAAAATGAGTGGCACGAAATATTCAGCTGCAATGAGCACGGCTTTTAAATCCTTTCCGATACGAAAAATATATTTCAAAGCAGGTTTTTAGAAAATCTGAAAATCCAAGAAAAATAGAAAATGCACTTATATTACGTGGAGAAAAACTGCTCATAATATAAAATACGTAATGTGAGCAGGGTTATTGTTAGTCAACGGAACCATTTAAAAAATCAACTAGATTTCTACAAACGAAGCAGCTTCCAGAAATAGAAATAGAAATAGCTACTTACATACACACTAGCGGCTGAAAAGTGGTTTAGGTAAATTAACAAATTCTGCACAAAAAGTTCTTCATACGGGAAGAAAGATATCAGAGACAAAGGGATTTTCAAAGAACAGTTAGTAAAGGAGACATAGAGAGAAAAGTTCTTTGTTACTTAAAGAAGAAAATGGGTTCAAAATATTCTTCATAATGGAGAGTATCCTACCAAATGAGGATTTCTCTAAGATATGTTTTAGAACAAATTCAGTTTTTGAAATAGATATATGCGCTGACACCCATGGCGAAAGAATTTTGAATAATGAAAAAGTAGAATATATGTTAAAAGTATTCTTCATAGCAAAAGCTATGCTAAAGAAAAAGAATTTCTCAAATACGTCTTTTGAAAGCTGAAATAGCGAGAAAAAAGTTTAGACATTTGCACCCCCAGCGCAAAACTATGCATTATTTAAAAATGGATAATTCTCTACATCTTTACTGCTGCGAATGACATACAGAAAAAGAACATTTTCAATAGGATTTTGGGAAGCGGATATACGTGTGCAAACATAAATGCACACTAACATCTTCTACTGCCAGCACTGTGAACTTCAATAAACACAAGAATACATGTAACGTGTTCCACATGATGAATGGTAACCGGTGTTGAAAGAACGTTTTAAATCACACTTTTAGAAACAGAAGTTTCGATGTATCTTTTAAATTCCTTTGGTTATGGGAAACATTTTGGGTACCAAAATGTTTCCCATAACCAAAAGAATTTAAATGATGCATCGAAATTTGTTATATTTCGTACCACGAATTTCTATCACTAGTGGGCATATGCAGCTATTTCTATGTATGGATGTTTACAAACTGTAAAAATATCTTTGAATTTTTGTTGCCATTGTTCTTGTAACTGGTTCCTGTCACTATGAAGAATGTTTGCAATGCGTAATTCACATACACTGCTTTTTGTGAAAATTGCAGTGTCATGAAGGACTGCTGGTATTGCCTTGAAACTTACAGAATATGTACAACAGGTAGGTTGGGACATGCAAATGACTAAAATGTCAGTGAAAATGCACTTGCTGTTTCGGAGCAGTGCCCTCTGAACTATCCGGTCTTCGGTATAAAGAGCTGGCTGAAACGAGTTTTTGCAATTAGTGAAGAGCCTACATTGAGTAGAAAGGAGGTCGTTTTTTGTACCTCACTATGCCCAGTCGCTTAATATGTTCGTATTATGAACCCCTGATGGACTTTGAGCGAGGCAAGGTTGTTGGGATGAGAGAAGCCGAATTTCCGTACAGCGAAATTTCCCCTCGTACGGGACAAAACATCAGTACAGTGATGCCGACATGGCGTCAATGGACAGATGAGGCTAGGACGCACAGAAATTCAAGAAATGGAGATCAAATTCCCACAACTGCATGAAATGATCGGTACCGCATGGCAGTGACCGATCGCACACCGATATGCACGTTGTTAGCGCAGTTGTGGAGCACAGGTCAGGCTTTGTTCTCCAGCACAGTTAGACGTCATCTGCTTAACACAGACTGGTCGCTAGCAGCCAATTGCTGCGAATTCCTTTGTCCCTCAACCACAGACCTCGCAGACTGCTATTTGGTCTCGAACACATACGTTGGAGAGCTGATTGGCAACAGGTGGTGTTTTCTGACAAATCACGATTCATCTTGATGCACCATGATGGTCGCATACGTGGTCGAAGACGTCGTGGTGTACGTTACCTTGCAACGTACATTTTGCAGAGTCATATCGGCCCAACGCCATGCGTCATGATTTGGGGTACCATTCAGGTTCAATTCGCGATCGTGCTTGATACGAACTGAGGAAACCCTCAAGAAACAGCCAGCGATACATCACAGATGTTTTAGAGGCAGAGGTGATACCCTTCCTTCAGAGTCTTGGCGTTATATTCCAGCAGGACAGTGCTCGGCCACATGTGGCCGGCAATGTCCAAGGCCTCCTCCATGTACGGAAGATGCGGCTTCTTTCCTGACTCGTAAAGCGAGTTGGCCAGTCGCTACAAATGAGCTCTGCTAGCGATTGGCTGAGTATCAAGGCAGACTATTCCAATGGATAACTGGCAGAGTATACTGGCAGGCTATTCATACAAGCATCCCGGCAGGCTATTCCTCTGGACGATATCGAAAACCTCTTACATTCAATTCCACGCCATGTAGATTATGTTATTGTTGGTCCAAGTGGCTTCACACGATACTGAGTTTTGAAGCGAAAAAATCTTGTATAGTTCTACAAACGTAATCAGTTATCTCCTTTAGGAATATGTGATGTAAATTTCATTTGAATAGCGCTATTCTCTTTTGGTGTTGGAATTTTCACAAACAGTAGCGTAATACGTAGTTTTTACCATAAGGGAGATTAATACATTCCCTTAATTTCTCTGTTTCTTTTCTTTTTTCTAAAAATCTACTTAGTACACTTCTTTACTTGTCAGAAGATATTGAAGAGACGTGCTGATTACACCCAACAACACACCCAAGAATTCGGTGTCATCTTTCTTGTTTGAAATAGTGGTCAAATGGTTTGTTTTATATCTATGTCTGAAAAACTTACAGATGTACGTACACACGTGAAAAAATAATGAATAATAGCTACATGCAAAGAAGCCACCTATGCCCACCAATGCGAAGAATCAGAAGTCTGTTTTAGGCCACTCTACCACCAGCTGACCATTTAGCTTTCAAACGAGTTGGAAATACCCTCCAAGAGACTCTTTAGCTTTCGAAACTCCCACTAAACGACTTCTCAGCTATCAAAATATTTCGAAAGTACTATGTTATAGTGAAATTTCAACAACAGGAGGCAGCAAAGTAATTCACTGACGCTCACAGACAAAACAGCATAGGAGATGGCGAAGACACGGTACCATTCTTAAAATAAATAAAAATAATTCACTGCAGTGAATCGACACCTTATGATCATTCTTTGAAGATATTCACAATATGTTGAAACTCTGTGTCACGAAGGCTGGAGTCACGATTTCCGGAAAGCCTACGACATAGCGCTGTATCTCCAAATAACCTGTAAGGTACACCAGAGATATTTAGCTGTAGTCTCTGATCGCTCCTTAAACGGCGATGCCCGTCGTTCGCTCTGTTTGCCGTTCAATGATAGTTCCTGCATTAGTGTTTGAGCGCGCATTCTGAACACTTGTGTCGGACAATGGTCGTTTTCTAGGCTGAAACTGAATTCATCGCTATAGATTATACGACGCCATTATGTGTCCGAGTTTACTTAACTCATGAGCAGCACAAACACATATTCTAGTGACGATTATTATTGGAAAGGTGCATACATGCAATCTCGCCTCCGCCGCTCTAAATGAAATGGTTTGCCGTGAGCTTTAGCGTCAGCTCGTCTGTGTTACCTCTCCTTTGATTGAACTTAGTGCGGTAGTAGGTGTGGTGTAGGTGTGGTGTACGCCTGACGCCCCGTATTAGTCGTCCAACATGTCCTGATCTCATCCTACGTGTTTGTGTTTCTTCTCGAAATCACTGTCACCTTCAACATGGGACTGTTGTGTTGTCGCAGTCCACATGTTCCTCTGTACTGCTTGTTGACCGTCTATTATCTCGGAAACCAATACTGCTTTTCTTCACGAAGTTACCGAACTGTCCATATAGCTGACGAACGTGTCATCTTGATATTCTTTAAAAGCTGCTGTTTCTCCATCAGTCAATCACTAGAAGTTGGGAGACGGTTTCCAAATGCAAACTCGTTGTGATACGTTTAAATGAGATGTCAATTCCAGTGCGCGATTAGAGGATTTTATGAAGGGAGTATTTGACCTCAAGTCTATAGCAAACCTTAGTAACAGGAGGCTAGGATGTAGTGCTAGGTCGCACAAAAGAAAAGAGATACAAAATTAAAAATCAGAAGCAGAGAAGTTAGACGGATAACTCTGCATGCAGTGAGAAAAAAGGTAGGAAAACCCCCTCCCGCTGCAGGTCGTCATCCAATATCCACCATAGCGCGCCAGCACCACCCATTGCACCCCTTTTACCCATACTCCACAGCCTCCGGAAAGGACTGACGTCCGGTTTTCATCACGAATACTTACCAAGTTAATCATGGAAAATTTCACGAAATGCAGCAGAACTCGTTGCCCAGAGGAGAGAAAAAAGGAGGAACGAATGTTTTCTCAACCATCCATTCCGGAGTAGTTGCCATAACAACTGCCTAATCCATATTAACATCAGGGATGAATGGTTTATCTACCACACATTTACAGAGATGTTGCCTAACCCATGTCAAAGTCTACTAGCGTAGAAGCTGTCTTTTGCTGCTCAACGCTAGTTACTCACCGTCATCGATGATACCCTAACTGACCTTCATCAATGAGTCAAGACCACTTTGGCCGTTAAAAAGCACTACCGCTCCTAGCGCCCATTTCGCGACACTGGCAGCCTCCTTATGCGTGGAATGCCTGATGAAAGCATTTGTGTCGTAATTAGCTGCATCTTTGAACAGTCTGTTCAGGTGGTTACCCACTCTAGCGAAGGACATTTTCATCCTATGGGAGTCCCATAGGATTTCGTGATCATTCTGATGTCTCTGGTTGGCATTGTCTCCGTCATCTTTCGATACGCACTGGCGCCATCCCACTGCAAGCCTGGCTCAGATTTACACAGTACAAGTGCAACGTTAAATAAAACAAGCATAAAGGCACAGAAGTTTGACCAACAATCAAAGTCAGTATAAAACACGAATTAAATTCATTCAAATAATAACCATGCGATTTTTCTAAGAATCCAACAATACTTATATTTCTCTGGAAATTCAAAGCATTTTTTATAAATATGAGTTCTGTAAAATCAAGGCGGAACGCCAACGCAGAATATTAAAAAGAATATTAGAAGATTGATTTGAGATACGAAAAACATACAGTATTTGTATATCATATAGATTTTTTCTCTTCTTTCCTGTGCAGTGGAAAACAACATGATAGAAATACACGGTCGAGTCACATTATTGTGACCACCAGCTAACATCCAGAGTAACTGCCGTGTGCAGCGCGGACAGCAACTAGACGGGTTGGGAGTGACTCAATAAGGTGATGGAAGGTGTTCACAGGTATTTGGAGCCATGCTGACTGCACTGCATCTGACAGCTGTTGGAAGTTGCGTGGTGGAGGATCCTTAGAGCAAACAGCACGATCGAGGTGGTCCCATAAATGCTCAATTGGGTTTAAGTGTAGGGAATCAGGGGGCTAGGGAAGTACTTTGAACTCTTCATCGTGCTCTTCCAACCACTCTCGGACATTTCTAGCTGTGTGACACGTCGCATTATCATGCTGGAAGATCCCATCCGTCTTAGGGAAGACAATCAGAATGTATGGATGTACGTGGTCTGCAAGGATGGATTCATAACGAATTCGGTCCATAGTGCCTTCCACAGGAATGAGTGCACTCGGGGAATGCCATGAAAACATTCCCCAGACCACATCACTGACACCACCAGCTTGTGTTCTTCCAGCAATGGTTGAAGAGTGTTTGTTCCCCGATGTTTCTCGTTTTATACGCCACAGTTCATCCGTTCGATGAAGCAGAAAACGTGACTCATCGGAGACGGCAATCCTTTTCCAATCAGCGGAGGCCCAATTCCGGTACTGCGGTGCAAGTGTAAGCCTTTTCTGCCGATGCACCTTAGTTAGCATAGATGCAGTGACCACCCGTTTGCATCGGAGCCCCACACGCAGTAGGGTTTGCTGAACTGTCGATTTAGACACACTTCCGGTAGCCCCCTGGTTCATTCGGCCAGTGAGTTGCTCCACTGTAGCGTGTCGATCGGCCCTCACGCACCATCGCAGCCGACGTTCACCTCTCGCATCAATGTCACGTGGTGCTCCGCATTTTTCACGTCGCTTATTCGCAATGGTGCCATTTCTCTAATTACAATACACTTTAACCACAGCACACGCGAACAGTTCACAAACTGCGCTGTTTCAGAAATACTGCCACACGTGGCCCGAAAACCGCTAATCATCACTTTTTGCAAATCTGATAAATCGCTCGTTTTATCCATGACAACAACGAGTGATATGTTTTCAGGATGCCTACAGCACACCTTATATACCCTCCGAGCCATCTCAGGACATGCGCCTTCTTTCTTTGGCTACGCCCTTTTGCCGTCAAAAGTGGGAGGTGGTCACATTAATGTGACTCGACTGTGTATATGTGAAGAATTTCTCTATCAGACAAATTCAGCTTAGTTTTAGAATGAAATAACAGAAGCCTTATAAAAATAACAACTACAGCCATGAGTATGAATTGTGGAAGAAGCTCTTCAGACTGTAGTGCCATTCACAGCGTACTAAGACAAATTAGTAATTTATTCCACGAAGAATGTAATATGGTTATTTTTGGGATAATGCCAGCCAGATCGGATTTGCGATCCTTGTTCGCTAGCTCGAGTTATTCATTTAAAACACCGAAGTCTTCCAATGACAAACATTTAGAAAGCAATTATCCAATAACGTCAGTCAGATCTGTTAAGTGTCTAGCAGTTCGCTGTTTGCCCCATGCCGTTCCGAAGCAATGAGTGTGTATAAATGACGCTCGCTATAAACCCATTGCATTTTCGCCTTCCATAAAATCATTGATCCATAAAGCTCTGGTTAATTACATGGAAAGATATTTTTTGTTGGTTACAGCGACTAATCTGCGTCTGGCAGAGAAGGTTATTAAGCAATGATTTATTATCTTTTAAGCACTTTTTCGGAACAAAGTTTAGGGTCAATTTGGCGACCGCGTTTGCGAAAATAATATCTCTTTACAAGAAAAAATATTGTTTTCTTTCAAATAAAAACGCAGTGAGCGTCAGCAGTGTTCTCCTTCTGTTACGTTGATATCTGTATCTAGCTTGCAATTGAGTTAAATACATACACTGAATTTGACCGTTTCTCTTTCCTAATACTCTCTTTACAAAGCAATGACGGATGCCACCGCATTTGTTCCTATCTTCAGAATTGTTAACATCTTAAAGGCGACCGTAACAAAGCGTAATCTAATCACAGTGAATCATCTACCAAAAAAAAAAAAAAAAAAAACGATTTTCTGCTCTTCTTTTTATGTAATGTTACTGGAATGAACTCTAGATTTTTCTGAATAAAATGACACCTAAGCCGTTATTCTCTGTCAGTAGGATTTTTTTCTTTGATAATTTCGTTTAACTTTTCGCGTCGCAGTTTGATGCTGCGTTAATCCGCTAAAATGCTTTTCTTTTGCATATCATATCATCCTATAAAAGGCGGTCTTCCATAAACTTGGGTCGACAATGCTTTTGAAACTGAGTTTAGTTTCTTACTAAAAAAATCTTAAAACAACAAAATTACAGGAAACACGAGGCGTTGTTAGATATTCTCTATTAATATTACACAAAACTCTTGAAAACATTTTTAAAGCAGAGATTATTTGGAAAAATTAGAATATTAAAGGTGATCGAAGTGTCATAACCAGAACTTCTCAAAGCAAAGAATAAAATAACCTCAAAAATTAAAACAATGATAATGGGAAAAGATCGTGGTAAACACAATCAATGATGGTGTCTTTTAAAATTACGTTCAGAATCAACACTTCAAAACTAAGTTGTTGTTTCATATTTCTTTCAGTTTAAATCATTTAACTGTTTTACGCTGTAAAATATGTTTTTATTTAAGTAAAAATCTTTTCCTCAATCATATATCTTGGCAAATATGCCAAGTAGTTTCATAGATATTCTGCATAGTAAAGAATTATATCACAAGTCATGTCATTTGCCGAATATTTATAACTTTGTAACTGTGAAGTGGAAGCCAAATAATGTTTTCAGTCTTTATGGATGATACTACATTTCTTGATACTGAAATGAATGGTGCCATCAAAGTATATTGTTCAATGTGCCCTCCATTTTGATGCACCAAAAACTGCATCTGCTGAACAGTTTGCTTAAAGGTAGAATACACATAGTTGGACAAGATTCTCACGTGCAGTGTTATGCTGTCTTTCAAGGATGTCAAGTTAAGCACGCTGACCTGATAAACCATGTCCTTTGAGGTGCCAACACAACCAATTATCACAAGGGTTCAGACCAGGTGAACAAGGTAGTCATGCTGTTTGAAAGGAGCGACTAATCACTCTGCCCACAGTGGAACTTTGTTGTAGCTGCTGCTGTACAAACCTTGTATGAGGAAAGGCTTCGTCGTGCATGAAAGGGATAAAATCCAGACACCCTCGTTGCTGCAGTTGCGGGTCAATAAAATGTGTCTAGCATATCTCGGTACCTCTGGGCTGTATGGGAACAGGTTACAGGTCCAGTTTGACGATGTTCTTCGGAAAAGAGCGGACCAACTGCAGCACCGATGCTGCAGTTGCGAGGAAATAAAACTGTGCACTACATCTGTACTTCTAGTAGGTCCCAGTAAGTTGACGATGTTCTTTAAAAAAGAACGGCTACTTGGTGGAAGCTACTTGTGAACCCACACCAAACGGTTATTTTCGGCGAATACACAGAGATTTGTTGTATCACACGGGGATTTTCCGCAGCTCACATACTACAGATGGGGTGTTTGTTCACAGTTCCATTCAGCTGAAAATGAGTCCCGTCCCCCATAAGATCTTCTGCGGCCTCGCATCATCGATCCCTATTCGAGCAAGAAGAGTCAGAGCAAATGTCAGTTGGGGTTTCGCGACACCGGACAAGAACTGTCGGGTATGGATGATCTTATTCATCAAGATAAAAATGCTACACTTTATGCAGAACTTTCCACGCCGTTGTGTAGAGCATATCCAACTGCTGGACTTCTACTGCTGGAACTAATTACGTTATCCAGTGATCGCTCAACGGCGGCAGTGGTAACGTCTTCAGCCTGTTCTGCACAAATCAGTTTCCGCCTTCTTTCTGGTCTTACTCCTACACATCAGGTTTCTTCGAAACAAGCGATCATTCTTCTGAGAGTGGCATGTACTCTCAGAAGCAATCGTCTACGTCGTTGAAATTTCTAAAGGACAACAGCAGCGTTTTTGTTGCTTTGATAGTAAAGCTTCACAAGAAACGCACGTTCCGTCAAGGTGAGAGTCATCGCTCACTGCACGAATGGCACGAACCATCTTGTTTCTTTATTTATACCCCTGAATCGCATGTGGTGTATGCAAATGTCGTGCCTTCTCGTCACTCACAGATCCAATGTACCCTGGAGGATATTTTTTGAAGTATACTTTCCCACGGAAATCGCTTTAGCATGTTCTGAATAGTATTCCTATTAAGTTTGGTTGATTTTCGACCGCTAAATGTATCTGCAGATGATTTGGAATAGGGATACTTTAGTTATTATTCTCTTGTACCTCTGATTTTTCGGGGCACCATGACAAAAGAAGATGTTGGTCTCATATACGTGTGCGTAAATTGCTTTAATAAAATTATACAATAGAACTGCTCGAAATTGTAATGGGAATGTGTAATTCATAATCTGCATGTTCGCTCGTAGAAACCATGCGATGGCATAAGTTATGAATAATCATAATTTCGTAAGGATTTAACCACAATTGAGCCTATGATATTTATCGTAATTGCCGTTCAAAACCGTTTTTGTCTAATATAGTCGTACCTGGATATCGAAGTGAACTACATTACATCACTGGGCCCTTCGTACGAATCTCTACGTTGGATACTGCTGCATATATTTCAAATACCGTTTTGTTCATCACTGGTTGAAAAAGAAAAGGTATGGTTCCTATTAGATGACCTTGTTTGTTTCATTAGCTCAGTATTGAATTTTAGGTTAAAGCTATTTGGAAAGTAAGAAGCTTGCAAAAATATTTCACGAGAGAACTGCTTTTTAAAATGGAATTACGCACCAACGTTACAGACGAATCAGAATTCACGCACTGCTTTAGTACAAACGAATCAGAAACAGAAAGCGAATTTTCTGCTGATCTAGTAATGCGTGTACAACGTTATGAATTATTTTAAATTATAAATATTCAGTCAAGTTCTTAAGTAATTTCTGCACATCGTTGAGATAAGTAAATGCCTGCGTAATAAAGGCGGAGGTGTTGTGTAGGTTTTAACAGTGCTTCGTCCATATTGTCCATGATCTTCCCCCTTGATTCAATATTCATCCGTTTCGACTCAACGATTTGTATACGATCGATGTGGCAAAGCCAGTCTTTGTACAGGTCACACGATGCTACACACCTATCGACCAACCCGTGCTAGTCTGTTTACTTTCACGACGCTGCCTTTATGTAAGCTAATAACATACCGCGCGGTTATCGTGTCCAAGCAGACGACCGATGGGATGGGCATTATCGTGTATCCTGAACAAAGAGAAACACGCTTTCGTGCACTGACGACACCCTTTTTTCCTCTCTGTCTCTTTTTCCCTCCGTTAGTTTTGGCTTTATGCCGTAGTCTGGTTGCTCTTGCACGAAAGTGGGAGAGAGCTTGACACCTCCTACCTTTCATATAGTGGGTTGATCTACTTTGCCAGCAATTAATAGCCAGGACAGTTTGACCCTCCTCCCTTCCTGAAAGGAGAACGACAAGAAGAAAGGAAGGCGGTCTTGGTTCACGATTCAAGGCCTTTTTCGCCAACTGATCTTTCAGTGTCCTGCGGTCTTCTCTTACGATGTGAACTGAGATAAGAAGAACTAAAATGCCGGAATAGCGCTAATAACAAATAACATCGCAAATCAATTTCATAAATCTCAAAAACTAAATTCTTCTAAACGCCTAAATCCCTCGGGAATGAATCTAAGAAAGAGCTCACAAGCAATCAGTACATATGTATAATAACAAGGACAATCGAAGGAGAATTCATGCTGCAAAAAGTTTAGAGTTCGGAAGACGCGATTGAAAAAGAATGCCTGATGAAAAAAACATTGCAATATTCCACATTTAATGCGTAATAAAGAAAAATAAATATATTTATTTTTTATTAAATATTTTATTAATGAAAGGAATACGGGATTACAGCACTGTACAATAAAAATTTGGAAAATGTGAATCCGTTTATTGGTGTAAATATGTCATGATAATATCCGAATTTGTTGTTGGTTTTAGCTTAGGGGTTTCGGGTCACCTGTCATCATCAAAGTTATAAGGGGCAGTTACCCATCCCTAATTTAAAGGAATTGGACACCGGGAAGGTACAAAGTCATAGTCGTAGGGCAAACCCCCCCCCCCCGCTTCCCATGCTTTATCCGGGCACCATCTCGGAAAATGAGCCTCAATCCCGGGACTCTCCGACCAGTGTGTGTCCCACTAAAACGATATTTATTTGTAAAGATATTTATATATATAGAAGATAAACAGAGAAAGACAGATGAAAAAGTAGGATACGCTTTAACTAATGTTTGGATGTTTGAGTGCATGTTCGTGTTCCTTCGAGCACACGTGCTGAGTGGTTGAAAACCTCATAAAAAGGGCAAAATGAAAACCCGCATATTATTGTTTTACGTTTTAACGCTGGTAACTCGGTTTACGTTCTTCGTGGTAACTAGCTTCATTCTTACAGGAAAATGTGACAAAAAATTTAACGATTAAATGTTAGCTGAGTTTTAATAAGGCGGATGTCTTGGGTTCAGTAAAGTTAGGTACTGTGGCAGCTGTTAAGAATTAGATAAATTATGCAACTATCATAAAATGTAAATTTTTGACACCTAGAACAATCATTCTCTAATTACGGTTTATCGAAAAGTATTTGGGAAATATCATAATAATATCAATGGGTTGCTTGATCTTCTTATATTATTAGCTCAAATTCGTTAGCTCAAAACATCCTAAAGTCTAGATCTTCCGACTAGCTAGTAGGTTGCTGGATGATGACAGATATTAACAGTCAACAGATAGCAAATTCTCACCTAATAATTCGTAAGACATCCAGGAAATTTTCTCCTTGGTGGATATCTCACTTCCATGATAGTTTAGCTCGTCTATCAGGGTTGAACTTGGTACGGTGCTTTAAATGATAAATTATGGTCAAGGAAAATTGTTGGCCAGTGTTTTGGAATAGTAAAAGGCTAGGCTCGCATTCAATCTTACATTACATGGCCAACATTGACATAAAGTCGATGTACCGCTGTTAATGTGACACAACAGTTATTTAGATGTTTAAATTGCTTGGAGAAAGAAGAAACCAATAAAGGGGTAGCAGAGGAATGTTCGATGGGTAGGTTCGCGTGTCTTTTGTGTTTGTGCATTTGCTTAAATGGATTACAGGCCAGGAATATTCGTTCATCTATAATCCAGGGTTACTGTCTTCAGAATCAGGTGATAACCAGAACCAAAGAATAAATACAGTAGCTATGTCAGGAAACTATTTCACGGACGGAAGAATTTGGCACAGTAACCACTTAGGAAGTTGACAGTCGATAGGCAGATGAACTGCGAAATTACTTCACAAAAATAAATTAGGATGCGATGATATTCGGTGTATGAAGCCCACTGATTACTTCTTTATTATAAAATCGGAGTTCTTTTTATTAATAAATTACAAAATCATTATTTGTTACATTGGCCTACATTCTAATTTTACACTTCGAGAATCAGTTTATCTAACAAACACGGAAATCGAAATGTTTAAATCTCTAGTAATAAGACAGCTACAAACGCGGACTGCACTAATCTAAAAGTTCTGGGAACAACAGGAAATTAAATCGAGATACGCCTGTGGTGTGCGTGTCTTTATCTGCGTCGTTCCCACCGAGGAATTACAGAGTTACATTTTAACTCTGTGGCAAATCTCAGAACAAATTAGGGCACCCGAACTTTGGTACCATTCCAAAGCTCGCTACGTAATCCCTGATTTGTGTAGCGTTTTCGGGACGGCTTGGCACAATCATATATCATCTGAGTCTCCGATTCTGCTCCACTGGATTTTACGGGCTAGTGCTAATACTTGATAAACGTTCAGTTTTTGACATTCACGGGCGTTTCGAACTAGCTTCACTTACGACTCTCTACCAGAAAATAAGCAGCGGATCCAGCATGCTTGCGATATTTGTTGACTATGATGTATTGCATCTACACCACAATATTTCTTTGATTTCGAAATTGAAATCACGTATATCGAAAGAAAGTTCTATGTTGACCTATGGAAAATAACGATAGTGTGTAGATACATCTCTTTGGTAATATTTTTATCAAAAGTAAAGTATTCGAAATATTATATTTTAAAATTCGATAATGCATATAGTGGTGGCCAAAATTGTGAACAGGTTTTGAAATTTTAATATTTTGCAACTTTTCAGGCTTATAGAAAATGTTATGTTTCACTAAATGCAAATATTTATATATCAACTGAAAGACAATTTAATGCTGAATTGAGTATAAAAACGAGGATTTCAATATCGGCAGTTCAAAAAACTTATTCTGCAAATATTACAATCACGATAAATCTACACTACAATCCCATAAAATGATATCAGATAATTACGATTACAGTGTACTATCAGTAGGTAGTAGGGTAGCTTTTATTGTTTTAAACAGCAGCTCAGCGACTTCTCATTGACCCAACAAGTGTTTGAAGCTCTGACTTCGCTATTACATGGTGCCTGGAAGCAATTATAGCTTCAATTAATTACCTTTTATTTGATGTACAACTCATTCATACAAGGTTTTCCAAACGGTGCCACAAATTTTCTATCGGGTTCAGGTCAGAGCCGCTTTATGGCCAGGTCAACAAAGAAATTCCCTTTGCTGTAAACCACTATTCATATTTGTGCTGTATGGCAGGAAGCTGATCCTTCTGAAAAAAAATCGTGCATTGTTGGGAAAGAGATCCCTGGTGGAAGGTAACAGTTTTTGTTCCAGGATGAATCAATATATTTTCTTGTGTTCAACGTGCCGTCGATTACATAAAGGCGGTTAGCGCCATCTGCTGCCACTCATGCCTAAATCATAACGCTTGTTGGATGCTTTACATTTGCTTCCATACAATCATGATGTAGCTCTTCTCCCACTCGACATCTCACATATTTCGCTTGTCACTACCAAATAAGGATATCTTACTTGCGGCACTCCAAATAACTTGCTCCCACTGATTTTCTGTCCCTTCAGTGTGTTCTTTTGCCCAATTAAGTTGTTTCTTGCGCTGCTGTCTATTCAAATATGACTTTTTTCTCGAAACCCCATCTCTTAGTTCCATATATGATTGTCTTCTCCTTCTCATTCTTAAACTGACACAAACACCAGTTCACCTCTGATGGCCTCAGATGAAATTCATCTATCCTTGAGACACAGCCTTCTTATTCTTCTGTCATCAACAGATTTTGTGCACTTTTTTCGGCCTTTTCCTGCTTTGGTTTTCTTTGACTGTGCTTACTGATTACGTAAACGCAACTTTCGTACTCCAGATACCGTCACTGTCCACCTACGTGCCTTGTAATTTCAGCAAAAGATAAACCCAATTCACGTAATACAACAATCCTTCTTCTAATTCATGGGTGCCCAATCAACTCTTTTCTTTGGTGCCATCACTTTAAATTTCAAGAAATACTAAGTGCATGCACAGAATCTCCAATTGCGCTTCACTTACACCAATTACCGTCTTTGTTCTACAGAGCAAACAGCAAAACTGAATTTTCCCCAACTTGACACATGATGTATCTCAACTACTGCCATTTGACTGGTCCTCAGAACAACGACTGTGATTGGCCAGTAGGTTTGCATTCACATTCCGATTGTTAACTGAATCCCACATGTGTTTGTTTTTTAGACTTCATACTGCAGATATTTGAATTGTTTTATGTATTGAATTCAGCACTAAATTCCCTTTCAATTGATATATAAACATTTACATTTAGTGAAACATAACATTTCCTATAAACTTGCAAAGTTGCAAAAAATTAAATTTTCAAAAAGTGTCCACACATTTGGCCACCACTGTATATACGATTTCATTATCTTTGTAAGTATTTTCTTTGCCGCTGCTAATTTGTACAATTACAAATGAAGCTAAATATCCCAAGAGAAACGTCGAAATGACGTCAATGATATTTTCTTTTCGAAAAGTCTAAAATGAATAAGACATATCTCACACACTGTTTCCCTGAAGCTAAATTCTACCAATATAATAAATCTGCAGAGCCAAAACTGAATCCATCAAAGAAATATGGGATTACGCCATATGATACAAATTTTGAAGATGACAATCCGATTTTTGGCGTAAATGTGACAAGGATGGTAAGTCAGATAATATCCGAAAACTTGAAAATTTTCATCGTCCTGGAGCGGGACTCGAACCCGCGTCTCCCAGAAAACGCCCGGGTATGCTAACCACTACACCACCCAGAACGACCAAGTTTCAAGTTTCCGATCAATTTGAAAATAACCATCACAGGATTCGCTAGTCGAAGCAACCGGCATTGATGCTTAGCGAATCTGGAGGTTAAGAATCTTATCCCGTGTTTGCCCGGAGAAGCAGATAAATCATGAAAGAAATACGAGATTACGCCATATAATACAAATTTTGAAGATGACAATCCGATTTTTGGCGTAAATGTGACAAGGATGGTAAGTCAGATAATATCCGAAAACTTGAAAATTTTCGTCGTCCTGGAGCGGGACTCGGACCCGCGTCTCTCAGAAAACGCCAGGGTATGCTAACCACTACACCACCCAGAACAACCAAGTTTCAAGTTTCCGATCATTTACGCCAAAAATCGGATTGTCATCTTCAAAATTTGTACTGAATCCATCATTTTAAGAAATCGAATTTATCACCGTAGAAACTACATTTGCAAAATATCCAAGCTCAAGAAACTATTTCTTTCGGAGATTCTTGGGAGTACCTGTTTCTTTCAAGAGCATTTCAGGTTTACAAAACGACTGACATTGCTTCTCGTGAATCTCCATGAGAAGCAATGTAATACCGTGCATGTTTCTCTTAATAACAGTTAGTATTTCTGCAAATGCGCCAGGCTTGCTTTTAAAGTTTTGAAAATTTTGTAGTTCCGTTGTTGTTAAGTTATAACTTACTGCATTGTACTCTTTCCGCGGACAGGTACGATATCTTTCATGGTTCGACAAGATCCCATTTTCTGTAATTTTCTTTTTTAATCCTTAAAGCCGAGCACATGCTTGTGAGAGGCTGCATTTAGCCCTACTCTAATACGTCTTTTTTTGGTACTTTCCCTTCAATTTCTATTTCTTTTCATTCTATCAAAGTTGTTGGCATTTTGGTTCCCACGAGTCCTGTTTTGATATGTTAAGCATACTCTCCCTTCCTCTTTATAACAATATAGCACACAGTACGAAATTATCTACACCTGTCTGTTTTTTTTTATTTTATCTATTATATTTTGTCATCGTCTTCTTACTCAACGGACACAAAATAAGTGCGTTTATTATATTTTCTTTTATTGTTGCCATGTCATGTCCAGTTCTCTAATTGATTAAAAAAGATCGACTGATTTTCGAGCAGTTCTTCAGCTTTTCATTATCTCTGTAGAAGTTCCTCCTCAAAAATCATTTACGTTTACTGTTAAACTGTTAAATCATTTCGTGCAGCATTGTACTTTTAACTGTTCAACTGATATATCATTTAATGCAACACTGCGCTTAATTGTTCAACTATTGAATCATTTAATACAGTATTGCATTTAATGCCTTCAGTTTTACTAGATACTAGATTTGAGTTGTTTTTACACATTTCGTTTTCCTTAAATGAAATTCCATTATTTGCCTTTAATACCTATCCATTCGTTTGTAACATTTCCCCTGAAGGACTTAAGCAAATTTGTGTTGGTTGCAGTTGAGGCATCTTACACTTGTGTCGGAGCTTTGTTCGTCCGTTGGTCTGCGGACACCATATCGCTACAGGAACTAGTGCGATTAGAAACATTCTTTACGCATTGGAAGCCTAAATTGCGAGAATGCTCTATTTTCCCACGCCCAATATTGCCACCAGGAGGCGTAAATGCAGACGTTACTGAATAAAAAGTATATTTTAATCCGCATTATTTCTTCTAAATATCCGATAGAAAAAAATATTTTTTTTCCGTTCAATCCTATCGCTACGAAAACCCTTTTGCGTGCAGTTTCTCCTCAGATAAGGCGCAATTTTCAGGCTACGGTAGTAAATATACGTATATTGCAGTTTTTCCTATATCTTTCTGCTTCTAAAAGTTCGTTTTGAGAAGGCATTTTTGCGTAGAAAGCGTTTCTGGGGGAAGTGTTATTCCACTAAGCGGCATAAGTAGATATATCTATTTGAAATACACGTGTATATCTGCGATTGCAAAAGCCCAATTAAAAAATAATCGAGGTTTTGAAAAATGGGCTGTGAATAAATACACCAAGAATATTTAAAATACGAGCGTGAAATCGTGGCTCTACTGGAACGTTGGCAAAACACTGTAGAAAAAAACGGTCTGGACTTTGCAGAGTGAGGTGAGCATGTACCACTTTCTTGCATAATTCAACTTTTTGGCTACTAGCGGGACTAACGTTTAACTCACCCTGGCATATTAGGACACGCTTTGCCTACTGTGCTCTATGTAATTTCATTACGGTGCATTGGAAGGCAGTTCTTTTTAGGTAAGATATTATGTCGAACTTTCAGACGCAATAATGCTGAACTTGTTTCACGCAAAAATTGATCCAGTATTTATGCAAGAATTCTGATTGTTCTGCTTATGCAATTAAGATGCACTCATTGTCATAAAAAATCTGCGCACCAAGAAAAAACCGTGCTATTAACGCGAAACTCGGCGATCACCTACGGGAAGGGCAGACATGCAAATGATTAAAGTTTCGTGCAATTCCGCATGCACGCACGTCCAAGATCAGCGCTGCAATCGCAATTCTTGGGGCTTGTAAGGCGCCGCGAAGGGGACTCGCTATGCGTGTCGAAGTGCACGGTAAGAGTCAGGTGGGAACCCTCAGCAATAGACATGCCGAGGAGCCGCCGCAGAAGTGCGTACGGACAACTGACGAAGTTTGAACGAGGCCGGATCGTCGAAATGAGAGAGGCAGGGTGGCCGACGCGCCGAATCGGACGCCATTTTGGTCCGGTTGGACAATACGGTGAAATCGTGTTGGGAGCAACGCACACGGTAAGGCACCCGGAAATGGCGGACTAGCTCCAGACGACCCAACACACCACCGGCAGAGAGGGCCGTAGGATCGTAAGAGCGGCACGCACACATGCAACGAAGTCCTTGTCCAATATCCAGAAACATGTGGCGGCTGTACAAGGGACTGCTGTGTCCGCCAGAACCATTTCCAGACGCCTGGCAGAGGCCAATCTGCACTCTCGACGGCCCTTACGTTTTCTGCCATTAACACTTGACCATCTTCGGCGTCGATTGAAGTAGTGTCAGCAGCGAGCAACATGGAATGTTAAGGACTGGTGACGTATAGTGTTCAGCGACGGATCCCGTTTCTGTATTGGAACGGACGACCACCTTATCAGAGTGTAGAAGACCGCAGGTGAGCGCTACAATCCCAACCTCACTGTACAGCGGCACACGTCCCAAACTGCAGGCGTGATGGTCTGGGGAACCATCGCGTATGACAGCCGGACTTCTCTTGCAATGATCCGAGGGACGTTGACAGCCCAGCGCTAAGGGCAGGAGATCCTGCTGCCCCATGTGCTACCTTTCCTTGCGGGACGACCCGGAGCCATTTTCCAACAAGATAACGCCCGTCCGCCCACGGCTCGGGTTTCCCATGACAGTCTACGTCATGCTTCGATGCTTCCGTGGCCTGCAAGATCGTCTGATCTCTCGCCCATCGAGCACGTGTGGTACCAGATGGGACGCCAGCTTTCTCTATGTCCCAGTGTTCGTGATTTAGAGCGTCAGTTGCACGAAGTATGGGCCAGTCTGTCCTAGGATAGCATATGGTGTCTCTTTGACTCCATGACGGACCGTGTCACTGTATGTTACAACGAAGTAAATTTCTCCGTCATTTTTGTCCACGTCGGGCATCGAAACCGGATCTCCTTACTCCGGAGTAAGTTGCTCTTCCAACTGAGCTACGCAGACGTATGCTCTCGCTGCTATCTGCCTTTATCTCATGTGCGACCTGCGGTGCAGGCACGTCACAATGTATCCGAGAACGAAGCCGTCCGACGCGGTACTAACACTGACCGGAATGTGTACCGTATGTCCGCTGGAAATCGTCCTGCTGCTGTGATATTGTAATCACTTTTGTGCTTGGTATGTAACATCTCACTACTAAAACCTCATTTGAATCCGACGCCTGCTTCTTGGTGGGCGGATTTTTATGACAATGAGTGTAGGAGTCATTAATAAATGTCGTAAGGAATGAGGTAAGCTGTAGTGCTGGCATTTTATTTTCACAAAGATAATTCGACAGTGTTTCAGATAGTTCTTCTTTCTCATATATGCTATTAAATTGGGTATTAGTGAATGGTGTCCTACACTAATTACTCTTTAAAAAGCATAGTTCTTAAATAGTAAATAAACTCTAGGTTCTTGCGTCACAGCACGGTGTCCTATCGCACTCTGCGGTTGTTCAGTACACAGCTGTTATTCGAAGTGTACCTTTATACAGAAATATCATCTTCTTTATTAAATGCATGAATATTTCACAAACGTTGACTCATGTCTGACGTAGGGTCTTGTTTTTCACATTTTCTTCTCCTATTTAGTGTGTGCTGCAGAAGAAAAAAAAAGGAAATGCTGTATTTTTTTTTTATTTCCCCACATATAACTGTTGTAATAAGGTTAATCATGAATTCCCCCTGTAAAGATGTCATTATCTCGAGTATTTTTTTAAGTCTGCTCAAACTAGGGGATTTTACATTTAACATGAATATATCCTGTTTTTGAATCATCGGCATTCTGATGACAAGCCAGGCTCTCTTTGACCAATCATACCGTCAGTGAAAAATATTTTACTTTTACTTTGTTTTCAGTTTTACCTACAGTTTCATCGCAGAGAACGCAAATATTTCTGAGTGGCAAGTCAGGAAATATTTGTTCCGTGTCTTACAGTACAGTCCTTAGCGTCAATGCGCTTATGCGTCTTCTAATATTAAGACTGTAGTCTGTTCGCTCCTTCTACTCAGTTGAATGGAATATCCATTGAAAACGGATTTTGGAATTAAACCCAATTAAAGAGACGAATACTGTCAGACACATGCCTCAACCACTCGTTTCAGTCAGACGACGGCCGAATGGTTTAAATCAAAGAGCTGTTGTTTGAAAAGTGTTAGAATAAATATCTGGCATACTAAGAGTAGATTTATTTATCTGAAATATACGAATCGGACTTAATTACTTGAAATATTTATTCGCCTTAGCCAAGTGAAATAGACATTATTCATGGTGATAAGCTACCTCGTCTACAACGCGTTCTTCATCCTCCTCTGCACGACAATCTTCCTGAATAATTGATCACAGATAAAGGCATTGATCGTAGGCATTAAAAGACATGCTGCTGCTTGTTCTGGCATTCTGGATTTCAAACCATAATTTGCATGTGTTTATAACTTAATTTAAATGCAGCAATGAATGATTCATCCTTCATAATACAATTCTTGAACATTACTGCTCACTTCTAGTAATGAATAATCAATATTGGATGGTATTCAATGATTCCGACTTTAACAAGATGTAAGAGAACGAAAAGTTATCTGACAAATTGTTCTATTATATTCTTTGGAAGAAGGGATCAGTGCTGAAGTATACCGCATCTCTCAGGACGATGATTAATCATCATTTCCTTAAATAAATGAATGTGATTCGAAGTAATATATAGTACAATGCATAAAATTCTTCTCACAAACGAGAGTTTTATATTATGAAGTAAAACTCTACTGTTTTAGAGAATCAGCCCTAATTTTGGCACTTGTCTCGGTTATTAGGCATCCTTTGCAAAGTACTCCTGCCGTTTTAGTAAATAAATCGTGAACTCTCTTACGTCAATGATCTTATAGCTGTGTCGAACTGCAATAGCGAAACTTGAAGAGTGATGCAATATAATTTTCATCTTTAAACATAAATTCACTGCATTTGGTGTACTGAAATTACCTTTTTGTAAAGGAGTTAGTGCTTCGACGTGGCTCAAATAATCTGAAAATGTGTGTCTCTGGCCTGTAACACCTACTTTAGAAATAGTTGCGTGATCAGCTTGTTTTACTTTGGTAGTGTGTTACTTCACGTCACCAGGCTTTATGCAACGCAGAAGAGCTTTCAAAGTGCAACAGTTAACACTACACTAGAAATTACGAATTTATGCTTTGCCACAAACGCAAAAATAAATAAGTAGACAAATAAAATTAATTAAAATCTAAATCGTTATGGGCATTATTTTAGCCAAAGTATACATATTTTAGGTGCATGCTTCGGTTTTAGCGCCAGGAAAAGGATCGCAGCATAGGAAAGTCGTAGTGTGAAATGTCCTGAGTCGCAATACGAGCGGCTGCATGTCTTTTTAAGTATTGACTTCTTTAGACAGATAATTCATGAGCCAGAAGAAGTACAAAGCATAGTTCGAAAGTTTGCTAGGCGATTGTTCTTCGACACTTCTGCCTTGCAATTCCGTCTTGCAGTGTGTGGCCCAACATTACCGTGAAACAGGAAAACGCTGCGATCGATGACATAACCTGTGACGCACAAGCTATGGCACTGGTCAACAGAAGATTTTTCGGTCAGCTTAGGCTACATCAAACAATAACACTTCTTCGCTGAAGCTTAAATTACTCCACCGATCAATAGGAACTTCCTGGACGATGATTTATTTATTCAATCAGTCAACAGAAATTCCTCGATTAAACTTAAATTACTGCGCCGGGGTAGCAAGAGAGTGCTCCGCTGTAGTAAGAAGAGATGCCTGTCTAGTTTGTGGGTGTGCGCGCCTAAACGCTCAAAGATCACGGTGTCACTTCACCAAAGCAGCTCGACTCACGCAATTCAGGCCCAAAGCACGGTAGCATAAATCAGCTTAGGTTCAAAGTACTTACTCTATGCTTGTTCAAATCTCTGACTTACTCTATGCCTGTTCAAATTTCTGAAGTTTTGTTATGCTTTTGCCTTTCACCACTTCTAACAGTGCACTAAAAGGACTGCAGGTCTTCAATATTATTGCAGAATGTTCCAAGTCTCCGACAAATATATTCGGGTTTAGCCCTGTGCTTCGTCTGTGGTACTCAGCAAGTGGAAAGCTGCCCTTATATTAGACTTTCAGTGAAAATGCTGTGAACGAAACACCAAAGTTCTTATAAGGTCAACTATCATGTACGGAAGAAATGCTCGAGCGACTAATTTGAAATCTCTCTCAGTCTTCATGGAGAGTCTTCAAATGTGTAGTTTCTCCCTTGATTTGAAATCCGTGCACCTCTCTCAATTGGCGATAAATTTCGGCTTATGATCATTTTTTATATTGGTCTTTATATGTATCTACATCTGAATACTGCGAACCAAGGGATGTTTGTTATCAAATCTCTTTTACTACAAATTTGTGAGAAAGTGCGCAGTCTGGGTTCTTTTTCTCCTAATATGTTCTGCAGCTGTAAAATGTTCGTAATTTGGTGCACAACAATTAAGCTGCAATCAAAATAAAAAATACCGTGATTTGAGTTCAAATACCATATAAATTTTCTGGAATATGAGTACAAAGTTTGCCAAAGTAAAGATGAGAGAGAAAAATTCATGAAATTAGTGAGACCTTTGCTGTTGCTTTAACTTAACCAGAACATTGATTATAGATGCAATTTACGAGAGAAAACTGACACCTGGTGTTGCGAGTTTAGATTGTTTTATGTTTTGTTTTAATCAGCGAGAAAGAAAAAAAAAGCGTATCGTGCAAAACTAAACATTAGAAAAAACAACCTTGGCGTTTGAAACCTTTACATCTGGATAAGACATCTGGACAGCTTTGAAAGCAAGGATGACATTTGGAGTAAAATCATCTCAAGCATCATGGCTCTTAGAAAATTTCCATGATCCTTTTATCTAATCATTGTTGTCAATTGATCAAAGCGAGAATCCTAAGTCTGAACTCCAAGTCGACAAAGCTAAAGTTGATTGAAATGTATTTTATGCAGTAGTCGGGTGATTTGAGCCCTGTGCATAGACTCACATCAAATCATTGTGATATTTTCTTTTGTAGGATGTTTTACTCCGAGATAATGAAAAATGGTTCTACTTACGGTTTTCAAGATATGTTTTCAAAGAAGAATTTCTTCCAAAAAGTTATCTTTTGGTTTAATTGCAGTTACAGATACTCCAACTCAATATGAATTGGCTGCATTTTAAATGCAGGAAATGCTAACAGTTCATTGATTCAGATTACCATTTTATTTCTTTACTCCTTTCTTTTTGCGTTTGAAATATTTTTATACATTTACTGCACTTGTACCTGAAACATCAGTTGGAAAAAATGAGAAATGAATTTTTCATCTAGATTTTGCATAGCCTTTTGATGACACTCCTTGCAGCACCTTTTGGAGAACATTTTTATAAAACGAAATCCAATCGCACTACTCCCTTCGAACCTTCCTATACTTACAGTCCAACGACACTGAACTCTTTTAGGATGGTAAACCGAATAAACGGTTAAAACGGGCGATGGCGTTTGATGCCGGCAGTAGCTAAATTGAACAATTTGTCCACACGACCATGTCGGATGCTTGTTACTAGTTTTTAAATAGTTTCTTACAAGTGGAAATTGGGAAATAAAGCCCAGGGCGAATCTTTTGGTAAAGGATTCATCCTAGCACCAATAGAAATTGTAATTTTCGCGTTGATGTCGAAGATATGTTTTGGTGCGTAACTTACGCATTGTGAAACCCCAGATCCTCACATATGATTCCGAAATTGGTCTCTCTTGGCTTCCATGGTAGCAATGCTTCAAATTAATAAATATATGCAATAATATAATGTATAGTAGGGTGGAGCGAAAAACACTTTTTTTTTATTTGAAACGTCACCATGTGCAATAGTTGCGATTTTATTACTGAAATGACCCCCGAAATATGGATGACATTATTTGATATCTTAGGCTGCCCCAAGAACCTCGAAGTTTGAAAGTTACAGGGAAAAATGGTTTAAAAACACCCGCTCTCTCCATTTTGTAAATATAAAAAAATACTGTGTCACCATGTTATTTAATATAGCCTTTGAGTGTATATACACGGGTAAAAATTCAGCAGACGTGAATTAATTTCTTAGGCTTCCCCAAAGAGCTCAAGATTTGTCATATTTCTCCAAAATGGCATAAGTTATATAAATATGATAGACAGCAGCCTTACCTAGTAGCATAACTTGAGGAGTGAGTTTATTTCACTTGGAAATCAGACTTTTTTTCAAAACTTAGCATCAGCTTCCTATCCAAAATGTTTGCTATGATGAATCCATCTCTTGCAAGAAGGCCGCACACATGAGCAGAAGAATTTGTTACAATCTTAACCATTTTCTCTACTGCCTGAGAATGGCAGGGCATTTTTGTAAATTCGTGGCAAGAACTTAGATATTTATCCGACTGTAGTAATTTCAGAAGCTCATCTTCTTTCGATTTCCGTGTGATGGGAGGCTCAGTCACATTACACTCTTGCCAGTCGATTAGGTCGATGTAATCATTCCTCTGGAAATTCAGCTTAGGAATCCGAAACTTCCTAATGGTCGTTGTTTGTTCGGAAGATTTCCTGGCCTTCATGATACGTCGAACAGTAAGCTCACGGACCTACCTTCTGTCGTCAAACAACATTGCAGCGAGCAAGTTTTCTGCATGGGCAAAATACGCCTTGTCTTGGACGAATCTTTTTACAATATCCTTTAAATTATCTGGAAGATACTGAAACCTTGATATAAAAAGCTGCACATTTCTTGGACCATCTTTACAGGTACCGTTACATTTGATCGTGAACCACGATGGTGCATATGCTTTCATTATGAAGGGGGCAAATGAGACAAGTTGTGGTGTTGGATCACTAGTTCTAACATATAAACGCAGAATGCGATTTGCGAGGGTCAGCCAACGGGAATGTATAACTGCTCCAGGATCCCGATTTGCCAGATCTTGTGAGCAATCACCTGCAGAGCAGAAACTGCCTTACAAATTTCCCACAAATAAAGTTGATCCGAGCTAAGATCTCCATAGTTAATGTCAAACTGAAGCGAAAATTCAATTTTCTGGAAATTAACGATTAGAAGGTTTGCGCACGTCTTCAGGCGCTTTCCAATCAATCCACTAAATCCTCTTGGACCTGATGTTTTCCCATCAAGTGCTTCAGTGAGGTGGCGTAAAGGCAGTTCATTAAAATGAAGTTGACATATAATTTAGTGTACAGGAAAATTGAGCTTCTCTTCAAGGCACCTAATTACACCTGCTTTTGTGCCGGTATTAGTCACTTCCAATAAAGACTAACTCCGACAAGTCAAATGCCTTCTGGTTCAATAAGCTGAAGATACCGTCGGAAATGTCACTTGCACTCTTTCTCTACGGTGCAAAATGTCCCAAACAGACTGAACCCTGTTCTTCATCAAGTGTAATATGCTCCTCCCATTCCTTTCGCTTGTGCCACTTGCCATCATCTGTCTGTGTATTCGTAAGAGTTTCATCCCTTCTTCCGTCCAAAAATAAAGCTACAATCTTGCGACCAGTCAAGTTTACCTCATCTTGAATTGTTTGACGGGTCTTTTTCCTTTCTTGTCGTACTTTATGCCGGTCAATAACAGATACATTACATTCTTTCGAATAAACCGGTTCACTTACATCATGAAGTAACGCCGACGCAAGATCAGCTGCTGCTCGGTCGCTGATGCCTCGCCTATCGCGCTTCCTAGAAAATGCAGACAGTGTCATCTGACGCCTAGGTTTCGAAAAACGGCGTGGAGTGAAATCTTTATTTTTCTCCGAGGCCAACAAATGACTAGGACCCGGCTCGTCTGGGTTTCTTGCAGAATTAGTATTTGTATCCTCTTCTGAAGGATCATCCTCGACTCGCAGGGCCGATTTCAGTGATGCAGTTTTCTGCAATTTCCTACGGACATGCTCGTCCCCATCACTCTTTCGAGCTGATCTTTTCTTCAGTACACTGGTGGTTTTTGCGTCAAGCCGTCCTACTATCATTCTTCTGTTTGTTCTCTGATCCATCAGAAAGTCTCGCTCTTTCACGGGTACCTTTTTTGCAGAGCTGCATTTGCAGGTTCTAAAACATTTTAAACATTTGCACTTGCATGAGCATATGTCAAAGATACGTTGCGAATCTGCAGGAAATTGTTCAATCTTCTTTCGGTAGGTTTCATCCATTCTTGCAGCGTGTTTTTTTTTTTTTTTGCTTTCGAATTTCAGTGTTGCATGCGGTACTACGCTTTGCAACAATTTTGTGGAGAGATGTCGGAAGAGATACTTTCTTCCATATACTTAGCACTTTGTCAGCGACAATACTTGCTATTTCTGCTGCAGCAGGCTCATAATTTGCACCTTCCTGCCTAAGAGTATTCCTCACAAGGTAGTAATGGCGCATTACATCTTCGTACGAAGGCAACACATTTTCATGCATCTCCTTATAACTCCCGAGGATAGGACAATCAGCTTTATTTCTTATTTCAGCCATCTTAAGTAGTTGGACAACAAAATGAAAATGCCAGTTAATCCAATCAACGTCACTAGGAGTGAAAGAAACTGTTGCATCATTATGACGCAACCCGCCAACACTGTCTCCCAAATCGACCTTTGCGACTGTGATGAGATGACTCAGCGAGTTCGCAAACAGAGCTCCGCTGTGAGAGAGGCGGTGGGCTGAGATGAAAAAGGTAACAAAATCAAAGCAGAGCGCAAAACAGCAATCTATGTTTCTGAAAATCAACAAGAGGTTTCCAGAAAGTATGAGAGAGGGGGGGGGATTATTAATGTTAAGCCCAAATTGGTAACAATAAGGCTGGTGTCGAACTTAATGCTTACGCAACTTATCACGCCATTTTTGGCAAAAATTACATAATTTAAGGGATCTGGGGAAGCCTAAGAAATTAACTCATGTCTGCCGAACTTTTACCCATGTTTATACACTCAAAGGTGATATTAAATAACATAGTGACACCACAGTTTTTTTTATATTTACAAAATGGAGAAAGCGGATGTTTTTAAACCATCTTTCCTTCTAACTTTCAAACTTCGAAGTTCTTGGGGCAGCCTAAGATATCAAATAATGTCCTCCATATTTCGGGGGTCATTTCAGTAATAAAATCGCAACTATTGCACATGGTGACGTTTCAAATTAAAACAAAAAAAGTGTTTTTTGCTCCACCGTAATGTATAGTCATCGGTGGATTTGTTTTTATTATTTAATACCTATAAAAATTAAAATTTCAGTGTACAAACTTCCATTTCGTACAAACTACCATTTCAGTTTTGCTTCTCGAAAAGTGGAAGATAGGTTTCTATCATTTCTTTAATTCCTCTCAGCATGTACCTCTGGATTATCAGTTAAAAATACAATATCATTCAAGAAAAATATGATATGGATTTCAACCATGTGGTTCCGGACAGTGTACAGAAACTGTCATTAGTAATAAATGCGAATGGATCTAGATCAATGTATTTTGAAATAGTGCGGAGGCTTCCATCAGTATTTCAGTATTCAAATATTGTACTACATTTTTTGTTTTACGGACTTACTTAATTTATATTTTTCGGCGTGTAGAAACTTTAAAGAAGACATTTTCGTGAAATATTAAGTCAAGCTATTCTATTCTCAGTCTGTACGTTAGAAATAGATTCATTAATCTCTGTGGTTCAAGGAAAAAGCACTCACTCCAAAAATATAACCATGCTTTCCGATAAGCCCATGATTTAAAAACCACTTCTTCATACCATTCCCGCAGCTTTGATTTGTTAAATAAATAAATACATCGCTTTTTCCACGTTCCAGAAACACATAGCAACCGAAAAATTGCTTTTCAGCCGCCGCCGGGGAATTAAATCCACGGATCTCTCGACATCTAGCAGAGTGCGTTAGCTTTACACAACGGTGGTCAACAATCCACGGTGCTATGTGTATTTTTAAGTCAGCTTCTGACATCATAAATCCGTAAGATGGGCTCAGCTACTGAGACGTCTCCATCTGGTGGGTATTAACGGCACTGACTATATATATTAAAGCAGTTAAATCCAAAGTGCGAGATCCAAGGTGATAATCCTCCAAATACGTAGCGTCAGTAGCAACCGAAAAATTGTTTTCGGCGGCGGCTGAAAACAATTTTTTGGCTGCTATGTGTTTCTGGAACGTGGAAAGAGCGAAGTATTTATTCATTTACTGACCCCGGCGGCGGCTGAAAACAATGTTTCGGTTGCTATGTGTTTCTGGAACGTGGAAAGAGCGATGTATTTATTTATTTATGACGCCACGTATTTGGAGGATTTTCACCTTGGATCTCGCCCTTTGGATTTAACTGCTATAATATATATAGCCAGTGCCGTTAATACCCACCAGTTGGAGACGTCTCAGTAGCTCAACCCATCTTACGGATTTACGATGTCAGAAGCTGACTTAAAAATACACATAGCACCGTTCATTGTTGACCACTGTGGTGTAAAGCTAACGCGCTCGGCTAGATATCGAGAGATCCCTGGTTTCAATTCCCCGGCGGCGGCTGAAAACAATTTTTCGATTGCTATGTGTTTCTGGAAAGTGGAAAGAGCGATGTATTTATTTATTTACTGAAGCCACGTATTTGGAGGATTTTCCTTTTTGATTTGTTTACTTGCTAAACTAGGAAATATGTCTTTACTTTTGTCCATGTCATGCTAACAAGAACAATGTCCTAAACATACTATGCAAATACATATAAAGGTTTTGATAACCAATATTGGTTTAGAAAATATTGACATAAATTGATCTCAGAAAAAAATTATATTTTCCTAAAAAAATGACCATGTTATTATTATTATTATTGTTTTTGTTATTGTTGTTGTTATTGCTGTCATAATTCGTGGTTATTTTAAGGAGTATTTCGAAAATCAGTACTATGTAAAATTTGTATATTTTACAAAAGCTTTGAAAAAGAAAATGCAGCTGGCTAGGTGTTTAATCTACTGGATATAGTTTACATATAAAATTTGCTTGAATTTTGCTTTTTCCTAATACTGTCCCCCTCCCCATCACGAAATTTACGAATTAACGGTGGAATCACAGATGTTCTAGAATAAACAATTCGCAGTTTCATAGGTTCCGCACGATGTAGATAATATTCTGCTGGAGCTAATTTTTTTATATATACGTGCATTTCTGTCGTTATAGAAGTGAACGGGGAAAATGTTGGGAAACCTCTATTCCAAAAACTTCGTAATGTCAATGACTCAAGACGTGTGCTTAGTATTGTGCCACTTAATGGTTTGTCTAGCACATGTACAAACTATACTGATTTTCCTGATTGTAGAGCTCCTTTTTTATTTTAATGTTTATTTTTGAAGTTTTGTCAGTGCTTGAAATTAATTCATAGATTTGCATTCCTGCTATATTTTTGTTTATTCCTTCCCTGAAGTAGAAGCATATGAACAGTTTATTTTATTGTTGTGATACCGTGTGACGTAATCTCTATATTAACCTCCCTATTTGAGTTTCTTTTCTTATGTAAATTATGTTACTTCTTCCTTATATTTCATTCTGAACCACATCAGAACCTCCGAGTTTCTGAGCACTTTTTGGCAACAGCTGACAGCTAGTCAGAATAAATAAAAGGTCACATCTTGTGTAAAGTGGGGTGATGTTTGCGAATAAGAATGTATACTGCTTCAAGTCAAAAAGCATGTGTTATCTTCTGTATTACTTCGTTACTAGAGTCGATTATTAGACGACGAGCTGTAGATATAAAGAAGGTTAATTGCTAGTCCATAAGATATTATATTCGTTTAGTTGTTAGTGTATAGTGAAAAGTTTTTCCTATGGGATTGTTTTCATTAAATTGTGATAAGTTGAGCTCTATATGTACAACTGAAGAAGAACAAAGTACAGCTTTACGTAGAAGTAGTTTGTTTCTCAATTGAAAGATCCGTGTCCGTTAGTGTCTTGCTAGATTTATTTTGTAATGATTATTTAGCCTTTAAGTGACTATTAACTGCCATCAAACTACCGCAAAAAAAGTTTTAAACATTAAAATAGCCTAACTGAAACTTAATTTTTGTATTCGCACAGATCGAATAATGGAGCTGCTACGTACAAACAAAGAGCAAAATACTTGTTCTCACTTCCCATATGATATTCCAGAAACCATTTTAACGGACTTCAAGTAATTCTTTTCAATCATCCTCATAAGCTAACATTTTATTTTCATTGCAGATCATCATGCTTTGCGTGAATTTTCTGTATTCTGGGAATGAGGCTAGGTTTTTTATTACTAAATATCCATTTCAAAGCTCATAAACACAAACCGTTTAATTTGCTAACAATTTCTTTACAAAAATGTTTCATCAACCAGATATACTGTAGCTTGCCGACTGTTGCGGATTACTCGTATGTTCGATATCTTTCACGGTTCTTGTCCTCCCTTTTCCTATTAACATATGGTTATTCCTAACGTTGTGGTACAGGACAAATGGCAAAACAATTAGGCGTCACGTATATCATAGGAGTTTTATATTTTATTTTGTATGATATACGTTGCTATCGTATATCATTGAAGTTTTCTTGTAGGAGTATCAGCCGTATAATTCAACACTCAAAGTTTACGTAGAGCATTAATACTAGACGTCGCGATAAATACGTATGCGCTTTACATCTTTAGTGTACAGCAAAGTGAAACATAATGCATATTACGAAAATTCACTGATGTCCACAACATAGTATCCTGAACAATGATGTTTATTTTATTAGCATTTTAGTATGACAGCCATCACTCTGCTGAAGTGAACAAAGTGAGGTTTCCTTTTATCACTCTTGGCGCGCCACATCTTTAACGTAATACGGATGCGGAAAAATAAAATGAAAGGCGATTACGATACACCGTAGATGATCACAGTGGTCAACCGACACGTTCCATCATCTGATAACAGTGGTCGTGCCGCTCCCCAAGCATCGTAAGAAGAGAGAAGTGATGGACACTCATATCTCTGGAGGAGGAGGAAAATCAGAAAAGCTCTCCCGTGCCTCCCAGCTCACTCTCTCGTAACAGAGTGGTCAGATAGAGCGGCGGGCTGGAGTGGCTGAGATTGGGACACTGTCGTCTAAAGATTATGGCCGACTTCTTGCATGGTTCTTGCCCTCCCTGCTTCCCCTTTTCATATCCTCTACTTCCCAAGGCTGTTGAGAGCGAGAGGGTTTTTGCAGGGGGGAAAGAAGAAAACTATTAGGCGTCACCGGACGAATAAAGGATGGAGGATGCCTAGGAGTATGAGGAATGGGAGTCCATTGAGAACGGCGATGGGGAGACGGAGGAAAAGGGGAGAAGGAAATGATACACAATAGAACAGAGAATGATGAGGCTGCATCTAGGTTGTATGACTTGGGAATGGTGTTCGTCCGATACAGAATTGTGGTCTCTCTAATAGTTCCGTCTTTATATGCTTCCAAAGCGATGAGTGTTTTGAATTTACTCGAAGAGAAATGCACTTCTCTTGGAAAGAGCCCGAAGGTCTATTGAGAAACGCTGCCAGCCTCAAAGAGACGCCAGCAGCATAATTCTGCTATATGCTCTGAACCATTACTGTGAATGTTTTGTGGTAAAGAAAAGAATACAAATACGTGCTTCAGCTTGACAGAAATATATTGCTACAGTCGAAACCGGATAAATGGCAAATGTAACGCTGGCATCAGAGACATGTGTCAAGGTAGCTGATTAATTACAACCTACAGCATCGCTAAAAACACAATATTATATTCTGTTAGGTGAAAAATTTTATTTTTCAAGTCAGGATTTACTTATGAATAAAACAACTTTCGACTTCGCAGTTTCATTAAAACAGTGTTGAATACAGCCCTTTAATAGTAGTACATCCCTTTAATTTAATAGTAAACACACTGTTATTCCAAAGGAACACGGAAAATAACCCAGTTTTGGTAATTGCGTTGTGTGTGCTGGTATGTAAGTTATGATTATCACTCACACTCTGTGCTAAGAACACATTTCCATCTCATTGCTACACAATTGACCTCCTCCAAATTTATGCGTATTTTTCAAATGTATCATTATCATTCAAATTCACTGCTAGGTAAAGATCTCTCTAAGTCTCTTCCATAACTCTCTGTCTTAAGCCAGTCTGTTTCATGTCACTCATTCCGGAATAGTTTCGAATTGCATCTCCCTCGTGGTCTTCTGGGTTTTTCCTGTTCCTTGTTATCCAATCTAATATTTCAGTTGTTTAACACTGGTTAGTTGTTTAAGCAATATGTCCAGCCCATCGCCACTTGAGATTCTTCATTTGTATTGATACAATCCACACTGGTCATACTGTTGATCTACGAGTTTCTTTTCTTATCTTCCTTTATATCTTTCTTTCACCAAGCACGCATCTCCCCATGCTTCTTTGAGGTGATCGCCACCTCTTTATGTCTATTCTAGTTAAGGACAATGTTTCTGATCCAGAAGTAAGTAGTGGAAGGATGCATTGATTTAGGGCTTCCTTTTAAGATACTATGCTAAACGTCTTTTGAAAATTGTACTGGTTCTCCAAAATGCACTCCAGCCAAGTTTTAAATGCCTTTTAATTCATTCTTTAATGCATATATAGAAAGTAATAAGTTTCTAAGTGAGTTTGTTAAAGATGTTTTGTGGAGTCCCTCTATGCAAATATGATACAACAGAAACCCACGTTTACTAGGTCTATGTGGAAATTGTTTGTTTGGAGGTTTAACAACAACCGTGAGCAGTTCAATGGACTCTCAACAGTCACACGTTCATAATTTAGGGCCACTGGAACTGGTTCTAGGGAAGTGAGCGAGTCAGTGACGTAAGACAATATACATTTTATATATCGTTGTTGAGCATCAGTTAGTATTCATCATTGAGGGTCGGAATGGGCAAAGCTAGTTATCAGCCACTTTGAACTTTACATGATATTTCACGGCGTGCCGGTTCGAGTACCTCTCAAAAGGCCTTTCTTTTCATGAACAACCGTAGCAATAGTTTACCGTGAATCATGCGACTGTCAAAAATACTCCAGCAATCGGTGATTCCGTGGAAGAAAATATCTTGTGGATCGGAAGGTTCAAAAGAGATTTGTGACATGGTCCTCGGCAGCTGAAGCCAATTCGCCACAAGGTCGATTACGTGGTGCGTTTGGAGATGACCATAGGCACACCAGTTTTGAATTTTATAGTGATATGCTGAGTTGTGACCCTTCTGTTCGGTTGCACGATTCTAAGCAATCTCCTTTGATCCCTCTTATCTAATAGCTGTTTTCGCTCACAGGATTGCCGATTGTTGGAATTTTATCGCATATCTCACGATTCACAGTAAATAAATACTTGCTACGGTTGTGCTTGGAAAGTCCAACCGTGAACAACATTCAAAGTCGTTCGTTTTACGCGTCCCAATACTCAATAAAACGCAAACTGATTCTAGACCAGCTGGTCTGCCTGATTTATATAACACACCGCGCTCATGAGGCGTGTTACGTTTTAGGGTGAGTCTTTTTTATTACAAGAGCAGGGGAAACATATCAGTGCTGAGACGGGCCGAGCCCAAAGAAGAGCCCTGGTCCGAACCGAGAAAGAACGAATTCTTCATATCGGACCCTTACAATCTGATATATCGACAAAAGTACTTCGTACGTCTCCCCTATGCATTGTTTTAAGAAGAAAGTATTCTGTAAAGATTTTCCCAGACGAGTGGCATCCGTCAGGGAAAGATTTTTTTCAGTCGAGTTCGAAAATTAGAAAATATTATCAAAACATTACCCATCAGGAGCTGTATCCGATGCAAGAAGAAATTTTAAAATCGGAATTTCAGAAGCAGACATGTCAGGGAAAATTCGCCTTTAGGCCCCCTAGCGGAAAATCTATGCATTACTTGAAAATTTTGAACCATATGAGAAACACTTTGCAGAGGAAACGCTCTCCAACAAAGAAAAACATTTCTAAATCTGACTCTTAAAGCAGAGATATAGACAAAAATAAGATATATATCTACACAGGAACTTTTTAATTGAATTTTCAGAAGCGTAAATTTTGCTGCAAATACATCAGAAACAGAAATACACACTTACGCCCCCTGGTGGCTAAACTATGTCTTACTAAAAAATAGTAATTATATGCAAACAATTTCTCAAGAGGAACTGTTTCTGATGCAGGAAGGAGTTTTCAAATCGGACATTTAGAAGCACAGATATTGGGGAAAACGCAATTTACCTTTACGCCTCCTAGCAGAAAATCTATGTATTACTTTGAAAAGAAACTGTGCCTAAAATAGTCTTCGCAGAAATAACTTTTTCAATCGGATATTTAGAAGCGGATATAGGGAATAAAATGTATTTTGAATTAGATACCATCTGGCTTACACCCTCCCGCTTCAAAGTTGCTCATCGGAAAACCCCGAATGCTAGGATCATCATTCGCACATTTCAAGCGTTCCAATGCAAAAAGTAAGTTTTCAAATTGGACCAATAGTTGCATAAATATAGAGTCCACAAACAAACGGACGGACAGAGGAGGGACACAACGATAACATAAGAATGACCTTTGTTTAAAAAGAACGTGCTAAAAACCAAGTGATATGTATGACTTAAAGATTCGTTATGGTATCCTTCGAACAGATCTGACTATTATCAAAAAATGATGACTGCCATTAACATTCCCTCCAGTGTATGCAATAATGATCCTACTCAAGCTACCATTGTCGCCCTCCGCAAGCTAAACTTTGGATTCCTTCCGTGTTTGTCTGGTACCATATTTGCACCCTCCATTAGGTCCTAGAGTGCGCGAGATTTTCGGGCAAGTCAAATTGCACAAAGAAGGCTTCCCTGTACGCCCTTTGGTGTCTTCCCGCTCCAGCCCCATCAGGCCTCTCGAGGGCGCTTTGGCTAAATTGCTTGCCCCTTTGACCACCTCATCTCTGTTTTCAATTTCCAGCTCTATTTAAGCGTTAACCCATATAAAGTATTTGCTCCCAATCACTTTTCCCTTTGTTATGATATCTCTTGACGTGACTTCACTATTTCCCAGCGTTCCCGTTTTGGAGGTCCACAAGATTATTGAATCAAAGCTCACCATCCTCGGTTCATACGCCCCCACTGAAATCCAGGCCATTCTGTGCGCGATTCGGCTCGTACAGTCCAGGTCATATTTTAGGTTTAACAACCTCATATATCGTCAACTAGAGGGTACCCCGATGGGTTCCCCATTGTCCCCAGCCCTCGCCGAAATTTTGTTGCAGACCCTGGAAGAGGATGTCCTAAATTTAGCTCCAGTAAAGCCGTTGTTGTATCGCCGATACGTTGACGATATTTTGCTTTTTTGGACTGCCTCCTTTTCACAACTCAATAGTTTTGTTCATTGCCTTTCAGCCAAGTATCCGTTAATTTCCTTCACTGTTGAACATGAAAAAATTTCTCTTTACTCTTTCTGGATTTCCTGCTTCTACGGGATGCCGGTACCAATGCACTAACGTACTCAGTATTCACAAAACCGTCCTATGAAACTACGTTGATCCCATTTAGTTCATCTCACCTTAATAGCCAAAAATTTTCGTCTTTGCATTTTCTGATCCGAAGAGCCGTTACCCATTCTTCGTCACCACAACTTCGTCATACGGAATTCTGCAGGATCAGACAACTGGCTGCCCTGTATGGTTATCCCATACAGGGCAGCCAGTTGGAGGTTGACAGGCTATTTAACCGTTTATTGAATCCTCGTGGTTCAACCTTATTTAGGGAACGCAGTTCTACTAAGTATGTCACTTCTTTACAGTACATCCCATGTGTTGACAATGTTTTGAAGAATATCTGTAAAAAACACGGAGTTGGTTTTGGTGTTAAGGCCAACAATATTTTGTCTATTATCAAAACCGACAGGGATACAACACTTTTGGGGTGTATTCCATTCCTCTAAAGGCCCTTGAACCAGGCAAAAGAGATTTGATTTATGTGGGCTCTACATCCCGCAATCTTGGTTGCAGGATTACTGAACATAAGTATAACGTGAAGTCGTGTTCTGCTACTACAGCTTTGTCAAGATTATGTCTAAGCGGCACTCATTTTCCGCTTTGGAATGAGGTCAAGATCCTTTGTGCACCTAGATTTAAATCGTGTTTTTGTTGTTTGCGGAGAGCCTTATGATACATAAATTCAAACCCATATGCTGTAATGATGATTACCCTTCGGTAATCCCCCTCCCCTGGAAGGGTTTGGTGGAAGAAAGGGAGTGACAATCCGAACATTGATTATTATTAGGGCCAACTTCTTTTAATTTTGTGTCACCGTTTGTGGATCTTTGAAAATTCATTGGTCAGTCTATTCCACACACCGCTTACGTCACGCTGTGTTTTGTTTTGTATATATACTTGTTGGTTTCTCGCCCTTGCGTCATATGTAATTTCATCTGAAGACGAATTGGTGGCCAATTAGAAAGATCTAATGTTCATTGTGTGTTTTTAACTTACGTGCTTTTAACTAGTAAAAATTTTATCGTGCATAAGACGGCCTTTTTGTCTAATTGAGTAGATTTAGCACGACCTCAAAATCATTATTTTAAAGATAAGGTACAGGCTGATTGCAATTTATACATCCTTATTCAGAAGCATCTGCGCAGACAACTAATAATTGGAGAACTAATTCAAACTTAGTAAGAATAATTCTCAAAACATGGCAAAGAGACTTCGGGCGTAAATATGGTCTAAAAATCAACAACAGGCGACATTTTCGAGCATGTGAAAAAGAAAGTTAGTGACAAACTAAATAACGAGGTGCAATGTACCAACTATGTAGAAAATAATATACCCATACTAGTAATCCGAATTTATTGGCGTAGTACAAAAATCAGTTTTCCAAACCTTCGTACATCAGCCAGATTGCTTTTTCAAGAAAGGTAGACACAAACTGCAACCTGAATAACAGAATGATCTAACGGATTGAACGCGGCGACCTGACTTGACAATAAGTGCGACATAATATTCATTGAAAAACACAAGGCATCACGTTGGTTGCGCGCTTAGCATCCTGGTAGGGAAAAAGGCTTTACTTGAAGAACTGGCTACAAATTCGTGGCAGCTCCAGAGAGGCGCTTTCATTGCAAGCATCACTGTTGGTATTGATCTCCAAGTTTTCTCGAATGGCTGTGCATTTAGGGGTAAAGTAGGTAGCTAATTTCTTTATACCATCCTATATAATATTAGCGAACCTGGATTTGAATACTCTAGACAGGGTCATGGTTATTTTACCGAATTTTGTGTCCTTTTTATGCCCGTTGACTCTGATTCTAAATGAACGCTCGGTCATTCCAATATAGTAACGTCTGGAGTCGTTCGGATATTGTAAAGGAATCGCATAAGCCCATGCCTCGCTGGAAAGAGGGGGTTTGTCAGTATTTCACTTTAGCATAGTATATAAAGATGAAGAATACTTTATGCCAGCACGGTAGTTATCTTCTTTAGGGCGGTTTTTTTTTTGTAAGACAGATTTGGTATGTAGGGATTTGAGCCCAAATAGCAAAGCTGCGGCATAGGAAGATTAGAACGTTTGACCGGCGTTTTTGATAAACTTACGTATCTGACTCAATGCGTGTACTGCAAATTTGGCCAATTCAATGACGCTTTAGATTTCATGTTGTCTAGAATTTATACTATGATTTTATATTACGCCAATAAATTCGGATTATTAGTATAGGTATACTGTTTTCTACATAGTTGGTGTGTTGTTCTTCGTCATTAATTAGTTTGTTTTGTGCCATTCTCCGAGCAATGTGGAACACATTTAAACTTTTCATACAGCTTAGACTCAAACTTGAGAAGGAACGCTCCTATCTCGACTTTTTAAACGCTTGCAAAACATCGGGCGTAATCCCTAAGTTTCTCAACTTTAAGACATCAGTAAAAGGATCATGGTTTAAAAATAAAAATGATAAATTGCTTCACCAAACCCTGTCAACGATAGTTAACCTGAAAAGAAAAAATGTCATGTCGTTGAAAACCAAGTGTTACACCCTCTATATGAAGTTGCATAGACTCTGCGCCCCGATTACCTTCAACAACCTGATCCTTCGTGTAGGTATGTTAGTCGAAAGACACCAATCTTCCATATCTTTCAGACATAACAAAAAAACTGGATAACTTGACATCTTTCCTGACTCCAAAATCAATAGATTTCGCCCTTCTGTTCCTCGATATTTCCAGCCGTACGCTTTCCCTAGATGAAACTAACGTTTTGAAGCATTGACCGTAATTGTGCTTCCGAACCAGATCGAACCCAAAAAGCGTCGTTTCTGAATTTGAAATCGTAATATCCCGTGTTGTACCAAGATCGTGACTTAGAAGAACAGAGCTGCCACAGACAAACTGTGGCAGCTCTGTTCTTCTAAGTCACGATCTTGGTACAATCCTACAAAAATGTCTAACAAATTTAAAATCCCTTAGCTGATTTCGATGCTTAAAAATGACCCATCCATAATGTTGATATTAACGGACAAATCTGGCCAGACAGCGATTATTGACGCAGCAGACTACAATAAGAAACTTGAAGATTCAATCACCGATTCTGGATCTATAGCACCTCATAGGAACCTTCTAAATTATTGGATTGCACAAGTACAAAGAGCTGCCAGATTACTCGCTATTCCAGATGATATCAAGAAGGCCGTCAAACAGTCACCAGGCTTTCCCATCAGAAGGCTGTTCAGAAGACTTAAGCACCATAAACTCAGTAATATTTTGAGGCTAATCGTATCCAGGAAGACTGCACCAACGTACCACTTAGGGAAAGCACTCTCCAGATTCCTGTATAGTTTCCTTCCTGAATCGGACTTTGCAATAAATTCCACCCTGGATTTTGTCACGAAAGTCAAGCAACTTGCTGCCTTACCAAGCGATATTATCGGCAGCTTTGACGTGGTCCCCCCCCCCCAATCCCCGTGACAGAAGCCATCAGAACATTAAAGGAGTCCATATCTTATTCAACATTTTATATCCAGGAGTCATGCCTCAGCATCATCAAGTTAATAGACTTGGTCCCAACTACTAGTTTCTAGTTTCCAAGGACAAATCTATGAACAAACTAAAGGCGCCCCGATGAGATCCTCACTTTCAGCCGTCCTTGCAGAATCACTACTTCGCCGAGTTGAGCAGAATATATTCTCCAGCATCACCCTTGGTTGCATTATGCAGACGACATATTTTTCTTCTGGCCTCACGGAAAGGACACTCGCAATTTTCCTCAATAAAATCAATGATACACATCCTACGATCAATTATACCATGGTGCTTGAACCCAATAATGTCTTACCTTATCTGGATGTTTTACTGAGCAAATCCCCTGACAACCGCCTCTGTACACAAGTCTACTATAAAGCCACATCCGTCCTCAACGTGATGCTCCGCAGCTGGTTCTGTCCTGCAGAATGCAAAACTGCTATCTCCGTTCTCGAATTAAAAGAACCTTCGCCATCTCCTCCGATGCCTATTCTAGACAACAAGAAATTGAAAGCGTCATCAAATTGGCCAATTATGCAGGATACTCAATGAATCAGATACATAACTTTATCCAAAAAGCCGCAGTGAAACGTTTTAATTTTCCTATGCCGCAGCTTCGCTATCTGGGCTCAATTTCCTACATACCAAATGTGTTACAAACTCAAAAACGCCCTCAAGGAGATGAACTACGGTGTTGACATAAGATATTCATCTTTATATACTATGCTAAAGACAAATACTGACAACCCCCCTCTTTCTAGCGAGGCAGGTCTTTATGCGATCCCTCTTCAATATCCGGACTGCTCCAGACGATACTATATTGGAATGACCGAGCGTTCATTTAGAATCAGAGTCAACGGGCATAAAAGGGACACAAAATTTGGTAAAATAAGCATGGCCCTATCCAGAGAAGTCAAATTCAAGTCTGCTATTCCTATATAGGATGATACAAAGAAATGAGCTAACTACTCTATCCCTAAATGTACAGTCATTCGAGAAACCTTGGAGATCATTGCGAACAGTGATGCTTGAAATGATATCGTCTCTCTGGATTTGTCAAGAATTTGGAAACAGTTCTTCAAGTAAAGCCTTCTTCCTTATCAGGATGCCGGGCGCCCAACCAACGTGATGCCTCGTGTCTTTAAATGAATATTACGCTGTATTTATTGTCAAGTCACCGCGTTCAAATTGTTAAAGAGTTCTATTATTCAGGTTGCAGTTTCTGTCTACTTTCCTTGAAAAAGCAATTAGGTTGATGTGCGAAAGCTTGGGAAACTAATTTTTATAGTACGCTAATAATTCAGATTACTAGTTTAGGTATGCTATTTTCTAAATGGTAGTGATTTATCTGTATCAGTATACGATTTGCAAATGAGCTATAATCGCCAACATGTGACGTTTAACCGAGTAACCTTTCTGTGTGTTTCTTCTCAACAGGGCCGGCTGGACCATAGAGGTGACCCGGGCCATCGCGGGCCCCGCCTCATCACGGGACCCCGTAGTTTAGGAAATAAAAATAAAATCATTTTCGGTAGAATTTTTAGCACGTCTTTTGAAAAAAGATCGTGCTGATCTTTTCGGTTTGTCCGTACGTCCGCCTGAGGGCACCATATCTCAACAACTAATTGGTCCGATTTAAAAACTTCTTTTTGCATTGGAAAGTTTGAAATGTGCGAATGATAGCCTTTGCTTTCATGTTTTCTTCCATTCCAAAACATCGCCGCTAGAGGGCGTAAATGTAGATATCAAATTCAAAACACATTTTATTGCATATATTTCCTTCTAACATGTTGTCAGAAGAATGGACCACCGATGGACAACCGAAATATTAGACTGGATTCCGAGGGACAGGAAAAGACCCAGAAGACGACTCCATGGGAGATGGAAGGATGAAATTCGAAAGTATGCTGGAGTGACATGGAGGAGACAGGCCCAAGACAGACAGTTGTGGAAGAAATTTGGGGAGACCTTCATCCAGCAGTGGATTGATAATGGATGTTGATGATGATGATGATTTCCATCTAAATATCCGATTGAGAAAATTCTTTCTTCCATTTGATGCCATTTATAACGAAAGGTATTATGGGCATAGTTCCTTTTCCAAGTAATTCATAGCTTTTCCGCTTTGGGGCGTAACGGTAAATTGCGTTTTCCAAGCTATCTCTGCTTCTAAATGTCCGATTTGAAAAAATCTTCCTACGATGGAAACAATTACTCATGGGAAATGTTTTGCACATAATGTCTAACTTTCAGTAAGAAGCGGTTAGCCACCAGGGAGCGTAAGTGTTTATTTCTGCTGCGAAAGTATTTGCAGCAAAATCTGAGTTCCTAAAAGATCGACTGAAAAAATTCTTTCCTGGAGCGCTGCCATTCATGTCGATAAACCTTTTCGGAATATTTTTTTCTTTAAGTAATGCATGGTTTCTCCGTCAGGTTTCTTTGCTATATAACTTGCTTTTGTCAGCATCTGTGTTTCTAAGAGTGCGATTTGAGAAATTTCTTCTTTGCTGGAGAGCGTTTCATGTGCAAAATATTTCTCGTATAGTTTCAAAATTTTCAAGTCATGCGTCGATTTTCCGCTAGTGAACGTAAAGATAAATAGTGTTCCCCCGATATCTCTGCTTCTAAAACTTCGATTTTTGAAACTTCTTCCTGCAGACGGTACAGCTCCTGATGGGAAATGTTTTGATTATAATTTCTAAATTTTGGTAAAGAATGGTTCGCCACCAGGGGCGTAAGATTTAATTTCTGCTTCAGATGTATTTGCAACAAAATGTTGGCTTCTCAAAACTCGATTGAAAAAATTATTTCGTGGACCGATACAGCTCATCTCGCACAATCTTTTCAGGATACTTTCTTCATAAAATAATGCATAGCTTTTCCGTCAGGGGCGTAGATATATATCATATTTTTGTCGATATTTCTGCTCCTAAGAGTCTGATTTAAAAAATATTATTTCTTTATTGGAAAGCGTTTCCGCTGCCAAATGTTTCTCATATAACTTAATATCTTTCTTAGCGCACAAGTTCGCCTATAAAGGACGTAAGTTCACATTTCCATTTACTGCAATATCTGCGGGACAATAACTCGATTGAAAAATCCTTTTTCAGTAAAGTACTACTAACTATGAAACCTCTTTGTGTGTATTTGGTTCCCAAAGTAATGTACAATTTCTCCGTTAGGGTCGCCAATAATTAATTTGTTTTTCTCAATATATCTGCCTCTACGTGTGTCATTTAAAAATTTGTTTCAACACCGAATGCAATTTTTCTTGTGTAACTCTTTAAGTTACTATTTGAAAAGTTTCATAGTTCAAAGTTCTGTCGCTAGGTGGTGTTATTGTTCTTCTGTTTGCAGCTGTATCTCCGCTTGTAAAAACCCTATTGAGAACTTTCTTTTTTACTGAATGCTATTCGCTACAACAGAGATGTGGATCATTATCATCTTTAAATGATGCGCAGATTTCCTGCTAGGGGTGTATAGGTCAAAACCTTTTTCTCACTATCTCTGCTTCCGGAAGACGTATTTAAAAAGGTTTTTTTCCTTAAGATAGCTCCTCCCATGCAGAATAGTTTTCGCCTATTTTCAAATCCCCATTATACAAAATTCTTCCGCTATAAGGCAGAAGGCGTAGAATTGCATCATTTCCCCTTCTATACATTTTTTAAAAACTTTTTGATTTGAAAATCATTTTGTTTCCGATATCTTCCTTCTGCTGTGAGAAGCTTTTTGTGCGCCATTTGTTAATCTCCGTAGCATAAATTTTAGTCTCTGGTGTAAGTAAGTATTTGTTTCCATTTTCTGTGTTTCATCGATTGTAGAAATCCGTTTAATTTTTTTCCTAACTTTTTGTATTGACTTTGAATAACTTTGATAAAATTAATTCGCATCATAAAAGATTCAAAAGACGTGCCCATTATAACCAAACATTTGATGTCATCTTTCATATTTATATTTATTATTGATTTGCAAATTTCAAATGGTCTTTGTATCCATCTTAAACTTTTCCTCATTCATGAAATTGCAAATTAAATTTGATCATTTCTTTGCTTCCTGCTTTTATATGTTCAACAATTTTTGTGTTAACCAGATACTTAAATTTGAAAAAATAATATTGTTAAAAATTTACTAAAACTTAATACAATATCAAAGTTGTTTTGGGGCTATATATGGAGGCTAATGTTTTACTGACTTGACTTAAAAAGCATTGGTGGAAATTTAAAAAAAAGCCACTTTCATAAACAAGCATGTATAAAAATTAGAAAAAATCATTAATGTGTCAGTTACTTCACCTTGCATCAAAAATTAATCAGTAAAACCTGTGTGAGGGGGGTATATTTAAACTAATTCATTTTAGAGAGATTCGTATTAAATGATACACAGATTAGTAGAAGTTATCTTTTTGTAATTTTGTGAGAAAGTTTTTATAAGAATCGTATTACTACCAAGGGGAGCACCAAGTTTCCCCTGGTATTAATTTACCAATCTGTTTATTGAATGTCTCGATATATTAATTCTGAAAATAGAATTGAAAAAGATATATCTTTAAATTTGATATCTGGAATAATGATAAAAAAATTCTTTCATTAGTATTAGGTGGAGTAAATGTAAACTTCTATAAAGTTAAGTGAATATACTCGGTCAAGTCACATTATTGTGACCACAAGTTAATATTCAGAGTAACCGCCGTGTGCAGCGCGGACAGGAGCTAGACGGGCTGGGAGTGACTCAATATGGTGCTGGAAGGTCTTCACAAGTATGTGGATCCATGCTGACTGCAGTGCAACTGACAGTTGCTGGAGGGTGCGTGGTGGAGGATCCATAGAGCGAACAACACGATGGAGGTGGTCTCACAGATACTCAATTGGGTTTAAGTCTGCGAAATTAGGATCCAGGGAAGTACTTTGAAGTCTTCATCGTGCTTTTCCAACCACTCTTGGACATTTCTAGGTGTGTGACACGTCGCATTGTCGTGCTGGAAAATCCCATCCGCCACAGGGAAGACAATCAACATCCATGGGTGTACGTGGTCTGCAAGGATGGATTCATAACACATTCGGTCTATAGTGCCATCCACAGGTATGAGTGGACCCAGGGAATGCCACGAAAGCATTTCCCTGACCATAACGCTGCCCCCACGAGCTTGTGTTCTTCAACAATGGCTGAAGAGCGTTTGTTCTCCCATACGCCAACGTCCATCCATTCGATGAAGCAGAAAACATGACTCATCGTAGAAGACAATACTTTGCCAATCAGCGGAGGTCCGAATCCGATATTGCCGTGCAAATGTAAGCCTTTTCTGCCGATGAACCTTCCTTTCCATAAGTGCAGTGACCACCCGTCTACATCGGAGCCCCATGCGCAGCACGGTTCGCTGAACTGTCGTTTTAGACGCACTATTGGTAGCCTCTTAGTTTCCACGTCGCTTATTCGCAATGGTGCCATTTCTCCAATCACGATACACTTTAACCACAGCAGCACTCGAACAGTTCACAAACTGCGCTGTTTCAGAAAGACTGCTACCCCTGGCCCGCTGTTTCAGAAAGACTGCTACCCCTTTTTGCAAATCTGATAAATCGGTCCTTGTATCCATGACTGCAACGAGTGATATGTTTTCAGATTGCCTACAGCACACCTTATATACCCTCCAAGCTGGTTCACGACACGTGCCTTCTTTCATTGGCTACGCGCTGTTGACGTCAAAGGTAGGAGGTGGTCACAATAATGTAACTCGACTGTGAATGTTTTTGATTTTGCACAAAATCTCTCCAGCAAAAGTCCGATTTTCAAAAACTACTTTTACGTCTGAAAGTTTAATTATGTTCAAAGCTTGTTTTTTTTTGTGAAATATTCTAGGCAATTGGCATTAACTTAAACATTTAGTCCAACGGTAGGGTTTTCATCTTCTACGGAACTCAATCGAACAGGGTTTTCAGATGGCTTACCCACAGTCGTTAAAATTCACATAATGACATAATTTCACTTGGTCTAACTCATATATTAATATATACGTCTGAAAGCTTATGTGTTCAATACTTTTCCACTAAGTAATCGGAATTCATTTTTTAGATTGCTAACGGTACGTTTGGAAACAAAAATTCTAGAAATATTTTCAGCGTGCTATGTATTCGGTGCTTGGCAATGAGCTTATGATTTCGAAAGAATCCCGATTTTCGAAGCTTTGGCACAGAGACTGTAAAAAGAAAAATAAGAGAAGTTTAGTTTAAAAATTTTCTTGATATTGAGGTTTAACATCGCATGGTCAAAATCTGACCAAAACCTGTTAGCATCAACGACGTAAGATATGTATCCACTGCTTTTGCAGATTACACAATATTTTACGAGGAAACAGTTTTTATTGACTACCTGATCAATTCCGTCTTCAAAGATACTCAAGTAAGGATATCTTTGGAGAATAGCAGGGATCAGAAATGCACAGAATTTATATGTATTCTACATTTAAAAACCGGGCCCAGTCTAACAAAATTCTTTACTGTGCATTTCTTTTAAGTGAGGAAGACATGAGCCAGAAAACAATTCAGTGTTTTAGTCAAGAGAATAAGATTTATCCTTTGATGATGAATTTTATGCCAGTGAGACTTACTTCACACAGACAAAGATAAAACATTATCTACATCTTGGTTATGAGTGAATGAGTTTTCAAATTTGGTTTGGATCGGTAAATTCATAAGTGCGAGAGGAAGAGAAACCATTACATTGCTGTAATATCGAAAATTAAGATACGGACATTGAGATGCAAGTTCATTCGGTACACCTGCCTCAGTTACGTAAATGAATAATTCTAAATGAACGCAGTGCGTGCTACAAATCAGGAAGACCAGCCGACAACAGTTAGCTTTCGATTTTGGGTCGGAATGGGCAAAGACAGGGATCCGAGAGCCTTTGAAAGTGGCATGATGGTTGGCGCCAGGCCTGACGGTTTGAGCTTCTCCAAAATAGCAGTACTACTGTATTTCTTACGAACAACCATAACAAAATTCACCGTGAATGGTGCGATACCTAAAAATCGTCCAGCAATCGGCAATCCTGTAGACGCACACAGTTGGTGGATCCGTGGAGTCAAAAGAGACTGGAGACACTGTCGTTGACTGGTGAAGCACACTTATGGTATGATCCGTTATGTGGTATGCCCAGATTTGACATTCGGAACACCAATTTTGATTTCCGCAGTGATTTGCCGAGTTGTGTCTGTCTATTTGCTTGCACGATTCTTGCCGGTCTCCGTTGACCCTGTGCTGAACCATCTGTTGTCGTCCACAGGATCGCTAATTGCTGGAATTCTTTTTCTGCATATCTTAGCATTCTAGGTGAACTCTTGCTACGGTTGTGCATGAAAGCTCCAACCGACACTCCTTGCGCCAAATATCATGTCACATTCTGTCTCTCAGATCACTCGTTTTTACGTTTTGCCAATTTTGACACTCAATTAAAAGCCAATTTGCGCTCAATGAGCTGTTCTGCTCGATTTATACCTCCCACCGTGTTCTCGTGCCACTTACGTGTTGGAGTGAACCATTTATGTGACGTGGGAAGGTGTACCTAATAAGCTGTTATCTCAGTATAAATAACAGTTAATGTTAGTTGACTCTGAAATATCAAATAATAATAGTAATATGCTTCCCTTAGGCTCTGTCGCTGAGTAAGATATGCAAATTTCCTTGAGATAATCTTTTAATTTGATATGCTGTTTAATGAGTTAATTTCCTTCCTCTTAAAAAATGGTGTTAGAAATCTGGGATGGCATTCTCTGTGATATTAATTAATGCCTTCACTTGCTTTTTAAATTTCGAAATTTTGTACACAAAATTTTGGAACCACTGATTATTTGGAACTACTATTATTTTGGAGACTTGACTACATCATTTCTCAAAGGAGACTGTTTTCTTTTCTTTATACAAGGTCACAATTATTTATTTTGCATTTTGATGTTTCGTCAAGTCATTGACTCGTAAATTCACCTTCACTGTTGATGCCCATCCACTTTGGAGATATAGGAAGGCTGTTTCAACAACATTGTAATATTCTTTCTCCTAGTCGATGTGGATCATTCTGTCACAACAACACTGTGTAACGTCAGAGAAATGATGAACTTGATTCCAACAATTTTAGGTTTCATGCAAACACAGGAAATATATCCCACTCTGAATAAAAATCTTATTTCCCGTGTAAGAGATCCTACACTCTTATAACTTAATAAGCAACGGGAACTATTTAATGAATCCAACTTGCCTTCAGTGCTATTTTTTCGTGAAATCATTAATTCAAAAGTTGCGATCTGTAGATATAATAAGATAAACTTCAACTTTTAAGAAACATCTTAATTCGTCAAACACAACAAAACGTAATAAGTTATATGTTTCATGTCTCTTTAGTCCTAGATTTAGAAAGCGATTTTTGCCCCCTTTAAATATCAGTGAGGAGAACACGTAAAACGGTGGTTCGCACGATTTGGAAGCACAATTTTGGAAGCGATAAGCATTGAGAAACTTGGTCCAATAATCCCCGAAAGGCGTTTACAAAAGAAGTCAACGGCAGGAAAGAGAGCAGTGTTAGTAGCTCTGGGTTCCTTAATGAAGTACGCGGCGTAGTCGAAAAAATAATCCTACATGCCGCTGAGTTCCTTCGGGATATTCCCATTGATTTAGAAACCCATAAGTGTTTCACGGAGTGGGAAGCTAAATGCGGAACTTTCCAAACTCATTTATTTCAATCGGCACCATGCGCAAAGCGGACTTAAGATTACAGAAGCTATCCCTTTCCCAGGTGGTGATGGTTCTCGAACAGTATTCTCCATCCTCATCCATTTTCCCCTAGTAGTCATCATAACCTTCTACGCCTCCTCATCCACAACCTCCCCATCTCATAACTCCTTCGTCTTAAGTCCCGCATGGTTTCCTCATAACCTTCAATAATTACCTGTATTGCGTATTAAATGTTCTGTTTCTCTGGAGCTGCGGGCTTTGCTACGGAGCCTTCAGAGGCCAGGGCGGGGAGAAAGGAGAGGGAAGACGAAGTTCGGACCAACTTCCTCATGCATTTAATTAACGTAAAATCACGCATGTGTTTCCGTTTTATACATCCCTTCCCGAAATTGATGTACACGCTTCTTCATTTTTGAATCTTTGCTGCCTCAAGAAGGGTTCGCTAAGGAAATTAATTATTTGCTCTCGCATGTTGGTACGCTGACTGCGATTAGCAGAGAGCAAGTTTGAGAGTTCTCACTACCGAATGAAAAGCTCAAAATATTACACCAGATAAATAAGATTAGTTACTATTCTGCGAGGAAAGAATAACGTTGGTAAAAGACTGAATTTCTCACCCTCAGTAGCAGCGTACATTCTTAAAATTCTTTAAACTCTTGTGCCAACTAGTCGATGGCTCTAAAGGATGGAAAAAGGCTTGCTCTACACATTGATGTCAATATAAAACATCTCATTTTTACTGTAACATTTACTTTGAATACTTTCATATTATGTTCAGAAAGGTTAATTTTTAACTATAACAGCTTTTCTCATAATACTTCAACGAAAAGTAAATAACGCGCCTGTGAAAAGAAAAAATGATACTTCCATGGAAAAGAAGATTATATGAAAAGAAAATATTTCTGTTTTATGAAGAGGGCACTTTCGCGAGAAGAAAGAAATAATTCTATGAAAAGGAAAGATTACTTTCATGGAAGGAAAATAATGCTTTCATTAAAGGGAAATAATGCTTGCACAAACAAAAACAAAGTAATGTTTCTGTTAAGGGGATATAATGCTCGGAATAGAAAATAACAAAATCATCCTTGTATGTAAAGTACTATCCATAATTAATATTGCAATGTAAAGATAAAAATAATTCTATGATAAGAAATAATTTATCTATGAAAACAGAATGGCACTACCATGGAAAAAAGTATTTGAAGGAAAAATAATTTTACGAAAGGAAATACACTGAAGAGCAATTGAATTAGAGACAGCTGGCGTTATGCAAACGTGACGCTGTGGGCGGCCCTGTAAACGGAAACGACATGACGTATGCAGCGATCCGACAATATAAGGAGTGATGCGACAGGAATCAGTAAGAGTCGGACGTAGTATGGGTAAGACGAAGGATTTAAGCGCATTTGATCGTGGGCAAATTTTTAGGGCCCGACGAATGAGTCACACCGGAAGTCGTACAGGCACTGGAATTTTCACGAGCCACTGTGTCATGGGTGCACCGTGAGTACATCGAATCCCGTAAAACCATCCCTGCAAGGGCCAACTGCCGTGGACAACAGCGTGTGGATGAGCGGGGTCATCGTCGGCTAGCTCGCATTGTAACAGCGGATAGCCGAGCCACAGTGCAAGAAATCACTCTGCAATTTGCACGAAAACGTGTAAGCAGCCACACCATTCAGAACCATCTCCTCGATATGGGGTACAGAAGCCATCGTCCCACGAAGTACTGCTGCTGACCGCACTTCACAGGGTGCAAAGATTAGCATGGGCGCGGGAACATCGCCACTGGACCCTAGACATGTGGGAAAATGTTGCCTGGACTGATGAGCCGAGATTTACGTTGGTAAATGCGGATGGCAGGATACGAGTACGGCGCAAACCACATAAAGCGATGGATCCTTCTTGCCAGCAGGGTACTCTTAAAGCTACTGCGGGTGGAATTCTCGTCTGCAGACTGTTTACGTGGACTGAAATGGGACCCCTGGTACGTGTGTCATCGTCCCTCACAGGTGAACGTTACCGGAAAATCCTGGACGACTATTTGCTCCCGTTTGTGCGACTTCAACATCGCACTGGGGACCTCATCCTGCAACAAAACAATGCACCGTGTCATCACTCCAGAATTGTATAAGAATGGTTGGATGAACACTCCGCCGACGTGACCTTGCTTCCTTGTCCAGCTAGGTCACCTGGCCTCAATCCCATCGAGCACATCTGGGATGCCATTGTGAGAGATGCTCGAGCCTCTGACCTCCTCCATCAAATCTTCGTGAACTGTGGGAGCTTGTTCAGGGGTCGTGGATCCGTATGGCTTCCCAACACTTCCGGTGCCTTGTCGAGTCCATGCCGAGACGAATCGCCGCCGTTATCAGGGCGGAAAGTGGTGCTACACGTTACTAGACAGGTATCTCTAATTCAGTTGTTTTCAGTGTACAATAATATGTAAAAGATAATAATTTCGCAAAAGGAAGGTAAAACTTCCACTGCCGAACGCATCCTGTAAAGGGTGAAGCTGTTTAAAACAGCATTAATGTGGTGAACTGTGGATTAGAGACTGATGCGTCTTTCCCAGTAACATCGCCCTAAATTGTTGAAAAGTGACTCCTGGAGGAAAACCGTCACAGGTTTCTACCTGTATAACCCCTCATCGCAGTGATATTCATCAGCTAACGGACTTCGAAAGAGGACGCATTATTAGCTTGCATGAAGCCAGCTGGTCGACACCACGTATTGTGTCACATCTTGGTCACAACACCACAGTTCCTCCTTGCTGCATATGGTGGACGAGAGATTGCATGAACAGCCGTCGGTTTGGAAGCAATAATTCTAGAACAAATACAGGACTAGAAGACCGTTTGACCTGTTCAGAAAGCTATACAGAACCGATATCCTCACTCACTGCTATAAGAATAGCGATGATGGCGAGCAGCAGTCATCCAATTACAAGGCAAACCTTTTCAAACCCACTACACGAAGCAGGCCCGCACGCACGACATCCGCTGTACCATTTACCACTAACTTGACCGACCATCGTCAGCGCTTTGAGTGGTGCCGTCTCTAGCAATATGGGTTGAAGAATGGCGTCCTGTAGTGTACAGCGATGAATAGCTCTTCCGCCTTCAACAGGATAGCCTTTGGTTACACGTGTGTCGTCGATGTGGTTAACGCAAGAATGCTATCGAACGAAGCACCACCTGAACAGGTACTCCTATGTTTCACACTCCTGTTAAATGTTTATTCCGGGAACTCTGACGGCTCAAAGCCATGTGAATGAAATCCTTAAACCCGTTGCGATACCGTTTGCACCAGGTTTAAACAATGCATTGTTGCATCAAGAAATTGCTCACACTCATACTGCAAATGAATCAACGCGATGTCTACACGCCATATTGGTCAGCTCGATCCCCAGATTTGTTGCCGATGGTGCATGTCTGGGACATATTGTATGAGACCTTAAGATTCTGCGTCACCGGCCCCGACAGCAGACGTTTTCTGAATCACCTCGACGAAGCGTTTCTGGTCTACCTCAGGACTCTATAAAGATGGCAGAACAATTATTCTGCGGAGGGTTGCTGAATGCATTGCTGCTCTTGTAAGCCTTATTTTCCAGCATTACTTTTATTTTTATCTGAATACATTACCATTTCTAACACATCTACTATCCTGTGTACCAAGCAGGTTTCTCAGTATTTGCGAGACTGCTTTCTGGTATTCTATTTCTTTTGCTCGATAAAGTGTAATACTGCCTGGAAAAGAAAAGAAAATTGCGTACTGAATAACGCTGCACTTCATAATTCTGCACTAATAACTCTGCACATCTACACTCCGTCACAATTCTGCACTCCTAACTCTGCACTTCCAGCGCAGTGGCCTAAGGGCTGGCTTCTGACCATTCGTTCGAGATGGGTCCCCGTGGGGCATGGATGTTGGGCTTGTTTTACACTTCTGTAACTTTTGCAGTTATAAAATGAGTCGTTACATTATGTCTATTTCAACAACACGGTGACCTCTGCCACGGGCAAATTTTATTACGTTTTGGTTAAAGGATAAATGCGTACCTCTATTTGACTATAAGGTAGTACTTTGGACTTGACTCGTTTGAATTTCTGGGAAGATCCAAAACGGCATGAGAAAAGAATCGTCCTCTGTAAACCAAACTTCCTGGTAGATTGAAGGCAATGCAATAATATCAGGTCATCCCAGAAATAATGTCGTTTTGCGCAAGCCCAAGCGTAGGGAGCCCCTGGGGCCCAGACTATGACGTCGACCACGGTGCGTATAAGAGGGATCACACGAGCAGACCTTCAAGTCACTTGAGACCGCAAACGGGAGTTCTAGATGCAATCGTTGTGTACTTAAACCGCATAGGAAATGGCAGTGTCAGAAGACCACATTAGGCACATTATGCTGTATGAGTTCCACTATCGACATTCAGCGACGGTAGAAACACGAAACATCAATGCCGTATATGGGCCGGGTACCCTAGAGGTCTGGAAATGTCAACGCTGGTTACAGAAACTTCGAGGGGGACACCAGCCTCAAGGATATTCAGTGACCCGAACGGCCTGTTGAGCTGGATAACGACGTGCTGAAAGCTGCTGTTGAGGGAAATCCTCAGGGAACAGTCGAGGAATTGGCCAACACTTGTTCATTCAACCCATTCCACTATTCACCGGCATCTGCAAGACCTCGGTTATGTGTTGAGACTGGATAAGTGGGTACTCCATGATCTCACTCCACAACAGTTGCAACAACGTGTGGATATTTGCACATCCTTGCTCTCCTTTGAAAAAGGGAGCCATTTTTGCACAGAATTGTATTGTCACGGGCAATGAAAAATGGATTGTTTATCAAAATATTAAGCGTAAACGGCAGTGTCTTCCCAAAGGGAATGTGCCTGCAGCAGTGGCGAAACCAGGACGTTTCCCACAAAAGGTTTTGATGTCAGTGTGGTGCGATGTGCAAGGCATAATCCATTACGAGCTGCTGCTATCCAACAAAACCATTACAGGGGAAGTCTACTGTGTCAGCGGCTGCAGCGTCTACGCACTGCTTTGCAGGATTAGCGTCCAGCACTCATGAATCGTAAAGGCGTGCTGCTGCAGATGGACAACGCAAAACCACACACAGCTAAAATGACCAGTGCCACATTCCAAGACTTCGGATGGGAAAAACTTCTTCATCCAGTATATTCCCTTGTCATCGTCCCATCCAACTACCACCTCTTCCGCAGCATGCAAAACCATCTTGCAGGGACTACACTTCGAAAAGTGGAGGAGGTACGGCGAACCCTTTCTGCCTTTTTTGCATCGAAACCCATGGAATTCTACAAGACTGGGATTCAAAACCTTGTTGATCGATGGGAGAATGTTCTAACTACCGGGGACAGTTATTATATGGATTAAAACACTTGTTCCAAGTACGTTTTTCTTTCTTTTCTTCACACGTTGAAAAAACGACAGTATTGTTGGGATTACCTGACAGTACGTGAAAATTGAAACTCTATTTCGCATGTGAAGAACGTCGGTATGTCAAGACGGAAGAATTTGGAAAGCTTACCACTTACTGAGAATGTTGTGATACTTACCAAAGTGATTCTGCACCTCATCATATCAGCAATGTTTGAATTTCCGCATGGAGTGTCTCAGTACCGTTTGCATCATGGGTATCTCCATATGATTCACACACCAGCCCACAGGCTGTTAGAGGTAAAAAGTTAACTGATTAGCCTCAAAATATCTTGGTGGTTTTACCAAAGAAATATTAAAAATTCTTCAAATATAATGTCGTAACATAACATCACGTCATGCCTATGAAAAAGATGACAAAACGCACCTCAACCGTAAGAGTTTAGTAAAGTATCTGCTGTGAAAAAAACGTGGCCGCCCCCGGTGGCGCAGTGGTCTAAGTGATGGCCTCTGATCATTCGTCCGAAAGGGGTCCGGGTTTGAATCCCGTTGAGGCATGAATGTTGGGTTTATCTTACGGCACTGGCTCTCTCTGGAACTAGTGACCCTAAATTAGGGAGGGGCGACAGCTTTTGCCCATTGAGTTGCACACGGTGGTCGTTAAACCTTCAAATAAAAAATTAAAAAAAAAAAAAGCATGAACTTTTCAAAACCGTTCTGAAGAGAAAGATTGTCACTTTTGATCCACAAAGTTAAAAGAAATCGGAATATTAATTAAATATGACATTGCCTCCTTTAACACCTGATTGATTTTTACCGTCTTTTGAAAAAAAGATCGTGCTTATGTTACCGGTTTGTTTGTCCGCCTGTGGACACCATACGTCTGCAACTATTAGTCCGATTTGAAACATTCTTTTTGCATTGAGAAGCTTGAAATGTGAGAATGTTGATGCTTACATTTCGCTTTTTGTAAGATGCACAATTTCTCTACTAGAAGGCGTAAATCCAGATGATAACGAATTCAAAACCCATTTTATTCCATACATTCCCTTGTACACATCCGATTAAAAAATACTTTTACCCTTCGATATCATTTATATCAAAGACTATTTTAGGTACAGCCACTTTTTCAAGTTACGCATAGATTTTCCGCTAGAGGTATACAAGTTAATTGCGTTTTCCCCGAAATCTCTGCTTCTAAAACTCCGATTTAAAAAATGCTTCCTCCTCCGGAAACAGCTGATGATTGGAAATAGTTTCCATATAATTTCTAATTTTTGGTAAAGAATGGTTCGCCACCAGGGGGCGAAGCTTTAATTTCTGCTTCAGATGTATTTGCAGGAAAATCTGAGCTTCTGAAAACTCCATTGAAAATATTCTTTGGTGGACCGATACCTCTCAATGCAGAAAACCTTTTGAGTATACTTTCTTAATAAAATAATGCATAGTTTTTCCGCCACGGGGTGTAGGTGTACATCTTATTTTTATCAAAATCTCTGCTTCTAAGACTCCGATGTGAAGAATCCCTTCTTTGTTGGATAGCGTTTCTGTTGCGAAATGTTTCTCATATAATTTCAAATAATGCATATACTTTCCGATAGGGCGCGTAAAGGTAAATCGCGTTTTCTCTATCTCTGCTGCTGAAACTCCGATTGGATTTTTTTCCTGTGTCGGATGGAGTTACTGATGGAAAATGTTTTACATCATTTTTATTTTTTGGTAAATAATGTTTTGGCCACCAGGGAGCGTGTTTTTTTCTTTTTTTTTTTTTTGTTTCTGGAGCATTTGCAGCAAAATCTGAGCTTCTGAAAACCCTATTGAAAAAAATATTTTGTGGACCGATACCGCTCACCTCGGAAAACCTTTTGAGAATACTTTCTTTTTAATATAGTGCGTAGTTTTTCCGTCAGCAGCGAAAATGTATGTCTTATTTTTGTCGAAATCTCTACTTCTAAGAGTCCGATTTGGAAAATTCTTCCTTCGTTGGAGAGCGTTTCCGGTGCGAATGTTTCTCATATATTTCTAATATTTCTTAACGCACAATTCTGTCACCAGATGGCGCAAGCTTAAATTTCCGTTTACAGCAATATCTTCGGGACTAAAAACCCCATTGAAAATCTTTTTCGGTCAGATACAGCGAACTATGCTAAATCTGTCTGTGTATTTTCATCTCAAAATAATGCACAATATCGCCGCTAGGTGGTGCAAATGTTTGATCTGTTTTTCTTAATATCTCTGCTTCTACATGTGCGCTTTGAAAAATTATTTCAATAACGGATGCCGTTTACCTTGAACAACACTTAGGGTAGTATATGATTAATTTTATAGTTCACCGTTCTGTCTCTGGGTAGTGTTTGTGTACTTCACTTTACAGCTGTATCCTGCTTCTAAAAACGCTATTGAGGAATTTCATCTTTACGGTATGCCATTCGCTACGATAAAGATGTGGAACATTATGCTTTTTAAATAATGGGCTGATTTCCCGCTAGGGGACGTAAAGGTCAAAACCTTTTTTCGCTCTCTCTACCTGCCGGAGAAGTAATTTAGAAGTTCTTTTTTCCTTAGCATAGGTTTTCCGATGAAGAATATTTTTGGCCCATTTTGAACTTTTCCGTTATGCATAATTATTCCGCAAGAAGGCGTAGAGTTATATCAAGTTTGCTACATGCATACTTCTTCTTCTTTTAACTGTCCGATTTGAAAATATCTTTGCCTCTGATACCCTCCTTGTGCTATGAGAAATTTTTGTGCGCCATTTGTTAATTTTCCTAACATACTTTTCAACCGCTGGTAGAAGTAAATACCTGTTTCTATTTCTGGTTATTTTATGGATTGTAGAAATCGGCTGATTGCTTTCTTAACCGGTTTCATTTACTTTGAATAACTCTGATAAATTTAATTCGCGTAAGAAAGGATTTAAAAGACCTGGTCATTGCAACCGAAAATTCGGTGTCATCTTTCTTGTTTTTTTTAATTTTAGCAAATCCTAAAATCGTTAAGAAATTGTTGACACTTTTAATGGAAGCGCCATATTTCTACTTTCTACAGGATTTAGCCAAAACTGAATGATGCAACATGAGCTACTGAGTAATTCTCGCAAATTTATGGTTTCGTGTTTTTGTGACTTGCTATCAAATGACGCCAGATTAGGGCTATATTTCACTGATTATATTAATTTCACTGTGTTATTGCCGTACCGTCGTAAAGATATATTATGAAGTAAACTAAAATTTAACCCACTCTTAATTACACTGTTTCTGTCAATGCCTATAAAACTTGCTCATTCCATCGATTTTCCAGTATTTAAATATGGGAAGACATGAATATGAATATTGTGTCTCTCCTATAAATTTGTTCATGATTTTTTCAATGATCTGCGGCTGATGATCTCGCTGCATTTTTATCTCTCATTGATTACTAAATGTTTTCTCTGCATTTAAGCCATTTTAAACTTTATCGCAGCTCCATGTTACTGTATATACCTTAATATCTTTCGTAACTTCACACAGAATTCTTTAAAAAAAAACTGTAGAATTTCGTAGGAATGTTAAATACATATTTAAATCTAGAATTCTACAAAAGCTTAAATATACCCTAGGAAGCATTTAAGTTTTTGCATAAATGTGCATGTTCTTGTGACTGCCGTTAGATTATTGCAAAACCAGTAGAATCATTATGTGTTTTTTAATCGTTCATTAAAATTTTGCAGAATTTTCTATTGAAGTACTATAAAAACCAGGTTTATGAGCTCTCTCATAATATTTTAAGTTCACAAGTTAAAGCAGAAATCTTCCTGTATGCAAATTTCAAAAATTCCTGTTCAAAGCTTCTGCTGAACCTAGTTTTCTTTCCGTAGAAAATTTCTGAAACTAGATTGTATTGGGCATTGCATATAATTTCACGGCAAATCTAAATTAATCAGTAAAGCAAGGTCTGATTGCACATAAATAAGCAAGTATAACACCTCTGAATGTTCGATTGTTCGAGCAACGTAAGTTATATTCATGTCTTATTATCGTCAACATCTAAATGATTTAATACAACAGGCCTCCAGATGATTGAGAATACCTATCGTACTAGTTCCATGGAAGGGAAAGAACCAGCACCTTAGAACAATAATACTACTCATGCCTCAACCCGGAATAGATGCCAGAACTGGCTCGGATGAGTAGCCAGAAGTCCGCGCCTCTGAGCATTCGGTCACCGGGGAGAACATCCATCCCCCACTTTGCTTAAATTGCTGTTTCCAACGATGGCGTCAGTGGATTGTGTATTTTAAAGTTTTACGCTACAGTCTGGAAATGAGAACATTTATAAACTTATGCTGTTTATTTTTCGGACCTTCGATGCATTAGTGTAAACGGTTTGGTTAACTTCAAAGTTGAGCGTGAATAGCAAAATCGTGATTTTTATTCGACAAATGTGCCGACGCGTCAGACTTGACCATGATACATCAAAAGCGATTATTTTGCATTGCTTTCAAAATAGCAAGTTACAAAAAGAATGTTGGCAAACAAGGAATTTGTGTTTCATTAATTCTGCAGCAATGGAGCTTTATGACGCCTTCTGGACTTTGTTGTAGTATCGGTGTAACCGTTCCGTTCGTCTGATTCAATAGTACTAACACAGCAAAAAGTAAGGCCTTCGCAATGACAATATTTCGGCTGTTTTTTTAGGCCATTCGTCCTCACATACGAAATGTATTTCTTCTGCTACATTTACATTTAAATACATTTACAAAAGCATTTCTTCTGCTACATTTACATATGAGGAAATGGGCATAATAATGATTTACACTGTCCTTCATTCTATTTTTTTAGAATTCGTATTACTGTTCTGGTGAAGTTCCATTTATTTCTGAAAGGAACACGGATGTTTAAATGGTATTACGGATTAACATTTTTGTGGGAATGTTTTGGAAAGCAAAATTAAGAACGTAACGATATTTGCAAAGCCTTCTTTTGGCGTGTGAGTGGAAATATTTTTCTACAGTCCTTTTTTTTTTTTTGTTTTATAGTCCAATTAATGTTTAAATTCATTTTTCATCAAAAGATATGAATTTTCTTTCGTGCACGGGTTCCAAAGAAGCACCGCAATTTTGCTGCTCATTATGAAGGAAACGTTTTGAGCGATACTGCAGGAAAATAAGCAACCATCCTATTATCAATACTTAGTGGTGATTTTAGTGCTATGCGTATAAATTTCTCGGACATGCGTGTGTATATTTCAAAATTTTTAAGCATTAGATTTGATTATGAACTGTTTTCTGAAACACAGAAACAGTGTAATGTCAAATTTAATGCTTCAGAAACTCCATTTTACGAAACATGGCGAAATTAAAATTTTCTGAGAAAGATTAAGGAGGGATGGCATGCAATCAAATGCAGCATTGAATGTACGTGAAGAACTTTTTAAAAAATAAAAACAAAATTAGTAGAAAACCAATTTTCTTATATATATTCTATGAGAGTATTCGGATTTTCGGAATTAATCATAAATGGGATTTAAAAATGTTTATATATGTTTCTACTCTGTATTCTGTATCATCTAACGTTCAATTATACGAGCATCGTCTGATACCGTTTCTATCGGATTTTCCGAAATTTCTGTAGAAAGAGAAAAAGATAGAATAATCAGTTATTCCGCTACGTTTTACTTCGGACGTTTTAGTACTTCTTTTTTTATTGTTAAAGATATAAGAAACATACTAAAATGCCCGTCAGTTGATTTTTAAGCTGTTATTTTTAAGCAGTGTTAATTTATTTCTAATGCGGTGAAACTCTGGAGCACTTGAAGATATAATGATAATAATAAACATCTTTTGCTGGCTAACATGTGTGTTACAATTTGTTTAAATTTTATGCAACTTCATTTTTGCAGTTAATGTCTTTGAAACGGCAAAAAAGAAGGGAGATTTATTTCTCAAAAACTTAAAACAAAATAAAATATGACTAGTTGCACAAATATTTGTTAAATTAAATCGGAAAACTAGTGTAGCACTTCTGTGTAGTTAGAAGAAATAGTTTTCAAATAATTAATTTACGGAGTGAGTTAAGTATTCCATTTGTCTGAAATATTTCAATCTGATCCAGCAGATATTCGTGTAAATGTTAGTCTTTTAATGTTTTCAGCACATTAGCTGTCCACATATTTCCACGTTTAGGGTTACAAGTACCTACATTTTATTGCTTAAGGGTTATCAGCAGTCCGGATGAAAGTCTATTTGGAATTCCCGGAAAGCATGTCGAACATCAGGCGGAAAAGCAATTGAAATTATCCTTTCTTCCTCGGGCTGCAGCTATTCCCTGGTGGTCCTCTGCCATCAAGAGATTCTCTTGTGGCCCATAGTCAGCATTCCTTCCACACCGCTAGGATGCTATTCTCTTTGTGTACAATCTTCTCTCTTGTCTTCTGGATCTTCTCCACGATACCCGTTTTCTCCCTTGCCAGGACTAAGGGCGCTTTTAATGATCATCATAATAAAGAAATACTAGCATCCTATCGCAAACAAGCAGCATAACTCGAATCGCCTTCCTAGCGATGATTACAATAAAAAGAAGATGTCGCCCATGAAGGATATGTGGCCGCTGATGCCAGCAACAAATGAAATCGGATGTAGTTACACCTTTTCACTACTTCTTGTCACTAAAAATTAATGATAGATCCCTTTCCCAAGCGTTAATTCTCGCTTGTCAAAATATTGTAGTGGACAGTAATTTAAGCACTCCTTGCTCCAGTTTGATACACAAATAAAAACAAATACTGATTTGCTTTTAAACTGAGAACTAACAATACCAAGAAAGCGTAGAGTGCCTTGCACGATGATATTTTTTACTTCTAATAAGGAATTTGCTTACCACTCATTTAAATAATTGTGGTCTCTAATTTTAAACGGGATCTTTCGTTGTACGGAATTCAAAACTATTTGATTTAACCGGAATAGATCATTTTAACAAAGAGATCTGTTTCACACTTCACCGTCCCAATACACACAGTCGTTTCAGAATAATATGATCACCTAACTAATAATAAGAATAACCACTCTTTGCCCGAATAACAGCGATGAGAAGCGTGACATGGGGGCAATGAGGCCCTGGAAGGTTGCCCGAGGCACACGTGCCCATTCGAACTGCAGCAGAGCACGGGGGTCTCGGAATTGATGTGCATAGTTGTGGGTCGGTATCGAACCTGTCGATCCAAATATTCCCCACAAGTGCTTTATGGGATTGAAGTCGGGCGATTTTGCCTGCCGAGGGAGAACGAAGACATCACTGTCGTGTTTCTGGAACCAGTCACGCACCCCGTTAGCGACGTGGCACGGTGCACTGTCCTGTTCGTAGACACCATCACGACCAGGGCAAACGTCTAATATGAAAGGATGCATGTACTCATCGAGGATGGACAGATAGCCAGTGGCGTCCAGGGGCCCATCCAGTGGTACCATCGGACCCAGGTCATGTAAGGAAAACATCCCCCAGACTTGCGCACTTCCACCGCTGGCCTGTACTTGACCGACTAGGGTATCCGTGTGTTGGTTCTCCTGTGTTTTACACCGCCCGTCACTTCTGTGAAGTAGAAACTCCGATTCGTCGGAGAAGGATAACTGTTCCCACTCTTTCACTGTTCAATGACGGTAGTCCTATGCGAACCTGCAGGTGTCGTTGCCGATGGACCTGGGTTAACATGGGCGCCTTGACGCATCATCGACTCCGGAGACCCATGCGTAACGGGGTTCGCTCTATTGTTGTCGGAAACACGTACCTGGGTGCCCCAGTGTTCATTTGCATAGTCAATTGCTGCACTGGTGCGCGTCAATTGCCAGTCGACCGAGGCAACGTTCTCTCTGGGGTCGATGGCCTTCGGGCACCAAATTTATGACGTCGGGAGGTACTCGATGTGCCAGCGGTCCTTTCTTGGCACATCCTTCCTACAGCACCTCTCGAACGGCCCACGAAGTGTGCTGTTTCTAAGGTGTTTTCCCCCTTGGCGCGGCAGCCGATCATCATTCTATTTTGAACGTCGATCAAATCACCATCTTTACCCATTGTGCTCACGTAACGCACTATGGCCCATCTGTCCTTCCCGGCCACTTACACCTCCGTGTGGTAGACCTTGTTACGTGCACTCTGTGACGCGTCTGGGCGGGTACACTGTGATTTCGGGGGTGGTCATATTATTCTAATAGGACCGTGTAATGTGTGTACTTTTCTTGTTGTGCGATGGAAAAACCAAGAGTAATAAAACATGGAACATATAACATGATCATTGTTTATAACAACTCCTTAAATAATCACGCAGGTAAGACTTACAGATTAATCAGAGCAGCGTTGTTAATCGGACGAACATTTTTCTGAACCGTCATAGTACATCGTGGTTGATTTTGTACACTCTGAAATAATGGACATTATCCCTAGTTAGTCTTAGAGTTTATTCTGAATGAAAATTTGTTATGAAGAAAGGCTCTTCACTTTTGTAAAAATGGCATTCCATTGTCAAGAGAACTGTTATATTCGATGATAACAAGACCACGAACTCAATAAAAGTGGTTTTCCCTTCGAATTTATGTACCATGATACGTGGGCTTTCGGCCCTATGTACTGCAGGGCCTAGTTGTTTTCAATTCCAGGTGAGACAATGATATACTTATTATGCATTTTGTTCATTTTGCCAGTGTCATGATGCAGAGTTAAGCATTTGAAATATGAACGGGGAAGTTTCGTTTTATCGTATTTAACAAAATACCGAATTCAAGAATCAAATTCTGCGTGGTGTTTCTTACCACAACAACGAGAATCCTAATATCAGAACTTATTTATTAAAGAACATCATGAGACAGCTGATGTTCCCATTTGAATCCGTAAGGAACATGAATTGCGTCATCAAACTAATATTATGTAAAATGGAAAAAACGGTCATTGGTATACTTAAGATGGAATATTACGGAAAACTTCAAATAAATTATGAGCCTCAGTATGCTGTAGTAACGCGTTCATTATAGCAGTCCTTGCCATTTGCAAGACATTTTGGCAGTATGAAAACGATGAGCGAGACAGTCACTAAATATTAATTGCTGGTTGTTCTTTTAGTGTTTTTGTTTCACAATTTAACAACCCCCGCGAGCATCTAAGATCATAAGAGAGTTGCCTGTCCGTAATTCAGGGACACCAATTCAGAGAAGGGTCAGCGCCGTAGGTTAAGCATACCACCCGTGTCGCATCAAGCCCGGAGTTGTCAGAACGATTGACCAGAAGCTAGCGCTTCTGACCTTAAGGACACCGGAACGACAAATAGTAATGTGTTTTCTGCATTTCTATTGTGCTATGAAATATAACGCTTCGAGCAAGTCAATTTATTGATTTCAGTCTACTAGGCACTCAACAACTCAGGTCAGTCGGTTATGGTGGTAAAGGTAAAATACCAGAAAGTATTTAAATGTTTAAGGAAACTGTGAAGCAGACCAATATTTATGCGCATATGATTAGAGTTTGTGAAGATTCTGTTTAATCCTATTTGGGAGCTTTCATAAAGAGCTCCAAATTTCAATACAAGTTCAGAACTCATTTTCACCGAAATCATTGAACACTTTTCGGAAACTGTGAAAATGAAAGACCGAGATCTCACAGAGACCATACTGTTCAAGACATCGTACAGTCTATTACTCGTATTATTACCAAGAAACTGCTGCATATAAATTGAATGGCACAACTTTGGCAGCAAATTAAATCTCTGAAATAAACCATTAGGACGTACGTATCAAATATAGGAATATATAAGCAATATTGATAGCAAGTCTAGGAAATAAGCCGAAGATCCAGTGGCTCGAAATGGAATCAGTGTCATAAAATCCTGAGTGTTCTTTGCATTCCCCCTCTCCAAAAAAAGATTCATCAATCATTGTGTAACAATGAATTAGAGACACTGTTTTTTCTGTGGAATACGTATTCGAGAAATCTATGTAGGTTTGCCTATTGAAGGAAATAAAGAAGCACGATGAAAATCTTCAAAGCACTGTATAAGTCGATGTGGCCAAACGTTTGTCCTTTTGATTTGTTTTGACAGATGTTACGAATACCATAATTATGGAGAATTGTCTCCTTGAGAATAACTGAAGCAGAGTGTCGCTGGGTTATAAATCGATTTTGCGCAAAATGGCTCATCCTTGGGCTAGCTCCGTTAGTGATTTTGATGTGAAAGGTTTCAATTCATTGTTTTGGTCAGCAGTTTTGTACCATTGCAAAATAATTTCTTATTCATAAGATTCCCGATCGGCATCACTGTTGTAGAGCTTCTAAAGCGATTTCGCCGCCCCGGTGGCGCAGTGGTCTCAGGCGCTGGCCTCTGATCATTCGTCCATAAGGGGTCCGGGTTCGAATCCCGGTCAGGCATGGATGTTGTGTTTGTCTTACGGCACTGGCTCTCTCCCTTCCCTGGAACCAGTGACCCTAAATTAGGGACGGGCGACTGCTTATAGCCCATTGAGTTGCTCACGGTGGTCGTTAAACCTCCAATCCAAAAAAAAAAGCGATTTCACTATATGTCATACCAGAGAAAGCATGGTCATACAGAAATGTATACATTTGGGTAATTTAGGCGGTTTTCTGGCACTATTGTAAAAATTTCCTGCTAAAAGTGTGACGGGCGTTCCATTTGGTGAGGGCTTTTGGCTAATAATCAGATTTGGCCCTGGACTCGAGTATCGGACAAAGCGTGGGTAAAATGTTTTTATAACAGCGGTCGTTCTGTCCCTCTCCTGGAACAAATGGCCCTGAATGAGAGCCATTCTATTCTTTATATCCATAATTGCCATAGTACGATTTGCTTATTCAGTTGTACTGTCACATTATTTCTGAGAGATAAACTTATTTTATCTGCAAGTTATTCGGCTATGAGTCGATCTTATGCAAATGTGGCGCTGTGGGCGGCCCTGTAAACGGAAACGACATGACGTATGCAGCGATCCGACAATATAAGGAGTGTGTAACGTATACTCTAGATTCAGTTTCTTTTTGATTTTACTATCTCTTGTTATTTTATTTTCCTATGCAAATTATCTTCTCACTTAACGAGATGCTGTTTCTCCCGCTGATTTATATGTGGCAACGAGTGTAAGTCCTGACGCGGTGGTATGCAGTATATATATATAGGCGAGCTCAAGTATACCGAAGAGCTTCGTTTTATATGTGATAGGTTCTTCCTGATTATTGATATGCGATTTACCTACGTTTCTACGATATTACGATAGTACGAAAGTTCGGGCTATCAGTAGTTGTGTTATTTTGGAGTGTGTATTTGAGTAATACCAGGAGCTCCCAAATAAAAGGTTAAAAGTGAGTACGTTTACTTAGTTCATTTTATTGTCAGACCTCTGTCTGGCCGTTAAGTCTATTTCATTGAGTGTTTACGTTAAGTTCAGGGTATATTGTGTTTACCGCTCTAATAAGGAGCCTTCAAGGTACTAATATACTAAAACCGAAGTTATATTACTGATATTCAAGATAATGAGGAACGCTGAGTAAAAATGAATTCCATATTCTTGGAATTTATTGCACGTGCGTGTCTTACCTAAACAAACTCTAGTACTTTGAAGATTAAGCACACTTTAGCTACGTCAAGTAACCTTTCAATAACCCTAACGTGACTTAACGTAAGCTTTCCTGCACAACACCTCCAGCCTGAGAATTTTATTCATCATAAGTGATGCGACGGGAATCAGTAAGAGTTTGGCGCAGTATGGGTAAGACGAAGGATCTAAGCACATTTGATCGTGGGCAAATTGTCGGGGCCTCGGAAGTCGTGCAGGCACTGGGATTTTCACGAGCCACTGTGTCACGGGTGCACCGTGAGTACATCGAATCCAGAAAAACCATCCCTGCAAGTGACAACTGCCGTGGACAACAGCGTGTGGATCAGCGGGGTCATCGTCGGCTAGCTCACATTGTAACAGCGGAATGACGGGCCACAGTGCAAGAAATCACTCGGCAATTCAACGCTGGTACACGAAAACGTGTAAGCAGCCACACCATCCAGAACCATCTCCTCGCTATAGGGTACAGAAACCATCGTTCCACGAGGGTACCGCTGCTGACCGCACATCACAGGGTGCAAAGATTAGCATGGGCGCGGCAACATCGCCATTGGACCCTAGACATGTGAGAAAATATTTTCTGGACTGATGAGTCGAGATTCACGTTGGTATATGCGGATGGCAGGATACGAGTACCCCGCAAACCACATGAAGCGATGGATCCTTCTTGCCAGCAGGGTACTCTTGAAGCTGGTGGGGGTGGCATTCTCGTCTGGGGACTGTTTACGTGGAATGAAATGGGACACCTGATACGTGTGACATCGTCCCTGACAGATCAACGTTACCGGAATATCCTGGAAGACCATTTGCTCCCGTTTGTGCGTCTTCAACATCCCACTGAGGACCTCATCCTGCAACAAGACAATGCACCTGCCATCGCCCCCGAATTGTGCGAATGTTTAGATGAACACTCCACCGACGTGACCTCGCTTCCTTGGCCAGCTAGGTCACCTGACCTCAATCCCATCGAGCACATCTGGGATGCCTTCGAGAGAGATGTTAGAGGCTCTGACCCCCCCCCTTCTATAAAATCTTCGTGAACTGCGATCCGTATGGCTTCCCAACGCTTCTGGTGTCCTGTCGAGTCCATGCCGAGATGAATCGCCGCCATCATCAGGGAGAAAGGTGGTGCTACATGTTACTAGACAGGTATCTCTAATTCAATTGCTCTTTAGTGTAAATACACACTTCTAAAGTATCTGTTCCATTGTCTCTTTGAATGATAGGAAGAATCTGTCCGAAATCGCCATGTAGAAGAAAAACATTCCTGCGAAATGGTAAATTTATTTGCATAAATTTATGCACCAGTAGTTCATACAGGCCATCTTTGTGAAGCGTGACGAGTTTGCTAATGGTGATCAGAAATGCGCTCTCAAAACTTTAGCTTCTGCAAAGTTATGATTGATGTTGGATTATTTAACAGTGCACTGTCGATTTAAAAGGAATATGAATTTTTTCGGAATTATCCAACAATGTGGCCGCAAGACCAGTTGCGGTGGATGAAAATGTAGAAGATGATAACAGTTTTATGCAAATAGTTTTTCCAGATCCCTGGTTCCACTTGTTGCAGTTCAGAATTTTCACTTTCGGTAGAATTCCAGCAGTTCTTATTTACGGTCTTTGAAACTTCGTGTGGTACTGAATTCACAATTACGGATATCTATTCCCAGTCATACTGTTCAACACTTGGTTTGCCATTCTGAGCACATCGTGGGGGAATTTTGTTCTGCATTAGGTCAACTGTGTTTGTATTTCTTTTTTAGATGTTTCAGTTTCTTTTCCCGGATCCCCTTCGGAACATTCCGGGATTTCATAATCTTCTGGGTTATAATAATGAATTATTTATAATTCCTTGGATAAAAGAAAAATGATTTTGATTGTGTCACTCAAATAATCATAATCATAATAAAAGATAAGCTATTTTTAACCTACGTAGCTGTCGGATGGCTCTTTTACGTGTGACTGTTTCTTCACTGACCGTTCCGAAAATGAGGCATTTCAGATGACAGGGTTTATTACGCTACACAGACATAGTGAAAAATCTAACTGAATCATTGGGATTATTAAAATATCTTCACTATGGTACTCAAGCTCAAGATGAAAATCATAAGGAATTATTTTATGTGTCATTAGTGACAAGAATAAAAATAAAATATTTGTTATTCACTTTTTTAGCAGGTTTGAACAGATAAATTTGCCCTTTTAAGAGCTTCGTTTGGGCATTCATGTTCAGCGTTATCTGTTATTTTTCCTTTTCCGATTTAGGGTTGGTAACGCATTTCTAGTTTTCCAATAAAAATGGCACGTTTGACGGTAATACCTCAAAAATTCAGCAATATGGACGTGGAAGTGGAGCAAAGGTGCCTTGCATCAACAAGTCCATCTACCGGTGATGATTTACAAAATTAGCTACTGCAACATCTCAGCTTTCAAAGATTGGTGGGTCATATTCAGAGGGATTAAGACAATAACTCTATTTTGTAATCGGGTACAGTTTTTTTCCAAACTGAACCAGAGTTTTTTTGTGTTCAAGCTGCACTAATGTAACAGAGACAGTATCTTGTGAACTCAGTGCTTCCGCGAAAATGGGCAGAGAGAAGAAATAACTACAATTGCTTTATGAAAAAATCTGCTTGCAGCTCCCCTCCCCTAACCCCCCCCCCCCCCACACACACACACACAAGGGTAAAATTAGAAGCGGTATTGTCTTCCGCCGGCATGCTGTACACCAAATACACTGACGGAAAATAAAACCCAACACCAAGAAGGGGTTGTATTAGATAAACGACAGTTGGTAGGCGGTGAGAGTACATCTGTAAGATGACGTCTATGCAAATTTCGCGCTCTGCGCATACGTGTGGCGCTAGTAGCGCCCCTCGGAACATGCAAAGCAGGTTGGCTGTAAATGCGCGATGTTCGTGAGCGTTAGTTATCTTTGAGATTCGACGTAGGGTGTTGATGTTAGTCAAGAATGCCTTTAAGAAGACGAAGAAGCCATTATCAACAGCTCACGAAGTTCGAACGAGGTCGTGTAATAGGGCTACGAGAAGGTGGAGTTTCGTTCCGCAATATTGCAGAACGACTTGGCAGGAATGTAGCCACTGTGCATGATTGTTGGCAGCGGTGGTCAAGGGAAGGTACTGCCTCAAGAAGACCGGGTTCCGGCCGGCCACGTGGCACTACTGAGAGGAAAGACCGCCGTGTATGGCGTATAGCCGTGGCGCATCGTACTGCGTCTGCGGCAGCAATTCGAGCTGCAGTTGCCACCACGGTGACACAACGAACTGTTACAAATCGGTTACTTGAAGGACAGCTCCGAGCCAGACGCCCTGTACCGTGCATTCCATTTACTCCAAACAACTGCCGTTTGCGACGTCAGTGGTGTCAAGCTAGAGCTCATTGGAGGACGGAGTGGAGATCTCTTGTGTTTTCTGATGAAAGCCGGTTCTGCCTGGGTGCCAGTGATGGCCGTGTGTTGGTTAGAAGGAGGCCAGGTGAGCGCCTGCAACCAACCTGTCTGCGGCCGAGACACACTGGACCTACACCTGGAGTTATGGTCTGGGGAGCAATTTCCTATGACAGCAGGAGCACTCTCGTGGTTTTCCCACGCACCCTGACGGCACAGTTGTACGTCGGTCTGGTGATTCAACTTGTTGTGCTGCCATTCATTAACAGCATTCCAGGGGGTGTTTTCCAACAGGATAACGCTCGCCCGCATACCGCTGTTGTAACCCAACATGCTCTATAGAGTGTCGACATGTTGCCGTGGCCTGCTAGATCACCATATCTTTCACCAATCGAGCACGTATGGGACATCATTGGACGACAACTCCAGCGTCACCCCCAACCAGCATTAACCGTCCCTGTATTGACCGACCAAATGCAACAGGCATGGAACTCCATCCCACAAACTGACATCCAGCTCCTGTACGATACAATGCATGAACGTTTGCGTGCTTGCATTCAACATTCTGGTGGTTACACCGGTTGCTAATGTGCCAGCATTTCACATTTAAAATGGCTCTTCTCGCGCTTACAATAAGCTGTGATCTTCAAACCTTAATCGATTAAATATGTTACCTATACAAATGTATTGCCGCCATTTCATTCCTCTACAACTATTTTTTCGTGGTGTTGGGATTTTTTTCCGTCATTGTATAAATCGAAACAATGCAAAAATAAGCACACTGCACCTTCTAAGAGATCATTTCAAAAATATTTATATATCTTTGAAGCATTAAAGGGCACTCTAATTCTTATTATCGCAGTGCTCATTATCTTATAAATTAATTTATATAAAGGCGAGTTTCACGACTTCCTATGTCGAGAAACTCGCCTTTATTCTTTTTTCAGTTAATGTACATTGACGTGTGCTTGGCATTTGAGAAAATTATCCTTATGTTTTATCATTAAAGTTATTAAAATGCAAATGTGCTATGAAATTACATGATCTTCTTATTTATTAAATATGGTTTATATATGTTATTTGTAAATATGGTTCAGTATAACGTGATATTATTTAGCAGATATACCATGATATTATATGTTATTGAAATAATGTCGTTTCGATTCTTCATTGTCACTTTTAAATTGTGCATTTAATTTTGTATCGAATAATAGTAAAACCTTTTCTGAAGCTTTCAAAATAATATTGTTTTTCTTTAAAACAAAACGTGATTAATTTACTATCAACCAATCTTCTGTAAGTTACCAACTTTATTATAATCCAATGATTCGAGCTGGATAAAAATTCATAAACTTTGTTCCCGTTCAATGCGTTTATATGTGTGTTTGCTATTTTAGTACAATGAACTTCTCTTGGATTTGACTATAAAAATTTCTGATACACTATATTGTCAAAAGTATTCAGACACTACCAAATATTTGCATAAGTGCAAAGAACGGTTGCGCAGGAAGGTGCGCTGTGAGTGGAGCGGTACGTATATAAAGCTGAGATTATCTGTCGCGTTATCATTAACTTTGAAGCGGATATGCCGCATGGACATGAACTTTCCGAGTTCCAGCTTCGGTTGGACATAGGGTGTCATTTGAGTAACGTTTCCATCATCATCATCATCATTGTCAACCATTATCAATCCACTGCTGGACGAAGGTCTCCCCAAGTTTCCTCCACAACGGTCTGTCTTGTGCCAGTCTCCTCCATGTCACTCCCGCATACTTTCGAATTTCATCCACCCATCTTCCATGTGGTCTTCTTCTGGGTCTTTTCCTGTCCCTTGGAATCCAATCTAAAATTTCGGCTGTCCATCGATGGTCTGTTCTTCTGGCAGTATGTCCAGCCCATTGCCATTTCAGGGATTTAACTCTGATCATGATGTCTTCCACTCTCGTCATTTTTCGGATCCACGTGTTCCTCTTCTTATCTCTCCAAGTTACAACAAGCATGCACCTCTCCAAGCTGCTTTGAGTTGTCTGCAGCCTTTGTATGTCTCTTTTAGCTAAGGTCCACGTTTCTCTGCGCCATACGTAAGCACTGGAAGGATGCATTGATCAAACACTTTTCTTTTAAGACATAATGGCATATTGCTCTTGAAAATTATGCTGTTTCTTCCAAAAGCTCTCCAGGCAAGTTTTGTACGCCGATTAATTTCTTCACCAATGTGACCCTCACTTGATATCTGCTGTCCAAGATAAACGTACGTGTCTGTTATCTCCAGCTTTTCTCCATCAATCGATAAATCTTCATTTCTTGTAAAAGCATTGTACATCACTTTTGTCTTCCGAAAGTTCATTTTTAATCCCACTTCTTTACTCTTGTCAGCAAGTTCCTGGATCATACTCTGTAGCTCTGATGGGGTAGTTGCAAAAATGACTATGTCATCAGCAAAACGAAGGTGGGTTAGATAATCTCCATTAATCTTTATCCCTTTGTTTTCCCAGTTCAGTGATTGAAAGACATTTTCCAATGTGGCATTAAAGAGCTTCGGAGATATGGTGTCACCTTGTCTCACTCCTTTTCCAATTTTTATGTGTGTTGTATTTTCAAACAGCCGAATCTTTGCACTTGCATTTTCATAGATGTTATTAATAATATTAATGTATGCATCTTCAATACCGCAGGATTTCAGAGTCATTGCAACTGCTGATGGTTTCACCGAATCAAAGGCTTTTTCATAATCGATAAAAGCCATGCACAATGGAAGCTCATATTCCCTCGCTCTTTCAATTAGTTCTCTCAGTACGTGGATATGGTCTATTCTGCTGTAGCCACTCCTGAATCCAGCTTGTTCTCTCGGTTGAGCCATGTCCAGTGTCACCTTCAAGCGGTGTGAAAGAACTTTAGTGAAGATTTTATAAACCACTGATAGGAGGCTGATAGGTCTGTAGTTCCTGAGATCCTCAATGTCACCTTTTTTATGTCGCAAGATCATTGTAGCGTTGTTGCAATCCTCAGGAATTTTCCCTTCATTAAGGCATCGAGTGAAAATTTGGGCGAGTACTGTTTCGATTTCTCCACTTGCTTCTTGTATGATGTCTACAGTAATTCCATCTTCTCCTGGAGCTTTTCCCCGCTTCATGTTCTTGATTGCATGTGCAACTTCTGCTGGAAGGACTGGAAGAACTCTGGTACCTTTCATGATGCCTGGAGTACATGTATCATCCCTTTCATATAATTTGGAGTAGAAATCTTTCACTCTTGTCAAAATTTCGCCTCTATTTCTTGTTACAGAACCATCTTCTTTTCTCAGTGCCATAATCTGTTTTTTCCCCTTACTGAGATGTCCCTTTGCTATCTTTAGGCTTTGGTTGTTTTCAATTGCTTTCCTTACTAGTTCACAGTTGAATTTCCTTACGTCTTCAGTGATACTTTTTCGTACTGTCTTGCATAGCTCTATATATTCCACTTTGGAAGTCACATCTTCTTTAGTTGTCCTCATCACTCTTCTTTTTTGCATCAACATTTTGGTTTTTCCTGATAATTTGTTCACATGCAATTTGTTCTTAGACCCAGCTAATTTTGTTGCTGTTTCCACAAGAGCTTTGGTTACTTTTCTGTTAACTTCACAAATATCCACTTCTTCCGATGTTAGGCCTTCTAAAGCAGAGAATCTGTTCTTCAGTTCCAATTTGAAGGTATTATGGTGTTTTTTAAGGTTACTTATGTCAATACATTTTGTTTGTCTTATGAGCTTGCTACGTTCGAGTTTAGTGTTGAGGTGCATCTTACATCTCACCAATCTATGGTCACTGACTGTGTTGAACTTGTTTAGCACACTGCAGTCTTCTATGACGAATTTTTTGTTACACATAATAAAATCAATTTCACTTGTCGTCCCATTTGGATGTCTCCATGTCCATTTCCTGTGTGGCTTTTTCTTGAAAAAGGAGTTCAAGATGAAAAACCCTTCTGCCTCTGCAAACTCTACAAGAGTATTTCCACGCTGGTTTCTGTTGCAGTGACCGAATTTACCTACTGAAGTTTCATTCTGTTGCCGTTGCCCTATTTTTGCATTGAAATCTCCCATAATTATTATCAAGTGCTGCTTACCTTTATTATTTAGATCATGAATTTCCTCATAAAATTCTTCAATTTCTTCTTCAGGATGACTTGTGGTTGGTGCATAAGTTTGAATAATCTGAGCCTGGTATCTTCTCGAGAGTTGGATAACGAGTCGTGCAGCTCTGTCAGAGGAACTTTCAACTTCTACAACTTTATCCTTCAGTTTCTTGTTTATTATAAATCTAACACCACTAGTTCTGCCAGTATCTGTTCCACGATAGTAGAAGAGATGTCCACTTTTCAGTTCAACGAGATCTTCTCCTTTTCTCCTTACCTCACTTAGCCCGACGATGTCCCACTTGATCCTTTGTAGTTCCTCTTCCAATTCAAGAAGCCTTGAATCAGATAATAGGGAGCGTCCGTTATACGTAGCCAAGGTCAGCATCAGATGGCAGCCTAGTTCGGTCCTCCGGGGATTCTTAGCACCCTCTGCCTTCATGTCGCACTGGCCGCTGCCTTGGCCAGATACATTCCAGCTGCCGGAGACTGAGGGCCAAGATTTAAGTTGTGGAGTCATTTTGGAGGGGTTTGGCCATAACTCACCACGCTGGCCAAGCGGGTTGGTGAGTGTGGGATAGCATTTCCTCTAATCCCGATGGTATAGTTATACCGCTATTGGCGGTCGTCAGAGCCCCTTTAGTGGGAACAGGATGTACCACGAGAAGGCGGGGTTGACATTTGTCAAGGAGAGGCTGTGATGTTACGCATCACCTGACCTTACATCCCAACGTTTCCATACGCAGCATTAAAGCTAAAGTAAACCTACGAAAATCGACAGTAAGTGATGTCGTGAAGAGATGGAAGCACGAAGGTGCAACTACAGCAAAAAAAACTTTCAGGAAGGCTACACAAACTGACGGGACGTTACAGAAATGTTAAGAAATCCCGTTGTTCCTCTGACGTTTTCATCGCTGCTGAAGTAGGAAATACTTGTAATGGCTCAATTAGTGCCATCACTATTGGCACAGAGTTGCATAATGTGGATTATTTTGGTAAAGCAGCGGCACACGAGTCACACATCACTACCTTGAATGCGAAGCGCCTTTTGGAGTTGTGTGTCTCTCGTCGTTACCGGACCATAGGCAAATAGAAGGCTGCCCTTTGGAGTGAAGAGTCACACTTTTCACTCTTCCAGTTATTTTTCGTGGATGGGACTCGGTCCGTTGATTATTATACCACTAATCATGAACTGTGAAGTGTACCTCGACGTTCTGGACCAACAGCCCGCTCAGAGTCCTGATCTTAATCCCATAAAACACCTCCGGGATGACCAGGAGCGAAGGATACGAAATCGACAACCACAAGGATCGTCTTCGCTCTCCACTCTGGCAACGGCTTTGTAGGAGGAATGGTGAGCCATTCCTGTCCAGACCTACCAGAAATTGGTTATGCCTCGACGTGTTGCTGCTGTCATGTAGACCGACTAATTACTAATTGCTATAATAAAGCTATTTGTCCCAAAATTTGTGGTGTCCGATTACTTTTGAAAATATAGTGTATGTGATTCACGCATATTTTCATTAATGTGGGTAGTTTTTATTGCATTAAGAACTCTAAATAAACACCTAGAAAGCCTTTTCTATTTATTTAGTTGAATCGCAGGATTGGAAAAAATAAATTCTTAAATCCCGAGATAGAAAAGTCCCGTTGAGATTGCGGCCCATATCCACTATAGAATTCCTTCACATTTGACAATCGATTCTGTCCTGAATTTCGTGACTCCTTTACTCGCTGTCCAGCCTACTACGGCCACGACTGAGCAACAGTCTCCTCATGTTTCGATTGTAGTAATAAATATAAAAAATACTAAGTACTAACTTTTTCAAGGGTCTGACAAACCAGATAATGAGTTTTTACAGCGAAGAAATGTTATCTATTTCAAAGTACTAAAGAACCTACCAGCTCTAAGAAATTTTAAATACAACTTAATTTAGTTCCTGATTATCAGTCATATAATTGAAATAAATTTTCAGTTTGAGATGCACACCAACTCAGCTTTCTCTAAATGCCATTGTAAACGCTGAACTACACACTATTTTAGAGGAGTTGCAATTTTTTTTATTGTGCTCACACAACTACCTTGATACAATTCTGTTTTTCTTTAAAACAAAACGGCCGCCCCGGTGGCGCAGAGGTCTAAGCGATGGCCTCTGATCATTCGTCCGAGTTGGGTCCGGGTTCGAATCCCGGTGAGGCATGGATGTTGTGTTTGTCTAACGGCACTAGCTCTCTCCCTTCCCTGGAACCAGTGACCATAAATTAGGGACGGCCGGCTGCTTATAGCCCATTGACTTGCTCATGGTGGTCATTAAACCTTAAAAAAAAAACGTGATTAATTTACTATCAACCAATGTTACGTTAGTTTGAATATAAAGCAACATATTGGATTCAGTGTTTCGATATCGTGTTCCCAGTTTTTACCTGTGGAGCACTTAAAATATCCCAGATTATTTTATAGATTGAAATGGTCTTTTAATGTATAGTTAATTCATTAATTTTATTGCTCTTTGCTGTTATTATATTCAAACTAAGAACGTTAGTTCTTAGTTTGAATATAATAACAGATTCCTGGTATTAGTTTGCCTACTTGTGGTTATGGTACTCCTAACCACAGTAGGCAAACTACTTTTAGAGAATAACATAAATGTTTAATCCATTTTATTAAATATCACGATGAGTTTTATCTGTCAGATGAGTCATGACTTGTTACCGTCACCTTCACCACCAAGCAGTTCTCTAACGCGAAGCACCCGGAGACACCCTACCAAGCACAATACAGCAGCAAATGACGAAAAGTAAAAGTTCCCGGGCCTCCCCGGTGGGGCAGTGGTCTAAGCGATAGCTTATGACCATTCGTCCGAGATGGATCCGGATTCGAATCCCGGTGAAGCATGGATGTTATGTTTGTCTAATGGCACTGGCTCCCTCTCTCTTCCCTGGGACAAGTGGCTCTAAATTTGAGACGGGGGACTGCTTATAGCCTACTGAGTTGCTCACGATGGTCGTTAAGCTCCCAATAAAAAAAAAGTTCCCGTGCACAGTACAGCAACAAATACCATGCACAGTACAGCAGCGTAAAGGTCGCGTGCTAATGTTGGCCAGTTCCCATCAGTCTTTGATAAATTTCAATCGTCCGCAATATTTCATTTCATGCACACGCCATTTAAAAGAAATTCAAATTTCATTGGAAATTTTTCCTGGTTTTAGGAGAGTTTAAAAAAATCCAGTTTCCCATTTTGACACATTTAAGAAACAAATCCTAAAGTTTGAGTAACTTTCCAAGATAGCGAAGCATTCATTTTATAGATGGAAGTGCATATGTTTGTATGATTCATTTTGAATAATGCACGCTAAAGGCTGTGTACTGCAGTTTTCATTCATTTTGGAAAAGGTGTGAGTTAGAGCTCGGTCGAGTTTGAAATATACACTGAAGAAATCAAGGGAGAACCGAAACGGATTTGTTGTGTTTTCGGGATATAAAATGCTCGAGTACACTTCGGAAACTGATCTGACACGGTCGTCTTCACATGAAAGCGTTCGATCTGCGGTATCACGTTCGATTGGATCAAGGGGAAGGCCGTGCAGAACTTATTGATTTCAGCATCTCACCGACCACCTGCCCTCAGGGCACGGGGCAAATATTGCACCTAATGTTGTTAGGCAATCTGCAGACCCTATCCTTTCCAGCTTCTTAATCATATCTTTGCTTCCTCACCGCGTCCTTCTTACCGATGTGTAATTCGCACACACAGAAAGCTCACGCAGTTGCTTAGAAAACGTAATTTAGAGAAAGAAAAGAGCGCATTTCTGTTTATCCATCTCTCAAAAGAAATATAAAAAATGGAGATTAAACATGTATATCTCTGTCTGTCAAGAATAAGATAAAATATCAATAGTAAACGATATGTATATATGTATTTAAAAGCAAAAGGCTTGTATATTGAATAGTAAACATATATATCCTTCTAATTCACATACACACTTGTACTTTTTGTATAAGCCCGTGTTTGATCGTGTGATTTCGCGGCACTGTGTAATGGAAACCAATGCACAAATGTCATGGCTAGTTCTTCATCTTGAAAACTTCTTCTCAATACGTCTTCTTCACTTGAAAGACATGGCAGAATTCGAATATGTGACCAATGGGTTGAAGTGTAAGAAATATAAAGTAAAAACAGTAACGAAAGAACTGGAAGAATTACGATAAAGCAAAAGTGTAGAGATGTGAGGTTTTGAAATATAATGGAACTTTTTGTTTCCCCTCTGTATTCATAGAATTTTATTTACAATTAATTTATGGCTCGATTATACAAAACAATAGTGAGGGACATGACGACAAAAAGAAACCAATAGTCAAAAACTTATTACAAAATGTGCAAGAAAATATCATATACCTTAAATATTCTCAGGAATTCAGATTATATATACAAATGATGATTTCAGGAAATATATTTCTGTCTTATTTGAGAGAGTTATTAATTACCCTACATGATAGCAAAACACAGAAAATACACAGACCAGCAAATTACAAAATGTCCAGTTTCCTGCTTCGGAAAGATTTCTACGTGATTTCAGGTCATCATACTTTGTCACACAATGATTTTTTTAATTCATAATAAGAAGTTTCATGTATCTCACTGTCCAGATGCTCATGTCCTAATATAGAAGTTGAACCTAATTACGTATAGGTCACTATTATGTATAATATCATTTGGAAAGGGTCGTTGTAAAATTGGTGGGTAAACGCTGGAGTATTATTATGAATAACATCGTTGTAAAAAGTCATTTATAAATTTGAATCATAGTGTGATTTAGCACTAGCTGCGTTTACGGTATCTAGAAATAACTACCTTTGCTTAACAGAGTCACTTTAGAGAATGGGCAATTAATGTTCACTGAAGTACCGAAAGATATGGGATACGTACCTAGTATCGTATAGGAGCTCCTCAAGCTCGGAGAAGTGCAGCACCTCGACGTGACATCGATTCCACAAGTGGCCGGAAGACTTCTGGTGAGACCTTGAGCCATGCCATCTGAGCAGCCGCCCACAGATTCCTGGTATTTGTAGGTGCATGATCTTGGGTGAAAATCGGTCTCTCCACCACGTCCCATAAGTGATCTATTGGGTTCATGTCGAGCGAACGTTGGGGCCACATCATCTGCCTGAACTGTCCAGAATGTTCCTCGAACCATTTTGGACAACTTGGGTCCGATGACATGGTACATTGTCAGCCTGGAAAACCCCATTGTTGTTGGGGTATATGAAGTCCATGAAGAGCTGCAAATGGTCACCAAGCACAACACCATAGCGATTACCGGTTAATGACGTGTTTATGAGGACCAGAGGACCCAAACCGTGCCCCACAAAGACATCCCAAACATGAAATGAACCACCACCAGCTTGCAGAGTGCCTTGTTGACAGCTTGTGTGCAAGGCCTCATGGGGTCTGCACCACATCCGAACCCTACCATCAGCTCGTAACAACTGGTAGCGTGACTCATCGGACCACGCCACATGATGCCAGCCTTCCAGGATCACATTACCGTGTTCAGGGGCCCAGGTGAGGCGCTGTGTCCGATCTCGTGGTTTTAACAAAAGCACCGTGGTGGGTTTTTTGCTTCCAAACCCGAAGGATGCTAAATTACGCTGCACTGACCTGATGGATGTCTCTCGTACCTCCTGTATTGAATGTGGATGTTATTTGAGACAGTTTCATTTGTCTGTTAGCATGGACAATCGTGATCAGATGCTGCTGGTCACGGTCATTCAGCACCCGTTGTCGGCTACTGCGCTGTCCACGGTGCGTGGTAATGCCTTCCATGAGGTATTCTCGGTGCACACGTGGTGACACTGTGGATCGAGGAATGTTGAATGTTCGCACAACTTCGGAAATTGAATGTCCCATCCGTCTGGCTCCCACTACCATGCCTCGTCCAAACTCCGATAATTCACGTCGGCTTGCCATAATCCTACTGACGATTGTTCAACCTGATTCACGAAATTACTCCTCGCAACAGATATAAATTGTGGTAAGCTTCGCACAACAAATAAAAATTGTGGCAGTCAAATTTTTAACTGGCGCTGTCTTTATACGACGGAAGCACCAGTTAAAAATTTGCGTAATGCTATCCCATGACATTTGGCACTTCAGTGTATATTTAATTCACATTGCATCCCTTCATGTCAAAGCGTATCCAATTCTTTCATTCATCTCCTTAAGTGACAAGATCGTCGTTTTGTGATCTCGATATAAGTATGTAACTGTGCCCTTAAGTATTCTGGTAGAAGTATTTTTTTCGCAGTCGAAGGTGTGTCAAATAAGGACACAATTTATTTAGCCTTTGCCTCGCCCAATAGAGCAAATTATGCCCTAACGAACTTAAAGTACGTTAGAGATGCGTGTGCCCTACCGTTCCATTCACACATAAAGCTGCAAAACTTTGTATACTCCAGTTGCATGTCTAGCAAAAGGGCAATGACCTTAAGGTCCCCACAAATTTACCACTGGAAGTCACAATACTTGATGTCTTCGAGAAGTTCATATTTGAGTACGACTCGTTTATGCGAACTGCATAGCCAACAGGAACTGAGAGAAGCTCATTTCTAATGTGTATTAGAATAGCTTTTAAACTCAGAATCGATGAGGTTTGTGATCCATGTCCATTGCTTATATTAGCCCGCTTATGTTGGTGCATGCAACAAATGTGTATTTCATAGTAAGAAAAAGGTTACATCTCTCTGCCTACTCTAGTAGATGGATATTTTACTTCATTTTTAGAATATTCCACTGCTGCAATCTTGAGGCCAAAACTTCTGATTTACTTGTTGAATGATCCAAACCGAGGAGATCACTCAGCTCATTTTGTTGTGTTTTATGTGGTTCAGTAGTGAGAAAATGGACATTGAACTTAGGGTGCGTAGAAGTATTTGACTCAGACTACCTACCTTTACAACCACCTTCGTCCTCCTTTTTTGGTGGTTCACGTACAGGAACGCCTTGCCCACGTGGTACTGGACGTATAGCTGATGGTAGGTTAGGGTAGGTCACTACCAAATTTTTACTCTTTGAAAAACTCTTACTTTAGAGAAGGCATCGAAGAAAAGTAGCAATCGGTTACATGATCTGTAGGCTCTGTTCATATCACTGGCACAGCGAAAGGCATAGAGCGTCTTTTGCCGTTTATCCAAATTATGATATTGCAAACACAGTTGTTACAACATACATGCGGCCATTTTTTTTTTATTTGGTAACCAACCGTGCACCCAAAGTAATAATAGCAAGCCCTCCATATTAGAGGCATTATGGTGTGCTTCAGTATGGAAAATGTCACTTCCCCACACAAATAAAAGACAGCACTATTAACACATACACATGGCATATTTGTCTAAAAGAGGAAAACTATAAAAACACGCTCAAAATGGCTAAGGAGATGATAAGTGTATTATAAACCGAATAAAAATGCGGTTAAGAAATTAAAACTGCCTACTCATGTCCAAACTCTTACAGCCTTATAATGCCATCTCGTAGTAAATTATATCCCTAATTTCTGGTAATTTACTTTTTGATCGTTAAACAGTGTATCATGAAAAAAATCAGTAAGATTTAACTGTGTAGATAAATGATATATTTTGCTTGTTGACCAGCGTAATCCATAATTATACGAGTTAGATTCAAATGAAAAAATATTATGCATTCAGCTAAATGTTCTTCATTGTGTACCATACGTGTACGTAATATGAAATTCAAAGGCACAGCATTAAAACTAAAGGACCTTTTAATTAGATACTAATTAGAGAAGGTCATATTTTACTTATAATTTTGGAAATTAGGGCCTGGACTAATTGTTTCGTAATTCTTCTTCAAATAATACATGTAGTTACCATAATTTGAAGAGTTGGGTTCGCTTGTGTGAAAGCATTCCTTTAGCAAAATTTAGTTTAATTGATTATATACCCCAGCAAAAACAGTATTGCTGGGCCAGCAGTGGGCCATTACTGGCAGCCAGCACTGCCAGCAATGCTCCAGCACTATGTTGCCGCTGCCGAACCGTCAATAAAATGTCCGGGCGGCTAACAGAAGGGCCAGCAGTTCAGACCATCAGCTGGCCAACAGTTGGCACCCCATCAGTTGTCATATGCCATAACAGGGCCATCAGTTGTCCATCACAGGCAGTAGCTGCCACAAGTGGCCCTTCAGTGGCCCTGCAAGTACTTGCCAGAAATGATGGCTAGCCTAATGTGGTCCGCTAGTGGGCCGTTAGTGGCAGCCAGCAACCACGTGACGTAACTGGTGGCTTGCCGAATCTTGTCCGCCAATTTCCCAGTAGTAGCAATAAAAAGAAAAAAGCAAGGATAACCGCAGTTCCCTAAAGCTACAATTTTTTTTCTACCCTTACAAAGCTTGTGAATTAACGCACTGCGCTGGGGAAATTTTCTCGACAGCCCGGAAAAACACCGTTTGCATCTAACTAGATTCGATCCTGGGCCGTTTACGTGGAAGCCGCGCTCGCTACCGACCTGACTAATTCACTACCCTCGGATGTGTGCTAGAAGCTATCTGTTTGGCATGCAATTTGTAATCGAATGCTTCCCTCTTTCATTTTACAATATTGCAAGGTATTTTTCATAAAAGTCAGTTTCATATAATTGATAAATTAATGTTTTCAACGTAACAATAGTTTTTTTTTACCTTAAGGGAACTTCACTTATTTTCAAGGCGTGTACATACTTAGGAGTCGCTTTCCAAAGTTTTGTACTGTCCTTGCCGTCTTGAAAAGAGATTGTTGAATAAATATATATTTACCCGAGTTCCTGTCACATTCTGTTACATTTTTAACGTTATGTCTTTCCTTTCCGTTGTCCGAAGCTACATTTGTTTTAAAGAGTAAAAGTTATTTTATTTTACTTGTTATTTTTAGAAGCGAATTCCTCCCAGTCTTGTGTATTCAACCCATGGATGAGTACACCAGATAGCTTTGCTTTTCTTTTTCTTTCAAATAATTAATAAATTTTGTACACGTATAATTCTTTTTTTTTCCAACAAACGCTATTTTAATGGTTTTCCAGGATATGTGTTTCAAGCGGTTTCAAATTTTTTCTTGTTATTCATCGACTCCATTCCATGAATTGTTATTCATGGGAATGGAGTGGGCGTATTTCATGGCTGTAATCTAGTATTTCACGGCTTAATCTGATATCTTCGTCGACGTAAAATTTCATTAGGAAATTATTTCGCCTCTCCACATATGGATTTTTTCTTAAAATCCACTAAAATAACACGATGGCGATAGCGTCGTCTTCAACTAACTGGTACCATGAGAGACACAGCAAGTGTTACTTCTGTACATGCGCAGTCCCGATGCTTCCACCTGCTGTTGGGGGTTGCATTGGTTGCCAGCAACGGGCCACTAGTGGCACTTGCTTGGAGGCCCACAATTCACGGCGATGCTGCAGGGCCATCAATGGCTCGCCAACTGATAGCGCTGCCACCAACGGACCACTACCGGGCCGTGAGCGGCAGATTTCAGCCAGCAGTGACCCATCACTGCCAGCTGGTGACCAGCAGTTTCCCAGCACTTGTGTTTTTGTTGGGACACTCCTGGAGACCCAAAATGCAACACCAAGAAGCAAGCATCCGATTGGCCTGAAATTCGCAGCATGCGTCGCCCACGAGAGGACATGCAAACGATTAGCATTGCAGGGCATATACAAATCATGTACGCCCGGCACACCACCGAGAAGCACTATACGAAAGGTGCACAGAAGGCGGGGTGTAAGTAGTGGAAGTGTGCTGTGCTGCCGGACCTGTGCGTGGGAAGCTTCCTAAAGCCTCGTCACAGAATACGGCAGTCATTCCAGCACGTTTCGGAGTTCGACAGAGGACGAATAGTGGCATATCGCGACAGCGGTTTATGGTACCGAGACATCGGCGCCCGTGTGGGACGAAATCCAGCCACAATGAGGCGAGTATGGATTCGGTGGGTGCAGGAGGGACGGACGGACCGACGTGAGCGATTGTCGCACACGCAGCACACCACCGAATGAGAGGACCGGCATGTTGTGGGGGAAGGCATTGACGGCTCGCACCGTCACATCACGAACGTTAGCGCAGTAATTAGTGTGTGTTGCGCAACAACCTGTGTCAGCCAAAATCGTTCGACGTCGTCTGCAGGAGCGGGGACTTGTCGTACGGCGCCCATTGCTCTCATTACCATTGACGTTACACCACCGTGAACGCCGCACCTGGACAACGGAATGGCACGACATTGTTTTCTCCGACGAATCCAGCTTCTGCCTGTAACACCACGATGGTCGGATCCGTGTGTGGCGGCACCACGGTGAGAGACTGTATGACGCCTGCATTATGTATCGCCACAGTGGTCCGTCGCCTGGCGTTATGGTTTGGGGCGCAATAGGATATGGCACCCGCACCCCTCTGGTACGCATCGCCGGTACACTCAACAACCACTGCTACATCTCCGACGTTTTGTAGCCTGCAGTCCTCCCTTACCTGCAGGACCTGCCAGCGGCTACGTTTCAACAGGACAATGCGCGCCCGCACGTGGCACGCATCGTGCAACAACTGTTCACGGCCCACCAGGTGTCACTGCTGCCGTGACCCGCCTGTTCTCCTGATATCTCGCCCATCGAACACGTCTGGTCGCTGATCGGAAACCGAGTGGCCCGGCAAGCACCAACCGCGGCTACGCCTGATGAACTGTGGCAACGTGTGGAAGCAGCCTGGACCGACATACCCCAAGCCCACATCCAAAGCCTCTTTCGTTCGATGCCGCGGCGTGTAGCGGCCGTCATTGCCAGCCATGGGGGCCACACGAACTATTGATGTCTGCGTGTTTCGCAAGTCGCACGGGTCTGTAAGCTCAATCGTTTCATCTTTGTATATGTTGTTATGTGTCCAGTAAATCTGGTTTTGCTATCTCGTGTCCTTCTTGGTGTTGCATTTTGGGTGGCCTCAAATTAATTACTCAAAACAAAGTACAGGAAGACAAAATAATTGAAAAAGTATTATTTTGTTAATATACATGACAATGAAATGATACTTAGGCTTCCCGGTGGCACAGTGGTTTAAGCTGGGGCTTATGATCGTTCGTCCATACGTGCCCGCATTCGAATCCCGGTGTGGCCTGGATGTTTTGTTTACCTAACGGCACTGGCTCCCTCCGTTTCCGGGAAGCTGTTACCCTGAATAAATGATGGGCGACTGCTTATATCCATTGAGTTTCTCACGGTGGTCGTTAATTCCCACCCTTAAAAAAGGTATCATTTGTTTGTGAAGCTGCGCAGTCAGTGTCAGCAAAACCATGCGTTTGCTGTAAGAATAGATATTCTTGTTTTTATTTTTTTAATTTTTGACATGATCATATAAACAATATCTCATGTAGCCTATATCTGACTTGAGTTAATACAAAGATGCTTCTGAAATATGGCTGCCCAGTAGCCTATGAGCAAAACGCAAAGTAAAACTCTACATTGTGATTCGATTGTCCTTCAAGAGATACCGTCATTTTAACGGCAAATTTGATTCTGGGTTTTTAGAATGTAAATTAAATTTATTTCTATTTACTTGTTAACGTTAATTGCTTAAGTTCTTTTTTTTCATAGCTTTTTTTTTGTTGTTGGTTCTTTTTAACGACATGGTTTATAATGAGCATACGAAGTGATGCTTACTGAACGTCGACAGTATTATTGTGTTACGAACAGTTCCCAAATCCTTTTTTTAACCAATCTACTGATATTAACTTTATAAGGTGGCTGTCGTCAGGAAAGAAAAGTATGTCATCAGAATCTTCCTGAATCTTATTGTTTCATTTATTTACTTTTTTTTTTTGCTAACATTTCAGTAAAACAACAAAACCGAAGCAGCTCCTTCTCTTGACACGCGATTTTCTCAACTTTATTTTTGTGATCTATGGGACAGAATGAACGCCAATATATATAGTTGATGTTTTGCGCATTTGTTTTTATTCGAGTAAGGGCATTTTTCCTCATAGGGAGAAGATTGAGAAAACAGAGCTTTGATGAAGGGGAGCGGAAGGATGAAGGATCGTTTGTAGATTAAACAAGAGAAAAAAAGCAAAAACTTAGTGACAATGGCAAAGAGTGAGGTTGCACAGCAGAAGAAGGGAAATGAAGAATGATTTTTTGGGGGATGAGATTCAGACAGGGGGACTGAAGAGGGCAAAAAGACTGATAACACAATGTGTATACATGCACACACACACACCACTTTTATTTCCTAGTATTTGATTTATTTAGTCCTTCGTATGTAGGCAAGGGTTTTTTTCCTCCGAGACCCGCGTGCATTGCAAATGAATTTGGGTTCGTCGATGGTGATTTCATATCACTTAGACTGACAGTTGATTACCGTAAAGAAGAATGGATGGAATTTTCATGACTGTCAAACCCACTGATATAAATACATGCATTTTTTCTTTTTTCCTCTCTTCCTTATGAAATGACAGAGAACAGCTCGACCAATCGATGTACTCTGCAGAAACCTCACTCTAAAAAAAGGGGGAAATCGCATATCTTCAATGCACAAAGTCATCGTTGAGTTCATTTTATTGAAAATTAAATTCGGGAAAAATTAAAGGTAAAAGTCATTATTCATTAAATTATACATAATCATATAAAAAAGAATGTGACAGAAAGAACGGGTGAAAATCAATGGCGTAATTAATCTTAAGAACGTGAAATTAATAAATTGTATTAACAATATACAGTAAAAAATTTAAAATAAATAACGTCAAAAATTGCAACGCAAACTTCGATCAATATATACGATGACAAGGAAATGCACATTTCTAAGCTGTTCGTTCCAAATCTCGTGTTTTCATTTTTATGTTATTTACTTCCGTTACATGACACCAGCCATTTTTGGCAAAAGAAAAAATAATCATCATATTTCCTCAAACATACAGAGAAGCCCATGGAAGTAAAAATATCACGTTACCTGCAAAAAATCCAAACCATCTATCTCAACAATTCACTTGTGATGTGAAATGCAACTTACGCCGAGTTGGTAGCACAGGTTGTCGAAGAAAAGTTTGAATTTCACTGAAAAAATGTTCATCCGAGTAGAATATGAGTAAGTTCTCATCTCTAGAGGCTGTTTCAAGTTCCACATACACGTTGGATCCTGATGTGTCAAGATGATTTCGATAACTATTTCATCCAAAGGCAATAAACTGCTACTAAAGTGCACGTTTTAAAACAGGAAAATAAAATTTGACATACGGATATGCACTTTTAGTTTCACATTTCCCTACCAGCTCTGATAGGAAATGAACAATTACAATAATTACCATATCAATACAGGATATCTAAAAAAGAATACGTGGTTCTCGTTTCAAGTTGCAAATCTGCATATAGATGTCATTCATTTAGTTGGTTGTTAGGGTGAATGATTTGTGTCTTTTGAATCCATAACATAAAATCCTGCAGAAATGAATGAGTTTTAAATAAAAAGTTTTATAAATATCACAATTTTTCCCTCTTGTGGTGAGATTCCGTAATAGTTTTAATTGCTTCGTTCTGATTTGCAATTTAAGGTAGTTAGCTTACGGAAGGTTTGACCAGATGGTCTGAACTGATGCCAAAACATTTACATCATTTTACTAGAAAAAGTCGCATCTATAGTAGTAATTTTAAGAAAGAATAAATGAAATAAATAAAACAAATGAATTGGAAGGAGTTGAATAAGTAAATGAACTAAATTAAGTAAATTGAGTGAATAAGTTGAAAATAAATATTAAAACTAAATAAAATAAATAAATAAATAAAAAGTAATGCGTGGATATGAAGAGACAGATAGGTTCATTACTAAGACATTTGGTTGATTGGTTAGCGTGTCGGATGTTGAGTTAGTTAGATATACTTAGCGTGCACAGCAATTGTAACTTCAGCTTTGCTACGCAAAAATATTTTGAAATACTGTTTTCATGCGTAGATTGCCCTGAAGCGAAGAGCTGTTGACAAAAAGCCGACCAGCTGGCCGAGTGAATAGAAAGATGAGCCTCTGAGTAATTAATTGTCCGAGTCAGACGGGAGTCTTGGATGCGACATAAACGGTGTATTTGTTTTACGACGCTGGTTCTGCACCTTTCTTCGAACCAATGATCCTAAATTTGTGATTTTAGCCTTAGATGCTCGTATTAGTCGTTAAACTCAGAGGCAAAACAAAACAATCTCTACAAAATAGTTGTATATCGAAAGTACCCAAACTAAGAAGCACCTATTTGGCATAGTTACACGAATATATATGCTATAACATAAGAAACTAAATTTTTATCACGAAAGATACCATTTTATAAAAACACATATATGTCTAAAGAAAAATAAAAACGTGAATTAGCTGGAATTCAGATGTTTCGTTTCCTTTCTGTTTTAGCAAGATTTGAATGCATGTGTTTACAGATATTTACCATATGTGAAAATATATATTAAACATCTTTTAAAAGGATATATGAAAATAAATGGCAAATATCATTTTATTAAAAACCATATATGCCTTAAGAAAAAGAAAAACACGATATTATCTGGAAGTCTGATGTTTCCTTTCTGTTTCAGCAAGATTTAAATGTAATCTGCGAGACTAAAAAAATCAACTTATTGTTCTCTGTTTCCTGTTCTTGCAATAAATAAACACGTGTCAAAGTTTGGATCAATGAAGTGATTTTGTGAATTTCTTTATTTCAGTACAGCACCTCTAGGAAAATAAGAAACTGCCATGAATGATGTGATGTGATGCTCGTTTCTTACGAATGAAGTAAGTGTTCGCTAATGATTTTAATGTATAAGCAGAGACATGCTCTTCTCTCTTAAATGATTTTTCAGTCGAATGAATTTTTTGAAGTAATCCTGCAAAAACAGAGCCATTTAAACATATATCAGTGTCCAATATCTGGATTCTACACTTTCTTCTTCTCTCTCTGGAACCTGGAAGTTTAGCAAAATTCAGAAGTATGCAGATTCAGTCAGGAAGTAATTCTGTTGTTGTGTTAAAGTGGTAGTATGCATTCTCGGTGCTCTACCTTCAAAGGAATTTCAATGATGTCCTGAATGTTTGTTAAGTCTTAGGGAAAAGTGTCGTGTTATTCCAAGAAAGCACATTTAGAGCACTTAAGAAACTTTTAAAATTACCATTTAAAAATAAAAATATTAAAATAACTGTAAGTCGAAATAATTCCTGATACATTACGTTAGATTTCCTTAAATCTTATTAATTACACGAATAAGAAGCTCAAACGTGTGACACTATATTACCCAACTCAAGATTTCCCCTTAAGTTGAAGAAAACATAGAGAACCTACATGCACCCACATTTTAATTCTGAGATTAATTTTGTTTTATCTTTCGTGTGTTATTCACATTTGAAGAACAGATGTCTGTAGATACAATATTTTTTCATAACATTTTCTTCTTTCCTATTGCAACTTATTTTGTTTTACGGAATATTCAGATCCTAAGGTTTTTTTTATGGCATTAATAAATTAGTAACAAAATTGGGTGCTTTATCTGTATTTTGCCCGGAATTTCTTAATGTCAGTGGATTTTCTTGTGAAGGAATTATTTTGAATGTTACACTATTTGAACGTAACATCGATATATCATATTTCTTTAAATTATAAACGCAGCTCAGTTTCTATGCTCTTAAACTTCGCAACTTGTTGTGTTGATTTCATAAATCAATGATTGTTTATCAAAATGATTTTGCTTTGAATGAGACTTTAAATAGTATTTGAATTTTATAATTCCCCAAATCTAATGTACGTAAAACAAATATTATTTAGTATTTTAGCGGATGTCTATTGTTTTTCCTATTATATTAAAAATATATGGGTAGGTGAGTCTGAAGTTTACGAAAGAAATTGTCAGTTTGAATACTCACTTCTTCGGATAGAGAGCAAAAGCCTGTAAATCAATATCTACTATAAAGCTCTGAAGTAGAAATGTGCCTAAATGATACATAACTCTGTTAACATGAAAAAACTGGCAAACATTTTTTTAGAAATAAAGGCTGGGTTAGCGTTAAGGTCATCTGTCTCTTGCTTCGTTCTTTAAAACGAGATAATCTCGTAGATGAAGAGCGGTGCCAACAAGGGTTTTGATTGATACCTAGTGCTCTAGACGACAGCCGAGTCAGCCTTGTTGCCTGTCCAAACACGAGAAATATGATCCGCAGCTCATTATGGCGAAGCGTAGCATATAGACACAGGACTTGACTGCTTTCCAACTCTGAATCCCATTCTGAGCCATCAAGTCACTTGACAGACAGCGCCACGCATGGCGGAGGAATCAAATTCCGGCACCACATGCTTCCTCTGCTCCTTTGCCTTCCTATTTTCTGTTTCCTTCTCAGCATGTATTTTAATACCCTTCAGCCAGTACTTTTATTTAGCTATATTATCGGGAGTCGGTGGTTGTCCTTTTCTCTTTCTATTTTTTAACTCCTACTTTTCCCATGCTTTTTTTAGTTATCGTAATTTGCAGGAGAATTTACACTTCCTGCCTGCTTTTAGGATGTATAGCATGCAAGAGGGTGGGAATTACGATGTAAAACGAATCCGAAGTCAGCTGCATGAAGAAGCCATCATCACCCGTTTTCGAATCAGAGTTGCACTTCTCCCACTTCCTTATGGCAGAACAAACTGTGGTAGCAAGACACACGGGAGAAAACTACGAAGTAAATTGTTTATACTTGTGGCACAGTCGGCTCCTAACCATATCTATGAGCGTCACTGAATTGCTCTGTTGTTTCTGAAATAATCGCTTAGTTCAGCACATCATGGCCGAGTGTGAAGGTTTGTCAGAAAACATCAACTGTTACAGTGAGAAATATTATTTCAGAACAAGCATATTCACTCAAAGGAGACTTCAGAGTCAGACACGATTGTGAGTAGTTTCACCTCTACGGTGAAATTCGATTTGAATGGAACTTTGAAGAGAACGGCCAGAAATCTTGGGCTACTACGGCTTAGTTTCACAGATAACGAAATCTACTGTCAAAAAGACTGGATGTTCAGGATTCGGAGAGTACATAAGCTTTAAAACCTCACAAGTGGGTTTTCGGAAGCGTTCATTTTGGTTTAATCAATTTCTACACACCATTTCACTTCTCACCCAAATCACCATATTTATATATGTATAAAACGTGTACATATTCGATTTTCAAAGATAATCCTATTGTAAATCTCGTCTGAATGGGGCACTTAAACATTTTTTTTAAATCTTGATATCGCAATAAGAAATATCTTAAATTATTAACTTACAGGAGCCTCGTCTCAGAGATCCAACAATGAAAACATTTCATTTAGTATAATGAGGTGCGTCATTTATAGATAAAAAAATGGCAAAACAGACACAAAACGAGAGTCGCAAAATTATGGCATTTAATGCGAATTTACAATGATAAGAGACATCTAGTAGAGAACTAACCGTTCATCAGCGTAATGAGGAGCAAAATTTTTCAGAAAGACGAAAATAGGTAGATCTTATTTCTGCCGTTATGGGAGTAGGATGCGACCATCATTGCTGACTGTGACCTATGTACACTCACTGGCCAAAAATTATAATATTTAGTCGGAAGTTAAGATACCCTTGTTGCGAATAACTGCAAGTTTGCGACGTGGCATGAATTATATGACGTGCTTGAGTTCGTTTTGTTCTAAAGATAGCAATTCGTAGAGCAAAATGAGTCATACCTCTGTCAGTTTTGACGGAAGCGGACATCGTCGCTGAACAGCTCCTTCCAGCATGTACCACACGTTCTTAATATTATTCAATTATTCATATCAAGAGAGTGTAGAGGTAAGAGAAGATGGTGGACGTACTCTTCGTGCTTTTCAAACACTTCTTGCAGGACTTTGGAATGATATGATGCTGCATTGTCATTCAGAAAGATACCACAATTTAGAAAACTGTTTTGGTCTAACAAAATACTCAGGTATTTCGAGGATGCCATCTTAGTTTCCCATAGTAGCAGCAGACCCAGTCCGTACCAACAGAACATCCTCTAAGGCTCTTCCAGATGCTTGGATTTTGTTCGCCAGGAATGTCGGGTTTGTCTCTTCATTAAGTTCTTGACACATTCTCTGCCAACCATCAGTGTGAAACAACGCATAACTTAATTCATGGGATCACATTATTTTTTTCCATTTCCCTACTGTCCATTCACGAAGTACTTTACATCACTGTAAACGAAATTTCTGTTTTTTTGTTAAGACCAACGGCTTTCGAATGGGCAGACTCAATTTCTATAACTCCCTAAGCATGGTTTGGGTGTAGAAATGGGCTGCTCCTGACTTTCGTGGTCAGCTGCTGTACACTGCAAGACCTGTTCTTCCGTACAATCTCCTCACATCTCGAAGGTTGTTATGCTCTGTAAGTCTTTTATTTATTCCGGGCTGAACGACTACCGTGAGCAACTCGATGGGCTATAAGCAGTCGCCCGTCCCTAATTTAGGGCCGCTGGTTCCAGAGAAGAGAGGCAGCCAGTGCCGTAAGAAAAACACAACATCCATACCTCCCTGGAATTTGAACCCAGACCCATTTCGGACGAATGGTCAGAAGCTAGCGCTTAAACTATTGTACCACTGAAGCAGACCTCTTTAAGCCTAGTTTTAAGGCCACATTTATTTACGCCTTTTGGATATGGAAGATAGGCTTGTATTCGAGCTGTTAAACAATTTTAAATTAATCATTCTTGAGAAATTAGTATTTTTTTTTATTTTATTAATCGTGGCTGCCGTTAAACGTAGGCCTACGATAGAAGCTTTTACGAATTTCAGCAGATCCCGGGTTTTTTTCAATGTTCATTTGAGTTATTTCAGCGAATATGCTAAAAGTTTTTTTATAAAGGGCAAGGCGAAACGGCATCATCGCACAAGACTCTTTCAATTGAACATTACTATGTGTATATTGGTGTGTATTGCCTGTGACTGTCTTATCATAAAAGTTCGTAATATTTTGGCTAGTGTGTGTATATGCTAGTTATTGCACACACAATGGTATTCTCAACGCTCATTACAATAATTCTGAGCAATTATACCACCAGAGTTCTTATACCAACATATACTTAGCAAAGATTCTATGCAGCCACCACAGTCAGAGCTGCCCATGTAGTTAACTACATTTTACTGTTTGTTACAATCACATCCGGATTGTAGTATACCTACTCTATTTTTTTCTTAATATCATTCCTTTAATCAACAATTATCTTCTACATAGTTTTCGGAAGTTCACAAATCGTTCCTCCACGCAAAAAAAAATTAACCTGAAAATTCTTAAGCTTAAGATTGATTTGAAGATGTCACTGTGAATCCATAGTTTTGCTGAATGTCTGCAACTGATTCTTTCCTTAGTCTTCAAATTTCACAGCGGTTAGTAAAGAAAATTCACATGCAATTCCGAGTTTTTAAGAGCAACTACTGGAATGCTAAAACTCGAAGACCCAACTGCGCCTCTGATCACAGTTTTCAACGTATTCACGAGCCGTTTTCACCGCTAAGTACCTTCTGCTTTTCTGAAATAGCACTTTACCATAAATAAATCAAACCGTTATCACCAATTACGGTCCTGAAACTTTCTGTTTATTGCAGCCATTTAAAACTAAAAACAGTTTTCATTAACCGTACAGGAATATGTCGTCTAATCAGTTTATCAAGAGAACTCTCGGATTGTTATGACAATGAATGGAACATAAAAATGGTGCAATTGTTGAAGCAGCAGTTGCATGTGAGAACTGGGCTTGTGGAATGTTAAACCAGACAAAATCTCATGCTCTCAGACCCACCGCCTATTGTTCATCAGACTTCAAGAATATGAAACTAAAATACATCAAATGAATTCTGTCTCACGTATTATGTTCCTACATTTGACCAAAATGTTTTAAATATTAAGACGTCATTGCATGTATGAATGCAATACACGTGGAACTGTGAGTGAAAATCTCTTATTAAAAGGTTTTTATGCGAATCAATAGAATTGTCTATCCTGGAAGAACTAAAAGCTCTTATTTCTCTAGAGACAGCTTTCATTTCCTTGCAATTTGATAATTTCTCGTGCCATATTTTAATGCTTTAGATTTTCCCCCAGTTCTGTAGATAGGTTATATCATATTCAGTATAAGCTTTTTCAGTGCATTTTCCTGGCGAAGTTGCTTCTTAAAATTTGACATTTATTCAGAACGTTCGTTTCCAATACATATACATATTATTTTTTCTTTTGTGTCACTGTATTAGTTAACACCTTTAGTCAGCTTCACTTGGATCAGACGTTATCCACTAGCGGTATGGATGGTAGCTTTCGAAATTCTTGACTTTCTGTGCTCCTTAATACCTAAACTATATTAAAAGGCTAGAAGTTCGGTTTTCCTTGCAATGTGCTTTTGCATTCTAACAAAAAAATGTTTGTTTGCTAGCTAATGCATTTTGAACTAAGGAATTCATAAAGGTGCACTGCTTTTGGGCCCCCCGATGGCGCAGTGGTCTAAGCGCTGGCTTATGAACATCCTCCAAGATAGATCCTGGTTCAAATTTCGGTGAGGCGTGGATGTTGTGTTTGTCTTACGGCACTTTCTCTCTCCCTTCCCCGGAGTGAGCGGCTTAAATTAGGGACGGGCGACTGCTTATAGCCCATCGAGTTGCTCACAGTGGTCATTAAACACAAAAACCAAAACTGCTTTCGAAAAGAAAACGTGAATATTCTGTTGAAATGGTTTTCACTTGAAACATTTTGAAACTTTTTTGTTAATTTCAGTTATGTAAAATTTGTTCGTCATATTTTCTGTGAATAAGCTCTTTTCTTCTTCAATTTTTCTGGTTTTGCTGTTGATGTACGAATTAACTATATCAGAAAAACGTTTTAGGTTGGAATTTGATCAATAAGAATTTAGCTCTGATATCTGCGGTCTATATTGTTTCAAATATCAGCAAAACACACACACAAACACAACAGGGCCGCAAACTATAAGATTTAATAAGTAGAAAACCCGTAATGCATGTAATGATTATAAAATAGTCTCCTAAACCTTATTCAGCCGCCCCAGTGTTCTGGTGGTGTGAGGCACTTGTTTCGTTTGAGACGGGTCCAGGTTCGAGTCCAGAAAGAAGCGTTGTTGGTGTGCTGTCTCACGGCTCTATCCATGTTTCTTCCCTGAAATCACTGGCCCCAAGTTTGGTAGAAACGGCACTTATAACCGTTTGAGTTGCTTGTGGAGGTCGATAAATCTCAAAAGAAAACAATATACAATGATGATGTATCATAAATTGCATATTTTCTGTATGAGCTTAAGCCACTTAATTTAGAAGTGAATTTAGAGCTTCTTTATTGGTTCATTGCTGTACTTACGATATTTACCATTTTATTTTTCCTGGTTGTTTTGTGAATTCGACCAATTTCACGTATAAAATAAAAATAACAAAAAAGAATCATACCTATTCCTGCAGCCTAATCAATTTTGCAAATAAACTACTTGATGTTTTATTTTTCCCGTTTCATTGATCAAATAAAAAAATTTCGCAGTTAGGTCTTCGTCTTTCAAAATGCATGAACAGAGCCGTTTGGTTGTCGATGTATTTGGGGGATCATCACTCTGTAAACTCTTTACTTTACGAAGGAAATATACACGTGGGAATAAAAGTCAAAATTCAATAACATTTTTCGACGCATTGATAATCTCTGATAAATTATTTTCTATAACATCATCTGAAATTCATTTCAGTAATTACTTTACCCAAAGTAAAACATCATTGAAGCTCAAAGCTTTTCCCTTTGATTTCTTAGTGTAATTAACGATTTGAAAGGTCATGTAAGCTATAATTGATAGTCGTTGCCAAGGTGATCGATTTGACGAGTTTGATTGGCGCTTCCATTTATTCTGAGTGTCATACAAGTACGCCTTCTGTTCTGGTTTCAGCGTAACCAGTCGCAACTGCAGTCGTCACCTGACACCGCTTCCGCTCGAAATTTCCATCCGTCATAAACTCCTATGAAATGCCTAATTAATCCTTACTGTGTCCCGAGCGAATCATCGCTCACGCGTCCGAATTAAGTCTCTTTCATTCTGCGTTGAATCGAACCTCAGTGAGTCAGAGCGCGCTTCAGCGTTTAATAAATAGTCACTGCGCTGTTGCATGCAAACGACGACCTGCTTCGAACTGTTTAATGCAGGCAGAACGCGATCAAGCTTTTGTAAACTATATACGTATGTACTATCTAACTATACGCTTCATTTAGTTCTAAACCATGCAGTAATGTATTGTGATATGTTTTGACAACGACGTTCTGAGATGCCGACACGAGAGCTGAGCTCGTGGATCTTGAGAAACGCACAACTGGAGGTTGGAACTAAAGGATCAATGCAAATCTCCAGAACTGCTGTAATGGATTGTCTCATTTTATAACCTCCTTGCACGGGTTACGTACACTCAGTGGTCAATTTATAGGTAACACTCCGTCTTGCAAGCCAACTGATGATCATGTATTGTGAATGGTAAAAGACATTGTGGGTAATTTACGGGTCATTTATGAGGTCAAAACAAGGCATGTACACTTACAGGCTCTGAGACTTTGTAACCTATGCCTCAATTTCAATTCATCCTGACAGAATTTCACAAGGACACTAAGTCTTGTAAGAAAAATGATAATTACGGGCCAGAAGTTCATGGGACATTTGAACAAATAAGAGGTGCAAGTTATCTGAATCATAAAAAACAGATCGCGTTCCAGAAAACGAACAGGCAGTTAAAAAGCATTGTTCTGATTCACAGTTCAGTAACTATTGCAGAAGCAGAGAAAGAAAAAATAGAAATACTGGCCAGCTTCCTAAAAAAAAAGTGGCAGTTGTTTCGTCAAACTCATTTTGGTTTGGACATTAAAGTCGCAGTATTAGGTTACAATAGAAACGGCCTGATACATTGGTCGGTTTATTAAACTATTAATCAGAGAATAGTTTTAGCTATTGTGGAAGCTATGCTTGTTGGAATGTCTGAAAATTCGTTAACACAGACTAGCCTGCCTTCTCGCTACTGTGTGACTTACTGAAACAATGTGGTGTATGAATTGTATTCACAAATGAAGATTTTCTAATCTTTGATTTCCTCAAAAAGCATAGTGCTCTGTGGCATTTGTTTTGCAACTGGTAGAAATCGGGATTTATTCAGAATTGTGTATGCCTATCCAATAAATCGCAACTCCGTGGAGCAATTTTTAAATGAGGGTGAAAGTGCTGAATAATGTTTTCACTTTTTTAGTTAATTACCCGGGAACTAAGATTTTCAATTCATCATTCGCAGCACAACAGGCTAATTAATCATTCTTTACTACATGCATCTGATTTGAAAGGAGAGAGTAGTTTGAAAATACACTAACAATTATATATGCAAGTATCTGGTTGACATCTGACACGCAATCGCGCTGAGTTGGTTAACAAGACAAAGATTTGCATCACATGCCCACGACACTATAACCACGCACTATCCTTCAGTTCCATGTCCATTAACTCAATGTAACGGTGTACACTCAATGATATGTTAACATGAAGTCTTCCTATGTGCAACAGCGTGACCTCGTACACTTCCTAAAAGCCTAAATAGTTCATCCGATGTATATTCACAGTTTTAAAGTTGTCCTCCGCAACGTGGGAAGTTGTGTTAAAGGTGAAAGTAAAGGATAGGACTAAGAGTGCTATTGCAAAGTAGTGTTAAACCCCATTTCACCATGAGCAGTCTTTAACTTTAATTGAGAAGGGGATGCTTCATTTACCTGAAAGATCCGATTTGTAACCCCAAGGTTCACCTTCGACTGTACAATGGCCTACTAAGCAGTAATTTCATTACCATTAATTAATTTTCTGCGTACCAGCGGCTTCAGTAGTTCAGCACTGCTCTGCGTACCTGAACTGATACAGTGCCTAACTCATTATACACTAATAACGTTCCCTAAAGTATTCGAGCATCTGTGTGATTCTGAAAATTCAGAAATCATGCAGTTTCATACATTTGCGTTGTACCTGTTGCGTTTCTGTATTAAAAGCTTGATCAGCTGTGCATTAGAAGTCAATATGTCACGTACAACGAAATTTACGGACTTTTAACGTTGGGTGGTTGTTTGATCCCATATTTGTAGCTTTTCTGTATATGAAATAGCAAGCCATCTGAAAATAACTGATCCATTTCAAATGAGGAAGACAAACGATGCTATTACAGCAAAACAGAAAAAATAATGAAAATAAGAAGAAAGAACGGAAAAATAAGTAAAAAAAGGCGCACTAAAAGGCCTTTCGATCTGACGGATCTGACCCTAAAAAGACTGTTGAGGAGAATCCAGCACGTCGTCTGAGCCAGACCTTTCTTCCGAACTTATAAATGCTACTGGAACACCTATCAGCTTTAGAACTGTTTTTATATACGTAGTTCCATTACTTAGGATATTGGGCCTGGGGCCTTGTTCGCCGCTCCTGGACCAAAGAGCTCTTCGATGAAGCAATGAATCACGCTCCACACTATTTCGTTCCAGTGACTGTGTTTGGGTTTGGCGATTGTCTGTGAGCGGTTCTCATAGAACTACATTTTTACAGCTGCCACGTTTGGTAGTTGGCTATGTAACGATTTCGGATTGTTTCAGTTAAAATGAGACTTTATCTGTTGGTTGCTGTACCTGGAACCATAAATCCAATCTCCACCTAGATAGCGAGGGCAATTTTGTACTCCCTAATCTGTGGCAATATTTCGGCACCCGCCTGTGTATGTTTCAGCCATTTTATGCTTCTTGCCACACATCACTAAATGTACAAGACTGATTTGTGGAGAACAAAAATGCAATATTGAACCTGCCAGCTGGAAGTCTAGGTCGCAGCCCAACAGAACACCTTTGCGGCTCGTTGGAACATCGAATCAGATTTTGACCACAGTATTTTCCCATTAAACCAGCTTTAGCAGTAGCTTTGCGGGAAGCGTCCAGAAGTGTTGCCGCTGTCATTAAAAGGATAGGTGACCGTTCCATGTACTGAACGTTTGAAATAAAAACTATAAAATTTTCAACTACAGGTAGATATCAGAACATTTTTGGGGCGACATAGTCTTTGTTGGTTTAACTCTGTTCAGCCGAGTTTCATTTGACTTCACTTAATGACTATATGCACTATTTCGCCTACTCAAATACGTATAACAAGCCACAGTTAGTTCCATCATCTCCTGTAAAAGTGGGTGAAATGGAATTAATTTAATGTCGTGTAACGCTTATATGCGTTTGCAGTATTTTGTTTATTCAGGCAAGTATATTTAGCAGAACGAGAGCTGAGGTAAAAGAATCAAACCAGTATTCATTTGTTTTAGTGTAATATCCAAGCATGATTTTACCTCGGAATTAATTTTCGTGATATGCGAAATACAAGAACTCAAGAACGCATGTGGATGAATGAAAATGTTTCAGCCAGCATTTCGAAATTTCGAATCAGATATATGTATTGTTATGAATATTTCCCAATATGCAGATGGGAGAAGAATCTCTATAATGTGTCACTGAATATTTTAGTCGAATGAAAAAACTTGATCTGTGTCTATGCAAGAGAAACTCCTATTATATTTTTTGTGGTTTCTAACTGTTTAGTTTCTAACTGATCAAAAATTTGGAAAGTGCAGTCACGAAACTCTTACATGTTTCCGTTTCCCTGGCCGGGACAGAACTGGTGTGACGTCATGTCTGGAAAAACCTAACAGGAAATTCAGGATGGCCATATTCTACACATATTCACTAAAACCCTTGAAGTCTGGTCTTAAGGATTTGTGCATTTTGAAATTTAAGAAAATGCACCATATGACAAATTCGATTAAGGGTTAAGCGTATCTCATTTAGCCAGATATTTTACATTCAAAGTACTGATTATCCACTGAGTATTGCTAATTGTTCGTGCAATGTAGTAAAATCAAAAGTATTTATTATTACTTTTCCTCGCCTAATTATGCTAACACTGGTGATTTAAAATTCCCACACTTGCAGCAGCATTACAGGAAATTTGCGCTAAAAAGTAATAACCTAGTAGTTTGTTTGAAGGTGAAATCAGCGAAATGCAATGCTTAAATGCTAAACGAAGAGGGGCTTTGCTTTCAGAGCATTGATTATCGCGGGAACAAGTTATGATCATGCGATAAATTTCTTGCTGCTGCCAACTAAAATAGCATGCTTTCTCTCTCTCTCTCTCTATATATATATATATATATGCAATTTTCGGGAAGAGTTTTAGTCAGCGTTAAAATAAATTCAGTTTTCCCTTCACATGTATGAATCGGAAAGCTGATATTGGTAAGTCCAAGCAAGTAGGCTGGAGAAAAGAGGCGATATTCTTTATCGCCACCTTTTGTCTTTATTGCCTTTCTACTGGGTGATCTATTTGGTTTCTTGTGTCTACCTCTCCGCTCAGAAACAAGCCCATTTGAGTCAAAACACGATTTTGCTTCGAAGGAAAGAACGATGAACTACCTGCTCCTTGTAGTGCAACGGGAAAGGCCATTACAGCGGACGGCCAATCTTACGTAAGAATTCAACAGGAGATGGAGAGGTAAGAGTTCAAAGGAGGCGGAGGGTCTGTTGCATCATGTCTCCGTATCAGGCATAATGAACTCAGAACATTTGGACTTCTCCTCGATCTTTTATTGCTACTCCGTGTATTTTAGAACTGGAAAAGAATTCTTTACGGTCGACGGGAAATGCGTCCCCTGGTAAAATGAACAGCTTTAGTCCTTTTTCTTTTTCACTGTAATTTTCTGTTGAGTTGAATACTGTGAAGGAACGTGCGTGAACCCGTAGACAACCTTTGTATCTCAGTTCAATTGACATGTTTTTGAAAAAAAAAAGTCGTTTCTGAAACACAGAAAGAATACGTTTTGTCCTTATAGATAAGTTTCATGGAAGAAAATTTAGGCGGTTGGGATTGGATTGATGGATGAATTAATGGAGACATTGATTTTCTTTTTCATCGCCACTGCCTTACAGGGATGTTAATTTCGGCTATATTCTACTTACTTTTTGTTTGTCTCGATTTAAGCAAAATGATCCCTTGGAGGTGGTTTGGCTTTTCATATTTTTGACACTGATGGGTAATCGCATTGCTGTTGTTAAGAACTTTGTGTCAGAACCAATCATCATAGTTACGGTTGTAATATTGATGAGTCACATGGATTTTAAATAAAATAATTTTTATTAATAGGAATGAACTTCTAACAGGTTATAATTTTCGGAGATTGATTACAAATAAAATTTAATAGAAATTGAAACAAAAGTAAGTATCATTCTGAACACAAAAGCTACAATACTAGCAAAATGTAATAATCCCTTTACACGATTTTTAAAGATGCGTATAAGTATAAAAGGCTACGATTATCTATCCCCGATCGAGAGCTGCTATCTTTACTAAAGAGAAAATCTGATTCGAAGACAGATCCTTGTTTTACTTGTGACAAAAAGCCATGTCTCTAGCCCGAACGTGCAGAATATATTATTTAAACACCACAGCCTCCTCACGGCTCTGGAGTTTGCAAAAAATTAATTTACACACTTATGGTCTAATCAATTTTTTAAGATCCATGGAAACTTTATAGATTTTCAATTAAAGTATAGCCCCACTTAGGCAATGCTTTGGTTACAAAGCGAGAAAAGAATCAACAATGAAAACTCTAGATTCTGAAAATAAGCGTTTTTACATATATTCACTGTTCCGATAACAGTAAGTCCCGGTATGTCTTAAAATGCGATTTCATTTTACTTAGATCTTTTAAGAAATTCGGTTTTGTTCTACTTAGTTTGTATAATAAATTTAGTTTTCATTCTACTTAGTTCCTTTAATAAATTCTGTTTCATTCCACTTAGTTCTTTTAAGAATAGTTTCCCAGTGTTGAACATATAAGAACGCATGGGATGTTTTTTAAAATGTTTCATTTTCTTATATATTTAATGCTTCCTAATTTAGCTGCTTAAGCACGCTAATTTTCTGGTTCCGTTCTTCCCTCGGAAAGATTACCCGAAAGTAATATTTTTATTGTTACTTTTCAGCATATTTTGTCTAATGAAAACGATAAGATCTTTTCATTACTGAAATACAGCTACAGTTCGTGAAATAATTTTTCACAACACATTTTTTTCCGCATGTGCTTCACGTGCATATTGATAACAAATGTAATTCATCTGAATTGACAAATCAAATTTCGGTAATCCTCTGCATCGTATCTGCTGACGGCTTGAAATGAAAACCTGCGGAACTTCCTTTCATATTTTTGCCTTGTGTGTGAATTACGATTTTTAATTGTTTTGCGCAGCTACAGTATAATTATTTATAAGCTCATCCTTTCCAAAACAAAAACTTACGATAAATCTTACAACAAGAAGGTACATGTGCGCATTTTATTAATGTTTTCTTCTAAAACAATAATTTATACCGTTTTTCACCGTTTGTGAGCAGTAAGAAACGGAAACGACAAATGAGGACACATTCGTCCTCATGATGCCGAGCCGAACGCTCCGCGAACCTATAGTCGATGTTAATGACACATTTAATAGTGAATAAACGTTGATCATTTATTCTATCTCTATATCACAATTGTGTAGCCTTAAATTATATAACATGAGGAACCTTTTTTGAACTTTGAACTTTACTTTTGGAATTCAACCTCACCAATAGCGTTTGGGGCGTTGAGAGGCTGTTCATTACTAATTTAAGTCATCTATTTCCAAAGAAGGAAGACAACTAGATCCAAGAGAACAAACATATCCCTGTCTTACTGGCACTAAAACTCTACGTAATTCAATGAGGAAACAGAAATATTCCTCTTGACTGTCGAATCAATCTAACTACGCAGCTGTGTGATAACGATCTTTAGGCGAAGTATACTATAGCCCAGTGGTGCGCCCAGGAAGTTTTCGTGGTGGTAGCCCAAAATATTCAAGATGCAAATAAAAATACTCCGGAGAATTATGACTTTTAATTGTAATTCTCTAAACACCTCTCTAAATACTGGGAAGCAATCATATTGCTTCCCAGTATTTTGAAAGATGTTTGCCATGTTAAAGCGCGTTTCCAATTTCCCCCAAATATATATATATATTCAGTATATATACACTGTTGGCCGCCCAAAATGCAATACCAAGAAGGAAGCATCCGATTGGCCTGAAATTCGCACCATGCGTCGCCCGCGAGAGGACATGCAAACGATTAGCATTGCAGGGCATATGCAAATTATGTGCGCCCGCCACGCCAACGAGAAGCACTATAAGAAGGGTGCACAGAAGGCGGAGGGGGAGGGGTGTAAGTAGTGGAAGTGTGTTGTGCTGCGAGAACTGTGCGTGGGAAGCTTCCTGCCGCCTTGCCGCAGAATACGGCAGTCATTCCAGCACGTTTCGGAGTTCGACAGAGGACGAATAGTGGCTTAGCCGCGGGTGGTGCTTGGCACGGGAAGCACCACCCGCGGCTACGCCTGATGAACTGTGGCCACGTGTGGAAGCAACATGGACCGACGTACCCCAAGCCCACATCCAAAGCCTCTTTCGTTCGATGCCGCGGCGTGTAGCGGCCGTTATTGCCAGCCATGGGGGCCACACGAACTATTGATGTATGCGTGTTCCGCAAGTCGCACGGGCCTGTAAGCTCAATCGTTTCATCTTTGCATCTGTTGTTATGTGTCCAGTAAATCTGGCTTTGCTATCTCGTGTCCTTCTTGGTGTTGCATTTTGGGTGGCCAACAGTGTATATATATATATTTTAATTGAAGCACATTGAAAAAAAATTAAATAGACGCCGGCCTTTTTGTAAGGAAGTATAATAAAAATTTATATACACTGGCGTGCAAAAATTAAGGACGAGATGGTTTTTCGAATGTAACGTCGTCCAGAAGTGCTCCACATCGACTCAAATCATACCATAAGATCCCCAAGATGTAAGAATATGGGACAAGTATGCGAAGCCGTACAAACAAGGAATCCAAAAGATACAAAGGACTTTATTGAAAAGGTAGCTTCGAGCACAACTGGACAGAAGACAGAAACGTCCATGTGGCAGGCGGCTGCCAAGCTGCGGATCGATGCTGGCGGCTGGTGACGTGCTGCCAAGCGTCTCCCAAGAAGGTCCCACACGTGTTCGATTGGATTTAGGTCAGGGGACCTTGCGGGCCAATCCATGCGTTGAATATCTTCACTCTCTAACAGCTCTGCGACAGCCACTGTACGATGAGGTGTAGCGGTGTTGTCCATGAAGAGGAACTCAGGACCCACATGACCTCTAAACAGACGCACGTGAGACAGGAGAACCTCGGTACAATAGCGGACACCAGTGACTGGACCTCCTTGGAAGATGTGGAGGTCAGTACGGCTACCAAGCATGATACCGCCCCAAACGAGAACTCCGCCACCTCCAAATCGGAACCTTTCGATAATGTTGGAGGTGTGATTGCATGTTCCCTGCTCTCTCCAGATGTGTATACATCCAGAATCGCTCGTAGACTACATCGACTCTCATCCGTAAAGAGAACTCGACCCCATTGCTGGTGTGTCCAGTTCTTGTGTTCCTGGCACCACAGAAACCGCCGTCTCCGATGAGCAGGCGTCAATGGCATACACCGTACTGGTCGTCGTGCAAATAGGCCGTCGTGCGATAACGGACGTCCAGTTGTCTGTTGCATGTGCCTTGTGATTTCTCCCGCTGTCTGCCGTCTGTCTCTTCTCGCCTGTAGGACAATATACTGGTCGTCCGCCGCCGTGGTTGCTCGTGGACGACCACTGCTAAACTGTAGGACAGCTGTTCCTGTCGTTTGAAATGCTCTCCAAGCTCGTGAAATGATGCTGTTAGCGATCCCGAACTCCTCGGACACACTAGTCACACTTCGACATTCTTCCAACTTCCGAATGACGCGACCTCGGGTAAAGTGATTCAGATGTCGTATACTGTATTGCCTGTTGGCCATATCACACGGTGGCAGCAACTCGACGTCGTTCAAACTGACGTACATCGTGCAATAGCTTTCACCGAATTGCTGAGCGTACACCGCCCGTGTGCTTTATACCCTTCTGACCCCCCCTTACGTCATGCTGCATATATGCGCATGCCCTACCGTACCGGACCCTAGTCTATCTCCTGAGTGGTCTTTCGGTCCGTTCTATCTGCTCGTTCCGCTGTTATGCTAATTTCTCCTCTTCGTCTTTAATTTTTGCACACCAGTGTAGTAAGAACTCATTCATGTTAGAACTGAAAATTATATGCTATTTATTTCTGTTTTTCAAAAGACCTCGGGATAAATATTCTGCGCGAAATATTTGCTGTTGTTCAACAATATTCCTTGTAGTCCAGTTAACTTCGTGTAAACTTAGCATAATAACTTTTGCTTTGAGTTTTCGCGTTAAATTACTTTTTCTCCGGTACACATGTTATTCCGCTCACTGCTTGTTTTAGACTGTCCTATCCGAAGTTTAGTTTGAAACTTCATACCGAAGCTTTTTCTACAAAATAATGCGATATCTGGTATTACAAATGGGAACTACGTAAATTCTCAACAATGTGCTATTGGGACGACATCTGCTTTTAAATCTAATCTTGCTCACTTCGACATCGCAAGATTTCAGTTTTTATTGTAGGTTAGAGCGTTTATTAGATAGATCGATATTTTGCAAAATGTATAATATAATCAGCACTAAACTCGTAAAAAAATTAGTTAAATAAAAAAGTAATTAAAGCGTACAAATTAATATTCGAATTGTGCTAAATTAAATTAATATAGAAACGCAACTTGCCGCGATATTAAGATTTAAATTTGATTTTTGTAGATCAGAAGAACAGAACTGGAGTTATTGATAATCCAAAGTTTTTAAATTAGCACGCGATCACCTTTGATATCTCACTGTGGTGGCGTCCAAACTCAGCTTGCAGTGATATTAGGAATTCAATTTGAATTTCGTAGATCAGAGAAACAGAACACGAAGCGTTAATAATCCAGTGTATTTAAATTAGCACGCGATCACCTTAACATCTGAAAGAGATCTCGTGCTATTATATAGCAAGCAATCATTTTGACATCGCGAGATCACGCACGAATTGATCGATAAGTGATGACGCCACAATGCAAACGTTGGTGTGACGTCAGGCGTTCCAGAGACACGGATTTGGGTGTTTATATTATTAATTTAAAAACATATACACATACCTTTAAAAATCAACACCCCATAACAATGAACGAAGTACGAAGTGATACCTCATGGGTAGGACCCATTCTTCTCGGTTACGCACACTGAGTGCGCCCCTGCGAGAATCGAGTGCAAAAACGAATGATTTCAGTGGTTTTTATTAAGTCGTTGAGTTAAAGATGGTTTCAATACGAGGTCTTTTGATAAAACTAACACTGCTTGCAAGTTTGTTTACACCTCTCGTTGCATTCCACCAATCTTCAAATTATTCGTGTAAAAAAGCAATGCACACGTTGCCAGTTCGTTTATTTTCTTTTTCATTACTATTGCGGTAACTTTCGCCTTAGTGAAAGTAATACAAGGAGGAAGAAATGCCTTGTTCTTGAAAAAAAAAATCATCAGAAAATTAGAAAGTAAAGTAGAAAGCTGAATAAGTAACTGTTTTTCTTTTACAAGTTTTTTTTACCCTGAAGATCCGACATCATTGCTAAGTGTTGCAACAGACCAGTGGTCTCTAAACTACGGCCCGCAGGTCAAATCCCGCCCGAGGTATAGCTTCCTGGTTGTGGGATCTTGCATTTTTAAAAGACATTACAGACTATCTCAATCACCTCAATTTCAATTTACATGGGAAAGATAAACTCGCAGATGAGTTGTTTTTTTAATTAAATTAATATAGAAACGCAACTTGGAAATTGGAACTTTTCAAGCGACAATTAGCAGAGCAAAATTTTCTACTTTCCATCTTGTAAATATATGAATGAAAACATATCTCATAATTTTGATTTTGATGTTGAGCATTGTGTCACAAATACTAATTGGTTCAAAACTGAGTTTGAAAAAGTGTTGGTGTGTTTCACAAACATGAAAAACCATTACGTCAATTGCAGGACCTATTTAATTTTACAGTTGGTGCTGCCGAGGATAATTTACAATTGAAACTGCTATATTTGTAATCTAATAATAACTTAAAGTCATTGTCTAAGAATGAAAGTTTGATAACTTTTTATTCTCCTTTGCCTGGAAACAATTTTACAAATCTGAAAAGTTTTGCTAGGTAAATGCTTTCAGTGTTCGGTAGCACATATATTATGTGAACAAGCTTTCTCCAAAATTAAATACATTAAATTAAAGTTTCGTTTACGATTGACCGACAACCACTTGTCAGACTTTTTTTAAATTCGGCTGACTAACTTTAAACCAAATATCGCAAATGTCGCTAAATCATTCCAGAAACAATACCATTTTCTCATTGATTTTTTCCCAGTTTTAAATGTCATAAAGTCAATTTGTTTATGTAATGAACTCAACTTAGTAAAGACTAAATTTTAGTCTTTAGTAAGTTTAATTTTGTATTAATTTAAGTGTGCATAAATAGCTCTATAAATATTTATTTGAATCCTTTCATGTTAAATTACAGACCACATAAAATTAGTTAGACCTTGGAAAAAATATTGATTCATTGAAAATTTACAATATCTGCATTGAATCTTCTTCAGTTTACTAAAATGTTTTCAATTTGAACCCTCCAGCTTCAGCTAATTTCCCATTTGACCTTTCTCTCCAAAACTTAGGTGACCACTACACTAAACACACAATCTGGATTGCTTGAAAGCATCTTGAAAATACTCTTTCCGCACCGAATAATGGGATTCATATCTGGGATTTTGTATATGGGTTTGAGCACAAAATTTTCTCTTCCGATAGCTAAACTGATTAAACGCCCAATGCTATCTGCTTGTAGACCCTGAATCTCCGCCCGCTTAAACTTTTCGAGGTAATTTCATTTGATATTTGGATGCAGTGGAATTCCTGAATATGATTTTCTTTCATTTGGTTCTTTTTATATATACACTGAAGAGCAATTCAATTACAGATACCTATCTAGTAACGTGTAGCACCACCTTTCGCCCTGATGACGGCGGTGATTCGTCTCGGCATAGACTCGACAAGAAACCAGAAGCGTTGGGAAGCCATACGGATCCACGACCCCTGAAAAAGCTACCAGAGTTCACGAAAATTTGATGGAGAGGGGTCAGAGCCTCGATCATCTGTCTCGATGGCATCCCAGATGTACTCGATGGGATTGAGGTCAGGTGACCTAGCTGGCCAAGGAAGCTAGGTCACGTCGGTGGAGTGTTCATCCAACCATTCGGATACAATTCGGGAGCGATGGCACGGTGCATTTTCTTGTTGCAGGATGAGGTCCCCAGTGGGATGTTGAAGACGCACAAACGGGAGCAAATGGTTGTTCAGGATATCCCAGTAACGTTGACCTGTGAGGGACGATGTCATACGTACCAGGAGCATTTCAGTCCACGTAAACAGTCCCCAAACGAGAATGCCACCCCCACCAGCTTGAAGAGTACCCTGCTGGCAAGAAGGATCCATCACTTCATGTGGTTTACGCAGTACTCCTATCTTGCCATCCACATGTACCAACGTGAATCTCGACTCATCAGTCTGGGAAACATTTTTCCACATGTCTAGGGTCCAGTGGCGATGTTCCCGCGCCCATGCTAATCTTTGCACCCTGTGATGTGTGGTCAGCAGTGGTACCCTCGTGGGACGATGGCTTCTGTACCCCATAGCGAGGAGATGGTTCTGGATGGTGTGGCTGCTTACACGTTTTTGTTCACCAGCGTTAAATTGCCGAGTAATTTCTTGCACTGTGGCCCGTCAATCCGCTGTTAAAATGCGAGCTAGCAGACGATGACCCCGCTCATCCACACGCTGTTGTCCACGGCAGTTGGCCCTTGCAGGGATGGTTTTGCCGGATTCGATGTACTCACGGTGCACCCGTGACACAGTGGCTCGTGAAAATTCCAGTGCCTGCACGACTTCCGAGATGGAGTGACCCATTCGTCGGGCCCAGACAACTTGCCCACGATCAAATGCGCTTAAATCCTTCGTCTTACCCATAGTGCGTCCGACTCTTACTGATTCCCGTCGCATCGCTCCTTATATTGTCGGATCGCTGTATACGTCATGTCGTTTCCGTTTACAGGGCCGCCCACAGCGCCACATTTGCATAACGTCAGCTGTCTCTGATTCAATTGCTCTTAAGTGTGTATATATTTCCTTACCTTCAATATACCTTCATAATTCGATTTCAAATTGGCCTGTTATATTATATTACTTTTTATGTATTCATGGCTTTTTGGTACAGCGGATCTTCGCGTTGTGGTTTTATTAGAGATGGCATGTGCCTAAATCTTCTAATTAGCTTTGATGACAGTTCGCAAGAACAGCAAGTTCTTTTCGTAGAAAGTCTGTGTTATAATACCGTGTTGTTCATTAAATGAAGTTCTTCTATCGGTTTTCTTAGTTTTCGGCAACCGATTTACCGCGCGTTTTGTTCACCCGCAGATTTTCTTTCCTACAACGGCAGGCGTTGTTTAAAGGACGGAATATTATGGAAAGTCACACTCAGTTTATACATGGATTTCATTCCAAGAACTTTTAACTTCTTGGCTATATTTCAGAAGAAATATTTACTTTAATTAAGTCTTCCCGAATATATAACATTGGCTCACGAGAAGATCAATGATATCTACTTTTCGTTGTAAATCACTGTGGGGATTAGGAACAAGTCAACAGATTCAGGACGAACGTATTGCTAATAAGCTGATCCTGGTTTGTTATTGTTTGTTTTGAGGTTTAACGACCGCACTGAGCATGCAGGCGTATAAACTGTTTGTCCTTAATTTAGAACCACTGATGTCAGAAAAAGGTAGACTCCTTTGATTCTTGTCACCCAAACCACCCATCTCACATTGGAACTCGAGTCCGGCTCCAGCTCGGTCGATTGGCCAGAAACCCCGCCCTTTTCCACTCCCGCAACGGGGCAACACAAAGTGACGTTTGAAAATTGTGGAATAATTTCATCATTCCCAATGAAAGAAGAAAGATGACTTAGAATGTTTGGGTGTAATGTGTATGTGTTTTAAACGCATTCTGATACAAAAGAGTTTTCTTTTTGGAAGAGGATTTTTAAAATAATAGAATATTAAGGAAAAAGAATACCAATTTACGTTTTATGGTGGAAAAACTATGCATTATTCACGATGAAAAATACCCGTAGTATTTTTCAAAATGAATGTACTCAGTTACAAAATCGTTTGCCAACTGGATTTATAGAAACGCGTTAACACATGTGAAAGTACACCGAAGTGCCAGAAAAACCGGTACAGACGAGCTTATGAAAAGTGCATAGCAACGTCACCTATGCGTGTACTCGGTTGCGTCCGTATATAAAGAGATAGACATCCTTGCCAGCCGTCAGAGCTGTTTTCGGCATGAGAATGATAAGTAATAAGGATTTAAGCGATTTTCAACGCGGTGTCATACTTGGCGTTCGTGAGATGGGCCATAGTATTTCGGAGGTACAAACGAAGTTCAGATTTTCACCGACGACCATTGCAAGGGTGTGTCGTGACTACAAGAATTCCGGCAAACCTTCCAGCCTACGATAACACTGTGACCGTAAAAAGACACTGAGTGAACGTGACCATCGTCGGCTGTCAAGAATCCTTTCACGGGATAGGCGTGCAAAACTCTCGCAGGTATCATCGGAATTCAATGCTGGAGATTCAACAAGCATCAGCGTCCGTACTGTGCAACGTACCCTGCACGATATGGGCTTTGGGAGCCGACAACCAACTCGAGTCCCCTTGATGGGTGCACGCCACAGAGCTATGCGCCTTGCTTGGGCACGGCAACACCACCATTGGACACTTGATGACTGGAAACAAGTAGCCTGGTCTGACAAGTCACGTTTCCAACTGTATCGGGCAGATGGAAGAATTCGTGTGTGGCGCAAACCCTATGTGGGGGATAAGTAATAGTATCGGGTGTGTTTAGCCAGACTTCAATAGGACCACTGGTACGCATACAAACGTCTACGACCGGCCAAAGTTATGTGCGCATCCTTTTTGACGAGGTACACCCGTTCATGTCCTGCATTCATGCTGATAGGTCAGGCCTGTTCCAACAGGACAATGCACTTCCACACAAGTGTCAGGACGCCACATTATGGTTAGAGGAGCATTCATCTGAGTTTGGGGTGTTGCCACTCCCACCCAAGTCCCCAGATATGAACGCGATAGAACACATTTGGGATGCCATGTAACGTGCTATCGAACACAGGAATGCGAGACCTCGGAATACACCCGAATTGTGGAACGCTCTGCAGGAAGTATGGTGTACATTGCCTACAGCATATTTCCAGAAGCTAGTGGAGTCCATGCCCTGTCGTATTTCTGCAGTCCTGCGCTCCCGTGCGGGACCTACCAAGCATTAGACTGGTGTACCAGTTTTTCTGGCACTTCCGTGTACGTACATATGCTTAATGAAGACCAGTAGCGGTAAAGATTTCATAAATCGTCCGCAAAATGGTCCATATACTGCAAGTTATTCGCAGCAAAAATAATTTTTCAAATAGGATAATTAAAAGCAAATATAAGGAGTAAAACGTAATGTAACCTTATGCCTCATAAAGAGAAAACTGTGCATTATTTGAAAAAAAAAAACGAAAGCACAATGTTCTCCATGGTTAAAAACATCAGGCTAAGAATAGGTTATTTCAAACTGATTTCCAGAAAAAAGACACGCTCTTTCAAATAGAAGTATGCGCTGTGGATCCAGCAGAAAGGTCAATTTTAGAAGAAGTAGAAAATATGCGCAAAATATTTTCAATAGAGACGGCTGTACGATGAAAAAAGATTTTTTTAAATAGTACTTCATAGTAGCAGATATGTGGTGAAACAAAATCGTACACCACTGTTGCACAAACTGTGTGTTATTTAAAGTGGGTAATGTTCGTAATTTTCACAGGTGTGAATTACATGCAATTCGAAAAGAATATTTACAGTCGAAATTTTGGAAGCGGAGGTATATTGATCAAAAATATCCGGACACCCCTTTGGAATAGTGGATTTGCCAATATACGTCACATCCATGGCCCGTACAGATATAACAAGAAAGATGACACCGAATTTTCGGGTGTAATAAGCACGTCTTTTGAATCCGTTCTGACGCAAATTAAATTCATCAAAGCTATTCAAAGTCCATAGAACCACTATGGAAAACATTAGGTCTGACGAAAGGAAAGAAGATTTTCAATCGGGGTTTTAATTCCTCAGATATTGCTGTAAACGTGAGCGCTTACGAACTCTTAGAAACAGAGATTTTTTTTTTTTTTTTTTTTTTTTTGTTTGGAGGTTTAACGACCACCGTGAGCAACTCAATGGGCTATAAGCAGTCGCCCGTCCCTAATTTAGGGTCATTGGTTCCAGGGAAGGGAGAGAGCCAGTGCCGTAAGACAAACACAACATCCATGCCTGACCGGGATTCGAACCCGGACCCCTTACGGACGAATGATGAGAGGCCAACGCCTTAGACCACTGCGCCACCGGGGCGGCACAGAGATATCGGCAAAAATAAGATGTGACTTTACGTCCCCTGCTGGGAAAACCATGCATTATTTTAGGAAGAAAGTATTCTCAAAAGGTTTGTCCATATGAGCGGTATCGGTACAAGAAAAAAAAATTAGTCGAGTTTTCAGGAGCCCAGATTTTGCTACAAATACTTCAGAAGCAGAAATTAACACTTATTACCCCTGGTGGCGAAACTATTCTTTACCAAACATTAGAATTATGTGAAAAATATTTGCCCTTAGGTCTTGTATGCGATACAGGAAAAATTTTTCAAATCGGAGCTTTAGAAGCAGAAATAACGCAGAAAACGCAATTTGCCTTTGTACCCCCTAGCGGAAAGTCTATGATTTATTTGTAAATTTTGAATTTATAGGAAAAACATTTCGCATCGGAAACACTATCCAACGAAGAAAGAATTTTTCAAATCGTACTCTTAGAAGTAGAGATATTGACAAAAATAAGATATACATATGTATGGTTTCTACGCCCCCTGGCGTGGAAACCATACATTATTTCAAAAAGAAAATTTTCCTAAAAGGTTTGTCGACTTGAGTAATATCGGTCAACAAACGACTTTCTTTTCAATCGAGATTTTAGAAGCTCATATTTTGCTGCAAATACATCAGAAGCGGGAAATTTAGACTTACGCCACCTGGTGGCCAAACAATTTTTTACAAAAATTAGAAAGTATGTGCAAACGATTTCCCAGCAGGAGCTGTATGCGGTGCAGAAAGAATTTTTCAAATCGGACATTTAGAAACAGAGATATAAGGCAAAACGCAATTTACATTTACGCCCCTAGCAGAAAGTCTATGAATTACTTGAAAATTTTGAAATTATATGAACCATATGTCACACTAGAAACACTATCCAACAAAGAAGGAATTTTTCAGATCGGATTGCTAGAAGTAGAGATATTGACAAAAATGAGATATACATCTGCGCCTCCTGGCGTAAAAACCATGCATTATTTCAAGAAGAAAATGTTTCTAAAAGGTTTGTCGACATGAGTAGTATCGGTCAACAAACGACTTTTTTTCAATCGAGATTTTAGAAGCTCATATTTTGCTGCAATGGTCAGAAGCGGAAACTAAGATTTACGCCACCTGGTGGCCAAACCATATTTTTACAAAAATTAGAAATTATCTGCAAACCATTTTTCATCAGGAGCTGTATCCGGTGTAGAAAGAATTTTTCCAATCGGAGATTTAGAAGCAGAGATATAGGGAGAAACGCAATTTACGGTTACGCCCCCTAGCGGAAAGTCTATGAATTACTTGAAAATTTTGAAATTATACGAAACACAGGTCGCACGGTAAACACTATCCAACAAAGAAGAAATTTTTCAAATCGGACTCCTAGAAGTAGAGATATTGACAAAAATAAGGTGTACATCTGCGCTCCCTGGCGGAGAAACTGTCGAATATTTTAAGAAGAAAATATTCCGAAAAGGTTTATCGATGTGAGTGGCATCAGTCCACGAAATAATTTTTTCAATCGATATTATATAAGCTATGATTTTATGGCAAATACATTAGAAGCAAAAATTAACACTTACGCCCCCTGGTGGCCAAAGTATTTTGATGAAGCGAGTGATGAAGCTGGCGGTGTGACAAAAGGGCCTGTCATCGGTTGCAACTCTCACCACCTAGTTCCAAAATTCGTCTAGAAGCAGCAACGGCACCATAACAGTTCGTACAGAACTGCAGCGAATGGGTTTCCATGGTGGAGCAGTCGCACACAAGCCTAACTGATGTTAGGCTTGTGTGCGACTGAGTGCTAAGTGTCGGTTGGAGTGGTGCAAAGCCAGTGGACTCTGGTGCAGTGAAAACACGTTCTATGGAGCGAAAAATCACGCTTTACCATCTGGCAGTCCGGCGGATAGTTTGGATAAGGAGGATGACTGGTTGATGTTATCTGCCCGACTGTGTTGTGCCAACTGTGAAGTTTGGTGGAGGAGGAATCACGCGCTGGGGCTGTTTTGGATGGTTTCACCTGGGCCCCCTATACAATGGCATTCCCTACACTTCTGTTCTCCCAAAATTAGAGCACAAGTTTGGCGAAGTCACTTTCCTTTAATAATACAGCAATGCCCCAGTCTACAAAGTGAAGTTCGTGCAGGAATGGTTGGATGAAATGGGTGTAGTAGAACCGACTGAGAGTTAAGCCGAACCTTCCTACATCGGTTACTGATCTGACTAATGATGCTCTTGCAACATGATCGAACGCAATTTCCGCAGCAAAGTACCGAAATCTAGTGGAAAGCCTGTCCATTAAAGTGTACGCTGTAATAGCAGCAAAGGGCCGATAAAAATGTCTTTCCTATTGCTGGAATTTTGTGGATAGGCAAGTGTCCGGATACTTTTGATCAATTAGTGTAGTTTGCATACTTACTCTACTTAGAAGCAGAACTGTTCATTATGGTAAATTCGAAAATGTATGCCAAATGCCCCTCGCCGTTTTCATGCCGATGTAATAAGGATATTTGAAATCGAACTTTTGAAAAGAAAAAAAAAAAGATACGTATATCGCGATAAACAGAACGTGCGCCTACACTTCTAGGGGGAAAATTGTGTGTTATTTTAAACAGAAACTATGCGTTAAATGTTTACCATAATGAGCGATATCTGTCAAGAAAAATATTTTTCTTTAGTTGGGCTTTAGAGGCGTAGATATGAGTGCAAAGTTGTTGTAAACAGAAACACGCGGTTATGGTGTAGAAATTATAAATCACGAAAATCGGGAAATCATGCCCAGATTATTCGCCGCCATAAACGCTATCGGTAACATTTTTTTCTAAACCGCACTCTGAGCAGATGTGAAGAAATATTTTCCGTGCAAGTAGTATCTGACCAAAAATAATAATGACAATAATAATAATAATACAATCACTTGCTAACGTTTAAGACCACCTGTTGGTATTAGATTCCTGCCGATTGCGTCAACTTCTATCTGTATTACTCATCTTCCTGTCAGCGTTGCATCATCCTACAGCAGTAGCTGTTGATAGAGTTAGGGAAAGCGTGCGAGCGTCAGTTTTAGGTTTCATGCTGAGAGATTTTGTACGTATTTTCTATATAGCAAAAAATGGGCAAAAAGGCGTCTTTAAGAGCTACTCAAAGTGCACAAATAGTAATTTTATACCATGAAGGATACTCCGAACGTGACATAAACAGAAATGTGAATGTGAGCAAGACTACTATTCATAATACGATCATGAAATATCGAGATACAGGTGAATTTAGCAACCAAAAGGGAAGTGGACGGCCATGGAAAACAAGCCCACGAGATGATAATACCATAAGGCGAATACCGAGGGTGAATCGGAAGTTTTGGAAAATTTGCGTAAACGCATGTGCTGTGGCGAGTATGTCACGTGTTTAAACTAGTTCAAGTCGGTCCCTGCTGTCAGTCGGAAGGGATATAAAGTGGCAGTCGTTGCTGTGAACAGAATTGCATGTCGTCGTTCTGTCTGTGGAGGGGACACATGAAAGATGAACAGCCATAACCGGCTAATTAGCAAACTTTTGCTTTACGAGTTCGAACTCTGTCATAACGCTGCTCAAGCAACACGAAACATTTGTCATGGGAATGGGGAAGGTTCTGTGGACAACAGCACCGCAAGCAGATAGTTCAAGAAATTTCGTTCAGGTGACCGAAACTTCAACGATCAGTCAAAATCAGGTAGAACGCGAACCGTGGATTCGGAGGCCGAGCGAACGGCCGTAGAGGCAAATCTGACTACCAGCACTCGGAGATTATCAGGCGAGCTGGACAGATCACAGACCACCGTGGTTCGATACCTTCAGACCTCGGCAATGTCTACAGGAGCTGCCGCATTGTCCCTCACGAACTGACGCCAGCTGAAGTAAACCGCCGAGTAGAAGTGTGCACGAAACTCCTGGAAAACCAGCGCGATAAACGTTTAATCAAGGGAATTGTTACGTGCGATGAAAAGTGGGTCTATTTCCATAATCCTAACACACAACAGCAGTGGTTGAGCCCGGGCCAGCTTCCTTACCTGTTGCCAGTAGGCGCTTCAAGCACAAGGTGATGTTCTGCGTCTGGTGGAATTTCGAGAGGTTAATCCTTTACGAATTTGTTCTTGGCGGCCGGGCCATCAACGCGAACCTCTACTCTGAACAGCTGGAACGGATGTATGCCGTTTTGGAGGAGAAGTACCCGGCACTGGTGAACAGAAAGCACGCTCTCCTATACAGCAGTACAATGCTTGACCTCATACTGCGCGAACCCCTGGGCAGAACTACATGAACTTGAGGGCATAGAACTAATGCCACATGCAACGGCACATAGTCCCTGTCGGATTATTACTTGTTTCGGTCCATGGCCCACTTCCTTCGTGAGCGGCACTTCAACAATCAGGAGGAGGTGGCAGCTAGGTTGATGGAGTTCTTGGCCTCGAAAGATAAGAACTGGCACCGCCGCGGAATCGAAGAACTGGCAGACAGATGGCTAAATACGGTGCAACACGATGGCCTATACTTTGAATGCTAGTGAGCTTTTTTCGTAAGGGTACGTATGAAGACATAAAGTGATCCAAATATTGCAAACATTTCGCCTCACCCTCCGTAGTTATGCGTTCTCCGAGGAGTTAGTGTAAGAAAATCAAAGCCTTTCTACATTCAAAAGAGTCTGATATTAATACCAACACTGTTTCTTGCCATATTAGCAAGGATTTTGGATTAAATTGTTATAAACATGCACATAAACCTAGACTAACCTCTGTCATGAAAAAGAAGAGACCCCAGTGTGCGAAGATTCATCAATCACGGACTGCTGAAAATTGGAGCCAAGTTCTTTTTTCCGATGAATCAACTGTGCGTCAATTTGAATCACGTGAGGCACATGTTCGACGACCAAAAGTTTGATTAAAAATACTCCGTTAGTACCGTGAGACATCCGCCTAGTCAGATGATATGGGGGGCCATGTCAGCATCCGGCACTACTTACATTAACCTTTTTGCCGATAGGCACTACCATGACTGGTCCTTTTTATGTGGAAATGTTACGTGAGAAGCTGTTAACTCATACAGAAGTGCACAGATGCACAATCATGATGGTGGTCCATGCCGCAGATCAAAGACAATAAAGGACTACTTGCAGAAGAAAAACATAACTGTGCTTGACTGGCCCGGTAAAAGACCCGACCGTAACCCCATCGAAAATTTGTGGACCATTTTAAAAGACAATGTAGGAGAAAAACAGCCATCAAATTCCTAAACTTTGATTGACGCGATAAAGTACGTGTGGTGCAAAGACATTTTAAGTGATTACTGCAGGTCCCTCATTGAGGGTATGCCACATCGTATTCTGTCTGTTATAAAAAACAAAGGTGTTTTCGATCTTTTTGTGTTCTAAAGAATGTAAGTATTCATTCGTGGTGTTATTTTTTCAAATATTTCTTACTAGTAATTAATTGTTTCTTTGAAAATCTTACTTTTCAATAAATTGACAGGTGGTCTTAAGTTTTTGCAAATGACTAGTAATAATAATAATAATAATCAGGAATTAAAATCGAATTTTGCAAGCGTAGATATGGATGTAAACATATTGCAAACTATATATGCACTTATACTCCTGGTGGCAAAATTGCACGTTATGAAAAATTAGATACTGTATGCATAATATTCAGACGCAAGGAGAATTTTTCTAGTGCAACTTAAGTATAAGAGAATTATTTTGAAAACACAATATATACTGCTCGACGTAGAAAATGCCACACCAAGAACGAATGCACGAAATCTGACGAAACTTGCCATAAACTTACAGAAAAAGGTGGGAAAGAAGGGGTTTAATTTATGAGCTGTTACATGGATGGGCGAGGACACAGTATAATATGGACTGAGTCTGTAGGTTGTATGACAGCTATGCAGTGTTATACATTCAGCAACATGTTACGGCATAGTGTGGAAAAGTCCTCGGTTGGTGTCCAGAGGTATCGCTGACCATGCGTCATGTCACTATCAAAGATTGCACATAATCTATTAGGTTGTGGCGGCGCAGTTGTCGTAAAACAGGCGACAACGTCGGCACCACAACCTGTGAGGTTATGTGCTGTGCCGGAAAGCAAACATTTAGAATCAAAATATGTTAGGGTACTACAGCAATGAAGCTTTTCTTTGATCCACGAAAGTTTCCTACGATCTGGTGACTATTTGCTTAGAGCAGTTTTTTTTTTTTTTTTTGCTGTTTTTGTAAAGGTACCTTATTTTGATGAGAAAAATAGGCAATAACATTAGTATTACTATTTAAATTATATTTTAGCAAATATAGGTAAGACAAAGGATCCATACAAAATGCTGACAATCCCTAGTATCTGGCATTACTGAAAATTCTTCTGAAAAACTGAAGAACAAACAAAAGCCTTAACTAACCCGATTGGCAATTTGCGGAGTGTTTATGCTACCGAGAAGGTCAAAATCACGTACTGTGAGTAGCTCGGATGACTGCTTTTTTACCAGAATTGAAGTCAACAGAAATACGCATACGCAGTCTGCTTCGGCATCAGTCCTGTATGTTGGTTTCTGTGCACTGCAACTTGTATCTTAGGATATGACGGCGCCATATCCTAAGATACAAGATGCAGTGCACAGCACCGCCATGGCAGACGAGCCTTAACTTATTCTCAATTAGATATTCTTTGTCACTATGTCCACAATTAATGTACATTGCGAGGGGGTTGTGCAGAGGCTTAAAATCGTCTGCCAATGAAGTCGTACACTTATGTATTGGGGAGAAGCAGAGGGAACGCCCTGGCGAGGGCAGCACCTGGTAACTCTAATAGATGTACCATCTGCTGTTGTAAGAAATGTGCTGGAGGGCGTTATCTTGTTTAAAGTGGGTATAACGGATAGTACGGTGATATGGCGTCAAAACAAGCTACACCACCCCATCTGTATATCGTTTGGTTGTCATTGTATCCACTATATGTATGAGCGATGAATGGCTGCTGTAACTGATTGATGCTCAAGGATGGCAACAAGATCAGTCTGGTGAACACGTCGTCTCCGGACTTTCAATCGGTGCTGAAACCGAAGCGAGACTTGTCACTGATTACGATATGATTCCTTGCATCCCGGCATGCGTATCTGGTACGGGACCACAGTAACCTTGCGCGGCGATGTGCTGCGGTGGGTGCTGTTGTAAGCCAATCTGCTAGTCACAATCCTTGTCGGTACGGGGATATCCATAGCTGCCTGTACATGTCGCCGAATGTCTTCCGCTGTAAATGGCGGGGCTGCTACGGTTTTGCCGTCGGATGTGACGGTCAAAGCGTATGGTCATCTGCCGGCGTACGTCAGTATCACGAGTATCACTGCAGCGACGCACGTTACCTTTCTCGAAGCAGTGTGCCGACATTCGGCCGATAGTTGTTGCATCTCTAGGCGTTTCAGCCGCCATGCGACGCAATGTGCAATCAGCCCGATCATGCAGCCACTTGTAAAAGTGTTCGTGGGATGATAAGATTCTTCATTCTCACTCCTCATACGGGCTTTCGTCATCGAAATTACTCCAATGCAGTTGCCCACACGCGCAAGTGAGGACAATGAAACGTAGCCACTCCGAGTTGTTTTACCCTTTCATCTTTCTCACCTATCACGCGATTGGATCCAAACTGCAATCATTTACGTAACCTAACTAACTATTGATATCAATGTGCATGGCTCTACAGCAAATACTTCTTGGTGTGGCATTTTCTATGTCGAGAAGTGTATGTCCTTCCAAGAGTACTTGAACTAAGATAGATTTTTACATACTTTCACAAAAGTTCCAGGCATTTTTAAATTTCTTTTCCTAACCGCACAAGACACAGCAAAACATTTTCTTTGTGGGTATGTTCAGCCCCAGTGATGAAAAACAGAAGCAGTTTCTGTTTGTCTTGGGAATCTTCTCTCAAAGTGTTAATCTTTAAACACGGGGAACAATCAAAATGCTCCTAGTCAAAGAACTGATGAAAATATCTGATGCTAGTCATTGCTCTAGCTGTACCACATTTAACAGTGGAACGGCAAAAAGAAGCAGTTACGATTGGTACTGAGTAAAAATTGCTTGATGCCATCTTAGAAGAAGACTAATTTCATGAAAATTTAGTGCTAAAAGGTTTACAAAAAGGTTATTGCAGGACACTGCAAAATGCAACTGTACCTCGGGGACTTTTGTCATGTCTCGTCTGCTTAAGCTGTAACACGATTACGAACACGAACATGCTACAAATGGCAAATTCTTGAAATCTTTTTATTTGTTCGATGTTGATCTCAGACGACTGCAGTGATAATCTTTTCGTGTTCCATTTTAGAATACAAACTATGAATTCTCTATTTTAAATTTATTATACATAAAAGCTGGGTGTCACAAAAAATTATTTTTTCTCTGTGTGTATTTCATAATTTACGCTTTGCGTAATGTGCTCCAATTTCCAGTTAATTTTATTGCCTATAACGTATAATATTTTTTTATAAAGTTGCAAATGTGATTGTTTTCAACGAAAATATATTCCGGCTGAGTAACTTTGGTATTCACAGATTGCAAATAGATGTAGAGCTTGTTCCTTCTGAGAGGTCATAGACCCGTCAAATATTCTCAATAGCTTTTTGTGTGGCGTCTAGCCAAGGGAAATCTGTTTTTATTATTCTCTCTTAAAAGTGCATGTTTTCTATGGAATTGTTGTTTGTTGCCGATTCCTATCAAGCAAACTAAGCTGAGTTAGAAACAAAAATAGAAATACATTACATGCCGAAATTTTAATTCGTATATTGACCAGATTTTGTTAATGGTGTCTTTTCTAAGATTTTAAAATCGTGTGCGATTATGTTTGTTTTCATTTTGGCAAACTCTCTGAAGCAAATGCATTGCCTTACAAGAAAATTACGAAATTACTTAAAAATGAAAGAAGTTGTTGCGTTCGCTAAATAAACGTACATTTGCCAGATAAAAATAAAGGATATTCGTAATTTTAAGATGACCTTAAACATGCAGTGGTTTTCTGAATGAAATGTTTAAAGACCTTGTCCAAATAAATAGGTCCACATAACTTCAGTGTTGATTGTATTTCGTGTTAGCAATTCACCTTCGATGTCTTTATGGAAATATTTGTTCCTTGGTACTACTGTATCAGAATGAGAAAGATATTCACTAGTAAATAAAGTGCATAATTTCAATGTTTCTTTATTCCAGTGTTTGTTTGGACGAATAATTTAAAGTATAGTAAGAATTTCATATGTCTCCTTTTATCAAAATGGAGAAAGAAATTATGAATCTGCATGTCCAGATGAACACCTCATTGTACTGTGATACGAATTGTATAGAATGAAACTAAAGCTCTGCAACAATTAGTAATTTGAAATGGAAAAACAGAAATAAGCCTAAAAATCGTGTTCGGCATTGCCAGCTGGTGTGAATGTACGGTATTAGCTACAACACATATTTGTCATAGTCAGTGGCCACATATAACGAAAGCAGATCTATCCTTACAGAAAAACTAGAGGGGGACTTAATATCTTGTTCAAGTGAACTCTATTGCATATATTTGGGACAAAAAGCCCCATGAAATTATACCTAGGAATAAAAAATAATGGTAATATTAGGAGAATGCAAATTCGTGCAGAAATAGTCCAAAGTTATCGAGGTAGTTGCCTTCAAAGCACGATCTTAATAACAAGAGTCACTCACAATACAAATTTAAATTCGTTGGCTGAATTTAAAGATTTTCTTGTATAAGAACTTTCGATTTTCCCTAGAACCCATCATCAGATACAGAAGAAGGAATAAGTTTAAATAAAGTGTTACGTGAACATAATGTAGATATCATATATGACATAATGTCACGTGGCACCAAATTGTCAAACGACGTCGCATGTATCATGAAATAAAGAAAATAAAGAAAATAGAATGCAGGTATACATAAAATACTGCATGGTAAAAATAAATGAAGGTTAGTAGGTATACATTAAGTTTGTTGTTCTCATCAGGAGACACAACAAAGAGCACTATAGCAGAAATCCAGATTAAGTGATTTCGTCCTCAGTTGGCCTCGTATTCGGAACTGTAAATAGTTTCCAGATTGTAGGTACAGACACTGGAACATTGTCATTACAGCATAAATGTCTCTGAGTAGTAATTACAAGGCTCTCGGTGAACAGCAATGAAGAGACAGCACTAGGTGTTACGATGATAGAAGCATCATTCCAAATTGGATAGTGCAGGCCATCGCACACGAGTCGAAACAATGCAGAATTTTTAAGTCCATTGTTTACGGCGTATTTATGTTCATTCAGTCTTGTTGCTAGTGTACGTTTTGTAGATCCTATATATTTACTATCCCGATAGTAAATATATATATACTATCCTGATAGTAAATATATATATACTATCCCGATAGTAATATATATAGGATCTACAAAACGTACACTAGCAACAAGACTAAATGAACATAAATACGCCGTAAAGAATGGACTTAAAAATTCTGCATTGTCTCGACTCGTTTGCGATGGCCTGCACTATCCAATTTGGAATGATGCTTCCATCATCGTAACACCTAGTGCTGTCTCTTCATTGCTGTTCACTGAGAGCCTTGTAATTACTACTCAGAGACATTTATGCTGTAATGACAATGTTCCAGTGTCTGTACCTACAATCTGGAAACTATTTACAGTTCCGAATACGAGGCAAACTGAGGACGAAATCACTTAATCTGGATTTCTGCTATAGTGCCTTTTGTTGTATCTCCTGATGAGAACAACAAACTTAATGTATACCTACTAACCTTCATTTATTTTTACCATGCAGTATTTTATGTATACCTGCATTCTATTTTCTTTATTTTCTTTTATTTCATGATACATGCCACGTAGTTTGACAATTTGGTGCCACGTGACATTATGTCATATATGATATCTACATTATGTTCACGTAACACTTTATTTAAACTTATTCCTTCTTCTGTATCTGATGATGGGTTCTAGGGAAACCCGAAAGTTCTTATACAAGAAAATCTTTAAATTCAGCCAACGAATTTAAATTTGTATTGTGAGTGACTCTTGTTATTAAGATCGTGCTTTTGAAGGCAACTGCCTCGATTACTTTGGAATGGTAATATTGTTTTTGTTTCTGAATGTTTGCAGAATGTGGGAAACATAAACAAAAATTAAATTATACAGGGTAATTAAACTATTAATATATATAGGTAATTATACATAACTTTTACACCGCATCCAGCATAGCTATCGCTGTGAAAGCCGCATAAATATCTATATTACATCACTGGGTTATGACTGTTTCGAGCGCATATCAGTACCGCAAGCAAAAACGATTATTTCAGTGGAGCAGAGGAGGCACAGTGCGTGTTGTAGTGTAAAGAAATGAAATCGGCTACTGCGGGTTCTATTCGATGGCCTCCAAGATCAGTGGACAAACATAACATTACGTGATAGTAAGTTTGTACTTTCAAGATAAATGACCAAGATTTCCATTGATCGTCAAAATAACTAATAGCCCTTCTCTTCACAATGGCTTCGGCTATTATGGAAAAATTTGTCATTCACATATTTCACTGACGTTTATTATGCATGTCACCCAGTTTGAAAACGTTTTCCGAAAATTCTTTAGTCCGCATTGTATTCGTACAAATTGATCCCTATATTTCCAATAAGCCTCAACTTTGAATGTAATACCACGTCAAATGTTCTTGTATTTCAAAGCTGTAGGACAGCTACCACCTAAAGAAAGCCTCCTGCCAAAGTTTTGTTACATTATTCAGCTGCTACACAAAATATGTCCTGATGAACCCACCTGCACTAAAGTGCCAGAAAAACTGGTACAGACGAGCTTATGCAAAATACATAGCAACGTCACCTATGTGTGTACTCGGTTGCATCTGCCAGTGCGTATATAAAGCGATAGACATTCTTGCCAGCTGTCAGAGCTGTTTTCGGCATGCGAATGACCAGTAATACCAATTTAAGCGATTTTCAAAGCGGTGTCATACTTGACCCTCGTGAGATGGGCCGTAGTATTTCGGAGGTTGTAGCGTAAAAGTATTTTCTACTTCAAAGCTGTTTTTACACATCAACATACTCAGAAATAGTTCCTAATTGAAAGAAACCTTAACGGCCAGACGAAACATGTAAATAACAGAAGTCAACTTACGGAAAAAGTAGCTTTATTCAGGCTGTAGAAGCACTTTCATAACTGAACGATAACATTACAATGTGCTCTACACACCACACATTATCACAACACTCCTATTAATAATAATCAGTTTACAACCCAATGCTCGTAATAATCGCTCTCTTACAACGCTCTCTCTTACAACGCTCTCAAGCAATAGATCAGTCGTCGTTTTTATCTCTTGTTCTCATCAAAACTCAGACATACGTCACGATCATTCAACCTCAATTCTGTTACCAAACGTATTCGTTTGAGAGAAAAGATCTCACGTTAAGAGTGAAGAATACTGAGAATAAACTCAAGATTTACATAGGGAAAGAAATTAAAAAAGAAAAAGTTAATTTAGAATATACGTGACATGGTAGAAACGAAGTTCGGAATTTCACGGACGACCATTGCAAGGGTGTACCGTGACTACAAGAATTCTGGCAAAACTTCCAGCCTACGATACCAGTGTGACCGTAAAAAGACATTGAGTGAACGTGACCATCGTCGGATGTCAAGAATCGTTTCACGTGATAGGCTTGCAACACTCTCGCAGGTATCATCGGAATTCAATGCTGGAGCCTCAACAAGCATGAGTGTTCGTACTGTGCAACGTACCCTGCACGCTATGGGCTTTAGGAGCCGACGCTCAACTCGAGTCCCCGTGATAGGTGCACGACACAGAGCTATGCGCCTCGCTTGGGCACGGCAACACCGCCACTAGACACTTGATGACTGGAAACAAGTAGCCTGGTCTGACGAATCACGTTTCCAACTGTATCGGGCTGATGGAAGGATTCGTGTGTGGGCCTAACCCCATGAAGCCATGGATCCCGCCTGCCAACAGGGAACTGTACCTGATGGTGGGGAGTCCGTAATGGTATGGGGTGTGCTTAGCTGGACTTCACTGGGACTCCTGGTACGTCTACAAACGGCTGTGACCGGCCACGCTATGTGCGCATCCTTTCTGAGGAGGTACACCCGTTCATGTCCTGCACTCATGCTGATGGGTTGGGCCTGTTTTAACAGGACAATGCACCTCCACACAAGTGTCAGGACGCCACATTATGGTTACAGGAGAATTCATCTGAGTTTGAGGTGTTGCCATTCTCACCCAAGTCCCCAGATCTGAACGTGATAGAACACATTTGGGATGCCATACAACGCGCTATCGAACACAGGAATCCGAGACCTCGGAATACACCCGAATTGTGGAACGCTCTGCAGGAAGTATGGTGTGTATTGCTTACATCATATTTCCAGAAGCTAGTGGAGTCCATGCCCCGTCGTATTCCTGCAGTCCTGCGCCCCTGTGGGGGACATACCATGTATTAGACTGGTGTACCAGTTTTTCTGGCACTTCAGTGTACATGCGTGCTGACCTATTTCTGTTCTCTTCAGCGGTATTCGATCTTCCTTGCCGCTGAGTATGCAATTCAAATATTTTACATTCTTTTATGTCTTTATATACACATAAATTCTTATGATAAAGCTGGTTTGTTATGGTTAAAACGTTTTACGAATTTTACAATATGCTTAATCATTGAAACTCTTATACGAAACTGGAGCTTGTGACAATTTTTCCATCAAAGAAACTGATTTGGTTAGTTTTTAGGAAGTAAATCAGAATTAGCAAATAAACCGAATGGTTATAAAATAAATAAATCTGTTGTCGGGTGTCTAGAAGGGCGAGAAAGAGAGCTATCACCACGAAACTTGGTGAACAATGGCGCCGCAGACGCAAGAAAAGAACAGACACGTGCATGAATTTACTGGTAATTGACAGCACAAACGTGTCAAAGAAAAATCCGCTCAATATGCTGGCCATCATGAGAGATTATCTGTGATGCCCAGCAAAATCATCATTGCTGAAATCTAAGAAATTCCAGGTCGTTCACAAGAAAAGAGTTCGTATGGAAATATTCATATCAAATTTGGGATGCTGCGCCTGACAGGATAACAGGGGCAATGATCAGGCTGTCGGTAGTTCATATGGCTCTTGAAAAGGAAGAACGAACGCTACTTGTAAAATTTTATCAACAAAATCAGAGTAATGCCAATAGTGTACAAGAGTAATGCCAATAGTGTACTAGAGTAATACCAATAGTGTACTACGGCAGTATCGAAGAATCAAAGGATTACGGAGAGGACCCCTTATGCCGATGGCATTGTTGAGGATGATACGGAAGTTCAAAGACACTGGAAAATTGAGCATAGCCATAGCGTGGGTAAAAAGAAGTCCGCCAGCTTTCAAAAATGTCGTGAATAAAGTTGTAGTTACCAATGCTGACAGGGCCAACTGGAAAGTGCCATCCCACAGCAGTGCCAGAGGAATTGCTCATTTGAACTCTCGGCAATTAAGGTATTATTTCTCGAGGACTTCCGCAGTCCTGGCCAGCCCTCTACTCAGAACTCACTCCTTGCGATAGCCCGAAAGATATTGTATCGGGAGGGCACACGATCTCTGTGAGATCTAAAAACAAGTATCATTGGGAAGTGGCCAACATCAACAGCGACATGCTGAGAGCAGGGGCGTCATATGTTGTTCTTCGTTTACGGCATGCCATCTCTTGTGATGGCCATTGAGCACATTTTGTCCTGAAATGTTTGTGCTGCCAATAAACAGTATACTCACGCACGGGTCTGTTCTTTTCTTTTGTCTGCAGCGCCATTGTTCCTGTAGCGGGGCAATGTTGAACTATTGTTTCCCAGCTAAAGCGTTCCCCCATATCCTCAATATGCTTCCCACAAAATTTCGCTCCGGTATCTCAATTTCTCGCTTTTCTGGACACCCGGGAATAGGGATTCCTATTTTATAACCACTCTATATATTCAAAAAATTATAAGTGATACATTATTGAGAGGTATTAATAAAAATAAGAATAAAAAAATTAAATATTAATTATCAAAGAGAGAGACGGAGCGAAAGAGGCTGATTTGTTTATTTTAACTACAGATATACCATTAATGCTTACAACAGCGTTATCGAAATACATTAGCCCAACGCAGGGCGGAAACATTAAAATTTTATATGAAAGTTCTTTACTCACTCATATTTAGTGACTTTCTAGAATGTAATCAAAACAACTACCATAAAGTACAGCGTGATTACAAATGATATTTGCAATCACAAATGTTTATTGACGAAAAAGTATGGGCCTTATAAATATAAAACAAACATTAACTGAAGGAACAACTCATAAAGTCTTTTGAGTCGTTTTGCATCCTAAATGAGTCCAACATGTGAGTAAAAGGTGGGAATATGGATCGCTTTTTGTTTTACACAACAACTCAATTTTAAATGTAACAGTTCCATAACAATAAGTCAAAAGTGTTAGCACATATACACGGGCGGAAAGTCGAAAAAGAACACCAAGAAGGAATTAGCAGACGATCATGAAATTTACATATGTTAATGGGGTTGAGTTTACGTAGGTGTGATGTTAATTTCGGGACCAACCGGTGAGCGCGTACGCCACAGCTCGGCATAATATGCAAATTATCGTCGGTGGTATTTAAGGAGTACGACGAAGTGAATGTAATCAGTCGTCGGCGTACGGACACGTGCAAAGACCCTGAAGAAGCTGTAATGCCTGGACATGGAACACGTGTACGATTTCAGCAGTTATCGGACTTTGAGCGAGGTCGTCTAGTCGGACTCCGCGAGGCCGGGTGGTCGTATCGTCGTATTGCGGAGCGAATTGGACGGGAAGTATCGGTGGTGGTACGATGGTGGCGTGATGGTACGATGGTGGCGTGATGGTACGATGGTGGCGTGAGGGTCCGAGGAACATTCCCACACGAGAAGACGTGGAACCGGGAGTCACAGACGGCCTGATGAGCCGACCGAACGACGCATAAGAAGAGCGGCGTTGTCAAGCAGAACATCAACTGCGACGCAAATCCGAGCTGCCGTTGCACTTGAGGTGACTGTGCGAACAATCCGCAACCGTTTACTAGATGCAGGACTACATGCACGTGTGCCTCTGGCATGTGTACCTCTGACTCCAGCCCACCGTCAGGAACGGCGGCAGCGGTGTCGCCAACGTCTGCACCGAAGAACGCAATGGCGATCTGTCGTGTTCAGCGATGAAAGCAGATTCTGCTTGTGAGCCTCCGATGGTCGTATGCATGTTCGCAGACGCACAGGGGAGCGTCTCCACCCTTCTTGCATCCGCCAGCGACACACAGGGCCTACATCTGGTCTCCTGGTGTGGGGGGCGATCAGCTATCACTCCCGTACACAATTAGTTTTTGTAGCGGGTACGTTAAACAGCGCCTCCTACATCAACAACATCATTCAGCCCGTTGTTGTGCTATTTGTAAGGTCGGTCCATCGTGCTGTTTTCCAGCAAGATAACGCACGCCCAAACACGGCACGTGCAACGCAACATGCACTTCAGTGTGTGAGACAACTTCCATGGCCTGCACGTTCACCGGATTTGTCCCCCATTGAGCACGTGTGGGATTTTATGGGACAAAGACGTATCCGGTCTCCACGGCCAGACACGACCATCCCCGATTTACGCGTCCAGGTTGAGTATGCTTGGAACTCAATACCCCAAATTTACATCCAACATCTGTACGACAGACTGCATGCCACAATTGCACAGTGTGACGCAGTTCATGGCGGTTTAACCTCGTACTAACCATGTTACATGGAAATGTTATTTTTCAGTTTACCAGCAAATACAGCTGTATTTTGCCATAATGTTTTGATCACGTTATCCTCTGTATTCCGTTATTATGCTGTATAAATTTCGTTGGTATCAGACGTTTCCTTCTTGGTGTTCTTTTTTCACTTTCCGCCAGTGTATTTCTCATAATGTATATATAGTTTTTAGGAAAATAAATATCACTGTTTAAACAGCAGAAAACATTTTAAACACATTGCAGCAAGTGAGCCTTGAAAAATGGGGGTGGTAATGTACGCAGCACCACGTCAGATACACAACTATTGATGCACGTAGTGCTGTGATGAGAAGACAGCACTACTGTGAGTGTAGAATATCTCGATCGACAGAGTTAACTGATTTCCAGGGCTAACCTCAAAAGCTAACACAATGTGATAGGAGAACTCTGCAAAAGACTTTCATCTTAGAACACAAATCAGCACTGTCTTAAATCACGCGAGCCCTGTATTAGACTATTAGGATTTATGTTTGCACAAGTACAGTGCGCAGGACGCTGCACTATATGGGCTACCACGATCGATCAGCCATCCACAAGCCGCTATTCACTTGAACTAAGGCCACAAGCCAATTATCGTAGTATAAGAAACGTCGATGGTCTTTAGACTAATGGAATATTGTGCTTTGGACTCAGACGTCATGGTAAACTGTTTACCAATCTGATGGTCGTTCCCTAGTGTGGATGATACTAGACGAAAGGTACCTTCCGCACTGTATCGGCCGACAGTGATGTTTGGTGTACGAGCATGATTGTATGAGCAGATTTTTCGTGGCTCGGTTTAGGCCCATTAGTCGTTTTTGGACAAAACCGTGAATGCTGAGTTCTACCTAGACATCTTGAGAAGTTATTTACCACTAACACTGTGGCAGTATTTTTGGGAAAGCCCTTAACTCTATCATCAGGACAATGCACAATGTCCTTAATGCTGGCGTTGTTATAGATTGTATTGAGGACTTGGGCGTCCAAATTGGGTTAGCCAACCCAAACTTCTAACCTGAATGCAATGGAAAGAATATCTGGGACGAATTGAAGCGTCTGGAAGAAGAGATCGCTCAACAAACAAAGCGGAACCGGTCATTCCTTTGAAGGCCGAATGGCGGAAGATATCAAGGCGCATTTACAAAAACAAACCTGGTGCAGATTATTCCACGAAGACTAGAGGATGACATAAGGTACCGAGGTTTCAGCACACTTTATTAATTTTTTTGTAAATAAATATTATTTGTAGACACGCAAAAGTGTTCTTATATTAATTATAGGGTAGTGTATGTGATTAGTGCATTGGAGATACTGGGGACTACAAAAAGTAATGTTTCAGTATTGCTAGATTACAAGAAGACGGCATGTTACGCATAGAAGTTATCAAATGCTCTTCGCGGTTTTACTGATCACTAAAATGGTGGCTATAACGAAGTAAATTTCTCCGTCATTTTTGGTCTACGCCGGGATTCGAACCCGAGGCCGCTTATTCCGGAACAAGTCGCTCTACCAACTGAGCTACGCAGACATTTGTTCTGATTCCTATCTGCCTTTATGTCGTGTGCGTCCTGCTGGCAGGTACGTCACATCTCCCCCCCCCCCCCCGAAAGAGGGCCGGGGGCATGGCCCACGGGTCAGCCGTGACCATGAATCGTTGCAGGCAGCCATCTACTGTAGAACGTGCACTTGAGAACTCCCAGTCAATCTGCTGTGTGGAATGCAACATCACACATTTTTTTTTTTATTTTTCGAAGCGCTGGAGAAGGAATTCTCTGATTTTTCCTGTCTCGCGGTGTGGAAATAATATCACACCAATGCGAGATTTTGAACGGCCGGGTCATCCTGATAGTTCGGGGGCCATTATAACGAATAAAGCTTTTAACTAAGCTAGTAATGTTTTATAATGCTTCTGCTACTGAATTATATGCTTGTACTAAGCTAATGCTTCTTCTAATGGTTGTTGTTTGTTAATTAAATCATGAATAAACTTTCCTGCTAGTAGTGTAGTAACAATAATGAACAAGCTTTTAACTGCTAGTAATGTTGTGGTAGTAATTAAGATGAATAAAGTCTTAACGCTGGTTGTTAATAATAATCAACTAATGACATAAACCTAACAGCCAGACAGAGATCTGACAAAAACTATGAACTGAGAAAGACGTACTTACGAAAAAGCTCTTTTATTAGATAACTCTTAAATCATCCAACGCACACACACTACTCGTATCACAATAATGAAGAATCAACCTAATCACATAGAACGAAGCTCTGGCTATACAACAACAAACGCTCTGGCTATACAACAACAAACGCTCTCTTTCACATAAACCAACGCTCTCCCTATCCAACAACAACCATTAGAAGAAGCATTAGCTTAGTACAAGCATATAATTCAGTAGCAGAAGCATTATAAAACATTACTAGCTTAGTTAAAAGCTTTATTCGTTATAATGGCGCCCGAACTATCCGGATGACCCTGCCGTTCAAAATCTCGCATTGGTGTGATGTTATTTCCACACCGCGAGACAGGAAAAATCAAAGAATTCCTTCTCCAGCGCTTCGAAAAATAAAAATAAAAATGTGTGATGTTGCATTCCACACAGCAGATTGACTGGGAGTTCTCAAGTGCACGTTCTACAGTGGATGGCTGCCTGCAACGATTCATGGTCACGGCTGATCCGTGGGCCATGCCCCCGGCCCTCTTTCGGGGGGGGGGGAGATGTGACGTACCTGCCAGCAGGACGCACACGACATAAAGGCAGATAGGAATCAGAACAAATGTCTGCGTAGCTCAGTTGGTAGAGCGACTTGTTCCGGAATAAGCGGCCTCGGGTTCGAAACCCGGCGTAGACCAAAAATGACGGAGAAATTTACTTCGTTATATGGCCCTTTTACAAATGTTACTGATTTTGGGGTTTGCTCGAGTGTGTGGAATATTTACTTCGTTCTGAATTTTTATGTATCTGAACTGAGAAACGGGATAATTTCATAGTTACTCCACGGTTATATTAGAATAGTGATAGTGTAGATGTAGTGTATCGTGATAGTGTAATAGTGTGCTAGTATAAGATGATTGCTACTACCTATAGAGGAATTTTCCTTTGCAGATATTCTGGTGTAAAAGGTCTGCCCACAGGTAAGAATTCTTAGATTACCAGCATCGGGGCAAGTCTATAATTTTACAGTAAAAACCGAAATACGGTTCACCGGATAATCTAACGCATTAAGACATAGCTTCAAATTTAAAAATATATTTTTACATCTCCTCGAAAGTTTATACATTACCGGTTTAAGGTTAAGCACAAAACAAGAAAATGGTCGTCGTTCAGGCAATGGAAACATGCATGTATCTGGAGGTGGATCCCCGATAAAGGGGTGGCCGTCCGGTATAAGAAACGTACAGTCAATATGAAATGTGTTCATCTCTTGACACCAACAAGAAGAAATATCTTCCTAAAACAATTCAAAGAGTAGGACTGATCCAATAATTCAGAGATTGTGACTGGAAAATGTCTGCTATTTTGAGGTCACGGGGGTCGAAAAGCATGCTAGAGGACAGCAAAATTCTTTCTTAGATTGTCCCTCAAATGTTCAGTGGGACTGAAATGTGGAGAAACTACAGGCCCTTCTACTCCTTTTATCCCTTACTCTGCGAAATATGCGTCAACATCGTGAGCTCAGTGGGAAGTTCAGTAAAATTAAACCTACGCCAACTTCCGCTAATATGCGGTCTCATATAGGACCCAGAATCACATCCTTGTATATTTTACAGCAGTCACGGGACCTATGAAAGTTAAATAGAGATGGATAAGACCATCCAATGAAAAGCCAACTAACGTAGTCATTCTCCCACCAAGGAAAACATTTCGTGCGATGCTGTTACAAGAAGTGTAACTGGTTTCATCCCCTCTCCAAACGAACACACCTTTTCTGCGCGATGTTAGGAAGAACAGCGACTGAACGGTTAACAGAAGATTACTCCTCTTTTCCAAAGTTATATCACTATGGTCGTAACGCCATATTAAGCTGGAACGTCTGGCTCGTGACTGTACACATACACAAAATCTACAGGAATGGAGTTCCCAGTTGCGAATCCCTGTGATTATAGCAGTGACGGATACCTCTGTTTTGTGTCTGCCATGAAGTCCGAACGCAGATTCCGTCAAGCAAATAACGTGATGTACGACCATCTTGAGGGGTTGTATGTAGCTCTTGTGTGTTCAGGGACAGGCTTTTGTGCTGTTGTTCCATTTATCTGAAACTGACTGTACAGCCTTCTGATCAGAGTATGGTTAACACCAAAGAGTCAGGTTACCTCCGTGATGGAGTGGGCGGCCTGTAACCTCCCATCGGCTCTCCCAAATTCTAAATCTTCTAGATATGTATGTATTTCTGCGACATGGGGAAGAAAAATTCTGTTCTAATTGCGTTGCAGCATTCCACTTTGTCCTGACAGCTTGCGACCGAAAATAATCATTTTTTATGTCATTCTGATTCACACACTACACCCTGTGTGAATCATCATCCATCAAAGCTTCGACATTTGCATATTTTGACCAGACAGCAACACATTGAAGATTTTGTATAAATCTCTCCTGCTTTATTTTCTATTCACACTTTTGTGTTGTGTGCTTCTTGTTCGACGAGCAGTGCGCTTCCGAATAGCAGCAACATATTCTTCCAGAAATGACAGAAATTGCAATGTATCTTTTATTTATTAAGGTATTTTCGTTTAAATAACTGTGAAATTCATAAATTAAAACAAAAAACAAAAGAACATTGTCCTAAATTTTTTGTTTCGAAATTTAGCCACAATTCGGATTGATTAATACCTGTTACTATAAAATTGAACAACCAATGTAATATTAATCAAGATCATTTTCACAATAGCCAAGGCATTTTGTTATTTTTCACTCATTAAAATTTATTGCTGATATGGCAACCAGAGCGCATTAGAATTATCAACGCTGAGAATTGTAACTGTGTAGGGTTTTTTTTCGTGGACTACTGCCAGAAAAGAATGAAAAAAATTTACGATTAAAAAGTACTTTTTAGAAGTCAGATGCGCCTCAATTCCATAAATAAAATCCAAAAAGGAGCATCATTCATCAACTGAATCTATGTAAGCTCCTTTCTAACTCTGTAGGCAAAGGTTTCCACATCTAAAATTTGGCATCTGTTCGACAAAAGGTTGATAGCCTTTTGGCAAATAGGAGCACAGAGCCGTGGAAGATTTTTTGGCTACATTTTTATAGAATTTGAAATATGTTCTACATTTTGCATTGCATTGTTATTATGCAGGTTTCGGAATTATGCACGTTCCAGTTTGAAAATAAAATCACGACAGGCTCTCATTTCTTAATATTTCAGAGCAAATAAATTCTGCATTCTGTACAGTACAAGTGTACAGGAAACATTGAATGATGAGTCCCCAGTGTGATATCTTTCTTACAAACTTACAAAAGACATCACGGAAACTTCCGTTTCTGTCGCATTTATAACGAAACTACACTGGCGTGCAAAAATTAAGGACGAGACGGTTTTTTGAATGTAACGTCATGCAGAAGTGCTCCACATCGACTCAAATCATACCATAAGATCCCTAAGATGTAAGAATATGGGACAAGTGAGCAAAACCGTCCGAACAAGGAATCCAAAGGATACAAAGGCACTTTATTGAAAAGGTAGCTTCCAGCACAACTGGACAAAAGACAGAAACCTCCATGTGACAGGCGGCTGCCAAGAAAAATCCAGTCTTTAGTAGGGGATATAATCACCACTGACTGCGTTACAGGATTTACAACGTCTGTCCATGCTGAGAACGAGGATGTCAAGGAGCTGTTGAGGCATCGCGGCCCATTTCTTTTCTAGCGCCAATCGCAGCTGCGGAATCGTTGCTCGCGGCTGGTGACGTGCTGCCAAGCGTCTCCCGAGAAGGTCCCACACGTGTTCGATTGGATTTAGGTCCGGGGACCTTGCGAGTCAATCCATGCGTTGAATATCTTCACTCTGCAACAGCTCTGCGACAGCCACTGTACGATGAGGTGTAGCATTGTCGTTCATGAAGAGGAACTCAGGACCCACAGCACGCCTAAACAGACGCACATGAGGCAGGAGAACCTCGGTAAAATAGCGGACACCAGAGACTGAACTTCCTTGGAAGATGTGGAGGTCAGTACGGCTATCAAGCATGATACCACACCACACGAGAACTCCGCCATCTCCAAGCCGGTCCCTTTCGATGATGTTGGAGGTATGATTGTGTGTTCCCTGCTCTCTCCAGATGTGTATACGTCCAGAATCGCTCGTCAGACTAAATCGGCTCTCATCCGTAAAGCGAACTCGACCCCATTGATGATGTGTCCAGTTCTTGTGTTCCTGGCACCACAAAAACCACCGTCTCCGATGAGCAGGCGTTAATGGCACACGCCGTACTGGTCGTCGTGCAAATAGACCACCTTTGTGCAGCCTCCTGGCCAACGCAAAACGCGAAAACGGGCGTCCAGTTGTTTGTTGCATGTGCCTTGCGATTTCTTCCGCTGTCTGCCGTCTGTCTCGTCTCGCCTGTAGGACAATATACCGGTCGTCCATTGTGTACGACCACTGCTAAACTCTCGGACAGCTGTTCCTGTCGTTTGAAATGCTCTCCAAGCTCGTGAAACGATGCTGTGAGAGATCCCGAACTCCTCGGACACACTAGTCACACTTCGACCTTCTTCCAACTTCCCAATGACGCGATCCCGGGTAAAGTCATCCAAATGTCGTCTACTGGATTGCCTGTTGGCCATATCACACGGTGGCAGCAACTCGACGTCGTTCAAACCGATGTACACCGTGCAAGAGCTTTCACAGAATTGCTGAGCGTACACCGCCCGTGTGCTTTATACCCATCCGACCCCCCACCCCCTATGTCATGCTGCATATATGCTCATGCCCTACCGTACCGGACCCTAGTCTATCTCCTGTGTGGTCCGTTCTGCCTGCTCGTTCCGATGTTATGCTAATTTCTCCTCTTCGTCCTTAATTTTTAGCACACCAGTGACAACAAAAAATATTAGAAAAAATTATTTTCGCTGCGGAATCGGTTGTGCAGACATCTTCACTCTGTCATGAGTTACGTTTCGAAACGCTTCGTTTTCTGTTCGGAGAGTGACCAACTGGTCCGTAGTACGCGGAGCGTGGTCTTAAATTGCTGTGAGTCCACACAGGGTCCTTAACCGTTACACAAGGAAGTTCCTGAAATATTATTTTAAAAATTATCCAAAATGTTTCCAATGTTCTTATTCGGGGTACAATCTGTTCTTTCGCACCGGAAACAAATCTTCACATGAAAAAACATGTTTCGGCTTTAATGAAATCGTCTTGAAGGAATATACGTGTAAACTCTAAATGAATACGCATTTCATTTATTAATCACAAATCCGATCCGTACTTACACGAAGTTTCAGATTGAAGGGACTAACTTTCATTGGTTTCAGTATACGATTCCCTGATTTGAAATTAAGTTCAAAATCGAACTTTACATATTACTCATTGCTGCACAGTACCAATGCATCGCAGTAGCTTTTAGAGGGCATATAATTTATATTTACATTTCTTGCTCAAAGAACTTACCGAAACGTTTTTTCAGCTGGTATTTGGGATCTAAGAAAAAAACATGTGTCGGTGAAATATACAATGCGTTGTTTATTTTAGAAACCGTGAGCACCCGCTAGGGTACTCAGTTTATTCGCATTAATGCAGACAGACAGAACATGAGATACGCAAAAACTAACAAAAATAAATATATGGACACAAAGCACAGGTAGGAGTGTACACTCAATATAACAATTAACGTGCTCATACAGGGCACATTAAATGAAAAAAAGATAAACGGTGTCAATAATGTCAAGTGACAAAATAACATACGTAGGGAAATCAACAATGATAGATGCATAAATGTGAATAGTATGATAAATAGACAAGTCTTGTGGGACGCATTTTGACAAAACGTGGAAAAAGACAGAAAAAGTACATATGAAAACTTAAAATGCACGGTAAAACATGAAATAACAGTAAATACACAGTAGAGAGCGACTCATAACAAAAGCATCAGATATACAGGCACATAACAAAATAAAACCACACAGGATGCAGCGGGAAGGAATGACCCTATCCCAGAACTGCATCGAGAAAAGCAGCTCTAGAGTCGGGATCTGCTGGCCGTGGTTGACCACCAATAGTCGCAAGATCTGCGAACACCAAGGAGTTGGCGAACGGATTCACAAAACTTCCATTATTCAAGGAACTAAAATTCAGCAGCCTCAGGTGGAAGAGTATCACACAGAGATGACTCAGAGAATTCTTTGAGACGTCTCAAGCGTAAAATAAAGGTACAGACAAGGGCAGAGTATTGCTGATTAGAGCAGCGGTGAGATTGAAGATAACGGATATATTTTTCCAACTGGCGAACAGCAGCTTGAATGTCCAAGTCAAAGGACCGGCAAAACTTCGTTGAAAATATCTATGCGTTCATGCTAGGAGAAAGAAGGTGAAGAAGTTGTTTACGGGACAACGGCTCGGTAATCATATGGATTGAGTCCAGTGTATGTGCAATTTTGGCAACAGTAATGGCCGTAATCTCGGACACTGTTCTGGTACGAGAGCGCAGAGGCATAGTGCGTTGTTCGGTTGTACTGTGTCGAAAACGTATCAGGAAGAGTCGAACTCTCAGAGGTTTCCGTAGGAGGCAAAAGGGATAATTGACGCACCTGCTTCTGTTTGATATATTTCTTGATGTAACAGACCTGTTAGACGAGGAAGCAGCAGTTGAAATGACCATCTATTGATCAGAGGCGCTTCCAGAATCGGAGGGATGGAAACTTGATTCAACAGATGTCATCAGCGTGAGATTCGGACTCGTCTGAAAAGGACAAGGTACGACAAGATGCTACGGCGGTTGTGAGTTCCTGGAGAAAGGATACAGATGGAGCCACATTTGGGGTTTCAGGTCCGGAAGCTAGGACTGAGGATTCTCCAATGGAGAGCACGAGAGGAACGATTGGCATATCAGAGTCAGAAAGTTCAGCCGTGGAGATGTCAGTGGTCGACAATCTCCAAGAGGCGTGGAGAAGGGTACAGTACCTTCCGCTGGAACAACAGTACAAAATGGCTGGAGTCTTTCACAGAGGGCTCGGAAAAAGCACAGAAGACAGTGGAGCAACACCAGTAGATGTACTTGCGGAAATATCAAACAGCAAGGAGCCAGCCACCGCGGACGGGCGATCACCAGCAGGGTCACGTCGTCGGTTCGTACATGCTGTCGTGATGCGATCTTGCGTTAGACACTGTGCACAATGATTAGATGTAAACATCTTGAAAGTACACTGAGGGAAAGTGAAAAAGAACACCAAGAAGGAATTGGCGAACGATCATAATATTTACATAGGTTAATGGGGTCGAGTTGACGTAGGTGTGATGTTAATTTTGGGACTAACCGGTGAGCGCTTACGCCACAGCACAGCATAATATGCAAATTATCGTCGGTGGTATTTAAGGAGTACGGAGAAGTGAATGTAATCAGTCGTCGGCGTACGAACACGTGCGAAGACCCTGAAGAAGCTGCAATGCCTGGACATGGAAGACGTGTACGGATGCAGAACTACGTGCACGTGTGCCTCTGGCATGTGTACCTCTGACTCCTGCCCACCGTCAGAAACGGCTGCAGTGGTGTTGCCAACGTCTGCACTGGGTAACGCAATGGCGATCTGTCGTGTTCAGCGATGAAAGCAGATTCTGCTTGGGAGCCTCCGATGGCCGTATGCGTGTTCGCAGACGCACAGGGGAGCGTCTCCTCCCTTCTTGCATCCGCCAGCGACACACAGGGCCTACACCTGGTCTCCTGGTGTGGGGAGCGACCAGCTATCACTCCCGTACACAACTAGTGTTTGTACCAGGTACGTTAAACAGCAACTCCTACATCAACAACTTCATTCAGCCCGTTGTTGTGCAATTTGTAAGGTCGGTCTATCGTGGTGTTTTCCAGCAAGATAACGCACGCCCACACGCGGAACGGGCAACGCAACATGCACTTCTGGGTGTGAGACAACTTCCATAGCCTGCACGTTCACCGGATTTGTCCCCCATTGAGCACGTGTTGGATTTCATGGGACAACGACTTATCCGGTCTCCACGGCCAGACACGACCATCCTCGATTTACGCGTCCAGGTTGAGGATGCTTGGAACTCAATACCCCAAACTTACATCCAACATCTCTACGACAGACTCCATGCCAGAATTGTACAGTGTTCATGGCGGTTCAACCTCGTACTAACCATGTTACATGGAAATGTTATTTTTCAGTTTACCAGCAAATACAGCTGTATTTTGCCATAATGTTTTGATCACGTTATCCTCTGTATTCCGTTATTATGCTGTATAAATTTTGTTGGTATCAGACGTCTCCTTCTTGGTGTTCTTTTTCACTTTCCGCCAGTGTATATGAACGATTACAAACACTTACAGTCGCATCTGTGGGAACAGTTCCACAAGGCCTTGTCGGTCGGCAAAACAACTAACAAATGTCTTCGAAAGCCAGAGACGTGGGAGAAACGGGTGTCTCGAAGGGCATCCAAAAGGCGGCAGACTTTTCCGACAATCTTGCACAATTTTACAATAAACAAGTGGAAGTAAGTCATCAGGAATTGCCTGCATGACGGGGTAGAAAGTGTTGCAACAGGAAGTTTTGAAAGTGGAGATGGAATAAGGTGGTGTGCCCTAATGTTCAAGCTGTTCGCCAAGAAGAAGTCAGCGTCAATTTCTCAGTCAAATAGCACAGAGGTACCTCGAGGTATTCTGGCGATTCCGGAAATAACAGCTGCAGGAATATTGCTAGATAGCGCCTCCATATAACTGTTGGAATATAACGATACCAACAGTGGAGGTTGAGTAAAGTGCAGAGGAACGGCGTAGAGTCAATCTCATCATAACGGCATCACAGCGTGCAAACGGAAAAAGAAAAAAACCCTTAACGTAACGTACCTTGATTGCATAGAAATATCCAGGTAATGATAAAATCCTTTAATCGGTGAAACACGCACAAATAAAAAAATAACAAATATCAAATATATGTGGCACAAATTAAGACATTTGAACAGTAGAATATATATATGAATAATAATGTTGCAATTTTGTGTTCATTAAGAGTGACGCTCTCCAAAAACTTCTTCACTGAGTACGAGCATTTCGCAGACTGCACTATTTAGAATGCTTTGTACTAAATCTTCCAATGGTGTAGTGTTTTGGACAATCCCTTTTAAAGAATATCTGTCACTTTTCTGGTGATGTACAGCGTGTAAACAACGCGCCCACTTTCGAAGAACAGAGAAAGGTCATTGACCCTTCTCTGTTCTTCGAAGCACCAGTGTCTCACGATTGGAAGCATCACGGCTAGCATTAACGAGGTGGAGGAGTGTTGGGTAAGACATGAAAGAGTACGCCTCGATCTAATAAGGAGCAAACCGTCTTCCTACCTTTGACTGATCATGATTTGTTAATAATTTTGTTGGCGATGTGTACAGTCGGGAAACTAGGTGACGACTGTATTAAAGAGGCAGGAGCAGAAGCAGATGACGGAGTTGAACCGCTTTGAAGAGCCGTCACGAATGATGCGTTCCCCGAGGGCTAAAGAGGTGGAAAATGCAGCACTGAATCATGAGAAGACAACTGTGCAACGGCAGTCACAGAAGCCGCAGAGAGAGGTAGCACGTCTGAACCAAGTTCTGTGACGGGAGACGATTTGGTAGACGGGATGACATCATCAATGACAGTGCCATCTAGAAGCGAGGGTACATCTACTTTTATGGAGTTGGAGAGTAGGGTGTGATCAACTTCAGCGCGTGCTATCGCTAAGGCGGGATCATCGGAAGCCGCCATTGTGGTGAGTTCCCAAATGTAAACAAACGGAGTCTGAAGAGGGAAAAATGAGCCGAACTTAATGCTGAGAACACCCTGTGCGGTGAGATTAAGTGAAAACGTAGTTCGTACCTTTATGATGACAATACACGCATACAGAAGAGACGACACGGAGGAAAAACTCGCGCAAAAGCTCAAAATTTCGGGACACGATATATTCACAACCAGCTTAGTCACGGTTAGCTCTGCATTAGGACCACGCCGACCCGGTGGCCTCGGATCATTCGTCCGTAATGGGTCCGGGTTCGAATCTCGGTGAGGCATGGTTGTTGTTTTTGTCTTACGGCACTGGCTCTCTCCCTTCCCTGGAACCAGTGGCCCTAAATTAGGGACGGGTGACTGCTTATAGCCCATTGAGTTGCTCACGGTGGTCGTTAAGCCTCCAATCAAAAAAAAAAAAATTTAGGAACACAACCCGTTTTACATATTCAGAGCTATAATGAAGTACCACGAGATATCAACATCACGTACCGCTACTATAAATTGTGCACACCTATCCTCTGTACCTAATCAGCAAACGTTTGCCAGTAATAGGGAAAAGTTGCTACTTAATCCAATTTGACGGCAGTCAGTATTTCGAAAACAACAGCACTTGTTGGCTGCCCCGCACTGCTGTATTACGGGTGTAATCGGACTGGATTAAGCATGCATAGACATCCAGAAGAAGGGCTCACATTGGTCAGTCACGCGTGGATTATCTTAGCGATGAGTGCCGTGTGTCACGACTGGTATCTCAGCAACGACGTGTAACAGTCACCCAGCTGACCCACCAGCACCACAGCGGCGCTGTTCGACCTTTCCCACGTACACCATACCTTGCTTCGCCTGAGGTTTCACAGCTGGAGGCCAACAAGGGTACCCATGATGACGCCCAGTTATCGCAAACAACGCGTGGCGTGAGCCAAGGAACGCCGGCAATGGACCCTCTTCTGATGGCCAGCTTCGCAAATGGCGTAAACGGCATGAAGCTCTAAAACCAGGTTGCACAGTTAGGGTTCCACAAGCCGATGGAGGTGGTGTTCTGGTCTGGGGAGCTTTTCCTGGCAAGCAGTAGGCCTGTTGGATATCATCCCACACACCCTGAATGGTGTAGTTTGTTTGTCCTATTGCAGCAGGGACCTATTAGCCGACCATCTTCATCCATACCTGCAATAGGTTTACCCGGATCCCACTGCCACCTTTCCACAGGGTTACGCACAGTGTCATCGAGCTCTCATAACTACTGAGTGGTTTGAGGAACACGACGAATTCGCCATATTGTCTTAGTCCCCCAAACTCCCCCTCACTGTAACCCAATTGAACATTTATGGGATTCACTAGAACGGGTGTGAGAACTGCTGATCCTCCTCCCCGGAATGAATGTGAACTGACGGAACTGTTGTAGCGGACATGTGTCAACTTATCCATGGAGGATGTTCAACACCTTGTGGACTCTGTTCCCAGACGTCTGAGAGGCGTGATTGCACAGAAAGGAGGGCCAACGCGTTATTAGGTAGGGGTTCCTGTTGTAAAGCTAACTCAGTGCAGTCAATAGTTAATTACACCTGAGTCGCAAGAAGAGAGAGCATTTTTGATGAAATTTCCCTTCAAGGTCTTGGAAATAAAAAAGCCTTTTCGACCATTTAGATCTTTAAACATCACAGCTACTATTAAATAAAAAAATCATTGCTGTATAGATACGTAGATAAAGCACAAAAAAAAGCGATCAACCTCTTTCGAAATTCTTACTTTTCTTTCGAAACTGAACTTCTATCTCTGATATGATTGCACTTGAACTTTTTTTTTTTTTTGATTGGAGGTTTAACGACCACCGTGAGCAACTCAATGGGCTATAGGCAGTAGCCCGTCCCTAATTTAGGGTCACTGGTTCCAGAGAAGGGAGAGAGCCAGTGCCGTAAGACAAACACAACATCCATGCCTGACCGGGATTCGAACCCGGACCCCTTACGGACGAATGATCAAAGGTCAGCGCCTTAGACCACTGCGCCACCGAGGCGGCACTTGAACTTTGTGGCAACGCAACTATTTCCAAGGGATGTAATGACAGCAGACTACAACAAGTGTTTATCAAGGAAACAATTCAACTGATGATATATAGCGTTTCATCAAAGGGATCAAATCAATGTGAATATGTTTGAATTTATGACAGTTCGGGTCTGATTTCGACCAGATATTTCAAGGAGATTTCTGCAGAGATTACGGTTTGTTCCAAGACTGAAACTTTGAAAACCGTATACAATGAGTCTTGTAAATTACGAGGCTGACCTTTAGCTGAAAATTAGGGGTATGTAAATCGGTATATTCCAACGTCATAGCACTTACCGATCTAAAAGGCGTTCTTTGACACAGTATTTCAAATAAACAGACAACGTTCAGGAGGATATATTCAAGTGAAAATTACTAGCCTCGGAGAATCATGGTCTCACTGAGAGGTAAGAGGTGTCTGTTATTAGGTTGAGCAATGTGACGCACAGTACCGAAAGAAATTATTGCTGCCTCAGTAGCACAGTGGTCTAAGAGCTGACTTCTGTCATTTCGTCCGAGATGGGTTTGGGTGTGAATTCCGGTAAGGCATGGATGTTGTGTTTATCTTACGGCCCGTAAAGCGGCGGCCCTGAAATAGGGAAGGGCGACTGCTTATTGCCCATCGAGTTGTTCATTGTAGTCGTTAAACACCTAAACAAAAACAAAACAAAAAAGAAAGAAAGAAAGAAGAAGAAGATAAAAGAAAGAAACGTTTGCATTAACAGCAATATCACGTTAAGTCATTCACCTGTCTTCTTGCACCAGAGTCTCCATACAGAATATCTGGCTGTCTTTTGTTGATGTTGAAGGTCTATCGTGGCGTTTCATATCCGTTAACCATTGATCCGATGTGCGAATTTTGAACACAGTTCTGATATGCTCCAAACTCTCATCAGTTGAGGACCACAGACTTCTTGCAGTTGGCGATGGATCACAGTTGCCGGCGTTTTCCGTGCCGAAAGAAACCAAATCATCGCGCGTATCACCGAGTGAAACCATGTCTCCAGGTGGGTCGTCCTTTTCCTTTGAATCTGTTCTCTAGCACGTTACTTTTCTATTCAAATTTCTATGCCAAATAATTCCCTCTAGTCAGGAGAGTGTAATGCCTTTGGTTGATTACACTCTCCTGATTAGAATTATGACTTGCATATTCCTAATCAGCAGTCAATGGTAATCAGCATCCTACGAAGAAAAGGAAATATATGCCGCTGTACGAAGTTCTCTATCTTCCAACGTATGAATGCTGTTGATGTTATGTTGTGCATGGATCCAGTCAATTCCCATCTCCGGTTTCTCTTTACCTGGCCTTTCCTGTCACAATCACCCATTTTCTTCAAAATGTATGAGAAAGGTTTATGAGTCTAGAATACATTGCTTGACTTTGAAAGACGTCCTTACACTTTAAAATCTTACAAATATTTCAAACCAAGAGTGTTTGTTGTTACAGTGTTATTGTAAATGCATTATAGAAAAGGTATGAAAACATGTTTTCGTGATATGTAGTATACGTGTGATATTGGTTCTTTGATATTAGAAATAATGAGAAATACGAAACATTTTTTCTTCTGTAGCAGTGTTACAAGTTCAAAATTGAAGCTCGCCACTTTTTTAAATTGTTTCTAAAGCGTTTGGTGCATTTTCAGAAAAGCATTTGCTCAGTGATTTTCAGGGAAGTGAGCTTTTCCCTCCGGTATCGGGAATCACCGTTTGCATTTCTGCTTCTGTTTCACAAGGCACTGACACTTCTTTTCTATTTACAGATCCCAAGGAACTATCACCAAATGTACAATAAATACGCGGGGAGAAGCACCTCAGTGGTACGCGCTCTTGAGGGGGAACTGAATTCTCATTGTCTCCCGCATTGTGAGATTACACGAACTGCAATTCTCTAAACTTCCTCATGTGAAATGTTAGATTGCTTTCAGGAGAGCACCATTTCGTAGATTAAGTTGCATGCAAATCTTTTCTTTGTTTGGATTTTCCTGCTGAATGATGAATCGTTCTTTACAATGACTACCTCCATGTTTGCTCTAGTGGGAATTCCGCTTAAGAGATCGCATTTTGATAATTGATACTTTGATTTTATATCTGTCGTAAACACATTAACTGCTTCCCTTTCCACTTTTTCTTTTCTTTTGCCATTCGAAAACTGAAACTTGCAGTTATACAGTAATTGTTCCCCTGGTTAATTGCAAAACTTTTTCCTTTAGGTCTCTTCTGATGAATGGACTCTCATGCATTAATTACAAAACGTCCGAACTGAAATGTGATAAAATGTTAGGTTCATTTTTAATCTTTCACGTTTAATCCCTACTCTTAATTTATAATGCACCACACATTAGTTTCCCGTGTAACTAACTACACCAAAAATTAATGAGTAAATGAAGACTTTTTTTTTACTAAATACTTTGCGAAAAAAAGTAAAAGACACTGATCAGAAGTTAAATAGCATTTCAGGTGATTACTTTTTGATTTAATGAATTTTGGAATCAGGGTTTCCATGTTCTAGAAGAATTTTGTTTCCTGTCAGAGACGAATAGGAATCTATTTATTGTTCATCTTGCCTTAATGATACCTCTTTAGATCTTATAAACCATAAATTCACCATTATATAAAATTCAGCAACTGCTCCAAAACCGACTTTTGTCAATTCCTGCTTTTTATGATTGAACACTATTATCTTCTTTCTAATTGACATTTGGAAATGCTTCACTGCTTTCCCGACTCACCTCTCGAGTAGCCCGCGCTGCCGATTTACCGAGCAAGTAGCACCAAATTAAGGACGGCGGACTGCCCACAGACTCAGGGACCCATCGTTAAACACTGTAACTGAAAAAGGTCAGAACGACCAACTTTAGACCATACACGACACTTTTAGCACAGATATCGATGTCTTCCGTAAAAATTTTAAAATGTATAAATTTACGAAACTTTTAACTCCATCCGATTTTTATCCTTTTTAAACGGCGAAAAAAATCCTGCTGAAGTGAAATGCGCGGTTTTCGAGATTACAATTTTTGAAAGTTACGTACATGTATTTGGGAACGTCGTGCTGGACATCACTTTGACGGATGCAAACGTTCCTCGCTCTGTTCTAATAAAAAGGTCGGGAATCATTACTCTATCTATGTAAAGTCAGTATTACGTAGTTTAAAGTATACCCTCTGTCAAAGAAATGCAGCTCGAGTACGCGCGAAAATCATGATTCCGGTCATCATGAGTACAAAATTCAATGTGAATCATTTGTCCATACATGGTGATGTATCATATACAGAAGAGTACTACAATATACATTTTTTTCTAAAAGAAACGAAGCAGTCATAAGGAATCATTCAATCAAGATAAAAAATGGTATGTTCATGTACTTTTATAAGAAAGGAAATGTTTGCAATTCCAGAGCAGTTGGGCCATTTATTCAGGCAAAACAGCTGCACGAGTGGAACAAGTCAGCACGTTGTAGCGTCACCTCTGTCTCGGATACAAGCGGTTACCTGGCGTGGCATAGACTGAGGTATAGCATGCCAGATGGTGTCCAAATTGCGGGACAGTTCGCCTACGTTCCGGGATGGGCGTATGCAGTGTCCCATCATGTCCCATACATTTTCGATCGGTGAGAAGTCGGACGATTGGGCTGGCCATGGAAATGTGTCGAAATTACGGAGGAAGGCCTGAGAGAGCCGTGTCGTGTGTGTCCGGGCATTATCCTGTTGAAAAATTCCTCGGTGATGCTGCGACAGGAATGGCAACAGAACAGGTCGCAAAATGTCGTCTACGCACCGTTGTGATGTGAGGGTAGTGCGGAGGACTACCAAAGGTGTCTGACTATCGTATGAAATGGCTCCTCAGACAGTCACTCCCAGGGTGCGAACCGTGCGCCGTTCCACGGTAAAGGCAGGATACGTACGCTGGCCGGCTCGTCTCCATAAATGTATGTTCCGATCATCAGCGACAAGTGGAAACCGTGACTCATCACTGAAGGCAACACAACGCCACTGGACACTATCTCACGCTGATCAGACCTCGTCGAATGTAGTCCCCTTGTCGCAAGTCGTATGGCAAGGGTCCGGATGGTTACTTCCTTACTTGTAGATGGCGCAGTATGGCCACAGATGGTTGAGAGTGACGAATTTGGTTCTGTTCGTGCGGCTCTCACGATCGCTCGATCCTCGCGTTCTGTCGTTGCTCTCGGTCGTCCACTTCCCGCGTGTCGCTGGGTTGTGCTCTCCTCGACTTATTGGCGCCAACATCGTACAGTTGCCGCGTCGGTCCGATCCAAATGCCTGGCGATACGGCAAAGCGGCCTCTTTCAGCCCAATTATACTTCTTGTGTCAAAGTCACTCAACTTCTCGTATTGTGCACGGATCCAAAGACGAGGCATGCTCACAGTCCGTGGATCACATTAGTGAATTGCGGTGCAGCAGAAGACTGCACACTGTCCCGCTGTAACCCAAAATACGGGTCAGCCAATACACTATCATCGTCTCCGGCGCTACACAAACCCGCTGTAACGCGCGCGCTCAGCAGAAAATGTAAAAATCACTTAACGTATTTACCTAACGTGGGACACATTTCTTTCTTTCTTTCTTTTTTTTTTGATTGGAGGTTTAACGACCACCGTGAGCACCTCAATGGGCTATAAGCAGTCGTCCGTCCCTAATTTAGGATCACTGGTTCCAGAGAAGGGAGAAATCCAGCGCCGTAAGACAAACACAAATGCCATGCCTAACCGGGATTCAAACCCGGACCCTTTTCGGATGAATGAACAGCGGCTTAGACCACTGCGCCACAATTCTCAAAGGCGAATAACTTTCAGGGTAGAAGCATCATTGGAATCGGGATGGAAGTGCTTAGAGGAAAAAAAAACAGAAAAAGGACTAAGGGCCCACATCTAAGCACCTCCACCTATAAAAAATAAAACCAGGGCTACAGGCGAAGGAAAGAGAAAAAAAATGCATGAAACCCCAATTGTCACACACACCCCCCCCCCCCCCCCCGCCGCCGCCCAAGGAGCATGACTAAGATACAAAAGATGGTCTGCGCTGTCATCCGAGAGGTAAAGGACCGACTACAGACGACTGACAGAGCGAATCGTGGGCCAAAGCACATTCAAATTCAGTACAATGACATATATATACAGTACATGAGTGTGTTAACTGAGTAACAAAGCATTTCAAGTAAATAATACGACACGGTGTTAACACAGTTGCAAAATTTTGCAAACTGAAATGAGCTTAACAATTATGACAAGAAGCAGCGGTCGGTTGTCACAGGACATATTCTAAAACAGAACAAATATTAAAGTATTGAAGGATTTCGAAGAGAGACAAATCTAGTCCAACAAAGCAATCGAGCACGAAGAAACTCTTTCTGGCCAGTGATGAAATTCCGCAATGACACGTTCGCGCAATCTGATCTGAACTAATAAAGCGACCGCATCAGGCCTATTTGTATAGAGCTCTATGTGATGCAATACAGCAGTGCCATGCAAAACTATACAACATCAGTGCTACCACTCCCTTTAAAGTGATTCTTCGTAATAAAAAGAAGAGTGATGTGTCGATCAACGCTGTTAACACCATTATTTCATTGTTTGAACAATACCACGGTAATAAGAACTCATAAACACTGGCGCAAGTGAAAGGAGCCGCCATACAGCACTAAACACAAGACGGAGTATGTACTCATGCCACATAAAGAAAACTGCTAGTTTAACTATTACCAACACTCAAGCTTCAATTTCCTTTTTGATTCGACTGTTGCTCTTTCGGTATTTTGCATACGAAGAACCAAGCAACCTATACTAAAATATTCATTGGAGGCTTCAATTCAATACATTATCATCGGATACACAAATCATACATGTATATCGCCATGATTATGCGTGATAATGTCCAAAAAACAATCAACAGAATCCAAAAAACAATCAACAGAATTTTACGGATATGTTGGTTCAACCTTCTGCCTAGCCATTCTCCGTGTTCCTCCGGCAATAGTCACTGATACGACTGTCGGTTATAGTCGTACAGAATGTAAGGTTGAGGATCACACATAAGGCGTCTAAGGAGAAAATTTCAGATGCCCATCTTTTGAACTTCGTTCTCATTTGTCAAACTTTCTAACCTCTTTCTGCTGGTAAACATGGTACTACACAATTTTGACACACGCATAAAGCCTGGCTGCTATATTCTCACACGTTTGACAGGAATCCGCCTCAAACACTACCTGTAGATTCTGGCTGTTCAGAACAGCAGCTCGTCTGGATTTCAAGACATCTTCCAAGATCTCATCAACTTGATCAAAACATTTGGATCAGGTCTGTGCCGTACGAACCGCTACGCTATCATCTCTATATGTTTTGCGTATGCTACGGGCAGCATGTGTCACTGTTTTCCTAAGTATAGACTCATTAAGTAGAGCACCATAAATTTGAAATTGCAACCTAACCATTATTGCATCAACACTTCAACGCCTATCTAAGTGCAACTTACACTGTCTTTTAGCAAACGATACCTGCTCTCTTAGGGTCTCACTTCAGCGGACCAGTTTCATGGAACATAGGTCTAGGCAAGGTATGTGCTGGAACATTTTGCATGGCATACGTCCACCTTGGACACTTCTCTCGCTAAGAATAATAGTCTCGTTCGCAGAATTGTTGCTGTCATTTAACATGTTATTCAGCATCTTTGTCCATCAGCAATTTTTTACCAACAATCCATGAATACAACACCTGAATTATTTTAACTTTTGTAACAAATGAGGACATTTATATGGAATTAAGAGCCGCTTTCTTTCATTCAAGCAACAGGTTGGTACCGAAATACCTCTGCGAACTCAAGTCGATTTGTTAATTCCGTACCATGCATTTTGTGTTAAATGCATCTAGAATGGGCTACATCCTGGCGAGCTTTCGTTCAGTTATTAATTGAAAATTAAGACATATCTAACTAAATGTAGTCACAAATAGAGTCATTTCACTCCTTATATTTGACATACTGGTTGTTCCGTCGCATGAACTAAAAATCAACACCTGCCGAATTCAATGCTAAACAGTCTTGCGCATGCAATTTTCAAGCTAACTGTTAGTATTTAATTTGTGGACACTTGGTCAAACTAAATGACTGACGAAGGCGCTTCTAAAAGCTATTACATAAATGTGAAGGAACAAAAGCTTGCCAACAGTGTAGGAAAAAGAAAGAAACAAAGACCAAATGTCATAATTTTGATATCCGAGCAGTTATTTCTAAATTTTCACTTGCAAAAAATTTAAAAAATTCATGTTCAGTGGATATAAACAGAAAAAAAGATCGAAAGCGGTCTTTAATAACAGCGGGTGTAACGACCTCATCTCTCATAACCCCTACACCATTTCCCCACATCTTTGCTTTTGATCCCCTACTACTGAAGCCCCCATCATTACCCAGGATTATGCCTCCCCCCACCAAACTGAAAATCCTCAAAAATAGCGGCACCCATAAGTACATCATTATTCAACTGTGAATCCAACTGATGTAGGGTCATATGCCATTTGTAACCGTTAGTCTTAAATGAAAAGAAAGATGAACGAAAAAAAAAACATTGAAGAAGAAAAAATACAGGGAACATTTTTTGAGGTTATGTTCGTGGAGATGACCTGTTCACCCACCCTCTCTTTCTCTTTTACTACACTCGGCATCCCCATTATTGCAATTCGGGAGAAAAGTTAATGGCCCTTCATTTTAATAACTGTTCCCTCGTTTAGTAAACCCATTCCCGGTGAGTCGTCTTGCTCTCTCTCTCGGCTGCACATGTCCGCACATATTGGTTCTTTCATAAGCGAAGCACGCTGGTGGTTTCGAATTCCTCCCAACATTACAGCTTAAGTGCCCAACCGACGAGAAAGTTAATGAATGCCATTAAGATGGAATTTCTGCTTACCAGTTGCTGCCAAAAGTCTTTGAACAACGGATTTCCATGCATGCTACTGAAAACGGAGTCGACATTCAACTGTAAACAAACCTTTCAGAAATACCAATGAAGAAAATCCTTTTTTATCATAATCATTTCAATTTGACTTTCCACTTTTGCTAACTTTGTTCAAATGGTGAGTTTTTGATCTTTTTAGTGTATAACGTGAAATTCGAAGCGAATTTCAAAGTGACTTTCCAGTTATACTCATAAAGAAGCAGAAACCCGTTCTTCCAAAAGTCGACAAAAAATTAAGTCTGAAATGACTGAGATAATAAATGATCAAAATATGCAACTGAACTCGAAAAATGATTCCCGAAAAAGCGGTATAAAACAGAAATTCATTGATATCTGATTAAGGATGTGACTGAACATAGAAATCGTTTCAGTCTTTTCACTTTTTGATATTTATAGTAAAGAAAAATGTGAACTTAAATCATTTTGATATTCAGTAATACCATCGATGAATAATACTGAATTTGAAGTTATTCTTCGTTCTCTGAAACAGCATGAAATTCAAAGATACTGAGCATCAGAATCATTTCATACGAAATTCGAACAGAAGTACTGAATTATGTCTACGCATTTGTTTCCAGCTCACCATGTAACGTGATGAAAAAGCAAAACGGTTGAATTTTTTGCAGAATTTCGTGCTGTCAGAATAACATAGCAACACTGCGTCAAAGGACACGGGTTGGCTGACAGCCCACACATGCGCTAAGTTGAGCTAGGATATGGCGACCGCCATGGCGCATAATTCGTCAGTGTTTATTTGCCATGTTTAATCTAAAGAAACCCGCTGAGAACCCATAGGAATCAGACTTCCTGAAGGAAATCATTAAGGTGATTAACAGTGTGTTGAATCTGTCAACCCGCAGCATAAAAGGTTGTGGGTAGACCCTGGCCAGCCAACAACATCAACAGAGAAGCCCAACATCCACGGTAAGAAAGTTCTCATTATCTGGTGGTACATGCAAGGTGTGGTGTAATTATACATTGAAGAGCAATTGAATTAGAGATACCTGTCTAGTAACGTGTAGCACCACCTTTCGCTCTGATGACGGCGGCGATTCGTCTCGGCATGGACTCGACAAGACACCGGAAGCGTTGGGAAGACATGCGGATCCACGACCCGTGAACAAGCTCCTACAGTTCACGCAGATTTGATGGAGGGGGTCAGAGCCTCGAACATCCCTCTCGATGGCATCCCAGATGTGCTCCATGGGATTGAAGTCAGGTGACCTAGCTGGCCAAGGAAGCGAGGTCACGTCGGTGGAGTGTTCATCCAACCATTCGGATACAATTCGGGAGTGATTGCACGGTGCATTGTCTTGTTGCAGGATGAGGTTCCCAGTGGGATGTTGAAGACGCACAAACGGGAGTGAATGGTCATCCAGGATATCCCGGTAACGTTGACCTGTGTTGGACGATGCCACATGTACCAGGGGTCCCATTTCAGTCCACGTGAACAGTCCGCAGACAAGAATCCCACACCCTCCAGCTTGAAGACTACCCTGCTAGCAAGAAGGATCCATCGCTTCATGTGGTTTGCGCCGTACTCGTATCTTGCCAACCGCATGTGCCAACGTGAATCTCGACTCATCAGTCTAAGCAACATTTTCCCACATGTCTAGGGTCCAGTGGCGATGTTACCGTGCCCGTGCTAATCTTTGCACTCTGTGATGTGCAGTCAGCAGCGGTACCCTCGTGGAACGATGGCTTCTGTACCCCATAGCGAGGAGATGGTTCTGGATGCTGTGGCTGCTTACAAGTTTTTGTGCACCAGCGTTAAATTGCCGAGTGATTTCTTGCAGCGTGGCCCGTTTATCCGCTATTACAATGCGAGCTAACCGACGATTACCCCGCTCATCCACATGCTGTTGTCCACGGCAGTTGGCACTTGCAGGGATGGTTTTACAGGATTCGATGTAGTAACGGTGCACCCGTGACACAGTAACTCGTGAAAATCACATTGAATGCACGACTTCAGAGATGGAGTGACCTATTCGTCGGGCCCCAACAATTTGCGTACGATCAAATACGCTTAGATCCTTCGTCTTACCTATACTGCGTCCGACTCTTACTGATTCCCGTTGCATCACTCCTTATATTGTCGGATCACGTTTACAGCGATCCGACAATATAAGGAGTTATGCAAATGTGGAGCACACAGCGCCACATTTGCATAACACCAGCTGTCTCTAATTCAATTGTTATTCAGTGTATATAGGTTTCATAAGGATTATATATAGGATTCATGCAAGGTGTGGTGTATTATCTGGTGGGACATGCAAGGTGTGGTGTAATATGAATTCATTCCACCAGGGGAAACAGTAACTGCGGAAGGATACAGTTGTCAGCATCTGGTTTTGAACGTAGAACTGCAACGGAAACTGCCGTTTCCGGGTCATAGGTGTAGGAAGGTGATTGTACTGCATTATAACGCACGACCCCATGTCACTACAGCCACCCTGGAAATCATCATGCAGATGTCATGAGAGGTTCTTCCTCATGCTGCTTTCTCCCCAGACTCAGTTCCATCTGTGTTCCACTTGTTTCGTTCGATGTACCACTTCTTGACCTGACGACTGTTCACCAAACTTGAGGATCCCCAAAAATGCATCGACGATTTCATCGCATTGAAATTGGCACCATTGATTCACGATAGCATTAGACAGCTGCTAGATATATGGCTCGAGATTATAACTCACGACGGCACATACTTCTATGATGATTAAATACGACCTGCTTGTGTAAGTATGACATCTAATCGAAAATAAAACACGGGAAACTTATGCATAGGCCTAAGAAAAAAACAAATTACTGAACTGGTTTTGAAGTCGATCTTTTAGACGCAGAGAGACGGTTGCGAATAGAAATATCAATTTCCTACTTCTTCCATAAAACTGAATTACGGGAGTAGAAATTTCGCGCAAAATATTATGCATAAGGAAATCTATTTGAATCATAATCCTTTTTTCAGTCGGGTATAAAAACGGAAATGTGGGCATAAATACAAGCAAACACTTACGTCCCTAGTAGAAACACTGTGCGTCATTAGAAGCAAAAAAATTGTATAAAAATATCTGTCACAGAAACTATAATATTCCTATACAGATGAAAGAATTTGAAAAGACATTTTATAAGTGAAGCTATGACTTTAGGTGCACTCATGCTCTGCACCTTAAAGGCAGAATTGTACGTTATGGAAATAGTGTACAGGAAACATTTACCGTAGTACAAGACTTCCGACCCCAAAAGAGAAGTGTTTTAAAAGTTCATTGTTAGGAGAAATAATCGATGAAAATATATGTGTTTACTAGCATAACACAAAAACTGCGCGTTATTCAAAGCACACAAAGTGCGTGCTGTTTGGTAAAGTGAATGGTACCCAGTACTGACAAAATCATCTAATATTTAGAAGAGGAAATGTATTTTCAAATAAAAATATGGACTTACGTCAACTAGCGGTAGAACTGTGAATTATGAAAAGCAGTAAGTACTGGAAAAACAGTTTTCATTGCGGGCGATGTCCGATGCGAAATGGGTTTTCCAAATCGTGCTTTTTAGAAGCAGAGATGCCGAGAAAATAGTAGAACTTTAATGCCACTAGCAGAAAAACTATGAGTTATTTGAGCAAGAAAGTATCCACAATATGTTCTTCAAAGACAAGGGTATCTGAAGAAAGAAAAATTCAGTAGAACTTTTAGGAGAGATAATATCGCACTAGTAGGGATAAGCACTGACACTCATAGTGGAAGAATTGTGCATAGTAAAAATATAGAAAAACTAAGCAATATGTTCTTCATATAGAAATCTGTACGATGGGGAAAATATTCAAATTCTATTCTTAAAAGCAGAAACAGCCAAAAAACGTAATAATTGTATGCGCCTCCAGAGGTAAAATGAGGCATTGTTTATAGTACGTAATTTGTGCAATCGTAAACACAGTGTAAATCATCCAGCATTTGTTTTTGCAACAGGATTTTTGGAAGCTGAAATGCAGTTGCAAATAATAAGGCACACATGCCTTATTATTATATGGAAAACAGAAAGCATAAAAAATACACTAATCTAAAAAGTGTTAGAGGAAGCGAGAGATACTGAGATATTGTAAATCATGTGCGGCTAACGTTGTTGAACGTAAAATAGTATCTTACTTTTATGTAACATTCTGTAGAATATTCAATAATAGGATAAGAAAAAGCACATTAGCCAGTGTTTATGCAATACTATCATTTAATGCACATGATGCCATATGCTATACAACAATATATATATACACTGCTGGCCACCCAAAAGGCAACACCAAGAATTACACGAGATAGCAAAGCCAGATTTACTGGACACATAACAACAGATACAAAGATGAAACGATTGAGCTTACAGGCCCGTGCGACTTGCAGAACATGCAGACATCAATAGTTCGTGTGGCCCCCATGGCTGGCAACAACGGCAGCTACACGCCGCGGCATCGAATGAAAGAGGCTTTGGATGTGGGCTTGGGGTATGTCAGTCCAGGCTGCTTCCACACGTTACCACAGTTTATCAGGCGTAGCCGCGGGTGGTGCTTGCTGGGCCACTCGGTTTGCCGATCAGCGGCCAGACGTGTTCGATGGGCGACATATCGGAAGAACAGGCGGTCCACGGCAGCAGTGACACCTGGTGAGCTATGAAGAATTGTTACACGATGCGTGTCACGTGCGGGCGCGCATTGTCCTGTTGAAACGTGGACGCTTGCAGGTCCTGCAGGTAAGGGAGGACTACAGGCTCCAAAACGTCGAAGATGTAGCGGTGGCTGTTGAGTGTACCGGCGATGCGTACCAGAGGGGTGCGGGTGTCATATCCAATTGCACCCCATGCCATAACGCCAGGCGTTGCATAATGCAGGCGTCATACAGTCTCTCGCAGCGATGCCGCCACACGCGGATCCCACCATCGTGGTCTTGTAGGCAGAAGCGGGATTCGTCTGAAAAGAAAATGTCGTGCCATTTCGTAGTCCAGGTGCGGCGTTCAACGGTCCACTGCCGCCGCACTCGCCGGTGGTGTAACGCCAATCGTAATCGGAGCAATGGACGCTGTGCGACAAGCTACCGCTCCTGTAGACGACGTCGAACGGTACGTGCTGACACAGGTTGTTGCGCAACACACCCTAATTCCTGCGCTAGCGTTCGTGATGTGACGGTTCGAGCCGTCAATGCCCGCCGCACAACATGCCGGTCCTCTCGTTCGGTGGTGTGCCGCGGATCGCTCACGTCGGTCCGTCCGTCCCTCTTGCACCCACCAACTCCATACTCGCCTCACTGTGGCTGGATGTCGTCCCACACGGGCGCCGATGTCTCTGTACGATAAAGCGCTGTCGCGATAAGCCACTATTCGTCCTCTGTCGAACTCCGAAACGTGCTGGAATGACTTCCGTATTCTGCGGCGAGGCATCAGGAAGCTTCCCACGCACAGGTCCCGCAGCACAACACACTTCCACTACTTACACTCCGACTTCTGTGCACCCTTCTTATAGTGCTTCTCGGTGGCGTGCCGGGCGCACATGATGTGCATATGCCCTGCAATGCTAATCGTTTGCATGTCCTCTCGCGGGAGACGCATGCTGCAAATTTTAGGCCAATCGGATGCTTCCTTCTTGGTGTTGCATTTTGGGTGGCCAGCAGTGTATATGTAAAACAAGATAAAATGACTGTTGGAAGGTTAACTGACCCCTAGTAGGTTGCGTGGTCCCCTCGAAAGGCTGAGACCGCTGCACACCCGCGTCGCATGGAACATTATGAGATCATCGACGAGGTTTGGTGGTGGTGGGGGGGGGGGGGGGGTATTTTCGCCATTCCTCAATGAGAGCGATCTCCATTTCACGATGAATCAACCAAGGTGTATGCCGAGCTTCAGTGCGTCTGCCAAGCCAAGTGCGTTCCAGGCATGCTCAATTGGGTTTTAATTTAAGGGACATGTTGGCCACTCCGTATACTCGATTCTTTACTCTCGGTGAGCATGTTGTCTACTAGCCGATCTCTATGGAGTCGAGGGTTATCGTGCATGAAAAGGAACGAATTACCGACGACTGCTGCATACGGAATGGCAAAAGGTCCGAGGTCTCGTGTCTAAATCTGTGGGCCGTCAGACTGCCGTTTCGGATGACGTACATGTCCGTACGTGCACCGATACTTATGTCTGCCCAGACCATTAATTCATGTTTCCCGTAATATGATGCTGCCGGCCCCAAAGCTGGGTTATTTTGTTTGTTTGGTTATCTCCAGTTCAGAAGTCATTGATCGTCAGACTCCAGACTGAATCTCGACTCGTCAGAGAAGATAATTTTAATCCAGTTCTCGTGTTCCCAACTACGATGTTTCTCAGCCCTGTTGCTATGGTCCATACGATGTCGTGCGGTTAAAGTGACACATGCCGTTTGACTACGTGTATAAAGGCCAGCTTGATGAAGGCGATTGCAAATAGCTTGAGTTGACAACCTGTATCCTGTTGACAGGAGAAGCACTCGATGCAGCTCAGTTGCATTATAACCCCTATTCTGATGGGCTGTTAGCAAACAGATAACGGCCGTCCTGTTATAGTTGCTCGTGCAAAGCCTTGACTTTGCCTCCTTCGAATGCTTCCCGTTTCCTGGAATCGTATCCACAGTGGGGAAGTGCCACTTCATGACACTCCAATGACTTCTGCTTCCACCCTCTGTGTTTGACCTGCTTCCAGCCTGACAATATCTCTCTACGACTTGATTCCAGAAATCCATACTGTTGAGATATCGTTCGAATCGAAGACTTCAAGAAACGAAATGTCGTGATGGACGCAGCAGAATACGGAAGCTCTCGGAGAACTTTCGTTTTTATCCCAATCTGTGATTTATGCATTCTACGTTCATATCTCTTAGCGGGAATAATGTGCATTTTTTAAAACAAAAAATATGAATAAACTATTTTTAGTAATTTGTGGCTTCTGACAGAAAGATGTGTTCCTCAATCAAGTTTCCAGAAACGAAGATACCTTGTGTATAGAAATATGCGCTTAGGATCCTTCCTGGTGGCAAATCATTTGGAAAGTGTCAAACCATGTCACGATTTCAAGCTTCGTTAAGCGCTGAAAGTTATATTCACTCACCAACCGTCTGTAAATAAGATATAAATTTCACTTCCAGTTTGTTTAAATTGTGGTCTTTTCTGTAAAAAACAATGTTTTTTATGAAATTGGACAAATAGTAAAACTATACTAGTAATCCAATTTATTGGCTTAAAAAGACAAATTTCTTAGGAAAACCCGTTTACCCCGTCTAACTTTTAAACCACGTATCGTACCGCCACGAAAGTATTGTATACCTATAGGAAAGTGACCATGCGCAATCGATTGGACATGCTTGTAGTGCCCCTAGTGGTGAAATAGGGAACTTAGCAAAACTAACTCAGAAAACAAGAGCGCCGCGCAAAAAGTCCAATTTCAAAATGAAAGAGCGGTGTTTAATTCATACAAAACAACACTTGGTTCAACAGAAACACTTACAGAGAAAAACAGAATACGCGAACAAATCGTCAGATGTCCGGATGCTGGCACGCGACAGCAAAAGAAAAGTGGTTGCGTGATATAACACGTAGTTATGCTAATTTCAAGTTAGACGTAAAATGACGTCAGACAGCCAAAGATCTAACAATGATGGGTGGGAATTGAGAGTGAATCAGAGTACGAGGTCAGCAGGTAAATGGCTATCTTCACTAATGACTCGTCCTGTGGTATGGTCTTGCTGAACGGCCAATGTCAGCAGAATGCAAAAAAGGCTGTGAGGTTGTTTAGAGTACGGTTTCCCACTCGTCAGCATCCAGCAGCACAGACAATTGTCAAATTTGTCTGGCGCCTGCGAGAAACAGGAAGCGTTACTGAGAGTCATTATTCCGGTCGTCCCATTGGTGCCGGTGTGTTCGTACATCCTGCGCATGTTTTGGGCTATGTTCTTGCAAATCCCCGAAGTAGTACGACGGCAGTAAGCCGGGTGTGTGGATTATCGGCATTACGGGTGTGGCAAATCTTGAACGAACATGTTGCGCATCCCTACCATGATGTTTTCGTGCAAACCCTAATGCCTGGAGGCGTTCAAAGGCGGTATGACTTTTGTAACTTCGTCTTGAGCACCTTACAGGAAAAGCAGAGGTTTGTGGAGAACATTCTATGGACTAACGAGTCATCATTTACAATTGACAAGATCATCAATCCCCAGAACTCCCACTGCTGGAATGTGATAAATCCACACATGACGAGACAAGCACGCCATCAAGTACGCTGGTCACTTAATGTCTGATGTGCAATGTGGCAAACATCCGTAATTGAACCTGAGTTCATGGAGGGAAATTTAACAGGTCAGCGTTACTTGCAGCTGTTGTTAGGTCCAGTAAGCGATGGTTGGATGATGTTCCTTTGACAACGTTACCACGCATATGGCTTCAACATGACGGTTGTCTTTCCCACAGAGCCTTTACAGTTCGCTCAATCTTATCTCGCACGTTCGGCAACAATATTATTGGGTATGGTGGTTGTAAGGAATGGCCGCTACGGTCACCCGACCTAACACCGATGGATTTCTTCTTTTGGGGATACCAGAATGATCAAGTGTACTTTGCAGAACCTTCCAGCGTGGCAGATTTAAAGGAACGCTTCGTCAGGGACTGTAATTCTGTAACCCTTGTGATGCTGCATGCTGTTCGAGATGCATATCTGCTCCGTGTCCAGATCTGCATTGTCGCTGATGTTACACACTTCGAACAATGTGTACGGTAGACCACTCGCAAGGTTAGTTGCACCTGTACTACACTAACTGTGTGTTGCGTCTGTGTTGGTTTGTGTGTAATTTAAAGTTTACTACTTTAACATGTCTTGTCTTTTCTGTAAGAATTTCTGTTGAACCAAGTGTCGTTTTGTACTAATTAAACATCGCTCTTTCATTTTGTAACTGAACTTTTTTCCGTATATCTCTTGGTTTCTGAGTTAATTTTGTAAAGTTCCGTTTTTCGCCATTAAGGGCGCGACAAACCCCAATCGATTGCGCATTGTCACTCTCGTATAGGTACATGTTACTTCGGCGGCGGTACGATACGCGGTTAAAATTTAGAGGAGGGGGGGGGGGGTAAACGGACTTTCCCAAGAACCCTGTATATATATATAGAGAGAGTATATATATATTGACAAAAGTCACCGGACGTCCCTTCAAAAGCAAATGAACGGATCAGCTGCGTTGTTAAGATGCGCGGTACAGCTGCAAACGGTATAAAAACAAGCCTACAGCTGACAGCGATCATATCGCAATGTGAGGTTGAGTGAAAATTTCGCGGCAGGAGAGAACTGACTTTGAGAAAGGAAAGATTCTTGGGTATTATATGAGTGGGTTGTCAATAAGAGAAACCGAGAGGCATTTAAACATACCCAAGTCAACTGGTTTGGATGTACTGAATAAGTGGAAGACATATGGAGTGCCAGAAGCAGCAAAACGTACCGGCAGACCAAAGAAACTCAGTGATAGAGGACGTCGAAGCCTCAGAAGAGTCGTTACAGCTAATCGACGGAGTACTGCACAAGACCTAAGTGTACACGTGAGTTAAAATGCTGGAACCTCGTTATGTACACGTATCATTCGCAGAGAACTTCATTCCATGGGTTACTGTGGTCGTGCGGCTGCTCATAAGCCTTTTATCTCCACTCTGAATGCTATTCGTCGTTTAGCATGGTGTAAAGAACATTTATCGTGAACCGTAGATCAAAGGAAACGGGTCCTATTTACTGATGAATCCAGATACACGATCCGTCAGTCTGATGACCATGTGTGGACATGGCGGCAATCGGGGAACGCTATCTACCACAGTGTACTGTTCCTACGGCTAAACTTGGAGCTGGAAGTGTACTCGTGTGGGGATGTTTTTCGTGGTATGGTCCCGGCCCATCGGTTATCGAGGACAAATTTGTTAACCAGCAAATCTACCTCGATATTCTGGGAAATTATGCCCTACCAACCCTGTGGCAATGCTATGGAACCGAGCCTCGTTGGTACCAGAAGGAAAATACACCGAGCCATAATGCAAGGTCTGTTACGGCGTGGTTTGACGATAATTTCGTATCGTGTGTGGTCTGGCCAGCACAGAGACCTGATCATAATCCCATAGAGCACTTATGGGATGAATTAGAGTGCCGCATAAAAAGTTTGGAACCAAGGCCTACTACTAAGCAACAGTTAGCGGCAGCATTATGTACTGAATGGAAGCTCATACCTATCGCTGTGTTTGTTCCAAAACCTTGTCGAAAGCATGTCTCGAAGAGTCAGTGCATGCATTAAAGCCAAAGGTGGACCGACACCATACTAATGTATGTCAATAAATGCTATGTTGTGTTTCTTTTCTAGGTGTCTGGTGACTTTTGTGAATATAGTGTATATGTTTCCAAGTTTTCCTACATTAACCCAGATGGCTTTTTCAAGGCAGGTAGATTGAAAACTGACAAACTAATAGGAATATACTGGTAACCTGATTTATCGGCATAACAATATGAATATACCAAGATTTCGCACATCAAACAGATGGATTTTTGAAGGAAGGCAGACAGAAAACTGTTGATGGTAGACAGAAATCTGGTTGGTGTGCGAAATCTTGGAAAGGTACAATATATTCATACTTTTACGCCGATAAATCAGGTTACTAGTATAGTTTTACATTTTTGTTCTGTCTACCTTCCTTTAAAAAGGTTGATGTGCGGAAACTTGGAGATATATACTTATATTTTTGCGCCAATAAATCTGATTACTAATATAGTTTTACTATTTTGTGTATAGTTGGTGTACAGTTCCTCGTTATTAATTTATAAAATTGGAATTGGTTTCAACGGTGAAAAGGAAAGAAAAAGGTAACCACTTCTGCCTATTAGCTATGTTATGTCTCTGTGAGAGAATGTCTATAACCTTACTGTTTTCGTTCAGTAGAAAATTTCTTGGAACTTTTTTTCCGAAATTGTTGATAACAGCAACTTTTTATTTGAAGTTACCGTGAAGTATCGTTGCTCCCTTAAGCAGAGCACAGCAGAATGCTTTAGGTTAAACGCAAAGATTTGGCCTTTAATAAATGTGGAACAGGTGCATGAATCGATTTTCAGTTTTGTATACTAGGTTTCTTGCTATGCCTCAGTAAGTACGCGGAATTTCATTCGAACTCCTCTAGTGGGTTTTATGATACAGAAAACCCGTTTTGGTCACTTTTTTTTGTGAAAAAAGGCAAGACCCGGTGGGAGACTGACAAAAAACGCAGAGTGGCAATCCCACCACTGTAGAATTCTGGGGACCTTGGGTACCTCCTTATCAAAATTTAGAACTACCTGAAACCGGGGATACCGTAGCCGAAAAAAAGAGTCAATTTTATCTTTTCATTCACCATTTTACAGCAACGAATTGTTCGATTAAAGCTGAATTTAGCATGTTGATTGTCAATCTTATCGCCAATAAGTATCGTAAAAACTAGGCTAGAACTTTTCAAATTCACTGAATTGTGACAAACACAGAATATGTACTCTGATAAGTCTGGAATGTGTAGATAAATCGACTTCAAATTTTGCAAACGCAGTCTCCGAATAGGACTTATTAAATGTTCAAAGTTTCATTTCAAACACTTTCCTTTTATTTGAAATGCATGTTGTTACTTTTTTGTGAGAGATTTTGGCGCATTTTGGCAACTCCTCAGTAATAATTTCCCCATCGATTGCTTGAATAAAGTTTTTTGTCTGCAAACTTACAAAATGAAAATGATGTGTTACGTCACACGTTCAAAACAATCCCATCCTGACATACAGGAATGTATCGTTTTAATAGATGCTTAGAAGCAACGTGACTTTACGGCTTTCAGTTTTCACAATCTCTTCTGGAAACAAATAAATTCATTTAAAAACAATATGAAGAGGTATTTCTTTTTATATGTTATGTAGCTTTACAGTAGGGTAAATGGGGTGAATAAATAAGCAGAATAATGTTATTTTCAACGTTCAACTGACTGAATTTCTCACTTCACAACTGTATCCTTAAACGTCATTTGAAACATGCCAAGCTAATATCTCCTATTAGTTTATTTACTTTTGCATTAATCCACACACTAGGGATAAATCACAACGCAGAAAGGCGCCTATGACCCCATTCACAAATTGAGTTGAGAAGACTAAGTAGAGATGAAAGGGTAAAATGAGCTTTATTCGGCGCAATTATTTTTGGTGCTTGTTTAGCCAGTAGCTGAGTCTTCTTCAAAGAAGCACTTAGAGCGCACATCCGTTATGCCCCAAATCATCCCTTGGTGTCTCGTAGGGCCTAATTGTTCCAAATAATCGCAAAATGACCACACCAAAACATGCCCGATGGCTGAGAGTCCCAAGTGCTAGGTATCAATAAGACATGGCGCCAAGTAAAGCTCAGGTTACCCTGTTCGACTTTACTTAACCTTTACCGGTTTCATCAGTTTTTCAAGGGATGAAACTGGAGTTATTGCTACAGAAAATCCTCCAATCATATGCACAGAAAAAGTGAGTACACTACAGCAGAGTAAGCTAATGTAATACTATACATAATTAAGAAAACAGCTTATTTAAAAAACAAAATGAGTGAATATAATATAATCATAAATGCACTTGAATATATGTATAAGAACTGTTAGAATTATGGCTTCTCAGCGCTAAAAAAATAATAAAAAAATGCAGATCGTCAGACAAGATTTGCGGCCGCTCCAGATGGATTGCGACATGACTGCGCGGCAGGCGCAGCTGTTATTCATCCAACGAGAGGAACTATGTGTATCTTGAAACCACACATACCCGGTCTTTCTCCCGCTCTCTGCTGTGAACGCGGTTGTGAAGAAAATATATTTTTGTGCTCATGGTTAGTGCTTGCGAAGGTCGTGTGTCACGATGATGCCGGTGTGCGTTCTTCATTAATATAACTAACTGCGCCTGAATAAAGGAAGCAACTTTATTGAATGTAATGTTCCCGTTCATTAGACTTATTTCAAAAATGCGTATTTCCTATTTTAAATGAGCGTTTTCTCTAACAGCTACGCCGATATGCGACAAGACTGAAGTGTATTTCTACAACAAACATGGCGTCAGTAAGAAATGCGTTGTTGTGTTATCGTGGAGCATCTACATTTTGTGAACATATTACATCAAATTGGATATCACTGTGTCTACGTATCATCGTCTGTATTTTAATTAAAAGTTCTTTCTATTTGCGTACAACTCAGGTCGGTATATGGTTTTATTATTACTAGTATGAAGTGTTCTTTGTTCCATTATTGTTAAACACACATTCTTCCGCCTTGAATGAAGGTCTGGCAAAAAACCTTATTTCATTTCTACTGCGTACCGAACCGATTGGAGTGTTGATATTAACCATTTAACTACACATCCAATTTAAGAATTAAATTCAACAAGAACAAGATACACTACATGATGAATACACTCATTGTCACAAAAACCCGCGCACCAAGAAAAAACCGTGCGATTAACGCCAAATTCCGCGAACACCTACTGGTAAGGCAAACACGCAAATGATTAAAGTTTCGTGCGATTCCGCATGCCCACGCGTCCACGATCGACGCGGCAATCGCAATCCTTGGGGCTTATAAGGAGCCGCGCAGGGGACTCCACATTCGTGCCGAAGTGCACGGTAAGAGTCAAGTGAGATCCCTGAACAATAGACATACCGAGACGCCGCCGTAGATGTGCGTACGGGCAACTGACGGAGTTTGAACGAGGCCGTATCGTAGGAATGAGAGAGGCAGGGTGGCCGGCGCGCCGAATCGGTCGCTTTTGGGGCCGGTTCGGACGGTACTGTGCATCGTGTTGAGAGCAATGGACACGGGAAGGCACCCAGACACGGCGGACTCGCTCTGTACGACCCAGACACACCACCAGCATAGAGGTCAGTGAGATCGTGCGATCTGCATGCACAGATGCAACGACGTCCTTGCCCAATATCCAGAGACATGTGGTGGCTGTACAAGTAACTCCTGTGTCCGCCAGAACCATTTCCGGACGCCTGCAGAGGCGAATCTGCACTCTTGATTGCCCTTACGTTTTTGTTTTTTATATTTTTGATTTGGAATCTTTTCTTTTAGATTTAGAAATATAGAAATGACATGACACTTCATATCGTATGTGTGCCTAGAAACATACTTTATATTAAGATAGTATGTATAATAATTATTCCCGTAGCATGTTTTATTATGTTGTTTTGCTTCGCGATTTTGTAGAACAGAGTGCCATTGTCTGGGCATTTCACCTTGAAAAATTTCCCACGTTAATGAAATAAATTTCCGAGGAATCGTAGTAGCGACATTTGGTGCACAAAACGCAGCGTGGATACCTGAAACGAGATTTTTTTTTTTTTTTTTTTGCTCAGTCATTAAAAGTCCAGTCGTACTTAAATCCCAGCAAATGCAGTGGGACTAGGTAACAGCGAATTTTTTTTTTCTATCTTCTCTTTCGCGTGTTAATCAGATGCAGAGAGTGACATTGTTCTGCCATTAGTGAAGTCCTATGATAAATATAGCCCAACTTGTGCGTTACCGAGTCTCTCTCGACGTATGTTGTCCAGATGGAAGGAGAGATAAAATGATCATAAAACATGCATTTCCCCTCTGTGTAATCAGCAAATGTTTCTATTGCTTTCGGAAGCATTTCGGGGAACACAAGGGAAATGTATTCGTCCTTGCCGTATCACAGAGCGACAAAAGCTTACATCACGGCAATAGTATATTCAGTTCACCGTTGCTTTATACGTGGTTGCACCTCCCCCCCTTCCTCACAACAATCCGCCTTTTTTGTTAAATATCAGACGTCTGAGACAAACAAGTGCACGCACTTCATGCAAGTACTAACTAGGTTCTGAGTTACTGAAGGCTCTTTCCAAGACGCTCGCTAAAGAAAGTATCGTGCATAATGGAAAATACTGGGAACTTATGATAATCGCGTATTTTCTGGAATGGATATTATTGAAAATATTATTGAAAAAATTCTTTAGAGAATTCGAAAATGTGTGATATTTGTTTGGTTTATTTTATTTATTTATTTATTTTTTGTGACCGCCCAATAACGCAGATCACCGAGAAAAGCTTTAAAATGATTGGTGTTTTTCATCACTCTGCAAAAAAGCAAAAAGGTTTGAGGAGAACAAGATCGCAATACACTGATGTCCAAAAGTTAAGCATAATGAACAAAACGTGTGAAATTACGAAAACGAGAAGGCACAAGGAAATAGGCTGTTTACTATATATCGATAGTGAGGAACTAAATGTGCAGTACAAATCACATAAAAAATAATGAACCGGGAAAACGTACCAAAAGCCCAAAATGGTGAAAACACCGAACATTTTTCAACCTTTCGTACAACTTTCTAGTGAGGCGCATGGTGTTCTCATATAGGAATACAAATATCACAGCGATGTCTCATGCTGTTGAAAAGGGAAACAGAAGACTCTGTGGCAGCAAATCCGAACCCTGAAAAAGAGCAGAGCGGAGTTCCTCGAGAGTTCTGGTAGGAGGTTGACGACCTGCGATGCATCACCGCAATGCATCTCACACACTTTTCATTGTGTTGAGGCCTGGTGAATGCACTGGCCATGGCATATGGATATTTTTACTTTCCAGGTAATCATCGACAATAGCAGCTCTATAAGGTCCTGCGTTATCGTCCATAAACAGGAAATCTGGGACAACACCCCGAAAACCCCTCGCGTAGGGATCAAGGTTTTCGTGTCCGAACTATCACCCGCCTGTGAAAGTCCCATCGGAATAGAAATGGAGCTGTGTGCCCCTGCTGGAAATAATGCCACCTTAGACAAGTACCCCACCACTACTGTAATGATGCACTTCTCGGATGCTTGTGGGGGAACAATGAGTTTCAAGTTCTCTCAAGATGAGAACAGGACGGCTGTCACTCTCGAGAGTGAACCTGGATTCATTGGGACATTGGCTCATTGTTTTCGGCCTAGTCTCGATAATTTCACAGTACTCTGCAAAGCAGTGAAATACCAGGTGGCCAAGAAAAGGTGTTAAAAAGTAAAATGACACATTTCATTATTACTGGATCAAATTCACTGAAATTTTCAAAGAAACTCAAGCAATAAGTGAAATTAATAGAACAGATTTTCAAAATGACCACCGTCTCCACAAACCATCGTATAGAGACGGGACTGGAAATTACCAATAACACGCTGCAACACGCATTTTTTGATGGCCTGGATTTTGTCTGCAATGGCTTTTTTGAGGTCTTCCAGTGTTTTGGGGCAAGTCCTGAAGACTTGGTTCTTCAAATACCTCCACAGGAAAAAATCCCATGGGTTCAGATCAGGGCTGTAGGGGGGCCATTCAATGCCCTGTCCAATGAAATTTGCAATGTCCAAAGCGATGATACGGTCCTGAACGGTGTCCTGTAGCCAAGAAAACACATCAGCAACTCTATGTGGACGTGCACCATCCTGCATGAACCAGTAGGTGTTGACTATCCGATGACGTCTTGCTCGGGGTCCGAACTCCTCGGGCAGTAGCTGCCTGTAACTTGCGGCCAGTAACTGTCTGTAACTTGCACCAGTAACTGCCTGTAACTTGCACCAGTAACTGCCTGTAACTTGCACCAGTAACTGCCTGTATATCCTCGGCCAGTAGCTGCCTGTAACTTGCACCCGTAATAGTTCCGTTAATGAAGATGGGTTCGATTATGCGTTTTGTGTTGATTTCACACCACACCGTCACACGTTACGAATGCAGAGGTGCCACCAGGTGGACGTGTGGGTTTTCACCGCCCCAGTGTCTCCAAAACCGTAATATGTTTGCACTATAAATAGTCGCTGCTCCATGTTGAGGGACTCCATTTTCAAAAGGCGTTTTCCGAAAATGGTTAGGCGTTTTCAAATTTCAATCTCTATATTGTCCTGTGAAAAAAACGTACCGCAATTATAGAGCTCAGTGACCTGATGAGAGCACTTTACTTTGCAACACCTTTTTTTTTTTTGCCACCCTGTATGTCCAGCTGAGTAAAAATTGTATAGATACACTCATGTTAATAAAATATAGAACACATGAAAGGAGTCGAGCTACGACTTTGATTTTTACAGGATATGCTAATCAGGCAGTATCGCAGAAATGATTAGGATTTCACGTGATAGATGCATGCGTAGCGCGTCTATGCAGATCAGATCGCACAACGTCACAGACCCGAAACCGGTCTTTTCCCTGTTGTGAACTCTGCGTAACTCGGTCGGCATGTCAGGGCTTGGCCATCAGTGGTCAAGGATGCCTCGTCGTCGTGTAAGACAGTCGTACAGCCACATCAGCGAGTTTGGCAGAGAGACTGGGGGACTATCGGCATGAGAAACTGCAATGCTTTCCTCCTGGTGATTGCAAGTCGTATGGGGCGCAGCGTGTTCGTCATGACAAGAGTCTACAGGGAATGGTACGAAGAAAAGCGTAGGATATGAAGAGAAAGTGGTGGACGTCCTACATCGAAAATGCCGAGGGACAATTGTGATCTCATGATGATGTATTTTTTTTTCCTTTGGTTGGAGGTTTAACGACCACCGTGAGCAACTTAATGGGCTATAAGCAGTTGCCTGTCCCTAACTTAGAGTCACTGGTTCCAGGGAAGGGAGAGAGCCAGGGTCGTAACACAAACACAACATCCATGCTTCACCGGGATTTGAACCCGGACCACTTCGGACGGATGATCAGAGGCCATCGCATAGACCACTGCGCCACAGGGGCGGCTAAGATGTCTTTGAGTGACCGTTTTGCCCCATTAACGGCGTTGGCGCAGCATTGGCGAACTGTGGCAAATTCTCTCATGCCAGCTGTAACAGTACGTCACCAGTTATTGCAGTTTAGACTTCAGGCTCGTCGGCACCTCCTCAGTCTGCCTATGACACCGCAACAACGGACTTCCAGGCCGCAATGGTGCATGAACGAAGGGGGTGGCGTTACGAATGGCAAAATATCGTGTTCTCCTACGAAACGCGCTTCTGTTTTAATGAAAATGATGGCCGGATCTGTTTTCGCCAACGACAGGGGCAGAGGTGTCAGGAAGAGTGTATTCGCACCAGGCATACCTACCGCACCAACACGAGGCATTATGGCCTGGGGTGCTATCGGGTACAAAAGCAGATCCCTTCTCGTGAGAGTCCGTACCATCATAACGAGTACCCATTACATCAGTGACATTTTACGGCCGGTCGTCTTTCTGCACGTACAGTAGTCCAAGGGCGCCATATTTGAGCAGAACAATACCACGCCCATATTGCTTCGACAACACGTGCCTTCTTTAGGGGTAACAACATTGCACTTCTGCCGTGTCCGGCTAGATTGCTGGATTGATTACCCGTAGAAAACCTCTGGGACATACTCGAACAATAGGTGCAGCGGTATAACCGTCCGCCAGCAAATTTTGACGAACTTTACACGTGGGTCAATACATCCTGCATGACTATTCCACAGAACATCATTCACTCATTATCTTATCTTATCTTATTCAATGCCTTAGCGCGCACAGCAGGTGATACAGAGCAGGGGTATCCACACCGATCATTAGTTACATCGACGCACCTGATACATATGGCACCGAGATGCAAATTATTTGTTCTATATCGCGTAATGAATATATCCTGGAAAAATCAAAGTTGCATCTTGACTCAGGTGTTATGTTTTTATTAACATGAATGTATGATTGCCGCTTCACTCTTGTCTGCTAAGTGTATAAAAATATATTTCTATTACCGTTCCAATCGCGTAGAGTGTATTTGAAACAGCGCCGGATCTTATGTTTATATCTATTTGCAAGTTTTTCGCGTAAGCTGCGGTGATCATAAAATGTAATTCAGAAACTGCTAATATAAAAAAGTTTTCAAGTTGTTGGACAATATTTATTAAGTGATTGGTATAATTTTTCCTTTTGGCTTTCTTCTGATGATTGAAGATGAAAAATCATCTTAGAAATTAGTTCTCCTGCCATTTTTGCGGGAATAATTTATTTCACACTTCGTTGGCCCTGTTGTTTTTCACATTTTATCTTTTAAAACTACATTATCGAATTACCTTTCTATGAAACGCATAGAGGGTATTACATCCGTTTATCTTTGTGCTGACTACACCACAAAAATAAACGAATTTAATACTGCGTTTCATTATTATTCATGTCTGGTGTATTTAAAATAAAGTTACCTTTCTTTGTTTTCCCGTTTTTAACACCTATATGATCCGGCATTGTTTCATATGCATATCACATGTCTGATACTGTAATAAAAATTGAGAAATCACATCAACTCTGAGTTATTTTCCCCTTTGTTTTATGCTCGTAGTAAGCCAGAGAGAAGTGGAAATTATATCCATACCACTTTTACACAGCTGGACATATTTCAAATCTTTCGCTGCTTGCATTAAAACAAATCATTATAACAAATAAAAAACAAGCCATAATAAAAAATAAAAACAAGTCGTAATAAACAAAATCCAAGCCAGCGTATACACTAACCGGCTACTGAATTAGAAAGGAAATTTTCACGCAGATGTACGTAATCCTCACTTACACCGCCTATAAATAAACACTTGGTCACGTTCATCACCACATAATGTAGGCAACTATTTAAGACTTCTGGTCGTCAGTGATCGCAAGTATTGTTGATCACAATGGGAAAAACAAAGGATATTTTGGAGTTCTATAAACGTCTTATTGTGGGTGCCCATGTGGCTGGAACGACTATTTTGAAAACAGCAGATCTCACTGCTTCCTCAAAAAAGTAAGATATATCGGATCTTTAAACGATAGAAAAATAACCCACATTGCTTATCTAAAAGGACTGTGGCGCGACGATAACCCTTTTAGATAAGCAACGTAACTGTGGCGCGACGACAATCCTTTTAGATAAGCAATGTAACTGTGGCGCGACGAGAACCTATCAGGAACGAGATCGCCGTCTTCTCAGAAGGCTTGTATAGAACAACAGGACTTCTTGTGTGTAGCAATTGACTGACGATTTCATGAAAGGCCGTTTCCGACCCATATCTCATAAACCTATGAGCAAGGAACTGAAGAGGATCGATACTGGCAGTCGCATGCCTTAAGGGAATCACTGATTTATTCGTAGAACCGAAAAGGTTTGTATACAGTGGTGTCAGGAACACAGTGACTGGACAGTGGAAGACTGTAAAACGTTGTATGATCCGACGAGTCTCGATACAGGTGCATCTGTACCGACGGTAGGTTGAGAGTTTGGAGGTGAGCCCCCATAAGGGTATGGACCTAAGATGCCTTGAAAACACAGCTCAAGGTTCCGTAGATGGTGTCATGGTGTGTGGCACGTTCTGTTGGTACGGAACGGGTCGCCTGTTAATACTGGAAGGTCAAGTGTCCTCCAAGCATTTATGATCTGAACATTGTTGTCGATCATGGCTGTTGCCGATCACGGCCATCCTGTGAAGGTGGCTTTTTATCCAACTGGCAACGACTGTTTCATGGACGACAACGCTATTGTCCGTCGAGCAAGATGTGTTCAGCAATGGTTTCGCAAGCATGAACAACGACTTCCGTCATCTCTACAGGCCACCACAATCCAGGATCTGAACCCCATTGAGAATGCATGGGACGTGTTGAAAACATATCCGGGAGCAAAGTCCTCTTCTGTCATATTTGAGCCAGTTAAAGAACTATCTCATAAATTCCAGTTCCATCTGGAATCTATGCCAAACCGCATACGTGTTATATTTCAGCCCGAAGGAGGTTCAACCCGGTACTGACTAAAAGTTTCTAATTCAGTGGCCGATATACACTGAAGAGCAATTTAATTAGAGACAGCTGGTGTTATGCTAATGTGGCGCTGTGGGCGGCCCTGTAAACGGAAATGACATGACGTATGCAGCGATCCGACAATATAAGGAGTGATGCGACGGGAATCAGTAAGAGTCGGACGCAGTATAAATAGGACGAAGGATCTAAGCGTATTTGATCGTAGGCAAATTTTCGGGGCCTGACGAATGGGTCACTCCATCTCGGAAGTCGTGCAAGCACTGGGATTTTCACGAGCCACTGTGTCACGGGTGCACCGTGAGTACATCGAATCCGGTGAAACCATCCTTGCAAGGGCCAACTGCCGTGGACAACAGCGTGTGGATGAGCGGGGTCATCGTCGGCTAGCTCGCATTGTAACAGCGGATAGACGAGCCACAGTGCAAGAAATCACTCGGCAATTTAGCGCTGGTGCACAAAAACGTGTAAGCAGCCACACCATCTAGAACCATCTCCTTGCTATGGGGTACAGAAGCCATCGTCCTACCACTGCTGACCGCACATCACAGGGTGCAAAGATTAGCATGGGCTCAGGAACATCGCCACTGGACCGTAGACATGTGGGAAAATGTTGCATGGACTGATGAGTCGAGATTCACGTTGGTACATGCGGATGGCAGAATATGAGCACGGCGCAAACCAGATGAAGCGATGGATCCTTCTTGCCAGCAGGACATTCTTCAAGCTGGTGGCGGTGGCATTCTCGTCTAGGGACTGTTTGCGTGGTCTGAAACGGTTCAACATTACCGGGATATTCTGGACGACCATTTGCTCCCGTTTGTGCGTTTTCGCCACTGGGGACCTCATCCTGCAACAAGACAATGCACCGTGACATCGCTCCCGAATTGTATCCGAATGGTTGGATGAACACTCCACTGACGTGACCTCGCTTCCTTGGCCAGCTGGGCCACCTGACCTCAAGCACATCTGGGATGCCATCGAGAGATATGTTCGATGCTCTGACCCCCCTGCATCAATTCTTCGTGAACTGTCAGAGCTTGTTCAGGGGTCGTGGATCCGTATGACTTCCCAACGCTTCCGGTCTCTTGTCGAGTCCATGCCGAGACGAATCGCCCCCGTCATCAGGGCGAAAGGTGGTGGTACACGTTACTAGACAGGTATCTCTATTTCAATTGCTCTTCAGTGTATGTAGATCCCTATATGACTTATTTGCATGACTTATATTAGCTTCTTTTGCAAACAGCAGCTTGTAATTTATTCCCCTATAGTTTATAACGTTAACTTCTATTATCTTTAACCTCGTGAGTCCTTCCTTATATTTTGATGCCGAGATTTCACCCTTCCATCTGTGCGCTCCCAAATCTCTTTAAAGCAAAATCAGTTGTGTCTCTTATCAATTTTTTTCTTCGCAGCTTTTTGACAAACATATCCATCTTTCCATCAAATGAGAGTGTCCATTTTGTGCTGCATGCTAGAAAAACTTACTAAAAAGAAAAAAAAGAAAAGAAAGCAAGAAAGAAAGAAAGAAGAAATTATTTCAAGTGAACTGTCAAACCCTAGTGTATATAGCTATTTTTTGTTCCCATTATGATAACGGCTAAATTTTAGTTAAACGCTTTACAAATCTGCCGCTTTGTAAGCGGCAAACCTTGTAAAATAAGATATCGGTCCGGAATGCAAAACAAATGGACCAACTGTTCCTAGTGTAATGAAATTTCTGCTCATGAAATTGCTGTGAAACACAACTCTTCTTCTAAGAAACTAGACTCTGGTTAATAAATTTTATCCTGCAATCGAATATGACACAATTTTTTTCCTGTTTCACGTAGTGGACGGTTAAAGAAATTTTTCGGTGGAGGATTTGATTCATACAGAAAGTGCTAAAGTATTATAAAAAAGGAAGGATTCTTTTCCCTTCATAAGAAAACGTTTTGAAAGCAAAAGGTAATCTCCGTAACGCAGAATTGTTTCTAAAATGAATACATAGACAACTCTATTTTGTTTGGGGGGAAAACGCGTGTCACGCTTCCGGTGGTGTTTACCTGTTGTTGGTCGATATCTTCCACACAATTCCCAGAACAAAGGCAGTGGAGCAAGCAGCACTCCCACGACTACGCGATTCTCTTGAGTAAGCAAGCCACGATTTAGCTCCCACATCCCACAGCCTCACCTTTCATGCTTTCATGGCTAACTCAATAGCTCTTGCATCCTCTTCTGGAGCTTTGCTCAACCCTAAGAGATAAGAAAAAAAAGCAGCGAAAAAAATCTGGAGAGCGTTCTTATTTACACAATCTCTTGGCTGGTTTTCTTGAGAAATCTCTGATAAAAATAGTTTATAGTTGTTTTTTTGTTGTTTTTTTTTCGCTCTTTCTTTTCTCTCCGGAAAATACGAGTAATGTTATTCTACTGGGGAATTCCTCTAATGATGCCCAACATGGACGGCTGCTAGCGCCTGTGAAGAGGAGGATCTCTTCTGATCGAAACAAGTAGCTGAGGGCGGAACTTGGATCTCTTTGTTCCCACCTAACTTCGAAAGCACAGGCAATGAAAGAGAGAGAGAGAGAGAGAGAGAGAGCTGATCGGGTTAAAGGAAAATCGTTTTGTACTTAGCAGCACCTTTTAGTTTTAAAATAGTGCAATTCATCCCTTTTAGGCTCTTCAAAATAGAAGCTGAGCCCAGTCAGTTGAAGCGTGATCTCAATTCGAAAACGTCCGCTCCTCGATTGGTTTCTTACAATGAATTATCTGTAATGTGCTTCATTCAACGAAATTCAAGCGTCTTTTCTTCAAAGATGAAACTGTGGCTTTATGAGTGTGAGAAATTCCGAACTGGAATGCAACTTTTTGTTGATGTCAAGCAGCAAAAGTCTGATACTAAGAATCGTTAGCTGGAAATCTACTATACTGTATGTTCTTAGCCAAGGCATTGGAATAGAATGGGTTTCCGGAAACTAATACAGTAAATTCCCGTTAGAACGAACTTAACGGGATCACCTAAAGTTGTTCGTTATAAAAAAATTATAATAACGGGATTTCGTTTTTTTTTCATGAAATTTTAACCTAATAACAGATTTAGAAAATTTGACATTGAATTTTTGCTTAAAAGCTTTCCACTTTCAGATATGCTTATTAAAGCAAAAAGAAGTACCTAAAAATTTTCGAAGCAAACCGTTGCTTGTACGTGGGTACATACGTATACGTATTTACGCCTCCTACGTTTGCACAAATTCTATACTTTTTTTTTTTGTACAAGTCCTTTTGTAGCTATAGAAATCAAAACGTTTTGCACAGAATGCATATACTTGAAAAAATATTCTCAGAGACGTCTGTCTGATAGGAAATGAAATGGCGCACTTTTTCGAAGCATGAACGTGCCTCCGACGCATTGATATTTGGCAACGGAGTCGTGACATCTTCGTCGTCATTGCTTTCCTGATCAGCTACGTTATTTGGTTTACCCGTAATTGACTGAATGATATCGGCATTGGTCAGTTCATAGGAGGTAAGTAACAATCATATACTAACAAATAATCCTCAGTTTTATATCATTAGGAACGGAAGTCTAAAAACCGGGACGCAGAAATCCGAGCTGAAATTTTTGTAGAAATTGCTCCTTCCTTCCGAAATGGGAAAAATGTGTTCGTTGTAACGAACAGTTGTAAAAATTAATTTCGTTATAATGAAATCAAAAATACATTACTTCAAGAAAATGTTTGCAGGGGATTCGCAATAATTTCGTTATACCGGATTTCGTTCTAACGAGACTCCACCGTATTTGCCGTGACGTCCATAATTCGTTTTCATGTGTTTACATGCACAACTTGAATTTTTTGTTTTGCTTCGAAGGCTATCGCCCCCATAAAAACATACGGTTCTAAGGGATCTCCAACTCCTGGTTTGGGGTCTCTGCTCCAAAACAGGCACAATAGGAAAACACGGTACCCATGCCTCATCTGCAGCTCCAAACCGGGCCCAGCCAGCTCGGACGATCGGCCAGAATCTCGAGCGTCTAACCACTCAGCCACATAGGCTGCGTCTTGAACTTCCGATGTCATTTTCTGGTTTAAAAAATAAATTAAGGTTTTCTTTCTTCTTTTTCTTTCTTGAACAGAACACAAAATTGGTTTTCTTCTTTTTGTACATTTTTCATGAAAACCAAGGGCTGTAGGTTGGTCTCCAGTCTTTAATTTAGGGTTCTGCTTCCAAGGAAGAGACACAATTAGCATCATCACTACAAACACACCATCCCTGCTTCATCCGCGATTCGAGCCCGGGCCCGTCTTGGACGAACAATCATCAATCCACTCAGCCACCGGGTTGTTAAACCAGAAATGAATTCTGAGTTTAATAAAATGTCTGTGGAACCATTTTGGTGAAAATTCATAAACGATAGAAACAACAAGGGAGAGAGTGTGAGTTTGTTAAAAACTGCTCATCTAAATCTTTCAAAACTACTCAAATTTAATAATGATATACACACGTTGTAGGAGAAGAAATATTTCTCTTTTAATTGACTTAACACTCAACACGTTTTTTGCGTTGGCATCAAAATTTTCAAAAACGAATGGTAGAAGTTTGGAGAAACTGACTTTAATTAATTTTAAATATTTGAAGTACGGTTCTGATTTTGTTCTGTCTTCTTAAAATTTGCATAAAAACTTTTTAATAAAAGAAAAGAAAACCCCCTGAGGAAAAACGTTTCTGAAAATGCGAAAGAGATGGCACGACGTCAAATAACATAGCCTATATAAATTAAAGGAGGAAACCGCTAAATTTGAAAACACTACAAACATTTTTCTTTTCCTGTGAAAATTAACACAGTCTGCATAATGAACACATGTCACGAGCTTCCTAGTAATCTCCGATTTTTTTTCGAAGGGGTCGGGTAGATACTTTTAATACCCTCATTTTCTTTTACTGTAAAACTTTCTGCAGTAAAAGAAAATGAGATTACCTAAGTTATTCATTGCGAACAATGTTCTTTAAAAGAGAGAAAAAAATGCTATACACAAAAAGTGATTTCACAAAAGACAAAACAAAAAGTGTAGATATGTTTTTTGACTTTTCTTATTTTTTTCTTATATTATCGTTAAATGAGATTGGAAATTTTCCGTATGAGTGGTCAACAATGTTTTTAACAGCAATAATACATTTTATTTTAACTTATACGCCCTTCTAAAATACGTTTCTGAAAACTTTTAGGCGAGCTCCGTGGCGCATTGGGCTAAGTGACAGCTTCTGATCGTTTGTCCGAAGCAGGTCCGGGTTCCAATCCTGGTGAGGTATGGATGTTGTGTTTGTCTTGCGGTACTGGCTCTCTCCCTTCATTGGAACCAGTGGCCCTAAACTAGGGACGGGCGACTTTTTATAGCCCATCGAGTTGCTCAAGGTGGTCGTTAAGCCCCTAAATAAAAAATCTTAACACCGGGCCAAGAGCTTAAACGTGTTAAACGTTAACTCGATTAAAGGATTTTTTCCTCCAAATATACACTATATTGACAAAGGTCACCGGACACCCCTTCAAAAGCAAATGAACTGATCAGCTGTGTTGCTAAGATGCACGGTACAGCTGCAAACGGTATAAAAACAAGCCTGCAGCTGACCGGCCAGACTAACCCCGCTTCCATGTTAGTGCTAGTAGTTGTTACGTTTCTCTCAACTGTTAAAAGTGCATATTTCTCGCGCTCACTTTGTAGCAGTAAAAATCTACAACTCTATTTTCCTATTCCTCTTTAAACCTATCCAATCAGGGGACTCTACCCCGAATCTATTTGCTTCTTCTTAGCTCCATACAACTGAATGTGAATTGGACCTAAACCTTAAGTATTACTTACTACTACTACTGCGATCATATCGCACTGTGAGGTTGAATAAAAATGTCGCGGCGGGAGAGAACTGACTTTGAGAAAAGAAAGATTGTTGGGTGTTATATTAGTGGGTTTTCCATAAGAGAAACCCAAAGACGTCTAAACATACACAAGTCAACTGTTTTGGGTGTACCGAATAAGTGGAAGACACATGGCGTGCCTAAAACAGCAAAACGTACCGGCTGACCAAAGAAAATCAGTGATAGAGGACGTCGAATCCTCAGGGGAGACGCTACAGCTAATCGACGGAATACTGCACAAGACCTCAGTGTACAGGTGGGGAAAATGCTGAAACCTCGGCATGTACACGTACCATTCGCAGAGAACTGCTTTAAATGGGTTACCGTGGTCGTGAGGCTGCTCATAAGCCTTTCATCTCCACTCGGAATATTCTACGTTTAGCATGGTGTAAAGAACATTTGTCGTGGACCAGAGATCGATCGAAACGGGGCCTATGGACTAATGAATCCAGATACACGATCCATCAGTCTGATGGCCGTGTGTGGGTATGGCGGCAGCCGGGGGAACGCTATTTACCACAGTGTACTGTTCCTACGGTCATGTTTTTTTTTTTGTTTTTTTTTATTGAAGGTTTTACGACCACCGGGAGCAACTCAATGGGCTATAAGCAGTCGCCCGTCCCTAATTTAGGGTCACTGGTTCCAGGGAAGGGATAGAGAGCCTGTGCCGTAAGACAAACTCAACATCCATGCCTCACCGGGATTCGAACCCGAACCCCTTTCGGACGAATGATCATAGGCCATCGCATAGATGGCCTCTGATCACTGCGAGCTCCAAACTTGACCGTGCAACCGGGGCGGCACGGTCACAGTTTGGAGCTGGCAATGTACTCGTGTGGGGGTGTATTTTGTGGTATGGTTCCGGGTCATTGGTTATCGTGGAAAACCCTGTTAGCCATCACGTCTACCTTGATATTCTGGACAATTATGCCCTACTAACTCTGTGGCAGTACTATGGAACAGAACCTTGTTGGTACCAGGAGGATAATGCACCGAACCATAAAGCAAGGTCTGTTACGGCGTTGTTTGACGATAACTCCGTATCATGTGAGAACTGGCCAGCACAGAGCCCTGATCTTAAAGCCATAGAGCACTTATGTGATGAATTAGAGCGCCGCATAAGAAATTTGGAACCAAGGCCTACTACTAAGCAACAGTTAGCGGCAGCATTATGTACTGTATGGAAGCGCATACTTATCGCTGTGTTCCAAAACTTTGTCGATAGTATGTCTCGAAGGGTCAGTGCATGCATTAAGGCCAAAGGTGAACCGACACCGTACTAATGTATGCCAATAAATGCTATGTTATGTTTCTCTTCTAGGTGTCCGGTGACTTTTGTCAATATAGTGTATATAGTATTTTGAAAAACGTGTTTCAAATATCTGGATATTTCCAGGGTCATTATGGAATGCTTATTGAACTATAACGATTTATCAGTTTAAGATGAAATATTTAGAATAGTACGTGTTATATGCGAAAACATCCAGATATTTGAAACGTGTTTATTAACATCCAGATATTTGAAAACGTGTCCATTACGTGTAAAATACATGTCATTCCAGTAAAAATTTATAGTTAGTGCATTGGATTGCTAACCTGAACGAAGTACATGAATGGATTCCCGTTTAATGCAGCATATTTCCTTTCAGTTAAGGTTAGTGATAACTGTTATTTTGCAAAATTCATTGTACCAAGCATAACCTGTATATTTGTTTAACCGAGAAGTTTCCATTCGAAATAAAATTAACATACTTAAGATTGACACATTTTTAATGTCGACATTACCTTGAGCAGCACATGCGTATGCCTCCGTTACTTAAAATATTTTCATGATGGATTCGGTATTCTTCTAGGGTAACCATTAACCAGCAGTCCCGGAAATTTTCAGATTTTCGGGAAATCATATTTTCCCCATGGAAAAATTTCATAGCTCTTGCTGAAGTGCTTGATGCTTGAATGCACTCCTGAAGTTCGTAAACACAATTGTACTTTTCTTGTGAAATGAAAACAGAATATGGGGAACTCATTTCAGACGTGTTTCTGCATCTTTGCTGGAGCACTCTATATTCGTTTTACAAAAAAGATTTTATTCCAAAAGCTAGTAGAACATGTATAGTTCGCATATAAAGTACACAGAACAAGGATATTTTTACTACATTTCGAATCAAAACGCTTAAACAAGAATATTTTTGCTGTAGGTTTAAAACACTTCTGCCATTTCATTTTCGAGAGTTTGGGTTATCGAAACTGGTATCTGTAGTCGCAACAATTTGCCATAAAAAATTAACAAATAAAACGCGAATCCTTGCAAAGTTTAAAGGTTGGTACTTGCATTTATAAAACGTTCTTGAAATGTTAGTCAACATATGTATCCATTTCCTTCTAAACTGGCTTAAGCGCAATATGAATCAACATTATTTTGGTGTTTGCTTAGCTCCGATGCTCTCTTGCCACAGTTTCAATGTAGAATTTCGAGATACGAATACTTTTCGATATGTCACCAGTAATACGAAAGAAAGCCATCAAATCTTGAATCCTCGACGAGAGCCATAAGAGATCTCCCAGGTGAAATGGCATTCAAGATTTATGAGTTATATTTTCGTAAAAGCACAGTACACATTCAAGAGGCACTTTTCCACCAACTGATGCATTTTCTGAGATAAAAATGTAAACACCTAGGTGTTTTCTTATGTCTTTAGCTGCATTTAGGGAAGTGACCTCCATCTATATTCTGAATCACTCAGTATATCTTTGGCTTTATGGACTGATCGAAATTCTCATAAGCTTCATAAGATTCCTGAGGAAAAAAATTGGATTTAAAAATATTGAACATCAAGCCGATCGGATACTCTCTTTTCCTTTGTTCCTTTTGCGTATAAGGTACATAATGTGTACATGTCATTTTCGTCTAAAGTTTAGATAAACCTATGTGGGAATTCATTAAATCCTAAACTTGGTAGTCAAGAGTCCACCAGATATGATGAACCACAGAAATACTGACCTGTGATAAAACGTCATGCCATTATTGCCTGTAAAATCTAGAAAGAGCATTTGATTTACACACACAGCGTACAAATGACTTGCGTGTACTCACTGGAACTCTGACTACTACTGTTGTGTACGCCTCCCACCCTTTGATTTTTTTATAAAATATCATTCTAGGTGATAAAGTTTTAAAGCAATGACATTACAGTGGGCAACCCCATGCCCCAATTTTGTTTACTATGTGCATAGAAATTAAGTACCCTTGGTACTTCAGAAACGGGTTTTGTCTAAAAATTTTAATTTTTTTACAAATGATGTTTTAGTGATCTAAAATTAAAACACACACACACACACACACACACACACACACACAGAGCGCACTCACCCTACTTTGTTTTATGTTTTTTATTGGAAATTTAACGTCCACCGTGAGCGACTCAGTGGGCTATAAGCAGTCGCTGGTTCCTAATTTATGGCCACTGGTTCCAGTGAAAGGGACAGAGCCTGCGCCGTAAGACAAACACAACATCCATGCCTCACCGGGATTCGAACCCGGACCCATCTCGGACGAATGATCAAAAGCCATCGCTTAAACCATATCCCATTTCATTGTGGAATCAAAGAAGTATAGTGGAATACGGTCACAAAACATTCTTACCACTCAAAAGATTCAAGGAGCACTCATCATTTAGTATTAAGAAGAAGAAAATACACATGTTGATATTCTACAACCTTACACACAGTATTACAGCAAACTGCTTTCAAGAAATGTTCTCAGTATTGCAAGAAAAGGTCATGGAAAACTTAAAGGGATTCTCCTAGTACATGAAAATGCAACCTGAGAGCTATAACGTTACCACCTACAGACTGGTAAATATTTAAGCATATTACAAACATAGCAGATATATCGCTCCTATTTGTTGCCACTTGTTTGAACCAAAAAAAGCACCTTGGAAGGCAGAAATCAAAGACAGCCAATCCACTGAAGTTCTTAATTTTTTGGCATAGTGTATAGATCATTTTTATGCAATACGTGATCAACAGAATCATTAATTATTACACTTTAAAGTTTTACTTCATATTCCAGTTATTCCAAGACAAAATTCACCGTTGTTTGTAAGGTTTCGTGACATTTTAAAAAACTCTGAATTTCTCAGATTTAATTAACCACGATGTTTTCCATAAAGAGCTTTGTCATAGTAAGGTTTACATGCCGCGATTCAGGAGCATATTGGACAACTTAATATTTCGTGAGAAAGTGCTGCATACACTGATCCCCAGCTGTGGCAAACTTTCATCAAAAGCCTGAATTTCATTTCTTTTTATGAGAAATTAATTACATCTTGACAACATACCGAAGCTTTCTTCGGTGGCACATCAAACTCTTTTAGTTACTGTTTTCAGTGATACAGTAGGTGTCATGTTTTTATTTTCATTACTGTCTGTCCAAAAACATTTTATTCTTCAATATAACTCACTCCATTTTGTACATTTATGCCTTCCGTGTTCTGTATACGCGTATATGATATCTGAATCTTGAATTATAACTGTAGCCTATAGTAGAGGTCAACAACGGTTGGCGCCCTGCGGGTTAGTAGTAAACCATTAAGATCTCAAGATAGACTGTATCTTCTCTCGGTGTTGATATCCGTTTTTGTAGTAAAAATAATCTAAATTGTAAAACGATATTCATTAAACATGAGTAACATACAAAAATGTTTTAAAATCACACGCACGAAAAGATTTTCATGTGATGATGACCATTCCTTTTCATCGAACAGTTTCTGTAGCAGGTGAATATTGAGTAACAACCAACCTTGAAAACTTGGCTAGGTATTCATAGGGGAGTATTATTATCTCTTAATGTTTTCAGAAGTAGTGTTATAAAATACTAATTCACGCGATTACCTAAGGGTCAATCAACGTTTCATAGAACACAGCGAAATAGAAAAAATGATGCAGCAGAAAATACTACAATATGCGTAGAAAAAATAATTCAGTCACACGGATAGCAGGAGACACTGCAGGAGCCTTGTGTAACGTAACAATCTCCGAAAACTTTAAAGTTGCTGGATGGAGATGAGCTCTCCAACGGAACCAGCGCAAAGGCTCTGCACACTGTCATTTTCTGCTCCAATGCAACTGTATTTTGGTGGGAAATCGTTGTTCACAATTGATTTTGCCATTTTTATTTCCATTATTTTCCGCGCTCCTAATTTGAAAATGTATAGTGCCATTACAGTTATTAAATGCAGAAATAATTTATGCAAGAGATTTTCGGGAAATGAAGAAAACGAAAGAAATCGCTTTCAGAAGAAAAGGAACAGAACAGGAAACTTAGATGTTCGAGACGTATCGGATCGGTTGCCACAGCTGGTTGGTGACTCTTGAAGTATAAGTTTACCATGTTCATTTAATAATTCAATTGCTTCTTTCGAAGATACAAATTCTTCGCCAAATTTTTCAGAGTTTTTGAATGATTGAATTATCGGCTTTTGAACCGAAGACTTAAGAATAACACAGCACAAAAATGAGATATAAAATATATGCTTCGAGATACTTATAAACACAAGTTGGAACCGGTCGGGGTAGTTTGTTGTTACGTTTGCACAATATCACCTTATGGGTTACTTTTAAAAAAATAATCGGTATGTTGGATGTAACTTAATACGTGATCCCAACTATCTTAAAATCTGAAATACAGCAAAAAGGAAGGCAGAGAGAATAAAAGAAAGAACACAAACGCAGGTAGGATTTTTTCCTAAAATTATGCTTTTGCTTCTAAAACAAGGAAATAAAATCACTTCACGGTATTTACCGAAGACTCGTTTCCATATGAACAAGGAATATCTTTATGCAAAGCAGATTAACATTTATTGATTCGTCGGTAGCAACAGGTACTGTTTCTACGATTTTTTCAGTGAAATAAACAGGTACAGAACAGGAGCTTACCGTTTCGAAATGCCTCTGCATGTTCGAATCTTACTTGGGGAATTTCCCATGAAATTGTTTCAAATCCTCTTTTGAACGCTTGGTTTCACCTGAAAACTGAAAAAGATTTCATCACATGAAATAAACCATAAAGTTCTTTCGTTGTACGAAGCGATTCATACTTCACGAGACAGATTTAAGATCTGTTTAAAAAACATCCATCACAGAAATACTACAGGTACGTACACAGAAAGTGTTATCTGGGTACTTTGCATCTTGTTCATATGAAAAGAACGATAAAACGCAATGGCTGTAAATTCAACGTGTCTGAAATTGCAGTTCGGAAACACACAGTAAGGATCAAGTTCAAAGATCCTTGATTCTAAACTTTAAAAAATGTCAAAGCCAATAAAGCAACATCAAGAGATTTTTTCCCTCTTCGTTGAAAGAAAAGAGATTGAGAATGAAACATAAAGATAGGAAATGTTTGAAAACAAAGTTAAAAATAACTGGAAAATGTCAAGGTACTACTATTGCATCGTAAACAAGAGTGCAGGTTTAGGAATGTTTGTGCCATTATCATTTTATATTTTCAACGTAAATAAGATCAAAACTTTGCTAGGCCGTTACATTTTCAGTGATTCTTAAAATGTCATTGGTCATTTTAAAAAAATCACTGAAAATGTAACAAAACATCACTGACAGTTTTAATAAAAAGGTCAAGTTAGCAACTACCTAGCTTGACCTTTTTATTTAACTTTCCTGACACACACAAGACTTCAAAAATTGTTTTTATTTACCTTTTCCAGTTCAGACGGAAACTTATTTGCTCCAAAATATTCTAGTTCTGCAGAACGAAAGGAATTATAGCAATACGAATTAAATTAATATTACTGAAGCAGAGGGGATTATTTTATAAATGCCGCGACAATTTTGTTTTCTTCATGAAGTCGATGTTTCTAAAAACGATTAGCTAGAGCAGTTTAGTTAGTCTCTCGCAAAATAAACAAATGAGAACAGTAGTGTGAGGGAAGAATCCTCATTTGAACACAAATGGAACAGGACTTAAAGTGTGATAAAGTTTATAGTTCCAGTTTTGTGAAAACACTATGCATGTCAAAAACCATTCAGCTCAACAGGATGTATATAAATAAAACAGTAAGTTTTGCAACACCTAAAGCAAAAAGATTTTACATTTTCGAGGTTTGAACAACTTTATAATCAGTTTTCTCCCTCTGCTATGGACTGAGTCTGCTATGGACCAAAACATTACAATTGAGTAGAAATTTTCACGATGCAGAGCATATAATTTCTGGATTTTTTCTACGTCGCTGTAAAACCTTCTTGAAATAAAAGTCTGCAAACATAAAAAAAAATTTACAAATCCTATTTATCAACAACTTATTCACAACACGGCAGAAGACTCGGAAAGAAAGCACGATTATAAAAACAAACATAAATGATTAAACAATTTTAAAATACTGCTGCAACATTCAGTTAGTTTTCTTCGAGGTTTAATTACCCGCTTGAGAAATTACGGTAAGGTTATGAGCAGGCGCCTTGATTTGAAAACAACTAATTCTAGAAAAGAGGACAAAACCAGTTAAGTAGGACAAACTGTCCACCCATGCATCCTCATCTGATAATCGAGCCCAGGCCCATTTTTGTACATTAGATAAAAGCTCGCGCTTTAACCATCCGGACATCGGTGCAGCTAATCGGCAATATCCAATTTTACACCTCAGTTTTTCGCTTTATACGTTCCACCTTTTCCCTTGTTACGGAACAAAAACGAAACGCATACTATTAGGTTTGTGCATGAGTTCCGGGCGCTCCATGTAGCGCACGGGCTGCAAAAGTGAAACGGTTGAATTTTTGTCAGATTTTCTTGTTTTTGGGCAAGGTGGTAACACTGCATTGAACGATAAGTGTGGCTAGTTGATCTAGGACATGGCGTCAGACTCTCTGTCGTTCTTGTTCAATCTCGAAAAAACCGCTGCCGAAGCTCGAGACTGGATTTGTTCGGCATATGGCGTGAAAGCTGTATCTAAAAGCACGTATCGTGAGGTGTTTTGAAGTTCAGAAGTGGTGATTGCAGCGTTGAGGACAAGCATCGTAGTGGACTGCCGAAGGAGATGTAAAACGCAGATGTACATCTCTTTCGGCCGCGCAGAGTGCAGACATACTTCGAAGAATGTACTTAATTTTCAAATGCGATCTTCTAGTGTAATACGATACCTATTCAACCATGAAACGCTGAAAACTTATAAGTAGGCCTAACAGTTCTTTTACTTGTCATGTTTCTCATTTGGTTGTGATTTGAACAACACATCCTGGCTAAACCTCAAGACGTTCACAGGTATCGGATACGTAACAGGGCTTATAACAGCAAACATAGGCCGTCTCTATGCTGCTTCTATGATATTTAAACACTATACGCCTCCAATCTGTAAAGCTGTTTCATTTTGTTTCAAGCAAAGCTGAAAGCACGATCGCAATGACGACTGGTAACACTGTTCTGCTCAATGCTGTGGCTCTTTTGGAAGGCAAAAGCAAAGGAACCAAATGTAGAACCATACGAAAAAGGACGTACTCTAATAGCAAGTATGGGATACATGTCTGTATATGTATGCAGTATTATGATACATGTCCATCAGTCAGCAGAATGACACTCGTCAAGCATTTGAGCAATTGCAGTATCAAAGGTAATGAATATTATAGCGCCAGATTTTGCTCGACAGTATATGTTTACTCTAATATCTTTTGTGGGATGTAATTTGTTGCAATGAACCCTTGAATCACAGATTCATACGTAAATTTTATTTCACTGATGAGCACCATCCACTGATATATTTCAACAATAGCAATTCACAGTATCGTAGGAAAATTAGTGGTCTACAAAAATGGAAGGCTTGAAGCTCATATTTAAACTTTTGTCATTCTGCTTTCTAATAAGTTTTTACGAGTAATTTATGTAAGAAACAATAGTAGCGCTGATTCATTTCATAAAAACGCAAAGCCCTCTTCTCCCTACGGAACCGGCACAGAATGACCTTGATCTCCATCAAACTTAAAATAAATATGAAATTCCTTTCAAACAGTACCGTTTGGAAAGGCCATTGACTGGGCATTCAGTCCCAACAAATTTCGTGGTATTCGGTGTTTTCTTCCTAAACAATGTTGGTGTTACCACAGAAATATTCAAAATTACCTCTAATCTTTTTTTCTGAAGGGCTTTTTTGTCCAATACACTAGTACATTTGTTTAAATACCATGAGTTTCCGTTTTCCTTGTCTACTTTAAAAGTAATTTACTGGTAAATTTGAAGCCCCCGTCTTCTGTTTTCTAAAGTGAAGATCTTTCAAAACGATTCACGGATCTCATTATTTTAATGCACGGGTATTTGCATACAATATCATTTCTTCAGTAGAGGACTTATCAATTAACCCATTAAGTGAAAGACTGTCAAATAATAATTCAAATACATTTTTTGATATAGCAATTCTTAAGAGTCGTTCAGTGTGGCCAATAAATTCCCCTGCATTGCATGTTATTTGCACTGTTATGCCAAATCGACATCTATTTTATTTTGCGTATTCCTGAAGGTTATTTCATGTCTCTGAGTGGTTTATCAAAAACTAAACATACCGGCCATTGAATTGGAAACTTTTATTCAGTACCGGGTTGGACCTCCTTTGGCCCGAATTGCAGCACGTATGCCGTTTGCCATGAATTCAACAAGACGTTGGAGTACATCTACGTCTACAAAATGTCATTCGTTCACGAGACAGACCCTTAACTGGCTCAAATTTGACGGAAGAGTGCTCCCGTATTTATTTTTCCAACATGTCCTATACATTCTGAATGGGATTCAGATCCGGGCTTTATGGTGGTCAGGAAACATGGTGGAACTAGCTATCATGCTCGCTGAACCACTTCTGAATACATCTTGCGCAATGGGCGGCAGCATTGTCGTCCATGATACATCCCTTACCTACTGGTTAAAAAGTCGACATTGCAGGATGGATTTGATCGGCAACATCGTTCAGATATTCCTTGGAGGACACCCGACCTACCAGCAATATCTGGGGATTTGTACCGTACCAACAGAGCTTACCCCACACCGTAACACCACCTCCAGAACCTTTTGTTGAGTTTACACGGCAAGCCAGATATATTGCTTCGTGGGGCTCTTGCTAAACTCTCTGCTTACCGCTGGTACAGAACAAAACGTTCCACAACTCTTCATGCCACATGACTTTTTTCCCGTCTACCAGTTCCCAGTCACGATGTTCTTGACAATACTGTAGACGAAATTGTCGGTTTTTAGCAGGAAACAGTGGTTTTCGTATAGGCATGCACTACCAATACCAATCATCTTCAATTCCCTGCGCATAGTTTTTGAGGTTTAGATCGGAAACAGCCTCCATTAAATGCTGTGGTCAATTGCTGAACACAGGAAGTCCTGTTTCTCCGTACAAGCTTTCTCAGAGACGACTATCTCGCTCCTGATATTTTGTCATCGCGCCACAGTTATACCTCTTGGATAAGTATGGGATCATATATTTTGCACATACGTTGCCAATTGCCCGTGTGTGTACTTTCAAGGTGCTTAGAGTTTCTTCCATTAATTTTTTCTATCCCATTTTCCAAGAGGTCTGATTTCATTTTATTTTTTACTACACGGTCGAGTCACATTATTGAGACCACTAGCTAATATCCAGAGTAACCGCCGTGTGCATCACTGACAGCTGCTTGACGGGCTGGGAGTGACTCAATAAGGTGCTGGAAGGTGTTCACAGGTATGTGGAGCCATGCTGACTGCAATGCATCTCACAGCTGCTGGAAGGTGGTGCGTAGTGGAGGATCCATAGAGCGAACAACATGATCGAGGTGGTCCCACAGATGCACAATTGGGTTTACGTCTGGTGAATTAGGGTGCCAGGGACGTACTTTGAAGTCTTCATCGTGCTCTTCCAAACACTCTGGGACATTTCTAGCTGTCTTACACGTCGCATTGTCATGCTAGAGATCCCATCTTCCTCAGGGAAGACAATCATCATATGTGGATGTACGTGGTCTGCAAAAATGGATTCATAATGAATTCGGTCCATAGTGCCTTCCACAGATATGAGTCGACACAGGGAATGCCACGAAAACATTCCCCAGACCATAACGTTGCGTCCACCAGCTTGTGTTCATCCAACAGTGGTTGTCCAGGTTCAAATTGTAGGTGAGGCGTGGATAGTGCGTTTGGCTTACGGCACTGACTGTTTCCTTTTCTTAGAACCAGTGACCCTAAATTAAGGACGGCCAACTGCCTATACCCATTTGAGGTTCTCGCGACAGGTGGTCGTTAAACCCGTAAACAAACAAATAAATTGCAGTTTATAGTATTGTGTCAGAATCCGTGTGGTGGTGCAGACAGCATTTTCTGTCGAGTAGAAGAAAAATTCGAAGGGATATTTATTTCTTGGCGTAAAAGATGTCTTGAATTCCTTTTTGTAACATAATTTCCACAACAAGAGGACACAACTCTCATGCTCTCAGCTTTACTCTATTGAGAAATTGGCAAAAGATGAAGCAAAAGGGTTCATATGCACAGAAAAAAATATTTGTTCTTTACGAGTGTAACAAAGGGAAAAACGCGTGTGCAATAAATAAATCCGAGAACAATAAAATCTCAATATGTGGGCTACTGCACCCTCTGTAGATTTAAGAATACTGTTTATGTGACGTAATATGAAGTTTCTCTCATGCAGCAAGTCAACTGGGTTGGGTTAGTTCTTGTTAAGGGTTAAGGGAGCTGGTGAGGTTGTCACCGGTGTTTTAAAACAAAAACTGTCGTAGTTCGATTAAAAGCAACCCAATTACACAAAATGAAACCGCATGATTTCAGAAAGGCGCATAGTTTAGGACAGAAGAGAAAACATCCTCTGTGGAACTACTAAATTCAGATGTAGATTGAGCAGTACAATGTTCACAGTAATTGCTAAACAAAACAAACCCACGTGTCTCTGGATCACAGGGGATAGCACATCCTGCTTTTTCTTCCCAAGCAAATTAAAAATGCCCAAAAACTATCAGCGAATTCTATTTTAACAAATCTGAACTGCGGTACCTTGTAAGAGAAATACAAATGTAGGAAGTGTGGAATAACCATTCCGTTGAGCAAATAATTTCACTTTTAAGCCATTGCGTCACTCCATCACCCTCTTCTTACTAAAACATGACTATCCTCCCTATTAACAAAATCCATTCCTCAATTCTCCAGTGACATTCTCCTCTACCTCTTCAAAAAGGTGGCATTTCCTTGCTAATATTTTACGTGCACTCTCTTTGTTCCCAATTCTAAGACTGACCGCTAGTTTCCTGTTTCCACCCACAGAGCTCGAGACGACGGGAGCCCACCGGCCCCTTTTGGATCTGCTGTCAGCGTTTGGAAGAGTGAACACTCTTCTCTTTCTTTGCTTTATATGATTGTCCTCAAAGCATCTGTTCGGAAACATTCAATAATATAATTGGTTCGATTTTACGCATGTTACGGAAGGAAGCTGGAAATTTCAAATGAAAAATCTTACCATTAAAAAAAAAAAAAGCAGCGGGTTCAACTCCGCTGGGCTGAGAAATAAAAAATGAAAAAAATATTTCCTACCCAATGTTTCACTCATCAAGTTTAATTTCTGACTTGCCACGGACAAGTGTATTTTTAGACTTCTCCTAATTCGGGAATGTTGCACCTCCACTGCAAAGTACGGCCATATAGGAATGCCGTTGTATGTGGCACCAAATGTCAACGTTCAGAGTGAGAAGGAAGACCATCTCCACCGAAACACCAGTTTCTCACCTATACAGAGGTGACTTCCGTTGATGGGTGTATCAGTCGTCTTTATACGACTGATATCGTGTCTTGAACCCAAAGATTGAACGGTTTACCAAACCGTGTAGTCTAACAAGAGTACCTACACGCTATCTATGATTAATTCACAACGATTCAATTCGTATTTATTATTGAATCATTGTTGAAAGTCTGGCTAACATGAACCGCACCTAGCCGTATACCCAGTGTGACTGGGTACGCGACTAAGTGTGTACCCAGTCACACAGAGTACCTGCAGTCAAACCTTTTTACTACTGTCGTAGGTGTTTAAAAATCAGGCGCATTCATGTAGCACAGGCAGAATCTCAACATACTTGCAGATTGTGTAACTTCTAGATAAATCCAGCTCAAGCCAGTAAGCAAGGTATCCGGGAACTTTTGGCAAAGCAACTCATGTAAAATTTTAAATATTGAATTGCCCGTGAGAGTGAAACAAAGTGTTTCTGTTGCTCCCATAGCTTCATTTCTTTTATATCCAAGAACAAGGAGAGGATTTTACCCCAAAACTGTCCTGACCAATTTATGTCTCGCTCTTCGGTCACAGGCTATGTTGCTTTGTTGCAAACTGCGAACTCATCTTCTTCTCCTTTCACTTCTTCCTTTTTCTGAAAAAGCGAAACACGTTGTTTATTTGCCTGAATCTCACCCCCTCCCCCCACGATGTGCATTTCTTCCCATCAAACACAGGAAGTAGTTGCTTGGAACTCCAGTTAATGATAGGGTGGAATTCCCCCATCTAAAAATTTCACAAGGAACCTTTTTCTTTATTCTGTATGAATAAAATATGGAGGACATTGAGAAATTAATTGCGTGTTTTTATCTCTGTATGGAATCATTTGATTATAGAGAAGCATCGGGGTCACTGAACCACCTAGATAGATCTAGTACATCCAATAATTTTACGAGAGAGCAGTTCTTTTCCAATATTTTTAACAGGAATGAAATTGTCATTTACCATGTGACAATCATGTGTACTCCAAGTACTTCAAAGAAAATATAACACTATATCTCTAAATTTATGGCCGGGGAATGCGGCAGAACATCCAAATGTATGTGAGTACGCTGAATTAGAAAAAAACCTGTGAACGTTGTCCAGCGAAAAGTCCATAAGTGAGCGTCGAACTGGCACTTCGTATTGGGTCCCAAACCTGAGTTGAGCAGGCGTTGCCTCCAGAGTGAATTGGGGTCTTTTGACGGAACAAGTGATTCGAAATGCTTCCAGAAAAACACAATCGTCCAGTGTTCCTCCATGATGTGGGATTGATTTCGTGAACAATGAAAGTTCTTTACACAACGTTAAAAGATCCATTTGTCCACACTTCGGTCTTATATCGTCCGAACCATGTTTGAATAGGCACCCAACCGAAACTCTCCATTGTTGTTGCTACTCGGCAGCTGTTATTCCTCTGGATGAATGTTTAACCCTGAATCTTCAGGACTCCTGATATCTGCAATCAGTTAACACGCATTTAAGACAGCTTCTTTGAGAAACGTGTCGTACGTGTTACTGATTTAAATTAACACCGTGTTGACTCACACCCTTATCTCAGACCAATACATTTGATTACGGCTCATGGACACTACAATGAATACCAATTGATTAATAACAAGGAAATGCACACCATCTATACTTAAAATAGTATAACTATACTATTAATCCGAATTTGTTGGCGTACAATAGAAGTCAAAGTTTCCTACCTTTCGCACGTCAACCGGATGGCTTTTTCAAAGAAGGTAGACAGCAAACTGCCATGTTACTTCTACAGTGTGCAGAAAATTAGACGTTGAGGTAAACTTAAGTATGTGCATCTCTGTCTGATCTCAGAAGAATTTTCTGTGGACCTTTCTTTCGAAATAAAGTTTGCCGTCTACCTTCCTCGGAAAGGCCGTCTGGTTGATAAGCAAAAAGTTGGAAACTTTGATTTCTATTCTACGTCAAGGAATTCGGATTGCTAGTACATACTATTTTGAGTACTAATTTATTGGTTGATAAACATGTGCTATTTTTGCAGATAAATAATTTACTATTGAAAGTTAATGCAATATTATAGATACAAGTACGGGCCTATCTCTGTGAACTAGACAGAAAACAGCGACTCTACCCACTCGCCCATTGAAGCAGCGGCTCGTGTTCACTAGCGGGTACTATGCTTCAAGGAACGTTTTGCGTGTGAGTGAAGTGAATTAAAAGAATTATTTATGCGGGTCTCATAAATCGTCAAATACTACGTTGTACGATTTATTTCAGCGTTTTTCAATATTTTTTAGAAAAAGCGAGAAATTTCGTCATGTTTACATCTATATATTCCTAGAAGGATTTTTGGCCCATTTGTGAGAGTGAATCCGGTTCCCGGTACGACCCCAGGTGTCGCCATATCCGGTCATTCGCATCATGGAATACCATAAACTTGTAGCACACGTTTTTTGTTTTAATTTCCTTTTTTAATGGCTCTTTTTAGGCGTTCATGGAGCAAAGAGGGTATTTCTTCTGAAAGAAAAACAGATATCTTTGGCCTTATGAACACAACATTAAAATCTGTCTGGTTTTCATGTTGAGTTCGTAGCACACAAATTCTTTTCTGGTAATCCTTACCTGCCACGTCAAGAATGACGAATGCCATAACTCTTCATCGACCCCTGTGATTATTACCCTGAACCTGCCAATCTCTCTCTTTTTTTTTTTTCGCCCGAATCTTTTGTGACTCCGGTAAAGAAGCGGCTTGTAAGGGATACCCTTTGCCTTCAGTCGTACGGCTTACATACATGTCCTTCTAAGAATCATTTGGCTGCCCCGGTGGTGCAGTTGTCAAAGCGCTGGCTTATGACCATTCGTCCGTGAAGGGTCCGGTTTGGAATCCCGGTGAGGCATGGATGTTGTGTTTGTCTAACGGCTCTGGCTCTCTCCCTTCCCTGAAACCAGTGACCCTAAATTATGGACGGGGGACTGCTTATAGCCTATCGAGGTGCTCACGGTGGTCATTGAACCTTCAATAAAAAAAATCATTTGAAAAAAATACCGAAAACATACAGAAAAATGTCTTTCTAAGTAAGGTATATGTGAACAGGCAAACGGGGGACACCAATGTTACTTCTACAGTGAGCTAAAAATTAAACGTCGAGGTAAAGTTAAGTACGTGCATCTCTTTTTGATCTCAGAAGAATTTTCTAAGGATCTTTCTTTCGAAATAAATTTGATACATTAGCATTTAAACATATATAAAGCCGTTGTTTGTGTATCAAATGTTATTATTTTTGTTTTTTAATGATTTATTTTTACAACAAGTGACTACATATCCACAGATGGGCGAATGGACAAGACTAAAAATAAACACACCTTCTTTAAACAAACAATGACATCCTTTTCAGTCCAATTTTTTTAACCTGAATTCCTTTGTTAATAGACTTGATAAAAAAGCACGACTTTCAAACTTTTTATGGCAAAGCACAAAACGAAACACGAAAATGACATGCCGAAGACACCGCATAGTTTTCTCTCGACATGCCCAATTCAACATAGTTTTCTCTCGAACAAGAGAAACATGAAATCTCAGATATGTGCTGTTTTCTTCAAAGTCAAAGGATTTATTGAAAATGGCCCATATTTCCTATTATTAAAACAAACAAGACATTCTTATAAATCCAAATAGTTTCCTTTAGAAATGATGAAAAGCATAAAAAAAGTAAACATCACACATATACATACATGTACTCGAACAATCAGTAATTTTATCCAGACAACATATGCGACGATTTTTTGAGTCTGAATGCGATTTCAAAATAAAATCAGTTACCGAAGGAATAGGACCCTCGATCACTACACTTCAGCTTCCCTATATTTTCATAAACGTCGGGTAATAAATTCTGAAGCATCAAATCTTCTCAAGGCGAGCCTTTTCGTTCTTCAGGAAGATTGTATCATGAAACCTGTTTCAAATGTTATTGGGAACTGAACCTGAGTTTCTGAAATATAAAATTTTAACACGAAAAGGACACCTCTGACATTTAGGTGTGCTTACAATGAACTATGTGCTGGGCTTGAACGTTCTGCGTCCTTTCCAAGGAGGACGTCCAACCCTGAGTTTCAAAAGAAGCTCATTTTTACACTGCCATATAGATATGCATTGGACAGCAGTCAGTTATTGGAGAATAGTTCCCTGCGCTTTTCGAAGTGTTGCGCAAAATCTTTCTTTTCCTACTTTTTATTGAAAAACTGTCATTATTCACGTTTGCCGATTATTTCACACGAAAAATCCAGAAGCTTTCGCATCACAGTTATTCTGACTATGCCTTTCCTCTTTAGAGTAACCGTACTTCTGGCATCCGCATCTGAAATCATTTCCATGCTCATTCACACGGAGCCCAGAAAACGAACGTCGTGTTTTCTGTCGTGAGCGGCAGGTACCTCTCGAATTTCCTGTCGCACGATTCGGAATTTGATGCATCTTCAGCTCGCCGCATTAACATTCGTAGAGCTTCGAGCTCTGCTCGGAGAGCGGGAAAGTCGGTACAAACTTTTCAGAGCCCTCCCCGTCTTGCTCTTCCCCTACACACACACACACACACACACACACAGGCACACACAGGCACACGCATTAAAATTCTCGTTGATGGGCAGAAAGACAGTCATGTAAAATGAAACTTGACTTCAAGAAGCTGTTTTCTCCCTGGGTGATGGGTGTCTCATATTCCAAATCAAAGTACCGACGTAAAATGGTGATCAGGATGGACAGATTTCCATAATGGAATTTTGTCGGAAGCTTTCGATGGATCGCAGCACTTATGCTGTCTGTAAAATGCAATGAAGCGGCGTCTAAAATAGTTCGAAATTTTAATGAGTCCAAATCGCTTAACTTATATTGGCCAATAAATGTGTAAAGCAAATTCATGACGTGAGCAATATTGCATTGCAGTGAATGAGTTATGGGTGCTATGCAAAAACAATAAAAATGTGTTCCATGCAGAATTTATTTACTTCTTACTCAGTACTTAACGCCGCGAATCTAAAAAAAATGATAGTTTATGTACACTCAAGGGCGCCCATAACGGCGGCAGGAGGAGCTACAGCCCCCCCCCCCCCCCTGTTGCTATAGGCAATTTTTTGATAAATTTGTAGCACTAAAATAGACGAAACCTTTTTTTAAAGCATTTTTTAAAATAAAAAAAAATTAATGATTGATTGTAACAATTATGTTTGTTGTATTTTAGTATCTTGTACATTTAGTAAACTGTTTGACAGCCTTGAAGGAGGTAAGGAGTTTTCTTAACCTTCCCCTAAAAGTACTCATATGAGCGCCACTGTGTACACTACCTAAGCATTTTATTAGGACCAGCTTAAGTTTATGAAATGGTACCCACTATATATACAAGTGAGCGTAATGGTTTAAGAGATATTTACAAGACAAACAATGCATTATAAGCATGTTGAGCTTCACTCTTCTTACGTAGAATACGAATATATGGTATCAGTTATAGAAAGAATATGACATCTCAGACAATTTTTTTTAGTACTAATTTCTTAAATTTAGTAATCTGCTCAAGATTTTAAGTTTAAGTTGAAAAAGTGATGTCTACGCTCGCTTGTATAATTACTGATTAAGTGCGTCTTACTCGTTTCTTCGTGATTAACACTTAAATTAAAGAACAAAATCTGTGAAACGGAGAACTGATTTAGTTCTTTTGAAAATTTAAAACCCTTGGATACCATAAATAAGGGCAAAACATTCGTGTACGTAACTGAGATTTGATCTAATTCAATATTCCTAAACCATTAATTGTTAATATGTAAATAACATCAAGCGTGACTTTTCGCCTTCGTAAGAATAATATTTATACAATTTGGAAATCAAAGTTAAACCTTTTTTTTATTATATCACAAATGCTGGATAGATTTAATCCTTACATGCACTTTTCCAGTTAATAAGTTTCTATGCCAAAAAATTACTTGTTCATGTTGCCCCTTTTTGTGACACGTGACAGTCATCAGTTTGTGGACGCATTATTTAAGCTTCTCAATGTCCTACTGCAAAACTATCTTTGTGTCCGACGTTGTAATCATGAAAAGGTTGATCCACTTGTTTTGCTTACATTCCTGTCAAGCTTTTTGTGGAAAGTACAGTAAGAACTCTTTTAGCCCGCTTTTGCATGTGCTTGATCATGATCATATGTAGAGGATTTTAGGAAGGGAGTGTCTGACCACAGTTCTTAAACAACCCTTAGAAATAGGAAGCTAGGAGATTTGGGCTAGAGTGCCCGATAGGAAAGTGACACGGGAGCGAAGTAGAAAGGGGGGGGGGGAAGACGCCCTTATTTATTACCGGGGGCCAGTACCCGGGTTTTACATCTGCTTTAAGAAGCCCAGTTGCAATAAAGCTCTTTTTTCCTATAATATAGTTGCAATCATGACAAAAATCATGAAAAAAATACGGGTTTACGTCATATAATACAAATTTTGAAGATGACAATCCGTTTTTTTGTGTAAATGTGACAAAGATGGTAAGTCAGATAATATCCGAAAACTTAAAAATTTAATCGCCCTGGAGCGGCACTCGAACCCGCGTCTCCCAGGTAACACCCGGAAATGCTAACCACTACACCACCCAGAGCATCCAAGTCTCACGCTTCCGATTAATTTGAATATAACCATCACAGGATTCGCCAGTCGAAGCAACCGGCATTCATGTTTAGCGAATCTGGAGGTTAAGACTCCTATCCCGTGATTGCCCGGTGGAGCAGATAAATCATGTAAGAAAAACGGGTTTACACTATATACACTTTTGGTCACCCAAAATGCAACACCAAGAAGGAAACATCCGATTGGCTTGAAATTCGCAGCATGTGTCGCCCGCGAGAGGACATGCAAATGATTAGCATTGCAGGGCATATGCAAATCATGTGCGTCCGGCACACCATCAAGAAGCACTATGAGAAAGGTGCACAGAACGCGGGCTGTAAGTAATGGAAATGTGTTGTGCTGCCAGACCTGTGCGTGGGAAGCTTCCTCATGCCTCGCCGTAGAATACAGCAGTCATTCCAGAACGTTTCGGAGTTCGACAGAGGACGAAAAGTGGCTTATCGCGACAGCGGTTTATCGTACCGAGACATCGGCGGGAGTGCGGGACGACGTCCAGCCACAGTGAGGCGAGTATGGATTCCGTGGGTGCAGAAGGGACGGACGGACCGACGTGAGCAACTGCCGCAACCGCGGCACACCACTGAACGATGGGACCGGCATGTCGTGCGGCGGGCATTGACGGCTCGCACCGCCACATCACGAACTTTAGCGCAGGAATTAGGGTGTGTTGCGCAACAGCCTGTGTCAGCACGTACCGTTCGACGTCGTCTGCAGGAGCGGGGACTTGTAGCACGGACGCCCATTGCTCCGATTACCATTGACATTACACCACCGGCGAGTGCGGCGGCAGTGGAAAGTTGAACGCCGCACCTGGACTACGGAATGGCACGACATTGCCTTCTCCGACGAATCCCGCTTCTGCATGCAACACCACGATGGTCGGATCCGCGTGTGGCGGCACCGCGGAGAGAGACTGTATGACGCCTGCATTATGTATCGCCATACCGGTCCGTCGCCTGGCGTTATTGATTGAGGCGAAATTGGATATGACACCCGCACCTCTCTGGTACGCATCGCCGGTACACTCAACAGCCACCGCTACATCTTCGACGTTTTGGAGCCTATAGTCTTCCCTTACCTGCAGGACTTGCCAGCGGCCACGTTTCAACAGGACAATGCGCGCCCGCACGTGGCACGCATCGTGCAACAATTCTTCGTGGCCCACCAGGTGTCACTGCTGCGAAGCCCGCATGTTCTCCCGATATGTCTTCCATCGAACACGTCTGGTCGCTGATCGACAACCGAATGGCTCTGTAAGCAGTACCCGCGGCTACGCCTGATGAACTGTAGCAACGTGTGGAAGCAGCCTGTACCGACATACCCGAAGCCAACATCCAAAGCCTCTTTCGTTCGATGCCGCGGCGTGTAGCGGTCGTTATTGCCAGCCATGGGGGCCACACCAACTATTCATGTCTGCGTGTTCCGCAAGTCGCACGGGCCTGTAAGCTCAGTCGTTTCATCTTTGTGTCTGTTGTTATGTGTCTAGTAAATCTGGCTTTGCTATTTCGTGACCTTCTTGGTGTTGCATTTTGGGTGGCCAGCACGTGTAATACAAATTTTGAAGATGACAATCCGTTTTTTCAATCAAGGTATAGGATTCTTAATCTTCCGATTCGCTAAACATGAATGCCGGTTGCTTCGACTGACGAATCCTGTGATGGTTTTATTCAAATTAATCGGAGGCTTGAGATTTGGTCGTTCTGGGTGGTGTAGTGGTTAGCGTACCCGGGCGCTATCCGGGAGACGCGAGTTCGGGTCCCGCTCCAGGACGATGAAATTTTCAAGTTTTCGGATATTATCTGACTTACCATCCTTGTCACATTTACACCAAAAAACGGATTGTCATCTTCGAAATTTGTATGACAAAAATATTGATGCATATCCATATTTTAACGTTGCGTAATATTCCATTTTGGGTGTATGTTTCGTTGAAATTGAAGCCAGACAGACAAAAAGAGAGGTGAAAAAAAGTTTATAGAATCCTTATTTTCTAAAGGACGACCTATTAAGGGTATTCAAGTACCTTGGAAATATTTAAACAGCGAATTGAAAGTAATCATAAACATAAACTCATTCAAAAAGACAAACATCAAAAACAGTTTTTTTATATGATCATTAACTTACGCACCACAAAGTACCTTTGCAATACAGACTCAAAAGAAATTATGGAAATTAAAACATTCAAATAGTCGAACATTTAAAAAGGGGCATTTTAATTATACTAAATGTGTGTAATTTTTATAACTGATTTTTATTTTAGACATACAATTCAACATTTTACCATTTCTAGAATTGACACTTTGCCAGCGGAGCTGTTTATTACGCAAGGGAATAAGGTGCAATCTTTTTCGTTGCACTTGAAGCATTATGCGCTTGACTGTATTCGTTTTTATACTACATAACTTATGTTGTGGAAATTTTGGACAGTATTTTGTACTTACAAACGCTCCAGTATATAACGACATCACGCTTACACGTGTGTGTGTGTGTGTGTGTGTGTGTGTGTGTGTGTGTTAATTCTCACCCCATAACTTTAGATCCATATTGTTTTGTCATAATTTAGAATGCCACTTTTTCTGGCCATTTCAAAATCAAAATAATAAAAATTTGTCACTCCCAAGTATGGGGATATCAAATTGTGTGTATAAATCTCGTTTCACGCATCTAGTGTCTTTTGACTTCCGTACTACTAAGCTTACAAACTAAAAGTTATGATTGATTATTTTTGTTTTGTACGAGCTCCACTCGCGGGCGGAGTGAACGAGATGCGAGTTAGTGGATTTCACTCCTTCACGAGACGTCGACTTTGTGCTTTTACCGCCCTGTGGTTTAGTTCCTACCCGCGGGCATGATACTCGAAACTAGTGATAACCCACTTATCTCAATCTCCATGCTTGTTTCGAAGATTAAAAGAGGTATCTCGCATGAGCTACTTGTATCGTCTTTGTTCCATGTCTCTGCTTATCTCTCTTCTTTAGTGACGGGGCTACTCCTCCCCCTTTTAGTGACGGGGCTGCTCCTCCCCCTTTTGGTAGCTCTTCCAATAGACAAGAACATGGTGTTTGCTGTTGGCTTCTAGGCTACTCCTTCTCGCTTGAGATTTGAAGCCTCTGCACTAGGAAATTACGTTTTAGAACAGAGAGGGACGTGGATGCCGCTTACGTCGATCAGCCATTACATTATGACCACATGTAGGACCTCCTTTAGCCAGCAAAACAGCGGCCACTCGGCGAGGCATCGATTCGATGAGGTGGCGATAGGTATCCTTGGATATCTGGTACCATAATGTCAACAGCAGGTCCTCCAGTTCCCGTACATTTCTGGGTGGTGGTGATTTAGCGCGAACCCGCTTTTCCAAGTCGAGCCATACATGTTCGATTGGGTTCATGTCAGGTGAATTTGGAAGCCAGGACATTAACAGAAACAAACCAGCATGTTCCTCGAACCACTCCTTGACGATTCAGGCAGTGTGGCATGGCGCATTATCCTGTTGGTAATGGCCATCACCAGCAGGTAACACAGTTGCCACGAATGGGTGAACTTGGTCCGCAACGATGTTCAGATACTTGACAGCTGTCAGGGATTGTGCTATTGGGATAATGGGGCCTAATGTGTCTCAAGAAAACATCGCCCACAGCATAACACCGCCGCCGCCGGTCTGTCTCCGCCCAACAGTGCTTCCCAGGTTCCATAGCCTCCGTACATAATCGGTGAATCCGCGTTCGGCCGTCTACGTGATGCACCAAGAATCTTGAATCTTCACACCAGGCCACTTTCTTCCAATTATCCACGTTCTAATCTCAATTATCTTGAGCCCATTTCATGCGTTGTTGGAGACGACGTGCAGTGAGCATGGGGACCCGGATGGGTCTTTGGCTACGAGGACCCATGTACAGTAGGCTGCCATAAACTGTGTGCTGTGACACATTGCCCTGATCACCACTCTTGTAGCTGCTAGTGATTTGTCGCATTGTGGTCCTGCGGTCGCTGTGAAAAATGCGCGACATCCTCTGCTCTCCAAAGCATCAGCGAGCTGCGAATGACAAACGACTGGAAAACGGTTCGTTGTTTGGTTATTTGTGCACCACTTTTGATACATACTCACTGCAGCTGTGCGTGAACAACCCACAAGCGGCGCCGTTTCCGAGATCGTAGTTTCGAGGCACCGTGCCATCACAATTTGTCATTTTTCAAACTCCGATAAATCGGCAGCTTTTCCTCTTCTGACTCTGAACACTGTACTAACCGAAAGCCAGCCCTGGGGTTGTACACTATCTACCAAGAAGTAATTGGACACCTCTGCAATTGACGATATCTGCGGTCCTAATACACGTCACGGCCACCGCCGTTAAATATCGCGTGGGAAACAACAACGCAACCAGTCACATGCAAGATGCCACGCAGTTCGGAGCTCTCTGATTTCGAGAAAGGTGTAATCGTCGGGTGTCACAGAAATGGCTGATCCATACGTGACATATCCAGCTAGTTGAATTACCCAAAATCGACAGTGGCCTACGTGATTGGCAAGTAGAAGATGAGAGGTGGCTGTCGGAATGTGCCCCGACCCGGCAGACCCGCAAAACTGGGAGTTAAAGTTCGACGGGTGCTGGCCAGAGAAATTCGGAAGAACCGCACAAAATCGATGGGCCACATCCGCGAGGAGTTTCAACAGGCATCCGGGAGTGTTCTTTCGATGAATACCATCCGTAAGGAAGCCCATCTGCTCGGTTATCATGGACGTGCTGCCGCCCACGAGCCTTTGATCACCAAGTCCAATAGCGCTGCTCGGCTAACATGGTGCAAAGAACGTCGACAGTGGACCGTTGAACAGTGGAAACAGGTTCTCTGGAGCGACGAATCAAGGTTCACCATCTACCGTTCGGATGGCAGGGTCTGGGTTTAGTGTCTGCCTGGAGAACACCTCCTGCCGGAATGTATTGTGCCAACTGTGAAGTTCGGCGGCGGGGGAATTATTCTATGGGGGTGTTTCTCCTGGTATGGCACGGGGCCCTTGGTTGCAATTCCTGGTAGACTCAACGGCGAGACCTACTGCGCCATTTTGGATGACCATGCGCTTCCTACGTTGGGGCAGTTTTGCGGGGTGGACCCATGTTACTTTCAGGATGACAATGCCACCTGTCATGTTGCGAAGTCCACCATGGCTTGGTATGGTGACAATGGGATTAATCGAATGGACTGACCTGCGCAGAGCCCGGACCTTAACCTTATCGAACATCTCTTGGACGAGTTCGTGCGTCGACTTAAGGGGTGCCCCCACCGTCCGAAATCGGTGAAGGAACTGACCTGTCTGCTCCAAGCCGAGTAGAAGGAAATACCGCTAGCCGTCGTACAACGCCTGGTTGAGAGTATGCCCTGGAGGGTCGCAGCTGTAATCGCCGCTCGTGGAGGCTTCACCAACTATTGAAGGTGAATAAAATTTGTTTTCCTTTGCTATCACAGGTGTCCAATTACTTGTTGGTAGATAGTGTATATATACTGCTATGTGACCTTCACCTGCGCCACCGTTCGGTCTCCAGGCGCGCCTAGGTTGGGGGTGGTCATAATGTAATGGATCATCGGTGTATGTGTATTCATTATCTCTCGTTTTCTTCTTTTTCTGAGATTACTGATAGAATTTTAGGCAGAACTAATCATTCGGTTGGCCTAAGATTTCTATCAACATTCATACATATGTGCATACACTGATGAGGCAATTTGTCACGTACACCAGCCCTCCTCGTCATGTAAATGGCTCACTCCAATACGTGAGACGGTAAGTGAGCGCAGCGTGTGTTGTAAACCAGAAAAACCAGCTTTTAGAATATCACTTAACGATTAGAGCATCACATAGCGTCCGATCAATTAGCGTTCCACTGAAGGCCGGAATGGGCGTTCTGGACGACTTTGAACGTTTCATATTAGTTGGCAGCAGGAGGGCCGGTTCGATAATCACCAAGACGGCCGTTCACGCACCATTGTAGCTAGGGTTCGTCGGGAAAGGTACGACACGATCAAAATTTACAGCAATCCTGTGACCAAAAACAGCTGGTGGATCAGAAGAGTGAAAGAAGACAGGAAACAATCTTGCAAGCGAAATACGAACCACAACCCAGAAAATCACAGTAGAATTCGCCATTTGTGTTCCGGAGGTCATCTCCAAACGCACCACGTATCGCATCATGTCACAAATGGGCTACGGCAGCTAAATAGCATGCCGAGTGCCGATGTTAGCAATGCAGAACACGAAAGCGGGCCGCCATGGGCATTGGAGCATCGACACTGTACCGATGAGGACTATTTTTTTTTTTTTTTTTGATTGGAGGTTTAACGACCACCGTGAGCAACTCAATGGGCTATAAGCAGTCACCCGTCCCTAATTTAGGGTCACTGGTTCCAGGGAAGGGAGAGAGCCAGTGCCGTAAGACAAACACAACATCCATGCCTGACCGGGATTCGAACCCGGACCCCTTACGGACGAATGATCAGAGGCCAACGCCTTAGACCACTGCGCCACGGGGCGGCGATGAGGACTATATAAAGGCCGTCTGCACTGAAGAATCAAGGTTCTTTCCGTATCGTTCGGATGGCAATATCCGAATTTGTCGTAAGCAGCATGAGGCCATCCTCTCGCATATCAGCAGTATTAGCTGGTGACCATGGTGTGCTGATGGGGGAAAAGTTTTCTTGCAAATATTAGACTGCTTCATACCATTTTGAAGGACAACTGAACCCCTTGACGTGCATTAGCATTGTTTACGACCAAATTCATGTCTTATTGGATACCATCTACCCTACAGCAAATGAGCACGTCCAGACGGATCATGCCGCACTGGCCGCTGCCTTAGAGAGGTGCGTTGCAACCGCTGGAATTGAGGGACACATTTTGAGTTGTGAATTAATTTTTGGGTGAATGCTCAAGATAATCGTTAAACCTCTGAATACAAATAAATTTAGACGCTGGTGTAGGAGCTCAGAAAAACTTAAAGTATGATTATGATTAAATAATACGTTTATTAAACCAAATTTAAAAAATATAATAATGATCACACAAAACTCGAAATGAAATCTTGTCTTGGAGACTCGTGCATTCTTCCAGTCTCTTTCATCAGCAGATTAAATGCATATAGAAATAATGGATATAACTGGAATCATATGAATTTAGAATGGCCCCGAAAGCGGAAATTTTGATATCTGCTTGCTATAATCGCATTTTCTTTCCTCAGGAGATGTAAGACATTCTGCTAAATGTAAATATTTCGAGAATGAGATCGATTTGCCTGTTTTGTTGTCTTCGGGATACATAAAGCGTTTCCTTATTTAAAATGTTAATCAAACAGAAGTCATCGCTCTTTCCACGTTAAGTGAGTCATGGAAAAATTATCATTGGCCGCCTCGGGAATCGAACCCAGGGTCTTCCAGTTACACGCCAGACATGCTACTACTGCACCATAACGGCCTCGAATTCCTCCAGACTCACAACGTGGAAAGAGCGATGACTTCTGTTTGATATTCTTAATCCACGTTTATTGTCTGTTTTAATTTAAAGTGAAGCTACGTTTTGAGAAAACTGCAACACCAAAAAACAAATCACGTTATTCAAATGAAATTTATATCACACATTCCTCATGTTAGAGGAGATAACTGATTGCATTTGTAGAGCTATACAAGAGTTTTTTGCTTCAAACCTCAGTATCGTGTGAAGCCACCCCGAGCAACAATCTACACGATGTGGCATCGAATGTAAGAGGTTTTTACGCTTTCCAACCGTAGGTCGAAGAAGCGTATATGCTCCAGCTTTGTCCGTCCGTCTGTCTGTCGGAAACGATAACTCGCGTAAAAATAGTTCGATTTCGATGAAATTTCAGTATGTGGTAGAGGACCACCTGGGGACGAACTCTATTGAAAATGGACGAAATGGGGTCAAAGGTCAGTACATAGGATCGGGATCCATTCCATCGTCCTTATCCCATGCTATTAAATGAGCACTTCTTGTATGTATGTGAATTTTAGTTTGAAAACGGCTCTAAGGATTTTGATGAAAGTCGTTAACCTACCGTTTTCTGATACTAGAAATCGATTTAGCTTGATCTCGACTTTAGGAAAATTCGTTTAGTGGGTTAAATAACCACCCCGAATTATAACGTTTTTAGTGTCATGGCGTCGTCCCATTAATGTTATCCATGCTTAGAAATCTTATGACGTCATAATCTCGCGTTTGAGAATGTTGGAGCGCTGTCACGCCATCTGTCTCATTACGTCACGCGTTGTGTGTGGATCCTACTAAAGTTTTATGACGTCCCACTCTTTCCAGCAGATGGTCGCGATTCCCATCTGCCTCATTACGTCACGCGTTGTGTGCGTATGTCCGTCCGCATGATAACTCGCGTAAAAATTGTTCGATTTCGATGAAATTTTAGTATGTGGTAGGGGAACACTTGGAAGGAATCCTAATGATAGTGAATGAAATGAGGTCAAAGGTCAGGACATAAGAGCGGGATCCATTCCACTGCTTTTATGTGTCATAACTAACGTAAAAAGGTTCGATTTCGATGAAATTTTAGTATGTGGTAGGGAACTACCTGGGAACAAACCCTTTTGAAAATGGGCGAAATAGGGTCAAAGGTCAGGACATAGGAGAGGAATCACTTTCATCGCCATTATGCGCCATAGCTTACGTAAAAATGCTTCGATTTGGATGAAATGTTAGTATGTTGTAGGAGCCTACCTGGGGACGAATTGTAATAAAAATGGGCGAAATGGGGTGAAATATTATGACACAGGAGCGGGATCTATTCCATAGCCCTTATGCACCATAACTTACGTAAAAATGCTTCGATTGCGACAAAACTTTATCATGTTATTTCGGAGGTACACTGAACCGGTTCTGTTGAATATAATCGAAATGGAATGAAAGGTCAGGGCACAGGAGCGAGATTTATTCCACAGCCATTATCCTCATAACTTGAGTAATGATTTCTGGTATGTTGGAAAGCGTATCATAATGAATGCATTGCATGATTTTAGTAACTTGGTTATATCGTCCTAGGGAATAGCCTTCCAATTTGCTTCTACGCGAGACCAGAGTTCATTTGTGATGACTGGCAGAGGCGCTTGACGGACATGTTGCTTAGCTACCATGCCGGGTATGTTCGATCGGGGACATATCCGGCGTACGTGCAGGCCAGGGAAGAAGCTGCATCTACTGTTCATGGAAGAGGTCTAGGACATTCTGTTCTACACGTGGACGAGCATTGTCCTGTTGGAAGATAGTTCCAGGTTAACTCTGAACGAAGAGTACCACCTCTTTCTTTAAAATATCCCTGATGTATTGCTGGCTATTGAAGGTTCCCCCAATTCGTATCCGGCGAGATGGCGTGTGGAACACAATGGCGCCCTAAACATGACACTTGGAGTTGGGCCGGTATGACACTGCAAGGTGCCGTTCACCTCGAAGTCTTTGAACACGTATATATCCATCATGGTGCATCTAGCTGAATCGGGACTCCTCACAAAACACGATTTGTTGTTGTCAATCAGCGCGTTAGTGTCTGTTCATGGAAGAGGTCTAGAACAATAAATAAATAATAACACGAAATAAGCTTACAAGTTCTGAGTAGTTCCATGAAAGGAATAAATGTAATGACAGGAACCTCATGTATTACCTCATGTGTTACCTCTGTGTTGGAGACGCCGTTGCAGATTGAGGCGTCTGTGGTTGAGCGTCAAAGTAATGCGCAGCAATGGGCTACTAGTGTTAAGTAGACGAATGGGCTACTCTGTTAAGTAGGCGATATCGAACTGTGCTGGAGGACAAAGCCTGACCTGTGACAGTTGTCCACTGCTACGCTAACACCATGAATGTCGGTGTACGAACGGTCCCAGCCATGCGGTAGAGGTGGCCGTCATCCCGTACAGTCGTTCGATTTTTGCGGTCTGTTTTCTGCATTTCTGTGCGTCCCAGCCTCATCTGTCCACTGACGCCATGTTGGCATCCCTGTACTGGCGTTTTGTCGCGTACGAGGTAAAATTTCGCTGTACGATCGATTTTCTTCGGTGGCGAGCACAATGAGGCATAAGAAACACCCTTTCGCCTCAATGTAGGCTCTTCACTGGTTGGAACATCACGATAGCACGATATTTGAAGAAGTTTTAGCAAGAGAGTGTCTGACCCCAGGTCTAAAACTACCCTTAGAAATAAGAAACTAGGAGATCTGAGTAAGGGAACTCAATAGGAAAGACAAACAGAAAAATGGAGTGAAAGGAGAGGGTGATGCATCTTTCAAACTGTGAACCGCAACACCGGTCTAGTGGGAAGGGTAGCAAGGGGAACCAAGAACCGCACAACACCACAGAAAACCACAACAAAACCCTGCCGCCGATACACCAGGGGTTCACTGCAACTCAACGAGACCAAATCCAAATGCCGGAGCAGAATCCATTTTCACCGTCTCGATGCCAATTTGAAAAAGAAGGATGTGGTGGTCTGTCTAACACCCACCAGTGTTAACATACTTATTCTCTCCGTCAAGGGGGTTTACAATCGCCGCCTTAGTTCTGGGATACCTAAGGAATTTGATTGGAACATCTCGTTTGAGCCAGCTCTTTATACCCAAGACCGGACAGTTCAGAGGGCGCTGCTTCGACACCGCATGCGCATTTTCACTGAAATTTTTAATCATTTGCATACCCGAACCGGTTGCACATATCCTGTACGTTTCAAGCTAATACCAATAGTCCTTCGTAGTGTTGCAATTTTCACAAGCAGTAGTATATTTCAAGCTCAAAAACACTTGTAGCGTAGTCTTTCCTTGAATATTTAGACAGATTCCATTTCGAAATTTCTTGCTTGAAAAACCTTTTGAGAACTGAATCCTTCAGTTCCGTATACAACAGGTTGGTAGTTCAGTTGAGCGTAAAGTTAAGACGTAATGGGTAAACTCAAGGATTTAACGAAGTTTACGAAAGTCCAAATTGTTGGCACCCGAAAGGTTGGTGCGTCCATTTTGGAAACGGCGTCACTTGTGGGTTATTTGAGAGCTTCCGTGGCTGAAATATACCAGTAGTGCTATATAAACGGTGAAACAACCAAGTGACGACACAACTGAGTCGCCACTTGGTTGTTTCTTGGAGAAAGGTGGATTCCAGAGGCAAACGACGGGTGAACCGCACTATACAGGATAATTGGCCCAACACGATTTCGCAGTTGATGGCTAAATACTACATGGATGAACCATAAAGGATATATCACTCGACTATGCGCCGCACGCCGGCCCGAATGGATTATAAGAGATGGACGTAAACCATCCTTCTAGTGCCAATAGCATGTGGATTGAACGATAAGCAGGTGTACTGGTCCAATATGTACTCCATTATGCTAATGGTTGAGCCCGTTTATGGCATCAACAACATGAGACTATGAATTTCTCATGTATGGCATCGCTTATCCAGGCCGGAAAGGGCAGTTATATGATATGTGGCATGGTTAGTCAGCATGAACTTCGAAGATAGATGGGTGTGGACCAAAGTAGGATGCCAGATACTACTTGGAGACCATGTACCCCCCAAAATGGGCTATTCCAGGACAATAATGTTCCATTTCATCGGACCCGCCATGTGCAGGAATGGTTAAACGGACACTGTGCTAAAAAGCATTTGGATGGCCTCCAAACTCGCCTGATTTCAACCCAATTGAATATCTGTGGGTTGTTATGGAAAGCCGGGGAGGGTAATTGGGCACACCACCCTGTTCCAACAACTGAAATGAAAAAATGTGCAACCAAGTTGTGTATACTGCCACATACACACAACTTGCCTGCACATCCCCACAAAACTCTACAGAGGATTCGTACAATCGACGCCACGCCGAGTGGCGACCATTTTCATCGAGAAAGGATAACCCAGGAAGTATTAGTAGGTAGGTGGTCGTACTTCAGTGAGCACTCAGTGTACATATGAGGGAAAATGTTCATTGTGTGTGTGTGTGTGTGTGTGTGTGTGTGTGTTTTATGGGGAGCATTTGAAATATTTCTGAGAAAAAATCTGAAATACGTTCCTTACTTTTACGGCTCTCTCTAAACTTCTGCGAGTGAGATAAACGCAAGAAAGTAGTGTAGAAAACACCGTGAATATTTTTATGATAGATCAGTTCCTCAGTTAGCAGCACACTGATATATGCGTTTATTTTTGCATCTTTTAATTACTGCTGTTTCAAAAAAAAATATCAGCTTAAAGAGCAAATTAAATGCTCTTATTTATCAGTTGAGCCTTTTATAATTTTTGATGTTGCAGAAGTTTTAATACACGTATCATAACCGTGCTTTATCTGCCATTAAGCTCCGTCGGCCACATATTATCTGCGTCTGAACACATAAGTATACATATTTACATCTTCTCCTCCCTGAAAATTCGTCTGTGTGAGTTGAATTCCATTGTCGGAGCGCAACGCTGGTAATTAAACCGAAACATTCCTCTCCTAATTGTCCGCCTCTGTTGTTTCCAAGCTGAATAATAATGCTAAACATTCGCCTCTGAATGCCGTGCATTCCCTTAAGCTGGAAGATTTCTGAATTCCCTCACATGGTGCTTGGCTCAACGATTGACTTCCTCCTTTTCCCCCTTCTCTGAAATTTGATAAAATTAGATATCGCTTGGACCACTTTTTCTTTCTCCTTCTCTGCTTGTTGCATTTCATTCTAGTTGTTTCAAACCTCAGTACGCAATTAATGGTCTCCGAGAAGACATATTCCTGTGCGACAAAGTATTCGCATAATTATTTGCGATTTTGCCCCAGAAAAATGATTCAGCAGTCAAAAGAAGCAAAGAAATGTGAGGCATTTAAATGTTAGATACAACAGAAACAAGGAAGCTCATATGTTCAAATTAAATAAATTACAGAATTGCGTGATCGAATACAACAACGAGACTGAATAAAAATAAATGCACAGGCAAACAATTGTACGTCAGAGCCCTAATATATAACGTTAATCAGCTTCGTGCAGCTCAGGCATAAACACTACGGTTGTTTTAAACCCCCCTTAGCCGATGAACGGAAATAATTGGGAAAGATGAAGCATATTAGCCAAGGAACTGGAACAATTGAACCTAAAAATTATTGGTGAATCCCGGCGGCTGAGTGATACGAAGAGTTGTCTTCTAATTATTTCTTCCGAAATGGGCCCCGGCTCGAGTTCTGGATGACGCATTGATGGTATCTTTGCTTTACGGCACCAGTGCCAAAGTAGGGAAGGGTTACTGCTTGTTTCCCACTGAGTTACACACGGTTTTCATTAAACATTCAAGTAAACAAGGTCGTTGGTATCAGGAAGACCAAGAAACGAATCTCAGGGCAATGTTTTCTCGGTATTAGGCTTAGTATGATAAATTAGTATGTAAGGAATGAGCCACGTATGAGCCGGTTTGGTACTGGCCCTCCATAGCGCAGTGGCTTTCAGGTTCGCTGGGTGGGAACCTATATATACACTGCTGGCCACCCAAAATGCAACACCAAGAAGGACACGAGATAGCAAAGCCAGATTTACTGGACACATAACAACAGATACAAAGATGAAACGATTGAGATTACAGGCCCGTGCGACTTGCGGAACACGCAGACATCAATAGTTCGTGTGGCCCCCATGGCTGGCAATAACGGCCGCTACACACCGCGGCATCGAACGAAAGAGGCTTTGGATGTTGGCTTGGGGTATGTCGGTCCAGGCTGCTTCCACACGTTGCCACAGTTCATCAGGCGTAGTCGAGGGTGGTGCTTGCCGGGACACTCTGTTGCCGATCAGCGACCAGACGTGTTCGATGGGCAACATATCGGGAGAACAAGCTGGCCATGGCAGCAGTGACACCTGGTGGGCCGTGAAGAATTGTTGCACAATGCGCGCCACTGGTGGGCGCGCATTGTCCTGTTGAAACGTGGCCGCTGGCAGGTCCTAAAGGCTCCGAAACGTCGGAGATGTAGCGGTGGCTGTTGAGTGTACCGGCGATGCGTACCAGAGGGGTGCGGGTGTCATATCCAATTGCGTCCCAAATCATAACGACAGGCGACGGACCGGTATGGCGATGCATAATGCAGGCGTCATGCAGTCTCTCGCCGCGGGGCCGCCACACGCGGATCCGACCATCGTGGTGTTGCAGGCAGAAGCGGGATTCGTAGGAGAAGACAAAGTCGTGCCATTCCGTAGTCCATGTGCGGCTTTCAACGGCCCACTGCCGTCGTACTCGCCGGTGGTGTAAAGTCAATGGTAATCGGAGCAATGGGCGCCGTGCAACAAGTCCCTGCTCCTGCAAACGACGTTGAACGGTACATGCTGACATAGGTTGTTGCACAACACACCCTAATTCCTGCGCTAACGTTCATGATGTGGCGGTGCGAGCCGTCAATGCCCGCCGCACAACATGCCGGTCTTCTCGTTCGGTGGTGTGCCGCGGCTGCGATAATCGCTCACGTCGGTCCGTCCGTCCCTCTTGCACGCACCGAATCCATACTCGCCTCACTGTGGTAGGATATCGTCCCACACGGTCGCCGATGTCTCAGTACGATAAACTGCTGTCGCGATAAGCCCCTATTCGTCCTCTGTCGAACTCCGAAACGTGTTGTAAAGACTGCCGTATTCTGCGACGAGGCATCAGGAAGCGTCCCATGCACAGGTCCGACAGCACAACACACTTCCGCTACTTACACCCCGTCATCTGTGCAAAATTCTTATAGTGCTTCTCGGTGGAGTGCCGGGCGCACATGATTTGCATATACCCTTCAATGCTAATCGTTTGCATGTCCTCTCGCGGGCGACGCATGCTGCGAATTTCAGGCCAATCGGATGCGTCCTTCTTGGTGTTGCATTTTGGGTGGCCAGCAGTGTAGAAGCGCATTGTACGGGCTGCTTTCAAACTGGATGGCTTGAATTTGAAAGTTGTGTAGGTCTATTTACCGGTACAAGACTCTAGTTTTGAAAAAGTGGATTCCTATTTTTTGTTATTTGAGAATTTATATATGGTAGTTAAAACCAGACAAAGGAAGAAAAAAGGTTGATGCTCTTGAAGATTTTAGAGGACGACTTAGAAATGACAACCAAGGATTTGGCAAATTTGGACAGAACAGCATGAAAACGATAATTAAAAAAATATTAATTTCGCTATATAGGAAATAAACTTTTAAAACCTAGCACTCTCTTTAGGCAGAAAAGCTCCCAGAAATGTACGTGGTGGAAGAGACAGAAATAGAAAAAGTGCAGTTGATTATGTCACAGTGCGACGGGTCGCTAAGAAAAGTTAAGAATTATTAGTTGATAATGATTTACCGTTGTCAATTCAGTTGATGATTACTTACCGTTGTAAACTCCAAACGGAAAGCATGATCAAGGAGGCGGCACAGTAAATTCGCATATAACGTACTTCATAAGTATTTACACAGTATATTCTTACAGTGGGTATGTTTCCTGTCATGCGAACTATCACATGAATAACGCAAATTACTTAAAGTTGACCTCCAATACTTCTGAGAAGACTTTTGAAACCATTTTTTTTGTATAGGTCCCATTACTTGTTTTGCTTTTCCCCTCAGTAGGAAATAGCAATTCCTACGTATCCAGTTCTCCTGTCTCCGCAGAAATAAAGGCTCATCTCCTACCGTCTGCTTGTTTACAATTTTTCATTTTGTTTTAAGTACATTTGAAAAGAAAAGAAAAAGTCAAAGGCTGACCACACCCTCAATTTTTTCGTTGTTTCTCATCATAGCATACTGCAGTTAAAGTGTTATCCTATATATATCTCCACTCTTTATTTTTATGTCATATAACGCAACCTTTTATTCAGTTTAGGTTCATTTTTGCAAAACTTAGTTCAGCCAAGACTCACCTACCCATGCATTCCTGCAGACATTCAAGAAGGTACGTCTGGAAGTTGACCAAAATTAATGTACTGCTATTCTAAGGCATCTGCAGAGTCATCTACTGGGCCAGACGTAACCAAACGTAGTAGGCATAGCATTAGAAACATGCGTAAGATATTTTCGAGGAAACAAAATTGTTAAAAAATCACCACCAGGAGTCAATGGTGTCTGATGCGACGAAAAAGCATAACGTGTGTATGCTCTAGAACACTGCATCCGCCAAAGAATTCTATTTGCGTATGCACCAAGTGATTAATTGTTATAAAGAAGACATAAGATGTTTTATAACATTCGTGTAATGAGTGAAAGCGCACGGGCTCTTACACCTTGTCGAAATGTGATTTGCTTGTAAAGCGGCTCTATCAAAAAAAAAAAAAAAGGAAACGCTGCTTCTCTAATTTCGTCGAAATAAACTGTAGGCCCATCTACAACATGTACTCTCAGAAGAATGTCTGCTTGTTCTGAGTAAACCGGATGTCTAGGTGTAAGACTAGGCAGAGTATGCAAACAGATTTGTGCACAGCAGGCCGAAGACATTGCTGTTGTCGCTGTTCACTGAACATAAGATAACGCATCTGTTTCTAGCAGAGCATGTGGAGTATCCGGGCACTTGGATTTGCCTTACACAACCATGTGAAAAATTCTGCAAAAAGTATTACAGTTTTTTCCTTGTAAGGTCACAGCCACACCCAACAATTGTCATTAGCTCCAACATTCCTTGCCCGAATGGTGCCTTTGCAATCGCTGAAAGTCATTGTTTGGTGTGGATGTGAGAAGAATCACTGCGGATCAGTTGCGTTCTACTGTTGAGCACACTGTTCATTGTTCAGAGAATGCAGTTCTTGGTGCATCAGAAGGCAGGGTACATTGAGCAATATTCATTATATGAGCTCCATTCATTCAGGTATTACGGTACGGAATAAATCTGCAGCGCAATGAATTTTACTGATCAGGCTTCTATCTGGTTTATTTGATTTACCATTAGGCTGTTACAACAGATTACTCTATCGGTGCATTTCGCCGCTCGCCGCAGCATTATTCCCCTGGTGGTGATTGTTTGAATTATATTTTTTTTCTGTAGAAATAGCTTTCCGCATGTTTCGAATAATACTCCTAATCAGTTTGGTTGAATTTCGGCCGCTAGATGTCTATATATATATAGTGCAAAACATCTTTTGCACTATTGTTTTTTTATCTTTCTCTTATGCAGCCTCTGGTGCTATGGAATTTCAAATCTGTTCAAAGTTTTTGTTTATTCGCCTATTTTGATTTTGCTATATCATCATCATCATCATTGTCAACCATTATCAATCCACTGCTGGACGAAGGTCTCGCCAAGTTTCCTCCACAACGGTCTGTCTTGTGCCAGTCTCCTCCATGTCACTCCCGCATACTTTCGAATTTCATCCACCCATCTCCCATGTGGTCTTTTTCTGGGTCTTTTCCTGTCCCTTGGAATCCAATCTAAAATTTCGGCTGTCCATCGATGGTCTGTCCTTCTGGCAGTATGTCCAGCCCATTGCCATTTCAGGGATTTAAATCTGATCATGATGTCTTCCACTCTTGTCATTTTCCGGATCCACGAGTTCCTCTTCTTATCTCTCCTGGTTACACCAAGCACGCACCGCTCCACGCTTCTTTGAGTGGTCTGCAGCCTTTGTATGTCTCTTTTAGTTAAGGTCCACGTCTCTGCACCTTACGTAAGCACTGGAAGGATGCATTGATCAAACACTTTTCTTTTAAGACATAATGGCATATTGCTCTTGAAAATTATGCTGTTTCTTCCAAAAGCTCTCCAGGCAAGTTTTGTGCGCCGATTAATTTCTTCATCAATGTGACCCTCACTTGATATCTGCTGTCCAACATAAACGTACGTGTCTGTTATCTCCAGCTTTTCACCATCAATCGATAAATCTTCATTTCTTGTAAAAGCATTGAAAATCACTTTTGTCTTCTGTATGTTCATTTTTACTCCCACTTCTTTACTTTTGTCAGCAAGTTCCTGGATCATACTCTGCAGCTCTGATGGGGTAGTTGCACAAATGACTACATCATCAGCAAAATGAAGGTGGGTCAGATAATCTCCATTAATCTTTATCCCTTTGTTTTCCCAGTTCAATGATTGAAAGACATTTTCCAATGTGGCATTAAAGAGCTTGGGAGATGAGGTGTCACCTTGTATCACTCCCTTTCCAATTTTGATGTGTGTTGTTTTTTCAAACAGCCGAATCTTTGCACTTGCATTTTTATAGATGTTATTAATAATATTAATGTATGCATCTTCAATACCGCAGGATTTCAGACCCATTGTAACTGCTGATGGTTTCACCGAATCAAAGGCTTTTTCATATTCTATGAAAGCCATGCATAATGGAAGTTCATATTCCCTTGCTCTTTCAATTAGTTCTCTCAGTACGTGGATATGATATATTGTGCTGTAGCCACTCCTGAATCCAGCTTGTTCTCTTGGTTAAGCCATGTCCAGTGTTACCTTCAAGCGGTGTGAAAGAACTTCAGTGAAGATTTTATAAACCACTGATAGGAGGCTGATAGGTCTGTAGTTCCTGAGATCCTCAATGTCACCTTTTTTATGTAGCAGGATCATTGTAGCGTTGTTCCAATCCTCAGGAATCTTCCCTTCATTAAGGCATCGAGTGAAAATTTGGGCGAGTACTGTTTCGATTTCTCCACTTGCTTCTTGTGTGATGTCTACAGTAATTCCATCTTCTCCTGGAGCTTTTCCCCTCTTCATGTTCTTGATTGCATGTACAACTTCTGCTGGGAGGACTGGAAGAACTCTGGTACTGGTACTTTTCATGATGTATGGAGTACATGTATCATCCCTTTCATATAATTTCGAGTAGAAATCTTTCACTCTTGTCAAAATTTCGCCTCTATTTCTTGTTACAGAACCATCTTCTTTTCTCAGTGCCATAATCTGTTTCCTTCCCTTACTGAGATGTCCCTTTGCTATCTTTAGGGTTTGGTTGTTTTCAATTGCTTTCCTCACTAGTTCACAGTTGATCTTCCTCACGTTTTCAGTTATACTTTTTCGTACTGTCTTGCATAGCTCTATATATTCCACTTTGGAAGTCACATCTTCTTTAGTTGTCCTCAACTCTCTTCTTTTTTTTTTTTTTTTTTTTTTTGGATCAACATCTTGTTTTGCCTGATAGTTTGTTCATATGCAACTTGTTCTTAGACACAGCTAATTTTGTTGCTGTTTCCGTAAGAGCTTTGGTTACTTTTCTGTTAACTTCAGAAATATCCACTTCTTCCGATGTTAGACGTTCGAAAGCAGAGAATCTGTTCTTCAGTTTCAACTTGAAGGTATTATGGTGTTTTTTAAGGTTGGTTATGTCAATACATTTTGTTTGTCTTATGAGCTTGCCACGTTCGAGTTTAGTGTTGAGGTGCATCTTACATCTCACCAATCTACGGTCACTACCTGTGTTGAACTTGTTTAGCACACTGCAGTCTTCTATGACGAATTTTTTGTTACACATAATAAAGTCAATTTCACTTGTCGTTCCATTTGGATGTCTCCATGTCCCTTTCCTGTGTGGCTCTTTCTTGAAAAAGGAGTTCAGGATGGAAAACCCTTCTGCCTCCACAAACTCAACGAAAGTATTTCCACGCTGGTTTCTGTTGCCGTGACCGAATTTACGTACTGAAGTTTCATTCTGTTGCCGTTGTGCTATTTTTGCATTGCAATTTCCCATAATTATCTTCAAATGCTGCTTAACTTTATTATTTAGATGACGAATTTCCTCATAAAATTCTTCAATTTCTTCTTCAGGATGACTTGTGGTGGGTGCATAAGCTTGAATAATCTGGGCCTGGTATCTTCTCGAGAGTTGGATAACAAGTCGCGCTGCTCTGTGAGAGGAACTTTCAATTTCTACATCTTTATTCTTCAGTTTCTTGTTTATTATAAATCCAACACCACTAGTTCTGCCAGTATCTGTCCCACGATAGTAGAAGAGATGTCCACTTTTTAGTTCAATGAGATCTTCTCCTTTTCTCCTTACCTCACTTAGCCCGACGATGTCCCATTTGATCCTTTGTAGTTTCTCTTCCAATTCAAGAAGCCTTGAATCAGAAGATAGGGAGCGTCCATTATACGTAGCCAAGGTCAGCATCAGATGGCAGCCTAGTCCGGTCCTCCGGGGATTCTTAGCACCCTCTGCCTTCATGTCGCACTGGTCGCTGCCTTGGCCAGGTACATTCCAGCTGCCGGAGGATGAGTGCCAAGATTTAAGTTGTGGATTCTTTTTGGAGGGGTTTGGCCGTAAACCCTGTAGTGGGAACAGGATGCACCACGAGAAGGCGGGTTGACATTTGTCAAGGAGAGGCTGTGATGTTACGCATCACTTGACCTTACATCCCTTGCTATCATCATCATCATCATTGTCAACCATTATCAATCCACTGCTGGACGAAGGTCTCCCCAAGTTTCCTCCACAACGGTCTGTCTTGTGCCAGTCTCCTCCATGTCACCCCTGCATAATTTCGAATTTCATCCACCCATCTCCCATGTGGTCTTCTTCTGGGTCTTTTCCTGTCCCTTGGAATCCAATCTAAAATTTCGGCTGTCCATCGATGATCTGTCCTTCTGGCAGTATGTCCAGCCCACTGCCATTTCAGGGATTTAACTCTGATCATGATGTCTTCCACTCTTGTCATTTTTCGGATCCACGAGTTCCTCTTCTTATCTCTCCTGGTTACACCAAGTATGCACCTCTCCATGCTTCTTTGAGTTGTCTGCAGCCTTTGTATGTCTCTTTTAGTTAAGGTCCACGTCTCTGCACCATACGTAAGCACTGGAAGGATGCATTGATCAAACACTTTTCTTTTAAGACATAATGGCATATTGCTCTTGAAAATTATGCTGTTTCTTCCAAAAGCTCTCCAGGCGAGTTTTGTACGCCGATTAATTTCTTCATCAATGTGACCCTCACTTGATATCTGCTGTCCAAGATAAATGTACGTATCTGTTATCTCCAGCTTTTCTCCATCAATCGATAAATCTTCGTTTCTTGTAAAAGCATTGAACATCACTTTTGTCTTCTGAAAGTTCATTTTTAACCCCACTTCTTTACTCTTGTCAGCAAGTTCCTGGATCATACTCTGCAGCTCTGATGGGCTAGTTGCAAAAATGACTACGTCATCAGCAAAACGAAGGTGGGTTAGATAATCTCCATTAATCTTTATCCCCTTGTTTTCCCAGCTCAGTGACTGAAAAACACCCTCCAATGTGGCATTAAAGAGCTTCGGAGATATGGTGTCACCTTGTCTCACTCCCTTTCCAATTTTTATGTGTGTTGTATTTTCAAACAGCCTAATCTTTGCACTTGCATTTTTATAGATGTTATTAATAATATTAATGTATGCATCTTCAATACCGCAGGTTTTCAGAGCCATTGTAACTGCTGATGGTTTCACCGAATCAAAGGCTTTTTCATAATCGATAAAAGCCATGCACAATGGAAGTTCATATTCCCTCGCTCTTTCAATTAGTTCTCTCAGCACATGGATATGATCTATTGTGCTGTAGCCACTCCTGAATCCAGCTTGTTCTCTCGGTTGAGCCATGTCCAGTGTTACCTTCAAGCGGTGTGAAAGAACTTTAGTGAAGATTTTATAAACTACTGATAGGAGGCTGATAGGTCTGTAGTTTCCGAGATCCTCAATGTCACCTTTCTTATGTAGCAGGATCATTGTAGCGGTGTTCCAATCCTCAGGAATCTTTCCTTCATTAAGGCATCGAGTGAAAATTTGGGCGAGTACTGTTTCGATTTCTCCATTTGCTTCTTGTATAATGTCTACAGTAATTCCATCTTCTCCTGGAGCTTTTCCCCGCTTCATGTTCTTGATTGCATGTGCAACTTCTGCTGGAAGGACTGGAGGAACTCTGGTACTGGTATCTTTCATGATGTCTGGAGTGCATATATCATCCCTTTCATATAATTTGGAGTAGAAATCTTTCACTCTTGTCAAAATTTCGCCTCTATTTCTTGTTACAGAACCATCTTCTTTTCTCAGTGCCATAATCTGTTTTCTTCCTTTACTGAGATGTCCCTTTGCTATATTTAGGCTTTGGTTGTTTTCAATTGCTTTCCTCACTAGTTCACAGTTGAATTTTCTTACGTCTTCAGTGATACTTTTTCGTACTGTCTTGCATAGCTCTATATATTCCACTTTGGAAGTCACATCATCTTTAGTTGTCCTGATCTCTCTCTTTTTTGCATCAACATTTTCGTTTTTCCTGATAATTTATTTACATGCAACTTGTTCTTAGACCCAGCTAATTTTGTTGCTGTTTCCATAAGAGCTTTGGTTACTTTTCTGTTAACTTCAGAGATGTCCACTTCTTCCGATGTTAGGCCTTCTAAAGCAGAGAACCTGTTCTTCAGTTCCAACTTGAAGGTATTATGGTGTTTTTTAAGGTTGGTTATGTCAATAGATTTTGTTTGTCTTATGAGCTTGCCACGTTCAAGTTTAGTGTTGAGGTGCATCTTACATCTCACCAATCTATGGTCACTACCTGTGTTGAACTTGTTTAGCACACTGCAGTCTTCTATGACGAATTTTTTGTTACACATAATAAAATCAATTTTCACTTTCTGTCGTCCCATTTGGATGTCTCCATGTCCATTTCCTGTGTGGCTTTTTCTTGAAGAAGGAGTTCAAGATGAAAAACCCTTCTGCCTCTGCAAACTCAACGAGAGTATTTCCACGCTGGTTTCTGTTGCCGTGACCGAATTTACCTACTGAAGTTTCATTCTGTTGCCGTTGCCCTATTTTTGCATTGAAATCTCCCATAATTATTTTCAAGTGCTGCTTACCTTTATTATTTAGATGACAAATTTCCTCATAAAATTCTTCAATTTCTTCTTCGGGATGACTTGTGGTGGGTGCATAAGTTTGAATAATCTGAGCCTGGTATCTTCTCGAGAGTTGGATAACGAGTCGTGCAGCTCTGTCAGAGGAACTTTCAACTTCTACAACTTTATCCTTCAGTTTCTTGTTTATTATAAATCCAACACCACTAGTTCTGCCAGTATCTGTCCCACGATAGTAGAAGAGATGTCCACTTTTCAGTTCGATGAGATCTTCTCCTTTTCTCCTTACCTCACTTAGCCCCACGATGTCCCACTTGATCCTTTGTAGTTCCACTTCCAATTCAAGAAGCCTTGAATCAGAAGATAGGGAGCGTCCATTGTACGTTGCCAAGGTCAGCATCAGATGGCATCCTAGTCCGGTCCTCCGGGGATTCTTAGCACCCTCTGCCTTCATGTCGCACTGGCCGCTGCCTTGGCCAGGTACATTCCAGCTGCCGGAGACTGAGGGCCAAGATTTAAGTTGTGGAGTCATTTTGGAGGGGTTTGGCCATAACTCACCACGCTGGCCAAGCGGGTTGGTGAGTGTGGGATAGAATTTCCTCTGATCCCGATGGTATAGTTATACCGCTATTGGCGGTCGTCAGAGCCCCTTTAGTGGGAACAGGATGCACCACGAGAAGGCGGGGTTGACATTTGTCAAGGAGAGGCTGTGATGTTATGCATCACCTGACCTTACATCCCTTGCTATATATATATATATATATATGGGATGTAAGGTCAGGTGATGCGTAACATCACAGCCTCTCCTTGACAAATTTTAACCCCGCCTTCTCGTGGTGCATCCTGTTCCCACTAAAGGGGCTCTGGCGAAACGCCCATAGCGGTATAACTATACCATCGGGATCAGAGGAAATTCTATCCCACACTCACCAACCCGCTTGGCCAGCGTGGTGAGTTATGGCCAAACCCCTCCAAAATGATTCCACAACTTAAATCTTGGCCCTCAGTCTCCGTCAGCTGGAATGTACCTGGCCAAGGCAGCGGCCAGTGCGACATGAAGGCAGAGGGTGCTAAGAATCCCCGGAGGACCGGACTAGGCTGCCATCTGATGCTGACCTTGGCTACTTACAATGGACGCTCCCTATCTTCTGATTCAAGGCTTCTTGAATTGGAAGAGGAACTACAAAGGATCAAGTGGGACATCGTGGGGCTAAGTGAGGTAAGGAGAAAAGGAGAAGATCTCATCGAACTGAAAAGTGGACATCTCTTCTACTATCGTGGGTCAGATACTGGCATAACTAGTGGTGTTGGATTTATAATAAACAAGAAACTGAAGGATAAAGTTGTAGAAGTTGAAAGTTCCTCTGACAGAGCTGCACGACTTGTTATCCAACTCTCGAAAAGATACCAGGCTCAGATTATTCAAACTTATGGACCCACCACAAGTCATCCTGAAGAAGAAATTGAAGAATTTTATGAGGAAATTTGTCATCTAAATAATAAAGGTAAGCAGCACTTGAAAATAATTATGGGAGATTTCAATGCAAAAATAGGGCAACGGCAACAGAATGAAACTTCAGTAGGTAAATTCGGTCATGGCAACAGAAACCAGCGTGGAAATACTCTCGTTGAGTTTGCAGAGGCAGAAGGGTTTTTCATCTTGAACTCCTTCTTCAAGAAAAAGCCACACAAGAAATGGACATGGAGACATCCAAATGGGACGACAAGTGAAATTGATTTTATTATGTGTAACAAAAAATTCGTCATAGAAGTCTGCAGTGTGCTAAACAAGTTCAACACAGGTAGTGACCATAGATTGGTGAGATGTAAGATGCACCTCAACACTAAACTTGAACGTGGCAAGCTCATAAGACAAACAAAATCTATTGACATAACCAACCTTAAAAAACACCATAATACCTTCAAGTTAGAACTGAAGAACAGGTTCTCTGCTTTAGAAGGCCTAACATTGGAAGAAGTGGACATCTCTGAAGTTAACAGAAAAGTAACCAAAGCTCTTATGGAAAGAGCAACAAAATTAGCTGGGTCTAAGAACAAGTTGCATGTGAACAAATTATCAGGAAAAACCAAAATGTTGATGCAAAAAAGAAGAGAGATGAGGACAACTAAAGAAGATGTGACTTCCAAAGTGGAATATATAGAGCTATGCAAGACAGTAAGAAAAAGTATCACTGAAGACGTAAGGAAATTCAACTGTGAACTAGTGAGGAAAGCAATTGAAAACAACCAAAGCCTAAAGATAGCAAAGGGACATCTCAGTAAGGGAAGAAAACAGATTATGGCACTGAGAAAAGAAGATGGTTCTGTAACAAGAAATAGAGGCGAAATTTTGACAAGAGTGAAAGATTTCTACTCCAAATTATATGAAAGGGATGATATATGCACTCCAGACATCATGAAAGATACCAGTACCAGAGTTCCTCCAGTCCTTCCAGCAGAAGTTGCACATGCAATCAAGAACATGAAGCGAGGAAAAGCTCCAGGAGAAGATGGAATTACTGTAGACATCATACAAGAAGCAAGTGGAGAAATCGAAACAGTACTCGCCCAAATTTTCACTCGATGCCTTAATGAAGGAAAGATTCCTGAGGATTGGAACACCGCTACAATGATCCTGCTACATAAGAAAGGTGACATTGAGGATCTCGGAAACTACAGACCTATCAGCCTCCTATCAGTAGTTTATAAAATCTTCACTAAAGTTCTTTCACACCGCTTGAAGGTAGCACTAGACATGGTTCAACCGAGAGAACAAGCTGGATTCAGGAGTGGCTACAGCACAATAGATCATATCCACGTGCTGAGAGAACTAATTGAAAGAGCGAGGGAATATGAACTTCCATTGTGCATGGCTTTTATCGATTATGAAAAAGCCTTTGATTCGGTGAAACCATCAGCAGTTACAATGGCTCTGAAAACCTGCGGTATTGAAGATGCATACATTAATATTATTAATAACATCTATGAAAATGCAAGTGCAAAGATTAGGCTGTTTGAAAATACAACACACGTAAAAATTGGAAAGGGAGTGAGACAAGGTGACACCATATCTCCGAAGCTCTTTAATGCCACATTGGAAAATGTCTTTCAATCACTGAACTGGGAAAACAAAGGGATAAAGATTAATGGAGATTATCTAACCCACCTTCGTTTTGCTGATGACGTAGTCATTTTTGCAACTACCCCATCAGAGCTGCAGAGTATGATCCAGGAACTTGCTGACAAGAGTAAAGAAGTGGGATTAAAAATGAACTTTCAGAAGACAAAAGTGATGTTCAATGCTTTTACAAGAAATGAAGATTTATCGATTGATGGAGAAAAGCTGGAGATAACAGACACGTACGTTTATCTTGGACAGCAGATATCAAGTGAGGGTCACATTGATGAAGAAATTAATCGGCGTACAAAACTTGCCTGGAGAGCTTTTGGAAGAATCAGCATAATTTTCAAGAGCAATATGCCATTATGTCTTAAAAGAAAAGTGTTTGATCAATGCATCCTTCCAGTGCTTACGTATGGTGCAGAGACGTGGACCTTAACTAAAAGAGACATACAAAGGCTGCAGACAACTCAAAGAAGCATGGAGAGGTGCATACTTGGTGTAACCAGGAGAGATAAGAAGAGGAACTCGTGGATCCGAAAAATGACAAGAGTGGAAGACATCATGATCAGAGTTAAATCCCTGAAATGGCAATGGGCTGGACATACTGCCAGAAGGACAGATCATCGATGGACAGCCGAAATTTTATATTGGATTCCAAGGGACAGGAAAAGACCCAGAAGAAGACCACATGGGAGATGGGTGGATGAAATTCGAAATTATGCAGGGGTGACATGGAGGAGACTGGCACAAGACAGACCGTTGTGGAGGAAACTTGGGGAGACCTTCGTCCAGCAGTGGATTGATAATGGTTGACAATGATGATGATGATGATATATATATATATGCAGTATGCTACCCAAATGAAAGCAACAACCAATAAAATGTAGTTAACAGAGCCCTGAATATACATGTAAATTGTACACCAGAAGCCGTTTATGAAAAGTAGCAAATGCTGCGGCTAGTAACCGAACAACGGCACTGTAAGACGTTACACGACATAAAAATATGCACATGTCACACTCAAGTGGATTCCGTATGCAAGCGATTGGAGTCGAATACTTTTCACACTGTTAGGTGCAGTGATTAGACGTCATTATGTCTCCAAGAGTTCGTTTACATCAATCATTGCAGTGGAGAGATATAGGAAGATTAGAAGCAGAACAATTTCGGTCTGAAGGGGCCAGATGGTTAAATGCGGGTCGATCCGTCGTCTACTACTAGTACCTCTGGAAACAAAATTTCAGGACACTACAAACATCTGGAGAAGACCATGGCAAAGACGTCGGAGGAACACTTCTGCTCGACAAGACCGCTTGCTGATATTAACTGTTGAAATCAATGCAAGCAACACGACACGTTAATATGCCGTAGATGCTCACTGCGGCAAATAGGCGGCTTGTATTCCGACATACGTTATATCGAAGATTGGGTAATAATGGTCTGCGTGCAAGACGGCCATTTGCGTGTTTTCCCTTGAGCGTATGTTAGAGAAGAATTCGTTTCGAATGGTATCGTCAGCATGTTCATTGGACCCAGCAAGAATGGGCACGCGTACTGTTCACCGATGAGAGCAGGTTCTGTTTGCGACCAGACACTCTGAGAACATACGTATCTCGAGGATGTGGGGCATGATATCAGCCTACGAACGTCTGTGAACGGAGCGATTTGGATGTGGTTGAATAATGGTTTGGACCGGAATCTATATCAACGGCTGTTCGCCTCTCCACGTAATAAACAAGAAACACCGTCGAGGTCTAACGGCTGCCCGATATCACAACGAGACTGTAGATCCTCATACTCGTTCTTTTAGACGTGCAGTGGGTCCATATTTCCTGTTAATGGACAACAACGATCGCCATCATTGGGCTTTGCTGGTCAATGAATATCTTAAAAGCCAAGATATTGTACACATGGACTGGTCAGTACGGTCACCAGATCTTAATCTGACTGAGCAATTTTTTTGTACGTTTAACGACCACCATAAGCTAATCAATGGACTACCAGCAGTCGCCCGTCCCTGATTTAGATGCACTCGTTCAAGGTAAGGGAGAGAGCGAGTGCCGTAAGACAAACACAACATCCATGCCTCACCGGCGATTCGATCCTTGACTCATCTCGGACGAATGGTCAGAAGCCAGTGCTTAGACCACTCAGCCACCGGGACAGCTAATTGAACATGTTTGGAACACTTTAGGTAGACGAATTGCTGCTCTTTCCCTTGTTCCCAGAGCACTACAAGACTTACAGTGTGTTCTTCTGGTAGAATGGGACTTAATCCCGCAGTCTCTTGTGGACAACAACACTCAAAGCCTGGTTCGGCCTTTTGAAGCTTGTATTTCTGTCAGTGGTAACTACAGTCCGTATTAAAGAACCGTTTTTTTTTTTTTTTTGTTTTTTTGTTGACTTACGTAATTTTATTTTATGTCTTATTTGACTGATTTTTCTCGCCATAATTTGGGCGTATTGAATACATCTTAGTTATTTTGTGTTCACAAGTGCGAAACACTTTACCATAGTTATTGTAACTAGGTTTTCAGTTATTAACTAGGTTTGCAGTTCAGTTATTGTTAACTAGGTTTTTGCGGTTGCTGCTTTAATTTTAAGCACCAGGGTATATGAAGGTATAATAACATCTTTACATACATGTACATACTTCTCGAACAAGAAGTGTTAAGTATAATAATACTTCTTGTTCGTCTGGAATTGGAGTGTTTAATGGGCAAAGTTTGAGAACTCATGAACCTCACTCTCAAAGAAAGAATACTAAAACTTGATTGCAGTACTACGAATTCGGTCCAGTACCCTAAGGTTCTTTGTAGAGACATACTGTAAGTCCGTGCCTTCCTTTGAAGAACCGTTTTTTCATCCGTGGATTCTCGACAGCCAGCAGAAATTATAGGAACCATGTGTGTTCTGCGTTACAGTCAGGAGCGATAAGATAACATGTTAACGTTAGTTTTCATGAAGTTTCTAGATGCTTGAGTAGCTCTTGCACCTTATTATGAACATGACAACTATGAAGCCACTCATTTTGCAGTCTTTAGTATTGTGACTAATTATGTTACCTATACAGTTACGTAGTCTATTTTACTAGGGACATGCGGAATATCATAGCAAATAAGATGTACTAGATTTTCATAAATTTGTACAACACACATATTATTCATTGATATAAGAATTCGAACTTCTACCGCATCGTTTTATTTCCGAAACTTTGGGTACACACAAGGTGAGACACTTTTTCCGTACTCACAACTGCAAGCCATAATTATTTAGAAGAGTGTCGGACGACTTGAACCAAAACAACTCAAGCGGATATGGCACAAAGATTCACTTTGTAGCGAAAAGTCATTTCTATGTTATGAAAGCAGTTACAGGAGAAACCACTGGCGTTGGCTGGCTGGGAGCTACGTCAACCCAAAGCGAGAGTTATTTGTCTACAACGGAAAAGGAAAACACGATGATGGTGCAGCAATTGTCTCTGGATCTTCCTGCAGCCACTCGTAAAAGAATTGATAGCATAACTGTGTTACGGTGTATAAATGCGAGTGAACTCTGTGCTAAGAGGATTATGGTATATGTTCCGCAGATTTCCAGAATTTTTGCAGCTCGTCAAACTTGTGCCGCCAAAATGTGAGATCGATCCTTAGCCAACCAGCCACATTTTGTTTTCTGATGAGCTTCGTTTCAGCCTAAAATCTGATTCTAGATATTTCTTATTCTGATGAGCACCAGGAAAGTGTTATCATCCCCCCCCCCCATTAGAGAGTGGAATACCAGTGGGGGGGATGTGTGCTTGAGTATGGGTGATATGAAGATTCGCGGCCGCACTTCGTTTCATGCCTTCGATGGAGAAGGCGTTACTACACAGCAATACAGAAATTATAACATTACAACGTTGTACAACTTCTGAGATAGGTTCTGTTGGCCCAGATATTTTATTTATAAACGACAGCACACATCCTCACAGACTGATGGAAGAATACTTAGAAACCAAAAATGTCAGCGCCAGCAAGATTCCGAGACGTAATTATATCCCATCGAATATGTGCGTGAGATCTTCCTGAATTGAGTTTCTTTTTAAGGCCACTCTATTGACTTGGTCCTTAGGAAACCCTCATGCTGATCATGTTTCATCTCTGTCAAACATGCTAAGCTCTTCGATGAAACCATATTCCTTATTGGTGTCCTCCGCAGATCTTCAGAGCGCCTTACATGAACTTCTACAGTATGCATTTTATTTATTTTGATATAACTTGCCTGAAGGGTAATCTACCAGGTTCCGTTTCGTCAGTATACTACAGTACATTGCTATACACCTCTTTGTTGTTTCATTTCCAAGCACATCAACAGAAAAGTTATACCAGGTTTTTTACTTCGTGCTGCTTTAATTTTTTCGAACAGTGTATATTACCTATACTTTAATTTTCATTATAAACCACATATGCATGTTTGGGAAATCAATATCAGGGTGAGTCAAAAGTTTGTCTCGTTACAACTAAAATGTTTAAAGATGCAAGAAAGTCATACACGCTCACCTCATTTTGCAAAGTACGGGCCGCGGTTTTCCATTGTCTAATCCCCAGCCAGCGTTATGCCAAAGCCCCACGGCCCAACCACTCGGTAGGTTTCTACGACAAAAACTCTCTGATGCTTGACTCCATATGCACCACTGAAGCAAAGTGCGGTCCTTCTAGGAAATGGGCCATGGAGCGAAACAGGTGATAGTTAAGACGTGAACTTTATGGAATTTGGGGTAGGACCGCAACCCCTTCCAATTCTTGTAGTTTTCGGCGGACCAGTCTACAGGTGTGAAATGGGATCATTGTTCACTTGCAGCAATGATAAGCGCTGGGTAGCGTTGGCGCAGAGCATCACGGGCCCGCTGCACTTGTTCGGAATACAGGTTCCTGTCCACATCCTGACCATCTGGCACGAGTTTCCAGTGCACAGGACACTCACAAACAATTCTATCAAACACACAGCATTACTTTCCACTCGAACCTCCCACTTTGCACCACTGGCGGTGCTTCCTACTGTGGTCTCGGCCACTGGTTCTCAGTGGTATAATAACGTAGGAACACTTTTTAACACGTAGGACAATATACGGCCAAAACCTATCATTCTGTGGATTTGTCAGCATTCTGCGACAGAGAGCGTACTGGTGTGTCGATTCATGAGAAACCATTCGATGGCGGCTGTAGTTGCAACCAAGATGATATAGGTGACGAACGAGGGTGGATTGAAAAACACCATCTCAGCTGCCAATTGCCGAATTGTTTTCATAAAACGAAAATTTAGTAAAAATGTTCGCCGTCACATCTTCGGTCAGGGTGTCAGTGTTGATGATCGTTAGACATTCTGACGTCGGCTTCTGTTCAAGATTGGTATCCTCAGCATTAAAACTCCGAAACCATATTCGTGCAGTGCTGCTGTCCACTGTTTCCTCGTCTTCAATAGCACACATTTCTCTCGCTGCCATTGTCGTTTTTAACACATTTTTTTAACAATAGCGGCGAAGGAGAACCCGAGCAACATGTTTATCGAACTCTATCCTCTGCTCACCTGAAAATGCTCTGTGCCCCAGTAGTAAGTGCACGATATCAGACTCGTGTTTTCCCCTATTTCCAATGGAACAATGTCTTTCACTACCTTGAAGTTAGGCAGTAGAAAATGGCGATCGTTCTACGCAGAAAGAGACCCAACAGTATGTGTTGCTCAAAACGGGCCTAAATTTTGACTTACCCTAGTATTTGGCTGTCCCTTACTGAACACGTGTTCTTGAGCACAAAATCAGTATAGCAGTCTTTCAACAGAATCCACAGAAATGTGAACCACGTGGTCTGGTTGGACTGGTCAATGATTGGACAGATCAAAGCTCTGACATTTTAAATACTTATATATTTCTAAAATCCAAATCACTCGCTCCGTTACAATGCAATAAAGACCAGTAACGCACAATCTTATAGATAAACACTCTTTTTACGTTTCTAGTAGTTGAAAATATTTTGTTAGGCTTCAGAAAACGGTGTCTGATTTCTTCGTTTTTTACCATACAAGCTATGAGGCGACTAAATTTTTCCTTGTGATGATGTGGCCTCCTACAACTTTTCCTGTTGCATACCTCCCAGGCCACAGCTTTTCCTGTTGCATACCTCCCAAGCCACAGCTGACGCATTGTTCATTTCTACTTGTGATGTATTTGTTTTTAATTTTTAATTTCATTTACAGTGAGTTCATAGAGTTTTTATCACACCAAATCAGCAGTAAATTTTATACAAATATAACTTCACGAATAGCGTTTTAGTGGCAGGATAGATAATGTTACGAATCATTGCATTCCTAAGAATTTTTTTCTGTCCATATCGATGGCGTCCACTAAGCCTGATAAGAGGTGGCAATAAACTTTCGCACTACTCTGAAAGGAGAGAACTTTGTGAACTCTCTTAACAAACTGTTTCAAAAAACAAAAATTTTCAGAATTCTTACTTTTGCACATCTGTCGTACGTGGTGCCAAACGTACTATTATAAAATGACCGCTGATGGATTACAAATAAAATATCACAGAACTCTAGTAATATTGAACTCATACTATTTCCAATGGAACAATGTCTTTCACTACCTTGAAATTACGCTTATAATAACAAGAGGTTTCAAATCATTAATCGTTAAAATGATTGAATAGAATCTAGAGAACAAACAATTTATTGTAAGGTAGAAAAAATTTCTTTATCCGTATAAATGCAGATATGTGATACTGTGTGCCCGTAGCGCTTAAGCCAGCAAAATATTTAAATTTCTGCGTTGGTTTTCTGAAACTGAATTAATCTGAATTCACGGAGCTTTGAATCTTCATTCCATCAGTTCTAGAATTTTCGGCTTCTGCATCCTCTGTGTGATACTCAAAGCTGCCAGAGAACAACGCAGGTACGCAAACTAACCCTCACACAGTGATTCCTGAAAGTTATGTTTTTGAGTTGCTCACGATGGTCGTTAAACCGCCAATAATAACAAAACAAACAAGAAAGATGACACCGAATTTTCGGGTGTATTATGCACGTCTTTTGAATTCGTTCTGACAAAAATTAAATTTATCGAAGCTATTCAAAGTCTGTATGCAAACTTTATTAATTTTATCAAACACATTTACATACCGATGATCAGAACTCGAAGAACCATTGTAAACACAATGTAATAAATCGGAGAAGGTTAAACTACAGCACTTCCCTTAATGGCGTAAAACTAGTATAGAGTTTAAGCCCAGCTTTCGCGCTCCATCGGGAGGCTTCGTCTGTGCTAGGTTATCAAAGCCTTCGTAGATATACTGTAGTAATGCACAATTTTGTTAGAATTCAAAAATTTTGATATTGAATATCAAAATGTTTCGGAAATGAGAAACATTTTGGTATTCAGTATAAAAAATTTTGAGTTATAACAACATTGTGCGTTGCTGTTTCTAAGAAGTCTTTGACAACCTAGCCCTGACGAAGCCTCCCGGTGTAGAGCGAAAGCTCAGATTAAACTGTGTATTAGTTTAACGCCACAAAAGGAAGTGTTGTAGTCTATAAATGGTGTAGAGTCTTGGTAATCATCGAAGATTATTACAAAACACAGCTCTAAATGAATGTACTGAATTTTGAAGAAACTTCTTGAATTTATCATTCCTTGGAATACGTACGAAATTGTTCGTTGATTTCAAGCAGCACAACATAAACGTGTTAAATAAAACAAGCTCGCCTGACTTTTTCGGAAATACGAAAATATACATTCTAATACCGAAGCTGGCTTTCCTTAAAGGAATTTTGAAACTTTTTTTCCGGAATTTAAAATAAGCATTATTCGCTTCCTCATTTTAAGCCTCTTAGATACTCTGCCACTGCCACTGCACTATTCCTTCCTTCTAAGCAACCTTGTTTTAAGCCTGAGAAATCCTTCGAACCCGAAAACATCTTTATAGGGAAGAAAAGCATGTATGAAATCAACAGAAGGACAACGGCTTTTCAGACAAGTAAACTATGAACTTGAGTTGTGCTTTTTTGTACCGTCCTTTCCATCTACCTTTACTTTCTTATCCTTTTTCCTCCTACACTACTTCGTGCTCTCTTTCTGCTTCTTTTTAATTCGCATATATATATATATATATATATATATATATATATTCCTCCTTTTTCTCTTTTAACTCGAGCTTTGTTCTGATCCCTGTGTGTGGAAGTGTGGAAATAGGTAAGGAGAAATGTTTATGCCATTCCCTTATGAACGTCTTCAAAATGTAGCATCGTGTGAACGTCCTCAAACCTCATGAATGCCTTCAAATGTACCCTTCTTGTAACCAGAAACAACAACGCTGGGCCTAAGTCTTGGAATATATGCGTTGCTTTTCCCTAGAGAGGCACGGAAGTAACTTTTATTTAAGAGATATTTTGTAAACTCCGTCTCCACCCGCCGCGTGCAAGTTCGATCGCTTGAACAGGAACTTAGAAGATTTCAGACATTTTTACTTTGTTGAAAGTAGCATAACAGAGCCGTTTGATGTTCTTTCATTCAAAAGCTCATGTGATAAGAGGTCATATAAAACAATGGGGAAAAATAACGTATTACAGGTTTTCTTTCAGGGAACGCGCTTATAGTTGCAAACACCATAAAAAAAGAATTTGAGTAACTTTAAGCAGAATGCAATGGAAATAGCATTTATGATGGCATGCTGAGCAAAAGAGCATGATGAAATATTGCTGTTCAAAAAGAAATGATTTTGTTTCCTTGTGAATGAGGAACGGATTTAGTGTGGCATAAAAGTAGTGCTGTACTGAGAGTGTCCACCCACACTACAATTAAAATATGGGTGGTGCTGTTTTGCAAATATAATGAATGAGAAGTTACTACTAGATATTACGAAGAAATTCCAATTACTTTCGGAGAGCAGAATGAAAAGTTATCAATATTAATAAATATCACATCGTGGAAATTAACCACACTATTTTTCTGTTAAATGCTGCGTGAGAGCAAGAACTCTGCGTTATTCTCAAAGTGTTACGTAACAGTGACGTTAAATATACGAGTGTAGAGCAAGAAAAATGCTACCGAAAAATCTCAGGCATAATGAGCATGTCTTTTGACCAAACTATCAAGCACAGAATAATCATTAATCATATATTACGAAGCATCAATGTTTTTTCATTTTCAACTGTGCAATCGGTAGTATTCTCAGAATAAATTATTTTGCATCACTAGTAGGATTTGTTTCACCAGAAAAGATCGTAAACTTACGCGAAGTTGTAGTTTTAATTACCGTAATCAGAAGCAAAAAGAAATTTCTAAATTATGGCATTTAGAAATGGCAGGCGGATTATATTCACGCAGTGAGAGCTTGCCAATATTCATTTTATTTCAATCCTATCTATTGAAGCAATCAGAAAATCGAAATCAAAAAGGCAGGAAAATTAATGGGAAATTCTGATCACTGCTGCAGCAATAAGATTTAAAATATTTGAATCTGAATTTTTGAGAGCACAGGGAAAATACGCATTTTCTTTACCTCAGAGTAAATATTTTTGCGACTTTAGGTGTGAAACTTTGCATCATATAAAACAAGAGACGAAAAGAAGTTCTTTATTCCAGCTATCACATGAAAATAGAATTTCTCGAATTCGGCCTTCAGTAGTGATGATTATGACACTTAGCGGGATCAAAAGACATGTTAGATAAGTAAATGTATGCTTACTTTAAAGAAGTAGTTTCTGGAAGATGCGCTAAAATATTTATCATTGTTTACTTTATATATTTAGCATTGTTAACTTTATATATTTATCATTGTTTACTTTATATATTTAGCATTGTTTATCACCCAAAAAACATCCAAGATTGTTTTTGGAGAAACGCTCACAGAAAATTACTACCGAAAGTTATGCCAGCTTCAGTTTATCTCTCAGAAATAATCTTGTACATTATTTGATAGCAACCAGAACATCTCTCTGAAAGTATTTTCTCCAAAGTATTACAAATATACTACCCGTAATGGTATTTCAGTGTACAACGTGCTCGACATGTTCAAAGAATTTCATGAAGTCCCTGCTATACTGACCTGAGCCCTTCCTTTGATAGCAAGAATATTTGTAGAGTATACGATGGCAAGAGTAGCACAGCGTATGCTGTCAGAATTTATAAGGTCAAATCTTGCACGATATTTAATCTGATTTATACGTCTTAGTCCCATCATTCGGAACGTTTGTTTGTTCACAGTAACTCACACTTTTACGTAGATTTCAAACTGTAAATGAATTTCAGAAACGTGTTTCCACAAACAGAATGAGTGCGATAAGAAACGGAACGCTATTTCTGAACACCTTAACGAATGTTTACATACTTTTGGTACAAAACAAACATGTAACTTAGAACTTACGAAGTGATGCGTTTGTTTTAAAAAAAGTAAATTAAAATAAAACTTGTACTCTTCATAGGTGAGTCAATCTTTTTTATAGCAAATGATTCTCGACACCAGTACATCTGGAGAGAAGTAAGAACCCGAAATCATCCTTACAGTAGAATGGAAAGAGACAGTTTTGGAGGTACAGAGGTATTGGTGAGGACAGTTTGATGGTCGTATCTCTGTCCATGTCTTATATACAGGAAATGTGATTGGCAACAGGTATCGAGAAGAGATTACACCCCCATCTACTAGTTTTTTTGAGGTGCTCTGGGGCCAGAATGTATTTCCATGTACCATAAATCTCGTCTTCAAACTATGAGGCCTGTGAACAAATACCCGAAGAGTAAAGATATATAAATAATGAATTGTCTTACCAGGTACCCGGACCTTAACTCCATCGAACATGCTTGGTATACTTTAGGACGGCAGGTTGTAAATCGCCAACCCTCTCCAAAAAATACCCTTGAGCTGAGGACTGCTCTGATAGAAAAACGGAAAAGATAGAGAAAATCTGATACATAAGTTAGTAGGAACGTGAGGTACTGAGTTCCTCTAACACCTTGTTGAAAGCTGGAGGGGTCGTTGTGTAGCTTTCGTAGCCTCGAACAAGGTGATTGATGAACTCACTGAGCTCCCCAACAACCTAATTTTGTGAATAATAATCACGAAGTGTGAGGGGCCGTTGAGGGTGGACAAACACCTTTCTGATTGATTCCAAGCAAACTTCGAAACACTAACGACTAAAATTGGACATTTACCAGCTTGCAAATTTTTTTATCATAATGCACATCATATTGCATTTTACAGAATTTTGACGAGTTATGTCAAAATATATGTCCATACAAAGATTTATTATATTCCTGTAAGTTTCATTGAAATATCTGAATTTATGTCCTGTCTCCTTAATTTACGCACACTAGTGCTTGTAAAGGTACCACCATTTCATCATCCTTGGAAAAACGAGAAAATTTAAAGGTTTTAGCCTACATCATAATTTTTAATTGTATTCAGAAATCATATGAACTCAAAGTAATAATTTTCCCCATACGATTGCTTCGTGTGAAAACGAAACGTGCATTTAAAGGTGGAGCAATATTATACAAGAATCACTATAGTACTACAACTGATATAAAATCATATGTTCAATTTTTTTATTTGCTCAGAAGATTGCGAATTATTTGATTGAATATGCAATACTTTTTTCATTTGTTGAGGAAATGGGCCTTAAAATGGACTATTAAAAATTTACCGCAAAAGCGCATATTTGTTTTTGTACATAACTTTAAGAAATCTGCAGTTTCATTAAAAACTCATCAAATTTTCATTCCTTTAAAAGAGGGAAAAGACATTGCTTGAAATGTTAAAATATTTTCGTAAACCCGAATGTGGTTAGTTCATATGATCAATACTAGGCTTAGTTTCAAATTATATGGAAATATTATAAATCTAACTTTCCTGAATCTTATAACCGCAGCGTTAAACCGCCAGTCATATAGAAGGATTTACAAACAGAATCTTCCATCCCGTCTTCTGCTATCTCTTCGCATTTTCGCCCAGAGGATCTGAGGAATCGATTTCAGCGAGCGTGTCACAGATGTTTCGGCGGCTCTCCCAACCGAAACGTGCCTCTGATAGCTCTTGCTTCAACCTGTGGTTGTTGCGTCTTCTGAATCACGATTCCGACAGACGTCCTTGTCTCTATAGATTCCTCCAGTCATCCTAAGCTTCCTAGTCTTCCCTTAAACCTTACAGAAAACGTCCACCGTAGAACTCACCGCATCTTAGCTTTGTCCTTGCTTCACGAGACACCAGCACTTGTGAGGGCGTTACGCTCTGTTGAATGCTACTACGCATACGAAATAAACTGTAACGAAGAAATAAAAGCCAAGCAGAATTTTGAGATGGAGACCATTGGAATATTTTATTTATTTTAACATGCGGGCTTGATGTACGGTGTCTATTTTAAAGACAAGAATGGTGCATTTTTTTACTTCCGTATTACCTCAGAATTTCGAATTATCTTAATGGTTATCATTTATTCAATTATAGAATAAATGGACTTAAATGCTGGTGACAAAAGCTACAGTGTAAAATGCATGAAAAATTGAAAATGCATTTAATAATTTACCACTGACATTGGATAAAATGGTTAATAATTGATGAAAGAGTTTTCAGCTCATTTAAGAGCATTACTGAAAGACAGCTAGAGAGAGCTAAAAATCTTGGAACCAAAATAAAAGTCCAACCTGAAAATAAAGATTTTATTGGAACGATTTATTAAAAAGGCTTCTATAATCTACTGAACATCGTGGCACGAACAAAATTAATTTGCTAGGATTTTTAATACGATCCCTCAATAAGAATCTTCACAAAAACTGTACAAATACATGAAATCCTGTTGTTACAAGGTATTTCTCTCAAAGTAAAACATGTGATCGTATATGTAGATATGCAATGGTGAAGTGACCTACGACTTCTATCTATCGCTATTTATACTGGGATTTAGTGCTAACATCCTCAGTGTAGATAGGTTTTACGTGAGTGACAATAATACAGTACTCAGCAAACGAACATTTGTTTCTACCATTATATCAAACAACTGCAAGTGACTTCAACTCAAGATCGAAATTGAGTGAATTCATCAGTGGCCTGAATAAGTTCGTTAAACTTTTGAGGGAGTGGTTTCTTTTCCTGTTAGCAAATAGCATATGTCCAGTTCCACATGACATCGCACAAACGAGCTGTAAAGTTTTTTATGTATTAACAGAATTGCCAACAGGTACCATCAGCTTGATCTATGTAAGGATTTGGATTTACGACTGTTTGTGGAAAATGACTAGTCATCTTTTGACGCCTCTAACCTATGCCAAAGCTTGAAAATGTGGTACAAAACATTGATACTACTTTTATTCTAAGCACATCCTTAAGTGTTATTAACTACATTTTTTTCACATTTCAACAGTGCATGCACTTAAAAAAACAAAATAAAGGTGAAAACCTACTCTACCACGGATGACTGTACAGTTATTCTGATAGCAAGACGTCACTCATTATGTGTAAATTCACAGACAGGAAAACATACTCTCAGTTATCATCCCATAAGTACGTGTATGACGTTTAGATGGTAAATAAGGCATAAGAAATAGGTTGCATTACAGTGAAAAGCAATTGAATTAGAGACAGCTGGCGTCATGCAAATGTGGATCAGGGGCGGCCCTGTAAACGGAAACGACATGACGTATGCAGCGATCCGACAATATAAGGAGTGGTGCGACGGGAATCTGTAAGAGTCGGGCGCAGTATGTGTAAGACGAAGGATCTAAGTGCATTTGATCGTGGGCAATAGGACATAAGTCCTGGTGGGAAATTTTTTGTATACAGTTTCTAATTTTTTGTAAAGAGTGATTCGGTCACTAAGGGCGTTAAGTGTATATTTATGTTCTTGATGTATTTGCAGCAATATCTGCATTTATGAACCCTCGATTTAAAAGCATCTTTCGCAGCCAGATACCGTTCAGCAGGACAAAATTTTGCAAAAAAAAAATCAAAATGTTTGATAATAATTCCAATATATCTCTGTTTCTAACTGTACGATTTCAAAAAAAATGTTTCTTTGTCGGAGAGCGTTTCTGGTGGGAAATAGTTTCCATTTCATTGTCAATTTTTCTTAACGTACAAGTGAGCCACCAGAGGGCGTAAATTCACTTTTACGTTTACAGCACATTTGCAACAATATCTCCGCTTCTAAAGATACGACTGAAAAATGCTTACTCCGTCAGATAATTCTAACTGCGAAAACATTTAGTGTATATTTCCTGGAAAAATTGATATATAATTACCTCGCTAAGAGAGCAAATGTTTAATCTGCCTTTGTCGATATCTCTGCTTCTGATAGTCCGTTTTAAAAACTTCTTTTAGCACCGGGCATTTCTGTAATACTTTGCATGCACTCGTGGGTTTTTGCTTCTGAAAATCCTATTGAAATTTTTTCCGCTGTACGCCATTCTCTATAGCACAAATGGGGAACATTATGCTCTTTAAATAATTCAATTTTTTTTTCACTAGGTGGTCAAAAATATGTTCTATAAACTTTTGGGACATAGGAAGAACCGCATGGTATATGAATATTAAAAAGTGCGACAGTGAACTTGTTTTATATCCTCTTGTCACCTGAAGGAAAGTACTGTATGGGTTTACAAACCAAATTTCATATAATCCTGTCTAAATACTGGTCTTCAACCGCGGGCACAAAAAGAACAGATTAGATGCTTCTTCATGTCACTTGTATGAAGAAAACACTCTCTGCGACTTCAATGGGAAGGCACACAGCATTGACAAGTTGTTTTTTTATCTTAATGATGTACAACTCAGTCAGAACAGGTGACTGAGTTGTACATTATTAAGATGAAAAAACGAGTGTTTGTGTGAACAGTTCATTCACTTCAAAGCCCAATAAGGTAAACAAACTCTGCACTACAAAATCCTTGAATTGCAAAAATCTATCTTAAACCGAGATTCACCATATAATATTAATTATCAATCTACAAAGAAACGAAATTCGATTGCTATTCAATATCAGTTCATCTAAACTTCAAAAGTCAGATCACTGAAATATCTTCAAACAATGATGACATAAAAACTTTAAAAATGATCTTGATATGTAAAGCATTCTCATATGAGAAATTTCAAACCAAGGCAAAGCCAAGCTGGGCAGCTCCGGTGGCCCAGTGGTAAGAGGTGTAAGTTTCTGGCTACCCGTCCAAGTTCTGCTCGAGTTTCGGATGAGGTATGGATGGTGTGCTTGTTTTACGACGCTGGCTCCGTCCCTTCCCTGGAACCAGTAGCCTTAAATTAGGGACGGCCGTCTACTTATAGCCCTTAGACCCCAATATAAAAAAGAATATACAGGGGTCGTTAACCCCCTTAATATAAAAGAGAAGTATCATGTGATGTTGCAGTCACAGGCACCCAATAGTGCAAAGCAGAGATTTTTTCATGTCTTTAGGGCACCTTTAGGGAAACATAACATTTTGATAAAATAAGAAATTAACCAATTATACCGACGTTTCTTTTGCATATTCACAATTTTTTACTTCAGTAGAATTTAACCGCAAATAGTATTTGTCAGACCTTTGCTTACTTTGCATATTCCAGTTTTTCTTGTATTTCGAAAAAATTCAAAAGCTCATTACTTAGATATTGTATACATTTTTTATTGTTTTACTCCCTGTTTGATTACACTGTAAAACTGTGAAATTACCCCGACTCAAAACATTGCGAATATTATGTTTTACGATGTGCTAAATGCGGAGATCAATTCATTTTTTCCTAGCACATAAGGGTTGAGCAGAGAAGAAGAGGAACATTACTCTTAAATTTCTATCACTGCTTGATATAAAATAATTAAAAATTTAAATTAAGAAGCTAAATGGAGTTAGTAATATAAATATAACAGCAAAAAACTGAAGGATACAAAAGCTATTTTTCACGCTGTAGATATTTCCCAGGCTTAAAATATTAGTTTTATAGTCCTTCGTGATATTAGGATTTTTAGCCTCATAAAAGATAGGGTATATTAAAAATCAATGTTTTCATGATAAAACATATTACTGATTCTTTGTAACATTATGTTCTTTTAAAAATCATCATTCTTTTCTTTTTCTTGAGTGCTTACCTAATATGTCTTAACTATCGTACAGTAATACATTTTTCTCCTCCTTATGGGTAACTGGAAAGGTCACTCCTCCCCTGCATTCAGAACAGTACTGGACTTAAAGTTGGCCACTGAAAAACTTCATAAATTATTTTACATCATTCATTCAGACATCAGTTCTCTCTTTCCTTTTGATATTCACTGAAATGAATAATTGATAATTTATCATCCTAATAAAAGTCTAAAGGTGAAAGTCAACTATTTGTCATTCTAAAAGTTATTAACCTTAGTCTTATTTTAAACATAATGAAATGGAAATGGTTAATAAGTATTGTCTTTATTCATAAATATGTTTTAATATTATTTACAAAAGACTAAAACTGATGTTTTGTGAAGATCAAACTCAGAGAAAAATATTTCACTGTGAAAGAATCGACACAATGAAGTTGGTAGTTTTGCAGTTCGAATGGTTTATACATCTAGAGTATGAACGTACTAACTTTTCCTCTGTTGAATTTCATTTTTAGTAAAAAAATGTAAAAAATGAGGAATCTTTCAACAAATTTAGCCAAAAAATTAGATCCGCGTAGTATTGAGAACGAACTGGAATACACATAAACGGTGTAAATAATAACACGTCTGCGGAACTTGTTACAAATGCGTTCGTAATAGATAAATACAAGCCAGAAAGTACGCGTTTAATGTTCTATTACGTAACAGAGGCAGTTTGCTACCTATGTTAAATGCATTGATTACCTGGTAGCACGATTCAGTTAACTTGTTTCTGTCGCTCACGGAGCTTTGCAACACGGTGACAAATATTGCTTAGATCGATAGAGCGCAGATCTCACATTTTTTCCTCTGAAACAAGCAATAAAGAAAGCGTTTTTCCATTGCTTTAATTGATCGTCTTCGTGGTTGTCGTGGCATTTTTGTTACGGCATAATGGCTGTTGAAGTATCGGCCTTCTGCTTTTAACACTGCCATCAACAGGTTGAAATCAATAAGATGTTACTATGGTGAAAAGGTGAGATAGCTTTAAAAAGGAGACCTTGGAAATGCTCGTAAAATAAAAGCCCTTTTGTTCGCCTATTCCATTCCTTCTGTAGCTTCCATGCTCTAAATCACTTAAACGACTTCTTGTTCAAATGGCCCAACACATATCACCCAAATGGCATTTCAAGGCTTTGAGAAGAAGTAAGATGCATGAAAAACATAAAAAAGGGGGAAATAAAATCTGTTAACGTAAGAAAAACAAAAAATAATACTGGAAGGAGCTGCAGGCAGGATTTCGCGAAAGGAATTGAAATCCAAGAAAACGCATTTGGGAGTTTTACGTCAACGAAACATTTCATACTGTTGACTTAAGAGCAGATCGGTGACTGCACTAGTAATTCCTATTACGCGAGCATAGTAAAATAAATTGAGAGATTATCTATGCAGCCAAAAACCAACAGCTTAATGATGGAAATTAAAGTATTGATTTATTAGATACTGTATTTACTACTGTTGTACTCACTTCGTGATTGTGTGAAAACAAAAGGCAGAACTTTGCAATTTTGTAGGCAACAACACTTGAAGAAAAAAAGTGAAATTAGTTTTGAAGCACGCATTTAGACTGAGAATAATATTAATTTTCCGTTTTCTCTTAAGCGCAAAAGCTTCACAATTGAAATATTACGCATAAAGAAATGTATTTTTTCGAGTATTACGAACTCATTCTAATGTATGCATTTTAATTATCGCCCCTAACTTCTGCTTAGTAGATTTCACTTTTGGAACGAGTGAAAGCCTGACTCCCAAAACCGCAATGTTGGCAACAATTGGCTGAATAAAGTAGACATAATTCCTTAATAAAGTGGAATCCAACAATTCGTAAAACTTCACAAGCTGTAGAACGATAAGTTATTTTCCGAAAAGCAGAATCTTTTATTTAAATGCAGTGTAACGGGAGCAAATTCTTCTGAGCCAACATAGTTTTTGCTTTCAGAAAATTAACATGTTGCCATCTTTGGAAAAACTAGTTTTTATTCGATATTTATTCATTCATTTTGAATCATATTAATTTCTCCATTCTCAAAAAAGAAATGATTGTAGATGCGAAGATATCTATGAAGAGGTATTCCATTCAAACAAAAAATATCCATTTTAATTTGATTTGTTTCCATTTTAAAAAATGTGATGATATCTGAAAAAAGACTATTTTCCGTCTAAAAAATTAATTTAATTATTAATTCATTAATTTCTGTTTTGAGAGAGAGGGATGTATGATGGCTTGAGAAAATATGTTTTTCTGTCTCATAAAACATAAATATTTGTGATTAATCTCTCAGTCTGGAGGAAGGAGATTTTGATTTTTGTAAAAGCTTCGTTTGACATTAAGAAAAATTTCATTAAAAGATTTCCTTAGAATAAAGAATACATGATTTTCACTGAAAGTGATAGTTCTGATGTTTCTACAGCAACACTGTGCGAGCAAAGAAATAAAAAGGATATTTTTAAGTATTATGTTATTTTACTGAGTAAAAAGAGATTATCATTAAGGTAATGAAAGGAGATTCTAGTAGAACAAGAAACCAATTAAACAACCACACCCCTTTTTTGAAAAGTGTTGAGTTTAGGAAGGCTCTGTTGTTTGTTTGTTTTTTTCATTTTTAGTATATCCACCATTCACTGAAATTATGCAAAGTATTTTGCGAGTAATTATTAAATAAAAAAATTGCAGAGTATGAAAAAGTAGCTTTTTCAACAGTTTTTCTTAATGGGAAAAGTAGCCAAGAAAATACCACGAAATCTGGAAAATGCTGCTTTGGCTAGTCACTGCTACACAAAAAAAAATTATTAACGATCTTTCAGATATTTCAATAAACTTTTTTCTCTGTGAGCCTTTTCTATTCAAATTTGACATCGCGTGTATTTATTTCCCTGTTAGTATAGGAGGTTGATTTTGTACAGGTCATAGAAATTGACTTTCTTATATGTATAGAGTAGATATAGGAAAGTTTCATTGTGTCAAGCTTCTCCTCTGAACTTAATAAATTAAGGACCACAAAATATTCTGTTTATTAAGAGAAATGAAACGTTATGACTGTTTCCCGTTTCTAATTTTAAGTTAGGTGTATTTAAATACGCCTATATGTAAACCGGTGTCCAAAATTCTAGTGACAAATACAAATTCGAGAATATGTCCGAAACGAAAACACTGATTGAAAAAAATTTCAGAGACTTGTGCAGAAGGAAACGCTAAGTCGACGAACTCGTGCAACATTGTGCTAGCTTCAGCAGAAATATGCACGTCATCTCCCTGGCAGACATGCGACTTCGCTAAATGTTGTTCTGATCGGTGTGCGTCAATTGAAGCTTTAGTTGGACTGTTAACGGAACAACGGCTCTGCATCATCGCTTAGGAAACTCTTTATTGTGGAGAGAGATCAGTAGATTGGAAGCAGGGCAAACTCAAGGTGAGACAGCAAGATGACTGAAAGTTTCAAAGCATGTGGTCTTCAATCTCCGGAGACAGTTCCAAGAAACCAGAACAATAACCAAAATACCGAAACAACAACGTCCACGAGTCACAACGAGACAAGTCGACCGGTATTTATCTCTAACATCTCGCTGCCATAGGTACTGTAGTCGACAGCCTAGCAACTTTCGCAGGAGATCTCCTGTGCTACAGGAACCCTGATATTGAGGTAAACAATTGCAGAAGACTCCACGAAAGAGGTCTGTATGCAAGAACGCCAACGGTCTGCATCCCACTAGCTGAATCGCACGGAAGGGTCCCTCTGAATTGGGCCTGACAACGTTACCCCTGGACCCCCTGATCAATGGGCTTGTGTTCTTATCATTCACGAGTCTCGGTACAGCCTAAACACGGATTCTTGATGTGCGTAAATATGTCCTCCAACATTAGGGAAATTAACAGCTGCGGTGGTGGAGGACTCCTGGTTTGGGCTGTCGCCATATTGATTATGTTGGACGGCCACACGCCGTTGTATGTGTCTCTTGAAGGCACCCTGACTGATGCATGATACAGGGATGATATATTCTAGAGCCATGTGTATGGCTTTTCAGGGGAGCTGTTGGCCACTAATTCCTTTTTATGGATGATAAGTTCGACCCCTTAAGAATAGTTGACGAATACCTGGAGAGTTGGGATATTCGCAGGATGCGTTATCTCCGGACCTGAACCCAATAGAACATGTCTGAGATGTCCTAATAACGGAAGTTGTAAGCCGGCAGGGCTCTACCGGAACTCCGACGCGTCTTGGTGGAGGAGTGGCACTTATTGCCCTAAACTAGCACCCACAGCCGTGTAAATAGCGTAGGGCTCGTTGTCCGAGCTGTGCCGCTGTTCGGGTAATTAAGCACCCTATTATCTCCTTGAAGTCTGCGCCACTTGCTACATCGCTTTTGGACTGCCATGCTGTCATGCGCATGTTTCTTCTTCATGCGTTGATGGCATTCCTTTTCCGTTGTGTGTTCCTGCGTTCTCGATATATGTACGTACGTATCAACAGTCATTAAACTCTGTTGTGTGGGTTTAACGTTATTCATGATTTTGTGTGTGTGTCCCGTTAATTTTGGACACTAGTGTATTTAAATTACGTAAAAATAGAATTCCTTGGTGGGGCTTTTGAATTTAAATACGCATTTTTAGTGAAGTTATTATTAACCTGAATGAATTTATATCATAATAATTGCCTCTGCGATTTCAAAATAGATGCATTTGTACCTTGCTTAATTTCAGTGGCGACCTTGCTTAATTTCAGTGGCGAGACACGGAAAAATAAAAGACTTTTATCATTGGTTACGCAGTGACAAATTTTTGAGAGCAAATGTTCTTCTTTTCGTTTTATTCTACATTACATGGGGATTTTTTTTCAGTAGTACGTGTTACAAATGGACCAATAAATTGTGGTTTTTAAATGGAAAAAGGGTGTTTTACTTATTACGTATGTTATATAATACATTGAAATGCAGTCAGCTGTACTAACAAAATTCAAGCGTTCTAGTTAACTTACAAAAATATCATATTTTGTATTTTAAAGTATCACAAATTTTGATGTAGAAATCATGGTCTGAATTTGTTTTCAATTAACTTCTTTGGTGTAGAAATTATTACATTTTTCATTTCAGCAGTAGGCTAATTTTTCCGAAAATTATTTGGCTGCGTTATGCAAATCTGATGAAAAATAACACAAATTCAGACTCATGGAATATCGATACTAAACTTAACGAATTCCATAGCCGAAAAGTTTTCCACACGTAAATGTACGTATTTCCAAATATTTTCGTCAGTTCTGCATTTCCACTACTCTGGAAACGTCTCTTCAAGGGAAGAAGTTTAAATATATTTCCTGAAAACGCTGACAGTTCTCCATGTTGAATAGTTCCACTTCAAAGTCACAAACTTCTTTGCAGATTGTTAAAATATGCTTTGCTGGAACTGTAAACAAAAATATGAAATAGCCAGGATTGCCAATTCTTCAAAGAATCTATCTCTATCAGCCATTGGTGGCTCACTTCAACGGAAACTACAGAGAAATCTAATGTTTTCATTTTTTAATTCAACGAAACCTGTCTAGCAAGTTATTCCACGATTCTGAGAAAAAATTTACCATCTTGGCGGCAGGTGAGCACCTAATAGAGTGGTTCAGTTTCCCAAGATATACTCCCTTCCCACTTGAAAATAAAGTAAAGAAAAGACTTGCATTTTTTAAATGCAGTCTGCTGTGAAGAGCTTTTTCTTTCTTTTTCCCTGTCATTTTGATATTTAGGAGCGATATTGGCTAAATCTCTTACTAACAGCCAGAAGTAAAACTGGGGAATGGGGGTAATGTGTTCGGAACATAAGTACGTTGTTGCAAATCGGGTACATGTTCTCCGCGGGGGGGGTGGAAGGTAAGGAGATGCTGAATGTAATAGCGGCACTATTGTGATTGAGCTGGGAAGCCACTTCTACCCTCGCCCTTCTTTCTCTTTCATGAAGTCATCTGTGTGTTATTTTGCCACCTTGAGCGGACATCATGCCTGCTGAAACAATATGATCGCTATGTGAGAAGGACAGATTCGTTGGGGTGTGGTGCCTGCGCAGCCGTGTCCCCATGCTCACTGCACGCCATCGCCAGAAACGCATGAAATGAGCGCATGATATTTGAGATTGGACCGTGGATGATTGGAAGAAAGTGGCCAGGTCTGACAAATTAAGTTTCCTGGAGCATCACGTATACAGCCGAGCGCGGATACGCCGATTACCAAAGGAGGCTATGGCGCCTGGAAGCACTGTTGGGAAGAAACAGGCCGGCGGCGGTGTTATGCTGTGAGCAGTGTTTCCTTGGGACACTTTGGGCCCCGTTTTCCCAATAGCACGATCCCTGAGATCTGTCAGGCATCTGAGCATCGTTGCGGGTCAAGTTCACCTATTCATGGCAACTGTGTTTCCTGCTGGTGATGGCCATTACCAACAAGATAACGTGGCATGCCACACTGCCAGAATCGTTAGTAGTGGTTCGAGGAACATGCTGGTGACTTTCTGTTAATACCCTGGCCACCAAATTTGCCTGACATGAACCCAATCGAGCATTTGTTGTTTGACTTGGAAAAGCCGGTTCGCGCTAAACCACCCCGAAATGTACGGGAACTGGAGGTTTCAAAATCGCTTTATTGAAAACCTATATGTACATGGAAAATGGGTAAAATACAGTATGTTGATACGTGGGAAGTCATGAGCATATGACAAGGAGCAAAAACGTAAGGAAACGTCTGGGAAACAATATCATATAGGAGATGTGGGCACGCAGGCCGCACCAGAGGTGATGCGGGAGGAGCTATATGGTACATGGAAAATATAGGACAAATACATTGTGTAGACACATATGAAGTTATGAGCGTGTGATACGGAGCTATACAGAAATCGTAAGGAAAATTCATGTAACAATATCACATAGAAGACGGGGGCACGCAGGCCGCACCGGAGATGATGCTGAAAGTACAAAAATCACAGAGAAAGAGGGAAACAAACAAATACACAGGACAAAAATCAGGAGATGACCACGTAGAAGGCTGTGGGCTCACTTGCCAGGCAATGTCAGCAGGACGAGAGAGGCAAGGCGAAAAATCACCAAACCAGGTACACGTGGAGGTAAACCAAGAAGTATAAGCACGGACGTATTCTTCATGTAAGTCATAGGTAGATGGCAAAGGAGGTTAAAACGAATACGGTTTATGCCGTTTCCGCCTTCGGTGTGGAGAAGATGAACGAGGCTGGGAAACATCAGCAGAGGAAGGCGGGAGAGCGGACAATGAAGCATTACTGTTGTTACACGGCACTAGCAGTGTTCCTGCCGAGTCTGCCGGTAACGGTGCTTGAGACCTGAAGTACAATTTAGTTGGCCACGGCACCAGGTGAGAATCTCAGGTGCACTGCTGCACTCAAAGATTCGCACCAGAACATAAAAAATGAAAAGTTGAAGAATGACCCGAAGCATAAGGCTTGGGTGAATCCACCTTGTGAACAAAATAACAACAACAAATAAAAAATAAAATAATCTAAAAAAAATGATACTTTGGGATCAGAGTTGTGATGAGGTTCACCCGCAATCACCATTTCGTGACTGAGTGTAGTGGTCCGGATCTTACTCCGGTACATTCAATCCCCAACCAGTCAGTACAACACTCACTTTCGCAAATAACACATGATTCTCAAATACACAACACAACATTTAATAACGTTCTGCGAGATTTAAACAGATCCGGCGCTCTCTAGGCGCATAGACAATTGCCCCTCATATGTGGGCAGCATACGGTGTCACACTTTACTGTCGGATAACGCAGCCGACTGAGTCTCCACCGGACTATCTGAACAAGAGATACTACTCGTTTACACACTAAATAGAGCTGCAGGTGATATTCATATACAATTGCTTAGAGAATGAAAAAAAAAATTATATGCAAACGATCACATTAAAAATACTCGCGACACAAAATACACAAGCACGTTAATTTGCGGTATAAGATTATAGGTGCGAAATACTGCCAAAGTTAATTAACTAAATCTAATAAGCATGCACATGCAGAACCCTGCCCCGCTGACGTTGGTCCTGAACCAAAGTTAAAAGAAACTGTCCCGCCCAGCGGAATTTGTGGCCACACCTTCTCCCTTATTCATGTAAAAAAAGTAATCAGGAAATGGGCCCTGTAAGAAATTGAAATCTGTATGTGCAGGTATTTCCTCTGGAGGTTCAGTCACTCAGCATTACTGCATCTATGTCCATGCAGCTTTGGGTGTCGGGATGGCACAAGTTCGCAGATGTGCGAAGAAAGAAAAAGGAAATATTCATCTACTTACAGTTTCGTGACTTTGCTGTGCAAATCCGTTGTGCATCACATAATATCACTCGACAAAAAAAAAAACACACACAGACACTTGCACCATGTGGCAGCACCGATGATTCAACACTTCACTTTGACGCTTGATGTAAATGAAGCACACAATTAAAAATGGTAATATCACGCCGCACTTTGTTGCAATGATTAGAGTGCACACTGATCTATTCTCGTGACGATTTGAAGGTGGCCGTTAAGCAAAATAGGCCCTCTCACATCTGATGTTGCGGTTTCCAAGATTAATTTTCTCGGCCGAGCGAAATCAGACGTGCTTTTACCTTAAGCGTATATCGGCAACTCAACATTTCACCTGTATATTTGTTAGGTATCGAAGCCACCGCTCTTACGCTCATATTTTTCTTTCGACATGTTTTTATCCCGTCGCACTTACACGTAGTGGCTTCTGCTGCTTACGCGACCACACACACGCACACATGGGGCCCCGCTTCGCCCCGTAAGACAAGCGCATCTCTTCACTTCCTCCACAGTAGGGGATGAATGGGGGTGACGATTCCACACTGCAGTGGTTGGCATCCGAACCCGACTTTTGCTTATCTTCGCTTCTCATTGGAATGACCACTGTCCACTCGCAGACTTCTTAATTCCCCTGTAACTTGGCTTTCATTAGGCCAAACAGTCGCTGAGTTCCATTACGCTCCAGCCTAGAAATTTCTGCTTTATCCTGCGGATTTAGGCATTCTGCTGTCTTTATGGCAAACTGGCATCTCCAGCTGCCTCGAGTTGTCTCCATTTCTTACCAAATGCGGGGAGGTTTGCTGCTTCATTTTTCCCAATTCATTTTTTGCAGATCCAAGGCATCCAGCCTTTCACATCGGAGAGCGCACAGACAACTAAACTTTCTTCCTTATTTTCATGCCAAGTGCGAACTCTTATTTTTCTGCACGGACCACACAGAGAGCAATTGTTCTCGAAAATGCCCCAAACAATCGACGAATTTACGATTATTCGCTAAACCTTTCGTCCCCTATCTTCATTCATTCCTACTCAAGTGGCTCATTCGATACGTATTCCTCTTTCCCTTTCCGTGTTGCATAGGCTGCCCGTCAGCTGCGCCCTGATATTTATGACCTAACAGAGCTATTCTGAGACCACCCAGCCAGAGAGAGAATTCTTCGCCTCTTTTCTTTCCAAACCCCCAGATAAAACTTTATCTGCTGTTTACACTTTTAAACTCCAATCAAGCCTCGAACAATTAATACTTAATTAATTTCACACATCAACCACGCCCATTAATTACTAAATTAATGGCGGGGGTGGGTCGTAACATCGGCCCCTCCTCAAGAAATCTAGAAGTCCTCTTCTGGGCCTATCGCTTTGCTCTTATCAATTTCCAGAGCAACCATTGAGTGCTACCTTTTCCCACAGGTAGAAATAATTCAAAATGGCAAAAATATTGCGTTTCTTGCCTTCAAGAGCATTGGAGCGACTTCCCAATTATCCCGCAATTTTGTTAATTAATTTAGAGAACATCCGAAAGAAAAAAACAACGTAAATGAGAAATAAATAAAAAAAACTGAACTGTAAAAGAACATGTGAGCCTGCCGAACTGTGATTCCTAGCTGCCTCATACAATACGCGACATGGCGGACAGATTTTAAAGTTTTCTTCAGGTTTTAGGATGGGGGGGGTGTCCACTGTAACACTGTGCATGGAGATGGAATCACTAGGAGGTGCAGGCAAATAATCAGGAAGAATGGCAGGAGGTTCTGAGAAGACATCAAAAGATGTAGTTGCAGAGGATAGCGTTGATGAAGACAGAGGATCACATTGGTTACTGGAGGACGCAAATTCCATAGACGAGATGATAGGCGAACCAAGCTGAGAGCAAGTAGCAGAAGCTATCATAGGAGAGCTAGGTGGTGGTGCACCAGGAACATCTAAGGGTAAAGATGCAGCATAATACTGAACTACAGGCGGATAAATATTGGTCGAAGAAGAAGGTAACTGAAGAACATTAGTAGTAGAGGACAGGGAAGAGGAAGAAGATCCGGGACGTTTGACTGTAGTCCTGGTAAAAAATGGACTTGAAGTAGGTGAACACAGCGGCCTACTTGTGGCAGATGAAGTAACATTCAGAAGCGAGGACGGTAACAGGTGAGATGGGAAAACGGTGTCAGCAGAAACAAGCGAAGAGGAAATATCAGGGGGCGAAAACAACCCGCCTACACTAGGCGGCTGTGATGACAGTGAGGGAGAAGGCGGCAAGGACGAAGACGACGAAGGTAATGCGGATGAGGTGCTGGGACAGGCGTGCGGGAAGACATCAACGAAAGACGATCAGCATCCCGAGCTGGGCAGGACGAACTATGATGATCAGGCAATTTGCAATGGAAGCAATGAAGGCCAGTGAAAACATGCACTGTTCGATTATGATGACCACAGATGACTTGGAAAGTGGTCGGACACGATGCGATAGACTGTTCATCAGGGAAGACAACGAGCGCGAAGATTGAAGTAAGGATGATCCCCTTGATGGTCGGGAGCATCAGGCAGGGTACGAATAGGACCAATAACTGAGCCACATTAGGAAAGGAAGTCAATCAGTAGGTCATTAGAAATTTCGGGAGGAATTGGACACATAGTAGCAAGAGTTGAGCACTGTGCAAGAGGAATGGCGTACAGACTCTGGGCGCCAACTAAAATGGGGGTACACATGACTTGCGCAACTTGAGCAGGACTAGAAAAATAAACGAGCCCGGAGTGGGGCTTCCGCGCAAAGTGTGTAATACCACCGGATGAAACAATCAGATGAAGAGAGGAAGTATAAGCCCTAAGTTTGGTATTCGGTAAAGCAAAATATTTAACACCTAGGGCAAATGAGTCAAGCAAATACTTACCTGGTGGTGAAGACTCACAAATATGGGCTGTTAAAACCGAGCCATGATGAGAAATACGGAAGTCCAAGGAGCAGGACTGTAGATCGGAACGTATAGAAAAGCCGGTAGGCGAAGCGTGAGGAGTTTGATCTTTAAGCAGAACATCTGGAGGAGGCGTCAACGGTGACAGAGAACCAGTAAGTATGGCTGCAGCCCTGAGCAATGGAATAGAGAAACACAAGAACTGATGAAATATGAACGATAGCAGAAAATGATGAGACGACGTTACAAGAGCTGTTACAGACAGGTGGTACACAACTGAAGAGTAGATGACGTCACTGAAGGACCACTAACGAAAGTGGCGTGACACAGGAGTTGCAGAGAGAAACACAGAAGGCAGCGTGAAGGAGCGCTGATAATGAAACTACAGAAAGTCAAGACGAGTCACGATATTTACCGGGGTAAACAACAAGGGTTGAGCACAGAACTAGGAAATGCGTCGAATATGAAATATATTCGTACTTACGGAACAAATGAGCTGCTGAAAGGAAGCACACGAACTTTATGAGCCGGGAAAGCACGCAAACACAAGATAAGACAAACTTTTTCAGGTAGTATGAAGCAGAAAATCAGGAACTCGAGCTGGGCGTGACCGATGAAATGTACGGGAACTGGAGGACCTGCTGTTGACATTGTGGTACCATATACCCCAGGATACCTATCGCTACCTTATCGAATCGATGACTTGCTGAGAGGGCGCTGGTTTGCGGGCTAAAGGGGGTCCTACAGCTTATTAGGTAGGTGGTCATAATGTAATGGCTCATCGCTGTATACACCTTAATTCTGCTTAATTTTTCTCTTACAGCTAAAACTTTCCGTTCCTCTGTGCAACAACAGCACATTTATCATGTCCGCCTCTGGACATACTTTTTAATTCCGTAAGAGAAAAATAATTTTCACTTTTCTCTCTGAAATGAAGTTATGACTCACTCATGCGAACTCTGTCATTAAATTTCTTTTGATACGCGAGAGGTTTGCATTTTTGGGAAACAGCACAAAATGGAGACTATATATTTGATCTACCTAATTAACGCAAAATTGGTTTTCCAACATTACATGCAAATATCATCGGAAATCAAGACGGATTGTCATCTTTTTCTTTGCCTGTGAGTCATAACTGTAATAGAGACCGGCCACCTTACAGTTACTTAATTATAACTCCATGCTCTTTTTTAAGCCAGATCTTTAATTTTTTAGAGATTTTTAGTTATCATATGCAAGACTTGTGTTAATAAGATGCGTGCTAATGAAACTCAACCCGCAACATGAGCATGAGCAATGAAAAAATTAGATACATCAGCAATTAGAAACAATTCAGTGATTTTCAAACGAAATATGACTAGGTGAGGCATTTGAGTATAACCGTTTCATATACTTAATCCGTTTTCGAAGTGTTTAATTACTTTTAACAGCAAAACTGAATACATCCAAAGGCATGAACTTGCAGGAGATGAAATCAGTTTTCTTGGTTAGCTCTTCTACCTGCGCTTGACTTCATTTTTAATCCTTCCGAAACGATTCCCCTGAAGATTTGGAAAGGTTTCCTAGATATAAATTACCTGAAATTTCGTGTTCCGCCAAAATTATTTCAATTAATATTGATTATTTTTGTCCTTTCAGGTCCGCTCTGTTCGTTCCTTAAGTTACGTGGAAAGAACGGGGAATTACATATCTCTAAGGAGCGGCTAACTTCCAAGTCTTTACCGGAGAGTTCTGAGTCTCTTTCATGTGCCGCGATCGCATCTGCAGCAGGTGTTCCGAATAAGGTAAGGTAAGCAACATACTTTTTTTTCTTTTTGATATTTGCTCATCTTCATGCAGCCATTCTCGTACTGTTATTGATTGGAAGAAGGATTATGATGGATTGAACTTATAATTAACCGAGATTTCTTTTTTCGAAAAAGCTTCTTCCTCGACTGCAGTGTAATGGGAGATTTCTTTTACTCATCGTGTATTTAGAGGGAATTAATTGAAGCGTTATAATTAGGCATATCTCTCATCCTGTTGATGTGGGAATTAATATTTTTTTCCGCACCGAGTTCAAACTCCTCCGTTTCCTATATTTTTATTCTTTAGTAAATAGAAGTTAATGATAAAAAATGCGCTTAGAAGAAATGTTGACGACAGGTAACAAACATTCCAGGAATGTCTATTGATCGACTTTACAGTATTTTATGTATTGCAAAATTAATATTTTCAAGTGAAGCCAGTGAAACTATTTAGTCATTTAATATATACGCAGAAAATGCTTCATGCGAAAACGTATAAAATTCAGATCGTAAAAGTGTTGTAATCAGTGAATTATTCTCTGAGTTACTTTAAATCGTTTGGACCGCACAACAATTTGAAGTAGAAAGTGGCCGAGGTAAAGAATACACTTTATTTCGCAGGTTCTGATTTACTGTGTAAGTGTGCCCATTTGACTATTAAGACAATCTTTCTGCATTGTTGGGTTTACATTTTCATTTGCTGTAACTCTAAAAAGTTAGTAGTATCCGTCTGTTACTCCGGTATTTCTCGCACCTTAGCCTACGCGAGTTTAATCTTGTATTCATATGTCTTATCAATTTTTTCTGTTATCCTGATAATAAAATATTTTATCAATGAAACAAGCTCATTGCTCTATGGTTTTTGAAGTTTATCAACCCAAAAATATTAATGCATTCAGATGCAGAACGAGGATCGGTCTGTTGATCCCCGATATGTCAAAAGCATTTAATAAAGTATGACATACTGTACTGCTACAAAAATCACTGTATCAAAGTTTTCTGCACTCCCTAACACTTCTTGTTAATCCACTCAGTTCTCACCGAAAGAACTTTCCAAGGAAACATTTCACTTTCTGTTTATTTTACCAAATGTATTCACTCATCCAATAAAGTTCAGTACTGGAACCCCGTCTATTCATTATTTAAATTAATGATATCCCTACTTTATCATGTTGCTTTCTTTTGCTGTAAGCAGCCGTATCTTACTCTTTATGTAAAAATATAATATCAGGCACTGCTTTCTTTTGCATCACAGTGAAACTGGACTCCGGGTTGTCCTAGAGGCCGAATTATCTGAGATGCTGAACTCTAACCGTTGATTCAAGATAGTCCATATTCGAGTCTCGAATGAGGCATGGATTGTGTGTTTTACCTATGGCGTTGGCTGTGTTTCCCTCCCTGGAACCAGTAACCCTATATTTGGGACAGGCAACTGCTCACATCCCTCTGATTGCACATCGTAGTCTGTAATCCCAAAACAAAGAAACTATTTTCCACCAGTGTTTTAAATGAAGAATGAAACTTTACCCACATAGCAACCCGCTAAAAGTATTCGCTAAAACTTTAAAGAACATCTCTTCGTTACTCGTACGAAGCTGATAAACGTCATGCTAGATCTCAATTGACAAACGATTTTAGGGAGAGATGGGTTTGAATCTACGGGGCGCTCTACAGGGCAACAATGGCACACACGACAGCAATAAGGGCCTCTGTGATTCTTGGAAACTGATGCAATTTAAACTTCAGTATAAATTAGTGAGAAGTACCAGATAATTTTGTGTGATATTGGCGAAAAGACACCAACTCACTGAGTTTTGTTCCAGAATCCTTAGGTAAATAACCAACTGAAACCGTCAGCTGTGGGCTAATCCCATACGTTGGTATACTTTCCTGATTAAAAAGACTCAAAGAATTACTATTCCGCACTCTAGTGTATCATATGGTGGACCTACCGCTCTTGAGAAGGACGGTTCGCCACGGAAACAATACGGAACTGGAAAACGGAGAATGAGAAAGAGATCTTAGCTGAGTGAGTGTAAGATTGGTGTATGGATACTAGAGGAATAAATTTAAAGGTGAATGAGGTAATTGAAGAAATTAATAAGTATAAATTGGATGTACTGTGTGTGAGTGAAACTAAAAAGAAGAAAATTGGGATAGAAGAACTGAATGGTACGGTGAGTGTGTGTTCTGGACTGTTGGATAATGTGAGAAGACAGGCAGGTGCAGGTGTGATTTTAAGTGAAAAGATGAAGAACAACTTGATTCACTATAGCTGCATAAGTGAGAGAATTCTTTGGATTCGTTTGAAAGTGAACTTCAGAGAATAGTAATTGTTGTAGTGTATGCCCCTTGTGACTCGGAAACTTCTGATAGGAAGGAAGATTTTTGGAATGAGCTAAAAGATGTTTTCAGCCAGTTTGGTACTAAAGAGAAAGTTATAATAGAAGGGGATTTCAATGCTAGAGTAGGTGTGCAGAATGCCATTTCTGATAATGTTCTGGGTAAGTTTAATGATGGTGAAAGATTAATTGAACTCTGCATTGAGAGTGGTTTGTGTGTATCTAATACGTTTTTGAACCAGAAATACAACCCCACGTATACTTGAGAAAATCGTACTCTGGGTCAAAAGAATGTAACAGATTTTGTTGTTTACGATCAGCTTCTGAAACACTTAGTTGTTGAAACTCGTGTGATGAGAGGTGCGGATGTTGGCTCTGATCACTACTTGGTGGTGTCACGAGTGAAACTGAATGTTGGTTGGAGGAAAAGGAATAAGAAGAGGCCCAGGATGGAAAGAATAAAGGTTGAAAAGCTGCTTGAAGTCCATCAGCGTTACTCTAATTTACTGAGTGAAGGACTGAAGAAGCTGAAGTCATGTGAGGGGGATGTAGAAAAGAAGTGGACCTGTTTTAAGAACTGTGTTGTCACCGCCACTGAAGAGGCCTGTGGTACGAAAATAGCGTGTAGCACTAGTGGTGATGCTTGGTGGAATAGTGAGATTGAAGAGGCAGTAAAGAGGAAGAAGAAAGCATATTTGGTAATGTTGCAAGGTAGAGTTTCTGAGGATGAATATCGCGCTGTAAGAAGTGTTAGGCAGCGAAGCTGGTTCGTCAGAGTAAATCTAAAGATAGGAAGGAAAAGGTAGAAAGGCATGAATTGGCTTTTTGAAAGATAGAAAAACTTTCTGAAAGTGTATGAGACACAGGAGAAATAAGAGAAACAAAGTTGCAAGTTGTGTGAAGAATAGGTTTGGAGAAATGATATGGAAGCCGAATGAGCTAAGTGAAAGATGGGGTGAATACTTCTGTGAACTATTAGATCAAGAAAGCAAAGGGGATTCTGAGGCAGAATCAGATGATGTCACCTCGAGAGAAGAAGTGTGTAAAGCTCTAAAAACTCTACAGAATGGTAAGGCTCCGGGAGTTGATGGCATAACTGCTGAGATGTTGAAATATGGTGATGACTCTGTAATTGACTGGTTAACTGAAATCTGCCAGTTGTTCTGGGAATTAGGAATGCTACCTGGGGATTGGAGGGATGCTGTCATTGTTCCATTGTATAAGGGGAAATGTGATCAGACTTAGTGCAAGAACTGTCGTGGTATTAGCCTATTGAGTGTGCCAGGGAAAGTGTTTGGTAAGGTCATTTTTGAAAAGGTACGAGGTCTTATATCAGAGAAAGTAAGAAATGTTCAGACTGGTGTTACGCCTGATAAAGGCTGCACTAACCAAATGTTTTGCATTACGAATGATTATCGAAAGTATCTGGCTGTTGGTAAGAAAGTGTTTACTGCCTTCATAGATTTAGCGAATTAATATGACCGAGTAAATATGATATTTCTGTGGAAGGTGTTGAATGAATATGGTGTTACTGGGAATCTACTTAATAATGTTAAAGCCATTTATTCTGGCAGTAGAGCTTGTGTACGAGTGAATGGTGTTGTATCAAAATGGTTTTCCATTGGTGCAGGAGTCAGGCAAGTTTGTGTAATGTCACCATGGCCGTTTAATATATTTATGGATGCGTGCATTCGTGATGCCAAGATGGACAATACTGGTTTATGTCTTGGTAATACCCGTGTGTTTAGAGTGCTGTATGCTGATGACATATCCCTGTTGGCAGAGAGCAAAATTGAGTTGCAGAGTATGTTGTCCCGGATGTTCGAAGTTTGTATGAAATTAAAACTGTGTATAAATAAGGGAAAAACCAAAGATTTTGAGCAAGGAACTGATAGTACTGAATATAGGGCAAGTCTAAATGGCACAGTGGTTGACCAGGTAAATGAGTTTGTGTATTTAAGAAGCATGATGACAAGGAGAACAGATTAGATGGCGAAACTAGTAAGAATTCTTCATTGAAAGCTATAGCGTCTTTGGGAGGTTTTCACAGGAATGGAGGATTTTCAAAAGAGTCCCGCATGGCTCTGTATGAAAGTGTAATTGTTCCTACTCTGATGTATGGCAGTGAAACGTGGGTACTACAGAAGAGACATAGGAGTCCTTTGTGTGCCGGAGAAATGCGTTACTTTTGGGGGGTTTGTGGGAATACACGTTGTTATCATGTGAGAAGTTAAGATGTTTTGAAGTTACGTAATGTGAAGCAAAATGTTGTTAGCAAGGTGGAGACTAATATTCTTAGGTGGTTTGGCCATGCTGAAAGAATGAGTGACGAGATGCTTATTAAGAAAACTTTTTCAGCCCAAGTGGCCGGAAAGAAAGGCAGAGGATGGCCAAGGAGGTAATGGAAAATCAGATTCAGGAGTGTCTGCATGAGAAAAAGATTATGAGTGTGAAGTATAGAAGATCTTGTGTACATCATGTGACGGATGTCAGTGAAGCCCGTGTTGTGTGTCAAGATCGCTGTAAATGGAGAAGTTTGATACGGCAACAGTAAGTAAATAATCAGTTAGAAATTTATCTGGGGGGTTGTATTTCTGTTTGGAGCTAACCTCTGAATCTCCGAGAACAACTTTGTGATTATATATGTATGTATGTATGTATGTATGTATGTATGTATGTATGTATGTATGTATGTATGTATCAGTTAAATGTTTACTTGTCAGATTGTATTTCTTTGAAGAGGTAACCATTGAATCTCAGAGAACAGCTTAATGATGTGTATGTATATAGATCTCAAATTTACACGGAAAACATACTTGTCAACTGCTTTTGCTAAAGTAGCGCATCTATCTCGCAGTCAGATAATACCTAAAACACTGTTTAAAGGAAATAATCTGTAAATTTGTAAATGACACTGGATGAATTGTCACTCATGCTTCACAGACTTGGTTTTGTGTTGTGCTCCAGCGCAAGCTGTTACGTGAACTGTTACCATCAGCTCTGACTATTATTCTGAAAATAACAGCTTACGTAACAATAGCTTACTGATAACAAAAATGAATAGCGAATACTCACAAATGGAAAGAATAATAAAGCCTATTAATAAACTCAAAATGTAAAGAAAAAAGGCGATAGCTCTCACGCTTCACTTCTGCATACGCACATCAGCAGTTTCCAGTTGGTGATATATCTCATGTAACTCATATTTCCTGACAAAAAAGGCAAAATGACTGTGGAAAATTTTCAAACCTTAAATAAAGAACCAGTCAAAGACTATGTTTTATATTCAACTCGTGCCAATGCAGGCCACCATATAAATTCCACCCAGAAATCCACTTTTCTGTTGTAGACTGCAAAGAGAGAGAGATAAAGAAAAAAACGAAAAGAATATTACATAAAGACATTTCATTTTCAGCTATACCTTCAGTAGCGCTATCATTTGGATGTGATTAATGTCCGTTTCTTTCGTTTTACTAGTTTTAAGAGAATTAAGAGAAATAAAACTACAGAACTTGAATCTTTACCTTTCGAGCATTGTAAGGAAAACGAATCTAGCGAGGCTTGCGCTAAGAATGGAAGTCGATCGTTTCGTTTTAGTTTGCCTGCATTACTTAGCAAACCTTGGACCTTGACGAAATTTTCTGCTATGTCTCAAGAGCACTTCGATTTTTTTTACTGCACTGATTTTATTCACATACCGATTCCAAAGGTGGTTAGGGATGTCGATCGTGCATCTTTTCTTTTTATCACTCAGCAGCATTTATGAATGAACGCTAACATCCATTTAATGGATATTTGCTTAAATTTCGACGCATATACAACAATTCCTTTCTTACCATTGCACTCTCAGTGGACTGGCATTCAAATATTTCGCTATTTTTCATAATTTATTTAGGCACGTACATTGGATTCTTACCTTGATTATCTTATTCGCTTATAAGTAATCTCTGAAAAAGATCGAAAAAATCTCCAGCATGCATTTCTATTAGCGCAAATCGCTGAAGTATGGAGATTTTCTTGTGGCATAAAATACACTCACGTACAGTGAAATTTGCGCACCTACAATAAAACATGCTACAACCGCGAAACTTTGCAAATCGCTAGAGTGCGTGCTGGTATGCAAATGATCTACGTTTGGTGCGCATGCACATGAACGCACACCTTGTGTGGCGCTGCAAGCACGAATCGGCAGCCTTACAAGGCGGCGTGTACTCGATGCTCCATAAAAGCGAAAAGCACCGGCCGACGCAAGCAAGAGTAAAGAGTGACAAGAATACCGGGTAGATGTCAGAGACGTCGATTTACGCAACTTACGGACTTTGAGAGAGGCCTGGTCATCGGGCTGCAAACCGCAGGGTGGTTGGCGCGCCGTGTAGCCCGCCATGTGGATCGTTCTGACCATACCGTCCATCAGTGTTGCGAGCAGTAGACACGTGACGGCACTGCCCCACGGCGGAGCAGCTCCGGACAGACCAGGAGGACCACCGGTAGAGAGGATCGACGGATCGTGGGCCAGGCACGCACGGATCCCACGGAGACCCAGTCCACAATACAAGCAGATGTAGCCGCTCCGGTGTGTCCACTAACCATTCACCGACGACTCGCGGATGCGAATCTGAGATCCCAATGCCCCTTACGTGTGCTACCATTAACACCGAAAGATCGCCGGCTCCGTGTGCAGTGGTTCCAGGCCAGAGCAACGTGGAACGCCACAGACTAGCAACGTATTGTGTTTAGCGATGTGTGCCGCTTCGTTTTGGGGACGCATGATCATCGTGTCCGGGTATTGATGCCCCCGGGTCAACGGCACAATTCCAACCTTGCTATGGAGCGCCATACCTTCCCCACTGCAGGCATTATGGTCTGGGGAGCCATAGCCTACGATAGCCGATCAGCTCTAATAGTGGTACGTAGATCATTGACGGGACAGCGGTATGTGGATGAGATCCAACGGCTCCATGTGCTCCCATTCCTGGCCGGGATTCCAGGTGCGCTAAGACATCAGGATACTGCCCGCCCGCACACGGATCGAGTTGCTCAGGACTGCCGACGTCACGTCCAGAGATTTCCATGGCCTGCCAGCTCCCCGGACATGTCCCCTACCGAGCATGTATGGGACCAGTTGAAACGCCAGCTGCCGCCGTGCCGCACTATCCGTGATTTGGAGCACATTGTCCAACACGTGTGGGTCAGTCTGCCACAGGACAACATCAGGCGTTAGTTCGCCTCCATGCCGGACCGTATTGCAGCATGTATCGCCGCACGAGGCGGTATGACGCGGTATTGAAGATGAACGTACTACGTGCCACAGATCCCTTTGTAATTGTCCTGAAGCTCTGTTTTTGCCATCATGTGTATCCATCATCTGTATCTTTACGTCCAAAAAAATTCAGTTCAATCCGATGCTTCCTGTTTTGTGCGCAAATTTCATTGCCCGTGAGTGTATATAGTAACGAAAATCTGTTCTAGTTTTTATGCTCCACATCTGAATTTTTGCTGAGTTTTGTACACTCCGCTAGAGGAATCGTGTGGCTTCTTTTACCGCATTAAAGGAGGAGATTAAACACCTATGGCAGCATAAAGCGCATTCGTTCCAGTCGCGCGCTAACAATTACTTTTCATCACTGAGTGTTCTTAACGGTATTTCTAAGAGCGCCAGATCGTGATGAATCTGAATTTCAAAATCTGTCAAACATTTACGGGTTCCGCTGTTACTGTTAAACGATACCCCGTTAAAAAGTCAATTCTGAGCAGACCACCTGTCCTAACGTTGCTCATTCATATGACTGAAACATGTCATTTGTATGCTGGAACACAAACTACATAGTGGTACGTGTTTCATTTCATGCAGATTCATCATCCATCATTTTTTCTGTACGAACCTTCAAATTTATAGTACGATTCATGTAACATATTTTCTGAAATTGAAACTAGTCCTAGTTGTTCGCATAGTAACGATTATAAATTCTCTTAATATTCCTCAGAAAATACCCGAAGTTATTTAGATGACTGAAACCCATCACTTTTAATTTCTGATCTGGATGGATGGGAACCAGACGTTAAGTTTCGTGGAAATTAGTCTTATCGGGGCAGCCTCTTTTCATACAGCTGGTACATGTGGACTGAAGAACAGATTCTAGTAGCTAAATGGTGCGCTCGTACTTAAGGTTTACTTATTTTTCAACTTCAGTGAAACTCACCTAAAAGCAAATAAGAGGCATAAGACCCAATTCGATTATTCTGACAGTTGATTACACCGTGTAACACAATTTTTGTTCCTGGGTAGTAAGTGTTATGCTTATACCTACAAAGTATAGAAACTAGTTATTATTCTCTACAAATTTTACTTTTGTGATCAGGACAGTGATAGTTTGAAATTTACCTATTTTCAATGAGGTAACGGACAAATTCGCAGGTTTTTGTTCACATAAAGAAAAAACAACAACAAATGAATCAAAATTAATATGTATTTATGCCACAGTTATAAAAAACATTACCACAAAAGATTTAGAGGTGAATAATTTTTTCTAGATCTACGACTGTACTGTAAATCTCTTTCACAAATCAGCCCCCAATGTAGTCTCCCATCATGTTCTCGTTACACGTTGAAACTCCAGTACATCCTGGTAGAAGTGCTCGCCTTGCTCCACTGAGTACGCGTCAATGTTCTCCTTGAATGTATCCAGATAAGCATCAATATGGACTTTGAAGGACATCCTGCTGCCCATTCTACTGTAGTTCTTCACCAGAGTCTCAACCAGCTCCACATAGTTTTCGGTCCTGTGATAGCCCAGATAGCCCAAACGACTGCGACAAGGCTGTTCCAAGCCGCTTTATCCTTTTCACTGAGCATATTGGGGAATTATTTGCACTGCAGTATCTTTATCTGTGGTTCGACGCAGACACCGGGTTTAACAAGTCTAAATCTCGCAGGTACTTGCAGTCTGCCGACTCCGTATCTACAGCTGTGACAGATTGTTTCATAAGGCTCAATTTGATGTGCCTTTGTGGCATCAGCACCTTCCGGTGGTCTATCAGTGGCTCCCACATGATGTTATTCAGCACCGCAGAGAACACTGTCCGGTGTGGCCAGTCTCGCGTGTGGTAGTGCATCCTGTTCCCCTGCTGTCCCGAAGGCAAAAACAGCAGGGAAACTTGGTAAAACCGCTTTGGAGACCAATCAGGAATGCCACCGTTTTGAAGTCTCCGATGACCTCCCAGCCGTACTCATCATACTTCAAGGCGTCTATCAAGCTCTTGATGCCGTCGTAATCCCCTTTGATGTGAACCGAGTGAGCCAGAGGAAGGGACGGTACTTGTTCCCATTATAGAAGTAGCACGTTTTTCAAGCTCCTGGATGAGCTGTCAATAAACAGGCGCCACTTGTACAGGTTACAAACCCTCAATTTTGAAAATATTGGACTGTCCAATTGCTTAGAACAGTACAGTCACATTGCGGCAGAAGCAGAGCGAATCCTGACGGGTGAAGAAGCAGGAAAAAGCTTGGTGACGCTTCATCTGATCTGCGGCTTGCACACGTTCATCCTAGACGTCAATATCTGGACTTAGAATGTCTGAGCAAGTCGTTAAAATCTTTTGGGTGGGGTAATATGGGTTTCTCTCCTCTGCTCCGCCTCTCAATTTGTTGTTTGGATCACCAACGTCTGCTTTGCTCTCTGACTTGCTGCTCTGTTCTGAACACGGATTCTCTCTTACCGGAAGAGTGGGTATAGGAAGCTCAGGGCAGTGTGGCACCGGAGCGATGGATGAAGGAATGTGCGGATACATGACAGCAGGTGCATTCTTGCCAGTCCGGTGTTTGGAAGGATGTACCATGCAGAAGTAGCAATTGCATGAGTGCTCAGTGGGTTCTTGCCAAATACTTGGGATAAAAAACTTCATAGTTTTCTTTTCCCTCTGTACAATCCTCAAAAAGAACAAAATAATATTGAGTAATGAAAAAATACATTTATTTAACCCATGGATACTGTGAAAGATATTCTAGAAAATTTCATATATGATATACACTCAGTAGACAAAACATTATGGATAGGAGTGATGAGCAGTAGACATGGGCGTCCCCGCGCAGAGTGGAACAGACCCACTCTTGACCCCTATAGGGATGCCGAAATAAGCCTTGTAAGCCTCACACATCTTAGTAGATGTTTTTTCTTGTCTTTATAAATTGGCCGCAGACATAACAAAATGCCTACGCTGAATGCCAGAAGCGTCTTGATTCCATCTCAAAAAATGCAGATCTATCCACTTAGTTATCTGAAACTAAACTGAACTAATAGGCTTTTTAGACCACTGTTTATAGCACTATTTAATCACTCGAAAGTTCTTGAAGTTCTGAAAGGTTTTTCAGAGTTTTAGAAAGTTCCAGAATTTACTGCAAGTTTACTCAGAACTGAAGCGATCTGGAAGGTTCTGAAAAACAGGTAAATTTCAAACTAACACTGACCTGGTCACAAAAGCTAAGTTTTTGGGGAGCAACAATCATTTTCTATATTATTGAGGCATAAGCAATTAGGAGTAACAGCTACTACCTAGGAACAAATAAAAAATAAAACTGTGTTTCGTAGTGTTATTTTATCATGCAATAAGCAACAGGCTCCCTCTCATTGTTTCTGTAGTACCTTGATGTCTCAGTTCTTTGTATGCCACTATTTGCTTTCAGGAAAATCGTACTTTCCTAGAATTTGACTTGCAGATCCATACATACGTTTAATTCATGCATGACATTAAATTTGGAAACAGCATAATTTCAAATTTTTATCGGTGGAAGGATTTGTGATCGTCATATTTCATCGTCTGTATTTTTTTTCAGAATATACATGTGTAATCATTAAACAATAATCTCTTGCATAACACTTCAGGTTGAACAATTTTTACGCTCATACAAATCGTACGCACAGACCACGCAAACATTAAAATTTGTGGCGAAACACTTTTCTGATCCACTGGAATGGAAACGGAAAAATAATTCACCACTTTTGAAATTTCGTAATGAAAATCTAGTGTCCCCATCTACTCCAAAAATTATTTAAAATGCAATTAAAATTTGTTCCTCTGCATGGCTTCCGTTCGTCTTTTTTGGAAACCATGCTGTCTGTATGTCAAAGAATAGTGACATATAATAATATTATTGATTTGCACTCGTTGCATGTGAACCTTTTCATTCATTTCTCTTTGACCAGGCTTTCGTCTGAAGGAAGTCCTGGTGTCAAACAAGAACGCCAATTAAAAGCCGTCTCGAGGCAAACATTCTGTTTGTGCAGCTCGTGAAAGTAGTGCTCTAAACACTAGTAGGGGAAATTCCTGTTAAAATTTTAATGAACTCAGCTGCAATCTTCTTGGTGCAAAAGAAAGAAAACAAAACATGCTTGTTTTGTTTGCGCTCCTTCGAAATAAACAGTATAAATATTAAAGAGTATCAGGTAAGGGATTTCTGATCCAGCGTCGCAATTCCAGTGTAAGCTCCCACAAAAGCTTCTGGCTTAAGAAAAAAAGCAAGTTCTAATCTCATGAAAAACAAAAAGGAAAAAAATAAGAAAACGGAGGAAGTTTAATTATTTATCATCTTAGAATACTATTAAAAATGAAACACAACCATATAATTTTTTTCGCGATCTAAAGTTAAAAGTATTTCGTGTGAAGAGCAAATTATGAAATCAGAATACGAAAAAACTGATATTTTTATACTCCTAGATATGTTGAATCCTTTTGGCAACCTCACATATTGCAGAAGTTGGTCATGCAATTCAAAACATGAGAGATGATTCAATAACGGTGTGTTTAATGGAACGGTACTCCTGGAATCGATATTTTTGTACTATATAAAGGATACTTGTGCAGAGTTTGACCCTTTTATGCTTAGTGAATCTGGAATGCGACAGGATTGCCGGGTTCGTTTTCTTTTTTCCAGCAGAAATGTGTAATTTTTGTTTTGCATATATTCATTCGAAGTATTCCTAATGTTAAGGTGCAGTATTTCTATATAAGGTCATCCACTTCTTAAGGTGCAGTATTTCCAGGTGCTAGTGTGTGGAAGAAAGAAACTGAAAATTCAGTATTAATAAAAAAACGTCTGCTGGGTAAGTGAAAATACAACAGTGCAGTTTTCAGGAATTTCTACAAACATGCTAGCAATATTTCAGAAAGCGTATAAAAATGTTCTCATGTCGTCTACTTTAAAGGTGAGAGAGAGATAATTCAGATTGAGGTGATATAAACTTATATCACTTCAATATAAATTATATCATTTCAAACTAGCACCATTTGTCGCTCTTACAATACCAATCCAGTATAGTATTCAGTTGTTCAACATAGCGTTGTCACACATTTGAAGGGTTATGACTTTTAACATCACGGACGATGTGGCCTTTCAGGTCTTGCAAAGATATAACTGTGTGAAATACACCTGGTAGTTTGAATACCCAACAAGAAGAAATCCATGGGTGTTAAGTTCAGCAATCTTGGAAGCCATGGGAATGACATGATCATTTTCCCCTTCTGATCATTTTGCAGAATTTTTGGGCTGTGTCCAAAACAACACCAATCGCCTTCTTTATTGTCCCTTGCCTACACGAGCAACTTCCGTGCATGAGATGATGTCTGAGCTCTCTCCCTGCCGATCATGTAGAGATCTTGTGTTCCTTTCCTAAGATAAATTCTGACAACAGTTCTTACACATTAGTGTATTAATTCTAGTTTTTAGGTCTGCTAACTGAAACTTCGTACGTGGAGTATGTCATTCCCTACACAGTTCTGCTTCCAAAAATGGGCGATGTCTTCCTTTCTTTCTTTTCTTAAAGACCTGTGACACAGCGGAGATGCAAAGGTCTCCGATTTCTCTTGGCCCATAATCAATTAATTCTACACTGGAAATAAATGCTTTTCGAAGACGAAGACATCCCATGTTCTTAACTTTACTGTTTCCCACTTGGGTTGCTAGTACAGTTCCTGTTACATAACAGACCCGGTGAACGCGTTGTCTACCATTCATTTGGCTGCATGTGCATATGTGTTAGATCCAAGCACGATTTTGTAGCATGTACGCGCATAAAAGTAAACCTGTTGTACAGCTAAACTACTCTACTGCGCTGCACTTTAAAAAAAACACAATCATTGTCTTTTTACTTTCATTCAAAGTCAAGAGAACTTACATGAAGGTGAATAGAAAAAAATCTATAAATAAAGAAGAGAAAAACTTCCAAAAGTAGTGAATGATTAGTTTCGTTTTTTCCATCAATTTAAATGTATATAAATGTACATATGTGTTTACAGCGCATTTTACAACACATATAAGTGGTATCAATGGTAATAGCAACAGTAAAATGAAACGCACGATATCGAAAATCATGAGTAATATGTAATAGAGATCGAAATAGAACAAAATGTTACGAAGGAGGTACAGGCTCACCTGTCGTCCAGTAACCCTCTTCTATCAGCACTGAATAAACAGACCACAGAGGCGAAATCATTAGCTGGGGATATGCCCACTTCTCACCGCAATGCATGTTTGACACCGGTGTGTCATGTGGTTTAAGTGCACTTGGAGTGAATTGTCCCACTCTTTTTGGAGAGCCCTAATATATGTTGGAATTGTTTCTGATGGGGAAATAAACACGTCTCTTCAGAGCGTCCCATGCATATTCTATTGCACTGAAATCAGGGGAATAAGCTGACCATCCCATCTGACGGATATCTTCACTATCCAAAGCTTCAGCAGCAGCTACTCTGCTGTGAGGACTGGCTTTTTCGTCCATAAAGGTGAAATCTGCACCACGGAACAGAAAGCATGGCAAAGACTCACATCACAGCGGTACAAAGTCAAGAAAACTTACATGAAGGTGAATAGAAAAACAAAATGATAGAAGAGGCTCTGCGTGTGTCCCTTAATCCTTCATCTGCAGTTCGTTATGTCCATTGGCCGTGACACCGGCCAACACCGCCATACCTGTCGCATTCAATGATGTTCTTGGCACATACGCAATCCCACCTTCCCTCTAGATGAACTGCCGCTCGGAATTTGACGAAAGGCTAAAGCGGCTTTCCTTTGTGCCAACTAAAGCCTATCTCAAGACCAATCAGCGTGAAACATACATCACTGATAGCAAGTTATACGATGCGCCCTGGATAATGGTAGAAAGCATAGGGGCTTCTGAGGATATAGAGTAGTTGCTGCATTTAGACGCCTTTTCACGGTTTGGCGCAAAATTCGCACACCTGAGTTTGCTTGAAGAAGATTAGGCAACTTGCTCACATATTTTTACGACTACGTTTCGCCATTATGGCAGGCTATTGGTCATCCCGCTGATTCATACAGCGGGGACAACCTCCATCGAAATATCTGGCAGCGATTCTGTGTTTTCTAAACGCTGACAAAAGCCTCGACCCTGTAATATATGCTGCTCCAAGCTCTGGCGACAACAGTCGCAGTCCGGCCTTCTTCGAACTTGCCGATAATTCTGCCCCGGGTAAAACCATCCACATGATGTCTGCAAAATATCCTTTTGGTACCTCAGATATTAAATTTCGGGTTCCGTCGCTGAAATACATGGAAAAGAGAGTGAACTTGTATGAGATGTTACTTGGCATATTGCCTATCTGTTCCTCAGTAACTGTCGCGTACGTGGTCACAACGAATTTGAATGCGGACTGCGCATCATGAAAGGTTCTCATGCCTCACAACGCTCATTTAGCCCCATGACATTTTGTCACTATTACATTTCATGTTCTTAATGGACAGCAATGTGGTTAGAAAGATAGATAGATAGATAGATAGATAGATAGATAGATAGATAGATAGATAGATAGATAGATAGATAGATAGATATAGATAGATAGCAAGGGCGAATATTAGGGGTGTGCGAGGTGTCCAAACCCACATAGAGTCGCAATTCAGCCTACATTATCGATATTATATTTTCGGATTTATTTCTAATAAAACTCGCCAGAGTTTGTTCTAAGGCTTCGAGTGTGCTGTCTTGCGTTCCGCACATCCGACGATGTTCAAGCAACTGTGATATAAGCGCTCTCAAATGGCGCTGCAGGTCACGTTTGTACCTCCCTGTGGTTTCAAACGTAACGGCGGAATCTCAGAGTGTGCTAGCCAAAATGAGCACTGCTTGCAATCCCACGGAGCAGTGCAATTCAACGTTGTGATACGAGTTGTTGTTATGTTGTTTTTTGGGGGGAGGGGCTGTAGGTATTTCTAATAAAACTCGTCGAAGTTTCTACTGAGGCTTAGCGTGTGTGGCTAAAATTCATTCCCTTGTGCAACATTTTCGTGAAGAGGAGAAGGTTCGTTGCTTCGTTCAGTAAACAAAACAATGTAAGTAATATTTGCAGCTGTAGGAGTACTGGTTTACCAGCTGACACCCCAAGTCGTTAAAGCAAATGTCTCTCCAGATATTTTTTTCCCTTTTGGTTGCAACACAGAGGCTAAACGTCCCAGGGTGCAACCCCATAAAAAACACACTACTGGTCATATTTACTTGAGTTTGGAATAGCGTGGAGTCATAAACATAATTCAAGGTTCTGCTGCGAGTTACTGTTTTTTTGTCTTTTCGCCGCTGTTGGAATCGATGTATTTATGAGCACACATTTAAAATATACAATTTGAATTTTGATATCCATTTATGATGGGGAACAGTGTTGACGATGTACTAAGTGTTCCGTTTTCTGCCAGGGTTTTTGCGGATTGTGTAAATATAGTTAAGGAAGATAAGACTCGTCCTGTATTTAAAAACCATAAACAAATTACCGAAAATTCGTTCATCACTCTAGTATTTGCACAGGAACTTTAGATTTTTCTTACAATGGAGTGTGTGTAACGATCTTTGCCATAAATAATTAGACAACCGCTGAATAAAAAAAGTGCTTTCCTATGTTCAAAATCAGTACGTGAATTTTGCAGTTCGGGATACATAATAAAATATTTGCGTGTTTTTCCCATAGAAGCGTACACCCAACCTAAATGGGCACGTGACGCCACTGATAGATAGATGGATCGATAAATAGATACACAGACAGATTTGTTTATTTATCTATTTATATATGTAGAAATTATTCTTCGCGTGATAGAGTTCAAACTTTTTGTTCAAGCTGACTGCAATTTAGAAACCATTTTTGAAGTGTTTTCGCAAATCAACTGACATAAGAAACGTGTTGGCGGACTGTTAGATGCAAAAGAAGATGTATGTTCAATTCATCACACGAGAATATATATACTTTTCATTTCTGCATTGTTAAGTTCAAAGGCGGGATAAATATATCTACAAAAAATTGGGAGAAATGTGAAGTTCCGTCTTTGCAATTTGAATCTAAATCCGTCGCTCAGAAAATTAACAAAAAGAACCGTACCGATGTAAGATGGAAAATGTTTTGTCATTGCTGTGAGTATTTTTTGAAGCTTCTGATGTTGAAAAAAAACTGGATCATGAGACTTTAGTTTGGATAAAGAAATCCTTCTATTTGGTTTTGTTTTTCATATTTTCCATTTTTCTTCAAACTGACTGCAGTTTAGAAACCATTTTCAAGTGTTTTCGTAAATCAACCTACATAAGAAACATGTTAGCCGAGTGTTAGATCCAAAAGAAGATGCGTTCAATTTATTTACTTTTATCTTCCTTTCCTGTTTATTTGCAATTTTCTGCAAATCATATCTACGAGTGGATCTCAAGAAAGGTGTTAGTTGTAAGTGTTAGTTGTAAAGTGTTGTAAGTGTTAGTTGTAATCTATTTTCCTTCAAAAACGTTTATTTAGTTTTTAATATTCTTAATTGATGACATGCATTATCTTGTCTGTCGTCAATGTCAAATCGAAAGAAATGGTAGTGTTTGCTCGAGATAGCAATGCAGAATTTATTAGCAAGAAGAAGAAACCCTTTTTTTCTTATAAATTCTGTTTCCTTGCTCTTTGGTACTTATACCAACAAAGAAACGAACATATTTTCAAGAATTCTTTTAAGGAGGGAAATGTAAGCTATTAACATTTCCCGGGGAGAAAATGTACATTCTGTTAAGAAACTCTAGTTCATACCCGTAAGAAACAGATGTTTTTTAACGTAGGACTACGTCTAACTCCGCGGATAGTGTGGGGCTTCTTATCGCCAGCCATGCACCTGTGACAAAAATTAGTCCCAAATGAAATTATTATAGCGTTAAAAATACGTACCGCACACTAATCGTGTTAGCATATTTGCAAACAGCATAGAGTCAGAACAAGTAATGCGGAATGTAAGACGCTCAAGAAGACAGAGCACCGCATTAGGCAGTTCGTGTATCGATCTGCTTTGTGGTGGCAATGTATCCTGAATTATTTGTAAAAATTATGTAATCTAATTTTCAAATCATGGACCTATGTTGTTTATAACAAATTAAATAAACGTTTTAAAACCATACTCGACTAGCTCATTTCAACTCTCCGATATGCAAGTTGCATGTGGTCTACGTTTCAAACTAACGGCACAATCAGTACTGAGTCTACCTGTATTGTGTGCGTGTGTGTGTGTGTGAAAATAGCTTGCTTAGGAATTATTCCTTTGTCTTCCTGATCCTATATTAGAACTAGAGGCCGAGAGACACAGACAGCTGAAATAGAAAAGTTTTTGCTGTGTCAATGCCTTGTAAACCTGGCAACTGTTGGAAATCACCGGTCTCCAACAGCAGCAAAAAACGTGAAGATTTTGATACTACAAAGAAAAGTACGCGCCTTTGAACTTTCTTACAAGAATTTCGTCATTCGCATAAAGACGCACGAAAGGTTATGCGTCATAGGTGACTTTACTCTGTGAAAACGGCGGATTTAGAAACCTGAAGTACATCTCTGAACTTTTGGCGACAGCCAGTAGAAAGGGAAAACTTTTAATGCTGGTGGTTGTTGAAAATCCAAAGGTGCACTTTGTTTATGTGACACATTCATTAAAACAGCATACGAATATAAAACCGTGCTCAAACAAACGTGGTACGGCAAACGAACAGATTTTCTGATTATTGTTTTTTCTCACACGCTAGTAGTCTGCACAAACAAAACAGGTACATGTACTACAGTTTTTTCCAGTAATATTGCAAAGCGCTGCAGATTTCTTTTTTTGTTAAAATTGTCGCATCTAATGCTGTGTGTGTGTGTGTGTGTGCGAGCGTGCGTGTGTGTGTAGATATTCCGAGTTACTGTTTCCATATGCTCAACATAATCTGCACAACAATTTACTAGGGTCTTGACATATTGAAATCTTCTGAATTAACTAAGAATAAGATAAGAAAACACTTATTTCCCGAAATCATTATTTTTGAAATACGCTATATTGACAAACGTCATCGGACACCTAGAAGATAGAAACAACATATCATTTATTGACATGCATTAGTACGGTGTCGGTCCGCCTTTGGCCTTAATGCAGGCTCTGACCCTTTGAGACATGCTTTCGACAGGGTTTTGGAACACAGCGATAGGTATGCGCTTCCATTCAGTACATAATGCTGCCGCTAACTGTTGCTTACTAGTAGGCATTGGTTCCAAACTTCTTATGAGACGCTCCAATTCATCCTATAGATGCTCTATGGGACTAAGATCAAGGCTCTGTTCTGGCCAGTCCACACACGATACGGAATTATCGTCAAACCACGCAGTAACAGTCCTTGCTTTTATAGCTCGGTGCATTATCCAGCTGGTACCAACAAGGCTCGGTTTCATAGTATTGCCACAGAGTTGGTAGGGTATAATTGTCCAGAATATCGAAGTAGACGTGCTGGTTAACTGGTTTGTCTGTGATAACCAATGGGCCTTGACTAACCACGAAAAAAGCCCTCACACGAGCACACTGCCAGCTTCAAACTTGACCGTATAGGAACAGTACAATGTGGTAAATAGAGTTCCTCTAGAGACTGATAGATCGTGCATCTGGATTCATCAGTCCATAGGACCCGTTTCCATTGATCTACGGTCCACGATAAATGTTCTTTACACCATGCTAAACGACGAGTAGCATTCCGAGTGCAGATGAAAGGCTTATGAGCAGCCTCACGACCACGGTAACACATGGAATGAAGTTCTCTGCGAATGGTACGTGTGCATACCGAGGTTCCAGCATTTTTACTCACCTGTACACTCAGGTCTTGTGCAGTACTCCGTTGATTACCTATAACGACTGTCCTGAGGCTTCGACGTCCTCTATTACTGATTTCTTTGGTCTGCCGGTACGTTTTGGTGCTTCAGGCACGCCATGTGTTTTCCACTTTTTCGGTACATCCAAAACAGTTGACTTACGTATGTTTAAACGCCTGTCGGTTTCTCTTTTGGACAACCCACTAATATAACACCCAACAATCTTTCCTTTCTCAAAGTCAGTTCTCTCCCGCCGCGACATTTTCACTCAACCTCACAATGCCATATGATCGCGGTCAGCTGCAGGAATTGTTTTTATACCGTTTGCAGCTGTATCGCTAATCTTAACAACGCAGCGGATCTTTTCATTTGCTTTTGAAGGGGTGTCCGGTGACCTTTGACAATGTAGTGTATATAAAGAGCGAGTATTCTTACATGCAACAGACCTTCAACCTTCACTGAAACTTTTCTTGTCTTTTCACTTCATCGATCTACATGCGTATACAGTAAAAGAAAAAAACACATTTTCGTCATGCTAGGAATGCTAAGTCAGACGCAGCTGTACGAGGAATTAGAAACCCACTGGATATAGGGGTTTCCACAGTAAAAAAAAAAAAAAAATTTGCGTTCACTTTAAGTTAATTTACTCCAGCTATGTAAAACTGTACTTACTATATGTGTCATGAATAGAATAATCTTAACATCTAAAAAATAACTGATATTTAGATGAATTGATATATAAACGAACGTTATATATTAATTCATCTAAATATCAATCTCAATCCTATCATTAAATTGTAGTTCCAAGCTATGCTACTATCAGTGGCGCTTCTGTTATAACCATCTCACTTGCCTTTGCATAGTTTGTTCCTTTTCTTACATCTGATAGGGGGAATCGCCTTTCTGCCAATATGTTCAGATTCTTCCTGGTGTATTGCATTTTCATATGACTGTAAGTTTCAAATGTGTGCAATAAAATAATTGTAATTGTAAAAACTGTATCCCATGTAAAATATTCGTAGCAGCTTATATCTTTCTGGTTTTGTTTTGAAGAGGAATTGATTCAGTTTGAACAAGTTACCTCTGCGAAATGAAGTGTAAGAAATTTATGCTTGAATTCAAAGAAACTTGTTATCTTGAGGACCGTTTCCACATCTTCGGGAAACATCCGATGTTTTGAAAAGAAATTCCGCTTTGATCCCTACCGCCACGGTCTACACAGGTAGCATTATCGGAGATTTTTCTCTTACTCTAAGCCATCCGCTTGCTGTCTTTTCCAGAGCGGTGACGCTAGGATTTCGTCATTTCCATATTTCTGTGTTTGAAGAAGGAAGCTCTCAAGTTTTTGACGTTCTGAGCCCATAAAAACTTTCAGGCACATTTTTGCATCAGGTGTTTTTAAGAAGAGCACTTGTTTATTGTAAAGCCTGTTTATTTTAAAACAAATGGCGAGAGATTTTCTAAAAGCTCTAGAGATGAAAGAAGTTTTTTTTTCTGTTTTGATTTGTGTTTTGTTTGTTTAACATTCATAAAAATTTATTTAGCACGAAGAAAACATTGCATGATACTTTGGGGAATGGCATGTTTTCGTAAACAACTGTTCTCTGCTTGGTTGCGGTTTGTAGGTTTGGATTAGTAATAGTGAATTTTATTGATAGAAATAACGTTCTGTGTGTATATGTACGTATCAACAAGCAGGTAGTTGAAGAAAAATATTTTGTTAAAGAATAAAAGTATCACAACCCCCTAAGTTTCATTGATAAAAATAAATGCACTGCGATAGGCGCAAAAGAGCTACACATCTTTTTTTCCATATGTATTTTTCTCTTCCTCGAATTTCTGATTTCATTTACTCTTTTAAACACATTAGATTCACAATGTGGGCTCTATATATTGCAAAACAATCTTTTTTTATCTTCATAAAATATCAAAAAATGCATTTTCACTTATGGTTTTTTTTTTTTTTTTTTTGCAGATATCTAAATTCTGTATTTTTAAAAGAAAGCACCTCAACAATATCCCATGATATTTTCAGTAGTATATTGCTGCGTTCGAGATTTCTGATTTATTATTGGAATTTTTTTGCGCAAGATTTACGTTTGGTTACAAAGCTCCAGGAAGAAACAATTCGATCACAAGGTCGTCTCTCAGAATGTGGGGAAACCACCTCTAAATTAGTCAAATGCCATCTAATCCTTTGTTGTTTCCGCGTTCATGCGTGAGGTTTCACATGCGTGTGTTTACTTTTATAATGGTTATTGTCATATTAGCTGCTTCCATTTTGCGATTTGTGGTTTTTCATTCAACTGCCAATATTTCCCATCTTTGAATTTTCACGTGATATTATCGAGCATTGTTTGAAAACAAACTTAAAGTGTGATGTTATTTACTTATGGAATTAGTTTCTTGTCTTTCATTATTATGAATTTTATTTTTCTGCTTCCAAATTTTATTCAGATAAATGGAATCTGGATAATTGGCTGCCTATACCTTATTCTTTTGCAATTTTTTCCCAGAGAAATTTACCACTTAAAAATTCGGGATATTGGTTTGGTTAACGGATAATACATAAATCATATAAATGTTTAATGGCTTAAGCATCGATATCAATAATAGATTGAAATAGAGTAAACGTTCATTATGATGCGGTCTGCTTCATTAAGTCCTTAGCCGCTGTATGAAGAAAGAAACTTGATAGTCATAGTGTGTATGTTCATTTAGAAAAGCACTAATTGACAGTATTCAAAAGCATTAATTGGTAACACTTAAAAGTAAGAGACTGTACTAGTATATGAATTTGAAGAATGAGTGTATTGGCGCTCATAAATCGGGATCGTTCGAAAACGCATGACTCGTCATATCGTCTGCAACAGCTATTTAATGCGTTTAATATTTTTCTAATCTCACTGACAGATGTTTAGAAGGATATACAATGCGATGTCACTCGCATGCAATTTTTTTCAGTGCTAAGCTGAAACAAAAATGCATTCATCTTTCTTCCCTTAAAACTCCCAGATGCCAGTCTTCCCGAAGACTTTAGACGATTCGTAAAGTTATCGGTAGTTTGGTAAAGAAAGACTTCACAGAAAGTGAACTTTTCCTCAATACTTACGGAACGAATTAATTAAAATGTCTGTCTTTATTTCGAAGGCTCGATCATAAGCGCTTTTAGTTTCCCTGAAATGTTAAAATGCAATACAAAATTCCTAAATAATGATAGTGCATTTAGTAGACTACAAAATTAAATTCTGAACATCTTCCTTACAATAAAATACTTTTAGAAGAAAAGGAAGGATGCAATCAGCACTTCTATTAAAATATATCGTTGATTTTTTTAAGAAATTTATCTGCAGTCTAACCAATTAAGAAAGAGAGTAAAGAATCTCAGATATTATTATTACTATAATGATTGATACTAGATATTTCAAAGAAATATTCGTTTTAATTCATTTTCTTTATATCCAGGTTACGTTTGCCAGATAAAACGCTCTGCAGTTTTGAGGGTATCAGCAGTTAGAACCGAATGTTATCTCTGGAATTTAAATATTTATATAGTTAATTGCAAATGCTTCAACTTTATGAATTTAGTTCCAGTTTTATTTTTCAAAATATTATTGTGCTTCTTGCAGTGTTTCTCTATGGAACAAATTGCTTAATGCATGACTCTTGGCTGGAAGCAAAGAACATTTTTAAGAGACCGACAGAAGTCTAAGTAGCAGGAAAGCTAAACACATTTGGTCGTAACTGCTAAAATCCCAGAGATATCTATCTTTATATAGAAAGTTGTATATGGATTATGGGATGAAAGGTCAGGTGATGCGCAACATCACAGCCTCTCCTTGACAAATGTCAACCCTACCTTCTCGTGGTGCATCCTGTTCCCACTAATGGAGCTCTGACGACCGCAAATAGTGGTATAACTATACCATCGGGATTAGAGGAAATGCTATGCCATACTCACCAACCCATTAGACAGCGTGATGAGTTATGGCCAAACCCCTCCAAAATGACTGTACAACTTAATTCTTGGCCCTCAGTCTCCGGCAGCTGGAAAGTACCTGGCCAAGGCAGCGACCAGTGCGACATGAAGGCATAGGGTGCTAAGAATCACCGGAAGACCGGACTAGGCTGCCATCTGATGCTGACCTTGGCTACGTATAATGGACGCTCCCTATCTTCTGATTCAAGGCTTCATGAATTGGAAGAGGAACTACAAAGGATCAAGTGGGACATCGTCGGGCTAAGTGAGGCAAGGAGATAAAAGGAGAAGATCTCATTGAACTGAAAAGTGGACGTCTCTTCTACTATCGTGGGACAGATACTGGCAGAACTAGTGGTGTTGGATTTATAATAAACAAGAAACTGTAGGATAAAGTTGTTAAGTTGAACGTTCCTCTGACAGAGCTGCACGACTCGTTATCCAACTCTCGAGAAGATACCAGGCTCAGTTTATTCAAACTTATGCACCCACCACAAGTCATCCCGAAGAAGAAATTGAAGAATTTTATGAGGAAATTCGTCATCTAAATAATAAAGGCAAGCAGCGCTTGAAGATAATTATAAGTGATTTCAATGCAAAAATAGGGCAACGGCAACAGAATGAAACTTTAGTAGGTAAATTCGGTCACGGCAATAGAAACCAGCGTGGAAATATGCTCGTAGAGTTTGCAGAGGCAGAAGGGTTTTTCATCATGAACTTCGTTTTCAAGAAAAAGCCACACAGGAAATGGACATGGAGACATCCAAATGGGACGACAAGTGAAATTGATTTTATTATGTGTAACAAAAAATCCGTCATAGAAGACTGCAGTGTGCTGAACAAGTTCAACACAGGTAGTGACCATAGATTGATGAGATGTAAGATGCACCTCAACACTAAACTCGAACGTGGCAAGCTCATACGACAAACAAAATGTATTGACATAACCAACCTTAAAAAACACCATAATACCTTCAAGTTGGAACTGACGAACAGATTTTCTGCTTTAGAAGGCCTAACATCGAAAGAAGCGGATAATTTTTAAGTTAACAGAAAAGTAACCAAAGCTCTTATGGAAACAGCAACAAAATTAGCTGGGTCTAAGAACACGTTGCATGTGAACAAATTATCAGGAAAACCCAAAATGTTGATGCAAAAAAGAAGAGAGATGAGGACAACTAAAGAAGATGTGTCTTCCAAAGTGGAATATATAGAGCTATGCAAGGCAGCACGAAAAAGTATCACTGAAGACGTAAGGAAATTCAACTGTGAACTAGTGACGAAAGCAATTTAAAACACCAAAGCCTAAAGATAACAAAGGGACATCTCAGTAAGGGAAGAAAACAGATTATGGCACTGAGAAAAGAAGATGGTTCTGTAACAAGAAAAAGAGGCAAAAGTTTGACAAGAGTGAAGGATTTCTACTCCAAATTATATGAAAGGGATGATGCATGTACTCCAGACATCATGAAAGCTACCAGTACCAGAGTTCTCGCAGTCCTTCCAGCAGAAGTTACACATGCAATCAAGGACATGAAGCGGAGGAAAGCTCCAGGGGGGAAGATGGAATTACTGTAGACATCATACAAGAAGCAAGTGGAGAAATTGAAACAGTACTCGCCCAAATTTTCACTCGATGCCTTAATGAAGGGAAGATTCCTGAGGATTGGAACAACGCTAAAATGATCCTGCTACATGAAAAAGGTGACATTGAGGATCTCGGGAACTACAGACCTATCAGCCTCCTATGAGTAGTTTATAAAATCTTCGCTAAAGTTCTTTCACACCGCTTGATGGTAACACTGGACATGGCTCAACCGAGAGAACAAGCTGGATTCAGGAGTGGCTACAGCACTATAGATCATATTCACGTACTGAGAGAACTAATTGAAAGAGCGAGGGAATATGAACCCCCATTGTGCATGGCTTTTACCGATTATGAAAAGGTCTTTGATTCGGTGAAACCATCAGCAGTTACAATGGCTTTGAAATCCTGCGGTGTTGAAGACGCATACATTAATATTATGAATAACATCTATGAAAATGCAAGTGCAAAGATTCGGCTGTTTGAAAATACAACACACATAAAAATTGGAAAGGGAGTAAGACAAGGTGACACTATATCTCCCATGCTCTTTAATGTCACATTGGAAAATGTCTTTCAATCACTGAACTGGGAAAACAAAGGGATAACGATTAATGGAGATTATCTAACTCACCTTCGTTTTGCTGATGACGTAGTCATTTCTGCAGCTACCCTATCAGAGCTGCAGAGTAGGATCAAGGAACTTGCTGACAAGAGTAAAAAGGTGGGATTAAAAATGAACTTTCAGAAGACAAAAGTGATGTACAATGCTTTTACAAGAAATGAAGTTTATCGATTGATGGAGAAAAGCTAGAGATAACAGATACGTACGTTTATCTTGGACGGCAGATATCAAGTGAGGGTCACATTGATGAAGAAATTAATCGGTGTATAAAACTTGCCTGGAGAGCTTTTGGAAGAAACGGCATAATTTTCAAGAGCGATATGCCATTATGTCTTAAAAGAAAAGTGTTTGATCAATGCATCCTTCCAGTGCTTACATGTAGTGCAGAGACGTGGACCTTAACTAAAAGAGACATACAAAGGCTGCAGATAACTCAAGGAAGCATAGAGAGGTGCATGATTTGTGTAACCAGAAGAGATAAGAAGAGGAACTCGTGGATCCAAAAAATGACAAGAGTGGAAGACACAATGATCAGAGTTAAATCCTTGAAATAGCAATGGGCTGGACATATTGCCAGAAGGACAGACCATCGATGGACAGCCGAAATTTTAGATTGGATTCCAAGGGACAGGAAAAGACCCAGAAGAAGACCACATGGGAGATGGGTGGATGAAATTCGAAAGTATGCGAAAGTAACATGGAGGAGACTGGCACAAGACAGACCGTTGTTAAAGAAACTTGGGGAGACCTTCGTCCAGTAGTGGATTGATAATGGTTGACAATGATGATGATGATGATGATGATATGGATTATGAAAGTTGTATAGAGATATCTGTCTTTATATAGAAAGTTGTATACGGAAAATAAGTACCCTTATGAAGCACTCTGAATGAACTTTGTAAATTCACAATAAAATATATGCAATTAATGAACTCTCAGCTTTTCTTGTGATCGCGGAATTGCTGAAATTCAAGCTTGGAAGGAGCACGATGAGCATCAAAAATTCAAGAATAGCAGTGAATATTAAAAATGCATGCTTTGTGAACTTTGAGTCAACATTGTCATAAAAGTACGGGGAAAAATCGATGATTAATTACAGTTTAAAATAAGTAGACGATTCTAAAGTACAAAATGTAAATATTCAATATACATATATTTTAACGTAAAACAAATGGATGTTAGTTTTAAAAGGAAAGTGTGTATCATTCTTTCTTAGGAGCATGTGGGACATATTTTCGTAATTTATCAATGCTTTGTTGTTAATACAAAAATAGAAAACTAAAGATGATGCCAAAATGCAACAAGCCTCTAAATAAATAACCTTTACGTTTTGAAGTACCTCTTTCGTCGACGGAGAGTATCCATCATACTTTAATTTTGAATGTGCTGATGCATGCGCAGTCATTCGAGTAAAGTTTAGCTGTTCTTTAAGAAGTACTAAGGAAAGCAAGCGTGAATTAAATAAATTCTGTCAAAAACCTGTAAACTGAACATATGTTTTTGGAAGTACAAAAGTACTGATATTTAAATGTTTGTGAACTCTTGTTCATCTCATTATATATCTCACCCATTAGATATGTAAATTGGTTAAAATGACGAATGAGAAAACAGTAAATTTTTATACGGTTGAATTTACTCACTGTTCTGTCATAAAAATAAATGCTTTTGAATTTCCGTACAGATGGTAATTTACCTGGTATTTGCGTGGTCTCTGTAGTCAGGTGTTGTAATATTCGTAGGTTTAAATCTGGGTTTAAACCGTACGTCTTCTCAGAAACCAGGAACAAATTAACACATATGTGCGTTTTGCTGGTTCAAAACCAGTGGACCATCCGTTATTAACCGAAGAATGGCGTGGTCTTGAACTGAAGAAAAGTATCTGTGAACTTATATGAGAAAAAAGTAAAATAAGGTTTAAAAAATATAAACTGGTTTTGAACATGTTTGGGATTCAATATTCTTATAATAAAATAAGTGATCAATGCTAAATGTGAGCGTTTTAGATAAAAAGGATATACTTCTTTTCACCATGAAAATTCTTCTTCCCAATGTTGAATTACTCGTTTTTTTTTTCATAGAAAATGAAGCATAAATGATATGAACAAAATAAGCTAAAGTGAACTGAGAAGGGGATGATATGAATAGTCCAAATTTTAAAAATCAAAAAAAGGGCAAAAGAAAGAAAAAAAAATCTATTCAATAATGTTTCTCAAAGCAGCAAAAGAAACTGCGTTTAAGTGTGTAAATAATGCTTTGTATATCACAACAGAACCATACTTACATATATAAGCATACTTGAGTGGTTCACCAAACTGATCTCCCCAACAATGGATCAAGACCTTCAGTGGTACATCCAACCTTCTTGGCTTGATCATGCTTATATGAATGGACAGAATATATGTTGCGAGTTCTTAACTGAATGAAGACAGCGAAAAAAGGGCTACGTATGAGTTTTTAATAGAAGTATGAAGGAGACTAAATTAAGTTTCGAGAATTAAAAATAGTTATATTTAAAACAAAAGAGTTAGGTCTTTGGTAGCCGACTTACACAATTTTACGTTTTTGAAGTACTTTTGCACACGAGGTGGCAAGCTTTGGTTATGCGAGCTTTAGTGTATGAAAAGCGATATTTGAGGTCCGTTCTGAACCTTCTCCGTAAGCGGAGATCATGAGCGGATGGAAATAATTTTGGGCAACCCAATCCGCATAACTTCTGCTTCGATCTGCCCTTAGAGGTCAGAAGTGGATAATTCAGAGGAACACTACCGCATCTATGTCACTCCAAACTTCCCTTATTCTTCCTGTTGTCAGTCATTCTCTTGAACTGATCCGACAGGTCAAAGACACCGCGAGGGGAGGCAGGATACGTCCAATATGACTCGAGCTTCGGGGATGCCAGAGTTTCCGCATATTGGAATACTGACAAAGCTCGCTTCTTTGTAATGAGGCCATAGGATGTGGCCTTGATGTTTCAGACTTCTTTTATATCTTGTAAAAAATAATATTCTTAATAGCGTAATTAAAGCATTTATTTTTAAAGTAAAACAGAATCAGATGGGTTATTGTATACCAGCATTTACAGTATGAATGTTTTGCATGTCTCTAAAGTTTAGAAAAAAAATTGCAAGTATCTTCTAAATCCGCACCATTTGCAAAATATCAGTAATTTTGAGTCACAAGACTTAGTAAACACCATTTACACGAGAGAGGCTACCATTTATTTTATTAAAGGTTTAACGACCACCGCTAGCAACTCAATGGGCTATAAACAGTCGCCCGTCCCTAATTTAGGGTCACTGGTTCCAGGGAAGAGAGAGAGAGCCAGTGCCGCAAGACAAACACAACATCCATGCCTCACCAGGATTCAAACCCGGACCCCTTTCGGACGAATGATCAGAGGCCGCTGCCATTTCTGATTGAATTATAGGCTCCATAAAATCCTACCTTCACAACTTAACACGAGAACATCTACAGTAAATCCTCGTAGAGTTGGAATTAATTTTTGCGAACTTCACGGTATCTCCGGACCGTTAAGTCCTTTTCAGGTAGGGTGACTAGATAATATTGGTGAAAAGAAATACATTTTAATAAAAATCCTGACATATTTCTATCACCAGAAGATAAAATTGTCAGCGAAGAACAAAACAAAAATATACAATTTAACTTGTACAATACATGTATTAGCAAATGTAACGAACTTCTATCATATCTGCATACGACATCATATCTGTTATTATTAAAATTCCTTTCTAGAAATTATTTTTTCAGTGGGTACTTCATACCATGTCCAAAATTGTTCGCAAATTTTTTTAGCCCGTTTTCTTGTAAATGTCTGCCCCTAAGATATCCATCTTAGGAGCAAACTTTTGTCTCAATCATGCAGGACATTTCTCTTTATACAAATGGGATTGGAAAACTCCTTTTTTCCATTCAATAGTTTTACCACCAAGAATATCTTCACGGATATTCCAACTTTTTCCTGGAGTTCAGTATCCCCAGCAGACCAGCTAACAGTATATATGCAGTTAGCACCATGAATCTGCCGAGATTTTTTTTTCTTTCTGAAATTGATAGCTGACACTACTAGTAAATCACAACTTCTCAACTGTTCTCCATGGAAAATTGTTTTGCTATGTATTTCAATTAGACACGATCGGTACCTTCCCTGCTAGCTGCTGTATTGAAAAAGTCTTTTTTTTTTCTGAACATACATCTCTAACATTTACGAAGATTTTTCATATCCTTTTGAGCCCCATCTGATAACTCAGCTGCAGGCGCATATGCGTTTGTCTTTATTATGGCAAGTTCTGCTAATACAAGTCGGAGCAGAATGGATTCTTTTTAAATATATGATATCAACCAGTAAGACCAAATGTTTTCATATGTAGTTCAGAAAATCATCAGGTTTAAGATAATTATAAGCTAACTCTTCAAAATACTTAAAATTTGTTTAGCTCATCAGGATTGGGACATGTATTGTTTCCGAGCTCACACAAAGTAAAAAAGTGATATTGTAAACAGGAATTGCTTACATTAATGTTCTATCAAAAGTATACCAGAAAACAGCACTTGAAGGCCATTCCGCAAGTGTCTTAGAGAAAATACCAACCGTAACAGACAATCTAATAACGTAAGTAACTCCATAATTAGAAACAGGTAATAGATTCTGATCATAATACCAGACATAACGTTAGCCTACCACATTGATCGTTTTGACCTCGTTCATAGCTCTCACATCAAACATCCTTGTTCTGCTACAAGGCCCTGTTTTATCTAAGTTTGCCTGACTTGACCGACTGCCTGTGTGACCTATAGAAATGAACACTTGTGAGTTCCTATATGGCGTTCAGAGTAGAAAGCATAGCAAAGTAACCAAAATTCGCGTGGAAGAAAGTACACTAAACGGCAGGTTAAATAGGCAATATACGTCACAGACCTTCATCATAAAGCATTGTATTGTACAGGTATATGAATGTTTGGTAAAACAGGCATTCGTTTTGTTGCTGAATTACTTCATTACTTTGCGAACTGATCAAAGAAAAGTTATTTTCGCGTTTTTTTTTTTTTTTGTGTGCCATCGAAATGCAAAATTAATCCCGCAGTTCTTGGTAGTTTTGAACGTGCAGTATTTTTTCTGAAAATATCTTTTTGCTTCATGTGTGTGAGCATAGAGCACGCGTATGAACTTGAGCAAACTATGGTTTCCTCAAATTTTCTTGATATTATATCCTGTGCGATCTTTTTTATTGAGCAAGCAAGCATATTACTTAATTTCTGACCATAGGGAAACATAATACAAATGTATCCATTTAAAAGAATGTTAAATTCATACAATGACTCTACACATTTGATTCGAAGGCATTACCTACAACAAATGTAAATTTGACAAACGTGATCATTAAAATTTTTACATTTTCGAAAATTCTTATGTGATGCCATGTAGTTCGTATCAAAAGTTCACATATTCTAGTATCGAAGGAAACGATCTGTGAAAGAACAGGTACTTCAAAAGTAAATGAGGTCGCCAAATCAAATGTAAAAAACAAAAACAAAAACAAAAACAAAAAACATGTTATGCTAGTTTTTTATTTGGCGGGAATGGTTAATGACCACCGCGTGCAAATCGATTGGCTATAAAGCAGTCAGCTGTCCCTAATTTAGGAGGACTGCTTTCAGCTAAGGGTAAAACGCAGTGTCATAAGACGAGCACAACACCGGGATTCGAACCCGGGCCTATCTGGGACGAATGGTCAGAAGCCATTGCTTAGAACTCTGCTCCATCGGAACGACCTGTTGAATCAGGATCAAGAAAATAACACGAAATAAGTTGCGTTTCCCACATTACCTGAATTTTAAGAACAGGACTACAAAACTACTCTGTCTGAGAGTTAAGAACAGGACTACAGAACAACTTTGCCTGTTACTCCGTCAGAGAAACGTTACCTACAGAATGTTCCCCTTAAGGTACTCCGGCCAGGTCATTGTTGATGAAACTGGACTGGTAAAGATTATTGTGCGTTTATGACGAAGTAAATTTCTTCTTCATTTTTCTGCCAGGGGCAAGATTCGAACCTGCAACTCTGGGCTCCGGAGCTCCGAGGGCTATCCACTATACTACACTGGCATGTGCTCTCAATGCTATCTGCCTTTACCCCATGTGAGTCCTGTGGGGCAGGCACGTCACATCTCCCGCCCCTAAAGAGGGTCGTGGGGGCATAGCCCACGGATCAGCTGGGACATTTGTGTCGCTCTAGGCAGTCAATCCGATGAAGAACGTGCATTTGAGAAATCCCAAACAATTTGGTGTGTGGAACGTAACATCACACTGATATTTATTTTCTCCTAAGCACTGAAGAAGGGATTCTCATTTTTCCTATCTCGCGGTGTGGAAAGAACATCACACCATTGCGAGAAATCTATCAGCCAGGTCATCCTTGAAGTTCAGGCGCCAATACGACGGAGTAAATTTCTCCATTAATTTCATGCCAGAGGTGGGATTCGAATCCACAATCTCTGCTCGGGAGCTACAAGTTCTATCCACTATACTACACTGACATGTGCTCTCACTGCGGTCTGCTTTTATCTCATCGGAGCCAGCACGTCACGCATGTTCTGTCACCCACTCTACCCATATTTTCTTTTTTTTGTTATCGTTTTCTTGTTGTTTTTTCTTGAGATAAGGGTCTAAATAATGGAGCCTCGCTTCAAATATCGGAACTGGATGTACTTCCTGCGCAATGGCTCTGTCATCTATCCTCTCATAGTATTGCAGCGTCTTCCATTAGTGAATGGAACTAAGAAGTTTTAGTACCCTTTCTTTTAAGCAACAACACACTCTTTACTTTTGCAAAATTAGTTGCATGTTATCTGGTGCGCTACTGTGTGGCGACTATAGTTTAAATGACCTGATTTCACTGTTCACCAAACGCTTGTGAGTTTTTCTATAAAATATCCTATATGTGGTGTACAACAAGTGCTACTAGTCCTAGCACCAAAATGATTTTATCTCACATAGACGTGTTGAAAAATATATAAGTGAAACCATATCATAATGCCCAGTGTCATGTTGTAACATCACAGACACTTGATAACAACACAGAACATTTATTACATTTCTATTTCACACAAAAACATAAACTGGAATACACTCCGTGGTACAAACTAAACTTGTTGTCATAGCCAAAGCTCGGCATGTCCTACTCCTTCAATATCTCTCACGCTACTCCCCTACATCACTCACCACACGCTCAAGTCATTAAGTGTCAATGTATCATTCCGCACTTTTGTGCGTGGAAGTTCGTATTTTACAATGAAGTAATTCCATAATTTTCTCAAGACTACATGTCTTCTCTAATCTGATGCGATTTCTGTGTTAATGAATATTAATTCTGGAAATCTTGGAGAATTTTCATTTTGCTCTATTTTAGTCAGACTTCTGTAGCATTCATAATCAAGAGAATCACACAAAATAAATAAATTATTTGTGCAAAGCTTAGGATGTTTCCTTGAGTAAAACCTGGACAAAAATCACCAGAGTCTCTCTCCCCCGAACTGTCGCTTTTTTTTCTAATCTTATTACGAATATGACCATGTGACTTCAAAATTGCTTGGTCTGTTGCAATAACTACTTAAAACTCCCATTAAAATTTTGCCACATTCAGGTAATTACAAATCAATCTCAGTTTTGAACAATAAACTATTTGTTACACATTGCTGTGTTCAAAACAACAGTAGAGACCAGAAATATCAAACGCTGTTTAACAGTTTTGCGACAATGAACAGAGTACTCTGTATTTCAGAGAGATTTCGACAACTTTAGAAGGTTTAATCTCACTGACGTGTTACAAGGAGTTGGTGCTATCATCCGTTCTTGTGGTGGTGTTCAGTTATGCTGCCGAAAATCAGTGCCCACCTGGACGACTGACCTGTGATGTCAGATTAAATTGCGCCCATTAAATTACAATCTGGTGAACACAAATAACTCATCATGTAGATGTCAGCACATTTGAGTACTTAGGACAACAGTGAGGATATAAACCATATATTCGAGCCGCATATATATATATGCAATATTGCCCCTAGCAAACATGATCGCACGTACGCTCATTGTTACGAACGCTGAAATTTTAATGGTTCCAGATATTATGAATTACCGTTGCAGCAATGGCACACAGAATAAATCCTTTCACCATGTGAAGAGCTCTAGTCAGTATTCTATGCGATACACAGAACGTGTTGCGATAATGAGGTACGCAGCGAGCGTAATGCTGTCTTCTTTTGAGCGTTAACGATTCTGCTACAGCAGTCTGCTGAATCGAATTATGGTGATCTGCAGTACGTGTCACTGACAAAAGACATAAACACAGGGAGCATTGCGAGTTATGTCCACGTGTTTACCAAATTTAGTACCCCCAGGGCTATCAGCAAGTAAGTATTGATGTGTGAGGAGGAAAGGTCTCGAAGCATCAGAATAGCGACATTGGCAGAAGAGGATTTCTTGTTCTTCTGTCTGTGTTCCATAATGTATACTCTATGTGAAACAACCAAATGATTAAACTGAATTCCGCATTTATTTTATAGAAACAAAACGTACCGAAGTGATCTGTGATGTAAACACTGGCAAACTCTGCGGTATGCAACATCAATATGCCACTTGATGTGATTAGCGCGGCAGCCAGTGATTAAGAAATACATCGCGTTCTGTTCGCATTATAAGGTAGTGATTAAAGGGAAAGAGTGCTACTTGTGAACACCAGGAAGACAAACCATACAAAATGTACTTTGCCTGTATAAGTATTTAATGTGGGACTGGGGATAGTCACGTTTTGACAAGAAAACATTTTCTACATAGCTGTTGAAGACTGACGTGTTATAAGTTTTGTTAGCAATATTTCCGGTTTTTTCACATTTTGCCAGAATATTTTTTTTTTAATGTAATCGTCTCTTTCACTTTCAGTAAACAGTGGTGATGTTGCTACAATCCTTATTAAAACGCTTATCTCCAATGAGATGTATTTATTTATTTTCTGGAGGAATGTCATATTTATAATATGTTAAAAATATAATATATATATATACTGTATATATATATATATATATATATATAGGGTTGGGTGGGTATCTTCTTTTTTGAGTAGCTAGTTTAGCACTAAGTTTATTTTACTTTTTATTCTTTTTTTGTCCGCCTTGATATTTTTAGCGCAGAAACCCACACTTTGGTCTACAGTGAAAGCTCTGACCTGTATCCACAGCTGATGAAGCCATAAGTGACAGTTGCCTGTTTGTTCCGCAATACTTCCTTTTTTTATCCATCTGACTCACCATTTTAGTGATTTAAAATATTTTTTAAGGTTTGACTTATATCCATTTTGATTCACCATTTTTCTGACCTAAGGTACACCGATGAGTCATTGCATTTTAACCACCTACCTAATAAGCTGCAGGACTCCCTTTAGCCCGAAAAACAGAGGCAACTCGGCGAGTCTTCGATTCGATGAGGTGGCGATAGGTATCCTGGAGTATCTGATACCATAATGTCAACAGCAGGTCCTCCAGTTCCCTTACATTTCGGGGTGGTGGTGATCTAGCGCGAACCCGCTTTTCCAAGTCGAACAACAAATGTTCGATTGGGTTCATGTCAGGTGAATTTGAAGGCCAGGACATTAATAGAAAGTCACCAGCATGTTTCTCGAACCACTCCTTAACGATGCTGGAAATGTGGCATGGCGCATTATCCTTTTGGTAATTGGTCATCACTAGCAGGGAGCACAGTTGCCATGAATGGGGGAACTTGATCCGCAGCGATGTTCATATACCTAACAGCTGTCAGGGATTATGCTATTGGTATAATGGATCCTAAAGTGTCCCAACAAATCATCGCCCACAGCACAACACCATCGCCGCCGGCCTGTTTCCGCCCAACAGTGCATCCAAGTGCCATAGTCTTCGTTGGTAATCGGCGTATCCGCGCTCGGCCGTCTACGTGATGCACCAGGAATCTTGATTCGTCAGACCAGGCCACCTTCTTCCTGTCATCCACGGTCTAATCTCGATTATGATGCGTTGTAGGCGATGACCTGCAGTGAGCATGGAGACCGAGCTGGGTCTTCGGCTACGCAGGCCCATGCGCAGAAGGCTGCGATGAACTGTGTGCTGTGCCCTGATCACCACTGTTGTAGCTGCGGTTTATTAGTCGCACTGTGGCCCTGCGGCCGCTGTGAAGAATGCGCGACAGTCTGCGCTCCCCCTGGCATCACTGGGCTGCGGACAACACACAGCTGGACGACGGTTCGTCGTTTGGCCACTTTTGCACCACTTTTGTAACGTACTCATTACAGCTGCACGTGAACAACCCACAAACCACGTCGTTTCTGGGATCGTAGTTCCGAGGCACCGTGCCGTCACAATGTGGCTTTTGCCAAACTCTGATAAATCGGCAGCTTTTCCCATTCTGACTCCGAACACTCTACTAACCGAAAACCGATCCTCGGGTTGCATATATACTGCTCTGTGAACTTGACCTGCGCCACCGTTCGATCTCGAGGCGCGCTCATTTCTCTAGGCTGGGGGTGGTCATTATGTAATGGCATTGCTTCAAATGATATCAGTTCAGCTTTTTTTAGCTGTGAGATTATCTGGAATTAAATCCCAAAATAAAGAACAGTTTTTGAAAATTAATTTCCCACAATCTCTTAAAAGTTTAATCTCCAAATTCTTGATCATGATCAGGCGATGTTTTTCTTTCTTTTGTTAACTATTAAAATGGATTGCTAGTTTAAATGTGGTCCTTGAACATAAACGTTTTCCGGTATTTTGAAAGAGCAGATATTCGTTTCATATTGCTGAAGTAGATTTCTTTGTCGTGATTACTTGAAATCTTTGGTATTTAACTTTCTCTTTGTTTCTAAACTCTACGTTTTCATACGCCTTGTGTACCGCGTGGTGTAAGAACACTGGCCCTAGATATCAGACAAAACGTTTTAGATTTCAATGGAAAGTAGGCAGTGTACAACGATATTTTTTTTCTCTTGCGTTTTTTTTTCTTCTGTGTCACGTGTTGTATCACGACTTCGCAATCTTAATGAACTTTAAAACAATCGTTTCAGTTATCAGAAATTTTTGAAATTAAGATTTGTTTTCAGGTCTTCTAGAAATTGATTTTTACTTAGGAAATTTCAGCCTATCCATTACACACTGTATTGACAAAAGTCACCGGACACCTAGAAGATAAACACAACATATCATTTATTGGCATGCATTAGTACGGTGTCGGTCCACCTTTGGCCTTAATGCAGGCTCTGACCCTTTGAGACATGCTTTCGACAGGGTTTTGGAACACAGCGATAGGTATGCGCTTCCATTCAGTACATAATGCTGTCGCTAACTGTTGCTTAGTAGTAGGCCTTGGTTCCAAACTTCTTATGAGGCGCTCTAATGCATCCCATAGGTGCTCTATGGGATTAAGATCAGGACTTTGTGCTGGCCAGTCCATAAATGATACGGAATTATCGTCAAATCACGCTGTAACGGTCCTTGTTTATGACTCGGTGCATTATCCTGCTGGTACCAACAAGGCTCGGTTCCATAGTATTTCCACAGGGCCAATTGGTAAGGCATGGTTGTCCAGAATATCGAGGTAAATGTGCTGGTTAACAGGTTTGTACTCGATAACCACTGGGCCTGGACTATACCACGAAAAACACCCCCACACGAATACACTGCCAGCTCCACACTTGACCGTAGGAACAGTACACTGTGGTAAATGGCGTTTCCCCGGCTTTTCAAATTCTTTATTCTGGTCAAAAATGAAGGGCAATGGTTACATGAGCCTGATCAACACTATGCCAGGAAAATTAACAGATATAATAAATGTATTTATAGAGAGGAAAAGTGCTATGTACATAAGCGGAATGCAAATATATACAATACAAGCAGTCGGAGACAAATAAAGAATAATTACAATAGGCTATGACTGCGCCAGGAAATGAACGAAATCCTGATGTGTATATACATAAGATGAGCACAATTCACAAGATGAGAGTGATACATACATATGGAATGAGTGACAAGAGACCTGGGCAAATACCATGCTAGGAAAATGAACAAAAAGTAATGAATTTATACAGGGAATGAGTATCATATACAGGGTGATCAGAATCGACTGCACAATAAACCTACCGGACGATTCCTCGTGGAGAAAGAAGCCGAAAACCGTTGTTCGATCGGACGTCGCATTCGGAAGATATACGCGCTGAAAGTTTCGTGACGTCACATCCGGTAACGCACATGCCCGTTGAAGAGCGACGTGGAGAGTTATACAGACGCACGTATCACAAGGCAATCAACCCGCTCTGGTAGCGCAGCGATGGCTTCTCATCATTTGTCCGAAAGGGGTCCGGGTTCGAATCCCGGTGAAGCATGGATGTTGTGCTTGTTCTACGACACTGACTCTCTCCCTTCCCTGGAACCAGTGGTCCTAAATTCAGGACGGGAAACTACTTATAGCCCACTGAGTTGCTCACGGTGGTCGTTAAACCTCCAATTAAAAAAAAAAGGAAAAAAAAGGGGGCAATCAACATTTAAAAATGTGGCACGGGGTGGGTATGCAAATTCGAAGGACGTGGTGGCGTGAAAACATTAGTTGTACGCCTGCGCGATACGGCAGGTAGGGATAAAAATGGTTGGCGACGGCAGCAGGCAAACTGATACTGCGTTGGAACATTTGAAAGTAGTGTGTGTAGCGATATGTCGTACAGTTTGAGAGAGTGTTGTGACATGTATGTCCCATTTGGGGAATGCCATGGTTCGGCATTGCGTGCAGTAAGGGCCTACAGCGAGCGATACCCATCACGACGGAACACGGACGCCCAGGTCATACGGCGGCTTGACGCTCGAATGCGCGACACAGGCAATGTCGAACCACGTCCAGGTGTAGACAGTGGCGCTGGACCCTCTGTGAAAACACCATCCCTCGAGGACGCCATACTAGAGTTCATACAGGAGGAGCTAACGACCAGCAGCAGTGCGATCGCGCGACAGTTCGGTGTGCACCAAAGTACCGTACTTGCCGTTCTACACGACGAAGACCTGCATCCATATCACATCACACGGGTGCTAGGCCTATTACCACAGAATTACCCTCGATGACAGGCGTAATGTGAGGGGCTGTTACAGCAAAATGCTGCCGATAATAGTTTCAACTGCCGGATCTTATGGATTGATGAAGCAAGGTTTACACGGCAAAGTATCTGCAACACCCATGATAGCCATGTTTGGGCATTGGACAATCCGCACACAACACGTGAACAAGCTCACCAAGTCCGGTGGGATGTTAATATCTGGTGTGGTATTGTGGGCGATATCCTACTGGGACCATATCTTCTTCCCGAACGTGTCACACCTGCCAACTACATGGTGTTCTTACGTGATGTTCTGCTGGACTTACAAGAAAACGTACCACTGGCTGTTCTCAGTAATATATGGTTCCAGCATGATGGAGCACCGGCGCATTACGCTGCAAATGTTCTCCAGTGGCTGTTTACGGAATATCCCGTTCGATGGCTTGGCCGTGGTGGTCCTGTCGCATGACCCGCTAGATCGCCGGATCTTAACCCATTGAACTTCTTCCTCTGGAGTCATCTAAAGAAACTGGTATATCGATGGCCTGTCAACAGCCTGCACGACCTAGTGGCCACCTTACACGCGGCCCTCACAACTGTAACCCCTGCTATGCTGCAATGCGTGCAGATGTCTATTCCTCGGCGGGATACCGCCTGTTCCTCACTACAAGGTGGTCATTTTGAACACATGTTGTAATCTGACATGAATCCACGTGTTTTATCATTTGTGTTGTAGTGGTACACATCAATAAATTACATGTTTTCTGTCAAAGTGATTGGGTAAGTTATTTCTAATGTCTGTATTCATACCGGATGTGACGTCACGAACTTCCGGCACTTATGTCTCCGGAATGCGACGTCCGATCGGAAAACGGACAACGGTTTTCGGCTTCTTTCTCCACGAGGAATCTTCCGGTAGGTTTGATGTGAGGTGGATTCCGATCACCCTGTATATTATGAGAAGTCTGATTTTTTTCTTAAACACAAACAGTAGCAGACTCTATAAATAATTACAATATGGAGTGACTGTGTCTGGAAATGCATAAAGAATGGATGTGTATATACATGGAACGAACGTATTTACAAGATGAGAATGACAGATAGATACAAAGCGAGTAAAATATGTACAAATAAGATGAAAATATCATACTAGGACAGCACAACGGCTGTAACATGCAGAACCGAAGGGTAAGCTTCGGAGCGGGAGATGTGCAACATTTGCGAATACAATAAAATTAATGTGAACAGGAAATAAAGCACAACACAGCATACAGCTAGGTACAATACAAACTAGAGGTGTCAGGGGTTATATTTACAACATGTGCAAAACATAGTATAGAAAAAACGCAAAAGAGTAAATAAAAGTAATCGCATTGCATAGCACCAGAGTTGAGAACGGGTACAATACAAAATAGGGGTCGGCGATTACACTGTGAGATAAAACTCGAAACTAGGGTTGTATGTACAGCATATGCAAAATACAGATATAAACGATGCAATACAGTAAATGGAAGAAACCGTAATGTACAGCACTAGGGCTTAACGCCGGCATGATGCAAACTTGAGGTCGGCAAAATACACTGTGAGAGGAAACTCTAAATCAGGGATTAACAAACATCATGTGCAAAATACATTGTAGAAATCATGCAAAGCAGTAAATAGAAGAGCATCTCTATGTAAAGCACCAGAGTTTAAAACCCGCACAATACAAACTAGAGGTCGTCGAATACACTGGAAGATGAAACTTACGAGTGCAAAAAAAACGCTTACAAGTATGCAAACAGTGATAAAAAGAAATCGCAACATACAACACCAAGGTTGAAAAGTGAACAATACACAATTGTGACCATCGTATACACAGTAAGGAGAACACAAAAATGGAGTGGTATGTACAATGACTAGACCGCAAGTTCAACAGAAGATAAACAGGACGGTGTCAGAAGCATAGGTACAGCACTGAACCGGAACTAAATCACAATGCAGGCGATACGATTAAAGGTGTTTATACACAAATCTGTAGAAAAACATTGTGAACACTTTGGTGTATATCGGAAAGACACAGGAGACGGGTAGGATGAACCAGAAAGTTCTTCTGGGTTGTTGCAGGCAAGCGGCGAGACGCGTTGCCATCCAGTCGAAGGGGAACCAGGAAAGAGCACAGAGTTCACGAAGGGAGGAGAGTCTCGGAGAGCTGGTGTTTAAATCTGAAGACGGAGGTCGTCAGCAGGCCCGGAAAACCACCGGCAAAGAGGCAACCATACACTCATAAAGTGTGTAATTCGTCCCTCTGCACGGGCGGAGGCAAAGGCAAGGCGCAGACGCGATGTTAGGCGGCGCCGGAATAAAAGACAACGGTCCTCCCCTGCCTGGAAGAAGGATGGCAGGCTAGTGGCAGGTTGAAGTTGGATGTTGAAACAGTAGATTACATGTCGGGCCAGGATGAAAACGTAAGCACACGCATCAGAGAGAGGCACAGGTGGATTGCAGGATCGAAGCAGGGTGCTGAAAGCATGGACTGGTAGATCCTCTCCACATAGATGTTTGACTACGGTAAAGGCCAGATGTTGTAGAGGTAGCAGTACTGGGCAGTGTTGATAAGCATGCTGCACATCGGCTATCGAGGTACAGAAGAAGCAAGTGGAAGAAGTAGCCGGTGTCATTCTGAAGAGTGTGGCTGGAACAGACAGGCGCCGGTGTAGATACTGCCAGTGAACGTTTCGTTCCTGTGGTGATGATAGAGGCGAGGATGCAGTAGACCACACCTTCGGGAGAGCTGCCGTTGGGACATCCGGAAATGAGTGGTGGCGTTTTTAAAGAGGAAGCAAGAAGGAAGTGATATAGAGATTGAACACATAAACTGGAAATAGGAAGAGCGAAGCCCCGAAAGAGGAGAAAGAAAGGGAGAGGAAGTGAGGCGGAAGAAACTGGGAGGAGACCAGACGGGGAGGCAAGGTTAGGGAATAGGGTGACAATTGAAGAGCGGAGTGAGTCATAGAGAGAAAGAGAGGCTGCGGTGCGAGAGAGGAGAGGAGAGAGATCTAAGAAATGCTTCCAGGAGAGGTCAGGAGAAAGGAGGTCGTGGGCAGAAACAATCCCGGCGGGGAGCCAGGAAAGGTCAGAGAAGTAGGGAGCGTTAGGAGGATGGATCGCAGAGGAAAAGAAGAGGGGCTCAGCAAGAAGCTCAGAGTTAGAAGCAGGTGGGGCGCGAAGAAAAGGAAAAGAGCGGAGAAAGGAAAGCACCTCCGCATAAACGAAGGAAAAACCAAAGCGAAGAAAGGGAAAGTTATCCATAAGAAGAAATGTTGTAAAGGTGAAACGGCGGTTGGTCAGTAAAGTCATCACAACCCGTGGAAGAGATGCTGGAGATTTAGAAGCACTGAGGAGGCGTAGTAAGACCACCAGTCTATGAGCCTTGTAGAACAAGCGGACATCAACGAGCGCTATCCCTCCATGAGAGATAGGACGACAGAGAGTGGGAACTTAAACCCATTGATAATGGGTCCAGATAACAGTCGAGATGAGCCGAGTGATTTCCGTGAGAGAGTAGATAGGCATCTGGGCTGCAGACCATACGTGCAGACAGGAGGAAAGAAGGTAGGTGCGAGCCAAGCACACTCTGGTGACATAAGAGGCGTAAAACTGCGCTTGACGCCAGAAGGCTGCCGAGCGAGCAAGGCGATGTCTTAGAACAGGCCAATTGGAATTACGTGCCGCGAGAGTTGCGCCAAGGTGAAAACCAAGGAACTTCTGAGATGCTGCGGTTCAGGAAGCGCCTATTGGGGCATCCGTCCGGGTAGTCCAGCGACCACACCAGAGGTCGGCACTTTTAGTTGTGTTTAGGGATGCCGCTGAGCAGAAACAGTAAAGCTGACAGAGCTGAGCCAGAATGTAAAACTGGGAGTCCACTCGGATACAAAAGATGGCGTCGTCCGCATAAGTTGAGTAGGTGATGGCAAAGTGCCGCGTACTTGCTGTTAGTGATGGAAGAGCGGCAGGAAAGGTCCGGTGATCGGAGCGCAGAAATGGCTCGAACGCCAGGGCAAATAACTACCCCAGAAAGCGGGCAATCCTGCCGAATGCCACGCAAGAAGGAGATGGGCGCTGTAAGGAAGGTGGCCGTCTTGACCTGGAAGACGGCGTCCTGGTAGAGTGCAAGAATAGAGGTCACAAAGACGGAAGGAAAACCAAAGGCAAGCAGAGTAGCATAATGGAAAGAGTGAGAGATGTTGTCAAACGCGGACCGTTGCTCTAAGTTAAGGAGGGTTAGAGATTCAGATTTAGTCCGGGCTAGGTGTATAAGATCGCAGGAGGAGATTAATGTTAGAAGCAATGGACCGGCCAGGAACCGTGTAGGACTGGTCGGGGGAAAGAAGGAACGGAAGAACCTGGTTAAATCGTGGAGAAAGGAATTTGGTGAAAGGCTTATAGTCAATGTTTAGTAGTGAACTAGGGCGCCAGTTTTCCCAGGTCGAGCAGGACAACCCCCTTGGGAAAAAGCACCACGTGAGCGACAGTGAAACACCTCGGTAGATAAGAGGAAGCAAGAGCAGAAGTAAAAGCAGCAAGAAGGAAAGGGAGAAGAGAGGGGGTAAAGATGTGGTAAAAGGGAAGAGGGAGGCCATCAGGACCGGGGACGGCCCGTGCATTTAGAGAGGCGTTAGTGGTCCTAAGCTCGGAAGTAGAGATAGGCTGAAGAAGAGAGATAGAAAGATGAGAAGGAACAGTCGGAAAAGACGAGAGTAAAGTGGTTAAGGCAAAAGTGGAAGGTGGAGGGGTATCACTGTATTTGTTGGAAAAAAATGATGTACTTGAGTGCAGACAGCATCCGGATTTGAAGTCACTTGACCAGTAGGTAAACGTAGCACACTGAGACGATTGGAAGAGCGGCGCTTCTCCTCTAACGAGGAAAGAAACTCAAACGAAAAATCTTCGGGAGACAGATGTTGCAGTCGAAGAGGGATAATCGCCTGCCGGGCACGAGGTTCAAGCAGAGCACATAAATCCGCTAAATACGCTGGATAAAGGGGGTGGTTGGCTCCGAGTTGTGTTAGAATCTGACGGATATTGGATTATTCCATCTCACGAAGAGTAGAAGCTGTAAAGGAGCGCTCCTTGAGGAGGTAGAGAAGGTGCGACTTAACAACTTGACATGCAACCAGTAAGTGAGAGCACAGGCTGCAGTATAAATGCCGGGGCGGTAATGTTACAGGAGTTCACGAACCTCGGAACACAGGGCTATGTCATCCAGAAGAGAAGAATCCAACGTCCAGAAGCGAAATCTAGATTTCTGTCGAAAGGAGGTGATGAAGGTGAGTTTGTCTTGTGGTTCAAACTCGGTGAGGAGCCACGAGACGGAGGCGAAATTCTCGATGAGTAGGTGCACAATCCAGGTCTGACTGTAATGTACAGTTAAAGTTTCCGCCGATCACTACGTGATGCCACGGCATGGCAGTTTAAAGAGCTGTACGTAACACCAAAAAGGGTGAAGTATAGTGTGTAGGTGAACACGGGAGGTAGATATTGAAGATCAGGTAAAGAAAAGGTAAGGCGTTGCAGAAAATCACGGCAGAGGTTATGAACTTTGGCAGATGAAATCGCTTGTTAGAACTGGGAACGGAGTCCGGTCGTCAGTCCGCCGACGGTGGAGAGTCGGTAGGCAGGGTAAAACTGATGATCCCACTTACGCCAGCGATGAAAGGGCGTGGTGGGTTGACAGTTTGTCTCTTGTAAGAGAAGGACATCTGCGTGGAGATGATGCAGGTCCTCATGAACAAGCGCATTGCATTCGCCAAACGGGTTCAAAACCCATACAATTCAGAGTCGCTATCCTAAAGGGAATCCGATGGCGGGTGTAAGGATTTTCGACAGCTGTATGCAGGAGTTTGAGCCAGCTGCAGAATTTCTTGTTCCAATCGCCGTCCCCAAAAGTGGAGGGTGACATGGTTTTGAGGTGAGAATGAAACTCTAGTACTTGCGTCAGGATCTCCTGATGGTCGTGTGGGACCTTGCTGAGGAGGTTGCGAGACATATTTTTTCCCGGGGGCCGATGGCAGGGTTGTACAACTCCTCCCCAGGAACAGGCGTCTGTTGGGTGGAAGAACCCGCCAGAAGGTTCTGGAAGTCCTCTAAGGTGATGGGAGCGCCAATGCACTCTTCAGAGTTGTAGTCGATGGAACCGTCCGATGAGGATGCTTGATCCACGGAATGATCACGGCCTCCCTTATAGATAGGAGAGGTGCATGATTTCTTGGCACGTAGGTGACCTTTACTGCGACGCTTAGGCCGAAGAAAAGTGCTCGCAATTCCAATGGCAGGTGGGTTGGGCACTTTGAAGTCATCCGATGGAGCCTCCAGACTTGCTGTGACGGAGGAATGAAGGGTTGCAGTCGTAGAAAGCAAAGCTACAAGCAGGGTGTCGTCGGTGAAGAGGGCATCCGACTTTTGGCCTGGCGACTGGGAAGGCATTAAGCTGGTAGTTGGAATAGGCAACGAAGTCGTTTGTTGACCAATGGCTGTAGGACGACTATTACCAGACGTCCGTTGACCAATGGCTGTAGGATGACTATCGCCAGAAGTCTGCTCTCGTGATTTAGCTGTGCTAGAGGAAGGTGCTGTATGGGAAGGTTTACTAGGAGGAGGAGGTCGTACTGCAGAAGTAGATACAGGATGAGGACAGAGGCTCTGAGTGTGCCCAACGCCCTTACAAGCTGAGCTGATGGTGCCGACTCAATCTTACGGATATGAGGGTCACAGCGCACCGTGAGATTCTTTGGAACTCGCAGCATGAGGGTCACCGCGCACCATGAGATTTCTTGGAACTCGCAGCATGTCGTCCTCAGTGGGAAATATCACCCGTACATTTCGGCAGAAGCCGAGCAGGTATTTATCCTCGGGCGTATCTGGAAATGAGGAATATGTAGTGACGCCGCCCACTGCACGTCCATAGTGGTTAGCAATAGACAGAAGGACATCATCAGTGATTTCAGGTGAAACAGGATAAAAGCTGATAGGAACGGCCATTTGTGAATAAGACGTTGCAATTAAGTGACGAGTGCCAATGATATCCCTTCAGTCCGAACCTTAAGGGCGAAATCCGACGTACACAAATAGGCCACGATGAGGCCTCTTTGTCGCACAATGTAGGTAATAGCATCTTTAGGAAGGACCCGACGTAGGGCAGCGCTGTAGGCTGGAAGCTTGGTGTTGGGAAGGCTCAGAAAAGTAACTCCGAGGCTCACTTTGCGCATGAAGTGCTGGCCTTGAGGGGAGGCTGACGGAATATCCACTGTGATTTCAGTGGCCCCATACTTCGTCGTATACGGGTAGCCAGTAGAAGAGCGCTGTTGGGAACCCACCGACGTAACCGAAGCGACGGCGATATACGCAGGGCCAGGTGCACACCGTAATGACGTCAGATCATTCCGCGGTTGTGTGACGTCCATTGCGTCAATATCAGCTGAAGGGGAAGACAGCGATGCACCGCTCGATGTTGTAGACGGAGGGATGATGTCATCGGGTAAATCAGTGCAGACACGCTGAGGAGAGGAGAGACACGCTGAGGAAAGGAGAGACACGCTGAGGAGAGAGGAGACACGCTGAGGAGAGCAGATACACGCTGAGGAGAGGAGAGACACGCTTAGGAGAGCAGAGACACGCTGAGGAGAGCAAAGGCACGCTGAGGAGAGGAGAGACAACCTGAGGAGAGGAGAGACACGCTGAGGAGAGCAGAGACACGCTGAGGAGAGCAGAGACACGCTGACGAGAGCAGAGATACGTTGAGGAGAGAAGAGACACGCTGAGGAGAGCAGAGACACGCTGAGGAGAGGAGAGACACGCTGAGGAGAGGAAGGGCTAGTAATAGAAGCTGTGTCCATTGGTGTCTGACGCACCGTAGACGAAAGAGCCGGAAAGTTGCTTCCGGTTGTCAGGGCTGGAGCATCGCTCCTGCCGGAAGCCGCCATTTGCAATGGCGATAAGGGTATCTTACCTTTACCGGCTTTTCCAAGAAAGAAAAAAAGAACAGAACTCAAATAAAAAAGCACTTACCGACCTGGTAGGTAGCTAAAAGGAAAGATGTAACGTTCACAGGCAACACACACACACAAAATATCACGTCTGGAACACAGATGAGGGCACCAACAGGGCAAAAAACACGGATCTCACAAAACAAAACACACGAGTGCGTTACCCCGGCTACCGCCATACCCACACACAGCCATCTCCCTGATGGATCGTGTATCTGGATTCATCAATCCATAGGACCCATTTCCATTGATCTTCGGTCCACAGTAAATGTTCTTTACACCATGCTAAACGACTAGTAGTATTCCGAGTGGAGATGCAAGGCTTTTCAGCAGCCGCACGACCACGGTAACCCATGAAATGAAGTTCCCTGCGAATGGTACGTGTACATACCGCGGTCCCAGCATTTTTACTCTCCTGTACATTGAGGTCTTGTTCAGTACTACGTCAATTAGCTGTAATGACTCTCCTGAGGCTTCGACGTCCTCTATCACTGATTTTCTTTGGTCTGCCAGTATGTTTTGCTGCTTCAGGAACGCCATGTGTCTTCCACTTATTCAGTACATCCAAAACAGTTGACTTAGGTATGTTTAAACGCCTCTCGGTTTCTCTTACGGACAACCCACCAATATAACACCCAACAAACTTTTCTTTCTCAAAATCAGTTCTCTCCCGCCTCGACATTTTCACTACACCTTACAGTACGATATGTTCGCGGACAGCTGCAGGCTTGTTTTTATACCGTTTACAGCTGCACCGCGCATCTCAACAACGCAGCGGATCCGTTCATTTGCTTTTGAAGGGGTGTCTGGTGACTTTTGTCAATGTATTGTGTATTGTAGTTGATTTATTTGTTATCGAACCTTAGCAATATTTTGAAAAACTTATCTGTCCATGAAGCTGTGTCCATGGGCAGATAAGAAGCTGTGACCATTGGTATCTGAAAAGTTTATTTGATTCTGGTTTATCATTATACTTTGGTGCGATTCAGCTCCAGTTATAATTACTGATGTGGCTCTACTATACGGTCATCTTGGCTAATAGACAATAAATTGGCTAACATGATCATGAGGAGCCAGCAAGGTTCAGCGATGATATTATAATATCATCGCTGATATTATAATATACACTACTGGCCACCCAAAATGCAACACCAAAAAGGAAGCATCCGATTGGCCTGAAATTCGCAGCATAAGTCGCCCGCGAGAGGACATGCAAGCAATTACCATTGCCGGGCATATGCAAATCATGTGCGCCCGATACGCCACCGAGAAGCACTATAAGAAGGGTGCACAGAAGGCGGGTTGTAAGTAGTGGAAGTGTGTTGTGCTGCCGGACCTATGTGTGGGAAGTTTCCTGATGCCTCGTCGCAGAATACGGCAGTCATTCCTGCACTTTTCGGAGTTCGACAGAGAACGAATAGTGGAGCGGTTTATCGTACCGAGACATCGGCGCCCGTGTGGTACAACATCCAGCCACAGTGAGGCGAGTATGTATTCGGTGGGTGCAGGAGGAACGGACGGACCGACGTGAGCGATTGCCGCAGCCGCGGCACACAACCGAACGTGAGGACCACCATGTTGTGCGGCGGGCATTGACGGCTCGCACCGCCACATCACTAACGTTAGCGCAGGAATTAGGGTGTGTTGCGCAACAACCTGTGTCAGCACGTACCGTTCGACGTCGTCTGCAGGAGCGGGGACTTGTCGCACGGCGCTCATTGTTCCGATTACCATTGACGTTATACCACCGGCGAGTGCATTGGCAGTGGGCCGTTGAACGCCGAACCTGGACTACGGAATGGCAGGACATCGTGTTTTCCGGCGAATCCCGCTTTTGCCTGCAACAGCACGATGGTCGGATCCGCGTGTGGCAGCACCGCGGGGAGAGACTGTATAACGCCTGCATTATGCATCGCCATACCGGTCCGTCGCCTGGCATTATGGTTTGGGGCGCAATTGAATATGACACCTGCACACCTCTGGTACGCATCGCCGGTACACTCAACAGCCACCGCTACATCTCCGACGTTTTGGAGCCTATAGTCCTCCCTTACCTGCAGGACCTGCCAGCGGCCACGTTTCAACAGAACAATGCGCGCCTGAACGTGGCACGCATCGTGCAACAATTCTTCACGGCCCACCAGGTGTCACTCCTGCCGTGCCCCGCGTGTTCTCTCGATATGTCGCCCAGCATCGAACACATCTCGTCGCTGATCGGCAACCGAGTGGCCCGACAAGCACCAACCGCGGCTACGCTTGATGAACTGTGGCAACGTGTTGAAGCAGCCTGGGCCGACATACCCCAAGCCCACATCCAAAGCCTCTTTCGTTCGATGCTGCGGCGTGTAGCGGCCGTTATTGCTAGCCATGGGCGGCCACACAAACTATTGATGTCTGCGTGTTCCGCAAGTCGCACGGGCCTGTAAGCTTAATCGTTTCATCTTTGTATATGTTGTTATGTGTCCAGTAAATCTGGCTTTGCTATCTCGTTCCCTTCTTTGTGTTGCATTTTGGGTGGCCAGTATATTGTTGGACAATAACGATACCAGCAGTGAAGATTACGAGTAAAAAGCGTAGGGGAACTGCGAAGGTTGAGTCTATCATAATAGCATGACATCATGCAAAAGGAAAAAGAAACAAAACGTAACGTAACATAACGTACCTTGATTGCTTAAAAGATGTCGTGTCCAATATCCAATAAAATGATTTAATAAGAATGGACACAAAATGATAACGCAACACTAAGTTGTGGCACAGAAAAAATTATTTGAATGCAGAAACAGATATGAAGGATAATGCTGAGGTTTTTTACATTATTCACGAAGAATGGCTTTAAAAGTCGTCTTTGCTACCGAAAAACTATGCGCACCCTGCCTCTTCCAAAGATGGGGCGATGGTGTTGTACTATCGGAAATCACCCTTGAAAGATGCACGTGGGGGTTGGAGAACCGTCATTGTTGCGGAAAGTTGTCGCTTACCCTTAAGACGATCATAGCTAGATGCATTGCCACAACTGCTCGAACGTCACTGAAGTGATAGCTTCAGGTGCTAGATTATCACTGAGTGAACTGTTTGTGTGTTTGTTAACTGTATTTTAAGGCGCAAAAACCAAGCATGGTAATGTCATAACTAGTCATAACAAGCTTGGGTTTTGCCGACCTGAGGAGTGGACTATCTCAACTGACTATTCGTCTAAGTCTAATGTTGTTAAATCCTTGTCATTGGACTTTATGGCGTCAGGATAATGAACACTGTGTGATTGGCATCAACTAATCGATGCTATTTGAGTTGTAACGTTCAGCCGTCAATTAATTGTTTTAAATGAAATAACTGAACTTACAATTAACCGATGGCCAATGTAGTTCAGCCATCATCACTGGTCGTTGTTCTTCAGCCGTCAAAATGATTTTTACCGGATGAACGGCTGCAAGGTTGTGCTTTATTTAATTTCTTCAACTGACCAGTCGTCATTCGCCAAAGTGAAAGTGATTCAATTTCTGTATGGTTTAACAGAATAATGGGATTAGGAAATCGTTGCATCGTTCGGAATGGGCTGCTTTGAGTGTTTTTCAGGCAACCGACTCCGATGAGGGTAAGATAGTTGTGAATTACTGTACTTCGATTTAGAGTTACGGATTCCAGGGAACTCAAGCCAGGGCCATTGCTAAGGAAAAACAAGAAATAGAGTGGACTTGAGGAATAGAGAGGAATAGAATGGAGGATATCTTCCTTAGATCATTCGCCACTACTCTTCATGTAATTATCCTCGGTGAAGACTTGAAAAACATTTATCAAGGGCTGCCGGTCGATGGAGGAATCAAACGAAACCTTGTAATATCATAATTTATCGAATTAAATTTTATCAAAAATAATATTTACACTAAATATGGGTCCCGCATGAATAAAATATATATAAAGTACTACAATTACCCGCTGTTAGCTCAAACAGTTACTTAAATTCTGTTAATCAAAGTGATTTGTGACAGTGTGTTAGCTCAAGAAATTTGCTGTAATCGTGCGGTATCGTTGGCTTCTATCGCAGCATTTTGTTTATCTCTTCGTTTCCTCCTTCAGTTTGTTGGTTTTGACTCCTTTCGCGCGAAGGTAAGCATACTTTGCATATTTGCGGAATGCTTAATGATGTGTGAGCGTACATTATCTTTTGTCAGGCCTCTGTAGATAAGTGTTGCTTGGAAATAACCATTGGCATGACCTTTAGTCCTTTCCGCTTTCATCGTGTCGACTGTCGACCGCGAGTGTTTACTTGAAGAGACGTGAGCGAGGAATTTTATGTTGTGGAAAAGGGCGATCTTCCAGGCCACTGAAGCATGCGGGAGTAATGCCGCAAAATAATCCTTTATTTGTCGTAATTTCCACGGCATAACTCCACATCTCGACAATGCGCGCAACCTTTTAACCTTTTAATGCTACTTAAAACACAGAACAGCTACTTGCATGCTTTATTTGACATAATATCGTCACAAAGAGATGTAATTCGTTTACAAAGTAGAAAATAAGAATCTTCTTCCTGCCGGCGACAGCGCTTCAAATTTTAAGTAACTGGCGTAACTCTTTCTATTTCTTCTTCCGAAGGAAATATTTAAATCTGAATGCGTTCCAGCTTCAAATTAGATGAAATGCATTCAACATTTATGTTTCAGAAAGTATTCGAAATCATAAACGAATGTACATTAATAATTTCACTGAGTTTGGAAAAGACGGAATGGAGCAATTACAAATAAAGAACAGAACTGTTGCACTTATCAGAGTGCATTCACACCACTTCGTTGTGCTGGTGCCGACGAAACCATCAACGGATCTGCAGCAAAACGCGAAGCAGTACTGTAAAACTTCATAGGGAAATTACCTATACCAGGACCTCACTGCAACCGTTGTGCGTACTTATTCATTCAATTCCAAACTAACGATGTAAAGAAGACGGATTTACGCCTTGCATATTTAAAATTTTATTGCATGTTTGCTTAGGTGTATATACTGCATGTGAAATATGAGGCAAAATTTGGACACAATTTATTTCACTCCACTCAGAAATGAAGAGCTTTCTAAATATTCCGTAAGAAAGTACAGGGACTGGAAAATAGGCGACATATCTTTATTAATAAGGTGTTGGACCACCATTTGCCTTTAATACAGCTTCCAGCCTTCTTGCAATAGAGATTCATTCAGCTTTTGAATAGCCTCCAGTGGGATGTTGTACCATTCGCCAATCATAAGATCAGAGAGTTGCTTTATAGATGTCAGAGGAGGAAATCGTGCTTCTCACTCTGCTCTCCAAAACTTCCCACAGTTTTTCGATGTTATTCAAATCAGGTGATTGAACTGGCTAGACCAGATGTTGAAGTTCCCTTTGGTGGTTCTCAAACCAAGACTGAAGTGTTCTGTCTGTCTGTATGGGTTCATTATCATCTTGAAAAGTGGCACCATTGTTAGAAAACAACATTTGGACCATAGGATGCATCAAATCGCCTAGAATGTCCACATGATCGCTAGTAGTAACTCGACCATGCACCGTAACAATGGAGTCAGCCGAATACCAAGATACGGCCGCCCGAATCATCACAGACTTATCCCAATGTTTGGCGGTTGGAAGCTGACATTCCGAATCGAAGATTTCCTTTGGGATTCTCCGTACATAAACTGGACCTGCTGTTGGGAATGATGCAAAAATGAAAACTCTTTGGATCATATCACGTTTCTAGTTATCAACTGTTCAGGTTTTAAGCTCATGACACCATCTTTTTCGCATTGTAGCGTTGATTTCTATGATTAAAAGTTAACAATCGCAGCTCTTCCATGGATGTTCAGTATCACACATGGAAAACCTGTTGTGAAGTTCTCTGCCGACTGTTTTCGCCGAAACATAATCTTCCAGGTAGACACTGAGTTGTGCTATCACTTTTGCTGCAGTAGTTCTGTGTTGTTTGGTCACAATCCTTTTAGTATTCGACTGTCTTTCTCCTTCAATCTCAGTTTCTTCCCTCTAGTCTTCTTCACCGATGAAGCCTTGCCATGCTTTTTATGCGCAGTCATAACCGTGGAAACTGTTGCTCTTGAAACAACAAATAATTTGGCTGTCATGATTGCAGATGCCCCAGCTAAACGGGCTCCCACGTTTTGTCCTCTTTGGAAATCTGACAGTTTACCTTTTTCATCGACCGCGCGTACGAACCTCTGCTGAATAGAATTTGTAGTACACTGGCGTACAACTTGGAGAATACGTACAAAGAAAAGGTACACAAAAGATAATCACAGAATTTTCTTTTTTTCAGTGTAGCCTACATGAATAACATTAACCTTTATTATCATGGAGTTCACATTATTTTCCCAATTTCTGTATATTCAATTCAAATGCGATTAATGAAATGGTATTCCAAGCAGGAAAAAAAATTAAAGACTTTAGGAAAATACGTTTCCTAGACCACTTTTAGAAAAAAATAACTTTTTTCAGATGACTATAATGAAAGCTTTTTGTACACATGCAAAAAATTAAAATTAAAATCTAAATTGTCGCAGATGTTTTGAGAACAGGGATAAGAGCGAAGGTATCCAAACGAATGCCTTTATTAAGCATTTAAAAGGGAACAAATGGGGAAAAAAGAAGAAATACAATCAAAATTATTTGCTTTCGCAAAGCTGAGGAATATCTGGTAAAGAGGATTTGAAATTGACTCCGAAGGACTGGGAATCTCAACTCCATGACGATATCCGACAACATCTCCCACAATTTCTACTACAGTCGTGGAAGAAATTAAGACTTGTTTTGGAAAACATGGAGTTTGCTTTTAGCCTAGTAGGACATGGTGTACAATTTATAAAAACTACAAATTCATCCTTTTGTCGTGGATCAGTTAGAAAACTAAATTATTTCCAATTTGCGTGCTGTATAAACTGCTATGCAATTTAGTGAAAAAGAAATGTCCATCTAAGTCATAGCGAAAGTTAATGCCTAAGGCGCAAATGAAGAATTTTGTCTTCGGCAATGGCCTACTCCGCGTCCGCTTGACAGAATATGTAGAAGAGGAAAAATCATTCTTAATACTCTATACATCAAAAACTAAATATGTAGTAGTGTTTGGTCTTCTTTAGGTAAAAACAATTCAGAATTACTTATGAGAAATAGGCATGAGCGTTCTCAAATGATTTATCTTAATAATGATTCCGGATATGACATTTGTGCATAGCGATTTAAATTTATCATTTCTAAAAGTCATATCGAACGTATTTAGTACATAAGTAACCGACCTACATTTCGGAACTCCAATTGTGTGCGTTTATGCTTGAATATGTTTACGGGTTCCACCAGCTGAGACACACACATCTACGAGTATTCGAACGCTACAGATAATTCCGGAGTCTCACTCAGTTTTTAATGTCGCTGTCACGTGTTACAGCAGCAACACGTGACTTCCTCTTTAAAATAAATACACTGCTGGCCACCCAAAATGCAACACCAAGAAGGAGACGAGATAGCAAAACCAGATTTACTGGACACATAACAACAGATGCAAAGATGAAACGATTGAGCTTACAGGCCCGTGCGACTTGCGGAACACGCAGACATAAATAGTTCGTGTGTCCCCAATGAGTAGCAATAACGGCCGCTACACGCCGCGGCATCGAACGAAAAAGGCTTTGGATGTGGGCTTGGGGTATGTCGGTCCAGGCTGCTTCCACACGTTGCCACAGTTCATCAGGCGTAGCCGCTGGTGGTGCTTGCCGTGCCACTCGCTTGCCGATCAGCGACCAGACATGTTCGATGGGCGACATGTCGGGAGAACAGGCGGGCCACGGCAGCAGTGACACCTGGTGGGCCGTGAAGAATTGTTGCACGACGCGTGCCACGTGCGGGCGCGCATTGTCCTGTTGAAACGTGGCCGCTGGCAGGTCCTGCAGGTAAGGGAGGACTACCGGCTCCTAAACATCGGAGATGTAGCGGTAGCTGTTGAGTGTACCGGCGATGCGTACCACAGGGGGCGGGTATCATATCCAATTGCGCCCAAAACCATAACGCCACGCGACGGACCGGTATGGCGATGCATAATGCAGGCGTCATACAGTCTCTCGCCGCGGTGCCGTCAAACGCGGATCCGACCATCGTGGTGTTGCAGACAGAAGCAAGATTCGTCGGAGAAGACAATGTCGTGCCATTCCGTAGTCCAGGTGCGGCGTTCAACGGCCCACTGCCGCCGCACTCGCCGGTGGTGTAACGTCAATGGTAATCGGAGCAATGGGCGCCGTGCGACAAGTCTCCGCTTCTGCAGACGACGTCGAACGGTACGTGCTGACACAGGTTGTTGCGCAACACACCCTAAATCCTGCGCTAACGTTCGTGATGTGGCGGTGCGAGCCGTCAATGCCCGCCGCACAACATGCCTGTTCTCTTGTTCGTTGGTGTGCCGCGGCTGCGGCAATCTTTCACGTCTGTCCGTCCGTCCCTCCTGCACCCACTGAATCCATACTCGCCTCACTGTGGCTGGATGTCGTCCCACACGGGCGCCGATGTCTTGGTACGATAAACCGCTGTCGCGATAAGCCACTATTCGTCCTCTGTCGAACCCCGAAACGTGCTGGAATTACTGCCGTATTCTGCGACGAGGCATCAGGAAGCTTTCCACGCACAGGTCCGGCAGCACAACACACTTCCACTACTTACACTCCACCTTCTGTACACCCTTCTTATAGTGCCTCTCGGTGGCGTGCCGGGCGCACATGATTTGCATATGCCCCGCAATACCAATCGTTTGCATGTGCTCTCGCGGGTGACGCAAGCTGCGAATTTCAGGCCATCAGATGCTTCCTTCTTGGTGTTGCATTTTGGGTGGCCAGCAGTGTAGCTTAGTTAATGCCCAATTCAAATGTTCAGTATGAATGCATCTAAGAGGTAATGTTTCTACAGGCAGAAAGTGTATGTCACTTTTGTATGTATGTCGTTTTGCAAGCTTTTCATACTGCAACTAATTAAATATTTTATCGACTTTGGCAATCTTTGTTTATGAAGCCTCCATTAACGGACACCTCCCAACCACGGTTACCTCCAAGCAACGGCAAGTTGTGGTTGGTACAAAACAGCTTGTGACGTGCCTGCATCGCAGGTCACACATGGGATAAAGGCAGATAGCAGCGAGAGCATACGTCCGCGTAGCTCAGTTGGGAGAGCTACTTATTCGGGAATGAGTGGACCCGGGTTTGATGCCCGGCGTGGTCGAAAATGACGTAGAAATTTACTTCGTGTTATTGGCGCCCGAACTTCACCTGGCCGGTAAAGTTCTCGCAATGGTGTGATGTTCTTTCCACACCGCGAGACAAGAAAAATAAGAGGATCCCTTCTTCAGTGCTTCGAAAAATAAATGTGTGTGATGTTACGTTCCACACACCAAATTGACTTGGATTTCTTCCGATGTACGTTCTTCATCGGATGACTGCCTTCAGCAACACGTGGTCGCGGCTGACCCGTGGCCCATGCCCCCAGCCCTCTTTCGGGGGAAGGGGGATTGATGTGCCTGCACCGCAGGACGCACATGAGATAAAGGCAGATAGCAGCGAGAGCATACGTCCGCGTATCTCAGTTGGGAGAGAGACTTATTCCGCAATGAGGGAACCCGAGTTCGATGTTCGGCGTGGACAAAAATGACGGAGAAATTTGCTTCGTTATAAGCTTCCGTAGAATTAACATTAATGACACCTCCGAACAACGAAGCCTCTTAACAGCGGACAACCGGATCAGTCACGAAGAAGATCTAACAGGCACATCCTCCCTTATTGCTTTAATGAGACGGATAAAATAAAAACAAAAAATGTTCCATAACGCAATCCGGGCAGGAAGGATTGCGTTATGTCAGATACAATGGGTGCTTAAGTGAAAATTAAAGGAGTTACGTGCATGTTTCAGTACCCCCATGGCCTGCGGTTGAACGTTTGTGGCGGTATCCCTTGGTTTGGTCGATGTGGCTTCTGTTCCTGCTTTCGGGGTGGCCGCCTAACTGCGTACCTATACTTCAGTGTCTAATAATCTTTTCCTTCCTTATAGTGTACCTTAAACCTAATCCCCTAACTTTGTCTTCCTAAAGTCTGTTTAAGAACAGACGTCAGAAACTGATTTTCTAAAATCCACTATACTGTAATTTATATATTAAATTACTATACTGAGTTTTATTCAGCACCCAGCGTTTAGAGGAATCACTGAAACTTTTATCTTTGTACACAAGTTTCATACACGTGTTGTGCTGTTGCACAAACACAAAGGTCTAGCAAAGTTAACTTAGGCCTAACCTTCGAACAACGGCCGCCTCCCAACAACAATCACTTTTCTCTGGTCAAGCAGTGACCTCTGTTCGGAGGTTTCACTGTACTAGTTTTAAAGAAATCATCAGCACCCTATTATTTTTCTTTAAAAAAAATCAAGTTTGATTATGCGGTCTACTTTTGTTGGTTCGTAAGAATGCATCCGTTTGCTAACTGAGAGTTTCACAATGCGACAAGACATACTTATAAATCTTGCAATGGTGCATTTTGTCGAACTTTGCTGTTTTGCTTCTCTACCTAGTTTTGTGACTTATTAAACATGAATATTGAAGGTCTCGGCAGAATAATGTAAACTGCTTTTGGTAGAACCAAATTACAAGCCTTCAAAATTTAAGGTTCATATTTCGTTTGAATTCCATTTCTTTCTCCTTTGTGAATGTCAAATGTCTGGTTCAATTTCAGATATGTATTTTGTAACAGTGCTTGTGCGTTCTCTTCCTTTCTCTTTCTCTTTAAAAATCAGTCCGACATTCTCCTTCTGAAAGTACTTTTTTTTGCTTTATCGGATTTTGAAAGCTAAAATTTTCAATGTAAATCTATTACTTATTCATATAAACATTTCGCAATGAATATGAGTCTCTACCTATGTGACGTCACAGAGATAAAACACAAGGAAGTAAGGATGGAGTCTTGAAATCTCCAGATATATTAAAATAAACGGCATTTAAGTTTTGTGCCAAATAATCCGGACAAACGTAAAATCTCCAAAAATTCTAACCAACTGCATTATTTCTCATTCTTTTATCTTGCCTCAACTGAAAACACAGCCATTCAAGCAAAATCTTTTAATATTCGAGAATTTTGCAAAAATATCTTAGACAAATTGCTTATGTTTGAGAAGAGTATTCAATCTGGTCAAAAGAAACTGGTAGGTAAGTTTGTTGCGCAGTCGCTTTTTGATAAATCTGACGTTTCTTCGAAGTGGAATTTTTGTAAGACTAATAATTTCACTTAAATTTCGATCTTATTAATTAAACAGTGAAATAGTTTATTTTTCGAAGAAGAATAAAGCTGTTAATTTTCAAAACTTTAAATGATACGCGACAATATGAGCACGAACGCAACGCCAATTTCAACAGTGTTTGTTTCATAAAAAACGTTGCGTATATAATAACGCAGTTACAGCATCGAATCTCAGTCATAAAAACGAAATAATAATACTGGAAAAGTAATAAGACAACGCGACACGTTATTATTAAACTCTACATTCCAATATTAAAATAGGCTCTTAATAACTGTGGCGGTGAAAAAAGCGTCAAAATAAGCAGAAAAAAATATACGCTTAGCATGATTAGACAGCATGATAGCATGTCTAATAGCTTTTGTATTATTTCAAATGAGACAGGAGGCATCAATAAAGCCATAAATGACTTTAATGATAATAGTACAAGGACAGATCGTAAAAAATGGAATAAAATGTGAGAAACGCGTACGCTACGTCGGATGCAATTTTCAGAAAAGTGAAAAGACAGAAGAAAAACGTTATTTCAATTGCCTGGAACAAATATTAAGAGTAAGGAAAACATGGAATTACTTACATTAGACCGTAATGTTCAACGATCCTGAGTTGCTTTTTGGAAAAATATATGATACATCCAGATGCGACATTCCCATTTCTGTCCAAAGAAGAATTTCAATCAATGTATGCTTCTAGTACTATCATACACAGGAGACGGCAGTAGTCAAGTACCAGAGGTACGCTAAGCGTAATGTGATCCAAAATGCACCGTTGCATACGAAAAAACGAAATTTATGAAGAACAATACAAGATGCTTCACTCGCTAGAGATCCCAGAATTTTGTTTATAACTTAAATAACAGTCAGTATATTTTAATGGACTTCATATGAATTAAGACAATGTCACAACATGTAAGGAAACCGGCTGCGGCCTGCATCCAACGCGGCTCTTCAAGTTTTTCTGCATCATATCTAGAGACACGGCCTCAATCTTCTTTCGAATGTTTTATTACAGTGCGTCGATTACTCGTGGCTTGTTGTTGTACACATTACCTTCCAAAACGTTTCATAGGAAAATAGCAGACGGTGTTAAATCTGACGGTGCCAAGTTGCGCCGTCTTGTTGGAAGTATATCGTAGAAAGCTCCTCATCGTCGAATTGATTAACGAAAACTTTGGCCAAGTACACTAAGGTTGTCACTATTTCGTAGAAGAAAATTGGACCTATTATGCTTCGCCGTAACACCGCACGCCAAACACCAACTTTTTGAGCATAACGGTTTCTAATTTTAGTGCGTAAGGATCAGTCTCCACCAACCTTTACCCAAAAACGGGTATTTTGTAAATTTTCGTACTCCGGTAAGAGGAATAACGCCACATGTCATCCATTATTCCTAAATTTCCGGCAAGGAATCTCTGGAACAAACGGCATTGGTCAAGTACCAGAGGCGTAGGTCAAGTACCTGGGGCAAGTTCAAGAGAAGCCGCGAAATTCGCTGCTTACAATCTGAAAGAACTGGAATTGAAACTTTTGCACCAGTTTCTGGTACAGTTTTTTCACGCTATACTTTGCGATTTATCCATTTATAGGGTTTACTCATAATATGTTTCGCCAATCTTGATAGCTTAAATTTCAATTTCTTCCTCAAAATGCTCAGGAGATGTTAGTTGCTCACATTCAGAAATGAAAGCGCGGATATACTTACATTACAAGATAAGGCTGTTCACATTGTTGAAGATTCTGTGTGGTCTATTCGATCATCACTGTGACTGCGAACCACGACTGCCGGCTGCATTTGTGGTATCGAAGCTCTAAATTTTCGGAAGCAGTTGGGAAAAGCTGTTGGAAATATTATTATTATTATTATTATTATTATTATTATTATTATTATTATTATATATACACACAATCGAGTCACATTATTGTGACCACATCCTACTGTTGGTGTCTACAGCGCGTAGCCAATGATAGAAGGCACGTGTCGTGAGCTGGCTTAGAGGGTGTAAGGAGTGCTGTAGGCATTCTAAAAACGTATCACTCGTTGCTGTCATTGATAAAAGAAGCGATTTATCCGATTTGCAAAAAGGAATGATTATCAGCTTTCGGGCCAAGGGTGACAGTGTTTCTGAAACAGCACAGTTTGTGAACTAGTCGCGTGCTGCTGTGGTTAAAGTGTATGTATCGTAATTGGAGAAATAGCACCATTGCAAGTACGCGATATAGAAACTGCGGAGCACCACGTGCCATTGATGTGAGAGGTGAATGTCGGGTTCCAAGGTGAGTGACAGCCGATCGACACGCTACATTGCAGCAACTCACTGGCGGACTGAACCAGGGGGCTACCGGAAGTGTGCCTAATGCGACTGTTCAGCGAACCCTACTTCGTATGGGGCTCCTATGCAGACGGATGGTTACTGCACCTATGCTAACGAAGTTGCATCTTCAGAAAAGACTTACATTTGTACGGCAGTATTGGAATTGGACCTCCGGTGATTGGCAAAGGATTGCCTTCTCCAATGAGTCACGTTTTCTGCTCTTCGCTTCATCGAACGGATGGACGTTGGCGTATAAGGCGAGAAACATCGGAGAACAAACACTTTTCAACCATTGCTGGAAGAACACAAGCTGCTGGGGGCAGCGTTATGGTCTGGGGAATGTTTTCGAAGCATTCTTTGAGTTCACTCATACCTGTGGAAGGCACTATGGACCGAATTCGTTATGAACCCAACCTGGAAAACCACGTACACCCATACATGCTGATTGTCTTCTCTGGGGCGGATAGGATCTTCCACCACGACAATGTGAAGTGTCACACAGCTAGAGATGTCCGAGAGTGGTTGGAAGAGCACGATGAAGACTTCAAAGTATTGCCCTGCCCTCTTAATTCCCCACACTTAAACCCAATTCAGCATCTGTAGGACCACCTCGATCGTGTTGTTCGCTCTATGGATCCTTCTCCGCACATCATATAGCAGCTGTCAGATGCACTGCAGACAGCATAGCTCCACATACCTGTGAACACCTTCTAGCACCTGATTGAGTAACTCCCAATCCGTCTAGCTGCTGTCCGCGCTGCACACGGCGGTTGCTTTGGATATTTGCGGGTGGCCACAATAATGTGACTCGACCGTGTATATATATATATCATCATCATCATCATTGTCAACCATTATCAATCCACTGCTGGACGAAGGTCTCCCAAGTTTCCTCCACAACGGTCTGTCTTGTGCCAGTCTCCTCCATGTCACTCCCGCATATTTACGAATTTCATCCACCCATCTCCCATGTGGTCTTTTTCTGGGTCTTTTCCTGTCCCTTGGAATCCAATCTAAAATTTCGGCTGTCCATCTATGGTCTGTCCTTCTGGCAGTATGTCCAGCCCATTGCCATTTCAGGGATTTAACTCTGATCATGATGTCTTCCACTCTCGTCATTTTTCGGATCCACGAGTTCCTCTTCTTATCTCTCCTGGTTATACCAAGCATGCACCTCTCCATGCTTCTTTGAGTTGTCTGCAGCCTTTGTATGTCTCTTTTAGTTAAGGTCCACGTCTCTGCACCATACGTAAGCAGTGGAAGGATGCATTGATCAAACACTTTTCTTTTAAGACATAATGGCATATTGCTCTTGAAAATTATGCTGTTTCTTCCAAAAGCTCTCCAGGCAAGTTTTATACGCCGATTAATTTCTTCATCAATGTGACCCTCACTTGATATCTGCTGTCCAAGATAAACATATGTATTTGTTATCACCAGTTTTTCTCCATCAATCGATAAATCTTCATTTCTTGTAAAAGCATTGAACATCACTTTTGTCTTCTGAAAGTTCATTTTTAATCCCACTTCTTTACTCTTGTCAGCAAGTTCCTGGATCATACTCTGCAGCTCTGATGGGGTAGTTGCAAAAATGACTACGTCATCAGCAAAACGAAGGTGGGTTAGATAATCTCCATTAATCTTTATCCCTTTGTTTTCCCAGTTCAGTGATTGAAAGACATTTTCCAATGTGGCATTAAAGAGCTTCGGAGATATGGTGTCACCTTGTCTCACTCCTTTTCCAATTTTTATGTGTGTTGTATTTTCAAACAGCCGAATCTTTGCACTTGCATTTTCATAGATGTTATTAATAATATTAATGTATGCATCTTCAATACCGCAGGATTTCAGAGCCGTGGTAACTGCTGATGGTTTCACCGAATCAAAGGCTTTTTCATAATCGATAAAAGCCATGCACAATGGAAGTTCATATTCCCTCGCTCTTTCAATTAGTTCTCTCAGTACGTGGATATGATCTATTGTGCTGTAGCCACTCCTGAATTCAGCTTGTTCTCTCGGTTGAGCCATGTCCAGTGTTACCTTCAAGCGGTGTGAAAGAACTTTAGTGAAGATTTTATAAACCACTGATAGGAGGCTGATAGGTCTGTAGTTCCTGAGATCCTCAATGTCACCTTTTTTATGTAGCAGGATCATTGTAGCGTTGTTCCAATCCTCAGGAATCTTCCTTCATTAAGGCATCGAGTGAAAATTCGGGCGAGTACTGTTTCAATTTCTCCACTTGCTCCTTGTATGATGTCTATAGTAATTCCATCTTCTCCTGGAGCTTTCCCCCGCTTCATGTTCTTGATTGCATGAGCAACTTCTGCTGGGAGGACTGGAAGAACTCTGGTACCTTTCATGATGTCTGGAGTACATGTATCATCCCTTTCATATAATTTGGAGTAGAAATCTTTCACTCTTGTCAAAATTTCGCCTCTATTTCTTGTTATAGAACCATCTTCTTTTCTCAGAGCCATAATCTGTTTTCTTCCCTTACTGAGATGTCCCTTTGCTATCTTAAGGCTTTGGTTGTTTTGAATTGCTTTCCTCACTAGCTCACAGTTGAATTTCCTTACGTCTTCAGTGATACTTTTTCGTGTTGTCTTGCATAGCTCTATATATTCCACTTTGGAAGTCACATCTTCTTTAGTTGTCCTCATCTCTCTTCTTTTTGCATCAACATTTTGGTTTTTCCTGATAATTTGTTCACATGCAACTTGTTCTTAGACCCAGCTAATTTTGTTGCTGTTTCCATTAGAGCTTTGGTTACTTTTCTGTTAACTTCCGAAATATCCACTTCTTCCGATGTTAGGCCTTCTAAAGCAGAGAATCTGTTCTTCAGTTCCATCTTGAAAGTATTATGGTGTTTTTTAAGGTTGATTATGTCAATACATTTTGTTTGTCTTATGAGCTTGCCACGTTCAAGTTTAGTGTTGAGGTGCATCTTACATCTCACCAATCTATGGTCACTACCTGTGTTGAACTTGTTCAGCACACTGCAGTCTTCTATGACGAATTTTTTGTTACACATAATAAAATCAATTTCACTTGTCGTCCCAATTGGATGTCTCCATGTCCATTTCCTGTGTGGCTTTTTCTTGAAAAAGGAGTTCAAGATGAAAAATCCTTCTGCCTCTGCAAACTCAACGAGAGTATTTCCACGCTGGTTTCTGTTGCCGTGACCGAATTTACCTACTGAAGTTTCATTCTGTTGCCGTTGCCCTATTTTTGCATTGAAATCTCCCATAATTATCTTCAAGTGCTGCTTACCTTTATTATTTAGATGACGAATTTCCTCATAAAATTCTTCAATTTCTTCTTCAGGATGACTTGTGGTGGGTGCATAAGTTTGAATAATCTGAGCCTGGTATCTTCTCGATAGTTGGATAACGAGTCGTGCAGCTCTGTAAGAGGAACTTTCAACTTCTACCACTTTATCCTTCAGTTTCTTGTTTATTATAAATCCAACACCACTAGTTCTGCCAGTATCTGTCCCACGATAATAGAAGAGATGTCCACTTTTCAGTTCAATGAGATCTTCTCCTTTTCTCCTTACCTCACTTAGCCCGACGATGTCCCACTTGATCCTTTGTAGTTCCTCTTCCAATTCAAGAAGCCTTGAATCAGAAGATAGGGAGCGTCCGTTATAGGTAGCCAAGGTCAGCATCAAATGGCAGCCTAGTCCGGTCCTCCGGGGATTCTTAGCACCCTCTGCCTTCATGTCGCACTGGCCGCTGCCTTGGCCAGGTACATTCCAGCTGCCGGAGACTGAGGGCCAAGATTTAAGTTGTAGAGTCATTTTGGAGGTGTTTGGCCATAACTCACCACGCTGGCCAAGCGGGTTGGTGAGTGTGGGATAGCATTTCCTCTGATCCCGATGGTATAGTTATACCGCTATTGGCGGTCGTCAGAGCCCCTTTAGTGGGAACAGGATGCACCACGAGAAGGCGGGGTTGACATTTGTCAAGGAGAATCTGTGATGTTACGCATCACCTGACCTTACATATATATATATATATATATATATATTTCTGACGTTTTTGTGTTTTCAATGTTGCTGCAAAACTAAATATGCAGATAATACTCATAATATATATATATATATATATATTCTATAAAGAAGATACCTAAGCAAAAAAATACAAATATAATTTTGACTCACACCTAGTACAACATAGAAAAGGTTATGTATTTACCTGTGTGAGTAAAAGGAGAAAAGATAAAAAAATAAAATAAAACAACTGAATGTAGAAGGTGTCGAGAATACTGAGCCTTGGCTTTATCAAGGACCAGCAAAAACTCTGCATTTTCTCACTTCCACAAAGACCTAGTTGGAAATGGGTTTCTGCAAGACCATAGATGCAAGTAACATTCCCACCTGAAATAGTTTAAAAAATATATATATGTGTCATGTCCTCCGTAGAGTTGCATGACCTAGCACTAGTTAACAATTTCGCTTGCATCCATTAACCTTCCTGGCCCGACCCATGCTCTTCATCTGTTACTATTAAACAGAGAGAAGAAGATTAAAGAGAACTCAAGCTGTGAGAGTGACATAATAATTAGAAATGATTTTCAGCCATAACGAAATTCCAAGTTCGTTTGAGAGAGAATTTAAACCTGAAAATCAATGCAAAAGAAATCCAAATTTTTACATTGCAATTAAAAAAGGAAATATTAATTTTCAACGAACGGATCTTTGAAAGAAAACTTGAGTCTAAAACCCCCTACTCTACAACTTATGACAGCACGAAAACGAGAATAAGTTAAAGATAATAATTAACTAAAGAAAATTTGTGAAAGTTATATACCTTAAACAGTTAGTTGCAATATGTACAAAGTATTTCAGCAGTGCTTTAAGTGCATAATTAATTAGTTATTAAGAACTTAACTATTTTGAAAAAACAGCGCATAGACAGCGCATAGAAAAGGAACAAGCTTAGCCATCTTCTGTTCCTAGGTACCCCAAAAGACGCTCAAAGTTACAAAGAAAAGAAAGAGTTAAAACCCGCAAAAATGTTAACAGACAAACCAATGCCTAAAAGCTGAAAAGCTAAAAAACGACAGAGAAAAAGTACATGATGTACAAACATTGAACTTATAAAACCTAGAACCCAAAAACAAGGAAGAGAGCTTACCTCTTGTGTGACAAAAACTTTTCTCCTCACAAGAGAAGAACATGGCTGACCTCTTCCGCCACTCCCTAGACGCTGGGGGGCAGTGAGGGTGGGGCTGATGGCCTCCTCATACAGCAAGAAACCAACGCGCGGAGATTTTAACCAGAGAAAAAAAAATATATTAACTTAAGACTGTGGATCTGTATGATCAGAAAGAGCAGAATTAACTCTCCAGAATACATGAGAAATATTATAAAATACACGAGCAGTGTATTTAATAATCTTTGCATGTATTAAATCACCTTAGTGAGCTTCTATAGATTAATCAGAATCTTATTAATTTTAATGTTGGTTTTACTATTTTTAGTATAGCTATCCTGGTGATGAATAACTAGTTTTCTTTTTTATTTGTTTTATTTTCTTTTATAAACAGATTTTTAAGCTTTTTTTGTGATTTTGTTTATATTATTTAATTTTTTGTTTTAATAGGACCGTCATATCCATAGCACTAAGGTTCCTTTAGGTAGTTAATAGGCATCCTCTAGCCAACTTCCTTACGGCTTTGATTGGTCAGAATCATATTATTAACTGTGTAGAAAATTAAAGCAGATCTGCCAACCTTACTCTATTATTCAGAATAATTTTTCTTAAAGTTCGTTTGATGAAAGAAGAAGGAATTTCGTTCTCTAGAAAATTTTCTAATAGTATATTAATGTGGTAATTGAAGTCCAAATTGTTGCTGCAAATTCTTGAAACTCTTAGGACCTGAGAAATTAGTACATTCTCAATTACTTTGGTTGAAATGTTATTATTCCAGTGTAGATATTTAATTACTTTGAAAGGAAAATTAACTCTTTTATCAAAGAGGCTAATAGATGGGTTACCTCTGTTGAGCTCTCTTCCTTGTTTTTGGGTTCTAGGTTTTATAAGTTCAATGTTTGTACATCATGTACTTTTTCTCTGTCGTTTTTTAGCCTTTCAGCTTTTAGGCATTGGTTTGTCTGTTAACATTTTTGCGGGTTTTAACTCTTTCTTTTCTTTGTAACTTTGAGCGTCTTTTTGGGGTACCTAGGAACAGAAGATGGCTAAGCTTGTTCCTTTTCTATGCGCTGTCTATGCGCTGTTTTTTCAAAGTAGTTAAGTTCTTAATAACTAATTAATTATGCACTTAAAGCACTGCTGAAATACTTTGTACATATTGCAACTAACTGTTTAAGGTATATAACTTTCACAAAGTTTTCTTTAGTTAATTATTATCTTTAACTTATTCTCGTTTTCGTGCTGTCATAAGTTGTAGAGTAGGGGGTTTTAGACTCAAGTTTTCTTTCAAAGATCCGTTCGTTGAAAATTAATATTTCCTTTTTTAATTGCAATGTAAAAATTTGGATTTCTTTTGCATTGATTTTCAGGTTTAAATTCTCTCTCAAACGAACTTGGAATTTCGGTATGGCTGAAAATCATTTCTAATTATTATGTCACTCTCACAGCTTGAGTTCTCTTTAATCTTCTTCTCTCTGTTTAATAGTAACAGATGAAGAGCATGGGTCGGGCCAGGAAGGTTAATGGATGCAAGCGAAATTGTTAACTAGTGCTAGGTCATGCAACTCTACGGAGGACATGACACATATATATATTTTTTAAACTATTTTAGGTGGGAATGTTACTTGCATCTATGGCCTTGCAGAAACCCATTTCCAACTAGGTCTTTGTGGAAGTGAGAAAATGCAGAGTTTTTGCTGGTCCTTGATAAAGCCAAGGCTCAGTATTCTCGACACCTTCTACATTCAGTTGTTTTATTTTATTTTTTTATCTTTTCTCCTTTTACTCACCCAGGTAGATACATAACCTTTTCTATGTTGTACTAGGTGTGAGTCAAAATTATATTTGTATTTTTTTGCTTAGGTATCTTCTTTATAGAATGTGAATTCTGAATTTTCAAAACTGCTGCGTTGCGCGTTTTGATTTTCAGGTTATTTTGCAACCTTCGTTTTAAATTCTAAAGTTTTTCCTTAGTCTTCAGTTTTGCTCTTAAGTATATATATATATATATATATATATATATCATTTTAAAGCACATTTCATGCAGAAGCCAAATCAGTTTACAGAATGGGAATATTTTTAACGGAACTCAAGTTTTGAACAGAAATGTGCTGCGAAACAGAAATCATGGTAAAGTAACATGTTCAAATTCAAATATAATTACGTACCTAATATTTCGTTGGGTGACCTTTTGATTTAATAACAGCTGCACACCTGTTGCACATGAAATCAACCAACTTACGCAACATATCGGATAAAATACAGTTGTGCCAAAAGTCAGTAATTGCGTTAATCAGTTCTACTTTATTTGTGGGGTGATGTTCGTGCGCTTTTCTTTTCAGAATGCGCCACAAATTCTCAATCGGGTTCAAGTCTGTCGAATTACCAGGACAAGGAAGAGGTACAACATTGCCTAAAGACGTCACATAAGCTTTAATGATTTTGCACATTGTCATGGGGCCGAATCATCCTGGAAGATGTATGGCTGACCCTGGAACAAATCACGTCCTGAAGGCACCATCTTGTCCTGGAAGATATTTTTGTACACCTGTGTATTAACTGTGCTCTCACACACATGGATTCTGTCCGCCTCCAACAGCAGCAAAACATCCCGAAATCACAACAGTGCGTGGATACTTTCTTGTCTTAAGTGTGCAAGAGCATCGTTATTACGTCAAAACACTCGGCACCCTGGTTCGTTACCGTCGGTGTTCAATTTTGTCTCATCACTAAATAACACTTGACGCCACCTATCAGGATCCCACTCCTTGTGTTCCTTTGCCCATTCTAAACGTTTCTTGCATTGTGCATCGGTTAGCAATGGCTTCTTTATCGCCCTATGATACGTCAGACCCATAGAACGTAACCTGTTCCTCACTTTTCGATGACAAACAGCAGTACCACAGCTCTCCCGCAATTATTTGGCAAGAACTGTTGACGAGACGAACCTGTTTCGCAGACATAACCGTTTCAACGCATTGTTACTTCAGGGAGTTGTTTTCATTTTTCTGCCACATTCACCCAGCCTGCCATTCTTGATTCCACCCATAACACGACAGATAATTAAGTCATTTTATATAAAGTGTAAAATTCGCAGTGCTATATTTTGGATTTCATCAAATATTTCTGGACCAATAAAAGGTTATTGTAAGTCTGACTTCTATATATGTTTCATCTGGCCGCAAGACCTTAATTTGAGCTATTCCGTGCAACTATTGCATCGTATTCTCATTTAGGTTCAACATTTCCTTAGTCATGGCTTTAGACATAGCGTAACCCCAATCTCGCACACAAAAAAGGGTTACGTTATAGTATATATATATATACAGAGTATGGTCCAGTAACTTGCTCACAATAGTGAAGAAGTGGGATTAAAAATGAATTTTCTGAAGACAAAACTCATGTTTGAAGCGTTTTCAAAAAATGAAGATTTTGCGATTGATGGGGAAAAGCTCGAGATAACCGATACCTGTATTTACCTTGGACAACAGATATCAAGCAAGGGTCACATTGATGAGAAAATCAATCGACGTATAAAAGTTGGCCGGAGAGCTTGCTTTTGGAAGAAACAGTACAATTTTCAAGAGCAATATTCCATTATGTCTTAAAAGAAAAGTGTTTAATCAATAGATCCTTCCAGTTCTTACATATGCAGCAGAGACATGGATCTTAACTAAAAAATATATGCGAAGACTGCAGACAACTGAAGGCATCATGGAAAGATGCATAGTTGGTGTAACCAGGAAAGATAGGAAGAAAACCTCTTGAATAAGGAAAATTACAAGAGTGCAAGACATCATGATCAGAGTAAAATCCCTGAAATGGCAATGAGCTGGATAGTTTGCCAGAAGAACGTACAACCGATGGACAACCAAAATTTTAGACTGGATTTCAAGGGACAGGAAAAGACACAGAAGACCACATGGGAGATTTAGGGATGAAATTCGAACGCATGTCTGAGTAACATGGATGAGACAGGCTCAAGACAGACAGTTGTGGAAGAAACTTGGGGAGACCTTCATCAAACAGGGGACAGATAATGTTTGACCATGATGATATATATAGTAGAATCCGATTAATCGGACAGCCGTTTATTTAAGGCAATTCATGGAGAACATCTCAAATTAGCTGTTTGGGATAAAGCTTCTTATATTTGAGGCAGTTGCTTAATTGGGACAAAATGTTCTAGTCCTGATATGTCCCAAGTAACCAAAATCTACAAGTACAGCGCAGAAATGCTTAGTTACGCCTCTGCAAGTTACTTTTGATCATGTGGACCTTTCTATTCGTGTGAAAAGTGACATGGCATGCACGAAGACTGTCTTTCTAGTCATGTGCTTTTGGAACTTCCCATCTCCTGCGCAACTATATTCAAGAACTTGCATGGAGAGGCTGAAAGTTTTGATTTCATATTTTGCACCATTTCTTCTTACATTTTCAGACGACCTCCTGCGTGCACATCCAACAATTTTTTCGTAATTTACAGTTCATTTTTCTCAATTTTTGAAAGATATGTTTTAACAGTAGATGTCAGCCTCGAAATTTTAGAAGAAATTCTCTACCGATCAGTCTCCTCCAATAGTTGCGGATAATGAAAACACTCTCGTCAAGGGTATATCGGTACATGTCCTCTTTGAACGCACAGATCGGGCTTAAATACGACCGACGACTCACACTATTACACTTTACACGAGCAACTAACCTAGTGAGTCGGCTGTGACAGTCACGTGGGGGCATGCTTTCACGGGCATCACACGCTGCCAAGTGAAAGACAGACACCATTGCTGATGTCACCTGAACTGTTTGCCATCGCGTACTTGGAAGCAAATGACCGCCACCCTCAACATAACTGTAGTGTATCCTTTTCATATTTTATTAAAACACATTGATTACTCTCCAAATCATAAACGGAACTTCGGGACCTCTAGCAACTAGTAAACTCTAGTTTGCCTCGAAGGATAAAAAGCAAAATACTTTGACTTGGCAACAAACTAAAACGAAATTCGTATTAACTCACGTCAAACTACTGAAGTGATAATGGAAAGTCATATAGTCAGAATAGAGGATGGATATGTTCTAGGTGAATGACTATATATATCCTTGAACATAACAATTATAGCATAACAGTGGATAACCGAGATAGGGTGAGTGGATGAGATGAAAGTAACTGTAGGGAGAGATTAAGAGCGACAGACAGAGATAAGCATCGAACAGTGTACGTAATCAGGAGTGAAGAAGACATAATACCCAACACATTATTTGATGCAAGCAGTTTCCTCTTTTTATTTTTTTATTTTTTTTCATTTTACTGCTCTGTTTGGCCAGAGAACAAGGTACATTGAAGCAGTGGGAAAAAATTATTCTGTTATCCCAACGGCACTAAAATTTCAAAAACTTCTTTTACCTGCCGAATTTTCAAAGTCAAATTATAGCGGCAACATTACAGATACTTGCCTGCTACTTACAAAGCAACAAGTCATCACATGTTGCACATATTTCAGGCAAAGGAACAAACATTTTATGTACGGTGAAGCAGTTTTGCTGTTATTCTGTTTCCTGCTTCGATCTTCGCTATCAAGAGAAATGCGAAAATATAGAAAGATTTATATTTTTTTGTCATCCGACGTGTTTGTCTATCTGGTTTCTGAAATCTCAAGTACGTAAAGCAGTTAATCAAGTTTCGCTTTAACGGTTTAGAAAGTTTTTCACACGTATTTCTAAGAAGCATCATAACATCGCTCAGTACGCCAAATGCAGCCAGTTTTTCAGTCAATTCTTCTTATTTCTCTTCCTTTATGTTGCACAATATATATTTACTGCCGTTCATTTGTACCAATAAAAATGTGTTGGAAACATGAGCATAAATCACGAGAATGTCCATTTATTAGTACGTTTTCCAGTTGATTTTTTTTTTTAATTGGCTGTAATATTTGTGAATAGTCACATAATGAACTCACTTCCAATGTTATAATCATCGGAAGCAATAATGATTCAGCAATATTTTACCAGCTGAGTCCAACTACTTATTAGCATAGAGAAAGAAAGTAAGAGGTAGCTGTATAGGCCTAAATTATTGTTTTAACAAAAATGAAGCTGAAATGACATAGTAAATTACAAATGCACAGAAATAAAACCTGCTATAGAATGTAATCGTTAGCTGAGACAAATATATACTGCGGTGAATTGAGTCTCGTTAAGACACCAAGTAATAATAATAAAAAAAAAAAGGTATTGATATCAGAGAAGCCTACAGTAAAAAGAGGCGTGGGGGAAAGACTGGCTGGTGTCATGCTGGGAAGCTTTCGTCATGTCGGTCCTCCATAAAAGCGTCTCGCAGTGTCTCTTCATGAAGCAGAAGGGCGTCTTGCATGCTTCATAAAATCCAAAGAGGCGGATCTGTTGGCCGCAGATAAACTCTTGACGGTGTTGAGGGGGTATCATTCAACAACAGGCCCACCCGCGCCTCCTCATTCACACTCCAGTACTGTGAAGTCAATTCCGCGAAAAAGTGGTGGTATTTAAGAGCATGCCTAGCAGGAGCAATATCTCTATGACCTTTTCTACACTTTTTGTAAACGCTGGTACAACACAGCTTTGGATCGTTCTCTTTCTCTTCTTTTTCTACTTCCTCTTTCTCCGCGTTTGCTTTGGAAGCTCTTTCGTCTCTATCCCCAGAGATAAAGTTTAGCTGAGTGTGCAAGATGGAGTTTGCGCACTGCTAGAGGGAGGACGCATGACCTCTTATTTCAGAACGAAATAGTTGTTGCGCATCCCCCCCCCCTTTATAAAACCTTCAAAGGAAAAAGGTAAGAAGGGTCAAAATTATTTATATTTAAGCAGCAGCCGGAGAAAGCAGATCTGAAAAAGTCGGTGCTCTGAGAAGGTTTTTCTAGTGGAACAGAGCCCCAGTACGAAACAAGACTATAAAGCACACTTCATTAGTGTTATTTTCTATATGTGAAATAAATAGATGATTTATGGAAAAGCAGTCTTTTGTAAAAAAAGGAGAGTCATTTTCGTTAAAACAAAATACAAGTAGGAGAGGAACATGTGCTCCAGAACCGTCGAGTAGCGGTGCTATTTGGAAAATCACTTCCCCGCCTAAAAACGCATGGCACAGCTTGGTGTAAAGTTTTACAGTTAACTACGTCACTTGTCTCTGATTCCAAGTCCTCGAAGAACAGAAATTTGTATAAAAGTATTAATGGTTCCTCGCAGTTTTTTTTTCTAAACGGCATGTGAAAACTACAAACAGAATCATAATTTAAGGTAAGAATGATGCTAAAACACGTTAGTAAAATCATGCAATGCATTGATTATGATACGCTTTCCAGCATACCAGGAATCGCGCGCAGACAGAAACTTCTCCTCCCTAACTATTGAACCGTTGAGTATACCTCCGGAACAACATACTAAATTTTTGTTGCAATAGAAGAATTTTTACGTAAGTTATGACGCATAAGGACGATGGAATGGATATCGCTCCTATGTCCTGACCTTTGACTTCATTTCGCCCACCCGTTTTCAATAAGATTCTTCCCCAGGTTGTCCCCTACCACATACTAAAATTTCATCGAAATCGAACAGTTTTTACGTGAGTTATCGTGCAGACAGACAGACAGACAGACGGACAAAGCTGGAGATGCACGCTTCTTCAGCCCACGGTTGGAAAGCGTAAAAAAGAGCAGTGTCGTTCCACGTCAAAAAAACTTTCCACCGTCCCTGCACTATTTCTTACGTTTTTTTCACAAGTAGATATCCCCCCCCCCCCCCCAATGTATATGAAAATCTCCAAAGCTTAATTTCTTTTTGTTCCTGATGGATCAGTAGGTATGAATTTTTGAAATTTCTGAAATCGTGGACAAGACTTTTTGTGCGAAAAAAACCTGAAAATTTCCTTTCCGAAAATAACAGATATTATAAAAAACTTAAAGATTTCGAGTAATTTTTTGTGAGAAATCCAACGGTAGAGGTCAATCTGCTCCAGTTTTTGAGTTACATGCAGTTTTGAAGTATTTTTTTTTTAATTTTAATAATCGATGTTATGCATCACTTAGAAAGTTGAAATAAAAATAAAATAGATAACACTGATTTTTGGTGGCAATGAGCACGTGTTTGAATCTTTTCCGACGTCAATAAAATTTATCAAAGTCATTCAAAGTCAATGTAACCAACCGGTTAGAAACAAATCAACCGGATTTCTAGAATCGATAGAACATCCAGAAATAGAAGCAGCTACTTACTTCTACCAGCGGCTGAAAAGTATGTTACGAAGATTAACAAATGACGCACAGAAAGTTTCTTATATTACAAGGAAGGTATCAGAGACAAAGAGATTTTTAAACCGAACAGTTAAAAGAAGAAATATAGAAGTAAACATGATATAAATCTACACCTTTTAGAGGAATAATTTTGCATAATGGAAAAGTTAAAAATAGACGAAAAGTATTCTGCATGGCCAAAGCTATGCTAAGGAAAAATAGCTTTTCAAATACGTGTGCCGGAAGCAGAAATAATGATAAAAACGTTTGCACTTTTATGACCCCTAGCGGAAAAGTTGTATATTATTTAAAGAGGATAATGCTCCCCATATTTATTGTAGCAAATGGCCAACAGTAAAAATAGAAATTTCTCAATAGGGTTTTTAGAAGAGGAGATACAGTTGCAAACACACCGCGTAGCGACAGAACTCTGAACTACAAAACTGCTCAAATACAAACCTAAACTATTTCACAAGATGAAACGTATCCGGTGTTAAAAGAATGTTTAAAATCGCACATTTAGAAGTAGAGATATTGTGAAAAACACATTAAACATTTTCTCTCCCTAGATGAGAAATCGTGCATTATTTGGGGAAGAAAGTATACCCAAAGGATTTTCATAGTTAATATCTTACCGGATAATAATTATTTCAGTCTGGTTTTTAGTACCGCAGATATTTCTGTAAACGGGAACGTGAACTTAAGCCTCTCGTGGCACACTTGTGCGTTAAGAAAACTTAGAAATTATGTCAGAAACATTTCACACCTGAAGCTCTCTGCAACAAAGAATTTTTTACCAAATCTGACTCTTAAAAGCAAATATATCGACAAAAACAGAACATACACCTACGCCCCCTGGCGGAAAAATTATGCACAGTTTTACGTGGGAGGTATGCTCAAAATGCTTTCCGAGGTGAGTGGTATCGGTCCACGACCGAATTTTTTCAATCGAGTTTCCTGGAACTCACATTTTGCTGCAAATACACCAAAAGCATGGCCGAACCATTCTTTACCAAAACTTAGAAATTATATGCAAAACATTTTCCATCGGTAGCTGTATTCGATGTAGGAAGAATTTTCAAATTGGACTTTTAGAAGCAGAGATATCAGGGAAAACGCAATTTACCTTTACGCCCTCTAAGCAAAAATCTGTGCATTGCTTGAAAAAGAGACTGTAACTAAAATAGTCTTCGATGTAAATGGCATCAAAATGGAAAATATTTTTTAAATCAGAATTTAGTGCAAATATATGGAATAAAATGTATTTTGAATTTGATATCATCTGCATTTACGCCCTTTAGCGGCCAAGTTGTGCATTGGTAAAAAACCAGATTGCAAGGTTTATCATTCCCACATTTCAAGCTTCCCAATGCTAAAAATATTTTTTCAAATCGGACTAACTTGAGAGATATGGTGTCTACAGATAAACGGACGGACGGACAAAATGATGCCATATACACGATCTGTTTTTACAAAAGACATGCTAACAAAGGCTTGAGCTAACAAATGAAGAAAGAAAAACAGCTAGTTTTTGTTTGTGCGCCAAACAATGAATTTTTAAATTCGGCGCATAGTCGTGCATCCATTCAGCACGTTCAATGACAGCGCTTCACTACCATTGAAGCGCTGGCACTGAACGTGCTGTTCTTTGGAAAGAAAACGTACTGGCGTTTAAGACTGACTTCCAGTTGAAATACCTGATTCGCTGGCACCTAATCATCTCATACCGTGTATGGAGGACGTGTTATGTTATACTACTTGGTGCATTTTCGTATAATGAAAGCCTGTGATACCATTTAACATAATTAGCATTGCCTCAGATAATGAAAGCCTGTGATACCATTTATAATTAGCATTGCCTCGTGTAATGAAAGCCTGTGATACCATTTAACATAATTAGCATTTCCTCAGAATAATGAGAAACCTGTGATACCATTTATAATTAGCATTGCCTCAGATAATGAAAGCCTGTGATACCATTTAACATAATTAGCATTTCCTCAGATAATGAAAGCCTGTGATACCATTTATAATTAGCATTGCCTCAGATAATGAAAGCCTGTGATACCATTTAACATAATTAGCATTGGCTCAGATAATGAAAGCCTGTGATACAATTTATAATTAGCATTGCCTCGTATAATAAAGCCTGTGATACCAATTAACATAATTAGCATTGCCTCAGATAATGAAAGCCTGTGATACCATTTATAATTAGCATTGCCTCGTATAATGAAAGCCTGTGATACCATTTAACATAATTAGCATTTCCTCAGATAATGAAAGCCTGTGATACCATTTATAATTAGCATTGCCTCTTATAATGAAAGCCTGTGATACCATTTAACATAATTAGCATTGGCTCAGATAATGAAAGCCTGTGATACAATTTATAATTAGCATTGCCTCGTATAATAAAAGCCTGTGATACCAATTAACATAATTAGCATTGCCTCAGATAATGAAAGCCTGTGATACCATTTATAATTAGCATTGCCTCGTATAATGAAAGCCTGTGATACCATTTAACATAATTAGCATTTCCTCAGATAATGAAAGCCTGTGATACCATTTATAATTAGCATTGCCTCTTATAATGAAAACCTGTGATACCATTTAACATAATTAGCATTTCCTCAGATAATGAAAGCCTGTGATACCATTTATAATTAGCATTGCCTCGGATAATGAAAGCCTGTGATACCATTTAACATAATTAGCATTGCCTCAGGTAATGAAAGCTCAGATACCATTTATAATTAGCATTGCCTCGTATAATGAAAGCCTGTGATACCATTTAACATAATTAGCATTGCCTCAGATAATGAAAGCCTATGATACCATTTATAATTAGCATTGCCTCGTATAATGAAAGCATGTGATACCATTTAACATAATTAGCATTTCCTCAGATAATGAAAGCCTGTGATACCATTTATAATTAGCATTGCCTCGTATAATGAAAGCCTGTGATACCATTTAACATAATTAGTATTGCCTCAGATAATGAAAGCCTGTGATACCATTTGTAATTAGCATTGCCTCGTATAATGAAAGCCGGTGATACCATTTAGCATAATTAGCATTGCCTCAGATAATGAAAGCCTGTGATACCATTTATAATTAGCATTGCCTCGTATAATGAAAGCCTGTGATACCATTTAACATAATTAGCATTTTCTCAGATAATGAAAGCCTGTGATACCATTTATAATTAGCATTGCCTCAGATAATGAAAGCCTGTGATACCATTTAACATAATTAGCATTGCCTCAGATAATGAAAGCCTGTGATACCATTTACAATTAGCATTGCCTCGTATAATGAAAGCCTGTGATACCATTTAACATAATTAGCATTGCCTGAGATAAAGAAATTGGGGGTAAAGTCAAGGTATCTGTAAGGCAAGAGAAAAGTCTGACACCCCCCCCCATTACTTCCTCAGTATCCACCTGCTGTTGAGTAGTGTGATGTTGAGGTAGGGGTCACTTAAATGATCGCTGTGCAGGTAGCCATTTCCCTTACGGAGGGAAACAAATGGCAAACTCGTCATATTGTATTACTAGATTCGAACCTACTCCCTGCAATGGAAAGGATCAAATCTTGCGAAACGGAACACTTAACAGCCGGGCCACAAAAGCTGTAAGGAGCCTAGAAATTTTGGTATTATTTAGCTCAATTCGATATAAAATTAATTTTCCTTTCCGTCGATTATGTAAAAAAATATTAACATACGTTTAGCACACCCGTTAGATAAATTCTATTCCAGTAGTACGTTAAAACTTTCAGGAAAACCTTCGATTAATTTGACGCGTATTTTATTTAAGAAGAATTCTAAGGTTAAGTCGTTTACAAACAGAAATATCTCAGAAAGTATAACAAATTTGATGGTGTCAACTTGTCGGAAAATTGTGAACCAGGAAACTACGAAAAAAATGTAAGCGATGTGTTGATCTTGCTTACCTGTATCCGAGACCAAAACACATCGTCCGTGTGTAAACTGGGATTTGAACCCACATCGAGAAGTGGATAATCTGCTGTTTGAAATGCATGACTCCGAATGCAAGAGTAGTTAAGTGTCCACAAACTGAGAACAGACAAAACAATCAAGTCTCCCTCTTGAAAGCCCCACCAAAAGAAGTTGGTTATTACCTACCCGTGTGTTTCCTCAAAAATGTAAATGATTGGTTCTTCAATGATAAAGAACTATAACGAAGTGAATTTCTCCGTCATTTTTATCCGCGCCAGGATTCGAACCCGGGTCCCCTCATTCCGGAATAAGTTGCTCTACCAATTGAGCTACGCGGACGTTTTATTCTGATTCCTATCTGCCTTTATGTCGTGTGCGTCCTTCTGGCAGGTACGTAACATCTCCTGGCACGTTACATCATCTCCCCCTTATTTTTCTTTTTTTTTTCGAAGTGCTGGAGAAGGGATTCTCTTATTTTTCCTATCTCGCGGTGTGGAAATAACATCACACCAATGCGAGATTTTGAACGGTCGGGTCATCCGGATAGTTCGGGCGCCATTATAACGAAGTGAATTTCTCCGTCATTTTTATCCGCGCCAGGATTCGAACCCGGGTCCCCTCATTCCGGAATAAGTTGCTCTACCAATTGAGCTACGCGGACGTTTTATTCTGATTCCTATCTGCCTTTATGTCGTGTGCGTCCTTCTGGCAGGTACGTCACATCTCCTGGTACGTTACAGAACATTGAGCTGCTTTTTAGTTTCAATAAGACAAATTACGTTGATGCCTATCCATAAAGCATTTTCTTCCTAAAAGACTTCCTTTTCCTTAGCCAATATCTAAAAACAAGTTTAGTAAAAAGGATGTTCAACCTGTCAATCATTACTAGAATGAAGTCCTGTCGATTATACGATCTCGTGATTTCGAAGTGACACGGGAATGAAATCAGGTCTTTCTGAGACAAGATCGCCAGTATCTCTTGTTTTTAATGCGGATTATGCTTAGGTTCAGAAACAGCCTGTGAAGATTACAAATCCGGTCAAAAATTGAGAACTTGAGCCGTGCTGGTAGTAGCTCCAGCATGCTGCGTATTAAGACCAAGATACTTTTTCCTTTCCTGCGGTGGTGAAACTCTGGTGTTCGAAACTTAGCCACTTCGAAACTTATTTTGGATTAAATCATAAAAAAAATCATTAATGAAGACTTTTAAACCAAAAAAAAAACATATTGTCAGAAAAAAAAATAACATATCTCCTTGAAAAAGAAGGCACCGCCAACAAATAAACGAAATGAACAGTGACATTTTGATGTGTAGAATATTTCTGATGTGTTACTTTCATACATGAAACTGGAAGATGGAGCACCAACGTAAACAGATTTCAATTGTGTTTGGTGACAGTAAAAAACATATACTATGAACCATTAAAAAGCTAACAGGAAAACTTGTGGCCAAAATTTCTAAAATCTGCATTTCGTTGAATTCCTGAACTAATGATAAAATACATACGAAATGAATTTAGGAAATATAGAATGTTTAAAAAATTACGAGGATTTGAAATTTAGTTTGACTCTGGACATAAGCGATGTACATTTAGTAAATAACGTAGAAAAGAAAATGCCTCTTGTATTTGGAAAAAGATTGACTACCAGATAATTAGTTTTTTATGCTTATGTATCGATTTTAGTCTTACAGTAAGATTTGGCTTCCGTTGGCAATGTTTTCGTACACGGTAAGATGCATCATTTATAGGTTTTATCATTGTCAGAATTCTGTCGCTTCTATCCACGATCACCAAGCGTAACGTAAATAATTACGATTGTTCTGAGGAATGTAGCTATTTGGGAACCAGCCAATAAATCAGAAGTGCAACAACTTCTAATCTTGACATTTTGCCGACGAAGGACAATAATTTCCGCATAAGTTGGCTGATTGGCATGATTCAGTGGAGCAATATTAACAGTGGCTTACTTTTGCCCTCAGAAGCACGAATAACCGAAAAGATTTATAATTTAAACGAGATGATATCTGTAACAAAGGCTTTTATCTCTCACTCCCTGAAATGTAAGAATTGCATAACAATTTGTTTTCCGTTAATTGAGCAATTGCTTAGTAATTAAAATTAAAAGAAATAAATATGAGGTGCACTAGTGCTTTAATTACACCACGAAATGAAACAATAAGAAAATTAGTCAATATTTCGGTAGATGGCTACCAGATTATGTTCAATCAATATCGCAAAACAGGAATGAGACGACAATCGTAGATCCTGGATCTTATCGTTCAAAAAATGGCTCAGCAAACCAATTAAACAATTTGATATCTTTTTTTTTTCAAGGGTTTTTATGACATACACTTAGTCATTTATATTGTATATAGTTTCAGTGTATCTATGTACACCGATTAAAACAAATTCAGAAATATTTCAGTATCCACAGTGCACAGATAGATGCATGGTAAATTGGTGTGACAGTCGTAGGTGGAAATAATGGCAAAAAAGACAACACACTGAAGAAAAGTGAAGGCAACATTATGGCAACACACGACACTTATTTGTGTAGTTACACATGAATAAATGGAGGAAAGTGATGTGTACTAACCTCTAATAGGAAGTATGCATAACAACCACCGTTGAAACCCTGCACATCGGAACCATCATAAGGATGAGATTTTCTAGCATTTCTTGAGGGATTCATATCATTCCTTGTTGAGGTCCATGCTCACCTGCTGCAGCGTAATGTGAGGGGACTGCCGAGCTGGATGTTCCTTCACACTGTGTGCTATACCGGTGCTCAATGGGGTTGAGATCCAAGGGAGTGCGAAGGCCAGTTCATATACTCGTTTCCTTCTTCTTGAAGCATTTTTTTCACAGTTGGGTTTGATGCAGGCAAACGCTGCCGTTAAAGAAAAAAAAGGGGGAACGTATCTCGAACTGCTGCAAAATACAGCACAGCTATAAGTCACAGGAACTCAACTCGATATCCGACCTCCATCAGATGAGCATTCCGAATGACGTAGCGGTCTGTATGACAGCCAATGCTGATGCACGCCCACACGAGAGCATTGAGGGCATGTCTTTTCTGCATGACGGTTGGATTATTCCATGTTCGTCGTTCACACCAGGGAAGAACACGACAATTATCGACCTGCAAGCTGAACCGCGATTCATCCATAAAAAGAGCAAAGTGACATTGTTCACTGTTCCAACCGCGATAGTCTACAGCCAACTTTGAAAGGACTCTTCGGTGGAGTTTATTGCGTATGTTCTGTGTGTACGTATCGTCCTGTGACTGCACTAACCTGACGTTGCAGTTCAGTTACATTTCGTCGGCCACTCCTACGATCAGGTAAATTCAAATACTGAAAATGTCCATCCAGAAAGATTGGAACAAATGAGCCGAAAATTGCAACAGACTTGGAATATGTGGTGGGCTAATTTGCAAGGCAGTTCATGAGTCTGAAATGCAACAAGAGAAGAACACGTGACAGCAGTTGATACCTTCTGTGACCATCATGTGTACTATGCAATCAGATCCACGGCGCGTCATGGAGTAATATAGCCAGTAATACTGGTTCCTAGGGCATTTAGGAACACGCAACGTTCATACTGTCTCGTAATTCAGCAGTATTCCGAGGCGGCAAGTGAAGCTTGCAAGGATTGTCCATTGAGGTCCCACATATGCTATGCTCAATGGTTAATAGATCTGGATATTTCGCTGGCCGCGAAGGCATATGAACCCCATGTAGGCACCTCATGAGATGTTTCCGGTGTGTTGCCGCGAGTTAATTTGCTGAATATACCACTCAGAAATGGCGAAAACTCAGAGATAGCAAAAACACGAGTTGTAAAGCGTCGCCCACGTACCACTGGACTTTAACCTTGCCCAATACGCGTAACAGAGGTGAAAAGATATCGAAACAAATGGCACCCCGCAGGAGGATGCTTGGTTGGACAGCAGTGTTCTTCTCGAAGACCAAAGCTGGATTCTCCCTGCGGCTTCATCGTCGCAAAACACGGACTAGATGGTCGTCGGCGAAGAGAAAGAACCGGGGCTCATGACTGAACACGACATGGTACCATTCATGTCGCGACGTCGCTCAGCTACGACATCACTCAAGCCGAGCTCGGCGATAACGTAAGGTCAACGACAGTCGACGTAATAGGTGCCGGTAGCACAGACCAGCCTCCGTTAATCTTCGGTTCACAATCAGAGTCATGACGGGGATGTCCCCTGCAGCATGTCGAATTCTCACTGAAGTAGCTAGTGGCTCCGCAATTGTCTGGTGATGAATACGCGGATCGATGCCAACTGACGTCCGCCTTACTGCACCGATCCGGCTGCGTCATCTAGTGTTGTCTTTTTGCAATCACTGCTGCCGACAACATCTAGCTGTTCAGGCATTACGATGCACGATGCACATGCTCCGCGATTTTTCGAATCGACTAACTAGCTTCACGTAGACCCACGATCCTGCCTCCTTCTAACGCGTGCAGCTGATAACAGGATTTGTGGTGAGTCCACGACTCCAGCCTTTGGATTTGCTGTAGGAGCCCACAACACGTTGTTCCGCACGACCTGGAACATTTAACAGAACATGGCTTTAGCGGCTGGCTATTTCATCTCTTGCACATCTCACGCGATTGATTACTTATATCCCACTTCCTGCACACACCAACGGATATGCATGCCGATAGGCAGGCTCCTGTGGGTGGGAAAATTTCAATGCCGAGCAGTGTTATTTTCTTTCTCTAGGTGAGGTATTTTCTTCCTTTAGGTAGTTTTCTTTATTTGATTATTTCATTGTTTTTGTCAGGATAACTCTGTTTTAGTAAACAATATTAATAAACTAGAAGCATACGGAAGACTATTTTTGCTGCCTATAAAAGGTAGAGATGATCAAGATTTTCAGATTTTTTGTAATAAAAAATGTGTATTCTTTTTAGGTAACTTTATCAAATAACGTAGTTTAAAAAGTTCGTGATATTTTCTATCAATGGGTATGTTACTGTTTTGTTGAATGGCATAACGAAATTTCACTGAATCATACGGAATTATGGTCGAAAGGACTTCATTATTGGAGAAATTCTTGTGATTAAAAATCTACAGTATGCAAACTGCTTTGGGCTTTTCACATACGCTACAACAGTATATAATGTGTGTGTGTCACTTCACAAACAGGAAAGAGTTTAATTCATATATTCGCAGAGCAAGCGTGTGATTACGCATTGATATTATTATCACTGATTTTTGAGTGTTTTTTTTTTTTTTGTTTTTTGCCAACACAAATTTTCAAGAAAATTCTCTCAATATGTATAAATATGTACCTGACGCTGTTTTAAGATTTTCTTCCCAAGAGGACATGGCAACAATTTTTAGCCGGGATTTTCATACAGCGAATACTCTTCTCCAGTCCGAAGATTTTTATTTTATATGCAGAAGGCTGAGCTTTTAGGCAATTGATTCGGAACCGGGCTGAATGTTTTCAGCTGCATTCTGGGGTAGTGTCGATTCCGTTCATCAGATGAGTGTTTGTCGTAATATCAGGCAAACGATCACGCATGTTTTAGACAAGAACAGGAAATTACACTCAGGAATAAGCTGGCAAGGCAGGTAGAGTTCCGTAGGTACACATTCGGGGAGCGCCCCGATCCACTTTCCTTAAGCAGATCGAGAATTTGCGCAACCTACTGTACTGTCACCTTTAATTAAGCTGCCAACTGTTCTGGAAAGACGGGTAATAACGGCCCATATCGCCGCCGACTTCCGTCTGCCGACGGAAAGCACGCGACAAAAGTTTCCTTTCGCTATACGGCTGCTCCTCGACAAAAACATAAAAATTAGTGACAGCGAGGCGGTGTGACACGTTGTCGCGGAAAATGACGAAGAATTTCGTAAGCGTTTCCAGTTTTCCTGGATTTAGTTCATTTCTTCAATAAAAACTACTTGTACTGCAAAATGGAAGTCTGTTCATGTTTATTATTTTCAGTATACTGCTTTTTTTTTTATTTTATTTTTTAATAACGTTCTGATGTCTTTCTGTAACGAAATATTTCAAAACAATTCATAGATGTAACTTTTTCGTGGAGTGGAAACTATGAGGCTCTGCCTCCTATCCACGTAATCGTCGTTGAACTGGACACTGCACGACACACCAAGAGAAGGAAGAAACCAATTGTCGCTTATTTTCATATGTTTAAGCATCAATTGCAAAAACTTTCTTTTTAAATGGCATTATTTGTTTTATGAAATATAGCATTGATATAAGCGGACTGAAATATTCCTCAAGAAGTCAGGATATACCTTGATAGAGCACAAAACTAACCCAGCAGCAGTTGTGAAACATATTGGTCGAGAGTTAAATCTTCTACTCGTTCCTGGCCGCGGGTGGCCTAGTGGTCAACGTTCGTGACTGCCACGGAGAAGACCTCGGGTTCGATCCCAGGCAGGTGCGAACGCTCAAACCACTAAATATCCGCCGTGCGTCGGATGGGCACGTTAAGCCGTCGGGTCCCGGGTACTGGCCCACCGGTAATAAATAAGGGCGTCTTCCTCTCCCTTTCTACCTCGCTTCCGTTTCACTTTCCTATCAAGCACTCTAGCCCAAATCTCCTAGCTTCTTATTTCTAAGGGTTGTCTAAGACCTGAGGTGTATTTTCTTTCCAAAATAGCGTACAATTTCGTCGCTAGGGGCGCAAATGCTTAATCTGTTTTTCTCAATATAACTGCTTTTACATGTGCGATTTAAAAAATTATTTCAACGTCCGATGCCATATACCTTGTAGAACATTTTAGGGTAGTTCACAGTTTTGTCGGTAGATGGTGTTCGTGCACTTCAGTTTGGAGCTGTACCTCCGCTTCTAAAAACGCTATTGAGAAATTTCTTCTTTACTGTATCCCATTCGCTACAACAGAGAAGTGGAGGATTACCCTCTTTAAATAACGCAAATATTTCCCTCTAGCTTCGTAAAGGTCGGAACATTTTTTTGTTATATCTCTCTGCTCCCGGGAGACGTACTGGAAAAGTTCTTTTCCATTAGCATAGTTTTTTTCCATGGAGAATAATTTTCACCTATTTTCAACTTTTCCGTTATGCAAAAGTTTTCCGCTAGCAAACGTTGACTTATATCATGTTTCCTTCCATATTTCTCCTTTTAACTGTTCGATTTGAAAATCTCTTTGTCTCTGGTACCTATAATGAATTAGTTTTATTTTGCTTTCCGCTAAGCTAATTATAATGAATAAGCTCTTCCTACCAGCTAGCTAATGATATACTTGTACTAAGCTTCAAAATAGTGAATTCAAATGGTTGTTGTTACTAGTTAATTACGAACATGAATAAAGTCTTAACGCTGGTTATTTATGGTAATAAACTAATGTTATAAACCTAACAGCCAGACAGAGGTCTGACAAAAACTATGAATTGAGAAAGACTAACTTACGGCAACTTTTTTATTCGGTACGCTTGATCATCCAAAGCACACACACAACTTGTTTTACAATAATGAAAAATCTCTCCTCATAACAACAAAATCTCTCCTCGTATAACAAACGCTCTCCGTAAACAACAACGCTCTCCGTAAACAACAACGCTCTCTCATAACAACAACAAAAGCTCTCCCTAAGTCTCGATGAACGCGCCTATATACTAGCTACCACCACGTCATGACTTACACTCATTGCCAGATCTCATTCAGCGGGTGAAATAATATTTCGTTCAGTAAGAAGATAATTTACATAGTAAAATAAAATAACCAGAGATAGTAAAATCAAAAGGAAAGTGAATATAGAGTATACGTTACATACCTTGCTTGTACTATGAAGAACTTTTTATTCGCCAATTGTTAATTTTCGTAACATGGTTTTTAGCAGCTGGACGAACAATGTAGATGTTTCTATTTCCGGAAGTTTTATCGATTATTGGAACTGGTCGATTGTTTTCAAAACGGTTCCATTGACTTCGGATAGCTTTCATAAATATAATTCGCGTCAGAACGGATTCAAAAGACGTGCTTTCTACATCCGAAAATTAGGTGTCATCTTTCTTGTTTCTGTGGTGAGTGAAATGACACGAGAATGAGAGGATGTACTGAGACAAACTGTCCTTGTTAACTTGATGCCACGAATGTTCGCAAAATATATAAAAGAGCTGTAGGAGATAATCATTATCGGGTTGGAAAGAAAGCAATGTCCGATGTCGAGGTACTCGAAGTCGAAGCCCAGGATATGGGGTATATTGGGACTGAAATTGCGCAGCACACTGGCATGACATCAGCAGGTAGGGGGCTTAAATCAGTGGCGGTTTACCGTCAGAAAGCGAAAAGTGTAAGCGCCAGTCAACATGGAAGTGTACAAGTAGCACTACACCATTGTATGCTTTATGAGTTTCGTCTCAGTAGCATCCCCGCAAGTGCTGTAAAAAACAGCACCAGTGTGTACCCCAATGCCATATCACATCGCTAGTACTGCCTTTGGCTCGAACGATTTCGACAAAGAAATTTTGACCTGTCAAACTGTTACAATGGCCAAAGACCCACAACAATGGATTTGGACATGCTGAAGACCTCAGTGGAGACCGACCCAGATGTGACCACACGGGAGTTGGCCGAACAGCTAGGGACCACCCTCACGAGCATTATCATGCAATTGCGTCAACTTCGAAGGTGCACAAGAGGAGAGTTTGGTACCTTGTCAACTCACAGTTGAGCAGAAAGCAAATCGCATGAGAACATTCCTTTCCCTGCTTTTACGTGACCAAGTTGAACCGTTTTGGGACCGCATTGTGACACATGACGAGAAATGGGTCCTGTATGATAATGTCAGCGTCCGGAAGCAGAGGTTGGACGCAAAACAGAAGCCCATGACGACTCCTCAAAGGCTGGTTACACTAACGTGAAGTCCTTCTGTCTGTTTGGTGGGATATGCTGGGTGTCGTGTTTTTTTGAGTTGCCGTCGGACAACACCACTATCACAGCCGATGTGTACTGCCATCAGCTTGACTGTTAGCACCCATCGCTCACGTCGGAACGACCAGCACTGTTGAATCGCAGGGCGTCCTCCTACAGCAGGATGGAGCGACACCTCACACAGAACGGGTGACTGTCACAAGATCAATGACCTCGGCTGGGGTCTGCTACCGCACCCAGTCTATTTCCCGGACATTTTCCCAAGCGACTACCACTTTTTCCGGTCGTTGCAGCATTTCCTGGACGGGCAACGGTTCGCCAACCGGGACGATGTCGAACGCGCACTTACTCACTCCTTTGCGTCCAAGCCGCTGCAGTTCCACAGGGAATGTATCCAACAGCTGCCCAGACGATAGGAGCAGGTCGTCGAAAACGATGGCGACTACATTTTGGGCTGATTTGTATTTGTAATACGGTAATTAGCATTTTTCTGTCGCATTGCATTTGCAGATATTACTTTCTTTCCAACCCAATAGTTTCGTAAAGCTACTACGAGCTTCAACTACAGGAAAAAAATAAGATATTGGATTTTTTTTCTATTTTACGTTGCTCGTTCATATAAACCCTCACTGTTCTTCATATTATTAGACTTTCGTGACTGTGTTGTTTGTTCAACAAGTGATTTGGTGAAGGTGACAACTACAAAACATTAAAACACCATAACGAAAAAAATCTTGATGTATTGTATTTCTGTGGATTTCCACTCATTCCTTAGAAGTTGAATAGCAACTTTTTGTTTAACAGCTTGTCTAAATTTGTCATTACGTATTAAAAAGAAAGGCCGTGACGTCATCATCTCTGTCTTTGCGTTTCAGCGGAATTTTTGCTATGGATACTGCTAAAGATGAGGGGAAATTTTACATTTTCATAAAAATGCAGCTTGGTGATCAGGAAAGAAAAACATGGAGATTTATAGCAAGTATGCGGATATCACGACTGCTCATATGTCGCTTTTACAGGAAGGGTGCACAAATATTGAGAAGGACGTCAGAGCCTCGAAGACCTCACTCGTGCCGGAAGGCAGAAGGAGTCAGTGAACGATAGAACCATCGCTGCTGTTCGTGAGCTCATTGTAGAAAACCTACACATCGCTGTGTAAGCGATACGTTTAGATGTCGTAAATCGATTGGCTGCGTGGAACGATTATTCGTCAATATTTAAAGTTCCCCAAGATCTGTCGCAAATGGGTACCCGAAAAACTGACAGAAGATCAAATAAAAGAGATATTGACAATGTTTGAACCTAGTGGCCCAGAACGGTTAAAAACATTATCGCACATGATGACACATAGTTTTATTACTATGCAACCCCCTGAGAAACGACAACTATGCGTGGATTGCAAATGATTATCTGCCTCTCCAAATCCTCTGATAACACTTTCGCTCAAGAAACAGGATGTTTGCGATTTTTATCAATTCCAAAGAAGTAGTCCCCATATGAGCGCTTTACTTGAAGAAATGAAAATAAATAGCCAATACTACAACATAATAGTTTTGGCCAAAATGTTTAAGGAGATAAAGCAGCAGCGTCCAGCAACTGGCGCTTCAAAGGTTTTTCATGACAATACCAGTGTTCACAAAACTCTGCAAGTTTCTGCGTATCTGGAGCATTAAAAATCAAACAACTACTTCCTATTCACCCAATCTTATACCATGCGATTTTTTGGATGTTTCCAAAAATTAAAAAGGAATTTACTAGGAAGTCATTTTAAGGATACAAGGCTTTGTAAAATGCGTTTATTCACACTTGCGGAGTATCTCCCAATACGAGTACCGCCAAACCTTGCAAAATTGGAGTAGACGTTTTTCAAATTTCCCTAGATGCTGGAGGAGAGTATTTTGAAGGACAGGAAAAGTTTTATGGGTATTAGTACAATGTTTTTTGTTCAAGAACTTTTCGAGCAACCCCTAATTTTAACTGTTTCTTTTAATTCGAAAAATAATTCAGGGTGATAAGAATCACCAGAGGACCGGACTAGGCTGCCATCTGATGCTGACCTTGTCAGCATTCAATGGACGATCTTTATCTTCCGATTCAAAGCTCCTTGAAGTGGAGGAGGAACTACAAAAGATCAAGTGGAACATCGTCTGGCTAAGTGAGGTAAGGAGGAAAGGAGAAGATCTCATTCAATTGAAAAGTAGACATTTCTTCTACTATTGCGGGACAAATACTGGCAGAACTAGTGGTGTTGGATTTATAATAAACAAGAAACTGAAGAATAAATATCTAGAAGTTGAACGTTCCTCTGACAGAGCTACACGACTCGTAATCCAACTCTCAAAAAGATGCCAGACTCAGATTATTCAAGCTTACACCCACCACAAGTCATCCTGACGAAGAAATCGAAAAAAATTACGAAGAGATACGGCATTTAAATAACAAGGGCTATCAGCACTTAAAGATCATTATGGGGGATTTCAATGCGAAAATAGGGCAACATCATAAGAACTTTGGTAGATAAATTCGGTTTTAGTAACAGAAGCCAGCGTGGAAATACCATTGTAGTTTGCAGACGCAGAAAGGTTTATCATTAAGAACTTTATCAAAAAAACCACATAGAAAATGAACTTGGAGACATCCCAATGGGACGACAAGTGAAATTGATTTTATTATGCGTAACAAGAAATTCGTCACCGAAGACTGACCATAGAATGGTAATGACCACAGAATGGTGAGATGTAAGATGCACCTCAACACTAAAGTGAAACTTATTAAGCTCATAAATCAAACAAAATGTATTGATATGACTAACCTTAAAAATTATGTACTGATTTTTAAGGTTGGTCATGTTGAATTCTGAACTGGTGGCTTGTGATACGTCTTTTTGCCTGAAAGATTCTCGCCAGTGTCCTCTGATCCATCAACAGTTTTTGTCCACAGGATCGCTATTTGCTAGAAGGTTTTTGCTGTCGTACCAATTATCGTAAACCTTTGCTACGGTTGTGCAGAAAAGCCAGAAAAACGGCCGTTTGAAGGATACTCCAACCAGTACGCCTGGCGCCAAGTTCAAAATCACTCAGATCACTCGTTTTGCCCATTTTGACACTCAGTCGAACGCTGATTGATGCTCAATGAAACAGCCTGCTTGAGTTACATCGCAAACCGCGATGTAAATGTGCTAGAATGAGCCATTTATATGACGAAGGCAGGTACACCTAATAAACTGGCATCTCAGTGTATAATAATTATCCAAATTGTGGACACTTGGAAATTTCCATGTTTTGGGACTTTGCAGGCTTACAGGAAATTTTATGTTTCAATAAATGGAAATACTTATATAACAATTAAGAGAGAATTTAATGCTGAATTCAATATAAAAAACAGAATTCAAATATATTCAGTACAAAAACGTTATGCTGCGAATACTGCAATCGTGATAAATCTGGGCTGCAGTCCAGTAAAATATTATCAGCCACTTACGATTGCAAGGTACTATAATTATTTGGTAGGGTATCATTTATTGTTTAAAACAACAGCACAGCGACATCTCATTAAACCAACAAGTGTTTGAAGCTCTGCCTTCGCTATTACGTGGTGCCAGGAAGCAATTATAGCTTCAATTATTAGGTGTGCAACTTAATTCTCGGCCGCAGGCACGACACGTTGACAGCAAATTGTAGCAAATCGAATACGTACCTAATCAGGAAAATAATCTCCGTCGTATTGGATACATTTGAGCCATCAGTCAGGGAGCTGCCGAATGCCACTGTGGAAGAAAGAGGACTGTTTTGAGTTGATAAAGTCATCGATACTTGTGTGGACCTCCTCGACAGAAGTGAAGTGTATATCACTCAGGTGATGTTGCAGAGAGCAAAAGAGGTGATACTCCGACGGGGCGAAGTCTGGAGAATACGCCGGGTGGGACAAAATCTTCCATTCCAGGTCGGTGATCGTGTTTAAAGTCGTTTTCGCGGTGTGAGGACGCGCGTTATCTTGAAACAACAGGACCGACCTTCTGCCCTTGCCGGTGTATGGCGTTTTTGCCTCCATTGCGTCACTCATACGAATGAGTTACTGACAATAACGATCAGCATTGACCTTTTCACCAGGTTTGAGCAACTCATAGTGTACGACACCGCGCTGATCCCACCATATGCATAGCAACAACTTCCTGGCATGGATATTCGGTTCGGCGGTACTGGTGGTAGGCTGACCTGGATAAACCCACGATTTGTGCCGCTTAGGATTATCGTAGTGAATCCACTTCTCATCAGAGGTCAAAATCGTGTGGAGGAAATCCTTCTTCTTGAATCTGGAGAGCGAGGACACAGCAACATCTTAGCGTCTAGACTTGTTCGCAGCTGTGAGTTGGTGGGGCACCCAACGGCCCTCCTTGTGAATCCGTCCAAGCTTGTGCAGGCGCTTTGCAATGGCTTGCCGTGTTACTCCGAGTTCCTGGGCGAGTTCTGACTGTGTGAGACAGGGGTTCGCGTCCAACAGTGTTTCCAGTTGCTCATCGTCAACTTTCTATGGCTGTCCCGGACGTCCTGTATCACGCAAATCGACATTTCCCTGCTTAAACCGCTGGAACCACTTTTTACACGTACTGTAGGACACAGCAGCTTCACCCAAAGCAGCACAGATCATTTGATGGGCTTTCGCGGCACTTTGATTCAGCTGAAACGCGAACAGGAGACAGTGCCTCAAATGTTGCTTTCACCTTCAAGTTTCATCCCTTCTGTCACTACAGCTGTGAGCGGTTACGGTTGCCTGGAAAGCTGTTGGATGGCGCTGCATTTAGCCATTATCGCACACAGCTATTTGCATTTGCCAACGTTCTATGATCGCTTGCGGTTAGGGGCCGAGAATTAAGTTACACACCTAATAATTGCCTTTTATTTGATGGACGCTTCATTTGTACCAGGTTTTTCAAACGGTGCCAAAAAATTTCCTATCAGGCTCATGTCAGAGCTGTTTCCTGGCCAGGCCAACAATGGAATGCCCTTTGCTGTGAACAACTGTTTTCATATTTGTGCTGTGTGGAAGGGAACTGAATTCTGGTGAAAAAAAAGTCGTGCATTGTCTAAAAAGGGATCCCTGATGAAAGGTAGCAGAGTTGGTTCCAGGATGGTGTCAATGTATTTTCGTCCATTCAGCGTGTCATCGATTACATAAAGCGGCCAACACCATCTGCTGAAACACATGCCGAAATCATAATGTTTGTTGGTGCTTTACATTTGTCACCAAACATCTAGGATGCAGCTCTTCTCTCACTCGACGCCTCATATATTTTCGCCCATCACTACCAAATAAGGATATCCTACTTTCGTCTCTCCAAGTAACTTGCTTCCACTGATCTTCTATCCATTCCATGTGTCCGTTAGACCACTGTAGTCGTTTCTTGCTCTCCTGTAGATTCAAATATGGCTTTTGTTTTCGGGATCCTACCTCTTAATCCCATATCTGATAGTCTTCGTTCTTGAACTGACAGAAATACCAGTTGCACCCAGTTCACCTCTGATGACCTCAGGTGAAATTCTTCTGTCCTTTCTGTCCATGAGGCACAGCCTTTTTATTGTTGTGTTTTCAACAGACTTTGTGCATTTTTCCCGCCTTTTTCTGCTTTTGTTTTCAGTGACTTTGTTTCCTGATAACGTAAACATAACTTTCGTACTCCACATGTCGTCACTGTTCCACCTATTTCCCTTGCAATTTCGGTTTGGGAAAACTCCGATTCACGTAATACAACAATCCGGCTTCTTCTCATGAGTGTCCAGTCAACTCTTTTCTTTGGTGGCATTGACCTATTTATTATATACACTTTACATTTCAAGAAATACTAAAAGTATGTACACAATCTCTAGTTGTGCTTCACTTACACCGATAACCGTCTTTCTCCAACAGAACAAACATCAAAACTGATTTTCCCCAATTGACACATGATGTATCGTAGCTACTCCATTTGATTAGTCCCCAAAACAAGGACTATGATTGCCCAGTAGGGTTTGAACTCACATTCCGCTTCTTAACTGAATCACGCCTGTGTTTGTTTTTTATACAGCATATATTTTAATTCTGTGTGTTGTATGGAATTCAGCATTAAATTTTCTTTCAATTGTTATATAAACATTTGCATTTAGTAAAACATAACATTTCCTATAAGCCTGCAAAGTTGCAAAACATGAAAATTAAAAAAAAAAAAAAAAGAAAAAAAAGTGCCCACACTTTTGGCCACCACTGTAGCTTTCTGGTTTCCAGTTAGCATTTTTTCCCAAGATGGAGCATTTTTCTTTTATTTTGGCGCAGTGTAGCTGTTTGTGAAAGTCAGATTTAAAAAGAAAACTCTTTCCTTGGTAGAAGTGGATCCATGATAAAAATATTTTGTGAGTTTCCAGCTTTGAAATCTTTCCTGGCCATTTTACTCGCATAATTGTATTTTGCGCAGTTTTTCTGATCCTACAAATTGAATTGTAGAAATTCGCTGTTGCTGTAAGAAATTGTTAAAATGGTATAAATTTCGCGATACTCTCCGCTTTTTCAGTAACTGTTTCGCTACTCAGGGCTTAGTCGTAAATTTATTCAAATGTTTCTCCGCTTGGTCGAATTATAAAAATTCCTTTTTCCATCGGAGAAAAACAGACATATCCAATGTTATCTGCATATTTTGAAATTTTCCTTCGCAGCGTTTTGCCTTTACGGACGTTGCACAAAAGAGAAGATCACTATTACCGCAGATTCGATGGCATGTTACTGTCGTTTTCCCGCTTTTCTCTCTGTTTGTCCAAACATAAATCATATGAGACATCTTTGTTTGTTGTCCGAACAGTAGAGATATTCGGTTACAGTACAGCCACAGAAATGAAAGAAAATGGTCGCCAGTTGCTTCGTGCTGTGATAGATGATCCTGAATTGGCAACAGTGGCCTCTGAAACTTGTAAAGTAAGTACAAACTGAACAGACGATAACGCCACTCGGTCTTGATTTTTGATGATATGCATTTTTTCCGACAGTAGTAAAGTAAATCCCAAGAAGACTTCATGTAACAAAAATTGGTAACGGTGCATCATTGTCGGAAATGGGTAACGGTGCATCATTGCCAAAAATGGGTAACGGTGCATCATTGCCAAAAATGGGTAACGGTGCATCATTGTCCAAAATGGGTAACGGTGCATCATTGAAAAAATGGTTAACGCTGCATCATTGTCAAAAATGGTTAACGCTGCATCATTGTCAAAAATGGTTAACGGTGCATCATTGTCAAAAAATGGTAACGGTGCATCATTGCCAAAAATGGGTAACGGTGCATCATTGTCAAAAACGGGTAACGGTGCATCATTGTCAAAAATGGGTAACGGTGCATCATTGTCCAAAATGGGTAACGGTGCATCATTGAAAAAATGGTTAACGCTGCATCATTGTCAAAAATGGTTAACGCTGCATCATTGTCAAAAATGGTTAACGGTGCATCATTGTCAAAAAATGGTAACGGTGCATCATTGCCAAAAATGGGTAACGGTGCATCATTGTCAAAAATGGGTAACGGTGCATCATTGCCAAAAATGGGTAACGGTGCATCATTGTCCAAAATGGGTAACGGTGCATCATTGAAAAAAATGGTTAACGCTGCATCATTGTCAAAAATGGTTAACGCTGCATCATTGTCAAAAATGGTTAACGGTGCATCATTGTCAAAAAATGGTAACGGTGCATCATTGCCAAAAATGGGTAACGGTGCATCATTGTCAAAAATGGGTAACGGTGCATCATTGTCAAAAATGGGTAACGGTGCATCATTGTCAAAAATGGGTAACGGTGCATCGTCATTGTCAAAAATTCATTGTCAAAAATGGGTAACGGTGCATTGTCAAAAATGGGTAACGGTGCATCATTGTCAAAAATGGTTAACGCTGCATCATTGTCAAAAATGGGTAACGGTGCATCATTGTCAAAAATGGTTAACGCTGCATCATTGTCAAAAATGGTTAACGCTGCATCATTGTCAAAAATGGTTAACGGTGCATCATTGTCAAAAAATGGTAACGGTGCATCATTGCCAAAAATGGGTAACGGTGTCATCATTGTCAAAAATGGGTAACGGTGCATCATTGTCAAAAATGGGTAACGGTGCATCATTGTCAAAAATGGTTAACGCTGCATCATTGTCAAAAATGGTTAACGGTGCATCATTGTCAAAAAATGGTAACGGTGCATCATTGCCAAAAATGGGTAACGGTGCATCATTGTCAAAAATGGGTAACGGTGCATCATTGTCAAAAATGGGTAACGGTGCATCATTGTCAAAAATGGTTAACGCTGCATCATTGTCAAAAATGGTTAACGGTGCATCATTGTCAAAAAATGGTAACGGTGCATCATTGCCAAAAATGGGTAACGGTGCATCATTGTCAAAAATGGGTAACGGTGCATCATTGTCAAAAATGGTTAACGGTGCATCATTGTCAAAAAATGGTAACGGTGCATCATTGCCAAAAATGGGTAACGGTGCATCATTGTCAAAAATGGGTAACGGTGCATCATTGTCAAAAATGGGTAACGGTGCATCATTGTCAAAAATGGTAACGGTGCATCATTGTCAAAACCATCAGTGCCGCAGCTGTCCCATGATGTGACACAACAATCGTTAATTTCATTGTTACTCAACAATATATTTTATCAAACTACCACCGAACATTATTTTCTCACGTTTTACATAAACCTTACAATATCTCATTACTATTAGCGCAGATTACGAGAACCTGATGCTAAATGTAATAAAAACCATTACAAATATGCATTTTGATGCTGTGCACCTTTCCCGACAGTCGTAAAGTATGCGTCGTAGCGAAATTTGTTTTGCTCTCGAGTCTTCCTGGAGCTTACCTGCTATTGACGAGAGCTGTAAAATGATGTATAACACGATGGGGTGTAACCTGTAGATATCCTAGACCAAAAGTTACCGGTCCCCCTTACTAACACACTTGCGATTCAGCTTTTTTTACTATCTTGAGGTCATATTTTAAGTTTCGCATGCTCAGATGAACTTTCGTAGCTACATCACATTTCATCGGCGTCAGGGTCGTTTCTTACGTTCGTCTAAATCTGAACAATGCATAATAATAATAAATATTATTTTTTAAGAAGTAAAATCGAAATACTTGCTATTGCCGCAGCCATAGTTCAGTAAATATTTATTTTGATGACTCGTATAACTGCTTTCATTGGTTTTACGAAAATAACATTCATTAATACACATACCTTAGTTCTGCTCAATGTGAGGAATTTGTAAACCTTATTGTTCGTTGTCATGATATAATTCCACTTAGTATGTACCGGATTGGGGTTCGGCGTGTTCGTGAGTGACTCGAATAAACGCAATGTGGTGTACGTAAATAAATGTATACTCTCGAATCACTCGTTTTATTTCATACCCACAAAGATCTTGGCATGCAAAAAATGCATAGCATAAATTATCTACAAAGAGTGCCAGGGTACTCTCCCCATGTTTTCTCACAAAAATCCAATTCGTGTTTTTCACAGGCAGAGCACCTTTGATGACTCTTATGTAAGGGAAAATACCGGAAATATATATCTAAAATTAAAAATTTATATTTATGACTAGGGCATGCGTGTACAAAAACTGCATTTCCCTTTTCTTACAAAAAATATTTTCGTCCGCTCTCTGTATTGGCTGCTTTTATGATAACAAACAAAGTCTTCTGCCAAAGATCATGCGCAGGAGTATGTTAGCAGTTTTAAATTTTAAAATTGTTAATGACTTTTAATACTAAATGAGTCATCCAAAGAATATGCGAAGAAAATAGACACTGATTCTTTTTCATCTCATTTTTCGTGACACGCGAAATGGAAAATACAATCTGAAAATTAATATTTGATAACAAATATTCAAACCACGCAGTATTCCGCAGCTAAATCCGCGTAAAAAAGTTCTTGAAAATATACACTTTTTTTCCTGCAGCGAAAGTGTTTTTGCTCTTGAATTCTTTCATTCTTGCAAATTACTTATTCTTTTGTTTTGAATTCGATTAGCATTTTTACGTTGTTATTTTGTCCAAAGCCTCCTTCCTTGCATTGCGGTGCCGTGAAGGGAAAATATGATGAATATCTTGTTTTCCACTGAGTAATTTCAAATGCACGCAAATTCGCGTGATTTCGCTTTATGAACAAAATATGTTGCATTCTATATGATAAATAATTCAGGTGCTTCAAGCTTGCAGATCTCTACGAAGAGCTATGATTTTTTTACCCTCTTTCTCCCTCTTAAGGACATATTGAACTGATTTGTGTTTGTTACATGATTAAGCGACTTCGAAATACCAGACAGTGCCTGGAGAATGCATCTGCTTGGAAGACTGATTATGATAAATTGTAAATGCATAGGTATGTTTCACTTAGTTCGCAGTTTTCTGTGCATAATTAACAAAAGAAAGAGTAATGTAAGGAATTCAAAAAACACTCGAGATCACTAAGCTAGATATGAAATATTTTTGAAGATAACTTTATTTTAAAATACTTTATACAACAGCAACTACACTCGTAAATGAGTAGTTATAAGCTCTCGGGATGAAGGAAGTCCACGTGTAGAACTGAGAATAGTTCAACAAAGTTTTCGGTTTCCTTGTAAAGCACAAATAAATCTTCTGTCTCTTAGCTCTCTACAAGTTACTACGACCATGACAAATGGCATACAACTGCTTCTATTTTTGAACTTTGCGTAGAGTTCATAACTACGGAAGCTCTCTGTTTCACATTGCACTCGTTTTCTGGTCGATCCTGATTACCTTTAACTGTACCTTAATTCACCCCTTAGCGACCCCTTTAACCGGCGGGAACGAATTAACTCGGGGTTAGCAAAATGGGCCAAGCGTGGACAGGGCCGCCGGAAAACCGGGAGACGTCCCGCTGGGCAGCCATATTTTGGGCCGTTAGGCCTTACGCTAACTCAAGGATAAAAATAAATATATGCTTGCCCTTCAGTTTTCTTGTAGAAAAAAAGCAAATAGTTCTGAAACGATAAAAGTTGCCCACCACTTCGATGGTTTCGAAAAAAAAAAGTACCTAGCAAATGTTACTTGGAGCAAAACCCTGCTTTGGTATACCCCTTCCCCCTTTCTCGAATTTCTAATTTAAGCCCCGTTCCTTTCGGCTGATATCTTTTCAGTACGTTGTTGCCAATTAACAGTTGAATAATCTACACAATCTAATTAAATATGCTATGAATTGTCTAGGACAGAAACTCCAAATTCATTGATTGCTTTAATGCATTGAGGTTCACCTATACGGTAAAAATGTTTGGGTTGCTGCATTTTATATGTACATTCTTTTTATTTTTTGCACGCACCGGATTTACTACACTGCAGGCCACCCAAAATGGAACACCAAGAAGGAAGCATCCGATTGGCCTGAAATTCGCAGCATGCGTCGCACTCGAGAGGACATGCAAACAATTAGCATTGCAGCGCATATGCAAATCATGTGCGCCCGGCACGCCGCCTAGAAGCATTATAAGAAGGGTGCACAAAAGGCGGGGTGTAAGTAGTGGAAGTGTGTTGTGCTGCCGGACCTGTGCGTGGGAAGCTTCCTGATGCCTCGTCGCAGAATACGGCAGTCATTCCAGCACGTTTCGGAGTTCGACAGAGGTCGAATAGTGGCTTATCGCGACAGCAGTTTATCGTACCGAGACTTCGGCACCCGTGTGGTACGACATCGAGCCACAGTGAGGCGAGTATGGATTTGGTGGGTGCAGGAGGGACGGACCGAACGACGTGAGCGATTGCCGCAGCCGGGACACACCACCGAACGAGATGACCGGCATGTTGTGTGGCGGGCCTTGAGGCTCGCACCGCCACATCACGAACGTAAGCGCAGGAATTAGGGTGTGTTGCGCAACAACCTGTGTCAGCACGTACCGTTCGACGTCGTCTGCAGGAGCGGGGACTTGTCGCACGGCGCCCATTGTTCCGATTACCATTGACGGTGCACCACCGGCGAGTGCGGCGGCAGTGGGCCGCTGAACGCCGCACATGGACTACGAAATGGCTCGACATTGTCTTTTCCGACGAATCCCGCTTTTGCCTTCAACACCACGATGGTGGGATCTGCGTGTGGCGGCACCGCGGCGAGAGACTGTATGACGCCTTCATTATGCATTACTATACCGGCCCGTCGTCTGGCGTCATGGTTTGGGGCGCAATTGAATATGACACCCGCACCCCTCTGGTACGCATCGCCGGTACATTCAACAGCCACCGCACCATCTCCGAAGTTTTGGAGCCTGTAGTCCTCCCTTAACTGCAGGACCTGCCAGCGGCCACGTTTCAACAGGACGCGCGCCCGCAAGTGGCACGCATCGTGCAACAATTCTTCACGGCCCACCAGGTGTCAGTGCTGCCGTGACCCGCCTGTTTTCCCGATATGACGCCCATCGAACACGTCTGGTCGCTGATCGGTAACCGAGTGGCCCGGCAAGCACCACCCGTGGCTACGTCTGGTGAATTGTGGCAACGTGTGGAAGCAGTCTAGACCAACATACCCCAAGACCATATCCAAAGCCTCTTTCGTTCGATGCCGCTGCGTGTAGCGGCCGTTATTGCCAGCCATGGGGGCCACACGAACTATTGATGTCTGCGTGTTCCCCAAGTCGCACGGGCCTGTAAGCTCAATCGTTTTATCTTTGTATCTGTTGTTATGTGTTCAGTAAATCTGGCTTTGCTATCTCATGTCCTTCTTGGTGTTGCATTTTGGGTGGCCAGCAGTGTAACGTTGTTTGGGCCTCTCAGTTACACGAATTGTTGAACTGCTGTTCTGGGAAGCCTGTTTCAGCTACAGCAAAAATACTTTTTCAATTTGAAAGTAATTAAATAAAAATTTATTTCCGCGATCTGTAAATTCTCGCGCTTTATAAATCTGCAACGAAATTCTTGAATTTCTAGACATTTTCAATTTTCTCAGGTGATTTTTTTTGTATTTATTTTATTAGTGGTAGGTGAGTCTTGAAAAATGAAATCTGTTTGGCATATTTTGATTTCCGTTCTCACTAAAACCGAGGAAACTGTTACAAATTCTGAATTCAGTTTTCGCAATAAAATTGGTATGACCAAAATAAAGTATTCTACAGTCTCTCTCAGAGAACGTCTGTTGCTTCTCAGCAAAGGAAGTAATTTTCTGCATAACATTTAACTAATTTTCCTGGGTGGCCTCAATGATTCATAGACTTGTGTTTAAAAAAATGTTTAAACAGTGAAAAGTGACGCTGACATAACTTTTTTGAGCTGAGGGGATCTTGATATCTTTTCCCAAACGTGGGTCGCTCCAAATCAACTTCCAGAGCCCTATAAGGATCGCCAGTCCCCCACTGAAATATGCTCGAGCGAATATATTCGCTGTCTAAGAAGTAAGTAGGCCGACCGGAGCTGAAACGAGTAAACTAGCGCTCATCAGAGAGGGTTGCTTTCCCCTTAGCTTTTGTTTTATTCATAGACACTTAGGTTATGATTTACAGCAATTCTTTCGGACTAATTACTTGCTAAAAGGCATATACACTATCTACCAACAAGTAATTGGACACCTGCGATAGCAAAGGAACCTGTGATAGCACCTTCAATAGTTGGTGGAGCCTCCACGAGCGGCGATTACAAGCTGCGACCCTCCGGGGCATACTCTCAACCAGGCGTTGTACGACGGCTAGCGGTATTTTCTTCCACTCGGCTTGGAGAAGACAGGTCAGTTCCTTCACCAATTTCGGACGATGGGGACACCCCTTAAGTTGACGCTCCAACTCGTTCCAGAGGTGCTCGATAGGGTTAAGGTCCGGGCTCTGCGCAGGCCAGTCCATTCGATTAACCCCATTGTCACCATACCAAGCCATGGTGGACCTCGCAACATGACAGGTGGCATTGTCATCCTGAAAGTAACATGGGTCCACTCCGTAAAACTGTCACAACGTAGGAAGCGCATGGTCATCCAAAATTGGTGCAGTAGGTTTCGACGTTGAGCCTACCAGGACTTGCGACCAAGGATCCCGTGCCATACCAGGAGAAACACCCCTAGAGCATAATTCCACAGCCGCCGAACCTCACGGTTGGCACAATACATTCCGGCAGGAGGCGTTCTCCAGGCAGACGCCAAACCCAGACCCTGCCATCCGAACGGTTGAGGGTGAACCTTAACTCGTCGCTCCAAAGAACCTGTTTCCACTGTTCAACGGACCACTGTCGACGTTCTTTGCACCACGTTAGCCGAGCAGCGCTATTGAACTTAGTGATCAAAGGCTTGTGGGCGGCAGCACGTCCATGATGACCGAGCAGATGGGCTTCCTTACGGATGGTATTCATCGAAAGAACACTCCCGGATGCCTGTTGAAACTCCTCGCGGATGTGGCTTATCGATTTGGTGCGGTTCTTCCGAATTTCTCTGGCCAGCACCCGTCGGTCTCTAACTCTCAGTTTTGTGGGTCTGCCGGGTCGGAGCACATTCCGACAGTCACCTCTCATCTTCCACTTGCCAATCACGTAGGCCACTGTCGATTTTGGGTACTTCAACTCGCTGGATATGTCACGTATGGATCGGCCATTTCTGTGATACTTGACGATTACACCTTTCTCGAAATCAGAGAGCTCCGGACTGCGTGGCATCTTGCATGCGACTGGTTGCGTTGTTGTTTCCCACACGATATTTAACGGCGGCGGCCGTGACGTGTATCAGGACCGTAGATATCTTCGATTGAAGGGGTGTCCAATTACTTGTTGGTAGATAGTGTAATATTGGCGAGGAAACTAAAAAAAGTAAGGAGAAGATATGTGAGTCACTTGTTTCTAACCAATGTCATGGTGGCCGTGTCAGTGGGACTAGACCAACATGCCTTATGTCATTGAGCAGAGAATCAAGAAATGCCAAGAGGGAGGTTTTATCACGATTGACAGGTTTATACAATAGCTGGTATTGCTGAGGTGAGAGAGAAAAGGAAATTGTTTTGCCATAGCTTTTGTAAAACCCGTCTGCTATACGAACATTTGAGTTTGTAGAGCGCAGAACATTATGGTCACCTGTTGGTTCAGGTCCATCTGCAGGTTAAAGGATTAAGGGCGGAAAATCAAGCCATATGTCCAAAATGCGCACGCTTTCTTTCGTTTTTATTGAAGAGAAGAATAACATTTCGATTTTTTAATGTTTGACAAAATACTTTACTTGAATTCCGAAGAATTTTGTGCGTTTCTGGGAAAAAATTGTCTGCGTTCTTTTCTTTTTGGAAGCCATAAGTTTTTTTTTACTTTCTTTAAAGCTGCCTCGATCAGGGACGTCGCCAAAGGGGTGGGAGGGTGGGGCTAGAGCCCACCTAGAAATTTCTCTTGCCCACCCTGCCGCCCACCCATTTCAAAATTTGCAAGTCTTCATTTTTTTATTTTTTACTTTGAAATATAATCTGCACTTTGCCAAGGTATAGTGAAACTCGTACTTTTCGTCGTGTAGCCCTACGTATTTTTTCCTAGAAAGTCTATTGTTTACTTCTCCATAGAAAGATTATTATCAAAGTAGTATTCGCAGGGCCATGAAATTTCAATTATTCTTCCAAATCAGTAATTTAAGCCTTTTTTCCATGTTACTAGTATGTCCGAGGGCGAATGAAAAGGGCGGATAGGACTGCTTTGGAATAAGTGAGTGCAAGACAAGGTTGTTGGCTTGACGGAAGGGAGGAGTTCTGTCTACATGTCCATATTTCCTCCCAACCGTAATCAACGAAAACACGTGATTTCAGACCCTTTTCCTAAGCATAAAAGTTTTCATCGCTTAGATGGCGCAATGGTCTAAACCTTGGCTACTGACCATTGGTCCGAGATGGTTCCCAGTTCGAATCATGATGAGGCATGGATATCGTGTTTGTCTTAGGGGACTGCCTCTGTCCCTTCCCTGGAAGCAGTAGGGCTAAATTAGGGACGGACGACTGCTTTTAACCGATCGAGTTGCTCACTGTGGTCATTAACCCCCACCCCAATAAAAAATATCCTTTTTTTTACGCTTTCCAACCGCAGGTTGAAGAAGCGTATATGCGCCAGCTTTGTCCGTCCGTCTGTCCGCACGATAACTGGCGTAAAAATGGTTCGATTTCGATGAAATTATAGTATGTGGTAGGAGACCACCTGGGGACGAACTCTATTGAAAATGGGTGAATTGGGGTCAAAGGTCAGGACATAAGAGCAGGATGCATTCCATTGCCTTTATGCGTCAAATGGTGTCAAAGGTCACGACGTAGGAGCGGGATCCATTCCATTGCACTTATGCGTCATAACTTGCGTAAATATGGTTCGATTTCAAGGAAATGTTACTATGTGGTAGGGGACCGCCTGGGGACGAACCCTATTTAAAATGGGTGAATTGGGGTCAAAGGTCAGGACATAAGAGCAGGATGCATTCCATTGCCTTTATGCGTCATAACGTGCGTAAATTGGTTCGATTTCGATTAAATTTCAGTATGTGGTAGGGGACCACCTGGGGACGAACCCTATTGAAAATGGACGAAATGGGGTCGAAGGTCAGGACATAGGATTGCGATCCATTCCATCGCCCTTATCCCATATTATTAAGGTGGACGTCAAGTAATTTTGCTTCCTATGCTTCCAATGGAAGCACTTTTGTACACATTTCCTTCAAAATTAATGTGTTCCCAAGAATGAAAATTTGAACATCGATTAAAATAACTTCATATTATAACTTGGAATACTTAATATTTTCTAAAACATAACCATGATTATATTAAAAATCAATAACTTTTCCTTTGGTAGTGTTAAAACCAGAAAAGGGATGGCGCGACCTGTACTTTGATGACGTCAGTAGACAAACAAATGTTGGATTGCATAATTATGGTTATGTTTTAGAAAATATTAAGTATTGCAAGTTATAATATGAAGATATTTTAATCGATGTTCAAATTTTCATCCTTGGGAACGCATTAATTGGGAAGAAAATGTGTACAGAAATTTTTCCATTCGAAGTACAGGAAGCAAAATTACTTGAAGTTTACCTTAAAGGAGCAGTTCTTGTATGTATGTAAATTTTATTTTGAAAACGAATCTAAGGATTTTGATGAAAGTCGTTAACCTACCGTTTTCTGGTACTAGAAATCGATTTAGCTTGATCTCGACTTTGGGAAAATTCGTTTAGTGGGTTAAATAACCACCCTGAATTACGACGTTTTTAGTGTAGTGTCATGGCGTCGTCCCTTTAGATGTTGGTGCGCGGTCACGCCATCTGTCTCCTTACGTCGCGCGTTGTGTGTGGATCCTATTAAAGTTTTATGACGTCACACTCTTGCGAGCAGATGGTCGCGATTCCCATCTGCCTCATTACGTCACGCGTTGTGTGCGTATGTTCGCTCACGCGATAACTCGCATAAAAATCGTTCGATTTCTATGAAATTTTAGTATGTGGTAGGGGAATACCTGGGAAGGAACCCTGTTGAAAGTGAACGAAATGGGGTCAAAGGTCAGGACATAGGAGCGGGATCCATTTCATTGCTCTTATGCGTCATAACTAACGTAAAAACGGTTCGATTTCGATTAAGTTTTAGTATATGGTAGGAGACCACCTGGGAACAAACCCCATTGAAAATGGGTGAAATGGGGTCAAAGGTTCAGGACATAGGAGTGGAATCACTTTTATCGCCATTATGTGGCATAACTTACCTTAAAATCTTTCGATTTGGATGAAATGTTAGTATGTTGTAGGGGCCTGCCTGGGAACAAATCCTATTGAAAATGGGCGAAATGGGTCAAAGGTTAAGACACAGAAGCGGGATATATTCCATAGCCCTTATGCATCATAACTTGCGTAAAATTGCTTCGATTGCGACAAAACTTTATCATGTTATTTCGGAGGTATACTGAACCGGTTCTGTTGAATATCATCGAAATGGGATAAAAGGTCAGGGCACAGCAGTGAGATTTATTCCACAGCCATTTTCCTCATGCCTTGAGTAATAACTTGAGTAATGATTTCTAGTATGTTGGAATGCGTATCATAATCAATGCATTGCATGATTTTACTAACTTGTTATAAGTGCGTGCTACTGGTGCTAGTTGCAGTGTGTTATGTATGTTATATGGGTATGTAACTTTCTAGGTTTTACTAATTTTATTAAAAATGGATGGACGGAACATTAACAAAAAAATACCCAAACTTTGAGGGTTTTTTTGTATTCCAAAAAGAGCAAAAACTTCAAGACGGTTAAAATATTAATGAATGTGTATCAACGGAGGAGTGGGGGTGCGCGAATTCCTTTGCAGCCGTAATACATAGCATTAAAAATTATTTCTTCCATTGTTTCGTAAAGATGCTATTTAACTTGCTCCAGCAAAAGTAATAGTCTCCCACCCGTCGCTCACCCTGATTTCGAAGTGTGGCGACATCTCTGGCCTCGATCCACAGCTAGCTACTGGAAACATAATTGAATTTGTGACCAACATACGATCGTCACGTACTGAAACAATGCTCAAAGAAAATATACTAAGATTGACTTTCAGTGATTTTAAAAATAAGAGAGAAAAAAAAACTGAAACTTAGCCTCAGTTACCTTCCTTTTATTTTTAAAATCCACAAAAGCTAGTCTCAATTATGTTACTTGACTCTTGTTTTTTAAATCACTGAAAGTCAGTTTTAGTTATTTTAATTCATTTCATTTTTAAAATCAAAGAAAGTTAACCTTAGTTGCTATGCTTTCCTTTTATTTTTAAAATCAACAAAAGTTAACTGTAGTTACTTTTCCGGTTATATTTAAAATAAAGAAAGTTAACTTTAGTTACTGTGCTTTCCTTCTATTTTTAAAATCAACAAAAGTTAGCTTTACTTACTTTCCTATTATATTTAAAATCAATAAAATTTGACTTAAATTATTGATTGCAACTTTTTAATTCCTTTCCGGGAAAATTCTGCTAAACGTTTGAAAGCGAAGCAAATGTATTTGATATTTTTTTCCTACCCAATAATAATTGAGGAAACGTATTGACTACCACTTTCTTTGGATACACTCATTGTCAGTGTGACGTTTTTCAGTAATTGCTTCAAAGAAGGATTATTTTGAAAACAAGATAATCTTAACATAGCGTGTATTAAGCACGAAAACAGGGTGTTGAATTCCAAGTCCAATCTTTTGAGACAAGTTTATCCGGAAAAGGCGTTTTCTGATTGATTTCGTGCAGAACTTAAAAACAAAATTCTCAACCCATGCCTTTACATTTACTGAAGTCAAACAGATGATGGCTTTCCATTTTACCTGAATGTTTATCAAGAACAGGAACGGAATTTGAAAGAGAGGAACCTCTTATTTTGTTTATTTAAGTTATCGCACTGCTGAAATGTGGTAAATATACGTATATGATGAATTTGATGGTTCTGAGTAAATTTTGTTGGAAACAACGATTTTTAATATCAGTTCTTGCTTGCAAATGATATTTCGCAAATTCCCCAAATTGTGAAGCTTCCATAGGAATGATATTGTGGAGTGGATAATAAAGTACTTCTGACCGTACGCCATGATATGTTGTGTACTTAAGTAACTTAGCTGGAAATGGCCTACCTAGTGACATTACGTTTTATTACGTCAAGAGCAGTACATAAATAATACGTCGTGGAAAAAATCCGTAAAGAAGAACAGAAGGTGGGAAATGCATGGAACAGGTTGGTCGTAGCTATCGACTTCCGATATAAAAAGAATTTTCAAAATCGGGTGTTTAGAAGCAGAGGTATTGGACCAGATACAAGCATGTACTCACCTCATTAGGCAAAAATATAAATTTATGCCACCTAATGAAAAAATGAATGAGTTACAAAGCAGAAAATGCGTGACAATCGTGGTTGTAGTTGGTCGTAGCTCCAGGTAACCAAATCATTTTCCAACCCTACATTTTCAGGTGGAGGTGTCGAGCTGAAGATACGTTTATCCCAACGAGTGGAAACTGCGTTGTATGAAAGAAACCATACCTGGAACATCAATTTCCATAGCTCCAGCCATCGAATGAGAAAAAAAAATCGATGCAGAAATATCATTCTACAGACGGACGGACAAAACAAGCATGCATCTTTTTCAAAAGATGTGCTAAAAAGTATTATCTAACGATAGTGTAACTAGGATAGTTGCATTTATTTTAATTTTGATGCACTTTTTGGAGGCAGCAGGTTAAGAAATGGGAACCAAACATTAGTATTTTAATGGTACATTTATCTTTCTTAAACATGATGAAAAACTCCTTCATTGCCGCATGTGTTTTACTTTAAATTCATTTTAAAGTTCGTTTCAAATGAGAGAAATTTGACAAACCTGCTTTTCTTTTTGTGAAACTGGAATTACTTTGATTTTGGGTATTCCAATCAATCAAGAAAATTACCGTTTTCAGTGCTTCCAACAGTATATGTGAATATGTATTAATATATACATGTTCAAACATTCACACGTAGATCTAAAAGCAGCTGTGTCATACTTTTTTACAAATATTAAAAAATGTGTCTGACTCAAGTATTTTAGAGAACTTCATATGTAATTCTATTTTCCTTTATCTTAGTGACGCTGAATAGCTTTGCTTGTTTGTTTGTTTAAGTTGAGAGAAAGAGAGAGAGAGAGAGAGAGAGTATAATGAGATTAAACCGCTACTTGTACTCAAAGTGGCGCCCATTAGAATGGCTACACATGAATATTTATCTTTAGCACGAGCAATAGGCATTCTCGGCCTGTTAAGTGTAATACCGTTGCAAGGGGTGGTTCTGCAGTTGTAAGCCTCAAAATTGAAGGCGGACTGTCTTGATGATTTCTAAATGAGGCACCTCGGGATAAAAGGGTTGATGACTCATTTGAAAAAGGGAAATGAATGGAGACCGTTGCATTTGTAGAAAAATATGAAAGGAAACAATTTCCATCATTACCAGAGGTTTATTCAACTGCGTTGGTAATTACGGAGGAGTAAAGAGCCACGTGACCTGTTGGAAGTAATCCGTATCTCTGGGTGCGGTGGGAGGTCCGTTGAAATTTAAAGAAGTTTTCACCGAACATTAGCAGCCAAAATGCCGCGGTAAATGAGTTGACTTCATCACTTTGTTAGTTGACCGATGTTTGGAATGAGCATGACGCAATGAAAGACCTTCATTCATAACATTTCAGCAAAGGCGGGTTTTCCTATTATGCCAAAGAATGAAAACAAGTCATGAAACCTTTCGGAGTTCAATGACTAGTATACTAAATATAGAAACCCAAGATATAAAGCTGAACAATCTAAGAAAGGAGGATTTGTGACAGCGGGTATTGCGTAATACGCATTAACTCCAGCAGACATTTCTTGCTGTTAGTGAGGCAGGTATTGCGTTTCCCTAGTCGAGCATTACAAAGTGCACTACTATCTTAGACGCCGTTACAGAGATGTGATTTCGTTACGCATAAAAAATATAGCCAATCAACGTGCTTTAAAAGCGTACATATTATTTTCATGAAAACTTAGTCACGCGTTTTGTTGGGAATCATTTTGCAATTGGTTAAAAAAATTATTCTTTCACTGGTTGGGAAAAGGCCTCACGGATTTCGACAACTTTTTTGGTTTCCTCAAAAATAGATTTCACTCGTGCATATTGCAGATTTTTTGGAGATTTGTACTGGTTAGACGTAAGACTGAAATCACTTCTAACTTCGCATTTTAACGTATAGGCAAAATCGTTACAAGGCAATTTTTCTTCCTCAGGTAAAAATAAAAATAATGAATACTTCTTGTAATGAAAAGTCTGACTAAATGCTGTCATGAAAATTCGAAGAAATTTCTTTTTTGCTTTTTCTACTAACTAATCAGATAATCCGTTTGGTGGTTCGAAAAATTCTTTAAATAAAAATTAGTAATTAAACCTAAGGAACGTGCCATTTTTTGTGGGAAAAAACAGAAATCCTTTTGTATTTTACCGGGAATACCTATATGATTTCGAGGTCAATTAATTGATTGTGTTACCATTTGGTTTGCTGGAACATTTCCGCTCATAAAGCTGATCGTATAGGTTTCATTTCAAAGTAAAATTCTAGTCTAGAGGCAATGTTTTTTTTTATTTATCTCATGGGAATACGCAATGGCGACTTCATTCCTGGGGCCCATCTCGCGTGAATAATGTTGGAAACACGCCCCCCCCCCTCCTTTTATTTATTTTTTTTTTTTTTTTTTTTTTGAGGCTGCTGTGATAAACTACTCCTTGATGAGCGCCCAAAACTTAAGATCGCTTGCACCAAGCCCTTAGTGTAACTGCTTTATTCATTACTAAGTCGCAGTCGTAAATACCTTTGCTTACAAAGCTGTAACAGTAACTGCTGGAAAAGCCGTAGCAATGACTACTAACAGACTTAACAGCAAGTCATATCTCATTAACAAATGCAAGTCATACCAGCATTTACATGGTAAACAATAAAAAGAACATGGATCCTTATCAGTCACAGATTTCCGTTCATAGCCCCCGTATTTGTACGAGTATGCATGACTTGATTGACATAGCCCGAAAGAAAAACATTCAGATGTAGTGTTCAGTATGGAAAGCATGAAGCAACCAAAATTTTCATAAATGAAAGGTCGACAACAGAAAGAGGGCAGTATACGTCACAACGTTTAGAAATTTTAATTTGACCCTCTGCTGCAGAGAGGGGGAGAATCAAACACGTTCTAGCACTTTGAATCTCAGTTCGGTCACACAAACTGCCCTTACAATAATATCCGGCCTCCTAACTTGCTGGAAATAATATATATTTACAGGTAATTCAAAATTGTGGGATGAAACTTTTAGGTTACATGACAGCCTTTAGTATTAGTGAAAAATAGTTTTACCATTTTTTTTATTATTTTTTTTTTTTGTAAATTTCCACTGATATGTTCCTCCATTCGGCCTTCCAAGCAGAGACCACTTCAGCTTTGTTTAGTGGGAGATCTCGTCTTCTACGCATCCGAAGACCCAATTCGTCCCAGAGAGTCTGTATAGGGTCAGGACTCCGGGCTGGCCAGTATGACTTTTCGACGCCTGTATCCTCAAATAAGTCTGTAACAAAGATAGCAGTATGACCTGGTGCATTGTCCTGCTTACAGAGATATGAACGTTTCCTACAGTAAACTTCAGTAGTGCGCAACTACCCAGGACGTCTAGAGAGAGCTCAACATTCATGATTTTGTACAAAACGACTAATGGCCTCAATCTCAACGACGAAAACTGCTCCATACCATCACACTGCGTCCACCAAAGTTCATTGTCGGAACGATGTGCACCGAATGATCACTGAATGAAGACCACCCATTTCAAAAGTGGATACTGCCCGTTGACCACGTAATTTCCGGGAGGGCACGATTAGTCAATTGACGTAGCATATATAAGGTGTCAGTGGAGAAGTAGGTAGTAAAATTCGGAGCGTGATGGGTCAATGGAAGGATTTATCGGACTCGGAGAAAAGACAGATTGCCGGAGCTCGGAGAGCACGTGCTTCGATTTCTCAAACGGTTGAACTGGTGAGTTGTTCGCCAGCCACTGTAGTTAAATTGTACCAGGACTGGTGTGAAAACGACCCAGGGCAAAACTGCACAGGACAGCGAAATGTTGACGTGAGAGATGAGCTGGGCGTCCCACGACTCGTACAGGTCAACAGACGTAGCACTGTACAACAGTCGACCACCCAATACAACAAAGGTAAACCCGAAACAATATGTACCTACCATGGCCATGCGTTGCACGCTTGCACCTATGGGCAATAACAGCAGACGACCCCGACGACATCCTTTCCTACCCACGGTACATCGGCACAAAAGACTCGTCTGGTACAAAGATCATGCAATTTGGATGTTGGAAAAAGTGTGCTAGTCTGACGAGTCGCGTTTTTTTTACCCCACTTTGTGGATGGTCGTATGAATATTTGGAGCAAAGAACATTAGTACCTCGACCCATTTTGCATGGTCTCCCCAGTGCAACCGATGGAGACGGTTGTATAGTGCGGGGCATGTTTATCTGGCAAGAACTTGGACCCCTTGTGCATGTGGAACAATGTGTGACTGGTGCCCACTATCTCGAATAATTGCTTGCTGACTCTGTACACCCAGCAATGTTGTACTTTTTTCCGAATGACGACCGTGTCTTCCAAGATGACAATGCGCCGAGCCACAGGTCCGATGTTGTGCAGGAAGGGTCAGACTTCACGCATACTGATTGGCTTCCGAACTCTCCTGATATCAATCCCGCAAAGCACTTGTGGACATTACGGAACAGCATATCAACGTCTGGGTACACCATTCACCCCATGCCTGCATTGAAGACCGCGTTACACACATCTTGGTTGTCCATACCTCGCAACAGCTTCTGACATCTTATTATATCGATGCCACGTCCGATAGCTGCTGTACTGAGGGCGAAAGGAGGACCTACGAAGTATTAGGTATACACCAATCACCTCCATACCTGCATTGAAGGCCGCATTACATATAGCTTGGTTGTCCATACCTATCAACTGCTTCCGACATCTTATTCAATCGATGCCAAGTTCGATAGCTGCTGTACTGAGGGCGAAAGGAGGAGCCACAAAATATTAGGTATACAGAAATCACCTCCATACCTGCATTGAAGGCCGCATTACACACAGCCTGGTTGTCCATACCTCCCAACTGCTTCCGACATCTTATTCAATCGATGCCACGTTCGATAGCTGCTGTACTGAGGGCGAAAGGAGGACCTACGAAGTATTAGGTATACACCAATCACCTCCATACCTGCATTGAAGGTCACATTACACACAGCTTGGTTGTCCATACCTACCAACTGCTTTCGACATCTTATTCAATCGATGCCACGTTCGATAGCTGCTGTACTGAGGGCGAAAGGAGGAGCTACGAAGTATTAGGTATACACCAATCACCTCCATACCTGCATTGAAGGCCGCATTACAGCATTACACACAGCTTGGTTGTCCATACCTACCAACTGCTTCCGACATCTTATTCAATCGATGCCACGTTCGATAGCTGCTGTACTGAGGGCGAAAGGAGGACCTACGAAGTATTAGGTATACACCAATCACCTCCATACCTGCATTGAAGGCCGCATTACAGCATTACACACAGCTTGGCTGTCCATACCTACCAACTGCTTCCGACATCTTATTCAATCGATGCCACGTTCGATAGCTGCTGTACTGAGGGCGAAAGGAGGACCTACGAAGTATTAGGTATACACCAATCACCTCCATACCTGCATTGAAGGCCGCATTACAGCATTACACACAGCTTGGCTGTCCATACCTACCAACTGCTTCCGACATCTTATTCAATCGATGCCACGTTCGATAGCTGCTGTACTGAGGGCGAAAGGAGGACCTACGAAGTATTAGGTATACACCAATCACCTCCATACCTGCATTGAAGGCCGCATTACAGCATTACACACAGCTTGGCTGTCCATACCTCCCAACTGCTTCGGACATCTTATTCAATCGATGCCACGTTCGATAGCTGCTGTACTGAGGGCGAAAGGAGGACCTACGAAGTATTAGGTATACAGCAATCACCTCCATACCTGCATTGAAGGCCGCATTACATACAGCTTGGTTGTCCATTCCTCCCAACTGCTTCCGACATCTTATTCAATCGATGCCACGTCGGATAGCTGCTGTACTGAGGGCGAAAGGAGGAGCTACGAAATATTAGGTATACAGCAATCACCTCCATACCTGCATTGAAGGCCGCATTACACACAGCTTGGTTGTCCATTCCTCCCAACTGCTTCCGACATCTTATTCAATCGATGCCACGTTCGATAGATGCTGTACTGAGGGCGAAAGGAGGAGCTACGATTAGGTATACACCAATCACCTCCATGCCTGCATTGAAGGTCGCATTACACACAGCTTGGTTGTCCATTCCTCCCAACTGCTTCCGACATCTTATTCAATCGATGCCAAGTTCGATAGTTGCTGTACTGAGGGCGAAAGGAGGACCTACGAAGTATTAGGTATACAGCAATCACCTCCATGCCTGCATTGAAGGCCGCATTACACACAGCCTGGTTGTCCATACCTTCCAACTGCTTCCGACATCTTATTTAATCAATGCCACGTCCGTTAGCTGCTGTACTGAGGGCGAAAGGAGGACCTATGAGGTATTAGGTTGGTGGTCATAATTCAGTGTAGTCCTGAAGGTATTACCTTTCTCTTGACATCTACCATACCCAGGTACAATGACCCCGCTGGTAGAGTGTATGCTGTGAATCTTCAATTCAAAGCACAGCTTTTCATTGCTCCACAGTCCACGAGCGTCATTTCTTACACCACGCTAATCGGCGCATTGGTTTAGTCGAAGTGATTAGCGGCTTGTGGACGGCAGTTCCAGCTTGGGGTGGTTGTGCAGCAACCTTCCTACTGCACTGATGCTAACGTCAGTCCCATCGGTCTTACGCGTGGTTTTCGTGATTTAAAAGAATTTTGATTGCCGTTCTGGGCGGACAGGGATTTGCAGAGTTCTGCTGTCACATTCTGATAGCTTCCAAGGTTTACCAGGCTGCTCCTTGGTAGATTCAATCCCTCTTCACTTCCGTTGGAATATCATATCCCCCACCGTCGACCTAGGGATCTTTAATGCTGCTGGAAATGAGTTATCTCTTTCGATAGAGGCATCTTGCATTCACAATCGTTCTACTGTCCCATGATAGCCTAACGAGTATATTATTATAGCCCTACGTGCATTATGGAGTTTTGCACTGCAGTAGCTCCGCGACTGACAATGCGGCTTGTTTGCCGTTGGCAGTGTTTTTCTTTTATATTATATTCTTAACCTTTCATTTCTTTCACGTAAATTTTGCCTTACTGCTCATTACTCTGCAGGTATTTTCGGGATTTTCCATATTCTGTTTTCTCATGCATGTGCTTTCCTTTATCTGTTTCTAAACGTTTTTTGTGTTTTTCTTTCTCCCATCTCCGCATTTCAATACTTGTAGAGCTTCAATGAGTGTCCTATTCCGGATTTCCTCCCTTTCACCCTGTAAACTGTAAGGACATAGTTTTTCTCTCATTCTTTATTTGAGCGGTTTTATGATCACCTATACTTTTATCCTTTTTTGCCCCCTCGCCCTTTTTTTGGCACATTTGTATTTTGTACACTTCAAGAAAATTGCGTTTTTGAATGATTACAATTAAAACTAATTTTGAATTTCTTTGGCATTTTCATTCTCTTTACACATTCGACTTGATTCGGAGAAAGCAACTCTATGTATCTACCGTTCTCTTGAAGCGTTACTCTTTTCTGGATTTATCCACTTGGAAGAATATTTGAGGGAAAAAGACACTTACACATTTGGCCAACCATAAAAAGGCAAAAGAAAAGAATGTTAGGAAAACGAAAGCATTTAATGAAACACTTTTCTGAGCGTATTTCCCAAAAGTATACTGCATAAGTCTTCTTGGAGTGCTGAAATAAAAATGAAATTCGTCATAGAAACCTGAATTATCAAAATAAACGCTCCCTTTTCCAATCTGTATTAAACGTCAATCACTCCAAGTGGTAAGGGATTTTAATGCCCAATGCTGAAAGAGGAAAATAAAGTATTGCCCGTGACTTCCTTTTATCACCGACGGCCTTCCAGCGTTGGCAATACAGATGGAACAGGCACCGCACCCCAGTGTGTGGTGGGCTCATCCCCTCTGAGATTTATGAACATCTCGATAACCGACTCTTGATAAGGAAGGAGTTACTGTTGAGCTTGAGGAAGATTTTGAAAGTCTAAGAGCATCTCCCTTCGACTTCAGACGAAAACCCCTTCATATCGACCCTCAATCTGAACGTGATTGAGTCTGCAATGGAGCGGAGTTTATTTTGCCTTGACATCCTAGACTTTCAATACCTTTCCTTGCTTCTTTCTTTTTTAATATTTCACCGGTGAAGTTAATGGCGAGCGAGGACTAAGGGATGAAATTTTGGGGCATGTGTGTGTGTGTGTATGTGTGTGGTCTGAATTTGAAAATGAAAGATTTGTATGAAAGGAAAGCCTAAGCGAGCATTAAGGGAAAGGTGAAAGTCGTATTTCTTGCCGCATTTCAGATTCTTGCATCTTCAATGACCACTGGCATTTGAAATGAAGCGCCTTTCACCCAGTGGACATTGAAAATCTATTTTGCCCAGCTTTAAGGAGTGGACATGGAAAATCTATTTAGAGTTTGTAGGGCTGGAATGAAAGGGTTCAGCACCGTGTAAGAAGAGTGCGAGGAAGATTTCCATTCCTGCGTCGATCATCACAAAGGACTTGTCTATCACCGAAGTTGTCGGCAACTTGAACGCATTTTCGAAGCGAGGGTTTTACGCCGCTGTATTTGACAGACAGATTACGTTCTTATGAAGTTCCGATTTAAAAATAAAATTTAAATTATGCACACGTTTGATCGTAGATCTGTCATTCCCAATGCCAGTCGAGCGTGTTTTTATTCGCGATTACACTTCACTCTAAGGGCTTCCCTTTCTTCTTTTTTTCCTGAATTGTAAGATTTCGATGAAATTAAAATTTTACGAAAAGCTGCCAATGTCCCATTTCACGACCTGAACAAATCGTTTCTATATTTTAATCAAGCGAAACGTATTCGCTCAAAACAATTCGAAATATTTTCCTGGCTGAAACTAGCCTTTAGAAATGAAGGTCGACTGCATGCTTTCTGTACGAAAATTCACATTCAGAGCGGGACAGGTTGAATATAATAGTCCCTCTGTCGTCCCTTCGAAAAAAATATTAATGATAACTGTGACATATATATATTGCATATATATATAAATTTACCTTTTGTTTTGCGTTTCTATTGTTATGCAAATTACGTTATTTCTTCGTTATATTTCTTTCTGAATGGCATATCAAAATCTCCAAGTTTCTTTATATCTTTTGGCAACAGCTGACAGTGAACCGAAGTAAATAAAAGCAACACCCAGTGTAATGAGTGTGTGTATAAGAAAGACGAGATACTGCTTCAAGTAGCGCAGCATATGATCTTCGATATTACTAGAATAAAAAAATATCTGTACTCCTAATAAATTCTGGAGTGTTATCTCGTGATAGTAGATATGTTGTTGTTGCTGTCTTGGATTTATGACTGAAAACAGTAAGTCGACAAGTATCTGGTCGTTTGATATAAAGTAGAAATTGGATACCTTATGCAGGCAGTTTCTTAGTCGAATAAACTCTGGCCATTTGATTTTCTGTCCGAGTGCATAGTATTTAAGTAACTGTTTAACAACCAACACACGAAACTAAAATCTCAAAACTATGTGTACATCGTTGTATTATTTACTGTGATCATTCCATTGCAGAACTAAGAATTTTGCTAATAGGTTTTTCAAGAAAGCATTGCTGACGGTGTACCTGAGGTAATGGAAATCAAAGGTACTGCAACCTGCATGCGATATGCAAAGCTTCTTAGCCGATTGTGAGATTTTTACAAACGCCGTGATCCATGATAGGTTGAAGCCTGCTGACTAAGCGATGACAAAGTTTGCAGAGCTTCTCATACTCAAATATTTCTATACCCTGAACGGCTATGCTACTTTATCGGAAAAACATATTGTACGTCGTGGTCAAGTTTAATAGCATTACCGGGCTAGCCTAAGTAGATTTTTTCGGCTTGCATTTACACATGGTTCTTTCTATAAATTAGTCACGATTTCCTTATGACGATTTGTAAACGTGATTTGTAGTAAGCATATTTTATCATAATTAATACAGACATTTAACGTGGACCAGAAACAACAAACAAAGATCTTCGCTCTTTCCACGTTTATAAGTGAGTCACGGAAAAATTCTCATTGGCCGCCACCGGAAGTCGAACCCAGGGTCTTCCAGTTACGCGCCGGCTATGCTTCCGCTACACCACAGCGGCCGCGAATTCCTCAAGACTCACACACGCTAACTGCCAAGCCAACTTGGCAGGTTGTTTCTTGGAGCCCCGCACAATGCTGGGGATTCACCAAAGATGGTAAGCAGCAACTGAAGAAATAGTTAGAAGGCGAATGAATAATTAATACAGACATTTAACGTGGACCAGAAACAACAAGCAAAGATCTTCGCTCTTTCCACGTTTATAAGTGAGTCACGGAAAAATCACATTGGCCGCCACCGGGAGTCGAACCCAGGGTCTTCCAGTTACGCGCCGGATATGCTTCCGCTACACCACAGCAGCCTCGAATTCCTCAAGACTCACACACGCTAACTGCCAAGCCAACTTGGCAGGTTGCTTGTTAGGTTGCAGGTTCGACTCCCGGTGGCGGCCAATGAGAATTTTTCCGTGACTCACTTATAAACGTGGAAAGAGCAAAGATCTTTGTTTGTTATATTTCATCATAATTAGCTGCAGGTGGAAAGAAGGACCTCCACAATATCGTGGCAGAAAAATATTTTGAAAGATGTTGATACCTCTAAAACATTTAAACCCATTGGATGAAACCTGGGGATAAAACTTAACAGCTGTCAACTCTAACACTCTACCATACTATTGAAGTAGTTGGACTGCATGCATTGCATAATTATATTTCATTTCATTTAGAAAACAACGTTTATGAATGCAATATTTGTAACTTAAAGTCCACTATAGTATGGTCCAGCTTCATCAGGACTAAGCGTTTTCATTTCTTCTTTGTGACGTTGTTAGAAGTTTCACGTGTCAAACGTCTCGTGCGTCCATCAGTTTTTATGAGTGATTTCCATGCGCTTGATAGGTATGGAGATGAGGAAAAATCATTTACCAGGTTATTACGGCTTTGAAAAATGAGAAATGCTTCTAAAACGTCCAGGTCAAATATTGATTTAGGTTCACATAACAGTTTTACGTCATCAAACAGAAATTGGTGGTTATTTTCCCAACAGTGCTGGGCTATGGAAGATGTTTAAGTTCATACTTTGTAATATATGATTGGTGTTCTTTTAATCTGAATTTGAGTGATCTCCGTGTCTGACCTATGTATGACAGGCCACACCTACACTGGATGTGATAGATTCCCCAAGAGTTTATGTCAGGAATTGGGTCCTTTTTCGTAGAGCAAAACATCTTAGATACAGGAGTCAAAATCACTTTAAAATTTGATGACGTAAGGATTTTTGATATTTTGAAACAAATCTCAAATATAAACGGAAGAACTGCCCCGTTTCGTTGAGCATTTGGAGAGATCGGGGTCAAGGTGGATTTATGTTGAGGTTTAACAAATGTTTTGATAGCCGAGTCCACCAGTGAATGTTTGAAGCCTCTGTTGATAGCATCATGTCTGATGTAATCTAGTTCCTTCTGGAGTCTCTCTTTTGTACAACAGACGTTTAAGGCCAAAAGGGGTACTGGTTTTTGTATTGGATTGAATGATTTGATTTTGCGTGAAGCGGTAGAGTGACAGTAAATGGTTGATGAATGAATCTTCGCACCGTGTAATTGGTACGTTTAGAAACGGAAGAGAACCATCTTGCTCCAGTACATAAGTAAACTGAATATTTGGGTTCAATGAGTTGATCGTTGGTAACAGTTCAAGAAATTTCGAAATTTTACCTTCCCAGAGAATGGAAATGTCGTCTACGTAGCGTACCCAAAGGCTGAAGGAGATCATGTTGAAAAGTTTGTCTTCAAAATGTTGCATATAAATTTCCCAAAGAATTAGAGATCGCTGGCTTCCCATTGCTAGACCACAAATTTCTCTGTAAAATCGGCCTTGGTAAACAAAACAGTTTTGAGAAAGGCTTGTAGCGACCTAAATTAAGAGTTCTTCTACTTCGGGTTGGACGAAATGGTGAGCTAACAGACTTCTTTTTAGATAATTCATTGCTGCCTCTACTGGAATGTTCGAGAACATAAAAACAATATCTTGTGATAATAATGTTTTGTTTTTCGGTGAGTTGAGCTTTAGACGGTTCACAAAATATATAAAGTTGTTGATAAAACTTTTATCTGAAGGTAATAAGATGGATAATTTCAGGGATAGGAATTTCGCTAGTTGGTAAGATGCCGTACCAATCAAGGAGGTTATATTACTGGAGACACCACTCCTATCCACGCAGCATGACCTTGGCGGCAGAGCCAGTGGTGTCTCCAGTAATATAACCTCCTTGGTACCAAAATTATCGACAATAGATCGAAATGGAATTCCTGTTTTGTGCATTTTTGGAAGAGCGTATAGGCGAGCTGGTTGAGCATAAGAGGGTACAAGTTTTTTATTTATATTGGAGTCAAGAGCTTCATAAGACTTAATAACTTCTCGAATTTCTTTCATGTGTCATTCGTAGGGTCACTTTTCATTTTTTCATAACGACCGTCAGTAAGAATTTTATTTACTGAATGATCGTACTTTTTTTTCTTTTTTTTGTCCAAAACAACGATTATTCCACCTTTGTCAGACGTAGTGATTAAGAGGTCTTTGTTTGACTTTTAATCTCTAAGAGCCCGTTTTTATTCTTTATTTAAATTTAACTTGGGAGGTTTATCGGTGCTAGTCATAATGGCTTTATTGATACAATGTCTAATATTTTCTTTTTCATCTGAATTTAGGTTACTTGTGATGATTGAATTTTAACAAGAACGGTGTTGTCTAGATCACGTGTAACACCACAAGATCTAGACAACTATTTAAGAGTGCTGCTTGTCAGCTAACATCAGTAGTGTTAATTGCAATGGGGGAAATCATTCGGAGTTCGTTAAGGACTTATTGCGGGTACCCGTCTGGCTAGAGCAACGATTTTGAAACCAGCAAAGCTGACTGCTTTCTCAAAAGATGAGATATTCCCGGTATTTAATCAGTGGAAAAATAACCAACATTGCTTTTCTAAGAGGCGTAACTGTAGCGCGACGACAATGTCAGGAACCTGATCGTCGTCGTCTGAGAAGGGCTTGTACGGAGAAATAAGACCCTGTGTGCAGCAATTTGTCGAAGCGTTCAAAGAAGATATTTCCGACCCATATCTCAGCGAACAGTGCGTAGGGAACGGAAGGGAATTGGGATTCGCAGTTGCATGCCTACACGAAAGCCACTGATTTTTGTAAAGAACTGGAAAGTTCGTCTATATTGGTGTCAGGAACATCGGGACTGGATAGATACTGAAAGACCAGAAAAAAAGTAATGTGGTCCGACGAGTCGCTCTACACTTTGTTCGGTACAAACAATGGACCCAACTTGTCTTGTAAAACAACTTAAGGTCCTAGAAGTGGTGCCATGCTGTGGGGCGCGTTCTGTTGGTACGGGAGGGATTCCGTGATATTGTTGGAAGGTCGGGTGTCCTCCATGAATTATCTGACCATTGTTGCTGTTCAAGTCCATCCTGCAATGCCGACGTTTTATCTTCTGCAAAACCCTGATGAGCCCCATTGAGAATGCATGGAACATGTTATAACAACATATCTTGTAACTAAGACCTCTTCCGTCAAATCCAAGCCAGTAAAAGGACTGTCTTGTGAACGCCTGCTATGCTGTAGACCTAGATGCACTCCAAACTCTGTGGAGTAAATGCCAAATCGCATGAGTGTTGTTTTTCGGGCTAAAGGGGGTCCAACCCTGTATTGAATAAAAACTTCTAATTCAGTGGCCGGTATGTGAAATTTCGCTGCCTAGATGTTTCAAATTATCTCCAAATGCAGCAGAATAAGCCTTGTACTATTGATGAACTTTTAAAGCAAACGTTCTCCAAGATATTATGTCCTGTTATGGGATCGAATTGTATATTACACTTTCGGGTTCGATGTTTATGCCTGTATGCAACTCGTTGCGGATGTTACGAAACTACTATACCTCACAAAAGTATTAATGCAGTTACGGTATTTAAACATTTTTTTTATTACTATCTAATTCTGCTTAAAACGGTTTGTGCTGTAAATATATTGATTACTGAATTAATTTTTATTACTTTACTTTCCATTTGTCGTCTACACGTTCTACCTAATTTCTCCTCTATTTCATTCTCCTATCATTCACGCTTCCTAGTTCGGAAGCCATCTTCCTAACCGCTTTTCTCGCTCGCTGTCCGAAATCGTCTTCCTCCAAACTCCTTCTGTCCTCCTTGCCCTCTGTGATCTCCATTCTTAGCGTGACCTCCTGTGTCCAGAAGAGCCTCATTCCCCCCTGCTTGAAGGGGATAGTGTTTCTCTCCGACTCCTCTTCGGCAATAAAACAATTAAGCTGTCTCGAAAGCTCTTGAAGATCACAATGTACATGATTGCAGCGTAGGCAATAAAACGATTAAAGCACTTTAGGTTTTCTAAAACGGCTCTTCCACACAAAAAGGACTGTCTGTGATTACTGTTTTGCAACTTGTGATTGCCGATTGCTGCCGTAGATAGTTCCTTTCGAGTTTACCATTAGAATATTTCTTGCTCATAAATATTTTAATGCAAAAATTCCCTAAAAATCTCCTTGATCCACGTTGCAGCCCATTGTAAAGGATGCTTGACCTCCCACGTTTACGAATATGATAATTAGGATGGAGCTGTACCTATGCGTCTATCGGTGTTCATGTCCAATAGGTTTTGTGTTTAGCAACATTTGAACGACCAAAGTTGTGTTGCTATAAATATTCGTGTAATTTCGGACGTTAACAGAAGCTCTCGCAGTAAAATTCTGGGCTCTGCAAAGAATAATGCATGCTGTGGGAAGTATGTGTTCACAAAATTCCACGAACTGGAGCGCGATATTCTTAACCATTCCTTTACAAGCTATCAGTGTTGGAGACTAGTGTAAATATTCCATCTCAAATTAAAGGCGCTGTCCCGGTAGCGCAGTGGTCTAAGCGCTGACTTCTGATCATTCGTCCGAGATGGGTCCCGGTTCAAATCCCGCTGAGGCATGTATTTTGTGTTCCTCTTACGACACTGGCTCTCTCCCTTCCCTGGAGACAGTGGCCTTAAATTAGGGCCGGGCGAATGCTTATAGCCCATTGAGTTGTTCACGGTGAACGTCAAGCTCCGAAACAAAAAAAATGAAAAGCAAGTAGCTTTCTGAAAGAAACACCCAGGAGTAGGAAAAGCAAGAAACACAGCAATGTATCATCGAAACCTATCATGACCAGACACCACAGAATCTTAAATACTCTGCGCAGAGGAATAATCCATCATTTATGTGCTTCCGTTCAAAATACCATCAGGGTGATTTTCCCAAATTGGATTTCCCTTCGCCTATCATAATCTCTAACGAAAACCTTTTAGCTGCATTGCATTTCTTTCTTACTATACATCTCTTCATCGGTCAAGGTCAGTTTGTTATTGCCTGAAATCTATAACGTACACTGGTTTTATTGTGTTAAAAAAGAAAGCTTGATGTATCTCATAAAACTACAATACTGGTGGTTAGAGCTCCACATGGTTCCAAAAAGCAACTTTCCTCTCACAAGATAGACGTACGTACTTTTCCAGTAACATTCATACTATATTAAAGATATACCACAGGGTATACTTATAATGCATCCCTCCAGTGCTTACGTATGGTGCTTACGTATGGTGCAGAGACGTGGACCTTAACTAAAAGAGACATACAAAGGCTGCAGACAACTCAAGGTAGCATGGAGAGGTGCATGCTTGGTGTAACCAGGAGAGATAAGAAGAGGAACTCGTGGATCCGAAAAATGACAAGAGTGGAAGACATCATGATCAGAGTTAAATCCCTGAAATGGCAATGGGCTGGACATACTGCCAGAAGGACAGACCATCGATGGACAGCCGAAATTTTAGATTGGATTCCAAGGGACAGGAAAAGACCCAGAAGAAGACCACATGGAAGATGGGTGGATGAAATTCGAAAGTATGCGAAAATGACATGGAGACTGGCACAAGACAGACCGTTGTGGAGGAAACTTGGGGAGACCTTCGTCCAGCAGTGGATTGATAATGGTTGACAATGATGATGATGATACTTATAATGACTGAACAATCTGTGGATTATCTCATTCGTAGACTACTGCTGACAGAAATTTATAGATTTTTTTTATATATTTCATCGTAAATTGTCATCACATTCGTTTTCATTCTGAATGTGTAAAAAACATTTGACGGAAGCCAATTAAAGGGAAACTACTGAGCAGTTTACTGGAAGTTTATTCCACAGCCAATTAACTTTCGATTAGAAATTTGCGAAAGCCACCCAAAAGGTAACGAGCGGTTGGTCATTAAGGTATGAAAATATTAGAAAAAGCAAACGTGTTATACACACATGTTGATACATATCTTATCCTAATTTTCGACACAGTCACCACTCTTACTGAGACATTCGTGATATCGTGCGACGATTTTTGCATCTCCTCCTCATAGAATTGGTCCTTACATGTATTAACCAGTTCGTGATCAGTTTCTTTTACTCAACTCGTTTGCCTGCTAGATAGTCCTTCGTGTGTGGAAACAAGTGGTAGTTGCTAGGAGCAAGTTCTGGGCTGTATGGAGGATGCTCAAAAACTTTCCAGCAAAAGTCCTCGATCAATATCTGTGTTCAGGCAGCAGCGTGCCATCTGTCGTTGTCGTGGGGAAGTGCTCCACTGGAGAGCAGGCCTCTGCGACAGGTCTGAATAGCGTTTCGTAACATTCAAAAAGTGTTGCAATAAGCTTAGGTGTTAGCAGTTATTCCCTGTGGCATGAATTTCACCAGTAAGATGCCTTTACGGTCCCAAAAAGCTGTGACCACGACTTTTCTGTCAGCAAAGTCTTTAAATTTCTTCGTGTTTTTCGGCAGGTATGAGCACCATGTCATTTCAGAGATTGGCATTTGCTAACTGGGGTATATAGTGTGAGACCCAGGTTTCATCTTCGGTAATACTGTGATACAAAAGCTCATCGCCATTTTGTTGTTAACGCACCAAAAATCTCAACAGAGCACCCATTCGCTGTTTCTTGCGCTTGTCCGTCGACATTCGTGGGGCGTCATCGTACGCAAATTTTGTGGTAATGCGGTGTTTGCTCACAGTTTCATGCATTGAAGACTGATAAATTTCAGGACAGTTTCGTGTAATTCCTCAATCATACAGCGTCTTCTTTCCCGCATGTGAGCGTCAGTCTTTTCCATCAGATCATCAGTGATGAGATATCTCTCTTCATCGTGAACTTTTGTTCTTCCATTTTTAAACATTAAACACCATTTCCTCATATTCGATTCGTTCATTAGCGCCAACAAGTTTACGATAAATTTCAATTGGTTGAATATTTTGTGTTTTCGGGAAGCTAATAACTGATCGCAGTTTGCAGCCGGAAGGATTTTATATCTTCTTTTTCATTACAAATGACCGTAAAAACTCGTTATACGATGATATCGTGTTTAGCGCGCTAGTTCGCGCGCTAAACACTACGGTGTACAGCTAACACATAAATGCAGCCGGCTGACATTGACGCAGCACCGGCGGCTCATATGCGCGGTTTTAATGCTCAAACGTTTTTTACTTGCTGGATCACATTCGTATTTCGAAGATAACGGGTCACATAACTCGTACTCTTAAGTTAAAAATTTACCAAACGCGCAGAATCATGTGTTCAATTCAAATTCATCGCTGTAGTTATTCGTCTGTTGCAAGGATTTTTCAAACGGAAAAAACTCTGTTTTCCTAAATTTTAAATCGCTAGCAAAACTTCGAGTTTTGTTTTTAGCTCACTATCAATATCTTCGTCACAACGGGATTTAGTTCATCTTGTAAAATTGGTCCTGACGTCGTTAAATGTCTTCCCTGGCTTTGAGGAATTATATATTGATCAAACTTAGAACTCTAGTTTTCAAAATTATAAACTAGTTAGATAAAGTGTGAGAGCTTCAGTTTCAAGGTGTAAATAAAAAAAGGGGCGCAACAACGTATTTCAGTGACGATGTGACTGATAAAAAAAGAAAAAGACATAGCGTATATTACAGAACGTTTAGGGTAGTGAGGTGTGAAATTCTCACGCTTCTCTTGCCCCAAAAGAGCACTTTTTTTTTTTTTTTTTTTTTGAGGACACTTAGAAATTGCTTGGGAAATAGGAAAACTTTTGGTGACTTCATCCCATGCTCAGTTTGTATATTTCAATATAATACATACAGCAGATCAGCTAGAATATGGTTACGGATGGATATCGCTGCTCCGGTGTCGCAGTAGTCTAATCGTTTGCGATGGGCCCGGGTTCAAATCCCGGTGACGCATGGATGTTTTGCTTGTCTTGCGACACAGGCCCTCTCTTTTCCTGGAACCACTGGCCCAAAATTACGGACAGGCGACTGCTTATAGCCCATTGAGTTGGTCACGGTGGTCGTTAACCCCACAAACTAAAAAATGGATAGCGTTGTGGGAGCCATGTTGTATTCTGGCAGAAGATACATTTTTACGGCATACGTATTTTATGTTTTTTTATTTCTCATTGTAAATAAATCCCTTTTGGTTTCAGCAGCGTCTAAAAGTGCCAGTGGCATACATATACATACATCAAATGGAGGCAATTTCTCCTAGCTGAGTTCTGCAGAAGTCTTAGCCTAAATTGTTTCTCAGAAACATACTTCGTGAACGTCCTCAAAAGCTGAAAACATTTCACCAGTTGAGAAAGCATGGGCACGTAACACTTATCCAAAATGCAAAAAAGAAAAAAACATTGGGGCCAGACCAGTGTTTCTGAAGTCTCGTGGGTAAACAAAAAAGAAAAAAAAAACATTGGGGCCAGACCAGTGTTTCTGAAGTCTCGTGGGTCTTCAGTGATGGTGAGAATTAAATTTTGGATTGGTGAGCAAAAGGATGTTGAATGCGTAAGCATGCGTTGCCAAAAACATCAAGTATCCTGAGGTAGGTTTCAGATATTTCTTTCTTGTTTTTTCTTGTAATTTGAATGTTAATTTTTATCACTAAATAAAAGAAAAACAAACATCAAATTGTACATACTTCTGTTTTTTGTTTTCTTTCTACCAGCAATTATAACAAGTCATCAGTTAATATCAAGAAGTACCCCAAAAAACGCATCTACATGTTGTTTAGTAGCAGACTGATTACTGTTTTCTTGAAATGTATTGTTCAGAACTGAACTGCTCAACTCTCGGATCCTCAGGGTGTGCGGCAATTCGGTTTAAAAATATTGCTCTGAATAATTATAAAGCTAGTTTGTTTTGCTTCCAATGATACGGACAGCATCAAAAATGACATTTATATAATTTACTTATATTTGCATTGTTTATTTATTTATCAACTGCTACTTCTGAATGTATTTTTTTTTCTTTGCCAAGATGGTCTTCCGGGAAACTTGAGAACATATAAAGATTTCAACCACAACTTATCAGCGAGAATAGTCTTGTAAACTAATCTCTCGAAATGTGTTCAATTTATTCAGCATTCGTCTTCGCAGAAAGACTGCATTTATGGCTGCCGTTATTTGTGCTATTTTGTCGGTGTGAATTTAAATTTTTGTAATATTTCTTTCTTGGCGGCTATCATCGAGAGGTCTTCGTTTGCCTACTGTATTGAGCATCTTGAAATGAGCAATTGTTGAACTAGGAAATGACACTGTAGCATGAAATGACCCTGTTCAGGTGTCCTTCAATTACTTCCCGCTACCATGTGACTTTAAAATCGCGCTGTGTAATTTACAGCCACCCTGTTCATCCTCAGATAGGGATTTCGATCAGCGTTTTATGAGTTACTCCCCAGCTTTGTTTTTATTGTCTTTTTATGAGCTCCTCTATTTTAACAATCCTTCAGTGCCACAGATAAATGGATTTACTGGATCCTTGTTGCAGAGCCGGTGCATTAGGTGGCCCAGTCATTAAATAGTTGCGGTATTTCCAGGGGCGGATATAACTCGGAACTTCGTCATTACGCAGGCTACACATAACTCCAGATCTTATATATCGTTAAATCCTAAAAGATATCATAGCATCCTTCGGGAAAGGTAGCAATGGACATTATTCGCTTTTGTTTTAGGTATGGATTTCTTGAAAATTTTCTCTAGTTTTCAGTAGTGATTTTCTGCTAAAGTAGAGCACAGTGGTTGTTCGATAGAAAACAGAATGTTGTCAAAGACTAAAGAGAATGCATTTTGTATGAAAATATAAGATTTTTGTTCGTCATTTTTCGGAATGCAAGCAATTCAAATGCACATTGTTTATTGCACAGAAGGACAATAAATAAATAAATATTTCGTCAAGTACTTCTTGGGATGCTAGAAAATTGTTTAGTATATTTAAAGAATTGTTTAGTGTATTTAAATAATAATAAGAAAACAAATAAAACAAGACACTCAACGAAACAATATTGCATCAAAGCATCAAATGCATTCAGCATTTCATTCATGATACATTTATCAAATTTCTGTCTACAACAATCCATAAAATCAAAAAATGCTTTTAGGCTTACCGAACTTAAAATCAGTACAATCTAGATCACATAGCAAAATAGTGTATCTTACACTATATGTTTATGCACTGATATTGATAAAATCAATTTTGTTCAACGTTTCGTTTGTAGGAAAGAACGTTGAATGCCAGCCGACATTTGAAATAGCGTTTTCACGGAAGCAACCAACATCCATCTTGAGATGTTCTGAAATTACAGTTCAGTTATTAATCAGATTGTGTAAGGAAAGGGAATTTTCCCCAGAATAAGGAAACCTCCCCTCTATTATGGAATAAATTCAAAATAATAGTTCGGTTCTTAAGTTTTATCTTTGAAATATTTCACCAAGATTGTCTCTCTGCTGTATTTCTACGCAATGAACATCATAATGCGGCTAACTACGGTAAAGCACACGGGTCAAAAAACGATGGTGTTTTCAACAATTTATTTATCAGCTACGCAGTTGCAAGAGCGTTTGAGTGAAAATTGTGCAGATTATTATTTACGCTATACATGATGTCATTCGGTGGAAGAACGTTTTCAAAGCTCTGCCATGGAGCAAAGAGCAAATATCCGGTTCTGCTTGAAAATCGGTAAAACTGTATCTGAGACATGTGAAATGTTGCATGATGTGTATGGAGCTAACTGAATATCTCGTGCACAAATATTACGATTGTACGCACGTTTCAAAGATGGGCGGGAAGATTTGGAAAATGACGATAAGCCCAAACGCCCGATTTCAATGCGCACGTCTGAACTCATTGAGAAAACTCACGGAAGGATGAAAATTGATCGTTGTGTAACCTTGAAGATGCTGGAATATGAGGTCGGTATTAATAAGGAGACGATTCGACAAATTTTAGTGCAAGATTTGGAGGGGTGCGCTCGTTTTGTTCCGCGTCCTTTGTCAGACGACCAGAAACATGCACGAGTGGAGGACGGAAAAGATAATCTGGACACTGCAGAAACAATGCAAAATTTTCTTCAAAGCACTGTGGAAGGTAATGAGACATGGCGTTTTCGTTATGATCCTGAAGCGAAACGTGAGAGTGCTCGGTGGATGTAGTTACAATCACCTAAAGGAAAGAAGATCAGGTTACAGAAGTCCAAAATCAACACAATGCTCGTGTGCTTTTATGACAACGAGCGAATTCAGCATCACGAGTTCATTATTGAAGGCACAATTGTCATTGGGAATGCCTACACATCCATTTTGGAAAATGATTGTGGAAAAGGATTGTCCGTGTCAGGTCTGGGTTCAAAAACGGGCAATGGTTCCTTCTTCATGCTAACGCACCCGCACAGAGGGCAGTCAGTGTACAACAGTTTCTGCAACGAAAAGAAGTGTGTGTACTCAATTATCCCTCCTATTCTCCAGATTTGTCACCGTGTGACTACTTTCTATTCTCTAAATTAAAGCTGCCTTTAAAAGAAAAAGTTTTCAATGCCTTAAAGATATGAATAGAACTGTGATATCAGCTCTTCACTCCATACCAAAAAATGACCTCTACAAGTCTATCCTTTCGTTGGCTGATCGTATCACTTCTCATATTAACCCTTTAACTGGCTGGAACAAATAACTCCGGGTTAGTAAATTGTGTTGAAACCACAATCGCTATTTAAGTGGGCCGAAGTGATTGGAATGAGGGAAGCTGCACATCAGGGGACCGTGGTTTCCTTCTTAGCTTTGTTGTGCAAAGTAGTGATTTAGGGGGATGATCAATAATTCTGTCTGACTAATATCTGCTAAAAGGGCTAAAACAAGAGAGACGAACCTAAGAGAGAAAGAACACCAGACGTTTCACCCACTTGTTTCTACCCAGTGGCACGATGTAGGTGTCAGGGGGTCTAGTCTGATGCGGACATCATGCCACTAGGCCATGAAGTGGCGCGCCATTCGTGCCCTTGTCCATGGAACGGAAAATAAGGGAACGGAAGCTAGCGCTTACCATCATTGACAGGATTATGGTCGGTACTGCTGAGATTTGGTGGAGAAAGGAACTGTTTTGCCGAAGATTTCGTAAAACCCGAACGTTAAGTGAACATTGCTGTTTGGGAAGCGTAGAAAATTTTGTAAAACGTATGTTTCAGGTACATGGGCCGCTTAAAGTGTTAACGCAGGAAGAACTACTTCGACTAAAATATATTAACGCAAGTTTTCCTGCTCTTCAATTAAAAAAAAAAAATTCAGTCTCACTACTTAATTGACGCCTTGTGTAATCCGCTTTTGTTGGAGTTTTTTCATTCTTTTCACCGTGATGTTTGGCAGAACAAGTGTTCAACTGCTACTCAGTAATCATGCACCTCTTTGTTCTTTTGGGTTGTATGCCATTTCTGTGTACGCCTTTGAGACATTTTCAATGTTACTGATCTGAAAGTGCCAGATGACATTTGGATTTAGGCAATGATTCAAATTCTACCACCTTGAAACATTACCGTTACTTGCTAATAAAAATTGAACTGTTTCACTCAAGTTCAATTCAAAGAAATTCAAAACGTCTGATGAATTTTTTTAAAGTTTATACATCATTTATTCATTCCGTAATAATACATCCAACTGGTATGCTATGAGTGCCACCTCTGAGATTCAGATGTCAGCTGCACAAAGAAATACAAACAACCAGATAAATTTTAAACTGATTACTTATTTACTGTTGCCGTATCAAACTTATCGATTTACAGCTATCTTAACACACAGCTCGAGCTTCACTGATATCCATCACACGATGTACACAAAACCTTCTATACTTCATGCTAATAATCCTTTTCTCACGCAGACACTCCTGAATCTGATCCTCTTATAACTTTTTTCTGATCCTCCTATAATTCCCTTGCCTTTCTTTCCTGCCACTTGGGCTAAAACAAATGTTTAGTAACAATCTCATCACTCATTTTTTCAACGTGGCCAAACCACCTAAGGAAATTTCTCTCAGCCTTACTAACAACATTTTGACAAATATTACACAACTGCAACACATCTTCATTCCCCACACGATCAAAGAGTGTCTTGTCACAAACTTCCCGTAAGTAACACATTTCTCCAGCATACAAACGACTCCTATGTCTCTTCTGCAATACGCAGGTTTCACTGCCATGCTGTAGGAAAGAATTATACTTTCATACACAGCCATTCGGGTCTCTCTTGAGAACCCATCATTCCTGTGAAAACCTCCTAAAGCAACTACGACTTTCAATGAAGAATTCACTCGACTACTTATTTCACTATTTAATTTGTTCTTTCTGTCAAACATGTTTCCTAAATGCACAAACTCATTCATCTGGTCAATCACTGTGCCTTTTAGACTTATCTTGATTTCAGTACTAAGAGTTATTCGGGCAAAATCCATAACATTGGTTTTCCCCTCATTTATACTCAGTTTGAATTTCATACAAACTTCGTACATCCGGGACAACAATATCTGCCACTCACTTTTGCTCTCTGCCAACAGGACTGTGTCATCAGCATACAGCAACCTGCATACACGGATATTTCCAAGAAATAAACTAGTATTGCCCATCTTCACATCACGCATGCGCGTATCCATAAATACATTAAACAGGTATGGTGACATTTCACGACCTTGTCTGACTCCTGCGCCAATAGGAAACCATTTTGATACAACAACATTCACTCGTACACAACTCTACAGCCATCATACATAGCTTTTACACTACTACGTAGATTCCCAGTAACACCATATTTATTCACTACCTTCTACAGAAGTACCCTATTTACTCAGTCGTAAGCTTTCCCTAAATCTGTGAAGGCAGCAAAAACGTTCTTATCAACAGCTTGATACTTTTCTATCATCATTTGTAATGTAAAAATTTGGTTAGTGAAGGCTTTACCAAGCATAAAACCACTCTGAACATCACACACTTTCTCTGATATACGACCTCGTACCTTTTCATAAGGATCTTACCAAATACACTGCTGGCCACCCAAAATGCAACACCAAGAAGAAAACATCCGATTGGCCTGAAATTCGCAGCATGCGTCGCCCGCGAGAGGACATGTAAACGATTAGAATTGCAGGGCATATGCAAATCATGTGTGCCCGGCATGCCACCGAGAAGCACTAGAAGAAGGATGCACAGAAGGCGGGGTGTAAGTAGTGGAACTGTGTTGTGCTGCCATACCTGTGCGTGGGAAGCTTCCTGATATTTCGTCGCAGAATACGGCCGTCATTCCAGCACGTTTCGGAGTTCGACAGAGGACGAATAGTGGCTTACCGCGACAGCGGTTTATCGTACCGAGACATCGGCGCCCGTGTGGGACGTTATCCAGCCACAGTGAGGCGAGTATTGATTCGGTGGGTGCAGGAGGGACGGACGGACCGACGTGAGCGATTGCCGCAGCCGCGGCACACCACCGAACGTGAGGACCGGCATTTTGCGCTGCGCGCATTATCGGCTCCCACCGCCACATCACAAAGTTTAGCGTAGGAATTAAGGGTGTGTTGCGCAACAACCTGTGTCAGCACGTACCGTTCGACGTCGTCTGCAGGAGCAGGGACTTGTCGCACGGCGCCCATTGCTACGATTACCATTGACGTTACACCACCGGCGAGTGCGGCGGCAGTGGGCCGTTGAACGCCGCACCTGGACTACGAAATGGAACGACATTGTCTTCTCCGACGAATCCCGCTTCTGCCTGCAACACCACGAAGGTCGGATATGCGTGTGGCGGCACCGCGGCGAGATACTTTATGACGCCTGCATTATGCATCGCCATACCGGTCCGTCGCTTGGCGTTATGGTTTGGGGTGTAATTGGACCCGCTACCTCTGGTACGCATCGCCGGTACACTCAACAGCCACGGCTACATCTCCGACGTTTTTGAGCCTGTATTCCTTCCCTTACCTGCAGAACCTGCCAGTGGCCACGTTTCAACAGGACAATGCGCGCCCGCACGTGGCACGCATCGTGCAACAATTCTTCACGGCCCATCCGGTGTCACTGCTGCCGTGGCCCGCCTGTTCTCCCGATATGTCGCCCATCGAACACGTCTGGTTGCTGATCGGCAACCGAGTGTCCCGGCAAGAAAAACACCCGCGTTTACGCCTGATGAACTGTGGCCACGTGTGGAAGCCGCCTAGACCGACATACCCCAAGCCTACATCCAAAGCCTCCTACGTTCGATGCCGCGGCGTGTAGCGGCCGTTATTGCCAGCCATGGGGGTCCACACGAACTATTGATGTCTGCGTGTTCCGCAAGTCGCACGGGCCTGTAAGCTCAATCGTTTCATCTTTGTATCTGTTGTTATGTGTCCAGTAAATTTGACTTTGCTATCTCGTGTCCTTCTTGGTGTTGCATTTTGGGTGGCCACCATTGTACTTTCCCTGGATCATTCAGTAAGCTAAATACCACGATAGTTCTTGCGGTCAGTAGGATAAACTTTTCCCTTATACAAGGAAACAATTGGGACCATTCCGAACTCCCTGCACAACTAGCCAATTTCAGCTAAACCAGTCAGTTACAGAGTCACCACCATAGTTTGAACATCTCAGCAGTTATGTAATTCCCTCCGAATCCTTACCATTCTAAAGACTTTTTAGAGCTTTAAACACCTATTCTCTTGATATCCCTCCTGTACTTCCATCTCTCACTATGACATCATCTGCTTCTGCCTCAGAATCACCTTCGCTTTCTTGATATAATAACTCACAGAAGTATTTACACCATCTTTCACTAAACTTATTAGGCTATCATATCACTTCTCCGATCCTATTCTTCACACAATTTGAAACTTCATTTCCCCTATTTTTCCTGTATCTCATGTACTTCCAGAAAGTTTTTCTATCTTTCCAAAAAGCCAATTCATGCTTTTCCACCTTTTCCTTCCTATCTTTTGTCTTATTCTGGCGAACCAGCTTAGCTGCCTCACGCTTCTTACAGCGATATTCACCCTCAGAAACTTTACCTCCCAACATCCCCAAATATGCTTCCTTCTTTCTATTTACTGCTTCTTTAATTTCGCTATTCCACCAAGCATCACCTCTAATGCTAGCCACCATTTTGGTGTCACAGACCTCTTTTGTGGCAGCGACAACACAGTTCTTAAAACATCCATCTCACATGACTGCAGCTCCTTCAATCGTTCCTTCAGCAAATTAGAGTAACGCTGATTATCTTCAAGGAGCCTTTTAACATTTATCCTTTCCATCCTAGGCCTCTTCCTATTCCGTTTCCTCTAACCAACATTTAGTTTCACTCGCGATACTACCAAGTAATGATCAGAGCTAACATACGCACCTCTCATCACACGAGTGTCAACAACTAAATGTTTAAGACGCTGATCGTAAGCAACAAAACATATTGCACTTTTTTGCCCCAGAATACAATTTACCAAAGTATATACGTGGATATATTTGTGGTTGAAAAACGTATCAAACTATTATCAATGTAGATTTCAATAAACCTTTCACCATTATCATTCACACACGGATCATTAAACTTACCCAGAACGTTATCAGAAATCCCCTTCTGAGAAACCTATTCGAGCATTGAAGTCCCCTGCTATTGTAGATTTCTGTTTCGCACCAAACTGGCTCAAAACAGGTTTTAGCTCATTCCAGAAATCTTCCTTTCTAACAGAACGTTCCGAGTCACAAGAAGCATACTCTACAGCAATTACAAATCTCTGAAGTTTCACTTTCAAACTGATCCAAAAAAATATCTCACTTATGCAGCTATTGTGAATCAAGTTGTTCTTCATCTTTTCACTTAAAATCCCACCTACACCAGCCTGTCCTCTCTCTGTGACGTACCTGCCAGCAGGACGCACACGACATAAAGGCAGATAGCAATCAGAATGAACGTCTGCATAGCTCAGTTGGTAGAGCGACTTGTTCCGGAATAAGCGGACTCGGGTTCGATTCCCGGCGTAGACCAAAAATGACGGAGAAATTTACTTCGTTATAATGGCGCCCGAACTTTTCGGATGACCTGGCTGTTCAAAATCTCGCAATGATGTGATGTTCTTTCCACACCTCGAGAGAGGAAAATTCAGAGAATCCCTTCTCCAGCGCTTCGAAAAATATATGTGTGTGACGTTGCATTCCACACACTAGATTGACTGGGAGTTCTCGAGTGCACGTTCTACAGCGGATGGCTGCCTGCAACGATTCATGGTCACGGCTGACCCATGGGCCATGCCCCCGGCCCTCTTTCGGGGGGGGATGTGACGTACCTGCCAGCAGGACGCACACGACATAAAGGCAGAAAGCAGTCAGAACAAACGTCCGCGTAGCTCAATTGGTAGAGCGACTTATTCCGGAATGAGGGGACCCGGGTTCAAACCCCGGCGTGGATAAAAATGACGGATAAATGTACTTTGTTATATCTCACATTATCCAATACTCCAGACCACACACTCAAGTCTCCATTCACTTCTATCCCAAATTCCTTTCTCTTAGTTTCACTTACACACGGCACATCCAATTTATTATTATTCATTTCTTTAATCACTTCATTCATTTTTCCATTTATTCCTCTAGTATTCCATACACTCACTCAGCCGAGATTTCTTTCTCATACGCCGTTTGCCATTTCCGTATCATTTCCGTGGTGGACTATCCTTCTCATGTGTGGTAGGTCCACCATACCCCGCATTAGAGTCCGTAGAAGTATTGCTTTGTGTTTTGTCTTTTTAATAAGCAAAGTACACCAGTGCGAGGGATTAGCCCACAGTTGACGGTTTCATATGGTCTTTCGACCTAAGGATTCTGGAACAAAACTCAGTGAGTTGGGATCTTTTGGCCAATGTCACAAAGAACTAGCTGGTAACTCAATACTAATTGATACTGAAGCTTAAAATTGTGTCAATTTCCGAAAATCACAGAAGCCCTTGTTGCTGTCTTGCGTGCCATTGCTGGCCAGCGGAGCTCCTCGTGTAGGCAAACCCATCTCACACCATATGCTGTATAAGATCACACACCATATATTATAATATTCTATGAGTAAGGGTAGAAAAATACTTCAATCTCTTCCAAATTTGTTTAATCTTCGTATTAGCCTTTTTTCTTGCGATATTACTCATTGCAGCTATTGTGTCCTACAAATTCACATTCAATCATATGTCTTCACTCTTTCCTCTATGTTTCTAGGCTAAATGATAATCACGAAGGATTTTTTGTACAAAACAAATGCAAGCAGAAAACGTTGGCAAAAAAAATCGTTAATTTTTATTTATTCAGTATCCTAACTCATTGACTGAAATTTTTTTTTAAAGATATCCATGGAAAGATGCGAAGAGATACTATCCCCCGTTCACCTTTTCAATCGATTTCATGGTTCTCTTGTCCCCTAAATAACCAAATATTGTTTTATGGATGATTTCAATGTTATTAAAATAAGAATCTTCAGTTACACGCCACTCCAAATATTTTGTCATTGATTGCGTTTGCCCTGAATCATAAACCTCAATAAAACTAATACATTCAAACTTCATATCCATTCTATTCTTCAGTATTTCAATAAAAACGGAAAGCGAATACCACCAGAGTAAATAAAGAAATATTTTCCCTCTTTTTAGGCATTTCACGTATCGCGTTGCTCGGAACTCTTCACGATATACAGATAAAAGGTGAATACTGTATTTCATTTGCTTTTCGTTAATTTTTCTATAAGTGGAAATACGATACTAGCTATTACGTCATCAAAAATATGGGTATTTGCATTGTCTGTACCTATCTCAGAATAAGAACGAAGTGCTGTGCGTTTTTTTGTCATTGCAGAATATCACACCACGCGCAAATCACTGGCGAATTTCATTTGTATACAGCAAGCTACGGAGGCCATAAAATTTAGAAAAACTTGCTAAATATTCATTTCCCATATGCGTATTTTGAAATGTTCATAACAACGCATTATTCGACAGAGAGCAATCGTGTGAGAAACTTGTGAATGAGTGGAAACAGCGTTAGTCAGGCATACACGCAGCTAGATTAATAGGTCTTTTGAAGTCATTTCAACTGTAAGGGAAAAATCCACTGTAAGGGAAAAATCCACTGTAAGGGAAAAGCTCTGAACCAAGAAGGAAAAGGCCATGCATTTAATGCACTAACAGGCTCTGAAATCGCGAAAATTATATAATAGCAGATACGTTACGCATATATGTTTGCCCAGGAAGCTGAAATATATAGCATTGCTAGGGTTGTTAGTTTCCAACACAATGAAACACAAGGAGAGCAGTAACTACGTGCGCCACAGTGAAGAACTATACAGCTCGCTAGTAATATTTTCAACTCCAGAGCAATGGCGGCCACTGGCGTAGAGCCACGGGCCCAGGGATTTTCCAGTGTGCACAGGACGAACAATAGTACCATAGATTTTTTACAGATGCGGTGAATATGCTGTTTGCGGGAGGTCGCGCTTGGCTGCCGTGCCTTCCTTTGCATAATCAGAGTTGGAAACGGGTCAAAAATTTCGACCCGGACCCGACCCTAGACTGACCTGGACAAATCTGATTTGCGTTATAAACTCGAATATATCTTCATCATGTCAATCATTATCATTCCACTGTTGGATGAAGGTTTCCCCAAATTTCTTCCACAACGGACTGTCTTGGGTCAGTCTCCTCCATCCACCTACCTCCCAAGTGGTCTTCTTCTGGGTCTTTTTCTGTCCCTTGGAATCCAGTCTAAAATGTCGGTTGTCCACTGGTGGTCCGTTCTTTTAGCAATATGTCCAGCCCGTTGCCATTTCAGGGATTTTACTCTGATCGTGGTGTCTTCCACTCTTGTTATTTTCCTTATCCACGAATTCCTACTTTGTATTTTCTTGTTCACAACACCAAGCACACATCTCTCCATACTTCTTTCAGTTGTTTGGATTCTTTGTATGTCTTTTTAGTTAAGGTTCACGTCTCTGCTGCGTACGTGAACACTGGAAGGATGCATTGATCAAACAGTTTACTTTTAAGACATAATGGCATACTGCTCTTAAAAATTGTACTGTTTCTTCCAAAAACTCTCCAACTAAGTTTTATGCACCAATTGATTTCTTCATCAATGTGACCCTCGCTTGATATCTGATGCCCAAGGTAAATATAGGAATTGGTTATCTCCAGTTTTCCCCATCAAATGATAAAGCTTCATTACTTGAAAAAGCTTTGTACATCAGTGTTGTCTTCTGAAAGTTCATTTTTAATCCCCGTTTCTTTACCCTTCTCAACAAGTTCCTAGATCATACTCTGCAGCTCTGAAGTACTATTTCAAAGTTCTTTGAAATATTTTTTTCTATTCAAACATAAAACGGAAATAAAACCGGATCGAAATCGGATCAGGAACACCTGGGCCCGACCCGTTTGACCCGCAAGAAATTGTCGACTCCCTTACCCGTGACCTGTTTCCATGTCTGTGCATAATGAGACGTTTGCTTACCCTCGCCACTGTGACAGGTTTTGTGCTTGTGCGGATAGCCCGAATTTCTTCCTGGACAAGGTCACTCAATGAAACGCTGGTGGGCCAAAATCAGTTTGGCTCGAATGAAGCTTGCCTCAGAGGTGTGGCAGCGTTTTTTTTTTTTTTTTTTGTTTGTTTTTTCAGTCCGTCATGAATACAGTAACAGTGTTATTAAAACAATCAGTCATTTGCTTCCTTGCCTTATGAAGAAACACTCGAGGTTGACCAGATGGGAAGACTTCTGCCTATTTTTTAGTTAAAAAGTAAACAGGAAATGTGTCGAAAATTTATGGGCAATATTTATTCAAAGAACAACTGGCTTTATATCTGTAATGAGAAAAATACTTTGTTTTTTCGACTCTCCTGTGTACTATTCCAAGTCAAGGAACGTAACTACAGACTTGGTACATATTCTGGAAAACAATGAAGGCACATGAAAAATCTGAGCAACTCATGAATTACAGTATGCTTTGAGTTTATCATTTTTGGGAAAAACAACTATTAAAACTCACTTTTATACACAATATGGGCAAATCATATCCAAACGTAATGAGCAAATAGATAAAAATAGGTTCGTGTTAAACTTGATTACAAATTGTATACGTTTTTATGGCGCACTACAACTAGAATTGAGTGCACATGATGAATCGGATGAATCTCACGGAAGTTTTTCGTGAATCTATCCTCTTTAGTTCTGAGTTAGATAATGACTTGAAAAAGCAGCTTAGGCAGTCATCTGTGTTTAAGGTACGCCTAAAATTATTATGCAGGAATTGCTTGAATGCACGTTAGAAATACACCATGAAGAAGTTAGAAAAGTAATTGAAAAAAGTAAATTATGTAGCGGTGAGAGTTGGTGAAACATCTGACGTGTCATACCAATTTTAGCTAATTATTGTTTTACGTTACGTTTTTGGCCGTAAACCGGTAGAAAAGTTCTGGAACTTTATAAGTCAGGACCGGCATGGTTTTCTGGCAATCTCAAACTGTAATGCGAAACAGTTTAACCCTCCGATCTGTGGCAAACCGAATAAACTGATTGCACAAATTTTTGGTGGAGCTTCCGTTATTAGTGGAGTTCAGAAACTAATAAAAGACAAATGTCCCTATGTTAATTTTGTCCACTGTTACGCACAGCACTTAATCTCATAAGGTTTAATGCAACGTCCATCATCCGCCAAGCTTATTTGCACAGCTGTAGGAATCAGTTCGGTTTCGTTTTATTTTTCAAATTTGCCGCAAGGAACGAAAATGTTGGATGACACTGTACAAAGAAGATTGCCAAGGCACCAAGGATTAGATAGAATTTTCATTCGCGTAGTGCAATACTAATTACGAAAACAGGAGGGTACATATTTCTGTACCGGAAAAAGCTGAAAGCTGTGAAAACAAAGTGCAATCTACCATTGCACAAGCCGATGCGTAAAAATTCAGGCTGAAAGAAAAAAGAAAAGAACTTTGTTTTTTGGTTATACTCCTTTTTCACTATATAATGTCTCATGTAGAAAACTATTTTAGACAGGAACATTAAACAATCACCGATCCAATTAAAATTCGTCAAGATATGCAACTCTCTAAAAAAAGGAGTACAAAAGGTAACAGACGAAAGTTGATATCATTCTTTACCTCGGGGAACAGGTATCAAGCGAGGGTCACGTTGATGAAGAAATTGATCGTCGTATAAAACTCTGAGGGAGAAACACTACATTTTTTTCAAGAACAATATGCCATTACATCTTAGAAGAAAAGTGTTTAATCGATGCATCCTTCCAGTTCTTTCATATGTAGCAGAGACATGGACCTTAACTAAAAACACAAACAAAGACTGCAGGCAACTGAAAGAATCCTGGAGAGATGCATGCTTAGTGTAACCAGGAAAGACAAGAAGATGAACACGTAGATAAGGAAAATGACAAGAATGGAGGACATCGCGATCAGAGTAAAATCCCTGAAATGGAGATGGGCTGGACTTATTGCCAGAAGAACGGACCACCGATGTACAACCGAAATTTTAGGCCTGATACCAAGGGACAGGAAAAGACCCGGAAGAAAACCACATGGAAGATGGGTAGTTGATATTCGAAATCATTACGGAGTGATATGGAGAACACCGGCTCAAAACAGACCATTGTTAAAGAAACTTGGGAAGATTTTCATCCAGCGTTGGAATGATAATGGCTGAGATTGATTATATATTTTATATGTATGTAGATGCACACAAACACTGAATTAACAGAAGTCATGAAATGCCTATCTAGTAATGGGTAGGCCCATCTTTCGCCCGGATAAGGACAGTCATGCGGCATGGCACTGAGTCCATTATGTCACGAAAGGGTTTCACAAGTATGCTTGTTGAACCGCTGTTCATAATTCCGTCGCATTTTTGGGAGGAGAATCCAAAGATCGATCTGACCTTTTCACAGCATCCAAAAGATTTACCACTGGAAAGACCATTACAGGGTCCAAACTTCTCGGACTGCTCTTTTAACTACATGTTCTCTTTACCACGGCTCTGTGGGGAGGCGCATTGTCCTACTGAAAGACTCCATTGCCCTGTGAGTACTTGATGGCCATGAACAAAAGCAGATGACATGCAAGGATAGACACAGAGCGTGGACCGTTTAGATATGCTAGGACCCAGATTTACCAAAGGTTCGAGCATGTGCCTGTTAAACATGCCCTGTACCGTAACCGAGACTCCACTAGCCTGAAAATTTAGTTGTTGGCATGCTGGGTCGATCGCTTAGTGTGGTTTCCTCCAGATCCGTACCCTCCCGCCTGCAAAAAAATAATTCGAAGCAAGATTCATTGGACCAGGAAAACCGTCTCCAACCATACGAGGCCCAATACCAATGTTCTTTCTCCCAGCTGAGACGTACAGTCCCGTGATGTAGCGTTAGCAACGGGACTCCGGTTGGTCGGTGGCTCCCATAATCTATTGTGGCTAATTATTGTCTGATGGTTTTGGTGGAGAGGTTTCTGGCATTTTCCTCTTTAAAGTCAGAGGTGTTTTATGGAACCATTGCTCTCCGGTTGGTTGCAACTATGCCAGAAGAACGTCGACGATTACGTCCATCCGCAGTCTTTTTCGGCCTACAGCACTGTCCACGATGCGATGTCATTCGGAAATGGTATATTCCCGATACAGTTTGACATTGTCGAATGGAGTTCACCCGTACCACCTCCGCGATTGAGTGACCTATGCGTCGGGTACCCTCTATCATCCCTCTTTCAAACTTTGTTAGCTCATGACGTTTATTCACACTGACATCCAGTTACTGTCTACGTGAATGCAGTGATATTCTCCTTCCTATATATCTACCAAGCAGTGCGTTCGTCGGTCCGTTAGCGAGAGTGGTGACAGCGTCGCTTTGCTCAAGACCAGGTATCCTATTATTTTTGTCCTCTCAGTGTATGTACAGTATATACATACATGTTTTCTGGATCCAGACAGAAATTTGACATACCCCGTCCTCCCAACTTTTGATACAAGTCTTGATCCAACATAGCCCCAGTATGTGATTCATAATTTCTTCAGCAATATGCTTCGTGGTGAAAATGCCAGTGCAAACACAGCTCCATAATATATTAACCTTATCAGCAATATACTTCGCAGTCACCGTGCCTTTGCGAACATAATCGAGGGCGCAATTCAAGACCCCTTTAGTAGTAGACTTTGCTATTTCAGTGCCTTTGAGAACAAAGTCTTAGAGCAGCGTGCTTCATGGTTTTATTGACTGTACGAACATAACCCCAGATATGATTAATGGATGATCACATCAAAATACTTCCTGATCTTAGTGCAAGAACCACCATAAGTGGTAAGATTACTGCTTATAAATGAAGAGCGTATTTTTCACATTTATGTCTCCAAATTCGGTCACTTGCATCCGTTAAACCCCTCCCGCGTGTATCACTACTTTAAGCGATTTTTTGTATGCTCTCGAAGCCTTTGTGGTTTTGCAGTTTCTGTGTCGCTTAGGTTTGTGATCGATACAGTGCCAATATAATGCTTTCTTGTGTGCTGGATTTTTACGAGAGTTTTCTTTTTGAGTATACATGGTATTTAAAATGTTAATATCATCTCTCCTGAGACACAACAAGACATTCCTGTTAATACGCCATCCTATTTCATGTGGATCTAAATTTGTGAGTTCAAAAAATTGCTCCGTGATTGGACTAAGTCACATTACTTTGTGATAATGTACACCATGAATGAGATAGCCAGTCTGCAGCTTGGTGCACGATATTTACGTAGGCCTAATTATGACTGCGCGGTTTTTTTGTAAACCTCTACTAAGAGAATATGTGAATACTTTGTAACTGGCGTAATAAGCGACATGATCGTTGAAGTAGCTGAAGGCAATTACTTACTGGAAACCATGTAAAAAGCATTTGATTGGCAAAACGAAGCGCAAGTGCCGGTCTGTGGAATCCTCACTCGCCAGAAAAAGTGAATGTGTAAAGCAATAAAAAGGTGTTATGTGCGTGTATGTCTTGCTCAAACAGAAAGTAAAAGGTAAGTAGAGATTCCAAAAAGATTGTCACTTTTAAACTAGTACCTTTTCAAACAGATGGCGTTAACACTGTCATAGTAAATTTTTAACTCTTTTCTTGATTGCCAGCTTTCTTCTTTGTTACTGTTTTTGACTTTCTCTTGCATAACATAGGGAAAGCCCCGATTTTTTAGATTTTGAGGTCATTTAAAAGATAGTGTTTTGGGGTTTAGCCCATGGCCAAAGTTTTGGACTGGCCACTTCAACATCGCTGTAGCTGGTGTAACGTTTTTCATTGTGTGCTTTTATAGTATCTGTTCAATATAAATATTTCAGTCATAAAAGCATGGAAGCGTGAAGGAGAATATTTTTCTCCGAAGTAACACCATCATCATCACGTAGCGGAGGTAAAAGATAAGCTACTAGCAGTTACAGTTCCATAAATATGCGCTTTATTTGTGGTAAACAATTTCTACAGATGCACAACCACTACTGTAAATCTCATTTAAAAAGATGACGTTAAATCATAGAAAGGAAGCGTTGTTTTGTTCCATAATGCATGAGGAAACCGACGATGTTGTTGGCTTTTAGATTTAGCATATCTCCTGCACTAAGCCACATTTATATTGTATTCTGCGGAACTGCCTTTGCGGTGGTAATTTTTCATTTAACTTGAATTATTCAGGGAATTGAAAAGTTATTCCTGCTGTAAAACGGTACTGCACCGCTGTGGCAACTCAGCTCCCTTTTAAATCTGAGCTCACGCTTGTTCGATCAATTATTTAGGAACTTATTTTCAGCTGATGTAATTGCTGTTTGGCTTCCCCAGTCCTACCCCCTTTCCGTCGGCCTTTCCAGTATGTGTAGTAGTAGCCACTCTGAAGAAACGAGCATCCAGCTAAGAAGCATTCCCCGACAGAAGTAGTTTATAATCCTCCGCTTTTTTCATTTCCTCCGCTTTTGTTTCTGTTGCTTGCTTTTGCGTACCCTCCCCAACAGTTCGTCTCCTAGTTTTCCCCGGCTCCTCTGAAAACCAACTTTAGAAGAATTCCAGAAAATGGGAAGAAGCAATGAAGCGGAATGCTTTTCTTTTCTTCCTCCTCTGGTACAGATTTAATTGCACACATGCGTGCAGGGTTTTCTGCAGAAGAGATGGGAGATGTTGAATAATGCGGCATTTCCTTCAGTTTGGCAACGAAGCGCGTTGCATCGCTTCCGAAAGACATTTTTGCGGTGTGATCATTGTCTCTATACACCGCTTAGATTCTGTTTGTGTTTTTTTCCACAGCACTGGATGTGCGTTCAGTTTTGAGAAGGTATTCACAATGAAACGAAAAAAGGTTTACATGTTCATTGAATAACTAACAAGGTTACACAAGGGTACTAAGATAAAAATCACAGTTCGTGTTCTGCATCTTGAATAAATATCATAGTTCATATCTTACAATTTCCTAATCTACATTCCGTGCTCCATGCATTTCAAGTATGTGTTGCAGCATTTCCTCCTTTTATGAAATCAGATATCGTTGCTTCTCTTCTCAAAAATACCTGTGTTTTCTGTACTCGATTTGGTTTTAGTTTTCAGACTAAGCTTCGCGTTTAGTTTTCGGAGAAAATTCGTTTACAGTTAAAAAATATCTACTTTCGTTGTCAAATGGCAAACACCTCTGCATCTGTGATAATAAAAATATACAGATACAAAGGAGACTGTCTCTCTGTTCATTCATAGACACGAAAACCGTTGGATCTATTTTATGAAAGCTTTCCATTTGAAAGACAATTTTGCGAGACACTCTAAAGGATCGATAACAGTCTGTAAGTTTATCCAAAGTGTAGGTATGAAAGCATTTTTGTCATTTTACCATAATTTTAATTAAGAAAGCTGAAAGTGAATCAAATGTAGCGTGGGTATTCGTATAAGCAGAATAAGTGGTAAGTGTATGAAAAGGTTTTATGCATGGGCATGTCATGGGTACAACGCGCATGCATGTTGAAATAAAGATTGTCGAGCCTTGTTGCTGTCTGGGAAATCACTTTGAACCACCTGAATGAATAACTAAGCGAACACTTTTCTATTGATGCACTGTGTCGTACTGGAATGGATTTCTTATCAATTAGCTGTTTGCTAAAGTCCAACAATAATCAAAAAAATTTAATTTTGTGATCTCCTCGGTAGCAGCTACCGTACTTGACGCTTTTCGTACAGCTTATTCGCACTTAAACATCCACTGAGCTTTGCACATTTTGAAGTTCCGTGGGCGATATAAGCGAAACAATAGGACAAACTATGGCTCACCAAAACGTATATTTTTTGAATGCACAATATATACCTCAATATATACCTACATTCAGGTCACCAGAACGCCGGCTTAAGGATCTCAGAGCAAATAAAGCAGTAATGGGGAATTGAGTAGTTATCTTTGCAGGGCATTTTCGCTAAACACTTTCAATTGTTCCAATGGGAAGAATGGGAGATTGACTAAGAGTTTGTTCAAAGCGTCAGAAGAAATGTGCCGAAATTTTCTTTAATAATTGAAATAAAGGTATTTATTAACACAATTATTTTTCTACTAGTCAGTTTTCAGATAATTCGCTGACTTACTAGGTATGCTAAACTTTTTGGACAGTTTGGCATCTCACTGGTGTACTGAAAAGAAATATTTTCCACACTAGAGCGTAAATTCGAAGATTACATATTGGCATCTCACTGGTGGACTGAAAAGAAATATTTTCCACTCTAGAGCGTAATTTTGAAGATTACATATTGGCATGTCACTGATGGACTCAAAAGAAATATTTTCCAACCTCGAGCGTAATTTTGAAGATCACATGTGGATTTGTGAGAAGTCTGTACTTGCCTCACTAAATAGGAGTGTATGAAATAAGCTGGGGTCAAAATTGTTACCAAGGGAAGAAAAATTATATTAGTCAAAGACGCGGTTATTGACTGCAACAAATCGGTGAAACTTCCTGAGACGCCTATTCATAACCTAACCCTAAATATTGGTTCACTCCTTATATTTTTAAGGAGCCTAGGTACACCATGGTTGTGCATCGACATCATTTTTTGCTTGAAAAAACGCATGTTACAACGTAATAGGCAAAGGAAGAAAATCCATTATATTTTTTTGATTCCAACTGAAAGGTCTAATGATTACAAACTAAAGCAGTTTCCAGTTCTGCTCGCGTAAAAAAAAAAAACATTCACTCAATGTAACAGGAATGCTTTACATGAGAAAGATTTTTCTCACGATTAACTTAATTTAAGTCTACTGTTTAGAGTTAGAAGGAGAAAGGATTTGTGCGTAGCACATACACACAAAAAATACAGTACACCTATTGTGTATCAAAATGCTATTTGAAATGTTTGAAACTGTCACAATGAATAACATTATTTCTGTCATACATTTTTTTTTTTTGTTGAGGGTTTAACGACCATCCTGAGCAACTCAATGGGTTATAAACAATTGCCCGTCCCAAATTTATGGTCGCTGGTTCCAGGAAAGAGAGGAGATTCAGTGAACTAAGACAAACACAGCATACATACCTCAACGAGATTCCAACCCGGACCCATCGCGGATGAATGGTCAAAAGCCAGTGCTTCGACCAATGCGCCACTGAGGCAGCTTAAAAACTTCAATACGAGTCTTTATGCCATAAAAGCTCCTACTCAATGTAAAATTCAAATTATCAAATGTTCTTACATATTTACCAAAAATACTAAACCAATTTTAAGTTTCCGTAGGGGCCTTTTAAATTCATAGGTTGTCTTTGCTCTCTAATTTCCAGTTACTTGGTATTTCGTAGTGGCGTTTTTGTACCTATGTATCACGTAAAATATCTGATCGTTGTTCTACTAGATTTGAAATCAAGAAAGTTCCATCCAGTCACGAGTCCTTTTCCGAATGGGATAAAATATTTAAATATATATAACCAATGAATTTCAGAGAAAGGGGGCTGTGTAAAGCGAAAAGTCCAAGACGGCATGCTACGAATGCAGCAATCTCTGATTTCACTCAGAGCCACTTTCTCTGAAATCCATGAAATTCACGCTCCCTGCTAGTTTATCACTGCCAATAGTTTGAAAAACTTGATCCGACTGAATTGTAGCCATTGCAAAAAAAAAAAAAAAACAGTTGAGCGGCTGTGTCGCATGTCAAGAAGTTTCCCGTTACATTATGATATGTAACTACGCAAACTTTGTTTTTGTGTTAAGGCAGCTCTGCGACTTGCAAGAAACGCCAGCCCACATACTGCTTGCTTGTGTGTGTGTGTGTCGGTGCAATAACATACGTAATAGCTGCTTCGAATATGTCCATGTGCAACCAAAGTTTTTTTGTTTTTAGCAAGTCTTTTGCTAAAAAAGATCGTGCTTATGTTATCGGTTTGTCCGTCCGTCTGTAGACACGACATCACTGCAACTATTAGTCCGATCTGAAAAATTCGTTCTGCTTTGCGAAGCTTGAAATATACGAATGATGACCCTTCATTTCGTTTTTCTTTTTACGTTGCACAATTTCGCCGCTAGAAGGCGTAAATGCAGATGATGTCGAATTCAATAATACATTTTATTCCACATATTTGCTTCTAAACGTCCGATTGAAAAAATTATTTCGTGGACTGATGTCACTTACGTCGATAAACTTTTTCGGAATATTTCTTCTTAAAATATTCCATGGTTTCTCTGCCAGGGAGCGTAGATGTATATCTTATTTTTGTTAATATTTGTACTTCTAGGAGTCCGATTTGAAAAATTCCTTCTTTGTTGAATAGTGTTTCCAGTGTGACATGTTTTTCACATAATTTAAAAATGTTCAAGTAATTCATAAGCTTTCCGCTAGGGGATGTAAAGGTAATTTGCGTTTCCCACTATATCTCTGCTTCTAAATCTCCGATTTAAAAAATTATTTTTGCACCGGATACAGCTCCTGATAGGAAATCGTTTGCACATAATTTTTAATTTTCGTAAAAAAAAAATGGTTTAGCCACCAGGTGGCATAAGTCATAATCTCCGCTTCTGATGTATTTGCAGCAAAATATCAGCTTCTAAAATCTCAATTGAAAAAAAAAGTCGTTTTTAGACCGATACTATTCATGTCGACAAACCCTTTAGGAACATTTTTTTCTTAAAATAATGCATGGTTTCTACGCTAGAGGCGTAGATGTATATCTTGTTTTTGTCAATATCTTTACTTCTAGGAGTCCGATTTAAAAAATTTCCTTCTCTGTTGGATAGTGTTTCCAGTGTGACATGTTTTTCATATAATTTCAAATTTTTCAAGAAATTCATAGACTTTCCGCTATGGGGCGTAAAGGTAAATTGCTCACCCCCCCACCCCCTATAACTTTGCTTCTAAATCTCCGATTTGAAAAAATCTTTCTGAACCGGATACAGCTCCTGATGGGAAATCCCTTGTACATAATTTCTAATTTTTTGTAAAAAATGGTTTGGCCACCAGGTGGCGTAAATCTTAATTTCCGCTTCTGATGCATTTTCAGCAAAATATGAGCTTCTGAAATCCCGATTGTAAACAAAGTCTTTTGTAGACCGATACTACTTATGTCGACAAACATTTTAGGAACATTTTCTTCTTAAAATAATGCATGGTTTCTAAGCTAAAGGGCGTAGATGTATATCTTACTTTTATCAATATCTCTACTTCTAGGAGTCCAAATTGAAAAAAAATCCTTATTTGTTAGATAGTGTTTCCGATGCGAAATGTTTTTCCTATAAATTCGAAATTTTCAAGAAAATCATAGACACCGCTAGGAGGTACAAAGGTAAATTGCGTTTTCTGCGTTATTTCTGCTTCTAAAACTCCGATTTGAAAAATTCTTCCTGTATCCTATGCAACACATGATGGAAAATATTTTTCATGTAATTTTTAATGTTTGGTAAAGAATGGTTTGGCCACCAGGGGGCATAAGTGTTGATTTCTGCTACTGATGTAATTGTAGCAAAATCTGGGTTCCTGAAAACTCGACTAATTTTTTTTTTTTTTCTTGGACCGATACCGCTCATATTGAAAACCATTTTGAGAATACTTTCTTCCTAAAATAATGCATGTTTTCCCACCAGGGGACGTAAAGTCACATCTTATTTTTGTCAATATCTCTGCTTCAAAAGTCTGATCTGAAAAATTACTTCTGTGTTGGAGAGCGTTTCCGGTGCGAAATGTTTCTTATATAGATTCATATTTTTCTTAACGCACAAGTCTGCAACCAGAGGGCGTAAGCTCACCATTCCGTTTATAGCAATATCTGAGGGATTAAAAACCCGATTGAAAAACTTCTTTCTTCCGTCAGATACTATTGTTTCCCATACCTGTTCCATTGACTTTGAATAGCTTTGATAAATTTAATTTGCGTCAGAACGGATTCAAAAGACGTGCTTATTACACCCGGAAATTCGGTGTCATCTTTTTTGTTTTCTACTGCCTGGAACGAATTTGGACGGATAAATCTTCTTTGACGAAAAAGGTATCGCTTTTATTTGCTCCAAGATGATGACTTTGCGGTTAATACAGAGAATATTCACACGTTTTAAAAACATTTTTGATAATAAATTACAGAAAATGAAAAGTTCAAAGAATTGAAGCTGGAAACAGTGTGTTAGATTGACACGAAAAAAATGTATTGCATTTAAATATCGTCTGCTAAGAAAATGGCGCACGTAAACAATGTGTGGATAGAAGGTTACGAAGAGAGATATTCGTATCCCGTAATTAAAGAACGGTGTAAAAATCTTCGAATTAGCTTTTCTAAATGTAAAATAAGCAACATTATAAATAAAAGGCATTGCTTCTAACAAGAAAAAGAATACCAAACAAATACCCAAAGAAGGTACGGACTTTTACGACTATTTCAAAACTAAGGTCTCTAGTCTAACAAGAAAATCCACTGACCCAAAGACAAATGCGAAGTCGTTAAAAATCTCTGTATCAACTGCAAACAAGGTAATTAACAAAGATCTGAATCTGCTAAAAACAAAAAACAAAAAAAAAAAAACAAGAAAGATGACACCTAAATTTTGATTGTAAAGAGCACGTCTTTTGAATCCGTTCTGACGCAAATTAAATTTATCAAAGCTATTAAAAGTCCACGGAACCGGTTAGGGAAACAATCAATCGGTTTCTACAGTTGATAAAACATCCAGAAGTAGAAACCTCTACTTACTTCCACCAGCGGCTTAAAAGCACATTACGAAAATTAACAAATGGCGCACAAACAGTTTCTCACAGCACAAGGAAGGTATCAGAGAGAAAAAGATTTTCAAATCGAACAGTTAAAAAAGGAAATATAGAAGGAAACATAATGTAAGTCTACGTCTGCTAGCGGAAGAATTTTGCCTTATGGAAAAGTTGAAAATAGGGGGAAAATATTCTTCATAGAAAAAGCTAAGGAAAAATAACTGTTCAAATACGTCTCCCGGAAGTAGAGATAGCGAAGAAAAAAAGAGTTTCGATCTTCACGCTCCTAGCGGGAAATATTTGCGCTTTTTAAGGCGGATAATGGCCCACATCTGTATTGTAGCGAATAGCATTCAGTAAAGAAGAAATTTCTCAATAGTGTTTTCAGAAAACGGCGATACAGCTGCAAACTAAGTACACAAACACCACCTACCGGCAGAACTCTGAACTACAAAATTCCTCATATACTAGCCTAAAGGGTTATACAAGGTAAACGGCATAAATTGTTGAAAGAATTTTTTAAATCGCGTATGTAGAAGCAGGGATACTGAGAAAAACAGAATAAACATTCGATCCCCCTAGCGGCGAAATTGTGCCTTATTTTGAGAAGAAAATAAGCACACAGAGTTACATAGTTAAAAGTATCTGACCGAAAAAAAAAGTTTTTCAATCGGGTTTTTAGTCTCGCAGATATTGCTGTAAACGGAAACGAGAGCTTACGTCCTATGGTGGCAGACTTGTGCTTTAAGAAAACTTTGAAATTATATGAGAAACATTTCGCAGCGAAAACGCTCTCTAACAAAGAAATAATTTTTCAAATCGAACTCCTAGAAGGAGAGCTATGTACAAAAATAAGCTATGCGTCTACACCCCCTGGCGGAAAAAACATGCATTATTTTAAGAAGAAAGCATTCTCGAAAGGTTTTTCGATGTGAGCGGCATCGGTCCACGAAAGGATTTTTCAGTCAAGCTTTTAGGAGCTCAGTATTTGCTCCAAATATTGTGTTGATGCACAAGTCCATGCCGGGTTTTTTCACCGCACTGCAGAAATGTATTACATCAGAAGGGAAAACGGAATGAATCAACTATGTATCTATCCTCCATTGTTTATGATAGTGTCCCAACGTCTGGATAGGTCTGCAATGCCATTCTTGAAAATACGTGCAGGTTTTGCTGCGAAGAAATTACCATGGAAATTCTGGAGATCAACATCATTGTTGAACGTTCTGCCACGAAGTGCATTCGACAGAGATCGGAACAGGTGATAGTCTGAAGGGACGACATCTGAAGAATAGGCTGGATGTGGAAAAATCTCCCAATTCATGTCCTGAATGGGCATTTGGGTCGTGTTTGTACTGTAAGGGCGTGCGTTACCATGTTGGAGAAGGTCACCATGGTGCCGATGTGGCTGTTTCTGCTGAATTGCTCGCTCCACACGGCGGAGTTGCTCACAATAGAGTGCAGGGTTGATGGTCTGATTCCTCGGCAGCATTTCCCAGTGAATAATGCCTTCCATGTCCAACCAGACACACAACATGATCTTCGCAGGATGAAGGTCAAGTTTTGGACGTAGTGTGGGCATCTTGTTTGGTCTAAACTATTCCTTCCAATGCCTGAAATTCACATACAGGCACCACTTTTTATCCCCAGTAACAATACGTGACAGAAACGGCTTGTGTTGCTGAGAGCATTTGCGATAACGGACGAGCAAGGAACCACATATGGCGACACTCAGAATCTTGTTGTCCTCGGTGAGAGTATGAGGCACCCAAGACCCCAATTTCTGGACCTTTTCCATACGTTCCAGGTGTCGCACCACTGTGGCCTGATCACAGTCCCTCTCAATGAGCAATTCGCGTGTGGTTTGACACGGATCCAAGTGGATGAGATATTTCAAACGATCCTCAACAAAATGAGATGGACGACCTGAGCGTGGAGAGTCGTTGAGCTCAAAATTGCCACCTCGGAACCGCTCAAACCATTTGCGGGCTGTCCTCGGAGCTATAGAATCCGCCTCATACACAGCACAAATTTGTCGAGTAGCCTCTGCGGCTGTGGATCCCTTGTTAAACTCATAGAGCAGCAGATGTCGGCACAACGCAATATGATTTAGACACACGATATTTCTGGCTATATTTTGATATACAACTGGCCATCTGCACCGTCACTACTGACCCGGGTAACACTCGTGAAATAAAGCGGCATGAACTTATACATCAACACAATACATCAGAAGCAGAAATTACCACTTAGGCCGTCTAGGGGCCAAACCATTCCTCTCCAAATATTAGAAATTATATGCAAAACATTTCCCATCAGGAGCTGTATGCGGTACAGGAAGAATTTTTGAAATCAGAGTTTTAGAATCAGAGATATCGAGGGAAACGTAATTAATCATAACGCTCTCTAGCAGAAAGTCGATGAATGACATGAAAGTTTTGAAATTATATGAAAAACATTTCCCAACGGAAACTTTATCCAACAAAGAACGAATTTTTCAAATCGAGCTCTTAGAAGCAGAAATACTGAGAAAGATAAGACATACATCTACGCCACTTAACGGAGAAACCATGCATTATTTTAAGAAGTAAATATTCCAAAAAGGTTTATCAACGTGAATGGTATCAGCCTACGAACGAATTTTTTTAATCGAGCTTTTTTAGAAGCTCAGATTTTGCTGTAAATATATCAGAAACAGAAATTAACACGTACGCTCCCTGGTGACCAAACCATTCTTTACTAAATATTAGAAATTATATGCAAGGCATTTCTCACCAGGATCTGTATCCTATGCAGAAAGAATTTTTCAAATCGGAGTTTAAGAATCAGAGATATGGGGGAAACGCAGTTTACTTTTACGGCCCCTGGCGGAAAATCTGTGCGTAACTTAAAAAAACTGACTATACCTAAAATAGTCTTCGATATAAATGGAATCGAAATGTAAAAGAAGTTTTTCAATCGGATGTTTAGAAGCAAATACATGGAATAAATTGCATTTTGAATTCGATGTCATCTGCATTTTCGCCCTCTAACGGCAAAATTGTGCATCGTAAAAAAAAAAAAAGACGAATTGAAGGATCATCATTCGCACATTTCCAGCTTCGCAACGCCAAAAGAATTCTTCAAATCAGAATAATAGCTGCAGAGCTATGGTGTCTACACACGGACCCACAAACTGGTGACATAAGCACGATCTATGTAGTCTTAATGAAGATCTTGTGCATATACAATACATTACAAAATTTACACCGTCTTTGCACGATATGTTTAATTTAAAAAACGGCAGATATTTACAAGATTAAAAACCCATTAGTACTTTCGGGTCGACAATCGACCCGTCTTCAGATGGAGGAGAGCCGCTGCTGCACATGTGCTCCCATATATATGTCCGAGTATGATGACGTACAAGGTATGGCATAGCGTCGCAAGGGTGTCACTCTGTTGCCATCATTTCAATGCTAAATCATGAATCAGATGATGTCCATGTGGAAATATGATAAACAGGGTGCAAAATATATATATATTTGTTATAACTTACATATTTAACAAGAAATGTTATGTAAGTTCATGACTGTAATGAGTCTCTTCCAAATTCTGTGTAGTTCAATTGGGGAAATATCGTTACAGCATCCGTCCCCGAAGGCCTCGATGTACAAAGTTTCAGTTATATACAACGAGTATACAGAGGTGGGTGTATGTAGCAACTTAATGTTCTTTTCCAATTCGGTTGGACAGTTTCTTGTGCCACATATATGGCGAGCGCTGTATTACTATGATTAACGCGAATGTCATATTTATGTTCCTGCATTCGAGTTTCAAGGCTACGTTTTGTAGAACCTACATAGTTGCTTACTTGTTTACCATTGGAGACATCTATTATTGGTATATTATATACACCCCATTTACACAAATTATCAGGTGGTTCCCTATCTTTTTTGATAAGTGCAAATAGATTTCTCAATCTAATGCCAAAATGAGTATCATATTTCATACATGCGCGTGTCAGAACATTAGTAATGCTTGGGTACTGCTCTATTGTACCAACAAAACGCTTTGCTGGTTTGTGTTCTTTGGTCAAAAATGTAGATCTATCGTTTAAGATTCTTCGATAGATTCGGTTGATCATATATTTGGGATAACCATGTTTGGCGGCTATATCAAAAATGAAATCTATTTCAAGTTTAAGCAAGCTGTTAGCAGATGAGTGCGAGAAGGCTCTTTTGATTAAAACGTTGATAGCGAATAGCTTATGTGGTAATGGATGTGAAGAGTTAAAAGGGATTAAACTACTGCCGGCAGTGGGTTTTCGTTATACAGAGTAAGAAAGATTGCATGTTACTGGGTTACGGGTGATTTGAAAGTCCAAGAATGGTAGAGAGTAGTTTGATTCAGTTTCTATCGTGAGCCCGATAGTGGGAAAAACAGATGAAAGCGCGTCAGCGAACTTAGCTAAATCATCCTGTGTATGAGGCCAAAATACAAGGATGTCGTCGACGTACCTGATATACATACTAGGGGGAAGGGGAAACTCATTGAGAACTTTGTTCTCAATGTGTTGAAGCATAATTTCTGCAAGCACAGCTGAAAGTGGAGAATCCATGGGTGAGCCCTCCACTTGCTTGTAAATTCGATTATCGAACTTAAAGTATGAACGCTGCTTAACAAATCTAAGAGCGTTCATAATGGCTGAAATTTCAGATGTGGGGACTTGGGACTCAGCAAGTTTGGCTTAAGCTTAAGCAAGCTGTTAGCAGATGAGTGCGAGAAGGCTCTTTTGATTAAAACGTTGATAGCGAATAGCTTATGTGGTAATGGATGTGAAGAGTTAAAAGGGATTAAACTACTGCCGGCAGTGGGTTTTCGTTATACAGAGTAAGAAAGATTGCATGTTACTGGGTTACGGGTGATTTGAAAGTCCAAGAATGGTAGAGAGTAGTTTGATTCAGTTTCTATCGTGAGCCCGATAGTGGGAAAAACAGATGAAAGCGCGTCAGCGAACTTAGCTAAATCATCCTGTGTATGAGGCCAAAATACAAGGATGTCGTCAACGTACCTGATATACATACTAGGGGGAAGGGGAAACTCATTGAGAACTTTGTTCTCAATGTGTTGAAGCATAATTTCTGCAAGCACAGCTGAAAGTGGAGAATCCATGGGTGAGCCCTCCACTTGCTTGTAAATTCGATTATCGAACTTAAAGTATGAACGCTGCTTAACAAATCTAAGAGCGTTCATAATGGCTGAAATTTCAGATGTGGGGACTTGGGACTCAGCAAGTTTGGCCTCTATAATGAGGTGGGTGGCGTCCACTGGTACATTTGGGTACAATGCAACAACATCTAGGGAGGTAAGGGTAAAAGGTTTAGAATGTGGCTGAAACATTCTAACTTTTTCAATTGCTACTGTAGAACTTTTCACAGAATAAGGGGAGTTCACAGCAAAATTTGCTAAGTACTGAGCAAGAGCTTTTTCAAGGAGTCGAGTCGGGTTAAAATAACCCGCGACTAGGGGCTTAATAGGATGCCCTTCCTTATGCAGTTAAAAAAAGCGAAAGGGAACAACAATCCAACTCGAGAAAACTATATCATGAAGAAAAACGTCAACTGAAGTTAATTCGAAATAATGACGAAATCTCCATTCTGGCAGCTGACAAATCACACCAAACAGTATTATTGAATAGAACAACATATCAGGGTAAAATGCTTGAAGCCATTTCATCCATTCCGCACATAGTGGTAGAGCGGGATCCCACAAAAGCAACATGTTCAGCACTTAACAGATTAAAGAAAAGCTCACACATTCCCAGATAATTTCTCAAAGGCCTTCACCCGTCCACCCAGCTGTCGTGCCCGATATCTTTGGGCGTCTGAAACTGCATAAGGAGGGGCATCTTATCAGGCCACTAGTCGTGGGTTATGTTAACCCGACTTGAACCCTTGAAAAAGCTCTAGCTCAGTATTTAGCAAATTTTGCTGTGAACTCCCCTTATTCTGTGAAAAGTTCTACTGTAGAAATTGAAAATGTTAGAATGTTTCAGCCACATTCTAGACCTTTTACCCTTGCCTCCATAGATGTTGTTTCATTGTACCCTAATGTACCAGTGGGCGCCACCCACCTCATAGAGGCCAAACTTGCACAGTCCCAAGTCTCCACATCTGAAATTTTAGCCATTATGAACGCTCTTAGATTTGTTAAGTAGCGTTCATAATTTAAGTTCGATAATCGAATTTACAAGCAAGTGGAGGGCACACCCATGGGTCCTCCACTTTCAGCTGTACTTGCAGAAATTATGCTTCAACACATTGAGAACAAAGTTCCCAATGAGTTTCCCCTTCCTCCTAGTATGTATATCAGGTACGTCGACGACATCCTTGTATTTTGGCCTCATACAGAGGATGATTTAGCTAAGTTCACTGACGCGCTTTCATCTGTTTTTCCCACTATCGGGCTCACGATGGAAACTGAATCAAACTACTCTCTACCATTCTTGGACTTTCAAATCACCCGTAACCCAGTAACGTGCAACCTTTCTTACTCTGTATAACGAAAACCCACTGCCGGCAGTAGTTTAATCCCTTTTAACTCTTCACATCCATTACCACATAAGCTATCCGCTATCAACGTTTTAATCAAAAGAGCCTTCTCGCACTCATCTGCTAACAGCTTGCTTAAAGTTGAAATAGATTTCATTTTTGATATAGCCGCCAAACATGGTTATCCCAAATATATGATCAACCGAATCTATCGAAGAATCTTAAACGATAGATCTACATTTTTGACCAAAGAACACAAACCAGCAAAGCGTTTTGTTGGTACAATAGAGCAGTACCCAAGCATTACTAATGTTCTGACACGCGCATGTATGAAATATGATACTCATTTTGGCATTAGATTGAGAAATCTATTTGCACTTATCAAAAAAGATAGGGAACCACCTGATAATTTGTGTAAATGGGGTGTATATAATATACCAATAATAGATGTCTCCAATGGTGAACAAGTAAGCAACTATGTAGGTTCTACAAAACGTAGCCTTGAAACTCGAATGCAGGAACATAAATATGAAATTCGCGTTAATCATAGTAATACAGCGCTCGCCATATATGTGGCACAAGAAACTGTCCAACCGAATTGGAAAAAAACATTAAGTTGCTACATACACCCACCTCTGTATACTCGTTGTATATAACTGAAACTTTGTACATCGAGGCCTTCGGGGACGGATGCTGTAACGATATTTCCCCAATTGAACTACACAGAATTTGGGAGAGACTCATTACAGCCATGAACTTACATAACATTTCTTGTTAAATATGTAAGTTATAACAAATATATATATTTTGCACCCTGCTTATCATATTTCCACACGGACATCATCTGATTCGTGATTTAGCATTGAAATGTTGGCAACAGAGTGACACCCTTGCGACGCTATTCTATACCTGTACGTCACACATACTCGGACATATATATGGGAGCACATGTGCAGCAGCGGCTCTCCTCCATCTGAAGACGGGTCGATTGTCGACCCGAAAGTACTAATGGGTTTTTAATCTTGTAAATATCTGTCGTTTTTTATTTTTTAATTAAACATATCTTGCAAAGACGGTGTAAGTTCTTTAATGTACGATCTATGTAATTATAAATACACCACACTGTGAACACTCAAAAAACGCATATAACGTATTAAATCCGTTTATTTTTGCGGCGTAGTAAGTTCAATGATTCGCCAAGCTTTCGCACTCTACTGGCAGGCTTTTTCAAGGCAATGGTAGACAACCAAACTGAGTGTATCAAAAAGGTCCATTTACTATCGCAAAAGAGGAGAAAAATTTTACAAACTTGGTTCCAAGAATCAAAAAAACGTTTTAGTAAAGAGTTCGTGATGATTGCTGGTTTCCCGTACAATGGGAAATTAAATTTAAGAAAAGTTTAAAATAATGTTAAAATCAATTTTTCATGTAACCAAAATATTGTTTTAAGTCCTCTATTTAAAAAGGAAATACCATTCCTTTGTCTACAGAGCCTTCAACGAGTAGAACTCCAACAGGATAAGGCCAGCAGTCATACATCCAAATCTACCACTCTGTTTCTTGAAAAAATGAAAAAAAAAGGAGATCGATATCAAGTCTATACCTTCTCTCATATTCCTTCAAAGTCACCTGATGTGTCACCAATGGACTATTGTGCCTTCGGATTGCTAAAACGATCGCTTTCTAAACGCAGGCCTAAAACAATGATTGGAACTATGGAAAGCAGTGGAAAAAATACCAATACTTATTTTAAGAAATGCGCTGTTATCTTGGAAATCTAAATGTAGGTTCATAGTCCAGAGAAAGGGCTGTCAGACAAAACATTTAAGAAACAAATAATTTTATTTTAAACATTAATTATATTTTCTGAATTATTAACACAATAATCAGACATCTCTGAATTGCGTGTATTTTACTAATTCTCGCGTAGCATTATTTACGTCTACCTGAACAATTGGAGATTTAATTAACTGCACCACGATGGAGCGGGATTTGCTTTGACTGACGAAAACCAGAGATTATTCTGGTTCTTATCAATCATATTCTTGGGACTTCATCGTCCTGGGTGGTGTACGGATAGCATGCTCTAACGGAAATCGGGAGATACGGGTTCTATTCCCGTTCCAGGACGATGTTATTTTCAAGTTTTCTGACGTGAATGATGTTACGCGAGAAACAGCAAAATAGATGCAATTGAAAGATGACTTATCGCTGTGTTAATAAGTCAGATGAATTTCCACGTAATATGTGAATAATATTTTTTCCACGCTATATATTAATTGTATTGCTGGGAAATCATTCTAAAAATATGTGTCCATCCTCTGTATTATAAATATTATGGCTGGTGCTCAGTTTCTAGAAGATAAATCACACGCTTTCTTTCAACTTCATGGAGGGATGCCATATTGCCGTCATGATGTTATCATGTTTTAAATGAGAAACGATAAGGTCAAGCTTATACGGCCCGTTTCGCAACCGTCTTTATCCCTTGACGCTTAACTTGAGGTTACATCGGAAATAACGTTTTTGTTCCATTAGTGGTGTTCCAAGATTTTTATTTCAAAGAATAGGATATGTGATAGAAATAGATAGAGCAAAATGTAGAAAAGGACAAAGAAAAATCAATCTTAATGTGTTGCAGATGGCAAGGAGGAAAATAGAATACTACCGTCATAAATATGACCATCTACTTAATAGGGCCGATTTTTGCCACGGTAGCCGCTAACAGCACTCAACGTCACATCGGCTCCACTACGTCGCAGAATGCGTTTCTAAGTATTCTGTGCCAGCTCGACAGGATAACGTCCTGGAGTTCCGCGACGTACCGAAGCATTAGAGTGAGCTGGAGTATGCAAGGTTTCTCCGCATCCGAGAGACATTTGATAAGATTCAAGGTAGAGAAGTTTGGCAGCCAAGGAGTGAACGAAATCTGTGGGCACGATCCTCGATCAATTCATGCATAGTATAGATCTTATGACACAGAGCGTTATCTTTTTGTTATCTTTTTGAAAGAGTCAAGTGTCATCCGGATACACGGTCGTCATGTAGGTCAACACTTAGACCGAAATAATGCCTCTGTGCGATCTGGTAGTAAAGTGTGCTCAACGGGAAAGAGGAGACCAAGTGATGTTCATGAAAATAACCCCTATACCATGACTTTATCCTTTTTGGGTATGCTTCCGTCCTACCGCGCTGGGTGGTTTCAGCTGTTCAGCCGATTGCTATCGAATACGAACCCTTTTATCAGCATGTTGGAGCTGGAACTCGAACTCATCGGACCAAGAAATTCTTTCCCAGTCGTCCAATGTTCGGTCATGGTGATCCCCTGTCTATTGCAGACGAAGCTGTCGATGATGGTCAGTCAACATGAGCACGTGAACGTACCGCTAACTCATTAGGTCCATCCACAAGGCCGTCCACTGGATTGTGAGCTCGGAAGCACTTTTCTGTGCGTCCTGGTTGTAGTCTGTTGTTAAATGAGGGAACATTAGACCGCCTGTTGTCCCGAACACCACGAGCCAACCCTCTACTCTCGACCAGTGATGGTCTTGGCTTTCCGGCATGTTGGTTAGATGGACTTTCCTCTTTGCGCCCTTCCCACCATTACTTCACTACCGTGGCACTCGAGTAGCCAACAATGTCTGCCTTTGCGAAGATGCTAGCTAGCTCCATCTTTCTCGCGCCGATAATTATTCACCGTTCAAACTCCAACATGTCCTTTTTTTCTCTGTATTGCATCTTCGTACTGGAGAGTTGGTGTCATTTATATATCCGCGCCTTTCGGTGACGTCGCTGTTACTTTCTATGGAACTCATCCCCATGCGATAGGTCATAATGATCTGGTCCATGAGTGTATTTTACGTCTTTAGACAAAGGAACGGCATAATCAGTTTAAAAAGACTTCAGTCTTTGTCCTTATAAACTTTTTAAACTTTGAAAAATCCTTTTTATCCTCCGTTTTTCGGAACTGTTTTTTTATGGCAGTAACAACCCGTATACAAGTGTATGTTTCATGTTGTTTAAGAGCACAGGCATCAAGACAGTAGGGAAGTTATCCCTTATATTATTCATGTTGGTTCTTTTAACATCGGAAATAATAGGATGGTTTTCTTTATAGACAGTTGCTTTCATTGAGTTTGAAAAGTAGGTCCTGGAGATGATAACGATTGAACTGGAGGCGAAGTGTCACTAAAAACAAATTTTTCTCGGAACATGCTGTTTGTATTCTTAAAGGAAGGCAAAATGTTTGCAATAGATCAATTTTTTAAACGTCGCTGCACACAGTGTCCTTCCTATTAACACTTCTCATGAAACGAAACAGAGTCATTACACAATAACACAGGTATCAGCCCAAAAACGTATATGATCGACTGTCCTCTTTTGTGACATGGATCATGCTAGAGTAGAATCATGGCTTAAATGTTGTGATCATTAATAGAAACTGCGCTATAAAACGCATTTAGTCAGTCCTTCCCCAGTCTCCGAATCGTGTGCTAGCGCGATGGAAATCTATGTCGTCATCTCCCTCTTCCACGCAGGACGGGTTGAGTTCCTCAAAGACGAATATTCCATCTATGATGATGTTAGCGAATTAATGCACACAACTCGCCACTCCTCTGCTGCATATCGGGACAAGGAACAAAGTGCGTCCGGGGCCGACTTCACAGGGTACCATCGATGCATTCGAGTCCCCACACACAGGGAATCTGCGGAAAACCCGGGAAAAACCGCAGACTGAAAATCTATGATGTCATGTAAATTACGCTCCAATCAAATGCCTTTCATTCGAGGCTTGCATTATCAAAAAATAGAGGCCATTTTGTTTAAATCAGAAATAAACGGAATCTCTAAATCGTATACAATAGTGCACTTACTACGAGCTGTCTTTTACTTTAAACTTGTAAACTTTCATTACATAATGTGAGTAACTGCGCAACCTCTGTCTATGTGCCCACTGAGTGTTGTTTAATGTATCTGAAAGGTAAAGTTGTGAATGGGCCTTCGCGCCGTCAAGTTGAGAATTTTGAAAACTTTTCTGTGTTCCAGTATGCCTCATAAATTTACAGATCTCTCTGTGGCAGCAACTGATTCCGTTATGAAATTTCTCGAGTTTCTATTTGAAATGTTCAGCGTCGTTTGCAAGTCATCTTTCTGAAGGTTGGTAAACTCTCTCAGAGTTCATCTCTGCTGTCTCAGCGGAATAACAAAGGGACAGATTACTACAGTCTGGAGTAAATGAAAAATTAAATGAGATCGCTGCAACCAAACGCGGAAGCTCAGTTATTCTGTCCCAAACGAAATACCAGAAATAAACGTGGTGAAGATATGCTCGTGAAAGAGTTGCAGATGCTTATGTTCCCCATTGGTACGTCATTCGAATCTCCGGTGTATGTTGTTGGTAATACGTCAGGCACAACCGCTGTTCACATTGTATCAGCCTGATTGCTCAACCTACATTACGTTTCTTCCGAAACGGCCAGTCTCATATAAAAATATCCCTATCTAAGTACAGCAGCTGGAGTGAGAAAAGATTTTCGAAATTCCTCTGTGTACACTTCTCTCCAACGCATATTTTGTCGAAAACACTTTGCCCTCAATATACGGAACCGGTTTCACATACCTTCTTGGATTTTATAAACTTAGTGTTCATTGGAGAAAAGAGATAAATATGACCGTGTCCCACATTATATACATGAAAATTATGTTTTTACGTCACGTGCACTCGAAGAAATGGTAATGTGTTCATTCTTCACGGCAGCTGGGTAATATTACTTCTGTCCTTATAAGCAGTAGGACATTAAAACTCATCTGTGATGTTAAGCAAAGATTTTATTTCTTCTCTACATTTCGATTCCGAAATCGACAGATCAAAGCCATACGAAATTTTCTTAGGATTTGCTAAGGGGAAAGTTTTAGGAACTTTTCGTAAGAATGATCCCAAACAGAAGAGTTTTTGATGAATTTTTAAATTCATATTTTTTCAGGATCATTAGGGTTTCTTCTAATTACCGGAAATGGAGCCTTATTATTGTACATTGATTTAACTGTCTGTTGACAGAGTGAAAAGTGCGATTTCTTTTGTGCCGATATGTCACCATAACCAAAAAATATGTTCTATAATGAATGACCCTTTTACCAGCTAAGCTAATGATAATAAAGCTTCTTTCTAGCTAAGCTAAGTATAATGCTTCTGCTACTGAATTATATGCTTGTACTAAGCTTCAAATAGTGAATTCAAATGGTTGTTGTTACTAGTAAATTAATATCATGAATAAAGTCACCTGCTAGTAGTGTAGTAATAGTATTGAACAAACTTATAACTGGTAGTAATGTTGTAGCAGTAATTAGGATGAATAAAGTCTTAACGCTGGTTGTTAATCGTAATAAACTAATGACATAAACCTAACAGCCAGACAGAGATCTGACAAAAACTATGAATTGAGAAAGACGTACCTACATAAACCTTTTATTATGACCTTCTACTGGTATCATCACACACAGCTACTCAAATAACACGTAGCTCCTTGCACATGAACGGAGCTCTATACTCATAAACAAACGCTCTCCTTCACATAAACCAACACTCACCGTACAACAATAAACGCTCTCCGTACAAATAACAAACGCTCTCCCTTCAACAACAAACGCTCTCCTTATAACAACAAACGCTCTCCTTATAACAACAAACGCTCTCCTTATAACAACAAACGCTCTCCTTAGGTATCGTTGAACGCGCCTATTCATACTGGCTACCACCACGTCATGACTTACACTCATTGCCAGATCTCATTCAGCGGGTGAAATAACATCTCGTTCAGGAAGAAGATAATTTACATAGAAAAATAAAATAACCAGAGATAGTAAATTCAAAAGGAAAGTGAATATAGAGTATACGTTACAGTTTTTTCATCAGGCAGTGCTTAACAAAAGACGGCAATTGTGTTCAGGAGAAAAGTATCGAAAGACACGCGAACACCCAGAAGAGACCCTCGAAATTTTTTTAAGCGAACAGAAATGTCAAAATGATTTTGAAGGTCCTGCTCTGATGATACAAATAGTGGCTCAGGCGCAGTGAGAACCAATTCAACACGATCTTGAAAATGTGTGAGAAAGAAAAACAAAAAAAATCAAAGTAATTGTGTCGGATTTAATCTAGAAACGGAGAGGCTTCCGCGGAAATGTAATGGTACTCTAGTTCTTTTCTACAATGCAACTAATATTTTGAGACCTATGAAATTCATGAACAGTGTGGTAACATCGTTTTCAAATCATTATAGTGAAGAAAAACAAGTAAAATCAAGAAAAGAGCTTTTCTTCGTGAAAACATGAAATGCTTTTTCGTAAAATGCATAAAAATCATACGTTTTCTGTAGAAAAACAAACACTTTGCGTTTTTGTACAGCGCAAAAAAAAATGAAGAACATTTGTTTTGTACCTTTTTTTTCCTGATTGCAGATTTAACGACCACCGTGAGCAACTCAGTGGGCTATAAGCAGTCGCCTGTCCCTAATTTAGGGCTACTGGTTCCAGGGAAGAGATAGAGAGAGCCAGCGCCGTAAGGCAAACACAACATCCATGCCTCACCAGGATTCGAACCCGGACCCATCTCGGATGAATAATCAGAAGCCATCGCTTAGACCACTGCACCGCTGGAGCGGTTTTTGCACCTTACAGCATTACGTTGGAAGAAATCAATTTAGGAATTCAGTTATTTAGTTTTTTTGTTTGTTCAGAACCTTAGAGACTCATAAAAGAATCTAAGAATAGAATAAGTTGCACACATTCGAAATATAGGCCAGTGGTTCCAAGGAAAAGCGAAAGAGCCAGCGGCATGAGGATGAGCACAATTTTCATGTTCTACCCGGAGCTCCAGTGGTCCAAGAAAGCAGAATCCCGCTCCGGTCCTGGAGCACTTGACCACCAGAAGACCTTTTGTATGTTCTCCCTCCTTACATATCATAATTTTTATAATGCATTGGTACATTTTTTATTGTGTTTCAAACGTTGATGTCAAAATTTAACTGTCATTAATCTAGCAACGTCAGATAAATCTGCTAAATGATTCTAAAGTAATGTTTTGGGCCTGAAGTTCCAGGGGTAACCAAGTTTCACACGAAATCTTTTAGCCACACTGTGTCTTATAAATCGCTCTAGGTAAAGGATTAGTGAATTCAACAAACTCTTTCACTTTCAAAGATAATGAAACGCTAACTTTGTAGGGCAGACTGTATTACTTGCTGGCCTCAGCAGCTCACCTGTGAATGATTACACTGGATATGACGCCACAATATTACCTGACAGCTCCGTGGTTTGGACTTTATATTTAGTTTTCTTGTGCAGGGACCGCGTCACATAAAACCATCAAGAAAAGACAAATAAAATGAGAAAGTTAAGCTCTGAGCCGTCCAATTCCAATAATCTACACATACTGTTCCCGAAGTAAACTTTCCATCATTTCAGATACAAATGATCTCTATTCTGCAGTTGTTCCTCATGAACCTTAACCTAAGTATCGATATTCACAAACAAGCAAATTTCCTTTAACCCAGGTTCATCATTTTCGTTTTTTGTAAACCAAGTTTCGCTAGAGTGATGATGCTTCCGAATAGGAATCTGTATTATGATTACGAAGGGTAAATGAAATATTGAAAGAAAGTTGTCAACGGCCATGCGCTGATCAACCATAGCACTTATAAAAATGAGCTAATCAAATAACAGGAGAAAGATGCTAAGGGTTGAAATCTATTATAGAGAGGAAGCCGGCGAATAGAAAATGTTAAATATTGGGATGTTCAGTGCCAAGAAACAATAAATACGCTTAAAATGTAAATGTAAATGTCTAAAGCAAAATATTATAAGACTGAATTATATCAGGGGTATGCAAAAATTTCCTCCGTTTTAAGAAAAAAGAAGACAAGAACAATCAGGAAACCAGTACACATTTATTCAACGAAATATTGGCCGTTAGCATCAATGACCTTTTGCCATTTTTCAGGCAAGAAATGAATGCCTCTGTGATAGAAGGACTCGGGTTTTGAGATGAAGAACGCAGTGACAAAATTTTTCACCTCTGGAACTGTGGTGAACCGCTGTTGGGCATGGGCATGTTGCATAGACAGAAACAGATGAAAGTCGGAGGGTGCAATGTCCGGGGAGTAAGCCGGGTACGGTAAAACCTTCCAGTGTAACTGTTCATAAAACCTCCCAGTGTAACTGTTCAAGGGTTGATTTCGTGGTAGCATCGATATGGGGTCTGACATTATCGTGTACCAGGATGACTGGGAGGCGTCCTTTACCCGTCTATGGGCGTTTTTGCTTGATTGCGGTGTCCAGTTTCATCAACTGATCGCTATATCGTTGTGCAGTGATTGTTTTACCCGGTTTCAACAATTTGAAGTACAGCCTTCCATACATATCCCACCACAGACGCAACAGCATCTTTTTCCCGTGGATATCCCGTTTTGCAGTGGATGTTGATGGCTGGTCGGGTCGACCCATGATCGCTTGCGTACGTGGTTGTCGCAGTAGATCCATTTTTCATCACCGGTGACAACCTTCCACAAGAAATTGAAACCTCTTCAGCAACGACATGCAGACTCCCAATCGTTGACCAATATTACGCTCCTTTAAAGTATGCGAAACCGACTTACCAATCTTCTGGGTCTCCTCCAAGGCATGTAGACACCGTATCATCGTAGACTGAACCACTTTCAGACATTTCACCAGTTGCGTGGTCGATTGTGTGGCATTTTCTTGCAACCGTGACTCCAGCTCCTCGTCTGCGAGCTCCTGCGTGCTACCTGCACGTGGCTTGTCTTTCAAGCTCAGATCCCATTTCTTAAACCTGGCAAACCATTCTCGACACTTCCGCTCACCCATAACCGTTTCGCCATACGACGGACATCTTGAACCGTATGCTTCACTCGCACTTTTCCCTAAATTAAACATGAATAGCGAACACTGTCGCAAATGAACTTTATCGACCGCCATGCTTGGCTTCAAGTACGAACTGGCAGTACATGTCGCCGTACGGTTAGACCCCTACAGCGCACGCTAGTGGGGGCGGTGGAAACTTTTGCATACCCCTTAATATAATACAAAAGAAAATGCTGTCATGATGGGAAATATTGGACCAAACCTTTAACGGTCTAACCAGATGCATTAAAAAGTCAACTGACTGAAGTTCCTCTAGAAAATATCAAGGAGTTGTGTTATTCAACTCCTTGATATTTTCCTGTATGGACACAATATCTCATTCATTCGATTTAAAAGTTATTTTTGCTGTCGTAAGCCTGAACTGTGAAAGCGACTATCTACGCGTTTCGTTCTTTTTTTTTTAGTTTTTTTTTTCTGATGCGTAACCTCGCCGCTAAGGGACGTAAACCTATTAAGTTCAAAATATGCAGCCCGGTGGGCGAGTGGTAGGAAGCGTTCTTCTAATAATTCGTGTAAGATGGATCAGGGTTCAAATCTCGGTTTAGGCATTGATGGTGTGCTTGTCTTACGGCACTAGCTCTCTCACCTCAGTGGCCCCAAATCAGAGATGTCCCAGTGCTTTTATATAACCCATTGAATTGCTCACTGCGGTCGATAAGCCTCCAAACAAAAGAAAAGTTCAAAATATATTTAACGCTATGCAATTTCTTTTGAAAAACAGTTTCAAAACATTATTTTTATCCCATTCCGATACCTTTGACCACAAAGACTATTTTACGTACAGTTTCTGTTTAGAATAATACATGGTGTCGCCGCTAGGGGAAATAAACGCATATTGTTTTCTTACGCTTTCCAACCGTAGGTTGAAGAAGCGTATATGCTCCAGCTTTTTCCGTCCGTCTGTCGGCACGATAACTGACGTAAAAATGGTTCGATTTCGATGCAATTTTAGTATGTGGTAGGGGACCACCAGGGGACGAACCCTGTTGAAAATGGGTGAAGTGGGGTCAAAGGTCACGCCATAAGAGCAGGATCCATTCAATTGCCCTTATGCGTCATAACTTGCGTAAATATGGTTCGATTTTGATGAAATTTTAGTATGTGGTAGGGAACCACCTGCGCACGAACCCTGTTGAAAATGGGCGAAATTGGATCAAGGGTCAGGCAGGACATAAGAGCGGGATTTGTTCCATTGCCCTTATGCGTCATAACTTGCGTAAAAATGGTTCGATTTCGATGAAATTTTAGTATGTGGTAGGGAGCCACTGGGGACGAGCCCTATTGAAAATAGGCGAAATGGGGTCAAAGGTCAGGACACTGGAATGGGATCCATTCCATTGCCCTTGTGCATCATAACTTACCAAAAAATGTTTCGATTGCGACAAAACGTTATCATGTTGTTCCGGAGGTATAGTTAACCGGTTCTGTTGAATATCTACGAAATGGGGTCAAAGGTCATTGCACAAAAGCAAGATTTATTCCACAGCCATTATTCTCATAACTTGCGTAAAACTGCTTCTATTGCGACAAAACTTTAGTATGTTATTCTTGAGGTGTACTGAACCGGTTCTGTCGAATATCATCGAAATGGGGTCAAAGGTCAGGACACAGGAGCGAGATTTATTCCACAGCCATTATCCTCATAACTTGAGTAATAATTTCTGGTATGTTGGAAAGCGTGTCATAATCAATGCATTGCATGATTTTACTAACTTGTTTTCTGAAATCTCTGCTAAAAATCGGATTGAAAAAACTCTTTTTGCATTAAATAAAGGTCACGATGATTAATAATTTGCATGCATTTTACATTACTTTATGGCGCTTTTTGGTCCATCACTTCCGCCAATAAACTCCATCCAACCAACCAACCAATATTTTGTGACAAGATGCGTTGTTACCAGGGGCGTAACGGAATGTTTCTGTTTTTCACGTTTTTGCAATCGTATCTTCGCTTATATAAATCTAAATGAAGAACTATTTTTTCAATAAGATGCCACTCACCGCGAAAAGCATTTGTGTGTGCATTTTTCTCAGTACTGTTCAGTTTTCCCTCTAGGGGCGTTAATACAAATCTGTAAAAGTCCGATTTTAAAATTTATTTTTGCTACTGATAGTGTTTATGGCGAGGAATATTTTTCTTATATTTGCCATAATTTTACCACAGTTTCGGCACCGTGGGGTGTCAAGTATTCACTAGACGAAACCCGTCGGAATCGACGGTTAGTTCTTTTTTTTTTTTTTTTTTTTTTTTTTTTTTTTGAAGAGGATAAACTCACATGAAACAACAAATGTAATTTTTATTTGATTGACAAATTCATTTAACCATTTCAGTAAAAACAATAGTCCAGGTTCGTGATTTTTTTTATTTTTTTTTTTTTTTTTTTGACTGAAGGATTAAGGACCACCATGAGCAACTCAATGGGCAGAGGGCTAGTCAACCGTCCCTAATTTAGGGTCTCTGGTTCCAGAGAAGGGAGAGAGCCAGTGCCGTAAGACAAACACGACATCCATGCCTTACCGGGATTCGAACCCGGACCCTTCACGAACGAATCATCACAAACCAGCGCTTAGACCATTGCGCCACCGGGGCTGCCAGCATCACGACTGCACCCTTTTTCAGTCGTAAAATGTGAGGCGGAAGTCCACTCGTCTCGATCGTGTGCAAAACTTCAACTGGATATCGCACTCTTTCACTCTCATCTTCGGTCACAACTGTGTTTGTAAATGTTGTTGGAATGAGATTCGCGTTGCGAATACTCTTCATTCTCTCTTGTCTGAGACATAGTTGCGACCCATTAATCGCACACGCCTTCCAGTAAGGATCTTACGTTTACTTTCCTTTTTCTGCAGGAGAGACATTCTGTTAATGGTAAGTATGCAATAAAGTATTTACTTACTTTAGGACTGATCATAGAACAGCATGCACACACCAAGTCTGACACAGAACTGAGCGCCTGATGTACATTAAGGCAACACGTTTCTCCCATAGACTTTACATGGAAACTTTGTAACGTACCAGGAGATGTGACGTACCTGCCAGAAGGACGCACACGACACCAGGAGATGTGACGTACCTCCCAGAAGGACGCACACGACATAAAGGTAGATAGGAATCAGAATAAAATGTCCGCGTAGCTCAAATGGTACAGCAACTTATTCCGGAATGAATGGACCCGGGTTCGAATCCTGGCGCGGATAAAAATGACGGAGAAATTTACTTCGTTATAATGCGTGACATCTCCCCCCCCCCCGAAAGAGGGCCGGGGGCATGGCCCACGGGTCAGCCGTGACCATGAATCGTTGCAGGCAGCCATCCACTGTAGAACGTGCACTTGAGAACTCCCAGCCAATCTGCTGTGTGGAATGCAACATCACACATTTTTATTTATTTTTCGAAGCGCTGGAGAAGGAATTCTCTGATTTTTCCTGTCTCCAGCGCTTCGAAAAATAAATAATATGCGTCCCTGTTCGGGCGCCATTATAACGAAGTAAATTTCTCCGTCATTTTTATCCGCGCCAGGATTCGAACCCGGGTCCACTCATTCCGGAATAAGTTGCTCTACCATTTGAGCTACGCGGACATTTTATTCTGATTCCTATCTGCCTTTATGTCGTGTGCGTCCTTCTGGCAGGTACGTCACATCTCCTGGTACGTTACAACTTTGCCACCCCGCCACGCTCGGACCGTTGCCCCAATCTCAGTTTTCTGTTCTACTGGCACATTTACATGGTCAGACCTTTATTTTGATACCTGAACCGTATTTTTACGTTCAGCCGTTCTTTCAAAATAGATCTCACAGTAAAAAAATCTTATAGAACGAAGATATAGATGGCGCACCTCAATATGTGCATTTTAAATATTTTCACTAACAATGGTCAACGGAATGTTTATTTACATCTTTACATAATGGGAAACGTCTTACCTACGTGAATAAACTGGATCGAATGAATATTAATTTGTATATATACATCCCACAATCCAACGGCATAACGCAATCAGGTCTTCGAGAGTGTTTGCTGTTCCGATGAGAAGAACTTTGACACTAATGCCTGCTAGCGTTGCTTTGCGCAACAATTCGCTCAGTTAGAGAAGACTTCGGACTTTGGCCTATCTCAGTCCCTACATGCTCCGCCTTCAACAGCGCGTGAGTCAACTGCAGGCGATCGAATGTCAACCGCGCGCTTCTCCCATAGACTTTACATGGGAAATTTGCCGCCCCACAACGCCGGAACTGTCGCCCCAATCTCATTTTTCTCTTTGACTGGCACATCTACATGGTAAGACCTTTATTTTGTTACCTCAACCATATCTTTACGTTCAGCCGTTCACTCAAAATAGGACTCACAGTAAAAAACCTTATAGAATTAATATATAGTTACACCATACTTGGAACCGTATCTCCGTTTCGAAGAACCTGATTTGAAAAAATCATCTTTGCCTTGGATATTTTCTGTTCAGTGAAATGCTTTGTGAACAAACAGTCTGTGATATTTTGTAGCTCACATTTCAGCCGTTAGTGGCCAAAAGCAACTATTCCTGTTTATGATGCTTTACCGGTTGAGTGGAAATATAGTTAATTTTTTTTCACCGTTTGAATAAACTATGAAGAACACTTGTTACATTGCAAATTTTAAATTATGTACAGATTTTTCCTAAGAGGCGAAAATGTATTATCTTTTTCGCTGAATTTTTCTTCAGAAAATCTGCTTTGAAATATTTTTTCGTCTAGGATAAGATACAAAAAGCACGATGATTTCACTCGGGAATACGACGGTATTTTTCTTGTTAAATTGTGTCTTTATTATGCTGCTGTAAACACAGTTGCGATTTTTCAGGCATCGCCAAGCAATTCAAATGAATGATTCCCCCCCCTCCCTTAGGTAGCCTAAATTTTGGTACATTTTTTTTATTTGGGGGGGGGGGAGGTCGAACGCTGCAAAAATATTTAATGCTATCATTCTCGTATTACGCATTAAACGCCATGTTGCGAACAAAACGTTGAGCACGGGAAAACAAATTGAGATAGTGAAAAGAAGTGCCAGATTCACCACCAGAAATCCGTTCGTATTAAACTTCCTATTTTACTGAACTTTTCTGCTGCAGTTTAGTCCCTAACGTATTGATTTCGATTCCAAACTATGGACACGTTGAGAAAAAGTCTTTCTCCATTTAAAACTAACTTGAAATTTATTTCATCGAAAACATGAGGTATTGGCGTAGCTCTTGCTAACAGTATGTTTTAGGGTTTTGGGTATTTTTCGTTTATTCGTCTGAGTCACTGATTTAGCCATTTATATTTTTTAATCAGTTACTTGCAATCGCATTTATTTTCACTTCATTTACCCACAAAAATGTTCAAAGGAGTAAGAAGGTCTTGGAAATATTTTCCTCGGTAAAATGTGCCTCATATTTTCCCCTCTGGTAATCCAGGATGATTTCTGTTTTGTATGTGGCACCCCCTCCCTCTCCATATTTCAGAGCATTCTTTTGGAGCGATTTCTGGTGTTGAATCTTGGGCTTCAGATAAAGTACACTTTCCACCCTATGCCTGAGATTATGGGGCCCCATTCTTTACATAAAGCGTGCCTGTGCTTCTGACTGTTTAATTAAATGTCACGAGCAGCTGACTCTGTTGACACTTTGCATGAATACAAGATTCCCAGGCACTTACACTCTACACTCGGCTGACAGGCTTTGGGATTCAAAACCACTGCCGGGAAAATGGTTGCCACGATTTATGGGAATTTAAAAGTCGGTGAATTGGTGGAGGAGAACTGTATAAGACGCCCTGGGGTGTCTTCCGGGGACCACTTGTGGTGAACGAAGGCGTTGGCATTTTTACCAAACACAAGACGGACGACTTTTATCCACAGCGTTTTGTCCCAATTTCGTTCCACGCAAGTCCATACACGAAATGGATTTGCCGTTATTTTATTTTCGGTTCTCTTCGTTTCTTTTCCTTTTCGGATTTTCCTCAAAACATGCCATTGTTTGTTTAGCAGAAATGAGCAAAAAAAGAAAAAAAAACGAAAGAAAGCGCAAAGAAGCTAAAATGAAAATCGCTGAATTTAAACTGAAAAAAAAGTAAAGCCGCAGTGTGAGATTCAGACTAAAATATTTTATACGTTTGTATGCGAAACAGAATATTAGATTGCTGACGATATATTTTCGTTGAAAAAAACAATCATTATTTAGAAAAGCTATTGGAAGAAAAGTGTTACATTATTAATGCTAAATTAAAATAATAATCCGTTACACGGAGTTTCAGGTCAAGATTCGGTGATTCCTAATAAAAATAAAACTAGATTCGCATTTTGGAAATCGAATTAGCAAAAAATCTATTATTTTCGTGTAAACATTGATTACGTCATATAAACAAAGGAAAAGCTATATAAGTTAATTTTTTCGTCTGAACAAAGGGATGGGGCTGAATAACATGATTTCATTTTAAAAACTGAAGTCTATTGTATTGCATTTGATTTTCGTTTCTATTTTAAATTTCATTCCTTAGAGCAAGAAATGTCAAGGCAGTTTTGAAAATTTACCTTGAATTGAATGAATGGAAAAAAATTCACCAAGGCTTGATCACTAAGAATACTACCCTATAACAGGAAACAGATTTCACTAGCGAATGCTACCCCATAACATGGAACAGATTGAGATAAAAACAAGTCTTTATAGATTATGTTTTGCAAATATCGTTTTCTTTGCCTTAATATTTTTTTCGTTCATCTTCGACCGATAACTTAGAGCTAAAAACATTCGACAGTCAATCTTTCGTAAAACCAACGTGGAATTCACCGTAAACCAGTATTCGGTAGATATAGTCAGACCTCTAGGTTTATAATTCCTGGAAAATCTAAAGAGACTAGATCTGAACATCAAGCTGAGGGCCTCAGTGTAATCTTACAGAAGCACTTATCAGTAGTTCTGCTGAAATAAATCTCTATGGGTAGGGAATTTAAGTCTTATAAAGATGGAATGGGTGACTGATAAGCAGGTAAATACCCCCTGTTGAATTATTTTATTTGTTAATGTCTGACATCTGAGATCTGGTGGCCGCTTCGTATACGAGACATAAAAAAAAATAATAATGGTTGCCAGTTCGAATGTTGTTCAATATTTAGCAATTTCGATATGACAGACACCTGTTGCAAGAAAATGGTAAATTTGTACCCAATGATCTGTGTTAACTTTTCAGTTTTGTCTTACTGGAGATAAATCTCTAGTCTACAGAAACTGGAATCGCGATTTCTTAATGGCCAGTTTGAAGTCAAATCACCATTTGCCAGCATATCACAGACTGAGTAAGATGAACTACGGTAGATTTTCCTTCATATACATAGCGATAAAACTTCGTCTAACCGTGCCTCTGAAAATTTAAGACTGCAGCGGAATGTTGAGAAAATAACGCTTAGAAATCCAATGGCTGACGGTTAAGCATATGGAATGGTTGACGCTTTATGAATGTGACTGATAAAAAATGTCGTCTTAGACCATGATACGAGTGGCTGTACAGACAGACAGCTAGATCAGGGAGAACCTCTTGCCAGAATATTAGGTCAAAGCAAAAATTTAAATATAAAAAAAAAAAGGAAATGTTTACTGTCCGCAAACCAAGATCACTGGTACCCTTACTTGTTGTTTGAAAATTTGAGGCGAAAGTATTCGTTCAATCCATTCTAGTGGCACTGCATATTGAAACATTAGCTGCACTGGTATAAGACGTACTTTTCCAGCAGTAATAAAAGTTTCTAAAAAAAAACACCCAAGTATAATTTTTACAACTGAGATTTGTTAATCAAATACTTCTGAGAATTTGTAGTTGTGAAAGTTCTGGTTTCTTTTCAGATCCTACATGAAGTGAAACAAATTATCTGGTTTTTGGTACTGCTGCAATTATCCATAACCCGTCTCAGTTGTTGTTGGTGTTGTTTTATTAGGGGGAGGATGTAATGACAACGGTTTATGGCAATTCTGACCGTGTATATTAAAATAACATGGTTCTTGTTTGAGGGGTTTAACCACCATCGTGAGCAACTTGGTGGGCTATAAGCAGCCGCCCTTCCCTAATTTAGGGCCAATGGTTTCAGGGAAGGGAGCGGGCCAATGCCGTAAGATAAATGCAACATCCATGCTTCACCGGGGTTCAAGCCCGGACCTATCTCTGTTGTATGGTCGAATCCCAGCGCTTAGATCACTGCGCCTGCAAGTCGCACATCCAAGAAATGAATGTCTATGAGCTCTCGGTGAAGCAACAGATAGAGCATAATTGAGTTGAAACGGTCTCGGTAATGTCTTGATTCTGGTAAAACTTTTCAGTCAGTAGCTTTTTCAATATATAATTCATGAGTTTCTCTCAAAGCAGATAGGCAAACTTTTCATTAGGTAAGCATTTCATTTGTTTATATGATGTAATCAAATTAAGTTTCTAATACGAGTATTTTAGTGTAGGTATATGATGTTATAGTACGTACATTCGTCGAATTGACTATTGTTTGTTCTCATATTCTCCGCATGTTTCTGGATTATAAGCATTAAGCATGTCAACATTTAAACTTCAGCTTTGGCTATCCTCTTTTTAACGTAATCTTTGTTTCCTTCATCTCGACCTGGTACCTCGAATTTTTACGTGAATGGCGGCAGTTCTGTCAACTGGAAGCTACTTGCTATTTCAGGTAGCTTCCAGGTGACGTGCAACGTGATGTTGAAACTTCAACATCATGTCCTAAGTGTAGCCAAGAGGTAGATTAATGTAGGACGTGAGCTTCTTACTTCTCATACTGCTGCGTCTGAGTTTGAATCCTAGGGAAAAACATAAGCGTTGTGTTCGCTGTTACGGAACTTCTTCCGGTCCTGTAAATAGTGCGTCTAAATTAAGAATAGGTTTCTTCTTATGCTCTTAAAAGCTCCGAGAGTCTTTATTATCCGAAAAATTGTCGAAAGTGCGACTTCAATTTAATGTTCTGTGATGTACTTATCCAACTGAGCTCTTTCCACAAACACTGAAGAACGCGTTTCACACAACTTTAAAGTTGATACGTATAGGTCTTAGTTTGAAAAATTTCTCATTTTGTGTTAGAAATATGATTGTGAGGCCAGTAAGATCCACAGGCTAATAATGTTTTTTTTTTGGGGGGGGGGGCATTATGTTCCTTATGTTGCTGTTTGGTGAATGAATGAATTAAACTAATCATTCCAGCGTAATGATTCAAATCGCGAACAAATAGTAAAATAATGGTTTTCTCGCTGATATCTGAGAAACGTACAATGAACATGTGTATCATACATAGACCTTAATTATCTAGGTTGGTATCCTTGAACCGTTCTGATTTAACGGTGTTTAAACATCTCTAACAGAACCGGCAGGACGAAGTTCATTTCAGTTTTCATACAAGATAGAAAAACATTTCAACAGCAGTGGGAGGAAAAATTGCAATTTGATTTGATAGGAGAGCAAAACTTTTCTCTTTTAACTCCTTGAGCTGACATATAAATGTTGCGTGTTTTACGACACAGACGGAGAAAGAGGGCGAGAAGCCGCGAGAAAGAGACTGATAACGAGCAAATACTGGATACGGAAGAAAAGATAGGGGGAGGACTCAGTAAAGTTTTAGGAGTTCTTTGTTGCACATAACCTGGGTCTCTGGTTGTTTTTAGGAGGATTTATTTCAACCGCTCACCTTAAAGTTCACGCCTTGGGTGTTAACGGCCCGCAGAAGTGATGTGGTGGCATATCTCTTCCACGAGCGTTGCTTTTTATGCTACAGTTCTGAAATTCTCAACCTTCAGTGCATGTACAGAACCTTAGGGCTTCAATAAAACCCCGTCTGACTTCTGATAACGAAAAACAGCAGTTGTGAATACTTGGTTTCTGGGCGCAATAACTTAAATTAAAAAGTCGTGATTTTTAACTTCACATGGAAGAGACACTTATTCGAGATGATCCCTTGAAAAAAAGTTGTTATGTGTTAACTTGGTAGTGATATTGCAGACTCTTCATCAATGTTTATGAGCACCTAGCTGTATAACTGCAGCAGAATGAATTTCAGAAAACACACAGATTGATGCATATCACCATTAATTGTCGTGTGACAACGTGTTTTGTTTACTATTAGATGTATCAGAAGTACAAGTCTGTTAGATTTCGTTAAATGTACCAGAACGCTGCAGATAGGTTTCTGTCGTGCTACATCAAAATTTCTGCTGTGCAAAATTTCCTATGCTTTCGATATAGCTACAGATCAACTGGGGTATGGTTTTCCCCGTTTCAATTGTCGTCCCATTTTGTTTGTTTGTTTTCTGTTCTTTTTGCAACGTTCCGCGTTAGGCAATACTTCACTACCATCTGTGAGGATGAATATTACAGCAAAAACTCAGTACATGCAAATAAATGTATGATGCACATCTGAAAAGTAAACAAAATACTGGGATAAATATGCTGACAAAATCTTTATGTTTCACCAGATAGCAGAGAACACAGCTGCATCTGTATACTGAAAGAGAAGACAAATCTATAACATATACTTGCAAATTTGCATCTTGTGCATTGAAAAATAAAGCTTTTAACTTTTTTTAAAGGAATTTTTCCAAAATAAGCACATTCGGCATTTGTGTAGAAAAACTTGGAGACATTTATTAGTTACATTTGTTTTCAAGATCGCCTTATTTTCACAATGCATTTGTTTCAAGTAATAAACACAGCATTTATTGCAAATTTATTACAGCTTGGTAGAATCCCTTAGACATTTCGTTCGACTGGTCTTTAGAGCAGTTTCTTTGGTGGGATCATCGTTGAAGCCCTTGCACACAATATTTTCTATAATGCAGTAGAAAATACGGTCTTATTATTCTAAAGTCTGGTGAATGGTGATCGTTTCCATGCAATTGTATTTACACAGACTTCAGCTGGAAGTGCAATGCATGGTTTTAAGTGGTAGATAACTGAATCTTTATTATAACGTATAAAAGTCCGTTTTCTGGCGTACGTAAACACAAGAAACACAGAAGCAAACTTTTGCCACCAGATGGAGGGCTTCGTCAAGCAGTTGTTCATGTTAAATTAAACAGAACAGTTCTAAATAATTCCAAATCTAAACAATACGATATGTTAGACGCACAGATCAAAACACGTGTACAGAAAACATTAAAAAGCTGATTAATCTCGTGGAATACCGAGAAGTGCGCCAAACCATCGGGGGGTCAGTGGGAATATCCACATTGCAGGCTATTGAGTTGGTGATAATTTTTATTGATTCTCTAAATGCGGTGGTCCGTGGATTGTCATATGGGGCGATTTTCTTGATCTCATCATATTTTGGATAGCCGCATGGTTCATAAGCTCGCGTGCTAAAGCTGTTGTTAGCTTTCCTTGTTTTATATCACGCTTGTGTTCAGAAAGACTTAACTTAAAAGACTGATTGGTCTTACCACATAATATTTTAAGGAACCATCAGAGTACTCCAAGGGGATGGAGTAAATACCAGCGTCCGTAGGCAGTGTGGCAGGATCCAGATTTGTATTGAGAAGAGCCGACAAAGAACTTGGTGCTTTTCATTCTATGTCCAAACCAAATTTATTCAGACTGTATTTGAGAAAGTAGAAGAAGCCCAGTACGTATGAGAGCAAGCCAACGAATTGTAACGAGCGTCTTGGCAGTAGCACAATTACAGACTTTGGCTTCTGCTCTTCTGATGATATCGTTGATAACGTGCATGCCAAAACCGGCTGATGAGGCTAGAAAACTTAGGTTATTAATCTCCGTGTAACAGGCCGTTCTGTCGGAGGATAAGGTAAATGCTCTTTTAGCCCGGTATCGGAAAAGAGCGTGCTTATGTGCCTTAGGGCTGGCTGAAGCAAGAAAAATAGGACTAGGCACGTAGCCAGGCTTGAGTGAACCTGGGTGCGTAAAGCCCCAGAGTGGGTCTTCCGAACTAGAACATCCAAACGGAAAAAAGTCTTAAAGTCATCGTTGCTAAAGATCAGTTGATACAAAGCCTTCCTTAAAGCATTAGGTAATTGAAGCCTATCAAATTGAAGCTTCGGCTTTAGTTTATACTCACTTGTTCTTTCCAACTCATTTCGTGGGTCCATTAAATGCTATACACAAAATGAGTTTGCTACACATACATATTTCTTAGCTGCTGGTTATTGACAAATTCTTGTCAGAGTAAAAAATCCCTCGTACCAAAACTATTTTCTTTCTTAAAACTGTTAAATCAAAATGATGTATAACTGAATAAATATTTTTGCGACGGAGAAGGTTTTAATGAACTCAATATGAGTCAGCGCATAAATAACAACCACCTTCAGTTTCTTAATAAAATCCAATGTCTTAAGACGAAACTTCACTTTTGATTTAAAACTAACTCAAGGGTATAGTTGCTAAATATTTACCGCTTACTCGTGGACGTTTTGAAGCGCTTTTCTCGAATGTTTGATTACTGATGTCAATCAAAAAAGAATCTACGTTCCTGAAATATGTTTTTTTACTAGTATTCCAAATTTTTTCAGTATTTCTCTTCACCATTTTTCATTTTCACTTTTCCTTCTGTTTCTTTTTTATACGTTTCATATTTTTAACTACCTACAGCAGGAAATGAAGTAGAAAACTCAAGTATGTCATTTTTCTCTCGAATATATGATAAATAAGATAAATTTATTAAAATCACAGGAGGATTGCATTAAAATTGCGAAAAAAAAGTGATCTTATCCTAGATCTTTAACATTTTCTTTCAAAACATAAACGTTCATACTTGTTGACAGTATCTGTTAGTAGTGCACCATGTTTGTCTCTTAAAAAAGAGAAACCCTCTAATGAATATTTGTTATAAGTGTTCAGTATTTTGATTTGTCCCATCAATCAGCAGTAATAAATATACTTTCAAATAGGAGGCACCGGGCATTGATCCAATTTTTAAAGATAGTAGGAATTATTCAGGCCAATATTCACGAGGCATCTGTCACGATTCGTTCAAAGACGATTGCTCCAATACAAATTAACGTCATGCCGAATCGTTTAAGGGCAACTGGTCCAAAAGTACGACTAATCCACATGGTACGACTGGTCCAAAGAAGAACTCGTACAAATCTCATTCTTGCAAAAGTAACAATATTCTAAAGACGATTTAAAATGTTGTTTTCATGCGTAGCATTTTTCACATTGAATTTTCTTTTCTTATTGCGTATTTAGCTGGCTTTCATCCCAAAAAAGCATGCTGATGCTTTCTTCAGGTCTGTAGGAGTGTTTTGATTTCGAATCCAGTCACTCGATTTCGATTGTTCTCTTTACGTTGGTTGGAAAAAAAGGGTCAAATTTTCTACTCACAGATTTTTAGGTTGATTAGTTAGCGAATACAATATCTGCATAACTAATCAACTAAATTTAATTATACTTTTGCCTTCGGTAAAGGAAAGGGTGAAGTTCGACATGAGCTCGTTTGATTTCCAAACTATGCTTCAGTATGAAAGTTAGCGTCAAGTTATTAGAATTATTATAAAACTTAAATATTCACTGAACTGAGTTTTTGCAGTAAAACCTGACTGAAACGTTAATTTTGGGGATGAAGTAATTTCTGGGACGATAATAAAGATGAGAGAAAATTAGCTCATTATTCTTTCCCTAAAATCAAACGGTTTCAATGTAACCACATGGAGAACTGTAGCAGATGTTTTAACAGTCAGTGAGGACAGATGCTGAAGTGGTGATTGGACAGAACATGTCATTACATGTACACTCACGGACAATGCAATTTTTGCACTTAGAAGAAAACATGCTACAACCAGGAAACTTTGCAAATAGCTAGAGTGCGTGCTGGTGTGCAAATGATCCACGTTTGGTGCGATTGCGCATGACCGCACACCCTGTGGTGACACGCAAGCACGAACCGGCAGCCACATAAACCAGCGTGTAGTCAATGCCCCATGAAAGCGAAAAGCACCGGCCGACGTAAGCAAGAGTACAGAGTGACAATAATGCCAGGTAAACGCGGGAGACGTCGATTGACGCAACTTAGGACTTTGAGAGAAGCCTGATCATCGGGATGAAAGCCACAGGGTGGTCGGTGCGCCGTATAGCAGTCACCTGGATCGTTCTGACCATACCGTCCTACTGTGTTGGGAGCAGTGAACGTGTGACGGCCCTGCTGCATGGCAGATCGGCTCCGGACGGATCAAGAGGACCATCGGTAGGGAGGGATCGACGGATAGTGGGACAGGCACGAACGGATCCCACGGGGACCCGGTCCACTATACAGGCAGATGTAGTGGCTCCTGTGTGCCCACCAACAGTTTCCCGACGCCTCGTGGAAGCGAATCTGTAATCCCAGTGCCTCTTACATGTGCTGCCATTAACACCGGAACACCGCCGGCTCCCTCTGCAGTGGTGCCAGGCCAGAGCGAAATGGAATGCCATAGACTGGCGATGAGAGAGTGCCGCTTCGTTTTGGGAACAGATGATCATCGTGTCCGGGTGTGAAGTTTCCTGGGTCACGGCACGATCCTAACCTCGCTATCGAGCACTACACCACCCACCACTGCAGGCATTACGGTCTGGGGAGCCATTGCCTACGATAGCCGATCAGCTCTAGTAATGGTGCGTGACGGGCCAGCGGTATGTGGATGAGATCCTACGGTCCCATGTGTTCCCATTCCTGGCCGGGATCCCAGGTGCGCTATACCGGCAGGATAACGCACACAGATCGGGTTGCCCAGGACTGCCTGCGTCATGTACAGACACTTTCATGTCCCGCCCGCTCCGCGGACATGTCCCCTATCGAGTATGTGTGAGACCAGTTGAAACGGCGGCTGCCGCCGTACCGCACTATCCAGATTTGCACATCGTCCAACACGTGTGGGCCAGTCTACTGCAGGACAACATCAGGCGTCTGTTCGCCTCCATGCCGGACCGTATTTCAGCTTGTATCGTGGCACGAGGCGGTGCGACGCGCTATTGAAGATGACCGGACTGCGTGACACAGATCCCTCTGTAATTGTCCTGCAGCTCTGTTTTTGCCGTCATGTGTATCATTCATCTGTATCATCACGTCCATAAAATTTTAATTCAATCCAATGCTTCCTTCTTGGTGCGCTAATTTCATTGTCCGTGAGTGTATGTACTGGAATTGGACCTATCGGGATTAGGACAACTCTCCGCTTTGAACAAATGGGCACTGTTTGGGTGGTTGGTTGGTTGGTTGATTGATGTTTCTGCCGCAAGAGCCTCAATAGGCCAAAGAACATCAAGCACCACAGTGAGAATCGGCACTGGATCAGTCATCATGGAACGGTTCATAAACGTACGGTCAGGCTCTGTGGAGCTTTTGCACCATGGTATGTTACTCAGCGGTGCATCTTTATCTTTGAAACCGTGGTATATATTTCAAGACAATGAAAAACTCTGCCGCGCTGCAGAAATTCGTACAGCATGATGAGAGCTTTTGTTGCCAAGGAAAAACATCACTGGAAAAGAGATTTGCTAAGTGCTTTGAAGTTGAACTAGCCGCCCCGGTGGCGCAGTGGTCTAAGCGATGGCCTCTGATCATTCGTCCGTAAGGGGTCCGGGTTCGAATCCCGGTGAGGCATGGATGTTGTGTTTGTCTTACGGCACTGGCTCTCTCCCTTCCCTGGAACCAGTGACCCTAAATTAGGGACGGGCGACTGCTTATAGCCCATTGAGTTGCTCACGGTGGTCGTTAAACCTCCAATCAAAAAAAAAAAAAAAAAAAAAAAAAAAAGTTGAACTACGTAGTAGGATATTATCAGCATACAATGCACTAGTATGTCAAGCTTAAATTTAGTGAACACTCCATGTGCAAGAAATACAATTTTTCAGAAATAATGGCCGAAACAACTTTTTACGTACTTTTTACCTCGTAATATTCTTTACGAAGCTTCTCTCAATATGTGGCTGGCATTCAAAGCTCTACCTAATCTGAAGTTTTTGTTTTGTCAGTCGGATTTCATGATTGATATGTATCCTGTTAGACATTTAGTACCAACTGCGCAAAACATCTGATAACATCACATAGTAGATGCGTTAACGTTTGGAGACAGTTTCACTGGCGGCTCTCACTGTAAGTGAACGATGTCACTTGAACAGTTCCCAGATACAATATCCTAAACTTTTATCGCCGTAAGGAGATTTCAAATAAATGTGTTGTCTCTGATTATATTAAATAAATTAAATTGTTCGCTATTTAATCACAAAAAAATGTTTTTACGGAAAATATAATTGTACAGAGGATGTTCACACATTTTTAGAAGGATTTTCCAGCAATATAATTAATCTTTGAAACAAAATTATTTCTTTCCCAAATGTTCTATGTGATAGCCCTTCCTCTAGACTATGAACCTACATCTAGATTTCCAAGATAACAGGGCATTTCTAAAAATTGGTTCTGGTATTTTATTCCACTCCTCTTCTACTGCTTTCGATAGTGCAATCATTGTTTTAGGTCTACGTTTAGAAGGCGCGGTTTTTACCAGTCCGAAGGCACAATAGTTTATCTGGTGACTTTGAATGAATATGCGCAAAAGGTATGACTTGGTACCCGTCTCATTTTTCATTTTTTCAAGAAATAGAGTAGTAGATTTGGTTGTATGACTGGTAGTCTTATTCTGATTGAATTTTACTCTTCAAAGGGTCTGTGGACGAAGGAATGGTATTTCTTTTTAGCACGATCTTTTGTAAAAAAAGATCGTGCTTCTGTTATCGGTTTGTCCGTCCGTCCGTCCGTCTGTACCCACGATATCTCTGCAACTATTAGTCCGATTTGAAAATTTCTTTTTGCATTGAGAAGCTTGAAATATGCGAACGATGATCCTTTATTTCGGGTTTTTTTACGATGTACAATTGCCGCTAGAGGACGTAAATGCAGATGATGTCGTATCCAAAAATACGTTTTATTTCACATATTTGCTTCTAAACATCCGATTGAAAAAATCTTTTAGCTTTCGATTCCATTTATGTCGAAGATTATTTTAGATATAGTTACTTTTTCAAAATAAGCATAGATTTTCCTCTAGGGGGCGTAAAAGTAAATTACATTTTCCCGATAACTCTTCTTCTAAAACTCCGATTTGAAAAATTTTTCTTCAGCGGATACATCTCCTGATGGAAAATCTTTTGCATATAATTTCAAATTTTTGGTAAAGAATACTTTGGCCACCAGGGGGCGTAAGTGTTAATTTTTGCTTCTGATGTATTTGCCATAAAATCTGAGCTTCTAAAATATCGATTGAAAAATTTTTTTCGTGGACAGATGCCACTCACATCGATAAACTATTTCGGAATATCTTCTTCTTAAAATATTCCACAGTTTCTCCGCCAAGGGGCGCAGATGTACATCTTATTTTTGTCAATATCTCTACTCGTAGGAGTCCGATTTGAAAAATTCCTTCTTTGTTGGATAGTGTTTTCCATGTGGCATGTTTTTCATATAATTTCAAAATTTTCAAGTAATTCATAGACTTTCCGTTAGGAGGCGTAGCGGTAAATTGCGTTTCCCCCTATATCTCTGCTTCTAAATCTCTGACTTGAAAAATTCTTTCTGCACCGGATACAGCTCCTGATGAGAAATCGTTTACACATAATTTCTAATTTTAAAAAAAAATTGGCTTGGCCGCCAGGTGGCGTAAACCTTAATTTCCGCTTCTGATGTATTTGCAGCAAAATCTGAGCTTCTAAAATATCGATTGAAAAAAATCTTTCGTGGACAGATGCCACTCACATCGATAAACTATTTCGGAATATCATCTTCTGAAAATATTCCACAGTTTCTCCGCCAGGGGGCGCAGATGTACATCTTATTTTTGTCAATATCTCTACTCGTAGGAGTCCGATTTGAAAAATTCCTTCTTTGTTGGATAGTGTTTTCCATGTGGCATGTTTTTCATATAATTTCAAAATTTTCAAGTAATTCATAGACTTTCCGCTCGGAGGCGTAGCGGTAAATTGCGTTTCCGCCTATATCTCTGCTTCTAAATCTCTGATTTGAAAAATTCTTTCAGCACCGGATACAGCTCCTGATGGGAAATCTTTTACACATAATTTCTAATTTAAAAAAAATTGGTTTGGCCACCAGGGGGCGTAAACCTTAATTTCCGCTTCTGATGTATTTGCAGCAAAATATGATCCTCTAAAATCTCGATTAAAAAAGTCGTTTGTTGACCGATACTACTCATGTCGACAAACGTTTTAGGAAAATGTTCTTCTTGAAATAATGTATGGTTTCTACGCAAGGGGGCGTAGATGTATATCTTATGTTTGTCAATATCTCTACTTCTAAAAGTCCGATTTGAAAAATTTCTTCTTTGTTGGATACTGTTTCCTATAAATTCCAAAATTTACAAGTAAATCATAGACTTTCCGCTAGGGGGCACAAAGGTAAATTGCGTTTTCTGCATTATTTCTGCTCCTAAAACTCCGATTTGAAAAATTCTTTCTGTATCGCATACAAGACCTGATGGAAAATATTTTTCACATAATTTCTAATGTTTGGTGAAGAATGGTTTGGCCACCAGGGGTCATAAGTGTTAATTTCTGCTTCTGATGTATTTGTAGCAAAATCTGGGCTCCTGAAAACTCGACTGAATTTTTTTTCTTGGACCGGTATCGCTTGTATGGATAAACCTTTTGAGAATACTTTCTTCCTAAAATAATGCATGGTTTTCCTACCAGGGGATGTAAAGTCACATCTTATTTTTGTCGATATCTCTGTTAGTTCGTAAGCTCACGATTCCGTTTAGAGCAATATCTGAGGGATTAAAAACCCGATTGAAAATCGTCTTTCTTTCGTCAGATCTATTGTTTTCCATACCGGTGACATTGAATAGCTTTGATAAATTTAATTTGCGTCAGAACGAATTCAAAAGACGTGCTTATTACACCCGAAAATTCAGTGTCATCTTTCTTGTTTAAATATAGGAATTAAAACATTATTTTTAATTCCTATTAACATTCTTTTCAACTTTTCTATTTTAACATTCTTTTCAACTTTTCTTAACTTTAATTTTCCATTGTGGGAGAAACCAGCAATAATTATGAATCCTTTACTGAAACATTCTTTAGATTCTTGGAACCAAGCTTGTTAGTCTTGTACTGCTCTTTTGCGATAGTAAATCGACCTTTTATGTTACAGTAGTTTAGGTAGATCCATTCTTCATAAATAGGCACAACAGATTTTGTTGTCTCCGGCTAAGTGATTTCATAAAGAAGTCTACACCAACTCTGTTCTCGCTCAGCCACGTGCCTTGGCAAAAGGCAGTGAACATTGTTTTTTTGTTTTGTTTTTCTTTTTTATATTGAAATCGTTGTTAATTACTTTGTTTGCAGTTGATACAGATATTTTTAACGTCTTCGCGATTGTTCTTTGGGATGGTGGATTTTCTTTTAAGACCAGAGGCCTTACTTTTGAAATAGTCGTAAAAATTCGTAGCTTCTTTGGATATTCATTTGTTTTTTTCCCTGTTAAAAGCAATCCTCGGCGATTTTCCCTTCTATTATTATTAATATTGCTTATTTTACATTTAGAAATGCTAATTCCATAATTTTCACACCGTTTTTTAGTTACAGAATACTTATATTTCTCTTCGTAAAGAGGAAAAGCATAACCTTCTATCTACAGCTTGTTTACGTGCGCCATTTTCGTAGCAGATGATGTTTAACTGCAGAATATATTTTTTCTTGTTTATCTGACACGCTCTTTCCAGTTTCAGTTATTTGAACTTCTTCTTACTTTCTGTAATTTCTTATCAAAAATGTTTTTAAAATGTGTGGACATCCTCTGTAATTTAACGCTTTGCAGTTTAAAGTAAATTGCATTGAATTTCTGTAAATTTTACTTTGTTTGCACATTTTCGGTTTCAGACCCTTCTTACATTGTGAAGTAAACAATTTGGTATCATTTCAACCCAAAGGCAAAATTTTAACAATCAAACAGACTTAATTATTCTCCATTATTTTGCAGTTATGAACTGGATGATGACCCTCAAGTAATAAAGCGAAAATTATTCCCACAGAGCAAGTAATGGCCTTGTTATTACGATCTCATAAATCGATGTCTTCCCCTTTGCTCTCTGATATTACCAAAACATGTGCACTGGCAGTACTCGTTATAATGACAGGAGATTTGCCGTTGAGATTCATCGTTTGGAAATGCTAAAGTTCTTGTTTCGAAACATTTGTTACAAGATATTAATAAACAATCGGTTATGAAACGTCATCAGCTGAGTTCGGCGATAATTACCCTTGGTAAACTGGAAGCCTAGCTTTGGTATTCAAAGATCTCTCTAAAGAGATTAACGCACCCCCATTAAAATAAATGAACGCAGAAGAGATATATAACAACCTTTTAGGTATTCCGCCCACGGTAGCACAGAATGACAGTGAGGTGGGAACGCTGGTTTTACCATCTCCTTTAAACGAAAACTGTACAAATTATTTTGTTAAAAAAATTATCTAAATAGCAGATCTGATTAAAAATATTGGGTGTGAATCTGTAAAACTAATATACTTTCCTTGGTTGATCTCCTTCACAGTAGCAGCCTTCAATATGCATGCCAATTCCACAATTTCGAATAGTATAGAAAATACATTAAACTTCATTATTCGGAAGATCTTTTAAAATAATCATACGCTTAGTTCACTTGCCTGCCCACCGCTTTGTCTGTAGATCTTTGGACAACCTACACTTTTGGTACGAAAAAGCTTCCTGATGTGCAGTTCTCCTACTAGGTGTTATAATGAATAAGCTTTATTTGCTTTCCGCTAAGCTAATTATAATGGATAAACTCTTTTTACCAGCTAAGTATATTATCGTGAATATAGCTTGCACGAATATTATACTGAATTCAAATGGTTGTTGTTACTAGTTAATTAAGAACATGAATAAAGTCTCCTGCTAGTAGTGTAGTAATAGTATTGAACAAAATTATAACTGGTAGTAATGTTGTAGCAGTAATTAGGATGAATAAAGTCTTAACGCTGGTTGTTAATAGTAATAAACTAATGACATAAACCTAACAGCCAGACAGAGATCTGACAAAAACTATGAATTGAGGAAGACGTACTTACGACAAAGCTCTTTTATTATGTAACTCTTGATCATCCAACGCACACACACAACTCGTTTCACAATAATGAAGAATCAAACTAATCACATAGAACGAAGCTCTCAATACAACGATAACAACAAACTCTCTCCTTCACAACAACAACGCTTCCGTAGTATAACAACAAACGCTCCCCTAGTATAACAACAAACGTTCTCCTATACAAAAAACGCTCTCCTTGGCTATCGTTGAACGCGCCTATTTATACTGGCTACCACCACGTCATGACTTACACTCATTGCCAGATCTCATTCAGCGGGTGAAATAATATTTCGTTCAGTAAGAAGATAATTTACATAGTAAAATAAAATAACCAGAGATAGCAAAATCAAAAGGAAAGTGAATATAGAGTATACGTTACAGTGTACAGGGGACTAATTTTCCACAAAATACAAGAACACTCAACAGAGTAACAGGCGAGAATGACAGCAGGTACAGATTTGAAACTGTGCATGGACTTCATTTGAAACTGTGCGTGGACTTTATTTAAAATTGTGCATGGACTTTATTTGAAACTGTGCATGGAGGTTCATTTTGCATCGGATACATAGATCTCCCGGTGGGTTATGTTATGCACATATTTTCTAATTTCTGGTAAGGAACTGTTTTGCCAATAGGGTGATTAAGTATATATTTCGGTTTCTGATGTATTTGCTGAAATATCTGTGCTTCTGGAAACTCGATTAAAAAATTATTTTGTGGTCAGATACCACTCACCACAAACAGAAAAATAAAAAAACTTTTGAAATTTTCTTCTGCTTAAAGTAATGCATCGGTTTTTCGCCAGGGAGTGTAGATGTATATCTTATTTTCCTCGATATCTCTGCTTCTAACAGTCCGATTTCAAAATTTGTCCGAGAGCGTTTGTAATGCGAAATGCTTTCAATATAATTTCAAACCTTCTTCAAAAGCACAAGTTTTCTACAAGAGGGCATAAATTCACGTTTCCGTTTACAGCTTATTTGCCGAAAAACCCGCGTGTCTAAAAGCCCGATGGAAATAAATCCTGTCTAAAATAAGGCTCAAATGTTTATTCAGTTTTTCTCGATATCTGTGCTCCTAAAAGTTTGATTTAAAGCGTTCTTCTGACACCGGATACCATTCACCTTGTACAACATTTTGCATGTACTCGTGGGTTTTTGTAGTTAATCGTTCTGGCGCTAGGTGGTATAAGTGTATGGACTTTATTTAAAATTGTGCATGGACTTTATTTGAAACTGTGCATGGAGGTTCATTTTGCATCGGATACATAGATCTCCCGGTGGGATATGTTATGCTGTTTGCAACTGTATCTTCGCTTCTAAAATTCCTGTTAAGAATTTTTTTCCTTTTTTTTATTACTGTATTCCATTCACTACGGTAAATATGGTGAACATTATCATCTTTAAGCAATGCAAAATTTTTTCGCAAGGTGGGGTATCTGTCGAAACCTTTATCTCGCTATCTGGAAATGTATTTGTCTCTCAGACCAAATACGTCTGCTAGAATAGCAACACTTCTTACAGCAACACTTCCTATAATTCTATTTGTGAAAGATTTTGTTCGGTTCTAAAAGTCCCTTAGAAAAATCGGATAATCTTCATTTGAAAAGTATTTTGCACTCATTTTCTTTTTTATGTAACGCATACCTTTTTCGCTAAGGGAAGTAAAGTTATATAACGCTTTTTTTACGCATCGTTTCTTCTAATCGTTCGATTTGAAAGTCCCTTTGTCTCATATCCCTTCTGCTAGACAAAGTTTTTGTGCACGTTTTGTTAATTTTCGCAACATACTTTTCAGCCTCTAGCGGGAGTAAGTAGCTATGTCTATTTCAGGATGTTTTATTGATTGCAAAAATCCGATTGATTTATTTTAACCGGTTCCATTGATTATGAATAACTTCGCTCCCATTGCGTATTTTAAATTAAGCGCAGTTTTTGCATAGGTGGATTTTCAGTATATTTTCTTTTTAGCTGAATTTTTAGATTTTCTAAAAATGTCCTTAGAAATATTTTATTCATGTCGGAAAAAATTCGAAAGACGAGCTCGTTGCAACCAAAAAAATTCGGCGTCATTTTTTGTTTAATGATTAATATTGATTCGCGTTAGGTTTTGTCTGTTTGGACTCTCCGACATGTTTAGTAAGCCACATTAATTTATCCTGCTTACTCATTCTTTCGTTTGACGTGACATTTCATACATTGATGTAAAGAAACTGATAGGCATTACGCTCAATATGCAGACAGCTGTATATGATTTACCGTTCTCAATCATAAATAGCTCTCCATTAGGTAAGAGGGGAGTTACGCTTTACTATGTCATCCACTCTATATGGGATTCTTCTCATTCTTTCTTAAACCGAAATTATTAGCGACGCAGTTTTTTTTTTTTTTTTTTTTTTTTTTTCATTACAAGAAATGAAAAGTGTTGATAATTATGGGATCTTTACTTTTACACAGCATGCCATATTTCTTACTGTCAAACGCACACCAGAAGAACTTCGGCTTCACCCGACATTAGCAGCTGGGACAGTAACCGACTGCTTAATGCTACTCGCTCTTTTAATCACTGGAAAAGAACCACTTAAAGACAACACCGTCTCCTCATTTAAGAAGACCTGAGCCCTTCAAATGGGTAACGCACTTCTGCAGTCAGTAGAGTCATTACTTCTGATGACAGCCTTTTGCTGAACTTTGACACTCGAAATATCCATAATTTGGAAAAAGGGAGGATCTTCTGAAGAAGATGACTGTTCGGGTTGGGGGGTGGGATGGGGATGTAAGCTCTTTTAAACGAAGAAGAGAATAGTTTTCCGATTCGCGGATATTTTTGTCTACGCTTCACGGCGTTTTTCTGCTTTTGCTTTTCTTTATTTTTTCTTTCCTTTTTCCTTTCTCTTTTATTTCCGTTTTTTTTTTCTCATATCGCGACTAAATGAAATACAAGGAAACTTAACACACTCTTTTTTTATCTCAACACTGATGAGTTAAGGCCAAATGGAAAGGGCTTGGCATTGAATTTCTTATGTCGCAATTTGATGTCAAAGTTCATAGCCTGACAGAACAGTATCTTCCTCGTATTTCATGAAAGTGATTTATTGTTTATCCAGTGCGCCTTGCTAAAGGAGCTATGGATTACAATACGGAAACTTTCTGCTTTGAGTAATGAATTCGCTGGCAAATTTAGTCATGTGGAAAAAAATGTATGTACAAACGGAATAAAAGGCATCTCCGAAAGACCACGAAAAAAATGAAAGGAGGGAAATTACAAAAGATCAGTGACATAGGTGTTAATTTTGTCAAGAAAAGAGGTTTGATGAAATTTATATTAAATTGTGCCCGCTAAGATATATGTAAAAATTTAAGAATTCGGGCGAAGACTTTCCAAGCAGGAAACACGTTAATTAAAAACAAATGAATACGTATTTAGAAATGATGTGACTATACTTTATTAGTAATACATACATTTAACGTGGACCAGGAACATCAAACAAAGATCCTCGCTCTTTCCACGTTTATTACGCACACCAGAAACTTGGGTTCGACTCCCAGTGGCGGCCAATGAGAATTTTTCCATGACTCACTTATAACGTGGAAAGAGCGAGGATCTTTGTTTGATACTTTATCATAATTTTTTTTCATCGGAACAAAATTTCCCAAACTATTTTTCGTATTGTAAGCAGAAAAACGTAAAGAAATAAAACAAAAAGCGAAAAAGAAAACGTATTTTCGATGAAAAATCCTGCCTTTGGGTTAGAATAATGTGAACCTGTTAAATGTTGGTTTCGTTTTAATTAAAGCAGCCGCCCGATGTCGCTGTGTTCTAAACGCTGGAATCTGACCATTTGTCCAAGATGGGTTGAGATTCGAACCCCGGTGAGGCACGGATGGTGTATTTGTTTTATGGCACTGGCTCTCTCCCTTCCTTGGAACCAATGGTCTTAAACTAGGTACAGGAGACTACTTATAGCCCATCGAGTTGCTCACAGTGGTCGTTAAACCCCCAAACAAAAGAAGGCTTATCACTGAAACTTGATTTTTGTCCTTGATTACATTTAGAAAAATCCAAGGTTTTAATGTGTGAGAAACGGAAGAGTTGTCAGAAAGATCCAAGCAGTACTTAACAAAATGAATTAATATTGATGTCGGGTGCTTGCATTTCTTGTACTGCGATGAAAAATTGTCTTTGATAAAAGAAGTTCTTGTAGCACTTACACCAACACTTTTAACATATAAACTGCCCGCTGAATGCCGCTGCAAGCTTACGTGATGAAGACTGAGTGCAATAAGCTTTCTTTTTTCTTACAAACCTTAATCTGCATATCATAAAAACTTACAGATTATCTGCACATCATCAGAAAATTTGGACTTAATCTACAAATCAAAAAGTTTAAAGCTGATTTGTCTTCTTTGCGCATACTTGATGAACAATTCATATTAAATTAAGATGATTTGGAAGGCTTTTATCAACTTTTCGTTTGATAGTTTATCTATTGAAAACTTTTCGACACTTGTTGATCTTTTAGTATGCCTTCTAATAGATGTAGATAGAAAATGGACTTAGCTTTTGTGAAGAAATATATATAAATGAATAATCAAAATAATCAAAATTAGTGCAAGAAATACAGTCGGATAGTTTTGTAAACAACTAATTTTAATATAAGCATAGTGTTATTTTTATTGTTAAAAGCTATTTTAAGAGATGACTGTATGTAGACTATTTGAAGAAAAGTAAGAGAGAATTACTCTTTCCTGAATATTAGAATATCAAATTGTAGACAAATAATTCAAAGGCGGAGAAAGACTAATAATTTAAAATTAACAATATCGCAACTCATTTTAAATTAACCTTTCGCCTTTAAATTTTCAGTCAAAATTCGATAGCAATTGGCCTAATAGAAACACATGTATTTAAAAAATGCAGTTAAAAAACTATTTAATGAAATTAATTTTTTATGTGCAATAGAGAGCAATAGTTGTTTTTATCCCAGAAAACGAATTTTTGTTTTAAAGCGGCATACATCACTTTGTATTAATTAATTAAGATGTTAAAAAAAGATTAGTTTCTGACCTTACTTACAAAAGCCTTAAAATATAATTTTCGATAAAAAAAAGTGCAATTTTTGCATGTTTTTTTCGGAAAGAAAAGAATTGGTGTTATCCGTATTTTAAGGACAAACAGGAGTTTGACCCCATGTTGAAGTGTTTTTAATTTAAAACACAGATCAAGTTCGGTCTCATGTTTAAAATCATCTGTGATTTTTCAAACTCGGAGAAGTCTAATCTCCGTTCAAAATTGAATTTGTTTTCACACATGGGCCAAGTGTGAACACACGTTGAAAAGCTGCCTTGATATTTTTGCTACAGAACAAGCTTACTCAAAATTATGACTCGTATTCCAAGGGCAGATCAGGTTTCAACTATGGCGTAATTGATTATCTCGTATTTTAAACGCAGCCTACATTCGGGCTGATATTGTAAAGCATAATCTTTCAGGCGTGATGCCATGATCGAAAATACCGTAGAAAGAGCTTTGACCCACACTCAGAAATATCACATGATTTTGAAGAACACTCAGACTTGAAAACTCACGCTTAAAATAATGCTTCAATATATCACTCGTATTCCAAGCGCATATTATTCTCCATTTAATTATTTCAAGTCTGTTCTATAGCCGAATAGTCATCAGGCTTTGAATGAGCATTGCATTACTGCTTTTACCCCGTCCTTGTACGTTTATGTTTATATTTATATAGATAGAGGCCTATGAACTCGCATGCCTCTTGAAGCACGTGTTGCTACTTCCAGGGGCGAACTTCCAATCTTTAATTATTTTAATTCAATAATGAAGATATACGAATTTCTCCAAAACTTTGCCTTTTAGCAATTTATTCACAACTGTGTCATCATCAAAAGAACTATTGTACTGAAATAGGTAAAATGTTTTGTAAACTTAAGTGCCCTGAAAACCAATGTTCTGTTTTAAAAAAATGACGTTGCCTAGTTTTTCAAAGTATTACCTGTTAATTTGTATTTATTGAAAGGCATATGACGCTGTGCAAAAGATAAGAACGAGAGCTATTATTAATTCTTAAATAGTTGGAGAAAGATTTTTTCACCGATTTTCTTATAATGATACTCATTTTCTTATAATGATACACATAAACAAGTAATGTTATTCGTCTTTAGCATGCTGCGAGTTTCCGTAGCCACTTCATGAAAACTCATTTCTTAGAGAAACCACGTGCTGATAAAATCAAATTACAGAAGCTTTAATACCTTAAAAGGATACCACATACACATTTATAAACTTTCATATTTCTAAAATGCAATAGGAGATTACTGTAAAATTTAGCTTATAAGTTTAAGTGTTTGTTAAAAAATTATGTAATAGTGCTTATAAATGAGATCATCATGATTTTATCAGTTTTTCTCTTATAAGTCAAAACGGATTTCATTTATACCTTTGCATACAAAGAATCAGCATTTGTTAAGGTGTGTGTTCTTCTTCCTTTCATTCTTCTTTTAAAGATGTATTTCCCAATTTTTCTTCACGGTGTTTTTTAATAAAAAAATGAAATCTTTCGCAAAAAATAATTTTCGAAAAACAGATTTGATTTGCTGGAAGCAAAAATACTGTCTAAAAATCTGGAAACACGAGATAAATAATTCAAAACAGGTTTTAAAAAATACGAAGCCCTTCGCTTCTCTGTTGTTTTAAGCACTACCTCAGCATTTGTAATGTGAACATTTATTTTCCTCTTTAATGAGATATAAAGCTCAAATCTACGGGACGATCTTTAAACGAATTCTCAAACATGGAAGTGATTAAAGTCAAACAAATACGCTGTAAACAGTGATCGTTTAAGCAACGAACGGAGCCAATTTCTACTTACAAACCTTCGTTCGGAAAGAAATGGAATTATATGTTTGTAGCAAAATACCTCGAGAATGAGGCAAATATATGAATTCTTTACGGCATACCCGAGGCGAGCATCAACTTCCTTTTTTTTTTTTTTTTTTTTTTTTCTACTGCGCTTTCTGGCTTGCAGTGTCATTGTCGGAACCATGTCATTAATCCACTGGATTCTCATCTTTTATCATTCTCTTAAAAATGAAATATATCTCAGCATGATCTTCACGCTCAAAATCTCTTATGCAGTGAAATTTCAATAGATCTGAGATATTTTCTTTAGGTTTAAACAAGTAATGTTTTGCGAAATCACGAAATTCATAAAATTATAGAATCGCTCTTTAAACGTGCTTTTAAACAGTTCTGAGGCAAATAAATTCACTGTATCTTACAAATATGTTTAAATACTGAATGCAGTTTGCAATTATACTCAAAGAAACATCTGTCGAACATATTTCCGTATAAAGTGCCTAGTGTAAATTCGTAAACTAAGGCATTGTTGCATTAAATTCCGGAAAACTGTCTGTGAGGAAATGGATGTGAAACTCAAAGTACGAATATGTGTTTTTAAATATTGGTTTATGACTCTACGAAAATTCTTTGAAAGGAAAACCTACAGGACGAAGTCTGCCAAGACCAGGTTTCAACAATCAATATGGAACAGCATAGTTTAATTGCAAACAGCAAAGTAAAATAGCAGAGTATTGAGCAGATGTTTAAAGAACATCATCGAAAAAGTGATAATGGCGATATTAGTAAACTGAGCATTGCACGCCTAAATGATTTTTGAGCTAATGCATCGGCGGGAAAATTAGACTTCAAGAAAGGGAATTTAAAAACAGTACATCGAATTCCAGAAGAATATCGCCATATTTTCTAGATCTAGCTTTATATCATTCTCTTCTACCATTAAAACCGCTAATTTTGATGTTATTTCGTTTTGTATGATGATTATCTGAATAACTTAGTTACGTTCTTTAAGAAACGCTTTGAGGTGGCCTTTCTCAAGTCGACAAAATTCGTACAAGTACATTTGTGTTAGCGAGAATCAGTTTTAAAAAACAATGAAAGCAAATTTCGTTTCATTTCAGTTGATTTACTCAAGAAAATATCAGTACCAGTACTTTCTTCAATACAGTCGATAAAAATGAGCATATACACATCATTCGTTCCCGAAGAAATGGACGTGGAAAAAATGTCTTCTTCAATACAATCGAGAAAAATTATCATGTACCCCGCATTTCCCCCAAAGAAATGGACGTGGCAAAACATTTTTCTGCGATCTGTAACTTCTGAAATTCTACCTCAAAAGGAATCCGCTTGGTTCACATATTTAGAATGACTTTCATGCAATTTTCATACTTGAAGGAATAGTCGCATTATTAGAGTTTAGAAAAATAGCCATCACTGTCCTCCATGAAGGGAACATAATATAAAATATCAAAAATTTCGTTAATAAAAAAGTTTAATTAATGGAATGTCGTAATTAAGGACTTAACGACACAAAATCGTAGTCAGCTGAGCGTCTTCGTTGCAGATTTCAAAATATAAAATGAAGAAGAGAAAAGAGAAACACAGGAAAAAAAGGAAAGAACGGAAAAAGTGAAGCCAACGAATGAAATGACATTATTAAAGATTTAGTTAATGGTCTCAATTCATCGATTCATTAAGCGTCATCTTTATAAATATCCCGCAAAAAAAAAAAGAACTACAGAAAGAAAGAAAAAAGGAAAGAGTGAAGACCCATCAGCGAAGTGAAACCACCAAATATTTCGTTATCAGTCGTTGGAGCAACAGAACCAGTGATCACTTTAACAAAAAAACTTCTTCTAATGCAATCATTTTCCACAAAAAGGTAGGATGCTTTTGCTTTCGTAACAGCATCTTCAAAAACTTTCACAACAGCAAAGTCGTAACAGTCCCGTCTAATTTAAAAGAAAAGCCTTGGGAAAGGTATAGTGTAAGTTTTACACTATATTCTAAGGCACAAAATTAGCTTCTAATGGAAAACTCGAAACATTGGATTTGACTTCACTTACACTGGACTCTATATGAAGTTTGTCTTGACTTCACGTTTACTTTGGACTCATTTTATATACGTTTCTCTGGCCACGTCTCACTTACCGTACGTACTGAAAAATCGGTAAAGAAAATTTATTCGTATCTGAAAAAATCCCAGAAGTGTTCGTCGATATTTGTTCCAGTTGACATATTTATTTTACATTATTTTGTTTTCCGCTCCCGTGTATGAGTAGTCAGAGGTGTAGGTTTCTGGCTAGTTGTCCGATTTTAATCTGGGCTTGAATCCGGATGAAGCATGTGGATGGTGTGTTTATCTCATGGCGTTAGCATTGAGGTATGGATGGTGTGTTTGTCTTACTGGCTCTCTCCCTTCCGTAAAACCAGTGGTCCTAAATTAGGAACAGGTGACTGCATATAACCCTCGTGGTGGTCATTATACTACGAAACAAAAAAATGAGCATAGGTATTTATTTTCTTGTTGTGAACATTTCAGAATATCTTGAAGAAAATTTATTTTTATCGCGCTTGAAAAGCATACACTCTTTGACAAGAAAAACGGAGCACCCCGAGAAGGTCGTTCGATCCTGATGAAACTCCGTACGCAAGTACCTCAGGACCAAATATGCAAAACATTAAAAACTGAAAAAAGAAAATTTCGTGCAGGTGAAACAATTCAGAAGGTAGGTAAGCTGTCAGTGCACGATAATCAAAGAACCATGAATATGCAATTGTAAAGTAAAAGACGAACTTTATATATAATTAAAATCACTAGCTACAATAAGTTAAAATGGCACTAACAAGATCTTTCTGGCTTGCCTCAAGCCCATGATTAAGCAAAATACAGATAGCATTGCGCCGACATACCACTAAATACTAGAAGGACGAACTCCCAGGATGCATCAGTTGTTACGTAATATGTGAAGTTCGTAAGTCATAATTTACATATATGCACAAGACACTATTCCTTAGCGGCTACGGATTCCGCTTTATCAGGGTTATGTACAATTTTGACATCCATAGCTGTGGTAGTATATATACATTTCAGACCTCCATAGCTGTGGTAGTACACTGAAGAGCAATTGAATTAGAGATACCTGTCTAGTAACGTGTAGCACCACCTTTCGCCCTGATGACGGCGACGATTCGTCTCGGCATGGACTCGACAAGACACCGGAAGTGTTGGGAAGCCATACGGATCCACGACCCCTGAACAAGTTCCCACAGTTCACGAAGATTTGATGGAGGGGGTCAGAGCCTCGAACATCTCTCTCGATGGCATCCCAGATGTGCTCGATGGTATTGACGTTAGGTGACCTAGATGGCCAAGGAATTGAGGTCAAATCGGTTGAGTGTTCATCCAACCATTCGGATACAGTTCGGGAGCGATGGCACGGTGCATTGTCTTGTTTCAGGATGAGGTCCCCAGTGGGATGTTGAAGACGCACAAACGGGAGGAAATGATAATGTTGGCCTGTGAGGGACGATGTCACACGTACTAAGGGTCCTTTTTAGTCCACGTAAACAGTCACCAGAAGAGAATACAACCCCCACCAGCTTGAAGATAACACTGCTGGCAAGAAGGATCCATCGCTTCATGTGGTTTGCGCCGTACTCGTATCCTGCCATCCGCATGTACCAACGTGAATCTCGACTCATCAGTCCAGGCCACATTTTCCCACATGTCTAGGGTCCAGTGGCGATGTTCCCGCGCCCATGCTAATCTTTGCACCCTGTGATGTGCGTTCAGCAGCGGTACCCTCGTGAGACGATGGCTTCTGTAGCCCATAGCGAGGAGATGGTTCTGGATGGTGTGGCTGCTTACACGTTTTTGTGCACCAGCGAAAATTTCCGAGTGATTTCTTGCACTGTGGCCCGACTATCCGCTGTTACAATGCAAGCTAGCCGACGATGACTCCGCTTATCCACACGCTGTTGTCCACGGCAATTGACCCTTGCAGGGATGGTTTTACCGGATTCGATGTACTCACGGTGCACCCGTGACACAGTGGCTCGTAAAAATCCCAGTGCTTGCACGACTTCCTAGATGGAGTGACCCATTCGTCGTGCCCTGACAATTTGCCCACAATCAAAGGCGCTTAGATCCTTCGTTTTACCTATATTGCGTCCGACTCTTACTGATTCCCATCGCATCACTGTCGGATCGCTGCATACGTCCTGTCGTTTCCGTTTCCAGGGCCGCCCACAGCGCCACATTTGCATAACGGCAGCTGTCTCTAATTCAATTGCTCTTCAGTGTATATATGGAGAATCGTCATTACAGCAAATGGTCAACAAACTGCAAATGTATAAACTTTCGGTAAATAAAACAGTAAATGTATTAGAAGCAGCAGCGAGTATCTTAGTCGCCTCCCAAAGGGGGGGTGGTTGGCCCCCAACCACCAGTTTGGTGAGGGCGGTGGTGGAAACACCAGACTTGATGTCGTACTTTTGTTCCGAATTGTCGAGCCCATATAAATTTTGTCACTGGTTGATGAATTGCTTGAGTTCAGGGGTTATGCTGTACACACCATGCTTCATGTTAATATTTACGGTGTCACGGTCTGATTTAACTAACGTAAATAAGTTCGTTGTCCTGATGCCGAAACCAATCTGATACCTTCGACTGGCATTTTGCAAGATAGGCAACCACCGACGGGTGATAATCAGCTGAACCCACATAACGAATAGGAGTGGCCTCACGTTGTAAAGAAGTGAACATTAGCCTTCGGGCGCCACGCAGCAAGCCGTAAACACAGTCTCTTGAGTGTCCAAACTTTAAGGCATTATTGAAGATCTTCGCAATTACCAATTGCCGCAGATCAGAGCTAGACGAGTGGGAGAAAGCACGTCGAATCATAAACCTTAAGGAGGCAAGCTTGTAGGTGCCTGGGTTGGTAGAGGATTGAGGAATTAGAACAGGAGCGTGTGAGGGCTTCCAATAGAGCGAGGTGCTGATAAATCCGAACCTTGAGTAACGCTGGATCAAGATATCCAAACAAGTTAGTAAAATCCTGCAATGCATTGATTATAATACGCTTTCCAACATACCAGAAATCATTTTTCAAGTTATCACTCAAGTTATGAGAATAATGGCTGTGGAATAAATCTCGGTCCTCTGCCCTGAGCTTTGATCCCATTTCGATGATTTTCAATAGAACCGGTTCAGTATACCTCCGAAATAACATGATAAAGTTTTGTCGCAATCGAAGCATGTTTACGTAAGTTATTATGCATAAGGGCTATGGAATAGATCCCGCTTCTGTGTCCTAACCTTTGACCCCATTTCGCCCATTTTCAATAGGATTCGTCTCCAGGCAGGCCCCTACAACATACTATCATTTCATCGAAATCGAGGCATTTTTACATACGTTCTGACGCATAATGGCGATGGAAGTGATTCCGCTCCTATGTCCTGACCTGTTACCCCATTTCGTTCCCTTTCAATGGGGTTTCTTCCCAGGTGGTCCGTTACCACATACCAAAATTTCATTGAAATCGAAATATTGTTACGTGAGTTATCGTGCCGACAGACGGACGGGAAAACCTGGAGCATATACGCTTCTTCAACCTACGGTTGGAAAGCGTAAAAAAGGGAGTGAGCTCTGATTCTCAAGCTCTACGCTGAAGTTAATGATCAAACAAAGAATTGAGCGATTTTGAGAGGCACACGAACAGAACCGAATTCGTCGCTGCCAACCCTCCGTGGCCATGTTGCGTCGTCTACAGACACGGGAGTGGACATCCGGATCGTTGCCAGACGACTTGCGGCACGGAGACTACATTCGAGGAGGCAACTCTGCCGTCTACCACTGACCAGCGATGCTCGCTGGTCAGTGGTAGACGGCGGAGTGCTGTCCGCAACAACGTGGGATATTTGTAACGTACCAGGAGATGTTACGTACCTGCCAGAAGGACGCACTCGACATAAAAGCAGATAGGAATCAGAATAAAATGTCCGCGTAGCTCAACTGGTAGAGTGACTTATTTCGGAATGAGGGGATCCGGGTTCGAATCCTGGCGTGGACAGAAATGACGGAGAAGTTTACTTCGTTATATTGGCGCCCGAACTATCCGGATGACCCGACCGTTCACAATCTCGCAATGGTGTGATGTTATTTTCACACCGCGAGATAGGAAAAATAAGAGCAGCACTTCGAAAAAAAAAAATAAGGGGGAGATGATGTAACGTACCAGGAGATGTGACGTACCTGCCAGAAGGACGCACACGACATAAAGGCAGATAGGAATCAGAATAAAATGTCCGCGTAGCTCAACTGGTAGAGTGACTTATTCCGGAATGAGGGGATCCGGGTTCGAATCCTGGCGTGGACAGAAATGACGGAGAAATTTACTTCGTTATATAGTGTCCAAAGATCTTCGCAATGGCTCGCACACAGGGAGTGACTGTCTGAGGAGCCATTTCCTACGATAGCCGGACATCCTTGGTAGTCCTCTGTACCACCCTCACGGGTTAAAGGTACGTCGACGACATTCTACGACCTGTTATGTTGCCATTCCTGTCACAACATCACCGAGTAATTTTTCAACAGCATACTGCCCGGCCACAGACGGCATGGCTCTTCCAGGCCTACCTCCGTAATGCCAACATCTTTCCATAGCCAGTACGATCGCCCGATCTCTCACCGATTGAACAGGTTTGGGACATGATGCGGCGCCACCTGCGCTTATCCAGGAATGTCGGCGAACTGGCTTACAATTTAGACATCATCTAGCATGCTATACCTCAGGACAGTATTCGTGAACTTCATGCGTCTATACCGTGTTCGGTAACCGCTTGTATCCGATCTAGAGGTGGCGCTAGAACGTACTGACTTGTTCCACTGGTGTAGCTGTTTTTTCCGAATAAATGGACACTACTCTGGAATTGCAGTCATTTTCTCCCATGCACATGTACATTGCACATACCAATTTTGGTCTCGATTGGATGATTCTTTCTAGATGCTTGTTCTTCTTTTTTTTTTCTTTGCAAAACATATATTAAGTGAGTCAGTGAAAACACTGACACTGAAACTTTGGACTGCGTAGTACCAGGCATGAAATATTTATCATATCTCCGCCTCAGTAAAAAAATGAGAACGAAGATTCGGACCTTTCATAGAGAAAACGAAGGAAGTGTCAATAAGACAAATGAAATAGGATAATATCTTTCAGCTACAAATGATGGATTCCCTGCAACTTCCACTTACATGTTTAGTCTATTGAAAACGAAACACCTCGACATCCGAAAAATTTCTGAACTCTGCACTTTTTCTCTACCATGGAGACGTACTGGAGGGATGTATTGAATTTTTGTTTTTTCGTTTCGTTTTGGTGTTTAAAGACCGCCATGAGCAATTCTTAGGGCCATAAGCAGTCGCATGTCCCTAATTTACGGCGGCTGGTTCCACGGAAGAAACAGTCAACTCACCAGACATGTCTCATCCGGGATTCTAACCCGGGCCCATCGAGGGCGATTGGTCGAAACCTGCTCCTCAGACCACTCAGCCAACAGAGTGGCGATGTGCAGTGGCGTAACTACCACCCCCGCAGCCCACGCAGTTGTGGGGCGCGCAGGTAACGAAGGGGCGTACTACAGCTGACAGTGATATGAAAAAATCCGAACGCGCCCAAATTCAAACAAAAAATAACTAAAGATTCGCATTTTTCTTAAAGATATATTTATCTTTGCTTAATTAAATGTCAAGTTTCAATTTTTAAATACTGATTGCCCTACTGATTGAAATTATACCGCCCTTTGGCTCTATGTTACAATACGATCACTTTGCAATAGAATGTAAATAATACGATCGCTCTTCAATCGCCCTCTCTCTACGCTGCTGTGGAAAAAACTGCGAGGTCACTTGGAAATTCCTTGTGAAGGATGTACAGTGAGTCACCTAGGATGGCGTACGCGACAGGCGCCAACATTTAGTCACATCAGCCGCAGATCTACCATAAAAAAGGGCGATTTCTTCAAGTTATTTACTTTGGTTTTTGAAGAAACAATTAAAAGTTGCTGTGGAGTACAGTATCGGCGAGAGAAAAGAGAAGGAGAGCACTCGAAGTAACTTCCAAAACTCGACCAGTTCTTTTTGCGCAAAGTCAATTAAGCTCATGTGCCGTTTCTGATGAAAAGAATGATGATTTGTTTAGCACGTCAACTGTTTAAAGTTTAAAAGCAACCATTTTACCAAAACCAGGCACTTCAGAAACAAGTGAAAGTAAAATGAGTGTTTATAAAGTTACATAAATATTAGCCTTAACCATTTAAAAATATTTTGCCACATTCGTTCCTTGCGATAAAATGTATATTCATGCTCATGCATCGGTCCGCATAGCGTGTTAGTCTTGATTGACTAATTAATAACCTTTCATTACGCATTGGGTTGGTGCGGATGAAATGTCCGGCGTGAACGATCAGTGGAGACAAGCCCCAACCACAGCAGAATGGAACCACCCACAGGTGTTGCGGGTATTACATCACAGAGTTACTATAAATAGCTAGCACGTGTGTGAAGAACAAGGTTCAAGCGTGGTTTGTTTGGACGTAACGTGGCTTGCAAATGAAACATGCAGACGCCGGATTTGAGAGTCATCTTCCTGTATGAATTTAAACTTGGCCATTCTACAGGAATTGCCGCTCGAAAAGTTAACAAAGCGTTTGGGGAGAATGCAGCCAACGAACGAACCATTCGGCAATGGTTTGAGACGTTTCGAAGAGGGATACGGACCTGCAAAACGAAACACGTAGTCAACGACCTGTTGCTGTTTCTGACGATGTTCTGAAGCGGACCTCCGAAAAACGTGTCGTGAGATAACGGCAGATTTAGGTGTCCACTACACGACAGTTGTTCGGCGTCTGGCTGCGCTGAGTAAGGTAAAAACCTGGACATGTGGCTGCCGCATGAGCTGACATCGGCCAACAAGACTAGGCGTTTGGAAGTCTGCACGTCGCTGCTTGCCAGGAATAAACAGGAACCTCTACTGCATCGAATCGCCACCTGCAATGAGAAGTGGGTCCTTTACGATAATCGGAATCGATCTGCACAATGGTTAAGCAAGGCACAGCCTGCTGGATGGCATCCTAAGTCACCACTGCCCACCAAGAAGATGATGCTCCTTGTCTGGTCGTCCACAGCCGAGATAATTCATCGGAGTTTCTTGGCACGGGGCCAAAACATCACTGCAGAAGGTTATTGTGCTGAATTATACCAGATACACCGGAAATTGCTGCAAAAATAACCGGCTTTGGTCAACAGACATGGCGTTCTTCTGCTCCAGGACAACGTCCGCCGTCATGTCCCACAACGAACGATACTGACACAAAGTGCCTTGGGCTATGAAGCACTGCTTCATCCTGCCTATCCCCCGGACTTGTCTCCGACAGACAGTCATATGTTTCTTCGACTGGATTACTTCCTGTCCGGGAAACAGTTCACGATAGACAACGAGGTTTAACGTGCAGTTGATGACTTCATCGGGTGCCAGCCACAAGGCTTTTCTCGTTCCGGGATCATGGCCTTGCCGGGAAGAGGGCAACTATGTGTCGATTCCGAGGCAGATTATTTGGCCTAAGTAAGTTGTCCTACTTTTCCGTTCTCGCCGTCCGCGTGTGCTGGTCCTTTGCCGGACATTTTATTCGCATTAACCCAATATTTCTGTTCCAGAAATTACTTTAAAATTTAAAACTACAGGGGTCTATATAACCCCTTACTTTTTACAGACACCCTCCCTGTCTTCCCGAATCTCTCCTTTACCAACACACACGCAGAAAAACGCATCCCCCTGGTGTTCGAAATCCTGGAAAAATGACTGTGCTTAGGGGTGCTGAAGTAACTCTTGCGTGGAGGAGCACGTTGTGCTAGTTACGCCACGGGCGATGTGTTGTTTGGTTTAACATATGCATGCTAGCACCTATAGTTAAATTTTCAAAAATTCCAGCACAAGAAATATGATTATTTAAGGATACGCAAACAAAATATTTACCTTTTTTATGTGTATTTTGAAGTGTTCATACCAATGAAATGTCTCATATCAAATATTTGGTAAATATTTTGGATTTGCCAAAGCGAAACTATCACTGATGGTGACTATAATGTCCTGCTATAGTACCGGAACCCAGAAAATTCATTGAAACACATAAAAGTCGCTTGATATGATATTATGAATGCACTGAACGTGATTCAATTGTACCTGTATTTCAGGCAGTGAAACAAAATCGAATAATAACATTTTCCAACTGATAGATGTGAAAAATATCAGGTGTCTTTATCCGTATCAATTTCTTCCAAATTGACATGGATGCATGGATAAACCTATACGCTGATATGATAAGATATGATTTCTCATACTTGCAACTACAAGTGTGAGAAAAAAGAAATGATGAAGGGTGAATATAATTTAGCCCCTGAGATCCCATTTTCGTGTACCGTTAACATTCAAACTGCATATATTGAGTATCACTTCTCTATAAATATTTCCACACACATGAATGTGGCAAATTCAGTTTGTGCGTTACGCATTAAATTATTTTGACAAAAATAATCAAAAATTTGTTATGTGCAGTGTTTTACACGGAACTAAAAACAGCGTTACATGTAAATAAATATGGCTTAGAATTTTGAACCATGTTCTTGCATATATTATTATTATTTCATTGAAGCGTAACGAAGTCTTAAACTCATAACGTAAAATTGTTTTCAAACCAATGAAATCTGAAATCGCACTTCGATTAAAAAGTATCCCAGAATAAAGAGAAAAAAAGGAAACAACTGTTCCTTGAGTGCACTCATAATTTAGCATGATTTTGCTTGCTCACAGTCTTTTTTTTTTTAATAACCTACGCCCAATTGTATACCCTCACCATTGCATCTGTCCTCCCTGGTACTTTCGAGTTAATTTTCCTTATGTATTTTTACTTCCTTTCTTTAATCGATCAGCGTGATTCACACAGATCGACTTAATTCCAGAAAACCTTTGGCATTGTTTTCATCAGGAGCAATTCTAGCACTTACAGATGGATTTGGAAGAAAATGCCCGCTCTAACATTATGAAGAATTGCGTCATGAACAGTAAATTCCACTTTTCAATGATTCATTCGATTTTTGAGTTTCACGATAGTGACATTTCTTTCGCAAGTCTTTCTTGAAAACACATCGGACATCAAACGGAATTTTTCGACAGATGGCAGTTTGCGAAACAAAACACTAGTTTTTCGGATATGTCAATTCGTGCGAAACAAAAGTGCGAAAACATTTGCTTGTAGCATACAAGAAAATCAAGGGTTTACAATTGACATTGTAAGGTATGTGTTATCTAAAGTAAATAAACACAGGTATTTTATAAATAAGGAATTTTCTTTTCCAGTACACGAACATACTTGAAAATATCTCTTTAAAATATGAAAAAGATTTCAAAAAGGGAAAGCTTATTACTTTTAAAATCTCAAGAAGTGATACTTTTTTAAGATGCTACTTTATCTTAAAATTGCAGTTTTTCGAGTAACAAACAGTAACTGGTATGACCTACTCAAGATGCTTCGTCAGATTTGGTGGTCTGGATTGTAACGAAGTAAAATTAATAAAAATACCATAAATGAGAAACATATCATCTGGAATTTTTGAAAGCACAATATTTCAATTAAAAAAACATTAAAAGTTCGAAAGGTAACCGTGGCTTGCATTTAAGATGTTGCTTCGGTCGGAAGAGATTATTCTTCTTTATTTTATTTTATTTTATTTTCTGAATAACAAATATTAAAAGTAAAGTAATGCGTTGGTAAACTTAATATAATCAGTAAAAGCAACCGAAACGCAAGACGTGGAGGAAGTTCTGTAATGTTATACAGATATTATGGAAACTGTTTTTTACGCTTTCCAACCATAGGTTGAAGAAGCGTATATGCTCCAGCTTTGTCCGTCTGTCGGCACGATAACTCGCGTAAAAATGGTTCGATTTCGATGAACTTTTATTATGTGGTAGGGGACCACCTGGGGACGAACCCTATTGAAAATGGACGAAATGTGGTGAAAGATCATGGCATAGGAGCGGGATCCATTCCATTGCCCTAAGGCGTCATAACTTGCGTAAATATAGTTCGATGTCGATGAAATTTTAGTATTATGTAGGGGACCACCCGGCAATGAACCGTATTGAAAATAGATGAAGTGGGGTCAAAGGTCAGAACATAGGAGCGGGATGCATTCCATTGCTCTTATGCATCATAACGTGGGTAAAAATGATTCGATTTCGAAGAAATTTTAGTATGTGGTAGCGGACTACCTGGGACGAACCCTATTGAAAATGGACGAAATGGGGTGAAAGGTCAGGACATAGAATCGGGATCCATTCCATCGCCCTTATCCCATACTATTAAGATGGACGTCAAGTAATTTTGCTTCCTATACTTCCAATGGAAAAACTTGTACACAATTATTGTCTTCTGAAGGATGAAAATTTTAACATCGATTAAAATAACTTCATATTATAACTTGGAATACTTAATATTTCCTAAAACATAACCATAATTATACTGTATTAAAAAAATAATAACTTTTCCTTTGGTGGTGTTGGAACCAGAAAAAAGATGGCGCGACCTGTACTTTGATGACGTCAGTAGACAAACAAATTCTGGATTTGATAATTATGGTTACTTTTTAGAAAATATTAAGTATTTCAAGTTATAAAATGATGCTATTTTAATCGATGTTCAAATTTCCATCCTTGGGAACGCATTAATTTTGAAGAAAATGTATACAGACGTTTTTCCTTTGGAAGTATAGGAAGCAAAATTACTTGACGTCCACCTTAAAGGAGCAATTCTTGTATGTATGAAAATTTTATTTTGAAAAGGGCTCTAAGGATTTTGATGAAAGCCTACCGTTTTCTGGCATTAGAAATCGATTTAGCTTGATTTCGACTTTAGGAAAATTCGTTTAGTGCGTTAAATAACCATTCCCGAATTAACACGTTTTTAGTGTCATGGCGTCGTCCCATTGATGTTATCCACGCTTAGAAATCTTATGACGTCACAATTTCGTGCTTGATATGCTGGCGCGCGGTCATGCCATCTGTCTCATTACGTCACGCGTTGTGTGTGGATCCTATTAAAGTTTAATGACGTCACACTCTTGCGAGCAGATGGTCGCGATTCCCATCTGGGATCAAAGGTCAGGACATAGGAGCGGGATCCGTTCCATTGCTCTTATGCGTCATAACTAACGTAAAAAAGGTTCGATTTTGATTAAATTTTATTATCTGGTAGGAGACAACCTCGGGACAACCCCTATTGAAAATGGGCGAAATGGGGTCAAAGGTCGGGACATAGGAGCGGAATCACTTCCATCGCCATTATGTGTCATAACTTATGTAAAAATTCTTCAATTTGGATGAAATGTTAGTATGTTGTAGTAAGGGCCTGCCTGGGGACGAATCCTATTGAAAATGGGCGAAATGAGGTCAAAGGTGCGGGATCTATTCCATAGCCCTTATGCATCATAATTTACGTAAAAATTATTCTATTGCGACAAAACATTATCATGTTATTTCGGAGGTATACTGAACCGGTTCTGTTGAATATCATCAAAATGGGATCAAAGGTCAGGGCACAGGACCGAGATTTATTCCACACCATTATCCTCATAACTTGAGTAATGATTTCTGGTATGTTGGAAGGCGTATTATAATCAATGCATTGCATGATTTTACTAACTTGTTTATTTTTTGCTTCGTCTCGAAGGGAAATTTCAAATGTACCAAAGGCTTTCCTAGTGCCACCAAAATTTGTCTCAGTAACATTTCTCATTCACAGAAATTTCGCGATTTTTATTCTGTGATTTTAAGGACAGTATCTTATCGTCTGCTCTACCTCCGATCACACTAAAAGGCTCAGAAAAAGGGGCAACAGTTCTATAAAAAAACAATGATTTTTTTATGTACGAATTCCGCATTTTTTTTCTTCTGAGAACTGAAATGTGTGTATTTTTTTTTATATTAATACAAAACCTTGATCTGGATATTTGGGGAAGACAAAAAGCTCATTTTCCCTAGAGGATTTGTAGAAACATATATCTGTAGCTCTTCGAAATTCTATGACACAAAAATGGTTTTCTTTTCTGAATCTGGAAGATAAACGAATTAAGATCTAGTATGTTCAGAGGCCTATTTATTAGCAAAAGATCCACTTTCATCAGAAATCGTTAAGCTTAAAACTTATTATTTTTTTGATTAAAAAAGAACAAAGACCTGTTTTTCAATGAAATTGAAAGGTTTTGCAAAACCTACTTTTTCTTTTTAAATAAAGCCTTCTAATGTGGATTCCAACAAAAGCACCAGACATTCCTCACTGGTATTGCCAATCAAAAATCAGTCCATATGAATCGCTTGTTTCATGAAAGATTGCTTTAAAAAGAAAATATGTGTGTCACCCGTAATTTTTGTTTTGTTTTACACAATGTTGAAATTTAGCAAATTGTAGAATGCTAAGTATGTTAAGGTGAGACGGAGAGACAGTAGAGGTTCTTTTCGTGGATCTAAAAGCTACAATAATATCGAAAATTTACTTCAATAGAAGAAAGATGTGTTTTAGATAAATATCAGTTGTGCGGTCTTTGACTTTCTTTTAAAGACGTTAGTTTTTGGTTATAAAAAATAATTGAAAGAAACCTAACTGCAAAGAAGTTTTTAATCAAGGGTATTTTCACAAATACGGCAAACCTTCAAACCTTCAGCTTCAATTCCGATGCACTCTCTTCGCTGCCTAAAGCACAGATCCAGATCCCAGCAAAAACACAAGTGCTGGGAAACTGCTGGCCACCAGCTGGCAGTGATGGGTCACTGCTGGCTGAAATCTGCCGCTCACGGCCCGGTAGTGGTCCGTTGGTGGCAGTGCTATCAGTTTGCGAGCCATTGATGGCCCTGCAGCATCGCCGTGAATTGTGGGCCTCCAAGCAAGTGCCACTAGTGGCCCGTTGTTGGCAACCAATGCAACCGGTAGAAGCAACGGGACTGCGCAGGAGCAACACTTGCTGTGTCTCTCATGGTAATAGTTAGTTGAAGACGACGCTATCGCCATCGTGTTATTTCAGTGGATGTTAAGAAAAAAATCCATATGTGGAGATGCGAATTAATTTCCTAATGAAATTTTACGTCGACGAAGATATCAGATTAAGCCGTGAAACACTAGATTACAGCCATGAAATACACCCACTCCATTCCCATGAATAATAATTCATGGAATGGAGTGGATGAATAACAAGAAAAAATTTGAAACCGCTTGAAACAAATATCCTGGAAAAACCATTAAAACAACGCTTGTTGGAAAAAAAAAGAATTATACGCGTACATAATTTATTAATTATTTAAAAGAAAAAAAAGCAACGCTATGTTGTGTACTAATCCATGGGTTGACTACACAAGACTGGGAGGAATTCGCTTTTAAAAATAACGAGAAGTAAAATAAAATATATTTTACTCTTTAAAACAAATGTAGCTTCTGACAATGGAAAGGAAAGACACAGCGTTAAAAATGTAACAGAATGTGACATGAACCCGGGTAAATATATATTTATTCAACAATCTCTTTTCAAGATGGCAAGGACAGTACAAAACTTTGGAAAGCGACTCTAAGTATGTACACGCCTTGAAAATGAGTGAAGTTCCCTTAAGGTAAAAAGAAAAAAAAACTATCGTTACGCTGAAAAAATTAATTTATCAATTATATGAAACTGACTTTTATGAAAAAAACCTCGCAATATTGTAAAATGGAAGAGTGAAGCATTCGATTACACATTGCATACCAAACAGACAGCTTTAAGCATGCCCTCGAACGTGACAAATTAGTCCGTTTGGTAGATAGCTCAGCTATCACGCCAACGGCTCAGGTTCAAATCTGCTCAGATGCAAACAGGTGTTTGTCCGATCTGTTGAGAAAATTTCTCCAGTGCAGTGCGGTAATTCACAAGCTTCGTAAGGGTAGAAAAAAAAATTGTAGCTTTGGGAAACTGCGGTTATCTTAGCTTTTTTTTTTTTTATTACAGCTACTACTGGGAAATTGGCGGACAAGATTCGGCAAGCCACCAGTTACGTCACGTGGTTGCCGGCTACCACTAATGGCACACTAGCGGACCACATTAGGCTAGCCATCATTTCTGGCACGTGCTTGCAGGGCCACTGATGGGCCACTTGTGGCAGCTACTGCCTGTGATGGACCACTGGTGGCCCTGTTGTGGCATATGACAACTGATGAAGTGCGAACTGTTGGCCAGCTGTTGGCCTGAACTGCTGGCCCTTCTGTTGGCCGCCCGGACATTTTATTGACGGTTCGGCAGCGGCAACATAGTGCTGGGCCAACAAGACTGTTTTTGCTGGGATCTTCATATATGAGTATGATTAAGTATGAAAATAACACAAATGCGTAAGGTATGTCGATTATTAGTAAATGAATACAGTATTGTAGATTATTTTTCTAGGGGAAGATTGTGCTATAAGTTCTTGTTTGCTAAAACTTTCTTAAGTTTCAGAACCAGCCCTCTCCAAACAACACTTCCTAAAAAATACAAAATTTATAGAAAAATTAGTATTGCATATAAAATTACCGAGGAAAAGTTACACCAACAAGTGCTTTAGTTGATGAGTTGACACATGCAAAAATGAACACCACTATCCCATTTTTGAAGAGGTATAAGTTTTTTGACCAGAAAACTTCTATTCTTTGTTGCCACAACGGTGAAAAGGTACTCGCAATGTCTCATTCAAATCGCTTCCATTCAAATCGCGACGCTTTCGAAGCACTCTAAACATTCTCTAAGTTTTCAACAGTTCTTCGTTTTGATTTCACTCACGCGCATTACTGGTGAATATCAGAATAGATCGTATTGTTCCGTACAACCGTATTTCCCCTGCGTTTTCTTTGTCCCTAATGAAATCTCGCTTTGTATCTTGAAAGGCTGTTTGTCTCTCCTTTCTTAAACTCCGGATGTCCTAGTGGTCTCGCCTTGTATCATAAAATGACGCAGAAGGCCGACAGGTCAGTGTTCATAACTACTACGGAGAAGACTCAATGTCAATCCCAGGCAGGTACGAACGCTCGAACCACTAAATATCCGCCGTGTGTCGGATGGGCACGTTAAGCCGTTGGACCCCGGGTACGGCTGGTCCCCCGGTTATAAATAAGGGCGTCTTCCTTACCCTTTGTACCGCGCTTTCGTGTGAATTTCCTGTCGGACACAGTGGCCCATTTCTTGCAGCTTCCTACTTTTAAGGGTTGTTTAAGACCTGGGGTCAGACACTCTCTTCCTAAAATCTTCTACATAAATCTTTAATCTCTATCTTAAACTCTGGTTTATTCTGCAAGAACACACCATCTGACTTGCTGACTAGCAAGACATCGTTTAGATCTCTGAGGGTTAGATTTAATTCTAAGAAAATGCTGCAGCCGCAAAATCGAATTTCGATAGATTTACACAAGAAGCTCTTCTTCTGGGTTAACATTAATGCAATGTCTCTGTAGATTGTTCGACACGTCGGAAAGTTGATCAATGTAAAATCTTGTTCCACGTATACATGTGTGCATGAAATGTGGCATTGGGACATTCCAATATTATTTTTTAACGAAAAAATTAACGTGTCGCTACCTGAACCTCGTTGAGCAAAAAGTAAAGGTATCAAAACGCCAAGTCTCTTCTTTCTTTTTAGGAAAAATGTACTAAGGAATGTTCAACACTTTCACCAAATGTCACCGTTTCTTTTCCCCCTCATTGTTTTGAGTTCCGATATTAAAAACTGAATACACTGCTTTAAGAAAAGAAAGTAAAAAACGTGAATGGAAGTTCGACGAATTCATTGCACTGAACTTCCGGAGCGGTGTACTGTTCGGTTGAAAAGGAGTTATTTCCAAGCAACGAATTAATTGCATTATTCTGCAAGTTTTGCTGCAAAAAAAACAGAGAACCTTTTCAGATTTCACCAGTTCATTACGAAATATTCATTTAAAATAAATAAATCGCATTCGTACAAGTTTGATCTTCTGATACTTGCAATTGTGATAGTTTTTTCACGTAGAGATATATTTCTTTGTAATGAGCTGAAGGGCTTCATTGATTAATGTAGAGAATAATCTGTTTCATTTGTTCAAACTCTGAATTTTGAAAGAAGCGCCGAATACTTTTATATATCTCTGAGTCAGTACAATAACTTTTTTAAGTTGTCTTAATGGTTGATATTTGAACATTGTCCAAATGTTTTGTTATTCTCTGCCAAAAACTGTGATTCACGGTATTGCTTTATCTGGATCATTCATCCGCTAACTAAAAGTTCGAACTGTTTTTCTGGAGATGTTAAACTACAGAAAATGGAGCATTGATCTTATTTTTCGTTTCTTCGTGTGTGTGTGTGGGTGGGTGTGTGATGCCATTCTTTAATGTTTAGTATAACATCATGTGGGCAGTCCAAGCTGTATTTTTCTTCATGAAATGGTAACACTAAAGCTGTGAAAATGAGTCATGTGTCACATTTTGGTGGAACCTTTTAGATCTATTATAACCTATACTAAATGTGCTTAAATGATTGCTACTTGGAAAGAGCGGCGCCGCCTCCAGAGCCCGAGTGGTCTGGATTCTGATCACTGTCTAGACAAGAGCGCTTGTTTCTGAGCATTCGTCCCAAATGAGCCGTGGTTAAAATCTCCAATGAAGCATGTTTGGGGTGTTTTTTTTTTTTTTATGGTGATGTCCTGATCCTGCAACCAGTGGCCGGAAAGTGGGAACTAGCGATTGTTTATACCCAGTTGCTGTTGGTGGTGGTTAAATCCCGTAAAAAAAGAAAAAAAGATGGATTTGAAGAATTTTATTATCTCCTGATTTGGTGTAAAATGTGTAGCTCTAATGAAATTGTGCTACTGAATTGAAGTAATGCGAAAAGGCAAATCGTGCATTTTCTCATGAAGTAAGGGTTTTATGTTACAAGAAATGAATTATGATTTTGTAATTTATGAAGTTTATTTGTAGTCTGAGCACGATTCTTTGACACCGTGCACACATGAACTATTGCTGTGCAGTTTTGGTTTCTGCTTAAACCTTTTCTCAATTAAAACACTGTTTAAAACACGGTTTCCTTTCGTAGTTAAACACTGTTCGATAATACCCATACTGCTCGACATAGAAAATGCCACACCAGGAAATAATTGTCGGAACGACATGAACATTGGTGGGTAGTTTATGTGAATGACCGCACTTGCGAATCAATCACGCGATAAGGGAGGGAGATAACAGGGCAAAACGGTTCAGGGTGCCTGAGTTTTGTCGCCCACACCTGGGCGTGTGGACTACTGCATCGAAGTGATTTTGATGGCAAAAGCACGTGTAAGAAGTGAGGACAAAGCAAGGTCATTGAGAATCCTTCCTTCACCCCGATACCTTCATCAGAGGTTACGTACGGCTGGTGGGTCCCTGCGTCGCACTGCGGAGGAAGCGCATCGGGATGCAACAACTTCCAGCTAAATGACGACAGTGGTTGTTAAAAGGTAACATGCTTCGCCATAGTGGGACTTCTGCAGCAGGAAGACGCCCGAACGCCTCGATTGCTGCATTTCATAGCAAGACGTAACATCCCCACAATCCACAGCGGACGACAAGGTGTACGTGCAGCTATGAATATTCCCATATGAACACGGACTGTGAATCGCATATTAGCTGTCGCAGTTTGAGCTCTCGATGACTTCCACTCACCTCAGCACATCGTCGTGCAAGTTTGCAATGGTGCCGTACCAGATATGAGTGGCGGGACGAATAGAACCAGACATGAGTGGCAGGGACGAATAAAATACGAATGAATAAAACGTAGAGAAACAATAAGACGAAAGGCAGGACGAGTGGCGGGACGAATAGAAACGTATCGTATTCAACGACGAGTCTCGCTTCTGTTCAGCGCTGTCTATCGCCGACTGAGAGTCCAGAGACGACATTTTACCCGGGAGGGTCATTCAGCTCCTCAGCCTGGTGTCATGGTTTGGTGTACTATCAGTTTTAACAGGCGTTCACCGCACGTACGCAAAAGTGGGTACCATGACAGCACGACAATATACCGATGAGTTGTGCAGTCTGTTGTGTTGCTGCATCTCTGTGGTATCCCTGGTACCCTGTTCCAATAAAATAACGCCCTCTTGTACACTGCCAACATCTTCGGACACTGCTTACAAAGTGTCCAAGTGCTGCCCTTGCCCGCGCGATCCCCAGAATTATCCCCAATAGAGAAAGTGTTGGACACCATAGGAAGACGACTTAACACCTCGCGACCTCCTTGCAATGTGAATGAAACGTGGACACAGGTCAATGACTCATGGTTCGCGATACCTCAGGACACCATTCGAAGATTTTTCCTCTATATGCCACACCATGTTGCCGAACGTATGCAGTCCAACATAGTGGTCATACGACCTATCGATTGAGACCACATTACACTGTCTCCTTGCCAATCGCCCAGTAATTAAATAACTTTTTGCCACGTGTATACATGTGTGGTTATGTTCGCCCATTTCATGCCTTCCTTCATCGTGTGGCACTTTCAGAGTCGAGCAGTGTAAATCCCGGGATTCAGATACCCAGGGAAATTTCATCTCCCAAAAATGACGTTTTTTAACCGTGTGTATCACTCAGGGTCGAGTGCGCTTTCATACGCGCAGTTTGCATACATTTATTTTGCACAATTTCATAAATAATAATGACATTCACGTCCACAGCCGGATAAGTGACACTACAACGCAATTGAGATATCTTTCCTGTTCTAGTTTATTTCCCTGTGCTAAGCAAATCATGATTCCCGGGGCTAATTAAAGACCATTGATTTAGGATTCCTAAGATTTATGTTCCCTGAAAAATTTTCACAAGCTTTGCTCAGTTGCTTACGACACAAAACAATTAATTTCCCAAGATATCAGCACAAAGTTATCTACATACTTGTATGTACAGAAAAGTGGTGACACCAGAACCACATACATCAACGTTTGATACGAGGCAAGGGATTTTTCAGCAAGTTAGATGCTGCTAACAAGAGAGTAGTTGGAAGATATCACGGAGTTAGCACAGTGATCTAAGCTCTGAATTCTGGTCATTTGTCCGAGAGGTTCCGGATTCGAGTCCCTGGGGGACTGGATGCTGTATGTGTCTTACGGTACTGGCCCTCTCCCTTCCGTGGAACCAATGGCCCTAAATTAGGGACAGAAAGCCTTTTATAACCGGCAACGTGTTTCTCACGGTGGTCGTTAAACTTCCAAACAAAACAAAACAAAAAAATATATCAAGGAAAAAAAGTGGATTTAGTCGCTGTTAATAAAGCTAAAATTAAAATGCAACTGGGTACATCTCTGGTGGCAGAAAAAGTTAAGGACAAATGTGGAGATTATGTGGGTATTTTTATTTCATTGCTGATGATATCGAATGTGATAGGTCGCTGACAGCCAGCCGACTATGGGCATGACTTTTGAATCTTGCTGCCCTTTTCTCAGTTTTTTGGTTTGGACGTTTAACGACCATCATGAACAACTTGGCGGGCACCCGTTCCTAATGTAGGGCTACTGGTTTCAGAGAAGGGAGAGAGCCTGTGCCGTAACATCCATGCCACACCAGAATTCGAAACCGTACCCATTTCGGATGCAGACCACTGCGCCACCAAGGCGGCCTTTCGCCCTTCAATGAGAAGTGAAGGTTGTTCTGCATTCGATGTTTAGCTTCAGCTGGAATTCTATGTTACGTCCTAGCCCGTTTTGTGTACTTGTCTGTTATTTTCTTTACTGAAAACACAATTCCACAAGTGAATTGGATTCTGGTTTTCAAAAAGATAATAATCGTGTTTCGCATCCTTTGCTGATTCGGGGGCATGCATTTAACACTCTTCTACCATAATTATATAACCAAGAAAAAGGTCACTGAATTCTCATGTATGATGAGCATTTGTTTTGGACCCACTCCGAAACGAAAATAATTTTGAAAAGGAGATTTTCTCAGAAGGAAAGTATCGCAGTACAGAATTTTCACTTACGCTGGACAATGTGCACAATATTTTTCATGGTGTGCAGACCGAAATACACTGAAAAGCAATTGGATTAGAGATACCTGTCTAGTAACGTGTAGCACCACCTTTCGCCCTGATGACGGCGGCGATTCGTCTCGGCATGGACTCGACAAGACACCGGAAGCGTTGGGAAGCCATAGGGATCCACGACCCCTGAACAAGCTCCCACAGTTCACGAAGATTTGATGGAGGGGGTCAGAGCCTCGAACATCTCTCTCGATGGCATCCCAGATGTGCTTGATGGGGTTGAGGTGAGGTGACCTAGCTGGCTAAGGAAGCGAGGTTACGTCGGTGGAGTGTTCATCCAATCATTCGGATACAATTCGTTAGCGATAGCACGGTGCATTGTCTTGTAGCAGGATGAGGTCCGTAGTGGGATGTTGAAGACGCACAAACGAGAGCAAATGGTCGTCCAGAATATCCCGGTAACGTTGACCTGTAAGGGACGATGTCACACATTTCAGTCCACGTAAACGGTCCCCAGACGAGAATGCTACCCACACCAGCTTGAAGAGTACCCTGCTGGCAAGAAAGATCCATCGCTTCACGTGGTTTGCGCCGTACTCGTATCGTGCCATCCGCATGTACCAAAGTGAATCTCGACTCATCAGCCCAGGCAACATTTTTACGTATGTCTAGGGTCCAGGGGCGGTGTTCCCGCGCCCATGCTAATCTTTGCACCCTGTGATGTGCGGTCAGTAGCGGTACCCTCGTGGGACGATGGCTTCTGTACCCCATAGCGACGAGATGGTTCTGGATGGTGATATTACCGCTCCCTGTCGGGTATCAGCGAACCACTACTACGTCTTATTCGCCGTAGTGGGTAAAAGTTAAAAAGGTCAAAATTCAATACTAATCAATTCACCCCCAAAATTTCGCCTAGTGGTGTCAACAATGAATTTGGATTCCCTAACTAAGGGTCTCCAAGCCCAGGGTCGACAAATGCATCACGTTGTGTTTCATATGAATCAGCATGGGGTTTCCATGCTCATTCATATGCCGCAAAGAAGTTAAAATAAAAAGTTGCATAAATAACAATAATAAAATCACAAATTGAACTCTAATGATATTTGGAGAAATGATCTGAGTGACACGTGAATTAAAATTTAACTGTTTATATCCTTTTTTTAGAATATGGTCTTAAAGCTAGGTTCAATGTACCGGTGAGGTTGCTTGCTTTAGCTAAACAATTTAGTTTTAATTTCAAACGGGTATAATGCACTTTATATTATATAACTGACTTTAAACTTTAGTTACTGGTTTAAACTAGGCGCGGTGCGCCAGAGAAAAAATTGTTAATGCACTATGTGAGAGACTTTCGGGTAACTGGTCCTGCATAGCACATGCAAAGCTATGGGGCACGAATCAGAAATGTGTAAGACAAATGTCATCATACCCACTTTTCCTTGAGAAGCCCCGATCGCAAATCTGGGTTGCCGGCTGGTCGTACAGTCAACTCTCCATCTTAGTTGGCGGTATATCTAGACTATACTTTAAAATATTTACTACCTCATTTCTCTATCTTGGAACCATCTCTCCTCCGAAACCGCTGAGACCTCTCTTCTGCTCAGACTGCAATTCTCCAGTGTCCCCTCTGTCGTTATTTTAAAATCTGTGTGTAGTCGTCTCTCCTCTTACTCTTCATTCAGTTCATGATTCTCTTTTTCCCGTGTCCGGTGTCCATCTTGGGGCGTGACGGCCCGGCCGTCCGAATCGCGTCGGGTTATGTCATTGGCCCTCACAGATAGCCCTGCTATGCGATTCGCTGGCTATCCGTTCAGTTCGGGTCACTTTCTTAAAAATTATGTCTTCTTTCAGCTGTCAACTTGTCCTCGCACCTTTTTGGTTAATTGACCTCGCCTAGCTACTTAGAAGCGAAGATTGTCACGTAGGTATTTCCGGCGACGTGACTTATCTCAAATTTGGTCGCTACCCTGGCCAATGCAGAGACGCTCGCAATAGTTGCTTGAGAAAAGGGGTGACGCCCCCAAAAGGATTTATTGCGCTCCTGCTATTCTCTTCAGTTTCTTTGAGTTTCGTGAGAAAAAAACTGTGAATGTCTTCCTTTCTCTTACTTCCCATCTGGGATTTTCATCAAGTTTCCGTGAAAAAAATATATATAATTTTCCCCTTTTCGTTTGACTTGAGTGCAATTAGGACTGATCTAATTATCAACCTAAACTTTCGGGTAGCCTGGCTCAGCTTCACCGGAAAGTAATTTTTAATCATTGATATTCTATTCTGGCAATTTAAATATTTATTTCTTACCGCCTTAGAGTAAAAATAAAAAAAAATAATAAATGATCAAAATTATACGGATGAAATTTAAATGTTACGGGATATAGAAAATTCCGCGGTAACAGTGAGGTTGCTTACACGTTTTTGTGCACGAGCGTTAAATTGCCGAGCGCTTTCTTGCACTGTGGCCCGTCTATCCGCTGTTACAATGTTAGCTAGCCGACGACGATCCCGCTCATCCACACGCTGTTGTCCACGGCAGTTGGCAATTGCAGGGATGGTTTTACCGGATTCGATGTACTCACGGTGCACCCTTGACACAGTGGCTCGTGAAAATTCCAGTGCCTGCACGACTTCCGAAATGGAAGTCGTCCAGGCACTGGGATTTTCAATGAAGTGTGACCCATTCGTCGGGCCCCGACAATTTACCCACGATCAAATGCGCTTTGATCTTTCGTCTTACCCATACTACGTCTGACCCTTACTGATTCCCGTCGCATCACTCCTTATATTGTCGGATCGCTGCATACGTCATGTTGTTCCCGTTTACAGGGCCGCCCACAGCGCCCATTTGCATAACGCCAGCTGTCTCTAATTCAATTGCTCTTCAGTGTAAAACAAAATTTCAATCACATTTCTGGTTTCTACAATTCTTTAAATATTTACAGAGACTCCAGCTACTATGGATTCTCTGTAGTGATTACGGAAACCGTGTCCGCTACTGATTGCGAAAAACATCGCTTATACTACGGAAACCGAAAATCTCCGTGAAAAGGACCTTTGTAACGATGTGCGTAAAATTTATTTTCATGTTTTCTAGATTCTAACATTGATAAAATTTAGGACTCACACACGCACATGTGCATTATTTTCAGCAATGAGGTTGAGGTTTCCTATTGCTTTTAGTTAACTGTTCTCCACGTAACGTCTCCTCAGACAACTTGAAAGTTGTATCACCCTGGAGCTGTTAGAATAGAACCCTCAATTTTCAAGTCTCCTGTGGTGATGTTACACGAAGAAAGGTGATGTAAAACAAATACCGTATCTCAATCTCATTGCTGAAAATAATATATGCGTATAGACGATCCTTCTGTGAGCCAATCTGGTTTCCCAGTGGTCTAAGGTCTGGCCTTTGACCATTTGTCTGTGAAGGGTCCAAGTTTGAATCCCGTATGTGGTGCATTTCACCTATGGCTCTTACCTTTCCTGGAAACAGTGGCCTCAGAGCAAAGAAAGGAACCCCATTACAGTTCTTACAGTAACCCATGGTGATCATTTAACACCAAAACACTCTCTCTCACACACACACACACACACACACACACACAAATACCTTGTGTGATATCAGAACCCAGAAATAGTAGGTTATGCAATTGTGTATCTAAGCTGTGAAATCTGACATCAGTGTTGGACAGGGCAAATCATAACAAGCAGATCTTTCATAGAAGAGGCGGGAAAAGTTTGATCGAAACCACAGGCTTACTTTTTGAGTGATATGTGCCAACAGCATGCTACGCTGATAAACAGCAGCGAGAACATATTGCTGATCATGGTGGTTTCCTTCTTAAATAACACTTTTCTTATTCATGCAAGCATTAAAAACCACTTAACTTTTTTCAGTTATCCAACTTCACAAAATGTCATGGATTTCTTTAAAATGTCAGTGAGTGCAGTTTTCTGTTAAAACACATTAGAAAGTTACTTTCGTAATTCAGCGTAAAGTATCTCAGTCGTAAATTTTCAGTGACTTATTGCAGATGCAAAAGCTTGAATGGGTTCTGTTTCAGGAGGACGTAATCTCTTTTCAAACGCTCCTAAAACTGAAATTAATTTAATCGAAGTATTAGAAGAAGCGTGATCGTATTATTTACTGCAAAGACACAGATTATCAGCTAGAAATTATGAGTAAATGTCTCCTTGGTAATGAGTATTAAAAGAAACAATAATTTAAACACCTAATCATTGTTTAGGTAACTCTTTCTGTGTTACTTCTGATTTCACTAAAGTCAGGTACTCGAAAGCAGCCCGCGTTTGAACGGCGTAATTCCTAAATGGGGTCAAGTTTTTACTCATGAATAATTTTCATTTCAATAAGAGGAGCACTTCTGAAATTTTGTCGTACAAACTATAGCTTTTAGCTAAAGGTAAACACCAACAATGCTCTTTTTTGAAAGGAAGAAGTCATGTAGGTACTCATCTCTCGCTAGCAGAAAAAGTTAAAAGTAGTGGATCTCCCAAAATGCATCTTAAAATACGACTGTGAGATGAAAATTTAGTGTTTCGAATAAATTGGGAATCTTATGGTTATTTAAAAACATTAACGCTTACCGAATATAAACAGTCTTAAATCTCTTTGATTTATGCACATTAACTCTTCACAAATACCCTATATACGTATATTTCCGTAGATCGTTTTATGTAATAATGCAAGAAAACGAACTCTTCAAAAATACCCTATGTATATTTTCAGTAGATCGTTTAATGTAGTAATGCAAAAAACCAAAAACATTTTTTTTAAAAAGAACTATTTTCAAAACAGATACGTCGAATTCCAGGATCAAAAAGCTGATTTTTGAAGAGCGAGTTTCTTACTTTGGTTGCATATTTACAACCAACAAAATTTATCCTTCAAGGTTTTCAGCAAACTTTTGTCCTTAAATTTTAGATAGTCTGAATGTCTGTAAGTGAAAGTTTACACAAATATTCTGAAAACAAACTTTTAAAATGTGATCCGACAAGATTAGTTCTGTAGTAGCAAAAATAAAGCTGTGAAATCTTTAAGCTGATGTGACGAAAAATGTTGCCAAGCTATACAGAAAACATCCAATGGGGCGGTCTTGGTGGCCGAGTGGTCTGAGTTGCTGGATTAGGATCAGTCGAGATGGGCCCGGGTTCGCGTCCCGTATGAGGCATATATGGTGTGCTTGTGAGATAGCACTGGCTCTGTTTTCTCTCTTGAATCAGTGGCCCCAAATTAGCGATGGGAGACTGCTTAGGCTTTTTCATTGGAAGAGTCAAACTTCGAAACAACAACGATATTCAACGGGGATTTCACCTGCATATGCCAGATTGCAGTTCAAAACACAATTGAATGGCCAAAAAAACTTTTTAAATGCAGAAAAGCTAAGTATGATTTCTTTTATGTACCAAAACAAATCTTCCTAATCAGGAAATCGAATTTTTGAAAAAACTTTGTTCCTTGAAGAATTGCTGGAATAGTTATTTGTAAATGCACATGTAACTTGGCAAGTAAAATAAATTAATATTTTACCAACCACGAGCAACCCTAAAGTCTATAAGCAGTCGCCGATGTCTAATTTTGGGCCACACGTTCCACGGAGGGAAGTAGGACTCATTCCTCATCCGGGTCTCGAGCACAGCAGCCCTCGGGCCAGAGATCAGACCACTGCGTCACCGGGGTGCAGTTTCAGAGGAAGGAAAAATCAGATCTGTAGAGCAGGCACACTGCCTCCACCGGGATTCGAATCCATGCCAAGCTGGATGATTAATTCTTGGCTTCCTGATCGGAAAGCAAAATGTTGACAAAATCCATATGAAAGGTCCAAAAAATTCCGTGATCTACACAGAAAAAATCTACATGGGGTGAATCTAAGGTGCAATGAAAAAAAGTAAAAAAGGATTATTTTTTCATTTTACAATTTTTTATAAAATATACTCGTGTAAAGCATTTGGTTATTCTAAATTGTTGTCTTCTCGCATTAATTGTTTCAAAACCTTCTCCTTTCATTGTACTTATTCTCTGTATTCGAAGGTGTGTAATCGAAATAATTCTAGTTTTCTCTCTTTCGAAATATGCCAGGTTTTAGTGGTCTTAGAATGTTCCCGCCGACTTGTCTGATTCTTATTAACGCTCTCGTTAACACACAAAATTGTAAAGATCATTTATTTTTTTAACCCTGTTCTAACAAGTGATACGAGAAGATGAGTTTTCCAGGAACAGAGAGATGTGCATTGTTGATTTTGTCACATATCCAGGACATCACCATAAATAACGATGTTTCTCACCTCATTCCTTCAGGAGTGCTGTCAATCCTCCCACTTCAGGGTCTAGCAGTCAATGAACCTTGACTCTGTCCATCTCGAAGAGGGAAATCAGTCAATCCAACGATGTTAGACACACTCTTGTGTCCACAGCGAGGCCGATAATGAAGTGGAGTCAAGACCTCGTAGACAAATAGGCACGAGAGAATGAGAGGAAGAGAAGTGACGTTCTCTGAACAGGAGGTGGCTGTCTAAACAACCGAAAGGAGTATGCTAGAGACCTAAACGGGGTTGCGTGGTTACGACCTCAGCAGATGTGGAATTTTTTCTCGGTTTTCACAAAGGGGATAACTACTACCCGAAGTCTGGGGGAGGGTTTCTCAGAATTCCACACTGGAAAATTAATATTTTGCGCATACTTACAGCTGCTTATTTTGACAGAAAAAATTGCCAGTCTTTCATGTCAAAACATTAAATTTATAAAATAAATTAATTTAATAAATCTCCGGAATATTTTCCATTCCAGAAAGTCGGAGATGAAATGAATAGATTATTCATTTCTGTTTGCCTTTGATTGAAACTGTGCTACTGATTGTGTGGTGTGTTTAAAAAAAGACAAAGAAGGAAATTTAAAACAATAGTTGGAAAACCACGAGATGAAATAAAAACCACTCAATCGATTTTTTCCATACAAAAATGAGCGTTTAAATTTTGTATGCCTAAATGCTGCTACGTCATTATATCTCGTGGAAAATAAATAAATAAAAAAGGGAAGAATAAGCAAATAAGCCAACGGGAAACATGGTTTGTGTTCTGGTTAATGGAAGAGAAAGTTATTCCCTTTATATGTTCAAGTGTGAGTTTATTTTTTATATTGTATTAGAAATTTCAGTATTAAATAATGATTTCACAATCATCTCCTGAGAATCAGAGTAAAGAGAAATAAACGAAAGTAAAAGCATGAACTAAAATGATGTGTAAGATAATTATTGTTTCCAAAACTCTTTCTTCATTTCATTCGAATAGCATGTGAATATCAAGAAATCAAAAAGGCAAGAGCGTTCAAATAAAATTAACGGTTTCTCAAATTAAATCAATCCAATAAGCTGAGCATGAATAAGACAAAAATGTAAGAATGTTTGTGAAAATGAATAATTATTTCACTACAGAAAAGAGATAGGAAAGTTGCGTCATAAGAAGTATAATTATCAGTTTTTAAGCAGCAAAACATTTTGTATTATAATTGAATATTTATTTAAAATTAGGAGAAGTGGAACAAAATAAGGTATGAAATGGTGCACCACACAACCCATGTAACGAAAAAGGTGGAAGAAACGAACTCCAGGTGAAGAAGGAATTACAGTAGACATTATTCAGCAAACCAATGGCGAAATAGAAACAACACTCGCCTAAGTTTTTTTTATTTTTTTATTGGAGGTCTAACGACCACCGTGAGCAACTCAATGGGCTATAAGTAGTCGCCCGTCCCTAGTTTAGGGTCACTGGTTCCAGGGAAGGGAAAGAGCCAGTGCCGTAAGACAAACACAACATCCATGCCTCACCGAGATTCGAACCCGGACCCCTTTCGGACGAATGATCAGAGGCCATCGCTTAGACCACTGCGCCACCGAGGCGGCGCCTAATTTTAGACTAGATGGATCAAAGAAGGCACGATTCCTGACGACTGGAATAATGCTGTGATGATTCTGCTACATAAACTAGGAGACCTCAAGGATCTCAGGAACCACATAGCATCGTATATGTTACCCATCAGCATCGTACATGTTGTTTGCAAAATCTTTACTAACATATTGGCACATGCTACGAAGGATGCACTGAACATGGCTCATCCAAGAGAAAAAGCTGGACTCGGTAGTGGTTACAGTACCATAAACCATATCCGTGTGCCGAGGGAACTAACTGAAAGAGTGAATGAATATGAACTTCCATTATGTATGGCTTTATTGATTATATAAAGGTTTTTGATTCCGTAAAACCATCAGCAGCCCTTAATGCCGTTGAAATGGCGCGGTATTGGAGACACAGTACATACGTCCATATTATTGATAACATCTGTGAAAATTCAGTGCAACGGTTTGACGGTTCAACGCCACAGCACGGATAAAAAAGATGAAAGTCGAAAATACGGTGAAGCGTGGTGATAGCATATCTCCCAAGCTCTTCAATGCCACATGCAGAATATCTTTCAATCATTGAACTTGTGCACAAGGGGATAAAAGTTCATGAAGATTGTTTAACTTTCCTTCGTTTTGCTGGCGACATATTCATTTCTGAAATTTCCCCGTCTGTGTTAATACTGCACAGTACGATTCATGAACTTGCTGACAAGAATGAATAGGCGAAAACACAGACGAACTTTCATAAAATGAAACTTTCGTTGTACAATGCTTCAACAAGAACTAAAGATTTAGAGGTTGATGGGGGAAATTTAGTAGTAACTGATACCTACGACTGAATGATATCTTGGACAACATGTATCAAGCAGAAGTCACATCGAAGAAAAATTAATAGGTTTATAAAACTTGGCCGGAGTTCATTTGGAAGAAACACTACAATTTTCAAGAGAAATTCACCATTAAGCATTAAAAGAAAAATGTTTAATCAATGCATCTTTCTAGTTCTTACTAATGTATATCAATGCATCTTTCTAGTTCTTACTAATGTATATCAATGCATCTTTAATGCCTTAATAAGACATGCAGATGCTGCAAAAAATTCAAAGCAGCATGGAGAGATGCATGCTGAGGGTAATCAAAATGGATAGGGAAAGAAAAGAATGGTTTAAGAAAATACCAAGAATTGATGCCATCATGATCAAAATAAAGACCCTCAAGTAGCAACGGGCTGGACATATTGCTGGAACTTACCACCTTTGAACAACTGAATTAAGTGGACTGGATACCAAAGCACAAGAAAAGATCTAGAAGAAGACCGAGTGAGAGATATGGGGAAGCAACTGGAAATCACGCTGGAGTAATATGGAAGGAGCGGCTCAAGACACAGTAGTGGAAGCGACTTGGGGAGATCTTTTTCCAACAGTGGATTGCAAATGATTGGAGATGATGTATTTGAAATTTAGAAGTGTGCAAAATGAAACTTTTTGAAAGTTGTGTTTTTTTTTTAAATTTTTAAACAGATTTCATTTATATACACTACTTGACATAGAAATTGCCCAACCCACAAGGAGGTGTGCTACAAACATGCAAATCGCAGGGCGGGTGACCCACTCCAGATATGCAAATGATGTTATACCGGAGCCAATGACGTCACACGTTCGTGAGATAAAGGTGCCAGCGGCAACAGGGATGGTAATGTGTGGTCGGAGATGGTAGCGTCGCGGACGTTTCAGATTTGTTATTTGTCCTGGGAAACTGTTCAGCAAAGGCCGAAAATGCCGGGTACATGCCATCAGCAGGTTTATCGCCATTTGGATGCGTTTCAGAGAGGAAGAATTGTAGGTCTGTGTGAAGCGAGCTGGTCTATACGTCGTATTGCTGCGCATGTGCAACAGGATGCACGAACTGATGGAACCAGTGGCTATAGGTTCGTACGGGCGTCGGAGCGACAGTGGTGCAGTCCGACAGATGTCAGCACACCTGGACCTGCGGATTGTTCAAAATGCTCGTTCGTTACCAGTAAGTACTGCAACCGATATTCTACCTGCTGTGTCATCACCATAGACGTCGCCATAACGACCCGAACTGTAAGCCGAAGGTTACATGTGACAAACCTGCGTAGGCAACCGTTACGTCAACTACCATTGACGGCCAGCCATTCCAGCGCTCCTCTGGCTTGGTGCCGAAGTCATGCAGACTGGGGTCACGAATGGGCCATTGTCGCCTTCAGTGATATATCTCGTTTCTGTCTGGGTGCTGACGATCGACGGATACGTGTCTGGCGACACCCTGATGAGCAGACGGATCCCGGTTTCGTTTGCGACCACCCCATTCTGATACTGTTCCTGAATGGCTTACAGCACCCCATTTTGATACTGTTCCTGAATGGCCACCCACCCCATTTTCCAGCAAGATAACGCCCATGTACACACCGCTCGTTCTCCAGACAATGTTTGCAACATGTTCAAACACTGTCATGACCAGCAGGATCGTCCGATTTATCCCCAATCGGTAACCTGTGGACCCACATTGGACACTGTCTGCAATTGAATCGGCTTGCGCACGATTTGGGTGAATTATGGGAGCAAGTCAACCGTGGTTGGTGTTCCATTCTTCAGGATGATTTCCGTCGATTCTATGACTCATTGCCACGCCGTATTGCTGCCTGTACTGCCGTTCGCGACCGTACAACCACGTACTGAGGCGTACCTATTGTGCTGCATTATTTCATCTGATAAACACTGTAAGTGGCTGAAAATGAAATCAAGGTAAACGCTTACGTGTTCCTATTTGCATGCTCAATTTCACCACTCTATCCTTACTCCTTCTTGGTGGGGCAGTTTCTATCTCCAGCAGCGTAACTGAGGTGTACTGATCGTGGAAACAACATTCGTTTTTATTTTTTTTATTTTTTTTATTTTTTTCACGTTATGCGCATGTTGTACAAATGAGGAAGAAAAATATATATCTATACAGAATAACGATTTGTGATATACGCCAAAACGTTTTAACTCCAAACGTTACATCCTAATGTAATTCTTGAAATATGAGTAAAAGTGAAATGAAACAAAGACATGTTCAATAATATTTCCCCAAGTAAAACCTTTGACTTTTGTTTAGAAAACTCTGCAGAGCTCATTTTGTTTTATGCATTTGAGGTTCCTTACGCTGCCACATCCAGCAGTAATCCGCTTCCATAGAAGTGCCTGTTCTTGCCTTTGCTTCCCTTTGATGAGTTGATTTAACTTTTGACCCTGTTCTTCGCTGACTATTCCAAGATTATCTGGGAAATGGTGTAAATATTAAAAAGAAAATGCACTTTGAAACTCATGCTAAATCTTACAACCTTGTATTTTTCTAACCTGTTGCTTACAATCTTTTTTTATTTTTATTTTTTTTTATTGAAGGTTTAACAACCACAGTGAGCAACTCAATGGGCTATAAGCAGTCGTCCGTCCCTAATTCAGGGTCACTGGTTCTAGGGAAGGGAGGGATACAGTGTCGTAAGCAAACACAACATCCATGCCTCACCGGGATTCGAAACCGGACTGCGCCACCGGGACGGTGCTTACAATCTGCCCATGGTTCGGATTTTTTTTATTTTCCAAAAACTTTTCAGCTACATCTTTTAATGTAGTCATTGCATCTTCTGAAGCACAAACAATAGTATTTATAAACCGTATGTCCTTAATCACCATTTCAACTTGTAACTCCAAAGCGATACTGCTTTAGTTTGGCTTCGGATACAGCTGTCGTGAGAATGTTCTTTCAAGGCTCTGCTTTTGGTCCAGCGTCTGTCCCTTTCTGCCCTTCCCCCATTTTTTTTTCTTTTTGTTTGGGAGTTTAAGGACTAACATGAACAACTCAATGGGCAATAAGTAATCACCTGTCCCAAATTTAAGGCCACTCCTTCAAGAAAAAAGAAAGAGCCAGTGCCGTAAGTCAAACGGGCTCGAGCCCCGGATGAAGCATATCCGTAAGTCAAACGGGCTCGAGTCCCGGATAAGTCTCACCGGGACTCGAAGCTGGACCCATCGCAGACGAATGATTAGAGGCCAGGCCAAGTACTACTCGGCCACTGGGCCACAACTGTTCCATTCACAGCTGTAACGTGGATATTTTGTCGTCCAAACATCATATAGAGCATGTTTAACTTTCCAAAAAGCGCTCATTTAAATTCTTTGTGCTATTTCCTCTAAGAGTAATTCAAGGTTTTTATAAGTACTTATTTAAACGTATGGAATGGGCAAACAAAATTCAGACAAGATTTTTGCCATTGTTTAGCAAAATACCATTCAAACGTTTCTTTTTGAAATCAATCAACCGTCTCCATTAATTCATTTCATTTTTAAGAGTCTCTGATTTATTTATAGCTTTTGGAACATCATTACAATATACCAGAAAATCTTAATGAGTACAATACTGAATGAACTCATTTTTACGATGATTAAAATGAGATGATGCTGTTCCTAGAACTATTAATTGCTTCTGAAACCCTTGATTCCAGAAGTTCTGAAGTATTTGGGGAAGTTTAAGATCGCTTACTAAATTATTCAGTTTACTTTGACTAAAAAGTTTAGGTTCATTACACATTTCTGGGTTAAAATCAGGGCCACTGAACTCGGTACTATTTGCTTCAGGTTCCAATATATCTGGTTGTTTTCAAATGATAGACACTGGTACCCGAAGGTCCGTAAAACAAAACACAGGTGTTAGAGCAGATTGTAGTTGTTTTTTTTTAGATTGAATGTTTAACGACCACTGTGAGCAACTCGATGGGCTATAAGCAATCTCCCGTCCCTCAGGGGCAAACAATTCCTTTCTTGTTTTAACATCGAAATGTTTCACATCAGATGAACAGAAACAACAATAATCTCCATGATTTTTTGGTTCCCTCCAAATCATTCGTACTGCAAATCTTAGTTCTTTCCTGTTCATCTTAGATTTTTTTCTTCCGTATAGTATCTAAAATCTTCAAACGCAAATACTTCACACTATGTGAGCTACTCATGGTTTGTCTTGGTCTCTAAGCTTAACACAAAAGATTTCGATTATTGACATAATTGTTTCCCTTCATCGTTTTTGCAACAATTTAGGAACAACAATACACACGGCAAATTAAGCAATAACATTAGGACCGCTTGATCACTGCTCGTTTTTGTGTACAAATCATGCAGCACTGCAGTTTAACCACCTTATTTGTAAATGGACACAGCTTTGCCACTTCAAGTCCTACAACAAGAGACAAGACTAAGCGCAGCAATTAGCATTAAGTTACATAAGGACAACAGGATACACAAAACAAAAACAAGCCAATTCACTTAGGCCAACTTCTCAAAAATATGTATGCTATATAACAAAAATTATATTTTTGAAATTAGTCAGGAAAATCATTTTAAAATAAGAACGAAATTGAAAACGAAAAACAGAAATTTTATTGCAGACCTATGCTATTGAAGACTTGAGTTATTTTAATCTGGTGCTTTATCCATGTCTCGTAAAAGAAAATATTACTTAAGCCAATTCATATATTGAAAAGTTTTACTAAAATATAATCTGATAATTCCTTTACAATCTAAATGACCGATGCGTCCTATAAATTAACTGCTACAATATAAGAAATGATTATCCTTTTCATTGAGGAAAAAACAAAATAAATTTGATATTCAAAATTCTATGAATTATGCCTTGTCAAATTAAAGATCGCTCTGTGCATTGTCGACTGAAACCGACAGATGACACGGTATTAAATTTTACAAGGAGATTCTCTGGCGATCCCATGTAAATTGTTAAAATCCATGTTCAGGGAAATTGTCTATTTAGGTGAAACGTCGACATGTTTTAATGTGTTGTTGATAAATTATAACAACAATAAATGGATTTTTTCCACCGTGAGCAACTCAATGGGCTATAAGCAGTCGCTCGTCCCTAATTAAGGGCAACTGGTTCCAGGGAAAGGTAAGACAAGCACAACATCCATGCCTCACGGGATTCGAACCCGGCTCCTTCTCAGACAAATGGCCGTAAGTCAGGGCTTAGACCAATAAGTGAAACATCGTCCAAGAAGATATATAGTGAAACCATTCTTGACGCATGAAATAAAACCGGCTCTGGATTTTTGAAAAGAAACGTCAGAAAAAAAGCATTTGAAGCATTTAGTTACAGAAGTAATTTCATCTTAAAATATATTTTTCACTTCATAGTAAAGAATTGCACCCCACGCAGACTGTTAGAATGATATTTAGAACTAAGAACTGACAGGTTTTGTCCACCGGAAACTGATTATCTCCAGGTAAGAGTAGATCTTATTTAAATCGCGATGTGTTGCCCTAATTTTATGGTACGTGTCTCGTTCTTTTTGCTGCTATCTTCACCTTGTTTCTCTTCACTTTGGTCATTTGAATAGCTATCTCTCTCTGGTTATACTTGTTTGTCTTTGTACTGATAAATCCATCAGCCAGAGGAACGGAAAGAAGAAAAAAAGCAAATGTTTAAACAGCGCTGGGCACATCACAGGAACTGAATAAATTGAATTTGACAATAATGGAAGATTTCCAGTTTTCATATCTATAGAATGGAATATTTCCAGTTCTCGTAATTTTTAATCACACTTGTGAAAGTGTCACTTTACAATCCCACGAAGAATGTGTCTTTGCGGAAATATTCTTTAATGCATTGGTCCGTTAAGCAAACGTTTCAAGGTCGAGATAAATACAGTTACGCAGTGTTCAAATCTCTAATGTAGATCAAAATCTGAAGAGTGCCATAAAGGAGAGAAATGACAGACGAAAGGTAGATCATCTGGTCAAGCCTAAAAAGACAGATTAATTACACTAGTCAACATTTTTAAACTTTGTTTTCAAAAGATGGGTAAAATAAGGTGTTTTTAAATAATTTCGGGGTGCTGAATTCAAATATGACTGTAAAACTCTCCATCATTTTGTGTATGAAAATTATACACCAAAAAACTCTCCATCATTTTGTGTATGAACAAGGATTTTTCTTAGGCATTTTTAGAAGCAAAGTAACTTTTTCTAATAAAATTTTAATGTGACGTCCCTGGCAGAAAAGAATAACAAAGATGTAGAATATATACTAAAAACGTTTTTCATAACAAAAGCTTTATTAAGAAAAAATAATTCGTCAAATTCTTCTCTTGGAAGAACATAGCGAAAAAAAAAGCTTCAATATTTATACACACATCCCCTCCCCGAGTAAAACTGTGCATTATTTAAAAAGGATAATGTTCCCCACCTTTATGTAACGAATGCCGTACAGTAAAAAAGGAAATTTTACATTAGTATTTTTAGAAGCGGATATACACTTGCAAACATACAGTAAACGCACAGTAACATAATCTAGCGCCAGAACAATGTAATACAAAAGCCTGCGCGTAACTTCAAATGGTTCCCCATGACTCATGGTATCCGACGTCGAAATTGTTTTTTTAAATCGGACTGCTAGAAGCCGAGGTATCGAGGAAAACAGATAAAACATTTACTCCCCCTAGCGGGAAAACTTTGCATTATTTTGGGTAGAAAATGCCCACCATATGTTTTCGCATTTAGTCATACCTTACAGGAAAATGATTTTAGCAGTCATGTTCAGATATTGCTGTAGATATGTTGCAACAAGAAAGGATAACTTATGCCCTCTAGTGGTAAACTTGTGCGTTAAGAGAAATTTGAAAGAATTTCGTACTAGAAACGCTCTACGACAGAGAATTTTTCAAATTGGTCTATTAGAAGCAGAGATATAGGGGAAATAAGACATTTAGCTACGCCCCTAACGGCAAAACTATGCATTATTCTTATCAGAAGATATTCTTTAAAAGTTTTTCGTTGTGAGTGATATCTGATTGCAAAATAATTTCTTAACCGAATATTAAGAAGCGCTGATATTGCTGAAAATAATCAGAAAGAGAAAAATAAATGTGTGCTCCTCGTGGTAAAACACTCTTTATCCACTAGAAGCTCGGTCCGATACAGAAAGGATTTTTTTAAATCGGTCTTTTAGAAGCAGAGATAACGGATAACTTGCGATTTAACGTTACGCCAGCGGAAAAACTGGGAACTTCTTGAAAAAGAAACTACTCAATCTAGTATTCGTTATAAATCGTATTGAAGGGGAAAAAATAATTTTTTCAGTCTGATATTTAGAAATCATTATATAAAATAATGATTTCTAAATATCCGAATGAACACAGTCGATTCACATTATTGTGACCGCCTACTACTTTTGACGTCAATAGCGCGTAGCTCATGAAAGAAGATATGTGTCGTGAGCTAGCTCGGAGGGTATATAAGGTGTGCTGTAGGCATTCTGAAAACATATCACTCGTTGCTGCCATGGCTAAATGGAGCGATTTATCAGATTTGCAAAAAGGGATGATTATCGGCTTTTGGGTCAAGGGTGGCAGTATTTCTGAAGTAGCGCAGTTTGTGAACTGTTCGCGTGATGCTGTGGTTAAAGTGTATCGTGATTGGAGAAATGGCATCATTGCGAATAAGCGAGTGGAAACTGAGGAGCACCACGTGCCATTGATGTGAGAGGTGAACGTCGGCTGCGAAGGTGCATGAGGGCCGATCGACACGCTGCGATGGAGCAAAATCACTGGCCGAATGAACCAGGGGGCTACCGGAAGTATGTCTAAAACGACAGTTCAGCGAACCTTGCTGCGTGTGAGGCTCCGATGCAGACGGATAGTCACTGCATCTATACTAACGAAGGTGCTTAGGCAGAAAAGGCTTATATTTGCACGGCAGTATCGGAATTGGACTTCTGCTAGTTGGCAAAGGATTGCCTTCTCCAATGAATCACGTTTTCTGCTTCATCGAATGGATGGACTTTGGCGTATAAGGCGAGAAACATCGAGAACAAATACTCTTCAACCATTGCTGGAAGAACACAAGCTGGTGCGGGCCGCGTTATGGTCTGGGGAATGCTTTCGTGGCATTCCCTGGGTCCACTTATGCCTGTGTAAGGCACTGTGGACCGAATTCGTTATGAATCCATCCTTGCAGACCGCGTACACCTATACATGCTGATTGTCTTCCCTAGGGCGGATGGGATCTTGGAGAACGACAGTGTGACGTGTCACAGAGCTAGAAACGCCCGAGAGTGGTTGGAAGAGCAGACTTCAAAGTACTTCCCTGGCCCCCTAATTCCCCAGACTTAAACCCAATTGAGCATCTGTGGGACCACCTCTATCGTGTTGTTCGCTCTATGGATCGTCCACCATGCATCCCCCAGCAGCTGTCAGATGCACTGCAGTCAGCATGGCTCCACATACCTGTGAACATCTTCCAGCACCTTATTCAGTCACTCCCAGCCCGTGCAGCTGCTGTCCGCGCTGCACACGGCTGATACTCTGGATATTAGCCGGTGGTCACAATATTGTGACTCGACCGTGCATATTTTGAATTCGATAGTATCTTCATTTACGCCCTCTCGCGGCAAAGTTATGCATCTGAAAAAAAGAAAAAAAAGATGATCGCTGTCACGGTTCAAGCTTCCCAATTCAAAAAGAAATTTTCAAATCGGGCTAATAGCTGCAAAGATATGGTGTCCGCCGACAGACGGACGGACGAACGGACAAACCGATAGTATAAGCACGCACTTTTTTGTTTTACGAAAGACGTTCTAAAAAAGAAAGAAAGAAACAGAAATCTTAACTTTCACGAGTGCGGAATCCAATGATTTCGAAGCATTAGTCAAATACCGTAATTACATTCCTTTGCCCTTAGCCACCGTTTCCTTGGATTTCGGATAATCGATTGTTTTCACAAAAGCGCAGCGCATACACGCATTTAGCTTCCTCATGCCATCAAATATTAGAAAAAAAATTGTTTGAAGTAAAGTGTGTAACTGCATTGGTTAATTCGTATTTTCTTAGCTTTTTCAAGATTAGCCTCACCCCATATAAAAATGCCATATAATATCGATTGAATACCAACACCAAAGTCTCACATTCGTCTCATAATGAATGGCACCAGGACCTCGCTAGGAACAATAAAATACATGATGTGAACAAGACTTTTGATATTTTATATATATATATACCATACCAAAAGTCTTGTTCACATCATGTATTTCATTGATTACACTATAAAAGCTCATTTTTTAAGCAAATATTATGTATTGCCCTGTTATAGCCACCGGCTGGGAACCTTTTGATAAAGAACATTGAATCAGAGAAAATCAGTCTACACACTCTTCAGCTTATTCTCTTTCTGCTTCTTCGAATTTCTTTTCTCACTTCCAGGAAAATAAAACTTTTCCGTTTTAGTTTTTTCCTCTTTTTTTTCGTTAGAAAAGGATTAACTCCTACTCTCTCCACAACAAAGGGGTATATATTTGCATCGACTGCAAATATCACCAGTTCTCCATTAAAAACAGAATCTAAAAGACGTACATCAAAACATTCTAACCTCAGTGAGACTGATATAAGATGCCCGTGGTGTGTGGGATATTCAGGCAGGAATGAGAGATGGCACTAGAACTGAAATGGCCTGCAGACACCATAAAAAAAGACTGAGAGAAGCCGTTTTAAAATAATCAACGACCAAATGAGCCCTCACCCAGGTTAGCGTTGAAAACCAATCAACCAGTCACCATCTTACTAACAGACTTTGCCGATGCGCGAAGTCCTGGTGCCATTCAATCATGGTTTCATATGAAAGATGTTGGCTGTGGGCAAAAAAAATTCTGATTTTCCAAAAAGAGAGAAATTATGTATTTGGGCATTTTTCGGTATTACCTGATTTTGATTTGCAAAGCGAAAAAAAGAAAGAAATCAAGGCTGTATGAAAACTATTTAAATGTATCGGAAATAGAAAATTAAAAAAAGAATTAAAGAAAGAAAGGGTGTAAATTCGGAGGCCTTACATGTGTGCGACCCCATGGTTGCTTTTCATACTGCCCAAACTTTTTCTGGCACTAATCACTAATCGAAGACAATGGTAGAAATAGCACGTTTTTTCGCAAAACATGCTCAAATTTACAATAACCTTAAATTCTGTAGAATCTACTTGCTGATAAATCCGTCACAACGTATTACCATTGGTCTGCTGCTGTTGCTTACGGTATCAATTAATTTCTCAAATGTTCTTTATTATTTTATTTATCCTTGTGCGTACATGTACATATTGAAAACGTGTTGGAATTACATCAGAACTTCTCTGATCGATAAGCTGATCGGTAAACGTACTCTAAAATAAATATACCTTCACGAAGTATATCCGAAGCACCAAAATGTGGTATCAGTTTAAAATTCTTAAAACATTGAAACGGACAAAAGCATATCAAAGTTCATTCCGCAAAATCTGATAAATCGCAAAAGGAAGAAAGAAAAGAAAAAGCTCTTATTAGAAAAACATCTCTTGATTTACAGCATTGCGTGCACTTCGAACTTGTTTCATTTCTTCAGCTTCATTGATACTCAGAAGAAAAAATACTTCCATAAAAATAGTAGTTCCTTCCTCTTACATTGCAATATGATAAATGACTAACATTATCTTGATATTTCTTTTCTCAGACGAATTTGATTTTTATTAAAATATTAGATAAAAAACTATTCGCAGAACATTACTTTTATTTCATCTCTTCCTTCACCTCGGGTTATTTTTAATGTCTTTGCTAGAGATTTAACAAAGTTTTACGTAATGATCACCTTACATTTTTCGTTACTTTTTTTCACGGTGTAACTCCGTTAGATTAAATGACTAATATTTCATTGTAGAATATCTCCGTGGAGAGGGACATTTAATTGACCTTATAAAATATTTCAATAATAAGGGTCCTAGATTTTTACCAGAGAATGTTCCTAAAAATCTTTAAAACTCTAAATGTTTTTGCGTTCAGAAACTCAACACCAAAAACTTCAGCCGGTTACCTTTTTAACCCATCTTTCGATACCCATGTATGAGTCAAATAATAATAATAATAATAATAACAATAATAATAATAATAATAATAATAATAATAATAATAATAATAATACGACCATGCTATTTCTCTGGCTCTCCATCCCTATGTTGTATTGTATTAAGGTACAGTGTAATGTACACTGAAGTGCCAGAAAAACTGGTATGCCAGTCTAATACTTGGTAGGTCCCCCACGGGAGCGCAGGTCTGCAGAAATACGACGGAGCATGGACTCCACTAGCTTCTGGAAATATGATGTAGGCAATGCACACCATACTTCTTGCAGAGCGTTCCACAATTCGGATGTATTCCGAGGTCTCGGATTCCTGTGTTCGACATCCCAAATGTGTTCTATCACGTTCAGATCTGGGGACTTGGGTGGGAATGGCAACATCCCAAACTCAGATGAATGCTCCTCTAACCATAATGTGGCGTCCCGACAGTCGCGTGGTGGTGCATTGCCCTGTTGGAACAGGCCCAACCCATCAGCATGAATGCAGGGCATGAACGGGTGTACCTCGTCAGAAAGGATGCGCACATAGCGTTGGCCGGTCACAGACGTTTGTAGACGTACCAGGGGTCCCAGTGAAGTCCAGCTAAACACACCTCATACCATTACGGACCCCCCACCATCCGGTACAGTTCCCTGTTGGTAGGCGGGATCCATGGCTTCATGGGGTTTGCGCCACACATGAATCCTTCCATCTGCCCGATACAGTTGGAAACGCGAATCGTCAGGCCAGGCTACTTGTTTCCAGTTATCAAGTGTCCAGTGGCGGTGTTGCCGTGCTCAAGAGGCGCATAGCTCTGTGTCGTGCACCCATCAAGGGGACTCGAGTTGGGCGTCGGCTCCCAAAGCCCATATCGTGCAGGGTACGTTGCACAGTCCGGACGCTGATGCTTGTTGAAGCTCCAGCGTTGAATTCCGATGAATTACGAGAGTGTTGCACGCCTATCGCGTGAAACGATTCTTGACAGCCGACGATGGTCACGTTCACCCAATGTCTTTTTACGGCCACACTAGTATCGTAGGTTGGAGGTTTTCCCGGAATTCTTGTAGTCACGGTACACCCTTGCAATGGTCGTCCGTGAAAATCCGAACTTCGTTTCTACCTCCGAAATACAATGGCCCATCTCACGAGCACTAACTATGACACCGCGTCGAAAATCGCTTAAATCGTTATTACTTGTCATTCTCATGCCGAAAACAGCTCTGACAGCTGACAAGGATGTCTGTCGCTTTATATACGCACTGGCGAACGCAACCGAGTACGTGCATAGGTGACGTTGTTATATATTTTGCATAAGCTTGTCTGTACCAGTTTTTAAGGCACTTCAGTGTATATTGCATTACTGAACATAGATTTCTACTGCTGGGATAGGAAAAACACAGATTCACACATTCAGATAAATTCTTTTTGCACCGGATGAAAGCATAGCCAACATATAATTGTAAAAAAAAAAACTACAATAAACAATCATTATTCTGTCTGTTTGGAGGAGTAGTATATCCGTTTCTTTGAAATTTTCGTGAAATTTCTACGTAATCTAGAATATCGCGGAACAAATAGCCTAAATTTGGATATGTTTTTCAAATTGGGCTATTAGAAGCAGAGACGTCAGAATAGAGGCATTTTTCACATCAGACTTCACCATTCAGTCATTCTAAGTTTTTTTTTCCTTAAACTTTATATCACTTTGTTTCGGAATTTGCTTTCATTTGAGACACTCCTTTTGACAACTTCACTTTAACCATGCGTCCAAATCTACATCATAAATAAGTAGCATAATCTGTAAGCTATCTCTTGTTAATCCAAATTTGAATCACTTGGCTTCGTGCCGACGCATCCACGGAGAAGGTAGCGATTTCCTTAGCTCAAATCACGATGACTACTACTCAGAATTTTATTGTAAAGAGCTGATGAAAAAATAGCTAAGTAATATTAAAAACAGCATGATTAACGAAGTAGATTAAGAGAATTGCTTGTTGGGCAACCATACTAACGAAGTATTTCAGGGTGGTCATTCAGCAGCGTCTTATAAGGTTTCTTGGTATTATTTCTCCCTGGAAACCGCGGTAAAATACACACGTACACTTTTGCCGGTAAATGAAGACGTAATCGCGATTTTGTGTGTATATGACACCGCGTTGAAAATCAAGGTCGCCTTTCAAACAGAATGTAATAAGTGAGTTTGATTTGCTTCTGTGATTGTAGAATGTAATAAGTGAGTTTGCTTCTGTGATTGTACAACTACGGCCACAGCAATACTTCCGCGTCCGAAATCTGAAAAAAGGACAAGCAAAAAAACTGACTTTTGTTGGCACGTCACTTTCCTGTTTTTTCGATTTTTATATAATTTCTGAAGATGCGTGATCGCATTTTTTCACGTGTTTCGAAATAAAAAATGGACATGCTCATGTTACCACAATGTCCGTCCGTCCGTATGTGTATACTATGTCTTTGCACCTATTTGTCCGCTTTGGAAAATTCTTTCTTCATTGGGAAGCCTAAAACGCGAGACCAATGATCCTTGCCCTTTTTATCTTTTTCCAACGCATAACTTCGCTGCTAGAAAATCAAATTAAAAAAATATTCCATATGATTTCTTCTAAAAAGCAGATTGAAATAACTCTTTTTTTTGTTCCATATCTTCTACAGCGAACACCATTTCGCGCGCAATTTCATCTTTAAATAATGCTCAGATTTTCCGGTAGGGGCTGTAAAGGTATATTATATTTTCCTCAATATCTCTGCTTCTAATAGCTCAATTTGAAAAATATTTTTGTGTGAGATAGCATTCAAGAAGAAGAATGCTTTTCATATAACAGCTAATATTTCGTAATGATTAGTTTTGCTACTAGTGGGCGTAAATTCATATTTATGTGTGTGCTGTATTCGCAGCAGTATCTGCTTTCCTAAAAACTCGATTGAAAAATTGCTTTTCGGACAGATACCGTTTTCAGCGGGAGACCTTTTGCGCATGTATTCTGCTCACAATGGTGCACAGTTTTTCCTATATACAGGAGAAAGATTTATATCCTGTTTTTCACAATAACTCTGCTTCTAACCGTCCAAATTTGAAGAAAAAATAAAACAAAACGTTGGACAGTGTTCCTGGTCAATAATACACTGCTGGCCACCCAAAATGCAACACCAAGAAGGAAACATCCGATTGGCCTGAAATTTCCAGCATGCATCGCCCGCGAGAGGACATGCAAACGATTAGAATTGCAGGGCATATTTAAATCATGTACGCCTGGCACTGCACCGAGAAGCACTATAAGAAGGGTGCACAGAAGGCAGGGTGTAAGTAGTGGAAGTGGGTTGTGCTGCCGGACCTGTGCGTGGGAAGCTTCCTGATGCCTCTTCACAGAATACGGCAGTCATTCCAGCACGTTTCGGAGTTCGACAGAGGACGAATAGTGGCTTATCGCGACAGCGGTTTATCATACCGAGACATCGGCGCCCGTGTGGGACGATATCCAGCCACAGTGAGGCGAGTATGGATTCGGTGGGTGCAGGAGGAACGGACGGACCGACGTGAGCGATTGCCGGAGCCGCGGCACACCACCGAACAAGAGGACCGGCATGTTGTGCGGCGGGCATTGATGGCTCGCACCACCACATCACGAACGTCAGCGCAGGAATTAGGGTGTGTTGCGCAATAACCTGTGTCATCACGTACCGTTCGACGTCGTCTGATGGAGTGGGGACTTGTCGCACGGCGCCCATTGCTTCGATTACCATTGACGTTACACCAACGGCGAGTGCGGCGGCAGTGGGCCGTTGAACGCAGCACCTGGACTACGGAATGGCACGACATTGTCTTCTCCGGCGAATCCCGTTTCTGCCTGCAACACCACGATGGTCGGATCCGCGTGTGGCGGAACCGCGGCGAGATACTGTATGACGCCTGCATTATGCATCGCCATACCGGTCCGTCGCCTGGCGTTATGGTTTGGGGCGCAATTGGATATGACATCCGTACCCCTCTGGTACGCATCGCCGGTACACTCTACAGCCACCGCTACATCTCCAACGTTTTGGAGCCTGTAGTCCTCTCTTACCTGCAGGACCTGCCAGCGGCCACGTTTCAACAGGACAATGCGCGCCCGCACGTAGCACGCATCGTGCAACAATTCTTCACGGCCCACCAGGTGTCACTGCTGCCGTGGCCCGCCTGTTCTATCGATATGCCCCTCATCGAACACGTCTGGTCGCTGATCGGCAAATGAGTGGCCCGGCAAGCACCACCCGCGGCTACACCTGATAAACTGTGGAAACGTGTGGAAGCATCCTGGACCGACATACCCCAAGCCCACATCCAAAGCCTCTTTCGTTTGATGCCGCGGCGGGTAGCGGCCGTTATTGCCAGCAATGGGGGCCACACGAACTATTGATGTCTGCGTGTTCCGCAAGTCGCACGGGCCTGTAAGCTCAATCGTTTCATCTTTGTATCTGTTGTTATGTGTCCAGTAAATCTGGCTTTGCTATCTCGTGTCCTTCTTGGTGTTGCATTTTGGGTGGCCAGCAGTGTATTTACCATACAATTTCTAATTTTTCGTAACACGCAATTTTTCCACTAGAAGGCGACGTGCATTCTTCTGTTTGCAATATATTTTCAGCCGTATTTGCACGTGTGAAACTCCGACTGGAAAATGTCCTTTACGGTCATTAACCAGTCACTATGAGAACATTTTGTGCACATTTACTGCCAAGAATAATGCACAATTCAACCGTCAGGAGCGCAAAGGTAAAATCTATTTTTTACTACATATCGGTTTTGAAAATATTAATCTGAAAAGTTCTGTTAAGATCCAATAATACTACGTGGAAGATTTACCAATACTCTTAGATTTTTATAGTTCACACTTCTGATGTTAGATAGCGATAGCGTGTGCTTATATTTGCAAGTTTCTCCGTTTCTAAAATTCCTGTTGAAAACAATCTTCTACGTTATGACATTCGCTGTGGAAAAGATTACGAACATTATGCTTTTTATATATAGATCTCAGACTTCCCGCTAGATGAGTACATGAAAAAGCCGTTTTCTGGCTATTTCTTCATGGAAAAGTCGTATTTGAATATATATTATTGAAATAGGAGGAAAATAATATTTTCCTCATACTTGTACTTTCTTGTTTTTCACAATTCTGCCAGTCGGAGCATCGGCATGTATTTCTATTTGGAAGAATATATATGTATCTTATTCTAAAAATCCTTCCTTAGAATCCTTTCTTCGTAGAACAACTTTCACTGTGAAGAATATTTTGTTCATATTTGCGTCTTAAAATAACGGACAGCTTTCCTGCTAAGGAGCATTAAGTCATGTGGCGATTTCCTTCATGACTTTTCTTCTAATCCTTGGATTTGAAAAATAATTTCAGCCTCGGATATCTTACGCAATGAGAAAAAAATATTTGTTTCTTTCAATTTGTGATTTTTTGTCGACACATTTATGCGTCTAGTTGGCATAAGTAGGTATTTCTGTTTGTCGATGTTTTACCGGTTGTAAAAATCCTGTTGATATTTTTTTCGTAACCGGTTCCATTCATTATGGAAATGGTACTTTTTACTGTGGAAACCACGGAGTGAGCATGGAAAATGCTCACTGCTTATTTTTGAATGACCCACAATTTTTCCACTTGGAGCCATATATGCATTCCTTTTTCTAAACATAAGCTTTAAAAAATTATATCCTGATGGAAAGCATTCAGCAGACGGTAGCATTACATCCAAGAATTCGGATCCATCTTTCTTGTTTTGTTTCTATTTGTGGCTCTGAGAAAGACTAGAATACAATCTCAGATTTTTTTTTTCATTATTGTAATTTCCTCAAAAAAAATTTGTAATTTTTTTCCGTTTAAAATACTGATTATCTACCTTCTTGCCTTAAAAATATCTAAAGTGAAATTTCGTTTCATTTTAAAACTCATCTTTTAAATTTTCTGCTATCAATAGAGGCTCTCATTCCCTTTTATTTCCAAGTCTTCAACAACAGTTCTGGAATAGTGAAACAAACCACATTTTTATAAAAACTTAGACTTTGACCTAAGACTGAATTCTATTTGGCCAGTGCAAAATGAAACTCTGTAGCTTTTCTAACAGGTGTCATTTACACTTAGTCATAATTGGTTCCCTTCTTTTCAGTTCACTGCTTCTGTACAACGTTAAAAGAATTAAAGCTGTTAATATTTTACATTCTAGACTCTCCTGAAATCCTTTGTAGCGCATCATTACGGCAGTCATTTAAAATCCCATTGATGTTGATTTTTAAATGTTTTTCTCTTATTTTATATCATTCGTAGATTTTTATTCTCCAGCTAAACAAATATGTGCTTGAATTCTAGTATTTTTTTCCTTGTACTCTAAATGAAATTCTCATCGTTCAGCAAAGCTGTTGCAAATTTTAAAGTAGTTACACATTTTTGTTCCTCCAAAACTTCGAAAACATTTTTATTTTGATATTTTTCAATTTGTTCGATGTTTCGCAAACGCTCTTGTTATCACGCTGAATATCAGATAATTGCATGTACTTATATTTAACAATGTAAAAATTCAATCTTATTTCGAGCAATAAAATTCATGAGGTGTACTGATTACACAAACATATAGCCACCATGAGGTTGATTCATGACCACGCTCCAACTAAATTCTCATGAAAGCACTTTCTCTCTTAGCATGTGCTTGGTAATATATGAAAGACACTTAATAAGAGAGGGCAATTACCCTAATTATGTTCAACCAAGTTAGTTTCAGTGGCGAGATTAGATACACTTTGAGCTCTATGAAGGCATCGTTTTTAATGATTTTCAGATCGGGGTTTGTTCCATTAGCGTATGGTTGTGTTCAAAGCAACTGCACTATAAATGCCAAAGGAATGCAGACAGCTGTCATCATCGCTTTTAAAAAGGTTTTCTGAAGGCCTACTGTACAAACAATACAGCAAAAACTGTTTAGCTCAAAGTAAGGACGAATTGCTCAAAAATTATAGAACGAGCCTTGGTTATGGCAATTACCGACATAAGCTTTCTTCAATCGGCATATACTGTATATACTGTATATATAATTACGCAAAGTAGCGAAAGGATGCAGTCGAGTAGGAGTATGAGAGCGACCAGGGGTCATGCGCATTTTTATACTTAGGTGTCCATGTTTGATTGCTGGGTGAGGCATAGACATTTTGTTTCGTTTTACAACGCTGATTTTCTTCTTTCCCTCAACTCAGTGGTCCTAAATTAGGGTCGGACGTTTTTCCCATCTTTTGAGAGTCATACGGGCTGTAATGCTCAAAAGCGATAACAGAATGGTGATCAGTGAAATTTCTGCAGAAATAAACATGTCACTCTTTGATGAAGTTGTTCAAGAAAAATTCTGCACGTTTTGTAATTCTCACGAAATAAAAGACTTGCACATACGTGGATTTTTAATGGACCCATAGAACCTGCGAATCTTTAGAGTACTACCAAACACAAAGAGATTGCAAGAAAAATAATGTGTTACTTCTCACAGTTTGTTTGTGTAACGGAATTTCCTTTAAAGTTCTGGTAGTACTTGATTTTTGCAAGGATTTGTTAACCACAGTAAGGCTTTAGTTTCTTACATTTCAATTTTGTGCTCAAGATTTCTATTCTGTGTGTGAAACAAGTTTTTTTTTTTACTTTTTTTTATTTTCATTTCAAGACCCTCCGAATTATTTTCTTTTCTGTACTTGTTGTTCTTGTTCCATATCAGATTATTCTTGTTAACATACCTAACAGAATTCAAATCAATGTGAAAAAAAGAAACAGAAAAAAAAAACCCGCTTCTCTAAAGCGGCGCGATTTCAAATCGGAATTCTGTTTGTGTGAAACCGAGAAGCAGGCACGAAGAAGGAACAGTAATTAGGCGAGAACTGACTCCAGACACAGGGAGAAGATTATGACGAATTGAGATAAAGTGCTTCATTAGGTTCAGGCTGACAAGATGCCAGGTCACTGTTTCTTAATGATCCACTTCATCCTTCAAATTCCACTTCGTTTTTTTCTGCTAGTATTTGATCTTTGCCTCGTCTCTTGCGTATGCTGATTTCTTTTCGTGATTCTTACAAGTTTTCAGCATGAACACGTTTAGTCATCATGTTTGATTGGAAAATGTAGACTGTTTTTCTTTTTGGATATTGTTTGCGCGAAAACTTTATGGAAAAAAGTCACCCTGCAAGTATTTTACTAAGTTGAAGTGCAGAATGTATTCGTTTACTTAGCTGCACTTCAGGGCTCAAGAGTACATTTCGGCTGACAATTTTAGTGAGAAATCTGAAGCCATATTTAAGTGCACACTATTATTTAATACTTTAATATTTGATGCTTATTGTCTGGTAGTTTTTTTTCACGTGCAGGACCATGCTTATTGGGCTCCTGATTTGAATTCATAACAAATAAATTTGGAATGTTGCCACCGAATTTGCCGGGATAATGAGCATGTCTTCTGGCAAAAATTCTTAAATTTATATCCTAAAAGCATTTTAAAATGGCTTTTCGAAAGCTGTGTAAAATCGAGATTTTCTTGAAGTTCTTTATCTTCTTCTTTGCGTACTTCTGGATCTTAGCACTATTTAGTGACATGAATATCTTCGACCAGTAAAATTCAGCTAACAGCTGACATAACTATGCACTTTTGATTACATATTTGCTATTTTTGACTTGAACTAGCGCATACGAAACTCAAGTGCAATACATCTAAAATAGTGAACTAGAAACAATTCTTGAAGTTAAAACACACACTAGAACACTTCATTTTCCACATCTAATTACTTGAATTTATGAAATGTTCTAATCATCATAACATAGTCTGAACCATATTATAGCTCATCTAATGAATTTTAAAGAAAATAATAGTTTTTCAGTTCATTTTCGAAGAAAAGCATGCATGTCATATTTTTGCTCAGTCATGGGAAGGTAATCGAACATCCGCAGTTATGTGTTGTTAACTGAATGAAACCTCAACATCTTATCACCAGTACTTGTGACGTTTGAATGGAATGGACAATGAAACAGCGATAAGCCTGCCGGCGTAGTTCAGTTGGGAGAACAGCCGCTTCAGAGTAGAAAGATGCGGATGTGAATACCACTGTCTGGAAAAAGAAGGGTCATATATTCCATTACTTTGAATCACTAATAAATTCGCAGATATGTTGACACAGTCTCCAAAAGTGGAGGAATTTTTTTGTTAATGGCGACAAAAGTATTACTGTGTGCAACTCATATTCAACCACACCCAGAGAAAATGGATGTCCATAGTCGAGAAAGCAACAACATTCTTGTCGACGATCATGTTCTTTCCAGAGCAGTAACCTAACCCTGGTTTCTTTCTTACACATAAGAGCATAAGAACTTGATGAAAGCAATTCTGTAACTTACCGTCAGCAAGTAGTGAGACGGAAAACTAAAACTGCACTGTAATACTGTATTTCTGATCTATCGTAAGGTGTTGCCGAAACTTATCAAAATAACGGTTAACTTCATTTAACATGTTGAATCACACACCCGTTCCATCGTGTGTCTCTCTTTTCACTTTCCTATTGTTAAGAGCTTTCAAAAGCATGTTTGACGGATGATATTGCAGGTAGAAAATCACGATGCGAAGAAGAAACCTAAGCATAGAAACACATCAATGAGTTGAAAATACAAGTTCAAGTTTCCAACTTCCGTCTCAAAAAGGAGGAAAAATAAGAGATGGCATCAGAATATTATATACTCAGAAATAACGGACATATGGGAAACACTGGCAAGTTTTCACCAAACGCAAATGTGGTTTTGGAGGTATCCTAAAACATGACAAATTGTGTGAAGCAGCCATTCCATCAGAGAATTACTTACAAAGTTAGAGTCTGGTTTTAATTCAAATTCAGTTGGTTTTCTGAAGTTCTACGAACTAATTACGGAAGTAGTTCAATACAATGTGTTTCATAGAATGCCGAAAGTCATATTTACCATTTGTAATTTCTATAAATACTCTGCATTTTCCTGTGCCCCATGTTTTGCAACAGGTGTTGTACAAGTGTATATTAAACTGATCGAGAAATTCGTGAGGAAATTGAAAGCCTCTATTCCATTCTACGAGCTCCAAGAAAGTACAGTTTCCAAGTGTTTAAAGTTCTACAGGGAATCGAAAAATTCGGGTGGCTGTCATGCATGAGTTAATAGCTAGAAACCATAGAACTATTGTTTTTATGTTCATTTCGGAATGTTTCTTAAATCGAAGAAAACTGAAAATTTTGTGTATTTTGCTAAATAAACTGAGTAATAAAAAAATAAAACTTTTTGCAGATTGAATACACTGCTTTTAAAAGTTATTGTTTTCTGGATGCTTAGACATTTTCTTAACCAGGCATAATTAATCGGAAATATAAAAATAAAAGTTTTATTTATTGGTATTTCTCGGAACAATGTCTGTGTAGGGTCCTCCAGAAAACGGAATTACCAACATATTGTGCCTTTGTAATAGATAAATTATCGTGGTGTTAGTATTAAATCAAAACATGCCATGATGTTTAAACTATGACGTGTGACTACCAAAGCTAGAGAAAGTGTCGTGCATTCTGTCTAACTTACTTTGAAAACATTTGCAGAAAGTCGAACTTCGGATTTAATGAAATTCCCGTGAGGAACGGTATCCGGAATCACAAACACTTCGATGAGAATCCAGTGAATGTTATGAAAAGCGAGATTTTAAACATCATCATTATTCTCCCTTCCCCGAATACGCAGGTTCACACATTATATCCGTCTTCACCGTCACTCCCTTGAGACTGTTTGTCTAGGCTTTTACGCTGCTGAGCTCTGCCTGAATACACATTCATATAGGCACCAAGATTCATCCGTACCATTGGGCAGCTCGGCTTCTGTTTGCATATGCTTATTGCCTCCGGGTGGAAGAATGCTTCAAGTAATTAGGATTTTCTCCGCATCATGTCACGACAATGGGATCCTCTCCTGTTCCAGAATCAAAAGATGCACTTTCGCAACTTTACCTCGGTTTTCCACACTTTAATAGAGTTTGTGACGCGCGGTAAGCCTGCGTAATGCTCAAACACAGGATACGTTCACTACTCACTGCAGCGAAGCTCTGATGTCTATTTCCCTTGATATTTTCTTTGTTATGACGCTGGGAGAGAAAAAAATGCTTGTCAACTGTGTAAATTTCTACGAGAAAGACACCGCTGGATGGACGGTTCATAAATTTGCTTTGATATTGACTTTCAAAGGAAAACAAATTCATTAAAATTTATGCAGATGTAAGAGAAAGCAGGGAAACCTAACGATGATTCAAAATTCATTAAGAATCCCGCATATTTCATTAAGAAATGCATATTTTGGTAGTTCGCCACGAAACTGAAAACAAATCAAATGCATTTATATGCTCGCCGTTATGTATTCCACATGACTGCAAATTTTCGAATTTCAAAAGAAAAACTATATATATATATATATATATATACATCTTAGTTTGACATAAACCGTTTACGGTCAACTTTTATTCTGCAGAATTTTACGCATGAAAGCGGTATATGTGATTTTTGATTATCCGATGAAGTGAAACTGACTGTATATCAATATCATCAACTATTCCATTCTCAACCTACTGCTGAATGAAGGTCTCCGCAAGTTTTATATACAAATCTCTGTCTTGAGAAATTCTCTTCCGTGTCATTTCGGCAAGCTTTCGAATTTCATGCAGCGCAGTCTCCTTCCTGTCCATTGATATCATGTCAAGTATTTCAGTTGTCCAGTGGTGGTCAGTTATTCTAGCAATATGCCATTTGACTGTTTTACTTTGGTCATGACATTATCCACTCTTGTCATTTTTCTGATCACTGAGTGCCTTTTTCTATCTTTCTTGGTTACGCTCCAGGCTTCTTTGAGTTGTCCACAGTTTCTATGTGTCTTTTTAAATAAAGGTCCATGTCTATTATGCATAAGTAAGACCAGGCACGATGCACTGATTAAACACTTTTCTTTTATGACATAATGACATATTGTTCTTGAATATTGTGCTATTTTTTCCAAACTCACTCCAGTCAAGTTTTATTTCAATTATTAACTTTTTCTTCGTTGTAGCTGTCGCTTGATACTTCTTGCCCAATCCCCTTCAATCGCTCAAATTCCAATTCTTACAAAAGCATTTTGCATCAGTTTTGGTTGTTGTAATGTTTTCTTTAATCTCACTTCTCTACTTCTGGATTATATTCCAGTCTTGTCATTTTCCTGATCCACGGCGCTACAGAAATGAATATCTCCTTCGCAAAAACAAGATGGATTAAACAATATCCCTCATTATTTTATCTCCTGGTCATCCTAGCTCAATTACTGAAATACATTCTGCAATGAGGCGTTGAAGAGCTTGGAATATCACCTTGCCTCATTCCGTTTCCAATTTCTGTACGTGCTGGGGTTTCCTAGAACATTCCAACCTTTGTACTTGCATTTTCATAGCCGTTTTCAACAGTATTAAACTGTGCACTTTCAATACCGCAGTACTTTAAATACATTATTAATTCTGATGGTTTCATGGAATCGAAAACCTTTTCATAATCAATAAAAAGTTCGCCTGTATATTTTGTTGCAATATCATCTTTTCTGAGTGCTATAATCTGTTCTATTCCGTTACGCAGATGACCTATTGTTTTCTTCCTTTGGTTCTCAATAGCTTTTCTAAATATTTCGCAATTCAATTTCCTTATATCTCTTTCACACACACACACACACACACGCACACACGCGCACACGCACACACACACACACACACGCGCGCGCACACACACACACACACACACATTCTTTCTTTATTTATTTATTTTTATTTATTTATTTATTTATTTACCATTTTAGCTGTTACATGAGATATTACTGAAATTAATACAATTATTTACATATCAATATGGGAATACTGAAACAACACGGAAAATCAAGGAAAAGGTCTACATAGTGACCTAACGTAGCCTTGAAACCCCGAAGTCATACTTACAAAGTCAAATAGAGCCCAACGTTGGACAGATCATGAAAAAGAAAACCAAAGTACACTGGCGTGCAAAAATTAAGGACGAGACGGTTTTTCGAATGTAACGTCGTGCGGAAGTGCTCCACATCGACTCAAATCATACCATAAGATCCCCAAGATGTAACAATATGGGGCAAGTGAGCAAAACCGTCCAAACAAGGAATCCAAAAGATACAAAGGCACTTAATTAAAAAGGTAGCTTCGAGCACAACTGGACAGAAGACAGGTCCATGTGACAGGCGGCTCCCAAGAAAAATCTAGCTGGAGATATGATCACCTCTGACTGCGTTGCAGGATTTACAACGTCTGTCCGTGCTGAGGACGAGGTTGTCAAGGAGCTGTTGAGGCATCGCGGCCGATTCTTCTTGTAGCGCCAATCGCAGCTACGGAATCGTTGCTGGCGGCTAGTGACGTGCTGCCAAGCGTCTCTCAAGAAGGTCCCACATGTGTTCGATTGGATATAGGTCCGGGGACCTTGCTGGCCAATCCATACGTTGAATATCTTATCTCTCCAACAGCTCTGGCACAGCCACTGTACGATGAGGTGTAGCGTTATCGTCCGTGAAGAGAAACTCAGGACCCACAGCACCTCTAAACAGACGCACGTGAAGCAGGAGAACCTCGGTACAATAGCGGACACCAGTGACTGAACCTCCTTGAATGATGTGGAGGTCCGTGCGGCTACCAAGCAGAATACCGCCCCAAACGAGAACTCCGTCACTTCCGAACCGGTCCCTTTCGATGATGCTGGATGCGTCTCTCCAGATGTGTATACGTCCAGAATCGCTCGTCAGACTAAATCGACTCTCATCCGTAAAGAGAACTCGACCCCATTGCTGATGTGTCCAGTTCTTGTGTTCCTGGCACCACAGAAACCGCCCTCTCCGATGAGCAGGCGCTAATGGCACACACCGTACTGGTCGCACCTTTGTGCAGGCTACTGGCCACGGTAAAACGCGATAACGGACGTCTAGTTGTCTGTTGCATGTGCCTTGAGATTTCTACCGCTGTCTGCCGTCTGTCTCTTCTCGCCTGTAGGACAATATACCGGTCGTCCGCCGCCATGGTTGCTCGTAGAAGACCACTGCTAAACTCTCGGACAGCTGTTCCTGTCGTTTGAAATGCTCTCCAAGCTCGTGAAACGATGCTATGAGCGATCCGGAACTCCTCGGCCACGCTAGTCGCACTTCGACCTTCTTCCAACTTCCTAATGACGCGATCTCGGGTAAAGCCATCCAGATATCGTCTACTGGATTGCCTGTTGGCCATATCACACGGTGAAAGCAACTCGACGTCTTTCAAACCGATGTACACCGTGCAATAGCTTACACCGAATTGCTGGGCGTACATCTCCCGTGTGCTTTATACCTTTCCGACACTCCCCCCACGTCATGCTGCATATATGCGCATGCCCTACCGTACCGGACCCTAGTCTATCTCCTGAGTGGTCATTCCGCTGTTATGCTAATTTCTCCTCTTCGTCCTTAATTTTTGCACACCAGTGTATCAACATGACACAGGCAATGCTCGTTTTACAATATTCACCCACCCTTTCGGCCTTGTTGTTCCCTCTCCCCCCCTCCTACTTTTTATAATAATAATAATAAGATTATTAGTGTGCAAGTAAGTAGCTTTTTAGTTTATTTTTAAATAAAAAGAAAGAAATATATATGTACCATATATACAGTGTATACTGTATATACAATACATTCCGTATATATATATATATATTATATATATAACAGCAAAAGCATGTACGTAGATATAATAAAAGAGTTTATTATACAAATAGATACATAATGGCGTTAAAGACAGAGAGCAAACACACAAAAAAAAAACGGAAGACCACAGAGCTACAACTCCAAGTAATGAGATAGAACACCAATCACCAGAAACCATAAACTATGAAAAAAAGACAGACATGTCGCCTTCATCAGGAGAACAACAAAAAATGGTTCAAAATGCCTTTGCTTTTTTTTTTTTTTTTTGTGCGAACGAGCACTGGAGACAGGCCCCCACCACAGCGGAATGGGACCACCCGCAGGTGTTGTGGGTATTACGTCACAGAGATACTATAAATAGCTAGACGTGTGTGAAGACCAGGTTCAGGAGCCGCGGATGGCTTAGTGGTTAGTGTTTCAGACTATCGATGCTAGGTCCCCAGGTTCTAGCCTGGGCTGATCTTTCAGAGATGGTGTGATTTACTAACAATCGCTGAATATCCGCCGTGCATCGGACGAGCACGTAAAGTGACGGCCCCCAGGCTGGACCCACTGGTTAAATGGGTATCCTTTCCTATGTCCTCCCTGAAATTCTCTCACCCATCTATGTGCCATCTACTGTACTCTAATATCACTACAACCTGTTCTGTCAAAAGTCGCTCGTCTTGCTCTCATTCCTTCCGTTTCTGTGTCCTGCCCAAAAGGCGATCTCGCTGTAGGTGGTTGGGACCTAAACGCTACTTCCTGTGGACGGAAGTCCTACGTGAAAATGACAATGCTCTGTTCGCGGCATTGTTAAGACCAGGTTCAGGCGTGGTTTGTTTGACGTAACGTGGCTTGCAAAGGAAACATGCAGATGGCGGATTTGAGAGTCATCTTCCCGTATGAATTTAAAATGGGTCACTCTGCAGGAATTGTCGCTCGAATCGTCAAAATAGCGTTTGGGGAGAATACAGTTAACAAAAGAACCATTCCAATGGTTCGTGAAGTTTCGAAGTGGAGATCCGGACCTGCAAAACGAAGCACGTGGTCACCGCTCTGTTGCTCTTTCTGGCGATGTTTTGTTACGTGTGGTTGAAGGGTACCCCCGAAAAACGTGAGATAGCGGCAGAGGTAAGTGTCCACCACACGACAGTTGTTCGGCGTCTGGCTGCGCTGGATAAGGTCAAAAAGTTGGACATGTTGCTGCCGCATGAGTTGACAACTGCCAATAAGACTAGGCGTTTGGAAGTCTGCACGTCGCTGCTTGCCAGGAATAAAAAGAACCTCTACTGCACCGAATCGTCACCTGCGACGAGAAGGGGGTTATTTATGATAATCGGAAACGATCTTCACAATGGCTAAGCAAGGCACAGCCTGATAGACGGCATCCTAAGCCACCCCTACACACCAAGAAGATGATGCTCCTTGTCTGGTGGTCCACAGCCGGGGTAATTCATCGGAGTTTCTTGGCAAGAGCCCAAACCATCACTGCAGAACGTTACTGTTCTGAATTATACCAGATGCACTGGACATTGCTGCAGAAACAACCGGCTTTGGTCAACAGACATGGTGTTCTCCTGCTCCAGGACAAAGCTCGCCCTTATGTCGCACAACGAACGATGCTGACACTAAGTGCCTTGGGCTATGAAGCACTGCCGTATCCTGCCTATTGCCGGACTTGTCTCCGACAGACTATCATCTGTTTCGTCGCCTGGATCACTTCCTGTCCGGGAAACAGCTCACGACAGACAACGAGGTTCAACTTGCAGTTCATGACTTCATCGTGTCCCAGCAAAAAGACTTTTTCGTTCCGGGATCACGGCCTTGCCGGACATTATTTTGCCTAGTTAAGTTGCCCTACTTTTCCGTTTTCGCAGTCCGCGTGTGCTGGTCCTTCGCCGCACATTTCATTCGAACCAACCCAGCAGTTCATATTTGAGTCTTGCTTTCTTTGGAGTTCTTGTACTTTGTTTTCTTCTTTGTCTGGGTTTTATTGAAAGTGCAGCATTGAAGGTAAGCTGTTGCCTTTGTTCTTGTACATTTTTTCTATCTTGTTTTAAAAGTGTTCATTAAAAGAGAAAATATATATATATTTTCCTTATTTGGCATTGCTGCAAATTGCTTTTCTAACTTATTGCTTTTCATACTTCTGGTGATTTTTAGCATCTTCTGCCTTCATGCCGAAGTAGTCTTCATTTGAGTGTTGTAATTGGTTTGAGCTAAAGTGTTCGTGCTTAGACAGCTGTCTTCTTTATTTGTGTATCAATCAGCGCGATAGTGTCTTCATCGTATCTAAGTACAGTTCAGTAGCTGGAGATTAAGGACCAAGTTTTGATGGGTTGTGAAGTCATTTGGAGGATTTGGCCATAACTCACTATGTTGTAATGACAGTTGGTGAGTGTGGAAAATCATTCCCTTTAATCTCGGTGACTACTATATTTCATTATTATCAACAATAATTCTGAACCTATTGCTGGAAGAATGACTCACCAACTCTGTTCCAGCGCCACAACCCTGCGCGGCATAGACTCTACGAGTTGTCTGAATGTAAGCTAATGCGAGAATCTGCAACCAAGATGTTTATATAACAGTACACAGTTCCGGTGTGGTGCGTGATGATATGTTCAACTGGCTCAGTTGACGTTGAACAACATACCACAGATGTTTGTTTGGGTTGTGATCAGGCAAGTTTGGGGGCCAATTGCAATGTCTCCTATCAGAACTGTGTTCGTCGAACCATTCTACGCCAGGCATGGGGCATTACCCTCCTGGAAGAACCCATCTCCCAGTCAGTGGAGGCAACATTGTGGGGAGTACATAATACACAAGCAGTCCCTAGCAGTTGCCGCCGGTACCCACACGTTGGTTCGCCACAACAGGTGTCCCAGTCCATGCTAGCTAAATGTGCTCTACATCATACAACCGGCCCCACCGACCTGATCAGTCGATGCCTTGCGTGAAGGATCGATAGCCTCATGAAAAACTATAACACGAAGGACCTGAAAAATAAAGAGGTTAGTGAAAGTGTATTATAAAATAAAATTTTTAGATAGCCATTGATAAAAGTAGACGTTTTAACAGTAGACGATTGTGTTAAAAACAGATTATTATGGGCAACAGCGTTAAAATTAAAGCAACTTTCTGTTATTTTCTTCAATGAGGTTGTCGTGGAACAACCTCATTGAAGAAGATAACAGTGGTTACCCAAACCCCATTGCTGGTTGCGAAAGGGCACTCATGACAGTTCAAGCTTCAGGGCACCAAAAATGTAGGTCCGCCACTGATCAGGAGACTCGTTTGTCCAAGGACTACTGTTACGAGTAGGTGGTGTATAGGACGTCTGCCCTTTTTATCAATCCGTACCATCGTGGGACTCATAGTGGCGTGAAATATTGATTGCTGGTTGGCCTGTATTGTGTTGGGCCGTTAAATGCAAAACTGTGCTGAGTCGTTTGACCTTTACATGGCAACATACCCTTCGTTCACTCCTGGAATCCACCTTTAACCGCCCTTTACAGTTGTAACGCCGGTTAGTTGCTTCGCTATTTTGGCACCACTCCTCTGCACATATGAGTTGTTTGGGCCATGGTGGCCCTCGAACAACTCACATGTGTCCACGTTTCCGAAATGGAACACCTACTTTCCGTTTCCGTGCAACCCCAATTTGTCCTTTCCTAAACTCCGAAAAATATTTGGTTTTAATCATCACGCCAAATTTCGCTCTCAACTGAACCAATAACCTCTTATATTCCCCTGTTTAGCCTACAGACCACGTCTTCCTCCTCGTTATACCAATATTGGGTGCAGCTCACTTTGTTTATGAGTGGTGGTAATTCAGTAACCACTCAATGTATACTACACTGTGTGACGTGCCTGCCCCGCAGGACGCACACGACATAAAGGCAGATAACAGCGATAACGAACGTCCGCGTAGCTCAATTGGTAGAGCGACTTATTCCGGAATGAGGGTACCCGGGTTCGTGCCCCGGCGTGGACAAAAATGACGGAGAAATTCACTTCGTTATAACTGGTAATATACTATATGCATATTAACTTCTAATGAAGGGAACGCTATTCTACAAAGCTGGGAATTTTAATACAATAGGACTGAAGTAGATTTTTCCATGCATTCTAATTTCTGTTTCTGTTAAGAAAAAGCCACTGACAGCTTAATCTATGTCAATAAGCTGGACTGAATTGCTCTTAGAGAGGGAGTGTTAAAAGTGAAACTAGGCTCTCTGGGTTTCTAATAATACAAGACAGTCAATTTATTAGAAGCGTTTTCATAAGTGCCAGATTTTCGCCTCAGGAAAATGTTGTCAATGAAAACAAAGACCCTTTTGATGAGAAAATGGTGATTTGCGATTTCGAAGAATTCGGAATTGCTAACTCATCCTTATCATTAGCTGCTCATGAGTTTTCAGGTTGCACAGAAGGTGTGTGTGTGTGTGTGATTGGAGGTTTAACGACCGCCGTGAGCAACTCAATGGGCTATAAGCAGTCGCCCGTCCCTAATTTAGGGTCACTGGTTCCAGGGAAGGGAGAGAGCCAGTGCCGTAAGACAAACACAACATCCATGCCTCACCGGGATTCGAACCCGGACCCCTTCCGGACGAATGATCAGAGGCCATCGCTTAGACCACTGCGCCACCGGGGCGGCCTGCACAGAATGGGATGAGTATTTATCCACGAAGGGAGATCCAGCTGTTAAAAGAAAATCCAATTGTGACAATGATGGCTAATCCTGTGATTTTGGTGCGTCTCCTCTTCCATCCGTATTGGATATTAATAAATCACTTATCTTATTCGAAGGCATTTTGAGGCTTGCGCTGGAAGGCGTGAATTATTTTAAGCACTAGAAAACCAGGTGGAGAAGTTTACGTCATATACTTTTATAAATCAGACTACTTAAGCGACAACGAGATTATATAATTCCTTTGTAGAGATTATATAATTCCTTTGTATTTCAAAGAAAAACTAACTGTGATGTCTATTTTACGTTTGAAAATTAGGCATCGATAATAGGACGTAACAATCTGAGTGCATCCAAGATATCTTCACTGGATTGCATACGAAGTGTAATTGCACAAAATGACCTACAACGATTTGCATGCTTATAAGCACTTTCTTCTTACTGTTTCACAGAACTAAGAGTCCACACAATTTTGAAAACACACTTAAGATCTAATGGAACCTAATCATATTTTCTTCACTTTCATAAAAGCTTAAAATCTTCCTTAAGACTTTACGTAGCAGCGTTTCTAATGCTTTTTTCTTTCTTTTTTTTTCTCTTTGTTTTTTTCTTTCTTTTTTTATTCTTTTCTCTTTCTTTTTGAGATGAAAGTTCAAAATGTAAGTTAGTACGTCAAAGTCTTAAAGTTTTTTGCATTTTTCATGAACTATTTTTTGCCACTCTCTCCTTGAAGTGTTTACGTTTTTTTCATGTATTCATAAGCAGCTTATATGGCAGTCACTGTTTAAGCTTCAAATATTCTTGCATTTATGTACTTTATATTTACTTCTTAGAACTTGGATATTTCTACATCATTATGGAAGATGATTGGAATGCGTTCATCTCATTTTGAAAATATTTTTATTCTTGTTGCTTCTGTTAGCATTGTTTATCTTAATATGTTTTGATTTATTTCAGAAATACCGAAAGATTTTAGCTTTGAGATGTTCAAATCAATAAATTGGTTCCATTTCGTCATGGAATCTTATTATAACTTGATTTCTTTTCTGTGATTTGTTCATTGCAGTGCACTGGTAAATCAGTCTTGTTAATGACTAACTGAATAAACTGCTCAAAACGTTAGGATATGTTTAATTATAGACAGCATAGGATGCCAGACACAAAACAGATATGAAATGGACAGATGTAGCATCAGTAGGCGTAGCGTGATAGTTCTTGCATTCAGATGAGAGAATATCTCAGTGAGCAACAAAGAATGAAAAACACACAAGGCTCTCCTTGATCAGTCTGTACTTTGTGTCACCTATTCGACTGTTCACATTTACTTGCACCTCCGTTGCCCACTGCAGATGAGATGATTCAGCTAACTTTGGGTTCATGAAGAGCCACGTTTCGGATGCACTGCAGAGAAATTTGAACAAGCTTTCAGAATTTTTACAAGACTTTCAGAGCTGTGATCATACAGCTCAGAAAGTCTTGTAAAAATTCTGAAAGCTTGTTCAAATTTCTCTGCAGTGCATCCGAAACGTGTTAAACAGGACTGAGGTCGAAATACTATGAAGACAGAGAAACAACTACAATAACGCTATCTTGAAGTTTGCGAATCATGATATCAGTTCGATGAGGTCGTGCATTATCATCCATAGAGAGAAAACTATAGCTTATCGAACCGTGCAGAAATCTCAAAATGATCCTGAAAATGTCGTCTCGGAGCGCGATAGCTTTTATGTTTCCTCCATAAACCTTCGGATACTTATAAAATTTCCGCGAGCGTTTATTGTGAGATGCCGATCATGCCAGGCCGTAGTTGTTCTCGGATTACCATTTTTTCAGTCGTTCTCAGACATCTCCTTACAATACAATTTTTTTATTGCACACATTTAAAACTTACAGTTATATGAAAATGCAATACACCAAGAGGAATCTGAACACATTGGTTGTAAGGCGATTCGCCCTATCAGATGTAAGAAAAAGAATAAAACATATGGCATATATGAAAGCAAGTAAGATGGTTATAACAGAAGCACCACTGTTAGTAGCATGCTTGGAACTACAATTTAATGATAGGGTTGAGATTCGTTATGGAGATCAGGGTGATTTACAATGAAATTTCGCAGAGACAAGGAAAACTTTTTGATATTTTCCAGGTATCTGATGCTCTCTGGGAGATTATTCCATAGGATAATGTCTTTATGCAGTATGCTATTTAAACCATAATTAAGTCTAACACACGGCTGACATAATTTGTTGTTAGCAACAGATCTGGTGAAGATAGAATAATCCAGATATTTGATGTCATATTGAAAACTAGGCAGTTTAAGATGCATTATTTTAAAAAACATGATACCTAGTTTCAAGGTAAAAATTTCATGAATTTTTAGAATATTTAGTTTTAGAAATAATGGTTTTGAATGAGACATGTAATCTGTGTTCAGCATATAGTGAACAGACAATAGGAGAAATGAGTATAAATAAAAGCATAGTAAAATGTTTTTAGGACATTGATAGGGAAGAGATGCTTAATTTTACCAAGCAAGCCAACCTGTAAGGAAACTTTTTTAAAACAAACTGAACATGCGTATTCCAGTTAAAGAATTCATCAAACCAAACACCAAGATACTGAACTTTGTCCACAATTTTAAGGGGGAGATTATTAATCCTGACTGGAAAGTTATTTATGTCCTCTATTTTATGAACGTTTCGAAAAATAAATATACGGCGTTGGTTTTTAGAATATTAAATGATAATTTGTTAGAGCATAACCAATGAGATAAATTTGATAGATCATTATTGATCATTATCTGTAACTTATGCAAATCATGACATTTTTGAAAAATGACAGTGCCATCAGCGTATAGCAAAGCATGAGTTGATTGCAGGCACAGAGGAAAGTCATTGATATATAACAGGAACAGTAACGGTCCCAATACCAAACCTTGAGGCACTCCACATGAAACATTAAGTAGATCGGAGTTTATTTTATTTACAGTGACATACTGTTTTGCGATGAGAGAGGTAGCTCATTTAGAGGGAAAGAATTTTGCCACGAAAACCATATTTGGGTAATTTATGTAACAGAATGTCGTGATTTACCTTGTGGAAAGCTTTTTGGAAATCAATAAAAACACAAATAGTATAATAACTGTCATCTAGTGCTTCGGAAATAAAGTTTGACAACTTAGCAACATCCATTTCAGTAGATCTGTTTCTTTGGAAACCGAACTGTTCCAAAGAGAGCATACCATGGGTGTTTAAAAAATCAACCATTCTGCTTTGAATAGACCTTTCAAAAATCTTACTCAAAACGGGTAACAAAGATATCGGTCTGTAATTACAGGTAGATTCCCTATCTCCTTTTTTAAAAATAGGAATAACCTTAGCGATTTTCAGACTGTCAGGAAACTGACCTGAATAAAAACTCAGATAAATAATATGTGTTAGAAGTGGTACTAAAATAGAGATCGAGTCTTTTATGACTCTACTAATAATATTGTCTGAATCAGCACTTCTTTTTAGGGACAATGAAGTGATAATATTATAGGTTTCAAAATCATCCAAAGGGCGTAGAAACATTGAAAAAGGAACTTCCTTAATTTTGGATAAAGAAGCATAACCTTTAGTATTTGTCGGCAAGTTTTGCGGAGATGCTAAATCATGACCTATGTTAATGAAGTAATTGTTGAATTCATCAGCGACTGATTTTGAATCAATATTAAAATTACCAGAATTTCCTTTTAACGTCAGCAGAGTTTCAGTAGCACAGGATCGTTTGTTAATTGCTGATTTGATTATTTTCCGTTTTTGATATGAGTTATTTCCTACATCTGAAATAGCGAGGTTGTAATAAGCAAGTTTCGCATGCTGAATAACATTTCTTAGGACATAATTATACCTTTTATACTTATCACGTAAGTGACTGTTATAAGGATTCTTTCTACTTTTTTTACGAAGCTTATCCTTTTTTTGATTGATCTAATGATTCCATTGGTCATCCAAGGTTGGATCTTAATGTCATATTTAGTATTAACTACCGACAACGTGTATGGAGTCCTAAACTGTTTCTTAGTACATTAGATGTTCAGGTCCATGTTGATTATTACCCATATCTGTTCTGTTGCTCAGTCCTTATTTCAGTTCATCAACTTCTGTCCAAAATATCCATCATTCGAACAACTTCAGATTTGTAGGGATATTGTTATGCTGGAAAAGTCAGTGATTTATTCTTTTTACCAAGATCGACGCACACAGTTTACAACGGCCACTTCATTTTACCCAGAAAGGCCTTCCTGGGCAATTCGTTCTGAAGTTGTTATCCTGCTTGCAACTTGAACTAATGATGAGCATTTATACTAACTCTGCAGCAGAGTTGCAAAACTTCTGAAATAAGAGTGGGACACATTTTTCGGCAGACGGTAATGATATTACTTTAGATTTATGCATACTGTAAATAGTTTATTTGTTGTTTAGTCTCACTTATGAGTACTTGCAGTGTCAGGTCTTTCTGATCAGAACCTGATTCCTCCATCTATTTTTACATTGCTATTTTTGTCCAGAGCCATTGGACACGCACATCACCCATGCCACAACCGGGACTCAAACACGTGCCCATCTTAGACGAATGATCAGAAGATAGTGACTTCGACTACTTCACCACCTTGAGTGTACGATCTGGTCTTATTGGCGTGTACTTTGAAAAAAGCACTGCGGCCACTTTACTTCACTGAAGTAACATCATAGAGGCAGGCACGGAACAGGAAGAAATACATCAAGAATGTGTGGATTGTAATTCTGAAATATAATCCACTCTCTTTTTATGCTGTATATTTAACTCCATTGCAATATCTCATTTCCAAAGGTTTAAAATCTAAATTCCAAAATCCATTTCATATCTTTTCACTCTTTTCCAACATTCAAAATATTAGCATTTCCAAAATATAGAAATTTCTTTTCTAAGCATAAAATCTGTCGCATTTTCAATAGGGTTTCGGATAACAGTATCGTTATTTTTATTTCACTTTATTTTGCGAAGACAGCTTAGAAAAACTCGCCCTGCAGAGTCAAAGGTCTTAAGTTTTCTGATGTCTAGAGGATTTTACCTGTGTTATTCGCTTCACAAGATAATTTAATTTTTTATGCGAAGCAGTAATAGAAATAATCACATCTTGAAATATTTATTTTACATTCATTTCATTAGAGTTTTTAAACTGTTAGATTTATTTTAACATAATACGGGTTTCAAAGTCTTTCTGGCGCCTGTTGGGGTATATGCCGTTTCCATTTAATTAATTTTTAATGCCATGATGTTCTGATTTTTTCTTTACGGAAAGCAATATAGCACATAGAAATATACGATTTTTCCGAATTTTTTTTATTGTTATTTTCACTATTTACACATTTAATCTACTCCTACTGATTCCATTGGACGTCTTCCTTGGTTATCTCGCTAAAATGTTTCTTTTTTCAAACATTATTTCTTCTTAGATCTCCCCTCTCGGCATCAGACATCCTAAAAGTCCTTTTCGTCCTTTTCACTTTCCTTCTGAGCCGCGGGTGGCCTAGTGGGCAACTTTCGTGACTGCCACGGAAAAGGCCACAGGTTCGATCACAGGCAGGTACGAACGCATGATCCAATAAAGTGCGTCGGATGGGCACGTTAAGCCGTCTGACCCTGGGTAATCCCCCCCGGTAATAAATAAGGGCGTCTTCCTCCCCTTTCTACTTCGCTTCCGTGTCACTTTCCTATCAGATGCTGTAGCCCAAATCTCCTAGTTTCGTATTTCTAAGGGTTGTTTGAGACCTGGGGTCTACACTCCCTTCCTAAAAGCCTCTACATATGATCATTTAGCCGCCCCGGTGGTGCAGTGGTCTAAGCGATGGCCTCTGATCATTCGTCCGAAAGGGGTCCGGGTTCGAATCCCGGTGAGGCATGGATGTTGTGTATGTCTTACGGCACTGGCTCTCTCCCTTCCCTGGAACCAGTGACCCTAAATTAGGGACGGGCGACTGCTTATAGCCCAATGAGTTGCTCACGGTGGTCGTTAAACCCCCAATCAAAAAAAAAATATGATCATTTAATCATTTGATCTCTTTCCTTCTTTTTCAGGGAGCCGACAAAAAACTTCGTCCTTTGCACCGAGTATCCTCAACACTCTCTGCTAAAGACCTAGATCAAGACTCCTCTCTTTTTCCCTCTATTCTCCCAGAAAACCGCGGTCTACTCTTTCCCCCAGTCCACTTTGTGTGTGCCCCTTCCCTCCCAGACCATCTAGCCAGTTGCTGAATACGTTGGCACTTTGACCGTCATCGTAAGAGATCCTTCATTAAAACCTAAAGTTATAAGAAGAAAATCATTTGCTCGAAACTCACACTACATGAATCCTGACATAATAAAACGATCAAATCGTCAACTATCCATTCACACACCAATAATTCAAATAGAACTTCGTGAACAACTGATGCAAGGAAAGGGCCAGTAATAATAAACTACTGTTTGTGAAAATTGCAACACCATGAAGGAATGATGGTAATCACGTGAAACTTACAGAATATCCAGAGTAGGGTAGGTAGTGCAAATGATTAGAAGCGCAGAATCATGGCGCATGTCTGGGCCCTGCAGCGTCCTCTGAACAGTCGAGTGAGGGGTACAAAAAGAAAGCTGTTTCGGATACACACTAGTAGTGCATCGTGGACTGCGAGTTATAAAATGGTCTCCAGTATTCAATAATGCCTTGGCGACGACGAAGGGCGCAGTATCACCATATGACAGAGTTTGAACGGGGACGAATGATAGGTCTGCGTGAAGGTGCATTTTTGAACCGCGACATTGTGGCTCGGACAGGACATAACGCCACGACAGTGATGCGCGTGTTGCTGCAGTGGACCGAGGAGAACCAGCTGCATCGACAATCCGTCAGTGGACCGAGAAATGTGACGACACCGCTGGATGACCGACACCTCGTCTGCATGGCAGCAACGAACCGTTCCGCATCTTCGGAAGTGTTAGCACAACAGTGGAGCACTGTAACAGGTGTGGCATTATCTGTCTCCACAGTTCGTCGCTGTCTGCTGCAGAGATGACTAATTGCACGCATCGCTTTGGGGCGGATTCCTTTGAACCTCAACCATGGACGCTTCAGGCTGGAATGGGGATTTCAATACAGACAATGGCGTGCTGATTGGAAACATGTCGTGTGTCGGACGAGTCCCGATTCAACTTGGACTACCGTGATGGCCGCATATGCATTAGACGGTATTGTGGTGAGCGCCTTCTTCCAGCATGCATTGTCGAACGTCATACTGGCCGAACGCCAAGTGTGATGATGTGGGGAGCCATTGGGTACCATTCGCGATCTCGGCTTCTACGACTTGAGAACAGTCTCAACACCGACCGCTACATCAGGGAAGTTGTACAGGCAGAAGTCACACCGTTCCTTCAGAGCACTTCTGGCGCTATATTCCAGCAGGGCAATGCCCGACCACATGTTGCCAGGAATGTTCAAGTCCTCTTTGCAGCACAGCAGATACAGCTTCCTCCCTGGCTTGCACATTCACCAGACATGTGGCCTAATGGTCATGTCTGGGATTTGGTCACTCGGCAGCTGGCCTATCAAAGTCCTCCAGCGGTCAGTACTAATGATCTGTGGACTCGCACACATGCCGCTTGGGAAGCAATCACCCAGGACACCATCCAACGCCTTTCCAATTAAATGCCACGCCGTCTAGAAGCTCTCATGGCAGCTCATGAAAGCTTCACAATGTACTGATTTTTGCAGGTAAAAATTGTTGTATTGTTCTGAAAATTAAGTAAGTAATCTGTGGTATAAATTTCATTCGAATCGTATGGCTCCTTCTTGGTGTTGCAATTTTCACAAACAGTAGTGTATTTCCTGGGAAACACGGAAGCGTAGAGGGAGTGGTCATCTCCTTTCCCTCATTTACACGGCTAGCAGAAAACCGGTGAAAGAAGACTGTTTCAGTATCTCCCTAAGAACTGACAGAAAAGGTAAATGATTTTATTTGTAAGATGATATCAAAAATGGTTATTAATGTTAAGTTTAGCTTAAATTAATAAACCCGGTGTTACACAATATATTAAAATTACGTATGGGCAGTTGTCAAGGAATTATACTGCTTCACAATAGAATTTCGTCTTAAGATGGGCACCGCCACAATTTTTGGTATTTATTCCACAGCGTTTGGGCATCGAGATCCGATAAAATGCGACCGCAAAGTCGCCCGTATCTGACATGTGGAACTGTGATGAAAGTCATACGCAAAGGTATGAAATATGTGACATTAATCTGAAATATCTGCTTAAATTTTCCGTTTCCTATATAGCAAATGTGCAAGAGAGTTAATCATAAATATTCTATTGAGCAAATAATTGCACATCAATAGGAGTTCGATTTTGAGTGCATTTAAGTGATCAAATTTTGTACACAAAATCTTGATGAATGAGCCATTACCCAAGTTTTCATATTTAGATATCTGAATGTGAAAAAAATCAATGATCAGTTTTCACATTTATCGTTATTTGTAGTTTATATGAAATCCTATTACCAAAGTCAAATTCGAAAAGTATTGAGGGAAGAAGACAAGAATTTGCAAATGATTTGGCACAAAAGTTCTTATTTTCGTGTTTCGGTGTTGTTTCCAAAAAATGGAATTCTTCTCGAATCGCACAAAAGAATTTTTGTCACCTTGAGATTCTTGTTGGTCCACCACACAACGGAAATTGAGAGGCGTATTTAGAGTGGATGCCAAAGGGCTTTACCCCCTCCCTCCAAAAGAGTTTCATTTTTTGCTACAATGCGAATTACATTAGAAAAAATGCTTTAATTCTTGCTTCTATTTTTCATTAACTTTTATTTTGTCCTGATGGATTTCAAGAATTTCCATTTTTTGTTGCTCCCTCCGCGGAAATGGGAGGGGGCAAAGTACCTTGCGCTTGTCCGATTTCTCTTTCCATCATGAGCGTATGCCGCATGTTCTTTTCATGTTACTGTTCATCACAAATAAATTTCTTATCTTCTGCTTTTATAAATTTTGAAAGCTTAACTTTGAATATTAATTGTACACTCATGTCCAAAAATTAAGGATCAATGGCAAATGTCTATAAATAAACAAAGATGTCGCTTTTTCCACGTTTTAGCAACACACAGCAACCGAAAAATTGTTATTCAGTCACCGCCGGGGAATTGAATACACGGATCTCTCGATAGCTAGCCGAGCGCGTTAGCCTTACACCACGGTGGCCGACAATCCACGGCGCTATATGTGTTTTTCAGTCATCTTCTGACATCATAAATCCGTAAGATGGGCTCAGCTACTGAGACGTCTCCATCTGGTGGGCATTAATGGCACTGGCTATATATTAATTATAGCAGTTAAATCCAAAATGAAAATCCTCCAAATACGTGGCGTCAGTAAATAAACAAAGATATCGTTCTTTCCACGTTTTAGCAACACACAGCAACCGAAAAATTATTATTCGGTCACCGCCGGGGAATTGAACCACGGATTCGTGTTGTAAGGCTAACGCACTCGGCTAGATATCGAGAGATCCGTAGATTCAATTCCCCGGCGGTGACCGAAAAACAATTTTTCGGTTGCTGTGTGTTGCTAAAACGTGGAAAGAGCGATATCTTTGTTTATTTACTGACGCCACGTATTTGGAGGATTTTCACTTCGGCAAATGTCTAAATTTCGGACTCGCAAGTAGTTGGTTAGCGGTCAAAACTATTCTTACGTCATCGAAACATGTGATAGCAGGCTATGTGTGGGTGTATGGTCATATACAAATTGTCAGGATCCATATTACATCTGCGTGGTGTCAATCCGCGATAAAAGCTGAAGCTTGAGGGGACGAAATCGTTTGTTTTATAGATGTAATTTGCGTTTAATCGTTTGTTTTATAGGTGTAATCTACCTTTTTTGTTCGTATGGAAACTCGTAGTACATCTAAAAGAACTAATGTGGATGATTTTACCCGAGGGCAAGTTGTGGGTAAAATGGAAGAAGGGCGGAGAACGAATTCGGAATTGTCCAGAGCGTAGTTTCACGGATCTGGAAACAATTCTCTGGACATGGAATAGCTACCAGAAAGTTTAGTAGTGGTCGACCACGCAAAACTTCTCCATCACAAGATCGTTATCATGTTATAACGGCTAAAACGTCTCGCCGAATAACTGCTGGCAGGTTAGCAAACTGCTGGAATCAAACACGGGTACAAAGTATCACGTCAAACTGTGTCAAGGCGTTTGAATAATTTCCGATTGTATGCCTGAAAACATGTACAGTGTGTTCCATTTGACCCCAGCACGCAAAACTACTCACTATCGATGGTGTCCTGAACCCTTCATATAGAGTGAAGAGCAATGGGCGAATGTTCTGTTCACGGACTAAAGTCGATTTTATTTATCGTCTGGTTCTAGGCTGCAATACATCTGGGAACCTTTGCTCCCGGATCTGTTTTTCTAACATGTCCTATACATTCTCAATCGGGTTCAGATCTTGGCTTTGTGGTGGCCAAAGGGAGATAGATGGTAGAAGTCGCTATCGTGATGTCTTAACCACTGTTGAACATATCCAGAGCGATGCAGAGTAGCACTGTCGTTAACGAAACAAACGTCACGTGTTCGATAAAAAGTCAACTTTGCAGGATAGATGTAATCGGCAATAACGTTCAGAAAGTCTTCAGTGGGCACTCGACCTTCCAGCAATCTAACGGGACCGGTTTCATACCCATAGAACGTGCGCCACACATGGCACCACCTACAGAACCTTTCACTTGTGTTTGCAAGGCACACTGGGTTCATTGCTTCATGAGGCTCCCACCAAACTTTCTGCCTACCGTCGGTACAGGACAACGTGAACCGTGACTCTTCGGACCACACAACTTTTAATCCAGTCACGGTGTTTCTGACACCACAGTAGACAAACTTTCCGGTTCGCAGAAATCATTAGTTTCCGTATTGACATGCGATCAATACCAATCTACTCGAATTCCGTGTGCATAGTTCCCTGAGATACGCATCGGGAACAGCCTGTACTGAATGCTTCGGTTAAATTGCTGCAAACAACAAGCCCTGTTTCTCTGTACAAGCCCTGTTTCTCTGTACAAGCCTTCTCAGACGACGGCAATCTCGTTCCTGACAGATTTTCGTGGCGCTACAGTTACGCCTCTTATACAAGAAATGTGGGTTATTTTTCTACTGATTAAAGATCCCGGCGTATCTCATCTTTTGAGAAACCAGTCAGCTCTCCTGTTTTTAAAATCCTCGCTTCACCAAAACGGGCATCCAGAATATAAACCCTTTATCGAACTCCGAGATATACTTTGTTTTTCCCATTGTTCTGAAACTGCTCACGATTACTAACAAGTAGCAGTCTTAAATATTTGCCTTGCCAACCCCGGTGAAGCAGTGATCTAAGCTGTGACTTCTGACCATTGGTCTGAGATGGGTCTGGGTCCGAATCCCAGTGAGGCATGGAATTTGTGTTTGTCTTACAGCACTGGCCATCTCCCTACTCTGGAACCGTAAATTATGGACGGGCGACTGCTTATAATCCACTGATTTGCTCACGGTAGTCGTTAAACCCCCAGATAAGAAATTGGACAGTCGATAATTGGAAAAAATGGTTGCCTAGATCATGTGATATTGCACGTGACTAGGCATTGCATATACGCTGCGTAAGTGACGTTTACGTACATCTTCATAAAGGTTTCTAACGCAGTGGCCGGTGTATGTATTTGGAAATCAAAATTTCCTTTTGAGTCAGATATCTACAAGTAGCGATCGATTTTTTTGGTAGTCGGTTGTTCTGAGACCTGTAAAAAGATGAGTCGGACAACCAAAATGAAAATCATAGTAATTCGATCAGCTAATCACTTTTTCTGAGGACGTCATGTGTTTTAGGAAAACCCTATGCCATTTTTTGTTTTCCGTTACGGGAAGTTCAAAACATTTTTCGTTAATAGTACATAGAGGATAAGTTATTATTTAATACTCTCCTCTCTAAAGCACAAAAGATGAAACTTGTGTAGTACATGCATATGTGTGGAAATTTTTCTAAGTAAAGTACAAAGTCGTATCAGAATTATATGAAAACCCCGGGAATCACAGTGTACCCGCCTAGGCGCGTCACAGAGAGCACGTCACAAGATCGACCACACGTGGGGATATAAACGACCGGCCAAGACAGATGAGTCATAGTGCGTGACGTGAGCACAATGTGCTGAGGTAGTGATTTGACGGACGTTCAAAAAGGAATTATCATCGGATACTACGCTACGGGTGGTAGCATCTCAGAAACAGAGACTTCGTAGACTGTTCGTGAGGTGCTGTAGTAAGGATGTACCAACGTTGGCACACCGAGTACCTCCCGACGGCATAACTGTGGATCCCCAAAGGACGTCGGCCCCTAAGGAGAACGTCGCCTCCATCAACTGGTAAAGGGCAATCGACGCGCACCAATGCAGTAATTGACCACGCAAATGAACACTAAGGCGCCCAGGTACGTGTGCCCGATAACAGTAGTGCGACCGTTGTTAAGCATGAGTATAGGCGCCCATGTTATCCATGGTCCATCGACAACGACGCCTGCATTTCGCATGAGACTTCCGTCAATGAGCAGTGGAAGAGTGGGAAAAGGTTGCCTTCTCCGACGAATCAAGGTTTCTACTCGACAGAAGTGACGAACGGTGGGCGGATACGGTGTCAGACGCACGAGAACCAACACCCGGATTCGCTTGTCGGTCAAGTACAAGCCGACGGTGGCAGCGTGCATGTGTGGCGGATGTATTTTCGGTGTGACTTGCGACCGCTGGTACCACTGGAAGGCTCCCTGAACGCCCTTGGCTACCTTTCCATCCTCGCTGACCACATGCATCCCTTCATATTGGACGTTTACCCTGGTGGTGATTGTGTCTACCAACAGGAGAATGCACCTTGCCATGTCGCTAAGTGGTGCGTGACTGATTCCAGGAACACGACAGCTAGCTTTGACTCCGTTCTCCCCTTGGCAGGCGCAATCGCCCGACCTCAATCCCTATAGAGTACTCACGGGACTATTTAAATCGACAGGTTCGACGTGCGGACCCACAACCACGGCATCTCCGGGACCTCCATGCTCCGCTGCAGTCCGAATGGGCACGTGTGCCTCGGGCAACCTTCCAGGGCCTCATTGCGTCAATGCCACGCCGTCTCGCCGCTGTCATCCGAGCCAAGGGTGGTTATTCCTATTATTAGGTAGGTGGTCATATTATTCTGATACGACAGTGTATGTTTAAAAGCGAGCAGCCCCAGGCAAGCTCTAAAAGCTACAGATTAGACAGTCAGCCAAAAGTGTTATTAAGATTTTGTTCCATCGTGGAAATAGTGTGACGAAAGTACGATAAATTTCGCTTCAGTTCGAAGTGCGTTGTTGTATTGTGGTGACAGACTGAGAAACGTCAGGTTAAAAAGGGGTAACCCAGGTAATTTTTACGTGTGTAAATGGTAATCAGTTCGATTCCGTTACCATGTGGCGTTACGGCATCGGTTCGATCGTTTACCAACAAAACAGAAAAACTTGTAAATCCAAAGGTATCCGTGAAGAAACACATGATTGCGATCGGCGTCACTTTCGTTCCAGCAACAGTACCTGAAGACGTTTTGTTGCATTCAGTACAATGCTGCAGCAAACAAAATGCTTTGTTCACATTGTAAAAATTATAGACTCGATGGTAAACAGTTAGCTTTTGTTACTAGAAGTGATAACTTCGAAACTGATTACATCAATGCATGTGCAGAGTATACATTATATGTATTATAATTGGGTATTAAATTTCAACTCAGCCGGGTGGGAACGGGGTTTGAGAAATACGTAGAAATCAAAGCAATTGGCGAAATAAACTGAGCACTGAAACTGTGTCACAACTTTTGCACAACTTGATCCACTTATGGCAATGTTACTATGGATCCAATCAAGATAAAAGAAAAAGTTCCTATTAAACTTTTCACCGTTCAAAATACTAATTCAAGTTAAATGTAATGTACATAATCATTAGCTGGCATACAAATTGAGATTAGTGTGATAATATCTTGTGATATTTGTACTATATTATTAAGATAGGTTTAAATTAAAATTTATTCTTCACTGCACCCCTGTTTGAAGAAAGGCAATAAATTGTTCAGGAAATGTTCAGTTCTTTCACAGCCATCGATTGCATACTGTAAAATACTTATGAGATACGAAATTAGATTGAATTGGAAAACATTACTTTCTGCCAGCGAATTTGGGATTATCAGTCAAGTTTTTAGCTAGTTTTGACTTCGAAAATCTTGAACTTGCGAATGAAGATTGTCGAACTTAACACTGCAACCGTTCACTGCAGGAAGCTTTTACTCAGACTAGAGTTACGTAAGACACCACATCCATCGTTCGTGATGAGTGCGTATGTATGTATGTGGCATCGGATACGAAGTCGTGATTGATGTAATCTTAAAGAGGGGTAGATGAATCTCATTTGTTTCGTCCTTTCATAATTCTGGTATTCCAATTTTCTTCATAATTTTGTATCTGAGATGCTGAAACGCTGCTCTCTCAGTGGTGCTTGTTATTCGTTACCTAACGGGAAGATGGTTTTATTGCTGTTTTCACAGTGATCCCTGTTCGAAATGTCAGCAGTTGTGTTTGTATAGAAAGTTGGCGCGTGCATTAAAGACTCTCCGCGAGTTTCAATCTCTCTTCCTTCCACTCTGTCTTGCTCCCTGAGCAGCAATCAATATTATGATCCTTCGTCAGGAATGATGGACGCTGGGATCGGGCTCCGCCAACCGCAACCAGATGAAATCTGGACAGCGCAAACAGATTCCTTGACATCGCATGCCCCTGAGGCCTGTAATTTCCGACCAGTCATAGGGGAGGCAGTTGAAATACCTTATTGCTTACTGCTGTGTCGAGTTCATATCGTCGAAGCCTTCGAACCACCGTTTGTTTGTTTCCCGTTCGCTTCGTATTAGCGTTCGGAACGGTGCAACTCAAGACTTCTACGGCATCCACGGATTTAAATTTCAGTGCGAAAGACTTTTGCGAAGGACGGTAATTAATCTCTGGAGGATGGTGATTAGTTGAGGCGCTGCGCTTTGTTTACACTTGGTCGTGGTAGCCTTTATGAGCTAAATATCAACTTTGCCCATTTAACTTTGAATAGAAGTAATCAACCACTTTTGTAGTCTTCTTTTTTATTTTTCAAACCAGTTTTTCGCGATTTCTAAGCTTGGTTTACAGACTGTGTTTGAACTTCTGACTGCTCTATGCTTCTCATAAATTCTAACCGATTTCAATTATTTTTACCTATAAATATTTCTTTAGCAAAACTGCATTTTAGAAACCGAAAATGATAATGACAACAACTTTATAAATTTGTTAGTGTCACTAATCAAATAAATTTGATGGCATGCCTAATAGGCTGCATCTGAAAAATTCCGGGAATGTAACACAATTTAGCAAGAGCTTTCCTTTTCGGATAGAAAAGTGTCCTAATTTTAGTAAAAATGTATTTCTTCTTGATTCCAGTTTGTCTGGATAGCAAAGTAAAACTGCAAGTATATTCTGCTTCGTGAAACCACGATGTTATCGATGAAGGCCTTATTTTTTCGTGCGTGACATAAAGTAAAAATTTCAGGCAGCTTCCTTCGTTGCACGATATCTTAATAGCTTTAAAAATCTAAAAGAGTTAAAACCGTCACAAGTCCAAAATGATTTTATTTGATTGTTAAAAAAGTAAACCAACAAAGCATGAGACCTTTCGTGCTTCCACTAAGCCTATCTTCAGGTGAATGAAACATTAGCACAAATGGGGAAGACATATAAGTATACATTTGTCAGTGTAATTGATGACGTTGTAAAATGGGCAGATTTTGCGTGCGCCGTAGACATAGGAACTAATAAGTTTGTAAATCCAATAAATCGTTGTCTGATAACAAAGAGATATTTTGATGGAAATTAAATCAAAGTTACAGTTACACCGGTCCTGTGCACAACTGAAAAGGAAGTTCCTAAATAATCATAAAAGCGAACAAGGCTTCTAACATGACATTAAAGTGATTCAGAATGACTTTCTGGTCAATTAGGGATAAATCAGTATCAGGTAGGCCTGTGTGTCCTCCATTTTTCAGCTTAAACTCTAACCTAATATGCGATTCACTGAATAAGGTAGTAAAATAACATTTAAGTTTCACTGAATGGGGTATTGGTAACACTACCCATTAAGTTAGTATTTAAATGCAGTATTTCATTATTACTCCTAAATATATGCACTGATCACTGAATCAGAAACATTTACGCAAATGTACGCAAACGTCACTTATGCAGTGTATATGCATAATGTGTGGTCACGTGAGTCACCGCGTGATCTAGGCAACTATTTAAGACTGCTGCTCGTCAGTAGTTGTCAGTAGTGTTGATCACAATGAGAAAAATAAAGGATCTTTCGGAGTTCGATAAAGTGCTTATTGTAGGTGCCCGTTGGCCTGGAACGACGATTGCTGCACGATATCTTAATAGCTTTAAAAATCTAAAAGAGTTAAAACCGTCACAAGTCCAAAATGATTTTATTTGATTGTTAAAAAAGTAAACCAACAAAGCATGAGACCTTTCGTGCTTCCACTAAGCCTATCTTCAGGTGAATGAAACATTAGCACAAATGGGGAAGACATATAAGTATACATTTGTCAGTGTAATTGATGACGTTGTAAAATGGGCAGATTTTGCGTGCGCCGTAGACATAGGAACTAATAAGTTTGTAAATCCAATAAATCGTTGTCTGATAACAAAGAGATATTTTGATGGAAATTAAATCAAAGTTACAGTTACACCGGTCCTGTGCACAACTGAAAAGGAAGTTCCTAAATAATCATAAAAGCGAACAAGGCTTCTAACATGACATTAAAGTGATTCAGAATGACTTTCTGGTCAATTAGGGATAAATCAGTATCAGGTAGGCCTGTGTGTCCTCCATTTTTCAGCTTAAACTCTAACCTAATATGCGATTCACTGAATAAGGTAGTAAAATAACATTTAAGTTTCACTGAATGGGGTATTGGTAACACTACCCATTAAGTTAGTATTTAAATGCAGTATTTCATTATTACTCCTAAATATATGCACTGATCACTGAATCAGAAACATTTACGCAAATGTACGCAAACGTCACTTATGCAGTGTATATGCATAATGTGTGGTCACGTGAGTCACCGCGTGATCTAGGCAACTATTTAAGACTGCTGCTCGTCAGTAGTTGTCAGTAGTGTTGATCACAATGAGAAAAATAAAGGATCTTTCGGAGTTCGATAAAGTGCTTATTGTAGGTGCCCGTTGGCCTGGAACGACGATTTTGAAAACAGCAAAGCTGGTTGGTTTCCCAAAAGGTGAGATACACTAAGTCTTTAACAGTTAAAAAATAACCCATATTTCTTGTCTAAGAGGCGTAACTGTTGAGCGACGGCAGTCTGTCAGGAACGAGATCACCGTCGTCTGAGAAGACTTGGACGGAGAAACAGGACTTCCTGTACGCAGGAGTTTACCAAAGCATTCAATGAAGGCTGTTCCCGACTCATAACTCAGCGAACTATGAGCAGGGAATCGAAAAGGGTCGATATTCGCAGTCGGATGCCTATACGGAAACCACTAATCTCTGCGAAGAAATGGAAAGTTCGTCTGCAAAGGTGTCAAGAACACCGTGACTGGACACTGGAACACTGGAAAAAAGTCATGAGGAGCAACGAATCGCGGTACACCTTGTTCTCTACTAAGTAGGCCGAAAGTCTGGCAGGCGTTCCATGAATCAGTAGGCTAAGCTTACTTGTAAACACAACTTCAGATTATGGAAGTGTTGGCATGGTGTGGGACCCGCTCCGTTGCTACAGAACGGGTCCCATGATATAACTGGAAAGTTGAGTGTCCTTCAAGGATTATTTTAACATTACTGCCGATCAAGTCCATCCTACAATGTCGACTTTTTATCCAGCAGGTGACGGCTTTGTCATGAATGGCAATGGCCCAAGATATGTTCAGCAGTAGTTCGGCAAGTATGAGAGCGACTTCCACCATCCCCCCTGGCCACCGCAAATCCGGTATCTGAATCCCATTGAGAATGTATGAAACACATTTAAAAGGCAGATCCCGGAGTAAAGTCCTCCTCGGGGTCAAATCCGAGACGGTTAAAGGAATCTGTCGTGAGGGCCTGGTACTCGCTGGACGAAAGCACAGTCCGACACTTTGTGAAATCTATACCAAGCCGTATACGTACTGTAATTCGGTATTGAATGAAAACTTCTGATATCCAGTGGCCGGTGTGTAGTTTTAGAATTCTGAAAAGAATTTTGAGCTGAAATGCAGCATCGTGACTTTTAAAATGGTTAGATAACCACAGAATTTAAAGACGTAGTTTCATATGCCCTGCATTTAAAACTTTATTGAGAAATTTCATTCTTCTGATTAGAGAGAAGGCCGAAATCTCTCCGCGATTCTCTGTAAACAGAAATCACAAAACTCACCTTTTTTTTTTCAAAAATACTGCCCTTACCTTTGCTACAAAGCTAATTTGCATAGCAGTCCACCTGGAAATATGAATGATTTTTTTTTAATTTTGTCAAAGAAATGCTTAATTCCCTGTGGTCAGCATAAACTTTCATTGGTTGCCTATTTTAGTGTCCTGGCGGAATAGACTGTTGGCCAAAGAGCTTTAGCACAACCTTTGCAAATTTAATCACCTAACAACTTAAATGAATAGAAGTTCAGAACACCTGCCTCCGTTAAAAATAGTGCTCCATAAAAGTAGTGCTTCAGTCTCCACAAACTAATTCGCTAGTGTAAGGTTTTCTTTCGGTAGCATTACTTCGATTAATTTACTATAGACAATAAAAATTATGAATTAATAAAAGAAGTGAGAAAAACAGTACCTTAGTGGGAATTTCACGGAATAAAATGGTGTCCGATATAATGATATCGAAAAAGAAAATATTCACTGTAAACACTTGTGTTCGTTGCAGCACAATATAAAGAATATAAATCCTGTAGCTACGACAAATTGTGGAGTTCTTAGATGTCTTCCTTTTTAAGGCGAATATCACAAAAACGAGACCTGGAATTAACCACTACTTCCGCTTTGAGGAAAGCGACAATGAAAAGACGAGAACAAGTTGTGTAACTGTTCGCTGGGTTGCACTTTAATATAATGTATTTTCAGCTTTTAAAACTTTGCACTTTATAAGCCTAGGTGCTAGAGAAAACGCATCCAGCTTCTCATGCGTGGAGCCTAGGTATCCAGGACTTATGACTTTTTATCTCTTACCTTCTCAGGAACTCATCTCTGTGCGAAGAGAGAATCAAAGGAACCTTTTCTAACTTCCATTATTACTTCACACAAACATAGAAAGAAAGTGCACCCTTTTCTGCCTTAAAATAGCTCAGAATAGATGAATACCCAAAAAATAAAAATAAAATCACTACCAACACCACTTAGCATATCTTAATAAGTAATTCAAAATTAACTACCCAGAGAAGTTTTTCAAGGTTTCTGCAGAAAAACGTCAGCCAAATTTTGTTAATGTAATTGCAAATTCGAAAAACAGATCATTTTATGTATTATAGGTTTACAGTCTCAACAAGTTATTGAATTTGCAATAAAGACTTAATTTGGTAGATAATAACCAACTGTAAACGCACTTACTTTCAATCATAGCATGCAAAATATAATTTTATAACACAGTTGTTTGCTCCTTACTGACCTTTTCAGGTGCAACTTTTATTTCTAGCTTTTTCTCTTTATTTTTAGTTGATTCGTTCTACTAATACCAAGATTATCTACACGATGCTAGCAAATAAAATGATAACCTTACATACAGCGTTGAAGTATCTAACGAAACTTGATTATTTGAATCGTAGTTAAGAACGTGAAAATTAGTGTTCATTTTTCTTTGAAAAGCAGGTTTCGTGACACTAGAGCTACTCTGAGAGTATCTTTACCCAACTGAAGGGCTTATATGAGAAAAGAAATGACTTTCATGTGGGGACCGTAAGGTAAAGAGCTTTATATATCTCCTTCGGACCTCATGAAAGAATATGTTCTGCTGTCAAGTGACGCCTTGACGGCCACCTAATTGACAGCACAAATTTGGATGCTTTCATTATGAACCACCGGTTCCCTGTTGAATTCCTTGTCAGCTAACGAAATTAGTCCTAGATTTCTTCCTTTCCTCCCACAATTTTCGTGATGCTTTTTATGGATATTAAGTACAATTCCCTTCTTCTTCGGGACTTGTAAATTCCTTTTTATTAAGCACAATTCCCTTCTTCTTCAGGACTTGTAAATTCCTTTTTATTAAGCACAATTCCCTTTTCTTCAGGACTTGTAAATTCCTTTTTACTAAGCACAATTCCCTTCTTTCAGGACATGTAAATTCTTTTTATATCAAAACTTGGAGTTCCTTACCTGGGGCATAATCAAAATGTTTAAAGTTTTCTTAGTACGGGATGTTCCCGCCACATGGAAGTCACGTGCAGTAAAACTGGAAGGTAAAAGACATCTAAAGTATTGTTGTGCTGTCTACAGTCTATTATCAAATTACTAGCAACACCTAATAGCAATCAGAGACGTGTCGTCCTCACTTACGTGCGCAATTATAACGTTGATGCGGTCACCAGAAAGTATTTATCTCACACTGATAGTTCTGTGTCTGGCGCTATTTAGCCAAACATGGCCCTTGCGCCATAAACCTCAACCAACCAACAAAGTATTCAGACGTGTACGAAGCGTAGATATCGGCAACATGGTGAATGCTCGTGATTTAAGCGACTTTGAAAGAGGCGTAACAGTGATCTCTTCGTTTCTAGCTGGGCAGGTAAAAATATCTGAGAAACGGCAAACATTCTCGGCAATGCACAAACAACTATATCAAATATGTTTGCGGTGCACGATGAAGAAAAGAAGCAGTCAGCTGTGTTCCTGTGTGCGAAAACGACTGATCAATGTTGAAGGACACTTGCGGCTGGACAGGATTGTGCATAGTAACATACGAGCTCCATCACGATATGTAGCCGTGCTATACAAATGTCATATTCAAAGGAGAATTTCAGCATATGTTTCTCCAAAATGATGCATACAGGTTAAAAATGATTTATCTCATATACAAAATTCACTGGTGTGCAAATATCAAGGACGAAGAGGAGAAATTAGCATAACAGCGGAACGACCAGGCAGAACGGAACGAAAGACCACTCAGTAGATAGACTAGGGTCCGGTACGGTAGAGCATGCGCATTTATGCAGCATGACGTAGGGGGTGTCGGAAGGGTATAAAGCACAAGGGTGGTGTACGCTCAGCAATTCGGTGTAAGCCATTACACGGTGTACATCGGTTTGAACGACGTCGAGTTGCTGCCAATGTGTGATATTGCCAACAGGCAATCCAGTAGACGACATCTGGATGACTTTACCCGAGGTCGCGTCATTGGGAAGTTGGAAGAAGGTCGAAGTGTGACTAGTGTGGCCGAGGAGTACAGGATCGCTCACAGCATCGTTTCACGAGCTTGGACAGCATTTCAAACGACAGGAACAGCTGTCCGATAGTTTAGCAGTAGTCCTCCATGAACAACCACGGCGGTGGACGACCGGTATATTGTCCTACAGGCGAGAAGAGACAGACGGCAGACCACGGGAGAAATCTCAAGGCACATGCAACAGACAACTGGACGTCCGTTATCGCGTTTTACCGTGGCCAGGAGGCTGCACAAAGGTGGTCTATTTGCACAACGACCAGTACGGTGTGTGCCATTAACGCCTGTTCATCGGAGACCGTGGTTTCTGTGGTGCCAGGAACACTGCAACTGGACACATCAGCAATGGGGTCGAGTTCTCTTTACGGATGAGAGCCGATTTAGTCTGACGAGCGATTCTGGACGTATACACATCTGGAGAGCAGGGAACACGCAATCACACCTCCAACATCATCGAAAGGGACCTGTTTGGAAGTGGCGGAGTTCTCGTTTGTGGCGGTATCATGTTTGGTAGGCGTACGGACTTCCACATCTACCAAGGAGGTTCAGTCACTGGTGTCCGCTATTGTGCCGAGGTTCTCCTGCCTCACGTGCTTCTGTTTAGAGGTGCTGTGGGTCCTGAGTTCCTCTTCATGGACGACAATGCTACACCTCATCCTACAGTGGCTGGCCCAGAGCTATTGGAGAGTGAAGATATTCAGCGTATGGATTGGCCCGCAAGGTCCCCGGACCTAAATCCAATCGAACACGTGTGGGACATTTTCGGGAGACGCTTGGCAGCACGTCACCAGCCGCCAGCAACGATTCCGCAGCTGCGATTGGCGCTACAAGACGAATGGGCCGCGATGCCTCAACAGCTCCTTGACAACCTCGTCCTCACCACGGGCAGACGTTGTAAATCCTACAACGCAGTCAGGGGTGATCATATCCCCTACTAAAGACTGGATTTTTCTTGGCAGCCGCCTGTCACATGGACGTTTCTGTCTTCTGTCCAGTTGTGCTTGAAACTACCTTTTCAATAAGTGCCTTTTCATCCTTTGAATTCCTTGTTTGGACGGTTTTGTTTACTTTTCCAATATTCTTACATCTTGGGGACCTTATGGTATGATTTGAGTCGATCTGGAGTACTTCTGCACGACGTTACATTCGTAAAACAGTGTCGTCCTTAATTTTTGCACGCCAGTGTATTTCTTCCACTGTGATAAAAATCAACTTCTCAATCAGACACCGACGAATCTTTTTCTTACTTTTTGTTTTTGCAACTGTGTGACAACATCTGTGGAATTTCTTTCTTGACTTTTTGTTACCAGTCTCAGAGTACTTGTATTTCACGAGTTTTGCCTAGAAGAGTGCGGTTCTAATTACCCACCAATAGCTGTGTAAGTGTAACACAGGGATTAGAGAAAACGGTATGCCACCAACTTGTAGGAGTTGTCGCCCTCGCTCCCCAATAATTTCACAACTCTAAACATGGCCCTCATTCTCTGTCGGCTGGAATGTATTGGATTGGAAAGAAAGCAATAGCCGATGACGAGGTTTCGGAAGTCGAAGTCCTGGCCACAGCGTACATTGGCCATTGAGATTTCGCAGCACACCGGCATGACATCAGCAGGTAAGTATCTTAATCCAGTGGCAGTTAGCAGCCAGAAGGCGAAGAGTGTAAGCGCCAGCCAAAATGGAGGTGGACAAGAAGCACATCCGCCATTGCATGCTGTATGAGTTTCGTCGCGGTAGCACCCCGCAAGTGCTGTAAGGAGCATTACTAGTGTGCATCCCAATGCCACATCACATCGTCAGTGCTGTCGTTGGTTCGAGTGGTTTCGAGAGGAAAACTTTGATCTGTCAGGCCATCTTCTGCTGTCTGTTTGATGGAATATGCGGGGTCTTATTGAGTTGCTGCTGGACACCACTATCACTGCCGATGTGTACTGCAGTCAGCTCGAAGATCTGCACGTTTCGCTTACCTTGAAACGACCAAAATTGCTGAACCACAACGACGTTCTCTTACAGCAGGATGGAGTGAGACCTCACACATCACGGGTGACCTTTTCCAAGATCAGGGATCTGGGCTGGGCGCCAGCCCATTCCCCGGACATTGTCCCCAAGCTACTACCACCTTTTTCAGTCGTTGTAGCATTTCCCGGACTGACAGAGGTTCACCAACAGGAACGATGTCGAGCACGCACTTACTCACTTCTTTGTGTAGTACAAGCCGCCACAATTATATAAGGACGGTGTCCAACAGCTGTCCAGACGATAGAAGTAGGTCGTGGCAAACGATGGCGACTACGTTTTGGACTGATTTGTACTTATATATACGGTAATTGGCACTTTTCTGTCGCCTTGCATTTGCAGACATTTCTTTCTTTCCAACCTAATCTTACTCAAGACAGAGGTGATAAAAATCATCGGAAGCATGAACTAGGCTGCCGTTTGAAAAAATCAGGGGCAATTTGTCATTATATCTTAAAAAGAAAGGTGTTAAATAAAAAAACATGCATCCTTCCATTTCTTACTCATGGATCAGAGGCTTGGAGCTTTACAAGAAAAGATATACAGGGACTGTGGACAACTCAAAGAAGTGTAGAGGGACAGGCGAATGCTTAGTATAACCATAAAGAAAGAAAAACGAACATTTGGATCTGGAAAATGACAAGAGTTTATGACATCGTGATTAAAGTAAAAACATTCAAGTGGCATTAGGCTGGACAGATAGCTAGAAAAATGACCACGGCTGAACAACTGAAATACTAGACTGGATACCAAGGGTCAGGAAAAGATCCAGAAGAAGTCTACGTGGGATACAGGCGAATGAATTTCGAAAGCAAGCAGGAGTGATACGGAAGAGAGTCACCGAAAAGAGAGATTGGCTAGCAGTGCACTGAGAAAGGTTGATAATGATGATGTCTTTTTAAATGAATGATTACTACTTTGCATTTTAAACAATTTAAATTTCTTAACGTTTTTTTCTTTAAACTTTGCAAAATTGCTAGCCAATGAAATTTGCGGGCCTAGAAAAAAACATGCTACAACCGCGAAACTCTGCAAATACCTAGAGTGTGTGCTGGTATGCAAATGATCCACGTTTGGTGCGATTGCCAATGACCGCACACCCTGTGGTGGTGCTGCAAGCACGAACCTGCAGCCTTATAAACCGGCGTGTAGTCCATGCCCCATGAAAGTAAAAAGCACCGGCGACGCAAGCAAAAGTACAGAGTGACACGAATGCCGGGTAGATGCGAGAGACGTCGATTGACGCAACTTACGAACTTTGAGAGAGGCCTAATCGTCGGGCTCAAAACCGCAGGGTGGTCGGCGCGCCGTATAGCCCGCCACGTGGATCGTTCTGACCATACCGTCCGACTGTGTTCGGAGGAGTGGACACGTGACGGCACTGCCACACGGCGGAGAGGCTCCGGACGGACCAGGAGGACTACCGTTAGAGAAGAACAACGAATCGTGCACCAGCAGGCACGAACGGATCTCACGGGGACCCTGTTCCCTATACAAGCAGATGTAGTGGCTCCTGTGTGCCCACGAACCATTTACCGACGCTTCGCGGAAACGAATCTGCGATCCCAGCGCCTCTTACGTGTGCTACCATTGACACCGGAACATCGCCGCCCCCGTGTGCAGTGGTTCCAGACTAGAGCTACGTGGAACACCACATACTGGTGACGTGTGGTGTTTAGCGATAAGTGCCGCTTCGTTTTGGGGACACATGATCATCGTGTCCGGGTGTGGAGGTCCCCGGGTCAACGGCACAATCCCAACCTCGCTCGTTATCGAGCACCACACCTCTCCCACTGCTGTCATTATGGTCTGGAGGGATATTGCCTACGATTGCCGATCAGCTCTAGTAATGGTACGTGGATAATTGACGGGCCAGAGGTATGTGGATGAGACCCTACGGCCCCCATGTTCTCCCATTCCTGGCCGGGATTACAGGTGTGCTATACCTGCAGGAACAAACCCACCCACACACGGCTGGGGTTACCAAGGCTGCCTACGTCGTGTCCGGACACTTCCATGGCCTGCTTACTCCCCGGACATGCCCTCTATCGAGCATGTGTGGAACCAGTAGAAACGCTAGCTTCTGTCGTTCTATCAGAGATTTCGAGCACACCGTCCAACCCGTGTGGGCCAGTCTGCCACAGGTCAACATAAGGTGTCTAGTCGCCTCCATGCCGGACCGTATTGCAGCATGTATCGCCGCACGAGGTGTTGCGACGCGCTGTTGATAATGACAGGACTGCGTGCCACAAGATCCTTCTGTAATTGTCCTGAAGCTCTGTTTTTGCCATCATGTGTACCACTCATCTGTATCATTACGTCCGTAGAATTTCAGTTCATTCCGATGCTTCCTTCTTAGTGCGCAAATTTCATTGTCTGTGATTGTATTTTGTCAATGTTCATTTTCCGTGTTTATTTTTTCAGATTTCATGGAATTCTGCAAAGCGATGTTCTTTATTTCGAAGAGCGTATGTCTATGATCACCATACGTAAAGTAAGTAATAGTATTTTATTTTATGTGTGTGTGTTTACGTGTGAGTGCATGATATATCGCAGTGCTGTAAAATGCATAAGTTTGAAAACAAGTGTCTGTGTCTTCGTCGCAAAAATATTCTCTTAAACATGTTTCACCAGTAACGTTAAAATGCCATCAAGCAGCATGCCAAAAGCAATAACTGCGTTAATAAAGAGTCAACAGTCAAATTAAATTAATCGCAGGAACTAAATAACATCATGCATTGCCTATTTTGAATTTTTCAGGTCATAGAATTTTTTGAAAGAGAATGAAATTTCCAAATATGTATATATGATCCAGAAACTAGCTGACAAGAGAAAAGAACTGGAACTAAAAAATAACTTTCCCAAGACAAAACAGATGTACAATGGCTTTACAAGAAATGAAGATTTATCGATTGATGGGGGAAAGCTGGGGATAACCGATACCTACATTTATCTTGGACAGCAGATATCAATCAAAGATCACATTCATAAAGAAATAAATTGGCGTATAAAACTTGGAGACCTTTTTGGGAGAAATAGTATAATTTTTAAAAACAATATGCCATTACATCTTGAAAGAAAAGTGTTTAATTAATGCATCATTCCAGTCTTACGTACGGAGCAGAGACGTGGGCCTTACATAAATAAGACATACAAAGACAGTAGACAACTAAAAGGAGCATGGACAGATGCATGCTTGGTGTAACTAGGAGAGATAAGAAGAGGAGCTCATGGACAAGAGTGGAAGACATCATGATCAGAATAAAATCCCTAAAATGGTAATGGGCTGGACATGCTGCCAGAAGAACGGATCACCGATGAACAACCGAAATTCTAGACTGGATTCCAAGGGACAGGAAAAGACCAAGAGCACGTGGGAGATGGATGGATGAAATTCGAAATCATACGGGAGTGACTTGCAGGAAACTGGCGCAAAATAGACCGTTGTAAAAGAAACTTGAGGACACCTTCATCCATTCATCTAGCAGTGGATTGATTATGGTTGATAATGATATATGTATATATATACAGTACATAAATCTTGGCCCTCTGTCTCCGGCAGCAGGAATGTACCTGGCCAAGGCAGCGTCTAGTGCGACATGAAGGCAGAAGATGCTAAGGTTTAAATATGCAATTATTAAACACTCGGCGTATAGAATGAAAATGCGAATCATGAGATGATTATGTACAAATGAGCGGAGGACCGGACTAGGCTGCCATTTGATGCTGACTTTGGCTACTTGCAATGGACACTCTCTATCTTCTGATTCAAAACTTCTTGAATTGGAAGAAGAACTACAAAGGATCAAGTGGGACATCATCGGGCTAAGTAAGGTAAGGAGAAAAGGAGAAGATCTCATTGAACTGAAAAGTAGACATCTCTCCTACTATCGTGGGACAGATACTGGCAGAACTAGTGGTGTTGGATTTATAATAAACAAGAAACTGAAGGATAAAGTTGTAGAAGTTGAAAGTTCCTCTGACAGAGCTGCATGACTCGTTATCCAACTCTCGAGAAGATACCAGGCTCAGATTATTCAAACTTATGCAACCACCACACGTCATCCAGAAGAAGAGATTGAAGAATTTTATGAGGAAATTCGTCATCTAAATAATAAAGGGAAGCAGCACTTGAATATCATTATAGGAGATTTCCATGCGAAAATAGGGCAATGGCAACAGAATGAAACTTCAGTAGGTAAATTCGGTCACGGCAACAGAAACCAGCGTGGAAATACTCTCGTAGAGTTTGCAGAGGCAGAAGGGTTTTTCATCTTGAACTCCTTTTTCAAGAAAAAGCCACACAGGAAATGTACATGGAGACATCCAAATGGGACGACAAATGAAATTGATTTTATTATGTGTAACAAAAAATTCGTCATAGAAGACTGCAGTGTGCTAAACAAGTTCAACACAGGTAGTGACCACAGAATGGTAAGATGTAAGATGCGCCTCAGTGCTACACTTGAGCGTGGCAAGCTCATTAAACAAAGTGTATTGACATGACCAACCTTAAAAAACATCATAATACGTTCAAATTGAAACTGAGGAACAGATTCTCTGCTCTAGGAGGTCTAACATCGGAGGAAGTGGACATCTCTGAGGTTAACAAAAAAGTAACCAAGGCTCTTATGGAAACAGCAACATAATTAGCTGGGTCTAAGAACAAGTTGCATGTGAACAAATTATCAGGAAAAAGAAAACTTCTGATGCAAAAAAGAAGAGAGATGAGGATAACCAAAGGAGATGTGACTTCCAAAGTGGAATATATAGAGCTATGCAAGACGGTACGAAAAGGTATCACTGAAGACGTAAGGAAATTCAATTGTGAACTAGTGAGGAAAGCAATTGAAAACAACTAAAACCAGAAAGAAGCAAAGGGTCATCTGAATAAGGAAGGAAAACAGATTATGGCTCTAAGAAAAGAAGATGGTTCTGTAACAATTCTGTAACAAGAAATAGAGGTGAAATTTTGGCAAGAGTGAAAGATTTCTATTCAAACCTATATGAAAGGGATGATACATGTACTCCAGACATTACGAAAAGTACCAGAGTTCTTCCACTCCTCCCAGCTGAAGTTACGCATGCAATCAAGAACATGAAATGGGTAAAAGCTCCAGGAGAAGATAGAATTACCGTAGACATCATACAAGAAGCAAGTGGAGAAATTAAAACAGTACTCGTCCAAGTTTTCACTCAATGCATTAATGAAGGGAAGATTCCCGAGGATTGGAACAATGTTACAATGATCCTGCCACATAAAAGGTGACATTGAGGATCTCAGGAACTACAGACCTATCAGCCTCCTTCACTAAAGTTATTTCACACCGCTTGAAGGTGACAATGGACATGTCTCAATCTAGGAAACAAGCTGTATTCAGGAGTGTCTACAGCACAATAGATCATATCCACGTACTGAGAGAACTAATTGAAAAAGCGAGGGAATGTGAACTTTCATTATACATGACTTTTATCGATTATGAAAAGGCCTTTGATTCTGTGAAACAATCAGCAGTTACAACGGCTTTGAAATCCTGCGGTATTGAAGATGAATAATTAATATTTTACTCATAACATCTATGAAAATGTAAGTACAAAGATAAGGCTATTTGAGAATACCGCACACATAAATATTGGAAAGAGAGTGAGACAGGGGGACACTATATCACCCAAAATATTTAATGCCACATTGGAAAATGTCTTTCAATCACTGAACTGGGAAAACAAAGGGATAAAGATTAATAGAGATTATCTAACTCATCTTCGTTTTGCTGATGACGTAATCATTTTTGCAACTACCCCGTCAGAGCTGCAGAGTATGATCCAGGAACTTGCTGACAAGAGTAAAGAAGTGGAATTAAAAATGAACTTTCAGAAGACAAAAGTGATGTTCAATGCTTTTACAAGAAATGAAGATTTATCGATTGATGGAGAAAAGCTGGAGATAACAGACACGTACGTTTATCTTGGACAGCAGATATCAAGTGAGAGTCACATTGATAAAGAAATTAATCGACGTATAAAACTTGTCTGGATAGCTTTTGGAAGAAACAGTATAATTTTCAAGAGCAATATGCCATTATTTATTAAAAGAAAAGTGTTTGATCAATGCATCCTTCCAGTGCTTACATATGGTGCAGAGACGTGGACCTTAGCTAAAAGAGACATACAAAGGCTGCAGACAACTCAAAGCAGCATGGAGAGGTGCATGCTTGGTGTAACCAGGAGAGATAAGAAGAGGAACTCGTGGATCAGAAAAATGACAAGAGTGGAAGACATCATGATCAGAGAAAAATCCCTGAAATGGCAATGGGCTGGACATATTTCCAGTAGGACAGACCATTGATGGAGAACTGAAGTTTTAGACTGGATTCCAAGGGAGAGGGAAAAACCCAGAAGAAGACCACATGGGAGATGGGTGGATTAAATTCGAAAGTATTCGGGAGTAACATGGAGGAGACTGGCACAAGACAGACCGTTGTGGAAGAAAGTTGGGGAGACCTTCCTTCAGCAGTGGATTGATAATGGTTGACAACGATTATTATTATGATGATGATGATATATATATCATCATCATCATCATTGTCAACCATTATCAATCCACTGCTGGACGAAGGTCTCCCCAAGTGTCCTCCACAACGGTCTGTCTTGTGCCAGTCTCCTCCATGTCACTCCCGCATTTTTTTCGAATTTCATCTACCCATCTTCCATGTGGTCTACTTCTGGGTCTTTTCCTGTCCCTTGGAATCCAATCTAAAATTTCGGCTGTTCATCGATGGTCTGTTCTTCTGGCAGTATGTCCAGCCCATTGCCATTTCAGGGATTTAACTCTGATCATGATGTCTTCCACTCTTGTCATTTTTCGGATCCACGTGTTCCTCTTCTTATCTCTCCTGGTTACACCAAGCATGCACCTCTCCATGCTGCTTTGAGTTGTCTGCAGCCTTTGTATGTCTCTTTAGCTAAGGTCCACGTCTCTGCACCATATGTGAGCACTGGAAGGATGCATTGATCAAACACTTTTATTTTAAGACATAATGGCATATTGCTCTTGAAAATTATGCTGTTTCTTCCAAAAGCTCTCCAGGCAAGTTTTGTACGCCGATTTATTTCTTCACCAATGTGACCCTCACTTGATATCTGCTGTCCAAGATAAATGTACGTGTCTGTTATCTCCAGCTTTTCTCCATCAATCGATAAATCTTCATTTCTTGTAAAAGCATTGAACATCACTTTTGTCTTCTGAAAGTTCATTTTTAATCCCACTTCTTTACTCTTGTCAGCAAGTTCCTGGATCATACTCTGTAGCTCTGATGGGGTAGTTGCAAAAATGACTATGTCATCAGCAAAACGAAGGTGGGTTAGATAATCTCCATTAATCTTTATGCCTTTGTTTTCCCAGTTCAGTGATTGAAAGACATTTTCCAATGTGGCATTAAAGAGCTTCGGAGATATGGTGTCACCTTGTCTCACTCCTTTTCCAATTTTTATGTGTCTTGTATTTTCAAATAGCAGAATCTTTGCACTTGCATTTTCATAGATGTTATTAATAATATTAATGTATGCATCTTCAATACCTCAGGTTTTCAGAGCCATTGCAACTGCTGATGGTTTCACCGAATCAAAGGCTTTTTCATAATCGATAAAAGCCATGCACAATGGAAGTTCATATTCCCTCGCTCTTTCAATTAGTTCTCTCAGTACGTGGATATGATCTATTGTGCTGTAGCCACTCCTGAATCCAGCTTGTTCTCTCGGTTGAGCCATGTCCAGTGTTACCTTCAAGCGGTGTGAAAGAACTTTAGTGAAGATTTTATAAAACCACTGATAGGAGGCTGATAGGTCTGTAGTTCCTGAGATCCTCAATGTCACCTTTTTTATGTAGCAAGATCATTGTAGCGTTGTTCCAATCCTCAGGAATTTTCCCTTCATTAAGGCATCGAGTGAAAATTTGGGCAAGTACTGTTTCGATTTCTCCACTTGCTTCTTGTATGATGTCTACAGTAATTCCATCTTCTCCTGGAGCGTTTCCCCGCTTCATGTTCTTGATTGCATGTGCAACTTCTGCTGGAAGAACTGGAAGGACTCTGGTACCTTTCATGATGCCTGGAGTACATGTATCATCCCTTTCATATAATTTGGAGTAGAAATCTTTCACTCTTGTCAAAATGTCGCCTCTATTTCTTGTTACAGAACCATCTTCTTTTCTCAGTGCCATAATCTCTCTCTATATATATATACACTGGCTTGCAAACATTAAGAACGAGGCGGTTTTTCGAATGTAACGTCGTGCAGAAGTGCTCTACATCGACTCAAATCATAACATAAGATTCCCAAGATGTAAGAATATGGGACAAGTGAGCAAAACCGTCCAAACAAGGAGTCCTAACGATACAAAGGCACTTTATTGAAAAGGTATCTTCGAGCACAACTGGACGGAAGACAGAAACGTCCATGTGGCAAGCGGCTGCCAACAAAAATTCAGTCTTTAGTAGGGGATATGATCACCCCTGGCAGTGTTGCAAGATTTACAACGTCTGTTCATATTAAATGTGAGGTTGTCAAGGAGCTGATGACGCATCGCGGCCCATTCCTCTGGTAGCGCCAATCGCAGCTGCGGAATCGTTGCTGGCGGCTGGTGACGTGCTGCCAAGCGTCTCCCGAGAAGGTTCCACACGTGTTCGATTCGATTTAGGTCCGGGGACCTTGCGGGCCAATCCATGAGTTGAATATCTTCACTCTCCAACAGCTCTGCGACAGCCACTGTACGATGAGGTGTAGCGTTGCCATCCATGAAGAGGAACTCAGGACCCACAGCATCTCTAAACAGACGCACGTGAGGCAGGATAACCTCGGTACAATAGCGGACACCAGTGACTGAACCTCCTTGAAAGATGTGGAGGTCAGTACGGCTACCAAGCATGATACCGCCCCAAACGAAAACTCCGCCACCTCCAAACCAGTCCTTTTCGATGATATTGGAGGTGTGATTGCGTGTTTCTTGCTCTCTCCAGATGTGTATACGTCCAGAAACGCTCGTCAGCTTAAATCGGCTCTCATCCATAAAGAGAACTCCACCCCATTGCTGATGTGAACAGTTCTTGTGTTCCTGGTACCACAGAAACCGCCTTCTCCGATGAGAAGGCGTTAATGGCGCACGCCGTACTGGTCGTCGTGCAAATAGACCACCTTTGTTCAGCCTCCTGGCCACGGTAAAACGCGATAACGGACGTCCAGTTGTCTGTTGCATGTGCCTTGAGATTTCTACCGCTGTCTGCTGTCGGTCTCTTCTTACCTGTAGGACAAGATACCGGTCGTCCGCCGCCGTGGTTGATCGTGGACGACCACTGCTAAACTATCGGACAGCTGTCCCTGTCGTTTGAAATGCTGTCCAAGCTCGTGAAACGATGCTGTGAGCGATCCGGAACTCCTCGGCCGCACTAGTCACACTTCGACCTTCTTCCAACTTCCCAATGACGCGACTTCGGGTAAAGTCATCCAGATGTCGTCTACTGGATTGCCTGTTAGCCATATCACACGGTGGCAGCAACTCGACGTCGTTCAAACCGATGTACACCGTGCAATAGCTTTCACCGAATTGCTGAGAGTACACAGTCCGTGTGCTTTATACCCTTTAGACCCCCCCCCTCCTGTCATGCTGCATATATGCGCATTCCCCAACGTATCGGACCCTAGTCTATCTCCTGAGTGGTCTTTCGGTCCGTTCTGCCTGCTCGTTCCGCTGTTATGCTAATTTCTCCTCTTCGTCTTTAATTTTTGCACACCAGTGTACATGTATATAACATCATTGTCAACCGTTATCAATCCACTGCCTATCTTGCACTCGTCTATATATATTGACAAAAGTGACCGGACAGCTAGAAGAGAAACACAACATAGAATATATTGACATACATTAGTACGGTGTTGGGTCACCTTTGGCCTTAATGAATGCACTGACCATTCGAGACATGTTTTTGACAAGGTTTTGGAACACAGAGATAGGTATGTGCTTTCGTTCAGTACAGAATGCCGATAACTGTTGCTTAGTAGTAGGCGTTGGTTCCAAATTTCTTATGCGGGGCTCTAATTCATCCCATAGGTGCTCTAGGTGATTAAGATCAGGGCTCTGTGCCTGTCAGTCCACGCACGATATGAAATTATCGACAAACCACGCCATAACAGTCCTTGCTTTATGGCTCGGTGCATTATCCTGCTGGTACCAACAAGGCTGGGTTTCATAGTATTGCCACAGAGTTGGTAGGGTATAATTGTCCAGAATATCGAAGTAGACGTGCTGGTTAACAAGAGTGTCCACGATAATCAACAGCCGGGACCATACCACGAACGTCTCCCACACGAGTACACTGCAATCTACAAACTTGACTGTAGGAACAGTACACTGTGGTAAATAGCGTTTCCCCGGCTGCCGCCATACCCACACATGACCATCAGACTGATGGATCTTGTATCTGGATTCATCAGTCCATAGGACCTGTTTCCATTTATCAACGGTTCACGATAAATGTTCTTTACACCATGCTAAACGACGAGTAGCATTCCGAGTGGAGATGAAAGGCTTATGAGCAGCCTCACGACAACGGTAACTCATGGAATGAAGTACTCTGCGAATGGTACTTGTACATACCGAGGTTTCAGCATTTTTACTCATCTGTGCACTGCGGTCTTGAGCAGTACTCCGTCGATTGGCTGTAACGACTATCCTGAGGCTTCGACGTCCTCCATCACTGATTTTCTTTGATGTGCCGGTATGTTTTGCTACTTCAGGCACGCCTGTAATTTCCACGTATTCAGTACATCCAAAACAGTTGACTTTGGTGTGTTTAGACGCCTCTCGGTTTCTCTCATGGACAACCCACTAATATAACACCCAACAATCTTTCCTTTCTGAAAGTCAGTTCTCTCCTGCCGCGACATTTTCACTCAACCTCACATTGCGATATGATCGCGGTCAGCTCGGTCAGCTGCAGGCTTTGCTTTTATAACGTATGCAGGTGCACCGCGCATCTTAACAACGCATTGGATCCATTCATTTGCTTTTGAAGGGGTGTCCGGTTACTTTTGTCAATATAGTGTATATATATATATATATATATATATATATATATAGGGATGTAAGGTCAGGTGATGCGTAACATCACAGCCTCTCCTTGACAAATGTCAACCCCGCCTTCTCGTGGTGCATCCTGTTCCCACTAAAGGGGCTCTGACGACCGCAAATAGCGGTATAACTATACCATCGGGATCAGAGGAAATGCTATCCCACACTCACCAACCCGCTTGGCCAGCGTGGTGAGTTATGGCCAAACACCTCCAAAATGACTCTACAACTTAAATCTTGGCCCTCAGTCTCCGGCAGCTGGAATGTACCTGGCCAAGGCAGCGGCCAGTGCGACATGAAGGCAGAGGGTGCTAAGAATCCCCGGAAGGACCGGACTAGGCTGCCATTTGATGCTGACCTTGGCTACCTACAACGGACGCTCCCTATCTTCTGATTCAAGGCTTCTTGAATTGGAAGAGGAACTACAAAGGATCAAGTGGGACATCGTCGGGCTAAGTGAGGTAAGGAGAAAAGGAGAAGATCTCATTGAACTGAAAAGTGGACATCTCTTCTATTATCGTGGGACAGATACTGGCAGAACTAGTGGTGTTGGATTTATAATAAACAAGAAACTGAAGGATAAAGAGGTAGAAGTTGAAAGTTCCTCTGACAGAGCTGCACGACTCGTTATCCAACTATCGAGAAGATACCAGGCTTAGATTATTCAAACTTATGCACCCACCACAAGTCATCCTGAAGAAGAAATTGAAGAATTTTATGAGGAAATTCGTCATCTAAATAATAAAGGTAAGCAGCACTTGAAGATAATTATGGGAGATTTCAATGCAAAAATAGGGCACCGGCAACAGAATGAAACTTCAGTAGGTAAATTCGGTCACGGCAACAGAAACCAGCGTGGAAATACTCTCGTTGAGTTTGCAGAGGCAGAAGGATTTTTCATCTTGAATTCCTTTTTCAAGAAAAAGCCACACAGGAAATGGACATGGAGACATCCAATTGGGACGACAAGTGAAATTGATTTTATTATGTGTAACAAAAAATTCGTCATCGAAGACTGCAGTGTGCTGAACAAGTTCAACACAGGTAGTGACCATAGATTGGTGAGATGTAAGATGCACCTCAACACTAAACTGGAACGTAGCAAGCTCATAAGACAAACAGAATGTATTGACATAACCAACCTTAAAAAACACCATAATACTTTCAAGTTGGAACTGAAGAACAGATTCTCTGCTTTAGAAGGCCTAACATCGGAAGAAGTGGATATTTCGGAAGTTAACAGAAAAGTAACCAAAGCTCTTATGGAAACAGCAACAAAATTAGCTGGGTCTAAGAACAAGTTGCATGTAAACAAATTATCAGGAAAAACCAAAATGTTGATGCAAAAAGAAGAGAGATGAGGACAACTAAAGAAGATGTGACTTCCAAAGTGGAATATATAGAGCTATGCAAGACAGCACGAAAAAGTATCACTGAAGACGTAAGGAAATTCAACTGTGAGCTAGTGAGGAAAGCAATTGAAAACAACCAAAGCCTAAAGATAGCAAAGGGACATCTCAGTAAGGGAAGAAAACAGATTATGGCTCTGAGAAATGAAGATGGTTCTATAACAAGAAATAGAGGCGAAATTTTGACAAGAGTGAAAGATTCCTACTCCAAATTATATGAAAGGGATGATACATGTACTCCAGACATCATGAAAGGTACCAGAGTTCTTCCAGTCCTCCCAGCAGAAGTTGCTCATGCAATCAAGAACATGAAGCGGGGGAAAGCTCCAGGAGAAGATCGAATTACTATAGACATCATACAAGAAGCAAGTGGAGAAATTGAAACAGTACTCGCCCAAATTTTCACTCGATGCCTTAATGAAGGGAAGATTCCTGAGGATTGGAACAATGCTACAATGATCCTGCTACATAAAAAAGGTGACATTGAGGATCTCAGGAACTACAGGCCTATCAGCCTCCTATCAGTGGTTTATAAAATCTTCACTAAAGTTCTTTCACACCGCTTGAAGGTAACACTGGACATGGCTCAACCGAGAGAACAAGCTGGATTCATTAGTGGCTACAGCACAATAGATCATATCCATGTACTGAGAGAACTAATTGAAAGAGCGAGGGAATATGAACTTTCATTGTGCATGGCTTTTATCGATTATGAAAAAGCCTTTGATTCGGTGAAACCATCAGCAGTTACCACGGCTCTGAAATCCTGCGGTATTGAAGATGCATACATTAATATTATTAATAACATCTATGAAAATGCAAGTGCAATGATTCGGCTGTTTGAAAATATAACACACATAAAAATTGGAAAGGAAGTGAGACAAGGTGACACCATATCTCCGAAGCTCTTTAATGCCACATTGGAAAATGTCTTTCAATCACTGAACTGGGAAAACAAAGGGATAAAGATTAATGGAGATTATCTAACCCACCTTCGTTTTGCTGATGACGTAGTCATTTTTGCAACTACCCCATCAGAGCTGCAGAGTATGATCCAGGAACTTGCTGACAAGAGTAAAGAAGTGGGATTAAAAATGAACTTTCAGAAGACAAAAGTGATGTTCAATGCTTTTACAAGAAATGAAGATTTATCGATTGATGGAGAACAACTGGAGATAACAGATACGTATGTTTATCTTGGACAGCAGATATCAAGTGAGGGTCACATTGATGAAGAAATTAATCGGCGTACAAAACTTGCCTGGAGAGCTTTTGGAAGAAACAGCATAATTTTCAAGAGCAATATGCCATTATGTCTTAAAAGGAAAGTGTTTGATCAATGCATCCTTCCAGTGCTTACGTATGGTGCAGAGACGTGGACCTTAACTAAAAGAGACATACAAAGGCTGCAGACAACTCAAAGAAGCATGGAGAGGTGCATGCTTGGTATAACCAGGAGAGATAAGAAGAGGAACTCGTGGATCCGAAAAATGACGAGAGTGGAAGACATCATGATCAGAGTTAAATCCCTGAAATGGCAATGGGCTGGACATACTGCCAGAAGGACAGACCATAGATGGACAGCCGAAATTTTAGATTGGATTCCAAGGGACAGGAAAAGACCCAGAAAAAGACCACATGGGAGATGGGTGGATGAAATTCGTAAATATGCGGGAGTGACATGGAGGAGACTGGCACAAGACACACCGTTGTGGAGGAAACTTGGGGAGACCTTCGTCCAGCAGTGGATTGATAATGGTTGGCAATGATGATGATGATGATGATATATATATATATATAGGGATGTAAGGTCAGGTGATGCGTAACATCACAGCCTCTCCTTGACGAATGTCAACCCCGCCTTCTCGTGGTACATCCTGTTCCCATTAAAGGGGCTATGACGACCGCCAATAGCGGTATAACTATACCATCCGGATTAGAGGAAATGCTATCCCACACTCACCAACCCGCTTGGCCAGCGTGGTGAGTTATGGCCAAACCCCCCAAAATGACTCCACAACTTAAATCTTGGCCCTCAGTCTCCGGCAGCTGGAATGTACCTGGCCAAGGCAGCGGCCAGTGCGACATGAAGGCAGAGGGTGCTAAGAATCCCCGGAGGACCGGACTAGGCTGCCATCTGATGCTGACCTTGGCTACGTATAACGGACGCTCCCTATCTTCTGATTCAAGGCTTCTTGAATTGGAAGAGGAACTACAAAGATCAAGTGGGACATCGTCGGGCTAAGTGAGGTAAGGAGAAAAGGAGAAGATCTCATTGAACTGAAAAGTGGACATCTCTTCTACTATCGTGGGACAGATACTGGCAGAACTAGTGGTGTTGGATTTATAATAAACAAGAAACTGAAGGATAAAGTTGTAGAAGTTGAAAGTTCCTCTGACAGAGCTGCACGACTCGTTATCCAACTCTCGAGAAGATACCAGGCTCAGATTATTCAAACTTATGCACCCACCACACGTCATGCTGAAGAAGAAATTGAATAATTTTATGAGGAAATCCGTGATCTAAATAATAAAGGGAAGCAGCACTTGAAGATAATTATGGGAGATTTCAATGCAAAAATAGGGCAATGGCAACAGAATGAAACTTCAGTAGGTAAATTCGGTCACGGCAACAGAAACTAGCGTAGAAATACTCTCGTAGAGTTTGCAGAGGCAGAAGGGTTTTTCAACTTGAACTCCTTTTTCAAGAAAACGCCACACAGGAAATGGACATGGAGACATCCAAATGGGACGACAAGTGAAATTGATTTTATTATGTCTAACAAAAGATTCGTCATAGAAGACTACAGTGTGCTAAACAAGTTCAACACAGGCAGTGACCATAGATTGGTGAGATATAAGATGCACCTCAACACTAAACTCGAACGTAGCAAGCTCATAAGACAAACAAAATGTATTGACATAACCAACCTTAAAAAACACCATAATACCTTCAAATTGGAACTGAAGAGCAGATTCTCTGCTTTAGAAGGCCTAACATCGGAAGAAGTGGATATTTCTGAAGTTAACAAAAAAGTAACCAAAGCTCTAATGGAAACAGCAACAAAATTAGCTGGGTCTAAGAACAAATTGCATGTGAACAAATTATCAGGTAACTAAAATGTTGATGCAAAAAAGAAGAGAGATGAGGACAACTAAAGAAGATGTGTCTTCCAAAGTGGAATATATAGAGCTATGCAAGACAGTACGAAAAAGTATCACTGAAGACGTAAGGAAATTCAACTGTGAACTAGTAAGGAAAGCAATTGAAAACAACCAAAGCCTAAAGATGGCAAAGGGACATCTCAGTAAGGGAAAAAACAGATTATGGCACTGAGAAAAGAAGATGGTTCTGTAACAAGAAATAGAGGCGAAATTTTGACAAGAGTGAAAGATTTCTACTCCAAATTATATGAAAGGGATTATACATGTACTCCAGGCATCATGAAAGGTACCAGAGTGCTTCCAGTCCTTCCAGCAGAAGTTGCACATGCAATCAAGAACATGAAGCGGGGAAAAGCTCCAGGAGAAGATGGAATTACTGTAGACATCATACAAGAAGCAAGTGGAGAAATCGAAACAGTACTCGCCCAAATTTTCACTCCATGCCTTAATGAAGGGAAAATTCCTGAGGATTGGAACAACGCTACAATGATCTTGCTACATAAAAAAGGTGACATTGAGGATCTCAGGAACTACAGACCTATCAGCCTCCTATCAGTGGTTTATAAAATCTTCACTAAAGTTCTTTCACACCGCTTGAAGGTAACACTGGACATGGCTCAACCGAGAGAACAAGCTGGATTCAGGAGTGGCTACAGCACAATAGATCATATCCATGTACTGAGAGAACTAATTGAAAGAGCGAGGGAATATGAACTTCCATTGTGCATGGCTTTTATCGATTATGAAAAAGCCTTTGATTCGGTGAAACCATCAGCAATTGCAATGGCTCTGAAATCCTGCGGTATTGAAGATGCATACATTAATATTATTAATAACATCTATGAAAATGCAAGTGCAAAGATTCTGCTATTTGAAAATACAACACACATAAAAATTGGAAAAGGAGTGAGACAAGGTGACACCATATCTCCGAAGCTCTTTAATGCCACATTGGAAAATGTCTTTCAATCACTGAACTGGGAAAACAAAGGGATAAAGATTAATGGAGATTATCTAACCCACCTTCGTTTTGCTGATGACATAGTCATTTTTGCAACTACCCCATCACAGCTACAGAGTATGATGCAGGAACTTGCTGACAAGAGTAAAGAAGTGGGATTAAAAATGAACTTTCAGAAGACAAAAGTGATGTTCAATGCTTTTACAAGAAATGAAGATTTATCGATTGATGGAGAAAAGCTGGAGATAACAGACACGTACATTTATCTTGGACAGCAGATATCAAGTGAGGGTCACATTGGTGAAGAAATTAATCGGCGTACAAAACTTGCCTGGAGAGCTTTTGGAAGAAACAGCATAATTTTCAAGAGCAATATGCCATTATGTCTTAAAAGAAAAGTGTTTGATCAATGCATCCTTCCAGTGCTTACGTATGGTGCAGAGACGTGGACCTTAGCTAAAAGAGACATACAAAGGCTGCAGACAACCCAAAGCAGCATGGAGAGGTGCATGCTTGGTGTAACCAGGAGAGATAAGAAGAGGAACACGTGGATCCGAAAAATGACAAGAGTGGAAGACATCATGATCAGAGTTAAATCCCTGAAATGGCAATGGGCTGGACATACTGCCAGAAGAACAGACCATCGATGGACAGCCGAAATTTTAAATTGAATTCCAAGGGACAGGAAAAGACCCAGAAGAAGACCACATGGAAGATGGGTGGATGAAATTCGAAAGTATGCTGGAGTGACATGGAGGAGACTGGCACAAGACAGACCGTTGTGGAGGAAACTTGGGGAGACCTTCGTCCAGCAGTGGATTGATAATGGTTGACAATGATGATGATGATGATGAATATATATATGTATATATATTTGTATACACTGAGTGGCCACTTTATTATGACCACCAGAAAGTGGCCGCTATAGGGCGAGGCTGTTATAAAAAGGGAAAGCTTAGTCCTTGCGACAATAGTAGAAGTGATTTTTGTGTTACGAGATGGGTAAAAAATGCGATTTGACGGACTTTCAGCGTGGGATGATTGTAGGAGCTCGGAGCCATGGCGCGAGTATCACCGAAACCGCCGCATTCGTGAAATGTTCCAGAGCAGCTGCTGTTAAAGTGTTTAAAGACTGGACGATCAGCCAAAAAACTGAGTCTCTACGTGCGACGTGTGGTCGTCATCGACTAGTGACTACACGGGCGGTACGAAGAGTGTCCAATCTGGTAACAGACAACAGAAGGGCAACAGTGCAGCAAATTACAGACCATCTTAATCAAGGATACCCTCAAATGATCTCTGCAAGCACTTTTCGCCATACACTGCATTGGATGGGATATGGCAGCCGAAGGCCTGTTCGAACACCTTTGCTGTCTGCAGTTAACAAGAGAAAACGTCTGCAGTTCGCACAGAAACACAAGGATTGGACAGTCGATAATTGGAAACAAATTATGTCGTCCGATGAATCACGTTTTCAGTTGCACCATGCCGATGGTCCAGTGAGAATTTGGCGGAAACAGCACGAAAGCATGGATCCCAAATGCATTGCTACAACCCTTCAAGCTGGTGGAGGCAACGTTATGCTTTGGGGAATGTTTTCCTGGCATGCTTTGGGCCCTTTAATTCGTGTTAATAAACGTCTGGCTGGCATATCATACCTAAACATCGTTGCGGACCAAGTGCATCCTGTCATGTGGATGGTTTATCCCAATGGCGATGGCTACTTTCAACAAACTAATGCGTCCTACCATAGTGCTCGTAATTGTATAGGATTGGTTTCAGGAACATGCCGGTGAGTTTGCTGTGCTTAGGTGACCCCCACAATCTCCAGATCTCAACCCCATTGAGAATTTGTGGGATGAAGTTGAAAGAGCCATCAGACAGCTGTGTCCACAACCCTGCAATCTCACACTCCTGTAAAGTGCTATTCAACTAGCATGGCCTCCGATTCCACAAACCACCTATCAACATCTCGTGGAGTACATGCCACGAAGAATCGACGCAGTATTAAAGGTGAAAGTTGGCCCAACGAAGTACGGAGGGGTAGTCATAATAAAGTGGCCACTCAGTGTACTTGGTATGAGTCAAAAATATTTTTGCTTCAGTCTCTTCTTAATAGAATGTGAGTTCTGAATTTTCATAACTGCTGCGTTGCGCGTTTTGATCTTCAGGTTTTTTTGCAACTTTCGGTTTAAATTCTCGAGTTTTTTCTTGTTTTCGGCTCTGCTCTTAAGTATATATATATATATTGAGGCCTTTGCAGAATGGAAGTTTAATGCTATCCGTAGCTTCTCTGGAAAGTTGGCTGGTCTTGATTTATGTTTTGACAGCAATCTATATTTCTCTAGTGATCCTCAAAAGTCTCTCTCTAAACTACAAGATCAATATATTTTTACAACAACTGACAAAGCTAGCAATAATTTTGCAATTATCTGTAAGAAATTCTATTTTGAATTGTTAAATCAAGAACTTAATAATTGAGTAACCTACGAGCCAGTAAGTTATTGTACCAAACAGCTTGAAAATCGTTTTAAGGCCTTCTTCAAGAAGCTTAAAATTCCATCTTTTAGGAGATATGAACCTGAGTTTCCCCTTCTTTTTGCAACTGTTAAGTTTTATAAAGATCCGGTAAAATTTAGGTTCATAGCCAGTGGAGATAGGAGTCATAAAAAAATAGATCAGGCTTTCGAAGCACTCTTGCAGAGGGTTTTGGAACTTAGTAGTAACTGTACTAATCTGCAGTACAGAGATTTTTGGATTATAAATAATAATTCCGAAGTGATTTCCACTATTCTCAGCTTAAAACCCATATATATTAATAGTTATGATTTCGAGAACCTATATACTAATCTGCCTCTTTCAGATATCATTTCCACTCTTAAAGAATTGCATGTAGAATTTAAACTTAATCAATTTGTTAATGTAAATGCTTGGAACTCTTATCTTAACTGTTGCATAAATAATAACCATATTGTATATAATAATACTCTCTATAAGCAAATTAACGGAATCACAATGGGATGTTCTCACTCAACTAGCGTTTGTAACCTCTTCTTGTTCTTTAAAGAATATAAGTTTATTAAAAATAGGTTTTTGAACTCAGATAACTACTTATACACTTATAGGTATATTGACGATTTGCTTTGTGTAAATAATTCTGAAATTATAGAAAGTGATTTTGCAAATATCTACCCCAGCTCTCTTAAATTGTGTAAAACAAACCAAAATAACCAAGAACTTGATTTCTTAGACTTAAGCATTAAGCTTAACAGAGGTAACCTGCCCATCAGCCTTTTTGATAAAAAAGTAAATTTTCCTTTCAAAGTAATAAAATATTTGCTCTGGTACAATAACATCTCAACCAAAGTAATTGAAAATGTACTTATTTCACAGGTACTTAGAATTTCCAGAATTTGCAGCAACAATTTGGATTTCAATAACCACATAAGTATCCTATTAAATAGTTTTCTAGATAACAAGATTCCAGCTCTTTTTATTAAAAGAGTATTAAGAAAAATCGTTCTGAATAATAGAGATAGGTTAGCAGATCTGTTTTAATTTCTTCACAGTTAATAAAATGATTCTGGCCAGTGAAAGCCTTCTTGGAAGTTGGTCTGGAGGATGCATGTTAACTAACAATAGGAACCTTTAGTGCTATGGACAGGACAGTCCTATTAAAAATAAAAATAATAAAAATAAAAATCACAAAAAAAGTTTATAATTTGATTAAAAAATTAAATAAAAAAATATATAAAAAGCAAACTAGATATTCTATCTCTAAAATAGCAAACATAAAAATGGTAAAACTTTACTGGTTGTGTCTAGAAATACACTAAGGTATTTAAATACAGGTAAAAATTATTAAATACACATCAGGTATATTTGATAATATTTTTCGTGTATTCTGGAGAGTTATTCTACTCTTACTGGACAAGCAGGTCTTCATTCTAAGTTTTGTAATTTTGCTTTTAGGATTTTCGAGTGCAGTGTAATTTTATGCGGGACAGTCATAGGAACTTTCCCATCCTCCTTGGCTGATGCTGTTGGTCGGCCATTTTATGTCAATGGGGTTTGAGGAAGCAGCATTGTGAGTTAGCTCTTGCCTTTGTTCTTGTGCAGGTGTTTTCTCTTGTTTTAATTGTGTTCGTTATATGCTGAAAATATATTATTTTTCTTTCTTGGCATTGGTGCAAATTTTTTTCTAACTATTTGAGTATTTTCTTTCACTTCTCTTGGCAATGTGCGCGTTTTTGTGCTCTTTATTAGAGCTGATTGCTGGTCACTCGACCTCGCGGTTGTAGTCGTTTTTTCGGAGTCGGTTGGTGCAAAATTTCATTTTTGGATACTTAAAGCATTCGTAGAACACTTTGTAAATATTGCAACCTTTTTTTTTTAACTTTAAGTATTTTTTCCAAAGCATTCTTTCATTTTTTTTTGTTCTTCTGGCTTCCGTTTTTTCGCGGAAGCTGTATGTATAAAAGTTCCTATTTACTTGCGTCGTCTCTGTTGTAATTTTTTATTATTTTATTTTTATTTTTATTGTATTTTTGGAAGTGCTTTTTTCCCCAGGGAATCACATTATTTAAGAGCTTTTTGTACTTTGGTTCACGTTAGAAACTTCACTTGGGCGGTATGGTTGCTTAACCATGTGATAAAACTGTATTTATCTATTGGTTTGTTCAAGCCTTCTCGCATTTTTGTGAGGTTTTTTTTGACAACGTTTTTCTGTTTTTGTGACTGATGATGAGTATGGATTGGGCCAGGAAAGTGATAGATGTATGCTAAAACTTTTGCTAAATTATTTTTTCCCGCACCATTGAGGGCGGTTATGTTAATTAAAATTGGGGGGGCTTATACTTGCATCTACGGCTTTGCAGAAACGACTTTTCAACTAGGTCTTTGTGGAAGTGAGACAATGCAGAGTTTTGCTGGTCCTTGATAAAGCCAAGGCTCGGCATTCTCGACACTTTCTGCATTCTGGTTTTCTTATTTATTTATTATTATTTTTACTTTTGCCTGTTGGGTTTTGAGTATTAATTCGTAGTTTTTGTCCTCGTTAAATAACTTTTTTGTTTCAGTCTCTGCTAGAGAGTGAGAATTACCTGTCCATATACACAGAATTGCCAGAAAAACTGGTACAGACGAGCTTATGCAAAATACAGAGCAACGTCACCTACGCGCGTACTCGGATGCGTCCGCCAGTGCGTATATAAAGCGATATACACCTTTGCCAGCTGTCAGAGCTGTTTTCGGCGTGAGAATGACAAGTAAAAACGATTTAAGCGATTTCAACGCTGTGTCATAATTGGCGCTCGTGAGATGGACCATAGTATTTCGGAGGTAGAAACACAGTTCGGATTTTCACGGACGACCCTTGCAAGGGTGTACCGTGACTACAAGAATTCCGGCAAAACCTCCAACCTACGATACCAGTGTGGCCGTAAAAAGACATTGTGTGAACGTGACCATCCTCGGCTGTCAAGAATCGTTTCATGCGATAGGTGTGCAGCACTCTCGCAGGTACCGTCGGAATTCAATGCTGGAGCCTCAACAATCATCAGCGTCCAGACTGTGCAACGTACCCTGCACGATATGGGCTTTGGGAGCCGACGCTCTACTCGAGTCCCCTTGATGGGTGTGCGACACACAGCTATGCGCCTAGCTTGGTCACAACAACATTGCCACTGGACACTTGATGACTGGAAACAAGTAGCCTTGTCTGACGAGTCGCGTTTCCAACTGTATCGGGCAGGTGGAAGGATTCGTTTGTGGCGCAAACTTCATGAAGCCATGGATCCCGCCTGTCAACAGGGAACTGTACCGGCTGGTGTGCGGTCCGTAATGGTATGAGGTGTGTTTAGCTGGACTTCACTGGGACCCCTTGTACGTCTACAAACGTCTGTGACCTGCCAACGCTATGTGCGCATCCTTTCTGATGAGGTACACCCGTTCATGTTCTGCATTCATGCTGATGGGTTGGGCCTGTTCCAACAGGACAATGCACCTCCACACAAGTGTCGGGACGCTACATTATGGTTGGAGGAGCATTCATCTGAGTTTGGGGCGTTGCCATTCTCACCCAACGCATTTGAGATGCCATGCAATGCGCTATCGAACACAGGAATCCGAGACCTCGGAATACACCTGAATTGTGGAACGCTCTGCAGGAAGTATGGTGTACGTTGCCTACAGCATATTTCCAGAAGCTAGTGGAGTCCATGCCCCGTCGTATTTCTGCAGTCCTGCGCTCCCGTGGGGGACCTACCAAGTATCAGACTGGTGTACCAGTTTTTCTGGCACTTCAGTGTATACACCTACATATATTATATTGACAGGTAATTCAAGTGGACACGATGAAAGAAATTTATTATTGTAGGAACCTAGCATATACGGATTTGTGATCAATGACTTCAATAGAAAGTAAAACATCGATGTCACCTTTAGTGGAGAACATAGTTTCTTTATTCTGACACGTCAATAGGGAAAACTGTCTCATATCACCAGGAAGTTTAGATCGGTAATTCGTATGGTTGTGGCATGCTTTTGAAATGAAAAGCACAGCTACGCAACACTGTGCACAACACAAAACAAAAAATATTACGCCGAACTCTAGGGTGCAAAACAAAAAAGATGACGTCTTTTGAATCCTTTTTCACAGAAAAACAATTTTTATATGTAGAGTTTTACAAAAAAGAAAAAATCAGCGAAGTGGAAATATGTATAAAATAGAAAACATATATAAATTGATAAATATCATAGCCTAAGAATTTGTAATTTTGATATTCTTGATGGATTTGACAAAAAAAAATACATGTCCATAGTTCACACTCATAATTGTATCACACTAACGGCCACGTGGCTAGATGAATAGAGATCACATAAGTTGTGGAACAATAATGAAACTACGGCCTGTTTAAATTCTTTGAAAAATAAAAATAGGAACCGCAAAATGCGAGTCATTCCTGATCGTAAGTCCTGGTCTGTGAGAATACTAAATAGCAGGCACTTTAAAATAGTGTTAATACTGTAGATAATCGATCACAACATCAAGCAAGGAAAGATGAGGACTATATGCTGATATTTCCACGTTTTACTAGTTGTAGGGTGTAGAAATCGTCGTGCACCTGCATACCTCAGGAACGTTCACCAATGTCCATTTAAGAGAATGGGAGTAGAGATAACTGTTATAGACCAAATGTGCATGCCCATTGCCCGTGTATGTTGTTGTCTAGGATTGATGAAAGATTGCAAGGACAGCCCATAGCACTCGAAAATTTATTCTCAGAAAATCCTTCACACAGTGTTGTGCGTGCCATAGACATGTGCATCGTTTATTTTGAAAGACACGGTCTCCATCTGGACAGGCGAAAGCTGAGTGAAAATGCACAAGGCCGCTTAGCGCAATGTCCTGCTATGCGGTGATGTTAATATTATTCAGCACAGTGGTGAAGTAAGGCAATGAAATGCAAATCATTGGTACGGCATGTCATTTACTTTTGAATGTAATTGCAGTGGAATGAAAAGGTGCACGCTATCGGAGAGCAAAACGTGTAGGACAATGCAGACGTCCATATTATCTTTCTCCTCCATCGTTGGTACAATGTTTTTGGTTTCTTGAACCGCTGTAAGGATAAACGAATCTTAATTGTTTTTCATGGTACTGGTTTTGGTTTAGTAGCACTGCTATAGGTTTCTGTAATGTGCAGTTCCCAGGTCATTTTTTTAAGTTTCTTTTACATATAATTATTTTTTTGAACAGGCATAATCGCTTCGATATGCTCTATGCGCAACTATTCTGCTTCTCTCTTTATTCCATTTTATTTTTTGTTTTCATATTTTCCGCATTCCTGACTGTAAATCCAAGCATTACGTTCGATAAACAGCATGTCTTCAGGTGCCCTCACAATTTGATTAAAATTTATTTTCTTAAAGAGGCCACCTTTGTCACAAAACTTAATGCATTACCAAAACCCATTGCTCTTGCCGCTGCAGTGCAGCCGAGGTACGCCTAATTTGAAATCGCTGAAGTCCATAAACGCCACTCTTACGAAACCGTGAAATTTATCACAGAGTGACTCTACTAGTGTAACCGCAGAGAGAAGTTGAGCTCGACGAAGCAGCATAAAACTATCACTCAATAACATTCGAATTCCCTGTGTACTAGATGCACCTTTCTACATCCCACTTTTTGTTCGCAATTTGTACTGAAACTAAAATTTCACTCGCGCAAGAAAATTCTGCTAGAAATTATTTTCACACAAAATCTAATCACCCTGATCTGCACGAGGTAATTTTTTGTCCAAAGTTGAGGATCTGCTTTTGCCAGAGCATATCGTAAATTTAGCCTAATTTTTTCTTTCCCCGCTATTTTCAAGCGCGTCCTTCTTACGGTTTTTGATTCTTAAGAATTACGCTAAAAATTTGAAGGGGCTCATTTTTCAACTACAAACTATGTTTTCCCACAAATAAAGATATCAGTTTGCTTAATTTTTTTGTTCCTCCTCTCAATTTCCTTCAGGGGCGAATTATTGTTCGGTGTCAAAAAGTAACAAGAAAGATGACACCGAATTTTCGGATGTATTAAGCACGACTTTTGAATCAGTTGTGACGCAAATTAAATTTATCAAAGCTATTCAAAGTCAATGGAACCGGTATGGAAAACAATAGTATCTGACGGAAAAAAAGAAGTTTTTCAATCGGGTTTTTAATCCCTCAGATACTGTAAACGGAATCGTGAGCTTACGCCGTCTAATTGCAGACTTGTGCGTTAAGAAAAACATGAATTTCTATGAGAAACATGTCGCACTGGAAACGCTGTCCACCACAGAAAGAATTTTTCAAATCGGACTCTTAGAAACAGAGATATCGACAAAAATAAGATGTGACTTTACGTCCCCTGGTGGGAAAACCATGCATTATTTTTAGAAGAAAGTATTCTCAAAAGGTTTTTCCATACGAGCGGTAAAAAAAAAAATTAGTCGAGTTTTCAGGAGCACACATTTTGCTACAAATACATCAGAAGCAGAAATTAACACTTATGCACCCTGGTGGCCAAACCATTCTTTACCAAACATTAGAAATTATGTGAAAAATATTTTCCATGAGGTCTTGTATGCGATACAGGAAGAATTTTTCAAATCAGAGTTTTAGAAGCAGAAATAATGCAGAAATATTACCTTTGTGCCTCCTAGCAGAAAATCTATAACTTACCTGAAAATTTTGAATTTATAGGGAAAACATTTCGCATCGAAAACACTATCCGACAAAGAAGGAATTTTTCAAATCGGACTCCTAGAAGTAGAGATATTGACAAAATTAAGATATACATCTGTGCCCTCTAGCGTAGAAACCATGCATTATTTCAACAAGAACATGTTCCTAAAAGATTTGCCGACATGAGTAGTATCGGTCAACAAAAGACCTTTTTTCAATCGAGATTTGAGAAGCTCATATTTTGCCGCAAATTCATCAGAAGCGGAAATTAAGACTTACGCCACCTGGTGGCCAAACCATTTTTTACAAAAATTAAAAATTATGTGCAAAGGATTTCCCATCAAGAACTGTATCCGGTGCAGAAAAAAATGTTCAAATCGGAGATTTAGAAGCAGAGATGTAAGGGGGAAAGAAATTTACCTTTACGCCCCCTAGCGGAAAGTCTATTAATTACTTGAAAATTTTGGAATTATATGGAAAAAATATCGCACGGGAAACGCTATCCAACAAAGAAAGAATTTTTCAAATCGGACTCCTAGAAGTAGAGATATTGACAAAAATGAGATATACATCTACGCCTCCTGGCGTAGTAAACATGCATTATTTTAAGAAGAAGATGTTTCTAAAAGGTTTGTCGACATGAGTACTATCGGTCTACAAACGACTTTTGTTTTCAATCGAGAGTTTAGAAGCTCATATTTTGCCGCAAATACATCAGAAGCGGAAATTAAGGTTTGCGACCCATGGCAGCCAAACCATTTTTTTTTTTTTTTACAAAAATTAGGAATTGTGTACAAACGATTTCCTATCAGGGGCGGTATCCGGTGCAGAAAGAATTTTTCAAATCGGAGATTTAGAAGCAGAGATATAGAGGGAAACACACTGAGAACAAACACTATTGAACAAAGAAGGAATTTTTCAAATCGGACTCCTAGAAGTAGAGATATTGACAAAAATAAGATATACATCTACGCCACGTGGCGCAGAAACTGTGGAATATTTTAAGAAGAAAATATTCCGAAAAGGCTTATCGATGTGAGTGGCATCAGTCCACGAAAGAATTTTTTCAATCGATATTTTAGAAGAAAATTTGAAATTGTATGCAAAAGATTTTTCATCAGAAGGTGTATGCGCTGAAGAAAAGTTTTTTCAAATTGAAGTTTTAGAAGAAGAGTTATCGGGGGAAATGTAATTTACTTTTACGCCCCCTAGAGGAAAATCTATGCGCAATTTGAAAAAGTAACTATATCTAAAATACTCTTCGACATAAATGGAATCGAAAGATAAAATATTTTTTTCCTTCGGATGCTTAGAAGCAAATATGTGGAATAAAACGTATTTTTAAATTCGACATCATCTGCATTTACACACCTCTAGCTGCAAAATTGTACATCGTAAAAAAAAAACGATATGAAAGATCATCATTCGCATATATCAAGCTTCACAATGCAAAAAGAATTTTTCAAACCGGACTAATAGTTGCAGAGATATCGTGGGTACAGACGGATGGACGGGCAAAACGATATCATAAGCACGATCTTTTTTTATGTATGACGTGCTAAAAACGGCAAAATAAAACACAAAACGTGAAAAATAAGGGGATTAAAGAAAGCTGAACTATCTTGAAAAGTAAAAGATAAATCACAATCTCCGAATTTACTTCATTGTGGTTGAGTTCCAGATTAATCGCTGGAAAAAACTATTTCGTTTAGTTTCCTGTACTTGACCCTTTCCGTGCATCCGCCCAATATTATGGAGGAATTATTGATGTCGCATTTTTACTCTTTATGCTCTTCTTCGATTCCATTCTTTCTCCATTTTAATCACCCATTCTCCATCGTTGGTGCTTGGAGGAAGCCACTTCTTTCCGTGGTCAACAGCCAAACTACTTCCCTTTCTCTCTAATGAACTAGGAGCTTTCAGAAACACCCCAACAAACTCTTTTCTTCCTCCCACACACATACGTCGTAAAACCATTCCTACTGACCCCAAAACAAGGAGTGAAGAAGTTGACATAACACTCTCTCTCTCTCTCTCTCATCAAAAATTTTCTTTAGCACTATTTTCCAACGCCTAGGAGGATACACATTTAGCAACCACCACATCCCATTCCCTCTACATTACTTCTTTGCAGGTAATTAACTATTATACATGGAAGTTTCTTAACAGCATCTTAGCTTCTCATAGTCACTTACCAAGTGATGAAGAGTTCCACCCTCCTCTCAAGTACGCATCCACCTTCGCCTCTGCTTTTCTCTTTTCCTTTATTTCTCTCTTTTTTTTTCTTTTGTTCTTATGGGGGAGGGTAACGTTCTTCCATGTTCTACGTTTTGTCTCAAAACAAAAGGGGGGCCGGCATTTCTCTCTTCCTTTACCCTTAACATCAACAAACCCTATGCCTGTGTGGTTGAGAATCATTGGAGCAGGTGTTCCTTCTAATTCACCCTGAACAATTTCTTTTGAGATTCCCATCGTTCGTGCTGTATCATTTTTCAGTTTGGCTTTTTGAAAAAAGTTCAGTACACGAATAAATAAGATACTTAAGCTTATAATTAAATAGAAGTGCGCCGCCCCGGTGGCGCAGTGGTCTAAGCGATGCCCTCTGATCATTCGTCCGAAAGGGGTCCGCGTTCGAATCCCGGTGAGGCATGGATGTTGTGTTTGTCTTACGGCACTGGATCTCTCCCTTCCCTGGAACCAGTGGCCCTAAATTAGGGACGGGCGACTGCTTATATCCCATTGAGGTGCTCACGGTGGTCGTTAAACCTCCAATCAAAAATTTAAAAAAAATAAAAATAGAAGTGCAATTTTCATAAAGCAGTTGTTGAAAGTCAAACCTCAGGGAAATTACAACAACGTCCTTCTTCCAGGGCAGGCGACTTGCTTGCCTTGCAAGGAGTCTGAGCCCCCTCCAGTTTGCTGCAGCCCTGGTTATGATACTAGATTGTTGTGCAAAATGATGTTCAGCTTTCTTCCGACGGAATGGAACAAAGCTAAACATCCTGGGTAATGCTTATTTCATAGACTTCGTCATTGTAGAACTTTCAGAGTTGTTTACTGTAGAACTCTAAGATTTAAATGTCACTTATTGACTTAACTACTTGTTGAACGATTCTAAATTGAATCAAAAGTTCTAAATTGAATCGTTGCTTTTGAAGTGGTAGTTGCAATATGTCACTCTGAATTATACATTGGCATAACACTAAATAGTAAACAGTCCAAAGGCATGAATCACAGCATTGACTGCTTACTAATTCAATATCTAGGGAAGTTTTATTCAACAGATAATCTCGTCCAGACAGACAACGTTGAATATTTTTCACTATGTATAATAATAAAGAAAGCTTAAACTACATGAATCTTGCTGTTACAATACCTTATCTCTCTAGACTGAACATACAGCACAACATCGTACGCAGCACACAACTCTTTGTACATCATTCTTACTGACTTTTGACTCACAATTAGTGATTGGCACATCTAAAAATTCGTCGGGAGAAATAATGTGTTGTTAAGGCAGAAAAACAAACGTTCGACGAGGAGAAACAAATTTATATAAGAATTCGGAAACTCAAAATGAAGGTTAAATTAGAGGTATGCGCCACATTCTTATCTCCAAAACCTTTTTTAACACATCATGTCAATCAGGCATGTGAGCTAGCTCTCGGGTTCAAACGATTTTCGAAGTCAATTATGTACATCTGAGTGCGTTGCGAGATTTTTGCCTTTTCCATAAATATTAATAATTTTTCTTTGTTTTCTGGAATTTTGCATTCAGCACAAAGGTAATCCTTTTATATTTCAGGCGGTGAAGGTATGCAGGATCATTTCGTGTAGGCAGCCCAGTTCAAACAAGCTGGCAAAAGTAGGGGAAAAAAGGAAAGAACAGAAGAGAGTTGTTGTAGAAAGGAAGAATAAACGGTGATGTACGGTCGGAGGCAGGAAGAGTGAGAGAGATGGGCAAGGGAGGAGGATGTTGTGGTACGTGCGGGGAGGAATGAAAACTTAAGTTCTTTGGGAGATATGGCTCTTGAAGGAACGCTCAGCGCATACAAACCAAACCTGAAAGCGAGCACAGTGCAACGGATAGCGACGCTTTTAAAATCAATAGGACACATGTTTGATCTGCGAGGTAGTGGTGGGGAGGGAGTGTGCCAGCAGGAGTGAGCTTTCAATGTGAACATGCCTTCAGGCGTGGAAGACTACACTGTGTCGCTATTTAGATAGGTAGCTTGCTATGCGAGGGAGGGTGGACACGGGTGGGAAGAGATTTGGTTTCTATTGGAAGTCCCACGCTTTGTACGCCAGTGAACGCTATTCACTAGGCCCTATGCATTTCTCTAGAGCCCTCTTCCCGTAGAAGGCTGGAAAAAGGCGAAACTTGCCTTTGTGAAGATATATTAGGTGTGTTGACGGCCAAATATTCATCGTTGCATTGCAGATTCCATTGTGTAACATCCTCATTCTTTCACTATTGCTAATAAAAAAAATTTTACGTGTTAATAGTCTATTGAGCTGACATTTTCAGGACTGAATCAGTTAATCATTTCAAAGCGTGTATAAATCGAATAGCATCAATTGCGCATTAGAACTTCGCGTTCCAGCTGTGTAGTAAACGAATCGATATACAGAAACACGCACATTGATGCTAAAATTTTTCTTGGAATTTAGAAAATAAACCGGATTTAAATTTTTAGGTTTTAGAAACGATGTTTTAGCGATAAACGTCAAAGAACACCGGAAAAATATATATAATTTGTCTTTTAGAATTTGCATTGTAATTCACTGTCATGTCATATTCTGCTGACACACTTAAATGGCTGTTTTTTCGTGCAGAGCGGGTATCTGTTCAACGTAATTACCGATATTTAAACACCACATCCCACAGTAGTTATCATCTGCCACCTCTGCCGAAAGTGCATATCTACGAAATTGTGCTTATCTGACAGTACTAATAGATGCTGTATAGTAGCACGTAAGCAGCTATCTACTTGGAGATGAAATCAGTTCAAACTTTTCTAAAAAGGATCTACCGGATGTTTATAACATAAGTAACCCTATTCTCGAGTTTTCAGAAAACCGAGAAATATATATATCGCAACGAAACTTGTAGGTAGCTCATTGAGGGCATAAGGAAACGATTTCGCTCGCGGGATAAAATAATTGTTCGAAATTGCACCGCTAGGGAAACAAAGACGCTGCAGACGCAAGGAAAAACAGAAATTTGCGTGAATTTGCTTGTTATTGAGAGTACAAGCGTTTCAATACAAAATCTGTACAATATGCTGGCCAATACAAGAGATTACCTGCTATGCTCAGTAAAAGTATCACTACTGAAATCGAAGGAATTCCAAGTCGTTCACATAAAATGTTTCGTATGCAAATGTTCACATGCAAATTTGGCATGCAGCGTCTAACAGTCAGGCTACCTGTAGTAGTTGTTCTTGCAAAAATGGAACTCGCGCTACTGGTAAAATTTTATTATCAAAATCAGAGTAATGCCAATAGTCGGAGGCAGGAAGAGTGAGAGAGATGGGCTACGCCTGTATCCACAAATCAAAGGATTATGGAGAGGACCCTTTAAACCCGCGGCGTTGAGGTGGATGATACGGAAGTTCAAGGACACTGGAAAATTGGGTCGGGAAGAGGACGTACACCAATTTCAGAAAATGTCGTGGATGAAGTTTCAGTTACCAGTGCCTACAGGACAAGTACGAAGGCACTCTCACACTGTATTGCCAAAGGAATTGCTTAGTTGAACACTTGGCAATGAACACATAATTTCCCGAGAGCTTTCACAGTGCTGGCCAGCCCGCTCACCGGACTTCGATCCTCGTGATATATGGTTTCGGGGTTACCTGAAAGACGGAGTTTATCGGAACCGCAGACACGCTCTCTCAGATTTTAAAATGAGTACCATTGGCCAATATCGACCGCGACATGCTGCGCGCAGCCGTGTCACGTGTCGTTTTTCGTTTGCAGCATATCATCTCTTGTGATGCCAGGATATTTAGCAGATTTAGTCCTGAAACGTTTGTGCTGTCAAAAACCAGTAAATTCAAGCACGTGTCTGTTCTTTTTCTTGAGTCTGTAGAGCCATTGTTCCCATGGTGGCGCGCTTGGAACTAATATTTTCTCCACGCCAAATCTTTTTCTCATGTTACCAAGTAGCTACCTATCAAGTTTCGTAGCGATATCTCAATTTCACGCTTTTCCAGACACCCAAGAATAGGAATATTTATTTTATAACCAACCTGTACATACCACAATTAGAATGTTTTAACCCTTTAACGACCACGATCCTAAAATGTTTTGTTGTTCGGAATAGAATAACGCCCGAAAATGTCTTCTGCTCGTTTCGGTATTTCATTTCCCTTCCCTTCTGCAATAACAAAAGAAGAATTAGTTCTGGGTCACTACTCGAAACTTCCAATCTCTAGGCTTGACATAAACTGATCTTTGGACATTTCCCTGTGCCAATCAGTGCATTTTTTTCTGAGAGCCTTAAGCAGATAGGAGGGAGTGGTACCAGCTGGAATATATTGTTTACTATACACTTGTTCTTTCTGGTAAAAAAATATGTTCTTAATCAGTTTTATTGCATTGAACAAAATGAAATAAATTTTACGACACCCCCCCCGCATAAACTCTGCTTTGGGGACAATGAAAAATATCATAGACAAACAAAGCACGTGTCAACAAAGCAAGAGTTCAACTGAGCGTTGTCTAGAAGGCTGAATGATATAGATCCGGACAAACCAACTCCTGGCTCATTTCTTTGTTTATCGACAACAGTGACAACTGAGGATTACTTCTGCTAATCCCTGGGATGAAATGCACATTCAAAGAACATGGGTTAGGAAATCCTACTCATACCATCCGGGCGACTCGGGCGCTAGTGGTTGTTTGCATGAAAGGGTGAGTTGGGCGCTGTGGTTGCGAAAGGGTTAAACAGAAGGCACTGTTGAGTTGATTACAATTATATGTAATCACTTTTACATTGTATTTTCACTTATATTTTTACTTTTACGCTGTCTTATTGCCTCAGTGAATAATCTCATTCTGTGGCGCAATAGACTTGAAAAGGACCTGCAAAGTATTAAATTATGCATTTGACACAAAGTACATATCTGGACAAAGTGCTATAGAAATTCTTTTCTCCAAATCTATCTATATCTATCTATGAAAATGCAAGTGTAAAGATTCCGCTGCTCGAGAATATAAAGATTGGAAAGGGAGTGATACAAGGAGAGACCATATCTTCCAAACTCTTCAATGCAACATTGCAGGGTGTCTTTCAATCATTGGACTGCGAAGACAAAGAAAGGGATAGAGGTTAATGGAGATTATTGAACCCACCTTCGTTTTGCATACAACACTGCCATTTTTGCAAGTACTCCTTCAGAGCTATAGTATATGATACAGGAACTGGATGACAAGGGCAAAGAAATAGTTTTAGAAATGAACTTACAAAAGACAAAATTGATGTTAAATGCTTTTACAAGAACTGAAGATTTGGAAGTTAATGGGATAAATCCAGTGGTTTATACCTTCATTTACGTTGGGCAACACATATTAAGTCAAGGTCACATAGAAGAACAAATAAATAGACGTATAAATCTTTGTTGTAGAGATTTGGGAGAACCGGTAAAATTTTAAAGAACAGTTTGCCGTTATGTCTTAAAAGTGTTCAATCCATGCATTCTTCTACATCTTATTTATGATCAGAGACATGGACTTTAATCAAAAGAGAAATACAGAGGCTGCACACAACTCAAAGAAGCACGGGAAGATGAATGCTTGATATAACCGGGAAAGATCGAAAAGGGAATACATGGATATGGCAAATGTGAAGAGTTGATGACATCATGTTCGAAGTATAAACCTTCATGTGGCACTGGGCTAGGCAAAATGCTAGAAGAACTGACCATCGTTGGACAACTGAAATACTAGACTGGATACCAAGGGAATAGGAAACTATCGAGAAAAATACCACGTGGGAGATAAGCGGATGAAATTCAAAAGCTTGATGTAGTGAGTTGTAATTTGTGGAAGAGTCATGGCGAGACTTTCATCCATTAGTGGACTGAAAATGGTTGTTTGTGATTATATCTTATGTATAATTCCGTAGTGTTGCGCAAAATTGTGAGACATAGGTACGTCGTGCGACCTTGGGATATGTCTCATTTTACAAATCTTGATCCCAAGAATCAGGGAAAAATAAAAGTTTTCTTCTAAATTTAATCAGCTGACTACTGTACGTGTCACAACACTTAATCTAGCTTCGCCAAGTACTCTCACTTCGTCTCATTGCAACCCGGGCAGACGGGTACACATGGACATGACATGTGTACCAGTCACCTGACCTCATGTGATCTTGGGATATGGCGCCAGCTGGAGCCGGCAAGCGAGTAAGAAGCTCATTGGCTATTTTCAAAGACAACTCTGCTACACGTGCTTTCAGTGCCATTCAATTGTAAACTGTGTTACAGTGAAGACGGAAACTATTATGTATAGCGTTGGAGGAAGACCCCCCAAAAGGGTTTTTCTTAATGTACGTGAGTGAAATATTTTTGACATCACACATAATAATTGTTATCGCAGTAATACACATGGCGACCTATCTTTCCGAAAATCTTTATTGGACGAAACTTCCATACATAAGCACAGCTTGGGGGCAATTAAGATTGAGTGTGCGTACTGCCACGCTTTGCATTTCGCTAATGAGGAAACTAGTGGTCGTTTTAATTCCTCTTGCCGTAACGACCTCATTTCCCTTCCAGAAATACGAGGCTGAAAGATTTACTTCACAACAGTCCTAATTTTCTCCAATACATCCGGAAATACAATACAATAGTGCGATATCATTCGCTTCCCTCTCGGCCACACAAAAAAACTGGCAATGATCCATACTGCTTTAAACTTTAGGGACAGATTCACCGGTACATCTCGAATTTATTACCACTTACTAGTGATAATTGTCGGCAGCTATTGCTCTAAGTATTGGTCGTAATGAAAATAAAGGTTTAAAGCCATCGATATTGACAACCCTTGCAGATATTTTGGCTAACCATCCTTGCGCCCAGCTGAGGCGATCGAACATGAAGTAGCAGGACACAACCTGGACCTGCGTTTTGTTGATAATATATTTACACATTCTCTATATTCCCCCAACAGAATACATAAATCATGAAAATATCGCGCAATTTTATTACCACTACGTATTGTATATATACGTATATACTGTATATAGTGCTAACTAAAGTCCTAAGTCACCGAAATACACTGCTGGCCACCCAAAATGCAACACGAAGAAGGGCACGAGATAGCAAAGTCAGATTTACTGGACACATAACAACACATACAAAGATGAAACGATTGAGCTTACATGCCCGTGCGACTTGCGGAACACGCAGACATCAATAGTTCGTGTGGCCCCCATGGCTGGCAATAACGGCCGCTACAAACCGCGGCATCGAACGAAAAGAGGCTTTGGATGTGGGCTTGGGGTATGTCGGTCCAGGCTACTTTTACACATTGCCACAGTTCATCAGGCATAGCCGCGGGTGGTGCTTGCCGGGCCACTCGGTTGCCGATCAGAGACCAGACGTGTTCGATGGGCGACATATCGGAAGAACAGGCGGGCCACGGCAGCAGTGACACCTGGTGGGCCGTGAAGAATTGTTGCACGATGCGTGCCACGTACGGGTGCGCATTGTCCTGCTGAAACGTGGCCGCTGGCAGGTCCTGCAGGTAAGGAGGGACTACAGGCTCCAAAACGTCGAAGATGTAGCGGTGGCTGTTTAGTGTACCGGTGAAGCGTACCAGAGAGGTGCGGGTGACATATCCAATTGCGCCCCAAACCATAACGCCAGGCGACGAACCGGTATGGCGATGCATAATGCAGGCGCCACGCAGTCTCTCGCCGAGGTGCCGCCACACGCGGATCCAACCATCGTAATGTTGCAGGCAGAAGCGGGATTCGTCGGAGAAGACAATGTCGTGCCATTCCGTTGTCCAGGTGCGGCGTTCACCGGCCCACTGCCACCACACTCGCCGGTGTTGTAACGTCAATGGTAATCGGATCAATGGGCACCGTGCGACAAATCCCCGCTCCTGTAGACGACGTCGAACGGTACGTGCTGACACAGGTTGTTGCGCAACACACCCTAACTCCTCCGCTAACATTCGTGATGTGGCGGTGCAAGCCGTCAATGCCCGCCGCACAACATGCCGGTCCTCTCGTTCGGTGGTGTGCCGCTGCTGCGGCAATCACTCACGTCGTTCCGCCCGTCCTTCCTGCACCCACCGAATCCATACTCGCCTCACTGTGGCTCGATGTCATCCCACACGGGCGCCGATGTCTCGGTACGATAAACCGCTGTCGCGATAAGCCACTATTCGTCCTCTGTCGAACTCCGAAACGTGCTGAAATGACTGCCGTATTATGCGACGAGGCATCAGAAAGCTCTCCACGCACAGGTCCGGCGGCACAATACACTTCCACTACTTACACCCCGCCTTCTGTGCACCCTTCTTACAATGCTTCTCGGTGGCGTGCCGGGCGCACATGATTTGCATATGCCCTGCAATGCTAATCGTTTGCATGTCCTCTCGCGGACGTCGCATGCTGCGAATTTCAGGCCAATCGGATGCTTCCTTCTTGGTGTTGCGTTTTGGGTAGCCAGCAGTGTAGTTCTGGAACGAAGATAATTATAGCTATGGAAGTTAGGTATAGGTGTAGTAAAATGACCATGTGCTAACAGATGAGATTGACGGCAGCAAACCTAGTGGCACATTTTGGAAGTTAGCATTCCTATCTCGAAAACTATGGCAAATGATACAGGAAAAAAATTTACTTGAAACTTGTAGAACATCAACGAATTAGTAGAAAATGACATATTGTAGATACGGAGGAGGTGACTAGAAGGCTGTAATCGCTAACTTTTCGGAAGCCAATCCTTGTCGTTGTCGCAGCAAAAATCTATCCGACAAGCCTCCAATAGTTGAAAAGCAACGGGGAAAGACACGGACACGTAAAGGAAACACAAGATTTAATATACGTAGCCACGAATACAGCCTGAGTATAGCAACAGCGATAATGCAAAAGCGATACCTCGTACGTAACCTTGAGTTTAACGTAGAAAGTGTTGAATATGTTCACCATCTATCACAATACACATTTGTACGCGAGAAAGTACTTCCCGTTTTGCATTGGCCAGCATTACAGGCGTTACGCTCTCAGAAACAGCAACAATTCGAAATCGTGGATCTTTGAGATTCGTCGGTTCCACCCTATGCACTTGACCTGAAGATAACTCTAGAGGAAGAAATACATGGGAGTTAGGTCCAGGGATAGTGGAAGCCACTCTACATCACAGGAAAAGATAATCGGTTATGATCACCGTAACCGATTATCTTTTCCCCGAAAGTGTCGGACAGGAAGTGCTGCAAAGCTGTTGTCTCATGTGCTGGAGCGCCATCATGGTGAAACCACAATCACTGTAGGTCTCGCAGAAACAGCTCCAAGTACCTTTGCCCAGTTAATGTTCCCTGGTGAAACACAGGCCCAACAGGCCAGTCTTTCCATATGCTACACATGACGTTGATCGAACACTGCACCTTATGTCTCCTCTGTCGTGCAGATAATGGATTCGTAACCGCTGAATAATGGGTGTTTTGTTTGTTAAGCACTACGGTACATGTGAACTGCCCCTCGTCGATTCAAAGGATGCTTGATATAAATGTCGTAGTTTTTTCTAACGTGATCCTTGCAAAATTGCACCAATCAAGGCGGCGTTGGTTATCCACTGGCATTAGTCCGTGCATCGGTAATGCACAGTCGGGGTGGGCACCATGCTGATGTAAAATTTTGCACACACGTGATGGTGATGAGTCACATGCCGTACTGACTTCTTTCCTACTCGTGTGTGGGTTTGCCACTATGTATGCCAAAACACTAGTTGCAAACGCACCCGTATCTCGCTGGCTCGGCCAGAACAAGAATGGGCTGCAATACGTGGCAAACCCACACACGAGTTTGTCTTTTCAGAGCCACTGTCTCTGAAAAGTCAAACAGCGTGACTGATGATCCAGAAAGTCGGAGATGGATCAGTAGGAAATCGTAAGGCCTCTTCCCTAACGTTTCGTCCGAATTATTCCTACATAGCAGTACAATCTGGTAATACATTTTATTCGAATAGCCCGCCATGACCTTTGTTTTCCAGATACGAATGGGATAGCTCATGATCGACGATCATTTATACATTTCCACGCCGGGGTTTATTCGGCAGGAGAGGTATGACATCACAGCCATAATTTGCATTCGAAATTCAAAGGCGTGCGTTCGACGACACCTTTCATTTCCCCTTGTGGCTTGTCGGCTAGATGTTTGCTGTGACAACGACAAGAATTGGCTTCTAAAAAGTTTGCATTTAAAGCCTTATTCGTTTTTGTTTGCATTTAAAGCCTTCTTCGTTTCTAAATTGTGTCATTTCCCTAATTCGTTAATGCTCTACAAGTTTCTAATTGATTTATTTCCCACATCTCTCATAGTTCCCGAGATACGTGTGATAACTTTCTAATTTTTGCCGCTAGACTCGCCATGAAACTCACTTGATAGCTCATGGTCATTCATTTTATTATCCCTGTACCTAACTTATACAGGTCTAGCTGTCTTCGCAGAATTACAGTATTTATACACTGACGCGAAAAAAAATCCCAACACCAAGAAGGGGTTGTGTTAGATAAACGACAGTTGGTAGGCGGTGAGAGTACATCTGTAAGATGACGTCTATGCAAATTTCGCACTCGGCGTATACGTGTGGCGCTAGTAGCGCCCCTCGGAACATGCAAAGCAGGTTTGCTGTAAATACGCGCTGTAATGTTCGTGAGCGTTAGTTATCGTTGAGATTCGCCGTAGGGTGTTGATGTTAGTCAAGAATGCCTTTAAGAAGACGAAGAAGCCATTATCAACAGCTCACGGAGTTTGAACGAGGTCGTGTAATAGGGTTACGAGAAGGTGGATTTTCTTTCCGCAATATTGCTGAACGACTTGGCAGGAATGTAGCCACTGTGCATGATTGTTGGCAGCGGTGGTCAAGGGAAGGTACTGCCTCAAGAAGACCGGGTTCTGGCCGGCCACGTGGCACTACTGAGAGGGAAGACCGCCGTGTACGGCGTATGGCCGTGGCACATCGTACCGCGTCTGTGGCAGCAATTCGAGCTGCAGTTGCTACCATAGTGACACAACGAACTGTTACAAATCGGTTACTTGAAGGACAGCTCCGAGCCACACGCCCTGTAGCGTGCATTCCACTTACTCCAAACCACTGCGGTTCGCTACGTCAGTGGTGTCAAGCTAGAGCTCATTGGTGGACGGAGTGGAAATCTTTTGTGTTTTCTGATAAAAGCCGGTTCTGCCTGGGTGCCAGTGATGGCCGTGTGTTGGTTAGAAGGAGGCCAGGTGAGCGCCTGCAACCAACCTGTCTGCGGCCGAGACACACTGGACCTACACCTGGAGTTATGGTCTGGGGAGCAATTTCCTATGACAGCAGGAGCACTCTCGTGGTTATCCCACGCACCCTGATGGCACAGTTGTACGTCGGTCTGGTGATTCAACCTGTTGTGCTGCCATTCATGAACAACATTCCAGGGGGTGTTTTCCAACAGGATAACGCTCGCCTGCATACCGTTGTTGTAACCCAACATGCTCTACAGAGTGTCGACATGTTGCCGTGGCCTGCTAGATCACCAGATGTTTCACCAATCGAGCACATATGGGACATCATTGGACGACAACTCCAGCGTCACCCCCAACCAGCATTAACCGTCCCTGTATTGACCGACCAAGTGCAGCAGGCATGGAACTCCATCCCACAAACTGACATCCAGCACCTGTACGGCACAATGCATGAACGTTTGCGTGCTTGCATTCAACATTCTGTTGGTTACACCGGTTATTAATGTACCAGCATTTCACATTTAAAATGGCTCTTCTCGCGCTTACAATAAGCTGTGATCTTGAAACCTTAATCGATTAAATATGTTACCTGTGCAAATGTATTGCCGCCATTTCATTCCTCTACAACTATTTTTTCGTGGTGTTGGGATTTTTTTTTCCACATTGTATATATATCTACGTCGAATCTGTCTCTTGATATTTGGTACCATGACTGCTGCAGAAGATCCCGCAGTCCCTTTAAATTACGTAGTTGGGGTGACGCTGCTTGTATTCGTTTTTCCAATTCAAACCACAAATGCTGGATAAGATTTATGTCCGGCGAAATTGGGGCTATGCCAATAAATGGAATTCCTCTTCATGTTCTTGGAACCATACCTGAACCTTTTTCGCAGTGTGGTGTGGAGCATTGCCTTGTTGAAAGACGCCAACTCCACCGGGGAATGCAGTCGCCATATAGAATTACACTTAGTGAGCCACGATGTTCCGGTACGTTATAGCTGTCAGAGTTCGCTCGGCAGGAATTATGGGTTCAAGTGTTCTCCAAGAAAATATTGCCCACACTATCACACCCCCCCCCCCCCCATCGCCTTGATCCACCCCACAGCGCATCTGCTTGAGTTCCGCACCAGCTCTTCCGTCGACATGGTGTAACAGAAAACTGGATTCGTCTGACGATGAGACCCTCTCCAATGCCGATGATTACGTGCTCACTGCAAGCGTTGACGACGGTGAAAGGCTGTGTGCTCAGGCACACGAATGGGTCTGCGGTTGCAGAGACCCATTTCCAAAAGCGTACGATAGACTGTGTTTTCGGTCACATTGGGCCCTTCACCACAATTGAAATTATGGGGAATATCAGCCGCAGTAGTCTTTCTGTTGCTGCGGACCAGAGGGCGGAGCCTGCGCTGAGCTCTGGCATCAATGATGAGGCGTGGCCTGTCCACGCCTTGTCGACGGCTCAAAGTGTCACATATTTCGGAGCATCTTTGATAGGTACGACCTGTACCGTGAGCGGCCTACCAGCGTCATTGTTTCAGAGGTACTCTTAACAAGGCGTCTTGCCCTAACGATCGGACCTTTGTGGAAATCAGATAAATCCTTTGCTTTTCCGTGTTGAGCCGAAAAGGACCCCCTTTATCCCTCAAAACAGCAGCCACTCGGCGAGGCATCGATTCGATAAGATGGCGATAGCTATCCTGAAGTATATGGTTCCATAATGTCAACAGCAGGTCTTCCAGTATCCGTAAATTTCGGGGTGGGGGGGTGATTTAGCGTGATACAGCTTTTCCAAGTCGAACCACAAATATTCGATTGGGTTCATGTCAGGTGAATTTGGAGGCCAGGGTGTTAACAGAAAATCACCAGCATGTTCCCCAAACCACTCCTTGACAATTCTGCCAATGAAACATGGCGCATTATCCTGTTGGTAATGGCCATCACCAGCAGGTAACACAATTGCCATTAATGGGCGAACTTGGTCCGCAGTTATGTGTAGATGCCTGAGAGCTGTGAAGGACTGTGCTATTGGAATAATGGGCCCTAAAATTTCCCAAGAAAAGATCGCCCACTGCAAAACACCGCCGCAGCCGACCAGTTTCAGCCCAACAGTGCATCCAGGTGCCATAGCAACCGTTGTTAATCGATGTATCCGTGCTCAGCCGTCTGCGTGATGCTCCAGGAATTTTCATTCGTCAGACCAAGCCACTTTCTTCCAATCATCCACGATCCAAACTCGATGCTCTTGGGTCCATTTCATGCGTTGTTCGCGATGACGTGCAGTGATCATAGTGACGCGGCTGGGTCTTCAGCTACGCATGCCCATGCGCAAAAGGCTGCTATGAACTGTGTGCTGTGACACATTGCCCTGATCATCGCTGTTGTAGCTGCTGGTAATTTGGCGCACTGTGACCCTGCGGTCGCTGTGAACAATGTACGAAATTCTACGCTCCCCTCTGGCATCAATGAATAGAGGACGACACACGACTAGACGAAGGTTCGTCGTTTGCCCATGAACAACTCACAAGCCGTGCTGTTTCCGTGATCATAGTCCCAAGGCTTCGTGCCATCGCAATTTGTCTTTTACCAAGCTCCGATAAATCGGCAGCCTTTTCCATTCTGACTACGAACACTCTATTAACGAAGCCGGTTCTCGGGTTGTATATATACTGCTCTTTGAACTTCACCTGCGCCACCGTTCGGTCTCCAGGCGCAGTCATTTCTCTAGAGTTGGGGTGGTCATTATGCTATGACTCATCGGTGTATACATGTATACAGTATTTAACTGTAGACATACACTGAGTGGCCACTTTATTATGACCACCCCCTCAGTACTTCGTTGGGCCACTTTTTACCTTTAATACTGCGTCGATTCTTCGTGGCATGGACTCCATGAGATGTTGATAGGTGGTTTGTGGAATCTGAGACCATGCTTGATGAATAGCACTTTCCAGGAGTGTGAGATTGCAGGGTTGTGGATTCAGCTGTCTCATGGCTCGTTAAACTTCATCCCACGTTGAAAGTTCGTCAAATCGCATTTTTTACCCATCTCGTCACCCAAAATTCACTTCTACTACTGTCGCAAATACTAAGCTTTCCCTTTTTACTAGCTTCGCCCTCTGGCGGCAACAGCGTGCAGCCATAGCTCATTTGCTTAAAACTGTCAGGTGGTCATAATGAAGTGGCCACTCAGTGTATTAGTTAGAATATGAACGTATTCAAATTATTCTGCATTAATCGTATTTCTTAATTAAGAAGGCTGTTACTGATTTATTTATTCTTAAAACTTTCACACGTCGATAAAAATGTAATCTCACGTTCAGATTAATAAGCGAATTTTGCAATGCGAGTTCCATACAAGTGTTTTCCTCATAAAAAAAGCACAACCAACCCGAATGAGCAAGTGACGGCACTCGGTTGTTTTTAATTATGTTTATACCCATACCACAACAGAAACGGTGGAAGACAGCGTCTGGAATAATATTGTGATTTAAATTGTAAAGACATTTTTTTTTCATGTCTAGAAATTTTATTCATTTGTGAGAAAAAAAAACACGCACACACACACACAAAAACGGGCAAACCAGATTCAGAGAACTGCTGAAAGAAACCATTTAGCAAAATACCTGTTTCCATCACCAATGCTGATCAGATCTGCTCTATTCAGCTTAAAAGTGTCATTCGCGGAGTTACTTCTTCAAACTCGGAAGAAATTCAGTCATTATAACGCACACCCTGAAAAAAACGCAGATACTCAAGAATTTCCCAGTAGCCACCATTGCTGTAGGTTCTTCATGTCAGATGACAATTATGTTTTGCACTGGCCTCCATGTAGAACTCTTTGTACAGAGCAATGTTCTCCATAGAGCAAACCAATCAACCATGCGAACATATCTTTATATCCCTCTACGAGAAACACTTTCAAGAGAAAATGTTGTCTTGTTAAACATATCTACATGCCTCTATGTACTGAACTAACACTTAATCTAGTAAGAAAACTGTGCGGTACAGCTAAAACTGCCGTACGACTGCCAACTCTCTTCCTCTGAGGCCCACATTCGCATGCCATGAGTATTAACATTTCCATGTTGTTACCATTAACTGCTCAGCCGTTTTTTGATTCAATGTCACTAGCGTGTTTAGGCGTTAAAATATGGTTTAAAATTGCATTACCATAAATGACTACTGGTATTTGCTTGAAACTTACAGAATATGTATAACAGGTTGGGACATGAAAATTATTAAAATTTCAGTGAAAATGAGGATGCAGTTTCGGAGCAGCGCCCTCTGAACTGTCCGTTCTTGGGTATAAAGCACTGGCTCAAACGAGATGTTGCAATCAAGTGAAGAGCCATTGTTTCTTGTGTCTCACTATGCCCTGTCGCAAAAGAAGGTTGCATTATGAACACCTGACGGACTTTGAGCAAGGAAGGATCTTTCGGATGAGAAAAGCTGGATTTTCCTACTGCGAAATTGCCACCTATACGGGACGAAGTGCCAGTACAGTGATGTAAACGTGGAGTGAGTGGGTAGATCAGGCTTGGACACACATAAATCCGGAAAATGAACCGCAAAATTGCACCACTGCACGGGATAACAAACACCTCTACTCCTTGGCAATGACTGATCACACAGTGATATCCACGGTGTTAGCGCAGCACTGGACTGTCGCAGGTCCTCCAGCACACTTCGACGTCGTCTGATTAACACAGGACTTGTCGCTAGCAGACCATTATAGCGCATTCCTTTGACCCTCAACCACAGACGCCTCAAACTAAAGCGGGGTCTCGAACACAGACATTGGCACGCTGATTAACAAAAGGTTGTGCTCTCTGACGAGTCGGGATTCTACTTGATGCACCATGATGTTTTCATACGTGTTCGAAGACACCGTTTTGAACGCCCCCCTTCAGCGTCATACCAGCTAAATGCCACCTTTCAGCGTCATACCAGCCGAACGCCAAGCGTCATGGCATCTGGTTCAATTCGCGATTCCGCATAATGCGAATTAAGGGAACCCTCAACAGCCAGCTATACATCAGGGCTGTTTTAGAGGCTGAGGTGATTACTCTTCCTTCATCAGGAATGTTTTTCTTTTTTTTTTCATCAGGAATGTTTTAGAGGTAGAGGTCATGCTCTTCCTTCAGAGTTGTCCTGGGCCTATATTCCAGCAAGACAATGCTCGGCCACATGCAGCCCGGAATATTCAATACCTATTCCATACACGGCAGATACTGCTTCTTCCTTCAGAGTTGTCCTGGGCCTATATTCCAGCAATACAATGCTCAGCCACATGTAGCCCGCAATGTTCAAGACCACTTGTATGCACAGCAGAAACTGCTTCTTCCTTGGCCTTCACGTTCGTCGGATATGTTCCCGATGGATCATGTGTGGGACATGGTAACTAAGCTATTGGTCCGTCGAGCGCCTCCGCCAGTCACCACAAATGAACTCCGGTCTTGCATAGAAGTAGCCTAGCAGGCAATTCCCCAGGACGATATCAGAACCCTATTCCATTCAATGTCCTGCCGTGCAGAGTCTGTTATTGTTGCTCAAGGTGGCTTCAGAGGATACTGAGTTTTGAAACGAAATACCTCGTATAGCTCTACAATGTTATCTCATGTAACATGAGGAATTTGTGTTAGGAATTTCAATTGAATAGTGCGATTCTTTCTTGGTTTTGCAATTTTCACAAACAATGGTGTATATATAGAAAGACGACTACTTTGCTTAGAGAGAGAATTTTATTAATTTCACCGAGGCTATTAGTTTTTAGTGACGACGCATCAGACCTAGTCATTTAGAAAGATTGTTTGGCTGTTTTTTGTGTTTAACTTCTGAAATTATCATTGAACGTCTTTGTTATCTTATTAGCATCATTGCTATAACAATCCAATTATCTTTCCATGTTTTCTTTTATTGTAATCCTATCAACTTTTAGTAGACGTTTATTGAAGTTTGAACGCGTCTGAAACGATTGTTTCAATTTCACTTCTACTGCAGTTAAGAATTTCTGACATTAAAAAACATTACCAGCTGTTCAATTGCTCTTATTATATGTGCACCATTACTCTCGAGTAGTTAGTTATTGGGATTCAAATTCTTTGCAAACAAATTAAAATAATTATAGCCATTCGCCCTTTGATGTTATTTCCGCCCTTGAAATGTACTCATCATCATCATCATTGTCAACCATTATCAATCCACTGCTGGACGAAGGTCTCCCCAAGTTTCCTCCACAACGGTCTGTCTTGTGCCAGTCTCCTCCATGTCACTCCCGCATACTTTCGAATTTCATCCACCCATCTTCCATGTGGTCTTCTTCTGGGTCTTTTCCTGTCCCTTGGAATCCAATCTAAAATTTCGGCAGTCCATCGATGGTCTGTTCTTCTGGCAGTATGTCCAGCCCATTGCCATTTCAGGGATTTAACTCTGATCATGATGTCTTCCACTCTTGTCATTTTTCGGATCCACGTGTTCCTCTTCTTATCTCTCCTGGTTACACCAAGCATGCACCTCTCCATGCTGCTTTGAGTTGTCTGCAGCCTTTGTATGTCTCTTTTAGCTAAGGTCCACGTCTCTGCACCATACGTAAGCACTGGAAGGATGCATTGATCAAACACTTTTCTTTTAAGACATAATGGCATATTGCTCTTGAAAATTATGCTGTTTCTTCCAAAAGCTCTCCAGGCAAGTTTTGTATGCCGATTAATTTCTTCACCAATGTGACCCTCACTTGATATCTGCTGTCCAAGATAAACGTACGTGTCTGTTATCTCCAGCTTTTCTCCATCAATCGAGAAATATTCATTTCTTGTAAAAGCATTGTACATCACTTTTGTCTTCTGAAAGTTCATTTTTAATCCCACTTCTTTACTCTTGTCAGCACGTTCCTGGATCATATTCTGTAGCTCTGATGGGGTAGTTGCAAAAATGACTATGTCATCAGCAAAACGAAGGTGGGTTAGATAATCTCCATTAATCTTTATCCCTTTGTTTTCCCAGTTCAGTGATTGAAAGACATTTTCCAATGTGGCATTAAAGAGCTTCGGAGATATGGTGTCACCTTGTCTCACTCCTTTTCCAATTTTTATGTGTGTTTTATTTTCAAACAGCCGAATCTTTGCACTTGCATTTTCATAGATGTTATTAATAATATTAATGTATGCATCTTCAATACCGCAGGATTTCAGAGCCATTGCAACTGCTGATGGTTTCACCGAATCAAAGGCTTTTTCATTATCGATAAAAGCCATGCACAATGGAAGTTCATATTCCCTCGCTCTTTCAATTAGTTCTCTCAGTACGTGGATATGATCTATTGTGCTGTAGCCACTCCTGAATCCAGCTTGTTCTCTCGGTTGAGCCATGTCCAGTGTCACCTTCAAGCGGTGTGAAAGAACTTAAGTGAAGATTTTATAAACCACTGATAGGAGGCTGATAGGTCTGTAGTTCCTGAGATCCTCAATGTCACCTTTTTTACGTAGCAAGATCATTGTAGCGTTGTTCCAATCCTCAGGAATTTTCCCTTCATTAAGGCATCGAGTGAAAATTTGGGCGAATACTGTTTCGATTTCTCCACTTGCTTCTTGTACGATGTCTACAGTAATTCCATCTTCTCTTGGAGCTTTTCCCGCTTCATGTTCTTGATTGCATGTGCAACTTCTGCTGGAAGGACTGGAAGAACTCTGGTACTGGTACCTTTCATGATGTCTGGAGTACATGTATCATCCCTTTCATATAATTTGGAGTAGAAATCTTTCACTCTTGTCAAAATTTCGCCTCTATTTCTTGTTACAGAACCATCTTCTTTTCTCAGTGCCATAATCTGTTTTTTCCCTTACTGAGATGTCCCTTTGCTATCTTTAGGCTTTGGTTGTTTTCAATTGCTTTCCTTACTAGTTCACAGTTGAATTTCTCTTACGTCTTCAGTGATACTTTTTCGTACTGTCTTGCATAGCTCTATATATTCCACTTTGGAAGTCACATCTTCTTTAGTTGTCCTCATCACTCTTCTTTTTTGCATCAACATTTTGGTTTTTCCTGATAATTTGTTCACATGCAATTTGTTCTTAGACCCAGCTAATTTTGTCGCTGTTTCCATAAGAGCTTTGGTTACTTTTCTGTTAACTTCAGAAATATCCACTTTTTCCGATGTTAGGCCTTCTAAAGCAGAGAATCTGTTCTTCAGTTCCAACTTGAAGGTATTATGGTGTTTTTTAAGGTTGGTTATGTCAATACATTTTGTTTGTCTTATGAGCTTGCTACGTTCGAGTTTAGTGTTGAGGTGCATCTTACATCTCACCAATCTATGGTCACTGCCTGTGTTGAACTTGTTTAGCACACTGCAGTCTTCTATGACGAATTTTTTGTTACACATAATAAAATCAATATCACTTGTCGTCCCATTTGGATGTCTCCATGTCCATTTCCTGTGTGGCTTTTTCTTGAAAAAGGAGTTCAAGATGAAAAACCCTTCTGCCTCTGCAAACTCTACGAGAGTATTTCCACGCTGGTTTCTGTTGCCGTGACCGAATTTACCTACTGAAGTTTCATTCTGTTGCCGTTGCCCTATTTTTGCATTGAAATCTCCCATAATTATCTTCAAGTGCTGCTTACCTTTATTATTTATATCCCGAATTTCCTCATAAAATTCTTCAATTTCTTCTTCAGCGTGACTTGTGGTGGGTGCATAAGTTTGAATAATCTGAACCTGGTATCTTCTCGAGAGTTGGATAACGAGTCGTGCAGCTCTGTCAGAGGAACTTTCAACTTCTACAACTTTATCCTTCAGTTTCTTGTTTATTATAAATCCAACACCACTAGTTCTGCCAGTATCTGTCCCACGATAGTAGAAGAGATGTCCACTTTTCAGTTCAATGAGATCTTCTCCTTTTCTCCTTACCTCACTTAGCCCGACGATGTCCCACTTGATCCTTTGTAGTTCCTCTTCCAATTCAAGAAGCCTTGAATCAGAAGATAGGGAGCGTCCGTTATACGTCGCCGAGGTCAGCATCAGATGGCAGCCTAGTCCGGTCCTCCGGGGATTCTTAGCACCCTCTGCCTTCATGTCGCACTGGCCGCTGCCTTGGCCAGGTACATTCCAGCTGCCGGAGACTGAGGGCCAAGATTTAAGTTGTGGAGTCATTTTGGAGGGGTTTGGCCATAACTCACCACGCTGGCCAAGCGGGTTGGTGAGTGTGGGATAGCATTTCCTCTATTCCCGATGGTATAGATATACCGCTATTGTCGGTCGTCAGAGCCCTTTAGTGGGAACAGGATGTACAACGAGAAGTCGGGGTTGACATTTGTCAAGGAGAGGCTGTGATGTTACTCATCACCTGACCTTACATCCCCTTGAAATGTACTAAACATTCAGAACTGCTAATCATCATATGAACCTTTAATTTTGGCTAATCATTCTCAATTATTCATTAATGCAATTGATGTTTGTTTCTCAAATCCAAAAAGAAAAGAAAACTAAAGTGGTCTTTTTAAAAGTTTCCTTCAAACACGGATTTTCTCTTTTTTTTTTTAGTTGTAGATCCAAGAATTATTGTGTGTGTCGTAATTAACTTGGGAGTTTCATCTAAACGTTTGTTCCTTTTTGAAAGATCAACTGCAAGGGTAGATGATAAATGAAGAGCGTTGTGAAATGTACCCAAATTTATACAAAAATGGTTTTAGTACTAGTTCAGATGCTTATTACTTATGCAGACGTTTGCTAAAATGAGTTGCAGAATAAATAACAAGGAAGTGCTGTGACGTACTACAGAGGTAAAGCACATATCAAGACGACAAAGCTGCAGTGATACATTCCGTCCGTGTAGCTTAGTTGGGAGAGCAACTTACTCCTGGGTTAGATGGTCGCGGATTCGATCTTCGTCTCGGACAAACTTGTGTTTTCACATTGGAACCGAACGTAAAAATGAATGTACTGGCCATTGGGTTCTTCGAAAAATATGTGATGTATATTCCACACATCGTCTGGAATAAATGAAAATTCCTAATTCGCTTCAAATAATAAAAATTAAGAGGGAAATTATGTGACGTACTGCATAGGTAAAGCACGTGTCAAGACGACAAATCTGCAACAATACAATATGTCCGTGTAGCTTAGTTGAGAGAGCAACTTACTCCGAAGTGAGGGACGCGGATCCATCACGAAAAAAAATTTGTGTTTTCCCAGTGCCGCAGACAGTAAAGGTCACATGTTGCCACATCCGTGCTGTGCAGCAAATGCGTATGTGTCGCAGTTCTAAAATAAAAATTAATCATTCCGTTCGGAAAGGCGGAAGAATGAAAGTTTCACCAGTCTTCCTCAGGTTAATCGCCGTCCTCAAAATTTCGATAGATAAATAGATACTCGTGGATAAATAAGTAAATAAATAAATGTAACAATAAGTGTGTGCGCTCGCTCCTAGCCAAATATCTGCTTACGGTGTATGGCCAAAATCGATAACTGGACCATCATTCACATATCTCACTTTTACTGCAATCAATGATTCATGGTTCACGCTAAGGCTTGTTGTATACAGGATGTTCCTAAAATGAGGCCGAACCTTGCTAGCTTGTTCAACCTCCGATTCACATCAGAAAAAGTCATATAAACATAGTACCAGAAACGCTTTCCTATAGAAATATAACAAGTGTTAAACTGCAAGTCATACACACCGAGAAGGTAACAAGGTTATATTCCAGTTAGTACTGTACATAAGAAATGATCAATAACTACTTACGGCTACACACAGCAAATGCGCGAAATGGGCTCCGTAACTATTATGGCTTATCACAGCAGATGTTCGAATACTTGCCCTGCAGCGTCGATTGCCGTATATATTCCAGAAATATCGGAGTATTCCGTAATGTTGTACAATCATCCACGGTATTTTGACTTGGAGTCTATTTATTAGGCACCAGTGCGGCATAAACATCAGCCTTCAGATTTCGCGATTCAATGAAACCCAGTGGATTCATATCGAGAGATTATGGTGGTCATGTCCACCTCTACGTATACACTATCTACCAACAAGTAATTTGACACCTGGGATAGCAAAGGAAAGCAAAGTTTATTCACCTTCAATACTTGGTGGAGCCCCCACGAGCGGCGATTTCAGCTGCGACACTCTGGGGCATACTCTCAAATAGGCGTTGTACGACGGCTAGCGGTATTTTCTTCCACTCGGCTTGCAGAAGACAGGTCAGTTCCTTCGCCGATTTCGGACGGTGGGGGCACCCCTTTAGTCGACGCTCCAGTTCGTCCCAGAGGTGCTCGATAGGGTTAAGGTCCGGGCTCTGCGCAGGCCAGTCCGTTCGACTAACCCCATTGTCACCATACCAAGCCATGGTGGACCTCGCAACATGACAGGTGGCATTGTCATCCTGAAAGTAACATGGGTCCACCCCGTAAAACTGCCACAACGTAGGAAGCGCATGGTCATCCAAAATGGTGCAGTATGTCTCGGCGTTGAGTCTACCAGGAATTGCGACCAAGGGTCCCGTGCCATACCAGGAGAAACACCCCCATAGCATAATTCCACCGCCGCCGAACTTCACAGTTGGCACAATACATTCCGGCAGGAGGCGTTCTCCAGGCAGACGCCATACCCAGACCCTGCCATCCGAACGGTAGAGGGTGAACCTTGATTCGTCGCTCCAGAGAACCTGTTTTCACTGTTCAACGGTCCACTGTCGACGTTCTTTGCACCACGTTAGCCGAGCAGCGCTATTGGACTTGGTGATCAAAGGCTTATGGGCGGCAGCACGTCCATGATAACCGAGCAGATGGGCTTCCTTTACGGATGGTATTCTTCGAAAGAAAACTCCCGGATGCCTGTTGAAACTCCTCGCGGATGTGGCTCATCGATTTGGTGCGGTTCTTCCGAATTTCTCTGGCCAGCACCAGTCGGTCTCTAACTCCCAGTTTTGTGGGTCTGCCGGGTCGGGACACGTTCCTACAGTCACCTCTCATCTTCCACTTTCCAATCACGTTGGCCACTGTCGATTTTGGGTACTTCAACTCGCTGGATATGTCACGTATGGATCGTCCATTTCTGTGATACCCGACGATTACACCTTTCTCGAAATCAGAGAGCTCCGAACTGCGCGGCATCTTTCATGCGACTAGTTGCGTTGTTGTTTCCCACACGATATTTAACGGCGGCTGCCGTGACGTGTATCAGGACTGCAGATATCGTCGATTGCAGGGGTGTCCAATTACTTGTTGGTAGATAGTGTATAATGGCCAGGATAGGCGAAATTGACGTGTTCTCTAACACTTCGACAAAAATGTGCTATCGCTGCACCATGCATGAACTACATTCGCCGGCGTGTTGATAATGGCACGTCTTCCAACAACGCCGGTAGTTTCTATTTCAAGATGTGCTGGTACCGCTGCGCTTTGAGTGTCGGTGGCAAGAACAACGAACCGATGAAGTAGTTACCAATTATGTTCTTCCAAACATTTACATGGAATCTTTTATGATGACGAGACTGTCTGGTTTCATGCAGATTGTCTCACGCCCAGTCATGCACGTTATAAAAGTTCACAACGTTATCTCAGGTGAATTCCGATTGATCTGTAAAAAGCATACCAAAGAGAAAACGGAATTTGCTACAATTTTGCGGAAGTCATGGAGCAAAGTTGACTCGAGGAAAATCCGATTATGTGAGTGCCAGTACCCGTTGTGCATGAGAAAGATACGACATACAGTGCAATTTAATGCGCCTATCTCTGCGGCTACTCTTCTTGTGACATTTCTGGAATCCCCCGTCGCCGTATCCAGCACCCTTTCTTCTAAAGCAGTATTAGTATGCACATGTCTGTGTCATCCCCGATATGTAGTGTGACTGTGTGAGGCGCCGTTGATCCCGCCTCTCGTAGACGCTGAAGGACGACGGCAAACGTAGCTTTGGCGAGATATCGGGGCGAAAAAAGCCGTTCTGTATTGGCGCTGCACTTTCCTTCTATTTTATTCCGTTCGTTGATACATCAAATGCATGTCGACCATTCGGCGTTGGTAAAAGGATTCTGCATGTAAATGGTTGCAGAAACATAATCTACAATAACAGCAACGCTACTGTTTCACTAGTACGTAAAGTCATCCAATACCAGTACTAAATAAAACAATTGCCGATTTACTTTGCTCCGATTATTCCCTCCTCGATGCGCACTTCCCATACACTGTGGCCGGCCACTATTTAGTTATTGGTCGTTCTTTTTTAATCATTTGCATGTTCGGCCCAGAGGTACTTGCATGTGAAATTTCATCAGGATCAAACAACTTTCTCGGGGTGTCTGGGGTTTTTTTGTTGTTATTGTTGTTGTTTTTTTGTTTGTGTGTAAATTCTTTCCAGGTGACTTTTGCCGTTCACGCACTTAGCGTCTTGGTCTGCTTAACTACTCAAATACTACAACGTTTGAAGTAAATATAGACACTCATGGGAGGTGCATGGAGAAAGTGGCCGGGTGTTATCTTGCATAATACGACATTTGTGTTGATACATCGAAAGTAAAAAAAAATGATCATCAAACAAAGAACTTCGCTTTTTCCACGTTTATAATTGAGTCACGGAAAAATTCTCATTGGCCGCCACCGGGAGTCGAACCCAGGGTCTTCCAGTTATTTCTTCAGTTGCTGCTTACCATCTTTGGTGAATCCTCAGCATTGAGTGGGGCTCCAAGAAGCAACCTGTCAAATTGGCTTGGCAGTTAGCGTGTGTGAGTCTGGAGGAATTCGAGGCCGCTGTGGTGTAGCGGAAGCATATCCGGCGCGTAACTGGAAGACCCTGGGTTCGACTTCCGGTGGCGGCCAATGAAAAATTTTCCGTGACTCAATTATAAACGTGGAAAGAGCGAAGTTCTTTGTTTGATGCTCCTGGTCCACGTTAAATATCTGTATTTAAAAAAATGATGACTGTGGAATGTAGTACACAGAGCATAAACCCGGGAAGCGAAAGAGATATGAAAGTGTATAGTGTAGCAAGGTACAATACAACGTATCAAAAAATTATTATTGCCACCACGTCGCCTGATCTTTGCGTTTTTCTGCCCAAAGATGTGGCTCAAATTCTTTGCATGAAACAATTGCGAACAAGATTTGTGTTTGTAGGTTACACAACAGTTGTAATTCTAGTAACTTTACACACGTCTTCAAACGTGAAAGTAAATACACAGACGATAAAAATGTCAACGTTGTACAGGCATCAAAATCTCTCTGATATTTATCAGTGGCGGTTTTATACGATGGATATGCGCGGTATTTTCCATATAACATTTTACATGTAATCGATAATTATAATGTATACCAGATGTGACAATTCAATTCCCAGAATGCATCTGTCGAAAAAATCTGTGCGTACCTGTGGCTACTGTGGTGCTATTGCAACTGACATTGCAACTGTACGCGACTGTTCCGGAAATTAAATTGTCACACTTCGTATGTTGTCAATCATTGTTGTGTGTATATCGAGCTATGTTATACATTTACAGTCTCAAGTAAAGTCGAGGATTACACACATTCTTATCTCTATTATCGTGACCCACATGAAACAAAGTTCACATTACACATCACATGATTTTGCATTCTCAAAGTTGTGCGCCGGACTCTTCTTTCAGCCACAGCTGCTGAAAAAAAGAGGGTTTTTTTTTTAATTCATTATTATTAACCAGAAACCTGCCATCGGTTTATTCATCTCGTGCCTTCCCTGGGACCAGTGACCCTAAATTAGAGACGGGCGACTGCTTATATGGCCCATTGAGTTGCTCACGGTGGTCATTAAACCTTCAATTAAAAAAATCCCGTGTACGAGCAAGGAAAGCGCTCCCATACCCGTGTACGAGCAAGGAAGCGCTCCCGTCTCCAAATCCCGTGTACGAGCAAGGAAGCGCTCCCGTGTACGAGCAAGGAAAGCGCTCCCATACCTCCCGTGTTATTGCTTCAACTAGTGTTGAAATATACACATTTACAAATGTCGATCTGATTTACAACGATGCCCATGGGCAGAAAAACATTTTTTTTCATTTTTGATTGTGTGTGTGTGTGTGTGTGATTGATTTATAAATTTCTCTCTCTTTTGCATTTTGAGGAAAGAAACAGAAGTTGAATTTAAATTCATGCTGTTTTCCTGAATATTACTCGAATTATGGCGCCAGCAGTTCTTAATGTCCTTGCCTTTCTTAACAAACAGAAAAACAGTTTCATTTTTAGATTCCCGATTCCTTACTTCTCAGTAGCAGTCTAGATTGGAGACAATGTAAATAATAAAAGTGGTGCTTGACCAAGGAAAATCTGAAATATGGGCTGACAATTTCAGTCGTACTTTTATTTATCTGACTCAAAGAAACTGTATTATGTTGACAAAGATGTACATGCACATCCTTGCTAATACTCATTTATTTCACTTAGAAAGAATATTGTGCAGATGAAAACCCCTAAATCGGGTCAAAAATCTTGATCGTTATGCTTAAAATTACAACCAGGAGTGGGTTCTTAGTGTCGAAGATAAACTGGCAGCCAATTCTTTTTCTTAATTACCTTACAGCACCAAGTGCTTATAACTTGCTTTAGACCTCGGAAAGAAGGATTGTGTTGATGTCCGTTTTTACTTGATCAGGTAGTCGGTGTGTCATTGTATAACTGAACAATCGAAATGGTATTATGGAGCTAGTGGACCGATTTAAAACCATGTTTTAAAATGATGCTAGAAGTATGCATATTTTGTCTTTCTACATTCAGCAAAAGTGAGTTCATTTCAAGCTTTGGTGTGCTTAAATGATTAATCTGGAATTCTTTATGAATTAATTTTTATTCTTTATCGGCAGATAACTTACAGAATATGCGACTCGTATTTTAATAAAGTAATTTCCCTCTTGTAGCCCATAAGTAATTATTGCAGAATTTCTGGAATTCTACACGCTTTCCTGTGAAACTATCTCATGAAAATGGTTCTTCAGGAACTTAAGTACTCTTTCTGTGACCCGTCAAGTTTTGAAAACCATTTGTGTCTAAATGACTCCAGAGAACTCTATGGCATTTTCTTTTTCCATAAGAATTTCCGTTACAAATTTTAAGATACATATTAGAGAATTCCTGAGCTCTATGGAGCTCATTATTTTAACTTTTTGTCTGAACATTTTATGACTGTGCTTTAAACTAGAGTTGTCGTTTCTTTTTGTTGTCAAAGCTCAAAGGGATTTCTGTTTATTGTCAGTCACTCCAATATTTGCAACATGGTTTATTTGAAATTTAAAACTCTATGCCGAACCTTGTGACATGCTCTACGAAATATCACTTTAATAAGCAAGAACTTGTCTCCTTTGAAAGCTTGCTTGAGATATTCGGTTTTTCTGAGGGAAGGAGGAAGAGACGCGAATGCAAAAAAGAAAAAGAAAAATGCCATCACTCGACTGAAGAGGTGGAAGAGGAAGAGAATGAAGAAGGAAGGAAAAAATGTTCGCAATGAAGTCAAAAAGCCCTCGATTCGCGTCGTTCTGAGCACCACAACTAATTATAATAGAACTGACTGTGGGCTAAGAGGAGAGGGTCGTAAAAGTCACATTGCGATTATTAACACGCAGTGGAAGACATGCGTAAAGTCACGTTTTCCACACGTTCGAGTGTCCTTCTGGAAGAGCATCCTTTTGATGGGGGCTGCATCGATGGATGGTTTCAAGAAGGAGCACCGAGAGCAAAGAGATGATGTCGAGGAAACAACGGGAGCCTTGTTCCCGAATTTTACAAGGGGATAAATTGATAATAATCCGAAATATCTGCAGCTGTACTCCTGAGATTTCGAGAGTCTGATTCGCTTGCAGTTTAGATTCTGATGCATGAAAAAATCAATGAAAAGTGTCTTTGTGTGCGCTAGCGGAAAAGGAAATCGTACAGAATGATACTGGAAAGCCTATTGTAGAATGCAACTAGAGCGTAAGGCTTTAAGTTTAATTTGGCTTTTATCAGGAAAGGTAAATGGGGGAAACTTGTCTTCCTCTCAACGTATAGAAAGGTAACTACCCCTATTGTGCGTAGTTATTTCTTTATGTTCTCATGAATACACTTTGCCGATATGTTGTGTCAGAGCAGAAAAACTGCAGTGCATAACTTTCGCCTTACCTAAAATTCATATTCATGTATATATATATAAGGAAATAATTTTTCGATTAGTTGTACTATGAAAGAAATATCCGCTTTCTTTACAAAGTTATTATTTGAACAAAGCACAAATGAACTCTGTTCATGAAGGACGCAGAGGATTTAACATAATTATTCACTACGTACAAAAATGTTGTGTTATAGTTCTAAAAAAATTGTTTCAAAGTTTTCAGGCGTCGAGTAGCCAAGGACCGCAATGACGGCGGTCCTTGGCTACAAAGTTTTCAGGCATCGAGAATGTAGCCAAGGACCGCAATAAAGCCTTCCATGATAATAGTTCCTCGTTGAAAGGCACGAACTTAAAGCAGATAAGTATTGGATTTTCTAAATACAGTCAACAGCTTTGTCAAAGTTTTTAAAAATGTTAAGCATAACTTCTGCTCCTTTATACTAACTGAAGTATTCATTAATTTTTGGCTGATTCAAAAATGGTGTATTAAAGTTGTAAACATATTGACGTTTACTACAAAACACGCTATTTTTAGAATTAATCTGCACAAACAATGAAGTTTTGCAAGCATATGTGGCAATACCTACATAACTACTCCGGTGTGAAAATTAAAACACACGTCCTTGATTTGCCAATCGAAGGAGGAAAAACTGGGTGAAATGATACACTCTTTGCCAAAACAATGAAGCACCCAGACGGAATCATCCAATTGAGATGAAAATTGGTGTGTGCAGTGTACATGTATTGGAAAGGAAAATGATTGCTATTCCGGAACAGTAGGCCATTTATTCGGATATAACCGCAACACGAGTGGAACAAGTCAGTATGTTGTAGCGCCACCTCTGCCTCTCATGTAAGCGGTTACTCGGCGTAACATACGTAGACGCATACAGGTCACGGATACTGTCCTAAGGTATAGTATGCCAGATGGTATCCAAATTGCGAGCCAGTTCGTCAACATTCCGGGATGGGTGTAGGTGGCGTCCCATCGTGTCTCAAACATGTTCGGTTGGTGAAAGGTCGGGCGATCGAGATGGCCATGGAAGGGTGTCGACATTACGGAGGCAGGCTTGGGAGAGTCATGCCGTATGTGGCAGGCCATTACCCTGTTTGAAAATTGCTCGGTGATGCTGCGGCAAAAATGGCAACACAGCAGGTAGCAGAATGTCGTCCACGTACCGTTGAGCCGTGAGGGTGGTACGGAGGACTACCAAGAATGTCCGGCTACCGGAGGAAATGGCTCTCTAGAGAGTCACTTCCGGTGAGCGAGTCGTGTACCGTGCCACGATGAAGGCAGGATGCATGCGCTAGCCCGCTCGTCTCCAGAAACGTTGCACAGGTCATTAGCGCCAAGTACAAACCGTGACTCACCACTGGAGACAACACGACGCCACTGGACACTATCCCACATTGATTGGGCGCGACACCACTGCAACAGGTGCCGGCGATGCTCGCTGGTAAGGGGAGGAGTGGCCTCCTCGAATGTAGTCCCTGTTCCGCAAATTATCTGGCAACTGTCTGGGTGGCCACTTCCGTACCTGTACATGACGCAGTATGGCCACGGATGGTTGAGAGAGAAGAATTCGGTTCTATTCGTGTGGTTCTCATAATCGCTCGATCCTCTCGTTCTGTCGTTGCCCTCGGCCGTTCACTGCCCTCGTGCTGCTGGTTTATGTCTTTCTGGACTCATTGGCGCCTACATCGAACGATGTTGGCGCCAATGATTGCCACGTCACACCGACCCAAACGCCTGGCGATACGGCGACTTGACCAACCGGCCCCTCTCAGCCCAATTGTACGTCCTCTCTGAAACTGGCTCAACTACTCGTATTGTGCATGGATCCGACGTCGAGGCATCCTCACAGTCCGTGGAGGTTAATGCAATCGCAATCCGCTGTCACGATTGTTCCTGCATTCGAGCTTTGCACTTGTTATACCCTCCTCAATGCGTGGTTCTCATGCGCTGTGCGGGCCACACTTTCGTCATTGGTCGTCATTTTTAATCATTTTTATATTCAGCCCAGAGGTACTTGCACGCGGAGTTTCACCAGGGTAGAACTATTTTTTTGGGGCGCTTCATTTTTTTTTTTTTTTTTTTAACAAATAGTGTGCTTTGATTTATAACTGCATTTATTCTGTCACACGAGCAGAGGTATCATTCTGTGACAACTACCTAGGGTCTTTCTTAATTTATTGTGCAAATACCTCTTTGTCTGGGAAAAATATTCCTGATTGATGCGTCATTATTCAGAAGAGTATCACCTCTCTTGGTATTGAAGAAATGGTGGTAGATGTGGGAAAAAACAGAAAGATAGAAAATCAAGGTAGTTATCTCAGAATGAATGCACCATTGCGTTTGTGGTTGTTTAACAGGGTTGCGCGAATTATACTTTCCTCGTACGTGAGTGAGCCTTTTCAAGCGGAAAGTCAACGAAATTCGCTAATTGCGTCGTTATTGCGTGTTCTTGTACACTGATGTGAATGCTGTAAATACCATGGTATTCCATGAAGTCACACACTAACGAATCTATTTCCAAATTGATTTTACGAGTGTATTCAGGTGTTCTATAATATGATAGTCTATTGTTATCGTGTCTTGAGACGAATGTAATGCTACCAATTATTCGTGCTAACACACATGAATTTGCGTTTATTCTCCACTGATTAAAATCTCACGCTGAGGCTTTACCAATAGAATAAATATGTATTCTGGAAAAGAACCCAATGCCTCAGGGTAAGATCACCTGACGTGTAGGATAACTATGTCCGTTTCAATTTTTGCTATCTAAACTGAAAGATAATGTGGATTGCATTCCTTAATATCCGATTTCCTGTTCCGATGTTAAAGCTATGAAGAGTAAATGATATTGTAATGTTTTGCATTTTCCTCGGATATATACAGTGTACCGCAGGTACGTAATTGCTCTAAAAACACTTTATGTAAATGTGTGAAGCCGTTTTAATAATCCAATACAACCCTAGGGTAAAATGAAGCCACCATTAATCATGAGTAAAGGCGTGATGTCCCCATTAATGGAGAGGTTAATGAATTCGACAGCTATACTCATTTTCTGCTACATCATGAACAGCGCGTTACTTCGTCCCATCCACAAGCTTGGTTTTTAAGACTCAAAAGATATAAAAGAGACCTAAAAGATTTGAGCTTTGGCAAAATCGTACAAAAGGAAAATTTAAATGGATTTGTCGAATTGTACTATGCGGTAAGGAATATACAGTTTCTATAACTACCACTTGTATGTAGCAAACCTGTTTTCCAACTTCTAGTAATCATGAACTACAATATACAGAACTGTTGACTGTCTCCTTGTTTACTCAGTTTCATTGGTTCTGATTGGTACACTCTTGGGGTTTATCAGTATGATATTTGTTTCGAATATCTAATTGCAAATGAATATCTTACCTTTGAGGATCACTCCGACAAATAATAGGCTACAATGATGAAATTATGAATCCATTTATAAGCACATATATATATACAAGAAGACATTTCCACAGAAACATTTAGTACAAGATCAAGAAATTCTTATTAACTTCTCAATTACGCATTTGTTCGCCCTTCGTCTCCTCTCTCCTCGAGGATCAACCAGAACCAAAACCATTGGCGTACCGCGGTTGGGGATCTTACGTCATCTACTGTCCACAAACAATCGCCAGCAGATGGGCTGTCTCTGCGAAGTTCCAACAACATTCAAGTCGTCACAATACAATATACAATATGTTTTGTAGTCAGTATATGTACTACAAATCATTTCCCAAACTGTTCCGATTTCAGAGAAGTGTCTGAGATTTATGCAGAGATGCATATATCTCTTACGTTCTGCATGAATATATTTCATTACCTTTAAAAATAAACTGCTTCTTCTAGAAAGAAAATAGTTTACCGACATACTGGCCTTCTTCGACGACTTAGAATCTGTTACAAAGTAATTTATCGGAGCAAATTTTCAAGCTGGGATGATGTAGCATACTTCATCAAAGATATTGATAAATTAATGAAATTTAGTCCATTAAGGCATCTTAAAGAACTTGAAGTACGCGTCCTTGTTTTGTGTGGGACGTGCATCAGTACGCGCGGAGAGAGAGTCTCATGTAATATCGGACACGTCTAATGGCTTAAAAATTTCTATAAGTGTAAAGTATCCAGCGTTGGTAGGTAAGATCAGTGAAAACATACTCGAATTTTGCTAACTACGTATCTGATAGGCATGTTCGCAGTAACCAGTAGTGTCAGTCCTAGACCAAACCGAAAGCTCCGCAGTGTCAAATAGTACACCTGGAATTAAATAAAATATATTCCCAGCGTTTTTATAAACATATATGCTTAAGATAAAACCTGAAATATAACCTGTTGATCGATTTGAACGAAAGCCATAGTAATGACCATTAATGAAGGTTTAAGATGCATAATCTGCTCGATAATTGTATTGTGCATAGCTTCGCCAAATGAGATACCAAAAAATAAATTTCCTTGTAAGTGACTTACAGTCATGCACAAGTTCTTTGCTGCAGTGCAAAGTCAAAACAGAGAAACATTTACCAACAAAAGGAATTTTCCAATAGGTTTCTTTGGTTTATACATTGTTGGTGTAAATTAGTTACACGTTTTTTCTTCTTAATAATCTCTGAGTAAAACACGACCGCAAATGACTCTTGGTTAGTTATTTGGCAATGTGTTTTACATGTCCAACAATGACATCGACAGCAATGTAGCGCATTGAGAAGGAAATACTTTGACAACTTGTTTCGGTAAATCAGCATCGTATGATCTAAATCAGTAATATACTGCGTGAATCTCGTAGTGCGTGAGGCTTCGCCTCTACTTTTAAATTTGGCGCATAACAATCATGGAGCCTCTAAAATCTTTCTCTAAAAAATCCCGAATTATATTTTCCATTGTGAATTAACTTTTTCTGAGACATTTACGAATAGCAGTGAGGCTGGCATCATGGTGCAAATAATCTCATATGGCATGTTTATTTGCCCTGCAGTCGTTTGTATTTCGGTTAAGTTATACAGTAGTAGCTGTAGGTCTTTTGTAAAAGAAGCATCTTAGTTCATTATTAAAAATTGGTTGATGCATGTAACCGGCATTAGATTTTCATTCACTTATAGTCCAATTTCCTTGAGTCTCTGATGCACATAAAGTTTGCATTGTACTAAATTGGTGTTAGTTTTTTGGGGGGTTTCTTTCTTGCCGTAATATTTCTATAAGTGGCGCGAAAAGTATTCAGTTCTTGGAATTTTATTCGAGCCCCAGCAACGAGAATCACTGAGAATATAAAATGCAACGTTTAAGGTAAAGATCAATACTTGATACATGATTGAAGAGCATGCTTCATCTCACCGCTTTTTAAGCCGCCTAGACATTCATCCAATTTACAGCACTAGCACTTTTATTTTCAAGACCAATATACCACAGAAAATATAAAGTTCTCAACCATGTTTCCCATAAATTATGCTAGTTGGAGTGAGGTTGGGTTATTTCTTATCTTGTTTTTCTCTAAAGAGTTTATGAGTACCTAAGACTTGGATTAATTCCTGAAGCCTGATTTAACATAATTGTCTATAGGGTGAGAAAGAAGACCATAGCGCATGAACATAATAAAAATGAGATCAACGGGTACTCTAGTTTTTCAAATAATAATGGTCACAGAAATAGCTTTTTATGATTTTTTTCTAGTTTTCAACTATTTTCGACGAATTTTTCAAATGTACACAGGTCTTCATAAGACCCGCAATGATGTTTGATTTTATGATGGTTAATAATTTAAAATAAAACATCATCGAGTTTTCTGAAAGTCGTGTACACTTCAAAATCGTTTCCAAAAGATAAATAAACTCCAGTAAAAGCCAACGAAAATTTTATTTCCCTAATGATAAACATAGTGTCTATGGCATATTGGATATTCTCGACGAAAGCCGCCATGTATGAACTGTTAATCGCCATAATCACCAGATGGTTTTAATTACAGATAACCATGTTAAAGATATTAAGATGATTGCATTGCATTTTTTTTTCTGAAAACATGTTTTGAATAACTCAGCAACACTCCGGTTTCCGGCAAAAAATAGTTTGCAAACTTAGACAGAAATAACCGTTTTTCTGCTTCAAAGTTTTGCTTCAACAAACTGTTCATTGGCAGCGTTCCATGTGCTTCCAGTACCATTTTAAAAAAGTTAAAGATAAATAAAGAAAGGAAAAAAGAAACACAAGTCAGGATTTTTTTTTTTTCATTGCAACTGAAGGGCAGTTTTTTTTTTCAACAGACCGCACGGCTGATTCCACGAATTCGCTTTTACCATAGAGCGCGTAATTTTCAAGTCTCCTGAATGTGTACTCGCTTGTTATAAACCGCACTTCCGGTATGCGACTTTAATTTGCTGTGTCCCTTCTTTTCCTCTTGTATACTTCAGGTGAAGCCTTCCTACGTGTTTTCTCTTCTTGGCATATCAGCCTATGTGGTAGAGTTGGGGAAAGCACGTTGTTTCTCTTGGTAGAGAGACCTGAGAAAAAAGAGCCATGTAAAATCCATCTCGAATGTAACAGACCTTCCAACAAAGTGGCTGCAAAAACATGAGCTCACTTCTTTTGAAATTAGTTTCATAAACCGGCTGCAGCAACTGTTTTTTAAGAATGAAATCACTGACTACCGTAGAAGAATTATCGTTAATCATCATAAACGATTCGCTGAGTAAGATGGATGTAAAATATCACATGTGATAGTCGATGCTTTTATTTTATACATTAAAATGTGAGTAGGCTGCATAATTCGTTTTAAATGCTATTTAAAACAGACAAACGAACAAATAAATAAAAATAAAAATCTGACAGTTTTAAGTGTCCATGAACTTTCCTAGGGCTGACTGATTTGCTAGTTCGAGAGAGAAAGACAGAGAGAGAGAGAGAGGGAGAGAGAGATCAAGAACTTTTCTTTATTCATTGTTTCTTGGGGCTGTTTCCATATAGACGCAAATTTATTTCGTAAAATAAATTACCAACACCAAAGTTGTAACATTTAGGCATGGAAAAAATATAGTTGCACTTTCTTTTAGGTTTTCCTTTTTTTGAAAATAGTCATTTATTATTTGGTGTCAGTATTTCGATGTTGAAAGATAATAAATAAAGAAAATACTACCTTTCACACAGTATGGTTTCCTTGAAAATTAACTTCTTCCAGCTAATTATTGTCATTAATTTCAAGCGAACATTAGTATCTGATGACTTTCTTCAACACTTTATTCCTTTTATTCTTGTTTTGACCAAATATCCCTTCTAACTCTTTTACAGCGCTGCGCAGTATTGGCATTCTCGTTTAAATATATAAATTCCTTTTGAGAAAGCAAGTAAAAGATACCAAGAACAGTCTACAGCTACTGCTAGTACTTTTATACATTCCTGCAGATTAGAAATTCCAGAAATGAATCAGGAATGAATAGCTTGGGATTGATAAACAAAATAACAAAGAGAATTCTGAATTTCTGAAAGTGATCAAACATAATTTAAATTATAATGACAAACACAGCATCAGGTGAAATATTCAGTGAAATATTTGGATATCCTTTTACTAAATTCGACAGTTAAACTCTTTCAATCATAGCTACTTCCTTGGTGACATTTTTCAGTACAAAATGGGATGTCTTGATCTACACTGAAGAGCAATTGAATTAGAGACAGCTGGCGTTATGCAAATGTGGCGCTGCGGGCGCTCCTGTAAACGGAAACGACATAACGTATGCAGGAGGTATACAATATAAGGAGTTATACGACGGGAATCAGTAACAGTCGGATGCAGTATGGGTAAGACGAAGGATCTAAACACATTTGATCGTGGGAAACTGTCGGGGTCCGACGAATGGGTCACTCCATCTCGGAAGTCGTGCAGGCACTGGGATTTTCATGAGCCACTGTGTCACGGGTGCACCGTGAGTACATCGAATCTGGTAAATCCATCCCTGCAAGGGCCAACTGCCGTGGACAACAGCGTGTGGATGAGTGGGATCATCGTCGGTTAGCTCGCATTGTAACAGCGGATAGACGGGCCACAGTGCAAGAAATCACTCGGGAATTTAACGCTGGTGCACAAAAACGTGTAAGCAGCCACACCCTCCAGAACCATCTCCTCGCTATGGGGTACAGAAGCATCGTCCCATGAGGGTACCGCTGCTGACCGCACATCACAGGGTGCAAAGATCAGCATGGGCTCGGGAACATCGCCACTGGACCCTAGACATGTGGGAAAATGTTGCCTGGACTGATGAGTCGAGATTCACGTTGGTACATGCGGATGGCAGGATACGAGTACGGCGCAAACCACATGAAGCGATGGATCCTTCTTGCTAGCAGGGTAGTCTTCAAGCTGGAGGGTGTGGGATTCTTGTCTGGGGACTGTTTACGTGGACTGAAATGGGACTCCTGGTACGTGTAACATCATCCCTCACAGGTCAACGTTACCGGGATATCCTGGACGACCATTTGCTCCTGTTTGTGCGTCTTCAACATCCCACTGGGGACCTCATCCTGCAACAAGACAATGCTCCGTGCCATCGCTCCCGAATTGTATCCGAATGGTTGGATGAACACTCCAACGACGTGACCTCGCTTCCTTGGCCAGCTAGGTGACCTGACGTCAATCTCATCGAGCACATCTGGGATGCCATCGAGAGAGATGTTCGAGGCTCTGACCCCCTCCATCAAATCTTTGTGAACTGTGGGAGCTTGTTCAGGGGTCGTGGATCCGTATGGTTTTCCAACGCTTCCGGTGTCTTGTCGAGTCCATGCCAAGACGAATCGCCGCCGTCATCAGGATGAAAGGTGGTGCTACACGTTACTAGACAGCTATTTCTAATTGAATCGCTCTTCAGAGTATAATACAAGTATGTGCAAAACAGCAAATATCAAAGTAAAACCTCTGGCAACAACAGGCTTTGGATTTTAAACTCTTATGAAATTGCAGTTTTTATTATATTTTAAATTTTTTCGTACAACGAAGACTTACAAAAATTTTGGAGTAATTATTTAAAAATATTTACAACATTTTAGTCATATGTTTTTTTCATTCACTTTATACTGTTTTAAATTGTTTACGTTTTTCCCAATATTTCTCACGCAGTAAAATTTATTTCTGAACTGATTTGTTTCCATTTCGGAGACAAATCACTAGATTTTGTATGAATGCAAAGTTCGTGGCATACTTAAATTATTTTTTTTTATTTTTGTTTAGAGTCGTTTTGCCAAAACAACTGCAAAACGTCCGGATGCAATACAATATAGCACGGGAATCGTTTAACTTTATGCATCGATCTTGCTAAAAATATAAATACTGCGTACTTTTTAAAAATGTAACTATTAATGAGATACGTACAACCATCTAATGTATGACTTTCTTGAGTAGATTTCAAAATACGAATGCAGTTAGCATTACATGCCCCCGAATTCTCACAGCAGAGCGTGAAATTAGTATTGTTTGGATTGCTACTGTAATCATTCCTATGTTTGAGACCCCCGTTGGTGCTGGACGGTTCCAGTACCTTATCAAATTCACCGCGTAACTGCGTAGCCCACTACCCCTAAGGGCTACGAGTGACTGTGCTTTAAGGAAGGAAGCATCGCATATCCAGAAAGCGATTAAAGAAAAATAAAGTGGGGCGTTCGAGACAAGAAAGAAAAACTGATGAGCCGATTAAAAGCCAAAATATCTGCAACATTATAATGGCTTTCAAGTGGGAATGGGCCGGGCTATTGCAAGAAAAAATTCTGTTTGGCAGTATAAGAAAGCCCTTAAGACAAGAAATGCCATTCAAAACACTACTCTGTGGTTGATGAGTAGCTGAAACGGGGCAGAAACCGGAACCATAACTCAAAACAGAGAGCGATTTGCTTAGATGAATCTGCTCAAAGCAGAAAGTTATGCACATATAAATCTTCACGCGCGCGTACTCCATGCGCACGACAAAAATCGCACGTTTTTCATTCATTCCCGCGTACATACTCGTACATACATCTGCTGAAAACAGCGTTGCACATATGCGTGCGTTCATATGTGCATGGTCACAACAGCCCTGTGGGGTGCAGTAAACAGTACTGTACGAGGTTACAGCATGAAACTGTATTTTTGTGTTTACTGAATGTAGAACAGGGTGAGATTTAAGTAAAACACTCTAATTTCTTATCACTTATTCCACACCTATTAAGAATATGAGTGTTTGAATAAATCAAGTCCACTCTTATTAATCAGCGAAATCAAATTTTAATGTGCAAAGACTTGATCTATATCAATTCAATACATGTGTAAACGTGTGTAACATATTTTTATTTAAACGTTGTCCAAAAATGTAAAGAAAACTTGCTTCCCTTACGAAATTCGTTCAGAAGTTTTAATTCTCATTGGCTGCGGTATAATGAGTAACTGTTCACATATAAATTTTGCTTTTGTGATTGGTTATATCAGGTTCAAGGAAGTTTCACTTAAAATGCTACTCATAAATTCTCGATTTGTATCATTTGTTCTGTTACAGCTGGAGCAGAAATAATTTTACTTACCACGTTGAACGAATTAAGCATATGCTTTTGAGGGAGAGAAAAGAAACCTATTCCTGGATATTCCAGGAATGAGGCCAACTTGATTTCTTTCCGTTCTAAACTTTAAATATAAATGACTTTTCTGCCATTTCGCAGCGCGGGTTTGAAGCCCGAGCTTCTAGCCATTCGCATGGCCTACTACAAAGAGGACAAATGCGTGCATTCGCTCTGCTCTCCGAATTTAGAGAAGTAGTAGACTTCGTATCTGAAGAGGGTGAGAAAGTGATTTGATTCCTTCTGCTCGAAGCCACTGCTACACGTGACCAGAAACAGCAATCTTCTGCTTTGCCACCGTTATACGAACCAAACACCCGCTGATCCCTTCAAAATCCATGGAACTTTCTTCCAGAGAAGAATTTCGGTTTTTCAAAATACACATCAGTATACACTAGCTGAACGCAAAAATTGTGAGGCACAACGAATTCTTGGAAATGTTTGAAGTTTGGGATCCGAGTCCATAGACGGGGAAATCTTTCAAAAACGTGCATTCCTGGTTTTGTGTACAAAATAAACAAATATGGGGCACTTGAAATTTCTGTCGGGAATGCAATGAATTTATGCGTATATGCACAAAATTCTTCTTCTTCTTTTGTGTGTGTGTGTGTGTGTGTGTGTATGTGTCAGTGTGTGTCCTTTAAGAAAACCAAACACAAAGATGTGAGAAATCCGACGGAGTAGAATCGGAATGTCGCACTTCTTCTAAACTCTATTTTACAAAGCACCACGTTCAGATAAAAAAAAATTCTCCTCCAGTCCGCGCATACCAGGTAAGATCCGAAAATTGGTGGAACGAACTGAAAATCCATATGCCGTTCAACTTAAGTAGTCATCATATCCCTTTCGAAACAGTTATTTCTGTACCGAAAATATGCTTTCCACCATCACTGAAAGTAAGTCACAATCTTTTCCATCCCAACAATGCCAAATACTTCCTGCTACATATATATTGAGATAATACAACGTAGTCTGTCACAAATGTTTATTTTTTCAAGCCCACTATGGTTTCGCTGGGTATTGACCTAGCTTCATCAGGACAAATGGCCTGATGAAACTAAGATGAAGATGCGGTCTGATGGCCTGATGAAGCTGCGGTCTGATGGCCTGATGAAGCTGCGGTCTGATGGCCTGATGAAGCTGCGGTCTGATGGCCTGATGAAGCTGCGGTCTGATGGCCTGATGAAACTAGATGAAGCTGCGGTCTGATGGCCTGATGAAGCTGCCGGTCTGATGGCCTGATGAAGCTTCGGTCCAGGGTTATTCCTGCTACTTTTGTTCAATAACCAAGGTGTCCACCACGAGTTTTGCTCCATTGGGATTTTGAAAGGCTTTACCAGATGAAATCAGGAGCGATTTTCAGAAGGAAGCTGTCGTTTCTATTGCCTTTGGAATTTTGCAATGAAGACTTTTGGACATTGCAGTTAAACTGAATTACAGGCTGTTACTCAGAACTTTCTTTGCTTTCCCCTTTACTAAGGCTTTCCATCTTTAAATCATAAGTCAACTTGTCGATCTGTGTTTTCTAAAATATATTCTACACCGGTTATTTCTGGTATGACGTTGAGTATTTTATGAAGCTGATTGACCGAACTTAAAACAAAATTTGATTCAACTGTTTTGCTCTTTCGAATCATTCATTCATAAACTAGCAGATCTCATTCACGTCTTAGAAACTCCGAAAGTGACTGAGAATAAAACGGAAGGTGATGTGGAAGTTATTTTCCCTCTTTCACCGCATAATTTGTTACTTAAGCATTTCCGACACTTTTAAACCTCAACTGCAGTTCTCTCTATGTACGTTAAGTTTGCACCTCGTGAAAAATCAAGGTGATGATGGCAGGATTGTTGAGCTGCTGTCCAGGGTTATCACCACTAGTCGATCATTAATATTGTTGGATACTTTGAAACGTTAATGCAGCAAAGAGAAACTTCCACTTATGTGGAAGCTTCAATGGAATCCGTGTGAGCCCCCCCTCTTTCATTGATAAGGGCCAGGTTAGTCCGCCGAGAACAATGAATAAAAATTAATGCCAAGTTGCAACTTTTATTTAGTAAGTGATCCGTTCCTTAATGACGAAAACAAAGGACTTGCCTCATTGCAACATATTGCCTTCATTTTTACCTCGGTGCTCATGTCATACTGTCATTCAATAATGTCTTCGCAACAAACATAAGATAATATTCTGATTTGGTTAAACCTTATTGCACGAATCGAGTTTTTTTAGTGTTTAAAGAAAGCATTTCTGCCTAACTCTCTACATTACTCCTCCATCTTTGTGCTGAGTTAGGCCATTCATAAAATTACAAGATATGCTACAACAACAAAATGCAACTAGAAAAGATTTTAACAGAAAAAAACAAAAACAAAAACAAAAAAACAGTAGTTAAGTCATAAATCATGCGGGGACAGAGCACGACATGTGAGAGTGTTATGCACCTTATTCTCTATCTATAAATTCAAAGAGATGAATATTTTAATTGGTCAGACACGTCTGACAACAGCGCTATTTCGTTCAACTTGAACGATTTATAATGCATCATAACTTTAATGGTCTCTAACGCAAAAAATAGTCTTCCTCAGAAATAGTAACATTCTGTTTCTAATTAGGCAGCTTATCACGGTCGTGTGGAACTTCCTTAAAAAAAAGATACTCATATTTTATGTTGTTTTTAAAGTCCCTGTTCGGGGAAAGTGAACTCTGGGCTAGTTGGCTTAGCAGTAAGAGACCTCAGTCCTACGTCAAAAAAGTATTTAGCAGAGGAGACCATCTGCTCCTTGGCAACATGTGGTCCCCCTTCCCCCATCCCAAATGCAATTTCCCAAAGAAGTTAACGCGACGGATACAATGATATACGAACGCTGTTCCTGTACTTGACGGCACTCGGGAACTGCCAAATTTTTCCAAAAGGGAAAAATGCGTCCGGGTTAAGAGGCCGCCCCAATTAATCAGAATGTCAGTCTAAAGGAGGCTCCCGACTTGTCACCAAAACCAAGCTCCCGGGGTGAGCCTAGTTAACTGTTAGACGTCGGATCCCCTCCCCCATTCATCCCCCTGACATAGCAAATCTGTAGCACCCGCCAATCCTAAGGCGTTCTTCCGCGCAAAACGTTGTTTCACTTTTCCGACTGCTTTCTCACGATTACTACAAACCAAAGAGCCATAAGTTCCTCTTCTTTGAGGTCACTGGCAATTTAAAGGTAGTTAAGACCTCAAGCGACAAATAGAGACTCAACTCAACCTTTCAGTGCAAACGAAAATTCTTAAGAATAGGAATGAATAACATACCGTAATTTAATTTTATTTGTGGAAACAACTGACATGATATAACGGACATGAAAAGGAATCGCATAAATTATGATGTATCATGCCATTCCAGTAACCGAGAGTTTAACAGCCTGGCTCCCTATTATCGGGGGTCCGGTTTCGAAACCTAACGCAAAACACGAATCGTGTGTCTTCTATGGGTTCCTGTTGTTCATGACTCTATATCAGTGAATCTTCTTATTTTTTAAAAGCTTGCGGGAGGTGAAAGACTCTACTTTGAGCTACGGTTTTTCTGGAAGGGCAAAATATTGGAAAGTTATGTTAAACGCTTCAAACAGACATCCAAAATATTTTTACAGTTAGGAAAGTTTTTTTCAGAACCTTTATCAGAGCACCTCAATCATAAAAACAATATTTTGCACTTCAATCATACCAGAAGCCCGAAATTACCGATCCCATAAAAGTGAATATCATTCGGTTGAAACTTTCGAATCACAGGAAGCTCCAAAAAAGAGGTTTATATACAGGGTGTCCCACGATTCATTGGACAGTGGAATATCTCGTGATCGGACGAAGCTATTGAGATGAAACAAAAAGCAATGTAAATTAGTGAAGACGAGCTACCACGGAATGCAAAAGTTGACCCCCTTCCCCGGGGTTTGGGGGAATGGGAGGAAAATGAAAACGAAAAGCTGCGATAAAAAATTTCGTCAATGTACAACGTATGTCCAAAGACTGCTCATTTGAAAGCCATGCTTATGAACAAATCATTAGCGAAAACACAATTGAATTTCACCGAAAGCGCGCGAAATGGCGGGGGTGCGAAATGTGATGTTCCATGTCTCCAAAACCCTAGAAATAACCCAGAAAGGAAACTGTTCGTTGCAAATGTAGATGCATGGAGGCATGAAACAAACGTGCTATAGAATATTGACACCTCCCCGATCCTCATATCGGGTCATAAGGACGAGGCGGCGCACCATCTGGCTGAAACCATGGGTTTTCCGATTCACTTAGTGTAGGTTCTCCAGCAAACAACGCAGAATGTCGCAAAATACCATTGCGGTATTTTGTGAAATTGTGGTATTGTGGTATTCCGGTATCTTATGGCACATGCTGCGCCAGAAGTGTAATCCCCATACTCATTGAAACAGATTTTTTGCTCATCGAGGGTGAAAGTACGACATTCCGCGAATAAATGCAATTGTGCCGTTGGCCGATTCCATTGGCTTGTGTTATGCGATGTAAAAAAACCACATGAAATACCGAACAGTAGACACAACAGCTTGTGCAATTAACTGTTCTCCCGTGTTGGAGGGGAGAGGGTGTAAGAAAGAAGTGGACGAAAAACATAGCGAAAATGAGTTTGCGGTGTAAAAGATAACTACCAAAAGACAGCTGCTTTCGATGTCGTCATGGGGAATATCGCCATGTTAGCGTTCACTGGGTTATGCAAATTTTGTACGAAGCTACGTACCAAGAGGTGTGAGGTCATACGTTCCTTGTTTGGCAACATCTAAACCAACTGAATTCATGTCGCAGTGCGAGGGATTATGCAAATATCGTATGAGACTACGTTTCCTGAAGTGAGATGTCAGACGACGTATGAGCAGTGTTCCAGTACTCTTACAGAATGCTGGCATTTCCTGCTATAATCGTGTTGTAGACAGTAGTGTCTTTCTGTGGTATTCCGTAATTATTGCACAGCGTTGTTGACCAAGTTTTTCAGGTCAGTTTGTTTTCTTTAATTTCTTTAACCTGCGGAGACCATAAGGTACGATGGTGTTCTCCAATGATGAATATGTAGATATGCTGCTGATTTACGGAGAGTGTAAACGAAATTGTCGTTCAGCAGCCCAAATGTACAGAGAGAAATATCCAGACCGTCATCCGCCTAGTAAAAACTTATTTCGACATGTGGAACACAAACTGCGCAGTAGTGGCACATTGCCATCCAGGAAAAAGGCGTACCATCCAAAAACTGCAACTGATGAGGCACATGCTACTGCAGTACTGGGTACATTTCATTTGTATCCATGTACCTCAGTGCGACAAGTATCCGGTGAAATAGGCATTTCGAAAACATCTGTGCACCGTATTTTACGCAATAACAAATATCACCCTTACAAGCTGCACTTAACACAAGGATTGGACGCCAATGATCCGGAAAGGAGGTTAGAATTCCTGGCCAGTTTCTCTGTCCTCATGAACAATGTCAACGTTAAGGCGAAAATTCTATGGAGCGACGAAGCACGGTTTCACAACAATGGAGCTGTAAATCGGCACAATTGCCATTATTGGAATGACATAAATCCTCACTGGATGAGACAAACACGGTTTCACCGTGTTTGGGGTATAAGCGTATGGTGTGGCATGCTGAATAACCACATCGTAGGTCCTTATTTTTACGAAGGTATTTTGACATGAAATCGCTACCTTCATTTCCTGAGGAATAGTTTACCTGGGTTGCTGGAGGACATACCACTAAGTGAAAGGCAGGACATGTGGTTTCAGCACAATGGTGCGCCACCACACACTTTTCGCCCTGCGACAGAACATTTGAATGTTCGCTTTCCTAACCGATCGATTAGTACCCATGGACCAATCAAGTGGCCTCCGAGATCTCCTGATTTGACACCACTAGATTATTTCCTATGGAGTCATTTGAAAACAGTTGTTTATTCCAATGAAGTGCATACGCTGGACGAACTGCACCAAAGATTATGTTCAGAATGTGGAAGAAAATCGCCCAGAACTGTGCAATCAGCAACACAGAAAGCACTTATGACCAGATTCGAAATGTGTCTCCAGAACAATGGTTGTAACTTTGAACACGTAATGTGATGTGGTCGTAGTTTGCTTCCTTTTATGTTTTGTTATTCAGTTGAACAGCTAATCTGCACACATGACATGTTGTCTGGGCTGAGCACTGCTCTGACATCCCACAAGTTCCACACTCTGGAATTAACGCTGACCCGAACTTGTGCATGCAGGCACGAACACATTTGGGCAGTTTATTTTAGGTCATAAGTCATAAGACCTGTACTTTCCAATATGGAAATCAAAACTGGTTTTTCTGTCTTGAAACAGTGACTCTTCGGTGTTGTATCCATTTTGTTGTTTAGTTAGCATGCGTAATGTCATCGGTGCATCCAAACAACAAACAGTACTGGCTCGTCACGGCACACACATTACGTGGATGTGTACGACTACAAGGGTCTGGTAGAACGTTGCTTCATGAATCCATGAATCTACGTTTGCAACGAACAGTTTCCTTTCTGGGCAATTTCTGGGGTTTTAAAGACACGGAACATCACATTTCGCGCGCTTTCGGTGAAATTCAATTGTGTTTTTGCTAATTATCTGTTCATAAGCATAGCTTTCAAATGAGCAGTCTTTGGACATACGTTGTACATTGACGAAATTTTTTATCGCAGATTTTCGTTTTCATTTTCCTCCCATTCCCCCAAACCCCGGGGAAGGGGGTCAACTTTTGCATTCCGTGGTAGCTCATCTTCACTAATTTACATTGCTTTTCATTTCACCTCAATAGCTTCGTCCGATCACGAGATATTCTACTGTCCAATGGATCGTGGGACACCCTGTATGTCTTTACTTTACTGAACATGATTTCAGTTATATCCAGTTATACGGTACTCTACCGAAGGTCCGACATTTCCTTCACTTAATTAAGGTTTCGTCAGAAAAAATATTCAAAATTGCGCCACTTTCAGAACAAGTGACAAATAAATATGTGTATTGAAAATCCTTTGGTGAAGATTAAGAAAATTTTCACACTTCTGCTAGATCGGTCTATGTTCACCGGTTGCAGCTGATGTGATAAGAATTCGTTTCAGTTGGATTGGTGCAGTCGAATATTAAATAACGTAAGCAAAGAAATTAGTTATTATTTTATGTGCAAATTATTCCAGGGCATAAAGCTGGTGTAATAAAACTTCAGGCCTTTCTATTTTTTACCACCGTCAGAGAAATCAAAATCTCTGGTGCATAATGCTCGACGGTAAACAAGATTTACTTCAGAAAGATAATTGTACCACCTGATCTCAACACACTGTCCACAATCAAGTACACTGGAGTGCAAAAATTAAGGACGAGATGGTTTTTCGAATTTAACGTCGTGAACAAGTGTTCCACATTGACTCAAATCATACCATAAGATCCCCAAGATGTAAGAATATGGGATACGTGAGCAAAACCGTCCAAACAAGGAATCCCAACGATACAAAGGCACTTTATTGAAAAGGTAGCTTCGAGCACAACTGGACAGAAGACAGAAACGTCGATGTGACAGACGGCTGCCAAGAAAAATCCAGTCTTTAGTAGGGGATATGTTCACCCCTGACTGCGTTGCAGGATTTACAACGTCTGTCCATGCTGAGAACGAGGTTGTCAAGGAGCTGTTGAGGCAACGCGCCCCATTCCTCTTGTAGCGCCAATCGCAGCTGCGGAATCGTTGCTGGAGGCTGGTGACGTGCTGCCAGCATCTCCCAAGAAGGTCCCACATCTGTTCGATTTGATTTAGGTCCGGGGACCTTGCGGGCCAATCTATGCTTTGAATATCTTCACTCTCCAACAGCTCTGCGACAGCCACTGTACGATGAGGTGTAGCGTTGTCGTCCATGAAGAGGAACTCAGGACCCACATCACCTCTAAACAGACGCACGTGAGGCAGGAGAAACTCGGTACAATAGCGGACACCAGTGACTGAACCTCCTTGGAAGATGTGGATGTCAGTACGGCTACCAAGCATGATACCGCCCCAAACGAGAACTCCACCACCTCCAAACCGGTCCCTTTCTATGATGTTGGAGGTGTTATTACGTGTTCCCTGCTCTCTCCAGATGTGTATACGTCCGGAATAGCTCGTCAGACTAAATCGGCTCTCATCCGTAAAGAGAACTCGACCCCATTGCTGATGTGTCCAGTCCTTGTGTTCCTGGCACCATAGAAACCGCCATCTCCGATGAGCAGGCGCTAATGGCACACACCGTACTGGTCGTCGTGCAAATAGACCACCTTTGTGCAGCCTCCTGGTCACGATAAAACGCGATAACGGACGTTCAGTTGTCTGTTGCATGTGCCTTGCGATTTCTCCCGCTGTTTGCCGGCTGTCTGTTCTCGCCTGTAGGACAATATACCGGTTGTCCGCCGCCGTGGTTGCTCGTGGATGACCACTGCTAAACTCTCGGACAGCTGTTTCTGTCGTTTGAAATGCTCTCCAAGCTCGTGAAACGATGCTGTGAGCGATCCCGAAATCCTCGGCCACACAAGACACACTTCGACCTTCTTCCAACTTCCCAATGACGCGACCTCGGGTAAAGTCATCCAGATGTCGTTTACTGGATTGCCTGTTGGCCATATCACACGATAGCAGCAACTCGACGTCGTTCAAACCGATGTACAATGTGCAATAGCTTTCACCGAATTGCTGAGCGTACACCTCCCGTGTGTTTTTATACCCTTCCGACACTCCCCCCCCCCTACGTTATGCTGCATATATGCGCATGCCCTTCCATGCCGGACCCTAGTCTATCTCCTGAGTGGTCTTTCGGTCCATTCTGCCTGCTCGTTCCGCTGTTATGCTAATTTCTCCTCTTCGTCCTTAAATAAACCTCACACATGAAGCATGAAGATGGGACCAAAGTGGCCCGAAAGTACTCATGTGTATTTTAGATTAAAGTTTCTTGATTTTTTATTCAATTGTTCGTACAGAGACGGTGTCATTTATACTTATTTATCAAGAATGTACGAGTGAGTGGTTTTATATTGTGTCTTCGTCCTTAATTTTTGCACACCAGTGTAATTTGATTAAACCGGTGTCTTGATTCTGATGGAATTGAAGTATTACTAATTAGTTATCTTCTGGTTTTTTGATCAATTCTGTTAAACAGCCGGAGTAAAAAGGTTAAGTATTACAAGTTTATTTGCATCACATTCCTTAAAAATTTGTACTGACCTTTCCATCTTTTTTTTTTTTTTTTTTTTTTTTTTTTGCGGTAGATTAATCGACGCAGTTTCAAGCCATTATTTTAAGACTTTGTTAGTGATGTGTGTTACCCCGGCCCTATTTTATCTTTGCCGCCAGTGCCTCGAAATTGAGTAAGGTTATCTTTCCCCTGATGCTCATCGGGATTGTTAACATCACGACAACTGAAAAACCAAAACGGTTTTCTTTTCCTATCTTAAAAAGTAGCTTTTACGCAGAAAGAAAAGAGCCAGTGCCGGAAACATTAGCCCAACACTGCGAAAAGCCTGAATGACCACCCGTTCCAAATTACTGTATCCCAGGAAACTTCGAAAAAAACATCCCTTTATTTTTACATGTTTATATAAAAGTGCTGGTATTATCAAAATCTGCCACACAAAAGTATATTTCTCTATGAATCGTAGCCTGAAAGTGTCATTTCGGATCATTTACATTAGTTTATAAGACGAAATTCTTTCCCAAGCCTTCAGAAGAAGTTTCATAGGGTTTTTTTTTGCAAACGAACATGTAATTATAAAACATTCACCATTCTGTGCTAGTAACTCTATAGCCATAAGAAAATACCATTGTTGTAGCTCACTAATATTAGTGAGTATGTAAGAACTTAGTATTTTAATAACAGTTGTAAACTATGCTCATCTTCAGTCGTAGCAAGTTTTGGAATTTTGTGAAAACACACTCTATCAATGCCTAATTTGATACTCAAGGTTGGGCCCAACTAGGAATTCTAAGGAATCTAAAACGTTTTCAGAAGATTTTTGTTCCACATTTTACAAAAAAAGGATTAATCTCAAACAAAATGAGATTTCTAAATTTTGCTAAATATTAAACTGAAATATCTTTAGTATACATGAAAGAAATACTTAGTTTACAACTCAAATTCGATCATATTGTTCATTCGGTTTTACCGAAAGTTCTTACACGGTTTACTAAACTGATCTTGCTTTTTCCCACATGGTTACCGTTTATTTTTAACAATGAAAAAAGATACTGGAATGAGTCAGAAGTGAAAAATATTTTCTGGCAAAAGGAGAAATTGTTTTTTATAGCTATTGTCATTGCAAAATGTTAAGTGCTGTAAGAATATTTCTCGCTGAGAAGGGAGCATGACCTATGACCTATCGAAAATATTCATTTTCTTTTGGCCCATTAACATATCTTGTTCATTATGCAAAACTAAACATGCTTGCTGTGCGAGATGTCTTACAATTAGGACATAGGTAACAGTGTTTTCCGTCTAAAATGATACAATGCTTTTACATTGCCGTTTACAATTAACAGCGATAATACTTTTTTTTTTTCGTAAAATTCCAAAACCTTGTATCGATTAAAGTCTAAATTGTCGAATTTTATCTTTGCGTAGACAGCTGAATGTTTTTGAAGTAGGTACAAAATTTAATCTGCAAAAGCAGATTTTTGTTTCGAATAAATCCATCACGGTTAATCCTATGTGGTCTCGAAACACACACCTGAACTCATTTTCACAGAAGTACGTCTTAGTGAATTAAAATAATTTTTACGTTTTACATAACGATTGGTCATGTAACGTTTTTCGCATGCTAACCAGCTACAACCGGACCAAAATACTTCAGCATAGTTTGATTTTCATCCGAGTGTATACATTTATTAAATGTCAAATTGATATCGCTATGCATAACTTACATATCATTTAAAGTTCATTTCCAGGGGTTTATCAAAATAATAGAAAGACTTAATATTTGTGGATAACTTTTTATTTTAATAGGGTGTAAGCCCACCTCGGGATTTAAGAGCAGAAGCAATTTGAATTGGAATAAACTTATACAAGTCATGAACATACGATATTGAAATTTGGAACCATTTATCCTGTAAAATATGTCCCAACTGTGTGAGTGATGTTGTAGGTGAAAAGTGTGATCTGACCTTTCGTTCCAGATACTCCCACAAATGTTCAATAATATTGTTACGACCCACCCCCGCCATTAATTTTGCAATTAATGGGCGTGGTGGATGTATGAAATTAATTAAGTGTTAATTAAGTGCGAGGCTGTATTGGAGTTTAAAAGTGTAAACAGCAGAGGAAGTTTTATCAGGGGGTTTGGAAAGCAAAGAGGCGAATAATTCTCCCTCGGGCTGGGTGGTCTGAGTTAGCGCTTTTAGATTTTTAGCAACAAGGAAGGAAAGAATGGTTCGACGCCAGACTTTGAGGGCCACTTGTAGAAGTAAATGAAGAAGGGGGACTAGAGGTTGGGCGAATAATCGTAAATTCGTCGATTGTTTAGAGCATTTTCGAGAACAGTTGCTCTCTTTTTGTGTGGTCTGAGAGGAAAAACTAGGTTGCGCACTTGGCATGAAAAAAAGGAATAAATTTCAGTTGTATGTATGCTCTCCGATGTGAAGGTCGAGATGCTTTGGAGCTTCTATGTGATTTGGGAAGAATGAAGCAGCAAACCTCTTGCATTTTTAAGGAAACGGAGATTCAGCAACTCGGTTTTATCAGGATAGGAAAGATTGCCATTGGGACGGCGGAATGCTTATATTCGTGGCAGAAAGCAGCAAAGTCGGTGCTGCTAAACCATACCATACCTTGCAACTGTTTAGCCAGTAAATAACGAACCTGCGGAGAAATTGAGAAGTCGGCGTTGGTAGCTCCAAGGAGAAGCGTCGCCAAGATACTGAACTCGGGCTGGAAACGCTAAGAACGGCGTTGTGATATCGTCAGCACGGACATCCCTAACAGATGCTGCCACGGAGATATGGCGGAGCGCCATTAACAACAATCTCTCTGTGTGTGTGTGTGTGTGTGTGTGTGTGTGTGTGTACATTAGTCGAGCAACCCCTAAGCGTTCGTGTCAGGGGACGCAGCTCCCGCAATGAAATCTTCAATGTAAAAGGAAGTGTGTTTATTTACAGGTGCAATCAAAATTTGGATATATCCTTGACAGCATCCATGTAGGTAGAAACATTTTGTTTTGTTATAACTCCTGCTACACAATTAATTGAGGAACTGAACTGGTAAATAGTAAGACTGAACTGAGTATTAAGTTCATTAAAACTTTCTTACGGGGTTAGATTTAGGTCAAAGTTGACCCAACACTTATATTCAGAAAACAGTTAATTTTGATTCGTATGTGTGCCATTGTTGTGTTTTTTTATACCCAATTAAATGTTTGTTTAGTGCAGTCAGCGCGTTTATAGAACACACTATTTATGTGTCCGAGTGTGATCGGTTTGAATTGTTTAAGTGTATGCCCATATAATACAGTCTTCGCGCCAAGAACAACGTCAAATGACCGCGGGGAAATAGCGACCGAGACCACGAACGTTACGTTTGGTGGTCAGCGGTGGGATCGAGCCCACGGTCGTTGCAATATTGAGGTGGCCAGGATAACTGCTGTACCTCATCCTCGTGCTGTGCAAGCCACAACTTGTCACATTTTGGGTGCATTACCTGCTTGAAGCCAGGGACGGTTACTAGGGAACAATGCCTGGGACATTGGGTGCAGGTGGTCCCAAAGAACGGATTCATACATTGCAGATGTGACACGACCCTTAAAAAAACCAATAGCCCTAAGGAATGTCATGATATGGCATCCAAAAGCATCAGGGATCCACCTCCTTGCTTCTCAGTCTAGGTAGAACGCTTCTGCAGGTCTTCTCCAGAAGTAAACTCTCAGTGTTTACTAGTGGTGCAAAGCACATAAAAACTGCGTTGCTAAAGACTGGTAACGTGTCGTCTGGTTTGATGAATCGTGCTTCACATTGTTTCCCAGCAACTGGAGTGCTGCTTGCCCATAAATACCGCCACGCTTGAGTTCCCAACAAGCTGTTATGACCGAAACGGAATCGTTCCGACTGGTGTTCAACTCTGCTGCTATTTGCGGTGTCCTGGTGTTGTGTTTCCGTAGTACAATCTGTGCCATCGTTCGCCCTATTCCTATCTGACAAATTCGCATGGCTTCCACAGTTTGTACGTTTGGAGAAAAAGCTGTGTCCTTTTTTGATAGGTAGTCATAATCTTTGACACAGTTCTTCGTGTTACACCTACTGGTACTATTTCTGCCTTTCGAGTTACTGAAGTTCCTTCAAAACGGGCACCAATGATCACGCGTTTTTTGAGGTCACTGAGATCTTACAACAGTTACTCCTCAACAGCTGTTTCACCAACGACTGTAGAGCTGCTATGTGATAGCCAACGTCCTACTGCACCCATTATGTACCTCACATCACGGGTGACGTCGCGTCGTCCCTGTGATTTTCACATGTCGCATTGCGTGTACTTCACTCTCAGTCGGTGTTTTCATAATTTTGATAAGCCCATGTAACTCTTAATGTTACGGAATTAGGTTAACTTACTTGCAGACAATCATGCTTAATGTCGTTTTTTGGTCTCATTTCAGAAAGGGCATCACTTGATTTTCGAAAGACTATTACGTGGAAGTTAAACAGGAGATATACATTTGCCAAACTTTTGGCGTTCTTAATAATCGTCAGAAATTTAGCAACAATAGCTTCGTTATCAGCATTTATTGAGAAAATATTTCTACTCCTATTACTTAGTAAAAACCTTAAATGAAGTAAGAAAAAACTTTGCGTGTCTATGGTCGTTAGTTTGGAGTCAAGACCACATATATTTTGTTTGTTTCAGTTATTTCTTTTATGTGAAAGAAAAACTTGGATTTCATCAACAGCGAATGCATAATTTACATATACGAAAAGCATCTTTACTCTTTTTATTTTTGCGCTATTCCATGGAAATGGTTTTGACTTCAATTACCCGAGAATGATTGGATTTTCGGAATATTTACTCCTTATTTCGATTTTTTGACTCTTGCAGAGCGGAAAACTTTCATGCAAAGCACGGATATGTTTGGTGAACCACATCGTTTTTCCTGAATTTAAAATCAAATAAAAAAATTCTCATTAACGAGAACTTACGGAGTTGGTCAAAAGGGATTAAATACACTTTTATGCTGTTGCTTCATATTCAAGAGCGATGGCTCGAGCAAATAATCAGCTTTTCTTTGAAAGAATTATGGAAGGAATTGCGTTTGTGCAAAACAGCTATCCCGCTCAATGAACAGAATCCTGCCGATAGAAAAATCTTGAATTCTCTGGTTCTTTTTGAATCAAATGAATTCACTTTATGAGAATGCCGGCGAAAGAAAAAGAAAAGATAAATAAAAACGAGCGACGGAATTCTTTGGTTGCATCTGAGTGGTTTTGATGTTTGATTTTATGGGTAAATGTTTTCTTTCTCTCTCTCCATCTTCTTATGTGTCTCTTCCTAGAACATCGTCTGCTTCTTTTCTTCTTTTTTTTTTTTTCGTGCAGTATCGTTTATACATTTCATTTAAACTGAAATGAAAAAAAAAAAGCTGTTAGTTGTAAAACTAAAGTAAGTTATTCCATTTATTTTACTAGGCAGTCTAGGTTACCAAGGTAAGAAAGTACAATGGGCAAGCAAACATGCCATTATTCTGAGGGTTAAGTTTAGTGAAAATTTTTATCAGCATTTTACCTGATGATTTGACGGTGCTTATGAGCCGAAGAACTCTGATCAAAATGATCGAGAATAAATTCGCAAAGCAAAAAAATGAAAAAAAGGAAGAAGAAATGAAACTATAAGTTACGTTTACATACAATGATGGGAATAAATGCCTTTCAGAGATCTTTTTAAGACAGAACACACTTATTTCACTTTTCCACTTATAAGAGACTAACTCTGCTTAAAAACCTACATGCCTTGTAACTGATTATTTGTGAAGTTAAAGTTCATCAATATCACATCAGTCATATGTTCTAATTTATTAAAATATTGTTGATGCCACCTTTACAAAACAGATAATTTAAATAAGCTATTAATATACCACAGTATTTTTTCTATTTTAGGCACGTGAGATAATACGACTCATGATTGTTTTCCTTCATAACACTGGGGTACATCTCATGAAAACTTTTTCGATCAGGTAGTTTACATTATTGTCTGATTGCATGATGGAGTACCACACAATCAGAGAGTTACTCTCGTCGTTTTGAACTCTGGGAATTCAATACATATACTTTGAAACGAATGCTGTGATTGGGCAAAAGAAGAAATTGGAAAATATACACTGAGATGCAACTTTAGTAGGTATACATCTGCTGTCGTCAAATAAATGTCTCACTCTAACGTTTAAGAAGTGAACGCAATGTTCGCTGTACACCAGGCAAACGAGCTCATCGATCACCATTTAACGTTCAATTGTGTGTCGGAATGGGTATGACGAGTGATCTGAGCGAATTTGAATATGCATGATAATTGGAGGAATGCATGCCGGTTCTATCGTTCTCCTGGAATTTTCACGCACAACCGTAGCAAAAGCTTACGCAAATCGTGCCGGCACGCCAAAAAACTTCCAGCAATCGGTGGTCCAGTCGATGAGTCACAGGAGATTGAAGAGAAATGTGTAAAACAACAGAAAAGCTACAACCCCGGCAAACCACTGCAGAACTCAGCATTTGTGTGCTGAGGTTCATCTCCGAGGGCGCCACGTATTGGACCATTCGCGAACGGGCTACAACAGCAGTGACGGCAGCTTACCCATGTCGAGTGCCGACGTTTTTAGCGCAGAACACGAAAGCACGCCTCTAATAGGGATTGGAACAACGACACTGGATCGCTGTGGACTGGGAAATGGTCGCTTAAACAAACAAATCAAGTTTTCTTCGGCATAATGCTGATGGCAGGATTCGAATTTTGCTCAAGCAACAGAAGTCCATAAAGCCATCTCTCAGGAGTCAACAGCACAGCCCATGAGTGGCGGCAGCGTACTGGTGTGGGGAAAGTTTTCCTAAAAAGAATTACACTCCCTGATACCCACTAAAGGGCATCTGAACTTTGTTGCCGCGAAATTCATTCTTTCTTATCTACGGTTTATCCTGAAACAGTATCAAACGTCTAGCTGGATAATAGACCCGCTCATAAGGCTCGTATAAATCAACGAATCGTTTGAAAAATATGCCTACGAGTTTTTCATGTTTGAGTTGCCTGCATGGATTTAAACCGCACATAGAGTATCACTGGGTTGAGGTGCAACGGGCTGTTCACTGCATGACTGTTCCGCCGTCTAATTTGCAGCAACTGCGCGACTCAACAACCATTTGCGCACAGTACAACATTTTTGCACGACGCTTCTGGCGTCTGGTATGTTCCACTCCTCAACAAATTCTGGATGTTCTGCAGACCAAAGACGGCTCAGCATGCAGTTAGGTAGGTTTACTTAGCATTCGGCCATCTCAGTGCTTGTTCACGTGTTGAGCCGTCCTTGACCTGGCTCAACACAATCACGTGGGCCTAGTGGGCCCACATAAAAATCATGTGCACCCACTAGGTCCACATGATTTTTATGCATACTGTGTATTCCAGTGATTTAAGATAGTAGGAATTTTCCTTAAAAACACTCTATTACAGTGTAGCATTTCGTGACGTTATTTAACAGCTCTAAGTGAAATCTGAATTCCTAAAGAAGCATTTTCCAATCAAAAATGAAAGTAGGTGGATAAGTTTATTCTTTTTCTTTCTTCTTGGAAGAGCTGAAGCACGAATGCGTTCACCCTCTAACTTCTACCATTTGCTCAACTGTTCTTTACCCAAAATTTTACATAGGCTTTAATATTCCTCCCTCTAAATTGTTCCTATGGTAGCATATCTTTTTCTCCCAATTATTCTTGTGCTCATCCGTCGTGGAAATGGATTCGCCGCATTTTAACGGTACATCTTGAAGCGCGAAGACCGAAAGCTCCTCTGTGAAGCAACAAGAATGCCTGGGTTTTCTTGTTGCTACACGTTCATTAAGATGTGCAAGCTAATCTTTTTTCTCCTCTTCTTTCTTTTGTCCTTCCTGGTGTGGATGACAACGTTGGATTAGTAACTATCTCCTTTTTTAAAAGGTCACCATTTCCTTTGCACGGAACATTCAATAAGAAAACTCTTGGAATGTTGTAAACTGAATAATCAGTTACACTGTCGTACTTTTGAGCAACGTGTACTGCCAGCGATAGAAAACGACTGCATCAGCTTTCTCCATGACGAATTTTACTATGCTTTTCCTTATTGTGACCAGTACTGTGCTTCTGAATTATCATCTCATTTTATATCTTAATCATTTACAGACAAAGGACACAGAAGCAAGACAGGACCTTAAACAAAGAATTGGGATGAATAGAATTCCTGCGTGTTGCATAAAGAGCAATTTATAATTGCAAAAGCAAATGAACATAGTAGAGAAAAAATATCATCACTTTTTGATTATCTCTTCATGAAGAATAAACCCTATTATTCACGCACCGCGATTTTTGTTTTGCAATTTTGTTCTATTACTTACAAATGCTTAACTGATTTTATTTTCGCATTTTGAAATGTGGAATAGCTTCAAGTAGGGAGCTGATCTTGAATTAAATAATTGATAGACGGTATTTTTAAGAAGATGTAACGATTCAGTAAATTCCAAAGATTCTATTTAGTAAGGAAAGAAAGAATTAAATTGCTTAGAGCTGCAATTAATCAAGTCGACCCAAATGGATTTGGGGAGGTCTGGCTTCTTTAAAATGTTAGGGTCAATAGCTGACCCTAAAAATTTGATACTCAATTCGTATCTTCAATAAACAGAACTGAAATAACTTTTTGTTTAAAGTGTATTTAGATTCTATTACATGCTGCATCATTTACATTTCAGTAAGATACTTCAATCATTTATCCAGTTTTAAATTCTAGGTGATTCTTATTATACACAGCGAAAAAGACCCAATAGAAGATCATGTATTAGTGTGCGCCAGAACATCCAAGAATTGGAATTTATCAAATATAAAAGCAAAACAATGAGACTTGTGCAAGATCTCTAACGCTTCAGTTGTTTTAAAACAAAAGAAAAATATCAAACAAACGTAATACATTCTCTAAGCACACATCAACAAGTGGATATAGAGAATCAGTAGCTCAAAGTATAATTTAAATCAAATTTGCAAAAGATTGAGTTCTCTGAAATGAATGCAGAAGTACAGAATTCTTTATGGTTCATACCAAGCAATTTTAGTCGAAGATAAACCCCAGGTATGGGCTTTTTGGACTGCTTACAAGATCTAGGGCATTTGGCCATTTTGGCTTAACTTATTATAGCAACTTTTAGATGAAAGGAGGATCCCGTAAGAGAAATTCTACTAGATCCCAGTGATTTTTTCACCTGCTGTTTTAAGTAAAAAGGTGTTAAGAAAGTTAAAGATTTCGTTACGTTGAAGCAAATGTGATAATACAGCTGTTTCCAAAATGTTTTCGACTTGTTTCTTGGTTTGTGTTACGCCACTGGTGGAACGCATCTACTCTGCAAAAATCATTGAGACACCTCTCTAAGCGAATAACACCACATTTCACGGATTTATTATATACATGTTTTGATTGGCATTCGAAATTTTTTTATCGAACGACAATAGGTATAATGCTTATAGTGCATATTCGTTTTTTTCTTTGCTTTAGAATTTCAAAGAAAGGAAAGAAATAATCAAAATCCCTTGTAACAAAGCAGGAGAGATGACTTATTAGTGCGTTTGGCAGGTGCTCGTTTCGCCTAATATTATTTTTGACATATTGATGTTTATGTCTGTGATCATTTTGTCCACAGTAAAGTTTCAGATCCTAATATCAGGAAAATATTCTCCTTCAGCAAATATTGTTTCTCGCATTCCTGTGATTGGCTAAACAACGTTAATATGTAAGTACAAGATCAGAAGAAACAGCATTTCCGAAATTGAAACATTCTTAGTGACCAGTTCAAGTTCTGTCTAGATCCTTGGTCTTTTTGTTTTCGAAAGTAATTGTTGTATTAATTTCACTGAAAAGAATACTGAAACGTCGCTGATTAAGTTTCCAGTAAGCGACTTCACCAGATCTGTTACGAGCCTGTTTCTTCGTACATCTTTAGGATGGATAGGTGGCTAACACCAACAGAGATTATATTTGCTGCCTTCTTGACATCTGTGAAACGCTGACATTAGTTTTCAAATAGCAACAGTTGCGAATAATTCAGCCATAATCGGACTGATGGAAAATTGGTAGTACCTGTGTAATTAATTTCTTTAGAGGAACGTCTGGGATATATGGTTGGCTGCCATTAACGATTCCTCCAAACACGCCTGTACGGCTGAGGGTTTTGCTATGTTTAAATGTCACCTTACTATACACACGTAAGCGGTAGGAAGAACTAATTACTCAAATGTTTTGAAAATACAAGTCTTTGTCGTTAAAACGGATCAGAAGAACTGTCAAGAAAATCATATTGAAGCAATTTCTTAACAAGCCAAACGTGTTGAGTATGCAGGCAAAGATGCAGAGAATAACTGGATTGAAAAATTGTCGTGCCCTGCTGGATTTAATTAACTCGAGAGGATGTCGTTCAGAGTACCCCTAACTGTTTTGAACATCACTCTAAATGTAGATGGGAATTTACCGACGGCACTGTGTTTTTCGCATTGATTAAACTATAGCAAGCATTACCTATGTATTAGGAGTATGCAAAAGTTTTCGCCGTTTTAAGGAGAAATGAGACAGGAACAAGCAGGAAACCAGTACACATTTATTCAACGAAATATTGACCGTTAGCATCAATGACCTTTTGCCATTTTTCAGGCAACAAATGAATGCCCCTGTGATAGAAGGGCTCGGGTTTTGAGCTGAAGAACGCAGTGACGAAATTTTTCACATATGGAACTGTGGTGAACAACTGTTGGGATAGGTAATGTTGCATTCACCGAAACAGATAAAAGTCTGAGGCTGCAATGTCCGGTAAAACCTCCCAGTGTAACTGTTCAAGGGTTGATTTCGTAGGGACCGACATGTGATCTGGCATTATCGTGCAACAGAATGACTGGGCGGCGTCCTTTACCTGTCCATAGGTGTTTCCGCTCGATTGCGGCGTCCTTTACCTGTCCATAGGTGTTTCCGCTCGATTGCGGCGTCCTTTACCTGTCCATAGGTGTTTCCGCTCGATTGCGGCTTTCAGTTTCATTAACTGATCACTATATCGTTGTGCAGTGATTGTTTCGCCCGGTTTCAACAGTTCGAAGTACAGAACCCCATGCATATCACACCACACACACACAACAGCACCTTTTTCCCATGGATAACATCAATGACCTTTTGCAATGCAAAACTCCTGTTTTGAATTGCAAAAGAGACGCACTGTTCTCTTCATGGGCTGCGATATGGTTTGGGCAATTTTCTCTTATAACAGGAAATCCACAAGTATTAATGCTGAACATAATATGTGACTACGCTTATTAACTTTCTGACTGAACATACCATGATGCCTCTTTTCTTGGAAATGTGACGTAAATCCCAGTGCATCTACCTGACAGAGATGCATATAATATAAAAAAGGTTTGCCCTCTTACTTGAGAAATTCAGTTACTTCGAGTTGAAGAACGATTTTGTGGACTAACAACAAACGGACAGGCATAGCTGCAATAAAATGAAACAAAAAATGACGATTCCTATAACTGATGTGCCTCATTCTCACAATCAATGTTAAAAACATCAGATTTAATCGTTTTTGAAAACCACACGTGGAGAACAAAACAAAATTAAAAGCTATTCCAAAATTTTTGCTGCTCTGCGAGACGTTGGAAGAAGCAAAACAACTTTTTCCACTTAAAAATTAAAACCATGTCGTGTAGAAAACAACATTTGGAAAGCACAAAAAGACGCACTAACAAAGTTGAAATGTCACATGTGGTTCAGTATATGTTCACACTAATATTATCGAGGACGTTGCGACTTTATATTGAAGTCAATTCACCAAAATGGTTGCGGTGGTGGAGAAATATCATACCGTATGTGCTTAATCATTTTTTCCTTTTTTAATTTCTTTTATTGGGAATGAGAATTTCTCTGATAAGCTATAAGTATGATGATATGTGAACTATTCTATAACGCACTTTTATCAATACTTCGAACAACACCAGTCAAAAAGGGTCCTTATTTCTTCATACATTTGGAAAGGGGAACTTAGATTGAGGTTTCACTTTTCTGATATGAGATCAGGCAGTCGAAGATCTATATACCAAATTCTCAAGAGTTTATTGATCTACTGAACGTTTCGGTTATGTCGTCAACAATCGACAAAATGTCCAGTTTCATGTGAGCAATCTATTACTTTTGATGTTTTTCAAAAGATCGTAGTAACTGTCAGTTAAATATGTTGTTCGTATTTGCTCGAAAGAACATGCATCCAAGAGTTGCAATTTTTAAAAGCTAAAGATAATATTTGTGTCTTCGCCTGCTGGAGTAATCTTTTCAAAATAAAAATAAGACTAAATATGGCATTTATGAGTAATCACTTTCAAGCACTGGAAAGGTTCCTTTTTTTACGTGCCATGAAAAAGATTTTTTTAATTCTTTCAACAAATATTACTCTTTAATTAACTTGCCGAGGAATTTTTCTTGCATTGCCAAACTGAACGTAATTGACTCGTGGGCAAGATTTTATTAATTACATCCGAAACAGTCGCATCATTAGGTAGGACTTCGCAAAAGAAGAAGATGAAGGAAATACGGATACAGAGAGAGAAAGAGAGAGAGAGAGACAGAGAGAGGTAAAGCGGAACCAAGAAAGGCGATTTACTTTAAAGAGGAAATTAATTTTAAAGCTGCTGAAGAAAAACATGTTTCAGAGTCCGAGAATATTGGATAAAATCTGTAGTAATCTGGTGGAATGTCAGTTATTTAACGTATGGTGATCAAATTGTTAATTGCAGTTTCTGCTTATTAAAGAACATTAAAAAAGAGCGATGCAAATTTATATTTACAGTAAAAGAAAGAAAAAAATGGTAGAGTTTGCATTATGGCTTTTACACTGAGCGGTTGTAGAATTGGAAGTTTCATTTTTTTCCTTAACAGCGCTGTTTTTTTTTTTTTTTTTGTTGTTGTTTTTTTCCTTATACACATAATCTTTTTGACGCATGGAGGAAAAAGCATTTCGAATCTCATTTTCATTAGTTTTAAAAGTACAGAAAAAAATTGTGCAGATTAGAAGCATTATTTTATTTAGCTGCAGGCCTTGCAACAACCCGCCGGCGATAAGGTACCACACCCTTCTTCAGCTTAGTACCGGTTAACCAAAAGAAAGAAAATGGTTCTCTTTCTTAGAATTACATTTTAACTTGGCTCGTTCTATCATAAAAAGGAAATATCATAGTCCTCATAAATGCAGTTCTTCAGAGTTTAATAGAGGAAATGAAATTCAGACTCTTAGCAACATAATGGTAAAATACCAGAGTTATTTTGCGCTGTGCGTAAACCGTGCGTTAAGTTATTAGCAAGTTTATTCCCAAAGCAAATGAAGTTACAAAGGTAAAAAAAAAAAAAATTGTCTTTCATAGTGCTCATTCTCCCCAGCTGTCTGTCTGCTACAAAATTTCAAGAATGATTCGCACAGAATTACTGCAGTCAAAGCTTTTATCAGGAGCCGTATTCCGAATTTCTGACTACTACGTATCTTAACCTATTCTCCTTACTAAGCAATGGTATTCGGCTTCAACAAATAAAAATTGTTGGAAGCTACCGTTCAGGTTATGAACGTATTGGCAACCGTGCGTTGTTTCAAAAACCGCATATAAAGAAGTAGCATTTAAGCCACACTTCCATTTTTGTATAACGCATTTATTAAATCAGATGAGCAGTTTCTACATATGGCAGTGTCTGTTATATCACAACGTATGAGCATTTTTAAGAATCAGAAATTGGTTCTGTTATACAGGAGTGTGCGTCTCAGGTGGTTTGTAAAATTGTACCTCGGTTCGAGTCCCTAGTGGATATGTACAATATATCACGATCCTTTCAGCTTTAGGTGCTCATCGACATCATTAATTCTTGAAATGTAAAAATAGTGCATTTTTAAAGATTTCTCACTAATGTTACATAGATTTTATTCATCGCTTAGCAAAGTCTAAAAGTACTGTCATCATAAATCTCGATTGAAGAAGCAAAACTTTCTAATATAATTAATCGCTCCTACGGTGGAATCGCTGTAGCAGATATGCCTATTCATGAGGCTTCCTTTCTGCGCACATGATTTCGCAGTAGTTTTACATCGCATGCTCTTGCTCTGATGCCAACCTTTCTCATCCGGGATTAGTGCACACAGTAACGGAGGATACTACAGGTCACAGAGACAACCGCCAGAAATGTCAAGTTACATCTAAGCCTGATTTTAAGGATACATCCTCGTGTTGTGTTACATTCGCGCAAACTGTGGAAAATCACGAACTCGATGTTCGGCTACGGGATTTGAAACCCCAACATGTCGCCTAAAACACAGATATGGGCTTTATCCACAGCGCCACGACGATTGTCAAAGAAGAACATTAACAAGCAAATACTTTGATACTACATGCAGAAGAAAACAATTTTCGTAGTCTGTAGCGTGAAAATTCCAGGGCATTTATTTTTTTGTGTGTCCTGTAAGCCGCGCTGGTGTCGCAGTGATCTAAGCGCTGGGTTCCGGGATGGGAACTTAGGCCCGAGATGGGCATAAGTTCGAAATCCGATGAGGCATGGATGTTGTGTTTGTCTTGCGGCAATGGCTCTCTCCCTTCCCTGGAACCAGTTGCTCTTAATTAAGGACAGAAGACGGTTTTAGCCCATTGAGTTACTCACGATGGTTTTAAAAAAAAACCCAAACAAAAAGGAAAAGTCCTACAGATTATATTGTCTTTACTTGTCTTGGTTCAGATAGATCCGAATGAAATTAACACCGTGAAAAATTTTAAAACAGGACGAAAGCCAAATCTGGGCATTTTTATAATCCCATCATTCAGACTAAATTTGGAGCACAAATATTCTAAGTTGATTTAGAAAAGCAGCTCCTAAAGGATTACAAAAAAGAAGACTCTAAAGAGAGCCACCTAGGTAGGTATAAAGTGGATTGGGCGCCAGATTCCATCTTTACGTGCAAAAAAGAACTCTTAGAAAATTGGTCGACTCTTTTTAGCACGTAGTTTCTAAAAAAAGATCGTGCTTATGTTACCGGTTTGTCCGTCCGTCTGTACCAACGATATCTCTGCAACTGTTAGTCCGATTTGAAAAATTCTTTTTCATTGGGAAGCTTGAAATATGCGAATGGTGAAACTTTATTTCGGTTTTTTTTTTTTTGCGATGTATAATTTTGCCGCTAGAGGGCGTAAATGCAGATGATGTCGAATTCAAAAATACGTTTTATTCCACATATTTGCTTCTAAATATGCGATTGAAAAAATCTTTTATCTTTCGATTCCATTTATATCGAAGAGTAGTTTAGATATAGTTACGTTTTCAAATTATTCCGCTAGGGGGCGTAAAAGTATATCACAGTTTTTCCGATAACTCCTCTTCTAAAACTCCGATTTGAAAATGTTTTTGTTCAGCGGATACAACTCCTGATGGAAAATGTTTTACATATAATTTCAAATTTTTGGTACAGAATACATTGGCCACCAGGGGGCCAAAGTATTCTTTGTTAATTTTTGCTTCTGATGTATTTGCCATGAAATCTGAGATTCTAAAATATCGATTGAAAAAATTATTTCGTGGACAAATGCCACTCATATCGATAAACCTATTCGCGATACTTTCTTCTTAAAATATTCCACAGTTTCTCCGCCAGGCGGCGTAGATGTATATCTTATTTTTGTCAATATCTCTTGTTCTAGGAGTCCGATTTGAAAAATTCTTTCTTTGTTGGATAGTATTTTCAGTGTGACATGTTTTTCATATAACTTCAAAATTTTCAAGTAATTCATAGACTATCCGCTAGGGGGCGTAGAAGTAAATTGCGTACCCCCTATATCTCTGCTTCTAAACCTCCGACTTGAAAAATTCGTTCTGCACCGGATACAGCTCCTGATGGGAAATCGTTTGTACATAATTTTTATTTTTTGTAAAAAAGTGGTTTGACCACCAGGGGGCGTAAATCTTAATTTCCACTTCTGATGTACACTGCTGGCCAACCAAAATGCAACACCAAGAAGGGCACGAGATAACAAAGCCAGATTTACTGGACACATAACAACAGATACAAAGATGAAATGATTGAGCTTACAGGCCCAGGACTTGCGGAACACACAGACATCAATAGTTCGTGTGGCCCCCATGGGTGGCAATAACGGCCGCTACACGCCGCGGCATCGAACGAAAGAGGCTTTGGATGTGGGCTTGGGGTATGTCGGTCCAGGCTGCTTCCACACGTTTCCACAGTTCATCAGGCGTAGCCGCAGGTGGTGCTTGCCGGGCCACTCGGTTGCCGATCAGCGACCAGACGTGTTCGATGGGCGACATATCGGGAGAACAGGCGGGCCACGGCAGCAGTGACACCTGGTTGGCCGTGAAGAATTGTTGCACGATGCGTGCCCCGTGGGGGCGCGCATTGTCCTGTTGAAACGTGGCCACTGGCAGGTGCTGCAGGTAAGGGAGGACTACAAGCTCCAAAACGTGGGAGATGTAGCAGTCGCTGTTGAGTGTACCGGCGATGCGTACCAGAGGGGTGCGGGTGTCATATCCAATAGCACCCCAAACCATAACGTCAGGTGACGGACCGGTATGGCGATGCATAATGCAGGCGTCATACAGTCTATCGCGGCGGTGCCGCCACACGCGGATCCGACAATCTTGGTGTTGCAGGCAGAAGCGGGATTCGTCGAAGAAGACAATGTCGTACCATTCCGTAGTCCAGGTGCCGCGTTCAACGGTCCACTGCCGTCGCCCTCGCCGGTTGTGAAACGTCAATGGTAATGAGAAAAGGAGAAGATCTCATTGAACATGAAAAGTGGACATCTCTTCTACTATCGTGGGACTGATACTGGCAGAACTAGTGGTGTCGGACTTATAATAAACAAGAAACTGAAGGATAAAGATGTAGAAGTTGAAAGTTTCTCTGACAGAGCTGCACGACTCGTTATCCAACTCTCGAGGAGATACTAGGCCCAGATTATTCAAGCTTATGCACCCACCGCAAGTCATCCTGAAGAAGAAATTGAAGAATTTCATGAGGAAATTCGTCATCTAAATAATAAAGGCAAGCAGCACTTGAAGACAATTATGGGAGATTTCAATGCAAAAATAGGGCATCAACAACAGAATGAAACTTCAGTAGGTAAATTCGGTCACGGCAACAGAAATCAGGGTGGAAATACTCTCGTAGAGTTTGCAGAAGCAGAAGGGTTTTTCATCATGAACTCCTTTTTCAAGAAAAAGTCACACAGGAAATGGACATGGAGACATACAAATGGGACAACAAGTGAAATTCATTTTATTATGTGTAACAAAAAATTCGTCATCGAAGACTGCAATGTGACAAACAAGTTCAACACAGGTAGTGACCATAGATTGGTGAGATCTAAGATGCACCTCAATGCTAAACTCGAGCGTGGCAAGCTGTTAAGACAAACAAAATATATTGACATAACCAACCTTAAAAAACATCATAATACCTTCACGTTGGAACTGAAAAACAGATTCTCTGCTTTAAAAGGCCTCACATCGGAAAAAATGGATATTTCTGAAGTTAACAGAAAAGTAATCAAAGCTCTTATGGAAACAGCAACAAAATTCACTGGGTCTAAGATCAAGTTGCATGTGAACAAATTATCAGAGAAAAACAAAATGTTGATGCAAAAAAGAAGAGAGACGAGGAAAACTAAAGAAGATGTGACATCCAAAGTGGAATATATAGAGCTATGCAAGACAGTACGAAAAGGTATCACTGAAGACGTAAGGAAATTCAACTGTGAACTAGTGAGGAAAGCAATTGAAAACAACCGAAGCCTAAAGATAGCAAAGGGACATCTCAGTAAGGGAAGGAAACAGATTATGACACCGAGAAACGGAGATGGTTTTGTAACAAGAAATAGAGGCGAAATTTTGACAAGAGTGAAAGATTTCTGCTCGAAATTATATGAAAGGGGTGATACACGTACTCCAGACATCATGAAAGGTACCAGTACCAGAGTTCTTCCAGTTCTTCCAGCAGAAGTTGCACATGCAATCAAGAACATGAAGCGGGGAAAAGCTCCAGGAGAAGATGGAATTACTGTAGACATCGTGCAAGAAGCAATTGGAGAATTGAAACAATACTCTCCCAAGTTTTCACTCGATGCCTTAATGAAGGGAAGATTCTTGAGGAACGCTACAGTGATCCTGATATATAAAAAAGGTGACACTGAGGATCTCGGAAACTGCAGACCTATCAGCCTCCTATCAGTGGTTTATAAAATCTTCCCTAAAGTTCTTTCACACCGCTTGAAGGTAACACTGGACATGGCTCAACCGAGAGAACAAGCTGGATTCAGGAGTGGCTACAACACTATAGATCATATCCACGTACTGAGAGAACTAACTGAAAGAGCGAGGGAATATGAACTTCCATTGTGCATGGCTTTTATCGATTATGAAAAGGCTTTTGATTCGGTGAATTCATCAGCAGTTACAATGGCTTTGAAATCCTGCGGTATTGAAGATGCATACATTATTGTTATCAATAACATCTATGAAAATGCAAGTGCAAAGATTCGGCTGTTTGAAAATACAACATACATAAGAATTGGAAAGGGAGTGAGACAAGGTAACACCATATATCCCAAGCTCTTTAATGCCACATTGGAAAATGTCTTTCAATCACTGAACTGGGAAAACAAAGGGATGAAGATTAATCGAGATTATCTAACTCATCTTCGTTTTGCTGATGACGTAATCATTTTTACAACTACCCCATCAGAGCTGCAGAGTATGATCCAGGAACTTGCTGACAAGAATAAAGAAGTGGGATTAAAAATGAACTTTCAGAAGACAAAAGTGATGTACAATACTTTTACAAGAAATGAAGATTTATCGATTGATGGAGAAAAGCTGGAGATAACAGACACGTACGTTTATCTTGGACAGCAGATATCAAGTGAGGGTCACATTGATGAAGAAATTAAACGGCGTATAAAACTTGGATGGAGAGCTTTTAGAAGAAACAGTATAATTTTCAAGATCAATATGCCATTATGTCTTAAAAGAAAAGTGTTTGATCAATGCATCCTTCGAGTGCTTACGTATGGTGCAGAGACGTGGACCTTAACTAAAAGAGACGGGTCTGGAACGATTCGTCCAACGACGATTGGTCCAATGCCGATTGGTCCAATGCCGATTCGTTCAATGGTACGATTGGTCCAATGCCGATTCGTCCAATGGACGATTGGTCCAATTACGTCCTATCTGTCCAAAATGCTACTCGTGCTGTAAAAATGGCAGCTGTTCTGATTTTATCTCCGATGTTATACGAAAGTGCCGGTATATAGTACAAAGAATGTAAAATAATGTTACCATTCATGCGTAATATTGTGGTTACAGATTTTTTATTTTTTTATTTTTTTCGGAATCGCGTTTTTTTGTTATACTCTCCTTGCTGCCGTATAAAGTTACTGATGTACGAGCCGTTCAATCAACTTCAATGTTTCTCTTTTGCATGAAATAATATAAAATACTAGTTTTCCGTTTCTGTTTGTAGCATGCAGTGGGGTTCCGCCAACTGGCCAATGGAAACGTTCTGGTCGGGTTCGGACAGAGGCCTTTTCAAAAGTTTTTATTCTAGCGATATCATATTCATGACGTTTACATATCAAATCAAATTAATAATATTGCGCTTTTACTTAAGCACGAAATATTGATTCATAGAATATTGATTCGTAGAATAAAAGTGCTAAAAAGCCTAGGCCTTTTTAGCACTTTTTATTCTACCGATATCATATTCATAACGTTTACATATTAAATCAAGTTAATAATATTGGGCTTTTACTTAAACACGAAATATTATTTCATAGGCCATAGACCTAGGCCTTCTTAACAGTTTATATTCTACCGATGTGATATTCATAACGTTTACATACTAAATGAAGTTAATAATATTACGCTTTTACTTAAGCACGAAATATTAATTCATAGACCTTAGGCCTAGGCTTTTTTAACAGTTTTAATTCTACCGATGTCAGATTTATAACGTTTACATATCAAATCAAGTTGATAATATTGAGCTTTTACTCAGACACAAAATATTAATTCGTAAGGCCTAGGCCTTTTTAACAGATTACATTCTACCGATGTCAGATTAATAATGTTTACATATCAAATCAAGGTAATAATATTGTGATTTTACTTAAACATGAAATATTAATTCATAGGCACTAGGCCTAGACTTTTTTAACATTTTATATTCTACCGTTGTCATATCCATAACGTTTACCTATCAAAGGAAGTTAATATTGCGTTTTTACTTAAGCACGAAATATTAATTCACAGGCCCTAGTAGACCTATGCGTTTTTGACAGTTTTTATCCAACCGATGTCAGATTTATAACGTTTACCTATCAAGAAAACTTACTAATGTTATGCTAGTACTTTTAACTTTACTTAAACGTTAGAATATGACATCAGTATAATAAAAAATGTTAAAAGGCCTAGGCCTAGGTGCGTGTAAAGAGCTAAGAAATAATACGAAGATTGCCATTTATTAGGTTTTATAACATATTTACAAATATCAAATATCTAGGTTGTAACTTAAAATCTTCTAAAAAGGCAAGCGGCCTAGGTGTCTTGTAAAGACCTGAGAAATGATACAATGAGTGCCTTTTATAAGGTTTTATAAAAGGTTTACAAATACCAAATATCTCGGTTGTAATTTAAAATATTCTATAAAGGCCCGCGTCTCGGTGCTTTACAAACAGCTGAGAAATGCTCCATTGAGTGTCTTTTACCAGGTTTGTGTAAAATGTTTGCGGTTACCAAATATACGGAAATGATCTTTCAAACGGATATAATGAGCAGAATAATTTAAATCCTTATTCCTTTCCTGGAAAATAAAACAGTTTACCGTTGATAAGATGATACCATTGGACGAATCGGCGTTGGACCAATCGTACCATTGGACGAATCGGACATTGGACCAATCGGCATTGGACCAATCGTCGTTGGACGAATCGTCCGGAACCGAAAAGAGACATACAAAGACTGCAGACAACTCAAAGAAGTATGGAGAGGCACATGCTTGGTGTAACCAGGAGAGATAAGAAGAGGAACTCGTGGATCCGAAAAATGATAAGAGTGGAAGACATCATGATCAGAGTTAAATCCCTGAAATGGCAATGGGCTGGACATACTGCCAGAAGGACAGACCATCGATGGACAGCCGAAGTTTTAGATTGAAGTCCAAGAGACAGGAAAAGACCCAGAAGAAGATCACATGGGAGATGGGTGGATGAAATTCGAAAGTATGTGGCAGTAACGTGGAGGAGATTGGCACAAGACAGAACGTTGTAGAAGAAGCTTGGGGAGACCTTCGTCCAGCAGTGGATTGATAATTGTTGACGATGATGAGGATATATTAGTGATGTACTGGGTACCCAGCATACCGGGCCATATTTTCTGTTTTTCTGTACCCTGTAATTACGCGGACCCTTGGACATGGTGCCGGGTATTGGGTCCTTTATGAAAAATACTTGGCAACAATAAAAACAAATTGAATCCAATCAAATAGATTTCTTTGGCTTTTTAACTGAAATAAACTTTCAGAAAAATAATATTTTAATTTTAATGAACAGTTATGAAAAACAGTTATCAAAAAACAGACATTAACCTGAACCATGAAATAATATTTTGCGTAATATGTTTAAACAGGGCCGTAGTTACCGAGAGGGCGGTTGTCCTCTCAGAATGGTCATGTCTGGGGCTCAAATTCTTGCTCTGAGGGGCGTGAAAAGTAGTATGAATAAATTTACTTCTTGGCTGCAAGCTTGGATCAGACGGGAGTATTCATTAAATGTTCACTAAGCTCTAAATATGTCATGTCATTAAGTATCTGACTTGCTAAAAGATTGGTTATTTCATTCTGTTCGCTTTCTTTCGAGATAGTGAGCAGTATTTGTTTTAGCACAAACACATCTCAAATTTTCTCGGATTGCATAATCAAACTTGCCAAATAATTGTATTAATCCCAAGAAATATCCATTATTTGCCGTAAACAGCTTATCAGGTGACTCCCTAAAAATTAATTTGTACCCCGATAAAAACAAAATTATTTACATAAAACCTCTTCAGTGACCAATTTTTCTTAGTTTCTCTTCTCAAAGTTTTTGAAAAATGACATTTAGTTTTATTTAAAGGAAATTTCATATCTTTAATTTCAAGTGGTTCAGAGACGGCAGCATTATCTATAAATGCAGAATTCAATGTTATCTTCCCTGTATACAGCTGTGCCCGATCAGCTGTATCGTACAGGGAAGATAATGAGATAACGTGATAAGCAGACTGCGTACTGACATTCTAAAATTATTTAGTACAGCAGTCAAATCGTTTTCAATGTTTTTGTCAATTGAAGACAAAGATGTCTAATTCAAAATTTATAGAATCCTGATATTTCTCCTCTTTTTATCTTTTTTTAGATGACCCAGCACTTTCTAAAGAAAATTGGAGGGTTGATGCAAATGTTTGTTCTTGTGCATTATAATAAAAAATAGTGTTTCTCTGAAAGTTTATTGCAGTTTAAAAAGCCAAAGAAAATTAGTTGACTGGATACAATTTGGTTTTCCTTGTTGCCCAGATTTTCTCACGAAGGATCCAAAATAAAAAATCAGGACAGTATCTTAACAGAACTTAATTCAAACAAGCTGAATAAACATAACAACAAAGAAGACTTTGATACCTGTACACCATCCAATAAGTCCCCAGACACAACCAGTTCCACTACGGCTTATTATTTGTTGCAATGCAGATAAATTACCAATTACTGTAACATAAAAAATAAAAATTAAAGCAAAATAATCAATCCAGGAAGATTCCATCGTCGAATGTCGCCTAATCAGTTTCTTCGGGAGAACGTTGATTATTAAAAGATTCAAGGAAAGACATTTACTAACACGGCAGTAGCGCCTGTTGCGGCCAATTCGGAAACATTTTGAACGCACCATGTACATCAAGTTTATTACATGTCTAACTATTTTGAAAACTAAAAAAAAGCCATGCTTGGCGTGCTTTAAAATATGTTTTTGATTATGCACTTTTCCTGGAAATTTTTCATTTTGTTCCGCAAATTTTCATCTAGTTTCAGATATGTTTTTCCAAACTTACGCATGATAATAAGCATACAAAAGCCTTCAATTTCGACCAAAGTTTCAGTTTGTTCTTTAAGACACCGTGGAGGGCCAACGTTTACTTAAATACTGGCTGGAAAAAAATAGTCCATATCGATGGAATGTGTTGAAAATGGCTGAAATAGGATTTACACTCACAGCGCATGAGCAGGATCAATTCTTCCACAGATTTTCACGCTGCTAACTGCTCTCAAACAAACCAGGTGAATTCTCCTTAAAAGGCATACTTCTTCTTTCTAGCAGGTAAAGTTTCTCTCGTTTTATGGCCACAATATAAGGCACAGCGGGAAAAACGTAAACGGGATCTCCTCTCCGTCTGAAATTTCGTCTCCCCATTTTACAATCGCTAATGACCCCAATATAAGGCACAACCGGAAAAAGCCATACGGGGAAAAGGTGTAACGGGAACTCACGGTTGAGATTACCTGGCTTCAAGAAAGGGTGAACAGAAAAGAAACAAAACATAGAAAGTCGTACGCAGCCCAGCGGTAGTGTACGCTGCCTGGTAACCGAAATGTTCCACTTTCCTATGTTCACTCGATTTAGCATGTGATATTAAGCTGTTCGTCCTGGGGGTAAAGGCCCATCTTTTAGTAGGTATGCACATATACTCACACATTAATTACGTGTGTACTTGTTTCGAGATATACGACGGAACACAAACTATTCCATTCGTTCATATCTCTCTCTCTCTCTAACAGTAGTCTATCTATTTCTCAAATTCTTGACATTTATAAATATGCATTTCTTGGTATTCTACAATACCAAGAAGTACATATATGAAAGTACATTACACTTCCTTTCTTCATTTGCAGATATACATTGAATGTGCAATCTTTTTTCTACCGTAAAATTTAGACCAGATTTTGATTTCATAGAAGTTAAGTTTATTTCACCCTTGCGCCTTTAAAATCCGCCAACCTACCAACCAACCATCAAGTTTATTTCATGTAATAATTTTATACCGCGCCGGAGTATAAAATGTAATAATTTTATACTCGGTCACTCACAAATGAAGCATATCGAGGTGTGTTGCTGTCCATTTCTTTTACTTTAACGTCGCAGTTTCATAAACAAATTTTCCGTTTTTTTTATTTCAGTGTCCAAAGTCTGTAAAACCTGTTGCTTTTCTTGTTAAACTCTACAAGTGGAATCATCCCGTGCAAAATATTTTTCAACAAGCTGCATATTTTTACTTGCACTGAGTCACACACAGCATGTGACTTCGTGCATTCGCAAAAAAATATGCACTGAGTGGCCACTTTATTATGACCACCCCCTCAGTACTCCGTTGGGCAACCTTTTGCCTTTAATACTGCGTCGATTCTTCGTCTCTTGGACTCCACGAGATTTTGATAGGTGGTTTGTGGAATCTGAGACCATGCTTGATGAATAGCACATTCCAGAAGTATGAGATTGCAGGGTTGTGGATCCAGCTGTCTAATGGCTCGTTCAACTTCATCCCACAAATTCTCAATGGGGTTGAGATCTGGAGGTTGTGGGGGTCACCTAAGCAAAGTAAACTCACCGGCATGTTCCAGAAACCAATCCTGTACAATACGAGTACTATGGCAGGATGCATTATCTTGTTGAAAGTAGCCATCGCAATTGGGATAAACCATCCACATGACAGGATGCACTTGGCCCGCAACGATGTTTAGATATGATGTGCCAGTCAGACGTTGATCAACACGAATTAAAGGGCCTAAAGCATGCCAGGAAAACATTCCCCAAACCATAACGTTGCCTCCACCAGCTTGAAGTATTGTACCAAATGCATTTGGAGTCCATAGTTTCGTTCTGTTTCCGCCAAATTCTCACTCGGCCATCGCAACTAAAAACGTGATTCATCGGACCACATAATTTGTTTCCAATTATCGACTGTCCAATACCTGTGCTCCTGTGCGAACGGGAGACGTTTTCTCTTGTTAACTGCAGACAGCAAAGGTGTTCGAACAGGTCTTCGGCTGCCATATCCCATCCGATACAGTATATGGCGAACAGTGCGTGCAGAGATTATTTGAGGGGATCCTTGATTAAGATGGTCTGTAATTTGCTGCACTGTTGCCCTTCTGTTGTCTGTTACCAGTCTGGACGCTCCCCGTTCCGCCCGAGCAATCACTAGTCGATGACGACCACACGTTGTACGTAGAGACCCAGTTCTTTGGCTGACAGTCCAGTCTTTAAACACTTTAACAACAGCTGCTCTGGAATATTTTACGAATGCGGCGGTTTCGGTGATACTCGCTCCATGGCTCCGAGCTCCTACAATCATCCCACGTTGAAAGTCAGATCGCATTTTTTACCTATCTCGTCACCCAAAAATCCCTTCTACTACTGTTGCAAGCACTAAGCTTTCCCTTTTTATACTAGCCTCGCCCTCTGGCGGCAACAGCGTGCAGCCATAGCTCATTTGCTTAAAACTGTCAGGTGGTCATAATAAAGTGGCCACTCAGTGTATAGCCCATCCTTTGCTGCAGAACCTGTTACTGGTTTTGCTTCACATCTGAGACGGCATAGATGATGTTTTGAGGAAAGAAACTTGTATTTTACCTTGTTTCCGTCCAAACCTCTGTAGGGAAAAAATATGTATTTGCAGACCAAAATCTGCATCACTCAGGGTACCCACAGAATTCGCTTCAAAAATGTAAATGTTAACTTTATAACTCGTACAATTGACTCCGTGTAAATACGTAAAACCAACGGTGCCAGAGCGTTTAAACGGAAATTCTAAGAATGATTTACGGGCTAGAGAAACAGGACGCGGTCGATGATGAGTCCTTTTGATGATTAAAAACGCGGTCAATACTCACGAGGAAGTCGATCAGATAACGCTGAACGCAATCGAAAAATATTTCTAGAACGTCGAGTAAAGGTGCGTATAAATAAAAAAGAAATGCTGCAAAGATGGAGCGCGACACAATCGAGGATCAAATTGATTCGCTTCTGCTCATTGCTTAATGACGTCAGAGCTAAACATGACGTTTGATGATGCTTATCATTTGTAGTAAAGGACAAAGATAAAAAGGATGCTTTAATTAACTTCGAGCTTCAAGGAGCGAGGAATCAGGGAAGGGATCGGATGAAGACGAAAACACCGGAGCTGAGAGGCTGGAGATCGATTGCAAGAGACTGACAGAATGAATATTCTGTAATCGTACAAGTGCTGAAGTAAACACAGTTCGTACGAAGACAAGTGTCTCTCTCTTTCTTTCTCTTATTTTCCAGAATTCATCAACATATTGATTCAAAATAAATCTGGTATGCACTCTGATTTGTTTAGCTGTTTCATCTTTCACTGAAGCACTGAGATTTTTTCAAGTACTTGTTTTATTTGACTTTAATAGATGAGCGAGGCGGATTCACAAAGAAAAAATCCAATAAAGTTGAGGAAACTTGTGAAATTTGAAAAACACAAGAAAATTGTGCAGGGCCTTCATTCTGCACAAAGAAATGGACGAAAGGATTACATTACACGTAGTTTCTTTTTAGTTCCCAAAAGGCTTCATCCCGCGCTAGAGTATATAAACTGAATATATAAACATAGATGTACATTTAATAAAAGAATAAATCGAACTGAAATCGTGAGTGTTTTTGTGTTGCACATGTGCTTAGCAAGCACAAAACATAAGCAACATATACTCCTAGATAGTGTGAAATTAGGCCTGCAAGGAAATTAAGACACAGTTGTTCTTTGAAGACTATCATGGAACATTGAAGGTTTCTCCATCGTATCAAAATGAAACGCAAGGGTTCCAGAACTTTCTCTGAAATAATCTCTGGTAAATAAACAGTATTGTTATTCGGAAATATTTTCTAATATAGATTATCCCAAACAGGAATAGTCTAGAACAGAATGATAACTGCTTACATGTAAGTGTGCATGAACACCTACTGGAAATTAGCATAGTCATTTTGTCTCCGTTGCAGCTCCTTGTACTTGAAACCGGAAAAATTAACTTTAATATCTGCAACCATGAAAATTTATTCATGAACTATTTTTACATCTCTTAAAACGCATGCACATATTTTCTCTTTGCCCGACTGCAGAACATCTATAATTTTTCGAAAAAAAATTCAAATCTGAATTCCCCGTACCTATAATTGGGATTCGAAAACTCCTGTTTGAGTCGTACAGTACTAGTAATAAAGATGATTATTGATGCATTTCCAAATTTCCCTTAATGAAATAATATGTAGTTATAAAAGTCAGAAAAGTATTATTATGTATTCAAAAGTCAGGAAGGTTATTGCTGTATGTTGTACAAAACCTTTTTGGTAATGAGCGGCTATAAATTTAAAGCCAGAATAAAGGAAAGAAGGGGTGGATCACAGAGAAATGAATAATAAGTAAAGTGAAACCTGTTTAAGGAATACAAGAATTATTTTATAGAACGTAAGCATCGGAATAGGGTCTGTAACTGCTGGAACGCTCTGATATGTGGCAAGCAGTTTTATCGTGGCTGGAAGTAAAATTAATAGGATATACAAGACATTTTTAAAGGAGTTCTCATAAATGCTGTTTGTATTTTTGCTTAACGGAAAATCAATCGGCAAGATACCTCACGTTTGTCGCCCCGGTGGCCAATTGGTGAGATGCATTGGTTTCAGGATTGTCGTCCAAGATAGAGGGTTCGAGTCCAGATGAAGTATGGATAGTTTTATGCTCTCTTCTCTCTCTATAACCAGTGGCACCATATTAGGGCCGGAAGACTGCTTATAGCCCTTATTTGCTCATGGTGATCATTAAAACCCCATAAAAGAGACCAAGCGTTTCGTAACGCATTTGTTCTGCTAAAGACCATTTGCAAAACTCAGTAACGTGAACAAAGGTCTTAGTAGAATTTTAAAATCAAATGATTAAATTATCTCTGCAGAGGATACATTTTTGGGAAGATTTTTATAAGCAAAAGAATGGGCGATTAAGCGATATTTGTTTTAAGATAAAGTAAGTAGTACAAGAAAAATCGTTTGACACTACAGCAAAATCCTTTCGTAAGTTTCGGCTAGAATTTAGAGCAGAAGTATTTTTAAAAGCATCAGAGTTTCCACAAAAGCAGAATTTTCCATGCCTTCAGTACTGAACTCTTTGTCCAAAAAGAAAAAAAAATCGATGCCGGAAATGATAAAAAACACGTTGTAGGACGAATGTCAATATCTTCAGGCAAGCAAAAAGAAAACCTTTGACGGAAAAGCATGGTTGGTTTTCCGTTACCAACATGGTAAACCGTAGAAAAGTGCAAGAAACCTAAAATCGCCTGGTTTTTGTTTTCTGGATCATCGCAAAGTACTTCATTCCCTGAAACAAGTGAAATCAAATGAATAGAGAAACTCAAACTGGATTAAAATGTGGGGAATAAAGTTGTTGCAGCAAAGCTTGGGTTTTTTCTGTCTCTTATTTCATTTTCAATTTCTTCGGCTCGGTTTCATCAAAGCAGTGGATGTTTCGTATTTTATTGAACTTTGTCACAGTGAATGAGGTTCGGGAATGAGGTGCTACTAAAGTTGCTGTCTGGCGCACGAGAAATATGGAGAAGAGGAATCTTCGTTTACCATATGTGGTAATAAATAAATTAGGCATATGTACCTAGTTTCATTATCATAATCAACAACCATGGGAATGTTTCCAGCTGGTGTCTGGTGCCCCATTACAATCGTCTTTTATTGTTTTACTACCAACGCATCGACACTCATCTGGTAAACCCACGCAGCCTAGGAAAGGGAGTCCAAATCTACCTAATTTACTTCACCTAAAACGAAATTATGATTATCCTTCCGGATGTGCTTGCTATTCTGACAATGGCAAACAAATGTCGAAAAGAAACAGAAAACAGCCAAAACATTTAAAAACTTCCCTACCTTTTTTTTTTTTTTTTTTTTGAAGGTTGAACGACGACAACCATGAGCAACTCAATAGGCTATAAGCAGTCGCCCGTCCCTAATTTAGGGCCACTGGCTCCAGGGAAGGTAGAGATTCAGCGCCGTAAGGCAAAACTCAACATTCATGCCTCACGGGACTCGAACCCAGACCCTTCTTAGACGAATGGTCGTAGGTCCAGCTGTTAGACCACTGCGCCTTTCCAACGTAAGATGAGTTTTAGCACTTCATTTCAAAAGTGAAAAATGCGTGTATACAGTAACAGTTTGTCTGTACTGTTCTATGCCATGTTCTCTAGACAAGATACTGTTCCCTAGACGTGGAATTGTTTCCCTTCTATAAGAAGAAGAGAAAAAATCCTCGGGTTGAATCGCGCAAACAGTAAGAAATATGACCGGCATTTTCGACTTTCTGTGGTGCATTGTTTTCCCGCTAGGAAAGGTAAACGCACGTTTGTATTTGATACACTATTTGTAATTTTGGATGCCGGACTAACTTGTTTTACTTGGAAAACTGTAAATTTAGCCGAAGTATTTTACACATATTCCCACTTTTTAATGCAAAATTCTCCATCAAAATATAGGTGTTTAGTTAGTTTCATTCAATTTCACACACAGTTTCAGCGGGAGTACTGGGGAAATTCTTTTTAATATCGACTAGTTGTAACCATCAGCAATATGACCTCACATTTATTAGTATTATTATTTTCATTTCTAGTTAGCCTATTTCATTATTTAGGAATGTAATAGCATACAATTTAAAAAATTACGTAATGTTATACTTGATTTTCTCTTTCTTTTTTCCACTGGAATAATACAACCATGCCAGCAATTTCCCATATATTTTAGCTACTTTTTTCCTCAAAATTTTTCAGCAATGTTGCATAAGCTTAAACTCTTGGTTGGAAGATATCTGGTTTCTTGCAAATCAGATTGAAAAACGCGTGTGTCATCAGCTGGCTGTAAGCACGATCTTGATTATGTGGTTTATAGAAGCGATATTTTCGAGCTAAATGGCGTAACAATACATTTGCTTTTCAAAAGCCCCACGCAAAAATTTCTTTATGCACCGGATTGCTGATGTCACGGGAAAGGTTATCCATAACCTTTCCAGCTGTACCTGATGCAGAAATGCTTCCCTAAGGACACATGTACATTGTTGAATTAAATAATGCATCTCTTGTAAAAATAGAATTGGAAACAACCCCCCTTCTTTTATGTGTCACTCATTTTCATCAGACAAACGTCAGAAACTAATCTATTTTCCATCTTTTTTCAGGTGATCAGTTTTCTTGCTATGTGGTGCAAGAGCTTTTGTGTATTTTTCGCCGTGTCTGTGTTTTAAATTTCGTTGGCCAACTTGGTGTCCTAGTGATCAGAGCCGCTGATTAGTAGCTAGTCGTTCACCTGAATGCTATCCAGTAGTTTCAATGATTTTCTTTTTTTTTTTTGTGCTTTTTTTAAGAGAATTCCGCTCAGTGCAACTCATGTGTTTTCCCATTTACCATGTTATTGCATTTAATACAAATGAGACTAAAAAAGTCACTTTTCCATAGGACAACGAGGAAAAGCATGCCCAAGTTTTTCCACTTCTTATACTTAGAAAATCTTCGGGAGGGGGGGGTTGGGGGGGGGACAAAAACTAATAATTACGCTTTTTAAAATTTATTTTAGGGTGCCGTACTTTTTGGACTTTCCAAAAAACATGACTAGTAGTCCTAGAAATCGATCGCATCACTCGCGTTCTCACCAATCAACAATATAAGAGTTTCAGTCAAAAGAATTCAGCTGAAGATAGTCACTTTTAAAGAATTCATCCCATAATTGTCAGTGTGACATGATTTACATAGGCGAAACTCACTCGGTATTACAATTACAGCTAAAAAAGACGGTATAAGAGAAATTGTAAACTGAACGACTCCCACTGTCCAACGGAATTGGAAAAATAATTACGGTGTATCTAACTTACTACGTATAAGGATGGACATTTCAGCATTTCAGAAGTTCTGTATTTTTTTGAAGATCATTTGTGTCTAGATGACTGGCCCTCCACTCCAAGTCGTTCCAAGTCTGGTAACGGCTATCTATGAGGGTAACTGTTAAAGTCGCCAGTTACTTTGTAGCACTATAGGATACGGAACATAATACATCACGTTTTATGAAGTTAGAGCAAAGACTGGCAGAAGTTGGGAAATGACTGAAGCCAAATACTATTGTAAAATGACCCTTTTTTATTTTTAATTGCTATTCAGCTGAAAATCTAAATCTCTAACCCTGAGAACTAATCTGCAATCACACGAATAAACGCCAGCGAGAAACAGCCTGCAGTATACGAGTGCAAAATTGGAGCTTTGGAACTGTTAGTTCTTGAACTGTTTAAGCTAAATATCGCAAATGCTACGGAGAAGAGATAATGAAATTTTAACCATGGTGTGCTGAAATGCAGCCAAATATTAGTCACCTAGCATCCAAGATTGGGTAATAAATGGCTGGGGATTGTAGACGTTTCTCAGGAAATTTCTCGGAAAATAAGTAATGATGAAGCCTATGACTCTTCTCAGCCGTATTGTAATTTCAAGAAATCTGTTAGTAGAAACCCAAAAATGTCAAGATAAAGAACAAAAGTTGTAGCAAAGTGTTAGGTTACGCCGCCAGAAAAATTAGCCTGTCATTTCAAGAGGAGGAACGGTGTTGGTAAAAACTGTGTAGAAACGTGATTTTTACTGCACGGGAGTTTTACTTATGTTTGTTGTGGAGGGCAGTAAGACAATCTGTTTGAATCAAACAAAACGTGGTTTCTGACACCTTATGCGTTTATAGTACTCGTATTTCAGTGAAAATTCAAACTTTCGAAAAAATGCGACAGTATATAAATTTGTCTGCAGGAGTTGTCAAATAAAAACAAATTGCAAAACTCGTGATTATACAATTCACATTTCGCTACTAGACAAAAGTCACTTTATGCCTATTCCATAATTCTATCTTGAGCAAGTGTTTTTAACGTTGTTTCAATATGTTTTGTGTTTTCTTGAAACTCATCCGGTATGAAAATGTTCTGTAAGTCTTTCCGGTTAAGTGTTTCCTTTTTCCAGCGTTAGCCAATACATCAAATGCTCATTGAGTGACTACGTCTATAATTCTCGTATTTTCTTTAATCCATGGACTTCATACCAGAAAAAAAAAGCATTAGTCGCACCTGTCCGTTACTCTACGGGATCTAGATCGATCCAGCAAGAGTCATCACTTGCTATTCGAGTTCGTTCTCTCTACGATAGGATGTCGTTAGTCCTTCTTTTTCTAAATGTATTTGCGAAAACTAACTTCTTGCATCAAAACATAACCATACATGGCAAAACAAGCATTAAAACGCCGCTTTTTATTTATTTTTTTTAAAACTTAATAAAAAAATTTAGCATACGTTCCAAGCACAATTAGTTTGACCTTGGTGCTTCTCGTTCTATTAGCGAATAAAAGAAATTCCGCTGAGTCCTTCTTTGTGGTACTGAGCAAAATTAACAACATTAACCTCAACTTCTCAGACAGAGCACAGTCGTTCTTATCCGCTCTCCGCCGTGAAGTCTAGGAAAATAAACGCTCCACTCCTACCATATCTAGCCGATCAACGTAAGAGAGAGAGAGAGTCCCGTCTTGGCTTTGGGATGACGCAAGGAACATTCTGCTCCGAACTCTGATCGGAACGTAAGAACCCTTCTTTCCCGCCAAACAATGTTTTTTTTTATTTCCCTGAAGCCCCAGGAGCAGCTAATCCCTTTGGCTAGCCGACTTAAATTTGTAGTCTTTTAAGCCGGGCTGAATTTGAAGGTCTATTCGATCGCCGTTTCTTCCATTCATTGATAAAACGGTAAGCGTATGCCGACAGCATCAGTACGATACGTTAGAAAATATACAGTAGCGTATATCTCTATTCTGAAGACAATATTGTTCACTTCTTTACCCGAATTGCTATTTCTCTTCTGCTCGGCGCCAACCTCTCTACAGAAATTTCTTTCCTCACGGACTCTGTTGAAAGTGGAACAAACAAAGAAACTTTACGATTGAATGTAAACATTAAAATGTGTACAATATTCCGTCCTGAACAGTGCAGGAGAATCCTACAGAAATGTTAATACTAACACGCAGAGACACATGTATATTATTATTATTATTATTATTATCTTTTTTATTCGAAATATACGAATCACAGTCTATGACAAACAAAATAAGCAACAAAATTATCATTGACTGGTATGTTAAACTGATACGAGTTTCCACCGGAGACCTAAGTATCAGTCAAGAATTGGCGTAAAATATATTATGTCCGAAGTAAAGCTGTCTTCTGAAGTTTTGAGGTGGTATATCAGAAAGTTGAAATTTTTCAAAATGATTCATAAATTTTTTTGACATTGTTCCAAGTGCCCCGATGACAATGGGGACTGCTGTTGTGTGTTTAGTCCATAATCGGGTAACTTCTATGGCCAGGTCTCTATATTTAGTCATTTTTTGCAGTTCTTTTTCAGCGACTCTGGGATATCCAGGAATCGCTATATCAATTATCCAGAATTTCCGATTTTCTATGACTGTTATGTCTGGTGTATTATGTTCTACTGTATGTGTCGATCGGTTGTAATTCGGAAATACCACAAGATCTGGACGTGATCATTTTATTATTATTATTATTATTATTATTATTATTATTATTATTATTATTATTATAATTATTATTATTATTATTTTCTTTATTCGAAATATACGAATCACAGCCTCTGACAAAGAAAATAAACAGCAAATTATCATTGACTGGTATTGTTGAACTGATACGAGTTTCCGCCGAAGACCTAGGTATCAGTCAAGAATCTGCGTAAAATATATGATGTCCCAAGTATTATTATAATTATTATTATTATTATTTTCATTGGGTGGCACTTACAGTCTTATAAAATACGTGGAATCCAAACCCAATTTTATTTTCTGTTACTATTCAGGAGGAACTCTATGTCTGTCACGCGTTGTTTTGTTTTTTCTGATTTCCAAAGGGTCAAAACAATATAATCTTTCCCCCTAGTGTGAACATTGTAGTCATCAAGTTCCTGTACCATTAACTGTCCGACGAGGAGAAAAGTATTTTTATATGTTCTTCAATTAAGAATGGCGGTAGACAAATTCATATATTCATCTCAATTTTACTTGATGTGGCCGAACATTTACAGTCGGTTTGACTTTGTAGATACGCCATGATTCCACTAGGTGCGCACAATTTTGCTATTTCTGAGGAAATTATCACGGCATTCCGGTTTCCCAGCTTGGACTCACGTCCTGATTTCCGACACAGTAATAATTATTCGTGGACGCGGAAGTCTCCGCTAAGAAGTGCTACAGTATGATTTATCGGTGCTGTCCAGCCAGTACCCTCCTAATTAGGTAAAAGTCGAATCCTCATAACTCATGGGAGTGTGGAAGTGAGGATCATAAAATCACCATGATTTGCGTTCGGATTTCTACACACGCTTCAGTTTCTGCGACAAACGAAATCTGCCCGAATATTATGCTTCAAGTGCATATGGATATCCTTGAAGTAGCGTAAAAAGATTCACGGCTCACGAAGAGCTAATGTCATTGGACTGAAATAATTTACGTACGTCTTGCAATAATGGCTACACGCGCAAATACATTCACCCTATCGATCTTCCACTGCATTTGTACAATCATAATATCAATGGAAAAAAGGGGAAATGTTTATCTTGTTTGCTTGTTTTTTCTATTAGCTCAGGCATTTTTTAACGATTCCGGTGAGCATCAAAAGCTCAGAAGAATCGCTTATCCCTCCTCAGGGATAGCTATTCGTATCTCATCCGGGGATTTAACTTCATGCCTTCATCAAATGGCCTGACCTATTTAGTGTTGCGAGTGAACGGGAAGAGGGAACAAGAATGGAAGATCAAAACAAGGGACATATAATTTTAACTGCGGATGCTCCGTCCAATCAGTCAAAAAGGGAAAGGAAACCGCTCGTGATCAAGATTGCTTTATGTATGAATTTATTAGAAGAATGACCTGCATTACTCGGAATTTCAACACTTTTGTAAATCCTTCTTAAATTACAATGAAGTTGGCGCTCTCAAAATTAAATACTTCAAGTAAAAATTATCTTTCTAAACTTCACATTAAAACCTTGAAAAAAATTATTGAATTAGAAAAACGGTTTTCTGTTTCCATGTTTATGTTCGTTGCAGTATTCTTTGTTATCCTTCGGGATGAATTTTTTAATAGTGCTCATATTGAATATAAAAATATTGCATACCTGTCGTAGCTGCTGGTCGCTAGTTTCCAAATGATGAGCCTGATGACTATTTAATACCACGCAGAAGCAGTCTCGAAAAAAAAGTGGCTTGGAATATATTTTCCAGATTTCTAAAGAACTTGTTTTTTTGTTCTAAGGCTACAAGAGCAATTCTTGTTTGCTTTTTTATAAAAAGGATTTGGCTTCATATTCCTCAAAGAGTGCTTTAGCATATTATATTGCGTGTGCGCAAAGGTCTGCTTTCTACATAAGAAAACCAAAACGCAACCAACTCAATAACCAGCTTACTCCGTGCAGTTCAAGTTCAGTAGTTCAGCACCTAGTGGTATTGCAGTGCATTATCAAACTTATCACTTATGCGAAGATTAAAGAAAACGTTGTGAGTGCATTGAGCGCTTTCAATGGGTTTCGTTCAGTTAAATATTATTACAATGAAGTAGTTAGTTCAATGAAGCATTCTTAAGGTGAACGCTAAGATGAACCAAAATGGGACGGAGATTATAAATTGAAATGCTCATAATCCTCTAGATGTCATCATTGGTGGTGATGTAACTTCCCACTCACAGTTTACAATCTCATCGTTTGTAAAGACAACGACCTCCATGGAAAATACTTTATTTGCATCATCATCATCATTGTCAACCATTATCAATCCACTGTTGGACGAAGGTCTCCCCAAGTTTCCTCCACAACGGTCTGTCTTGTGCCAGTCTCCTCCATGTTACTCCCACATACTTTCGAATTTCATCCACCCATCTTCCATGTGATTTTCTTCTGGGTCTTTTCCTGTCCCTTGGAATCCAATCTAAAATTTCGGCTGTCCATCGATAGTCTGTCCTTCTGGCAGTATGTCCAGCCCATTGCCATTTCAGGGATTTAACTCTGATCATGATGTCTTCCACTCTAGTCATTTTTCGGATCCACGAGTTCCTCTTCTTATCTCTCCTGGTTACACCAAGCATGTACCTATCCATTCTTATTTGAGTTGTCTGCAGCCTTTGTATGTCTCTTTTAGTTAAGGTCCACGTCTCTGCACCATACGTAAGCACTGGAAGGATGCATTGATCAAACACTTTTCTTTTAAGACATAATGGCATATTTCTCTTGAAAATTATGCTGTTTCTTCCAAAAGCTCTCCAGGCAAGTTTTATACGCCGATTAATTTCTTCCTCAATGTGACCCTCACTTGATATCTGCTGTCCAAGATAAACGTACGTGTCTGTTATCTCTAGTTTTTCTCCATCAATCGATAAATCTTCATTTCTTGTAAAAGCATTGAACATCACTTTTGTCTTCTGAAAGTTCATTTTTAATCCCACTTCTTTACTCTTGTCAGCAAGTTCCTGGATCATACTCTGCAGCTCTGATGGGGTAGTTGCAAAAATGACTACGTCATCAACAAAACGAAGGTGGGTTAGATAATCTCCATTAATAATTATTCCTTTGTTTTCCCAGTTCAGTGATTGAAAGACATTTTCCAATGTGGCATTAAAGAGCTTCGGAGATATAGTGTCACCTTGTCTCACTCCCCTTCCAATTTTTATGTGTGTTGTATTTTCAAACAGCCGAATCTTTGCACTTGCATTTTCATAGATGTTATTAATAATATTAATGTATGCATCTTCAATACCGCAGGATTTCAGAGCCATTGTAACTGCTGATGGTTTCACCAAATCAAAGGCTTTTTCATAATCGATAAAAGCCATGCACAATGGAAGTTCATATTCCCTTGCTCTTTCAATTAGTTCTCTCAATACGTGGATATTATCTATTGTGCTGTAGCTACTCCTGAATCCGGCTTGTTCTCTCGGTTGAGCCATGTCCAGTGTTACCTTCAAGCGGTGTGAAAGAACTTTAGTGAAGATTTTATAAACCACTGATAGGAGGCTGATAGGTCTGTAGTTCCTGAGATCCTCAATGTCACCTTTTTTATGTAGCAGGATCATTGTAGCGTTGTTCCAATCCTCAGGAATCTTCCCTTCATTAAGGCATCGAGTGAAAATTTGGGCAAGCACTGTTTCGATTTCTCCACTTGCTTCTTGTATGATGTCTACAGTAATTCCATCTTCTCCTGGAGCTTTTCCCCGCTTCATGTTCTTGATTGCATGTGCAACATCTGCTGGGAGGACTGGAAGAACTCTGGTACGGGTGCCTTTCATGATGTCTGGAGTACATGTATCATTATTTGCATAGTTGTAGGTATATGGCCTACTTCATCAAATGGCAGTATCAAGTTCTGACGTATGCAGTAGATAACCCTGAGATGAATGGCATCGTGAAGCAGTCAATCTGTTTCTAATTTCAATACTGAAGCCGGAAATTTCTGTGGTTGTTTGAATATACCGTCTTTTCGTTTTATCCGATGATTCAAGGTATATTCATATGCTCCATTCAATGTTACTTTTAGAAAATTGCAAGGGAACTTTTCTCATGTATATATGACGATTCATATATACATGAGATAGATTCCCTAAGGGTAAAATTTTATTCATGAATGGCGTGTTCTGGTTGATGTTTCTGCAGGGTTTGATGCACTTTCAGCACTTATGTAATGTTAAATTGAAGCTGACTAAATAATGGGTTTGGAAGTTTAACACCGATGATTTCATAGACTCTGTTTACTTGAACGTGCTCTTTAATCTATGTCAAACTGTAGGGAGACACTCAGTTGATTGCGTGCAACAGTGATGGCTTCAGAGCTTTCATCATCGCTGATGAGATTCATTAATACCTTTAATTTTGTTACCAGTAAACCATAACAATGCTGTGATATTTAGCCTGGCCTCAAGTATTTCCCGTACGTTGTGTTCCAGTTATGAGTAATGCAGAGAGGAATAACAACTGAATTTCATGCATTTTTGTCTTGCATTTTTATCTTCACATTCTGAGTGATTGCATGCAGGCATTGGAGAAAATATGTCTGTAATCTGTATACTGTGTGTGTGTGACCACCGTATTTGAGTACTACAACTGATTCCCAGTAGTGCATGGAAATACTGCGAAGTTGATATACAGGAGTTGGGAATACATTCTCAGTAATTTTAAAACGCTTGAGACAAATGGAACTTCATAAATATTTATAGCTTGTAGCGTCAAATATCATGCTCGAGATTCATATTCAGAAGCAATTTTAAAAACCAATTGTATATTTTATGTACGTCATGCGCTGAGAACGTTCCGTCGTGGTTGAAATGTGAAAAATGGCAGTGATAGAAAGATGTGGAAAAAATATGAGTTGAAACTGAAAAACTGAAAGTGATTTCGATGGAACTTTGCATTTTATTGTAACATAGCAAAGGTCATAACATCTGACTGCGAGAATGCTTCGATCATTGAAAAGAATTCGTGTTATCAAAGTGTTATTATTATTTCTAATTGAACCTAACTATTGTATTTCGTCTCAACGGCTCTGTCCTCCGAAACGCGCAAATATGTGAATAAACGCGTTTCTTCACCATTCTTTCCCTAGAGTCATCACCTCTTCTCTTCCCCTCAAAGGTTCTCCTGCTGAAGTGACTCAGTCCAGCGATGAGATATTTGTGGGCTGTAAATCCATTTCTGAATCCCCAAAAAACAACCGCTGGGATGTGGGAGATGAAAAACTTACATACTTTAATACGCGGATTTTAACTCGGTAAATCGTCTTTCTTCCACTCACCGCGAAAAATTGAAGATTTTACTATCTTTCACAGAAACTTGTTGCTGTCTGTCCTTGCCATAAGATTTCCTTAGACATCTCCAAATACAGAAAACTTATTAAGTGGGAAAAAAACAACAGCACCACTCATTTCATTATCTTCAGTTTCTACGTCTTTTATTTCTGTACTTGTTTGGCATATCATTCATGCATTGGCACTTAATGTGGACACTTAATATAGGTTTATATTTTACTTCAGTTTTAAATGGAACAATAAGAAAAGATGATTTAAAAAGTATTTGCTGTTTTTATTATTTTGTTTATTTAATTGCTTAATAGGCATCAGTAGCTCTCAAGGTACCCGTAGCTCTCACGCATCAGTAGCTCTCACGACGAAGAATAAATTTTTTCTTCCGATCAAAAAAGCGTAAAATTCTCCCCCGTGTGCTCCAACTGAATCGACTAGCGTTTGCCAAACCGAAATATAAACAGTCGAGTCACATTATTGTGACCACCTTATACTTTTGACGTCAATAACGCGTATCTAATGAAAGAAGGCACGTGTCGTGAGCTGGCAAGGAGGGTATATGAGGTGTGCTGTAGGCATTATGAAAACATATCACTCGTTGCTGTCATGGATAAAAGAAGTGATTTATCAGATTTGCAAAAAGGGATGATTATTGGCTTTCGGGCCAAGGGGGGCAGTATTTTTGAAACAGTGCAGTTTGTGAACTGTTGTCGTGCTGCTGTGGTTAAAGTGTATTTTGATTGGAGAAATGGCACCATTGCGAATAAGCAACGTGGAAACAGCGGAGCAAAACGTGCCATTGATGTGAGAGGTGAACGTCGGCTTAGAAGGTGCGTGAGGGCCGATCGACATGCTACAGTGGAGCAACTCACTGGCCGAATGAGCCAGGGGGCTACCGGAAGTGTGTCTAAAACGACAGTTCAGCGAACCCAGCTGCGTATGGGGCTCCGATGCAGACGGATGGTCACTGTACCTATGTTAACGAAGGTGCATCGTCAGAAAAGGCTTACGTTTGCACGGAAGTATCGGAATTGGACCTCTGCTGATTGGCAAAGGATTGCCTTCTTCGATGAGTCACGTTTTCTGCTTCAGCGAACGGGTGGACGTTGGCGTATATAAAGCGAAAAACATCGGGGAACAAACACTCTTCAACCATTGCTGAAAGAAAAAACGCTGGTGGGGGCAGTGTTATCATCCGTATAATGTTTTCGTGGTATTCCCTGGGTCCACTCATACCTGTGGAAGGCACTATGGATCGGATTCGTTATGAATCCATCCTTGCAGACCACGTACACCCAGACATGCTGATTATTTTCCCTGGGGCCGATGGGATCTTCCAACATGACAGTGCGACGTGTCACAGAGCTAGAAATGTCCGAGAGTGGTTGGAAGAGCACCATAAAAACTTCAAAGTACTTCCCTGGCCTTCTAATTCCCCACACTTAAACCCAATTCAGCATTTGTGGGACCACCTCGATCGTGTTACTCGCTCTATGGATCCTCCACCACGCACCCTCCAGCAGCTGTCAGATGCACTGCAGTCAGCTTGGCTCCACATGCCTGTGAACACCTTCCAGCACCTTATTGAGTCACTCCCAGCCCGTCTAGCTGCTGTCCGGGGTGCACACTTAGGTTACTCTGTATATTAGATGGTGGTCACAATAATGTGACTCTACCGTGTAATTTCAGTCGTCAGCATACAATAATTGCGCTTGACAAATACTGCTCAAACGAAACCATATTTCTGATAGATCTGCAGGACGGACTAGATAAAATGACGTTACAAAGAATTTTAACAAAACTTCTTTTTCTTTCTTTCTTTCTTTCTTTTCTTCCTTTCTTTCTTTTTTTTTTTTTTTTTTTTTTTGCAAGCATGTATACGTACAGTATACGAAAGCGGAGAGGAATCGAAAAAAAACCCCTTAAACAAGAAAGATGACACCGAATTCTCGGGTGTAATGAGCACGTCTTTTGAATCCGTTCTAAAGCAAATTAAATTTATCAAAGCTGTTCAAAGTCAATGGAACCGGTATGGAAAATAATAATATCAGACGGAAGAAAGAAAATATTCAGTAAGGTTTTTAATCCCTCAGATATTGCTGTGAACGGAACCGTGAGCTCACGCCCTCTGGTTGCAGACTTGTGCGTTACGAAAAACATGAATTTATATCAGAAACATTTCTTACCGGAAAGGCTCTCCAACACAGAAATAATTTTTCAAATCGGACTCTTAGAAACAGAGATATCGACCAAAAGAAGATATGTCTTTACGTCCCCTGGTGGGAAAACCATGCATTATTTTAGGAAGAAAGTATTCTCAAAAGGTTTTCCCATATGAGCGGTATCGGTCCAAGAAAAAATATTTAGTCAAGTTTTCAGGAGCAAAGATTTTGCTACAGTAGCAGAAATTAACACTTATGCAGCCTGGTGGCCAAACCATTCTTTACCAAACATTAGAAATTATGTTAAAAATATTATCCATCAGGCATGCGATACTAGGAGAATTTTATAAATCGGAGTTTTAGAAACAGAAATAACGCAGAAAACGCAATTTACCTTTGTGCCCCCTAGCGGAAAGTCTATGATTTACTTGAAAATTTTGAATTTATAGTAAAAACATTTCGCATCGGAAACACTATCCAACAAAGAAGGAATTTTTCAAATCGGACTCCTTGAGCAAATATGTGGAATAAAACGTATTTTTGAATTCGACATCATCTGCCTTTACGCCCTCTTGCGGCGAAATTGTACATCGTAAAAAAAAAAACGAAATAAAGGATCACCATTCACATATTTCAAGCTTCCCAATGCAAAAAGAATTTTTCAAATCGGACTAATAGTTGCATAGATATCGTGGGTAAAGACGGACTGACTGGCGGACGGACGGACTAACTGACGCACGGACGAACGGACAAACCGGAAACATAAGCACCATCTTTTTTTACAAAAGACGTGCTAAAAACAGAGAAACGAATACATGAGAAGGGGAAGTAAGAATAAAAAGGAAAGAACAGGATAATGAGAGGAAGTAATCAACGTGGGAAAAGAAACGAAGGAAAAACAAGAAAAATGACATCGAATTTTCGGGTGTAATAAGCACGTCTTTTGAATCCGTTCTGTCGCCAATTAAATTTCTCAACGCTATTCAAACTCAATGGAACCGGTATAGAAAACAATAGTATCTGACGGAAGAAAGAAGTTTTTCAATCGGGGTTTTAATCCCTCTGATATTGCTGTAAACGGAGTCGCGAGCTTACGCCCTCTGGTTGCAGACTTGTGCGTTAAGAAAAACATGAATTTAGATGAGAAACATTTCGCATCGGAAACGCTCTCCAACACCGAAATAATTTTTCAAATTGGAATATTAGAAACAGAGATATCGACAAAAATAAGATGTGACTTTACGTCCCCTGGTTGGAAAACCATGCATTATTTTAGGAAGAAAGTATTCTCAAAAGGTGTTTCCATATGAGCAGTATCGGCAAAAAAAAAAAAAAAATATTTAGTCGTATTTTCAGGAGCCTAGATTTTGCTGCAAATACATCACAAGCAGAAATTGGCACTTATGCCCCGTGGTGGCCAAACCATTATTTACCAAACATTAGAAATTATGTGAAAAATATTTTCCATCAGGTGTTGTATGCGATACAGGAAGAATGTTTCAAATCGGAGTTTTAGAAGCAGAAATAACGCAGAAAACGCAATTTACCTTTGTGCCCCCTAGCGGAAAGTTTATGATTTACTTGAAAATTTTGAATTTATAGGGTAAACATTTTGCATTGAAACACTATCCAACAAAGAATGAAATTTTCAAATCGGACTACTAGAAGTACAGATATTGACAAAAATAAGATATACATCTACGCTAGTTGCGTAGAAACCATGCATTATTTCAAGAAAATATTCCTAAAAGGTTTGTCGACGAGAGTAGTATCGGTCAACAAACAACTTTTTTTGCAATCGAGATTTTAGAAGCTCATATTCTGCGGCAAATACATCCGAAGCGGAAATTAAGATTTGTGCCTCCTGGTGGCTAAACCATTTTTTTTACAAAAATAGAAATTACGTGCAAAGTATTTCACATCAGGAGCTGTATCCGGTGCACAAAGAATGTTTCAAATCGGAGATTTAGAAGCAGAGATATAGGGGAAAAAACAATTTACTTTTACGTCCCCTAGCGGAAAGTCTACGAATAACTTGAAAATTTTGAAATTATATGAAAAACATGCCACACCGGAAACACTATCCAACGAAGAAGGAATTTTTCAAATCGGTCTCCTAAAAGTAGAGATATTGATAAAAATAAGATATACATCTACCCTTCCTGGCGTAACCATGCATTGTTTTAAGAAGAAAATGTTTCTAAAAGGTTTGTGGACATGAGTAGTATCGGTATGCAAACGACGTTTTTTTCAATCGAGAATTTCGAAGCTCATATTTTGCTGCAAATACATCAGAAGCATAAATTAAAATTTACGCCCTCTGGTGGCCGAACCATTTTCTTACAAACATTAGAAATTATGTGCAAACGATTTCCCATCAGGAGCTTTATCCGGTGCAGAACGAATTTTTCAAATCGGAGATTTAAAAGCAGAGATATAGAGGGAAACGCAATTTACCTCTACGTTCCCTAGAGGAAAGTCTATGAATTACTTGAAAATTTTGAAATTATATGAAAAGCATGTCACACTGAAAACACTATCCAACAAATAAGGAATTTTTCAAATCGGACTCCTAGAACTAGAGATAGTGACAAAAAATAAGATATATATCTACGCCCCCTGGCGGAGAAACTGTGAAATATTTTAAGAAGAAAATATTCCGAAAAGGTTTATCGATGTGAGTGGCATCAGTCCATGAAAGAATTTTTTCAATCGATATTTTAGAAGCTCAGGTTTTATGGCAAATACATCAGAAGCAAAAATTAACGCTTACGCCCCCTGGTGGCCAAAGTATTCTTTACCAAAAATTTGAATTTATATGTAAAGGATTTTCCATCAGGAGGTGTATCCGCTGAAGAACATTTTTTTTTCAAATCGGAGTTCTTGAAGAAGAGGTATCGGGGAAAATGTAATTACTTTTATGCCCCCTAGCGGAAAATCTAGGGGGCATAAAAGTAATTGCATTTTCCCGGAGTTTGAAAACGTAACTATATCTAAAATACTCTTCAACATAAATGGAATTGAAAGATAAACGATTTTTTTTTCAATCGGATGTTTAGAAGCAAATATGTGGAATAAAACGTATTTTTGAATTCGAAGTCATCTGCATTTACGCCCTCTAGCGGCGAATTGTACATCGCAAACAAAAAAAATTATTTGCCCACGATCAAATGCGCTTAGATCCTTTGTCTTACCCTACTGCGTCCGACTTTTACTGATTTCCGTCGCATCACTGTCGGATCGCTGCATACGTCATGTCGTTTCCGTTTACAGGGCCGCCTACAGCGCCACATTTGCATAACGCCAGCTGTCTCTAATTCTATTGCTCTTCAGTGTTTATATATATATATATATATATATATATATATATATATATATATATATATATATATATATATATATATATACAGTATATATTCAGAAAGCTTTCTGTATTGGTTTTCAACAAAATGAACATCATTGTTAGTGATTTTTTCTTCACGTTTCGCATAGCGTTATCATATGCACACATCAGAGGAGCCCAGTTTTTTTTTTCTTTTTTTTTTTCAAGAAGCAGCTATTATCATTACATTTCAGCTATCTAGACTAAAAATTCTCTAAAACTGATCAGGATTATGCTTATTTTGTTAAGCAGCATTCTTCGTAGTTCGCGTTCGGTGAAAGGAAAAAGTACTTTTAAAACCTAATAGACGAACGAATCGAAACATATATTCGCAGTCTGCACTAAGGCTGTGAAGAAGCCACTTTCCCGTAAACTGTCGCACGATACCTTGTGTACATATTGGAAAATCTGAAAGCAGCTAAATACAATCCTTCTTATTTCATCAACGCTTTAAACCTTTCGATAAAACTTCTATACACGTTACTTATTGGCTTAAATTATAGTTATCTCGTTGTTCCCTGCTTCGGAACTGGAAAGAGTATCACAACAAACAAATATCGCGAGCATCAACATATTGAATAGACGCACAATGCGAACGCCGTTACGTAGCAGTACCAAATACAGTGGAACTTCTGTTATACTTTTTTCACTTTTATAAAAGCGTAATTATTAATGTCTCGATATTTCACTGTAGTTTCTATCGCTTTTTTAAATCGGTTATACGTAATTAATTTATACTCTTTTTTGTGATTATACGTTAGAATCTGAATTTCATATTATCAAAAATACACGGTTCTTTGATTGTTTTACCCGTGATGCGGTACGTTATCACTTTAAAACAAGAAAGACGACACCGAATTTTCGGGTGAAATAAGCACGTCTTTTGAATGCGTTCTGACGCAAATTAAATTTATCAAAGCTATTCAAAGTCAATGCAACCGGTATGGAAAACCATAGTATCTGAAGGAAGAAAAAAGTTTTTAATCCCTCAGATATTGCTCTAAACGGAATCGTGAGCTTACACCCTCTGGTTGCAGACTTGTGCGTTAAGAAAAACATGAATTTTGATGACAAACATTTCGCATCGGAAACGCTCTCCAACACCGAAATAATTTTTCAACTCGTAGATTTAGAAGCAGAAATATAGGGGGAAACGCAATTTACCTGTACGACCCCTAGCGAATGCACGCTCCCTATGAATTACTTGCAAATTTTGAAATTATATGAAAAACATGTCACACTGAAAACACTCTCCAACAAATAAGGAATTTTTCAAATCGGACTCCTAGAACTAGAGATATTGACAAAAATGAGATTTACATCTACGCCCCCTGGCGGAGAAACTGTGAAATATTTTAGGAAGAAAATATTCCTAAAAGGTTTATCGATGTGAGTGGCATCAGTCCACGAAAGAATTTTTTCAATCGATATTTCAGAAGATCAGATTTTATGGCAAATAAATCAGAAGCAAAAATTAAAACTTTATGCCCCCTGGTGGCCAAAGTATTCTTTACCAAAAATTTGAAATTATATGCAAACGATTTTCCATCAGGAAGTGTATCCGCTGAAGAAAAGATTTTTCAAATCGGAGTTTTAGAAGAAGAGTTATCAGTGAAAATGTAATTTACTTTTACACCCCCAGCGGAAAATCTATGCGTAATTTGAAAAAGTAACTATATTTAAAATACTCTTGGACATAAATGGAATCGAAAAATAAAATAAGTTTTCAATCGGATTTTTAGAAGCAAATATGCGGAATAAACGTACTTTTGAATTCGACATCATCTGCATTTACGCCCTCTAGCGGCGAAATTGTAATTAAAAAAAAACGAAATAAAGGATCATCATTCGCATATTTCAATCTTCCCAATGCAAAAAAAATTTTTAAATCGGACTCATAGTTGCAGAGATATCGTGGGTACAGACGGACGGACAAACCGATAACATAAGCACGATCTTTTTTGCGCTTTCCAACCGTAGGTTGAAGAAGCGTATATGTTCCAGCTTTGTCCGTCCATCTGTCCGCACGATATCTGGTGTAAAAATGGTTCGATTTCGGTGACATTTTAGTATGTATTACGAACCCTATTGAAAATGGGACAAATGGGATCAAAGGTCACGATGTAGGAGTGGGATCCATTCCATTTCACTTATGCTTCATAACTTGCGTAAATATGGTTCGATTTCAATTAAATTTTACTATGTGGTAGGAGACCGTCTGGGGACGAACCTTATTCAAAATGGGAGAATTTGGGTCAAAGGTCAGGACATAAGAGCGGGATGCATTCCATTGCCTTTATGCGTCAGAACGTGGGTTAAAATGGTTCGATTTTGATGAAATTTCAGTATGTGGTAGGGGACCACCTTGGGACGAACCCTATTCAAAATGGACGAAATGGGAAGGTCAGGACATAGGATTGCGATCCATTCCATCGCCCTTATCCCATATTATTAAGTTGGACGTCAAGTAATTTTGCTTCCTGAGCTTCCAATGGAAAAAAAATTGTACACATTTCCTTCACAATTAATGTGTTCCCAAGGATGAAAATTTGAACATCGATTAAAATAACTTCATATTATAACTTAGAATACTTAAAATTTTATAAAACATAACCATAATTATATTAAAAATCAATAACATTTCCTTTGGTGGTGTTGAAACCAGAAAAAGGATGGCGCGACCTGTACTTTGATGACATCAGTAGACAAACAAATGTTGGATTGCATAATTATGGTTATGTTTTAGAAAATATTAGATATTCCAAGTTATAAATTGAAGCTATTTTAATCGATGTTCAAATTTTCATCCTTGTGAACGCATTAATTGTCCAGAAAAGAGATGGCGCGACCTGTATTTTCATGACGTCAGTAGACAAACAAATAAATGCAGAAAACACTTTCATGCACATGAACCATTAAGATGAATACCGTCTTCACACGATTTTAATGATTTTAAAATATGAAATATATATACAATTAAAATACTCTAAAACACACTAGCACTTTCAGAGCGACAGTCTCCCTATCAGCATACGTGATCGGATCTCCCAAACCGTTCAGTATAAATATCTGTAGTGCGCCATAACAGCAATCGACGTAACAAAATCTTGTGATTTAAGTTGCTGTAATGATAATTGCCCTTGGGATCTACCTGTTATTTGGAGACGTCTTTTGTCTACAAGTGTTCGACAATCCTCAGAACTATCTTCCTTTTTTAGACTTTAATACTTAATATTGCAGTTATAACCATGTCTTCGATTTGTGATGTGGTGTCGCTCTGATCGTGGTTTAACCGCAGGGACAGATGGCGCGTAAATCGCAAGGTTTTGTTACGTCGATTGCTGTTATGGCGCACTGCAGTATTTATACTGAACGGTTTGGGAGATCCGATCATACCTGATGATGGGGCGACTGTCGCTCTTGAAAGTGCTAGTGTGTTTTAGAGTATTTTAATTATATATATATTTCATATTTTAAGATCATTAAAATCGTGTGGAGACGGTATTCATCTTAATAGACAAACAAATGTTGGATTGCATAATTATGGTTATGTTTAGAAAATATTAAGTATTGCAAGTTATAAAATGAAGATATTTTAATTGATGTTCAAATTTTCATCCTTGGGAACGCATTAATTGGGAAGAAAATGTGTACAGAATTTTTTTCCATTCGAAGTCATCATCATCATCATCATTGTCAACCATTATCAATCCACTGCTGGACGAAGGTCTCCCCAAGTTTCCTCCACAACGGTCTGTCTTGTGCCAGTCTCCTCCATGTCACCCCTGCATACTTTCGAATTTCATCCACCCATCTCCCATGTGGTCTTCTTCTGGGTCTTTTCCTGTCCCTTGGAATCCAATCTAAAATTTCGGCTGTCCATCGATGATCTGTCCTTCTGGCAGTATGTCCAGCCCATTGCCATTTCAGGGATTTAACTCTGATCATGATGTCTTCCACTCTAGTCATTTTTCGGATCCACGAGTTCCTCTTTCTTATCTCTCCTGGTTACACCAAGCATGCACCTCTCCATGCTTCTTTGAGTTGTCTGCAGCCTTTGTATGTCTCTTTTAGTTAAGGTCCACGTCTCTGCACCATACGTAAGCACTGGAAGGATGTATTGATCAAACACTTTTCTTTTAAGACATAATGGCATATTGCTCTTGAAAATTATGCTGTTTCTTCCAAAAGCTCTCCAGGCAAGTTTTGTACGCCGATTAATTTCTTCATCAATGTGACCCTCACTTGATATCTGCTGTCCAAGATAAACGTACGTGTCTGTTATCTCCAGCTTTTCTCCATCAATCGATAAATCTTCATTTCTTGTAAAAGCATTGAACATCACTTTTGTCTTCTGAAAGTTCATTTTTAATCCCACTTCTTTACTCTTGTCAGCAAGTTCCTGGATCATACTCTGCAGCTCTGATGGGGTAGTTGCAAAAATGACTACGTCATCAGCAAAACGAAGGTGGGTTAGATAATCTCCATTAATCTTTATCCCCTTGTTTTCCCAGCTTCAGCGACTGAAAAACACCCTCCAATGTGGCATTAAAGAGCTTCGGAGATATGGTGTCACCTTGTCTCACTCCCTTTCCAATTTTTACGTGTGTTGTATTTTCAAACAGCCTAATCTTTGCACTTGCATTTTCATAGATGTTATTAATAATATTAATGTATGCATCTTCAATACCGCAGGTTTTCAGAGCCATTGTAACTGCTGATGGTTTCACCGAATCAAAGGCTTTTTCATAATCGATAAAAGCCATGCACAATGGAAGTTCATATTCCCTCGCTCTTTCAATTAGTTCTCTCAGCACGTGGATATGATCTATTGTGCTGTAGCCACTCCTGAATCCAGCTTGTTCTCTCGGTTGAGCCATGTCCAGTGTTACCTTCAAGCGGTGTGAAAGAACTTTAGTGAAGATTTTATAAACTACTGATAGGAGGCTGATAGGTCTGTAGTTTCCGAGATCCTCAATGTCACCTTTCTTATGTAGCAGGATCATTGTAGCGGTGTTCCAATCCTCAGGAATCTTTCCTTCATTAAGGCATCGAGTGAAAATTTGGGCGAGTACTGTTTCGATTTCTCCACTTGCTTCTTGTATGATGTCTACAGTAATTCCATCTTCTCCTGGAGCTTTTCCTCGCTTCATGTTCTTGATTGCATGTGCAACTTCTGCTGGAAGGACTGGAGGAACTCTGGTACTGGTATCTTTCATGATGTCTGGAGTGCATATATCATCCCTTTCATATAATTTGGAGTAGAAATCTTTCACTCTTGTCAAAATTTCGCCTCTATTTCTTGTTACAGAACCATCTTCTTTTCTCAGTGCCATAATCTGTTTTCTTCCCTTACTGAGATGTCCCTTTGCTATCTTTAGGCTTTGGTTGTTTTCAATTGCTTTCCTCACTAGTTCACAGTTGAATTTCCTTACATCTTCAGTGATACTTTTTCTTACTGTCTTGCATAGCTCTATATATTCCACTTTGGAAGTCACATCTTCTTTAGTTGTCCTCATCTCTCTTCTTTTTTGCATCAACATTTTGGTTTTTCCTGATAATTTGTTCACATGCAACTTGTTCTTAGACCCAGCTAATTTTGTTGCTGTTTCCATAAGAGCTTTGGTTACTTTTCTGTTAACTTCAGAGATGTCCACTTCTTCCGATGTTAGGCCTTCTAAAGCAGAGAACCTGTTCTTCAGTTCTAACTTGAAGGTATTATGGTGTTTTTTGAGGTTGGTTATGTCAATAGATTTTGTTTGTCTTATGAGCTTGCCACGTTCAAGTTTAGCGTTGAGGTGCATCTTACATCTCACCAATCTATGGTCACTACCTGTGTTGAACTTGTTTAGCACACTGCAGTCTTCTATGACGAATTTTTTGTTACACATAATAAAATCAATTTCATTTGTCGTCCCATTTGGATGTCTCCATGTCCATTTCCTGTGTGGCTTTTTCTTGAAGAAGGAGTTCAAGATGAAAAACCCTTCTGCCTCTGCAAACTCAACGAGAGTATTTCCACGCTGGTTTCTGTTGCCGTGACCGAATTTACCTACTGAAGTTTCATTCTGTTGCCGTTGCCCTATTTTTGCATTGAAATCTCCCATAATTATTTTCAAGTGCTGCTTACCTTTATTATTTAGATGACAAATTTCCTCATAAAATTCTTCAATTTCTTCTTCAGGATGACTTGTGGTGGGTGCATAAGTTTGAATAATCTGAGCCTGGTATCTTTTCGAGAGTTGGATAACAAGTCGTGCAGCTCTGTCAGAGGAACTTTCAACTTCTACAACTTTATCCTTCAGTTTCTTGTTTATTATAAATCCAACACCACTAGTTCTGCCAGTATCTGTCCCACGATAGTAGAAGAGATGTCCACTTTTCAGTTCGATGAGATCTTCTCCTTTTCTCCTTACCTCACTTAGCCCCACGATGTCCCACTTGATCCTTTTTAATTCCTCTTCCAATTCAAGAAGCCTTGAATCAGAAGATAGGGAGCGTCCATTGTAAGTAGCCAAGGTCAGCATCAGATGGCAGCCTAGTCCGGTCCTCCGGGGATTCTTAGCACCCTCTGCCTTCATGTCGCACTGGCCGCTGCCTTGGCCAGGTACATTCCAGCTGCCGGAGACTGAGGGCCAAGATTTAAGTTGTGGAATCATTTTGGAGGGGTTTGGCCATAACTCACCACGCTGGCCAAGCGGGTTGGTGAGTGTGGGATAGAATTTCCTCTAATCCCGATGGTATAGTTATACCGCTATGGGCGGTCGTCAGAGCCCCTTTAGTGGGAACAGGATGCACCACGAGAAGGCGGGGTTGACATTTGTCAAGGAGAGGCTGTGATGTTACGCATCACTTGACCTTACATCCCCATTCGAAGTACAGGAAGCAAAATTACTTGACGTTCACCTTAAAGGAGCAATTCTTGTATGTATGTAAATTTTATTTTGAAAACGGCTCTAAGTATTTTGATGAAAGTCGTTAACCAACCGTTTTCTGGTACTAGAAATTGATTTAGCTTGATCTCGACTTTAGGAAAATTCGTTTAGTGGGTTAAATAACCACCCCGAATTACCACGTTTTCAGTGTAGTGTCATAGCGTCGTCCCATTAGATGTTGGCGCGCGGTCACGCCATCTGTCTCATTACGTCACGCGTTGTGTGTGGATCCTATTAAAGTTTTGTGACGTCACACTCTTGCGAGCAGATGGTCGCGATTCCCATCTGCCTCATTACGTCACGCATTGTGTGCGTATGTTCGTCCGCACGATAACTCGTAAAAATCGTTCGATTTCGATGAAATTTTAGTATGTGGTAGGGAAATACCTGGGAAGGAACCCTATTGAAAGTGAACGAAATGGGGTCAAAGGTTAGGACATAGGAGCGGGATCGATTCCACTGCTCTTATGCGTCATAACTAACGTAAAAATCGTTCGATTTCGATGAAATTTTAGTATGTGGTAGGGGAATACCTGGGAAGGAACCCTATTGAAAGTTAAAGAAATGGGGTCAAATGTCAGGACATAGGATCGGGATCAAGTCCACTGCTCTTATGTATCATAACTAACGTAAAAAAGGTTCTTTTTCGATTACATTTTAGTATGTGGTAGGGGACCACCTGGGGACAAACTCTATTGAAAATTGGCGAAATAGGCGTCAAAGGTCAGGACATAGGAGAGGAATCACTTTCATCGCCATTATGCGTCATAACTTACGTAAAAAATTTTCGATTTCGATGAAATGTTAGTATGTTGTAGGGACCTGCCTGGGACAAATCCTATCGAAAATGGGCGAAATGGGGTCAAAGGTTAGGACACAGAAGCGGGATCTATTCCATAGCCCTTATGCATCATAACTTATGTAAAATTGCTTCGATTGCGACAAAACTTTATCGTGTTATTTTTGAGTATACTGAACCAGTTCTGTTGAATATCATCGAAATGGGATCAATGGTCAGGGCACAGGAGTGAGATTTATTCCACAGCCATTTTCCTCATAACTTGAGTAATAACTTGAGTAATGATTTCTAGTATGTTGGAAAGCGTATCATAATCAATGCATTGCATGATTTTACTAACTTATTTTACAAAAGACGTGCTAAAAATTGAGACACCTTTGTTGTGTTTCTTTTTGGTGCAGCTAAAGTTGAACCTAACCTTGTTCCTATCAGAGAACAGTATGTTGTTTACTTTTAGTTTGGATGAAAATTTGGTTTCACATTTCATGACTTACACAAATACGTGGCATTTAAAAATTGGTAAATGTCTGGGACGTAACTTTGTGGCTCCACTATTTCGTGGTGTAGCGTCCACTATTTCGTGGTGTAGCGTCCACTATTTCGTGGTGTAGCAGAATGGAATCCTAAAATATACCATTAGTATTCAACATTCTGGTTTCAAATGGATGCACACAGGATCCGACCGCGGAAAAAAAAGCTGTTAATTCATGTGTTGCATATCGAAGCACTGGTCTCACATTCTTAGCTGTAACGATTTCACATAATTTAGATTTATAATTTTTATAGGCAGAAAGAGTCGTCAAAAGAGAAGTTTGATTTTCATAGGGTTTACGATTTTTGCAAAACGTTGAAATATGATATTATATACATAATATAATTTTAACGTTTTTTTTTCTTTCGCCACCAATTCTACTTTAAATAATTTATTATTTATTAAGGAACGTCTGGTACTCCTTTGAAACATTGTAACGTACTAGGAGATGTGACGTACCTGCCAGAAGGACGCACACGACATAAAGGCAGATAGGAATCAGAATAAAACGTCCGCGTAGCTCAATTGGTAGAGTGACTTATTCCGGAATGAGGGGACCCGGGTTCGAATCCTGGCGCGGATAAAAATGACGGAGAAATTCACTTCGTTATAACATAAAATTTACAATAATATTTTACATTTTGAAATTTCGCTTATACATTTTTTTAAATATGTAATAATACGTTTTTAAGGTCATCTCCCAGAAAAAAAAGTACAACCGAGGTTTTACTGTTCATTGCTTGTAACTCACTGCCTATTCCTAATAAGTTCCCAAAACTTTGTTTCTCAGCCTAAATGAACGTGACAAAAATGGTGAGAAAGTGCAATCACTCTCAGGAGACTTTTTGAATATTTAATTTGTTTTACTGAGATACATTTTTTCATCTTAACAAAACTGTATTATGCGTCATCACATATTACTGTCGGGCAGCTCCGTTCTGCGTATCTGTACCTGGTTCACAAAAGACTGTTTTGTTGCTAACTGTGCGAAGTTGTTACGTTGGGTTTCCAGCTGATCGAGATCGGCATTCCCACAACTAAATATTTGTATTACATTACTGTAAGAACAGTTCTTTTGCCAAAGCCGACACTTGCAACATAAAAATCTAATAAATAAATATCACAAAAGCAGTCATAGGCACCAACTTTCCAGAAATTCAATGGGTACTCTAGCTTTGTACATGATGTCCAATGAGTGCCCGAGCTCTTTATGTACTCATACAAAAATCGGTGGTAAACTTTTTAAATTCGAAAAGATATATGCATAATTATGTACGATCTTAAATTTTCTTATACACATTTCAGAGTTACCAATTTTTACAGTTACGTTTGTTTATGCTGTGCATCTTTCCAATTACAGCAGTAAAGTAAATCCCATGCAAAAATTTTCAATGTAACGAAAATGGGTAACGGCAGTAGTTAAAACCATTGTTGAAATATAATTTTTGAATGCTGTCTCATGAAGTGACGCAAAAATAGTTAACTTATTGTTACGCAACAATATATTTTACCAACCTATCACGAAACACTATTTCATCACGTTTTACATAAACGTAACAATATCTCATTGCAATCTCCAGAACCTGATGTTCTTTTTTTAATTTTCTAATTGGAGGTTCAATGACCACCATGAGCAACTTAATGGGCTATAAAGCAGTCGCCCGTCCCTAATTTAGGGTCACTTGTTCCAGGGAAGGGAAAGAGCTAGTGCCATGATTCGAACCTGCACCCTTCTCGGACGAACGGTCACAAGTCAGCGATTAGACCACTGCGCCACCGGGGCGGCCAAAATGATGTTCAAAAGCCATTCCAGAAATGCATTTTTGAGACTATGTAAACTGTGCGTCGTAACGAAATTTGGCTTCCTTTCGACCCCTCCTCCTCCTTCAGGGGGATTACCTGTTATTGACGAGAGCTTTAAAATTATGTATAACGCGATGGGGTGTAACCTGTACATATCCTACATCTACAGTTACCAATCCCCTTCACTAACACACTTGCGGTTCAGTTTTTCTTTCTATCTTCAAGTTAGATTTTAGCTTGCGCATGTGCAGGTGGACTTTCGTATCTCATCGGTGTCAGGGTCGTTTCTCACGTTCATCTAAATTTGAATAATAAATGTATGTATAATAATAATAATAAACATTGTTTTTGAAAAACTAAAGTCGAAATTCTATTGCCGCAGCCATAGTTTAGGAAATATTTACTTTTATGACTCACGATCTTCTTTCATTGGTTTTATGTGACAATATCATTAATTAATCCACCGACCTAAATATCACTTATTGTCGGGAATTAGTGAACCTTATTGTTAAGTGGTTTTTGCTCTGATTTCAATTAGTATGTACCGGACTTAAGCTTGGTGTGGTCGTGAAGGATGCGAAGAAATGCAATGTGTTGTGCGTAAATAAAAGTATGCTCTTGAATCACTCGTTGCATTTCACCCACAAACATCTTGACATGCGAAAGATGCATAGTATAAATTTTCTACAAAAAAAGAGTACTCGGGATTAATTATTATTAATATTATTTTTCTGGAAGAGATAACTTTTTATATGTAAATGCCTGAGCCCGAAGCACTACGTAAGCGGCGCCTATGAAAGACAGGTTCGCAGTATTTTCTCATAAGGAATGGGGTGCTTCCGTTTAAAATCTGATATCACAATTTTCTTGCTGATTTAAAAAAAAATGCAAAAATGGTGAATACGCAGAGGTTTTTTCTTTAATTTTATTACTAAGCTTTGATTTTTTTTCAATTTTTAGTGGGTGCATAGTACCCATTGGAAAACTTTAATGGGTTCTCGAGCCCCAGAGCACCTACGTAGTCGGCGTTTATGAATGCAGTCGCCTCGTATGGGCAAGCAGCGCCGTAACATTCCACGAGCAAAAATTGCAAACATCATCAGTATTAAAGAGTCAGTAAATTCCTCGCAGAAAATTTGCTTACCCTCCATAAGAAGTAATTCTGCTGTGCAATATGAAAAAAAAAAAAAAAAAAAAAAAAAAAAAAGGAGAGCCAGAGAAACCAATGAAAAAGTGTTTCATGCTAAATACTTCTTCACGGGAAGTTCTATTGTAGGATGCAAAGTCAGGATAAGTGACCTCACTAATTTCACTGCCGCCCCGGTGGCGCAGTGGTCTAAGGCGTTGGCCTCTGATCATTCGTCCGTAAGGGGTCCGGGTTCGAACCCCGGTGAGGCATGGATGTTGTGTTTGTCTTACGGCACTGGCTCTCTCCCTTCCCTGGAACCAGTGACCCTAAATTAGGGACGGGCGACTGCTTATAGCCCATTGAGTTGCTCACGGTGGTCGTTAAACCTCAAAAAAAAAAAAAAAAAATTTTCACTACGGTGCGACAGCATTTCGAATGCTACATACGGGGGAAAAACAGGCGGCTTGGTAATCGCCTGCGGTGAAATTTTTAATGCGCTTCTGGCAACAAGTGTTTCACGTGGGTAAATCAAGAAAATCCATTGGCTGAAACGTCGAACTTTCTTTACCCATAAAGCCGCGTGAATGAAGTTTCATGTGTTAAATAAATGTTGTTTCCATTGATTTCTGCGAAATAAACATTACTTTTAAACTATTTGCTAACGTTTAAATCCGTGTTTTTTGGAAATAATTTTCCTCCAATTTTTACTGAAATATTTCAAAACTCTTCCGTTTTCTAAAATTACTCTGAAGCTTTAAAAAAAAACTGCGTCCGTACGATTTCTGCTTATTTGATAAGAGGAAGGGAAAAAATAAATAAAAGAATAAAAAAAGAAACGTGAAGAGGAGGAGGACGAATGAAGGGGCTGAGTCCGCGAAGCCGATTCCTGTTGAGAGAAATAGTTCGGCGGTCGAGCACCAGAGGCGCAGTTTCCCGAGTTGTTTTCTTTCGAGAGCTGGATCTGACGCGCTCTGAGGAGTCATTGCTCTTGGTGCTCATTGACGGAGCAGACTCCCTAGCGAGAGGAACGGAGCGTGTCCTCCGTCGGATGCCGCCGATTATGCTGATGAAAGCATGGACAATACGGCGGCGAGGAAAACGGGCGCACTGGTCTTGAAATTAAGGATGCGATTTCAACAGTCAATTTCCGTTCCGCACCGCTGTGATTGAAACTTCAGCGTTCCATGGAATGTTTCTTCCTCATTTATTGTTATTCTTCTTTTTATTATCCGTGTGGGATTCCGTTCTTCAAGAGTTGTTCGTGGATTCTACAACCCTAAAGTAGAATCAGCTGATTTATTACGGCGCGTTGCTCTCCCATGGTGTGAAAGACGGAACTGAGCTCAACATCCGTGAGTATTACTTTCATTCCTATTGCCTACAATCTGCACATTCGCATTTCTATAAATAGAGAATCACCATCCACTTAACTGGTGATTTGCAGGATTCGGTTCATAACACACTGATACTTTTAAGTTGATCGATCATTCAGCCCCCCACGTCTCTCCTGAAGCATGCGTCAGCAGAGATAAATTCGTTCTCGCACGAAAATTGGATCCGTCGTGGAAAAGGAAACGTATTTAAATCGGAACACTGGTTTCTTTATTCATAACTTGCATAAGTGTGATTTGGACAGTACAAAACTGTCTTCGCGAGGTCCGCTTTACTGTAGTTCAAATAAAGAGCGAAGGTGCTTAAAAAACCAACAATAGATGAAACTGTGGTTAGCGTTAAATCAAATAGTATCTGAGCCTTCAGAATTTATTTGACATATTCTTTCAGAATACCCATGTGTCGTTAACAGTTAATACGGTACTGATCTGACATGCACAACAGCTTTTTTGTTTGTTTGGGGAATTAATGACCACCGTGAGCAGCCTAGTACGCTATAAGCAGTGACCCGTCCCTAATTTAGGGCCACTGGTTCCAGGGAAGAGAGAGAGCCAATGCCATAAAACAAACACAACATGCATGCCTCATCGGGACCCGGACCTATCTCAGACGAATGGTTACAAACCAGCGCTTCGACCACTACGCCACCGGGGCGGGGCGTCAAAGTTATTTTGTACGTGCCTAATGCTTTAAATTCCACAGTAATAGTTTTATTCTATAAATACGGGGTTTAATAAATGTAGAAATACACATTTTTTTTTTTTGATTGGAGGTTTAACGACCACCGTGAGCAACTCAATGGGCTATAAGCAGTCGCCCGTCCCTAATTTAGGGTCACTGGTTCCAGGGAAGGGAGAGAGCCAGTGACGTAAGACAAACACAACATCCATGCCTCACCGGGATTCGAACCCGGGCCCCTTACGGACGAATGATCAGAGGCCAGCGCCTTAGACCACTGCGCCACCGGGGCGGCGAAATACACATTCAAATTGCAGTAACTCTCGAAGTAATACTTTCGCCGACTATCATATAACATTTACCGTCGGGAATATAAAGTAATTTAACGTATACAGAATGTTCGAAAAGCGAAGAAACATTGAGAGTAGTTGGACTCTTTAAGATGAAATATAAATAACTAAAAATATAAAAATATTTATTATTGTTTACTTGAATTTGGTTAAAATGTGGGAGAAGGTATTCGATTTCTTCACCGAACTTCTAATAAATATATTTAAAGCATGCATTTTTTAGCTAAACACCAATGAATGATAGAAAATAACCCCATTAATAATCATTTGTTTAAACGTCAGTTTCTTGGAATATCATTCGTCAAGTTTCATCATTTACGATAGATATAAGTTTTGCTATTTTTGTCCCCATAAAGATGCCACTTCACAATTTACTGTGATTTAAGAATGCATAATATTAGGGTGAAGGAAATGTAGTGTCGTGCTATGAGCTTTCAGCAATTTACTTCGGGGCTAAATTTCTTACATTATTATTGATACTTTCATTCTTGACCTGGAGATTAAAATTTATCTGTTGTAAGCCTTTGAATATCGCAATATTTACTGGAGGTGTTTCCCAGAAGGTAGTAAAAGTAGCCTGTACTGGCCGTTATTTGGGTGACCTATCGCCCCACTCTTTCGGAGCAATAGGCCTAATTTAGGAACCCACAACATTTTTTCTGGCTTGGAAACAGTCACTGGAAACTTAATACAACTCGGTTCGTAAAGGTTTCCGAAGTCGTCGATTATTATAACAAGAATTTTCAATGAGGAACAGTTCCATGTGAGAAATCAGGCGAAAATGTTCAAGTCTTAAATCTTTTAATAATACACAATTCAAGTATATTTGTCACATCTATCATTGTAGAGTCGCGCCATCGGTCAGTTTCTTTCATTGCCAAATTTGAAGTGGTCAGGTTTATTTCAACTGCAATTTCAGTGCACGTCGCACTATGGGACAAATCCTAATTAAAGATTTTGAGAAGGAAATGAATCAAAATAGCAATTATCTAATTTGTACTACTTGTATAACACTTCGTCTCATCAAACTGGCAATGAGAATTTTTAAATTCGTTTTCCAATATATACAGTGATTTGGTTTCAGAAAATAGAAAATTTATGAGAACGTAAAATGTAAAAGTCTGCTAATGTAGGTACTTGCTTGTCAATAAAGAAACACAAAGACGTGTTCGAGTTTAGTGTGGAAAAAAGATCTGTCTTTTGGGAATAAAATTTGTCATTGACTGATCTTTATACTTGTAACTGAAAGTAAAAGGTTCATGCAATACGCAAGGAACGTTTATAGCGTAATAAATCCGTTTATTTTCGTGGTGTAAATTTGTATAAAGATTCGCCAAGCTTTCACACTGCACTGGGTGGCTTTCTCAATGCATTTTATGTCTGCCTTGCCTTGAGAAAGCCTCCCAGTGAAGTGGGAAAGCTTGGAGAATCTTTATACAAATTTACACCACGAAAATAAACGGATTTACTAAGCTATAAGCGTTCCTTGCGTATTCACGACCTGGTGTATTTAAAATAAGAGGACTGATGCAATTATTAGTTTTAACACCAGTATCTAGTTTCTTACGTTCCGTATGAGTCAAACGGACAAGGAAGCAGGAATAAGCCTGCCAGCGAAGTTCAATTGGAAGAACGGTGCTCTGGGGTAGGAGAATGAGAGTTCGAATCCCACTCTCGTCATAAAGAAAGTTATACATGATACGTGCAAATGTGGATGGAGAATTTTTTTAGGAAGTCTTGTGAAGAAACTGCAGGAGATTTGCTCTAAAGCTGTTGTTCCGAAAAACTGCACACGACGCACACTCGAACTCCCCTACATGCATTATTACCGCACACTATATTTAAATTACTTTAAAATTATCTTGAAACAAATTTCAGTTCTCGTCTTCACAAAATTTTTAAGCCAAAAGAGTAAATGTGTAGAAGCTCGACGAGCGTTTTTCTTGCTCAGGAACTAAGTTTTTTTACTCAGGCATTTTTCTTCTTTGTTTTGCCGTGGGAATCTGTTTTATTCGCTAGAGTATTATGACTTTAAATTCAGTTTAGGCTGTCAAAAGTAATAATCTGCAAAGCTTGCAACTAACTATTTAGCGACTTAAATGTGCTATATGAAATTATTTTAGTTAAAAACTTTAAAACTTCCTGCACGGAAATAGCTTTAGTCAACAGAATATTGGATTTTATTTCGGAATCCCGTTCCACCGATTCTGAAAACAAAAAGATTCCGAATTTTTCTTAATCACTCAGATTTGCAAAACGTTCGCAAAAGCTTGTGGTTAATAATAAAAATGTCAATATTTTACCAGTTAGTAAGCCTTTTCAAACTTTTTTTTTCATTCGAAATCACAAATAACACTGGCAACAGCTTTTATAATGATTCCGGGATAACCGATCAGCATGGAAGATAATGCTTTACTGACCAGAAATCCCTTTCCTTTCAAAATATTTTTGTTTACGATAGAAGGCAGCACAGGTGCCCCAGGAAGTAGCCTTATTTCCGCCCAAAATTATATACGAATCTCTCCGATGATGATAATTGATATAAATATCAACAATCTATTGAATCAACGCTTATTCGTGGAAAAAAAGGGACAAGAATATTGAATGCAGCTTTTTCACATTTACGAAATCTGAGTTCACGTATGTTTTAGGCAATGAATTCATGAAGCACAACCTCTTGTTGATGATGCCAAGACTAGAAGGAAATGTTGTGTCTTTGTTACAAAGCTCAGATTTGATGCATGAAAGCATTTATGCCATTAAGTAACAGTTCAACCTTTTATTGTGATATAACACTTGTTATTTTAATCGTACTACCGCTTTCTGTTGTTAACAAACAGCTAGATAGGCAGAGAAAGATACTGTTTCGCTGTTAATCATTGAAGTATTATTTCAAGTGGAACCGACGAGATTTCAGCTGCTAACCAAGAAAAAAAAGTTTAAGCCATAAACGAAATAAATTAATAAAATGTAATTCTAAGTAATTTTTTTACCTTAGCACTTTCACGGGATTTATTTAAAAACAATAGGAGAATTGAGTTAAAAAGCTTCTGTACGCCTTCACAAAAATGCAAAGTGAAACTTCTGTGCATTTTCATATATGGGTTTAAAATTTAAGCAGTTGAAGATATCAAATTTCAATGAAACAACATGAAAACAAAGATTTGTTTTTCATGTTCTTTTACCTAGGTTTTGGATATTGCTTAATTCTTACCTTGCTTCCATTTCTCATAAATAATCTAAGACTTACCACGATTCTAGGAAGAAAAAAAGCGAGAATAGTACGAAAAACACGAGTCTCTCTAAGGATGCAGAAGGCCCTCCTCTTGAACTGTTATTCCCTAAAACATTCATTCAGTCGCTGTCGTTACTCTGAGTATCGAACGTCGTTATTAGCATTTTTGAGTGATAATCCGTTTGAATGAAGCCATATTTCATGCTTCTAAACATTCCTTAAAAGGAAGGCAATTATTTTCGAAGTTGCTCAGAATATCCAAGGAGTTGTGTCTAAGTGTTTTAGTCCGTCAGTGATGTAATATCTACGGCTGGCAATGGTAATAATTTGCAATAGCAGTCCATAAGCTCTGGCATTGACTTTTAAAAATGAATCTTGAAAAATGGTGAGTTGCAGTTTTATGACTATTGCCCATCAAAGTGAACGAATGGGTCTATCACCTACCAGATTACGATGAAAATCCTCGTTATTCCAAACAAGACTCGGAAGTCATTATTTATTATTATTATTTTAACTACGGAATTTTTGCACATGAAAAGAAAATATTTTATGTGCATATCACCTTTAGAAATTACAGCATACTTGTATCTGGTTTAACAAAAAAGAAGAAGGAACAAAGGAACCGAAACGAGTTAAATTTTTGGAAGCATAAAAAAATTTGATGGCTTCAGAAGAACAGTGGCAGTTATCCCATTACTTTTGCGCTTTGAGTTTAAACGTGAAATGCCGTAAAAACATTGTCTAAAATCTTAATGAATTAATTGAACTTTTGAGTTTGTCAGCTGCACAATTAATATTTCAAACACTTTTGAAACAGCAGGAGGCGTGGCACAAATTAGATGCTTTTCATCTTGGGTATAATAAGCTCGGGGCGTAAATACATTAAGTCATCACGTTTATTGCATGGTTCAGCCTAATTGGACCACAGCTAAATAACGCCCTGAAATATTAATCCCTCATATTTCCTGTGTGGTCGCTGACTAACGCATACTTTGGGCCAAATCTGCCCAAACTCTGTGCAAGCAGACTGTTCAAAAAAAAAAAAAAAATTAAGAATGAATTTCGCCATTTGACACCGTCTAACCAGTGATTATCGTCGCGTGTGGGTTTCTTTTCAGCTTGTTGACAATTGCAATACATCTTAGTGCTTACCTAACTTCACAACGTAGCTGTTTTCAACATTCTTTGGGAATATTTTGCCACCAGACCCCCATCGCCCTTCTTTCCCTTTGTCTGATACGTACTCTCTTTCCATTCCTTCGCACTATACCTTGGGCAGCCGGAAATGTCGACTTCTGGGTGGCACTTTATACGAGGAAACACCTTTCTTTTTAGCGGTCAAACGTGAATAATCACACTTCTTGTTATCATCTGGGTAATTTCCCTGTGTTTTTACTTCAGCATCCGTAGCTAATCATCCTATGGGTCAGAAGGCATAGCGACATCAAGTCTGTGTTTCAAAAAGAAGAAATAAAAAAGATTACCTGTGTATCTTTATGTATTGTTTCAGTGACGGATGTTACCACTCAATTTCTGCAGTCTGGGCTGATTCATCACAAACCTTCCAACTGTGTTAAAAAAACCACAGTTTCTTCTAACGGCTTCCTATATTCTACGGAAGTACAGAAATCATGCCGTTGATTTAGAGTTAAGTGCCACGTCTTTAGGCATCTCGTAGTCCGAAGTCAGTTGTATGGTGAACCGATTGGTAAGCGAAGATTTATCAGTTCAGAAGTGCTTCAGATCTGAAGTATTCAAAACTATTTCTGATAGATCAATATTTGAAATGAAACAACGTTCCTAAAATTTGAATGAAATAGCGAAACCAGTTTTTGCACTTTTCTCCCAAACTTTGCAGATTAGGATCTGCAGATTGCTGCAGAATCTAATAGGCATTGGGCACCATCCATATAAAAACCTTTATTCAAAGTTAGTTCCCAGTGCAGATCTTTTATTTTTATTCATGGGCCGTCTAGAGAATTTTTGTACAAATATTTTTTTTTAAAATATCGTATTGAATTTGATGTCGGAGGGAATGCGTTATAATTATAACTAAATTTTAAATTCCTAATTATAGCCTACTATATCAGTAATAATAATTGCTATGTTGCTTCTTTCTAGTACTGGTTGAGCTATTTTGACTTTTCTTAATTTTTTCTTGTAAGAGCTTCTTATATTCATTTTTAGGTGACAAAGAATTGATTGTCATTTTCCCTGTTCTTTTTTTTTTTTTTTTTTTTATTGGGTGAACTTTAAACCCCGAAAAATGTTCTTCTGTTCTTCTTTAATTTGAAATAACCGTTCAGCGGCACAGATCCAAAATAATAACAAGAAAGATAACACCGAATTTTCGGGTGTAATGAGCATGTCTTTTGAATCCGTTCTGACGAGTATTAAATTTATCAAAGCTATTCAAAGTCAATGGAACCGGTACGGAAAACTGTAGTATCTGACCGAAGAAAGATTTTCAATCGGGTTTTTAATTCCGCAGATATTGCTGTAAACGGAATCGTGAACTTACGCCCTCTGGTTGCAGACTTGTAGGTTAAGAAAAATTTGAAACTATAGGAGAAATATTTTGCAGCGGAAACGCTCTTCAACAAAGAAATAAATTTTCAAATAGGACTCTTAGAAGCAGCGATATTGACAAATATAAGATATATGCTACGCTCCCTGGCGGAGAAACCGTGCAATATTTTAAGAAGAAAATATTCCAAAAAGATTTATCGAAGTGAGTGGCATCGATCAACAAACGATTTTTTTTTCAATCGAGATTTTAGAAGCTTAGATTTTGTGGCAAATACATCAGAAGCAGAAATTAACACTTAACGCCCTCTGGTGTTCAAACTATTCTTTACTAAAAATTAGAAATTATATGCAAAAGATTTTCCATCAGAAGCTGTATCCGCTGACGAAATATTTTTTTTTCAAATAGAAGTTTTAGAAGTAGAGATATCGGGGGAAACGCAATTTACATTTGCGCCCCTAGCGGAAAATCTATGCATAACTTGAAAAAGTGAGTGCAGAGATATGGTGTCCACAGACGGATAGGTGAACAAACCAATAACATAAGCACGATTATTTTTTTCCAAAAGACGTGCTAAGAAGAAAAGAACCCGAATTGGAGGATACATACAATAAACGCGTTTTCTGGTTTTCTGGCAAATATCGCAAGCTCAGAATCCTAACAGTTTTTTAACGTGTGTAATCAGCAGTTTTCGGAAACCGAAGACTTCTCAGGCGAGACGTGAATGATTGTATAAACTCAGTCATATTTCTTCAAGCCCGTTGGAAAAAAAAAAAAAATAGAGATCTGATTTTCAAATTGGCACGTACAAATATGAAAATTGAAAAGTACCATGTGTACAGAGTAAAAATTACACAAGTACATGTAGCAGCAGAGATATCGTTGAAAATGTGAAGAGTAAAGAAGTTGGCATCAAAAATATCTAGGAAATGTATAAAAAAATTTAATGATTATAATTTCCCAACGATAAAATAGTCCAATGCGATAACTAAAGGCCTCTGCATCATAGCTTCATATCAATGTTACGTTATTTGATGCATATACGACAATTCATTGGACAATATTTTGTGAAGAATACCTTGGAAATATATGGGCTGTCGTAGACCAGAGGTACTTAACAATCTCAAAAAATATTTTTCCTATCCAAATTTGGAACGAAGGATGCGCCATGCCAACTAACACGAATACCTGGAAAAAGCTGTAAAATCATTGAAATTCTTACTGATTGTTGCCATTGCCCGATAAATTATTTATTTATTCTAAAGCGATTTCTTCAAGTGAGATTATAGATTCTTACGTAAATGTGCATTAACGAGAGCCACCAGATGGATTTCGTACATAAACAAAAGCTCTAAAACGCGTGGGTGTACCATAATGTCAATTGTCTGCCACAAATGAAGATTTTCAAGTGAGTCTTTTGAAAGTGCTGATATTGTGTGAAATACAACTGTACTGTTACAGCATTTAGTGCTATTGTGTCAAATACAACTGTACTGTCACAGCATCCGGTGCTGATATTATGTCAAATACAACTGTACTCTTACAGCATCTAGTGCTGATATTGAGTCGAATACAACTGTACTGTCATAGCATCTTGGAGAATAGCGCATCAAGGGAATCGGAAATTATGTTAATCGATTTGGTTGTTACTACAGCTGCCCCATGTTGAAAGAGATTTTCCACTCCTACTAGTGAAAGATGAAATTAAAATTTTTAAAAGTCACACCAGGAGAGAAAACAAAAGTCAGAAAAATGCAAGATTGTTTGGAATAACGGCGTAGGAAACTTTCATAAACTTCCAGCGGCTCCAACATAACCCGAGCGAATGCTAAGCGCTAAAGTACATCGTTTGGTTTAATCTGGTGTAGGTTGCACTTTGTATGCGGTTAGTATCAGGCGTTTGTGAAGCACTCCCATCAATGTGGATCGTGGAACATTCAGTTGTAAAGAGGCCCCTCTCGTGGACTTGCTAGGACTGCGATTGAAAACCCCCTGTATGATCTGCAGAGTTTTTTCACTGACAGGGGTCTACCACTTCTTTGCCGGTCCAGGACGCTACCAGTATCCAATAAATTCTTCTGCCACACTCTTGATACTGAAATCACTCAGTGGATCTTTCCCATATGTCCGACAGTCATTTCTTTGTACTGTAATCACAGACTTCGTCTCAAAAAATCAACGCACGCACATTGCTTTCTCCTGCGGCGACGACATTTTCAGTTGTTTTGCAGTCGGCGTCGGTATTTGCGAGCACGTAACGCCATCTGCTGGAAAGAGATGGCGTTAAAAACTCGAATATTTACTCTTTCAAATGTCGCAAACGGCACTGCTGTAGATCTGTTCGTTTTTGCACAGTTGGCAATCGAAACCCCTAGCAGACTTTTTGATCACCCTGTAAAACATTCGGGATCACTATTGTGTTTTTCTTACAGTAACCTGCAGATCACGATAGAATAGGTTATTGATAAATTCAGTTATTTTTACTTTTTTTTCAGTTTAGCTACTTTCACAAGCATATGGACCTAGGACACCTCCCCCCTCACAAATTTAAGATCGCTTTTTGCAGGGAAGTGAAAAAAAAAGATTCCGTTAGCAACAATCTATATTGGAGGGAACACATTCAGATTTTAGCCCAGCACTATCAGAAGTCAGAAGGCCACTCCCTGGGTCATTTAGTCATTGAAAAACGGTATATGTACTAAGTACCGTACTTTTCTCTTTTCTTTTTGTGTGTGTGGGGAGGTAATGTTTTTACGAACACCGTGATCAACTCAGTGAGCTGTAAGTAGTCGCCCGTCTCTAATTTTGGGTGACTGGCTACAGGGAAGGGAAAGAGCCAGTGCCGTAAGACAAACACAACACCCATGTCTCACCGGGATTCGAACCCGGGCCCATCTCGGATAATTTTTTTTTTTTTTGATTTTAGGTTTAACGACCACCGTGAGCAACTCAATGGGCTATAAGCAGTCGCCCGTCCCTAATTTAGGGTCACTGGTTCCAGGGAAGGGAGAGAGCCAGTGCCGTAAGACAAACACAACATCCATGCCTCACCGGGATTCGAACCCGGACCCCGTTCGGACGAATGATCAGAGGCCATCGCTTAGACCACTGCGCCACCGGGGCGGCCTCGGATGAATGATCAACCAGCGCTTAGAACACTATGCCACTGGGGCGGCACCATATCCTTACCTCTGTTCGTTATGTTGCACAAAACGAAAGGCTTCAATATCACAGTTTGTAAAGAAAAATATCAAATAATTATTTCAAATAGTAACAGGTCATGATGCTACTTCAATTTTTTTAACTAAATAATTAGCGATGTTCAAAAGTTGTTTCATACCGTTAATGTCTCTCTCACACTTGTTTCTTAAGTCTCATGCTTCCTTCATCGTTTCACTCCCAGTTTTCCTCTCATTCTTCTCTCAGAAACAACATAGTCAACAATTAGAATGTTTGCTTGTGATCCGCGCACGTTCGAAATGGGCCATAATTCTAAACATCGCATAGAAGTTTTAATAGGAAACCTGTGCTCGGCAATAACCTTTTCTGCACTCCGGAACCATTTGAACTACACTGCTGGCCACCCAAAATGCAACACCAAGAAGGAAGCATCCGATTGGCCTGAAATTCGAAGGATGCGTCGCCCGCTGGAGGACATGCAAACGATTAGCATTGCAGGGCATATGCAAATCATGTGCGCCCGGCACGACACCGAGAAGCACTATAAGAAGGGTGCACGGAAAGCGGGGTGTAAGTAGTGGAAGTGTGTTGTGCTGCCGGACCTGTGCGTGGGGAGCTTCCTCATGCCTGGTTGCAGAATACGGCATTCATTCCAGCATGTTTCGGAGTTCGACAGAGAACGAATACTGGCTTATCGCGAAAGCGGTTTATCGTACCGAGACATCGGCGCCCGTGTGGGACGACATCCAGCCACAGTGAGGCGAGTATGGATTCGGTGGGTGCAGGAGGGGCGGGCGGACCAACGTGAGCGATTGCCGCAGCCGCGGCACACCACCAAACGTGAAGACCGGCATGTTGTGCTGCGGGCATTGATTGCTCGCACCGCCACATCACGAACGTTAGCGTAGGAATTAGGGTGTGTTGCGCAACATCCTGTGTCAGCACGTACCGTTCGACGTCGTCTGCAGGAGCGGGGACTTGTCGCAAGGCGCCCATTGCTCCGATTACCATTGACGTTACACCACCGGCGAGTACGGCGGCAGTGGACCGTTGAACGCCGCACCTGGACTACGGAATGGCACGACAGTTTCTTCTCCGACGAATCCCGCTTCTGCTGGCAACACCACGATGGTCAGATTCGCGTGTGGCGGCACCGTGGCGAGAGACTGTATGACGCCTGCATTATGCATCGCCATACCGGTCCGTCGCCTGGCGTTATGGTTGTTTGGGGCGCAATTGGATATAACACCCGCACCCCTCTGCTACGCATCGCCGGTACACTCAACAGCCACCGCTACATCTCCGACGTTTTGGAACCTGTAGTCTTACCTTACTTGCAGGACCTGCCAGCGGCCACGTTTCAACAGGACAATGCGCGCCCGCACCTGGCACGCATCGTGCAACAATTCTTCACGGCCCACCAGGTGTCACTGCTGCCGTGGCCCGCCTGTTCTCTCGATATGTCGCCCATAGAACACTTCTGGTCGCTGATCGGCAACCGAGTAGCCCGGCAAGCACCACCCGCGGCTACACCTGATGAACTGTGGCAACAAGATGGGAGCAGCCTGGACCGACATACCCCAAGCCCACATCCCAAGCCTCTTTCGTTCGATGCCACGGCGTGTAGCAGCCGTTATTGCCAGCCATGGGGGCCACACGAACTATTTGATGTCTACGTGTTCCGCAAGTCGCACGGGCCTGTAAGCTCAATCGTTTCATCTTTGTATCTGTTGTTATGTGTCCAGTAAATCTGGCTTTGCTATCTCGTGTCCTTCTTGGTGTTGCATTTTGGGTGGCCAGCAGTGTATTTCGTTTAAATTTCGCGAAAGTGCGAGACAGGGGGTCCTTTGGCAAGTAGCATTATTTTGCACTTCGACCGTTTTTAATGAAATTTACTGATGTTATCACATCAGTAAACATGCATGGGTATTTTGAAAATATCAGATATAGAGGTTTACCTATACCTTTAACATCCAGTATCCAAGTAAAAAGTAAAATCTATCTGGTAGTTTGTATTTTTTGGAGCTAACCTCTGAATCTCAGAGAACAGCTTAGTGATATGCATGTATGTGTGTATGTATGTAACATCCAGTATCCAAAAGCTTTTGTTTCTTCAAGTCAGCATGCTACATCAAAATTTCATATGAAAAGAGAAAGGAAGTTCTAAAGAAATATATTTGAGGTATGACAACATATGAGTACAGAATAACTTTCACTACATCCATACGTGATTGTTCAGATTGCTTTTACTAAATGGGGGTGATTTATAAGTAGAACTGCGTGTAAACGCTTTTGAAAAACGAATACACAAAACATACCCCGAAAGCAATCCGTTTCGCCTTCCTCACTGTAAAAAATAAGTGGTGGGAATTTCCGGAAAATTTCTGAAAATAATGTGCAGCAAAGTTGCCGGTAGGTGTCCGTCTTTTCCAGAAATTTCCGTTTTTAAAGGTGCCCGTCTATTTTGACTTCCGTATTTTTACCGATTTTCCGTGGTCTAAAATTCCGTTTATTTCAGAAAAGCCCATTTGAGGATTTTCCGTATTTAAACTGAAATTTTGCAAAATCGAAGCCTCTGCATTTTTCAGCCCTTACACCCGGTTAAACTTTTGCAGCAAACTGGATCGAACCGCTGTGCATGGTTTGAGTTAGTTCAACAGAGAGCGCGCGCCTTTACCCACTGAGCCAGAAACACTCGGGAATCAATCAGAATCACGTTCCTCGTCAAATTGTACGACGACGATTTTTTTTTTTTTTTTTTGTCGTTAATGCGAGTGATTCAGTTATTTTATTTTCTGTTGGAGGTTATTATTTTTCTGAATAGGTTTGTAATAGTTTTTTAGTTTTTCTCTGTCGGAGGATTTCTCACAAATCATCGTAATTTTTCATCGTAATTTTTCGAAGGAACAAAATTCTTTACAACTTGATCTTTTTAAAACTTACAATGACTTTCAAAAATCTTTAAAAAAGGGAAATTTACTTTTTCTTAGTATTATTGCACAAAACTCCCAAATATAAAATTTACTCTTGATAGCTATAATTGCTTTTGTCTTAAGAAATCCAAAGTCTGATACATAGACATCTTATAGTCATCTCTATAATAAGTTAAGCGCCCGGTTTCTTACAGTAATACAATATACACTGAGTGGCCACTTTATTATGACCACCTGACAGTTTTAAGCAAATGAGCTGTGGATGCAGGCTGTTGCCGCCAGAGAGCGAGGCTAGTATAAAAAGGGAAAGCTTTGTGCTTGCGACAGTAGTAGAAGTGATTTTTAGGTGACGAGATGGGTAAAAATTGCGATTTGACGGACTTTCAACGTGGGATGATTGTAGGAGCTCGGAGCCATGGAGCGAGTATCACCGAAACCGCCGCATTCGTGAAATGTTCCAGAGCAGCTGTTGTTAAAGTGTTTAAAGACGACTGTCAACCATAAAACTAGGTCTCTACGTGCAACGTGTGGTCGTCATCGACTAGTGACTGCTCGGACGGAATGGAGACTGGTAACAGACAACAGAACGGCAACAGTGCAACAAATTACAGACCATCTTAATCAAGGATTTCCTCAAATGATCTCTGCACGCACTGTTCGCCATACACTGCATCGGATGGGATATGGCAGCCGAAGGCCTGTTCGAACACCTTTGCTGTCTGCAGTTAACAAGAAAAAATGTCTCCAGTTCGCACAGAAGCACAAGGATTGGACAGTCGATAATTGGAAACAAATTATGTGGTCCGATGAATCACGTTTTCAGTTGCGATGGCCGAGTGAGAATTAGGCGGAAACAGCACGAAAGCATGGACCCCAAATGCATTGCTACAACACTTGTAGCTGGTGGAGGCAACGTTATGGTTTGGGGAATGTTTTCCTGGCATGCTTTGGGCCCTTTAATTCGTGTTGATCAAAGTCTGACTGGCACATCATATCTAAACATCGTTGCGGGCCAAGTGCATCCTGTCATGTGGATGGTTTAACCCAATGGCGATGGCTACTTTCAACAAGATAATGCGTCCTGCCATAGTGCTCTTATTGTACAGGATTAGTTTCAGGAACATGCCGGTGAGTTTACTTTGCTTAGGTGACCCACACAACCTCCAGATCTCAACCCCATTGAGAATTTGTGGGATGAAGTTGAACGAGCCATCAGACAGCTGGATCCACAACCCTGCAATCTCACACTCCTGGAAAGTGCTATTCATGAAGCATTGTCTCAGATTCCACAAACCACCTATCAACATCTCGTGGAGTCCATGCCACGAAGAATCAACACAGTATTAACGGCAAAAGGTGGCCCAACGAAGTACTTGAGGGGGTGGTGATAATAAAGTGGCCACTCAGTGTATAATAAATAACTGGTGCACAAAATAGGAAAGAGGAGAAGAAATATCCTGTGCACAGTAAACAAAATTCATGCAATATGCTATCCGCAATATCCGATCTCGCTAGGAAACTTTAAAATAAGTTCCTTTGACAGACGATTGAAATTTAAAAATTAATCAAACCTAAAGTATTCTTTCTTACCAATCGCTCATATTACCGGTAATTTATCGCCATGCGGGTACGAAAACAGTGTGAATGGAGTCTTTCTGTTGATATAAGGAAGGAATTGCGGAAAAGTTTCTTAAAATTCAGAATTTTTCGTTAACACATCTCTAAAACGGTAATTTACCGTCAATATACGAAAGAAATTGCGAAAAGATTTCTGAAAATTGAAAATCTTCCCGAGATACGAAAAGTCCGTGACATTCAGGTGTCTTTCCGTCATTTCACGAAAAAGGTTCTGTCAGAAATATGCTTCGTTAATTCACGAAAGGAACCACGGAAAGTGGCTCGGCCGCCCCGGTGGCGCAGTGGTCTAAGGCGTTGGCCTCTGATCATTCGTCCGTAAGGGGTCCGGGTTCGAATCCCGTCAGGCATGGATGTTGTGTTTGTCTTACGGCACTGGCTCTCTCCCTTCCCTGGAACCAGTGACCCTGAATTAGGGACGGGCGACTGCTTATAGCCCATTGAGTTGCTCACGGTGGTCGTTAAACCTCAAAAAAAAAAAAAAAAGAAAGTGGCTCGTGAATTTTAGAATTTTTTTTTTTTTTTACAGCGCATTTATCAAGTATTTAACCTAAAAATTTGGTGAATCATGAGGAAATAATCGCCTTCACAGTCGTGCACGCAAACTTGTACGCGAATAACATTTCCAAACTAGACTGGCTAATCGACCATAAAACTATAAACATGACTGAAATTAAATCGAAAAAAATAATCATTTTCTGGCTCACATGAACTTACATCAGCATGCTTCAGCAAAATTCCACGTGAGAAAAATAGTGTGATCATGTTTCCATTGCTCAGCACAAGTTCTGTACTCCCATTAAACCTTGCATGAAAATGCCTGAATTGCCTGCTAAAATAGTTGCATTTATAGTTGAAAAATTGTCAGTTCTGAAATTTATTGAAAGTATAAATTATAATAAATTTGTGCTTGCGTTTAATGAATAAGGAAATAATCATTTATGTGCAAGAACTACTCAGTTGTTATGTGTAAATGTGGAATTTGTAAAACAAAGTAAATAAATAAATAAAACTTGATGTACAGACTGTGTGAATTAAAACCCCAAGGGACAACTTTCTGTACAATATGAAAAACAACACTCAAAAACAGTCTCGAACAGGTTTATGAAAAAAATAAGAGAAAAAAATAGTTCGTGCCGTCCCTCTTTTTTTTTTTTTTTTTATTCTTTTTCTCCCTCACTTCCTCAGAATACAGAATAGGAAATACAAAGAGGATTAAACTAATTCCCAATGCGATAAAAGGTTTCCGAACTGAAAACAAATGCACAAAAACCTTTCTTGAATTCTAAAAATTCTGTTCACAACGAAACAGGTCTTTTGGCTTCCTTTCATAAAAATCATTAATGGTAAGAAGAGGAAGACGCGATATTAATGAGAATTAAAAGATAATTCTCAGCAATGAAACGTTGCATAAAATGCCTTTTGCATTGCGAAGAATGCTTTGTACGTAATTACGGTATAGATGTTGTTGTTTTTTTCTCTCTTTCTTATTTCTTGGTACATAGAAAAGAATGCAATTTCGCACTAATGGGATCCTTTTTTTACGAAGCGCAGAAAAACAAGATTCGCATTTTTTTACCACTTTTTATGAGACAGAACACAAGAAGTGACGCTTAAAACAGCGTTTCGTAAACTTCATCATTTTAAAATGCACAAAATTCACGGTGCTCTGAAAATGCCATTGTGCATAACATCTGAAGATTTTACGATCTTACGGTCTTATTTGAAAATGCACCTTTATTTAAATGACATGTGATTTTTAATGCAGTTATGTTAGCTAATGCTGCAAAAGGTAATTTCAGTTTTTTTTATATCATTTTAAGGGCTAACTTTGTTATCTGGAGTCAAGACAAATGATAATTGCATTTCAAAGGGGTGTGAAAAATAATATATGTATATATAAAAATTAACTTTTAACGAAGATTAAGATTTAAAATGTTTTCACAAGATGGTGTGTATTGTCTATCCGGAAAAAATGTGCAGTTTGTATTTATTGTGTTTTGTCTGAGCATGTATTGCAGTGCTACTTGTGTTCTTCTTTAAAACCACTAGTTAATTTTTTTGAATAAATAATGCGGGAATTGACTTATACGTACGAAAAGTGATGTCCACAATAGGAATTACCTAATGATTGCTTTTATAGGCCAATATGTTTTGTTTGATTTGGGTAAATGAGCCACGTGATTTGATAGAATGCCAACAACAGCATTGCTTAAATTTTCACCGCACAAGAAAAAGTAAATTGCATCGTGTGACTAATAGCTGCATCTTGATGCATATTGGGTATATACGTTTGTTCATTCTTGGTTTCTCAATGTTTTCACTCACGGCAGATGTGAAGTTTTTTCAATCTGGCGCTAACCATCACTTCAATCATTTTAGCTGTTGAGAGTGAACACAAAAACCGCCCGAATCACAATTGTTAAAATGTTCCTGAAAGTTGGAACACAAAATATCTCAACTGATTATTGCTGAAGATTTTCATGATCGCATAACCGCATTCTTTATTTCAATCGGACTAATCAAGCATACGTAATATGTACTTATTCCTTTAGACCAATTTTCCTTGAAATTGCAATCTGGCAATCTATCAAAAGACTGCACGCACTATCGCTGTGAAACAGAAAAAAGCGTTAGGCGGAAGAGATTTATATGTACTGTACATTCTGGTTAATTGGGGCAGCCATTTATTTGGGACACTTCTTGAAGATAATCCCAAATTAGCTCTTTGGGATGAAGCTTCGCATTATGAGGGCAGCCACTTAATTTCGCCAAAGTGTTCTAACACCAATGTGTACCAATCAACTGGAAAAACTCTGAAAAAAAGTGCACAGGAGAAAAGAAAAGTACTTTTTCCAGATTGCTTTTAGCACTCCAGTTTGAGAGCCTGTTCTTGGCGCCATCGTTCTCGCCAGTTAAATAATTGATTTACGTTAATATAAACGTGTAACAAGTACATGCTTATATTAATGTAAATAACTAAATATCAGATAATAAAGAAAATATTTCGATATTCATAATTTGGCAATCAGTGCCCTTGAACTTTTGACTTCTTCACCCCCCCCCCCCGCTCCTCCATTCAAAAAGAAAAAAAAAGCGAAAGAAAATAAATCTAAAATAAGTAGTGGTTCCTAAGGTGACATGCTAAGTCAGAATCACCGTAACAGTGGGGAGACATTCCTTCACCAATAAATATTTGAACTCTTGGTTTATTCTTTTAATTTGGCTTAAATTTAATTCCTTCCTGCTGCTCCGGTGGCGCAGTTGTCTAAGCGCTGGTTTCTGGCCATTCGTCCGAAATGGGTCTGGGTTCGAATTTCTGTGCGGCATGGATGTTCTGTTGGTTTTACGGCACTGGCTCACTTCCAGCCCTGGAACCAGTGGCCCTAAATTAGGAAAGGTCGACTGCTTGTAGAGACCATCGAGTTGATCACGGTGGTCCCTAAACCCTTAATCAAAAAGAAAAAAATCCTTCCGTAATAAAGAAAATCCATGCACCCACACCCACCCCACCGCATTAGAGGGGATGAAAAAATTGTCAGGAGAACATAAATATGTCATTGTTCGATTTTTCTAAATATTGCAGCTAAGTTATTTTGACTTAAATGGGCAGTTTTCGCAAATTCGGTCTATTTATTTTATTCATTATATTGAATTGGCTCGATTTCTGAAGCTTCTCAGTGAATAAAACCTTCTGCAAACTTTGTTGCCGTTCTTTCAATGGCCATTGTGAAAACGACACAAAATATAATTTTGGCTATTTAATCAGTATTGTGCAGGAACAAAAGCAATGTTTCCTCCTTCCTTTTTTATATATATATATATATATATATATATATATATAGAACCAGGCTTTTCACTGACACTAAGTTGTCGTCAGGGCCGGATTAAGAGGGAGGTCTGTAGCCTTGGAGCCCACCATTACCAAGGTTCCAAGAGGCATGCTGCTACACCGCAAATAATACACAGCTTATATATAATATTTATATATAGAGAGAAGTAAAATAGTTTTAGTTTTGTTTCGTTTGATTTCTACTCGATCACAAACAGTGACTAGAAGATTAACAGATTTCAAGGCAGTGACTCACTAAGGGTAAACGTTCCATGTCGCTGTGTACAGCGGGGTTGGCGAGACAGTTTCGGCTTTTTCACTACCATCCACCTACACCCCCGTGTTTGCACTTGGAATCGTTAATAAGCCAAATCCACTGTGATTTCACATTGCCTAACAAAAAAAGGTACACCAAGAAAAATATAGAATGCTAAATTATTAAAAATTCCAAGACAAAATCGAGGAATCTTAAGCTTTTAACTTATGTTCTTGTGAGAACAGTGGAAAATACAGTGACTTTTTATGAAAACTCTACAGGTAATTTATTTGTTTGAAGAATGCACTACGTGTTAATTATCACAAGCACATTGCTAGAATTTCGTGTTTTAACGGACTTCAGTAATGATTGTCGTCATTAGTTTTTGGGAACCCACTCATATGTTTCACTCACGACAGATGTGGCCTTGGTAGCCCACTGAGATGTCTAAGCCTAGGGGCCTAATAAGGCTTTAATCGACTTTGGTTGTTCTCTTCCGCGGTTGATGTCATTTCGCAGCTCTGCACATCAGACGTAAGCAATAAAATGTGCGGTGACGAATTTCCATTCAAATACGTTAGAGGCATCCATAACGACATTTGCCACTAACACTATGCCCCGAAACATTGCCGTTTTTATTTCTCCCCCACCCCATCTCCCCAAACATGGTTTAGTCTAATTTAAAGTACATGTTTCCTTTCGTTGCTGTATTTCCAGCACATGGCTAGCTTGCAAACACTCTTTTTCATTTATTGTATACAGTACATAACGCCTAACGAGCGAGCGGGGTCACACTGACTGGAAACTAACGCGCAGTCTTTCACTTTTGTAAATCACTTTAGGAGTAGAAATTTTCGTTTTTCCATTTTGTAGTCCGAATTTCAATATCCTGATATGTAGATTTTAGATATCTGAATATTGAAATTTCAGATACCTCGATATTCGTCTTTTGAAATTCGAATGCTCGGACATGTAAAATTTGGGTTTCAAAACATCCACAAAATATTGAACAGCACTAATCGAAACAGTAGCATAAAACTTTTCAAACGCATTTCCAAACAACAAGACAGAGTGTCACAATATGCTCTACAGATTTCCTTTATTGGATACCTATATAAAGTAAGTTTAGTGCATTGTTGATATCTGACTCTGATATCCTATTATTTTTGCTCCGATACTATGTACTTGAGTTGTACCGATCTGAGTTGGTCTGAAATCACTGTTAAGTTGTTATAATCTACAAAATAAAGATATCTTCTGTTAAGAAAATGTAGGCGTGGAGTATTTCATCGGAGCGAACGTTGTTGTGAATTATCAGTATTTACTTTATATCAGAGATGAGAATGTTGCTATTAAATGTACCCTTGAATTATCAACGTAGAATTTTATTCATATTATTTGCAGTTCAGAGAAATATTTTGTTCTGATTAACATGATGTTAAAACACATTTCTCGTTTTTTTCTTTACTTTATGTGTGTAGAGTGAGGAAAAAGAAAGAACTTGGTTTTCATTTTTCCATGTGGCTGTCGGTGATTAATGACAGATTTTCATTTTTCATTTTCTTTTTTTATGATGATCATGATAGGATATTCACTTCCTTAGAGTAGCAGACTCTTGGCGTTGTTTTTTCTTTTTTGGTGTTCTATATTGCTTACTATGAAGATTCATGGGCGAAACTTTAAAGCAGTGCAGTAGCAGCTCCTTACTCCATACGTTGCTTTCCACAGTGGTTACCAACTTCCTGTGACATCATCTGGAGAGATAAAAGGTGTTGGGTTACAAGGCGGTAATCATCCCCCATTAAGTCTTCCCTTGTCGGGTTCTGTGCGCCAGGTCTCCTAATTGACTCTTTCGATAACAGTCTCTTTTGTAAGAGGATCTCCATCGTTGCTGCTATCAGGAGAAGGAAGTCTTGGAGCAGGCTCCCTAACACACCCTCTCGCAATCCTCAACCCTCGGGAAAGGTCTCGTACTTTCTTTACTTATTCGAATTCTTCGGTTGAACTACAGGATGTCTGTTTTAGTGGTTTCATACTGGATAAAAACATCATTTCATGCATTACTCTAAGCAGCGTTGCGTGTGCAATAAACACCCACATATACTCTTAACAAAAACCACAGGTTATTTTTAGTATAACTTTTATTTTTTTCATGTACCTAAGGCATGATTAATCGTAGAACTAGTGACTTCCATTTGAGAAGAACGTATGTAAACCTCTCGCACGTGCTTAAGTAATCATTATACTGTGCAAGCATTAGAACATTGCATTGGTCATTGTGTATGTATCATCATCATCATCATTGTCAACCATTATCAATCCACTGCTGGACGAAGGTCTCCCCAAGTTTCCTCCACAACGGTCTGTCTTGTGCCAGTCTCCTCCATGTCACCCCTGCATACTTTCGAATTTCATCCACCCATCTCCCATGTGGTCTTCTTCTGGGTCTTTTCCTGTCCCTTGGAATCCAATCTAAAATTTCGGCTGTCCATCGATGATCTGTCCTTCTGGCAGTATGTCCAGCCCATTGCCATTTCAGGGATTTAACTCTGATCATGATGTCTTCCACTCTTGTCATTTTTCGGATCCACGAGTTCCTCTTCTTATCTCTCCTGGTTACGAGCCATTATTAAAAACACTTGCATTATTTGCATTCCTGATTCTAAACATTATTATTTCAGGAACTAGATGACTGCTGATGATGTGCATGTTCGACTATTTGATCTTCTCGACATTTTAGAAACCACAGGTTCACAATTATATCGAGTTTCAGTTACTCTTATTTCAATAAATTTTAATAGTACGGAATTTTATTCGTTACAGGCACTTAGTAACATTCATGAATCACGTACTAGTGCTCTGAATATCGGTTCCCTTTCATTTTGTATTAAAATTGTGTCTTTAAAAAGTAACGTGCATCTTAAATCATCAAGTTTCGGATGATTTGACGGGCTTCTATTTTTCATCTTATCCCACAACTATCAATACTCTGTTGTTATCTTTCTTTTTAGCACGTCTTTTGTAAAAAAAGATCGTGCTTATGTTACCGGTTTGTCCGTCCGTCGTCCGTCTGTACCCACGATATCTCTGCAACTATTAGTCCAATTTGAAAAATTCTTTTTGCATTGGGAAGCTTGAAATATGCGAATGATGATCCTTTATTTCGTTTTTTTTTACGATGTACAATTTTGCCGCTAGAGGGCGTAAACGAACATGATGTCGAATTCAAAAATACGTTTATTCCACATATTTGCTTCCAAACATCCGATTGAAAAAAAAAATTTATCTTTCGAATCCATTTATGTCGGAGAGTGTTTTAGATATAGTTACTTTTTCAAATTACGCATAGATTTTCCGTCAGGGGGCGTAAAAGTAAATTACATTTCCCCCGATAATTCTTCTTCTAAAACCCCGATTTATTTTTTTTTTCTTCAGCTGATACACCTCCTGATGAAAAATATTTTGCATATAATTTAAAATTTTGGGTAAAGAATACTTTGGCCACCAGGCGGCGTAAGTGTTAATTTTTGCTTCTGATGTATTTGCCATAAAATCTGAGCTTCTAAAATATCGATTGAAAAAATTATTTCGTGGACTGATGCCACTCACATAGATAAACCTTTTTGGAATATTTTCTTCTTAAAATATTCCACAGTTTCTCCGCCGGGGGCGTAGATGTATATCTTATTTTCATCAATATCTCTACTTCTAGGAGTCCGATTTGAAAAATTTCTTCTTTGTTGGATACTATTTTCAGTGTGACATGTTTTTCATATAATTTCAAAATTTTCAAGTAATTCATAGACTTTCCGCTAGGGGACGTAGAGGTAAATTGCGTTTCCCCCTATATCTCTGCTTCTAAATCCCCGATTTGAAAAATTCTTTCTGCACCGGATACAGCTCCTGATGGGAAGTCGTTTGCACATAATTTCTAATTTTTGTAAAAAAATTGTTTGGCCACCAAGGAGCGTAAACCTTAATTTCCGCTTCTGGTGTATTTGCAGCAAAATATGAGCTTCTAAACTATCGATTGCAAATACGTCGTTTGTAGACCGATAGTACTCATGTCGTCAAACCTTTTAGAAACATTTTCTTCTTAAAATAATGCATGGTTACTACGCCAGAGGGCATAGATGTATAGCTTATTTTTGTCAATATCTCTACTTCTAGGAGTCCGATTTGAAAAATTCCTTCTTTGTTAGATAGTGTCTCCAGTGTGACATGGTATTTCATATAAATTCAAAATTTTCAAGTAAATCATAGACTTTCCGCTAGGGAACACAAAGGTAAATTGTGTTTTCTGCGTTATTTCTGCTTCTAAAATTCCGATTTTAAAAATTCTTCCTGTATCGCATACAAGACCTGATGAAAAATATTTTTCATATAACTTCTAATGTTTGGTAAAGAATGGTTTGGCTACCAGGGGCATAAGTGTTAATTTCTGCTTCTGATGTATTTGTACCAAATTCTGGGCTCCTGAAAACTCGACTAATATTTTTTTCTTGGACCGATACCGCTCACATGGAAAAACCTTTTGAGAGTACTTTCTTCCTAAAAGAATGCATGGTTTTCCCACCAAAGGACGTAAAGTCACATCTTATTTTCTGTTTCTAAGAGTCCAATTTGAAAAATTCTTTCTGTGTGTTAAAAAATTCTTTCCGGTGCGAAATGTTTCTCATATAAATTTATGTTTTTCTTATCGCACAAGTCTGCAACCAGAGGGCGTAAGCTCACGATTCCGTTTACAGCAATATCTGAGGGATTAAAAACCCTATTGAAAAACTTCTTTCTTCCGTCAGAAATTATTGTTTTCCACGCCGGTTCCATTGACTTTGAATAGCTTTGATAAATTTAATTTGCGTCAGAACAGATTCAAAAGACGTGCTTATAACACCCGAAAATTCGGTGTCATCTTTCTTGTTTATTTATTTTTTCATGTACCTATTTTCTATCACGATGAGTGAGAAACTGTTTTGTAATAATAGCTTCTTGGCACTTATTTAAAACGTATGCATCATATCTTGTGATCAAGATAAAACAGACTTTAAAGTAGCTGCGTCCGCCATCACGCGCGCTCCCCCCCCCCCTCACACACATTTATGAACACTATTTTATTGCATATGAGAAGGAGTTGTCAAAAGTCTGAAATTTTTGGAATAACGTTTTTATGGCAGATTGGACAGATCTATCAAAGATAATTAGATATAATACAACTCGGTTTATAAGATGTAAAAGACATTTAATGGGACTTAGCTTATTCGTTTTTGAGAATATTTAAAGCAACACAGCTTATCACATGTATAGAACAAAGAAGCTGACACATCGCGATCTCTCGAAATTTTTAGTGCGGAAGAAAGTATTTCTAGTTTTGGACTTCTTTTTCCCTCTTGGTCTTCTGTTTTCTGAAAAATAATTAATAAAAAAAAACTCCCAAAATGTTTACATATACTCCAAAAAACTCAAATTCATTCAGACGGTGCACACGGTCTTTGAACGAAATTTAAGATATAATCTACTACAGGGAGCAGATGTTCATGTGTGTGTGTGACAACCCGCACTGTGCTTGACACACTCGTACATTTGTCTGTAGAATGAAATTGTAAAGACTGTCGCGTAATTATTTAAATTGTTGCATGTAAGAACTGTTTTTAGGAAATATAGATCGAGACAAAATTTATGTTAAACATTCTAATCTATCTAAAATTGTTTACTAGATTTTAGGAACATGAAAAATAAATTTACTGAATCTATTCTCTGCTACACAGATTCTGTTTCCAAATATGACTGAGATAAGGAAAATATAACTAGACATTGTCTTTATAAATTCAGTACATGTATGTGCAAGCGTGGGTGGGCAACATTGTTTCAAAGTTTTACCCAAAATTCAACGAAAAGTACTGTTCTGCAGAAATTAATATCAAGAAACGCGAGCTTTGAAATTTTAACACTCTAGATAAATCACTGAAATTTCAGTGTTTCAGATATCTCGTGCCAAGATTACTTTCGGGGAAAACTGTTGTTGAAAGCAACGTTACCACGTGCTTTTTTTCCCGGTAGGCACAGTATGACTGCGTACGTATTTAAGCAGGTGATCACATACGCGCGTGTGTGTTGCCGCGAATGGCTGAGTGGTTAGCAGTTCAGACTACCAATGCAAGGTCCTCAGGTTCCATCCTGGGCTGATCTTGCGGAGGTGGTGTGATTTGCTAACAATCACTGAATATTGGCCGTGCATCGGACGAGCACGTTAAGTGACGGCCCCCAGGTTTGACCCACTGGTTGAATGGGTATCTTTTCCTATGCTCCCCTGAAATTCTCTCACCCCTCTATGTGCAACATCGTACTTGTACGATGGCGCCATCTACTGTACTGTAATCTCACTACAAACTGTTCTGTCTAAGTCGCTAGACTTGCTCTCATTCCTTCCGTTTCTGTGTCCTGCCCAAAAGGCGAACTCGCTGTTGGTGGCTGGGACCTAAAATCTACTCACTGTGGACGGAAGTCCTACAAGAAAATGACTCATACTTGCTTGAACTGCGCATGTGTGTTCAAAAACTTGAACGCGCTTACACGTATTCCAGTTTATTGCTTTAATTCGTTTCTGTTACATTCTTCACGTATCAAAACATTCATTTGCGTAACTAAAAATAAATAGAAAGTGCGTTTAAATGTATTCCTTCACTTTGAAAATTTTGACTACAGTTGCCAAACATAAATTACAGTCCTTGCTTAAAAGAATTTTAGAATAATTTAAAATGTATTCTATTTTATAGCAACGTATTAAAATTACTGAATGGTGTTGTTCGCTATTTATTTCAGTTCATTAGGTAAACATTTGCAGTGTTACTACTGGTTCTATGTGCTAGCTGCTTTTCTGCTCAGTAAATTCTCAGTCCTGTATCATGACTTTGGAATGGGAATTTAATTTATTGTGGGAAGCCCCGGCCGACCTAGTCTAAGATTGGCTTGGCAACCTCTAATAAAATTTTTGATTGAAAAACGCGCGTGGTTTTTAATCTCAAAGATATCAATTTCCAAGCAAACCTGAATATGTTTTTTCTATACGACAGGAAACTCAAATTTAAAAAAAGGACATAAAATGTATGAACTTAATGTGTACTTGTAATCTCCGAATGTTGCCTGCAATATATTATTTGAAAATCTCACAGTACATTGTTTTCGTTATTAGGCTTTCATGAAGTGGAGTTTATGCAATCCTCTAAGAAGGAACAATTTTAGATTTACTGTAGTTTTTCAAAAGTGTGAGAAATGTAATCCTGCTAAATCAACAAATCTGAGACGTTCTACATTTCATTCAGCCCAAGAAACGTTTTTCTGCGGTTTCATTTGTTGTGTACACATTTCTTCTTTGTTGTTGCCGCTTTGTTTATAAAGCCGCCGGTGAAAAAACTATCTTTCACGTCAAAACGGGAGTGGGGAGGTGGGGATAGATTTTACATAGCTTTTCTTAACGGCATTCAACTTTTTTTAGTGATTTTCATTTCTTTGTCTAAAAGAAAGTACAGAGCAAAAATTAGGTGATTGTAAAACGTCAAAATATACTTGAAATTCGTCGCCTCTAGAAATGACGGCCCTTGGCCTTGCTTGCCTATGTTAAAATCCCCAGCCGTTATTACTTTTTACGCTTCTACCTTTTGAGCCATGATGTGACGAATTCAATACATCACTACATTTGCGGAGATATGCGTATTATATTTTTACATGTTTTCCTGGCTACGATCGCACATGCTTGCTTGATACGGAGCCTGTCGCTTTTTTATCTTTCCCTTTACGGCGGCTTGTTTACTTTTGGATATAACTGTATCTTCGTCGAAGTTTCTTTCTTCAAGTATTAATTTTAAGTTAATTAGAGTAGTCTTGCTTTTCTTATTGTCTGTTGCTTCTCAAGTCATCCTTCTTTCTGTTATTTTTACCCTGTGTGTGTGCGTGCGTGTGTTCGTGTGCTACGGTGTAGCTATGATTCCATCTTCTCTTGCAATTTCACTCTTAACCCTTCTTTGTCATTAAATTTCCGTTGTGAAATTAATATAATTATTAGATAATAATACAAAAAAAAGATTAAAGGGAGATTTATTTTCTAAAACAATTCAATAACTCAAAAATAATGCAAAAACTTCGTTCAATAAAATTTCTGCCAACCTGAAACTCGGCAGCGCTCTTTATGATGAACGCCGAGGGAAGTTTCAGGAACAAAGACGTTCTAAAATAACCTGAAGGTGAAGTATTCACGTGTTGCTATTTATCGGAGGTCATGAGACAGAATTGTCACGGTAAAACCAAGAGTCCCATGTTTTGGATATGTCTGTGTATACTTCTGCTCTGAAGCTTAGACAATTTAGTACCAGTTCGTATGAAGAAATGGGAATACTGAGCTTTAAACTGTGTTCACTGACATATTTACCATTTTTCGCATTTTTTTTACCAGTATTAGTAATGTTTTGAAATTTATTCATGTGATAGTAACATCTAGCTAGGTATTCATTCATCGCGTCCAGAGACAAGGAAACTGTTTTGTAACTAACAGAGACAACGAAACTGTTTTGTAGTTGAAAACAGAGGGAAATGTTTTGTATAATAATCCCTCGTTTGGTAACCTAATCCGCTTTGAAAACTGGGGAAATAAATGTTTAGACTTGAACAAACGATCAAGGCAGATGACAACTGACACCGAGAGATAGCATCACGCCGTCTCTCTGTGCTTTGTGGGGCATGTGACGTGACCCTCCCACCCGACCTTTCTTCCTTTGAAGTCACAGGGCGACATCGCGACGGACCCTGCGCGTCGCTGGGTCCCATTGAATAGCGATGAAAACCCCCGATGGCTTTTAAACCGAAGGTACACAGAAAACGGAATCCAAACACAAGTTTTGCTTTTTCCACTGTTTGGGATGCTCTGTCGTTGATAAAATTTCTCCCTTTGTGAGTAAAAATCAGAAATCACATGATCTTGCCATAAGCTTTTGTTCGTCAGCGTGTTATTCGGATCACACTGGTTTATTTTGGGCTTTTCTCAGACTTCAAAACAACTTGGATACTTGAGTTATACTTTCGCAGGAAATACAGAAACAAGATCTGCCTTAGGAGCTTTGTTTCATGTGTATTAAATAATACGTTCTTTGTTAAATTAAAAGAGACGTTGCCTTTTTATAAATTTATATAAAAATCCGTTGGCGGTATTGTTGTGGACATGACAAAATTCATCCAGCTGCAGCGACTTATGGCCCTATGTGCGACACTGGAATCTCTCATTGTGTACTTTTTGGATTTTTCTTTCCATTCCCTCGTTGCGTTTAGCTTAAAATCTTCACCTTTTTCAGTAAGGTTTCTTTAAGGAATCATTTCTCGTTATACAGTATATAAGTGAATGTATTATGTTTAGTTCGACTTGAAGGGGAGTTCTCTGTATTAGCAAAATAAAATTTTAGCCTCCCCCGTTCGTCTCATTCTCATACATATTGAGGAACTGTCACTTTTCTAATGAGCCTATGCAACAAATTTTCAAATTCTTCAAGTTATGTTTATGTTACTGTCGTTTTAATGACCGCGACTATCATTTTACTTAAATTTAAAAGTAATTACGTCCTTTCATTTGATGTATGAGCTCCTTATAAAATTTCTTCCAATATCCTTTATAACTGAAAGATGGAATTGTATCGTCAACATATCTAAGGCCGTTAATCTCCCGTCTGCAGAATTTGTTTCAATGGTTGGTATCCTGCAATGCTTGACACTTAGCCTCTTCAAAACGCAAATGGACGAGGTAATGTGATTAAATACAGCCTTACCGTACTGTTTCCAGTTTGGGATCCCTCCGCAGTTTCCCACGCTGGCTGATTACTTCCTAATCAGGTTCCTAGTATTTGTGTGTTTCAAATATTTTCTGTCAGTCGTCTGAAGTCGGAAGAGTCCATAAAAAACACCTGGATTTCGTAATTCGGTTTATAAGATCTGAAGAACATCTGAAGTAAATTAGCTTAAGTAATTTAGATTAAAGCAACTCAGCTTATCACATGTTGAGAACACAGAAGCTGACGCATACGCGATTTCTTTTTTTAGTGGGGAGGAAACATTTAGAGAAACTAAAATGGCGTCCCATAATTACAAAATATGTATACATACGTGCAACAACCATGGCTAGAAGTTTCGTCGCACATGTTGTGAACAAACCATTTGAGTAATTCCTGGTCGTTGAAAGTTATTGTCGATTTTTTCAAGAAGTCGGTTTCTTCCCAAGAGACGCCTTAGAAGAGCTGCAAGAGGCACACCATGTTATTAAAAGTTGAGCTTCTCACATCTCCATTGAAAAGTGTTGCATTTCTACTTATCACTGAAAGCTGCTTTCGAAGGTTTTGTAGCAGCTGAAACAAAGTTCTACAGTATAGCAAACAAAGATTATAGTGACTGATTTTGATACGACCGTACCAACAGTATAAACTAGTATTCCGAGAGGGGACTTTATGACCACAATGAGTAACTCTAAGAGTTATTCGCTGTCGCTCGATCGTCTCTAATGTAGGGTGACTGCTTCCAGGGAAGTGATAGAGCCAGCACCACCAGACAAACGCATCACCAATTGCTTAATCCGGCAACCCGAGCCCATCTCAAACGAAGTGTTAGAAACCAACGCCTCAGACCACTCGGCAATCGGGGTGCCACCAGCTTTCTTAAAAACTGCAAATTTTCTGATCTTTACGGTGATCAAATATTGTTATCAACAAACCATTCATTTTTTAAGGAATGTACGATTTTTTTCATTTTCCAGCCTTAATTCAAAGCTGCATTTTTCATTAGATACCTGTCGCCTAAGCCTAGGCGTTCAGTTAGATCCTAACTATACGTCCACGTGGTCCCTAGGTTAGAAACCGGAGTGAAACATGAATGGCATATATTCATGTTTCGTACCGTTCCCACGGTTAGGAGCTGGGACACCTTTGACTTGGGGTAATTCCTACTAGAAACCTTAGTAGCTCATAGCTTTAACAACAAAATAAAAAATCCTGTCACAATGTTGACCTTGATAGGCATTCTTGTTTTCACTTCTTTGTGAAAGAATAAATCAAATAAAATGAGATAAAGATTTTTAAGTTTCGGCTACTTCTGTAATAACGATGACAAATGGAGCTCGTGTGACTGAAATAAGTATTCTGTTTATATGTGATATGGTTATATATTCTGTGAGCTAGACACACACACATACAAACGAAAAGTATATTTTCAATTGCTTAGTACAAACATAATTTTTGGACAATATTAAAAAAAAACATGGTGATCATTGAAAAAAAAATTGTTTCCGTCACAAATACGCTGTGTTTTATTCCAGTTCTTTTTAAACAAGGACATTTTTCAAAACATCCCATTCAAATGACAACTTTTAGCTTGAAGCATACTTGCTTTATTACCACAGAAATTTCTAGATGTTGGATTGTCAATGAACAATACTTATTTCTAGTCATATCAGACAAAGCAAAATGCAACACGTCAAAAATCATGAACCATTTGCAATATTCACTCTTGCAGCAGATCACCATCATAAACTATTTGAAATATTTCTTTCTTTTTTCTTTCTCCGTGTGTTTTAGCACTTAGATCCAGTGGCGCATCGCCATGAAGGGTCGAAAGCCCCCTTTCCCCCGCCCTTAAAATAATATACAGTAAATGAATGTAAAGTCGAAGGTGTGCGTTATGAAGTGTTAGACAGAATGAGAAAACAGTGAAGGGGACTTTTTTGTTCTCTTCAAAAGAAGCTCATTTGAGTTTTTACATTTCTTAATTAATATTTTAACATCCACTTGAAACATTTCCCCAGATGTTAACGAAAGCGTACAGATATGCAGATAGACGTACTGTCGGACAGACGAACTACTTGCATGAGGTGACAGTTGCATTTGATCCCTAGAGGTTATCCAGAAATTTTCAATTCTTCATCTCAAACTGCACTCGAGATATTCATTGAAAACATTGGACAAACGGACGTACAGGCGAGCGGACGGAAAACCAAAGTGTAAACGATGGTGCCATAATTAAGTTTGGTCCTTAAAACTATCCGGGAAATTTCAAATCTATCTCAGACAGTGTTCGAGAGCTGAGACATTTATGGGAAAAAATGAGACGTACGGACAAACTGGCTGACGGACAATAGAGTCCTAATGTAGTATCTGCTGTGAGAGTTACTTGTTGTCCCCTAAAAGTCATCTGTGAAATTTCAAATCTTTGTCTCAAATGCACGCCGTGTCAAGCTTTAATTGTAATTCCCGACGAAATATAAGTGTCCACAGTAAATAATTGTTCGAACCAGTATCTCTCTATACTGAGAAACAAAATTGCGTGGGCAATGAATCAATATTTATGCACATGTATTAATTTTTATGCACATGAGTGCAAAAGACTTTTGCACTCCCTCTCTCGCCCTTGTCAGAATTCTGGGTGCACCGCTTCTTACTTCAAAGAAATATGTACTCGTTTTAAAATAAAACAACTTTTCATACTTAATACCTAAAAGTTGATAAAAGTTGAAAGTGTTAAGAGAGAACAAGGCAAAAGAGCGGAATAATTTGCGGAAGATGTGGAGAGCGGTCACATCTTCCGCAAATAGAGCAGTATCAAAAAATGGGACTGACCCTTTTAAGAAGGGACGCCATAGAATGCATTTTATTTTATTTTATTTTATTTAAAAGCGCAGGTTGTGAATAACAGTGCATTTCTCAGAAGTTTCCCTCTTTTAATTTATTTGGTTAAGGAATCCGATTTGAAAGATGCAATAGACAAATATTGAGCTTTGTCCCTGTCTAATGTTAATCAAGTTCCATTTTATAAATTTCTATCTGTACAAGCATATGCGCATTTAGCAGGAATTCAAACAACTTGTTCTACGTCATGCAAGGAAAATTGGTCCATTTTGCCAGAATGAATGACTCACGTGTCTCATTTTGAGTAATGCAGGTTTCTCCTCCTACCGTCTTCGAAGTAGAGAACATAACTTTCCTGATTTTGAATGACATTTATCATTGTTTACGGCACAAATGTCTCTACTGCGCTGTTTGTTGAAATGCATTCCCCCTTGTTTTCGTGATTTCTTCGGCATGGGGTGCCTTTTATCATCGGCCAAGTGCAGGAGGTTGAGTGCGTGCATGTCAGACAGGTCAAAAGGCGAAAAAAAAAAAAAAAATTGAAGCCCCCGTCTGACAACGAGGGGTTTTGTCCCTGCATTGCTAAGGCTAATGACCATAAGGCGAGCGGCCCTCCTGTTGCGGGAACGTGAAAGGACAAGCAACGGAAGAAAAGAAGGCGCAGGGGGAAAGGGGTGGTGGAAATCTCGTTTCACTTTCAGGGGTGTTAATCGCAAGCAGGAAATAATGCCTCAGACTTCCAATGACTTGTGAAATGCAGAAAACGGAAGGTTAAGCTTAGAACTGACAGAGTGATTGAATAGGGCCGAATTCCAAAGTAACGGGGGAAGAAGGAAAGCACGTAAAAAGCAGCAGATCTGAAAATGGAACTGTACTTTTATAACTTACTTATGTTTTGCTCAACTCCAACACTTAAAGCGTAGCCATGCTAAATGTGAGCATAGGTGCATTTTCGGACTTTATTCTGTCCCGTTGTACTCATCTTGGTCCTTATTGTTACAGAGTACTTGCAAAATAGGGATTTTGTTTCATTCGATGAAATGCTGAACATTCCATATTCTTATTTTGTTTCTAGATCGCGGTTTTTCATTGGTTAACACTATAAGCTATTGGTTTTCTTTTAATTCTAAAAATATATAGAACTTGAAATTATTATTTTTTTGAAATGTGAAACCATTGTTTCCAAATCGTAGGAAAAATATGTTTACTTCGTTTCTCGCCTTCAAAAATTATAAATTGGAAAATTAACTCTGCTTTAATATTTCTTATGGTACAAGCTTTACTTACGTTTGTTTCTTTTTCACTGTTGCTTTTCATTCAGAATATATGGAAGTAAGCGTAGAAATTTGTATTCATATTTAGCTACTGTTTTCAACAAATGGGATATTACGGAAGTTCCGAACGTAATAGATTTTTCTTTCGGGTGGAGCGAAGGAAAAAGGAAACGAAAAAGAGAAACATTTAATTTTAAGCCTAACGCAGTATTCGGGAAAATCTCGAAAAATCTTAGACAGTAATTATGTATTTTCACAATTAGATAACATAGCGTGTTTGTTTTTGTTTTTTTATTCAACTGTGGCTAACGCTTTTGCTGAATGCTGCTATCAAGCTTTACTCTGCACAGAACACCCCCCCCCATTTATGACCTAATCTAAGCTCATTGCACCGTCCTTCTTTCAAGAAGCAGTGGGAATAGAACAGAACCGGTGTGCAGTATGTGTCCAAATATCGAAGAAATGTTTCCTGTGCAGCTACCTAACTCCCACGCGTTTTCCCGAGAGTTAACTTTGTCTTTGTGTCGAGAATGCTGGGACAAGTCCTCTGTCGCCTCCAAGACTGACCCCCCCCCTTCCCCTGCGCTCCAAGTTACGCGTGAGTTAATTTCTCAGCGATCGAAAGTGCAGCGTTATTGATTGAGTAGCTTACACTGAAGAGCAATTGAATTAGAGATACCTGTCTAGTAACGTGTAGCACCACCTTTCGCCCTGATGACGGCGGCGATTCGTTTCGGCATGGACTCGACAAGACACCGGAAGCGTTGGGAAGCCATTCGGATTCACGATCCCTGAACAAGCTCCCACAGTTCACGAAGATTTCATGGAGGGGGGTCAGAGCCTCGAACATCTTTCTCGATGGGATTGAGGTAAGATGACCTAGCTGGCCAAGGAAGCGAGGTCACGTCAGTGGAGGGTTAATCCAACCATTCGGATACAATTCGGGAGCGATGGCACGGTGCATTGTCTTGTTGCAGGATGAGGTCCACAGTGGGATGTTGAAGACACACAAACGGGATCAAATGGTCGTCCAGGATACTCTGGGAACGTTGACCTGTGAGGAACGATGTCATACGTAACAGGGGTCCCATTTCAGTCCACGAAACAGTCCCCAGACGATAATGCCACCCCCACCAACTTGAAGAGTACCCTGCTGGCAAGAAGGATCCATCGCTTCATGTGGTTTGCGCCGTACTCGCATCCTGCCATCGGCATGTACCAACGTGAATCTCGACTCATCAGTCTAGGCAACATTTTCCCCCATGTCTAGGGTCCAGTGGCGATGTTCCCGCGCCCATGCTAATCCTTGCACCCTGTGATGTGCGGTCAGCAGCGGTACCCTCGTGGGACGATGGCTTCTGTACCCCATAGCGAGGAGATGGTTCTGGATATTGTGGCTGCTTACGCGTTTTTGTGCACCAGCGTTAAATTGCCGAGTGATTTCTTGCACTGTGGTCCGTCTATCCGCTGTTACAATGCGAGCTAGCCGACGATGACCCTGCTCATCCACACGCTGTTGTCCACGGCAGTTGGCCCTTGCAGGGATGGTTTTACCGGATTCGATGTACTCACGGTGCACCCGTGACACAGTGGCTCGTGAAAATCCCAGTGCTTGCAAGACTTCTGAGATGGAGTGACCCATTCGTCGGGCCCCGACAATTTGCCCACGATCAAATGCGCTTAGATCCTTTGTCCTACCCATACTGCGTCCGACTCTTACTGTTTCCCGTCGCATCACTCCTTATATTGTCGGATCGCTGCATACGTCATGTCGTTTCCGTTTATAGGGCCACCCACATCGCCACATTTACATAACGCCAGCTGTCTCTAATTCAATTGCTCTTCAGTGTATACCAAATCTATTTCTAAAACGCTCTGCTTTTCTGAAAATTTGTCTTAAATGGCAATTTTGCCTGCAAAACTTATAATTAAACAAAAATAAAGATTCTGAGCAATAATCTGTTGCTTTTTGTTTCAATCGCTTAGGACTGCTTTTCGTAACGGAGGTAGGGTTTCAAGTTGACTTGGAATATAGTTAAAAAAATTGAAGATCTTGGATACGGTTGCTTTGGCCATCTAGCTATCTTCAAGACACGTACACTCAATGGACAAAACATTAAAGATATCTATATAATAGCGTGTCAGTCCTTCTCTAGCGCGAATAGTACACGCCGAGGCATCGTCGACTCCACCAGATACTGGAAGGTCTCTAGCGGTAATGCCATTCATGCCTGTTGCAGTATTTTTCACAACTCCGCCCGAGAAATCAGTCCAGGATCCATGGATCTTATGTTCAGCTCCACGGTATCCAAGGAAGCAGATTGGAAGCCACTGGAGCGGTTAAGAACCTCTCCAGACACACTAAGGGACTTAATGTGCCCCATGAGAAGATTTCCTAAACTAACACAGAGTCACTACTCCCTTGAACAGAGCCGACCTGGCACGGCGGGGAATGGGATTATTGCACTACACGACGCGGTGTCAATCTGCAGAGATCCAGTTTTGATAACAGGTGAGGCGTAATGTCTTATGCAATGTGGCACATGAGTGGGGCGTTGGCTCCCGTAGCCCAGGGTATGAAGCGTGTGTCGTACCATTTGCTCACTGACGCTGTTGGATACTCCGATATTTATCCTGGATTGTGATTTGCGCCCCACCGTTGCCAAGCGGTCTGTGTGTACGAGTTTGGATAATTGGAAAATCTACGTCGACACTTCCCCCACCCACCCCTCGGTCATCAGTGGCGTGTGGTCGGCCACCGTTTCCTCTCTTGGATCTGGTACGTTTGTCGATAGTATACTAGTGGTACCCCTTGACATGGCTGCCCTCGGGAACACGAGGGTTCTGTTCACTTGGGCGATAGAATGACCCATCTGTCTTGGGGCGGACAATGAGTCCACGATCAAATTCGCTCAGATCACCACATTTACCCATGTTCGTCGATTGCTACACACTGTTGAAAAGCCCTGCTGTCCGCCTATTTATCGCCTGCGTTCCGTTTGGGTCTGCTTCTCTTTGCGCGGGGGATGCCCATGTCAACTACTCAACACCCCTATCTCAATATTTTTGTCTAGCGAGTGTTCATCGTAGCAAATAAAAATATACATTAACAGCATTCAAGAGGAACATTCTGCAGGAAGAAAATCCAGAAAACTGTGCTGTGGAAGATAAAACTATTAAAACTTTTGACATCTTAGGTGAAAATTTCCTAAACCCTGTTGTTATACACACACACACACACACACACACACACACACACACAAATGTTGTCGTTGATCATCAAACCGCGCCAAAGTGATCTCAACGTAACTCCCAAGAAGCGTTTTCCGCTTCTTGGGAGTGAGGTCACTCCGAAACATTCCGAATTTTTTAGATTTCTGTGCAGCCTCCATTTTATTTAATTTTCTTGTTATAATCAGGAGAGACTTTAGATCTTTTGGGGCCCTAGGCGCTAAAAGGTTCAGGGGCCCTCCCCTTCTTATGCCTTCAGAAATTTTCATCCGTCAGATTAACTGAAAAAGAGGGGGGGATCAAGAAAAACGTTTTTAAACTTTTTTTTTAAATGCCATCGCTTCCTATTATTATAACGTTCTGTAAGAAAGAGTGCTAGTGTAATAATTTTGTCTGTCCGTGCACATCGAACTTTTTGATTTCAGAGATATCTCAAAAATTATTTTTGCGGCTAATAGGAAATCAATGGATATTAAGTTTGGCACTTTTAATATCCCATATACTTCATACACTGCAGTTATCATAAACAGAATTTTGAGGCTAATAGGGAATCAATGGATGTTAGGTTTGGCACTTTAAATACCCGTATCCCATTTATACCTGCACTGCAGGTTTTTAAGAGTAAGAGTATCATTGAAACTTTTTATTTCTTTTTCAAAAGCTAGTTTTAAGTCGATTTAAGGAATAGAAAAGGTGAGAATACTTGATAATTATCAGTATTAAGCCAAGGGATCAGAAAGTAATGAGAAAACGTTGTTGCAATACAATATAAATTACTTTTAACACTATTAAATAAGAGAGTGTGATATTCTCAAATTTCTTTATTTTTTCAGCCTAAATATTAATAACTCTTTTGGTCTAAGATGGTTTAGAGGGATTAGAACCGTGAAAGAACTTGATTGTCCTAAGAAGAATTATCCTACCAAGAATATTTCTTTCTTCATTGATTATCCTACCACGAAGTTAAAAAAACAATTAACAGCAAACACGCCCGATCAGTAGGAAAGTTTTTACAAGTACTTCTCATCGCAACTTGGGAACAAGGTGGGAAGGTTCCAACACAGATGTTGGCTGGAAGTACCATGAAAGCAATTTATAGCACAGCAGGGAAGTTGAGAATTCGCCTTAAACAATGAAAAGTGTGGGAAGCGTGAATACCTTTTTACCAACCACTAAAAGGAACTCAATATTATTTTAACAGTTCCTTTCAAAATAAGTACATTGGTAAGAACTCGAAAATTCGGAATATCAGCAACAGCAAGAAAAAATATGTTATTATTAATATGAGAAAGTAAAATATCAATTGACAATACAAAGTAGTCGCTTTAAAAAATAATTTGATTCGGTCCGTGAAAACCAAAACTAAAAATCCAATTACGTATATGTTTTCGGGGCCCCTCAAACAGCGAGGCCCTAGGCGCGCGCCTAGTGCGCCTAGCCGGAAATCCGCCCCGGGTTATAATTGTAGTGCGTTGCATCATTTACTTAAGTTATCAGTTTTTCTGCGTTTTCGTTATTTCTTTTAATGTCTGTTATCAAGCGGACCTTCTGTTGTCAGAAAACGAAGGAAGCATGCCCCCCCCAAAGGGCCTCATTATTAAACGGTAGTAAATAAAGATGTCTTTGCCAATTTTTTTACATATTTGTGTGTTTTAAAAACAAAATATTCATACAAAACACAAATTTTGTTTTATTCCTAATAATCTTTCCAGAGGGAAACAATACTTGAATTAGTCGTACTTACTATCACGACATCCTAAGAGCGGAATCTTTTCTGTTTGTGCCCATGTCAGAGAAGTGACAATAAGGCGCTGTGCGTTTTCTTTCATTAATTTCTTTGTTCCTTATCCTCTTTTTCTTTGTTTTTCTTTATTTTGTTATTTTTTTTATAATTCTGTTTTCACATTTTATCCGCTTATAAATGTGACTTGACGTGACTCTTGGGGGAAACAAAAATGGCACACTTTTTATTTTCACTGACGTGAATACTGTGTTTAGAGTTTACATTTAATATTTTTTCAATAAATGGTTATATTTAATATAATTTCATTTAATATATTTTCACTGGTGTATTGAGTAAGCCAGTGTCAAGGTTTTTTTTTTTTTTGTAGCCTCTGCACTTTAATGGGAATATTGAATGTTGTCGGGGAAGTATTGAGTCTGGCGCCAATACTTATGGCTAACAAACTGGTTTTGTTTGGGTTAGTCTGCGTTCGAGTAGCAAAGGTGTTCCTGGACACATTGGGTCACCATTATCTTATGAGAGGACTTTTCTTATGGGTAGAGAACAACACAATGGGAAGAACAGATATCATAGCGCGGAGAAATTTACTTTTCGGTATGAATGAGAAAAGATAGCGAGAAAAGAGAGTGGGTTTCTAGGGAGAGTAAGAGCAAACATCTGGAGGAGAAGATGTCGGAGAAAGGGGGTTTTGGAAGCGACGCACGGGCAGTAGGTTTTTGGGAGCGGAGATTGCCAGAGGTAGGAGAAAGTTGCGAAAACTTGAATACTTCAGGGATGCACGAGGACAGCAGCTGCGCGAAAAGGGAAACACCGGGCGAAACAGCGTAAGCCCTTGTAAATGTTGAATACAAATTTTATTTTTAAAAATTGGAACAAGTTTTGAATTTGAGAAAATTTTATTTGTTTCGCCGGAATCTTTCTCGCACATAGATATCATATTCCTGCCACTTTTGTCCAACAATAAATCTGGAAACTATAAGTGGTGGTTCGAAAGGCTTAAGCGCAATCCTTGGTAGCTAGTGAGTGTTTTCCAGTCAGTTGTCACCTGTGCGACGTTGTCCAGATCTTGTCCACATCCGGTGAGAAACTTTTGAGACCGTAACCGTTAATTGCGCTCCGCTCTTTGTGGACTTAGTCGATGGTCCCTCTTCAAACAGAAGCGGTTTTTAAGATTACCTTTGACAAATCGACATCTCCATCAGCCGCTCTGATGCAAATGTGCAAGCTTCTGGGATTTTAAGATTTCCGCTTTCTCTCTCTCTCTCTCTCTCTCTCTCTCTCTCTCTCTCTCTCTCTCAGCTCTTTAGAAAAGTGCACTATTTCTCCTCAGCAAATATGAAATTCTTTGGCTGTTGAGTGCGACCGAAAACACACAGAGTTTAGAGTCCTTCAACATTTATTGGTTTGATAGTCTTGAGTTCTCGATCAAGAGAGACTCCTCCAAAATTCCCCCACCCTTTTTTTCTGACTGGTGTCTTACGACCACAGTAAGCAACTCAGTGAGATATAAGGAGTCGCTTGTCCTTAATTTAGGGCGACTGGTTCCAGGGAAGGGAAAGAGCCAGTGCCGTAAGAGAAGCACGACGCTCTCCAGCGCTTAGACCCCTGCGCCAGGGGCGGCATGAAAATTTCGATCGCACAGAAAAGGAGAATAAACGAGAAAAAAGGAAAAGATAGAAACGGCGGAAAAGGATTGAGAGTTGAAAGAACGCTGACGAAGAATGAAAAGACGAAGAGATGTAGGCCTTCTATCGCCGTCCAACCGGTGTTACAGTTGTCAAAGATAAGTTTTTTCTTCCTTTCCTATTCCATCTTCGCGTCTTGCTCTGATAGTCGTCACTAAATTTAATTAAGTACGTATAAGATGTATAACATTATGTCCAATCATAGGAAAGTGCCGTTGATCAGTCAGCAGTACCCCAACCTATTGTACATTCGTTGAATTGTACTTTGCCGTAAATTTCAATCATTGATTAATCTTCTAATCGGAAATTATTCACTTGTCTAATTTAATTTTCACTTTGTTATTAAAATTGTTACATTTGGCAAAATGCTTCCTCAAGTTCTTAGAGCACGTTTTTCCATTTTATTATGTGAATATGCATCAGGGTTGAAACGATAAGCACATGTAATATTTGATTAACTTTACCACGTGTGTATCAAGACTTACGCGCGTCACACTTTTCACCCCACCACAAGTGCTGAAGAAAAAAGGGTGAAACACAATTATGCACTCTCTACACTTTCACTGCCGATCATACTATATATGACCTTCATAATTATTTCACTTCAGAAAGAGTTTATGGACAACCACTATTTTATCCTTCAATATTTAAATTTCTGTAACATCCCATTATCATATATGACTTCATTTCTAAATCTAACACGATCACTGGAGTGAAACTTATGAATTTGAAAAAAGATTGTTATGAGAAGCAAAGCTGAAATCATCTGGCGTTGATTGAATCTGCAATCGAATAATTGAACCAGCAGTATTTCCTAATTTAAAAGCAAACCCCAGCAAAAACAGTCTTTTTGTGCCAGTTCTGGGCCTCTGCTGGCTACCAGCATTGGCCGAGCACTGTGTTGCCGTTACATGAATCGTCAATAAAATGTCCCGGCGGCCATCAGATGGGGCAGCAGCTGGCCAACAGTTGGCACCCCATCAGTTGTCATATGCCAGAACAGGGCCATCAGTTATCCATCACAGGCTGTGGCTGCCACAAGCGGCCTTGCAAGTACTTGCCATAAATGATGAGTAGCCTAATGTAGTCCGTCAGTGTCCCGGCAGTGGCAGCCGACAATCACGTGACGTAACTGATGGCTTGCCGAATCTTGTCCATCAATTTCCCAGTACAATAAAAAAAGATAATCATAGTTCACCAAAGGCACACACAACTGCGTTTTTTCCCAACGAAACTCCTTCATGATGTTACGGCGGTAAGGAAATTTGCTGAACAGGTCCGTCAAATCGCCCGATGAATCTGATTGGCTTCGAACCAAGGACTGCTTGTGTGCGAAGCGAATGCTCTAAGCACTACACTAGTTTTCCACGCGTGAACGTCCGCTTGGAGGTGAGCCTCCCTCCTGCACGATGTGAAACTTGGGGTTCTCATTTTAATTAATTTTTCGTTTTCGCAAATGTACGTTTCATATAATTCATATTTTTTTTCAACATAGCGATTTTTTTATTTTCTTCAACGGAACTTCACTTACTTTCAACGAGTATACCAACTTTAAGACGTTTTCCAAAATTTTGTGCGCTGCCCTTGTGGTCTTGAAAAACGATTAATAATAATAACGTCATGCTCATCATTTACCTGGCCAATCCACAGAAGAGAATATAATAATAACGTCATGCTCATCATTTACCTGGCCAATCCACAGAAGAGAATGAGCTTCCTCTAAATTTCCACTTTTAAATTTTTTCACTGAGGGCAGTTGTATCCCATATATTTATGTTTATCGCTTAATACATATGCCTCCTAATATTCTTCTGCTAATGACTTGTCAAAAAGATTGAAAAACTTATTTGCTAATGCTTGAACACTAGATAAAGGATTACGATCTTTGAATTCATGTAATAAAATTTTCTCATGAACATCCAGTAATATTTTACCCATTTCAGGATGCTTTAAAATAAACAAAAACTGATGAAGAAAATAAAAAAGCACAACAGGCGGTCACTGCTAGAAAGAGTGAGTTCCAAAAGCGTTGGATAACTAGGATTTAAAGTCCAAAATGTTAGACAGGATATTTCATTTTCTGAGGCAGTATGGCTTCTATGGAAATGTAAGACGTATTAGTTAAGTTATTGTCATATGGTCAAATCGTAAAGGGAGCCACGCGAGCAGCGTAATTAGTCCCAACCTCTCCGTTTAGTAAAGTTGGATATTTTACCGGACACACACACATCAGTCATCTCACTTGTGTCAGATGCAATAAATCACAGAAGAGTCTACCCTTGATTTTCAGTTTCTGGCAACACTACGCTAACAAGATCATTCCTTTTTCAAGGGAGTGGACGTAGCGGTGGCTATTATCTCATTCATTCGCAAAACTTCTTTGATTTTCCCATTAGAAATGCTTCCGGAGCACACTTTAAAAGATGAGATAGGCGATTCGGATTGTCCGTTTCAAGTGAATATCTTGAGAGGCGGTTCACCAAATGAGAAACACCAAAATGTCGCTAGCATGTTCTAGCGGATGGCGGTCACCGAGGTGGCGGTTTAAAAGAAGAAATTTCCATTTGGTAGAATAGGTTAAGATTTGTAACCCGTGGGCGGAAGGCGAGGTGTGGCGGTTTATTGCGGTTCAACTGTATATGTATAATACGATTCATTTTGTTTTTCGGTGAATTTCTTCTTGGGCCACCCCTTGAGGAAATTATGTGTGCGCTACTGGTGTAGAACTATTGAAAACTGATACAACCGAAGATAGTTAGTTCTGTTAATTGCAGATAACAACTTCAGACAATTTATTAAATTTCCTACAAATAATGAAAACGAGAATTGATGCATAGATTGTATGCATCAATTCCCGTTTGCATTATTAAAAAAACCAAGCATAGGTCTGCTTGGTTTTTGAATAGTTTTGTTTTGCACAATGGGAACAGGAGCAAAATCTCAGAACCGTAGGTGTGCTAAAATAAAAAGATGTGTGGGCAGAAAGAGAGGGACGTTCGTTTTCTTACCAAGATGCACGCACGAATTTTTTGTAACCGTACGCATCTCGGGGAACTAAATTTAAGACGACCTTACCTTGATATGCTAAAAATGTGGCTGCATACTCCTTGCCGCAGGATAAATAAGATTCAGTGGATTCTTAGTTAATTGACTTAGATTTAACATGAGACTTACAAAAGATTAGCTGAGGAATCCAGTGTTTTACGCTCCTATGAAACAAACAAATAAATCCTGTAGAAATGTTTCACAGGGGTTCGGAACTCACAGTGCAAGCTAAGTTTTGATTTGATGAGCCGTAGAAATTTAGCAATATGGCTTAGAAATTTGAAAACTTTGAATATGTGATGCAAAACGATTAAATGTATTGCTCATCGAAAAGTAAAAATCAAACTGCATAGTTGATCCATAGAACTCATATATCTGAATTAAATTGTACAAAATGGTGAGAGGAAACACAAATGTTAGAAGTAATACAGTGAAAGGCAGGTCACTAATTGTTGATGAAAATGAGATTAAGAAAACAATCCTTATCAACAATTTGCGCATGTACTTCCGAAAAGTAAAATAACTAGAATTGTAAAATTAGGTTAAAGCTATGTCTAGGAAGTACTGAAAAATTATGTCATGTACGGGAGTTGTTACGTCACTTACGAATTAGAAAATACAATAGGATTATGTTAGTGGGAAAGACATATAAAGTAGTTCAAGAAGTAACGCTTTCACAGAAAAGAAACAAAATTGTGCTGAAGAATATAAAACTCCGGTAAATAAATAAATAAACAGAGAGAAGGAGCAATAAAGGAACCTGGTCTCTTCTCTTCCTAAAAGACAGAGGCTCAGTGTCGGGCTTACGTTAAATTGTAAGGCCGTGCTACCTGGGATAAATGCAGGTTAGGACGTCCGAGCTTCTATGTATGTATGTACATATCAGTACCCAGCAAAAACACAAGTGCTGGGAAACAGCTGGCCACCAGCTGGCAGTGATGGGTCACTGCTGGCTGAAATCTGCCGCTCACGGCCCGGTAGTGGTCCGTTGGTGGCAGTGCTATCAGTTGGCGAGCCATTGATGGCCCTGCAGCATCGCCGTGAATTGTGGGCCTCCAAGCAAGTGCCACTAGTGGCCCGTTGCTGGCAACCAATGCAACCCCCAACAGCAGGTAGAAGCAACGGGACTGCGCATGCGCAGAAGCAACACTTGCTGTGTCTCTCATGGTACCAGTTAGTTGAAGACGACGCTATCGCCATCGCGTTATTTCAGTGGATGTTAAGAAAAAAATCCATATGTGGAGAGGCGAATTAATTTCCTAATGAAATTTTACGTCGACGAAGATATCAGATTAAGCCGTGAAATACTAGATTACAGCCATGAAATACGCCCACTCCATTCCCATGAATAACAATTCATGGAATGAAGTGGATGAATAACAAGAAAAAATTTGAAACCGCTTGAAACAAATATCCTGGAAAACCATTAAAACAACGTTTGTTGGGGGAAAAAAATTATACGTGTACAAATTTATTAATTATTTGAAAGTAAAAAAAAAAAAAAGCAACGCTATGTGGTGTACTCATCCATGGGTTGAATACACAATATTGGGAGGAATTCGCTTCTAAAAATAACGAGAAGTGAAATAAAATATCTTTTACTCTTTAAAACAAATGTAGCTTCGGACAACGGAAAGGAAAGACACAACGTTAAAAATGTAACAGAATGTGACATGAACCCGGGTAAATATATATTTATTCAACAATCTCTTTTCAAGACAGCAAGGACAGTACAAAACTTTGGAAAGCGACTCTTAAGTATGTACACGCCTTGAAAATGAGTGAAGTTCTCTTAAGGTAAAAAAAAAAAAAAAAAAAAAACTATCGTTACGTTGAAGAAATTAATTTATCAATTATATGAAACTGACTTTTATGAAAAATACTTCGCAATATTGTAAAATGAAAGAGGGAAGCATTCGATTACACATTGCATACCAAACAGACAGCTTTAAGCATACGCTCGAACGTGGCAATTTAGTCCGGTCGGTAGAGAGCTCAGCTATCACACCAACGGCCCAAGTTCAAATCTGCTCAGATACAAACGGGTGTTTTTCTGATCTGTTGAGAAAGTTTCTCCAATGAAGTGTATTAATTCACAAGCTTCGTAAGGGTAGAAAAAAATGTAGCTTCGCGAAACTGCAAGTTATCTTTGCTTTTTTATCATTATTATGGCTTCTACTGGGAAATTGGCGGACAAGATTCGGCAAGCCACCAGTTACGTCACGTGGTTGCTGGCTGCCACTAACGGCACACTAGCGGACCACATTGGGCTAGCCATCATTTCTGGCACGTGCTTGCAGGGCCACTGATGGGCCACTTGTGGCAGCTACTGTCTGTGATGGACCACTGATGGGTCACTTGTGGCAGCTGCTGCCTGTGATGGACCATTGATGGCCCTGTTGTGGCATATGACAACTGATGGGGTGCCAGCCTGAACTTGATCGTTAACAATGTTCATACCATCCTTGGAGGACACCCGACCTTCCAGTAATACCAAGGGATCCGTTCTTTACCACGTGACCCACACCAATACACCACCTCCGGAACCTTAAGTTGTGTTTACAAGGTAAGCTGGGTCTATTGATTCATGGGGCTTCTGCCAAACTCTCTGCCTGCCATCGGCGCAGAACAATTGGTACCGCGACACATCGGACCTTTTTTCCTGTAACTACATGACGTTTTTCCTGTCCTCCAGTGTTCAGCTTCAATGTTCCTGACACTACTGCAGACGAACTTTGCGGTTCTTCGCAGAAAACAGTGGTTTCCGTGTAGGCATGCGACTGCGAATACCGATCCTCTTCAGTTCCCTGCGCATAGTGCGCTGCGATATGAGTCTCGAACTTTGTTGAATGCTTTGGTCAATTGCTTCACACAGGAAGTCCTGTTTCTACGTACAATCCTTCTGAGAAGACGGCAATCTCGTTCCTGACAGATTGCCTTTCCGCCGCAGTTACTCATCTTAGAAAAGCAGTATGGGTATTTTTCCACTGATCAAAGACTTGGGATATGTCATCTTTTGAGAAAGCAGTCAACTCTGTTAGTTTCAAAATTGCCCCTCCAGCCGGACTGGCACCCACGATACGCCCTTGATCTGTATTTGCTGGTAAACTGAAAAATAACATTTCCATGTAACATGGTTAGTACGAGGTTGAACCGGCATGAACTGCGTCACACTGTGCAATTCTGACATGGAGTCTGTCGTACAGATGTTGGATGTAAGTTTGGGGTATTGAGTTCCAAGCATCCTCAACCTGGACGCATAAATCGGGGATGGTCGTGGCTGGCCGTGGAGACCGGATAAGTCGTTGTCCCATAAAATCCCACACGTGCTCAAAGGGGGACAAATCCGGTAAACGTGCAGGCCATGGAAGTTGTCTCACACCCTGAAGTGCATGTTGCGTTGCACGAGCCGTGTGTGGGCGTGCGTTATCTTGCTGGAAATCACCACGATGGACCGACCTTACAAATGGCACAACAACGGGCTGAATGATGTTGTTGATGTAGGAGGTGCTGTTTAACGTACCCAGTACAAACACTAGTTGTGTGCGGGAGTGATAGCTGATCGCTCCCCACACCAGGAGACCAGGTGTAGGTCCTGTGTGTCGCTGGCGGATGCAAGAAGGGTGGAGACGCTCCCCTGTGCGTCTACGAACACGCCTACGGCCATCGGAGGCTCCCAAGCAGAATCTGCTTTCATCGCTGAACACGACAGATCGCCATTGCGTTCTCCAGTGCAGACGTTGGCGACACCACTGCAGCCGTTCCTGACGGTGGGCTGGAGTCAGAGGTACACATGCCAGAGGCACACGTGCACGTAGTTATGCATTCAGTAGACGGTTGCGGATTGTTCGCACAGTCACCTCAGGTGCAACGGCAGCTCGGATTTGCGTCGCTGTGGATGTTCTGCTTGACAACGCTGCTCTACTTATGCGTCGATCGGTTCGCTCATCAGTCCGTTTGTGACTTCCGGTTCCACGTCTTCTCGTGTGGGAATGTTCCTCGGGCCATCTACGCCACCATCGTACCACCACCGATACTTCCCGTCCAATTCGCTCCGCAATACGACGATACGACCACCCGGCCTTGCGGAGTCCGACTAGACGACCTCGCTCAAAGTCCGATAACTGCTGAAATCCTACACGTCTTCCATATCCAGGCATTGTAGCTTCTTTAGGGTCTTCGCACGTGACCGTACGCCGACGACTGATTACATTCACTTCGCCGTACTCCTTAAATACCACCGACGATAATTTCCATATTATGCCGTGCTGTGGCGTAAGCGCTCACCAGTTGGTTCCGAAATTAACATCACACTTACGTAAAGTCGACCCCATTAACATATGTAAATTTCATGATCGTCCGCCAAATCCTTCTTGGTGTTCTTTTTTCACTTTCCGGCAGTGTAGTTGCCCAAACCACGTGATGCCGTACGTGGCCACGTATTTTACATATTGCTGTGTAAGTGACATTTACCAAAATCTGCATAGTTGCTTTTAATTTAGTGGCCGGTGTGTGTCCTGTCCTGTGCACATTGAGACATAGACATCAGTTGATCAAATGATAACCATATAGTTTACTCTGTTTTGATTGTTCAAGTAATGGCGTTTTAGTGGGTGTTCCACACCGTACAGAAATAATCATTCTAAAAAATTGGTCAATGTGTTTGGCATTTTATGCACATTCCATACCTTTGAACCATTAGGGAAAACAAGATCATGTATCTTACTCCTACTTCGTATACCATGCCATCACACATACGTATAGCAGCGGCTATTAAATGTTGTTGCATCTGGAGAATAATGTACCGTACTAAATGATTGTTGTCCTACTTTGCGCGTGCTCTCACCTGGATGTAGGTAAAAATACCCCCGGAAAAAAATACCCTCGGAGAAAATACCCTCGAAAACTGAAAAGCGGAAAAAATGCCCCCGGAAAAAATACCCCCGGAAGAAATACCCCCAGAACAAACGGTTCACTGTAAACTGCCACACAGGAACACTGATGTGTGGCAGTGTTCCGGTGTGGCAATTTACCGGCAACCCTGCCCCACATCTTCAGCAACTTGGCTACAAAAGTTCGGGGGGGGGGGTCAATAAAGATAGCCGTTTCTGGGCCTATATTGAGAACTGAATTGGGAACTCTAAACGAATTTCGCGAAACCGTTTCATGTAAGCCAAGCGAGAATTGTACTTTAATTTGAAGAAATAAATTGCCGAGGATACGAGGTACACTTGGTTGGGGGGGGGGGGGGAGGACTCTACCCTGAACTTCCGTAATATTATATTCTGGGCCGCTGGAGTCTGCCAGTGTATCCAGGAAGTTCCCCTTGAAGTGTCTGCCAGTGTATCCAGGGGAAGTTCCCCTTGAAGTGTCCGCCAGGTCCATGAGCTTGGGAGGGGGGGGGGTCCCCCAAAATGTAAAAATGGACGTAGAGCTGTAAACAGTATCATGCTTTATATAATGATTCTGCACACGACCACGAATTTTCAGGAGGGTGGGGTAACCCTCCCCTAGTTTCTAAGAGCTATTCAGGGGTAACATCGAGTATACACTGACCGACTCTGGAGGTCCAGAATATAAAATTTCCGAAGTTGGGGGTAGAGCCCTCCAAACCAAGTACCTCGTATCCCTTTCACAGGCTTCACCAAATTTCTGGGGGAGGGGGCAGGGCATACATAGTTTGCCATTAAACACAACATGAAGCATAGAAATTGCGAGCAAATCCCTTACCTTGAACACTTGTCTGCGCTCTTAGAAACTTGGTGGAGGGTGAATTCACCCCACCCTCTTGAAAATTCGTGGTCGTGTACAGAATCATTATGTAAAGCATGGTTCTAATGTTTACAGCTCTACGTCCATTTTAACATTTTGGGGGAATCCCCTTCCCCCCAAAGCTCACGGACCTCGCGGGCGCTTCAAGGGGAACAGCCTGGATACACTGACAAGCTCCAGCGGCCCAGAATCTAATATTACGGTAGTTGGGGGTTGGCCCCTCCCCCATCAAGTGTACCTCGGATCCTCGGCAATTTATTTCTTCAAATTAAAGTACAATTCTCGCTTGGCTTACATGGAACGTTTTTGCGAAATTCTTTTGGAGTTCCCAATTCAGTTCTCAATATAGGCCCAGAAACGGCAATCTTTATAGCCCCCCCCCCCCTTTGAACTTTTGTGGCCAAGTTGCTGAAAGATGTGTGGCAGGGTTGCCGGTAAATTGCCACACTGGAACACTGCCACACATCTGTGTTCCTGTGTGGCAGTTTACAGTGAACCTTTTGTTCTGGGGGTATTTCTTTCGGGGGTATTTTTTCCGCTTTTCAGTTTTCGGGGGTATTTTCTCCGGGGGTATCTTTTCCCGGGGGTATTTTTACCGTTTACCCTCTCACCTATGTGTTGTCTAGTAAAAGTGGCGTGCCTTTTGTTTTCAAAGGGCTATGGCCTTCACAAAATAAATTACCAACCTACTGATGTAAAAAGTGCTCACCTTTTCATAGAGAAGTGTGTTAAGTAGAAGTTTATTTTTCTTTCCATTTATCCAAGTCTAGGAAATAAATCAGACTTAGAAAGATGTATGCAGTGTCACAGAAAAACTTGATCCTCACAGACAGAGAAGGTTTCCTCGGAGTCTACATGCATTGAGAATCGTCAAATCAATATTCCTCTTCTCTATGAAAAGTTATTGCATAAAATTGAGAAGGGTTGGAAAAAAGTACCATGCAGTCATGATCTCCTCACTCGATCCCTACATAAAGATTTCCAGTAAAACAAATGTCTGGAAAATACCCATGTCGTGTATTTTACACTGAAAGATTATGTTTCATTTCCATCGTCCTTTCAGTGAAGGAAATCATATGAATCTCAGGAAACAGTCATAACCTATGATATTTTGAGCATTGAACTATATTTTATCATCGGTCATCTTTTCAATGAAAGATATCATATAGAATATCTCGGAAAATCTTCATAGGCTATTTTACTGAAACTGGCATGCTTCAATTTGGTGGTATTTTAAAGAAAGAAAAAAAAATATGGGAGATCTCAAAAAATAGCCATAGGAGAGATAATTTACTTCAAAATTCAGAGATTGTTTACTCCAAATGTCTCATATCGATTCGCCTTTCAAAGAAAGAAATTATGTGATACATCTCGGAAGCTAGCCAGATACAGTTATATTTTACATCAGAAATTCACTACTTTGTGGCTATAAAGATTGGTGCTGAATATCTCATTCCTCATAGCGAGGCGTCAAAGTCGAGCGAATTTTCGGCTGGCTATCAAACGGAAGATGTGTGAAAATCGCCTCTGAGGTGATGATTTCATATGACAAAAAGGAGATAAAAAAAGAAAATCTGCCTTGGGAACAAGAGCATCTTTTAGGCGCGGCGGTGTTTATCCATCCCGCGGTGCCTGTTTTCTCGCACAGGCTCCGAAACACTTGATTTATGATCCCGGCTGGTGAGTTCGGACGGAAATCCATCGTAAAACTCCCTCCCTTTCGTTTCCATTCACGTGTATGCCACATGCTGGCAATTATTGCCAGCCCAATACCCGAAGAAGACGTCCGCAGACGAAAAAAGGACTTGGTACACCTCTTTCCCTTTTTACCCCCTTTATCTTCGTAGCCGGAGAGAGACTTTTAGTATCTGGGTGTTATGTGTGCGTGTGGTTCTACGTAACTTGCAGCTGGTCGTACCGGATCGCATACTTTCTATGTTGTTTGGATTAGTTTCGGCGTTTAATGTTCCTTTCACGCTCGTGAGAGGTGCATTTCCCCACCAGCCATATTCTACTCAACTGAGGAATGCGAAGATTCTAAGCAGTTTGACTCGCTGATGAAATGAAAAAGGACACATCGCCTAACTTTAGAAGTAAAACAGAATTGTAAATCCATATAATCGGTCTTTGTAGGAAATTACTGCCAGAAAAACTTTTACATGGACGATTATTATTCTAAAAATTCCTACTTCACTTGACTTACAAGGATATTCCCCTTCTTAATACGTGACCTCCTACGGCGAACTTTATTCATGTTGGTTGCGAATATATTTAAAAGACTTAACACGCAGACTGGGACGCCCGGCTTCGATTATGTCGTTGTGGGGAGACAAAAACAATTCCCAAGTTCCAAAGTATTTTATAACAGTACAGTGAAATGGAATATTAACAGCTGTGTAATTTGTAAGAGAATAGGTAACTAGTAAACTATTTTCTAACGTTACAAATGAATCGATTTTGTGAAACATCATGGTGGCTTCTAGGAGACAAGGAAGCGTTTATCTCGAAATAATTTAGCCCAGATGTCTCCATGTAGTTCAAAATGCACTTTTGGAGATATTGTACATTCTAGTTTTACAGAATGTATACTTAACAGACTTTTTTCTGTATTTTTGAGTGCATATTTTTATAAAATAAAGGTACTTTCACGCTACTAGAAATTTCATACTTATAAGCTTGCGTAATTTGAAGATAACAAATAGCCGTCCCCGGTGGCGCAGTAGTCTAAGCACCGTCCGAGAAGGGTCCGGGTTCGAATCCCGGTAAGGCATGGATGTTGTGTATGTCTTAGGGTACTGATTCTCTCCCTACCCTGGAACCAGTGGCCCTAATGTAGGGACGGACGGCTGCTTATAGCCCATTGAGTTGCTCACGGTGGTCGTTAAACCACCAATAAAAAAAATTAATATTAATTAACTTGTTTAAACCCAGGGGGTAGATTATATAGAGGTGCTGACTTGGAAAAACGATCCTGATCGTGGAAGAAAAGATAATTCTAATAATAAGTAGCAACAAACTGAAGTTCTCAGCAATCAGAGCTACGTTAATTAATTCATGTTGCCAAAGGTTTTGAAAGGTGATTTTTTTTTGTTTCGTGTGGACAATAAATATAAAACTCCGCAGCAGTTATTTTCTTCCAAATTTGTAACTTTTCAAACTTGCTGGAAGATATCAAAATTTTTAGTACATATACAAAAAGCATATTAGTAGCGTTAGTAGGAAACTAAATGATATTTAATTTGCATAGCGTTCTTCTTCATTACGCTGATCTTGCTACATCGTTCTTCTTCATTACGCTGCTCATCGATTCCAGAACAGAAATTCGATCCGTGAATGAAAGTTTGAAGTACAGTTTTCCATAAAATTAATTAAAAGAAAACAAAAAGAATGAGTTTTTCAAAGAATAGCCTTTTTTTTTTTTTTTTTTTTTTTGAAGATCTGAAGTTCGTCATTAATTCCCGCAGTATATTGGATCTAAGTCCTAGCACCAAACTGATTGCTTTACTTTCCTGCTGCTAAAGTCGGCAAACTCATTTCTCATCACATCTGAGCAGAAAAATTCACATACTGATCACCGACTCGGTGAAATGAAGAAAGCGATTATGTGCTTGAAACTGAATTGCCCTTCACCAGATAAACGCTATTAACACTACTGAAAGAAAATTCTGTGCTTCGGAGCAGCTAGAATGTTGTGTGGTAATTGTAATAATATTGGAAGACGAACAGAAATCAAAACAAATGTCACAACGGTCGGCATCCCTTAGTGCACACCAAGTAGAGTTGTGTAGACCTGACAGATTTCATTACAAAGTACCATTTTTCATGGCTCTAGTTGAATGCATTTTCTTGGCATCTCTGGGCTTTCAAAGAGCAGGAAAACTCGTTTATTCCTAATTTATGACGTGTGGGTTTAGCTAAAGCAGATGATCACGGTGCAGGTAAATTATCGATTCATTGTTCTGGACTTATTCTCAGATACCAGGGATTCTGAGTGCTTCGTCTTGGTCACAGAGGCTACTTATTTCTCGAGGAAGAATACGGGCGTACTGTCATTTGTCATATCAAAGACATCAACATTGCTGTGTGAATGTTGTGTAGTTGCATTTGCCCCCAATCATGCCAAAATACTCACTGTGATGTGTATGAACAAAGTCTGATTTTCATCACTGTGGTGAGTGCTTTGCCATCCGACTGAGCCGAGTTTAGGACAACTGGCCGCATTCTGTTTTAGAGCCATGAAATTGCGCTGCGTAAAAAAATATAGTGTTCCTCTATTTTCCCCTGCTTGAGTAACTAGTGTGCACAAAAACTTTTTTCCTCATAGCTCATTATGATTAAGAAATTAAGAAATATTTACGATTTTCTGTCTGAAAGACAGGTCGAACAACCGGCCACAAAAGTTTAAGGGGCTGTATAAAAATTGCTGTTTTTTGGCACTAATGAGAATTGAATTTGGAACAACTCCAAACAAGTTTCGAGAAAACGTTCTATATAAGCCAAATTAGAATTATACTTAAATTTGGGGAAATATAAGTACATTCGTGAATACAAAATAAATTACTTAGTACATTTCTTAAACCTACGGTGTTCAACGAAACAAAGGGATTACAGCATGACTTATGCTATGTTCGGAAAAGGGCGATAAAGTGGGATTTTTAAATAACGCTGCGCTTTTACTTAGGCACTAAATATTAATTACTATGTCTCATGCGTAGCCCGTTTGACAGTTATAATTCTACCGATGCCATATTCATAACGTTTACGTATCAACTCAAGTTAATCATATTTCGCTGTTACTTAGGCACTAAATGTCATCAATTACTAGGCCTTTTTAACATTTTTATTTTAATGATTCATAACGTTTACATACCAGCTGAAGTTAATGATATTGCGCTTCTGCTTTGGCACTAAATATTAATTCATAGGCCCTAGATCTAAACTCTTTTAACAGTTTTTATTCTAACTCTATCATATTCATAACGTTTACATATCAACTGAATTGAATAATATTGCGCTTTTACTTAGGCACTAGCCTGAGCCTAGGCCCTTTTAACAGATTTTATTTTAACGATGTCATATTCATAACGTTTACATATTAAGTCGAAGTAATAATATTTCACTTTTATTGAGGCAGGAAATATTAATTCATAGGTCCTACGCCTTTTTAGGCGTTTTCATTCTAATGTTGTCATATTCGTAACGTTTACGTATGAATATCAAACTCAAGTTATCAACATCTGGAGACCGGCGATATTCATCGCTATCCCTATGAATTAATATTTAGTGCATAAGTAAAAGCGCAATATGATTAACTAGGGTTCATATGTAAACGTTATGCATATGACATCGGTAGAATAAAAACTTTTAAAATGGTACAGGCCTAGGGCCTATGAATTAATATTTCGTGCCTAAGTAAAACTGCAATATGATTAACCAGTTGATACGTATACGTTATGAATATGACCTCGTAGAATAAAAACTGTTAAAAGGCCCTAGGGCTTATGAATTAATATTTCGTTTTTAGGTAACAGCACAATATGATTAACTTGAGTTGAAACGTAAACGTTATGAGTATGATATCGTTATAATAAGAGCTGTTAAAACGGCCTAGGCATAAGACTGTGGCCTGTTGTACGTGTGGCCAAATTGTCCTGTGGTCAGCTGTTCGAACTCCGGCTGGATCATCGTTTCCTGACTAAATGTTACACGTATATCATGTCTCCCTATCTCCCTAAAGTAGTGCTCGGCATTTGTTAGCAGAAATTAGAAACGCCATGTTGCTTTATTAAACACATGAATGTGTTAGGCCTCCATTTGATTCATTTGTGCTTACACATGTTGATAAACTTGTTTAGTGTCAGCATAGAATTTCCAGGAATCGACTGCAGTAGAATTCAGCTACGCTATTCTTGTAAAATAGATGGCCTGAGGAAATACCGTTTCTGTGTCACCGCAGTCATAAATGCAAAACTATTGATGCGCACTTCGTTATTGTATGTGATGCACATCAGTGGGGTCTTCCCGATCTGTAGTTTCCAGCTTCTAAGTAGTGGAGGTGCTACACAACAGAAATCATTAAAAAACTGAAAATTGTGATAAGATTATCCTCATTGGTAAGAATGTAGTTTATGGTTATACAATGAAAATAAGATGGGGAGGCAAGATTATCCTCATTGGTAAGAATGTAGTTTATGGTTATACAATGAAAATAAGATGGGGAGGCATCGCCCAAAGTCATGGGAATCCAAGATGGCGGCTATATTTCAAAATGGCTACACGTGTTCAGAATTTGTCAGAACGTTTTTTTACACATCATACAAAAGTGTTTAGTACCAATTTATATGTTTTTGTGGTCAAAGATTTCATTTTTCATGTAAAAATAGGCTAAGAATCAATATGGGTGCTATTTTGTCGCATATACTGGGTAAAGTGAAAGAAGGGGAACTCAATATTTCCTCTTGCTAACAAAAAATTAGTATTTATTGATGTCTGAAGGATACTGAATATTACCAAATTTGAACATCGCTTTTTAGAAACATAGCTTTTTAACAACATTGGCCGGCACCACATCATGATGGAAGAAGAAAAGCTGGAGATAAGATTCTTTTCTGGAGTTCGGATTCTTTTCTCCATGATGAGCAGTCATGTAACTCGCGGATCCATGAGAAGAGTTTTCAAAAATTTTTGAGTCAAAAACCGGCAGCATCTCAATTTAATGTCAATTTTCCTGTTTTTTATAAATCTGTAAGATAAAAATATATCAAAACGTAGAATGAATGAAAGATTTATATGTTGGCCAATCGTCATACCCAATAATAACTAACAACTGCAGATTTTCTTTTTCACTCTGGGCTTCCTCCTTCCGCGGAAGTAAGTTCTCGATCCGCCAGTTTCCATGTGTTGAAGATTTTTCAAGTCTCAGTTCTTCTCTGTGTTTAATAGAAGTCACGACCCTTGTACGTGATTACTGAATCTAATGTGCTTGTACGATTACTTTTTCTGTGCCGTGAAATAATTTATAAGCCCTCAAAATCTGATGTTGCTATGTCTTATGCAGTGCAGAATCAGAGCAGTGTTTTGCTTCAAGTTCTCGATGCGATTTCCCAAACGCGTACGTAAGTTCTGTGTCATGCTACCTACATAGAAAGTTTTCCTCCTACTTAGAATTAGCATCTGTTTTTTTTATAGGTACACATAAATTACTTAAGATGTAGAAAAGAAAACAAACTGTTTATGAACTTCTTTTGCCGCCCTGGTGGCGCAGTGGTCTGAGCGCTGGATTCTGACCATTCGTCCAAGATGGGGTCTGGGTTCGAATCCCTGTGCGACATGGATGTTGTATTTGTCTTACGGCACTGGGCCTAAATTAGGGACGGGCGACTGCTTATAGCCCATCGAGTTTCTCACGGTGCTCGTTGAACCTCCAATCAAAAAAAGAAAACTTTTTTAGGAAGTGTGATAATCAGTATTTCATTTATTAAACTACTTTTTTTTTATTGAAATTTGTTTTGTTACTTTTTCTGCATCGTCCTACTTTTCCTTCAGAATTTTTTAGTTTAACGACCACCGTGAGGAACTTTAAGGGCTGTAAGCAATTGCCAGTCCTTAATTTGGGCCACCCTGGTGACGCAGTGATCTAAGCGATGGCTTCTGATCATTCTTCCGAGCGGGATCCGGGTTCGAATCCCGGTCAGGCATGGATGTTGTGTTTGTCTTACGGCACTGGCTCTCTCCCTTCCCTGGAACCAGTGACCCTAAATTAGGGATGGGCGACTGCTTATAACCCATTGAGTTGCTCACGGTGGTCGTTAAACCTCCAATCAAAAAAAGAAGTCCCTTATTTGTGGCCGCTGTATCCAGGGAAGGGAGAGAACCAGGGCTGTGTAAGGCAGGCACACTTCTCGTGCCTCACCCGAAACTCGAGCCCTGGTATACTCGATCGATTAGTGGCTTGCTTTCAAGACTACAGCGCCAACGGAGACGGCATCAGATTTTTAATGGAAATGCAGTTTAAGAAACCGTTAATTCTGTTCTGCAGGCACTCATGCTTCAATTTAAAGGTGTTTTAATAATTGAAATTTTTTTATTCCATTCTATTCTATAAGTTCCAGCGGTGATAATATATGCAATACAAAGTACTAATTCATGTTGCATTTTATGTGGAAGTTATTACGGTCAATATAATATTTCCGCAAACCCGCATGTTTGACTAATGTTTTAACTAGAAAAACGATAGTGGAAACTTATTTCTCCACCGTCGGGTCTACTGTTTTGACTAATAATGCATGAAATAGCACGTTTTGATAAGTAATGTTAGTATGAGCAGATACAATGTACTGCTTAATAAGGTCTTTGCGCTTTCACTATGTTTGAATATCGATATCGTAAAATTTAGCTTACCAGCAAAAACTTCTTCCGTCAAACTAATAATTGAACTGTGCTTTAAACTTTGACCATCATTGTGATGATTCGATTTATGTTTATGAAAGATTATTTTGCCACAATGTTTGAGACTTTCAGATAATGTTATTTGCTTATGATGTGCTTGCAGGACACATTTTTTACTAGTGTTGATTCCTTATCGCTTTTGAAAGTTCGACTTTTCAAGCGAGGTTTGCACACAAAGCATGCAATTTTGGACGAACTAGGTTATCTAAACGTCTCTCCAGTAACTACTGTGCAGGTAAACACAAACAGTGAAGCGTTGCGGCTGTAAATCTGTTTCGGGAGATCCGATAGACAGGCCATCTCCTGACGCAGCTACACGAAAATGGCGTGGACGCTTGAAACGCTTCTTCGTTTGCAGCTCTAATGACGGCAAACATTAACTTTTAATTAAAGAGCGTTTTATCTCACATTTCACGATGACGTAATCTCCCGTCTCATTAAACTCTCGACGGCCACTCAATTTCATTATTTTTTTTGTTCGGTGGTGAATATTTCACATTAGACTGAGCCAGCACATTCGGGAGAGTTGTTATCTGTCGAAAATGAGAGTATGATACCACGTGTTTCTTGGCACATCTTGCTGTCACTTTAAACGCTTAAATCTTTGCAATGTACGAGAAGAAAAAACCTTCTGACGTAACATTTCTTTTCTAGCAACCAACTGTTAAGAAAATATGGTGAAAACGCGTGTTTATTTTTTTCCTGATTCACTTCGCAGTGAGCATATTTTCTACGGCGATGACAAAGATGAAGTATATTAGCTATTTGTTGCTCAAACTTTTAGGAACATTTTTTATTTCATAGAGAATTAATCACGGAAGCTCCTCTCTGTAATGCTGGAATCTATGATGTGTTTTCAGAGCGAAATATTTAATGAAAATTCCCTTCTTCTGGGTTTCATCTGTAGCATGAGATTGGAAATATGCAACTTGATTGAAAAAAAATCTGTAATTATACGTAGATCAAAACGTGATGCTGTGTCAATACAGCAAAGCTGTACGTTGGAAGATTGTAGGACTATCTCTTTTGGTATCATCATCATCATTGTTAGCCATTATCAATCCACTGCTGGACGAAGGCCTCCTCAAGTTTCTTCCACAACGGTCTGTCTTGTGCCAGTCTCCTCCATGTTACTCCCGCATACTTTCGAATTTCATCCACCCATCTCCCATGTGGTCTTCTTCTGGGTCTTTTCCTGTCCCTTGGAATCCAATCTAAAATTTCGGCTGTCCATCGATGGTCTGTCCTTCTGGCAGTATGTCCAGCCCATTGCAATTTCAGGGATTTAACTCTGATCATGATGTCTTCCACTCTTGTCATTTTTCGGATCCACGAGATCCTGTTCTTATCTCTCCTGGTTACACCAAGCATGCACCTCTCCATGCCTCTTTGAGTTCTGTGCAGCCTTTGTATGTCTCTTTTAGTTAAAGTCCACGTCTCTGCACCATACGTAAGCACTGGAAGGATGCATTGATCAAACACTTTTCTTTTAAGACATAATGGCATATTGCTCTTGAAAATTATGCTGTTCCTTCCAATAGCTCTCCAGGCAAGTTTTATACGCCGATTAATTTCTTCATCAATGTGACCCTCACTTGATATCTGCTGTCCAATATAAACGTAGGTATCTGTTTTTTCCAGCTTTTCTCCTTCAATCCATAAATTTTCATTTCTTGTAAAAGCATTGTACATCACTTTTGTCTTCTGAAAGTTCATTTTTAATCCCACTTCTTTACTCTTGTCAGCAAGTTCCTGTATCATACTCTGCAGCTCTGATGGGGTAGTTGCAAAAATGACTACGTCATCAGCAAAACGAAGGTGAGTTAGATAATCTCCATTAATCTTTATCGCTTTGTTTTCCCAGTTCAGTGATTGAAAGACATTTTCCAATATGGCATTAAAGAGCTTGGGAGATATGGTGTCACCTTGTCTCACTCCTTTCCAATTTTTATGTGTGTTGTTTTTTTTCAAATAGCCGAATCTTTGCACTTGCATTTTCATAAATGTAATTAATAATATTAATGTATGCATCTTCAATACCGCAGGATTTCAAAGCCATTGTAACTGCTGATGGTTTCACCGAATCAAAGGCCTTTTTATAATCGATAAAAGCATGCACAAGGAAAGTTCATATTCCCTTGCTCTTTCAATTAGTTCTCTCAGTACGTGGAGATGTGGTATACCTATGTACATTTGTAATATTACTTACGATGCATGCATAGATATGCTTTGTTTAAAAAAGCAACAATATTTTCATCATTATTACGCGTACACCAGGAACATTGACTAACTGCAAGAAGTAAATCAAAAAGTGAGATACAGCTAATTACACCAGCAAAGTGTACCATAGCATATTTTTGTAAGGTTAAGTTTTCGGTTAGGGTACACTCACCGAACTGTGTCTGCAGCTTGATGTATCTACCCAATGCAGATTGATACATCGGCGAACATACGCTGATGTATCAGTTTGTATATGGTCTCAAAGATAGATCCCAGGTAGCTCAACCTTGCAATTTAATGTAGGCCCAACACTTGACCAACGTCTTCTATTACTAAAAGATGGTGATTCAGTGTTTGGCCTATGTTAGATTGCAAGGTTGTGTTACTGGGGATCAGCACACACATATCTTTATTCACGACAGATACCTAAAGGTAGAAACGTTATCGAGAATTGCAAAACGATCTGTTCGCTGGAATTATACTGATATATGCTTGAAAGATTTATATCAAAAGATACGTATGCGAATGAGTATCATGCAAAAGATGTACAAAGCATCCATTCCAAGTGTATGCAAAGAGAAATAAAATAAATTCGGGATTTCATAATGCTCACTGATTTCCATTTTGTGTGCGCTACAAGAAGACTTCCAAAAAACCGAAAATATAAAAAAAATTGAAATCTTTACAGGGTTAGGAGGCATTTGAAAGAAATTGTCGTCTTGTTCAGCAAAGAAAACCTAAATCTATGTTTTCTAAGAATTTATACAATGGAAGCAAATATAGCAAAGCTATGATTGCTAAAAAGAGTTATTCAAAAGGTAAAACATCCGCATATGCTTTTGTTAGAGCATACAGTGGAATGAAAGTAGCGATTTTTTCTTTGTTTTTCATTAGGCATCTAGTATACGTATTTGGAATGTGTTATTACTGGAATTTTTGTGACAGTGACTTCTTGTATATCGAACAAAAAGAACTCTTTATGTAGGCCAGTTCTACTTATAACAAACGGGTTACTAACGTGGACGATAACACCTGCTTCCCTTTTCTTCCAATTGGGCTTCAACCGATATCCAATGGGCTAAACTATTTTTACAGTGGTGAGCCAAACTAATGTAACACAGTGTTTTCCATTAATATTTTGCATTTTAACACCGCCACCGCCGGCAGAATGACTGTAGCGTAATAGTAATATTCTAGCTACCAATAAGACGCACATGCGGAATACCCAATCAAAACAGATCTTCGACCTCACAAGTTTATGGAAATTACTCAGTGGTATTAGAACTCGAATTTCAACCATATCGCGTCATTCCCGAATAATTGCATGGTAAGATGTTTAGCATTCTGTCAGAATTGAAGATCGCAAATCCTCATCGGTTAGATGATTCTTTGAGATGGTGTGCTGTTGGACAACTTGAGCGGACGACAGTCTCAGGAGGAGGCGAAACTATAATGTGTCAAGAAAGGTCGTTCCGACATCAGGAAAGTACTTCCAAGAAATGGGAACATTACAAGAAGAAGGTCGTTCGAACCATATGTTAAATCAAACTAACTGCGTAGTGGAGCACAACAATGGAAGTGCAGCTATAATCTCTCCAGGTTGCTTGGGCCATCGGTGAAAGACTTTTCAGCAGAACTGTGTTACGACTGCTAAATGCGAGTGGATACTGTGTTATGGCCTTTGATATGGTTTCCGTTGGTCACCAGTCAGAAAAGAGGTCATCAGAACTGGTGCCTCTAGTTGGAGCTTAGAGATGTGGGCAATGGGCTGTCGTTCTATATTTTCTGACGAGTGTCATGTCAGCTTACAACCTGTTTGTAGAGGAAACCAGGAAAGGAATGCCTATCATGGAGGCGGTGCGCGATTTTGTAAGGTGGCATAATGATAAGTAAATGCACTCCACTCTATGACTTTGATGGAGTACCCATAACTGTTCAGCAGTTTAGAGAACGTATACTGGAACGTTGGAACCTTGGCACGAATTTTTGGAGGCGCTTTCTTCAGATTTTCGCTTTATGGATGACAACACGCGCGAGTCTGTCCAGAGGTCATCTGGTGGAGGAATACGTAGAAACTGAAAAGATCAAGGCGCACTGCAAGCGTGCATCCACCTCTTTGGTGGCTCAGACAGTTAAAGTAGGGTTATGTCGGAATGGGATTTCAGGCATTTCTGAATTTTCTTATTGTGAACATAGTTTATTCTCAACCAAACATGTGTTGACATTCGAGGGGATCATACTTCTTTTAGATGTGTTCTGTGTATTTTTTGAGAGCATTTTATTAACATCTATGGAGTTAATAAAATGCTCTCTTTGTTTATTTTAATGCAACCATTGTAAATCATTACATCAATCTGAGGGTTGGTTTGGTATGCTGATTTCATTGTCATACTACGATTCATCTTTCAGGTTTATTAAAAATCTTATGCCACATTTCCATCGTGTTATCTCAATTTTGTCGAGTAGTGTTTTTTGCTTTGATTCAATATTTTGTCAGCTTTGGTTTGGATAAGCATAATTTTGCCGTTATCAAAATCACAGCTGACTCTTGACAACGAAAGATGCACCCCTCAATGAAAGCTCTTTGCTAATTTTTCCCCAATTAATTGTAACTTGATGAAGCACTGTAGCTAAAAATGTATAACCAGATGTAATGCCTAAACAATAAATTGAAACGTAGCAACACCTTTGGTCAGATGCTGCCTTCATCACGTCATTCGTAATAGAAATATGTTGATCAGAGAGTCGATTTACCTTTCAGTCTGTGTACTTATGTTAAACATGTCTGTACATAGGTAAGCTATTTGAACAGTAACAGAAAATGCCTGGGTAGGGTGTGAAGCACCTAACTGGCTCTTGAAAACTCTACCCATGCATAAAGAGTGTCATCTTCGATTCATTACGGATGAAGTAACAGCGTTTCTTGTGATGATAAAAAGATTATCTGTGTACGTATTTGTGTATACCTTCGTTTAACACATTTGATACATGCATTAGCTTTAAGCAATGGATCATTCATTCCTCAGATTTGACGAAAGACTACGATATTAAAGAATGCAATATCACCAGCTGAAGATTATCTCCGCATTCTATGAGTCTCATTCAGTCAAATCCTGGAGCAACGCTTGCGGCTAGACGTCAACGCAAGAGATTGATCGCCAGGGTTGAAGGCAACAGCATGAATTCTTTTCTAACGCCGATTTTCGCGACACTTCTATTAATCAATTCACTTTGTGTAAAATTTATATCCATAAAGTTGAAAAAGGGAGAAAAAAGATGAAAGCGCCTGAAAGGACGGCGCTGTTTTCTGTACCCGATGGAGAGACGGGAGTTAGTAGCCTGTCTGTCCTGCAAAAGCATAGATGTATTGGATTAGAAAAAAAATGCGTTTTCTTTTCGTTGCCCTAAAGAAATTTGTATCCTTTTCTTTTTTCTATTTTCTTTACATTTGGGATTTTATAACAACCAATTTTTGTTGTGTTTTGCCACTTGTGATCTCATCCTGAAAATTATGCTTGAATGAAACACAAATCACTTACTGCTCCAGAACGTCTTCAACAAATTAAGTATTAAAATAGCCTTATCGCGATTTTTTGGGTTTATTAGTGTGATAGGTATTTCTTGTCTGTATCTATTGTTATTTTACTTTCATACACATTTTTTAACATCATCTTTATAATGCAAGACAGAATGAAGTGAAGAACAAATTCGTTTTCTTTACTATTCATTTGTCTTACTCTGCTACGCACAGCCAGCCTTCCTAAAAAATACAGTAGCTTAGATGCGGTTGACCTCCCGTTCTGTGACCCAAGAGGCAAAGCTACGAATACTGTACAATCCTACGTTTAAATTTTGTCTATTTGTATTTTGAGTTCTACATTTCGGTCTTTTTAATGAACATCACTGAGATCTAAGCCAGAGGCAGTCGTCAATCCACAACTTGACGCCGCTGCTTCTGAAGGGGTGTGTGGGGCGGGTGTCGGACATTTGCCCACCGGCAAGATGCCCACCGGACAAGAGCCCTCCCGGACAGTTGCCCACTCGGACATTTGCCAACCGGACAAGAGCCCTCCCTGACAGTTGCCCACTCGGACATTTGCCCACCGGACAAGAGCCCTCCCGGACGGTTGCCCACTCGGACATTTGCCCACTGGACACGAGCCCACTGAACTTGAGCACACCCAGCACAGTAACTTGAGGAATAATCGCTACCATATTTCTGAAATTTAAGCATCACGACCTGTTTGGATTTTGGGAGATGGTGTACACCCGCCTTAATTTTAATTTTGTATGCCGTGTGACCCAACGCACGTTTGGGACATGATGTACACCCAATGAATTTGTACACCTGCCGGAATTTTAAATTTGTATACAGTTTTCAAAAATAATTTGAATTGTCTCAACGGGGGATACATTCCAAAATAATGCACGCCGCATGCAAATCAAAAATGACACACCAGATCTCTCCGGAAAACGGCAAATTCGTACCCGAGAGATCGGTACCCTTCAGCGTCTGCGACGAATGGTATGAATGACAAATTGCGATACAATTGCATAAATACAAGTTGCATAAATACAAATTGCATAAATACAAATTGCATAAATACAAATTGCATAAATACAAATTGCATAAATGACAAATTGCGTTTCATTCCGAGTTCTTGCCAAAATGTGGACGTTTTCCTAGTAAAACAAAACGAAATGTACGAGTTCTCCTAGTGATATAAATGTGTATGTACGATCATAACGACACAAGGTTTATGTAGAGGCTTTGCGACTTACTAAATCTGGAGTAATGATTTTAGTATTTCGCATGTCATGCAATATAGGTTAATCTACATGGACTCAACGAATCGATCTTCAGGTGTTGACAAGATACCCACTCTACGGACCTTTTTAGAATATTTTAAATTACAATCTAGATGTTTCGTATTTGTAAACATTTTTTAAAACCTGATACAAGGCACTCAACGTATTATTTCTTAGCTCTTTACAAGGCACCTAGGCCGCGGGTCTTTTTAGAAGATTTTAAGTTACAACTTAGATATTTAGTATTTTAAACAGTTTATAAAATTTAATAAAAGGCACTCAACAGATTATTTCGCGCGCTCTTTACAAAGCACGTAGGCCGCGGACCTTTTTAGAAGATTTCAAGTTACAACCTAGATATTTCGCATTTCTAAAGTAAACAATGTCAAACGGTATTGTTTGGACATCTCTAGATTAGTATAAATTGCACAAGGACTGTAGCTCTCACATTATACATAAACACTATACTTAAAAATAAAAATATGTAATTCCTAAAAATATAATAAAAATGTATCATTCCTTTCTTCCCTTTCACCTTATACTTTCTTTCTTTAAAGAAAGACTGATTTTTTTATACTTAATTGAAACAGAAGCAGTTCCTATCCTTCTTACAAAAGCAAAATACTTTTCAGGAATGATTAAGAGTCTGCTTTTTAGAGCCCACGAAAAAGTTTATATATGTTAGTTTATATTTGGATGGTTAACACCCCCTTAATTTAAAGTTTTCCAAATTTTCAAGTGCGTTGATAGCGTCGCCCATGAAAAATATTATATATGTTAGTTTACATTTAGAGGGAAACTTTTCCAAATTTTCAAGTGCGTTGTTCATCTATTGATAGCGTTGTCTAATGATTTAAGTTTGAGCTTTTTGAACCCATATATTAGGTTAGCTTTGGGGTAACCCCCTAAATTTCAACTTTTCTAAAACAAAGTGCAATTTTTAGGCGGTCCATAAGTATTTATGTGATTAGTTCTCCTATACTACCTTTGCATTTTTTGATTTTTGCTTTTAGGTGAAAGCAAAAGCACTGGTTACATATAGGAACCATTAGTTCGCTTAGCGAACTTTTATGGCATTTATTACATGAAGTTCTTTCAAGATGCCGCACGTCGCAGAATATCAGATTTGGTTCTCATGGGACTGTTACAGATAAAGCGGCTCTAGGTAGGCCATTTGAGAGTGTCAAAATATGCGCTCTAGTAGACAACTTTTTGCGAATTTTAAATTTTGAATCTCCATAACAAAATCTTAGACTTAGTAATGTACGTCTACAATGTGCCATAGTTCAGAATGGGCGACGTACGTTTTCTTTGGCAGAAATATTATTTGAAGCCGCTCATAATATATGTACATTGATGTCCCCAGTCAGTTGCAATAAGCTTGCTGATTTCTTGCACGATTTTCTGATGGGTTCGAAACGGAAAATGATTCTCCGTCTTTCTGGGATTCTATACATGTTCGAATTCATAAGGCCGCCCCGGTGGCGCAGTGGTCTAAGGCGCTGGCCTCCGATCATTCGTCCGTAAGGGGTCCGGGTTCGAATCCCGGTGAGGTATGGATGTTGTGTTTGTCTTACGGCACTGGCTCTCTCCCTTCCCTGGAACCAGTGACCCTAAATTAGGGACGGGCGACTGCTTATAGCCCATTGAGTTGCTCACGGTGGTCGTTAAACCTCCAATCAAAAAAAAAAAAAAAAAAAAATTCATAAGTATTTTTAAATTCTTGCTTTATTTTTTGTTACATGATTGTCATTTGAATTAAACAATAATTGGTTAATTGCTGCTTAATTTTATGAGTCGCACGAAGTACATATAAGGATAAATGGAAAAATAAGAGTAAGTCATGGCAGTTCATGTATAATTAATTGCACTGTTATCCGGCCCGTACCTACCGATTGGGGGTGGGGGTGGGAACGGCAGTTGCCCTCTCAGAATGGTCATTCCAGAGGCATAAATTCATGCTCTGGCTGATGTAACAAATAGAGATTGTGACTAAAAAAAGAAAGTTACACCCTTCAGTATTTTGTTTTAAAGACTTTTGTTAGTCTTATACAGTATTCCGTGCAGTTAGCCACGGTACAGAGTAACATACACTATGAGGTGTCAACATCTCATACCCACAAAGGGAATTTTCCAAATCAGTGAATGGATGCATAGAATACATGATATGCCTAACCTCCATGACCTTTCCGAATATGTCGTTGGGATGAAGAGCTTAATCATTTGTGCTCTGTTGCAGAAAGTTCTCGGAGCGTTTATCCTTGAACGGAATTTTTCCAAGCCTAACCTCTAAAGCTTCTGCCTGTTGTTTCGTTCACTATCCCAAACTCATTCGTTCTGCATTTCTGGAGTGTTGTGTAGTCGGTGTTCATTTTACTTGGTATTTACAATCTGTGGCTATTGGGTATTTACCTAGTTTTTACATTTTTATTAAAATTATATCAAAAACCTTAAATGCGATTTTTGAACGATCATAACACTTTCGTATAGCGGCGGTGTGTGAGAAAGTAAAAACCATGTATTATTTAAGTAGAACTCGAAGAGGCGAAATTTTGAACTGGAAGGGGGCTTAATTTTGAACTCGAAGGGGCGTAATTTCAAGTGTCGCTCTACCGGATAAGAAAATGTTGCTACGGTCCTGCTCTTATCAACATTCTGAAACATGCAGACTAAAAGTTAAGTATTTATTGGATTCTTCATAGGTATTTTATATTAGAGTGCTTTTAGAATTCATTTCGTTTCCAGGAATAGTTTTTTTTTGTTTCTTAGTTTAACGATCAGGATAAGCAATTCAATGGGCAATAAGGAGCCGCCCGTCCCTAATTTAGAGCCGCTGACTCCAGAGAAGAGGAAAGAGCCAGTGCCATAAGATAATCACAATATCCATGCCTCCTCGGGATCCTAACCCGGACCCCATCTTGGACGAATAGTCCGAAGCCAACTCATAAACCAATGCGGTACCCAGGCGGCGTAGGGAATATTCAGCAATAGGTCTTTCTTTGTCAGTCAGCATGAGGAACTTCGACGAAGAGATGTTTATCGGCAATAATCATTAGTAGAGTTGTAAAACATAATTTCCCAAGCAATCGAGCCTAGTATATTGTCTAAGTGCTTTTTATTATTTTATTGCCCGCACATTGTGACCGAAAGGTGCCCCCAGAATACGTAATGACTTTATTGCTTTTCTTGGCGACAAAGCATGACTTTTAAGAAACTAATAGGTTGGTGTCGAGGAGGAAGACAGTGTGTCACGCAGAGAAAGGGGTGAGACAGAGAAATTTTATGAGAGTGGACCGAGATGATGACATGGCCCTCCGAATGGCCAATGCGAAAGAATAAAGAGTTACGTAGGATTGGAGTTTACACCAAAGAGTAATAGTAAAGAAGCAGAATAAACAGCGAGAGGACTGAAAGCTTTAAAAAATGAATGAGACAATTCCGGGATAACCGATAAAATAAGCTTTCATCATCAACAACCATGGGACAAATGCCCGCAAGAGCCGGCTACCAGATGGCAGCAGATTACAATCGTCGTTTATTTTTACCACCAGTGTATCGACACTCATCTGGTAAACCCTGTCAGGGAAGGGGAACCGGCAGGGACTAATATGGGGACTAAGTCCGTCCGGTGCCGACTTCAGAACAACCCATCCACGAATTCGGGTCCCCACACCCGGGGAGTCTGCGGAAAACCCCGGAAAACCGCAGATTAGATGGCCAGCAGGATCGGGCTCGAACACCCATCAGAAACGTCCGTCTCACACACTAAGCACAGCGCGTTAGGCAACTGCGTTATGCCGGTGGTGAAATAAGCTTTAGCTGATAATAAATCAATTGAACGTGCAGCTTTTCTCAATCTATTCCTTCGTTATATTATATCTACGACGAGCTGCGGTTATACTTAAATATCGAACCCTAACGGGAAGTAAAAGACGCTCTTACAACAGCAAGCCAACATTTAACGCAGGTAGCACTTGTTTTCATAGCATTTCAAACATGGCGCTTTCACTTCACGTGGAACTTTTGTGTCAGAATTAAAACGATCACCCTGACAAATTAAAGATCTACAGCTCGACGTCATTACTATAATCACATTAAATATTTTCCTTCTACTTTTGACTTCTTGAAGCGTTCATAATAGTTCTTTGCGGCAAATAAAGAACTTCATAAGCCACAGCTGATTTGTACTCGTTAATCCGCGATCCAAATAAAATAGGCCTACCTTGCATCAAATTATGCAGTGAAGAACGGTAGGGTATACAAATGTTGCAATGAGATATCACTAAAGAAAAATTCTCTCTATTTCGTATTTAAATTAGCGTTGGAATTATTATGTTCTTTAAAATATTTCAACAGCAATGGTAGCTGCCCCATTGAAATGGACAACGCAGGAAGAGCATGCATATTAGCTAACAAGCTGTGATCATTGTATCCTGATTTCACATGGAAAAGAGAAATTGCATTAGCTGCGTCACATGGTTTGACTGTGTTTGTGACCTTGATTTGTCATCAGAAGATTTTTAATTCCTAATGACACAGCCGGTGCCAGAAGCAGGCGAGATTAAATTAATTACTCTGCTGTGAATACAGGCAAAAAACAAATAAATTAATAAATAAATGACGTAAAAGATAAACGATTCTTTCTCACGAGAGCGTGAGTATCAGTGTTCTCTTGCAGTGTGTTTAAATGAGATTGACACGTCTTTTGTCGGCACCCTTGGCTAGTTTTTCCAAACCCTGAAAGGAACACGTCATGGTTTGTTTTTCGAAATTTTATTTTCTCTTCCTCGCACTGGAGTCTCATTGCATTTGCAATTGAAATCTCAGATGAGACAAAGACAAAGGGCATCTTTCATTGAGGAGGACGGGCTTAATATGATTTAAGACATCGGTTCTCATGCAGAGACGATTAAAGTCTAACGAGCGGTGTTTTATGATTCCCAAGTCCGGTTTTCTACCATCATTACGTTACAGGCTGCATCACTTAGTTCTCCAAACGTGCGTGCGGTAGGTTTTGGGAGCACTATTTAAGCATGGTTCTATTACAGTTCTGACTCATAACATTGACCGTTAGAAACGCTTGAGTCGTGGCAGCTACACAATAGTTATAAAAGATATTATAAAATGAAATAAGCCTACCTGATAATTATGAGAATAAATATTGTTAAAATTAGCTGTTACCCTTGAAAAATTCGTTACATTTGAATATTAATAATACTGTTTCTCTCAGGCCGTTGATATTTTAGAAACGCGACTCTAATCGTTCTGTGACTTCTGGTTTTGCAAAAGCTGAATCATTGCGCTCGTCCAAATGCATTGTCGTTGCCCAATTTTATTGTAGAAATGAGCTGTGATCATTGTATCATCACAACATTAGATTTAAAATGTAACCAATGGAGAGAGGTTTCGCAAGTGGATTGAGATTGAAGTTCAATGAAGATTTTTTTTCGTTCTTAGCGATAGTACAGGACGCTATTTGTATTGATCGAAGTAATAAAATTTGTGTTTACTTTTAATGATCTTTTACTTCTTCTGTTTCATTATAGTGATCTTCCTCTAATGTTTTCAAGGCGAGAGATAAACATACACCATGCACTTTTATTTTTTATCACAGATGCCAGTGGTTCTCATCTGAAATTGATCACCACTTTTAAAAATTCTTACTAATATTTTCGACTTTTCGTGTTCATTTTACATGTCAGCTCCATAAACTGTACAAGTGATTTCGAGTGTTGTTTGAGTTTACTGGTGCTCCTTTCGTAGTACTTTGATTTCTTAATTAAAACATTGGAAAACAACATCAGATAATTTCCGAGAATAAACATTTTGCCACCGATTGATACTTCTCATTTCCTCAGCCAGGAAGAATTTTTATCGAGAATGTTTTGATATTCAGAAAAGCAGCAATCGTGTCCTTTATATTTACCGTATTTAATCCGTCTAAGAGGAAAGCGCAAAACAGATGCTGAAGTCTTAGTGCAGGAAGTATAGATAGAACAGCTGCTTCAACGGAAAACTAAATCCTGTTTTCAGAAAAATGTCGAGAAGATTGCTTTTAAAGCCTCATTAGAACAGGGGAAAAGAGAGCGAACCTTAACCGTTGGACAGTGTTCGTCTATAGCTTTTTAAAGCAGAGTTTGACATTCGGCGGTGTTTCTGCTTTTAATGTTATTATCCATGAGAACAAACAGCATCTGGAAAACAGAATCAGAGCTCTTGTCCGTTCATCGGCGGAAATGCTAATTACTGTGAAAGTTTGCATGAACTTTTTCTAATGTTTTTGTTACTCCGAAAAAGGAACAGCATTTCGTAGTACATTTTTCCGCCGCCATTTGCACTGTAGTAGAGAATTTTCATGTGAGGTGTTTATGATTTCATGTAAAGAAAAAACAAAAAGTTAGTGCTTTTCACAAACTTTATATAAGCGGCTGTCACAGCATCTAACTGAAAATAAATCGTCTACGAATTTTTTTGTTGGAAGTAGCTGCGCATTCTAGGAGAGCAACACTTGATATCTCGTTCGTTCTGTGTTCGCATATCCTTTTCAAATTAATATCTGCCTGAGTTCCTTTGTCTGTTATCATGTGCGTGCGTGTGTGTCTTTAGTGTGGGTGTGAATGTGTTTCCACGGGGGTGAGCCGACTTTTCAGTGTCTAGAAACGTTTCCAGCATCATGTGTGCATGTGCATGCGTGGACGCTTTCCAATGTGTGTGTGTGTAGACTGCGTTCGGAAAACCGACCACATTTCAATTTAAGAGCCATAATGTTGATATGAATAAATAAATAAATAAATAAATAAATAATATATACATAGGAAATTAACACACTTTTATGATTTTCTGGCCAAAATAGGTTTATAAAAAACTGACCCCACCCAAAAAGAAACAAACAAATCCACCTCATAAACCTTTTGCAAATATAGCATGAATCATGTTAAGTTTCTGTTGCTTCACCGAACACAGCAGCTTTCGAAATCTACTAAGTCACAAAAATCTACTAAGTCATATAGAAATTCATATCCCCAAATAAAAATACAATTTTTATATGGCCTTTAATGATTCTCAACAAAGCAACTTTTTCATTGGTACAAGAATCACCTAATTATTTCGAGATAATCCTCATTTTTCAAGTGACATTGGTATTTGTCGCGCACATCAGATTTTCACAAAAATGTCATGTTTCTTATGTAGTTTTCCGCAATTAGTGCGCACAGTAAAACTGGCTAAGAAAGGGGAACTTTTATACAGCCCCACAAAATGTGTGTCGCCAGTTTTGCTGCGGCCACTTTTTCTAAACTCGTGTGAACACCTTGAACCATGTGTGGGAGTTTCAATGTGCTTGGGCTGGTGGGCTCTGCAGTGCGTTTCGTGCAACCAATACACTGTTAAATTTTTTTGTTCTAGCAACAACCAGTAACTAGAGGCCCGACACCCACCAGTTAAATTATGACTCAGCCCGTGTTCTCATGGTACCGTCGACCGATGATGACTGCTGAGAAAAATTGTTTCAGCACCAAAGCCCGGTAAAAAACGACACTCAACAAGTTTATTAATACGGTGGTCTCCCTGAAATGGTAAAATGAACTTTGTCAGTAATAATATACCAGCAACAAAACTTTTTTCATTGGTATTTCTAACAGCACAGAATAAAAATACTTTCAATGTTGGAAACAAGCTCACGTGTCTGTTATTCCACATTCATGTTGTTAAACGCGTAATTGATGTTAAATTTAGTACTTTGTACTATCGCCTGTGTATTAAAATGTGGACAGTATGTTACACGTATGGTCAGGACCATAAAAATCGTCGCGGGGAAGGCGGAGTCCAGCAACTCAGCAACCGCAGACGTAGTTGACTGTTCGAAGACCGCCATAGTGAAGACGTGGCGAGACTAGTCCGAAGAGAGACACACATCCTCTTAAGTATCAGAAAGGGAAGACCATGATTGGGTGACAGTCGAGGTGAAGCCGGTCGGCACCTGCTGTCCAGAACAGCAGATCGTTTACGAAACCGCAATTAACGGCAGGACACAAACCCGGAAACACAGAGAAACGCTTTCAATCACATAATCCAGAGGACGCTCGTACGAATAGGCCGAAGGAGTCTACGACCTGTTCATCTGCCATGTATACCAATCGTCATCGATAGCTCTTCATGAAGTGGTCAAAGAAGCACCGTGATTGGACAACTGGATGACCGACAAGGAATCGTCTGGGGCGAATGTCCAGATTCCAGCTCCAGCATCCAGATGGACGAGATCATATTCGACCCTGTACGGGTAAGTAGCTGCAACTAGACTGCGCGACTGTAAGGAAACAGACCGGCCGCGGTTGTATCATAGTATGAGGACTGTTACCATAGATCTTATTGGCTCGTCTCATCCCCATTGAACGCACCTCCAGATCCTACCTAGACATTATTTCAGAGGAGCATTTCCTTGCATGGCAATCGTGCATTTTGATGGCACTAGTCTCTTTCAGAAAGAAAACAGTCAGTGTCAAAAATCTCGCACTGCACAAGAACAGCTCGAATATCATGTCTAAACAACAGGAGTTCTCCCCTGACAGCGAGGTTCCCCTTATTTGAATCCCATCGAACATGTGTAGGATGCAATGGAACGCATCATTCCCCGGTCTACGCCAGTACCCAGCCCCGTCGCCGAACTCTGCGATATCATTCCTTCCACCTGGTACAGAATGCCTGAGGACATCTTCCGCGGTTCAGTGGAGTCAATGCCATGTCGGGTACAAGTGGTTAAGGAAAGACGGTTCAACTCTTTGTTAGGTAGATGGTCATAATATTATGGCGCATGAGTATATTAAAAACACCCATATTTGGTATTGAATCAAGGAATATGATTAAAGTAGCAAGAATAGGTTTTTAGGGAGGGGAAGAAAGTTCAATTTTTTTACAAGTTACAAAAGTTTTTAACTCCAAGTAAGGTAGTCATCAAAAAACAAGGCAACGGACGTAACGTCTCCGCATATAAACCGTGCTTTTATTGCAGTTTAGCCAACAATATCTTACTTCATTCTTGTGAAATAAAAAACCTACACTAGGAAAAAGGAGGAAAAGTATTCTTCCTGGTTGAGGAACTTGGAAGTAACGTGTCCATATGATCTAAAAAATAATTTTCTTAGTCTCTATATTAAAATTGGACATATCATAGTGAATGCATGTACATTCACTCTGATTAGTGAGAATATTATTCACGCAGAAAGCTGGAAAATATGCGAAAACAACTTGATCAGGCGTGTATTAAAAAACAAAAACACTGAAGCACCGATATTTTGATTAACACAAACAGACACTCACGCTATCTAGGAAAATCATGAATCAGCAAATGCTGCGATCTAAATGTATGTTTTCCTCTGTATGTGTGACTGTTTCTCAAATGCGTCTTCTGTAAAAGAAAGCACATATAAACGGGTGACCGGATTGTCAAAATTTATGCGCGAGGTAAGCAGGTCCGTCTGGTCGTGCTTTTTCTTTTTCTTTTTTTCAATCAAAATACGGGAGAAAATGAATGAAAGAAATTTCTATTTATACTTTAAAGAAATATGTTTTTTTTTATGTTAAAGACAGCCATGTTTGACGAACCAAAAAATCTCACCTGAGTTTCTCAAATTAAAGTTGTGTTCGGTGTAGTTGTGTTCGGTGTCACTGCCGTACGAAAATGTTCCTAACCCTGCTGAACTTTGAGTAGCTTTCCTTTGAAACATTACACTACGTTGCTTGAAATTTGTTCAGTACTCTGAAAACCAACATTCCTTAACATTAGCATATTGTAAGTGGCACCACTCCCTTTTTGTTTGTTTTACGGAAAGGATGTTCCTGGAAATATTCCATATTTACAGAATCGTTCGTCTAAAGCTTTTATTTTAATTAGAAATGAAAACACAACAAGGTTTTGCAGTTCATCGAAAGCGTGAGGTGGTGTTATGCGATTTTTACATTTTAATGTAGTGTTAAAATAAAAAAAAATATAAATAAATAAATAATGAGGACTGTGTGAAACACATCTTGTGATACAAATCTGTCTTATGCTTTAGGTATAAGCAAGGAAAAGTTACTCTTTGAACTAACAATTTAATACATATAGCATGGAAGAAAATGCAGTGGCTGAAAGCTGAAAATGTCATATAGTTTTTAGATAATGTTAGACTGAGTCCTTTATTTTTAAATGCTCTATTTTTCTTTGTGGTTTGCATGGTAAGACAGTTTCTCGTCAAGTAACTCACGTATATAAAACTTTCCGTGGGAATAAAATCAATTCATATCAGAAAGAAAAAAGTATCTTCAGTTTTTCATTTATATGCAATATCTTATTCACGAGAAGTTTCTGTGTAATACCTATAAATACAATGAGTAATTCTTTCATTTGGCTTTTCCTTTGTAATGATCATTTTATTTCTTTATCGCTCTTCAGAGTTCTTGGAACAACCAATTCTTTCTTATTTGAAATGCAGTTCATAGTTCACTAACGAAGTACTATTAAAAACCATGAGACCAGGCATGACTCATTAAATCATTAATAGAGATGAAGACGAGCATGCTCTTCTGCTGCTTTATCTTCCCCACCGGCTTCTGAAAAACGCATTAGCTCAAGTGTGCCTCCCTATCATCCAAACTGCGTAACAACATATATATCCTTATTCTTATGACACATTTGAGACTCATTCAAGGACGGTTGCAGTTGGAACTGAACAGTTGTTTGAAAAAATCACAGGGTGAATAAAGAAACCTTGCCAGAATATTTTAGTGACATATTGCATTATTGTTAGCATTCGAAAAACTCTAAAAGAAAGTTGAATCTTTGGTGCGTTATAACTTCTCGATTGGTAGAAAAATATTCATTTGCTGCTATGTTATCCCAAACATGGCATATCCCCTTTTCGTCACTACGGCTGAGGTGCAACGAAGTGTTCGGATTTTTGTGTTCCAAACACACGTCAAATATTTGTCAACAAGATGGTCCATCTGTAGAGTGTCTATCCATGCAGAGAGACCAGGGCCGGATTAAGGCCTCAGTGGGCCCCAAGGCTAAGACATCTAAGTGGGGTTCCAAAGAACTTATAACGGAAAATTATTATAAAGTCCGTTAAAACACAAAGCTGTAACTACTAAATTATCTGCAGTTTTTATAATAAGTCACTGTATTTTTCATTATTCTCTCAAGAACATGAGTTAAAAGCTTAAGATTCCTAGAGTTTGCCTTTTCTAATGGTTTAGCATCGTATATTTTTCTTTTTGTGATGCAATATGAAGCCACAGAGGACTTCGACCATTAACGGTTCCAAGTGCAAATTGGGAGGTGTGGGTGGATGGAAGTGAAAAAGCTGAAATTGTCTCGCTGACCCCGCTGTATACAGTGACATGAAACCTTTATCCTTGTTCAGTCACTACCTTGAAATCTGTTCATCTTCCAGCCTCTGTTTCTGACCATGTGGAAATCTTTCAAGACAAAAGTAAAACCATTTTATAAACCTCTCTCTCTCCCTATCTATCTATTACTTGCGCAGGCATGCGTCCTGGGCCCTTGGTCAGGGTAGACCCCAAGGCTATATATAGCCCCTGTAGACCCCCCCCCATTAATCCCGCTCTGAGAGAGACCTACCTTATTCAGGATTTATCTGGCATTTAATACTGTGGTTTGGTGTAGCTTTATGGGTTAACAAAAATCGCACGTCACTATATTGTTCCGCTGACTTGGACACATAAAACTAATCCTTTGCATCAGTACTAGTGCCAGTCATTACTGGTATTACCGCCTGGGTGTAGGAATATCCGTGGTGATATATAGATGCTATATTTGACATCGCGTGCAGTATTTACTGAAAAATGTCACTTCGTAAAACATTATGCCACTAAAAAAAATCATATAACAAATCGCTATTTCGTTAGTGTGAACAGGGGCAGGAGAAACAGTTCTAAGAATAGAACGACGTAAGATGAAATGCAGCATCAGAAAAAAAAAGAAAAAGCATTATGAATTCATTAAAGATTCATAGTTCGTTTCTGTATTCTGAAAAGTTCATAACAGTAAAAACATGTCGATAAAATATTAGCAAAGAGTTTTTGATTTGGCCCCTATTTCTAATGGAGTAAAGTCAACTCTGTAGTGAACTTTATGTGATTTTAGCTATCGGTTATAAGGTTTTACAATTGAAAATTACTCGGATAGTAACTGATCTTTATTGATTTAGGAGAAAAGAGATGATTTGTTCCGCCTTAGGGTTTTCTTAACGCTGATGGATGATTCATTTTTCTTTAGAACGCTGGAGAAGAAATGAAAAAAATATATATATATTTGAAACATTCTGAGATACTAGTTCTATTACCCTAAGATCATATTTCTACAAGCCGCTTAGTGTTGAATTTATCTTTGTGTGAGGCGTCCTAACTATCTCCTTTTCCTGGAGTAATTTCGGAAATAATTGCATAAAATTTTAACTGCTTTGAAAAGAAAGAAATAGATTTTAAAATACTCTGGCGTGTTTAAGCTATTTATAAAAATACAGGCTTAGATATAAAGAATTAATTCGTTTAAAGAGATAAGACCTGCGTTAATAGAAACAAAGTAAGTTAAATATGAAAAACAAAACTATTAGCAATGATGTGATAAACATTAAATTATTTATCCGGAAATAATTTCCAGGGCCGGCCCTTGAATTCCGAGATCCATCCTACCGGGCCAGGATTAGAAAATTTAACATTTCGCTATTGACCTAAAGAAAACAAGCATTTGACTCGTAAAATGAAAACTTAAAGAGGAAAAAATAATTTTTCTCTTATTATTACTTTCCCATATCAGTGTTAAAGTTAACAAATAAAATGAAATCACATTTGATTTTAAAAATTCAAAATTTGTTTTACACTGGAAAGGGATTAATAATCTAAAGCAACTTATGGGATTTTACTAGGAAATTTTTTCATTAATAGCAAATTTTCGGAGAAAACTCTTCTTCTTCAGGCTGTCTTGTTGTTGTCACTTTTTACTTGTCACTATCACGGTTACGGTTTACCTTGACGGTTACGGTTTACCTTGACGGTTACGGTTGACCTTGACGGTTTAGGTTATTTTTCAACAAATCCTGCCAGATGTTAGGCAGGGAAAATCCTTTGCAGTCATTGATGATGGAATTTTGATTTTTCTCAATCTCTATTCCTTCTTTCAGTTTTCTTTTTTGGAAATTGCTTTGGAAACTGATTACTTTAAGGGAATTCCAATCCATGCTGTGCCCAGTTTCTCTAACATGCCTATCTAATCCAGTCTTGTTGGAGCAATTTTTTATAGCTGCTTTATGCTCAGCTATACGAGTTTCTAGTCTGCGACCTGTTTCACCTATGTAAGATAGTCCACAACTACAATTTACTTCATAAACTACTCCTTGCATTTTTAAAATATCTTCTTCTCTTTGAACTATTTTAGGGAAAAAATTTTTAACTTTGTTCTCTAAACTTGGAGCTAGCCTAATATTGTATTTTTTACTAATTCTCTTTAAAGCCTCAAATAAACCTTTGTGATAAGAAATTTTTCTAGTGAATTTTACTTGTTGCTTTTGTGGGTACTTCGTACCATTAAAATTCAGAAGCTTCTCAATTTCTTCTTTAGGATAGTTATTCTCTGCAAGTATGACTTTAAGTTCTTCTTTTTGGGCTTCTTTTTTATCTGCAGTAGAAACTATTTTATTAATTTTTTCTAAAAACTGACTTGCTACAATTTTCTTAATAGAAACTGGATGATACGAATTGAAATCCAGTAATCTTTTAGTATTCATTGGTTTTTTATACCAACTAGTGAGGAATTTTTCATCTTCATAATAGATAGTAATATCTATATCTTGGAAAAGGAATTATTTTCATATACATAAAAATTAAGAGGCATTTCGTTGAGATTTTTCGATAAATGTTGGTGCATTCTGCAATGTACCGGGGTCTCACTGTTAAGGGGGACCCAAAACTCTTCAAAAGTATTACCTAACATACCTCTCTGGAAAGAAATTTAAAAAAAAAATGGGAAACGCATGCATATACACACACGCACGCACGCAAAAATTCAGTTGTTACAAGTTAGTATCTAAACTAAACTTAACAGGTACATTTTTGCTGGACTTTCCCTTTCAATTCTGATCTATAAATGCAATATTAACTCAGTTAGATAACAGGTTTCAGTTCTTTAAATCAGTATGCTGTAGATATGTATTTTTACCCAAATGAGCTGTTTTCGTGTTGAATTCATGTTAACATCAGCTGAAGAATCCATTAAATTTAGTGCCGAAGTATTAAATGATCTTTTAGATGAATTACAAATTATAAAAAAAATTATGATTGACAGCAAAAATTCAAAGTCCTGAAGAGCTTCTTCAACACATAGTTCATTGCAATTACAGCAATATTTTTCTAAAATTAATGTTCGCTACGTGCCTATTTTTGGCTATACCATTAACCTGTGCATGTTCCAAAAGTTAAAGAAATCAAAATGCTTTTTACATATTTAAGGCCAACAATGACTCAAGGTCGTTTGTCATCTTTAGCGATATTAAGCAAGTGAAAAACAAAAAGTGTGATTTTGATTCCTTAATAAAGAAATGGATCCGGAATAAAGTATAAAGAGTACTGATGTGAATTTACCGAAGAAAAATTCATTTCAAAAATAAGTTCAAAAATCGATCGTGAGTTTATTTTCTTTGTCAATATATTTCTGCAACAATGACAGTTGTATTTATCTATTTATGTTTTTGAAGAAGTATCTGCTTCCTGATTTTTAGTGCAAACTATCACAATTTGCCTACTGTGAAGCTTCAATGAAAACGAAATGCTCATAATTCATAAATAAAGAACTGGCAAAATATTTTCTTTTGTTGTTTCTCTGTCATTTGAATGTCTTCAAAATTTTAATGTGATGACTCATGAGCAACCAACGGATACTTGGGTAAAGGAGTGTTGTATTAATTTTGGGCCCATGATAACAATAATGTAAGATACAGAACAAAACAAAAATTGCTCTTTCATAAAGTAATAGTTAAATGTATTGCTTAACCAATAAGCTGATAAGCAGAATAAATATACAACATACGATTGTAGGTATAAAGATTTTTTGCTATAAGAACCAACCATGTTTGAAAAATTCAATATATATATTTTTTCCTTCGGCGTGGGAAGCGGTCCGTTTATATAGTTTTGTACCAGGGCCACGATAAACCGCGCACAGCCCCTGGGACTATCTCATCCCTAACCTATCGCCAGGGCTATCGATATTGTTTCGTGATTTAAAGTTTGATTTGTTAAAAATTTATGCACATCTCTCGAATATTTTCTCGCTAACCTAATTTAAATGATTAACCATTGTATAATAACCAAACTCGGCGTTCTTCCTCTAGAGTAGGTGATGCAAGATTCCTTTAATGTTTAGGACTTTCCTAACAGCTCCGCGGAAACACGGATGCCCTTACCCAAGTAGCACACTACATTGGCCAACGGTTGGCCCAATGATATTTTTGCGTCGGCAGCGTTGGGCGAAGGTTGCGTTGTTTATCGAAGATTGGCCAACGGTTTTTCCAATCACACATGACCAACCATTTATCAACAAATGACCACTTAACGGTTGTCCGATGGTTGTCCAACAACACATGATCACATTGGAAAACTGTTTGCAACAGTTTTCCAATGTGGGTCCAACCGTTGAACCAACACATATCCAATTGTTGGCCGCCGAGTCGCTGGGCCGACCGTTGAAATCCCACGGTTGGTCCAACATAATATTGCTACCTGGGTGGTTGCCCTTTGACCTACGGCAGCTCGTGTGGCGCATGTGACTCTTACACTGCCTATCTTTTCACACAACGTTAGGAAATCATTCTACCAGGCTTGTGGCTTCTTGCCTTGTGTTCCTTGTTAAGCGCACCCATTACGGATGTTTTGACTCATGGCATTCGCTGCCCATTTGTTTCGCGGAGAAACCGGTTTGTCATGCTGGCGCACAATCACGCATCACTTCTGTGAATTAAAATAAGCTTTATTAAGAAACTAATAGTTTTACGTATCCAGCAATAGGCATAATAATATATAAATAATTGCCGATTGAATTTAAAATGCTCTACTGAATTTTTTACTCGTCAACTAAAACTTTTCACTCATCACGGGCGAGCTGCATTTTTCAAGCTCTGCCTATAGCCCTTTTCCTACCCAGCTGAACCTTTGAACTCTCAAATTATTGAATCGAAATTTCCATTTTCATTCTGTGATTTTCTTTTCTGATGGTTTTTTGTCCCTTAAGGTGGTGTGGAGATTGACAAAGATCACAGACTGAAACGGATGTTATTGGGTAGCAACATGAACTAGGGGCGTTCAGTAATTGTAGCTGAAATCAACAGGTCGTGATTTAAGTTAGAATCCAGAAACAGTTCTGGAATGTACCAAACATTGAACATTTTTGCTTTCAACGGGTGAGATACTAAGTTGGCTCTTCCAAAACGAGTTTAAAATGGGCCGGACTTTCCAAATTAGGACTTCACCTTAGCATTTAAACATAACTTTATCTTATTTTATTCTTCCTGGCTTACATGTACTGATTACACACTGAATTACGACCAACCCTATGCAAAATGAGAGAAACCAGATACTGTCGTAACGAGCAAGAGGCCGTGACCTGTATTCTAAAGGCGTATACATTAGAGCTTGGTGATTTAGTTCAGAGCGAAGTTTTGGACGAGCTGAGTAAAACCAAAGATTTATAAAAGTTTATGGAATGTCAATTCGCGGGAGCACAAAGGATTGTTACTTCCATTATGTAAACGGCGATACTAATGAGTTGCACGAAGGCCTCCGTGGTTAATGTGTACCAGGTGTGGTGCCAAAGTCGTTCAACAACCAACTGGCGACACAACTGTAATGGTCGGAGAAAGGTGGATTCCAGAGGGGAACAACGGGTTGGCCACTGTGTACTGGACAATCGGTGCTGTACAGTTTCGCTATTGATGGCCCAATACAATATGAGTCAACCAGGATCAATATCCCGCGTAAGTATGTATTGCAGGTTGGCACGAATGGACAACAGGTGCAGACGCTCGATACACCACCCAGTCCTGACAATAGTTTATGGGCGTAAACGACTCTCCTGGTGCCAACAGCATGCGGATTGGACCATAGAATATTGAAAACAGGTGTGCTGGTCTGATGAATCACGATATGTACTCCATTCTGTCGATAGTCGAGTGCGTATGTGGGATCAGCATCATCAGGATACGGATCTCTCATGCATGGGATAGATTATCCAGGTCTGTGGGGACAGTTGTAAGGCGTGGAGCATGTTTAGCTGGCATGAACTAGAACCCCTGTTGATTAGGACAAATGTATGAGCGTCGGCTACTACCAGGGACTGCTTTCGGAACATATACACCCAACAACGTGGCACTTCCACTCAGAGATTGATTCTTCCAGGACGATAATACCCCATATCATCAGTCCCGCCACGTGCAGGGTTCATTCGACAAACATACTGCTGCTATGAGACATCTCGAATGGCCTCCAAACTCGCCTGATCTCAACCCAATTGAACATCTGTGCGATGTTGTGAAAGTTGTGAACGCCAGGTAAGGAAGTTGGACACACCACGCCGCTGCATAGTGGAACTGTTGAGCGCAATACAAACGAGCTTTGTTGCATATCCCCACACAAGTGTACAGACACCTCGTGGAGTCGATGCTGAGCCGAGTCGTTGTCGTTTCCCGGGGAAAGGAGAGGGCCGACAACATATTTGGTAGGTGGTCGTAATTGAGTAAGCACTCAATGTATATATGTATGATAAAAGATGTGCCAAAACCTTAAACGTGGAATTTTTATTTTGTCATTTTTGTGAAGTATGTTTACACAGAAATTAGGAATCATAAATTTTTGCAGGTCTAAATATCAAAACATACGATAAACATAACGTAAAGCATTTTTGAAGATGGTAATCCGTTTTTTGGTGTAAATATGACAACGATGGTAAGTCAGATAATATCCGAAAACTTGAAAATTTCGTCGTCCTGGAGCGGAAATCGAATCCGCGTCTCCCAGATTGCGCCCGGGTGCTATCTGGTAGACGCGGATTCGATTTCCGCTCCAGGACGACGAAATTTTCAAGTTTTCGGATATTATCTGACTTACCATCGTTGTCATATTTACACCAAAAAACGGATTGTCATCTTCAAAACTCGTATTGTATGGTGTAATGTCGTATTCCATTCATGGTAACGTAAAGCATTCAGTTTGGGCAGCATTTTTAGATCCCAGCCCTCTGGTGTTTTATTTCCTGCGGGTATCGGTTGAAATGCTGATATTGTATAGGTAAATTTGCATTGGAGACCATGTGAAGGAATTATCGAAACGTATCTTTCCCATTTTAATAGAAGAAATGTTCAGGTCCTTTTTGACTGAGTTTGAGGTTTTGTGGATAATGAAATAAAAATAACCGCAGAAAGGGCATCGGAATGCAAACAACTCAAGGAGAACAATTTTAACTCAACCTATGCTGCTAATAATTTTTCTCAAAGCTACCGCTTCGCAAAACCTGCAGATGTTTTGTGAATTTCACTTTGTCAGAAAGACTTAAACAACTTTGAGGTAACGAAATGTATTTTTGTTCTACTTATTAATTTTTGTCCGAGTACAAATTCTTAGACAGAGAAAGGTCTTAAGTAATAAACTTTGTGGTTAGCCTGTTAAAAATACTGCCTCAGTGTTTGTTTTGTTTGCCACGGTGTTCGAGACAGGGGAAATATGCTGTGACTAATAGAAACACCAACGCTTGCGAGTGGCTTTTCTAGTGTCTTGGTAATGAATTACTCTCTGTGGACTGACTCTGGTTTATGCCATTCTGCTCAAGTCCACGTCTTTTATCTTTTGTGAACATTGTACGATGAATGCTTCCTGTTTTTTTATTCTGCATCTCTAGAGGCAGGGAACCTTTTTATTTCGTGTTCCCTTTCACTTTTCTGTTTATTATTGCTATTCTTTTTCGTGTCTTTTTCTTTGGGATCTGAGGAAGGAAGGAAGTTTTCTGACGCCCGCTTCTTTTTCGCCTTCTTTTTTTAATCGTGTGGCAGAGATTCATTTGGTCCACTTGAAGTAATTGCCCGTGACCAATTGCGTTCTGGAGATGGCGTTGATTTATTTTTGATCTCCTCTTTTCACCAGAGATGAAGACATTCTGCCTCGAAGCATGTGCAAGACTTTACTCTTAGGAATTCCCGGATCTCTGACTTCATGGTGCATTTTCTACTCAAATCACTTCCCTTAAGTACATGTTTTCCTCATTTTCATGCGAAGCAGTCGTGTTTTTAAATTTTATTCTCGACGAATAGTTTCAAACTCCCTTTGAAAAGGAAGTGTAAAGTAAATTGTAAAGGATCAGAAGCAGAATTAACGTAATAAAAAGTAAATAAGAACATTGATAACCTCTTAACTGCAAAGATACACAGCGCACAACTTCTTTTGATTGCCAGAACACACTTTCGTTGAAGGGCAAATGCTGATTTTTCTTTTCGTATTTTCACTTTCCATTATTAATGTTTCATCTCAAACCACACAGCGTGGAACAAGCAACGATGTTCCGGTTTATCTTGGTTCTTATGAAACGAAAATGATGCTAATTTTCAACAACAACATTTTATTCTTCATAACCAGATGTTTTCGCATTAACACGGAAAACAGGTTTAATGTAAATACATTATGTTTTGTATTTGGGCAGATGGCACGGCCATTAAAAAGGAAAAAAACCTAGTGAAGAAGATTTCAACTAATTCATTCAAATATAAGTTTGCAGATTTTTATCAAATTTTATGTATCGTCAGATTTAAAGATATGCCATGATTTCTCCCGTACAGCTGGTATTTTTTTTAAAGTAGTTATCATTAGAAAGAAGAAGCCAGGAATAATTTCGCGGATCAGTTTATCTGGTATCAAATATGGAAACACAACTATTCACTTCTGTTTTTCATTTTTCTTGTTTTGAAAACAGTTTTCGACTGCAAAAGTCCTTTCAGAAATCACAGCGGAATATATGCCGTTGCTTATGCACAACGTATGTAATGAGATGTTCCTCCGCTTAATTCACGTTAATGTAATGAATGTGTTCATGTCAATGTAATGAATTTGATGTCTCTGATCCACGTCAACTGTGTATTTATCATTCATTCGCCTTCTAGTTATTTGTTCATTTGCTGCTGTTCATCTTTGGTGAATCCCCTGCACTCTGCGGGGCTCCAAAGAAGCAACCCTGCCATGTGGTTTGGTAGTTTGTCGTCAGTGAATCTAGAGAATTTCGAGACCGCTGTGGTGCAGTGGAAGCATATCCAAAACGTAACTGGACGACCCTGGGTTCGGTTCCCGATGGTGGCCGATGAGAATTTTTCCGTGATTCACTTATAAACGTGGAAAGAGCGATGACTTCATTTTGATGTTCCTGGCCAACGTCAACTGTGTATTTATCATGTAATGAATGTGTTGAGTTATCTAATTCAGTGGTAACCAGCCAATTTACATAAATGCCTAGAAAACGTGCAGACCACAATTATGGCAGGCGTTTCTTAGTTGTTTTTTTTTTTTTTTTTGATTGGAGGTTTAACGACCACCGTGAGCAACTCAATGGGCTATAAGCAGTCGCCCGTCCCTAATTTAGGGTCACTGGCTCCAGGGAAGGGAGAGAGCCAGTGCCGTAAGACAAACACAACATCCATGCCTGACCGGGATTCGAACCCGGACCCCTTACGGACGAATGATCAGAGGCCAGCGCCTTAGACCACTGCGCCACCGGGGGCGGCCGTTTCTTAGTTAAGACAATAGTTCATACACAAAACAGTACATGATCAAGTTCAAGTTGCCTTGATCATGCACTGCTTACTGTATGATCTGCTTGATCACAGATGAGTGCTCTGGCTGCTACTAAAGCATTCCTTTTATCAAAATAAATAGTTTTTCTTTTGTGAATGGTGTAAAATATTTCAAATATTTTTAGAAAAATTACTTTCAACCCGTATAAAGTTTTTTCGGAACCAGAAGAGAGTTGACTCTCAAAATATATAGTTCTTTGACCTGAAGATATATTCACATATTTCATTTTAAATTTTACAGCAATAAAGCAGTTTGGTCCTGAATCATCGATTTCCTCTGAATTTTAAGCAGTGTGTAATAGTATTAGTTAAGGAAAGAAACGTCATTTGCACGCATGCTTGTTCTATATTTTGAGATTTAGACCACCGTGAGGATTTAGTTCTGTCGTCCTTAATTCAGGTTACTGGTTCCATGGAGGGTGAGAGCCAGCGCCTAGGCCATGGCTCATAATGCATGGCATCTGTTCACTCGGCCATAGGGAGTTCTCATATAGACATATTGACTTATGATCATATTTATCGCCATCGATTTTAACTGCTTGTTTGAACTTGTGGAAAATGTACTGATTAAATTTATACTTGGCACAGGCGGGGGCTGATTATCTCATTTTCTTTGAAACACACACACGCACACGCACACACACACAAACCTTTTTTAAAAGTATTGACCCTAAATTTGGGAGGGTATATTAACTTATGCTAGGTCCTGGGGATGATAGATCGACTGATTCAATGCTCCTATGAGTTGTGGCAGTAGGTTTTTTTTCAACATGCGTTTTTTTTTAAATCTTTTAGTCATAATAGTTTTAATTTTATTCTATAATGTGAGTAATTTTTATATTCTGCAAAAGCTGCTCATTCGATTTCCGCTTATTGGAATTACGTTTTACAGAAACAAATTATTTCCTATCGCGATCACAACACCTTCCCCTCCCTTTCTGTATATTAAAATATTAAATACCGATTTAATTGATTTGGGTTTATGTATTGGATAAGCTATTTTGAAAAGAAATTGTTATCGTTTCACAAATAGTGGTCTGCGAAAAACAAATATATGTGTGTAAGGCCATATGAATCATTGAACTTTCGCCCAGCTGAGTCTTTTAATCTGGGACAACTTTACATCTTCTTTGTTCACCATGAAGTAAAATGATAAAACCTGTAACAATAAACTGTACTTTTAAGTCAAACATACGAAACAATAATTTCCTTTCTGAAGAGCATGAGACTTCGCTGAGGGAAGTTTTAGTGGCCTATGAAATAAAGGTATTGTGATCATAACATTTATTTCTTTTTAATCTGTAGACTCGGAGGCGTTAAAGTTCTTGAGATTTTAATGCGCTTCGCATGAGGAATATTTCTCCCTGTTTTTGAATCAAGTTGTTACGAGCAAATGTCCATTCACACATCTTTGAAATAAAACTGCCTAATGCTATTGTAATAACGTTTTTTAAGTCCTGAAGCACGACTATGTTTGATCCAGAAATTTCACTTGCCCCTTCTGGTTTGCAAAACATTTTTTTGTCATCATCTGCTTCGCGAATGATGGTAACTTTCATAGTACCATTAGCTGATGCGGCGTATGATGAAGTTAAACACGCTAATTTAAATGCAGGATATAAATATGATAGGGAAAGAAAACGGCGTTTCCTGCTTTTATCCCCAAAGAACACGCACAGAGCTTCAGAACATGCGAGCAACAATACCGTGACCAAACGACACATATCACCCGTCCATCTCCCGACGCAGCTGTTACGAGTTTCTTGGAAACGGAGCAATTCAGGTATCTTTGAAACTGCCATAAACACCCTTCCTACAAAGACATTTCTCACCTGGGTACACAACAGCCACAATAATAAAAGTTGAAAGGTCCAATAAAGTTATCTCCGGGTAGCAACAGGAAAGATAAGAGGATCCACGTATATTTGCTGGTCTCAAGGTTAAGTTGCTTTACCATATATAACGACAGAAGCATTTGGCAATCGCAAATACCTTATATGCAGTGGCTGATTCATAATTCCCCTTAAAGGGGAGGAGTTTAGTTGCGTTGGGCGACTTAATGGCGGATGTAAATGTCCAAGTATTAATTTAATTTGGCACCCTGCTTATTTATTTGAAAAATTCACTGAAACTTGAAAAATACCATGGGGTATTGAAAAAAGGCTTTAGTCTTTGAAGCATATGGGTGAAAAAGTTTCTTTCAATCATCAGTACTAGTGCCAGTCATTACTGATATTACGGCCTTGGTGTAGGAATATCTGTGGTGATATATAGAGTGGGAGAAAGCTAGTCCAAATCACATCGTTAGTTTTTATTTTTTGCTTTCATTAAAGAGAAAAAGTTTTGCCTCCGCAACTTTGAGTTTTGAAAAAGATGGAGTTAAGCACAACAGACCATGGACGGAGACTACTACCTATGTTACAGCTTGATCTGGAACCTATGCTGCAGCCATCTGCTGGGCGCAGCAAGTTAACCGCCTGAGCATATCTTTTTTATTAATAAATATTTTAGTAGGACGACAATAATATAAACGTTTGTAGATGGTTTTAAAACGTAACGAAACATGATTGGAATTCACTTGTTTAACTGTGGGTTCAAAACCAAATTTCTACACACGTTGTCCGTGTGTGTGTGCAGCATTTGTTCTGTGAGACACAATGATACAGCATGTTATATATATACTAATGGTCATGGATTCGAGTTCTGAATATGCCAAGAATGCTCTGTTAATCCTTAAGCCGTTAGCTGTCTTATTTTCCTTTTACTAGCAGTTCCATACCAAGAACAAGCTAATTCTACCCTGGAATGCGTATGGAAGTCGCTAAACCCTAGGGTATAAAAAGAACGACGACTTCCGTAGGCATGCGTCACCGTAAAATACATTATGGAAAATATAGAATCATGACACAACAAATGCGAATTCGTGTGGAACAATATGCGGTCGTGCAGGTTGCATGTCGACCGTAATGCCATCTTTTTAGTTCTGCTCTTTGCTAGGTGTCATGATATTACTGACTCTTGTTCACCCTGAACAAGATTTAAATAGGATACAGTAATGCTGTGCTCAAGAGAGGAAAGAATATCTATTATATCATCAGGTTGTGGATGCCATTAAGTAACTGCAAAAACCATTCAGATACAAAATTCGAAGCAGTATCTGAAGTTGCTTTAACTGAACTATATCGGACGGAACTCGACGGGGATCAGCTGAAACAAGAGTTTGTATCATGCATACAAGGCATTCTTGACAGTGCAGCTGCTTCTGTGCACGGCATTATACAATCTTAATTTTATACGCAAATAGTTTCAATCTGTAGAAGGATTACAGTTTTTTTCCAGTAACAATTTTAACAGCTCTAATCGGACGATTTCGCTGCTCCAAGTACAGACGCATATTTATAACGAAGTCTGTAGGGCCTGTTAGAAACTTCGAAAACCATTGATTAAATGTAATAGTACTACTAGTTTGTACACGTATACAACAAGAGTACAGACGTATGTACTTAGTTCCTATGGATAAGAAAACTCACTTTAGACTCTAATTTTTTTAATGTCCACTAATCGAAAGCACTTCGCTTCTTCTTAACAAAACAAAACATTATTTAATTTTTATGGAATCATCTTTATGATTATACATGTTGTGTGAGATTAAAAATCTTGCTACGGTGTTCAATGAAGATATTGCAGATGCAACCGGTAATGTCGGTCCTGCAGTTTCATCTTCTTTCTCAGTGTCAGAGCTAGTGTTGCAGTCCTGAAAGAAGTGGCCTGGCCAAGACCAGCCCGGGCGTTACCAACTCCAGCAGACATGCGGGAGCGGGGGGGGGGGGGCTTTTATCGAAGATGTGTATATATATACACTAAAGAGCAATTGAATTAGAGATACCTGTCTAGTAACGTGTAGCACCACCTTTCGCCCTGATCACGGCGGCGATTCGTCTCGGCATGGACTCGACGAGACACCGGAAGCGTTGGGAAGCCATACGGATTCACTACCCCTGAACAAGCTCCCACAGTTCACGAAGATTTGATGGAGGGGGTCAGAGCCTCGAACATCTTTCTCGATGGGATTGAGGTCAGATGACCTAGCTGGGCCAAGGAAGCGAGGTCACGTCAGTGGAGTGTTCATCCAACCATTCGGATACAATTCGGGAGCGATGGCACGGTGCATTGTCTTGTTGCAGGATGAGGTCCCCAGTGGGATGTTGAAGACTCATAAACGGGAGCAAATTGTCGTCCAGGATATCCCGGTAACGTTGACTTGTGAGGGACGATGTCACACGTACCAGGGATCCCATTTCAGTCCACGTAAACAGTCCCCAGACGAGAATGTCACCACCACCAGCTTGAAGAGTACCCTGCTGGCAAGAAGGGTCCATCGCTTCATGTGGTTTGCGCCGTACTGGTATCCTGCCATCCGCATGTACCAACGTGAATCTGGACTCATCAATCCAGGCAACATTTTTCCAGATGTCTAGGGTCCAGTGGCGATGTTCCCGCACCCATGCTAATCTTTGCACCCTGTGATGTGTGGTCAGCAGCGGTACCCTCATGCGACTATGGCTTCTGTACCCCATAGCGAGTAGATAGTTCTGGATGGTGTGGCTGCTTACACATTTTTGTGCACCAGCGTTAAATTGCCGAGTGATTTTTTGCACTGTGGCCCGTCTATCCGCTGTTACAATGCGAGCTAGCCGACGATGACCCCGCTCATCCACACGCTGTTGTCCACGGCAGTTGGCCCTTGCAGGGATGGTTCTGTCGGATTCGATGTACTCACGGTGCACCCGTGACACAGTGGCTCGTGAAAATCCCAGTGCCTGCACAACTTCCGAGATGGAGTGACCCATTTGTCGGGCCCCGACAATTTTCCCACGATCAAATGCGCTTAGATCCTTCGTCTTACCCATACTGCGTCCGACTTTTACTGATTCCCGTCGCATCACTCCTTATATTGTCGGATTGCTGCATACGTCATGTCGTTTCCGTTTACAGGGCCGCCCACAGCGCCACGTTTGGATAACGCCAGCTGTCTCTAATTCAATTGCTCTTCAGTGTAGTTGCACATACACCGTCTAGTACCCATTTCATTGGCTATTTGTGAGGTGATTTCGATAAATAAAAAGTCTACGGATTTGTGTATTCCCACCCACCATAAAAAAAATAATAATAAATAGGGAGAGAGAGAGAGAGAGAGAGAGAGAGAGAGAGAGAGAGAGAGACCGAAGAAAAAGAAAAGGGGAAAAAACGTGTTTAAAATTATTTATGTTGTTAAAATGTCGATTTTTTCGATGGGCGACGATGGATTAAAAAATCTGATTCAGTTAGGTAGAAAGTAGCCTGACGCCTCCAGGCCCTTGGAAATAGTAGGCCTTGTCTGCACCCTGGTCAGAGCTCCAAATGTCAGCCCTCTTCCGCTGGATTTGATACACGATCTTAGAAACTTCGACAAGTGGAAGTACAGTAACGTTATCGTGGGCAGTGCAAAAGTCTTGGAATGTTGTCCCGTGGTTTAATTCGTTCCGCACAATTTTGTTCCACACTTGAATGAGTTCAGGATACTTATTCAGCACCATCTCTTTACGTTCAGTATTATGTGTTTCTTTGTCTGTCCCGGCCATCCCTTAACTGCAGCACATTCCCACCATAACCCAATAATAACCCCTTCTGTGGAATGTAATTACAGATGTTAGAAGTCTGCTTTTCCTTGTTTTTTTAATTTTTCAGACATTCCTCAGTTCCTTTTCCCCTTCTTTGCTGTTTCTTTGTAATTTTCTTACCTGGGAATTTCGAAATCTTTATAAAAAAATAGCCTATCCAAAAGTGTTCTACCTAAATCAAGAAGAATGGAAGTTCGTTTGCTATAGCCGTAAATTCGCTATGGCCGACTTCGTTACAAACGTGCGTGACTGTAATATTATCACTAGTAATTCTAGATTACAAGATAACAGAAATACAGTGTCTGAGAATAAGGCAAGCTGGAGCTTCTTTCTTTTCACCTCTAAGAACACTTTTATAGAACTTGCATTAAAAATGTGCAACTGCAGTAAATTCAGTTCTATTAAAAGAACTGAAGAAAGTCTACCTTCTGTGTAAGGAAAGTTTCCTTCTGCTCAGCAGTAGTGTCGCATTGGAAAGAATATCTAACATGAAATCTTGAAGATAATTATTCTGCCCTTTACATAGAACGAATGATTAATTATTTAATGCCGTTTTCAGGACGAAGTGAAACTTTTGTATTCTGGTCGGTTTTAAGACGCTTTACAGTTAATATGGGAAAACACAAATTCGCCCGTGACGTCACGGTGATCGAAACCCCGCCCTCTCACTCCATAGAAAGTTGCTCTCCCAACTAAGCTGGACGGACGGAATGTATCGCTGCAGATTTGTTGTCTTGATACGTGCTTTGACCTCTGTAGCACGTCACAGTGCACTACCTTATATGTGGTTAAATAATTTAAACTTAAGATGCATTTGCGATTTATACAGCCGACAGTTGTTCAGAGGAAGTGAATCGTTATCTTAAGTAATATTCACGTGGAAGAATGTTTTCGTGGATTTGTGCTGAATTTGGCGTGAAATAAATGAATATCGTGGTTCTACAACTCTGGATTTTAGTGGGATTATATCAGAAAATAAGGTTTAGAAATGCTGTATATGTATGTTTTTGAATTTGAGAAAGTGGGCTTTTCTCCTTTCTGCTGGTGAAATATTAAAATATCCGTTAGTATGAATACATACTCAAGATCTAGTAATTTTCAAAACATCATTAACTTAAAAAGAAGTGTGCCGAACAAAAGTTTTAGAATATTATGAAAAACTATAGAAAACACTCAGATCTCTAAAACAAAAACGTATATATTTTCCAGATTATTTTCCATTGAGATTGAGTTTCTCCTATCTGAATTTTTTTATCAGGGTTTTTAGGTATGCAGACTGTTTCTTTCGTCGCACTGATGAAGATAGTTTTTAGCTTGTCTATGTTCTTTTTTTTTTTTTTTTTTTTTTTTTGGGACCCCAAAAAGACCAAATGCTATGAGAAATTGTCTATCCCAAATTTAGGAAATCTAACCGATGAAAAAAGAAAGCACAATCAGGGCAGGAGAAAAAACACACTATCCAAGCTAATTATATCTCGTGTGAAAATGTTATTAAATATTCTTTATGTGGTCAGGTATTCAGAAAGCTTAAAATTGTATCATTCTGATGAGGAAGTCGGAGCTGCATTTTTCGATTTACGTCCGCTTTATTTTCCGTAAGAGATCACAGAATATTTCCGTTAGATTTTAGTTCGATTTACACTTTCAAGTTTTCTGAGGAGTCAGGTACTTGGAGTTAATCGCGATATTTCTACGCAATAATAACAATAATAATTATGATGATGATGAGCTTGTGTGCTGGCGATGTATTTGTAATGATTAATTCTTTATTAATTTTTATGATGCAACATCTTGATCTCAAAGACTCGAGTGCAATAATCTGACTCGGCAATCTAACTTCGTTAAGACTGTCACGGCGCGATATTTTGTCATATATTTGCCAACATGTTTCGCAAAGCACACAAAGTAATCGATATTTTCAAGTTTCATATAATATTTGTACATTTCTAAACCTTTATCGTGTTTATTTTAGTTCTACGGATTTCGTTTTGTATCGTACTTTCGATTAATTTATTTTCATCCATAAAGTCGTTGCACGATGGGTATAGCCTTCCTACATGCAAGAACAAACGAAATGAGAAAACCGTTATGGTACCGTTATGGTTTTCGAATTATGAGCTCAAACAAAAAGAAAAAAAGAGGAGGAAGATGCAATTTCAGAAAGTTGAACACAAATTGATAATTGCTCCTTGTAGGTTAATATAGTCAAAACATAATCTTTATGAGTGTCTCGAATTCCATAGCTATATTCTTCTCCTACAAAAAATTGGTAATTTTGGAAACAGAACGGAATTGCTGCGCAGTAAAGTGCCACAGGTTCAAAAATACGATTAGCATTTTCTCTCCCTCTTTTTTTTTAGGGTTGTCGCAGATTCATCCATAGCAGTTCCGCGTACATTCTTCTTCGTGGCCATTGAGGAAAATCTAGACGGATATCCTTGGCTGGACCTGGTGACATGAAGTCATAAGAACAACGCGCTATCGATATAAAATGCAAATGGATATAAATGATGCTCCTTAAGTTCTTTCACTCTCCTCTACTCCTCTAACTCGGAGCGTTTCTAAGCAACGAAGATCCAGCCGCAGCGCTGAAGAGACAGAGAGTTATAGGTGGAGGGTCTTGGGTGTCTCTAGAGGGTCGTATACCTCCATAGTTCACCACTACGATCATATATCTCTTTCTTTCCTCTTCTTCCACTTGGAATATACTTCGGACACTACTGAATTGAAATGGTTTCATTTTTTTTGCTCCGGTGCTAGAATGATTGAACGCTTTGTATAAAGAGAATGTATATACATTCCGCTCGCAAAGTTGGTGGACATGGAAAAATATCAGAGTTATTTTGAGAACAAAAAAGAACTTAAAGTAGATAAGGGAACAGTTTTCTTTAGTCTGATCTTGTTGATTTATATTTCTTAACATGATTAATAGACTTGCCATCTATTGTTCGCTAGTTTCTGCTCTTTCATCATGTAATCTGCTCTTCGGAAAGGACGCCGCGCCGTTCGTCTGGGAAAACGCATGTTCGTCCGTTATCCAAACTGCTCAGTGATACGTAATTTTTTTTAGCAGTTGAACGGTGTCTATAGCATCGTAAAGGAAATTTCTAAAGCCCAAATCAATGCCCCTTTGATTCACAATTTTTACGTTTACTGCAGATTGCGGTATCGTTTCCGTGTAACTAGGTTTGTGCAACTATATTTAAACAGAGAACGCGTATAATTGTTTGAAACAAAGAATTTGCAAGGCTGTCATTTTAAAAAGAAAATCAGCAATGCAGAAATCGTTGTGTCATATAGCCCATCTGAGTCTTGATTCACACGACTATTTTAATAAAAATATTTTGTCTCTTATAAATTCATACCGCATTTAATTCATAATTGCTAGAACGGCTTTAATCTTCAGAACAGGGGCAATATTGCATAAGTACATTTCCGTCGTACTTCGTACTGGAGAACGATTAACGTTTAAATCCATCTTGAAAAAAATCTAACGAAACCAAAAGTCTGGAGTCGACACCTTGCTCACAAAAAATAAACTACAGTATTGTTAAAATAAAAAGATACTGAATCGCATCCTAAACTTTTAGGTTCGTATGAGTACTTCTGTTAATGCATATTTTTTTTTCGTTCGAGATGTCGAAATTTGTTTTTAATGAATTAAAATAGAACCGGCATAATTCTTAGATTAAAAAAATTATGGGTTAAAATTTCATCATTCAACATTTTATGAAAAATTTCTCACAATAAATCGTATTTATTTTTACTGTCCCATCAAAAGCAATGAATAGTTATTTCCAATATATATTTATTCGCGCAGCAAAAATATTTCTTAGTAAGCACGTTTACGCAGGTTAGATAAAAAAGCCTGCTTATTCGATATATTATTGCATACTTTTCTCGTCACAGAACATATACATTTATTATCAGCTTTAAAAAACTAAATATTCTTCCCCGTTGCCGAATGGTACGAGCTTCTGGATTCCAATTATTCGTCCAAAATGGATCCTGCTTCGAATCCCGGGTACGGTTGTATCACGGCACCGGTTCCTTCTTCTGATTCCAATTATTCGTCAAAATGGGTCCTGCTTCGAATCCCGGGTATGCTTTTATCACGGCACCGGTTCCTTCTTCTTGAGCTGGAACCATCGGCCCTAAGTTAGGGACGGGTCATTGCATATAGCCTATTTTGGTGCTTGTAATGGTCGTTTAACTTCCGAACAAAAATAAATAAATATTTTTATTTTTACAAAGCCACAGTAATGCAAATAAACACATCTTCTTTGTTTGCAGGCTGGCCACATTTTACACACAAACACGTCCATTTTTGTTGTTGGACTTTAAAAAAACAATGATTAGTTTCATAGCTTTTTTTTTTTTTTTTTTTTTTGTGAAAATGTCATGCGATCTATCGTGATTAATTGGCTATGTTAGAATATTCATTTTAAGTTTTTCTTTGATCTTCCTTTTTAAAGTAAAAGTGACTTCATGTTCCGTTCGTTCAAGACAGTGTTCTGTTGGCAATTTTTGTTCACGGTATTTGTTTTTTCTCGGAAAACAAACGCATTTGTTCTCTTACACCGTTTATATTACAGTTTTTAAGTCATTGTCATGAACCATTATCAATCAACTGCTGTACGAAGGTCTTCCGCAACTATCTAAATATTCTTCCCCGTTGCCGAATGGTACGAGAATCGATGTCACTTCGGCGTACTTCCGAATTTTATCCATGCATCTACGTCGTGGTCTTCTTCTGCACCAATGTCAATTCTTAGTTTTCATGCATAACTGACCGTTTTTCTTTTCTCCTTCCTCTGTATTTTCATGTCGGTGTTGTTTTTTATCGTGTTTTTTGACGATCATATCTCATTATGCACGCTTTTGTTCTACTATGGGCTTTGAAATACTTCAGCACAACGTGCTCAAGAAAGTAACACGATAATTTTGCATAAATAGCAATTGGCATGCTTTTCTTGAATTCGTTACATAGGTAATATGCCCACATTAAGTAAATTAGTTGTGACATTACTGTTACTGTCTTCTTTTTCAGTAACAGCAATATTTGTAATGGCTTGAGAATACAAGTATATAATTGGTAATGAGACTAAGGAAAGGCCCGAAGTTATAAAAATATTCTTGGTAAAAATTGTTCATGCAATATTCTTTAAAACAAAGGGAGATAAAGATCGAAATGTAGACGGATTTGAATATAAACATATTTGCTTTCAAACACAGTTACAAGGATATTTATTTTTGATAAAATTTCGCTCAAAGTAAGCGTCAAACACAGGTAGTAATACTACTAATTATATAAAACAAAGACTATTAATTTATAAAAAGGAAGACTACTAATTTATAAAAAGACTACTAATTTATAGGAAGACTACTAATTATGTCAATACTACTAATTTATAAAACAAAGAGAGAGACAAATCGAAAATGTAGACTGATTTGAATATAAAGACATTTGCTTCTAAACAGTTATAATCATTTTTATTATTGTTAAGATTTTATTCAAAGTAAAGCTTCAAACTCAATTAGTATGTAATAGTATGGGGTATAGCAGAAAATGTTCAATCATAAAATATCAGTGATTCTTCCTCTTCTCAGGGTATTATTTATGAAAGTATAACTTTATATCATAAAGTGCAGCAACGAGAACTCCATTTATTTATAACGTCTAATTTCCAATATATCATTCTTGGAAATGTGCCGCATAAACGAGACGCCATTTGCAAAGTGATTTTGATTATATTTTCTTAAGAATTCCGGTACAGCAGTTGAGGTGTGCCTGAGAACTGGGCATGAGATGGTTGGTTGGTTGGTTGTTTGATTTTTATGGCGCAAGGGCCATGATTGGCCAAAGAGCGCCAGAGACAAGACAGACAAGCAAACAGTATTAAAAACGTGGTAAAAAGCTTAAAATCTGACTGATCATGTAAAACTGAAAAATGTGAACGATGGAAGGGCTAAAAAGATAATGAAACAAACAGCATTAAAAACATGATACAATGATTAAAATCTAGCTGATTCAGTAAAACTGAGAAATGAGGATGATGATAAGGCTAAAATCTAGATACGTTTAAAATAGTCAATTTGTTTAAAAAATGAAAAAACAGCAACAGTATTGCAGTGGTCATTGAGGAGCCGCTGCAGTGTAGCGGCGTCCTCGGAAAACAAATGAGAATGAAAGAAATGAAAACGTACATCACGAAAACGAACACAGGTACACAGAAGATGAGTGACGGTGAGTCGGCAATGAGATGACTGGAAACGTGTAGTACTTTGTAAGAAATCTCATATTGCACTCCGTCCTGCATCCGGCAGAGTAAATGTTTGGAGAACGCAAAAAGAAGACTGCATACTTGTTCCAGCAGTCGAATCTGTGGAGGAAGGATCAATACTTGCTCGGAAAGCTCAATGCCGTTTCAATCCTTAGGTTCCATCGCCACAATGCATAGGAACATTACCGTAAGTGAGAACGTGAACATTTTAGGTGACCAGCTGCATTCTGCGACCGTTGCCACTTTTCAGGATGGTAATGATCCTGTATGCATACCCAGCTATATGATAGTTGAAGGACATGAAGATCAGGTCTATTTATAGTTGAAGGACATGAAGATCAGGTCATGCACCCCGTATGGAATGCTGGGTCACCGAATTTAAACATCATTGAGCCATTGTGGCCAGTTCTTGAAAATAACGCTGGGAGTACATTACTTTTATTTACCTTACTCGACGAACTTGAAGCTTTTCCTACTTGGCCAGTGATTTAACATGTCGCCTGTTACTAGTCAAGAGTTTCTTGCTTCAGTCGCACACAAACGTTAAGAAGTGTTACGAGTAAATTGCAGTCATCGTGCCGATGCCCGAGTGGTCTGAGTAGCTGGGTTCTGATCATTCGTCCGACATGGACTCCTGCTCGAGTTCCGAATGAGGTATTGGTGGTGTGTCCGCCTGGTGACTCTGTACATTCCCTGTAGCCAGTGGTCCTAAATTAGGGGCTGAGGCGAGGGTTTTCAGGCCTAAGGGATGTCCATGAATGTCGTTAACTCCAGCAAAAAGAAATGTTAATCCAACACCTGTATTTGACAAATGTTTGTTGTTTTTGTCATTGTTGTATCATTATTATATTTATGCGTGTTTATGTGTACAGTAAGATAATTATATGAGAGGTAAAATAGAAAAGTTAAATAACGCACATCAGTGTGTGAAATTTGAAATTGCATCTGCCTGTTTGGATCAGATAAACGACATCAGGAAAGAAAATGAAAGACTCGGCGTTGTAAGTTTCCGTACAGTAATATAACACCACAAGAAATTCTACCGTTGTTATTAAAGATGGAGGTCATGCGTAATATCCGTTGGAGAAGAATATAACCGTGAAATTTGTCAGCGAACGTATCAAGAGCACGGAAATTTGGGGAGATAACTCCAGAGCAGTACGTGGATGAAGGTCTTTGAAAATCATTAACGTTTGAAAGCTGCCGAGCTTTCGAAGAGGAACAGTCGATGTATGATTCTATGTAGTTTGTCGCTGGTTGCCGACTTCTGGGCTGTGATCCATTAAATCCTTCAGAATAAACTGACGCGTGACGATTGAATATTAGGGAGTTACTGTGATGACTGCAAGAATACACGAGTTCATTCGAAGTGATGGCTTATTGGCTGGTGTAGTTTAATTCCTCAGTTTTCAGGATTGGTTGAAATCGCGCGCGAGAGAAACGAAACGATCGAAAAGGTGACGCAGGTCTTAGGTTTAAACGCAGTGTAGCACAAAAATAGGAGTGATTCGTTTTTTTCTTGGTAATTACGAAGTTCCATGTCCTACAATTTAAGAAAATTCTCAAAACTAAAGCTTTTATGTGCGATGTAATAGATTCAGTACTGAAATCTTTGCCAGAGTTGATATGTTCAGTTCTGTGGTGAAACAGCTATTCTAAAATCTAATTTGTACGTTGCTCCGCTTCATAGGCATGACTTTGAAATTATTTTTTCATGGGCGCCAAATCTTATTTACAACTATTTCCACAGTTTTGCTGAAGTTATTTTTCAGGATGATCTATTAAGTTGGTTAATTTATTTTGTCGCTACTGCAACACGGTATCATTTTGTACAGCTGTTCCTTCCCAATAGCGGATGATGTGACGTCTGTGCAAAGCCTTGCAACTCCCTCTCAGGACAATGCAAAGTTGTTCCCCGGTACAGGACTAATCGGTAGTTCACCCACCATGAATTTAAACAGATCAATTAATATGAAGTACTGTGGGGTATATATGTCTCTGCAGGGCATAACATTTTAAAAGCTCTGCTAACCGAAGCTATAGCATCTGACTGGATTCTCTTTTTGTTTCTTCGTTTTTTTTTGTTTTTTTTCTTCGGAGTTTAAAAAACTACCACCTGCGCAACTCCTGAGGCTATAAGAAGTCACCCGTACCTAATTTGGGATCATTCTTTCCAGGGAAGTAACAGACACAACGCCGTAAGAGAAGCGCCCCATCCGTGCCTAATCTGTGACTTGAACCTACGCCCCCGCTCAGACGACTTGCCGAAAACCTGCCCCTCTAATCAATCAGCCGCCCTAGTGGATCACTGATCAGAGGCGCAGAAAGCAGTACTGATGCTGGTGGAGGAAATGGAAGATGCAACAGCATTACGCGGCTTTTGCGGAAGCTTCGCGTCATTCCCATATTGAGGATAAGTGTCAATGCAAGTTAAGATACTTTTCCAGCTGCTACAAAATTATTTTCCCAGAGTCGCTGATGGAGGATTTACCTAAAATTCCGAAAAAGAGCGAAATCTGTGTGTAAATTTATTCAAACTCGAATGCGTTTTAAGCGATTGTCGGAACAATTTTCTTATCTCCATTGATGTTCTCCAGTTTAAAAAAAACATATCGGCAACTCCTAACAGATATCACGACTGCTGAATCTGGTGATCGAAAGCGCGACTGTTTCTTTCGGATTTGACACAAGATTGAAATTCATCAGCATTCTAAAGTGACCTCATTTGAATTATATCGCATTTAATGTGCCCCCCCCCCCTTTTTTTTTTTGAATAATCTGACACGAAACGAACTTGTGAAATTAGTCAACAATGTTTTACGCACTAATTCCGTCTTCAACTCTGTTGCCACGATGTAGGAGTGAGATTTGTTGGTAACCATGTAAATCGAGTTTACCTCATTTTGTCATATTTACTGCAAATGTGACGTTTGCCCATGGAATTTCGTACTGTAAATTGGTCCTACTTATACAGTGCTGTGTCCCTACTTGTATAAAACAGAAAGAAAGTCTGATGTACGGGGCAGCTCTTTTCTCGTGTTTATTTCTTCGGATTGCTTTCTTTCTATGCATTTTGATCCTATAAACATTAAGGTAAGCTGTGTAACAGTGGCAACTTTCATTTCTATTCCGAAAAATTTAATGAATACAGTGGTGTTTAGTAACCCATCAGATACATGTTATTACCAAAGTTGGGCAGAAATTTCTTTCAGAAACTGGAAACTCATCAGCATTGCGGAGAAATAGAAAAAGAAATGGAGCTCACGTGATGATTTTCCTTAAAGTGATTCCTGTATTACATAATGACACCGCGTTAGCATCCCTCTCTCCAGCATCATTTTCTCACGGAGGATCGGAAGCGGCGGAGAGAGACGCCTTAGATCAATCGCATTCATTAACGTCCCTATACTTGCCTTAATGGCGTTTTGAAATGTCCAAAAGTTTCGCCTCCTGCGATATACCCATATAATCATCTCCTCTTTTTATTGTTGGAAATACTATTCCTTTCAGATGGATTAATTCATAGAAAATGGCACTCTTTGGGGAGCAAATAAAAAAATCGAAGGAGAAAAGCAGAGATGTAGATGTGCGCGATAGAAATAAAAGAAACCCATAAGATGCAAATTATTCCTGAAAATGCATATGTTAGTGGGTGATATAAAATATTCGTCGCTAGCATTTCAGATGCAAATGGGAAACATCGGAATAGAATATAAAATACAAAATGAGTTTCGGTGAGTGTAATATGAGAACATTTCATCATTTTGAATTCGCGATGTAAAAAGGAATGATTTTCAGCTTCCGATGTTGTAGAATCGAAGTGATGTTCGTCAAACAAAATAAGTTGTAAAATACCAGAAGTGTCAAAACTTTCCTGAAAAGAAAGACAAAAATCCTGCTTTTCTGTGGTGAGTAGCTAATAAAAAAATGCATTTACGCATTTTTATCTGTTTATGCAATGAACACGTGTACAAAAATAGACTAATATTCTCAGAATCCCATGGCAGGTCTTGTGTTTTTCTGCGTGAAGACACACTCAAAACGCAATAACAAATGCGATGGTTACATTTTCGTGTAGAAAGCTGCTCCCTAAAACATATATAGTGAAACTCAGCAAATTGGTTTAAAAAAAACCCCAAAAAAAACGGGCATAGGTTTTAAAACTAAGGTGTTTTATAACACTTACAAGCACATAGAATTCGAACCGGTTTTTCTCATTAACTAATGGGCTCTAAGATACGTCGACGGCCTAATGCAAGCTGTAACATCCAATCTTTGTGAAAAATTGGTTCTAACGTGGTTAAAGGACAAGGTGAGCCCAGCTGAAGTGTCAGTGTTTTTTGCTGAGTGGAAGGTATGGCTCAGACACAAGACGCATCTTTAATCTGCATTCTAACCTAAGTCCAGGGGATCAAGGAATCAGAGGCCCACACGCTTAAGCATACGGCCGGGCGATTTGCTGTTTTGACTACTAAGTGATGATAACCCAAAATCTGTTCCTTTTTTTTTTTTTTTTTTTTTTGAAACAACGATCCTGTTACTACTGTAGTATGATGACCCGCAAGAACAGATAGATGTAATATATGAAAAATTATTGGATCCATATGGTTTCCCATATCATAACTGAAAAGCCACCATGTTTAACAATCGGCTATATGTGAATTCCTGGCTGGCAATCGCCACACCCAGGCACTGCCACTGTCTGAAAATTGTGCAAATCCGAACTCATCAGAGAATTTGACTGTCTGCCAAAATGCTACGGGTCTTTCAATCATGTCTGTCGCCCATGCCAATTTGCGACGAATATTAAAAATATTCGTCGCAGATTGACGAACATCAAAAGAGGTTTTTACGTCGAGCCGCTCTTCCATGATAGCTAAGTCGGTGAAGATACCGTTGAGCAGTTCTGGAACTCAGTTGGAGCTGTTCTGCAATCTCAGCGGCATTGCTACGAGGATTGGTTTCCACAGAACGCTTGAAAGCTCGAGGACACCTCCGTGATGGCCCAGGAGACCCTACGTGATGTTGATGCTTTCTTGAATTCTACTAGCACTCGATTAACTGTGGTAAGATGAATTTGCAAGTTTTCAGCCATCGTACGCTGACTGGCTCTATAATCCAATTGCCTCACGTTTCGTCCTCTCTGAGAGTCGCTTAGTTTTTTGGCTTCATTGGGTTGAGGTATGCTCGTTTGGTGTCACCTACTCACTGACCTTGTCCTGCAAAATATAATAAAGGGAATTCGAGCATGCAATGCAATATAGACCCCACTACATAGCAAGCATAACATTACGACAGGCGTCGATTTACTTATGTCACTTCTGTGTACTAAAATCACAAATAGTGCGTTCTAATATGCATAATTTTCTGTACTAATTTGGAAGTTAAACTCACTGAAAAAGGGGTACCATCCGATTAGCACGTTTCCCAATTGGCGGCGGTTCAATGTGTATCACTGTAGGAGAACATATTGGAGGTGTAAGTTTGTTTGTTATTCGAATGTATTACGAAAACATGCTCATCGTTTTAAACTTCAATTAATAATGGTATTTCTTTTTCATAAGAGCGAACTGTAGCGCATCACTATGAGTGCGTACTTCGTGGAGCGTGCGATTTCTATTTATTTCGTTCTACATTATTGTTGTTATGGAAAAGTTTTACAAAGTTATTGTACTTTAAGCATGCATCTCCGTACAGTAAAAAATGCTTTCTGCCCACTGCGAGCTCTACTATTTGGTAATTTTTAACCCCCAAGCTGATATTATTTCTGATACTTAATCCACTGCAATAAACTGATGAAAAAGTAATTTGAAACGCCGCGTTTGAAATGATTTTTGATCAGTTTATTGTGTCAGGACTGGAGAATTAATGATTATATTTAAAGCAATACAAATCTCTAATTCTAAAGTCGTGACACAAATCGGACTAGCCGTTCAAACATCTCAGGCGCCGCACAGGGACTATCATGTTTAGATTAGAGAACCTGCTCGTCACAGAGCAGCGAAGCTACTACTGGACGGCATCCGGAATGCAGATAGCATGTGGTGTCTGTTTATTCTGCTCCTCGCATTTTTGGTGAACGAAATCATCTAATCCTACGGGCGTGAAAATCAAACCGCGCAGAACAGCTGCCGTTTGTTATTTTAGTAATGGTGGAATTTCTCGAGATCTCTCACTTCAACGTTGCAGAAACAATTTGCTCTAACAGTGAAAGGCAGTTCTGCTACTCTTTTGCTATAATTAACAGAAATCAATGACGAGATTTCTTTTGACATGGGTTATTTCAGATTTAGTGGATCGAAAGTGTTTGAAAAACCAGAGCCGAAATGCAAAACGATTGCCAGCAGGTGTGAAGCTGCGAACAGCATGTTCCATTGCTATAGATGTTCGTGATCCGTTTTTATACTGAATGTTTTTGTAATGCACCGATTTAGACCGTGTGCGTATGTTAAACAACGTGCTGTGCATTTAACGTAGCTAGGATATAAAAAAATGTGCAACCTCTAAATGTTTTAGTGGATGTGCGTAACATTCAAAAATTAAACTAGAATTGCATTTTTTATTTGCTTTTCTTTAAGTAGAGTGTTCGAATGTCCTTCAAAAGTAGCTACCGTTTTGAAGGTGCGTCATCTAGTGAAAAGTAGACAGCTGCTTGACTTAGTGAATTAGCTGAAATGTAACTTCATATGTTCCATCACGACAGTTTTGTGATGAAAATTCAGAGCAGGAAGAAAGACATTTTTGATTAACAAGTGTTATGGCGGAGTACTTCAAGTTCCAATAATGAGACTATACTACAACATTAGCAACTGTTGTGCATTCAAATACAAAGTATCGGTGCTTTGCCACCGTACGTAAGTCTTCATAATCAACAGGCTTCAGAAATAATAATACTGAATTACTTTTCTCTAGTTTTTTATTCCTGAATATCCATACGTTGACAACAGTAGCGTATATTCGAGGAAGCCCAGAGAATGCACAAAAAAAAAACTGAATTAAATATACACATATAAAGGTCAATTATCAACGGTATTAAAATATGTCGATGCTTTCGCTGCGAAAAGAAACGCGTACAGATTCACTTCTTTGACTCAGTCTGGCGAGCGAAAACCAACGGCATAACGCAAGCAGCTCTTCCAGAGTCTTCGCAGTTCTGATGCGAAAACCTTCCGTACAATCGCCTGCTAGCGTTTCCACTACGACGTGAATCAGCTGGTAGAGGGGATTGACTCATTGCTTTGAGAAACGGTTCGCTGCGAAAAACGAAGACAGACTATCTCAGTCACTCGCATACTCCCGCCCATAAGAGTGTTTCGCGAGAGTTGTTTCAGTTTTTCTTAAGTGTCAATGAATTAAAATCAGAGATATTATATCTTGAATTCGTGGCTTTGTTGGATTCGAACTGTTTTTATAAATTTTTGTGAAAGCTTCCCTGAACATCTACTGTCAGAACTTAAAGACTCTATGCTTCAAATTTTGATACAGCTCGACTAAAAAATGAACTGAAAGTGTTTTATTCCCTTGATGAATACAAAACCAAATCAGTAAGAGACATTACGTGTTACATAAATTTGAATAAATAAATTGAACATAGTGTTTAATGAAGGTGTACAAATTAGCAGACCTCATATTAAACTTTCTGTCAACAACTGCAACTGCCGAAAGTTTTTCAGCATTAAAAAGAATCAAGATAGCCACACAAGGACATGCATATTCGAAAAACTTGGCTGTTTTGTTAATAGACAAAAACATTCTTTTTAAATATTAAAAAGTATTCAGAAGAAACTATTTATGAAAATGTAACACTCAAGTTCACACAAAAGGAAATAAGAACAAATAAAGTATTCAGAAGAAGAATTGAGCCCATGTACAAATAAAGTATTCAGAAGAAGAATGGAGTTCATGTACAAATAAAGTATTCAGATGAAGAATGGAGTTCATGTGCAAATAAGTGTTTAAATCCTAATTTTCCTAATTATTTGATATCATGTTAGCAATTTCATGTACCTAAAATTTAGAAAAAAAGTTACTTCTATTACTTAACAATTAAGAATTAAACATCGCAATTTGAAAAAAAAAAAACAGTACAGAGGGGAGGGGGTGGGGAGATAGCCCAGGTCTCGGACCCAAGATACGTCACTGGTTGACAAAAAAAAAACTAAAATTATATTTCACTAATAACGAAAATAAAGATATGCTTTTTAATCTATCTTTTACAGTCCAAAGGTGATTTTATACAAAAAAATCTTAGCAACAGACTTTATTCATACGACGAAAGGTTCTTAATCAACACTGTCTGTTACCATTTTATGGTATACTAATGTTTCTGCTGTTCTATAAACTATCTTAACCTTACCGTGATCTAAATCTATCCATGAGCACAGGTGACATCCTGGCTTGCACACTGGCACAATTCATAACACAAACACAAAGAAAAGCAGGAGATTACGTCACGCTCAGAGCTTGATCTACTTTCGAGAGATTTCTTTTAGAACAATAACTCAGTGTTTCTCCACCGAAGCAAAAAAAAAAAAAAAAAAAAAAAAAAAACCCATCCAGGCATCGTCCCAGCATTCCTTGCTGCTAGCAACTAGGTATCCATGGTAACAACTTTACCAACGGACACACGTGCAGGCGCGTAAGATGGCAATCGCAAGGACGCGACACCAATAAACTCCTCCTGTGTCCGCGCCAGTCTATGTCAAATCTTGTCTGTACCTTTTAAATGAAGGATGTGAAAGTGGCTTTGTCATAAGATCTGCAATTCGGTCTTCCGAAGCACACACAGTATTTGAGTTGCAAAAACCCTTTGCTTAACAAGTATTTAATATAGTGGTATTTTATATCTACATGTTTGACTTTTGAGTGCTCTTTTAACAGATTGAACAAGTTTAATTACTGACTAGTTGTCTTGTAACACTAGCACAAAATTTATCTTTCACATTTTCATTTTTTCTACATGTATTCAACCTGTGTTATGTGTTATTATTTCTTTATGCTTTACTGTTATGGATCGGTTGCTTAGGAGTTAACTTCGTTTTTTCTTTATTAATATTGCTCTTCTTGTTATTAGCATACAGATTCGAACACTCATTTCGAAAATGATTTTACTTGTGGCAACAAGTGCAATACCTTTTTGCTTTGAAAGTAGGAACAGCAGAAATTTTCTTTGTTTTAAAAACTGAAAATTGCGTTTCAGAGCGTGTAGCTGATCCCTCCTTAATGTTCATCCTCCTCTCGTATTCGTCACGTATTTCTTCATTTTTAGTTTCCAGAGCAGTTTATCAATGTAATATAACTTTGTGGCATACTACAAAACAAGATTGCTGCCATATGTTTTTTTATTTGTTACCCAATGTTATTTAATTTTTCTGCCAGTTCGCTTACTTCTTTAACGAGTGACTGCATAGGAATCGCATCCCTGTACTTATACTATACAGCCTTCTTAAAAAAAATAGTTACTTGACAAATTTGCTCTCTCATGTACTTGTTTGAGTTTTTTCAAGTGTCCATGACACTAGTCTCGTGTAACACATGATACAGTTGTGAATCTCCAATATACAAACAAATTAGAGCTCTGTATTGCCTATCCTTGCCCATGCCTCATCTACAACTTGTGGTTTGGGTTCAAATACTACATCAGTACGGTTTTCCCTAATTAGCAACATTTCCATCCAAATTTCTAAGTGATGTAGTCCGTTTCTGTCAGTTTTTCAATGTGGATATAATCTTTCGATACCGCCATTTTGCTGACTGTTACGACGTCGTAAATGTTTATTTATGATTTCTTTGTTTATTTCGGAAACTGCGATATGAAATTAGTACTCAGTCTCATAATCAAAACGTGTTGTGTTATTACGTTGAAGTACTTCAAGTTCCAATAACAAGCACTATACGTACAATATTTGAACTATCGTACATTAAAAAGTAAAAAGAAAAAAACAATCGGTGCTTTGCCACTGTACACAAGTCTTCAAGTCTTTGTAATCAACAGACTACAGAAATAATAATACTATTACGTTTGAATTACTTTTCTATAGTTATTTGTTCCTGCATATTCATACGTTGACAAAAAAAAAGTTATATCTCACTAGAAACGAAAACAAGAATATGCTTTAGAATCTATCTTTGAGAGTTTAGCGCTAATTGTATTCTTAATCAATAGTCTGACACCATGTTATGGTATGTTAATGTTTTTTTCAGTATTTTAAACTGTTTTAAACTTACCGTGATCTAAATATCTCCATGAGCACAGGTGACGTCCTAGCTGTCACACACTTTGGAACAATTCACTACACAAACAAAAAAAAGCTGATGATTACATCATGCCCAGAACTTGATCAACCTTCGGGAGAATTCTTTTAGAACAATTAAATGTAAAAGGCAGCTCCCTAAGTGATTTAAAAAAGTTCCTATGAAAGGAAAGCTGCTCCCATAGTGAATCTAAAATGTTTCTATAAATATTCGGTCGGAAATACAGAGGGTGAGTCGAAAGTTTAGCAAAATTCGGATCACTTTATGTCTTCATTACCTTTACGACGAAAGTTGACTAGCATTCAAAGTATAGGCCATCCTGTTTCACCGTGTTTTTCCATCTGTCTGCCAGTTCTTCGATTCCGCGGCGGTTCCAGTTCTTGTCCTTCGAGGCGAAGAACTCCTCCACCCCAGCTGCCACCTCCTCTTGGTTTTTTAAGTGCCGCCCGCGAAGGAAGTGAACCATGGGCCGGAACAAGTAATAATCCGAAGGGGGCAAGGTCCGGACTATATGCTGGGTGTGGCATCAGTTCGATGTCCTCAAGTTCCTGGAGTTTTACCGGGGTCGTTCGCGCGGTGTGAATTTGAGCGTTGTCCTTGTGCAGGAGAGCGCGCTTTCTGTTCAACAGTGTCGGTTACTTCTCCCCTAAAACGGCATACATCCGCTTCAGCTGTTCAGAGTAGAGGTTGGCGTTGATGGCCCGACCGTCTGGAACAAATTCCCAATGGATTATTCCCTCGAAATTCTACCAGACGCAGAGCATCACCTTGTGCTCGAAGCACCCACGTTTGGCAACAGGTTCAGGAAGCTGTCCCTGGCTCAACCACTCCGTTGTGTGTTAGGATTACGGAAATAGACCTTCTTTTCATCGCACAGTAACAATTATCTTGATGAAACCTACATCGCGCGGGTTTTCTAAGAGTTTCGTGCACACTTCCACCTCGCGGTTTGCTTCAGCTGACGTCAGTTCGTGAGGGACAATGCGGCAGCTCCTGTAGACCTTGCCGAATTCCTGAAGGTGACGAACCACGGTGGTCTGGGATATGCCTAGCTCGTCTCATAATCTTTGTGTGCTGGTTGTCGGATTTGCCTCTACGGCCTGGCGCACGACCTCTGAAACCACGGTTCGTGGCTTACCTGACCTTGGCTGATCGTTGAGGTTTCTGTAACCTGAGCGAAATTTCTTTTACCATCTGGTTGCGCTGCTGTGGTCCGCGGAACCTTCCCCTTTCGCATGACAAATGTTTCGTGCTGCTTGAGCAGCGTTATGGCCGAGATCAAACTCGTAAAGCAAATGTTCCCTAATTAGCCGGTTGTGGTTGTTCATCTTTTAGGCGTCCCAACCACAGACAGAACGACGACACGCAATGCTGTTCACAGCAACGACTACCACTTTATATCCCTTTCGACTGACTGCAGTGCGCGACGTAAACTAGTTTAAACACGTGACGTACCCGCCGTAGCATATGCGTTTATGCAAATATTGCAAAACTTTCGACTCACCCTCTGTACTTCCCTTCGGCGTTACAGCACATTTCTGAGAATGCAAGTAAGAAGTTAATTAGCTTTTAATTTTCAGAGTGTAAGTAAGGAAGCCAATGATATTAATTATTTTTATTTTTGAGTAAGAAACCCTATGAAGTTCATTAGGTTTTATTTCAGTTGTTAAAGCCGCTGTAAGTGGTCGATTGATGTTTTTATTTCAGTTGTTACAGCCACTGTAAGTGGTCGATTTATGTAAGTGTCCATCAGAGCAGATGTTGAAAATGATCCCCCTCAACAGCAGTGGCCTGCACCGGCGTGAATTTCGAAAGCTTAGCTCAGACTTTTCAGTTGACATACCAGCTCAACCCATTTCAGACTTCCATAACGCGTTCTCCGCCACTTTTTGCAAATAACGCAGGGCTTCCTATCGAGAAACCAAGATTCTCTAGTAAACGTAATATAACGCAAAGAGATGTGTCATTTCTCGTAGAAATTCTTCCCGAAGTTCAAGGAAGTTTTATACCTGACCGCATACTTATGTTACAGATGTAAATGCATTTCCTGTTCCACACATATGCATAAACAATGTAGCCTTGATCGTCAAGTACGTTAACAAATACTCCGAACTTAATCTTCGTTGTAGCAACGAATCGCGCTAGAAGCTCCATTATCTGGTTTGGTGAAGCTGAAAAGTTTGTTTTTGTAAACATTTCTCGGAAAAGTAAAAATAATAAAAGTGTCGTGTTTTAGTCATCAAAACCAACAAAGTTGAAACGGAATTTGATTTCAACCTGTAAAGAAATAAACCAGCCCATAAAAGACTATCCTGTCGTTTTCAGCTGTAATTTTATGAATGCATCCTGTGGCGGCTGTATTTCCATGTCTTTGATTTCACTCAGTGATTTCCTCTATCTGATTATTTAACAAGTCAATCTTTGTTTTGTGAATCGAAACGTTTTGTTCAATCCAGGAGCAAAATGCCAAATTTTCCAGTACAGGCGCGGCCTGGCTCGAACCCAGAATGTTTTATTTAACTGATGGAAAAAAAAAAAAAAGCCCTTCTCTGCCCAAGGGCCGTGTTGGGCTCGGGCTTCATGGGCCGGACTGGGTCGGGCCAGGTCCGTGCATACCTCTAGCTCTAGTACGCCTTACAACGTTTTAGAATAGATTAACGAACACGTTCAAAATGTACCCACTCTCCGTTGGCGGAGAGTTTGTATATTAGGAAGCAGTGTAGTGAAAACATAATCTGCCTTAACGTGCCCATCCTCATAAGGAATCTAGTGGATTTAAAGCTGCAATGCAGGCCATGCAGTTGATACATTGCTACCAGTCCAACGGAGATGATACGTACCAGTGCTATGTTCTCGTGGAGTGACGCTAAATTGTGCAGAGACGCCACCATGTAAGAACCACGTGCAACGGTGTGTTGCTTATGAAACATATTCCGGGAATGCAGGAAGCTTAGCCTCCAAGAAATGCATGTATTGCTGGTAGAAAAAATAAGCCTATAAAGCAGTAATCGAGAATGTCATCCCAAACATTCGCATGAAGCCCCTTTTGATTCCGAGATTGGTTTATTTCATGAATATTTTCCTTTTCCCAGCAGTGAGTGTTGTAAATAGTCACATTGTCGTCCTCTGCGAAAAGTTATTATTCTGTGTAAAACACACAATAGAGAATACCAAACCCAAAACACTGCCGCGAAACCCATTGCAAAAACATGACTCGTGCATAAAAGGAAACCTTTGGTGAGAGTCCCTGTACTCGCTGCACATGATATGGGTAGATTTGCTCCCAACGACAAAAATGTTTAAAACAGTCTAATGTGAAACATCTACATGTACTGCTACTGTTCTTGTTATAGTTCCAGGATCATCCGCTACCGTGTCCAGCACCTGTTCGTCTACATGGAACACATAAATACTCTTCGGAGACTCTGGCATGCCCCTAGTCTTCAGTTAACATACGAAAAGGATCCTATCTTTCGAAGACTGATGAATAGCTCCAAAAGTATCCTTGGTTGGACGCCGTCGTTGCTATCCTGTAGAGGTGTTGAGCTTCAATGCTGCTTCTGTTCACTAGTCCATAAATGAAACGAATGTTTGTCATTTAATCATTGGAAAACTGATTACTCATAATCGTGGCCACAAATAGCCCTTGGACGTAATAATAACAGCACTATTGTTAATAAAGGCAACACTATTGTTTCATTTACACGGAACTTCCAAACGAATGATTAGCTGAACTGCCAACTCACTTTATGTACGGGGGTGTTTCGTCCAACGTTTGCGTGCTTGCACTGTCAGACGTGCAAATATGTAAATTTGCTACGCAACGTACCTTTCTGACTGGCTTTCCCTTGCCTGCATTCTCCAAATATATGTAATTGAAAAGCAAAGCATTTTCTCTTCCTCCCTGTTCATTGGGATATTTTTCCTTACTGTGAACACGTTAACAAAGTTTCACTAGACTTTTTAAAAACACCTTGTATTAATTATTCAATAGTGTGAGACGCCATTTTAAAATTTAAAAAATAGTTGTTTTTGTATGTCTCTTAGGAAACAGTACAAAAGATCAATTTAAAAATTAGTGAAGCGAAATAAATTAATTGAGTTTGAGAGAATGGGAATATTATTTGTAACACAATTTTAAAGTTATTTTATGAGGAGATAAGAAGCATCATTTTTTCCTGGTGGAAGTAATTAGTAAAGTTCTTTATTTGAATCATATTTTTGGATGCGCACTAATTAAATCCTAGGTATTCCGAAATGAGAAATGAAAAAGTGTTACGTGTTAGTGAATTCATGTATTATGTTAGTAAATTCATGTATTCTGCGAAACCCTACTAAACTGGTAGCGATCCTGACAATTGCTTGCGTGTCATGTTTTTATCTAGGAATAACGTGCAAATATCTAGACCTCGTGCAGAAATGAAATATCTTGAAAGTAATGCATGACAGCAATTATACTTTCGGTCAGAATAATGATCCTGCTACTATCAGAAACAAAGATACGTGCGATCATGTATTTGTTACTACGTCTTAGAATATCAGGAGAAAGCATTCACGCTTCCCAGTAGACCAGAGTCCTTTGAGAGGCGTTTGGGAATGTTTTTGCTGCCATAAACACCAGCAAATGGCAATAACGGAGTGGCATCTAGCCAGCACGACCTAACCGTATCATACAGGTTAATATGTCTTTATGAGTTCCGATATCGAGTTCCCTTGAGTCCTTTACTCATAAAGGGCCATCCAGCAACCATAAATTCTGATACATGGGAAACATTTCCCAATATGACAGTAACTCTGGTTTATCTCCATACTGCTCTGCACTAGATAGACGAAGCCGAAGCTCAATGCATAACGGGTTTCGCAATGTGCGCACTTTTCTAAAATCTTTGGTACGAAAAGTATTTCTTTTCGCCATATGTTATACGCATATATAACAAGAGTGTTCGACAAAAATGATAAAATATTCCTAAATAATTTTTCCTTATATCAATGCAAGAAAAACTGCATCAGGAGAAGCAGTTATACTGTTTAAAATCGGGTTTTCAAAAAGGAAAACATTCATTATAGCACGGGCTCACGGCTCGTTTTTCAAACTCGTGAGTACTATAGCTTACTAGCGTTGTGATAAAAAATTTAGATGAAGATGAAATAAATGTATCTAAAAAACATTGGATGTGGTCTTGCCCTGGGAGTAAAATGGCGTTATTGACACACTGGCATAAAGCACAGCATTCTGATTTTTCTGTTCTCCCTGAGTTTTGACAGCAATCTAAAGTAATTACTGGGTGTCACGTGATTTCCCCTCTTTTCTTTTATTATGTTTTATTACACCTTTTTTACGTGGTTGTATTAGCCTGCCTATATTTGAGTCGTTTCCCATTTCATCGGAATCTGTCTTACCAATCAGCAGAAAAATCCTTGCTTATTATTTTTTCTGCTTTCAAGATAGGTTGGTCCGCATGTGGAAAAGTAAAAAAAATGCAGGACAAGTATGCAGGATAATGATGATGCATTGCAGGATTCCGCATCTCAGACGGCGTTTTCTCATTTCATCATCAAAGGTTATATAGCATAGATAAGGGGGGGGCATACCTGACAGATAGGTCGTCTCCCTGTCCCGGACCACGCGAGAGAGTACGCGCGTATGCATGTGTACCTTGAAGTAAGGAGGAGGAGGAGGAAAAGAGCTGGTATGCATCATGTCACCGGACTTCCAGACATGTGAACTGTGGAAGTGAGTTTCGTCTACCACCCAACTCAAGCCTTCGAGATGTATTCGTACCTCGTTTCCCTGCTTATATCGCTGGTGCTTAGACTTCTTTATTTGCCCTCAGCCTTAGGGAGTTCACGTTATTAGCTTTACCTTCCACCCCTGCGACTTCTTCGTTGCTGTCTCCTCCTCCCCACCTCCACCACCCTCACCCCAGCCTGCTTGCTGAGCTAAGTTCTCTGTACCGAATTCCGTTTTAATATCCTCCGGACTTCTAAAATGAAGTTTTCTTCGTACAAAATTCTTGACAGCTCTCTGGAATGCCAGAGAGTTTTATTGCCTTGGAAAGGGCAAACACACGCACACGCACACGCGCGCACGCACATGGAAGGTTCTCCCTCTAAACGTTAGATTGAGTTTTTTCGCTTCCTTTTCCACCAGTATCACAGCCATATCGGAGCTGAATTCATGCTCTTTACTAAATACTTGATCTCACGCCACTGAGCTCCAAGGACGTATGACGTCCATATTATTTGATCTTTCCAAACACTTTAAACTTAGTTTGTCATCAAATGCACCTGTGTTATTAAGTTTTAAGTGTTCTGAATGAAATAAAAAATAAAGAAGGAAATTTCGACAGGCCATTGCGAAAGAGGATGTTTTAATGAATGAATAACCGACCGAAGATATTTTTACTGAGCAGGAAGAATATTTAATCTGAGTACATGTTAAATAAAATGTACTTCTGTGTCCATGCATCTTCACAGATGTATCCAACAGTAAGTACCGTGGCAGTAAGCCCAAATTAGCTGTAAAACTCCTTGATGCAGTGCAAAAAAGTGCTTTTGGGGCATTAACAACACCATCTGCGTTAAAACATTTTCTAACAGGCGTGTAACGGCCGCTCTCTATGTATCTCCTACGGGTGCTATCCTGAACACTAACCTTAAAAAGTTGTGTTCCATCTACCACAGTTTACCGTTACGTTAGTAGAAGTACAGTTGTACAAAACCTATTTTGTGTCCAATAAATAAGTGCCGAATTTCTTTCTGGGGTCAGCAATTTCTGCTAACCGAAACTTTGAAAAGCTTTTCCGGTTACATCCACTTTTTTCGAAGGAGAGGGAGGTTTGCAGCTTCTCTGAGCGTATAAATTTGTAAAAAGGCGCGTCCGTCTTAATTTAAGGCCGGTGATCAATGGTTCTAAGGTACGGGCGTAATCAGAGCCGCAAGAAAGTGACAGAAGCTCTGCCGCATCCGGGCCCAATTCGGACAGTCAGTCAGAATTGGGCCCGTCGGGAACCCGGCTCTAGTTACTTTATCCTACAACACTGCAATTTTCAGTTTTTTAATCTGCAATTTTCAGCTTTTGATAAGCGTTTGATCAATTCTTTGCTTTTAATCAAAGCAAAAATTGATGAAACCCTTTTTAGTAGTATATACTTTAAAATACGAAAACAAAATTGATTTTGATGTTACGCACAGGTTTCGCTTTTCGTGATCAGTCCTCCATAAAAAATAAAAGTGTTATCTGGCTTAAAATGTAGATCTGGTCTCGGGAAGTACTCTCTGATATACACATGAAAACACACTACTTAAAAAGATTAAGGGGTATTGCTGTAGCAATGGCACACGGACAGATTGTTGTCAAAAGCATGAATGTAAGACAAACACAGCATAAAACATATCAAAACAGATAAAAGAACACACAAAGTATTTAAGTGAATTTACGGTAGTATTGCAGCAACACACAGCACGTGCTAGTGAAGTTACACATAAAATAATAGAACAAAACAGTGTGCATTTACTTTTTAGTAGAGTGTATAGTTACCAGAGACCGCGAAAATAGGGACACATCGGTGACGCATGGAGAAGATGAAATTATCCTGTAGTTCTTGAATGACATTCTGCTACTCCTCATTGACGGCATGCTCCAGCTGCGGGAGCATCATGGAAGGGGACTGGGAGCTAAAATACGTCTGTCCAGTGCGTCCCATGCGCGCTCAATGGGGTTGAAGTCCAGAGTCCAGTCCATACGCTCGATGCCCTCTTTCAGGAGAAAATTTTCTTTAGCTGGGCTCGATGAGTGAGTGCATTAATGCACGAAGAAGAACGGATCCTCAATTGCTGCAGCGTGTGGCTCAGCCATAAGCCCCAGAACATAATCTCAATTTCTGACCGCAGTCAGGGGTCCATTACGGAAGACATAAAGGTCCGTGCGACGCCAGTGCTTATATCCATCCACTGTAAGTTGTTTCTTTTCTGTATGAAGGTTGATTTATGATGTCCATCCACCAAAGGCGTTTCTTTCTTGTACGAAGGTTAGATTATACCGTGTTCCTCGTTCACACCTACCTAAGTGGACACGACGATTATCGGATAACAAGTTGAACAGCAACGATTCATTCGTGAAAATAACGAAGCACTACTGTTCACGGTTCTAACCACGATAGTCTTCAGCCCGCTCCCTGCGGGCTCACCGGTGATGCTTAGAGAGGAGCACGTACACTTTCGGCCCGAGGCATACAGTCCTCTTTAGTAGAATCGACTGCATGCGCCCGCTTATTTGCGGCCACGCGTGTACATGTGGCCTCAATAAACGGGCTTTGCTGTTTAGTTGCATTTCTTCGGCGGTTCCTAAAAGCAAGTAAACTGAAATACCGGTCATATTATGCTATTATTGATGCTAGCCAACCGTGCCTCTGGTCGTTTTAGGAAGACCGAAAACACCAGTACAATCTAGTGATGAAGCTTTGAGACACTCTGATAACTTCTGTCACTATCTCCTGTGTCTTGCAAGTTTCCAGCCATTCAATTGCTCTCCAAGCTGTCAATTCTGGTAAATCGTATATCGTTAAGCTAAAACACATCTGAAACTACAACTTCCTACCGAGTGAGAACGACTCAGCGAGCGCAATACTTAAAGCCGGTTTGCTTTTTGCTTCCGTAAAGTAATAAAATGCATCAGACCTGCTCATTTGCATATTCTTATACCCTTCCTGTTGTTGACATGCGCTGCTAAGAGGTTGTCCGTTCGTCACAGATCTGCAGCTTGTAGATTTTTCGTCACTTCATACCAACAATCGCAAAATCCCCTGTTTTTCAGCAGTGCATTTTTTCGGTTTCCTTTACCGCATATTTAAATTCATCGATCTTTAAACTTGCGTCACTATGTAGTTCATACGTTCTTTGAGATGCAGGCACGCGATCGTGGTTTGCTTGAATTCGGTTTTCAGTTCTTTTGAACTTTATATCTAAATAATCCTTTATTCGAGAACATTATTGACGTCATTCATGTAGGATTTCCGCTTATTCAAATTGACTAACTACTTGTAATGGCAATTCTGCCTCACAGATGGCGGCACAGAACGCTCTACACATCTACGCACTAGTTGCAGAGAAGAGACGACGCCCAGAGCGGAAGAGTGAAGAGAGGAAGTGAAGTTGGTCGTTGGTGGTTGTTCGTTGTGTCGAATGAATCCGTTTAAATTGTTAATTATTTTCTTGTGTTACTTGTTTTGTGTGTTCCAATAAAGTGCTAAGAATATGATGGCTGTTCATTGTAGTAGTGCAAGATTGAATTCCCTAGACGCACGAGTTCTGCATTCATTTATCTTTGTGTGTGTGTGTATGTGCCTTTCTTTTTTCTGCAACCTTATGGCATTTACCACCTTATTGCCATTTTTCTTCATAATTTTTACAAGAGACAGTAACCACTCCCCAACATCCTTTACACCTTCTTGTTTCTCAGTTTGTCCGTCCATTTTATTTTCAATACTCTTCTTGGGAGCCAGATGCCGAATCAATTTATTTTATTTTCACTGCCTCATGTAACTACCCAACTCTCCCGTTCATAGTTGAGAGGTGCATTCATATTTTATACTGGTTTCATATTGATAGGTACATTAATATTTAATACTGATTTATGTTGAAATTACATTTAATATTGTATACTGGTTTCACAATGATTAATTTATTTAGTGTAAAAAGAAATCAACGAATTTTGAATCCCCATGGTTCCATTTAGGCAGTAACTGCTGTCACACTTAATTGTTTTAAACACATTTCATTGAAACGTTTTACGGATATGGAGTTTAATCTGCAAGTTCTCGTATTTCCTCAATAATAAACTGAGCCTTATTATATATACCTTTCTTCCTTCTTTTTAAGTGACAATATTTATTTTCTTTGCTTCTGTTTCGTATGTAACTGTATCATTTACTAAACAGAAATATGGTGCATATATTTAAGAAGGTGCCGTAACCAAAAGAGTGAATGTGAAAACAACGAAATAAAATTACTGCTCTCTTTCTTCTAAGTTTAATTCATTTTTTCTTTTCTTTTTACCCTCATGAAAGATATCTTTGCTTATATGTTATATACTCTTCTTGCTAAAACTCAGCAGACCTCCTAAAAAGCTTTGTACATAATGTGTAAGAGGAAAAAATGCCTTTAACGATAATATATTTTTTTTATAATGCATTTGTAGGAGACGTTTCTGTTCAGTATTTTCCCTTATGGTAACGCAATATTTTTTCTCTGCTCTTGCAACAAGAGAATGCTATTTAGATCACAAAGGAAAATTACACTTAATTCTAAAACAAAACTTGAGAAATTTATTTTTGAGAGAATTATACGTGCGTATGAATCCAATTTTTTAACTCATCCCCTAGAATAAATGAAATGTAGAATGAAACGAGGTTCGAACTAAAATACCGTAAGCCGGACGCGCGAACTGTTGTTATATGTAGATGAAAACAATTTATGGTTATATGGGTACTTTTCCCTTTGCCAAGAGATTTCATTTTACCGTGAAAACTTGCCGATAAGCCGAAAAATATACTTGCTTGCAAAATCAGTAACTATTTTTTCTCACTTTTGAGAAGCATTTCGCTTTTTCACAAAATTGAGGCTTTTATGCTTCTTAGAAAAGATTTGTGTGTGTTTGTGTTTGTAAAGTAAAGAAAGTCTTATTCTCCCAGCAAGGAACACTTGTTGCTAGCGAAGTAAAGAAAGTTCATCGTTTCCTCTGAGAAATTTTCCTTGCTTACAAATTAGAGAAGCTTTCTTCTCCCTGTGGATGCACATTATCCTTACAGCACACAGAATGTTACTCTTTTGTTAAAAAACATGTTGCAAAAAATAAAGATTTTCATCCTGTAGGATCTGTTCCTGATTTAGATAAATAGAAGGGGAAATTACTTCTATCTGTTGTGATCTCTTCTGCATTCAAGGCAAACCCATTTTCTCCAAAGTAAGAAACATGTAATATAGGCTTGCTTTATACTGGAAATATTTCTTTTTGTTAAAGGAGTCTTTCTTTCTGTAAGAGCATCTCTTTATTTCAATGTAAGGAAACGTTTCTTACAAAGTGAAAGTTTCTTTCCTGACAAGCATTTCTGACATTTCAATGTAGTTAAAAAAATAATAATTGTTGTCAATAACTACAGGAAGTAATTTTGTATTGCCTGTTTTCCTTTCAGGATTAACCGTATTGAACGGAATGAACAACGACAGAGTTATAATGGCATGGAGGTGACCATAGTGGTAATCAGATATGAAAACTTCGGACGGCGTGATGGTTCTGCATCTAACGTCGAGAACTCATTTCAAAAAAATGAATGAAATGCGCCATCGTTCCTCTTAATGGTGAGAAGCGAAAACTGAGTGAGCATGGGTGATAATAATGTAGCCACTGAGACAGTCCGGACAATGAAGTCTTTAGCACATTGTTGGAGGATAATTCTAGTTGTTGTAGGGACACTATTGTGTGTAACGCGGTGCACAGCATCCTTAGAACTAGGTAAGTTACGCATTCTAATTTTATGAAATTTCATTATGAAGAATGTTACAGAATTTTCTTAACAGCTGCATAGTTATACAGATATGCTTAAAATGCAACTTCTGAAACTATAAGTTTAAAAAATCTGTATCTTGCACTCCGCTCGAAACAAACTCAGTGCGAGGAATCAAGTGATACATTTCACATCGGGGCTTAAATATTTTATTTTCTGCTTCAGACGCCATGTCCAGGGAGAGGGATGATTGGCGATTCATGACCAGAAGCTGCGCATAGTCAGGCGACGAATATCCTGGTAAAAAGGTGACAAATATCCTGGTAAAAAAGTAACGAATATCCTGTAAAAAAACTACCTTATCGTAATGATAAGGTGGTTTCCAATTGCCTTCTTCATCAAGTGTCGGGAAATAGCCCCTTTGGTACGTCCTAGGCCGATTTTGGGGATCAATCCGCGCTTTATCCGCGGTACAGTTAATTGGAATGTCTGCAGCTTGTACAGAACTTGCAACTGTCGCCTACCACACACACTCAAGGCTGGCGATTGGCCAGCTACGCCACGCTGGTAGTCATTTTATTCCAAATAGAACTAAATTGCTCAGAAAGATGAGAAAACATTTAGGCGCAGTTTTTGATGAAACTCATATCCAGCATCTTGAAAATGTTTGAAAAACATGTATCTTTTTGTGTGACTAACGAAAATGCATTCTGTTGAAACGTTGATGAATTACACAGGTCAAGGAAATTTGTGAAATTTATTTATATGTAGAAATTGATTAGCATGCAGAAATCAATAATAAAAATAAGGTAATACAGCGAATACAGTTGATGCAATTATTTAATGTTTAGCTGTTAGGAACACATCTGTTGCGTGAAATGGGCGCCTTTCCTTCTTTAAAAAAAAAGTGAGAAAGAAGATTGATTAACTGTGCTGCTAATTATCATCGATCATAGAGAGAAAGTTTCTCATGGTCATATCATGTCCACCGAGTCCCACAACATAACGAATATGCAGGAACAAGCTGTGGATCACACACCAACGCGGGTACTTGACATCAACCTAAATAAAAATATGAGACTAAAAATATTCTGAATATTATGATAAAAGTCCTCTGTGCCACTGCTTCTAGAAAACTTTTAAACAAATAAAAACATCGTAATTGAATAGAAAACATCATAGGTAACAGATGAAGAGTTTAAACAGATTTATTCATGAACAAGCTTGTGTACTAAGGGTAAAATCGTAAGATTTTTGTTTTACCAAAAGGTGAGAGAGCAAGATGAATAAATTGAAAGATGCATAATTGCTGTGGACGAAATAGACAGCATTTTTCACTACTGAATATGATTAAGTTATAGCAAAAAGATTAACAATACAGAACATCGTCTAAATACCCTTTTTCTTTCAATGTGTGAAGACAGAAAATAATGTTAACCAACTAATGTACCGTACTAAATACAAGCATCACACGTTTTATAGGATTTGACCGAATAGGGCGAATCGAGAAATAATAGTGAACACTGCAATCAAAAATTTACTGAACGCGGTAAATTCATCTTACGTTGCAAATTGAAAACATACTGAATATTAGTCGAATATGAATGTAAATAAAATGGGAAAAAAGAATACCGAATACGTTGAATTCACCTACTGTTTTGTAGAATCCAAAAATGTACCGAATACGGTGAACAGAAATATTATAAAAGTACATCCTATCGAACGAATCAAGATATAACAGCCACACTACCCGAAACAATGTAAGAAGCGTTATACTGTGTCAGAGAAGTGGTCCGAAAGTTTTTCTGCTTATGGCGCTGATTTTCCTTAGAATTTTCACTAATTCCTGTTACAGCATTAAATTATGTTCATTTCATGGGATCTGCGGCCGCATTAGTCTGCAATTTTTTTTTATTTTTTTATTTTTTGTCGTACTAGAAACTTGTCGTTAACTTAGACTTCGTCGTACAGCTTGTATTATCTTTATATGTTTTACGTGAAATCTAGCAACTTAAATGCACAGTTGCTTATTGTACTGAATTATTGGTGTATTAAGACACAGTGCTGCAAAGGGAATATTTGAAATAACGGAACACACAGGTGCAGAACTATGAGGTAGAATTGGATGTTAGTTCTTGATGCATCAGATAAGGAAAGCTTTTCTTTTGGAAAGCGAAAATATACAAACATTTACATGTTAAATCTCTGTAGAACGTCCCTTCCGATTTGAAGCTCTTATAGGAATGAAAACATTATGGAATTTAGGAAACATCTGCATTAATAAGTTTTTCGTTCAGTTTTTTTCCTCCTTTTTTTTACCGTTGGAACTAAGGAAAGGCCCGTTTGCATACCACCTGTTTTCACCAGTGACTGAGGTAACTGAAAAATTCGTTTGAGGTAATATGGGAAGCATATGACATATACTGCTTAATATTGATGTTACATATCATTATCTATTAAGATAAAAAAATCATAATACTTGAAAGAAGAAAAGGTAACTTTGTTGAAAAATGTTTTTCTGAAATCCAGCAGATGTGATCAAAGGTGGAACTTTTACGTACACTACAATATTCGTATATAATTAATATGTATGCACAACTATAGAGGTGATCGAAGAGATGAATAAGTATAGATCGGATGTGCTGTGTGTAAGTGAAACTAAAAAAGAAGGAAATTGGGATAGAAAAAGTGAATGTAACGGCGAGTGTGTGGTCTGGAGTGTTGGATAATGTTAAAGGACAGGCTGGTGTAGGTCTGATTTTAAGTGAAAAAATGAAAAACAACTTGATTCACTATAGCTGCTGCGTAAGTGAGAGAATTCTTTGGATTCTTTTAAAAGTAAAACTTCAGATAATAGTAATTGTTGTAGTGTATGATGCTCCTTGTGACTCGAAGCCTTCTGATAGGAAGGAAGATTTCTGGAATGAGCTAAAAGCTAGCTGATTTGAGCAAGTTTGGTGCTAAAGAGAAAGTTATAATAGCAGGAGATTTCAATGCTAGAGTAGGTGTGCAGAATGCGATTTCTGACTATGTTCTTTAATGATCCTTGTGTGAATGATAATGGTGAAAGATTAATTGAACTCGGCATTGTATTGAGAATGGTTTGTGTGTATCTAATACGTTCTTCAACCACAAGTATATCCACACATATACTTGGGAAAATCGTACTCTTGGTCAAAAGAGTGTGATATATTTTGTTGTCTACGATCAGCGTCTGAAACACTTAGTTGTTGACACTCGTGTGATGAGAGTTGCGGATGCTGGCTCTGATTATTACTTGGTAGTGTCACGAGTGAAACTGAATGTTGGTTGGAGGAAAAGGAATAGGAAGAGGCCCAGGATGGAAAGAATAAAGGTTGAAAGGCTCCCTGAAGATCATCAGAATTATTCTGACTTACTCAGAGAACTACTGAAGGAGCTGAAGTCTTGTGAGAAGGGTGTAAAAAAAGAAGTGGGAATGTTTTAAGAACTTTGTTGTCACTGCTGCTGAAGAGGTCTGTGGCACCACAATAGTGGTAACAATAGAGGTGATGCTTGGTGGAATAGTGAGATTGAAGAGGCAGTAAAGAGAAAGAAGGAAGCCTATTTGAGGATGTTGCAAGGTAGAGTTTCTGTGGATGAATATCACTGAAAGAAGCGTGAAGCAGCTAAGCTGGTTCGCCAGAGTAAGGCAAAATATAGGAAGGAGATTGTGGAAAAGCATGAATTGGCTTTTTGGAAAGATAGGAAGACTTTCTGGAAGTACATGATACTCAGGAAAAATAGAGGAAACAAAGTTGTAAGTTGTGTGAAGAATAGGATTGGGAAATGATATGGGGGCCCAATGAGTTAAGTGACAGATGGGGTGAATACTTCTGTGAGTTATTAGATCAAGAAAGCAAAGGTGATTCTGAGGCAGAAGCAGATGATATCACAGTGAAGGATGGCAGCACAGGAGGAATCTCAAGGGAAGCGGCGTGTAAACTCTAAAATCTCTTCAGAATGGTAAGGAGCCGGGAGTTGATAGCCTAACTGCCGAGATCTTGAAATATGGTGGTGACCCTGTAATTGACTGGTTAGCTGAAATTTTCCAGATGTGCTGGGAATGGTCCCTCGGGATTGGAAGGATGCTATCATTGTTCCCTTGTATAAGGGAAAAGCTTATCAGACTGACTGCAAGAACTGTCGTGGTATTAGCCTACCGAGTGTGCCAGGGAAAGTGTTTGGTAAGTTCGTTAAAAAAAAAGTATGGGGTCTTACATCAGAGAAAGTGTGTGATATTCAGAGTGGTTTTATGCCTTGTAAAGGCTGCACTAACCAAATGTTTGCATTACGAATGATGATTAAAAAGTACCTGGCTGTTGGTAAGAAAGTTTTTACTGCCTTCATAGATTTAGAGAAAGCTTACGACGGAGTAAATAGGACACTTTTGTGGAAGGTATTGAATGAATATGGTGCTACTGGGAATCTACTTAATAGTGTAAAAGCCTTGTATGCTGGCAGTAGAACTTGTGTACGAGTGAATGGTGTTTTATCAAAATGATTTTCTATTGAAGCAGGAGTAGGGCAAGGTTGTGTAATGCCACCATGGCTGCTTAATGTATTTATGGATGCATGATGCCAAGATAGACAGTACTGGTTTATGTCTAGGCGATATCCGTGTGTGCACATTGCTGTATGCTGATGACACTGTCCTGTTGGCAGAGAGTAAAAGTGAGTTGCAGAGTATGCTATCCTGAATGTACGAAGTTTGCATGAAATTCAAGCTGAGTATAAATAAGGGAAAACCCAAAGTTATGGTTTTGGGAGAGGAACTGGTAATACTGAATGCAATATAAGTCTAAATGGCCCAGTGATTGACCAGGTGAATGAGTTTGTGTATTTAGGAAGCATGTGTGACAGAGAGAACAAATGGGATGGTGAAATTAGTAGGCGAGTGAATTCTTCATTGAGAGTCATGGCTGCTTTAGGAGGTTTTAACAGGAATGATTGGTTCTCAAGAGAGTTCCGCATGGTTGTGTATGAAAGTGTAAGTGTTCCTACTCTGATGTATGGCAGTGAAACCTGGATACTACAGAAGAAACATAGGAGTCGTTTGTGTGCTGGAGAAATGCGTTACTTACGAGGGGTTTGTGGTAAGACACGTTCTGATTGTGTGAGGAATGAAGATGAGTTGCAGTTGTAATGTGAAGCAAAATGTTGTTAGTAAGGTGGAGACTAATATGTTTCAGTGGTTTGGCCATGTTGAAAGAATGAGTGATGAGATGCTTACTAAGAAAATCTTTTTAGCCCAAGTGGCAGGACGGAAAGGATGAGGTAGGCCAAGGAAGTCCTGGGAAGATCAGATTCAAGAATGTCTGCATGAGAAAAAGATAATGAATATGAAGTATAGAAGATCTTTTGTACGGCGTGTGATGGATGTCAGTGAAGCCCGAGTTGTATGTCAAGATCGCTGTAAATGGAGAAGTTTGACACGGCAACAGTAAGTAAAAATATCTGGTAGTTTGTACTTCGTTTTGCAGCTAACCTCTGAATCTCAGAGAACAGCTTAGTGATATGCATGTATGTATGTATGTATGTACAACTATAGCACAAGAATTGGAAAACAAGTATCGTATGGCCTTTTAAGTATGTGAAAAAAATCTGAGAAGCGAACGAAACTGAATACATATTTTTTCCTACAAAAACATTTTTCACTGTGTTCGTGAAAACAACATTGTTCCAATATGCACAGCTCTACGTTAGTATACATAAATTTGTGAGTTCTTTCACCATGTAATATTAGTAAGGACACAAATGGATATTATTTTTAACCCGGTGGGTGGATTTTTTTTAATCTGAGAAAGTGCAAAAGAGTTGGCTTTTCAGAAGTAAATCTCTTACATTTTTCAGTTTCCAGTTTAGTTTTGTAATTTTCTCTATGTAGAAGTTCAGGACAAAAATGTATTTACAAACCTTTCACACCAACATTTAAAGATAATAAAAACAACAACGACAAAAAAACAAAAAACAAAAACAGATCATTTCAAGGGCTCTTTAATTCAGAAATCCTATTTCCGATTTTTGAAACATTTATCTTTACTATTTTGCGATTGACTGCTCTAGTATTCCTTTAAAACCTGTTACACGCAGAGGTCATTCGTTCCAATAAATAAATAAGTCCGTTTTTGTACCTTTGATGCCTTAATACCTTAACATGACTTTCAGATCGTCATCTGGTGCTCATTCTCTCAATTCATCCCCCGTTCCTTCTCCTTCGAAGAAAAGAAGAAAGAAAACAAGCGTGTGAACTATTTCATTGGTTCTGAGAAAGAACACAAGTGCAACATTTCTCCGTTGATCTAACGGAAATGTCGAAGTGAACTCGTGATTAACGGCTGCACTGTCTAATACAGCCCAGAAACTTGCCAGCAATTAATCAATGCGGCTGAATCATTTCCTTTCACAGAAAAACGCAAAGCAAACACACTAATTTTAGAACTGGGTTTTGCTCGCTGCGCATACGTTGACATCGCTTGCGTTCCAAACATGTGATATTATCATAGAGCAGAGGGAAAAAATTCATCTCCAAGCATCCCTACGCGGTTGTAAACTTGTAAAGTAGCGTCGGTGCTCGGACGGCGGGTGCTTATCATCCTGAATCTTTTAGATCTCTATCAACCACTGCAAATGATGTGACTGCGACCCAAAGAATGTCCCGCCTTTGCCTTCACGTTTACGCATGCTTTCTGTCTTCCGCACCGAAAGAGAAATGCTACCCATTCCATGGTGTTTGGCTGACTAAGCTATCCAGAAAGAGACGCAGTTGTGTGGAAATGTACAGGATCTAGTATCCCTTTCGACGCATAGTTTGCTTTTGTTTTTTTGTTTTTTTTTCTTATTTGAAATTCTCTTTTTCTTGCAGCGCTGCCAAACTATCATATTCCATTTCATCTGTGCAGGAGATTAACATCTTTTTATCGCTGTTGAAACAGATGAGAAAAGAGATAGGAGAGCCAATGATGCTATCAGCTGCTAGAATTTGTAACCTCAAAATTTCCTCCGCCGTAAATGTTGCGACAAAAATGAAACACGTTTCTAAAATGACTCTTTGGATTGAGGTAAGAAACCGAACAGATGTGGAAGCAAATAAACTAAATGGGGGTACATCTTTTAAATTTAAATAATTTGCTTAAAAGAAAAAGAAAACTCAATTATGCTTACGTATATAGGCAAGTATAAAAAAACACACTTGAAATATTAATATAAGTTTCTTTGGCTATGTAGCGTCGGATAGTTCTACAGAATCTGGGTACAGTCACTCACTACAGTTACATTGACGAAAACTGAAACATTTACGGTGAAAGTTGCAGGCTTTGTGTCGATGAAACGCGCTCACAACTTTAAAACTTTCATCAATTAAAATACCCGTAAATTAAATCCCTTCGCGTTATTTTTAATGGTATTAACATCATGCTGCGCTTGCTTTTCAGTGTGCTGTTTATTTGGTATAGCACCGCATTTCGCCATGCATTTCACCTTGAGTTGCGATAGGTAATGTGATTCGTTTTGCACAATTTTGCAAGGCAAATTTAAGAGTTACGCATACGGAGCGATGAAGTAAAACTTTGTGAAAAATTGCAACGTAACAGAAGCAAAATTTTGTCTAACCTCAACATTCTTAGAGCATTTCTGACCTCAAATGCAAACAGCCTCCCACCCACTCACAACCACCCCCAATTTTGTGTTTCTTTTTTTTTTTTTTTTTTTTTTTTTTAAAGGAAATTTCAGTTATACATTCTACAGCAATATCGGCAGCAGCCCATTCAGGCAAAAGTTCTGTGGTGCAACCAAAAGCAGATACGTTCACGCATGCAGGGTAACTATAAGATATATCGGTAGCTACGGCACTGATTTCGCGTTGTATGCTTTCAAGTGTATCATTAGTGGTTTTATTGAATATGTGCTATACACCAGAAGGCAATGCTGAACTTTTTGAAGTGAAAACCTGCTTGGAAATGCAACTATTAATACATATGTATAATATATTCCGTAGCTTTATTTGTAGATATTGCACTGAATTATTGAACAATAAGAGTAAATTAATTTTGACTGCTGGCAGCAATTCTGTGTGTGTGATTTCTGTTTAGATCGATCGTGGTTTTCTTCTTGTATCTCTTGAAAAAAATTTCTGAATTCTGAAGAAAAAGGAGCTGGCGCCTGAAAATTTTGGGGTTTTGTTTATCCCTGCGTGTAACAACGAGCAGCGGCAGTTATACGCGTTGACACCGTCCAAATATGGAAATTGCAAGTGCCCACAATGTGACATGCCTGCAAAGAAGCTGCTGTAACAGCAGGCATTTGCGGAATGTGTCGTTTTACAACAGGATAGTAGTCAAGCTGTGTTTTGAAGAGCAATGGAACTGTCACCAAAAGATCGTGCATTTCTCGTTCTCATAAAGTTGTTTTACCAGTATAACGGCTGTGCGTTATTAGCACTATGCAAGATCAGAACGCTAAACGGCTTAAAAACTGGGCCTCTTACTGCAAATGGTTTGCGTAAAATGACCCGGGAGTTTGAAGAGATAGATTCTTTGGACGTGAAACCTGGCAGAGGAAGGTAGCCAATCGACCAGCAGACAGTGGTTAATGTAGCCACAGTGTTAGAGGAGGATAGCATGTCAAATGTCGTATGAAGCAGTAGCGCACAGCGTATTGCTCAGTCTTTAGGCAAGCCCTTAAGCACGGTCCACAAAGTGTGAAAGGAACGATTCGCTTTTGTCCTTACATCGCTGGCCACTGAGAAAGTATTTCCCATGTTCAGCACTTGCTTAAACCCTGACTGGAGTGCACGAGCAGGCAGCATTGGCATTCCGATTTCTTGCTCAGACTGAACTGGATAACGAATTACCATGGAATATTTTGTGACGTACTTCATTTTCATCTGCATGGTGCTGTTAATGCGCACGAAAACAGAATTTGGATAACAGAAAATCCACACAACGTGAGCTAGATTCCACTCCATTCTCCAAAAGTCATCGTTTGGTGTGGGTCGCGTAATTCATCGTTGGATCCTTCTTTTTCGAGGAAATTGGTCCTGAGAGTCTCGCTATATGCTTTCTCGGTGGCCAGCGATATGCATCTCTTTTGGCCAACCAGGTGATTCCCACATTTCAACAGCGTCAGTGCTTCGATTCAACAGTTTTTTTTCTCAGGATGGTACTCCTCTTCACATGGGAAATTACGCCTGTCAAACAATTGTTGCAGACTTACTTTGCCAACAAAATGATAATCGACCGCCAGTTTCCTACAATTTGGCCATCTCGTTCAGAGAATCTGAATTCGTGCGACTTTTGGCTTTAGGGACATCTAAAGAACATCCCCTATTGTGGGCACTTGCTGTACCTGAAGGCAAGAATTACAACTTGCTGGATCATTACAACTTGCTGACCTGAAGGCAAGCATTACAACTTGTTGTACGCACTTGCTGGACCTGAAGGCAAGCATTGCAACTTGCTGAAACTGAAGGCTATCGTTGCAACTTGCTGGAACTGAAGGCAAGCATTATGCGCCATATCCACAACATTTCCAGTGAAACACTTCGATCTGTGATTAATGAAGCTATTTTCCTATTTTATTTTTTTGCATGTTGCAGAACATGGAGAACATTAAATTGAACATATTGTTGTTTGTGTAACTACAAACTATACCCTCTATACTATTAAGTTTTTTTGCATATTTCCATGGATGCTGCTACAGACGAGATGGCCATTTTTCTCTACTGTAATAAAACACCAACTTATCCGCTCGGAGGCGAGTTTTGGTACAAATCTTTGTTTTTTCGTCAAACAACACTTCATCGCCCCAGGAGTGATTATATCAAATTTGAAGTCATTCCGAGCAGTAGTCTCACCTGTAGCAGCACTCATGGAAATGTGAAATTTAGTCACGAGCACCTAACATACATACCAGTGGCGTATCAGCCAAGTTGCTCGAATGTGCACGTCCTTGTGTGGCTCTAAGATATATCTTGATTCTTTTTAATACGGAAAAACTTCTCTCGGCAGTTGAAGTTGCTGATGAACAGTTTAATATTGATCTAATTTGTACACCTCAATAAACACAATATCCAATTATTCAACTTTATGTAACAAGTAATGTTTCTTACTGATTTGTTTCATATTCATCAGGGGAATTAAACACCCTCAGTTCATTTGTTTTTCGAGCTGTATCAAAATTTGAAGCATAGAGTTCTTTAAGCTCTCATAGTAGATGTTCAGGGAAGCTTTCACAAAATTTATCAAAAAAGTTCGAATCGAACAAAGCCACGGATTTAAAATATAATATCACTGATTTTAATTCATTGACACTTCACACAAACTGAAACAGCTCTCGCGAAACACGCGCTGGAAACATGGAGAGACTGAGGTAGTTCGAAGTCTTCGTTTTTTCTCAGCGAACCCTTCGCCAAAGCAATTGCCACTCACAAGATCCGTAGCTCATTCATGTTGTCATGGAAACGCTAGCGCGAGATAGTATTGAAGCTCTTCGCATCAGAACAGCGATCCTTTCGAAGACCTATTTGCGTTATGTTGATGCCGTAGATCATCGCTCACCAGACTAATTCTCATAATGGAAAAAAGCTAATCCGCTCGTGTTTTTTTCGCACCGAAAACATTGATATATCTTAATACCGTTGATAATTGACTTTTATTTGTGTATATTTAATTAACTTTTATTTGTGCATTCGCTGGGCTTCTCAGCTAGCCTAGCTAGCCTTGAATATACGCCACTGATATATACGTATATACATTATATTGACAAAAGTCACCGGACACCTAGAAGAGAAACACAACACAGCATTTATTGACATACATTAGTACGGTGTCGGTTCAATTTTGGCCTTAATGCTTGCGCTGACCCTTCGAGATAGGCTTTCGACAACATTTTAGAACACAGCGATAGGTATGCTGTTCCATTCCGTACACAATGCTGCCGCTAACTGTTGCTTAGTAGTAGGCATTGGATCCAAACTTGTTATGCGGTCCTCTGATTCATCACATAGGTATTCTATGGGATTAAAATCAGGGCTTTGTGCTTGCCAGTCCACACACGATATGAAATTATTGTTAAACCACGCAGTAACAGCCCTTGCTTTATGGCTCGGTGCATTATCCTGCTGGTACCAACAAGGCTCGGTTCCATAGTATTGCCACAGAGTTGGCAGGGCACAGTTGTCCAGAATATCGAGGTAGACGTGCTGGTTAACAGGTTTGTCCACGATAACCAATGGACCAGGACTACACCACGAAAAACAACCCCTCACGAGTACACTGCCAGCTCCAAACTTGACCGTAGGAACAGTACACTGTAGTAAATAGCGTTACCCCGACTACCGCCATACCCACACACGGCCATCAGACTGATGGATCGTGTATCTGGATTCATCAGTCCATAGGACCCGTTTCCATTGATCTACGGTCCACGATAAATGTTCTTTACACCATGCTAAACGACGAGTAGCATTCCGAGTGGAGATGAAAATCTTATGAGCAGCCGCACGACCACGGCAACTCACGGAATGAAGTTCTCTGCGAATGGTACGTGTACATACCGAGGTTCCAGCGTTTTTACTCACCTGTACACTGAGGTCTTGTGTAGTACTCCGTCGATTAGCTGTAACGACTCTCCTGAGTCTTCGACGTCCTCTATCATTGATTTTCTTTGGTCTGCCGGTACGCTTTGCTGTTTCAGGCACGCCATGTGTCTTCCACTTATTCATTACATCCAAAACAGTTGACTTGGGTATGTTTAAACGCCTCTCGGTTTCTCTTATGGACAACCCACTGATATAACACCCAACAATCTGTCCTTTCTCAAAGTCAGTTCTCTCCCGCCGCGACATTTTTACTCAACCTCACAGTTCGATATGATCGAGGTCAGCTGCAGGCTTGTTTTTATACCGTTTGCAGCTGTACCGCGAATCTTAACAACGCAGCGGATCCGTTCATTTGCTTTTGAAGGGGTGTTCGATAACTTTTGTCAATATAGTGAATATATACTGAGTAGTTTTTCCAGTTCCTATCTGTGGATAAGAGACGAGAACCTTCACTACAAAGACATATAGCTGATGCAGACAATTGAAAGAAGCATGATGAGGTACATTCTTGGTGTAATCAGAAAAGATAGGAAAAGGAATGCAAGGATTATGTAGCGTAAAAGTCTTTTCGACTTCTACGCTGTTTTAACACATCAATATACTAAGAAATAGTTCCTAAATGAAAGAAAACCTTAACGGCCAGACGAAACAACAGAAATCAACTTACGGAAAAGCTTTATTCAGGCTGTAGAAAGCACATCGTAATATGGGCATACTGCAGTAAACGCTCCACACACCACACATTTTCACAACACTCCTATCAATAATCAGTTTACAACCCAACGCTCGTAATAATCGCTCTCTTACAACGCTCTCTCTTACAACGCTCTCAAGCAATAGATCAGTCGACGTTTTTATCTCTTGCTCTTATCAAGATCAGGCATACGTCACGTGCATTCAACCTCAATTGTGTTGCCGAACGTATTCGTTTGAGGGAAAAGATATTTCGTTAAGCGTGAAGAATACTGAGAATAAACTCAAGATTTACATAGGGAAAGAAACTAAAAAGGAAAGTTAATTTAGAATATACGTCACAATTATGAAAATGATAAGAGTTGTTGATATGACCAAAGTGAAGAAGCGAAATTGAAATGGTCTGAATATATTCCTAGATGAACGGACCACTGTTGAACAACTGCAATATAAGATTATATATATTATTATGAAATATAAGGAGCAGGAAAAGATCTAGATGAAGACCACATGGGTGATGAGTGGATAAAATTGTAAAACATGTTGGAGTTACCTGAAGACGCAGGCTGAAGACAGCAAGTTCTGAAAGAGGCTTGGGAAGACTTTCATCCAGCAGTGGTTGACGATGATGATATGTATGGGAATCCTACGGCTTTATTTCTCTCCTTTACGTTTTTCTTTTCTTGTTTTATTTCTCAGAGAAGCTGGACCGCTTCCCCTGAAATTATAAGGTTCCGCTACCCGTGGAGCAAAGAATTGTAGAGAATGTAATTATACGCCGCAGTGTTAAGATTTCTGGGCACTGGAACTAGGGAGCCCAGCCTAAACCATAAAAAACAGCCCCGGAGCATGAGGCTTCCTCCTCCAAACTTCACAGTTGACACAACACGGTCGAGCAGGTACCATTCACCTGGCCTCCTCTGCACCCTGACTCGTCTTTCAGACCTCCAGATAGTGAAGTGCAATTCATCACTCCGGAGAACGCATGTTCCCTGCTCTAGAAGCGCTGCGCTGCGCTTTACACCACTCCAAAGAACGCTCGATGTTGATCATTTTTATGTTAGGCTTGTGTGCCGCTGCTGAGCCATGTCAGTCCATTCTCTGCAGCTGTGTACGAACCGTTATGGTGCTAGCGTTCCTTCCAGAGGCATTTTGGAAGTCGGTGCTGTGTGTTGCAACCGAGGACAGGCGATTTTGTCGCACCACCCGCTTCAGCCCTCGGCGGTTCCGCTCTGTCATTTTACGTGGCTTCTTACGTCGCCATTGCGCTGATTTTGTTCCTAGGTGTTTCGATTTTCCCAAAACCATCATTGGCAGTTGATTGGGGCAGCTACAGCATTATAGAAATATCCCAAAGTGATTTGTTACTAAGATGGCTTATTATGACCGTGCCATGTTGATAGTTACTGATCTACTGTTCATACTTGTCTATTACATTTGCCCGACCATGTGCTTCTTTTTATACCTGTATGGGTATGACTGTGACGTACATGCGCAAATCCATTACTCAAAAGGAGTGTCCAGATAATTTTGATCATATAGTGTATCATCATCATCATTGTTAACCATTATCAATCCACTGCTGGACGAAGGTCTCCCCAAGTTTCCTCCACAACGGTCTGTCTTGTGCCAGTCTCCTCCATGTCACTCCCGCATACTTTCGAATTTCATCCACCCATCTCCCATGTGGTCTTCTTCTGGGTCTTTTCCTGTCCCTTGGAATCCAGTCTACAATTTCAGCTGTCCATCGATGGTCTGTCCTTCTGGCAATATGTCCAGCCCATTGCCATTTCAGGGATTTTACTCTGATCATGATGTCTTCCACTCTTGTCATTTTTCTGATCCACGAGTTCCTCTTCTTATCTCTCCTGGTTACACCAAGCATGCACCTCTCCATGCTGCTTTGAGTTGTCTGCAGCCTTTGTATGTCTCTTTTAGTTAAGGTCCATCCATGTCTCTGCACCATACGTAAGCACTGGAAGGATGCATTGATCAAACACTCTTCTTTTAAGACATAATGGCATATTGCTCTTGAAAATTATGCTGTTTCTTCCAAAAGCTCTGCAGGCAAGTTTTGTACGCCGATTAATTTCTTCATCAATGTGACCCTCACTTGATATCTGCTGTCCAAGATAAACGTATGTGCCTGTTATCTCCAGCTTTTCTCCATCAATCGATAAATCTTCATTTCTTGTAAATATAGTGTATATGCTGGCTTTTAATATGATGAATTAGGACTTAATGATCAACAACTAAAGTGACTGAAACTTCGTGTGAGATATCACTTCGTAAAAAAATAAAGATCAATTTGCAGTTTAGGAAAGTTCTTATTCTTTTCATTCGACGTTTAATTCTAATGAGTTACTTGATGTGCTATATGCTGAACGAGTTAGCAAAATTCTAATAAATCAACAACGTTCAATTACTAAAGACGATAACTGCTACATTTTCAAAGACATTTTATTTTAGGCTTAGCACTTTTTCAACACTTCCCGTTTGATGCAAAAGGAAGGAAATAAAATTAAAAAATAAGTCAAACCAAAATTAAATCTGGTAATCGTTTACTTATAATGTATTGTTTTAGTTATATTAACTAAAACAATAGATTAATAAGGAAACGATTACCAGATTATCTATCTTCTAAATATAATTGTCTTGTACTTCTGTACTCCATGAAACAAGTTAGACCGTTAATCGTAAGATTTTTCTTTTCTTAATCTGTCTGCCTGAATAGCATGTAGTGACCACAGCCTGTTTATTTGTAAATCCTTCTTCATACGAATCGCTGTTGAGGAGACGCCATTCTTATGTATCAATTTGTCCATCGCGAGAATGTTATGTCTTACATACACAGCTTCTCAAAACTTAGTTGGAAAAAATTATATTTTGCTCCCTACAAACCATGAAAACGATTACGGTTTTCTATTTTTCCTGATGCACAATTTTCTTGCTAGGTGGCGTTAATGTTTCTCTATACCGCACTGCACATTCAAGCTTTGAAAACAAAAATCATGCGTTTCCTGTTGCTTTGCACTTTGTGCATCTTCTTAATTACGATGCGTAAATATGCCCCTCTGCGAATTTGAATTCTGCATGATATTTAATTTTTTGAGCACATGATGTAATAACTTATTTTTTTAACAGTAACTGTGGTGAAGACTTTTTATTCCTTTTCCAGCTCCTCTAGGTTGTGTAAATCCGTATTTTCATCATATGCGTTGACGCAGCTTGTAGATGCAGGACTTGGAATATTCTTTTAACATCAGATAGCTGTAATTATGATCAATATTATTCCCATTTTTGTTTTATTTTCCATGTGTAAAACGTTTTTCCACTTAGTGGGATAGCAAAGACATCTCCTTTCCTGAAAGTGCGATTTGCATCAACTTCCAATGCTTAGGTGATTCGATGGCCAATCGTAACATATTTTCTGCAAACTGAACAAGTATATCCGGCGCTTCCCGGGTATAGTTCATTTAGTAGAGATGATATCTGAGCACACAGTTTGCACTGACATGCAATCTGTATGTTTCAATTTTTACTTCCACAGTGAATGGCTGTGTTATGAGCACCACCCGAAAAATAACCATCTTTTATGCACTTTGTGTTGTAAATTCTTTTAGTATTGCTCTGTTAATATGTTTGAAATACATGAATACAGAAAAATATTTCAGTTATAAGTTCATAAACACGTTAATCGTTTTTCCCTTTGGTGCAAAATTTTTTTCTCTGCCATCTCGGTTCTTTTGTTTTTTAGCTTTCGTTGTAGCCATGATTTCCCTTTCCGAAGGAAGGGGAAATCATTTGCGCATAGTATGACCATTTGTTAACCGTTGGTAAAGTAATTTTCCCAACTCGAGTCCGCTAGTGAAGCACTACATGTGTTGAGAGAGAGACGGAGACGTACATTCGTCACCAGGAAACAATTAGACCACGGATAAAATAACAATGCTCGAGGGAAATTGTTTTGCTTCTAACGATGCGCAAATGACAGGAACATTTTCAAGCTCCAATGGCGGTGCACTTTTTCACGTTCAAAGTCACACGCTTTCTCATCTATATGTTACGCAAAGAAATTGCATCGAAAAATTTTGTTTCCAGGAAGCTACACTTTTGAAACTCCGACTTAAAACCAGCGACTGCAGCTCGAAAAAAAACGAAAAACATCTGCCAAATTTTGAAGTATTCACTGTGATTTTCCTATCAGTTGGAGGTGCCTCACAGTCACGCACACACACACACACACACTTCCATGTATTGTTGTACACTACTTTTCTTACAAAACTTTGAAGCCACCAGTTCAGAACCCATATTCTAATCGTTGTTTTCAGTTACACGTCACCAAAATTTCCCATGCATTTCCTATTTTTTTTTTTTTTATTAAAAATTGTCAGCCAAATTACACACATGAGTGATATGTGTTCTGTGTTCAAGTCGAGTATTCTGTTACTAATTTCGGGAGGAAGATAAATTTACTGCGCCTGCTGCTTGATGAACAGGTAGAAATTGTGGAATGCGAACTATTTTTTTTCTCTTTTGTCTTTTGTTTCCTTTTTGTTTGCTTCTTTTTGGAAATTGTGTTCGAGGAATACCAAGATGAATTTTGTCTATTAACATGCATAAATAAAACAAAATTTATGAGCATAAACCAAAATGCTGAAACAGAAACCAGAAATTTCAAATCAAAATAAGTGAGAAAAAAGTTCGAATATTCGGAACGATTGAAAAAAAAAAAAACAGATGCTGAATCTAAACAAGAAAGGAAAAAAGAAATAAATCCATTGAAAAACAGTAAAAGTATCAGGGAAAACACGAACAGGTTGTAACGTACCAGGAGATGTGACGTACCTGCCAGCAGGACGCACATGACATAAAGGCAGATAGAAATCAGAATAAAACGTCCGCGTAGCTCAATTGGTAGAGTGACTTATTCCGCAATGAGGAGATCCGGGTTCGAACCCCGGCGCGGATAAAAAATGACGGAGAAATTTACTTCGTTATAATGGCGCCCGAACTATCCGGATGACCCGACCGTTCAAAATCTCGCAATGGTGTGATGTTATTTCCACACCGCGAGATAGGAAAAATAAGAGAATCCCTTCTCCAGCACTTCGAAAAAAAAAAAATAATAAATAAATAAGGGGGAGATGATGTAACGTACCAGAAGATGTGACGTACCTGCCAGCAGGACGCACATGACATAAAGGCAGATAGTAGTCAGAACAAACGTCCGCGTAGCTCAATTGGTAGAGCAACTTATTCCGGAATGAGGGGATCCAGGTTCGAATCCTGGCGCGGATAAAAATGACGGAGAAATTTACTTCGTTATAAGGTAAAAAAAAAATTGCAGCTGTTGTGCAGAACAGAACATGCTTTACAAAACAGAGACGTGAACATTCAAGAAGCTCCGGTTAAAATGAGATGAATAAGGCTGTAAGAGACAGGAAAATCAAAGCCAGAAAAAATAAGAAAGGAAGATAATAGAAGAGGGTAAATATTTTATTGAAATTATCGAGATGAAGCAGCTGAGATAGCGTGAATATGTTAAGCTCATGAATGGAGGGCGATTGCCTTAAGCAATTGGGATGGATCGCTGAGGAAAGAAAGGGGAAGACCAAATAAACTTCATTACGGGGTAGTAAGGATTTCATTTTAGCAACGAGCATTGAAAGACGAAGAGAATGAGAGCAAGAGTAAATTAAAAAGAGTTTAACTAATTTTATGACTTCCTTGGATTCAAAACCAATATACTAAGAAAAACTTCAAAAATGAAAAATAATTGCAGGTTAAATTCGTTTTGCGTCCCACAGCAGGAAAATGAACTTATTCTCGTATTATTGAACTTGAAAATGAACTTATTCTCGTATTATTAAGGAAATCTGAAGTTTTTCTGAAACTTCTGCTTATGTACTTAAAAATTCTTCAAATCGCCTTTACAGTGCGGAATCTCAGACCTTACGGAATCAGCAGGCTTTATCCCAGGGTATTGAATCATCATTTTCTCCATATACACTGCTCAACATTGAAATTCCACAACCAGAATGAGTCAGCAACCAATCGCGTGAGATGTGCGAGAGGTAAACACGAGCTATCGAAGTCATGCCGTGATCCGTGCTGTTTAAGGTCGTACAGAAGAACATAACGGAGGGTTGAGGAATGCTTCAGTACATCCAAGGACCGAAGCTGCCTCGAAGACTTTGTTCCTAACCCTATCACCAGATGTATATCTTTCAAAGAGAAGGTTGTTGATCTGTTCTCAGAATTGCGACCAATGTGCATCGGGATGACAGAACAGCTGGGCGTTGTTGGCTACAGTGTTTGCAAGAAGGCACCGCCAGTCGCCATAGAGGGACCGGTACAGTCAGGCGGACGTCGACACGCATCGATAGGCGTGTTCGTTGTCTGTAAATTGCGAAGCCATATGCAAATGCATAGATCGTTTGACGGCCTGTAGCGGCAACCATGGACTTCCCAGTCGCGTCTCGGACTGGACTCTGAACTGAAGATTGGCGAAGGCAGGCCAGCACTCCCAGCAGCCATTGCATTGACTGCAATTAACCGTAGGGCATTACTGAACTTGGCTGGTGTGGTGTCGTTATAGAGCTAGCTGCGCTGTGACAGAAATGGCACAATGTCGTGCTCTAAGATGAGTTCCGATTCTGCCACGTGCCGACGAACATCAAGTCCGCTTTGGCGACGACGTGGCCACAAGGAGGAGCTAAAGGTTGTTCTCGAGCAGCGCACTACTAGCCGACCAAGCGCCCTAGTATAAGGGGGCATTAGTTATTGTAGCCGATCACCTCTAATGCGCATGACGGGCACGGTGACAGCCCGGCAGTACATGGATTGCGTGTAATGTCCCTATTGTTGTCATTCTTGAGTGATATCCCTGAGGCTGTTTTCCAGCAAGATAACATTTGGCTACACACAGCTAACTTCTTCCGAGCATTTCTGTATGGAGTTCATATGCTTCCATGACCAACGAAATCTCCGGACCTTTTTATTATCCAGTGAGCATGCCTGGAATCTCATTGGACTGACCTTTGCAAGCCTCTCTCCCGCCGCTCAAGAATGTCCCTGATTATGAGACCAGGTAAACATTGCATGATTCCAGATACCCCAAGACCCCATTAGAGGGTTATATCTCTTCACAACGCGCCGCCGTGTGTCTGATTGCATTGCAGAACACGATGATTACACTTGCTACTGACTGATGTCACGTGATCCTGTCTTCTATCCTGTATAACTAATGTACTGCCTTGGTAATGAAATCATGTATTACTCATTTTATATTCTATGTTGTTGGTGATTTTTGGCTCACTCTTTCTAGATGTAGCAATTTCAACGTTGAGTAGGGTATTAACGCAAAAATTGGTGTTCAGCGACGCGTTTTTTAGAAATGAATTGAAAATGTTTCTCTGTTTGTGGTTAAACAATCTTAACGCAGGGATTGCATATATATCGTTATGCGATATTAGCCTTCATATCATCGCGAAGAAATTCTGATTACATGTGAACGTCACATCGAAAATATGATATCAACTCTTCAGATGTAAGAGCGTAATGATTTCTGCGACTCGGTATTCGAGGCATAAAAGCAGCATTCCACGTACCTGGCTTTATTGTATTTGTGTGGAAGATAAATGACTAGAAATTTAACGACAAAACAGTCGCAAAATGATGTTAAATATGTTCATAATGTCATTAGAAAATTTGTACGTAGTGGAAGCTAATATTATTTCTCCATTCTGTCATTTGGAGTTATGCGAAGTTTCGAATTCCTATCATCAAGATAATCGCCTCGAATTATCCCCAGGACAATGAGTTCCAGGCTGAAGTTAAGGAATCCTTAATCGCAAGTGCCATTTTGAACTGGTGTCTTCATCGCTGTGTCCGATGATTAGCAAAATTCCTGTAAATGTCTTTTGGGGTTAAGAAGAGCGGGTAAATGACGGCATATGTACAAAACTAGAATTCTGTTATTTACGACAGCCTCAGCATTCTCTGAGTTTCAAAACTCAGCTTGATTGCATCCTCTAGTGTGGCTTTGTTTCCTCGGGGACGGACGGTGTGAATGAATGAATGGGGGAAAGGACATTCCTCTACCGCTTCCGGATATCCGCTTTTCATTTGCGACCATCTATAGCGGAAAATTTTCTCCGGAATAATGACGCAGATTTCTGTCTGCAGAAATTCTTTTAAGTGAAAGACCTCCTTTAAAGCCTATGTTATTCAGCTGAGCGTCATGCGACGTTAGGCAGTGATGCTTGTAATCCTCTGATGGAATCAGTTTTGTACGGTTAGCTTTGGGGATAATCATTTTAAATGTTTTTCAGGAGCAGGTTGAAGAAAGCTTTCATGCTATGGCTCTGCGTTTGTTCAAACAAATGTTTGCATAAAAATGGGCTGATATCCTGCGAAAGTAAAGAACGCTGAGCCCTAGGGGAACCGGAATTTTTCGAAAATTGTTTTAAGTTTGTTAAATAAGGCTTGTAATGATACATTTTGTTTTTTTTCGCATTGCAGCTGATGATATGCAAATAGTATGAGCTTATAATCATATTACACGAGAACAACTGAAACGAAAAGGTCTTTTAACTGCTCTTCGGTGTATTAGTAGGACTACACGAATTTAGGAACCAAATGATCAGCAAATAGAAATCCACGTACTGTTCTGATCAAAGGAATGTACCAAGCAAAAACACAAGTGTTGGGAAACTGCGGGCCCCCAGCTGGCGGTGATGGGTAACTACTGGCTGAAATCTGCCGCTCACGGCCCGGTAGCGATCCGTTGGTGGCAGCGCCATCAGTTGGCAGCCATTGATGGCCCTACAGCATCGCAGTGAATTGCGGGCCACCAAGCAAGTGCCACTAGTGGCTCGTAGCTGGCAACCGATGAAACCCCAACACCATGTGGAAGCAACGGAACTGCGCATGCGCAGAAGCAACACGTGCTGTGTCTCTCGTGGTACCAGTTAGTTGAAGACGACGCTATCGCCATTGTGTTATTTTAGTGAATGTTAAGAAAACATAAAGCTTAGGTAGAGAGGCGAATCAATTTCCTAATGAAATGTCACGTCGACGAAGATATCAGATTAAGCCATGAAATACTAGTTTACAGCCATAAAAAACACCCACTCCATTCCCATGAATAACAAGAAATCATTTTTAAACCCAACACCAGGTGGACGCAACGGAACTGCGCATGCGCAGAAGCAACACGTGCTGTGTCTCTCGTAGTACCAATTAGTTAAAGACGACGCTATCACCATCGTGTTATTTTAGTGGATGTTACGGGGGAAAAAAGGCATAGCTACAGAGACGAATTAATTTCCTAATGAAATGCCACGTCGACAAAGATATCAGTTTAAGCCATGAAATACTAGGTTACAGCCATAAAAAACACCCACTCCATTCCCATGAATAACAAGAAATAATTTATGTGTAATCTTTCGTTTTAACATTCACTAAACTGCTTGAAACAAAAGTCCTGGAAAAACATTAAAAAAGCGTTATGTTGGAAAAAAAAAAAAGAAGAATTATACGCGTACAAAATTTATCAATTATTTGAAAAAAAAAAAAAAAACGCTATGTAGGTATAATGTACTCATCCATGGGTTGAATACACAAGACTTGAGGAATTTACTTCTAAAAACAACGATAAGTAAAATAAAATATCTTTCCTCTTTAAAACAAACGTAGCTTCGGACAGCGGAAAGGAAAGATACAACGTCAAAAATGTAACAGAATGTGACATGAACTGGTAAATATATTAGTTCAACAATCGCCTTTCAAGACGACAAGGACAGCTCGAAACTTTGGAAAGCGCCTTTAAGTTGGTACACTCGTTGAAAAAGTGAAGTTCCATTAAGGTAAAAAACAAAACAAAAAACAATCGTACGTTGAAAAAATGAATTATATGAAACTGATATTTATGAAAAATACCTGGCAATATAGTAAAATTAAATAGAGCACCATTTGTTACACATTCCACAGAAAAGAGGGTCAGCTTCAAGCCGTGTTCGGGTGTGCCAAATTAGTCCAGTTGGTTGAGAGCTGGCCTCCCACGCCGACAGCTCTGGTTCGTTTCCACCCAGATCCAAACGGGTTTTTGTTCAGGACCCGTTGAGAAATTTTCGGTAACGCAGTGCTGTAATGCAATAGCTTCGTAAGGCGAAAAAAGTAATTGTAGCTGTGGGAAACTGAGGTTTTCCTTTATTATTATCATTATTATTTTTTTATGGCTACTGGCGGGGAACTGGTGGACAAAATTCTGCAAGCCATCAGTTACGTCACGTAATTGCCGGCTGCCACTGCCGGGAAACTAGCGGACCACATTAGGCTAGCCATCATTTATAACACGTGCTTGCAGGGCCGCTGAAGGGTCACTTGTGGTAGCTACTGCCTGTGATGGATAACTGGTGGCCCTGTTGTGTCATATGACAATTGATGGGAGTGCCAACTATTGGCCAGCTGCTGGCCCTTTTGTTGGCCGCCCGGACGTTTTATCGACGGTTCGGCAGCAGCAACATAGTACTGGGCCATTGCTGGCACTGCTGGCCCAGCAAGACTGTTTTTGCTGGGTAAGTTAGATATTGTATAACCTTCACAAGATCGATACCCATCATTTCTTAAAAATATTCCAGGAGCTAAATAACAGGTTGTTGTCTATTTTTTAAACTGATAAATTTTTTGTTGTTGTTCTTCTTCTTTTTGTGTTGTAAACATTCAGCTTCGACAAAGATTCGTTTATTAGAAATACCTAGCGTATCAGCCATAGCTAGTCGGTGGTCACCGAAATTCAGAGCACGTGTAGAGAAAGGTCGACTTGGGGAGTGAATGCAGGGTATACAAAGGTCATGTCACATTATTGTGACCACCAGCGTAACCGTCGTGTGCAGACATCCAGAGTAACCGCCTTGTGCAGCGCTGGCAGCAGGTAGACGAGCTGGGAGTGACTTAATTAGGTGCTGGAAGATGCTGGAGGGTGGGTGGTAGAGGATCCATAGAACGAACAATACGATCGAGGTGGTTCCACAGTTGCTCAATTGGGTTTAAGTCTGGGGAGTTAGGGGGCCAAGGAAGTACTTTGAAGTCTTCATCGTGCTCTTCCAACCACTCTCGGACATTTCTAGCTGTGTGACACGTCGCATTTTCATGCTGGAAGATCCCATCCGCCACAGGGAAGACAAGCAGCATGCATAGGTGTACGTGGTCTGCAAGGATGTATTCATAACGAATTCGGTCCATAGTGCCTTTCACAGGTATGAGTAGATCCAGGGAATGCCACGAGAACATTCCCCTTACCATTTCATTTCATTTCATTTATTGCATTTTAGTTGTTACAGACATGATATTACGTAATCATAAATATATAAGCACACATTATATTTTTGTAACAACAGGGAATGAGGAGGGAAAAGGCCTGATAGGCCTGACGTGCCCTCTTCTCCCAAAGGATCGAAATTTTCATGAAAACGAAAAAAAAAAAAATTAAAAAAAAAACATAAACAAGTCAAGTTCACACATAATATCAAACGCAGCTGGGGTGGTACTATAAATGAATAAAAGTAATAATACATTATGAGCTTTTGGTCAGTAAGAAATACCAGAGTTTTCGTTTAAATATATTAATAATATTAAGTGATACAATATCAGTAGGAAATGTATTCCATAATGCCGGACCAGTATAACTAACAAATGATCTAAATCGTTCTGTTAGTGGAAACATGGGGATTAGTGTTGTTTTTTGTTTCGTGGAATAATCATGACCACGAGTACTTATTGAAATTAAATCTTGGTAGTAACCATTTTTTATTCTCAAAAACATCAGTTTACGTATACTATAGATATGCAAATGTTGAATCGTTAGTATATTAAAATCATTTGGACTGAGTCTAGCCTGAAAGACTGTATTTGAAAATTGAGTATATTGTAATTTAAATTGTAATAGTCTCGTGAATCTATTTTGTAACGACTGAAGTTATTTCATATTATATAAGGTAGTCGATCCCTATACAGATATACAATAGATTAGATGAGATTGAATTAAAGTATAGTATAATAAAATCATTTGTTTTGGGGTTAAATTGGCCACTGCACTACTAATAACCCCTATATTTCTTGAGATCTTATTAGATAAGTAGTCAACGTGTGAATTCGATTTTAAATCATGCTGAATAATGATACCAAGATAATTATGATTTTGAACCACTACCACTTCACCAGCATGTGTTCTTCCAGAAATGGTTAAAGAGTGTTTGTTCTTCGATGTTTCTCGCCTTATATGCTAACGTCCATCCGTTCGATGAAGCAGAAAACGTGACTCATCGGAGAAGGCAATACTTTGCCAATCAGCGGAGATCCAATTCCGATACTACTGTGCAAATTTAAGCCTTTTCTGCCGATGCACCTTCGTCAGCATAGGTGCAGTGACCATCCGTCTGCATCGGAGCCCCATACGCAGCAGGGTTAGCTGAACTGTTGTTTTAGACACTTCTTGTAGCCCCCTGGTTCATTCGGCCAGTGTGTTGCTTTACTGTAGGGTGTCGATCGGCTCTCGCGCACCTTGGAAGCCGACATTTACCTCTCACATCAATGGCACGTGGTACTCCGCAGTTTCCACGTCGCATATTCGCAGTGGTGCCATTTCTCCAATCACGATACACTTTAACCACAGCAGCACGCAAACAGTTAACAAACTTCGCTGTTTCAGAAATACTGCCACCCTAGGCCCGAACGCCGATAATCATCCTTTTTTTGCAAATCTGATAAATCGCTCCTTTTATGCATGACAGCAACGAGTGATACGTTTTTAGAATGCCTACAGCAAACCTTACATACCCTCCAAGACAGCTCAGAACACGTGCCTTCTTTCATTGGCTACGCGCTGTTGACGTCAAGAGTAGGAGGTGGTCACAATAATGCGACTCGACTGTGTATAAGTCGTAAACAGGATCAGTGATTATTGTTTTGTCACGTGTAAGAAATAGTCTTAAATGTTCCCTGTGCACGATTTCTCACACTTTTTAACCGTCTCCGTGGAAATCTTGGAGAACTGAATTCATTAGTAAAACTAACAAACCTGTGATGCAATTTGTTGTACGTATGAGGACATAATATCTCTGCTCTAATGTGTCTCAGTTCATTATCCTGTAATCCTGACTTAAATTCCGACTGTTTGTCACGCAAGGATTTCAACCTTATTTGAAAACACGGAAAACTAGGGAATATATTTTGCAGAAAGGCAAAGAGATGGGACACGAAAATTTAAATATTGTTGGAAATCCTGTCCGGATAGGAAACAGCAAGCAAAGCGCAAGTCTTCGAAATCTTTCGATGCTTTAAAGATAAGCGAATATCCGTCAAAATAGAAGGCATCCATCATTCTGTTGTCGGGATGTTGAATCGGTAGTTTAAATACGCATTTCAGCAAAAAGCAAAAAAAAAAAAGAAAAAAAAAAACGAAAATTTGGCTATTAATAAAGCAGCTATAGAGGACAGCATGTATGTTCCAAGTCAGGATATTTTACCAGAAGTTTTGGGAATAAATCGCTTGCAACACCAGTTCTTTCCACGTATGCTGACGAATTAGCAAATTGTGATGTGACTGTTGTTTTAGACACTTCTTGTAGCCCCGTGAACGAGTGACTTTCTTCTATTTCCTGGCTATTAAAACAGTTTTAAAACCCAAAACTTGAATGGTGCTTAAGCAAACAAAATGGAATCTGTCAACTGTTGGAAGTGCAAAGAACTGAGTTTGAGATAATGTTTTTAGTGATCTCTGGCTAGGACTATGAAATAAAAGTTGATAGACCAAGAGGAACGCACTATGAACATTACTTTCCAAGTTTATTTTCAGTACTGTATAGTTAGTTAGCTCTTTATATGACGAATTAGTGGAAGGTTTCTGTCTGACTTCAAGATAACTATATTTAGATTTGGAGATGTAACTGCTCACTGACATTTATGTGAAATTTTATATAGAGATTTTTTGAAAGATTTCTGACAAACTATGATTTCATGTCAAATTGATCCGGTAAAAATATCCAGTTAATTAACTATATAATTCTGTCTATAATGGTGAGGAGAGGGAAGGTAATTTTAAAAACATGGAGGATGAAGCACCACACTCCATTCTGAACAGAAACTAAGGTTGAACCAAACCAGATTTAAGTGAGCGAGCAGGTTGTACGGTTTTGCAGCTCAAAAACCATACTCGCACACAGCGCCGAACATAACATAAATACGTCAGCATGCTTGTGCCGCAAAGGCTGATTCACTAAATTAACTAGAGCATCAGTTGAATCTATATGTGTTACACTTGCATTAAATTAATTGTAGGAAAAATAGGTCTTTATCACTTTCTCTTTTTTTCGAATAGGAGGTGTGTTGGTTTGTGTTTTACTGTGTTTTGTTAAAATACCACGTCAAGAATCTAAATTCTGAAAGCGAATTCATAGCGTGATCAAAACAGTGGGCCATTTTCCCAATTAAATGCGGTTCCATGTAACTTTCCCGAGCGAGAACAAAAATTGTTTTTAGAAACTGCAGGGAAAGGGGAATTTTATTCAGCGGTTACGCAAAATGTGTTGGCAAATTATTTCGGTTCCCAGAGAATTAATGTGAAGAACTTCAGTGGAAACACGAAAGACGAAAGAAACTGTTCTTTCATTGTTTTCTACAAGATTCTTAGAGCGGCTGTTTCGGCCATAACTCACAATATCTGGCATCTTAGTGCAATGTATTTGTCATTTATGGAACAAAAAGGAACGTTCTTGGCTGGGACTCAAATGAATTAATCAAGCATTAGGGTTAAAATGTTTGTTCAAAGCAATTCATTTCATTCTGAACCTTTCAGAAAAATTCGTTGAATTCCGCAGTTCTTGTTAAAACTTGTTAGGTCTAGCTGAAAACGTCAGCCAGAGCTATATGAAATGTCTTTTTCGTGATCAATTTTCCTCGAGTTAAGTCACAGTGTGATTTTTTTATTGTTATGGATTTCGTATTCTTTCGGCAAGGTAGATGTTATAAATGTAAATCTTAAGCAAAGCAATAGGATATAATAAAATATGTAGTGTAATTCTTTGATTTTCTTATTTAATTTTTTCACACACGAATGACTCAAAAATCATTATTATTAGTAAGCTCAGGTAGTAAAGAATTAAGGGGAGAGGAGTCCAGGTTTGTTTGTTGTTCGTCTGTTTCCAAATTTTTATATTTAAGAAGATGACTGTGAGGAGTGAACATTATAAAACTCCACGTACTCTAATACTTCTGCTCTTGAAGCTAGTTATCGAAAAGCAAGGGAATTATGCAGGAGAAAAAGAGGTAAAGAAATTCCAAGATCATCACCAGGAAACAGTTGACTTTCAATTCAGCAAAGAGACCTGCGGAATTCGAAAGCAGACTTTATTCGGAAAAATGGTGTTTCACAAATAATAAAATGTTCTAGGAAAGTAAGTACGTGTTCGATATATTATCTTTCTGTAATTACCATGTTCCACCGCAAATTTCAACTTGCCTCGCGCGATGCTGTTGACATGACGTGGCGTATTATTTTGGCCTTAAGATTTGCTAAACTGCCGATGTTGAGAATGGTTCAGTGTGGTTCCACGCTGTAGGAAATGGTTAACAAATGATCTTGCCGTCCCTGAAATATGGTAGAAGCAACTGTTTGGTACGTGTAGCTATTTGTGGCAGAGCTCAATTGTGCAAGAAAATTGACGTATTGAGTCACAGATGCAAACGAAAAGTGTACGGACGTGGTCATTAAGAGATCTGTAGCGTTGGCCAGTGGCGAAACACGTAACTGTCCTTCACGGCCAGAACCCTTCTTAAAATAAGAGGCTAATAATGAGCATCGCATTTAAACCACACCAAGTCATAATTTTCAGTGTGTGATGTGGAATCTTCTGAGAACTTGTGAATATTTTTAGACAAGATTCTGCAATTATGAATACGTGGTGGGACCTAGTGGGCATAGATACGAGAGAACAGTATAGTAGAACAGGACTTCATAACAAGAGTTCAGGTCTCAAAGCGCTATACAGGGTAGTTTTGAGAGTGTTCTGAAACCAAAGCACTATCTACTATGAGATTGAGGAGGTTCGGATAACTTTGCCCTGCGTAGTATGGAACCGAGTGGATTTGAATACCAAACAAGGCACTGTGTTCAGTGACCGAGTGGATTTGAATACCAAACAAAGTAATGTGTTCAGTGACCAAGTGAGTACGAATACTGTTGCGTCTCACCATCTCCCCTGTATTTGAGAGATTTTTCGTAGACGCAATATGAATTCAGAAACATTAAAAAGGTTAACATGAACTCAGAACTTTTCTCATCGCCCGTCCATTTGTTTTATCGTAATCGCAATAAGCATTTCAAATGCTCATTTGGTACAGTAGAATCGAGGTTTGCTGACATTCGAAAAACTGCATTATGCAAGTGACTTACCAATTCAGTAACAATATTAAAATCTTGAAATTCAGACTTTCATACTATGATGTATTAGCCAAAAATTGCCATAACAGTACGAAAATGCGAATATCGAAGTTATATAATTTGTATAAGCCCTGTCTCGTTAGAAACGAATCTAGATATTGTGAAATAAACTTGAAAATCGTACAATAGGAAATCGATTTGTAATTTCACTTAGTTTTCGTAGAACAACAACGTTTCAGGAAAGAGAACCTTGAAATTTCCTTCGACGAATTTATTAGTCAGTTTTCCTGTTATACTCGTAATGGGCCAAATGCCATCTAGTCCTGTTGGCCTCACTCTATCTACGAGTCTTCGTTATTCCATGTGTATGTGTACGCTTGTTTTGCCGTGCATTACAAATTCAGCGATCGAAAACCCCTTGTCATTACAAATTCATCGATCGAAAAACCCCTTTTCATTACAAATTCAGCGATCAAAAACCCCTTGTCATTACAAATTCAGCGATCGAAAACCCCCTTGTCATTACAAATTCAGCGATCGAAAACCCCATTGTTTCGTAAATCGAACAATCCGAGAGAGTCCTGAAAGTGGAAAATTTATTTTGTTTTGTTTCGCGGTTTAATGACCACTATGAGCAATTAACTGTAAAGACTATAGGAAGTCGCCCGTCTCTAATAGCATAAGACAGGCATACCACCCATGCCTCACCCGGAACTCAAGCCTGGGCCCATTCGGACGATCGGTCAGGGGCCAGTTCTTGGACCACTGCTCCACAGGGGCATCAGCGTGAGAGATGGCATTTATACAATGTATTTTATCTTGTGATATGACATACCTTAACTATGAAACTAGAAGCACTTCAAATATGGTGACTCGGAATTTTGTGCAAAACGAGTTTACAGCCAGGCGCCGGAAAGGAAATTCCCTTTTTAGCACGTCTTCTGTGAAAGAAAAAAACAGTACGTGCATATAGCATCGCTTTGTCTGTCCGTCTGTCTGGCCTTCCACCCTCCCACCTGTGGACACAATATCTCTGCTGCTATTCGTCCCATTTTAAAAATTATTACTGCATTTGAAAGCCGGAAATGTGAAACAATGGTCTTTGCTTTCAGTTGCTTTTTCTGATGAGATGCTGTAGAATTCAAAATGCATTTTATTAGCTATTTTTACTTTTAAACATCCTATTGAAAAAAGTTCTTTCTGTCCTTCGATACCATTTGTAATGAAAACTATTTTGGGTAGCACTTCTTTTTCAAGTAATGCACACTTTTTCCGCTAGGGAGAGTACAGTAAAATTGCGATTTATCCCATATATCTTCTTTTAAATGTCCGATTTGAAAAATCTGTTCTGCGTCGGATTGAGATTCTTGTGGGGCACATTCTACATATAGTTTCAAAATTTGGTGGAGAATGATTTTGTCACTAGGAGGTGTAAGTGCATATTTATATTTCCGATGTATTTGCAGCAGCATCTGCGCTTCTGAAAATTTGATTAAAAAAGTTCCAGTGCGGTCAGATACAGCTTACCACGGAAAACTTTTTTGTTCATGACTTTTGCATAAAATAATGCTCATATTTTTCTGTCAAGATGCGTAAATGTATATTTTATTTCCCTCAATATACTGTTAAAAATTTGTCGTAGGTTGCACCAAAAAGTGGTGCAACCCCATGTGCACCACTTTCTGCGAAAAGATACACCATTGCGCGGTGCAAACAACGTGGTGCAACCTTGTATCATATTGTGGTGCGACCTTGTATCATATTGTGGTGCGACCTTGTATCATATTGTGGTGCGACCTTGTATCATATTGTGGTGCGACCTTGTACAATATCGTGGTGCAAAGTTGCAGCATGTTGTTGGGTTCTGCTTGCACCACACAGTGGTGTATTTTTTCTGAGAAAGTGGTGCAGCTGGTGTAGCACCAATTTTTGGTGCAACCCACCACAGAATTTTTAACTGTGTATCTCTGCTTCTAACAGTTCGATTTGAAAAATCCTGTCTTTTCGGACAGCGTATCTAATACGGCATGTTCTTCATATAATTTCAAAAGGTTCTTAATGCACACGTTTGCCACTAGAGGGCATGAATCACGTTTCATTTACAGCATATTTGCTGCAATATGTAAGCGTCTAAAAACCCGATTAAGAAAACGTTTTCGTTCAGATACTACTAAGTAAAAAAAATATTGTATGCGTGTGTCCAGTCCCAAATAATACACAATGTTGCAGCTACGGGTTAAATAAATTGTTTATCTCTAAATTTGTTTATCTCTATATCTCTGCTTCTAAAAGTCTGCTTTGAAAAATTCAACACCAAACACCATCCGTGGAGCAATTTTCATGTATTCGTTGGTTGTTTTATTTCACAATTCTGGCTCTAGGTGATGTATTCCTATTTTCAACTAGAATCCTGTTGAAGGATTTCTTTTTTAATCTGTGCCATTCGCTACAGGGAATATTGGGAACATTACCATCCTTAAATAATACACAGCTTTCCTGCAAGGGGTGTAAATGTCCAAAATTTTTTCTCGCTATTTCTGCTCTGAGAAAACGTGTTTTAAGTTTTTTTTTTGTTTTTTTTTGTTTGTTTTCGTATATCTTTTGCTTCGAAGAATAATTTTCTCATATTTCCTACTTTTCCGTTATTCAAAATTCTTCCGCCAGAGGGCGTCAGCGGATATCCCTGTGGAAGACTTTATTTGATTCGAAAATCTCCTTAGGAAATTCTTCTTTGGTAGGTTACTTTTCATTATGAAGAGCATTTTGCACTCATTTTCTTTAAGTAACGCACGGCGCTTCCATAAGCCATATCACGTTATACTCTATATCTGTTCTTCAAATCGTTCAAGCTAAAAATGTCCTTTGCCTCTGATATCTTCTGCTATTAGAAATGTTTTATGTCAGTTTGTTAATTTTCGTAAAACACTTTTCAGTGCTAGTGGCAGTAAGTAGCTTTTTTTATTTGTGGATGCTTTGTCGATTGCAGAAATGCAGTTTTTAGTTTTTTGGGTTTTTTTGTAACTGGATTCATTAACTATAAATATCCCCGCTCCCACTGCGTGTTTTGAGTTATTCGAGTTTTTCTCTAAGTGACGTAAGCGTATTCATTTCTTGCAGATCTTTTTAAGTTTGTTAAAAATTTGCTTTGGATATTTGTATCGTGTATGAAAGGATTCAAAGACGTGTGAAAACAAGAAAAAAGGCTCCGAAGATTCAGTGCGTTTTTTCTTGTTTCTGGTGCGAGTGCTTTGTTGTATCATACACAACATGGCAAGTTTATTTTAATGTATTTCTATGTCTCTTTCTTACGGTTTTGATTTCTGTTTTTGCTTCTTCCATTGTTTTGGTTGTTTTTCATTTTTAAAACGCAAACCGAATATACATCAGAATGATCCGAATGTAGGTATCTTTGTTTAAAATGTTGAATTTTCATAGCTTCATTTAGTTCATAAAACTAAAACACAAAGTAACGCTGTATGCATCAGTCCCCCCGCGCGCCCCCTCCCCATCACTGTACTAAATTGCTTATGTAGCAGGTTGACCGCATAATAAAATTGAATCAGATTAAAATAGTCTTTTTGATAAAACTGAATCAGGTTAGCCCCATAATGAGATTAAACATTAAGACTTGCTTATTACGCAGATGTATGAAGTAATTTGTAAGTTGCTACTTCTGAATAGTCTGATGCAGCTTTTGGTCTCCAGAAACTGAATATTATTAATTTTGCGTCGTCCCCCAGAAAAATTTTAAATTTTTAGGCTACTTTTTTTAAATTAAAAAAAATACGTCTTGCAATGGCTTGACAGACAATTTATAGTTTTCTGATTTGGAAAATTTTATAAGAAATCGCAAGACTTAAATTAGGACTACTGGCTTTTGAGACTAAGTAAAATCGTCCTACTCACCAGCTATAACCCTAAAGAGTCCATTGTGTTATGTGGCTGCAAAGACAGAAAAGGATCAGGGCGTTCACTTTTCTGCACGAAATAACACGCTAAACTTAATGCCAATTAACGCACTAGTTAGATTCTGTCACTTTTACGAATTAAATTACTAATTGCAACCAAGTAGCGTTATTAATTACCATGAAACTAGGGGTGCTGACTTCACCAAATTATTGGGGGGGGGGTGAAGAGATGAGACGTAGGAGGGGCACATGTCTTCCCCATTTTCGGGAGGAAAATAAAAGGGGTGGGGCAAAAAGATAAACTATGAGATTCGACGTATATTTTAAAATGCAATTGCAATTTCTCATCAGCAAATAAACAAGGCAACAGAAATACTTTTTTGCTGAATATTAATGCTTTTAAAACTATAATTCAGCCTGTGATTATATAAAAATATCCAGAGAGATTTCATTTCCAAGTATTTGTAAAAAAATATGAGAAATTATCGCGATTACTCAAAGAACGAGAAGAACAAAAAATAAATAGATAAATAAAGGTGCTACAGATTATACGTTTCTGTATTTTTCCATATTTATTTTATTTTTGATAATTGTTTTCAACATTTACCACATATCACGAGAACATGGCTAGCAACCAATTTCTTATCAAATGAGCATTGCTGAATATGGGAAAAACTTTTATTTATTTTGTTACTTATTATTTTCTTGCAAAATCGCTTTGACCTCATAAAATGGACTAAGCTCCATCTTATGAAGAATAATATGAAAGAATATAAAAGAAAGAAATGCATTTTTTGCTATTAGCACGTCATACCATAAACTCAATAGCATGGGTAAACATTTTTTGCCTGTAGAAATATTTCAACTCACGCATTTCGAAAATGACATATACACACGAAAACAAAAACATATTTAATTAAACAGGGCGAAAAATATTGGGTGGGCACTGCCCCCTAATAAAACTACTGATGGGGCAAGGTACACCCCACCCACAGTCAGCGCCTATGCATGAAACACTTTTGAAAATACCATTTGCAATATTGCTTTTCATGCTTTCTGCCTAGTATCAGAACCACTATCTACCAACAAAAGCATAACTTTCTCTAAACACAGCGTATGGACCGATAGGCTAAGTTAAAATCTATTAATGATTAATCGCCTATTTGTACATTATATATGTGATTTTGCTGCTCGAAAAAGAAATCCTCCTCGGAATAGAATGGAAAGAGAGCCATTTTCTAAAGTCTCATTGGAGATGACCCAGTGTTCCTTAGAAAATTTGGGAATCCAGCATCTATTGAAAGCTTAAATTCTCCCTTCCCTCCCGATTTCCTCCTTACAAACCCATTCTGTAGTGATTCTACAGAAATACGGCCAATAACTCAGAGAGCGCTCTGCTTCAGCTGATCGTAAAAAGACTTGATGGGATAAGGTGATGTCTCTGCAGCGCTCGAGACCTGATGCGTAATTGGAAAGTTCAAATGCTGCGGCTCCATTCCGTTTCCTCGAATCGTTTTTTGCAGGAAAAGGAATCTTTTTTCTCTTTCTCTTTTGCCCTTCGAGTGAAAGTTCCAATTTTTAACTCAACACTTGCTAGCCAATTTCTCTGTTTACTTATTTAATCTATCTATCCATTCCATACCACTCTAAATTACTGGTTTTTGCAGACGGAACACTATTATTGGCATACTATGTGATTTTTCTTTATTCATCCATTTAAAAAGGGAAATTTACAGACTTTATCTCAAAAATAGCAAGCAACTTTTCTAAACTCCTAGACGTTTCTATAATAAGTACAATACTCAAAAAATGTCTCAGATGAATTACGAATACGTCTGCTTCTTGAATTCAAGCATTTTCAATCTAATCGCACTATAATTGTGTTCATGGGCAGGTGGACACTCAACAAAAACTTTTTAATATAACTGAAGGTATACCGCGATATATCTTCAATCATATAGTAGTAATTTGTGCATTACTATCTCCTTGTAATATTGTCACTAATATTAATATTACTTTTTTTGTACATATCTGGTTTCTTGTTTGCTTTCTTCCTTATTGTACATTTGTTTTTTAATAAAAAACTATGTAAGGAATAAGTTGATCTATGTGTTTATTTATTTATATATTTAAGTGTTTAGGGCCTACCTCTGGCGAATTATGATTACCATGATCAGTTATTCTAGATTCACTGCTGTGGATGGAAGTTTCCCAAAATATTTTTCACACAATATGCTTTAAAGTTCTTTTCTTAATAGCTCTAAAAAGCTGTCTGATTTCACTGTCTACAGATTATACGTTTCTGTAATCTTATGGGATTACTTTCCAATTCTTTTCCATCATCGAGACTTCAGAGTAGATGATACCTTTCAGCAATACGGTATGTCAATTATTCTGTCAGTTTCTTAAGTAAACCAGGTTACCGTACGAAATGTTAAAACGGCTGTTTGCCATTTTTTTCTTTTGTGTTTTACGCTTTCCAAGTTCACAGGGTGTCCGAGAAGGAGAGGAGTACAGAATGCATTAAAATATTTTATATGAGTATTTACTGACGGCAATTTCGGCAGTCTAAAACCTACCAAAAGATGAAACAAAACGACGGAAGAAAGGAAACTGCGGAATTCAGGAAAACTAGAATTTTTCCAAGTTTCCGATGATTTTATGCAATTCAAAACGCATAGAAACAATATTTGATCACAACTTTCATGAACTTGAGTACCTCTAAACATTTTGCTCCTCTTTGCATTTAGAAACGCCCTTTATGCCTTGACATTGGTTATGTGTCTGATAAATAAACGCAATGACCAGTGCATTCACTTATTAATATTTCTTTGGACTTGCAATCAAACTTTTATTCGGTTAGTTTTTCGTTTTAATTGATTCTTCGTCATTCATTAACCGTCTGTCTGTAGTTGTATAACCTTCATTTCTTGCATCGTAATCTATCAAACACGACCATTGTGATTTAAAATAAAAAGTACCTTATTTAGTGAGTTAGTGAGGTTCTGGCGTTCTTTCTTAGTAAGAAATGAAAATTTAATGGATAAGCAGCTTTGGCTAACATTATTTTATATATTCTATTAAAAAATAAAAATCTGTCTTAAATGAAAATTAAAAAAGTTAAAATCACCTCGTACAAACACGTTCATTCTTTTGTTAAATATGGTAAGCCATCTAGATTAAATGTATCAATCAAAGCTCTTTCATGAGCAAAAGTTTTAAAACGTTTTATTGCGAAACATACTCTGTTACTGTTGTGCACATACTCTCTTACTACTGTGCATATTCGAAAGGCGCGAATTTACACGCGTGAACCAAACTTCATTTAGACATGCTAAATACCAGTTACATATAATGATTGCAAATGGACCAATAATCAAATGAAAACCCAAAATGGTGCTGTTGAGAATATTGAATGCATTGTAATCATATTATTTACCACCCAACATTCTCACAAGAGTTACTGTCCTTCTAGTGAATTATCAGATCTTAATGGTGGCTTTAAATGAAGCTATCCTTTTGTCTTCTCCGAACTGAAACGTGTCTGGCAATAAAAAATGGGTAAATTTGGAGTATGTTATTTCTTATAAAATAGAAAAAAACTGATACGATCGTGAAATGTTCGAATATCTGTGCCATTATGGGTTATTGATGCTTGTGTTTTTTAATCTCATTTTCGACTATCCGCTGCTACTTGTGTTTCTTCCAGAGATCTTAGATGCGCATATGAGAAATCTCACAGAACTGTGCATTTTTTATAACAGATTTCAATGTCAAATTCGGTAGATTTTAATGCTTGAAACTTTGCTTGCAAGTTGACGAAATTCTTCCAAAGCATAGAAATTATTCATGTTGTATTGCAAGGCATTTAGGTAGGCAATGTTGAAGTTATGTATGCAAACTTCCTCAAAATAGCATCACAATGATCATCAAGAACACGAAAAAAATGAGGAATTTTTGTGAGCCGCCTTTGCAGAGAAGTTATCGTTTATGGTGCACTGCATTAAACAATAAATTAAAGTTATCTACGAGAGGGGAAAGAAAACGTTTGGAAATCACGTCACCCACAGCGAACAGACGGACTTTGCTAGTTGTTAACAGCTATCCCAAAGCATAGCTTAGCTTTGTTTTTCACAGAAAATCAAATCCATTAAACTGGATGGTTTACTAACATGTCAGAATAATTTCTTACGGATCACATTCAGCTGAATGACATCTGAAACCCCAGTCACTAAATAATTTGAAGGTCTTTCTCGGTAGTTTAGGAGTTATTAAGTAACTTATTATTTTGATTCAGCTAAATGGCATACCGAACAACTTATAAAATCTTTGAATAAATCGTTTCTAAATTGTTGTTTTGCTTTGCAAATTCGTCCGCAACGTAAGAATATGTCGAAAACCACGTAGAACACCAAGAAATTCTGTGTAGGCAGGCTTCAGCTGAGAGAGTTCTTTCAGGAGATTTTAACGAACTTTCTTGATATTCGAAAGTGGAAACAGTCGCCTATATTTAAATTTATGTTGACTGCTATCTGTATGGATGGGAGAGTAAAACAATCTGAGGCCAGGATCTTCTATTTCATCCAGTATTTACACCAGGACCGGAGCAGCTCAGATTTTAAAATCCTTTGGCAACCAAACAACTTTTTCCGTCTGCGAGAAACCATACGTATTTCTGGAAAGTAAGAAAACCTGTACGGTAAGCAAGATAATGCAATTTAAAAAGCCTGTTGTAATAAGTTTTCACAAATATAGTACAGCAGGGTGCTTTTCTTTTGTTTTTTTCTCGGAGTCGCTAATAACAGTGTGATTAATTATACACAGCCCAACAACAAAAAAAAAACATTCTGGTGCTTTGGAAGTTAGATCTATGTATTTTGGAATATAATTGGGGCGCTGATTACAAAAATGGCATTGGTTTGGCCGTATCAGCTCTAGTTTTGGAGACACGGCATACCCACCTTAGATGCTGATGTGCAGAAACATAATAAAGTGTATATTTTTAATTAGTGATTGAGAGCGATAAAGGAACATTGTGGTTCCCTGATATGTGTGCAGGTACGACAACTTTGGCGACGATCGCATGAAGGTTAAAGCTCGCCAAGAACAGAAATAGATGCAGATAGCGAGTGGGATCGGATGAATGTGGACGGAGTCTGTGTTGTGTTGCTCCCGGAATTAAGTGAACCGAAATTATAATAATTTCAATATATATATAAATGTAATGTTCTAATTTATGATTGTAAAGCCAGTGTCTGTTAGTCTAATTGTGAGTTTGCGAACAATTGCACAACTAGAGAAGGTAATGTCATCTATTTATGTTTGCAGATTGAATAGACGGCATGGCTCCATACGAAGAAGCTGCTTGAACCATCCAGATACCTTTTGCTACATTTGTGGCGAGTACACCTTAAAAGAAAGTTGGCAGCCTATTTCTGAGTTTGTGAAGAGGGCATATCTTGGTTATTTTGATGTTTTGCTTGGAGACCAAGATATTTCAGGGGCTCCTCATATCGTTTGCAAAACTTGCACGGAACATTTGCGGCAATGGACAAATGGAAAGAGGAGTTGCCTGAAATTTAGAGTACCAATGGTTTGGAGGTAACCAAAAAACAATGATGACTTATTTTTGCCTTGTCAACATTAAGGGCATCAATCTTAATAATCGAAGCTAGAGTACAGATCCTGAACTAGATTGATCAAGATGACCTCATCGACACTCAAATGAGGTACCTGTTTTATCTTTCAACCACCTACCAGAAAGCACGCATGTCTGATGACCTAGAAGATAGCAGAAGTGTAGAAAGTGAGAGTAATTTTGTACGAACTTCATGAAGTGCTCAGCGCTTTAACCAGAATGAAGATAGTGACCTCATCAGGTATCTGAACCTGTCAAAGGAGTCTTCTGATTGCTGACCTCCAGGTTGAATGAAAAGAATTTACTTCGTTCTGGAACGAACATTAATTACGTTTTATCGTAGCAGAGAAAATAATTTGCTGCCCTTCTTCTCTAAGGAGAACAACCTAGTATTCTGCAATTACGTCAGAAGCCTTCTGAGGGAATTGGATCTTTTTGTTTTTTGTATTATTATTATTATTTGAGGTTTACTACCACCGTAGTACTACCACCGTAGTAAACCTCAAATAATAATAATAATACAAAAAATATAATGGGCTATAAGCTGTCGACCGTCCCTAATTTAGGGACACTGGTTCCAGGAAAGGGAGAGAGCAAATGCCGTAAGACAAACATAACATCCATGCCACACCGGGATTCGAAGCCGAACCCATCTCAGACGAATGGTCATAAGCCAGCGCTTAGACCACTGCGCCACCGGAACGGAAAAATTGAGTATCAATTTGATTTAGTAATACGTTTATTTCAACCATTTCTGAGGAATTGAGTTGAAATAAACTGATTTAGTAATATGTGGTTGTTTTAACAAAAGTATGTAATGTTAACAGCATCAATATTTGTCAAAGTATTATAAAAAATAGCAGATTATGAGATTAAGGATCCCGAATTTTGACGGATTAAATCAGATTAAATAATTTTGACTGTTAAATCAGCATATAAGGTGGTTATGCAGTATCTCCAAAACTATACCCGATAGGGCAAAACTTATGCTATTTTTGTAATCAGTGCCTCAAATATATCTAAGAATAGGTCTAACTTTTAAGGCACCAAAATTTGTGTTGGACAGTGTTATCATTATTCCAAAACAAGTAATGAATTTTGTCAGTGTTTCTTAAATGATCAGCAGTTGTAAGTGAAAACTTTCTACCACGATGTCATCCTGTACAGGCGAAGCTATTCGTGTGTTCTTCTACATACAATGAGTTATTATCAGGCAGACCTGCTAAGGCTCACTTACGTATGTGCCAATTAGTCTGTTATCCTATATCAGTTGTATATTTTTTGTTATATCCATATATGTTCCCTTCATTATTTTCTTCGCTTATCCTTTTTCTAAACGTAATGCCGCTCCCATGCAATGCAGTTATTTCCAGCGCGCAAGCAAAAACATTTTTTTTATTCCGAAGTCAGAATTCTACTCCTGAAACCATACGAAGAGGTCAGAAAAAAATATAATGAGGTATGGCGGTTCCTGTTAGTACCACCCGAGAAGTTAGAAACTAGAGAAGTGCTCCTTCTTGAGTCCATTAACTTTGACAAATTCAGCCCCTTGGTCGACAGTCCAACTTCTCTGCCTTAAGGAAGAACAATCTTTAACTGCGGGAAGATTTCCAAGAATCTTCAAACACGCGCAAGGCTTTAAAAAAACAAAGGAACTCGCCTGGAAACTCCGACAGGAAGAAAGGAGACCATGCCTGTCAACTTAGAATAAAAGAGAGCTTTGTAAAGAGCCAAAATTCTGCGACGATATTTTAGCTGCAGCTGCGTTTCTTTGTACATATGAATGACAATGTTTTATGGAGCTCTAAGATTCCTTTCCCGAAATGTCACGGAAATTGAGACTTTGATTAAGAGTTCGAATGATGCTTGCATATTGATCTGCAGCTTGCTCTTTCAGCGTGAAAATCCTCGTTCTCTTGGCTGGTGCTCCTATCTCATGATGATTTGTTTTCTGCAGCAGATTGCAAAGTCATTTGTGTTTAAATTTTTCGAGTGCTGAAGTGCAGCAATATTGATGTTTGTCAGCGAACAATGTTAAGTGGCTTAGTGTCTCCATATATATTTCATTTCATTTATTGATCTTGCTGTTACATATTAAAATTAATAAATTATATGTTAAATATCCGCGATTTAAGAATATGTTATTCAAACTAAAATTCATACATTTTTGGTAAATTTTTTTAAACCGAGCGTCATTTATCAGCACTTAGATCAGAAATGTTCACTTGGAGTTCAGAATTTCAATAATTGGTTTGCGTGTTCATTTAAATATGTATTTTGTTTGAATGAATATCGCGATAACATTTACTCCCACACGTAGCCTAAATTTGAATCTGCGGTTACTCACATAAGATTTACGCAAATGTTATATAAATCCGTAGGAATATTTTGTCATATCATCTGATAATCCTAGTAATTGTACTCTGTGTATATTAGTGAATCAAATATTTTCTACATACGTACTGATATAATTTCGTCAGTTTACGTTTAGAGTTCTTAAACATTGGTCAGATTTATCTGTATGAGTGGACCTTTGTAGTCTACTGTAAAATAAATATTGTATAAGATCTTGCGACGTCTAACGAGTTCGAATCACCATTTAAACAAGAGATCGAGAAATAAAGTCATTTGCTTCCTTTTCCTTGTAGTCTTCAAGGGTCAGGCCTGGCTCTCGGACCGAGCTGGACCTTTTTTCTATCAGTTAAGTGAAAATTTCGGAGCTCGCGCAGGGCCGGGCATGTACCGTGAGATTTAGCATTTTGCTCCTGTATTAGAAAAAAACGTTTGTCCCACAAAGCGAAGATTGCCTTGTTAAATAATCAAATGGTGAAGATCACTGAGAAAATAATATATTCGAAGCCTATGCACCCAACATACCTGCACATTTTTTTTTTCATTTCGAAAATATATTATCTTCCACTTTGAAATTCCCCACTTTGAAATTCCCTTTTGTGGAAACCATTAAAAAGTGATCCGTGGGACACGGGTTGAGGACTGCTTGCTGTAGGGGAAGCCTTGCGTTATTTGCAATAAGTGGCGGAAAACACGTGATGAAACTCTTAAACAGGTCGGGCCTGGCCGGTCGTAAACTGAAAATTCTGATTCGTGCTAGGCCCCCTAAATTTCGGGTCGGGGCCGGGACAGGCTTTCCAAATTAAGGCGCGAGCAGATCTCTGTGACCTTGCCCGGTAAAAATGGAGTTGTAATTCAACGTTCAATTATTTGACACGAATATAGCTACAGAAGTTTTCGCTGTTAAAGCAATTTACATAAAATCTTCAAGCATTAACAAACTGCTATATCAGTAACTGAATTACATGTCTCCCGCCACACCCATTACTCACGACATAGGTTTTTATCTATCTCTTGCTGACTTCACTGCCTGCCACAATTTCGGTAAAAGTAACCACTGCTGGGAGTTCAGATATGACGTTAAGGTAGGAGAAAGAACTTAAACACGTAAGAGCAAATAACTCTTAATATAAATAAAGATTGAGAGTTAAACCACAGTATGTATGTCGCAATTTCCCTTATAGGCTACTTTTCAATCCAAACCTACTAACCTTGCCATCCTGTGAATGAATGTCAGTTCTAATCCAATACTTTCTAATTTGCCTATTAATACTTTCATTATTTTGCCTCCGCACATTAGTGGTGTAACTGTAATTTCATATGTACAATTAACTTCAGCGAAATATTTCTTGCAATTTTCAAGATTTGGGGAAATAACTTTCGTGAACCATTCAAAAAAAAAAAAAAAAAAAAAAAATTCTGAGATACTTTACCCACAAGAATGCTGGAAGACTATCTTCTTCAAAATTGACGTATTAAGTTTTGCAAAGATTTATTCTGAAATTCCTTTGTCAATGAGCTGCATTTGCGCGTTTTTTATTACGCTTCGCACAATATGGCGATTTTAATCAACCAGTTTCATAAGTGACAGAAATGTTCCAATCTTTAGAATGAAGCAGGAGAGAACACTCAAATATATGTACATGTATCATTATTTCATGTGCAAATGATGTCTGGCCTGAATACATATTCGGTCGATAACTTTAATTTTTTATTTTTCTCACAAAATGTAATACACATTCTGATATTTCCTGTGATCAAGCAGGGTTAAATTTTACTTATGACAGAGGCATTTAATTTACAAGTTGGTTACGTTTAAAGCATAAAGGCGCCCAAGCGTGCAGTAACATGTGAGAAGACGTTCAGCGAAGTTGCGCCCCTGCGGTGGTGCGTCTATCAGAGAGACGGGATTATTCTGATACTTACTGTGTGTGGTATCCTCACGTGTACCATACGAACTGCGTATATACTGAGATTCGGTAATGAAATGCTGAAAGGGCAAGATTCTAAATTGTTCCGTGACCTGACAGCTGGTACACACTTTCTAGGAACGTATAATTCCTCATGATTGAAAAAAATAAACAAAAGAAGCAGACAGCATTGTCTTGACATTGCTGCGGCTCTGTCGTATTTTTGGGGCTGGGGCTGGGGGTTCTGTGAGAATTTGGGGTCTTCCACTGTGAAGACTGGGCCTCAGTTTCGGGGTCATACCCATAAACCCACGACTCATCACCACTTATGACAGTTTCTAAAAAGCTTCCGTCGTTTTCGACACACTCAAGCAAATCGCTAGCAGCTGAAACACCGGCCTGTTGTTTCTCAGCTGAGAGCCGTTTTTGCACAAATTTAGTTAAGACGCGTCTCATACCCAAATCGTCCGTAAGAATCGACTGAACTGAACCGCAGCTAATGCTGAAATCTTCAGATAACTCACGAATAACAGATATGACAAATTTCACGCGCACCTGTGTGCACAAGTTCTACGTTGTTTTCACTTTTGTTGGTTGTGGGTCTCCCAGACCGTTCATCACTCACAACACTTTTACGATAATCTTTAAAACGTTTACACCACTCATAAACTTGTGTACGACTCATACAGTCCTCCTCATAGATTTTCTGTTCTGTGTTTAAGTATGTGACTTTGTATGTTTCACCAAGTTTTTGACAAAATCTGATGCAAATTCGTTGATCAAATTTTTTCCGACGTGACAAATGCGACGGGCAGCTTCACACGCGTAAGAACAAAGCACTGCTGTGAAAAAACCAGACGAGCCGGGGAGATGTGACCAATGACACATGCGTAGTTTGGATCCAAGGTCAACTTGTGCCAAACCGCTTCCTTCTGTGTCGGGCGATTCTGTACTTATGCAACCGGACTGGATACTTTTTTTATTACACCTCGTATTAGTTGCACATAGTTTTGGCCAGTTTATAAATTTAAACAAAGAATTCTAACTTTCCTTAAGGAAGTGTTATCTTCTAATGTGCAGATTTTTAATTGTCAGCAAATTAGTTCTTCAGAGAACCGTTGCACCACCAACTATCGTTGAGTTGAAAATTTATGCACCTCCGTGGATTTCTTTCAAGATCAAGTCTAAATTGCAACTATCTGAGATGGATGCCTAGAAACAGAAACTAACCATTATATGCTAATTTATATCTGTGTAGCATTTATGCTCAAACCTGATCTGAACTTTTTACTGTAATTTTAGTTCCGATGCCAAGGTTGGAGTTGCCTCAGTCTTATGCTTTACTTTTGTCTTTTCTGTTACGTCTCTTGATGTATGTATAAAATGGCAGATGTACGCTTTCTCCTCGCACGCCAGTTCGTGAGGTGGAAACGAGTGGATAAGCGTACATTCTTTGTGCGATTATCCACACGCCCCCTTTTAATGTAGAGAATTTTTTTATGTCAACACGACCAAAAGGTTATTTGCGTATTTCATCTCAGCACAGTTTTTATGCTAAATGGAGTAAGCGTATGTTTGAATTTGTGTATATACTTCTGTTTATCAAAAACGGATTGTAGTTTATTCATTGTGAGACTGTTAGAGCATTACTGAAAGTCCAAGATTTATCTGCTGCGTGCATTACCTGTTATAAGCTAATACCTGTCATAAGCATTTGTATTTGTGGTGTCTCTGTATCTGGAAATAGACGAGAAGATGCAAACCAGATTTTCTTCTATTTTTCATGTAGATAATAGTAGCATATGGTGCAATGAAAACAGCGCAATCTCCATTCCAATTAAGTTCCTAGGAAAATTTCCAGGGAATTTTGTTTAGTACTGAGCACTGTTTTAAAGTTACTTTCTTTTTTTCTTGTTAAATTCATATTTATTACTAGAAAGGGTGCCCGGCGTTTCCCAGGTTTCGCAAAAGCAAATATACATCAATCATATAATAGCACTTACATGTGCCAGTCTTTCAAAGATTGGCACATATAAGTTGCTAAGCTAACAAAAAAAATAATTAAAGATTGGCAATTTCGAATTTCAAAAAGGGGCTCGTTATTGCACACCATATGCACGTTCATGCCAAATTTGAAGCCTCCGCGTTCAGCAGTTTCTTCTGTAGGTGACTGATAGACAGGCAGACATGCAATTTTATTATTATATATACTCAAAACTTTTGAATCTTACTGTATCTGTTCTTATGCTTGTTATTTACTATGACTACGAATTTTCCTGTTTTTATTGGTTGCTTTTTTTTTCGTAACATAACCGAACAGAATTCATTTTTGGGCATGACAAGTCAAGTGGTTCTAAAAATCCCATTTTTTCGAGGCTTTGTAGGAAGTTGTTATGTACCGCAACAGTGGCTGAACGATAACTAGGGTCATCTGTGTTATGCCTTGTTTTGAGATTCTCAACAGGGCATTTGCTTTCGTAGTTTGATAAGATTGTGTCAAGCACAGTTCTTTGAATGTTTATTTAATTTGTCACACCTTGTGCATGCGGCATTATCGGCAACTTTTAGTGTTTAATTTTTTTTTTTAGTGATTCTGAATTAAAATGACATGGTAGCGAGTTCTAATTAAAGATCCCTCAGGATCTTGCAAGTGCTGACCTTTTTATAACAACTGATTTTTTTCATATTTTTGACAATATTTTCAAGCTCTAGTGAGTTGCATATTTTGTCGGTTGAATATATTTTCTTTGTGTTATTTTCCCAGCTCTCCAATGGCTACTTTTTCTTTGAAAAGCCTTTTTTTTAGCTGCCTTTCTTGTTGTTTTTATTATTTTGAATACTTTTTTGCATGTAAGTTAAGGATATGCTTAATATGCAATCAAGTAATGGAATTTTATCTTTCTGCAAGGTTTCCGAACTATTTGCGTTTCCGTTTGATCATGTATTGAACCAGATTCAAACTGGTGGATGCATTCATTATCAACTATGTATTATGGAATCCTGAATGAATAACCTCCAGCTAATTACCCGTGATCTCGCCTTTAGAGACTGCTGCAGCGTGTGCTTTATCCGTTGATGGCGTGTCGTTTGCACGTTGCGTAAGCCATTTCGCTTGTGATGTGAATCACTATTGGACATGATGTGTACGAAAGGACCTGGCGTTTATGATGCCACTCTGGGACGCACAGATGGACGGGTGTGTCGCCCCATTTGTGAATCACTTTTCGTGGTGAAAAGGTCACTTCGGTGGTCAACCCCAAATAAGCACGGCACTTCCGCATGGTGGGCACCTAGTGTGTGTTGTTGGTAGATAGCAGACGGGGAGATGTGAAGAGGGGATCGGGAGAGGTTGCTCTTGGACGATCACACCGCACCGTTACCTCCTCCGGATGCGGCACGTGCTCCCTTGACAATGTCTCTACCCTGATACAAAAGCCATTGCACGTGCGCGGTGCGTGACAAATCACGCCGAGATCCGGACATTCGCGCACCAATAGGCCAATTAACTGCTGACCCTAAAAATATTGCTTAGATGATTGCCAATCGTGCCGCGAATTGTTAGATTAATGGCATTTGCTGTATGCAGTTCCTTTCATGGGAATAATTAAAACTGCGTTTCCAACCAAAGATAATTTTCTTACTGCGAAAAGCAATACTCTGTTATTTCATGGCAAGTGCTTTGATGCAGGCTGTATACATCGTAAACGCACATATACGTACAGTCGTACCGGCTTGTAGCCTCCGTGTATATAACAAAGGGGCACATTTTATTCTCTGTAGGAACATTAACGACATACATGTTCAATAAAAGCTGTTAATTGCTTTGACATCTATCACCAACAACAGCTCTTCACCTGATCTGTTACTCCGACAAACAAAATTCATGTACAATTATTCTCTAATTCGAACGCCCTGTGTGAAATACGAAGCCTTTGATTTAAGAAAATAAAAAAACATTCGGGTCAATTGATCAACTGTAATAAATAATTTTTCACTGAATTTCTCATGTACCCACGCATCTCGGTGATCAAGTTCCAGCTTTCTATCCCATAATTTTGGTGAAAAAAAAGTCTTAAAATATGTTTTAAATTGTGACTGCGTACGTTAAGACCAATATGATTATCTACGACTAGGAAAAAACTCACTTCTTACCCTCCTTTAGGACCTCTGGCTGCAAAGAAGTGCAGAATATGAGGAGGCAATAGGACACCATATACAACTGTTGTAATAATCGAACAATAATCGACACAGTCACTGCACGATTTAAAATCCAATAAAACAAGATCGCATTAAAGGTTTATTACATTAAAATATATTATTTACAAGTTAAAATCTACTAGACCTTTCTGGCCGTCAAACGTGCCCATCTTCAGGTAAACTGCAAGTTAGGTATACAGACAGCAGGGACTTATATACAGTCGGTTGTTGGTTGGTGAGGTAAAAAAGCCGTCCAAGCGCATGCTCAAAGAGTTAGAATCTTAAAGTATAGAGGTGAGCAACTCCACTTCCTATTGCAATGTCCTCGTCGTCAATTATGGTGTCTTCTACTGTTCCTTCGATGAGGAAATTTCCACGGTTGTGGCACTAAATAAGGTGAATCCTCATTATAACATTTATCACCAAAGGCAGAGATGTACAAACTCTCGGCAAAAACGGTTGAGGCTTTGGTTTTTTGATTTCCCAATATTGAAGCTTCATTCCATATTGGCGTATATGAAGCTTCTCTTGTAAGTCGAGAGGGGGAAGTAGTTGTTGAATGGTTTCTAACATTGTATTTATGTTCATTTATTCTTACGCCCAAAGTAAGTTAAGTTGATCCTATGTAAACTTGGGGTTGATCCGCTGGGTCGTAGCTTTCCAATGGTACACACTCTGTACCAGATTTATTGATATCGTCAGTCGAGTTCCTATCCTTTTTAACCATCGAAAACAGATTTGAAGTGGTTTCACCGAAATCCAAGTCGCTTTTCTGCAAGCATTCCTTATAACTGGTGTGACGTTGGGTAGGTAGTTCGTAGTGCCGACATATTTGGTGGGTCCTCTCTCACGTTCCAGTGTTGTGAATTTCGAGCTTCTTACATTTTTAATGATCTTATATACGCCCTCTGCGGGGTACCCGTGCATCGTTGCGAAGTTTAATATTGTTTTGAACTCCAACTGCCGTAATTGTACGGTTGTACCGGGAGATATAAATGCCGTTGAAATATTTCGGTGAATGAAATCTGTCATTCAATTTTTTGAGTGTGTGCAGATTCCAAATTTCAATATTTTCCCCCTATCTAAAATATTGTTTTCGATACTCCCATCAACGTCTTAAGAAGGTGAAAATCCAAATGCCTTGAATGTTTTAAATGTTATTAACGCGTAGTATACAGTACACGAATGCAGCCAGTGTGCTTCTTAGGGGGTTAGCGGGCGGATGGGGCGCGCGATTTCAGTCTCGAAGTGTATGATGCAAAATCATTTCTTTGATTAATACATATTCATGCTTAAGTGATGACAGCTGCAAATAGAGTTTTTCAATCGTAAACCAAATTTTGCATTTTCTCACTAATGCACTAAACGTTTTGCTTATCATATTATATAATTCTGTTGCATGTTGTCTCTTGCTCGCTGTCACTCTGTAGAATACATATAATATATGCACTTGAATACGTTTCCAATGAGACACAAGAAGTCATATTCCTGTAGATTCTGTCTGCTCCGTATGTGATATCTTTCAGACCTTCTGGAATTTTCATAAAATCAACACATGTTCTTATGCAAATTATTCACTTTTGTTTTATGTACAGTATTCACGTGCTCTGGAAGTTTTTTGGTATTTTAAAGAAATTATAATACTTTTGTTTTGCACTCTTGGAAAAAATAATTCCGTGAAATACTAATTTCAAATATATGTTTTTAACCTTTATCATTTTGGCCTTCAGCCGTCCTTCACAGAAAATAGCCGTTAGAAATTTTTTATTGTTATTTATGTGGAGATTTCCGTTGTTTTTAACAGAAAATTAGGAAGCAAACTACGTTTTCAGAAATTCATTGCAAAACTCAAATGTTTTTAAACATGCTGAACTAACTGAAATCACAATAAATTTAATTTCATATTATTGTACATGTTTTTGTCGACTGCAAAGTAATACTCATAATATGTACTTTTATGAATTTTTGCAAAATCGCAGAGATTCCAGACCAAGTTTTGTATTCTTTTTGAAGGAAGTTCGCGTTTAATAGCCAGCAAGGAAAGCAAATCTATATATTTAAAACACAAGGCCGTATCTTTCTACAATCTACCAGCGCCATCCACTGGAGCGATTTTCATGATTTTTTTAAATGAAAGCTACTGACCCACAGAGTTGTCATCGCTAATTTTTATTGCTCATTAGTATTTTTTTTTTTTTATGTTATCCTGGCATTTCTTTCGTATAATCCGCCGTTCGCTATTCTGGCATTTGTTCTCGCTTCAGTATTTACAACGCCACCTACCTTTCTGCGGTGGTCAGTATTGGAACTAAGCCCTCCTCTATCAACGACGTAGTTGTAATTATCCGAATCGGTTCAGTAGTTTGCGAGATTAGTAAAAAAAATTCGTATATTATCGTGAATTACTTTCTTTCACGTTGGGTGTGATCAGGTTGTATGTAAACAAAGCGGAACGATACACGGGAAATCGGGAACTACTTGAAAGCGATCTGATTCGGTAGTGCAGCCAAAACTAATAAAAACAAAAACAAAATAGCCTATGTCCACCGGAAAGAAATAAGCTTCCCAACGATGAAAGAATTATACAAATAGGTTTAGTAGTTTTCGAGATTACCTCAAACACACAAACAAACTTTCTTTCTTTATGTATTAGTATAGATTATATAATGATACCAAAAAAAAAAATGTTAAAACCAAAGTTGCAAAATAAAACACATTTTTAACCCCATTGTGCAGTTATCCAGACACGATATCATTTCGGGCCACTGAAAGAATGCCTCAATACTCCAATACAAACCGGTCCACGACGGGTAAGTACATGCTAATACAATAATGAGGAATGTCATCGTTGAATTCGTATACGAGTAGTTGGAAAAATTAAAAATTATTGGGAATATTACGAAAATTTTGTTGTTGGTGACCCGTCTTATACACTGCCCATTAATAATTCAACCATTTATTATAGTTATGCATTTTATTACGATTCGTGTTGTATTGTATGACAAGAAAAAATTCAGTCACAGCTTTTCCAACCGTGCATGGCACGGATTGCGAACTAGTAGTGATTTAATATCGCTTTGCGTAGAAGGTTTCTAAAAAACTGTGAATTCCTTTAATTTTGTCACACGTACTGCAACTCATCGGCACACATAATTCTGCGAAAATAATCATTGGCACACATAATTCTGAGTGGTATGTTATGAGTTACTTATATGCGCAGAATAATATTTCAAAGTTAAGAAATACATGTCAGCAAATATTAACGAAAGTCCAAAATTTCAAGCTTAAGTTCATTTGGAAATAAATATTTCCACATAGTTTGTTTTGTTGTTGTTGTTGTTGATATGTCCATAACACTGAAATTCAAGTTTTAGTTATCTATCAGAGCACCAGAAACCTCAAACTTAATGACCATAGCAGTAACAGCGTGTTGTGAAGTAGTCAGCGAATGAATACCTGAACTATTTTTTGGAAAAAGAAATCGAGAAATATTCTTGCATTTTTCGTTGGTGTTCTTGCAATTTTACGTCGTTCTTGGATTTAATAGTAAAGTTATTTGTGAAAAGAAATGTCCATTCTTTTTTGTAATCCTTTTGCGTGCGTCTGCTTTTCTTTTCGATGTTTAACAGTCTCTTTCCTATAATTTTCTTCAGAAATTTCACATAAGTGTAAAACTGACATATGCATGAAACCGAAGTGATGAATCAGCAACATTTATTTTAGTTTTTTTCTATTATTTTATTCCTAATGGAACATTTTTTACAAGAAAGTGTTAGAAAAGCATTAAATAGAATAAGCGCCGTTGCATGGAGCAGGTATAAAAAATGACAATATTAAAGCAAATAAAGAAAAAAACAAAGACAGAATGAAAACAAACGTCTTCATTCTCATAAATATGTGTAGAATCAAAGAAATCAGCATAATCCAAAAGTCTGCGCAATAAAATATTTCTTTCTGCCTTCTCAGGAAACTTGAGAATAATGTCTCAACAGGTCAGAGGTTCCAAAAGGAACTTTTAGGCTATGTTCATAAATAATTTTTTATGTAAGCATCCAGTCGCTGACTCTGTACTTTGCAATGATTTAAGTCGTTGGCACGCCTTTTTCTTATAACTCTATCTCGATGCTGCCTGACGAAACTTCGAAACGTCGCATCCAGTTTATTCTTTCTTCATGCCGTAACGCACTTCTTGGGTACGTATTGTGAATAGTCTTTCTTCTGGAGCAAAGCTTCAAAACGTATAAAAAGGGTTAAAAAACAAACAAACGGAAGTTTACCAGTGGTGATATATTTTTATTGTGTTTCTGTGCTCATCTCAATCTGGAATATGCAGTTATATATTGTAGATACTGCATATGCATTGCTGAAATATCGTCTTACATATCTCATGAAGTAACAGTTACGTGCAAACATTGCGAAAGATGCATGCAGAGCTCATCGATATCTATCGGAAGTGTTGCTCGGATTTTATGGAAGTGAAGTATTTATTACGTACATCTAAGAAATTTAGAACTAAAGTTGGCACACACACAATTTTTTTCGAAATCAACTGGATGCATCTTCTTATTTCTTCACCGCTTTTGATGTTTTCGTTTCTTCTCTGCACTAAGAAACATCCGGTTAATCTTCCAGGCACTTATGGCTTAGCAGTAAGTTTTCTGAACTTTTTCTTTCATATATTTCCATCGTAAAAATGGAATATTTGTAGACCATAAATGTCTAATTTTACCAGGAGACTTACTTATACACTGATGATTTAAAACAAAATGTCGTTTCTTTGCCACTGTTACAGTGGACACCCCCCCCCATCCTAAAACCTGAAGAAAACTCTAAAATTTGTCCGCCATGTCGCGTATGGTATGAGGTAGCTAGGAATCACAGTTCGGCAGGCTCACATGTTCTTTTACAGTTCAGTTTTTTTTATTTATTTCTCATTTACGTTGTTTTTTCTTTCGGATGTTCTCTAAATTAATTAACAAAATTGCGGGATAATTGGGAAGTCGCTCCAATGCTCTTGAAGGCAAGAAACGCAATATTTTTGCCATTTTGAATTATTTCTACCTGTGGGAAAAGGTAGCACTCAATGGTTGCTCTGGAAATTGATAAGAGCAAAGCGATAGGCCCAGAAGAGGACTTCTAGATTTCTTGAGGAGGGGCCGATGTTACGACCCACCCCCGCCATTAATTTAGTAATTAATGGGCGTGGTTGATGTGTGAAATTAATTAAGTATTAATTGTTCGAGGCTTGATTGGAGTTTAAAAGTGTAAACAGCAGATAAAGTTTTATCTGGGGGTTTGGAAAGAAAAGAGGCGAAGAATTCTCTCTCTGGCTGGGTGGTCTCAGAATAGCTCTGTTAGGTCATAAATATCAGGGCGCAGCTGACGGGCAGCCTATGCAACACGGAAAGGGAAAGAGGAATACGTATCGAATGAGCCACTTGAGTAGAAATGAATGAAGATGGGGACAAAAGGTTTAGCGAATAATCGTAAATTCGTCGATTGTTTGGGGCATTTTCGAGAACAATTGCTCTCTGTGTGGTCCGTGAAGAAAAATAAGAGTTCGCACTTGGCATGAACATAAGGAAGAAAGTTAGTTGTCTGTGCGCTCTCCGATGTGAAAGGCTGGATGCCTTGGATCTGCAAAAAAATGAATTGGGAAAAATGAAGCAGCAAACCTCCCCGCATTTGGTAAGAAATGGAGACAACTCGAGGCAGCTGGAGATGCCAGTTTGCCATAAAGACAGCAGAATGCCTAAATCCGCGGGATAAAGCAGAAATTTCTAGGCTGGAGCGTAATGGAACTCAGCGACTGTTTGGCCTAATGAAAGCCAAGTTACAGGGGAATTAAGAAGTCTGCGAGTGGACAGTGGTCATTCCAATGAGAAGCGAAGCCAAGCAAAGTCGGGTTCGGATGCCAACCACTGCAGTGTGGAATCGTCACCCCCATTCATCCCCTACTGTGGAGGAAGTGAAGAGATGCGCTTGTCTTACGGGGTGAAGCGAGGCCCCATGTGTGCGTGTGTGTGGTCGCGTAAGCAGCGAAGCCACTACGTGTAAGTGCGACGGGATAAAAACATGTCGAAAGAAAAATATGAGCGTAAGAGCGGTGGCTTCGATACCTAACAAATATACAGGTGAAATGTTGAGTTGCCGATATACGCTTAAGGTAAAAGCACGTCTGATTTCGCTCGGCCGAGAAAATTAATCTTGGAAACCGCAACATCAGATGTGAGAGGGCCTATTTTGCTTAACGGCCACCTTCAAATCGTCACGAGAATAGATCAGTGTGCACTCTAATCATTGCAACAAAGTGCGGCGTGATATTACCATTTTTAATTGTGTGCTTCATTTACATCAAGCGTCAAAGTGAAGTGTTGAATCATCGGTGCTGCCACATGGTGCAAGTGTCTGTGTGTGTGTTTTTTTTTGTGTCGTGTGATATTATGTGATGCACAACGGATTTGCACAGCAAAGTCACGTAACTGTAAGTAGATGAATATTTCCTTTTTCTTTCTTCGCACATCTGCGAACTTGTGCCATCCCGACACCCAAAGCTGCATGGACATAGATGCAGTAATGCTGAGTGACTGAACCTCAGAGGAAATACCTGCACATACAGATTTCAATTTCTTACAGGGCCCATTTCCTGATTACTTTTTTTACATGAATAAGGGAGAAGGTGTGGCCACAAATTCCGCTGGGCGGGACAGTTTCTTTTAACTTTGGTTCAGGACCAACGTCAGCGGGGCAGGGTTCTGCATGTGCATGCTTATTAGATTTAGTTAATTAACTTTGGCAGTATTTCGCACCTATAATCTTATACCGCAAATTAACGTGCTTGTGTATTTTGTGTCGCGAGTATTTTTAATGTGATCGTTCGCATATAATTTTTTTTTTTCATTCTCTAAGCAATTGTATATGAATATCACCTGCAGCTCTATTTAGTGTGTAAACGAGTAGTATCTCTTGTTCAGATAGTCCGGTGGAGACTCAGTCGGCTGCGTTATCCGACAGTAAAGTGTGACACCGTATGCTGCCCACATATGAGGGGCAATTGTCTATGCGCCTAGAGAGCGCCGGATCTGTTTAAATCTCGCAGAACGTTATTAAATGTTGTGTTGTGTATTTGAGAATCATGTGTTATTTGCGAAAGTGAGTGTTGTACTGGCTGGTTGGGGATTGAATGTACCGGAGTAAGATCCGGACCACTACACTCAGTCACGAATTGGTGATTGCGGGTGAACCTCATCACAACTCTGATCCCAAAGTATCATTTTTTTAGATTATTTTATTTTTTATTTGTTGTTGTTATTTTGTTCACAAGGTGGATTCACCCAAGCCTGTTATGCTTCGGGTCATTCTTCAACTTTTCATTTTTTATGTTCTGGTGTGAATCTTTGAGTGCAGCAGTGCACCTGAGATTCTCACCTGGTGCCGCGGCCAACTAAATTGTACTTCAGGTCTCAAGCACCGTTACCGGCAGACTCGGCAGGAACACTGCTAGTGCCGTGTAACATTAATGATGCCGTTGTCCCAGGATCGATACCTATATTTTGCAGCTAGCGGAACAACACTCATGTTCGTAAAATAAGTGCGAATTGACTGCCATTACTATTTTTATTTAGTTTTGTTCGGTGCGAATTTTGTATAATTTAGCATTAAGTAAGCCTTAAGCTGTTTTCTAAGAACTGCCATAATTTTAGTGGGTAAGAAAAACAAAATGGCTAACATGAAAAAATCGTCATCTGCGAGTCACATGGATTCAGATGATTCTGGTGGTCACTCTGACGGAGAACATGTGAGCACTGGGGCTGCAATTGTTCCGGAAGAGAGTACACCTGTTACAAGTACAGCGGGTACATCACAGCTGAGACAAACAGCTTTAGCCGCACCTATGGTTTACGGTGAGCAAATAGCGGGATGCATAAACATGTTGAGGCTATTTACAGGCACTGATCCGCTGTATCGTGCTAAACACTTTTTTCAGGATGTCGAAAGTGTAGCGATGGTGGGTAGATGGAGTGAGCAAACTAAACTCGCGATTGCAAAATCTAAATTTCGGGAGAGAGCTGCTGAATTTCTATCTGATAGCGATGAGCTGAGGGCAGAAACCGAACCCTTTGCAGCGCGAACCCGCATGATTGTGGATCCCTTACGAGTGCAGGGAAGCCAGGTCAAAAGTCCTCCAATCATTTCGCGGGCGTAGGAGCATCGAACGTGAGAGATCTGTGGAACTCGTGGATTCTCGAAGCTATGCCTCATATTTAAATTTTTTTCCGCCTATCTCGACGGGTAGCAATGAACGTGTGATGAAATCCTTAAACTTTCCTTCCACTCCGGGCACTTAAATCCGGAATTAGGTGCCTTGCGACGGTGGGAAAGGGTTGAGTGTTTACAGTTAAAAAAAAAAAAATAGAGTGATTGGATGAATAAACTTCATCCAGTCATCCCTTTTTTTTCTTTCATGGGGGGATGGAATGTTACAGTGGACACCCCCCCATCCTAAAACCTGAAGAAAACTCTAAAATTTGTCCGCCATGTCGCGTATGGTATGAGGTAGCTAGGAATCACAGTTCGGCAGGCTCACATGTTCTTTTACAGTTCAGTTTTTTTATTTATTTCTCATTTACGTTGTTTTTTCTTTCGGATGTTCTCTAAATTAATTAACAAAATTGCGGGATAATTGGGAAGTCGCTCCAATGCTCTTGAAGGCAAGAAACGCAATATTTTTGCCATTTTGAATTATTTCTACCTGTGGGAAAAGGTAGCACTCAATGGTTGCTCTGGAAATTGATAAGAGCAAAGCGATAGGCCCAGAAGAGGACTTCTAGATTTCTTGAGGAGGGGCCGATGTTACGACCCACCCCCGCCATTAATTTAGTAATTAATGGGCGTGGTTGATGTGTGAAATTAATTAAGTATTAATTGTTCGAGGCTTGATTGGAGTTTAAAAGTGTAAACAGCAGATAAAGTTTTATCTGGGGGTTTGGAAAGAAAAGAGGCGAAGAATTCTCTCTCTGGCTGGGTGGTCTCAGAATAGCTCTGTTAGGTCATAAATATCAGGGCGCAGCTGACGGGCAGCCTATGCAACACGGAAAGGGAAAGAGGAATACGTATCGAATGAGCCACTTGAGTAGAAATGAATGAAGATGGGGACAAAAGGTTTAGCGAATAATCGTAAATTCGTCGATTGTTTGGGGCATTTTCGAGAACAATTGCTCTCTGTGTGGTCCGTGAAGAAAAATAAGAGTTCGCACTTGGCATGAACATAAGGAAGAAAGTTAGTTGTCTGTGCGCTCTCCGATGTGAAAGGCTGGATGCCTTGGATCTGCAAAAAAATGAATTGGGAAAAATGAAGCAGCAAACCTCCCCGCATTTGGTAAGAAATGGAGACAACTCGAGGCAGCTGGAGATGCCAGTTTGCCATAAAGACAGCAGAATGCCTAAATCCGCGGGATAAAGCAGAAATTTCTAGGCTGGAGCGTAATGGAACTCAGCGACTGTTTGGCCTAATGAAAGCCAAGTTACAGGGGAATTAAGAAGTCTGCGAGTGGACAGTGGTCATTCCAATGAGAAGCGAAGCCAAGCAAAGTCGGGTTCGGATGCCAACCACTGCAGTGTGGAATCGTCACCCCCATTCATCCCCTACTGTGGAGGAAGTGAAGAGATGCGCTTGTCTTACGGGGTGAAGCGAGGCCCCATGTGTGCGTGTGTGTGGTCGCGTAAGCAGCGAAGCCACTACGTGTAAGTGCGACGGGATAAAAACATGTCGAAAGAAAAATATGAGCGTAAGAGCGGTGGCTTCGATACCTAACAAATATACAGGTGAAATGTTGAGTTGCCGATATACGCTTAAGGTAAAAGCACGTCTGATTTCGCTCGGCCGAGAAAATTAATCTTGGAAACCGCAACATCAGATGTGAGAGGGCCTATTTTGCTTAACGGCCACCTTCAAATCGTCACGAGAATAGATCAGTGTGCACTCTAATCATTGCAACAAAGTGCGGCGTGATATTACCATTTTTAATTGTGTGCTTCATTTACATCAAGCGTCAAAGTGAAGTGTTGAATCATCGGTGCTGCCACATGGTGCAAGTGTCTGTGTGTGTGTTTTTTTTTTGTGTCGTGTGATATTATGTGATGCACAACGGATTTGCACAGCAAAGTCACGTAACTGTAAGTAGATGAATATTTCCTTTTTCTTTCTTCGCACATCTGCGAACTTGTGCCATCCCGACACCCAAAGCTGCATGGACATAGATGCAGTAATGCTGAGTGACTGAACCTCAGAGGAAATACCTGCACATACAGATTTCAATTTCTTACAGGGCCCATTTCCTGATTACTTTTTTTACATGAATAAGGGAGAAGGTGTGGCCACAAATTCCGCTGGGCGGGACAGTTTCTTTTAACTTTGGTTCAGGACCAACGTCAGCGGGGCAGGGTTCTGCATGTGCATGCTTATTAGATTTAGTTAATTAACTTTGGCAGTATTTCGCACCTATAATCTTATACCGCAAATTAACGTGCTTGTGTATTTTGTGTCGCGAGTATTTTTAATGTGATCGTTCGCATATAATTTTTTTTTCATTCTCTAAGCAATTGTATATGAATATCACCTGCAGCTCTATTTAGTGTGTAAACGAGTAGTATCTCTTGTTCAGATAGTCCGGTGGAGACTCAGTCGGCTGCGTTATCCGACAGTAAAGTGTGACACCGTATGCTGCCCACATATGAGGGGCAATTGTCTATGCGCCTAGAGAGCGCCGGATCTGTTTAAATCTCGCAGAACGTTATTAAATGTTGTGTTGTGTATTTGAGAATCATGTGTTATTTGCGAAAGTGAGTGTTGTACTGGCTGGTTGGGGATTGAATGTACCGGAGTAAGATCCGGACCACTACACTCAGTCACGAATTGGTGATTGCGGGTGAACCTCATCACAACTCTGATCCCAAAGTATCATTTTTTTTAGATTATTTTATTTTTTATTTGTTGTTGTTATTTTGTTCACAAGGTGGATTCACCCAAGCCTGTTATGCTTCGGGTCATTCTTCAACTTTTCATTTTTTATGTTCTGGTGTGAATCTTTGAGTGCAGCAGTGCACCTGAGATTCTCACCTGGTGCCGCGGCCAACTAAATTGTACTTCAGGTCTCAAGCACCGTTACCGGCAGACTCGGCAGGAACACTGCTAGTGCCGTGTAACACCACATAAGCGGTTTAGTACGTTGAATTCTGGTACCATCAGCACTCTCTAAGTTTATGGTCACTAAATTTTGTTTTTTGTGCTGCAATTTTTTTTGTAATGAATCTGGTATTATTTTCTAATTCCTTTTACATTTAGGAACCTTATGGCCTCTGTTTTTATGCTTTTAAATAGTAGCAGGTCTCTAATTTGCTCCATAGTTCGGAAAGATCCAGCCAATGAAAGAGACACATTCGATACTTTTACAGATCTGAACTATATTGATGGTTCAAGAATTTAGCATATTCATCGCTTAGGTTATACATACTTTTATGCAAAAATATAACATGTTATCTGTCGCGGGGAGCGTAACCTCCCTGTGTCTAATGATGATCAAGTACTCGTAATTACGAACTGTTATTGTTAACAAATTAGTCTTAACTGATAATTCATGTTCACCCCTGCATGTGCCTATCTTGTTCTCTAATCTTTCTATCTTTCTTCTTTCCTTTTCGGATCTTTCTGTATCTGTCTTTATTTCACCAGTTCTCTCTCTCTCTCTCTTTCTTTCCCCGCTCAATTATGTCAATGGGAAAATAACACAGTCATTGTCAGGGTAACATTTGAGGCAACGATTTAATGAGAAGTAATAATCTCTAGACAAGTTGACACATAGCATTACTAAAATACCGACATATACCTGTTACTTTTTAAATTGCAGTGACGTAGGTGTTCAAATTTCGAAGCCATTTTCTCCAAGATAATGACTTTTCCCCTGATTTTGACAAAACTTTGAAAACGTTTATCTACATATCGTGAAAACGTTTATCTACATATCGGTATTCACGCATGTATTGCAATCTTGCACACAGTTTGGCTGACTTTTCTCTATTTTAACAAAGTTTAAAAGCGGAAACTGTGGAACAAAGAATGCATTTCATGTTTTTGAAGCTCCGTATTCTTAAAATGTGATGAAAAAGAGATAGCGAATATGAATGTTTTACTTAGATATCTCAGCACACAATATTGTTTTAGTTCAGAACTCTTTTAACGATGTTCAATGGGCTTTATGATTAATGGAAGCTGCAAGGAATCGCCTGTCCCTAATTTAGGGCCGCTGGTCTAAGGAAGGAATAAAAGCACTTTCGCCGGACGTACACAACACCCATGTCTCATCTCATCACCCACAGTCGAACCCGATCCCAACTCATATTATTGGCCTGAATTCCGCGCCTCTGACTGTTTTGCCACCGAGGAAGAAACGCATATCTTACATGTAACTGTTACTTCAGTATTATTAATGCTACTTTATATTGGTAATATGAGGGTATCCCTAAACATTTCTGAAGAGGTGTATTTGCTCGTTTCACATACCGCAGCTTAATATGCTGTCTGTATTGATGAGTTCATTATCCGTCGACATTTCTATTAAACACATTTTGCGCAAAATTCATTCGTATAAAAATTTGCTCAAGGTTGTAGTGGTTGTTAACTACTTCATGGTTCAAAAAACATTTCTTTAAGGTTACCTTTTTTTCCCCCTGATGAAAGCTACAAACACTAAAATGCGCTGCATTTGCTGCTGTAATGACCAAATCGGGTTCTTTCGACTGTGAAGACATCTTTCAAAGCTTGAGTCCATTGAAGGGAGGCGAAGGGAAAAGATTTTGCCGTAAGGTTCCGGCGAGTTTTATGATCTGAGATGACTTTTCTAAAGGAGGATCTGGAAAAGCGGAAGTCGCCGCAGATGGCACACTGATGATGTGGGGCGTTTGATTGTGCTCCTGGCATAAGTGACGTGGATGAAAGGTCTTTCCATTGGCAATGTAGTCAAGCGTTGTGAAGAAGTGCTTCTGATCACTGATACTAAAAGTCACTTTCTCACTACTGTACAGGGAAAATCTCAGCACTGAAATGGAAATACATTTGACTAAATACGTGAATGTGGCTGCTGCAAATGAATGGATCACAACACCAATTTTCCTCAGGAACATTCCTTCTTTGAAAGATGCAAATAATACGAAACGTGTTAGAATGTGTTCAATACGATGTGAATCCTCAGAAGTGTGTTACTGTTCTTGAAATACTGGGAATCTTGAAATTCTTGCAGAATGTAAGCAGTTGTAATTCGGTTATTAAGAAAGGATATGACGATTTCTAACTGACATATTTATATATAATAAAACTTTAGTAACGTAGTTTTGTTTCAGTAACAACAGGACCGAAGAAAAACAAAACCAATATTACTTTGATGAGTGTAATAGTAAAATTGTGTATGTAGACTTGACTCCTCAGAGCTCAAATTGTGTTGCAGGAGGTCTGTCGAACTGCGACGATCGCTGAGATGTTATTTACGTATGCTGATAAATAAGTAATTTCTGATGACCTCTGGTAGCGGATTAGGGATACATAAATCGGTATCTCCCAACGTCATTCCACTCCCATAGCAGAGAGCGTTGTTTGGCACAAGAGTTTGAATACAAAGGTAACGTAATGAAGAACAGATTCAAGTGAAAATATCGACTCTCCCGGAGACATGGTTTCACTAGGAGGTGCATGTGGTGATTATGTTTCTTTGGGAACGGAACACGCCGCCAGAGGAGATCTGTTGTCATCTGCAAAGCGTGTGCGATTTTCAATTCATGACCGTATCGGAATGATGTTCAAATTTAGCACAGATGCGCAATGCATAATGCATTGACGGATGACGAATGCCGTGACAGATTTTCCACATCAACAAGAGACATCAACGTGGCGGCCTCTGTGGAAGCTCTGGTGCAAGATGACAGACGGATGACTTTGCTGGACACGAATAATATTTCTTTCTCTACCGCGCGTCACATCGTTTAACCTGATCACCTCGCGTACCTCCGACTGAAACCATATTCAGGCGAGTCGTCATTTTCATTTGAATCTATTATCCCAAACTGTGTCTTTTTGTTCAAACTCCTGTGCCACACAATGCCTTCTAATCAGGAGTGTGTAATAACATTCAGAGACACTGATTTTCATATTCCTTATCTACCGCAAAAAGTTACTGGAAGTAATTTATTGATCAGCAGTCGTTTGAAATAAGGTATTAAACAGTTGACCTGCGTTCCAAAAATGAGCTCTTGGGTTCACACACCTTTTAGCACGTCTTTTGTAAAAAAAGATCGTGCTTATGTTATCGGTTTGTCCGTCTGTCCGTCCGCCTGTACCCACGATATCTCTGCAACTATTAGTCCGATTTGAAAAATTCTTTTACATTGGAAAGCTTGAAATATGCGAATGATGATCCTTCATTTCGTTTTTTTTTTACAATGTACAATTTTGCCGCTAGAGGGCGTAAATGCATATAATGTCGAATTCAAAAATACGTTTTATTCCACATATTTGCTTCTAAACATCCGATTGAAAACAATATTTTATCTTTCGATTCCATTTATGTCGAAGAGTATTTTGGATATAGCTTCTTTTTCAAATTACGCATAGATTTTCCGCTAGGGGGCGTAAAAGTGAATTGCATTTTTTCCGATAACTCTTCTTCTAAAACTCCGATTTGAAAATTTTTTTTTCAGCGGATACATCTCCTGATGCACAATCTTTTGCATATAATTTCAAATTTTTGGTAAAGAATGCTTTGGCCACCAGGGGCGTAAGTGTTAATTTTCGCTTCTGATGTATTTGCCATAAAATCTGAGCTTCTAAAATATCGATTGAAAAAATTCTTTCGTGGACTGTTGCCACTCACATCGGTACACCTTTTCGGAATATTTTCTTCCTAAAATATTCCACAGTTTCCCCGCCAGGGGGCGTAGATGTATATCTGATTTTTGTCAATATCTCGACTTCCAGGAGTCCGATTTGAAAAATTCTTTCTTTGTTGGATAGTGTTTTCCGTGTGACATGTTTTTCATATAATTTCAAAATGTTCAAGTAATTCATAGGCTTTCCGCTAGGGGCGTAAAGGTAAATTTCGTTTTCCCCTATATCTCTGCTTCTAAATCTCCGATCTGAAAAATTCTTTCTGCACCGGATACAGTTCCTGATGGGAAATCGTTTGCACGTAATTTCTAATTTTTGCAAAAATGGTTTGGCCACCAGGGGGCGTAAACCTTAATTTCCGCTTCTGATGCATTTGCAGCAAAATATGAGCTAAATTCTCGATTAAAAATAACATCGTTTGTAGACCGATACTACTCATGTCGACAAACTTTTTAGAAACATTTTCTTCTTATAATAGTGCACGGTTTCTACGCCAGGGGGTGTAGATGTATATCTTATTTTTGTCAATATCTCGACTTGTAAGAGTCCGATTTAAAAAAATCCTTCTTTGTTTGATAGTGTTTCTAGTGTGACATGTTTTCCTATAAATTCAAAATTTTCAAGTAAATTATAGACTTTCCGCTAGGGCGCACAATGGTAAATTGGGTTTTCTGCTCCTAAAATTCCGATTGGAAAAATTCTTCCTGTATCGCATACAAGACCTGACGGAAAATACTTTTCACGTAATTTCTAATGTTGGTAAAGAATGGTTTGGCCACCAGGGGTCATAAGTGTTGATTTCTACTTGTGATGTATTTGTAACAAAATCTGGGCTCCTGAAAACTCGACTAAATTTTTTTTTTCTTGGACCGATACCACTCATATGGATAAACCTTTTGTGAATACTTTCTTTCTAAAATAATGCATGGTTTTCCCACCAAGGGACGTAAAGCCACATCTTGTTTTTGTCGATAACTCTGTTTCTAAGAGTTCGTAAGCTCACGGTTCCGTTTACAGCAATATCTGAGGGATTAAAAACCCCGATTGAAAATCTTCTTTCTTTGGTCAGATGTATTGTTTTCCATACCGGTTCCATTGACTTTGAATAGTTTTGATAAATTTAATTTGCGTCAGAACGGCTTCAAAAGACGTGCTTATTACACCCGAAAATTCGGTGTCATCTTTCTTGTTTTTAATTAGAGAAAGGTAGAGACAATCATTTGTTAAAACTTTGATGAGAAATCAGTGCAAATTCATATCAAACACCATAGTTATCTTGGAGAAAAAATATCTAAGTGTCAAGGAAAGATCGCCACTATTTATTCGAATTTTGCCTTCGTTTCTGTAGTTCTAAGGATTTTACATGAATAGATAGGGCAGACTGGCAGCTTGATAGCAAATGTAGTTATAAATGAATTCCCTTGGCTCATCGTTGTTTTCATTAAATCACGATGTTGTACAAGCTGTAATAAAAACTGACAGATGACACATTTTGTACATAGAAGTCATACGAAGGTACCTAACGCCACGCCAAATAAATAAGGTTACATCGAGAGAATGTTTTTAATCTTATCAGTCAGTGTCATAGTAACTATGTTGTTGCAAGAGCATTTATCTATTCACATATTTTTCCACTATCATATATTTATTGCATTTAATTTTTACTCTCTCCTTCCTAACGACACGCTGTTTTTCGAACTAGCAAGATAACGTTTTAAAAAAGGAACTCTTCTTTGGAAAACTTACAAAATTATCCAAATCAGCCAAATAGTCAAGTTTAGGATTTGGTTTGTGATGACCTGAAAACAGGCATGAGATTCTCTGTACATTAAAAAAACCCAGTCGGTTGCGTACATCATGCACATATACACGTGTGCCACATGATTATTGCTCTCAACACAATATTATTATTGCAACACAACACAATACTGAAATATCAGATACTTGATTTTTCATGTTTTTTGTCCGGAGTGGCTTCTGCAGCCAAATGACGAAATGCACTGGGCGAAATCAGTTCAAGTTTACAGTCCAAGTAAACAGTTATGACTGAGGAAACACTGTTAGTTTCCGCGAGGCATGTTACTAACCAAATGCAAGCGGGAAGAGAGTGCTTAAACAACTGGCATTACAACTGTCTTAATGAAAGTTCCATGTTTCATGCTGCATGAAACTATGTGTTTCATTAAACTAGCATTCAGTGAATCAGGGGAAAGTACCCCTCATGAAAAGCACGTGATGCTCCTTTCTTTCTTTTGTTCAAAGTAACAATTATTTCATAATACAATATGTCTCTACAAAGCTCTTAGAAAGTGCAGTAAACATCTACCTGTGTAGCATTATGAAATTGTGCGGTGGTTTCTGCCCAGATACATTTTGCAATATATGACACGAATTTATCCAAGTCACACATATCAAATACAGTTTGGTATGTCCTCATTTTTGTTTTAAAATATGAGAAAATTTCGTTATAGGTGTTATTGATTAATAAAAGAACAAACCCTTATGCTTAATGAAAAATATTATTTGAGAAAGATAGGGCTGCCAGTGGTGACTAATAGGCGACTATCGCTACTATTTTTGACGACAGGCGACTATGGCTACCATTTCCTACAAAAAACAGCCAAAAGCAACTATTTTCAGAAAAACCCTGAAGTTTTTTAATTGTAAGGCTACTATTTTTTTAAGAAAAACGTAATTTGTGTTGCATGTAAGGTCAGGTGATGCGTAACATCACAGCCTCTCCTTGACAAATGTCAACCCCGCCTTCTCGTGGTGCATCCTGTTCCCACTAAAGGGGCTCTGACGACCGCAAATAGCGGTATAACTATACCATCGGGATCAGAGGAAATGCTATCCCACACTCACCAACCCGCTTGGCCAGCGTGGTGAGTTATGGCCAAACACCTCCAAAATGACTCTACAACTTAAATCTTGGCCCTCAGTCTCCGGCAGCTGGAATGTACCTGGCCAAGGCAGCGGCCAGTGCGACATGAAGGCAGAGGGTGCTAAGAATCCCCGGAGGACCGGACTAGGCTGCCATTTGATGCTGACCTTGGCTACCTACAACGGACGCTCCCTATCTTCTGATTCAAGGCTTCTTGAATTGGAAGAGGAACTACAAAGGATCAAGTGGGACATCGTCGGGCTAAGTGAGGTAAGGAGAAAAGGAGAAGATCTCATTGAACTGAAAAGTGGACATCTCTTCTATTATCGTGGGACAGATACTGGCAGAACTAGTGGTGTTGGATTTATAATAAACAAGAAACTGAAGGATAAAGTGGTAGAAGTTGAAAGTTCCTCTGACAGAGCTGCACGACTCGTTATCCAACTATCGAGAAGATACCAGGCTCAGATTATTCAAACTTATGCACCCACCACAAGTCATCCTGAAGAAGAAATTGAAGAATTTTATGAGGAAATTCGTCATCTAAATAATAAAGGTAAGCAGCACTTGAAGATAATTATGGGAGATTTCAATGCAAAAATAGGGCACCGACAACAGAATGAAACTTCAGTAGGTAAATTCGGTCACGGCAACAGAAACCAGCGTGGAAATACTCTCGTTGAGTTTGCAGAGGCAGAAGGATTTTTCATCTTGAATTCCTTTTTCAAGAAAAAGCCACACAGGAAATGGACATGGAGACATCCAATTGGGACGACAAGTGAAATTGATTTTATTATGTGTAACAAAAAATTCGTCATCGAAGACTGCAGTGTGCTGAACAAGTTCAACACAGGTAGTGACCATAGATTGGTGAGATGTAAGATGCACCTCAACACTAAACTGGAACGTGGCAAGCTCATAAGACAAACAAAATGTATTGACATAACCAACCTTAAAAAACACCATAATACTTTCAAGTTGGAACTGAAGAACAGATTCTCTGCTTTAGAAGGCCTAACATCGGAAGAAGTGGATATTTCGGAAGTTAACAGAAAAGTAACCAAAGCTCTTATGGAAACAGCAACAAAATTAGCTGGGTCTAAGAACAAGTTGCATGTAAACAAATTATCAGGAAAAACCAAAATGTTGATGCAAAAAAGAAGAGAGATGAGGACAACTAAAGAAGATGTGACTTCCAAAGTGGAATATATAGAGCTATGCAAGACAGCACGAAAAAGTATCACTGAAGACGTAAGGAAATTCAACTGTGAGCTAGTGAGGAAAGCAATTGAAAACAACCAAAGCCTAAAGATAGCAAAGGGACATCTCAGTAAGGGAAGAAAACAGATTATGGCTCTGAGAAAAGAAGATGGTTCTATAACAAGAAATAGAGGCGAAATTTTGACAAGAGTGAAAGATTTCTACTCCAAATTATATGAAAGGGATGATACATGTACTCCAGACATCATGAAAGGTACCAGAGTTCTTCCAGTCCTCCCAGCAGAAGTTGCTCATGCAATCAAGAACATGAAGCGGGGGAAAGCTCCAGGAGAAGATGGAATTACTATAGACATCATACAAGAAGCAAGTGGAGAAATTGAAACAGTACTCGCCCAAATTTTCACTCGATGCCTTAATGAAGGGAAGATTCCTGAGGATTGGAACAATGCTACAATGATCCTGCTACATAAAAAAGGTGACATTGAGGATCTCAGGAACTACAGACCTATCAGCCTCCTATCAGTGGTTTATAAAATCTTCACTAAAGTTCTTTCACACCGCTTGAAGGTAACACTGGACATGGCTCAACCGAGAGAACAAGCTGGATTCAGGAGTGGCTACAGCACAATAGATCATATCCACGTACTGAGAGAACTAATTGAAAGAGCGAGGGAATATGAACTTCCATTGTGCATGGCTTTTATCGATTATGAAAAAGCCTTTGATTCGGTGAAACAATCAGCAGTTACCACGGCTCTGAAATCCTGCGGTATTGAAGATGCATACATTAATATTATTAATAACATCTATGAAAATGCAAGTGCAAAGATTCGGCTGTTTGAAAATACAACACACATAAAAATTGGAAAGGGAGTGAGACAAGGTGACACCATATCTCCGAAGCTCTTTAATGCCACATTGGAAAATGTCTTTCAATCACTGAACTGGGAAAACAAAGGGATAAAGATTAATGGAGATTATCTAACCCACCTTCGTTTTGCTGATGACGTAGTCATTTTTGCAACTACCCCATCAGAGCTGCAGAGTATGATCCAGGAACTTGCTGACAAGAGTAAAGAAGTGGGATTAAAAATGAACTTTCAGAAGACAAAAGTGATGTTCAATGCTTTTACAAGAAATGAAGATTTATCGATTGATGGAGAAAAACTGGAGATAACAGATACGTATGTTTATCTTGGACAGCAGATATCAAGTGAGGGTCACATTGATGAAGAAATTAATCGGCGTACAAAACTTGCCTGGAGAGCTTTTGGAAGAAACAGCATAATTTTCAAGAGCAATATGCCATTATGTCTTAAAAGAAAAGTGTTTGATCAATGCATCCTTCCAGTGCTTACGTATGGTGCAGAGACGTGGACCTTAACTAAAAGAGACATACAAAGGCTGCAGACAACTTAAAGAGGCATGGAGAGGTGCATGCTTGGTATAACCAGGAGAGATAAGAAGAGGAACTCGTGGATCCGAAAAATGACGAGAGTGGAAGACATCATGATCAGAGTTAAATCCCTGAAATGGCAATGGGCTGGACATACTGCCAGAAGGACAGACCATAGATGGACAGCCGAAATTTTAGATTGGATTCCAAGGGACAGGAAAAGACCCAGAAAAAGACCACATGGGAGATGGGTGGATGAAATTCGTAAATATGCGGGAGTGACATGGAGGAGACTGGCACAAGACAGACCGTTGTGGAGGAAACTTGGGGAGACCTTCGTCCAGCAGTGGATTGATAATGGTTGACAATGATGATGATGATGATGATATGTGTTTATACGAGGTCCGATCAAAAAGTTTCGATACTAGGCCGATATACAACAAAGTACTTACGTTACTTAAGTCTGGCTATGATCTCCCTCAAAGTAGTCTCCTTGGGCAGCAATACACCTTTGCAGCTTTTTTGCCACTGTTGGAACGCTCCCTGGAAGTCCTGTTCGCGAATCGTGTCAAGCACCGTCTGCGATTCGCGCTGGATCTCGTCCACAGTTTCAAAACGGGGACCCTTGAGCTTCATCTTCATCTTCGGAAACAGAAAGAAGTCGCAGGGAGCCAAAAATCCGGCGAGTAAGGCGGGTGAGGACGGGTTTATCATGCTGTTGCGGCTGCAAAACTGGCATGTTTATAACGCTCTGTGAGCTGCTGCATTGTCGCGATGGAGCAGGAAATCGCCTCTGCACCACATATTAGGTCGTTTACGGCGAATGTCCTCTTTAAGACGCCGCAGAACATAGCAGTAAAAAAGGGCTGTGACGGTCTGGCTCTGGGGGACGAATTCACGATGCACAACCTCACGAACGTCGAAGAACACGATGAGCATGCTTTTAGTTGCGCTCCGGATCTGTCGGCCCTTCTTCGGTTGTGGAGATGCCGGGCTCTTCCACTGCGACGACTGTTGTTTGGTCTCTGGGTCGTAACCGTAGACCCAAGTCTCGTCCCCAGTGATGACCCGCGACAGGAACGTTGGATCATTCACCACCTGCTGACGAAGAACTTGGCAGAGGAGCACCTTCTGTTCAGAGTTCAGAATCTTTGACACAAACTTTGCAGCAATGCGGCGCATGTTCAAAACCGACGTCAGAATTTCTTGCACTGTTCCGTATGACACATTGACGACGGTAGCAACGTCTTGAATGGTTCTCCGACGATCCTCATGCACCAGTTCCCTAATTTTGTCCACATTTGCGGTTGTTTGTGGACAGTCGCCCTGACTTCTCGTCGTCTTCCAGTGCCGTTCTGCCGCTCTTCAAGCTCGAGTGCTACTCAAAACACCTCGCACGATTCATTGCTTCATTGCTGTACGCCTGCAGAAACATTTCATGCGTCTCCGTTCTCGATTTGCCAAGTTTGACGCTGAATTTGATGTTTGCTCGCTTCTCTAGTTTGCAGTCCATATTGAAAGCACAGCTGTGTTCTGCATGTGGTCACCAAATATCGTGTAACACAGCTCCCGATGTGCACAGAACGACGCTACTTGGCACAATGACTCATGAAGGTTCCTGCTCTCGACCTCTGCTCGGGCATCCGCGTACTGCCATCTGTTGGCGCGCTACGTACCTAGTCTCGGAACTTTTTGATCACACTACGTATAATATCACTTTTAATATAGATACACGTGGATATCAACTTTGATATCAGTATGTACATGTTGAATCGATATCGATATGTCTTGTTCAGTTCATTGCTTTCTGCTGTACTGTAAATATCATGGGGTAAGTCAATGGAAGGTATAGACTAGACCCACGTGTGATTAGAAGAACGACCTACACAAATCAAGATATTCCACTGAAAAAGTGTCCCGTTTTTCTGTTTGGAATACGGCAGAGATTGATTATCTATTTGAATGAGATCCTTGATATACCTCATATCAAATAACTACGATTATGGCTACAGAGCAAAGCAAGTGATCATCATAACACTGAATGACCACAACTATCATCTTTGAAAGAAGAAATAAACATTTTTTTCAACACAGTGTATGAAGCCCACTTGGGAAATCTTATATTATTTTACCAACCACCAAAGCAGAAGAAAGCTCTCTGTACTGGTTTGATACAGATGAGAACATCTAACCTCCAGAACAATGACACAGAAGGAAGTGGTTTCTAATTCCAAAGTTTCTATCAGGTTCGTTTATGTAAGTAGTTTTTAATATATAATTGAATAGAATATTTTTTGGGTGTAATTTCCATGACCTTTATAGTTCTGAGTGTCTTCAATAGCATTATATTGAAACTTCGATGCCCTTTTTGTAGTGTGTGGGTGTGTGTATATATATATATATAATTTTGTATTTTACCAAAATGTGAACAGTTGCTAATTTTGTCACCGTGGTTTGAAATAAATAAAAATTAGCAAAAAAAACCAACTTTTTTTAGTGTGGAGCTCTTACATTCTGAAACGTATACACTTTTTTGGGAAACTATTTTAGTCATTAACATAAGTTGTTAAGGCTACTATTTAGGCTACTATTTTTGTCATTAGTGGCTATTAAAGCAACTATTTCTTTGGGTGTGATAGGCTGGCAGCCCTGGAAAGAACGTTTTAGGAAATGCTGTCCGACTGTGACGTACCTGCCAGCAGGACGCACACGACATAAAGGCAGATAGGAATCAGAATAATCGTCTGCGTAGCTCAGTTGGTAGAGCGACTTGTTCCGGAATAAGCGGCCTCGGGTTCGAATCCCGGCGTAGACCAAAAATGATGGAGAAATTTACTTCGTTATACGACTGATTGATAAGTGTAAAACAGAATATAGTAGGGCACTAAATTGCGGTGATTGCATCATTAAGTATGCCATTACGTTTTGCTCTGTTTTGATTATATTGCATCGTTACACACGTTATTTTATTCACAACATTAATTATAATTTGCGGTTTTCGAAATTTCCTGCCGTTTTGACCTTACTGCTCAAATGGCTTCCTTTTAGATTTGGGTTTTTGAAGATACTGTGAGTACGTTCCATACAATAGAGAGCATTTTCACTTCATTGTATTGCAATGGAGAGCATTTTTACTCCGTTGTATTGTAATTTGGGCAAGCGTGTGCACGACGTTCTGGAAACTGTGGAAATGAGTAATTGCATTGACTCGTCGTGTGGTGTTGTCGGAACTTTCGCTACAAGAAGTTGTTTCTTAAGGGAAATCCTGAAAGAATGGAAGAAAAAGCAACGTTTTGAATTCATTCACTGTGTGTAGCAATATCCCCCGCGAAGTGAAAGCGATCCGACGCCGGAAGTTTGTTTAGAACATTAGAGGAAGACTCATTCACGGCGACGTCTGCGGTGAAATGTTTTGACAGAACAGGTGACGTTGGATCAAAGGTGCCGCTCCTACCACAATACAGCCTTGTCCGTCATATGCCCTCATCACAACCTCCAGTTGACTCTTAACCTCCTCTCTCCTCCTCCTCCTCCTCCTTTTCTCCTCGTTGCCTTCAATACGTCCACGTTGTTTTCAGCTACTTGACTTCCACCGCCAGCGCTCCGTTCTCCCAAGCGCGACCTGTGTCTGCTTAACGTAGTTCAAAGATACCGTGAATATCATTCGGGAATGCTTATGAATCTTAACAAAGACTTCTATGTGATATGCATTTACTTTTGATCTGCAGGCGGAACTGCACTGAAAGAAAAATAGCTCTTATATAAGGCTGTTGAAAACGGGAATGATATTAGCTCCATCTTCTTAGACATTTTACGCTCATGATTTTGATTACCGTACTGTTGTTTACACCGTGATATCGAACTCTGTTACTCCAGCATAATTTAGAAACTTTCAAATGCAAAGTTTTCTTGGGAATGAAATGTTTTCAACGTAAGTCCCATATCCGTCTTCCCCCTAAGAACTTTGGACAGGTAATGTCTCCTGAATTTCCATTATTTTAGCATATAGCATTATGAGCATCTGTAGTAATAATAATAAAGTGACGTCAGTAGCAGCAATTTTCATTCAACGTAATGCCATGTAAAATTGGCACACCCTAAAAAGACGTATTTATTCCGACTTTTTGCTGGCATGCTTAATTCGCTCATTGATCTTTTATTCAACATTATGAAATTAACGCTTTTATTTCTTTTTGTTAACGTGGAAGAAGTCCTGGTTCGAATCTCAGGTCTGGTATGAAATTGTGCATGCTCTTTGGTCATGATTCTCGCAGAGACCAGTAACTCTGAACTACAGGCTGGTTGGTGTCTCGAAATAGCTTTCAAAGAGATGTTATGTCGAGTATACAAGCACTTCAAATGCTTCAAAGAAAGATCATGCATATGCAAAATTATCCAAAGTTTCTGTTTGGCGAGTACATCTCGTGTCAGATTTGCCGTTTTGTCTCCTAGTTTATATTTTCTTATTTGACTTTAGTCACAGTGCCTTGTTTACTTTTGATGGAATGCTGGAGCCGACGGAGGGAAGGACACTTGAGAGAGAAAGAGAGAGAGAGAAAGAGATAGTGTCGTTCTCCAGAGTCATACTGATAGGAACTTATAATCATGTTGACTTGTATGTTTACAGAAAAGTCCTGTGCACCATCGCGGAAATGGATTCGAATTCTATCATCATATAAATTTTACAATTGCAAGTGTGTTTGCAGATTGTATTTACATTCCATAAAATTATTTTTCAAATGCATTATGGTTATAGTCGAATTTGTCATTATTTTGGGTGAATAATCTTAGATTTATTTGTCATTATTTTCCGTGAATCATCTTAGCAACGTGGGAACTGTAAGTCTATATAACGGACATCAGAACTCACATGAACTCTGTGTGTTTGTTAAAGGTGAATGGCATATACCCTATAAACAAACATAAATTACAAAACACAATATCCCCGTCTTTGCCAAACTCAGAAATCCATACTGCGCACGAAGGCAGTATATTAATTACGATCCGAATTCGCGCTCTCAGATTACAAACAATTTTATGAGTTAAGAACCAGAACTTTTAGAACATTACTCATTATAATTATAAGATTTTCTGAATTAGAATGCTCCAATTTATTTGCCTTCTACCAGTTCAAGCTTCAGATTTTATTTCCAATTGCATATAGCAAGTTTCGAATACGTTGCACAGCATATATAACTGAAAATAAAAAAAAGTACCTTGGAAGATTTTTCGTGTGTTATGTAACTTTGCGCACATGAATTTCAAATTTGCGGCATATTTCTACCATTGCAAGATTTTACTTCAAAATAAGCTAATGTCTGTTTTACGAGCAAAAGGTATTTTTTTCCCCTGATAACTTTTGGTACTCTATATATTTGTCAAAGACGTAGTATCTGTAAGTACAGTTCGGGGGTGTCACATCAAAATAAGCCCCAAACCTTTATTGCTGTTTCTCATAAGAGAGCATTGTTTTGGATTAATTATTTATCTTTAGTTCTTTTCCAGTAAGCAGAACAATTTATATCTACGTGCGTATAGCATGTACAAATACTGTCAGAAGCATTACTTGAGTATTGTAGGCAATTTTTACCTCTCACTGTAGGGAACACAGTTACTGAATACCCAAACATTGTTCATTTGAATAAGTGTTACTCGACTACGTTCCCAGTTCATTTTTTCTGCATCAAAACTGAAAATTCCTACAGTAGTGTGTTTTCTTAAAATATTGCAAACTTCACCTGTCTTAATTTATGACTGCTCAGTAAATTCGACGTATAAAGAACAGTCACGTTGCTCCGCATGAAAAGTCTTTTCGTTTTAATACAAATAATCACGGCATTTCTTTTGGTGTGTCTGACGGTACAAGCCTTCATCAATGAGCAACCCTTAACTTAATTTTCAGGCTGGGGCAAACTGAAACTCTAAATACAAATAACATGCATGAACGTCATATGCAAATTTTTGCTGTGTCTCCTTTGTTCTCTAACCATTTTTAATACAAACACCAGGGGAATTTGACTAAAGCCAGAAGACGCTAACTTCATAAAAGGGAAGGATAAATGAAATTATACAGCCTGATTGGGAAATGAAGAGATTTCCTTTTTAAACTTTTGAGTCCTGCACCATGTACCCACTTACTTGCATCCCATGCCCCATGAGATCCCAGCGATCACTCAGTCAGTCCTCATGAAAGGAAAAACCCTCGAGACAGTATTTTAGAAGAAACTTCGGGAAATCCTTGTCCAGCAGCGAATCACTGATTAGGATAAAATTAATTTCTTTTCCTTCTATACTTTCATACACTGTAAGTACACTGGTGTGCAAAACTTAAGGACGAAGAGGAGAAATTCGCATAACAGCGGAACGAGCAGGCAGAACGGACCGAAAGAACACTCAGGAGATAGACTAGGGTCCGGTACGGTAAGGCATGCGCATATATGCAGCATGACGTAGGGGGGGTGTCGGAAGGGTATAAAGCACATGGGCGGTGTACGCTCAGCAATTCGGTGAAGCTATTGCACGGTGTACATCGGTTTGAACGACGTCGAGTTGCTGCCACCGTGTGATATGGCCAACACGCAATTCAGTAGACGACATCTGGATGACTTTACCCGAGGTCGCGTCCTTGGGAAGTTGGAAGAAGGTCGAAGTGTGACTAGTGTGGCCGAGGAGTTCGGGATCGCTCACAGCATCGTTTCACGAGCTTGGAGAGCACTCTAAACGACAGGAGCAGCTGTCCGAGAGTTTAGCAGTGGTCGTCCACGAGTAACCACGGCGGCGGACGACCGGTATATTGTCCTACAGGCGAGAAGAGACAGACGGCAGACAGCAGTAAAATTTGCTAGGAACATGCAACAGACAACTGGATGTTCGTTATCGCGTTTTACCGTAGCCAGGAGGCTGCACAAAGGTGGTCTATTTGCACGACGACCAGTACGGTGGGTGCCATTAACACCTGCGTATCGGAGACGGCGGTTTCTGTGGTGCCAGGAGCACAAGGACTGGACACATCAGCAATGGGGTCGAGTTCTCTTTATGGATGAGAGCCGATTTAAGCTGACGAGCGTTTCTGGACGTATACACATCTGGAGAGAGCAAGAAACACGCAATCACACCTCCAACATCATCGAAAAGGACTGGTTTGGAGGTGGCGGAGTTTTCGTTTGGGGCGGTATCATGCTTGGTGGCCGTACTGACCTCCACATCTTCCAAGGAGGTTCAGTCACTGGTGTCCGCTATTGTACCGAGGTTCTCCTGCCTCACGTGCGTCTGTTTAGAGGTGCTGTGGGTCCTGAGTTCCTTTTCATGGCCGACAACGCTACACCTCATCGTACAGTGGCTGTCGCAGAGCTGTTGGATAGTGAAGATATTCAACGCATGGATTGGCCCGCAAGGTCCCCGGACCTAAATCCGAACGAACACGTGTGGGACCTTCTCGGGAGACGCTTGGCAGCACATCACCAGCCGCCAGCAACGATTCCGCAGCTGCGATTGACGCTACAAGAGGAATGGGCCGCGATGCCTCAACAGCTCCTTGACAACCGTGTCCTCAGCATGGACATACGTTGTAAATCCTGCAACGTAGTCAGGGGTGATCATATCCCCTACTAAAGACTGGATTTTTCTTGGAAGCCGCCTGTCACATGGACGTTTCTGTCTTCTGTCCAGTTGTGCTCAAAGCTACTTTTTCAATAAAGTGCCTTTGATGGGTTCCATTTCAACTCAGGCAGGGTCGTACCATCATGGTCTCAGATTTCTCTAAAAAAATTAAGGGGTGTTCCTTGACTAAAATAAGGAGACCCATATTTTTTCTTTCGGCAAGAAAAAATTTTCCCTTCGAGATAGAGGGTTTCAAATCTTGCACCGTCAAACAAGCTCTCTAGAAAACGGTTATTTTTCCTAACTTCAGCTAGTCATTGCAGCAGAGTTAAAAAAGATATCGTGTTCTTGTATTTTTTTTTTTACATTGTGTGTATAACATATAATAATATATAGTGCTAATATTTGCTACACATCGTATGATTGAAATTTAAAAAAATCGTGAACTTTGTGATTTTTAAAAAAATTGAATTTTTTAAGTTTTTTTAAACAGGTTTGGATGGAGTTTTTTCTATATTCGTTTTTTTCGTTAAAGACATACAAATGTGCACTTTATTTGTAATTTTTTGTGTGTCTGTGAAACTGCTAGTTTCCGCGTTTCGGCAGCGTTAAAAAAAGCCGATTTTGAAAAATCTCTAACTTTGCCAACGATTTTCTCAAAAAGGCCATTTTTTAAAATTCTGAAAATTAAATCCCTGTTTCATTATCAACAGGAGAATATCTGTGTAAATTTTCACGGACCTAAAAACGCTCGTTTCCGAGTTAGACGCCTTTGAATTCGGTTAGAAAGCCTACGATTTCCCGTGTTCTGAAGGCGCCATTTTGGAAAAATCTCAGGCGCGAAATACATACGTACGTTATCTCTTACCCGAATCAAAACGTTAGATATTCTTTCCCCGAATGATGGAATGAGAGCATTGGGTCAGTTCCCAAAGTGATGACATGCCTATAAAACTGTCGGGGTAGGGGGGACCAATACATAAAGAAAATTCTTGCTGCTCCACTAACAAAGTTGAGTTGCGAAAGACAGCAGCAGCAGTTGTTTGTTTGTTTGTTTACGTATATACTTAAACATCGCATAAGAAAAGACTATGAAAGAGTTAAAAACTGTTGTGAAACAATTTTAAGAAAAAGAGTGCAGGCACGTGTACTGTAAGTTAATTTTCGATGGCTAAACACCCTCTAGTTTTTCTGGGAGTTGCTAATTGTAGGCTACTGTCAGAAGAGCAGTTGCTGTTTTGTTATAGTTGCTAAAATTAACTTCTCAGTTTTTCGTAATAGTAAAATATTCGCTCAGGAGAGTTCTGTCCTCTGCGAACGGGGGAGAAGGTGCAATGCTCTTGACCTCGCTGCTGGGTTGATAGCGCTGGTCGCTACGGAAACGCTGCTTACCTCCTCTCCAAAACGTAATGGCAATTGTCTAATCTACTAAATAAATAACAATTAACACATACGCGTGCATGCTTATTCATAAAATGTAAGTTGAGTATATTTCCTGTTCAATCAGCTGATTTTACAAGTGAAATTCATATACAATTTATGCGCTTATAATGGTGTAAAGGTTTTTACTATTTAAAACATATTCAAAGATTTCAATTTTTTTAAGAGGGGGGGGAGATTGTGTTCGTAGTGATCTCCACCTGGGCCACGATAAACCATGCACTGCCCATGTCTTCTGTTCCTTTAGAAGATAATCCTGGATCGATGGGAGACCAGCGGAGTTTTGACACCCCCTCCCTCTCACGTGGTGGTGAGGTGTCTCAAAGCTAGGTAGCTTTCAAAAATGTTTCAACTTAGTTGTAGTGGCTGGTAATAAGAGAGGGATTCCATTTCAACTCTGGCAGGGTCGTACCATCACGGTCTCAGATTTCTCTAGAAAAATTAAGGTGTTCCTTGATTAAAATAAGGGGACCCATATCTTTTCTTTCGGCAAGAACAAATTTTCCCTTCGAGACAGAGGGTTTCAAATCTTCCACCGTCAAACAAGCTCTCTAAAAAACCGGTTATTTTTCCTAACTTCAGTGAGTCATTGCAGCAGAATTAAAAAAGATCTTTTGTTCTGGTATTTTTTATTACATTGTGTGTATAACGTATAATAATATTTGATGCTAATATTTTTTACACATCGTATGATTAAAATTTAAAAAAAATTGTAAACTTTGACTTTTAAAAAAAATTGAAATTTTTAAGATTTTTTTTAACTGGTTCAAATGGAGTTTTTGTTTTATATACTCGTTTTTTTGTTAAAGACATACAAATGTGCACTTTATTTGCAATTTTTTATGTGTCTGTGAAACTGCTAGTTTCTGCAGCGTTAAAAACAGCCGATTTTGAAAAATCTCCAACTTTGCCAACGATTTTCTCAAAAAAGCCCTTTTTTAAAATTCTGAAAATTAAATCCCTGTTTCATTATCAACAGGAGAATATCTGTGTAAATTTTCACGGACCTAAAAACGTCCGTTTCCGAGTTAGACACGTTTGTATTTTATTTGAAAACCTAGATTTCTCCGTGTTCTAAAGGCGCAATTTTGGAAAAATCTCAGGCGCAAAGTACGTATTCTCTTACCCGAATGAGAGCGTTGGATACGTCCACCTGACCCTACCCTGGGCGATAACATGCCTAAAAAATGGTCTTGGAAAAAAAAATAACAAATCTATATATATAGATTTGAATGTATGTCTGCTAAACAAATTTACAGTTTTCAATTTAGAACCACCAATCTTGGTATACTGTCTCATGGTACCCTAACTTAAACCGTAGACGGTTTTGGGAAGGGGTCGGAGCCCGGGGTCAAGGGGCTCCACACAAAATTTCCGTAAAATATACTTGTAAACTATAGTGCCCTAACTGAGACCGTAGATGGTTTTTGGAAGGGGGTAGAGCCCTGGGTGGGTGGGATCCCGTGGTCAAGGGCCCTACGCAAAATTTCCGTAAAATCTAGTTTTCAATTTAGAACCATCAAATGTGGTACACTTTTTCTTGGCACCCTAACTTTGTAAAATATTTTACGAAAATTTTGTAGGGGTGGGGGCCGGGTTCCGACCCCTTCCCAAAACCGTCTAGTCAAAGTTAGGGTGCCAAGAAAAAGTATACCAAATTTGATGGTTCTAAATTGAAAACTAGATTTTACGGAAATTTTGCGTGGGGCCCTTTGACTCGGGCTTCCCCCCTTCCAAAAACCGTCTACGGTCTAAGTTAGGGTACCATGAGATAGTATTCCAAGTTTGATGGTTCTAAATTGACATACATTCAATTCTCTATATATATAGATTTTTTTTTTTTCCAAGACCGTTTTTTAGGCATGTTATCGCTCAGGGTGTAGGGTGAGGTGGACGGATCCAACACTCTCATTCGAGTAAGAGAATGCGTACTTTGCGCCTTAGATTTTTCCAAAATGGCGCCTTTAGAACACGATCGTAGGTTTTCAAACCAAATTCAAACGCGTCTAACTCGGAAACGGGCGTTTTTAGGTCCGTGAAAATTTACACAGATATTCTCCTGTTGATAATAAAACAAGGATTTAATTTTTCAGAATTAAAAAAAAAAAGGCTTTTTTGAGAAAATCGTTGGCAAAGTTGGAGATTTTTCAAAATCGGCTGTTTTTAACGCTGCGGAAACTAGCAGTTTCACAGACACATAAAAAATTGCAAATAAAGTGCACGTTTGTATGTCTTTAACAAAAAAGCGAGTATGGGAAAAAAAAACTCCATTTGAACCAGTTAAAAAAAATCTTAAAAATTTCAATTTTTTTTAAATCGAAGTTTACGAAATTTTAAAATTTTAATCATACGATGAGTAAAAAATATTAGCATCACATATTATTATACGTTATACACACAATGTAATAAAAAATACCAGAACAAAATATCTTTAATTCTGCTGCAATGACTCGCTGAAGTTAGGAAAAATAACCGTTTTTTAGAGAGCTTGTTTAACGGTGGAAGATTTGAAAACCTCTGTCTCAAAGGGAAAATTTTTTCTTGTCGAAAGAAAAGATACAGGTCTCCTTATTTTAATCAAGGAACACCCCCTTAATTTTTTTAGAGAAATCTGAGACCGTGATGGTACGACCCTGCCAGAGTTGAAATGGAATCCCTCTCTTATTACCAGCCACTACAACTAAGTTGAAACATTTTTGAAAGCTACCTAGCTTTGAGACACTTCACCACCACGTGAGAGGGAGGGGGGGGGTGGTGTCAAAACTCCGCTGGTCTCCCATCGATCCAGGATTATCTTCTAAGGGAACAGAAGCCATGGGCAGTGCATGGTTTATCGTGGCCCAGGTGGAAATCACTAAGAACACAATCACCCCCCCCCTTTTAAAAAAATGAAATCTATGAATATGTTTTAAATAGATAAAAATCTTTACATTATTATAAGTGCATAAGTTGTATATGTATTCTACTTGTAAAATCAGTTGATTGAACAGGAAATATACTCAACTTACATTTTATGAATAAGCTTGCACGCGTATGTGTTTTTTATTTAGTAGATTAGACAATTGCCATTACCGTTTTGGAGCGGAGGTAAGCAGAGTTTCCGTAGCGACCAGCGCTATCAACCCAGCAGGGAGGTCAAGAGCATTGCACCTTCTCCCCCCGTTCGCAGAGGACAAAACTCTCCTGAGCGAATATTTTACTATTACGAAAAACTGAGGTTAACTTTAGCAACTATAACAAAATAGCAAATGCTCTTCTAACAGTAGCCTACAATTAGCAACTCCCAGAAAAATTAGAGGTTGTTTAGCCATCGAAAAATAACTTACGGTACACGTGCCTGCACTCGTTTTCTTAAAATTATTTCACAACAGTTTTCTACTCTTTCATAGTCTTTTCTTATGCGATGTTTAAGTATATACGTAAACAAACAAACAACTGCTGCTGTCTTTCGCTACTCAACTTTGTTAGTGGAGCAGCAAGAATTTTCTTTATGTATTGGTTATCCCCCCCCTCCCCCGACAGTTTTATAGGCATGTCATTACTCGGGGAAGGGTGAGGTGGATGTATCCAACCAGGGCCAGCTGACCCAATGCTCTCATTCCATCATTCGGGCAAAGAATATCTAACGCTTTGATTCGTATAAGAGATAATGTACGTACTTTGCGCCTGAGATTTTTCCAAAATGGCGCCTTTAGAACACGGGAAATCGTAGGCTTTCAAACCGAATTCAAACGCGTCTAACTCGGAAACGGGCGTTTTTAGGTCCGTAAAAATTTACACAGATATTCTCCTGTTGATAATGAAACAGGGATTTAATTTTCAGAATTTTAAAAAATGGCCTTTTTGAGAAAATCGTTGGCAAAGTTAGAGATTTTTCAAAATCGGCTTTTTTTAACGCTGCCGAAACGCGGAAACTAGCAGTTTCACAGACACACAAAAAATTACAAATAAAGTTCACATTTGTATGTCTTTAACGAAAAACGAATATAGAAAAAACTTCATCCAAACCTGTTTAAAAAAAAAACTTAAAAAATTCAATTTTTTTTTTTTTAAAATCACAAAGTTTACGATTTTTTAAAATTTTAATCATACGATGTGTAGCAAATATTAGCACCATATATTATTATATGTTATACACACAATGTAAAAAAAAATACAAGAACACGATATCTTTTTTAACTCTGCTGCAATGACTGGCTGAAGTTAGGAAAAATAACCGTTTTCTAGAGAGCTTGTTTGACGGTGCAAGATTTGAAACCCTCTATCTCGAAGGGAAAATTTTTTCTTGCCGAAAGAAAAAATATGGGTCTCCTTATTTTAGTCAAGGAACACCCCTTAATTTTTTTAGAGAAATCTGAGACCATGATGGTACGACCCTGCCTGAGTTGAAATGGAACCCATCCTTTGTATCCTTTGAAATCCTTGTTCGGACGGTTTTGCTCACTTGTACCGTATTCTTACATCTTGGGGATCCAGTGGTATGATTTGAGTCGATGTGGAGCACTTCTGCACGACGTTTCATTCGAAAAACCGTCTCGTCCTTAATTTTTGCACGCCAGTGTATGTGTAGCTTTATCCCAAAGAGCTAATTTGGTTTTTATTTTCCATAATTGTCCGAAATAAACGGCTGCCTCGGTTAATCGATGACCCAATAACCCGAAATCTACTGTATCGTTACTTTTTAACCTAAATTCACAATGGTTTTGCTATTTTTACTTCACATATATACTGACTTACCATCCTTGTCACATTTACGCCAAAAATCGGATTGTCATCTTCAAAATCAGTATTATTGATACCACAAAAATATTTGTAATATCTGTCAAGAGATGAAATGACAATGTAAGATTTCTAGGGAGGGCAAGTGCCCCCTCTTCCCTCTCCATATGGGCGCCTATGTCTTCACCTTATTTTTTCAGCGACGTTGATAGGTACCTGCACTAGTAAAATAACGACATCATCAGAACATGCACACCAGCACGCTACTTTTCTTGACAAACTAAATGTGCTAATAATAATATTGCAAGGCGCAACAGAAATTCAAAATCTTGGACATTTAAAAATCTCAGCCTAAAAGTGATTTTCGTGATCTTTTTGAACATTTATGCGAGCCGTAGACATTTGATGCGACATGTCACTTGAAAATTAGGACCTTTGGCTCTCCTTCCTGTCACTTGAAAATTAGGACCTTTGGCTCTCCTTCCTGTCACTTGAAAATTAGGACCTTTGGCTCGTTTTCTTGTTGGGTTCTATCGCTGATGCTGTCGTTAGGATATTCGGGTCATAATTTATAATTAATTAGTAAAAGTTTTTACAATTTCTTTTCCGGTGTTATGAAGTAAAACGCCAAAATTCATCGTGATTTTCAATTTTATGTTTACATTTTGATGAATCTAGTACGAAAAATGGTCTGATAAAAATTTGTTTCAAAAAGATGCGTGCTGGGAATCGGTGAAATCAACTTGTACGATAAACACTTCAAAAGGATGGAAACCATCCGCAGCTCAATCTTTAAAACTTTCAGGTAAAACGCTCGGCTATTGTGTTCTGCATGTGTTAAAGAAATCACGATTCTATTCGTCTTTGTGCAGCCAGTGCCGTTTGCGAATTGAAATCCATTTGAAAACGTTCGTTGTGTTATTTCCATCGGAAAATTGTAGGAGAGATGTAATTTAAAAATCATGATATCAAATCAGAACAAGATTTCCAAGACTGTTTAATTAAAGTTCACGACCGCAAAGCTGTCTAACGATAGATACACCATATCAGCCGGAACCTAAGTGGAAACAGAAGCACTATTAGTGATGCCGGATAGCGAGTATAAGGCATAATGGCTGTGGACATAAATAGCAAACGGGGCAGAGATGATGGCATGACTTGGAGCATCGCATTGGCTAATGAGGCTTGAAGTACCACCAAAACGCGCCGGCTACAGCTAGTGCCCAGATTCCCGCTTTCTTCGTCCACTGGACTTGAGGCCACCTTTTATGCATCGACATGCTAAACTATTTGCGTAAAATTAATTTACAGCCGTGTTCTGTCCTGCATTCGAACTAATTTCTGCATTTTGTTTTAATTAGTGTGTTCTTGGAACCGTATACTAAAATGTTACCTATTGCACCGAAAGTTTAGGAATGTTGCTGTGTGTATCAGTTATGGGTTGCACTGCAAATACTTTTCAAAACTTTTACGAACTCAAGTCATCGGAGTTCCAAGTTCTCGAGAGAGGGGTGTTTTATAACTATCTTACAACAGTTATTAAAAATTCGGAGTTCATTTTGCATGCCTGATCTAGAAAAACCGTGAACTTGAGTGCTCTTCCTAGTTCGCATGCTGAAATAATGAAGAGGAAAAAATTAAGTTTACAAAGTAGTCATTTCAATTTTAGAAAATATCAGCAGGTTGCAGGTTCCCAGTAGAATGAACGCACCCGAAGTAATTGAAAGAAATTACCCGAACCTCTCAAAATAAGAAACAACAGTGCAGTCGTTGTTTTGACTTTAAATTACTGAATTTTTTGTTTCACAGCTGGTTTTAGCTAGGTAAGTAATTGTATTAAGTTACTGAATTACTACAGCTAAGGTTGGGGGGGGAGGGGGATAAAATGGTAGCAATATAAAAAATTAAAAAATGACAGAAAATAACGTACATTTCTAAGGTATCTAACATTTTCAATAATAGATTGTGTATTGCACTTTCGCGACTTAGTTAAGTTTAATATTTCTTCTCTTTTGACTTTAGAAATAGAATTTGTTATCAGGAAATTCCTTGCTATTTATTTTTCTTTACCTGTTCGACCCCGTTTCCGATTTTCCAAAATATGTCTACATCCCGTCATTATTTCGGGAGAATTTTTCGAACAGTTCGTTAAATAAAGATTTGGTGACATTTATCATTAATTGCTGTGTTAAGCGTGGCTGTTTGAAATCAGAATTAAATAAAAGTATTGACTTATACATACACTCTCGTAATATTTCTGCTGATTTCTATTTATTGTACTTGTGTTTTTCGAAGATGTGTCACAGTTAGTAAGTCTGTAAAACAGAGTTATTAACACTTACATATTTTTCACTTTCAGCCCATGTGACAGCGAATAGAAAGAATTATTAAGTATAAAACAGTTTTTTTGGGGGGGCTCATAAATAGATTTCGTACCATGTTGTTCAATGACCAAGTCTCGGAATTGCAATAAATGTTGTACTTTGTTGAGATGCAAGCTAATGCTGTGCAGTGTTTCTAAATGACCATGTACTGGTATTGCAATAAATGTCGTACAATACTGAAAGTTGGCAAGCGAATGCTGTACCGTGTTGTACAATGACCACGCGTAATCATAGGCGGTTTCGAATTTTCACTGTATGCCATGGGGAAGATAACTGATACATACATTTTCATGGAAATATCGAAAGTATGCGGGGGTGACATGGAGGAGACTGGCACAAGACAGACCGTTGTGGAGGAAACTTGGGGAGACCTTCGTCCAGCAGTGGATTGATAATGGTTGACAATGATGAAGATGATGATGTGCACTGTGAAACTACCCTGATGGATTTGTATTGTCACTGTATCATTTTGATCATGTAGTCAGCTTTAGATGCTCGAAGTTACAGTTTTGAAACGACACAGACGTAAATTTTTCAAACCTATCTATGATATTTCAGCTGTTTTAAGTAGATCGCGTTCATTTCTGCAAATATTCTTCGTGTAGCCAGATGGCACACAGTCTTAGAAAAGAACTGGCCTCACGTACCATAAGCAGCAGCTGAAGTTTAGCATTGTCTTTGTTATTAGATAACTTCGAACCAATTGTTCGCCTCCCTGCTGTAGTTATTGGTTAAATGAACATGGCAGAAAAAACAAAAACTCTATTTATGGAAGTGAAGTGCTGTGAAAGCAATAGAATTTATGAGACTGCCGATTTTCTCTAAATCATTTACAACTTATAACTGGCTGTAAAATATTCCAAACCTTTGGCTATAACGTTCTGCATTTCTGCGATAAATATCTTGTTGTTCGCGCTAATGGAGAAATGTCTTAGTGAAACCTATATATCAAAGCTTTCGATTGTTTTTAGCCTTCGATAAAGATAATGCTGTAAACAAAAAAGCATTTTCGCACCAAGAGTGTTAGAGTACAAACACTTTTTTTAATAAAGTGTTTTATCTGCAGCCGTGTTGATGCCTGCAGGTAAAGTACAGGGCATATTAGTTATTACTGCAACAATTTTCGTGAAGGTTCAGAGGTGAACATCATATACGTACCTCCTCTGTCTTGCGCGTTAGTATAGTAATACATTAGCAACATAAATTAATGCCTAGCGTACGTTGTGTCCAGATCAAAGTCTCAGAAATAGATCAGCTAAACATAACCCGAAGAACTTCCATCAAGCCATCCACACGCTTGTTCAAAATTACCATAAGCAGCAAAAGAGTAACCTTAAGTACTTGACCTCAGAAGCGTTTATGGAATATCAATAAAGCACCCTGGTGGCAGTGACTTTATAAAAACGCAAAGTCATCATCATTAAATAAAACCAAGTTCATGGCCAAGAAATTTGAGGCTAATACAGTGCAAAATGTAAATGTACAGGGGAAACTGAAGGTGGAATTGCTACTCTTTTCCACCGCTGAAAATTTCGACTATGTGGATCCGAAAGTTTGACTGCAAACCAATTCTTTTGTACGCACATTTTTTGACTCATAGATCATATGTGAAAACATCCCGAAATCGAAATATTCCTGACACTTAAGTCGGATTCCAAAGATTCTCTAGTGATTTCGAATTTTGGTATCTGAGACCGTGAAGGTAAAGTTCCGTGAATTTTTCTGTTTTTCTTTTTCTGATACACAATCTTTCTTCTAAGTGAGAGTTTAATACAGATATTTACTAGTATAGGACGGACTGAAAAATCTATTTTTGCATTAGATAGTTGAAATAGTGGCCAATGTACATTTCTACGAGATGACGTAAATAAATTTGTGTAATTAGCATTAGATTTCGGTTTCCTAAACTCTCATTTGATTTTTTTTTCTTCTGGAAGCCGTGAGAGCGATCAAATAATTCTATGTTTTCATACATTTTCTAGCCTGTTCTGTGCTCCTTTGTAATGCTAGATGCAGCTTTTATATACTAAAATATCTCTGATTCTAGAGGTTGCATTGGAAAAACATTTTGGATACTACATGACTCTAAATATGTGATCAGCATTTTCCATACACTTTCTGATTTTTCATGTGGAACGATTTTCCGTGTGTTGGATATTTCTTGTGCCAATCTGTAACCGATAGCTAGGTGACGTTTTCAGCATTGCAGCCAAGATTATTCACAAGTTTTCGTTGCCGTAAATTTCTCTTTTAGATGGAAAAAAGAAAATGGACGTGGCACATTATTCTTTTTTATCGCATAGATGTATCTATTACTAAGATTCTGATGCGAGGTTGTTCTGCTTGTTCGTGAAAATGTGCATTTGCTTCGTATATCTGTTTATCGTCTGCACTTCGTAACGAAGATATCTTTTTTTTTTTTTTTTTTTCCATTTTCATCGGAACCCGTGATTCACCACATCTTTTTCGAGTTTTCCATTCAGAACTTTATTACTATTATACGTTCACGATACTGCCGTGGTTCAGTTTTTGATAACCGTGTTGATTAGATTTTTTTTTTTTTTGCTTTTGCACAAGCATAAGCAAAAAAATATGAGCATAACAATAATTATCTATGTTTGATATATTCCGAACCTCCTTTATCAAAATTTTCATCGTTATTATTATTATTATTATTATATGGCTGCGTAGTGTTTATTTTTCTGTCTTATTTATTTACTGAGGTGTGTAAACGATGTCTGTTCCTCGGGAGAAAATTTCTGGCGTTATGGCACACAGAATATATTTCGGTTTACGTTGCATCACAACGTACAGCGTAATATATCAACAGTAACTTGAGTGCCAATTAAAATCGAGAGTTGCATTATTCTATACAGCAGCATGCATTCAGAGATAACGTTCCTTATGCCTTAAATTATTTTCAGTTGGAAACAGAACTGCTCTCGTGCAAAAAACAAAACAGAAAACATATCAACCCCTCATATAGACGGTAAGCAACATTCGAAGACTCAGTAACCTTAAAATAACAGTTTCATGGATTCGTGTACGGGTGACGTTTCAGCAGTTGTTGTTTTCCAAATTACAAGAATATGAACTGCTGAAGATGCGAAATCAATTCCACAACTTGCAAATTATGCCTTTTATTATTTCCAGTTCTTTGAGAAAAAGATACAGGTGTGATTTATATGAATCATATTTCTTTTTTTCTTTCACCGATGTGTTAGCGAGAACGCTCATAAAATGCTAATTGCGCGAGCGATCCATTTCCTCTTATTGATTGGCAGTTATGATGAACTGTTGTCAGGAGATAATGCAATCAAAGATTTCTCAGCACCTAGGTAGAGTTCGCATGTGTTGAAGCACGGAGAGATATTATGATCCCTGTTGCTTATGTCTATTTTCAACACATTTAGCCTCAATCTCTGTCACATCCCTAGAGAGTCGTCTTTAGAAAGTAACTCAGTCAACGTCTCCTTCTTGTACTGAAGACAAAGTAACTTGTGCACCAAACTGACAACGTCATCGGTGTGGGTGAGATGTCGCTAATGAAGGCGGAGGGAATCCGATGCCTTGCTGCTTCCCACCACCCCACCCCACTTACGGACTCCGCCGGCCCTGCAATTCCAGTTTGTCAAAGTGACAATTGTCTGTTCATTGTTGAAAGAGATCCTCGCCATATGAACGAATTCTCACCCAACAGCGCAAAAATAGATCTAGTCACCATCAACCGGGAATTCTCTTTTTCTTTTGTATCTCTAACTTCTACGATTCATGCAGAGAGATAATGCAGAGAAATTCTCCGTCATGAGATACGTGATCTTTTGATAGGAAAAAAATGTTCAATGAATCGTCCACAAAATTCAATTGTTCTGCTCTTACAAAGAGTTTGTTATCTTTATTCTTCCTGCTAAACGGCTACAACTGATGCACAACCAAATCGAACACCAGTGATTTTCCTTTCGCATCTAGAGTTTGATTTACCGGATTTTTTGGAATGTAAAGCACAACCTAGCTTTTATTTCGGAACCTAATTTTTGGTTCACGCAAGAAATACAAGTAGACAAGGCGTTTCTATAACTAGACATCTTTTACTAGAAAATGTGTTAACCTACCAAAAGCTCTTTAATTGAGTTTTCGTGAGACAGATTTTATAGCTGATTAAATAGATGGAAAATATGGTACTGAGTGAGACAGTTACACATTTGCGAAGAAATTATACCTGTAGATTTCAAAGCATTACAAAATACAAAAAATGGGGAAATTAAACTTTTAATAAGAAATGTTGTTGTTCTTTCTATGGACCAAATGCATTACTGTGACGATAGCGGACTCACCTGGATACAAGAAGAGTAAGGAAACAATAATATTTCATGCCCTTTGTAATACCAGATAGACCAAATCGGTGGTTACTGTCCAGCGTCATTTCAGAAAAGAGTACAGACGATCACCACCGGACCAAAAAAGCGTAAAAGCTTGGTATTGTTACACGGCACTAGCAGTGTTCCTGCCGAGTCTGCCGGTAACGGTGCTTGAGACCTGAAGTACAATTTAGTTGGCCGCGGCACCAGGTGAGAATCTCAGTGCACTGCTGCACTCAAAGATTCACACCAGAACATAAAAAATGAAAAGTTGAAGAATGACCCGAAGCATAAAAGGCTTGGGTGAATCCACCTTGTGAACAAAATAACAACAACAAATAAAAAATAAAATAATCTAAAAAAAATGATACTTTGGGATCAGAGTTGTGATGAGGTTCACCCGCAATCACCAATTCGTGACTGAGTGTAGTGGTCCGGATCTTACTCCGGTACATTCAATCCCCAACCAGCCAGTACAACACTCACTTTCGCAAATAACACATGGATTCTCAAATACACAACACAACATTTAATAACGTTCTGCGAGATTTAAACAGATACGGCGCTCTCTAGGCGCATAGACAATTGCTTAGAGAATGAAAAAAATTATATGCAAACGATCACATTAAAAATACTCGCGACACAAAATACACAAGCACGTTAATTTGCGGTATAAGATTATAGGTGCAAAATCTGCCAAAGTTAATTAACTAAATCTAATAGGCATGCACATGCAGATCCCTTCTCCGCTGACGTTGGTCCTGAACCAAAGTTAAAAGAAACTGTCCCGCTCAGCGGAATTTGTGGCCACATCCTCTCCCTTATTCATAAAAAAAATAATCAGGAATGGGCCCTGTAAGAAATTGAAATCTGTATGTGCAGGTATTTCCTCTGAGGTTCAGTCACTCAGCATTACTGCATCTATGTCCATGCAGCTTCGGATGTCGGAATGGCACAAGTTCGCAGATGTGCGAAGAAAGAAAAAGGAAATATTCATCTACTTACAGTTACGTGACTTTGCTGTGCAAATCCGTTGTGCATCACATAATATCACACGACAAAAAAAAAAAACACACACACAGACACTTGCACCATGTGGCAGCACCGATGATTCAACACTTCACTTTGACGCTTGATGTAAATGAAGCACACAATTAAAAATGGTAATATCACGCCGCACTTTGTTGCAATGATTAGAGTGCACACTGATCTATTCTCGTGACGATTTGAAGGTGGCCGTTAAGCAAAATAGGCCCTCTCACATCTGATGTTGCGGTTTCCAAGATTGATTTTCTGTGTTCCTGGGAAATGATTTTTGTTGTCGTGAAGAAATAATTGTGAACGTCGACTGCTGGGAGAGTGGGACACATTCAATTCCGCTGCTGCTATAGTTGATTCCGTCCGTCGCTACCTTCCGTCCTTTTTGACCGTTCATTCCCAATTCAGTCAGTTCCTTTCCGTTCGCAAACCATCTATCTATCTACCCTGCCTGAGTACGCAGTTCAAATATGCCACTCGCAGGTTTCGTTTCCATTTTTTTATCGAGTTGCGACCGCCAGCCCTGAGATTAATTTTCTCGGCCGAGCGAAATCAGACGTGCTTTTACCTTAAGCGTATATCGGCAACTGCTGACCGAAAACAACGCTCGAATCCACCCCCTATTCTTTTCAGCGATTCTAAACTCTTAATTGCCCATTGTCCCTCGCATACGTCAGTCAAAGTATCTTTCTCGCTGACAGAGTTATGTGTCTGCTGAGGGTCTCTTGGCCCACCCACTGAAGTAAACATACGGACCACAGCGTTAAGCTACAAGCGGAAAGAAGAAAAGAAAGAAAAGTGAAAAACCACTTCGAACATTGCTGCTTCCATCCGCATTCGAAAGCACATTTCCCTCGTTCGTTTTGCAGCCCCTCTAAGACACTTGAGATAGGAATTTTTATGTTTCACTTCAGGGCTATGTGTGAGGTCTAGCAATTCAAAATGGCAAAAATATTGCGTTTCTTGCCTTCAAAAGCATTGGAGCGACTTCCCAATTATCCCGCAATTTTGTTAATTAATTTAGAGAACAGCCGAAAGAAAAAACAACGTAAATGAGAAATAAATAAAAAAAACTGAACTGTAAAAGAACATGTGAGCCTACCGAACTGTGATTCCTAGCTGCCTCATACCATACGCGACATGGCGGACAAATTTTAAAGTTTTCTTCAGGTTTTAGGAGGGGGGGGGGTGTCCACTGTAACAGTATGAAAATTTTAAAGCGACGGGTAGTGTTGGCGATCTCCCTGAGCGGGCAGACCACCGGTTACACAAGAGACAGCTGCAGCTGTTCAAGAGACATTTCTGCGAAGCCCAGAGAAATCCATTCGTCGTGCGTGCTTCACTGGAAACTGGGATTTCCCGTGCCACGGTTCACAAAATTTTACACAAACGTCTTCATCTGTATGCTTCTAAGGTACAGATCGTTCAAGCTCTTCAGCCTGATGACCGGACTCGCCGTGCTGTATTTAAGACTCAGATGTTGCAGCACATAGCTCATGATAGTGATTATCTGCACCGTATCTGTTTCTCAGATGAAACCACATTCCACGTCTCTGGTAAAGTAAATAGGCACAATGGGCGAATCTACTATGTCTTCGAATGCAGTGGTCTAAGCGATGGCTTATCACAATTCGTCCGAGAGGGGTAAGGGTTCGAATCCCGGTGAGGCATGAATGTTGTGATTGTCTTACGGCGCTGGCTCTCTCCCTTCCCTAGAACTAGTGACCCTCAATTCGTTACGGGAGACTGCTTATAGCGAATTGAGTTGCTCACGGTGGTCGTTAAACCTTCAATAAAAAAAAAGAATAACAGAGGGCAGCCAGAAAATGAACGCATGGTGCGGCCTGATGCATGGCAGAACCACCGGACCCTTCTTTTTTATAGAGCCCACGGTAATGTGTGACGTGTACCTGGACATGCTGGAAATTTTTTAGCACCTCAGTTGCATGCACTTCAACATTCGGTTATTTTCCAACAAGACGGTTCCCCACCATATTGGTCAATAACGGTTCGCGAGTTCCAGAATGTCACAAATCCAGGCAGATGGATTGGCCGCGACGGTCTCGTAATATGGTCACCTCGATCGTCTGACATAACCCATCTAGACTTTTCCTGTGGGGTTATGTGAAAGACAATGTTTACTCTAGCAGTGTTACGGATGTCGAGACGTTGAAGGACATAATAACGGACGTCACTGGTTCTGTCGTTGCTGAGATGTTAAACCAAACATGACGTGAAATCGAATATCGCCTAGATGTCCTCCGGGCCACAAATGGCGCCCACGTGAAGGTGTACTGATACTGCAAAAAAAAAAGCTTTACTTGCCATCATTGTCATGCAGTCCCTTTCTTGTACCTGTAATACATTTTTTATAATAATTTTTGTAATGTGGGAAATACTTTATGGATACCCTGTATTACACTGGCTTCCATAATTTAAGGAACAAAATGATAAAACGCGATTTGGCTAATTATCGTTGATAAGGAAAAAAATTGCGTATGCTGTGAGCAAAGTACTACTGCAGCAGTGAATGATATGAAAATGAGTGGTGCTGGCATAGCTTTATTTAAATTAACAATAGCATAAAACTGGTTGTTTCTCAGTGAGTATCCAATTCATATGCAGAGATTGAAGAAAGGATTTCATGACAGAGATTGTACTGGAAGTCATTTACCAGTGGGATTACGCTACAGAGCTGTAGGCAGACTCAAGCAGGCCAAAGTCAGACGAACGTAGTCAGGTGGCCGAACGCAAGTCGTTCTGTTATCTAAAGGCTGTGAAATCGCTTCCGAAGCACAGAATCGTGTTCCAGCAGGTACAGCCAAGGCAGGCAACAACTTTCTCATGAGACCGATGTTTGGGGCTATCTGCGAACAATCTTTGGCCACCGATCTTCGATCTGTCATTGCTGCAGCTACTGGAAGAAAGGACAGTATCAGTTTCTATGGTACACAGAACGCTACACGAAGGAAAGTTCTGCGGCCGGTAACGTGCGTGCCCCTAACCTCCCGCCATAGGAGGAAACGTTTGAATTGGGCGCGCATACATGTGAATTTGAGTCTAAATCAATGGAGATCTGTACTGCTCACTGACGTGTCAAAGTATGCTTTACAGAGTGATTCTCGGCAAATTTTCGTCTGGAGAGAGCCAGGGACCAGATATCATCCCTCTCATATCCGAGATAAGGACACGTGTTGTGGAGGTAATGTACTTGTATGTAGGAGGCATCTCTTTAGGCGGACGTATCGCCGTATACGTGCTGCCAAGATGCAACTTTAATGCTCGTAGGTATAGAGATGATATCCTGGACCCCTTTGTTCGGCAATATGCTGGTACAATTGGCGACACATTCATTCTGCAAGCCTATAATACTCGCTCACACACAGCTAGACTGGTACAGCAATATCTTGAAGAGGAGACTATTGTCCGCACGGAGTGGCCTGAATGCTCTTCTGAACTTAACCCAATGGAGCATGTGTGGGAAGCTCTAGGCAGGCGTGTTGCTGCCCTCAACTCCCCATTCCCGAAAGCTGCAAGACTTCTTACTGCCTTGCTACAACAATGGGCATTGTTACCTACGGATCTCATTTATTAACAGCATGAAACATTGCTGTCGGGACTGTATTGCTGTTCGGGGAGACCACTCTCCATATTGAGACACTTTTTAATTTAATTTTTGAAATACTGATTTATGGTTTTTTTTATTTTATTTTTATAGAAAATACAAAATATAAATGCTTTGTATAAAATGTTCTTGCGATTTTCTGTAACATATGGTACAATGAAGGTTTTCACCAAATTTCATTCAAAGTAATTGCATGTTTTTTTAATTAAAACAATTTTTCTATTTGTTCCTTAATTTATGGAAATCGGGGTAGTTTTTTTATATGTAACTGTTTTCGATATTTTAATTACCCTTCCACATTATATCCGACGTTGTTTTGGCCTCGATTATGCCGGATAATCAGTATTCTGTGTGTAAACTGGTTTTGAAGATCTGAAACTAGTAATCAGAATAACATTCGAATCCACATAACAACAGAATGAAAATGGTTCAAAGAATAGGTACATTAGGCTCGTTGATCGTTTAATTTTTTCAATCAGTTGGTTTCCATGGAAAAAACTAATATATCAACAAATTTTTATGGCATTGATTTTCTCTGAACTGCTCAACACCTTAAATCGTAAAGATTCTAACGATCATTATTAACGAAGTCTAAGTGAAAGTAGCTTGATGAATGAGTTTTGTGGAGAATGCACGGTGCGTGTATGAGGAATGTAGAACAGAAAGATTCCCGAGAATCTTTGTGTATCAGATGGCATCAGGCATAGAGCAGAATTGACTACCCTACTATACTAGAAGCTCATTTCTTAGAATTTAACAAAGCAGATTTGGTAAATTTTCGATCATTAAGCTTTCACATTCAAGTAGTTATTTGCAAAGCGAAGTAAAACCGTCTGTCTTAAACCAGGTGTTAGTTCGAAAGAGACTTGCTAAATCGATTGAAAAGTCATAATTACAGGATGATGCTTTATTTTTTTCTTCTTGTTTTCAGTAACTCTAATAATTTTTTAATGACCGGCAGAATATTTTGGACGTATCCAGAATTAGCGACTAAATGCAGTTCGTGATCTGGAAACGATAAGTTCAGGAATCGATAGCGTCTGTTCACCAGATGATTATCGTTATGATGCAAGGAGAACAGAGCATCGGTAAAGAAATGTGTTTGGAAATACGCAATTGGTTTCGATCTGTCTTTATTCATATACGAATAAATACACTGCACTACCACTAATATCCGAACTCCCCTCTATTGTTAGTGAATTGGGCTGACATCTACAGATTGGCTGACATTTATAGAAAATTGGTGAAGGGTGTTAAACGAAGACCAGAAGCTATATAAGGGCCAAACGTTTCATCACACAATATTAAATTTCCTGTAAATAAATATTATTTGTAGACATGCAAGTGTCTGGATATTAATCGTAGGACATTAATATCCGGACACCTGCATGTCAGATATTAATGTCCTACTTAAGCTTTTGCTCACTAATGCTCACTATATAACTTCTTGCGCACTGTTGCTTCGTTCTTGTAGCAGCATGTTCAATCCAATGCATATTGGTAATCTACATACCAGTAAGAATGCAATTAACATCTACAGATTTTCTGGACTAGTACCTTTTCTTGTCATCCCAATCATTCATTTATCACTCCATGGATCTTCAAGGTGGCTGTAATCTGTGCTTAGTTTTCTACCATCAATAAGTGATTGACAAGAAACAACTAGAAGGATATCGTAATTAAACTATTCCTTAAAATAATATGATAATTTATTATTCATAATTTGTATAATTTCTTTCAAATGCATTAATTCAGGTTTCATACATACATGTAATAATATACTGCTTGAAGTTACTCACAACCGATATCATTCATCCAAGGTAGACAGTAGACAGAGTATACAATTTATTCACAGTAGATAGATTTATGAGCCTCTCTCTGTCTACCAGCAGCCGTTCTTTCCTTGTATCTATTTTCAAGTGTTTTGATCATGTGGATTTCCAAAGGGTTACTTACTGATAAGGATGTCTTCCGCAAATCCCAGGTAATTTAAATGATGTACACTACTCTGTACTCCGTATCGTTTGAGTTCACTAAGGGGAGCCCGATGTGCATAGCAGCATTAAAAATCTTGTGGTTGGGGTATTTGTCACCTCTTTTCTCTGATTTTTATTTGTTTTTATTGGGTGAACATTTTGTGCGTGCGTTATTGTATGCATGTGTGCCACGCCACGAATGGACCGAAAAGGATAATGTAGGTCCCTGAAAATCATAAAGTTCTTCAACTAGTAAGCCACAGAACTGGTGTACTTTGGAAAAATTTAATTAGCGTTCCACATTTTCTGATGCCTTTTCCAACTTCACGAGCACTTAATAGAATCTGATTGAAACTACACCCCAGTTCCCGCAGATTGCAGAAGAAAGGAAGAACAAACAGTCTTCCGTAATTTTTTAGCTAAATATCTGAGAGGTCTTCGGAGGTCTGTAATCTTTTGTTAACTAGTATCTGGCGCTGCATATCTTATAACTACGTGAGATAAATCTAAGAAAGCCAAGGCCCAGCATTGTTTAATGAAGTTTGTCCATCATGTGGGAGATTTCAACCGCATCTTAATGAAAGCTCTAAGGCATCCGCTTGTGCAACGGATCCTATTAACAAGACCATGATAGTTCTTCGCCGCTGGTGGCTGTTCATTACAGGAGCGTGTACCTCCTCTTTCTGCTCCCTCCCTCTATCTTTGTGACAAAGCCGAGACAGAGCTTTTACTTAACTCCGGAAAAGTAGAGGACGAAGAAGAAAATGAAAGACGCAGCATGCAGAGCTGAAAGGATGAAAAGTAGCCGGGTGTGTTTTAACAGAATTAGAACAGTTCCCGTTCTTCGTTAGTTGTCGGTTGAGGGGGAAAAATGAATTGGGTAATTAACGTCAACTTTAGCAGTTTTCTTCCCCCCGAACCCAACTTTTACACTATTCTTCTAACATTCCCCCTCCGTTCTGAAAACCACAAGTACTCCCCACCCTACTCCCTCCAAGTAACCCGCCGCTGCATCGCATCCCTTCTTAAAAGTCGTTGTGGTCGTGCCTGGCATAATGCTATTCGCGAAATTTAAACTAACTGTTCTCCCTCCATGTAATAAACAGGTTCAGTTTCTCACAGGAATTCCTCGTTTCCTAACTGTTGACGCTAAAGAATGAGGAAACTGGTAGTTGCGCTTTTTGAGAAGAAGGTTTCCGTGCTGCGACATTGTTGTAATTGTTTTGCACGCGCCTTCTGGGCAATTCATGAGTTTGTTACGGATACATAGAACGATTTCTTTTTTGTATATTTAGTTTGCTCATGAGCACTGTAAATTTATAAGCAGCGTTTATCAAACTGGAACTCATAAATTTCTTTAGCTTCTTCTTATCAAAGGCAAAACACGTTTCGGTAGCCCCCGAATGTTGCTTAAAATGATGAAAACTTGTATTCATATTAATAACAACTAAAGATTAGAAATTCAGCTTCTTTCTTTTCATTATGCCCATGGAATATTCATGTGATTTTTTTCACAATAATAAAGCAAAATTGGTAACAAATCTTGGACAGGAAAGTTGCTGCGTGGTATTTTTACGTGCGTAAAACTTTTTTTTTTATTGTTTATCATATTTAAAATGCTTTGATTGCTTTGATTTGCACGATGATGCGAATAATTGGAAATTTTAAGTACGTGCCATAATTGAAGCTGCAATATAAAATAAAAAGTGTCATAGAATATCGTCGTGTGTTTTCTTCTCTGCTCCTCATTCACGCTGAATTATTGGCATGATATTTTCCTCATAAATATTACGGTGCATATTTTTAGCTGCCAATCTATCTTCAGTTGTTCTCTCTCTCCCTCTTTCTTTCTGTACGCCAAGTATTCCTTCACTAATCTCTAGTGGCTCTTCAGATTAGTTTACAGTCATTAATTGCAGGTAACTGCAATAGCACCGTTTTTCCTGTCTATTTTTTTAACTTCCTACAGAGCGTGTGTGTTTAGAGGTTCGAACCTTCATCCAGAGAAGAAGGTTCCTTTCATATTTGCCCCCACCCCGGCATCTCCCATAAATCGATTAACAAATTTGTTTGTGCTGTTAATCGATCCAATGGAGATGAAGGACCACCAGTAAAAATGGGCTCTCCACTCTGGATTTACTTAATTGGGTCCACAGCGGAGAGCCCCAATTTACCGGAGGTTCTACATTTAGAAGATCCTCCCCTGCGCATTGAATCACGTAACTGGAAATAAAGAGGGTTTGAATTAACTGTATCAACTAAAATCCCATGTGCTTCTATTGTTTATTATCAACCGTTTTGTTGACATAACGCGAAATGATGTTTCGAAACTGTCAACTTTCTCTGTATAAAGGCGGACAACAAAACATTAAGAAACCGCTTTGTGACACAGTCGTTCTCATCATATAGAGACTTTGCCTGGTTTCTCTCACTTCCTACTCTAGGTAAACTATTCTGCATCTCCACACAAATTGCAAAACTAAGTAAACACAATGCATCCAATCATATTTCCTTTGCCGTTCACTATTTGCGCTAAAACAGCCGATTTAGATGCAAAGCGAATCAAATAATATGCATTATCACTGCATAATTTGAATTACGCTTCCCATTCACACCAAACTATTTGTCTTCATTGCCAACACAAATTGTAACAAAAAACGGGAAATGCCAAGTCAAAAGACAAAGTAGAGATTTGATTTTTGTTTCGTTTTGTTCAGCGGTTTAACGAAGCACCGCGAGCAACTCGATGGGTTATAAGCAGTCGCCCGAACCTTATTTAAGGCCATTAGTTCCACGGAAGGGAGAAAGGCAGTGCCATAACGGCACTGGCTCTCTCCCTTTGTGGAAAAGATGCGGAACGCATATTCGGCAGTTGGGTATTGGATGGCCACGACTGCTTAATGGCATATTTTCCAGAACAATACGAATGCTACCTTAACACAGATGACCTTGGTCTGCAACCAAGGATTACAGAGGAGTGTATCCATAGCTATACAGTGGAACGGTCCTCTACAATATGGGTCTGCTGTGTAAACGCATGACCGCAGAACCTCTCACGACATCTGCGACAAGGACTAAAGTTTGCCAGAAGGTTGGAAGAAAGTTGCTTTTTCATATGAATGACGTTTCCATTTTGTTGATCTAGTGAATGGACGTGTTTTTTGTTTCAATCAGACAAGAAATTTACATGAACTTATTGAGGACCAAAAACAGAATAAGAACGTAAATGCGAGAAAAGATAAGTTCATATCAATGCACACAGTAGACGGAACAACTATTCAGATAAACTTTCTCTGCAACAAAGCTACTTGATTGAAACAGACAAGTGCGAAAATTACACAATAGCTACATTTGTGTAGGAAGTACACCTAAAGGCAATTGAATTAGAGACAGCTGGCGTTATGCAAATGTGGCGATGTGGGCGGTCCTGTAAACGGAAACGACATGACGTATGCAGCGATCCGACAATATAAAGAGTGATGCGTCGGGAATCAATAAGAGTCGGACACAGTATGGGTAAGACGAACGATCTAAGCGCATTTGATCTTGGCCAAATTGTCGGGGCCCGACGAATGGGCTATTCCATCTCGGAAGTCGTGCAGGCACTGGGATTTTCACGAGCCACTGTGTCACGGGTGCACCGTGAGTACATCGAATCCGGTAAAACCATCCCTGCAAGGGCCAACTGCCGTGGATAAGAGGGTGTGCATGAGCGAGGTCATCGTCGGCTAGCTCGCATTGTAACAGCGGATAGACGGGCCACAGTGCAAAAAAATCACTCGGCAATTTAACGCTGGTGCACAAAAACGTGTAAGCAGCCACACCATCCAGAACCATCTCCTCGCTAAGGGGTACAGAAGCCATCGTCCCACAAGGGTACCGCTGCTGACCGCACATCACAGGGTGCAAAGATTAGCATGGGCGCGGGAACATCGCCACTGGATCCTAGACATGTGGAAAAATGTTGCCTGGACTGATGAGTCGATATTGACGTTGGTACATGCGGATGGCAGGATACGAGTACGGCGCAAACCACATGAAGCTATGGATCCTTCTTGCCAGCAGGGTACTCTTCAAGCTGGTGTGGCTAGCCTTCTCGTCTGGGGACTGTTTACGTGGACTAAAATGGGACCCTTGGTACGTGTGACATGGTCCCTCACAAGTCAACGTTACCGGGTTATCCTGGACGACCATTTGCTCCCGTTTGTGCGCCTTCAGCATCCCACTGGGGACCTCATCCTGCAACGAGACAATGCACCGTGCCATCGCACCCGAATTGCATCCGAATGGTTGGATGAATACTCCACCGACGTGACCTCGCTTCCTTGGCCAGCTAGGTCGCCTGAACTCAATCCCATCGAGCATATCTAGAATGTCATCGAGATAAATGTTCGAGGCTCTGACTCCCTCTATCAAATCATCGTGAACTGTGGGCGCTTGTTCAGGGGTCGTGGATCCGTATGGCTTCCCAACGCTTCCGGTGTCTTGTCGAGTCCATGCCGAGACGAATCGCCGTCGTCATCAAGGCGAAAGGTGGTTTCTACACGTTACTAGACAGATATCTCTAATTCAATTGCTCTTCAGTGTACAAGATAACTATTAGTATGCGAAGTGATAATATTGATAACTCGCCGAGGGGAAAACGACTCAGTACATGGGCGCAGAACACTTGAGAAAATTGATACGCAAGATCCAACTTTACGGGGAACATTATGTACAGATACCAAAGCACTGGATACTAAATACATACTTGCATTCAGCGTAGGGAAAGACAAGTATCAAGTATCAAAATAGAACACATAGACTCGCTAAGATAACGATAGCAAGTAACAAAGGTGACAACATCTAAAGTTCATGGCTTGTCAAGGGCTCCCTGAGAAAGAATTTACTCAGCTCTTTGATCTAAACCTTTTATAAGAGACCTAAGGCGTTTATGTTGAGTCTTCCTATATGGCAAATTAGTACCACACAAGTATTGGTCCTTACGTAATAGTGTAACAAGTCCGGATAAGTCGGATGTGTAATGCTTATATGCCTGCTGGACCTTATCTTTAGCACTCTTGACGGAACATATATATTCAATCCGGTCAGCAGAGTTGAAAAAACCACGCGGGAGCTCTAGTTGGTGAAGAATAGCATGGCCGTCATCCAGATGCTGAGAATTGGACTTTTTCTTCATAGACCGAGGTTTAGGTTCACATGCTAACTGACCGATGAAACAACACTCACCTAAGAAATATCGACGGCACTATCATCAGTAGAAAAGTTCTCCTCCAGTAGAACATCATCAGCATCGGAGTCACCTTCTGAACGAAAAGGCGTTGTAACATCCGAATCCATGGAAGAATCCGGATGCTCCCGTGAAGCATCATGGTTGTCAATTTCCATGGCCTCAAATGAATGAACAGCAGCCACAGAGTAGTGGAATACCATGCAAAACACTGTAGGACTGTGAGAAGCATCACACTGTGTTGTCGATAATTCAACTGAAGACTACGCACCCGAGTCGTCTGTTGAAATGTGGGTAGAACCTCGTGGTGAAGCATGAGAACGCAATGGAGACGCAATCTACATCGAAGCATTTATAGCAACACTCGATTGTGGTCACTCCTGGGACTCAACAAGAGCCGACTATATGACAGAGTTACCCTATTCAGATGAGAAGGATATACGTATAACATGTTCTTTAGATTTTGGCGGAGGTGTAGCAGAAGACCAGCTCTGGACAATTCGCGCCTCATGTCTAGAATTTTTGCAATGGAAACATTGTTCACCAACATGGATATGAATCTGATAGTTCAAATCCGAAAGGGTAGGATAATTAAGAGATCATTAAAACAAATCAGGAAAAGCGACACGAAAAGTTCGTCGAAAACCGAACACACGACATAATCAGACGTCGGTCATGATAGTACGGAGTTGCAGTATAGGTCCAAGGATTTCGTCATGCTTACTAATGACATTAATCAATATCTGGTCACGGACTTCCGGTGGAACGTTGGAAAAGAGAACAGTCACTGGAAGAGGATTCAAGGGTTTAGAGCTAAGATGCCTATCTTGGATATCCAGTCTTCTAATCAGCAGTTCATCTTTCGAACGGTTGCTCTTCAGACTCACTACGATGCCATCTGACATACGAGAAATATTGCCAACATCTTCAGGTCTAAGAGTCTGACCCAACGCATTCAAATATCTCGTGGGAAGAATTTCCGTCTGTTCCTGAAAAATCAATGCCCGTTCACGCACCTTCTGCTAATATCTAGCAGACTCAGCTATTGAAAGACGCGCACTACTGTGAGATTCGAATTAGACGTTTTCATAGAAGAGCCCTGGAAGGATCTTGTCGGAGCTACAGACTGCTCAGAAGTGGACGTTGATGCAGGATGAACGACACCAGAAAAATCAGGTCGATCATGAGAACGACCAGGTAAAACGATATGTGGTGGCAGTAGCACACGACCTCGTGGAGACATCAAGGGTCGAACGGAAGAAGAATCACCCTTCGTAGGCGAAACTTTTATAGCCGTCGTGATTCCAGAGGTGCACTCAGGCACTATGACTGGTTGATCCAGTTGTCTAGTCAGAGAAATCGAGAGGTCTTTAGATCCAGCAGTATCATCAAGTGCAGAACCTTGTTTGTCAAACGTTCATTAGTGGACGAGACCCGCGTCCTGAAGCAACCATGGCTTCCTCCACCATGACCAGAGGCACACAAAAAATGTAAACAAAAGAATTAAAGTATAAAAACCTGTAGAGTACTAGTAAATTTTCAAGTAGAGCAGCATTACGAACCTTCGCAAATGGGGAACTATGCAGAAAATGAAAACATCAAAGAGTCGTACAAAGTAACCAAATTCCTAGGAGCACCCAAATGTATCTTACGATAGTAAGTGAATGGACGCTGGCTGGTAAGGCAAACAGCTGCGAAATTGTCGGTACAGGATACCATGGCCCCATGGGAACAGTCTGGAGTCGGGGATGTAATGCTCTGGGAGATGTTTTCCTGAAACACTCTCAGTTCTCTGACTGTGTTGGATGGCCCCCTGAACACTACTGCGCTACTGTTCATCATTACAAATCAGGTTTACCCGTTTACATTGTAGTGTTTCCAGACCGAGATTAGATGTACCAGTAGGACAGCGCGCAGTATCACTATGCCCAGGACTGCTTCAAGAAAAACAAGAGTGAATTCCATGTTCCCTCACGGCATCCCAAGTCGCCCGACATGAACCCAACTGAGGTTTTGCTTTTAAGACCATATGGATCGGCAGGTGCGGAGTATGGACCTTTCACAATGGACACTGGACGATTCACGGGCAGTACTTTTGGATGTAGTACGGCATACCAGTGGACACCTACCGGACGGAAACTTGTGGAGTCTATGTCTCGTTGCATGGCCGCAGTAGTAGCGGCTCACGGACAGCCTCCACAATACTAGATAGGAGGTGAAAATGTTTTGTTCTTACAATCTACAAGAACCTAATTTGTTATAGAGGGTCAACCGGATGTCAATTGATTAAAGGTGGTGTTTCCACGGCCTGAATTGACCATTTAAATGAAAAGAATATACTGTTTTTGTGTTAACGTACCCTTCTACTGCTTGGCTTCCAGTTGACGTATGTGGACTTTGAGCCACTAATATAATTTACTAACTCTGACTGTTTTCGGAATGTCCATTAGGATCTACTTGTTACATTAATTAATAATTACTAAATCAACCGAAATGAGGAAACTGAAATCGTAGGACAAGCCACGCACCTGCCAAGCGTTAGTATTAGTCTATCTGGTTTGAGGAAGAAGCACATCATTGAAAGGAAATCTCACTTAAAGCGATCACTGTAGTTGATATGTTACTTTTATTACATTAATGATCTAATTAAAGGTTGTGTAGTTTTACTCTTTGTCAGTTGAAAACACCCCAGCATTTCAAATGCAACATACAAAATCAATATACTTTATTACGAAGAATCAATCTGTCCTGCTTAACTTATCATCACATGAGTTTTCCTACTTTTTACATTAATTAAAGGAGAGCAATGTTTAGCTACTATTTCTCCAAGACACATATTTTGGCCATAGGTGCTTGCAAAATTGGTAGATTTTTTTTTACTTTCGAATTACTTAAAGTTTGCGTTTTTTATCACAACGTTGATGGAAACTGGAAATTCGTGGATAAATCTGGAAAGTTGCAACTGAATGTTTATTCGCCACAATGAAATTCACATAACTTCACACACGATATTACTGAGCAATAAACATAGCCTTAGGAGTCATAATCAATCTCGGTTTTGCGTTTTTTGTTAGTTTTGCCTGCCGGCATTTTACCTTGTTCGCCTATCATTTCGAAGAACTAAAAGAATGTTTGCTTTATTTCCTGTCTGCCTGGAACTGATAAACAGGAACAACCACCTAACTCTCATTTTATCTTGACGCTAGTTTTCTACCATAGTTCATCGTTTCTGTCACCCCAAGAACTGCAGATTGTGGACCGAAACTACCGCTTTACTTCAAGAACGTAAACATTGATCATACTGAGTTTTATGATTTGAGCTCTTCAGTCGTTCCACTCGGAAATTACATAAATGAACGCGCCTTTTTTATGTTCCTTCTTTTATCTGTCCCACAGGTCTGAACTCTGATACCAGGATTTCAGTATCAAACAACACACTCTAGCATGATTGCCTATAAGTGAACTTCCTTCCCATTCACTTCTTCTCCGATTGGCTGGATTCTGTTTATAAAAATTAAAAACCTTAATTCAGCATGCTGTTAATACTTAGCCCACGCTGACTTGAGCTGAAACTGAGGAAAATAAAGTCCTGGACAGTTGCCACTAAAGTAAATATGTAAATAAAAATAAGACCAGAAAATATACTCTGATTGACAGACATTACTGATTAGTGAGAAGTTTCATTACAATTTCTATTTAAAGTCAAAACTTTATTATTTTACTTCTGTTGCCAACAGACCAAATAAGCACTCTCATCTGAGCTTCAGCCTGCTATAAAACAAGAAAGTTGACGCCGAATTTTCGGATGTAATAAATACGTCTTTTGAATCCGTTCTGACGCAAATTATATTTATCGAAGCTATTTAAAGTCAATGGAACCGGTATGGAAAACAAATGATCTGACCACAGAAAGAAGATTTTCAATCGGGTTTTTAATCCCTCAGATATTGCTGTAAGCGGAATCATGAGCTTCCGAACTTTTAGAAACAGAGATATCGACAACAATAAGATGTGACTTTACGTCCCTTGGTGGGAAAACCATGCATTATTTTAGGAAGAAAGTATTCTCAAAGGATTTATCCGTATAAGCGGTATCGGTCGAAGAAAAAAAAATTAGTCGAGTTTTCAGAAGCCCAGATTTTGCAACAAATACTTCAGAAGCAGAAATTAACACATATGACCATTGGTGGCTAAACCATTATTTACCAAACATTAGAAATAATGTGAAAATTTTTTCCATCAGGTCTTGTATGCGATACAGGAAGAATTTTTCAAATCAGAGCTTTAGGAGCAGAAATAACGCAGAAAACGCAATTTACCTTTGTGCCCCCTAGCGGAAAGTGTATGATTTACTTGAAAATTTTGAATTTATAAGAAAAACATTTCGCATGGGAAACACTATCCAACAAAGAAGGAATTTTTCAAATCGGACTTCTAGAAGCAGAGATATTGACAAAAATAAGATATACATCTACGCCCCCTGGCATAGAAACCATGCATTATTTCAAGAAGAAAATGTTTCTAAAAGGTTTGTTGACATGAGTAGTATCAGTCAACAAACGACTTTTTTCAATCGAGATTTTAGAAGCTCATATTTTGCTACAAATACATCAGAAGCGGAAATTAAGACTTACGCCACCTGGTGGCCAAACCATGTTTTTACAAAAATTAGAAATTATGTGCAAACGATTTCCCATCAGGAGCTGTATCCGGTGCAGAAAGAATTTTTCAAATCGGAGATTTAGAAGCAGAGATATAGGGCGAAACGCAATTTACCGTTACGCCCCTAGAGGAAACTCTATGAATTACTTGAAAATTTTGAAATTATATGAAAAATATGTCACACGAAAAACACTATCTAACAAAGTAGGAATTTTTCAAATCGGACTCCTAGAAGTAGAGATATTGACAAAAATAAGATATGCATCTACGCCCCCTGGCGGAGAAACTGTGGAATATTTTAGGAAAAAAATATTCCCAAAAAAATAATTATCGATGTGAGTGCCATCAGTCCACAAAATAGTTTTTCAATCGATATTTTAGAAGCTCAGATTTTATGGCAAATACATCAGAAGCAAAAAATAACACTTACGCTCCCTGGTGGCCAAAGTATTCTTTTCCAAAAATTTGAAATTATATGCAAAAGATTTTCCATCAGGAGGTATATGCGCTGAAGAAAACATTTTTCAAATCGGAGTTTTAGAAGAAGAGTTATCGGGAAAAATGTTATTTACTTTTACGCACCCTAGCTGAAAATCTATACGTAATTTGAAAAAGTAATTATATTTAAAATACTCTTCGACATAAATGGAATCGAAAGATAAAAGAATTTATTCAATCGGATGTTTAGAAGCAAATATGTACAATAAAACGTATTTTTGAATTCCACATAATCTGCATTTACGCCCACTAGCGGCGAAATTGTACATCGTAAAAAAAAAAAAAAACGAAATGAAGGATCACCATTCGCGTATTTCAAGCTTCCCAATGCAAAAAAAAAAAAAAAAAAAAAAAAAAATTCAAATCGGACTAATAGTTGCAGAGATATCGTGGGTATAGACGGACGTACTAACCGATAACATAAGCACGATCATTTTTACAAAAGACGTGCTAAAAAGGAAAACGCTTCGTGTACCCTTACCGGAGAACTACTCTCTCCGCTAGACGAAAGAAGACTGACTAACAGGTCCTTCCTAAGAGACCTGCTCTTCTCACCTCTTCCGCACTACGAATGCGCGAAGCACCCGGCGCCGATCTGCTGACGTGGCGCTCTTCTCTTGCCCCGCGTCTTTCTTTTTGACGTCCCGCGCCAGCTAATCCTTTAGCGTCGGCGAGGCGTACTTAACTGATGGGTTTTAATCCCACTTTTCGTGTCTCTGCGGTCCGTCAAATCTATCCATTAGGAAGTGCCCCCTTTGAGAAAGTAATCCTACCGCTGAAGTACATTCTTACAATAACACAATATACATTGTTATACCAACACAAAGGTGGATGGCTGGTTTTCCAGACTTTTAGGCGCCTGTGCAACGCTGACAATGTACAGCGAAAGATGCGGTATCCTTGAAGATGTTATCAGTTCGTTGGAAAAGCCTCTCCTTTTCCAAAGCGTGAGAAAACTCAGGTTCTTTGTCCGAGGCCATCGACATCGACAAAAAAAAAATGTTCTCGAACTTTCGGTCGCCTTCTTGGGCTTTGTACTGTCTTACTATTCTTTATGAAAAAGTAGCATAATGTTCATTTCATTATATTTTAGCATAATTAATATGTCCGTTCTTACACAACCTTTTCCGTGAAATGAACGGAAAGAAATAACGGATTTTTCGTACAACGGGAAAATTCTGAATTTTCAGAAACCTTTCCGCAGTTTCTTTCTTATATTGACCGTAAATTACCGTTTTACAGATGTGTTAACGAAAAATTCTGAATTTTCTGAAACCTTTCCGCAGTTTCTTTCTTATATTGACGGTAAATTACCGTTTTAGAGTTGTGTTAACGGAAAATTCTGAATTTATTTTCAGAAACCTTTCCGCAGTTTCTTTCTTATATTGACGGTAAATTACCGTTTTAGAGATGTGTTAACGGGAAATTCTGAATTTTCAGAAACCTTTCCGCAGTTTCTTTCTTATACTGACGGTAAATTACCGTTTTAGAGATATGTTAACGGAAAATTCTGAATTTTCAGAAACCTTTCCGCCGTTTCTTTTTTATATTGACGGTAAATTTTTAGAGATGTGTTAACGGAAAATTCTGAATTTTCAGAAACCTTTCCGCAATTCCTTTCGTATATTAAAGGGAAAATGTCTGTTCTCACTTTTCCCGTATCCATATGACGAGAAATTGCCGGTAATAGGAGCGATTGGTGAGAATACTTGAAGTTTGATGAACTTTTAAATTTCAATAGTCTGTCGAATTTTGAAATTCCGTAGCGAGATCGGTTATTGTGGATAGCATATCGCATGGATTTTGTTTATTGTGGCACAGGATATTTCTTCTCCTTTTCCCCATTTGGTGCACCAACTATTTATTATGTTTCTGTTACTGTAAGAAACTGGGAACTTATTGTACGGAGGATTATACGATGTTTGCGTATCAGTCTTTTGACAACTTAGGACAAAAGCTATTATAGCTATCACGAGTAAATTTTACATTCAGTTTTTGTGTGTGTGTGTATGATATAGTACTATAAAAAGTATATTTCACCCTTTTTAAAGATAACTGAAAGTCATTGTCAGTTTAAAATAAATCAAGTTGCAAAGCATTTTGTTGCTTCGAAAAATCACGATGAAAAATGCTTAATTTATGAAAACTACTCCTACAGAAAAAAAATATTACAATACTATTCAGAAAAATAATAAGCTCCAACAGAAAATAAAATGACTTAATCGCTCACATTAATGAAAAAAAAAATTATCGTCGCGAAATTCGTTTTACGATGTATGTGACTCGGTTGCCGAACAGCTGTTACCTGTTGCGAGTTACCTGTTGCGCCAACTCTAACAACGGAGGTTTGATCCTGCTTCAGTGGAAGGAATATCTAGGGTAAGTGCTGTACAGTGTTGTCGATTTTGCGGAAATTCAATTTAATTACGAAAAAACCTGAAATGGAATTTTCTGAAATAAACGGAATTTCTGTCTACGGAAAATGTGTGGAAATGGGGAAGTTAAAACAAACGGGCACTTTTAAAAACGGAAATTTCTGAAAAACACGGATACCTACCGGCAACTTTGCTGCACGTTATTTTCAGAAATGTTCCGTGAATTCACACCACTTATTCTTTACAGTGCATTCAAGGCGCTGAAATAGGGCTTAGGCGTTGTAATTAAATTTCAAGAATGTGAGAGTTCAAACTTTGAGACATATTTCTTCAAGATGGGTATTTTCTCTCCTTCGGTTTACATAAAACTTAAAAAAAAATATGTTGACCACCTGTTTTTTCACTTGTTTTGAATTATTCATGTATACAGCGAGTACTTTATTTTTCTTCAATTTTTACCAAAATTAATAATATAATATCAGTGGGACAGACAGATGATGTAAGTTTCCACATTCTAGAAATCAGTTAAATGCAGTAGCTGTACGAAATGCTTGAATATTTTAAACAGATTTTGTCCGATCCAACATTTTTAACGTAGTTCTTATTGAAAATGTTATTTTAGTAATTACAGTAGCTTCGAATGAATATTGCTTCCAATACGTACAAAATGAGCGTTGTCCTAATCCAGTAACCAGGCATCGTAGTATGATTTTTTCTTTAGTGAATATACGCTTATGGTTTTAATCGTCTTGCAACCAGAAAAGTTGGCCTGATGTATGTGAAAATTGCATGAAATATTACTTTTCATGCATTAGAAGTGCGTGAAATGTAAGGTTATTATGTAATGGATTTAGCCACTAAGACAGTAAGCCTACATACATGTAATTTTCATATAATTACATTCTAGTTTGTGATATGTAGAGTGCTAAGCAGTCTGTCCCTTTTTGCGCTGGGTCTGATTCACAAAATACACTCAGTAGACAAAACATTGGAGATGTTTGTCTACTCTAACCCCGCGCAGAGTAGAACAGACCCAAACCGAACGCAGGCGTAAATAGACGGACAACATGGCTTCCCAACAATGTATCGCAACTACGAACATGGGTAAACGTGGTGATTTGAGCGACTTTGATCGTGGACGCATTGTCGGCGCAAGACAGATAATTCTATCATTCTATCGCCCAAGTGTGGATCATCATTCATCATTCTATCGCTAGGATTGTATAGAGCAACCGTATCAGGGGTGTACCTCGACTATACCATCGATGGACGTACCTGCCCCCAGAGAGAAAGCGGTGATGCGACCACACGACATTGATGCCATTGCAATAAGATAATTAAATCTGTAAACTTTCAAGGTTTATAATGTGACGTCAGAAGATTTACAGTCTTCTATCTTGAAGATTTTTTTGTTTATTTAAGAACTTGCAATTCATTGTTTTTGTTAACCTGTACTACTGAGATGATTATATTCGACGAATCATAAATATATTGGGACGTTATATTTAGGTTAAATATCACATCCAGGTTAAATGTCGGACGTACAAACAGCGTTAGCCAGTGAACTGTACGGCGCATGCTGCTTACCCTGGGTTATGGGATCCGACGCCCTACCGGTGTGCCACGGTCGACTGCTCGTCATCGGAAATTACGCCTATCCTGCTGCCAGTGGCATCAAAACTGGACCTCTGCAAAGTGGCCCCAGCATCGTGCGGTCACATTAATCTCGTTGTTAGCTGTACCGAGCAGGCGTGGGAGGGTGCGGGTGTGATGTCGACAGCATGAGGTCATGGCCCCGTCGTGTCAGGTCGGCTCTGTTTAAGTCAGTGGTGGTTCTGTGATGGTTTGGAAAGCCTCCTCATGGGATACATTAAATCCCTAAGTGTGTCTGGAGAGGTCCTAACCCACTGTGCGCTACCTGAATGTGTTGGATGATCATGGTCTTCGCGCATCCTGCGCCCGATGGTCTGTTCCAGCAGGGATGGCTCGAGGAACAGTCATATGAGTATAGAACCATCCAGTGGCCCCCAAGGTCCCCGGATTTGAACCCTGTAGAAGCTCTCTGGGATGCCGTGGAGCGGAACATCAGATCCATGGATGCTAGACCGACATCTTGGACTGAGTGGTCGATAATGCTGCAACAGGTATAGCTGGCATTACCTCCAAATACCCACTGGTATCTGGTGTCGATGCCTCGGTGTGTACAGTACGCTGTTATTCGCGTTAGAGGAGGGCCAACACGACGCTATTAGGTAGGTATCTCTAATGTTTTGTCCATTAAGTGTTTTGGCCCCGTTCAGTCTCTACCAGGACATGTCAGGAAGCGGTTTCTTGATTAATTTACGTATACATGCTCCTGACGTAGGCAAGATTCAAACGCTGTGCCATTTATCTCTAGTTAAGTTGTTTGTTCAGTAGAATAAACCATAAGTATTCCGCAGTTGTTTTCACTTGTAAGAAACAGTCCGCACCGCATATAAGAAACTCAAGATGTTCAGTGGTCCTGCCAATATACCTTGCTTTTAATACCATTACTCTTCTGTGTATTGAAATAATTCCCACCGAGATTATTAAATATGTGGTTTGAAGATGACTATGGAATCTTCAAACCACATATGGAATCTTCAAACCACATATTTGAATCTTCAAACCGCATATCGAATCTTCAAACCACATATTTAATCTTCAAACTACATATTTACTTGCCCTGCTCTTACGATGAATAAACATTACTCTCCTGTGATAATTTAGAGCATGTCAAATTTTAGTGTGTAGTTGGTTTCTTTCTTTTCTTTTTTACCTCAAAATGAAGGCCTATTTAAATAGTGATTTCTTTCATGTACTACTATTAGAAAGATTCACATTTTCCGATGCAAGTTTATTTATTATCTTTATTCTTTACGCGTTCATTCCATAATGTTTCAAATCTATGTGGTTATGGAAATTTTAAACAATATGCGCATAATCTGAAAGATTAAAACTTGCATCACTCGCATTGTGTGAAGAATTTTTTTTGGTTGGAGGTTTAACGACCACCGTGAGCAACTCAATGTGCTATAAGCAGTCGCCCGTCCCTAATTTAAGGTCACTGGTTCCAGGGAAGGGAGAGAGCCAGTACCGTAAGACAAACACAACATCCATGCCTCACCGGAATTCGAACCCTGTTCGGACGAATGATCAGAGGCCATCGCTTAGACCACTGCGCCACCGGGGCGGCCTGAAGAATTTAAGTGTATACGTACATAAACTGAGTAATACGAAACGCTAAAGCTTGTGAAATTTGCGACCTTCTTTGTAGCCCGGAAAAGTACCTTTTGGTGAAAGCTACACTGCTGTTTTTTTTTTTTTTTTTTGCGATTGCGACAAATCGCCCGCAACTACAACTGTGGCAATGTGTCACAGCGCACAGTTCATCGCAACCTTCTGCGTATGGGCCTGCGTAACCGAAGACCCAGCCGGTTCCCCATGCTCACTGCACGTCATCGCCAACAACGCATGAAATGGGCCCAAGATGATCGAGATTATTCGTAGATGATTGGAAGGAAGTGGCCTGGTCTGATGAATCAAAATTCCTGGTGCATCACGAAGACAGACGAACGCGGATACGCCGATTACCAACGGAGGCTATGGCACCTGGATCCACTGTTGGGCGGAAACAGGCGGCGGCGGCGGCGGCGGCGGTGCTATGCTGTGGGCGATGTTTTCTTTTGACTCTTTAAGTAACATCATTATCCCTGTGGCACAATTCCTGCCAGATGTCAGGTATCTGAACATCGTTCACCCATTCGTGGCAACTGTGTTCCCTGTTGGTGATGGCCATTACCAACAGGATAATGCACCATACCACACAGCCAGAATCGTCCAGGAGTGGTTCGAGGAACATGCTGGTGACTTTCTGTTAATGCTCTGGCCTCCAAATTCACCTGACATGAACCCAATCAAACATTTGTGGTTCGACTTGGAAAATCGAGTTCGCGCTAAATCACCACCACCCTGAAATGTACGGGAACTGGAGGTTCTGCAGTTGACATTATGGTACCAGATACCCCAGGATACCCATCGCCACCTCATCGATTCGATGCCTCGCCGAGTGGCCGCTGTTTTGCGGGCTAAAGGGTGTCATTCAGCTTATTAGGTAGGTGGTCATAATTTAATGGCCCATCGGTGTATGTTCTTTTAAAGGTAAACCAGATGAGGAACGTTTTTCTCATCAGAAATTTGATTACTTTCTTCTTTGAAAAACGTAATCAAATTTCTGATGCTAAGAATATCTCCTTCAAGGATTAAAAACAACAACAACAAAAAAAAAACTGGACATTTATCGCTTGAAGAATGTAGGGTCAAAATTAGTAATAAGTCTTTTAGAAAAGGCACAACAAAGGATCCATTTTCCTAAGCTTAGGCACTGATTTCAGTATAATCCCGAAACTCCTTTCAGTTTCTGGGAAGTATTTAGTGTTTCTGCAATCTCTGTCTGTGATATTGCCCAACGAGCTTCAACTGATTGTATAAAAGAGAAGCATTGTTAATAACTTTGAAGAAAGTTTATGGTTCCTATATATTTCTAGTACTTCTAAGCAGTTTCTCGCAAATTTTGTTTTGTTCTTTAATTTTTGGAGAGCTAACGGACTAACTTCAAGATGCAAAATGTTTTCTTACACGAAGCGAATCTCCTTTGGAAAAGTTCCTTTGTTGTAATTACAGAGAATGAACACTTCCTGTAATTATAATAAATAAAAATCATATATTTTATTTCACACTTTAATTAGAGTTACTAGAGGCCCTGTAATCCGAACTTCAAACTACAAAGCTTAGCGGGTGCGGCAGTTGTTTACTCGTAAAAGTGCAGCTTCAACGTTACATCTTTCCTTTTTCAAAATTTACTAAGCTATGCACGTTTATGAGGTAAACAAATACCGTCGGACCGGAGCAAGGTATGCTTTGCATTTGGAAGAGTAAGAGCGGAATCTGGAGGCAGTTGCCACGGTAACGGCATCGATCTCTTGAAAACGCAGAGGTGACTTACCGTAGTTTGGGGAAAGCCGTGCAAAATTATTAATGCAGTCAGGTGAGATGGGATGGGATTGCGTGGATGTTTTCGAAGAACGCTGATTAAGGGGAGGTGGGAGTATTTTGAAAGAAAGAGGAAGAAGAGAAGGGGGAAAATGATCTGCAGAAGCAACAGCGTGTTTTGGAGCAATCGTTACCGCCGCTCCTCCTGCCCTGATGGATATATACAAATGCTCTGCATCCTCTAAATATGTATACGTTTATTTCAGGTCCCAGAAATGAAGTCTTCGTTTCATCACAGTGTAGGAAAAATAGATTACTTCGCCCGATCAAAAACATTTTGTGTAACCAATCATTTCTGAGTTCGCATATTTTTCTTGCTCCGTCGCAGTGACATTCCCCGGGATACACAGTAAGATACAGAATGTGAATTTCGCATCTTCCTTCTCCGTGAGAGCAGTTCAACAAGCTAAAAATTCCTCGTTAAATTTCTTTTGATTAAATATTCATTTTGATCTGACTACGTTACCTGATCGATAATTTGCATGCACTCGATGTAGCATGGACCAAGCGCAAACGGTGTTCAGTAAATTCTGAGCTCCAGTGCGATGTAATGATGCAAGGATATTGACAATGATTGCCAGTATTGATTGCATCATCCTTTGAAAATATTGCTGCTTAGGTCAGTAAGGGAGGGGAAATTATAAACGCGAATCCCCAGACAGCAACTGAATTTGTAACAAATGAAGAAAATGTGAAGTCATAATTGTTAAAGTTTGAAAAGATTGAATTCTCCAACACCATTCTGGATCACCGTAACGTCAGTGAAACAACTGAACATATTTCAAAGACAACAAAGAGCTTTAGAAAGCAACGCAGACTTCGTTTTCCGGACATAATAAAGACATTTCTTACAAAGACTAATGGAACAAAGTTTCATTAAGTCTATTAAAGTTATCGGGACTAAATCGAAAACTAATGGCCAAAACAAAAGACACGGGTCGGAGAAGATTTGAACTTCTTTAACTCATAACGTAAGCATATGCATATACAGTATAGACTTTCAACATTTTCAGGAGCACTACCAACATTGGATCATTTGTACAATATATCGGTTGTAAACTAGAAACCAAGCCATCTAGTCTTCTCCCTTGTTAGAAAGGGCTAAAGCACTCTTTTGTGTATACATTAGAAATACTTATATTCTGCATTTACTCATATCTAAAATTCGAAAGAAACTATATAACTTTGTTTATAAACCCGACTTTAACATCCTTACTCTAGCTAAAATACAACGCTTAAATGGAGACGTACTGAATAACCGCCGCTCCTCCTGCCCTGATGTCCATAGTGTATTATTGGCAGAATGGAAGGCACAAGTCCATTAAGCTAGGAACATTTTAAACGTTCCTCGTAAAACATACGTAAACTGTACGATCGTTCAAGTGAAGTAAACACCAACATCCTAAAAATACACTCATTAGATGTACATGTCGTACATTTTCTGTTCCTGGAAGTGCAGACTTGATGAACGGGTAATACGAATGAATGCATACATTTTATGTACTTAATGATTTACTTAAACTCTAAAAATAATTACAGTAAGTCTGGCAGATTTTCAAGAGATGATTTTCTACAATAAATACATTGAGGGTGTCTCACGATTTGTTAAACACTAAAATATATTTTTATTTAATAAAAATATTGCGATACAACAAAGAGCAATATAAATAAGTGAACAGAAGCGACCTGTGATTGTAGAATTTACGAGGATAAATCAAAATTTATTCACACTTGCGCCATAATTTTTTTTTAGGTTGGCCGCACTGGCTCCTGCGCGCGCATGCTATAATGTGGTATTCTTGTGGCTATGGTACTGAAGTTTGATCTTAATTGCTATATTTTTCTTTGTTCTGTTACAGAGTAAACAGGGCCGCTCAACTGGCAGTGTGCACCAAGGAAGAACAGAGAGCAGTGATCCGATTCCTCTGGTCTGAAGGTGTGTCAGGGGCTGAAATTCATCGCAGGCTTGCAGCACAATACGGCGACAGTGCTCTACCACGTCGAAGTGTGTATGCATGGATCGATAAGTTTAAAAATGGCCGGACAAGCGTGAAGCATGAAGAGGGTGCAGGACGCCCATCAACCTCCACCACTGACGGGAAGATTCAACAAGCTCGAGAGATGTTTCTGGCGAACCGACGAGTGACCACCGATGAGGTTGCTTGTTCTCTGCAAATCAGTTATAGTTCTGCAAACAAATCATCCACGAGAAACTTGGTTTCCGTAAAGTTTCTGCAAGATGGGTGCCAAGACAAAATCATCTCTCGAGCTTGTTGAATTTTTCCGTCAGTGGTGGAGGTTGATGGGCGTCCTGCACCCTCTTTATGCTTCACGCTTCTCCGGCCATTTTTAAACTTCTCGATCCATTCATACACACTTCGGCGTGATAGAGCGCTGCTTTCCTATTGTTCAGCAAGCCTGCGATAAATTTCAGCCCCTGACACACCTTCAGACCAGATGAATCGGATCACTGCTCTCTGTTCTCCTTTGGTGCACACTGCCAGCGGAGCGGCCATGTTTACTCTGTAACAGAATAAAGAAAAATGTAGCAATTAAGATCAAACTTCAGTAACATACCACAAGAACATTATAGCATGCGCGCGCAGAAGGCAATGCGGCCAACCTAAAAAAATATATGGCGCAAGTGCGGATAATATTTCATTTGCCCTCGTACATTCCTCATCACCGTGTTAGAGGGTTCGCAATATATTCATTAGATAAAAGGATATTTCAATATCTAATGAATCATGGAACACCCTATGCATACTTTTGGGCCAGATCGTTATGACCACTACTGTCTCTATGAGCAAACAGGTCCTACACTTTGTACCAGCGTCGTCACCAACCAGCACAGATCCCGTGCATTGGGGAAAGGGAAAGACTTATTAGAGTTGGAACGAGGAATGATAATCAGTGTTAGGAAGACATCGGATAGCATCTCGACAAACGCAAGCGTTAGCAGCTGTTCTCCCGCTACCGTAGTGAAGGCGTGGCGGAAGTGGTCCGAGCAGCGGCGCACATCACCCCAACGTGCAGAAGGAAGAAGCCCGGGGCCGTAACTAAGGTATGACGAGTGTGGCCCCTGCCATAGGCGCCTATCAGACGAATGCACCATACGGAGTTTAAGATACTTAAATATATAGTAATTGTAAGATTTTAAACAGCTGCTGGAGCACGAACTTTCTATATATTTGAATATTTTCATTATTTAACATGTCTTCGAATTTTGCATTTTAACGGCTACATGTACTGCTATTTCTCCAGAAGTTGATAGCAAGTCTTTCGGCGAAAATGCTACGAAATATACGTTAATTATTCTCTTGACTGTCGAACCACGTTTATGTAACCCTTGGTTATGTCCGTGGAGCGAGCAAATGTTTTGTATTATTCGATAGTGTCTGATGGAAGATCAAGTTCTTAGTGGGAGGTAAACTAAACGACTGATGGATACGGCATGAGTCGATATAACGGAGAAAGGAGGAAGATTTTTAGATGTCCTCCCAACAAAACGGTGCATAGAAAAAACTTCGACAATGTTATTGACGAATATGTAAAAAATTAAGGGCACGAAAAGTTGTTAATTTAGCTGGTATTTGTTTTTGTAATGTATAGTGAAAATGGCAGTAAAGTACTTTCATTACCAAAAACTAACTGTGATCAATTTTCTATATGAGTATTAATTTTTACATTTAAAGTTTTGTTATTTTATGGTAATTAAGTTTTAAATCTGCAATTATATATATTAAGGCGTGTTTTTAATGCATGACCATAAGCGCCCAGAATCCTAGCTACGGCTCTGGAGAGGCCATCATTTGTTGACAGTGGAAGTGAAAGCCGGTTGGTACGAGATGTCCAGTGCAACAAATGGCTCAAGATCGCTCAGTTAACGACAGAATACAAGTAGACCCAACTGAAAAAGTTTCCGAACGCTCAGTACAGTGATTGCGTTGCGGAAACGATAGCGTTAATATGAACAAGTTGTCCGACCACCATCGACTGTTTGGCATTCCGAGGACATAAGCAGGCCGGGAGTGCACACGGAAAAGTTGCGTAGTCCGACAAATCTAGGCTCCAGTTTCAACATGCGCGAGTAAACAGCTGCAAGCAGACTGTACAGTTAGAAGGAAACAGCCAGGCGACGGCAATGTCATGGAATGGGCACTATACAGTCTGGTACATCAGTCTGTTCCCTCATTCCTGTTAAATACACCATCACTGCCAGAGACTACCCAGGAATGGTCTCGGACCAAATGATGCTCTATATAGTAACGGTCTATGCGGATGACACGAGACTTCTTCCTCAAGACAACACCTCGTATCACAAGGCCCACAGTATGTAGTTATGGTTCGGGGATCATATCAAAATATTTCGTGTGCTTCCCTGGCCTCCAAATACACCTGATTTGAATATCATCGAACATGTGTGAGATGCAGTGGAACGCAGGATTCACCTGCCCAAGGCAGTGCTTCACTTCGGAATGGCATTCTCTGCACTTGGTACCGAATACCTGAGAGGTTCTCTCTTGGTCTAGTGGAGTGGACGCCCCTCCAGGTGAAAAGAGTTATCGCGAGAAAGGCTGCTCAATACCCTATTAGATAGGTAATAATTATGGTATCGCTCATAAGTGTGTGTGTGCGTGTGTGCAAATGGTGACCGCACAAACCGAACTTAGTTTTCCCGACATACTGAAAATTTTGATTTCTAGAAATTAACGAATCGTTTTGAAATTCGGAAGTCCGTATGTCGTGTACAAGACGCTATATTAAAGGCGTATAGTTTTAAATTAATCTTTTAAGAATAAAGAAGACTTTATTGACGAAACATTTTAATATCCTACCAGTTAAATCAGAGAACGTGAACTCTCAATGCAAAACGCATCCTTGATGCTTGGAGTGTGAATAAAGTTTTAATAGAACATTTTTAAGAAAAGACATCATGCTTAGTAATAAAAGAGACAACGTGTTTCTAATAGTTAAAGAGAGAATATGGTTGGTGCATAAGCTTTCATTTGGAATGTGGCAAAATTATTCCTTCGAGTCATGGAAGAGAATGAAGAATAAGAAAATGTCGCAACATCCAAGAAGAAAGTGACGAAAAGAGACGTGGGAGAAAGAAATGTAGTGTAAGAAGCCGAAGAGATCCAATAAGATTCTATGCTCTTAATAGTCTTAGGACAAGCTGATCAGAGTTAATCTCAGAGGATCGACGATAACAAGATTGCAGAACAAATGGCGTTGGTTCACCGCATATCTGTTATCTCGTCACTTGGCTCACGACTGGTTAATAGGCGGAAGTCAGATGTCCTCGGTGAACTAAGCACGAATGTTGGCCAAAATGCGCTCAGTTTTTCTCTTTGCTCCCAAATAGATTCCTTTGTGGACGGATGGGCGAAATGCCACGTAACTATTTAACGTAGTTAAAGTGTTAGTTTATGATTAAGTTTTATCAAATAACCCCTTATTTTTATGAAATGAAATCGAAGCCTCATTTCCCTCTACAACACCGGTTGAAGTTTGATTAAATTGCTATCGATGAATCTTAAGTAAAGAAAAAAATTCATGTGAAGTTGTTTGGCTGTTTTTTTTTATCACATCTGTTTTTAGCTGATAATTTGATGTACGAAATAGGTAAAAGTTTCTTGTATTAGTATCCTATATTCGTCCGTAGTAGTCTTTTTTCTGCAGCTATTAGGTTTTAAAAAATTTTCTCCCTTCTGAAACTTCAATTATGAGGACATTTTCGATGCCTTCTATTTCTTTCCTGTTGCACAATCTTCTTTCGAAGAAGAGTAAATAAACATGCAAATTAACCGGGCTCTCTATTTTTATTCCATATCACCGGGACTGAAAGTCCACCAGAAAAAAATATTTCTGTGGGAAACCTTTCACTATATCGAGGATTATGTTGAAATATTTTACTTCAAAGAAAGCACAGTTTTTCTCCTAGGAGTGAGTTCACCTGCATTCCATTTATCTCGCTTTTTCTGCTACTAAAGGACCGTGAAAGCCTTTTTTTTTTTTTTTTGTTCTTTGCGTCTTATAGCTTTCACCATGATAATTCGTTTCCGTGATGCACAGTTGCACCTCTAAGAGACATAAATGCATATTTCTATCTCCAACCTAATCTTCTTTTCTAAAATGCCGACTGAAAATAAAAATCCTTTTGCACGGGATACCTACCAATATATCATAAGGTTTCCGCACAATTTCTACTTATAATGATGCCCAAATCTTCTGCTAGACACAATCGCCGCTTCTAAATCTTAGACTTTAAAATTCTTTTGCTATAGCGTTATTTATGAGTAATTTTTTGCATTTATTTCCTGCTTCCTGGAATGTGCAGTTTCCCGCTGAAAGTAAAAATTAATATTTTTGCTTGCGACCATACCTCCTCTTCTAAAGAGACCAGTTGAAAAAATTATTTTGTTCGACAGAAAAATATTTCTATTGCATCGAATTTCATTCTGCAGAGTAATTTTTTTAGTTATCTCAAACCCTTAGCTATAAGATTTCATCCAACTATAAATGTTTGATTACTGCATTTTATATAATCAAACTATGTGTTGGATCCAAAAACGTGCTCATCGTACCCAAAAATTCGGTGGCAACCCTTTTGTAATTTTATTATGGCCTTTATAAATTGCGATTTTAATTCTGTTAGGTTCAAAATATTCTGTTAAGGGTTTTTATTGTACTGCGAAATACGTAATTCATGATGGTATAAATTAATAAAAAGAAATAAATTTATAAAAATAATGGCAATTTTGTGGGAACCATTGCATTTACGTACGACTTCAAAATGTTTTGAGTCGTCTTTCATTTTGATTGAATAAATCATATTTTTTATCTGCTGGATTTATTATTATAGTATTGCTTAGGGAATTTATGAAAAGTTCCTATCAGTAAAGCACATAAGCTGAAGTTTCGTACAGACTCATACATGTAATCACAGGCACATATATTATACCGATACAGACCTGTAAGGTGTCACTTTAAAGCAGATATCATGGGTAATATTTGCTCGAGCACATCAGTAGTTACGTATAAACAGGAAAACGAAGGGAGAATGAATGCAAAAGAGTAGGACTATAGGGTGAAGATACTGGAAAACATAGTTAACAAGAGCTATTAAAACTGATCTGGAGAAAATAAAAGAGAGATAGAGAGTAAGATAAAAGAAAGTGGTTATATAAGGAATGATACAGAGTGAGATAGAGAGAGATTGTGTGAGAGGGCAAGCAAGTGAAGAAAATAGGACAGAAAACTGACAGTTAAGAGCGTTTGCACGCTGATGGAGGAACTAAGCAGATGAAGAAGAGGGATTTAAGAAAAATAATTTAGCAGGCACATAATAAAACAAACGAAGCTAACGTGAAAATTTAGAAGGGCCACAGATGAACAGGAGACAAATTACAGAAGAGGAAAAAGACGAAGAAACTAGGGTGAAATTGAAACACGATTTTTTAGACAGAAAAAGTGATTGACTAACGAATGCATGAAAAAAAAAAAAGTGGCAGATCAGTTATCAAACAAGCATAGTAAAATGGTAAGAAAGGAAAAAATTGGGGGCGGGGATTTAAATTTGTGAATTATGCGGAGAAAGCGAAAAAGAGACCAAATGTATGGAAGATAAGTGTAGAACAAAGTATGTAAAAAGAAGAATGACTGAGTGGGAGACGGGTCTACTAAAACATGAGAACTCTACATCATTTAGGGCTACTCCCATATTTCCCTTAAGATTCTGTTCTCACGTTATTGTGTTTCTAGCTCTAAGGTATTTGCAATATGTTGCTCAAATGACAAAAATGTATTAATAATTTAAACAATTCTTTTTGCTCACCTTTAGTTGAGATCCGTTTGTTCATTTTGGAACCTCTGACTTTTCGTATTTGTCTTTATTTTCCGTTCACTGACTAATACACATACATGTTTTATCGTACTTCCATGTGTTCTTAAAAAACTAGTTAGTCTGATGCAAAAATATTTAGAACCGAAAACCTCGACCGGCCTTTCTAGAACTAATCTAATCCTTTTCTAATGCATTTGAATTTGTTTTTAGCATAATTTTACTCTGTTTTTAAATGTTTTTTGTGTCAGACTAACTAGTGTTTTAAGAAAAACGCATGAAAACAAAAGGAATCATACCGATTAATCGACGAATGGAAAATGACGATAATTAGGCGGAATTAGCAGTCCCAAGGGCTTAGAGCAACAATAACTGTTTAACTAATCAATACCTTTTTGTAATTTGCCAAATAAGTGAAATATCTTAATGGTTTTATCGCTAGGAACATAATAATGGGAGAATATAATCGTAGTCCTAAACGATGTGCCTTAAGAATCCCGAAACAGATAAAGCTAAATATTTTGTTACCTGAAGCACATGAAAACTGTAATTGATTAGGCAGCTAAAGACAGAGGCTGGGTGACAAAAATGTGTACATACATAAGAGTTGAGTGGTCGTTGCGATGAGATGAAAATTTCAATTTAAAGTTAGATGAATAGAGAGGATAGATTACGGCAAGACGATAGTGTTAAAACGAAAAAACGGAATGGAGAACGAAAGCGCAAAATATGGGAAGAAAGGTACATGAAAGTGTACATTATAAAAAAGAAGGCATTCGATGAGATAATGTAATGTTCGTAAAAAAGCGATGAGAGAACTAATTGCAAAAAGCTATGAATTTGATACGTGAATGTTATCCAGTTAAGTGGGCAAAATAAGGAACCAAACAAAGTGAAAAAGACGTGGGTAGAAGGGCACTGAACAACTGGAAACGAATATGTCCAGGAAATGGGAAAAGAAAAGCGTGGAATATCTGATATCTCTTATTGTTGATCATTAGTTTCCAAAACAATCTCTCATCTAAGTGGGGAGACAGTACACGTATTACGGTATTTTTTTAATTAGATAGCATGATAACCCTAACATGCCCAGCATTATGTTTCACGCTTAAATCTCTAAAATGTTATATTATACACTTATACAGTCACATATTAACTATTGCATCACCTCATGGGATCAAACTACTCAAACTGATAAACTTATTTTGTAGTCTTAGTAATTTTAGTATATCAGACTAATGGATTTAAGAAATAGCTCTTTACATCCAAATAACTTACAAACTCTTCAATATCATCACATACATGTGGATCCTAATAAATACGGAATTATGCCAATATCCCAATTATTTAATTTTAATATTGGCAAATTGATGTTTCAAAGAATTCAAAATAACTTACATATCAATATTATAGATATAAAATTAGTTATTCATAACTACAGAACCAGGATCAAATCTCTTCTACGACCCATTAACCCAAAATCCTTAATGATGAAAAAAAGTATATATTACATTGGCCCAGAATTTTGGAACAATTTACCGACAGGATTAACTGAAATAAATAACATTAATCTATTTAAGAAAAAACTAAAAAAATCCAAATGAAAGACTAATACAAAAAAAGGGGGTGGGGTGGGGGTTCAAAGTCCAAATTAAACGGCAATGATATGCTGGAACTAATACAATGTGTTGATTTAACCACTTACCATTGTTAACATCCTTGTGATCAGCTGCTTAATTGCAAGCAGGGAATCAGGGCTTGTTAGGCTTTATCAGGCCTTTTCCTTGTTTCCTCTTGCTGTTATGTGAATTAACTCTGAAATGACATATATGTATGAAGCTCAAATGTAACAGCATAAATATTATTAAATAAAAATTAAAATAAAATTAAATAAAAAATTGGTAAAAGCTGGTTATTTCAAGGTCTTGATCTAAAATACTCTTTGGGGTACATTTCATCAGGCACCAAATGTAAATATAACGTTCGAGCACCAGTTTAGGTTTAATACTCGTATTCAGACATTCTAATTTCCTGAACAATAAAGTGTTTGGTGTGATATCTGAGTGCGATAAAAACTGAGTATTAGTATGACGCAGATCTTTAATAGCGCGGGGCAGCGAAAGAATCCCGAGTAGATAGTAAGACAAAGGAACATTCGAAAATCACTCCCCTTAAAGCGATAATTCAACTTGTTAATAATATACATACTTTATTGACATTGAAGCAAAATGTCGATGAACTTCAACAACTGTAGAAAGGACGATCCTTTTTCTAGACGTATACATAAAATAGCTTTCGTCGAGGGTTAATACGAAGCTTAAGAATAATTTATTCGGTATCCTTATTCTATACTAGCGGACACAATGAAAAATTAACGACCATTATTCTCTACTACACACATAACACTTTGATGTCTCGTTGTCAGCGAAGAAGAAGGCTGACGTCATCTCGTGCACGCGTGCTCGTTCATCGTTCCATACCCTCGAGTTTGGTAGAATATGACGCGTTATTTGACGGCTGCCGCTATTCACATCTTCCAACACTGAGATGGAATGAGATCTTCATGTAACTCTGTTGTAGCTTATCTAAGACACTTCTCAAGATAATGATTATTGGAATTATTTACGTTAAACCATAGTAAACTGTATTTTCTATAAGGAATTTAGAGCTTTCGAACAGGGTCATTACATCTGATTTGACACCAGTGATATAAAACTTCCGAGTAATTTCAGGCCTAAAATGTTCTTTTCTTTTTTTTTTTTTTTTTTTTACGAGAACTCGGCTTTTTCCAGTCATTGGAATGTGTGGTATTACTACTCTGGCAGAAGAGATGTATCAGTATTTCATAGAACAGGGAAACACAACCAGGAACATAAGTATACAAGCAACTGCATCAACATTGTCTTTGATATTGCAAACCAAGGCCGTTACTCCTTGTTTTTTTTTTTGTTGTTGTTTTTTTTTTTTTTTCAGGGGATCAAAATGCTAGCAGACGACGAATAATCGAAAACCAGTGGGAAAATGATGAGTTATGACAGAATGGAGTAACAAAACAATAAAGAAATTAGTAGCACAGTACGGGAAACAAGTGTCCTAACTTTCGATTGCATTACAGGGTTTGTCCAAAATAATGGAAACACCTCACTGAAAACAGTGACTTTGGTATGTGCTGCTTTTTGAGCAAAACGGACATGTAGCTACAATTTTTTTTTGTAAAAAGATGTTGCATATATTCACAAGAGTCTGTGTGATTGCATTGTAAAACGGTGTTTGCATAATTTTGTTCCAGGTGAAGACACAATGAGTGACCTGTCGGAGTTCCAAAGAGGGCAGATTGTAGGAGCCCGTCTGGTTGGTGCGTCGGTAACCACAGTGGTACAGGTATTGGGGGTATCGAGAGGTACCGTGTCGAAGGTCATGACAGCATACAATATTCACGGCACAACATCATCTGCGAGACACAATTGTGGAAGGAAAACCAAACTGACTGCGAGAGACAGGATGACATTTAAGAGGATTGTGACAGCAAGGAGGAAGACCACGGCGACGAAAGTGACTGCTGAGCTTGATGCACATCTCCAAAACCCAGTGTCTACCCATATCGTGCGGAGGAATTGCATAAGCACAATATTTATGGCAGAGTTGCAATTGCAAAACCCCTTGTGTCACAGGTGAATGTGAAATGGGGGACTACAGTGGTGCCAGGAGTATAAAACGTAGACTGCGAATCACTAAAAACATGTCTTGTTTTCCAATGAATCAAGTTTCTCACTATTCCCCACTACAGGACGGGTTTTCTTGTGGAGAACCCCCGCAGAAGCCTACAACCCAGACTGTATCCTTCCTACAGTGAAGCATGGGAGAGGTTCCGTAATGGTTTGGGCCATGATCTCATGGTTTGCAGCATGTCCCATTATCACCTTACACGGATGGATCAATAGCGGTGACATTCAATGGTGCAGACATTGTTTCCGTCAGGGGATTGCACCTTTCAAGATGATAATGCCCCGATTCACAGGTCGAGCTGTTTAATCATGGTTTGAGGAACATGAGGATGAAGTTGCACACCTTCCCTGGCCTGCACAATCACCGGAGTTAAATATCATTGAGCCTCTGTGGCCTGTATTAGAAAACAGTACAATCCCGTTATGCTCCTCCGGCGTCTATCAAGGAATTGGGGCTGTTTCTGCAGGAAGAATGGTACAACATACCACTTAAAACCATCCAGGATTTGTATGCGTCCATTCCGAGGTGGATTCAAGCAGTTTTAAATGCCAAGGGTGCTCCCACACCATATTAGGTGCGTAACACCTATTGTTTCAAGGTGTTTCCATTATTTTGGACAACCCCTGTAGGTACCATATATATTCATTGATAGCTAAATTAATTTTTCGATTGTAAATAATAGTCAATGCGAATGTATTGTACTGTGTGAGCATGAAAATATTTCAATTTTGAATTTATGAATAACTTGATCATACATATTGTGTGGGTGTGTTTTCGATCGTGTACGAGTACATGCGTACTCAAAGGTGCGTTGAAATATGCTGTATATATGCTGAAATCTATTTACGTCATGCATAAATTGGAATAACTTCGATTATAATGCTACATGTAATCCTTGAAAAACATTCTTCCCCATGATAGTAGAAATACTTCTCTGATAATTGCCCACGAAAATCCTTAAAAAAAACATTTCATTTCACTACATGAATATAAAACACACTATTTCTAACAGTTCAATGTGTATAATCGCGTAAGTGAATCACATTGTTATACAATGCTTAATATAATTTCTTAAAACATTCCTATGTATAAGCAAAAATCCTGTCGTTTAGATTGCGATCTATTTTTCTCTCTAACTTCGCTGATTTCATTTGCCAGATTTCGTCGAAATGCATGCAGTGTCAGCCAACGGAGGCAGTTTGCTTTCTTCACAACACTTGGCTTAAAAAAATTGGGGAAGAAGGTGGGAGAATGTGCATACAAATTTAAAATAATTTATCAAGTCATTCTTCAAAATTCTGGTAATATATATATATACTAACTCAATGACCACTGACCATGAGTAGTAGTCATTGTGAGATCGATATCACAACACTACACTCCTCCCTAAGAAAATTAACCCACGCATTATTTTGTCCTCCTGGTCCTCGCTATGCCAGTGTAAAAAAACTGATGTTCGTCCGTATTTGGGAAGTTAACTAGAGAGACTTACCAAACAAAAAGTAAGAAATACCGTATGTTTTTTTCGCTTAGGGACCGAGCTTCCGAGATTAGAGCTTTTCGCGCCAAGGACTCCCGATCCGACTCATGGGTCGAAAATGGGTGATGTGTTCTTTACTTTGCTCTGGTTCTGTTCCCTACCTTAATTCCGTAACCCTAAATCTAGAGTTGGCAACCTCTTCTAGCCTTTATTTCCCTTCCTCCACGGAAGTACTTTGAGAAACTTTACATATATTTTATATCCCTCATTACAATTAACAACAAAATGTAATTCTCATTACTCACTTAAGATGAATGCCGCGAAAAAGTTAAAAAACGGATGTTTTGTTGCAGTTTACAAATGAAAGACCTACTATTCAATAAAGCAGGAAGTATGAGCTCGTGTGCCAAACTAAAATGTCTCTTAGTACAAAAATGAACACTGCAAAAAAAACTACCTTTTACGACGAACGATAAAGAGAGAGAGTCAGGTGGGTACACGAGAGCCTTACTAAATTCAGAACGATTCTTATTCTTAAGTAATGTTTATTTTGGACGCTTGCTAAGGACATTGATGTTTCTTAGTATTTTGTCTGAACTCCGCATAAAACGACATAATTTTGGCGTTGTTAACTGCATGCTTTTTTTTCCTTCTTGAACATTAGAAGCGGCATGAACATGAGAAAAGGAAATACAAAGCACTTTGAGTGCTTTCAGACGCGTTAAATCAAGAGCAACCCGCAGAGTTGAGTACACGATCCGCTGACAAATTGCGCCACTCTTACAACTTACAATGTGCGGAACAGATGTAAAGTCGTGAAGTAGTCAGCGGAACGGAAATGCTTATCTTAAGGATGTCCTAAAAACTAAATTTATAGATGAGGTTGCCCTGAAGTGAATGTAAATGTTCCCAGAACAGTAATACTGGAATACGTGATAAAGAGCGAGAAAGGGGGCGGGCAAGCTGTAACTCAAAAAACTTCAAGTCTGCACCTAGAAAAGTGACAATTTATGATTATCTTCCACGTGGACACGTATGCAACAAATTCATTGCAGTTTTACGTACGAATGTTAAATGAACTTGGGTGAATTCATTCTTTACATGCTATCGACGTTGTGAGTTATGAAGATATTTATGGTATGAATACGTATGATTAGTGACTAAAATACCAGCGGAATGTAAAATATCCGGTCTGTAGAGTTTATGGCTAAAAACATAAGACTTCATCAGAAGCTACGTACATATTGTTAATGCAACAAACGCTCATCTGCCTTTGAAATTTTTTTTTTCCCTTAATTTTGACTAGCTAGTTATGGAGAAAGAAGGTCCCAAATAAAATTTTCTCAGTATTCCACATACCACATAAATCTCTCCACAATATTTCGAAGCATCGGGATATATAGACACCAACTACGTGGTTCTCCGAGACGCAAACACACATGGAAAAATTGTAAAAAATGAAAGCTTAGAATTTAAAAGAAAAAAAAACTTTTAATTCGTCAATTTTGAATTTGTTTGGAGAATAGCAAGAAATCTCCCGATATCAGACGTTACGGGAGTACCCCATTCATTATGAAAATATGCTGCGAATCTGTATTTCATAGGCGCCGACTACGTGGGTGCTAAAGGGATCAGGTACCCATTAAATAATTGACAGCAGTAAAAGTTCTCCCCTAAAAGAAAAAAAAACATTCTGCGTTGCTGAAAAATATGCATAAGAAAAAATTAAGAGCGCATGTGTTCCATTTACATACCCGTTTCAATTTTAATTTCATATTTTACATATGCGTTTCAATTTTAAAAACCTATCACCGATTAGTTGGTATGACTAACTGGTGTATGATCGACGTTCCACTGTAGATATGCATGTGTGAGTATGTAAAGCGCTCGGGAACCCATTGGGCATCATGTATCGAGTACCCATTGAACTTCATGTACAGAGCTCAAGCACTGACTAAATTTCTGGAAAGTCGGCGCCTATGATCGGAGATTTGGTACCCGCGAACTCTAAGCAATTATGTGCTTCTTTATTCAACTGTTTTTCTTCTTTCGGTCATACAGACAGACAAAGCGATAATATTATAACGTGAGTTTGTGCCATACGTTGCAAATAAAAAAAATGAAATGTTAATGTCAGTATTCGGATAACAAAACCATGATCGTATGTATAGAAGCCGTATTGTCAAAATACGTTCTGGGTCACATCGTCAAGATTGCACCTTTGCTGTTTCCTTCATTCTTTGCTAACAATTTTTCCTCTTTGTGACGACAAAGGTGAGAATGATTTAAGTGAGCTTACGAGATACTGTTTACGGACAGTGTTGCAATACAGAAGGTTTCAGGTGATTCTTTAATACTGTGTCTCACTCCAAGTAGGAAGATCTATACTCATGGAAACAACACGTAGGTGATTAATTTCACTTTATATCGCTTATTTCTGGAAGTACAAATCCACTGTGCATTTTAAATTAATATTCTTATGCCTAAATGTAGCGGGGAAAATACATAACAATAAAGTAGTCACTTGTTATCAAGAATGTAGAAGCCTAAAGATTTAAGATCGGTTCATCATCCCTGAGGCTGTTTGTTTAAATGACGTTCAAACAACCATCAGCGAGCACAGTTACTTCATGCCAATTTGCTTTTGTGTAATTATGCAAATGATAGATTTTGGTTTCGTGAAGTTGAGGATTATGTTCCTGTGCTAGAGGCGGTTGTTTGATTTCCGTTGAAACAGAGGAACTTTCCTGCATCTTCTTAAAAAATGTTATTTTAAAACTTAATATGCAATGTTGGTAGGAACGAGAACGTAATAACCCTAGTCAGAGATCTCTTAATAAAAAAATGTAATGGAAAATGTCCTCTGGCACTTTTAGATTTAATCCATGCTATTTGATGAACTTATGTCTAAAATTCAGAAACTGCGATGTTTCTCCGTGTCTTTTATACCTCCTCCTTTTAAATTTAAATTTGTTGTTTTTTGAGGAAGGCTTACTGAAAAAAATTAAACACAATATCATGGTTAAAAAATGGAAAGAAAAATATGAATGAATTAGTGAATAATGAAATAATAATGGTAATATTTCACTTAGCGATAAGATACTCCTAAAATGTTTCTAAATATGGTAAAGTTTGCATAAAAGATTGCATAAAACCTTATAATCGAGATTTGCCAGCACTGATGTCATTCGTTCAGGAGTCCTGTGGTCCACATCTTATGACTCGGGCTCATTTGCTCTAAGTATTTGGGCTTAATTGACCATTAGAAGTAATCCTTCTGTTTGTCCCTTTGTACTGTGTATTGTTCCTTAATGTTTAAACTCGTACATGTAGCTTAGGGAACGCTACGTAAAGTTTGTTCTTATTCACTCACTTTAAGCGAAACAGGAGTCACTCAAATAAAGTTCATGAAAAAGTTACAGTTCGCCTTTTATTCCGTCAATACCTCATAGGCGCTTCACTAATAAAAAACTGCTCTAGATAACTAATTCCAACAAAACGGTATTAGTCACCTAAACTTATTAATTTCAGTTAGTAAACACAATAGTAGATTAACGAACTCTTAACACGAAATATACTTTATAAACACCACAAACAGAAGAACAGACAGCTTCAGCGTAAGACAGCTTCCACGACTACTACACCACACATTTTTTGTTGCTGGCTTAACACTTGCTTGTTAACCATGCACACGCGATTCACCCTTGACCTCAAGACTGTTGCCAGATAACATTCAGTGAGTCAGAAAATATAACGTTAAGGCTGAAAAGCTAAAAGAGAACTAACACAAAATTTACAAAGAAAAAGACAACTAAAAAATGAAGGTTAAATTAGAGTATACATCATAAGTGGTGGTTCATTTGGATCAGGAGTGGGCAACTTCGGCTAGGTTTCATTATTCGTGACAAGAAGAAAACCATTATAAGTCACTTATAACAGTTTTCTTCTCGTTTTAAATACTGACGAGAAGAAGAAATATCGTTTCGAATGTAGGTTATTCTTCCATGTGGATTAAGTTTATGTACAGAAAATTGATAATAGCTTCATCGTACGGTATTATTACATTATATTTCTTTCATCATACTTTACCACGCTACCTGGTGAGGTGTTATGCTTTCTAGCAATCGACGACGTCAACGACACGCGTGTATTATCGATCAGTAGTTTCTGTTTCCGTAAATCTTTCTGCACGTTCTTCGAGTGAGGCGAAGTTTTGTTTTTGATAGCCTACACAAACGAGGAAATAGGTTAGGAATTGTGTAGTTTGTTTCCTGATTTCAGTTTTTACACACGCAACATTTAATAATAATCAGTGTTTTTCAGTATGTTACTGAAATTAAAATATGCATTGAAGTTCCCGGAAATGCAGAATATTTTCTTTTAGATTTCCTAAAATGCAGTTTCGGGTAAATAATGTGTATTACACGAATTGAAAAAAATCATTGTATTAAAAATACACGTGCTTACTTAAAACGAAAAGGGGAAACCGCTTGTTGAAATTTGTTTCGCTTCATGTAGAAACCAGGAAGGGATTCTGCGTTGTCCGGTTGCTTTTATTGCACAAAATGTGGGATGTGTGACTGTGTAGTTACCAGACACAGATATTTCGAATGTAATCTAAAATTACGGAACAAAACTTCTATCGCATCTCATTAAAACAGATGCATCACTATCAAATCGTGCCAGCGGTCAGTCAGCGGAAACATCAATATCACGAGAAACGTTATTTTTTATACACCACAATATGAATATTCAAGAAACGCATATAGCGTATTAAATCCGTTTATTTCTTATGGTGTAGTAATCATAGAGTTCGCCATTTTATGTCTACCGTTGCCTTGAAAAAACCTCCCAGTGGAGTGCGAATGCTTGGCGAATCTCTGTGATTACTATACACCATAAGAAATAAACGGATTTAATACGCTATATGCGTTTCTTGAATATCACGAGAAACTTTATGTATCTATTAATATTTTCTCAACATCCACACGACTGCAGTGAAATGAAGTTTTCGGTTCGGCTTATATTCATTATATTTTGATATTTTATTTGGGGTATTATGATTTTATCATGCACTTCGGGATTCATACTTGTCTGTATATTTGAATGCATGTTGCCTTCTCATATTTACAGTATATGAAAATGATTTTGGGATCTTTCGTAAGTTTTCTTTTATTGTATCGATGCTCAGGTACAGAGGATGTTTGCACAATTTTAGAGCGTTTTTCATAAAAAATTACAGAAAATGAAAGAAACTCAAAGAAGTGAAACTGGCAGGTTAGATGAACACGAAAGAAACATCTGTTGCATTTAAATATCGTCTGCTAAGTAAATGTCGCACGTAAACTAATTGTGGATAGAAGGTTATGTTTTTGATCTTTAGGAAGGGAAATATTCGTATTCTGTAATTGGAAAACGCTGTGAAAATCATGGCATCAGCATTTCTAAATGTAAAATAAGCAACATTATTAAAAATAGAGGGGAAAATCTCCAAGCATTGCTTTTAACAGGAAAAAGAACACCTAACGAATATCCAAAGAAGGTATACGTACTTTTACGGCTATTTTAAGAGCAAGGTTTCGGATTTTAAAATAAAATCCACCGACCCAAAGAGCAATGGCTAAGTCATTAAAAATAACTATATCAACTATAAACAAGGTAATAAACAAAGATTTGAATCTGAAAAACAAAAAAAAAACAAAAAAAAACAAAAACGTAACGTTCACCTCCTCTTGCCTAGGCACGTTACTGGGTGCAGAAGACGGTGTAATGTTAACAAGTTCATTCTTATCTTTGTTTCCTGTTGTTAACATGTTCATATTAACTTCATAAATATTGCGTGGTTGAGTTGTTAACAAGTCTTGCATGGTTGAAAATGATAGTAATTAACACGTAATAATCAAATGATAATAATTGTACGCAAATAATTTTTGCGATTCGTAAATATGTCTAAGAAACTTTTTTCTTTTCTACATTTAATTGCCTGCAAAGTTTGTCCGTTAGCTGTGCTATATTTCCTAACTCTCCCGCTTAAAACTCCAATTCCTTTTTTTCTTAAGTGCTGCTTTCCTTCATCTCTCGCGCTGTCGTGAAATCCCCTGACCTCCCGGTCCACCTAAGACCTCCCAGCCTACCCTGGGGCAATCACCTCGTCGTACTTTTCGTGACGTCTCGCTTCCTAAACCTAGAGACAACTGTCCTCTCGCCTCCTTCTCCCCTGACTAAAAATGCCCTTAGGCATATCCCAGAGTCCCCGTGAGAAACAAACACACTGCCCTCGATAAATGTCAAACCTCAAAGTAAAATGTGAGGGGCTACTCCACTTGTCGGCAGCCTTGAAATTGAAATCTGTAAAGCATCTCCATTCAACATATAAAGTGCAAATACTAAGCATAGACAAAATGCCGTCTTAGTAAATAACCGTGCATCTGGTGTTTAATGGGGAACTGACTCTGAGAAATTTCTCTCACGCTTTGGGGGAACAAAGGAATGGGAGCACGAGATGGAAAAAGGTTGCATTTTGAGATTTTATATGAAATCCTAAAACCCCGTATAAAATCTCTATAACACTTAGTGAACAACCTTGCATCCGGTGTTTAATCGGGAACTGACTCTGAGAAATTTCTCTCACGCTTTGGGGAAACAAAGGAATGGGAGCACGAGATGGAAAAAGGTTGCATTTTGAGATTTATTATACGGCAGTACGTGAGGGACAACAGACCCAGTGTCTGTGGGGAAGAAGCGCTAAATGTCGTTGGCTAGAGGAAGCACGGTATCACAATATTATTTCTCAACGAGGTCTTTCAAGGAGGAAAGACGGCTGGTGTATTGTCTCATGACGGCCTGGTATCTTGGGTCTGTGACACTCAGGGATTTGAAAAAGAACACGTACGCTTCAAATTGCATCACCGCTGCAACAGATCAAGGTCAGGTGAACGGAGAAATTCTTCGGTACAGACAACCGTACCAGCAGATTGGAAGAGGTGTGCAAGTTGTTGTCTGGACAGTGGGCCAGGAACAAGAGGAAGATTATCAATGGCCTGCATAACTTCATCATCTGAGAGAGGATTGACAGGGCCAGAACGAAGATGCAAACTGGTCGAAGTGTGCAACATCTGCACTGGTAACATCGGAAACACTAGAGGAGGCCACAGAAGAAGTAATAGAAAGATGTTTCACCTTTTTCTGTTTCACAGAGCCTTTGGAAGTACTAGTCCGTTTTAAAGACGAAGTTGAGGTGGAGGAATCCATTGGTTGATCTTGATGAGCACCCGAATCAGGAGACGAGAACTCAAGTTGCGCCGCGGAATCAGTATGTTCCCTATCAGCATCGGTGAACGCTGGAACATCAGCCGAGGCAGCAGGGGAACATCAGACACGGTCGTAGTTTAAGTTCCGATATGCGAGAGACACAGAGGAGAGCCAGGTGGTCGAACTGCCCAAGCGCCACTCCACACATCTGAGTCGGCACACTTCTCCGGAGACACATCAGTAGTGGATGATATCGCTACTGACCCAGAAGGACGATGCACGTCCGTACGGTGTGGAGGAGAAGAAAAGGGATCATTGTCCTTGACCGGAAGGTGCGTCTGACGGAGAAAAAGAAAGGTCGCGTCTGGCCAAACACTAGTAAGAGGATGGTAGTAGAACCAGTATGATCGGCAGTGGAAGGCGAGCTTCCAGTGCCGAAAAAAAACGGAAAAAAAAAGAAGAAAAAAACGGCGCATACGCACACAGGAAGCAGTGGTATGATCCTGTGTAAGACAGTGAGTACAATAGTGAGTGGTGAAAACCTTGAAACTATACGTGCGCGAGCTAATTTCTACAGTAGCGTCTGCAGGACAATCCGCCAAGGCATTCTCGGTGGGGAAAACGACCAACAACTGACGGCGAGGTCCCGTAGCATGTGCAAATCGAGTTCCACGTGGAGCGTCAGAAAGGCGACGGACCTTGCCAACGATTTTACAAACACGATTGATAAGGAAAGGAAGCGCAGTATCAGGCACTTCCTGTGGAACAAGATAGAACGTGATGCTCACCGGACGCTTGGAAAGAGGCGAAGGGATCCAGAAATTCCGGCAATAGACGCAGACGACACATGACCAGAAAGGGCCTCCATGTAGTGTGGCAAAGGAGTATTTGGTAAGGCATGAAAGAGCACACCTCTATCCAGGAGGTTATGGAACTCACGGCTAATCTGTGAATTGTCATCCATCGTTACCTTCACCTTGTGGTTGGATATCTGAATAATGGGTGTTAATTGCAAAATACCATCAGGTTGAGAAGAATTGGACATAGAAGTAACGCCTCGTTGCACTGTAGAGGCAAATGACATCCTCGGAAGCGGAGTCTGTGCGGAGCCGGCAGTCACAGAAGGCTGTCAGGGAAGAGAAGTACAGGCAGAAGGCAAGGCAGTAGTATCAGTAGTACCCAGGGAGGGCACCGAGGCACAGGTAGAAGCTGAAGAAGGAAGCGCAGCCAAGTCCAGTGAAGGCACCGGAGCAGGAGTACTAGGAAGCTCGGAAGGCATCTGAGCCGACACATCTGAGGAGGAGAGTATGTCAATTTCCATGGACGTGGGAAGTGTGACGTGAAGTGCATCCTCCACGCCGAGAGATGATAAGGAAAGACAGGAAGCCCCATGTTGGCAGCTTACAAACGTAAACAAACGAGCAAACGATATGAAAACGGATGAATATGAACTAATACAAGGACGACAACGCCAGAAAAGTAGCTCAAAACGTACACAGTACTTTCAGACAGGCGTGCCACGCAACAGGTGAGTGAGGGACGAGGTATTCCGCACTAAAATGCATAAAAAATTGGAGTCACCAACACTACGTCTGTCAAGAACGAGCAATGGGCTGGACATGTTGCCAGAAGAACGGATCACTGATGGGCAACCGAAATTTTAGACTGGATTCCGAGGGACAGGAAAAGACCCAGAAGACCTGCTGGAGTTACATGGAGGAGACAGGCTTAAGAGAGACAATTGTGGAAGAAACATGGGGAGACCTTCATCCAGCAGTGGATTGATAATGGTTCATGATTATGGTTTACGTCAGGCTGCTTTAGTTACTGTGTTACTCTCTGACTTGTATTTCAACAATTCAATACGCCGGAAAGATGCTATCCTAATGAATGTTTTAAGCATGCACCCACTATACATGCCTCAAGGTGTGCAGCAAATTTTAAATAGTACATTTTGTGAATGCCTGAAATTGTACAGTGAATGCTAAATAGTACCAACCTGAAGTTCTGCAGTGAACGTTTAATAGAATCAATGTGCTAAACTAAACACTATATAATAGTCTAAACACAGTTCTTTGTAATTTTATTTCGACAAATTGCAGTCATTGTTCAAAACAGCCTGGTTTGGTTCAGGTCTAGTTTGGATAAAAGACATAACGGGACCGGGCAATAATCTTTTTCATCTTTTGCCATGTTTTTTCTTGCTGTGGAAAAATTATAGGAAAAGAAACCGTTCAGGTCAGTCGACGAGTCATATTTTCATTATTAATAAAACTCTATTAATTGTGGCATGCATTTTAAATCATATCTGATACTGTTCTTGTCAATAACATGAATGCGTTTTCCCCTTTTGGTAAACTGAAGACCGTCAGAAAAAATATGTATTCATATCTTTATATTTTGCTGTTTTTTTCACTAATGTAGTTTGGTTCCTTTTTATCTAATAAGTAAAGGAGCGAATCACGTGGACTGAAACATATATTGCATTCGAAAATTCGTCGTACAGGTAGTGTCCGTGCAAGTGACACTGTCGTTTTGAAGACATGAACCTCCTTGAAAAGCACATACCAAGTTGCGTGATAAATTAAAGAAAAGAAAATTGTCTGTCGGTTTGTACTCATTCATCCCAAAGAATTACTTTTTCGGATTATTCAGGTTTCCTTCTTGTTTACATTGTTTGCTGAGATTATTACTTCATGTGATATTTGGGTGGGTGAGGGTTAACGACCACCGTGAGCGATTCGATGGGTTGTAAACACTCACCCGTTTCTAATTTATGGCCACTGGTTCTAGGGAAGGGAGAGAGCCAGTGCTGTAAGACAAACACAACATCCATGCCTCACCGGGATTCGAACCCAGACCCATCTCGGATGAATGGTCAGAAGCCAGTGCTTAGACCACTACCACCTGAGAGCTATGAGGTATTTGGAATTTTGTTTCAGTTTTTATATGTATGGTTTAGTGTCAATCACATTTCGCACTCTGACAACTTGCAGATTGATTTTGATATTTAATAAGTGCCGCCCCGGTGGCGCAGTGGTCTAAGCGATGGCCTCTGATCATTCATCCGGAAGGGGTCCGGGTTCGAATCCAGGTGAGGCATGGATGTTGTGTTTGTCACACGGCACTGGCGCTCTCCCTTCCCTGGAACCAGTGACCCTAAATTAGGGACGAGCGACTGCTTATAGCCCATTGAGTTTCTCACGGCGGTCGTTAAACCTCCAATAAAAAAAAAAAATGATATTTAGATATTTAAAAGGCGAATTCATGGCTAACAAAACTGTATACATACTTTTTAATGTTGTCAGCGCAATGCATCGAGATGCACTTGTTTTTTTAATATGAATATATTTAAGATGTATGTGTTTCACAGAACTTCAAAAAAAAAAAAAAAAATGTGAAACATCCCCAAATGTTTTTGGAGATTTAAAAAACACAAGGTGCTGAATGATCTGATCGATTTTTATTCTCAAGTTCAAATTTTTTTTTCCAGCGTCTTACGTGGGAACGTGTTCTTGAGTGTGTTTCGTGTCTTAACATTAGCAGTTTCTCAAACACCTTCTCTTTACTTCCATCATCCGTTTTTCATTTCTTCCTTTCGCCGATTTCAAGTCTCCGTAATCTCGAAGATTACTGCGCCCGTGCTCGGTCACTTGTCCAAATATTAGCAGTGATAATGGCAACTCATTGAGTTTTGCTTCTGCGTTATCTGTCATAAACTCAGCACACCGTAACCGGTGCTCCCGGTGGCGAAATCTGGGATCAGATACGACATGATCTTGCAGCTAGATCGCATTTGTCAACCGTCACCGCGGGAATGTCTTCTCGCTGCGACATCGTAAGTCACCATCTGCCGAGTCCTCCTCCTGGATTTAACATCGCAGATTATGTTCCACGCGGGTCGTATGAAAAGACAAATGTATGTCTCTAAAGAATCTCGATAATTCAAGTTACACTTTTGTGCAAGAGATAAAGGAATCCTTTTATTCTTCATTTATTCTAGCTATTTCAAACATTTAATATTTTTGGTCACGTGACGCGTACTTTGATTGCGAAAGATAAAGATATTTAGTTCCGAATTGACTTGTCTTTCCACTAATTTCGCAGATGTTATGGATAATTCCGCAATTTTTAACATGAATGTATTCCTGAGTAATTTATCGGTTTTTTGGACGTTCCTGAATGGCGCAGTGGTCTAAGCGATGGCCTCTGATCATTCGTCCGTAAGGGGTCCGGGTTCGAATCCCGGTGAGGTATGGATGTTGTGTTTGTCTTACGGCACTGGCTCTCTCCCTTCCCTGGAACCAGTGACCCTAAATTAGGGACGGGCGACTACTTATAGCCCATTGAGTTGCTCACGGTGGTCGTTAAACCTCCAATCAAGAAAAAAAAAAGAATACAAGACATATGTTTGTAGTAAACGACGCTTTAATGTTTAATTAAATTTGAAAGTAACCCATACACGAAGCATCGTAAATCCCATCAAGTAATTTCGCTGTAAAAATATGAAGCATAATCAAGATATTATAACTTTGAAAGAGCATTTAGCTCTCTCCCCCAGGAAAAAAAGAGAAACAAAAACTATGGACAGTTTTGACATATTTGAAAATATTAGTGTGATCAAATTAAATTGCAGTTATTAATCGAACTTCGAAAATTAGGGCATCATACTTGTATGAGTAGTTTTTGCTAATGATGGATATTTTAAAAGTTTCTGAATTCATATTTGAGGGAATTAATTTTAATACGGGCAGTCCGAAAGGTTAAATGTTGCTACATTTTTGAATAAGTGTAGATAAATTTGGGAGCTTTATATAGTATTAGTAGTAATAGTATTTTTTAAGGGAAGTTTTTTTCAATAATTGCTGTATATTTGAATTTTTTGACCAAAAGACATCCATTATTTTGTATTAATACTTTATTTGTTTATTTAATGCAACATGATACTAGATATTAAGCTGTTTGACAACAGCTGTGTTGTGGAAATGCATTAACACACTAAGTGCTTGTTGCCAATTGGAACATAAAAGGGTTTATGCTGACTCAGTGAAATTACAATGTATATAACCAATCCTCGAACTCTTTTGCGATAGTCCTGTAAGAAAAATAACTTAGTTCCATAATCTCACTCAGAGACCCGCTAAGCGTGGGTTCAACACGCTTGTGCGAAGCACCCGTAAGCCAGGTTCCGAAACTGCAGGACGCCTCAATCAAATTTTACGGTTGATAAATTAATATGAGTGTTGTGGGAGAAGTTAAGAAAACGTTTTACTGTGAAAAATCGTTGTGCTACGCGGCACGTTGTTTTTTTCGTAAAAATAATTCATTATATAATTCAAAAGAAAACGACTTAAAATCAGAGAATAATTTTTATTGTTTTGTTCAGTAACGGATACCGTGGGCAAAGGCTAACAACAATTTTTCTATTTTTTTTTCTTAAATCTTGAATATTTTAGCATTCATGATATGCATGGCTAGCGCTATGACAATGGGGCCAATATGAAAGAAAAACAGAAAATTTCCACCTAAAACCCTTATGCAATTTATGTACTTTGAGCAGCTCATACTTTAAATCTGGTCGTAAATAACGACGAAAAAGTTCTCTAGAAATTGTGAACATTTTCAGCATTGTTCTAGAAATCTATATAATAATTCTAAAAGGTATTTTACAGTCAGTCCTATTTTGAGAGAACGGTTGAACGTAAAGATATGGTTGAGGTATCAAAATAAAGGTCTTACCATGTAGATGTGCCAGTCGAAGAGAAAAATTAGATTGGGGCAACAGTTCGGGTGTTGTGGGGCGGCAAAGTTCCCATGTAAAGTCTATGGGAGAAACATGCGGTTGACTCACGTGCTGTTGAAGGCGGAGCATGTAAGGAATGAGATAGTCTGAAGCCTTCTCTTTTCTGAGCGAACCGTTGCGCAAAGTAACACCAGCAGGCATTCGTATCAAAGTTCTTCTCATCGGAACAGCGAACAGTCTCGAAGACCTGATTGCGTTATGCCGTTGGACTGTGTGATGCATATATACAGTTTAATATTCATTCGATGCAGTTTATTAACGTAAGCAAGACGTTTCCTATTATGTAAATATGTAAATAAACATTCCGTCGACCATTGTTAATGAAAATATTACGGGCGACTGCTTATAGCCTATTGAGTTGCTCACGGTGGTCGTTAAACCTTGAGTCAAAAAAAAAAAAAAAATCAGGAACCTGGGCTATTGTCTTTACTGAAGTGGATTTGTCAATCAAATAAAGTTTGCATTTGCTGTTTCATATGAGTTTATTCTTTTCAAAAAAAAGAAAAAAAAACACTAACAGTCGATTCCGACGGGTTTCGTCTAGTACAAACTTATGCTTTCTTTTCTGAATTACTTTACCGTTGGCAAATGTTAAAGAATGAGCTTCCAGTGTTGACCATAGAACCGTGCTGTGAAACAAGGTGAGAAAATAGGATCGATGCAATAAAGGTAACGAGAACTGTGGTACAATTTGGATGCAATCAGAGGAAAATGTTACAATTTGGATGCAGCAGAGGAAAATGTTTTGAAAAATGAGAGAACTTGTTTTTTCTCTCTTGATAAATTCATTCTTTAGATTTCCTTTTATTATTTATTCCAAATGTTTTCCACCATTTAGTTTTCATGAAAATATAGTTATCGTGTAAAGCATTGGCATGAGAAATTTAAATTTTAAGATGAATACTACGACAGAGGATGTAGACTTCACATTGTTTTCTTTGAACATTTGGATATTATACTGTATTAAAATTATGTTGCATTAAAAAATGATTTTTAAATTCTTCTGAAACATATAACTAAGCTAATTATGCAAACGGTACTGATGCCATAATACATGAATTAAAATGTATTCTAAGGAAATTCTATCGCTGTAAACAGCATTCATATCTGAGACATAACACACACTGCACTATCATACTCATGACTCATATCTTTGTAAGTGCACTGTCTGTAATTAAGATACTCCTTGTATATTATATATAGGATATGCAAGAAAGTACCGGGTTGTGTTTCCCCCTTACTCCGTCAGTTATGTGGGGAGAGAAGAGTGCTGCCTGTGTATTTCTACTGTAAATGTTGTGATTTCAAAACTGTGATTCATTTGACCTTAGTGACACAAAGTTTAAGCACAGGGGACATATCTGAAGAAATAACTATATAACTCCCGTTAACAAGTAACAAATTTTAATATGGAATATTAATGATTAACAAGAACACATAAGTATGACGTGTGGGTATGACAGATGTTAACTCAGGATAAGAACTAAATCATTCAAAACACTTAAATCTGACCGATCTTATTAACATTTTCAAAACTATATCTTAAGCGGTATTGCAACTACCCATCTTCAAGATTACTGAGTTCTCACATAAATTATTTTGCTGAAGTTCCGCCTAACTATCTGGGATTGACACCTTTTGAAACAATGTAATCACATTTCAATATATTTAAGTAACGACTAATAGCAAGCGGTACATGCACTGGAAATAGGGACGAAAAATGACTTGGATATATTGTTCTGGTCGCCAGATCTGGTCATCGTGCGCTGTCCTTCGAGAATTCTTGTCCCTGGGTCGTCTGGTGTCTTCGGGGCTGTTGGGGCAATTCTGCGGAGCTCGGTCTCTAACGACTCTTCTCTCACTACATTACTTCTTTGGAAACGTTTTGGGGATCTGACCAAGATCAACTTTTTCTTTCGCCGTCCTAATTTTGCAGGGTGGGGCTCTGAAACTTAATCTCCTATCGAATTGGTGTGCGGCTGCGAAACATTTCTATCATTGTTTATATTTCTTAATAGAAGTTAACCGCGTTCCAAACCGACAGGTCTCTGCTCGACACTTTGCCTCGAGTCGAACTAAGCTTTTCTGTATCGCGATTGAAGGACCGCACTCTCCGACAAAGCGATAATTTTTCTACCTAACAAGACTGGGATATAAGCAATATTAGCTTAGCGAAATGAAGCCCGGTGCCAGTCTGTCCGAGCAGCGATGAGAGCTGCTAAAATCACCTGCCTCTCCTAAAAGCGAGTTTTCTGCGCTCCATCTACAACAGATATTACAATGAATCCACTGGGCCTCAGAACGGTCGACTTCGAGAACCTAACCACGTTTTCCCAACAAACGGATTTCCTTTGTCTCCTGCCCGAAATTCACGTCTATGTTGTGCAAATTTATTTTTATAATTTTGGCGTACAGCATATATAAAATAAAATAATGTAATAATTAGTAATATAATGTGATAATTAATAATGTAAATTTTGTTAAAATTCAATGAAGGGTAATAAAATTGAATCTTAATCATAGCAGTTTATTATCTGGCTGTTTTGATTTTTCAAATTTTAGTGATGATAAATTAACAATACGGATGCTATTATTGCTTTATTAATAGTGCTGGAACAATAATTTCTTTGAAATTTACAAAGCGAACATTTCTGATTTTAATGAGTTATACTTGGTTTTGGAATTTTTCCCATGAAAAGTTTTGATAAACTGATGTCAACGCAAGAACGCGTTTTCTTTCCCGTAGCTATGGATGTTTCAGGAAGAAAAATAAATACATAAAAAAAAAAAAAACCCGAATCTTTGAGAATGGGAAAACTGGAGGGCGGGGACAAAGCAAATATTTCAAGTTTAGATAAGCATGGGGAAGAAAACTGTAGTTGGAGGAGAAAGAGAAAAGGGGGAAAAACGCATGCCTGTAAGATTGCTGCATTCTTGTCGAAGAATTGCCGAACAGCCTCCTCCCTCGCCTGACGTCACATCCTGGCTTACGTAGATAAGGTAAGCTGGGTAGTTATATATAACTCAGCCGCGAACAACGAAGTTATCATGGCTACTGATGGGACTGCTAGTCAGAGCAGATTTGATGCCAGACTTGATGCCTGATGTTTGTGGTACTTAACATGTTCAACCTAGAGCAGTTTGCGTTTCCTGACCACAGAATGCCTCCTTCGTTGAGATCCCATAATCTGATGCCCACACACACACACACATACACACACACACGTTTATCTCTTGTACTCATCTCATGGTTGGAGCAGCCGCCCGAGGTATTCTAAGTGAGGACTCCTAATGCTTCCGACACCTCTGATAATGTTACAGACATTAGGCTTATCTGGGGTTTAAGGTTTTGCCAAAGTATGCCTCATTGACTAGCCATACGGCCATGCGATTGAATCGATAATGTTTCTGGGAGAACTGCAAATAACATATGTTTTTCAAAATTTATCTTGAATCTTGGCTATTAGAAATATCAGGAACGACTGCACATTTCGTGTTAAAGATTTCTTTTTTGTCTGAGGCTTAAAAACTGGTAGCGTCCGTGGTTTTATAAAGCCACTTGTATCGGTTCTGCATTTTCGTTTTGAATAAGTTAAAGAAATGAAGGAACCTCCGTATTAAAAGAAAGTAAAGATGAAATCTAGTGAACCCTAAACTATAGCGAAATTATTTGCCCATAATTCTCATTACACTTCAATTCGAGTAGCAAAATGTATGTATATTATATTTTTTTCTACTATGTATGTATGCATGTATACATATATATAATATCAGGAACGACTGAACACTTCGTGTAAAAGATTTATATATGTATATATATATACTAAAGAGCAAAACTGAAGACTAAGGAAAAAATTTTAGAATTTAAAACGAAGGGTGCAAAATAACCTGAAAATCAAAACGCGCAACGCAGCAGTTTTGAAAATTCAGAATTCACATTCTATAAAGAAGATACCTAAGCAAAAAAATACATATATAATTTTGACTCACACCTAGTACAACATAGAAAAGGTTATGTATCTACCTGTGTGATCAAAAGGAAAAAAGATAAAAAAATAAAATAAAACAACTGAATGTAGAAGGTGTCGAGAATACTGAGCCTTGGCTTTATCAAGGACCAGCAAAAACTCTGCATTTTCTCACTTCCACAAAGACCTAGTTGGAAATGGGTTTCTGCAAGGCCATAGATGCAAGTAACATTCCCACCTAAAATAGTTTAAAAAATATATATAAGTCATGTCCTCCGTAGAGTTGCATGACCTAGCACTAGTTAACAATTTCGCTTGCATCCATTAACCTTCCTGGCCCGACCCATACTCTTCATCTGTTACTATTAAACAGAGAGAAGAAGATTAAAGAGAACTCAAGCTGTGAGAGTGACATAATAATTAGAAATGATTTTCAGCCATAACGAAATTCCAAGTTCGTTTGAGAGAGAATTTAAACCTGAAAAACAATGCAAAAGAAATCCAAATTTTACATTGCAATTAAAAAAGGAAATGTTAATTTATAACGAACAGATTTTTGAAAGAAAACTTGAGTCTAAAACCCCCTACTCTACAACTTATGACAACACGAAAACGAGAATAAGTTAAAGATAATAATTAACTAAAGAAAACTTTGTGAAAGTTATATACCTTAAACAGTTAGTTGCAATATGTACAAAGTATTTCAGCAGTGCTTTAAGTGCATAATTAATTAGTTATTAAGAACTTAACTACTTTGAAAAAACAGCGCATAGACAGCGCATAGAAAAGGAACAAGCTAAGCCATCTTCTGTTCCTAGGTACCCCAAAAGACGCTCAAAGTTACAAAGAAAAGAAAGAGTTAAAACCCGCAAAAATGTTAACAGACAAACCAATGCCTAAAAGTTGAAAAGCTAAAAAACGACAGAGAAAAAGGTACATGAAGTACAAACATTGAACTTATAAAACCTAGAACCCAAAAACAAGGAAGAGAGCTTACCTCTTGTGTTACAAAAACTTTTCTCCTCACAAGAGAAGAACATGGCTGACCTCTTCTGCCACTCCCTAGACGCTGGGGGGCAGTGAGGGTGGGGCTGATGGCCTCCTCATACAGCAAGAAACCAACGCGCGGAGATTTTAACCAGAGAAAAAAAATATATAAACATAAGACTGTGGATCTGTATGATCAGAAAGAGCAGAATTAACTCTCCAGAATACATGAGAAATATTATAAAATACACGAGCAGTTTATTTAATAATCTTTGCATGTATTAAATCACCTTAGTGAGCTTCTATAGATTAATCAGAATCTTATTAATTTTAATGTTGGTTTTACTATTTTTAGTATAGCTATCCTAGTGATGAATAACTAGTTTTCTTTTTTATTTGTTTTTATTTTTCTTTTATAAACAGATTTTTAAGCTTTTTTTGTGATTTTGTTTATATTATTTAATTTTTTTGTTTTAATAGGACCGTCATATCCATAGCACTAAGGTTCCTTTAGGTAGTTAATAGGCATCCTCTAGCCAACTTCCTTACGGCTTTGATTGGTCAGAATCATATTATTAACTGTGTAGAAAATTAAAGCAGATCTGCCAACCTTACTCTATTATTCAGAATAATTTTTCTTAAAGTTCTTTTGATGAAAGAAGAAGGAATTTCGTTCTCTAGAAAACTTTCTAATAGTATATTAATGTGGTAATTGAAGTCCAAATTGTTGCTGCAAATTCTTGAAACTCTTAGGACCTGAGAAATTAGTACATTCTCAATTACTTTGGTTGAAATGTTATTATTCCAGTGTAGATATTTAATTACTTTGAAAGGAAAATTAACTCTTTTATCATAGAGGCTAATAGATGGGTTACCTCTGTTGAGCTTAATGCTTAAGTCTAGGAACTCAAGTTCCTGATTACTGTGGTTGGTTTTACATAAGTTAAGAGAGCTAGGATAGATATTATCAAAATCACTCTCTATAACTTCTGAATTATTGATACACAGCAGATCATCAATATATCTAAAAGTGTAAAGGTAGTTATCTGAGCAGGTGGGGTGATTTTTAATGAATTTATATTCCTTAAAGAACAGGAATAGATTAGCGATATGCGTGGACGTTGATGTTCCCATTGGAATACCGTTCACTTGCTTATAGAGAGTATTATTATATAAGATATGGTTATTTATTATGCAGCAATTGAGATAAGAGTTCCAAGTTCCTACATCAACAAATTGGTTAAGTTTAAATTCTGCATACAGCTCTTTAAAGGTAGTGATTATATCTGATAGAGGCAGATTAGTATATAGGTTTTTCAAAATCATAACTATTAATATCTAGGGGACAAACTTTGAGTATAGTAGAAATTACTTCTGCATTATTATTAATTATCCAAAAATCTCTGTACATCAAGTTAGAACAGTTTCTAATGTGTTTCAAAACCTTCTTTAAGACATCTTCAAAAGCAAGATCTATTTTCTTTTTATGACTCCTTACTCCACTAGCTATGAACCTGAACTTCACAGGATCCTTATGAAACTTAACCGTTGCAAAAAGAAATGGAAATTCAGGCTCATATCTTCTAGTTTGTGGAATTTTAAGTTTCTTGAAAGAATGCCTTAAACCGATTTTCTAACTGCTTGGTAGAATAACTTACGGGCTCGTATGTTACTCTATTATTGAGTTCCATAGTTAACAATTCAAAATAGAACTTCTTACAGATAATTGCAAAATTATTGCTAGCTTTATCCGTAGTGGTAAAAATAAATTGGTCTTGCAGTTTGGAGAGTGACCTTTTAGCTTCTCCAGAGAAAAAGAGATTTCTGTCGAAACAAAAGTCCAGACCTGCCAACTCACCGGTGAAGCTATTGATTATATTATATTTCCATTCTGCGAAGGCCTCAATAGGCTGATTGTACGTTAAACTGGTTTTTACGATGTATTTATTTACATCTTGAGTGAAGCTCTCAAGAATCCTTTCTTTGGAAATTGTGAAGAAAGGTCTGAATTTAGAGCCATACTCTAATAAATTCCTAAGCTTTTCATTTTCAACAAAACTCAAGTTTCCGGTGATAATTTTTTTTTGCTTAGGTATCTTCTTTATAGAATGTATATATATATATGTACATTTCGTATTAAATATTGTGTGTGTGTGTGTGTGTGTGTGTGTGTGGAAAAAAATTCTAATCTCTCTAAAGAAACGAAAGTTGTGTACCTTGAAGTCAAATATTTATTCGTACTTCGTCAAAGTGTTGTGAGTTTTGATATTTTTTCTTTATCGTACTTCGGATAGAAATGAACAGGTTTCGACATTGCATGAAAAAATAATTACAAGTGGTAATGGGAATACAAGCAAAACAAAACAAAACTGGAATAGTAATCAAAAGCCAAACAAAAGAAAAATCAAAAAGGAAAAGAGGGAAACGAGGAGGACTAAACGGGATTCCCATTCTTAAAATCACTTGTTGTAGCTTGGTGAATATGTACTGTAGTATGGATATCTTTCTATGCAAAGAAATTCAAAAACGTATTTCTGAGTACACAACTAGATAAGATATTTAAGCTTTAAGAAATCAAACGAAATGCGCCATTACAACAAATTCAGTCATTTTTGTAGCTTTCACATAGGCTGTTTCATTTTTTCCCTTTCGATGAAACATTAACGAAATATCTTTATCGGAACGCTAAGTGTGTTCATCATACTCATTGAAACTTTCAAGGCAAAGAAACAACTGAACTTCAGTTCATTTGTTTTCTCTGATTATGTAAAGTGAGACATGAGTTCTGAGTTTGCCTTCGGCTTTTGGTACATTCATCGGTACAGTAATCCTAAATTTAACTGTAGATTCTGTCCTCTGACGGAAGTATGAATCGTTAAGCTTTGAAAAATATATATATATCTGTGCTTGCTTTTATTTTAGCTCCAAATCTTAAAGCTGCCTTCCCTCGTAAGCGGCATAAATTTATTGAATAAGGATCATACATTTCTAAATGAATATGGATCAGTGTATTAATGAACTGTAGATCGGAAGCACATGAACAATTGTCATATATGCTTAAGCTTGGAGACAAAGGTGCAGTATGGAAATAATCGTGAGGGATGAGTATCCGGAAGATTTATTGATTCATCTTGTTAAGACGTCTACCCATCTTCGCTTCATAGTTTAAAGCTGCAAAGTTTAATCTCCGCAAATTTGTCATGAGTGCCCAGAATACCTCTTATAATGCTCCATTAATTAAGTGGGCGTAACATGTAATGGTGCAACCTTTGCTGAAGTCGTCTGAATGGAACAGCCAGGTTGATCATATAAAAAACAAAAACTTGGAATTAGTTTTCTTTATATTTTATCATATATTTGAGAAACGAATTTCCCCAAAGAAATATTTCTTCATTTATACATGGCAGGCATTCAATGCTGGTTGTGCCTCCGCACACATCCATAATCACCAAATCATGGCTAGAGGAATATTCCACGGATTATTGGCATATTTTTACTGTACTCCATGTATTTAAGTGATTAATTTTTTTAAATGGAGTTATCGTTTATCAAAATATTTCCTTTTGTTGTAGCTGAGGAGAAATTTTCATGGAGAATGTAACCATACTAATAATAGTTAAAGTTTTCGGTATGTTTTGTTGAATTGGAAATAGTTTTCTGGGAAAAGTTACTGTTATTTTTAATTTTATTATTATTGTAATTCTAATGATCAAATACGTAGAATATCAGTTTCTTGTGAATTATGCACAGGATTTGGTAACTTTTAATATCGTCTAATTTTTCCGTTAGTTGCAAAAAATTTCGAAACCAAGGAATTCCCTAAGAACTACTGGAATTTACTTTATTTAATGTTTCCAGACCTTTCTGTTATTTGCAGCTCCAAAAGTTCAAAATTTCAAAACAGCCAGCGCTTCTTAAAATATTTTTGATATTTTCAGAGCAGTTGCCCTTGAGTGTTATATATTTCGACCACAAGAGTTTACTTATTCATTTATATTCTTATTTGTTTATTGCACTTATCTATTTGTATATTTGTACATTTTACTGTATATCTGGAACAGGAAAATTTTAATTATGTTGACAGTTAGAATTATCCTTTTCTCAAGAGTACTTTGAGCTGAAAATCCAGAAATTTCAAAATTTTCATCGAGTTATGTAGATCCAACATTTCAGTTTAGATATTCCTACACAAAACTTTATATTTTTAGTATTTATTTTCGCGATGTACGTCCTTGTGCATTTTTTTTTCTGTCTGGATGAGTATGATCGTCAAAATCTGTTGAGACAGATAAAACTGGCAGTGATCCGTCTTATCTATGTATTTCTCTTTTGCATCAGATGCAAATAGCCCTGCTCAAGATTACGTAAATATTTATCGATTTTCGTGATTCACAATTTTGAAGTTTACGTGGTGTAAATGCTCTTTTTGTATTTGTAATGCCACCACGGTTACTACTGGAGTGGCTCAGCTGGCTAATTGCCAGCCTTATGGCAGTGACCGCTGTGGGTTCGAATCTCGTTGCCGATCATCCAATTCTTGGGTTTTTCAAAAATGTGACGTAAATGCATGGGCGCGTGCGGGATAATTCCCATGAACATGTGAACCGCTTATATCTGTTTGTTGCTTCTGATATTTGTGATATTCACACCAGTATTGGACTAGCCACTCAGCTTGGCGTATATCCGGCTTAGAAACCTCATATGAGGAGTCTTAGGCCGTACGTACATGGTCTGTTATTTGCAGCTCATGTTGCATCACGAAGAAGAAGGAGAACCTGTGTTTAAAAAATATGGTTCGAAAAGTTTTGGATCGTATAGATGTAAATACTTTACGCCTTCTTATATTCCTCCACATATTTCCCATTTCTCTTCTACTGGTCGTCGCGCGCTGGCAGAAATATGTATCAGGTATTTAACTCTATTTCTGCCGTTGTAGAGGAGGGCTTTAGATAATTATATTTAATTTGACAGATGCTCCGTTTAATCGACAGTTTTATATACTGTTTACACTTTTGGTACAAATTCTTCCCATTACGCGGAGTAAGTTCATATTTTCATTTATCATAACCAATTTTCCGAATTCTCGTCCTGAAAATGACAAGAGCTCGGAAACAGCTAGCCGGTGTAAACAAGGTGCAATCATCCACGTTTTTTTTAATTTCAATGATGCGCGTTAATATGTATTTGTCAAGTTCTCTTTTCTAGATGGACATGACCACTTTTACGAATTTTTCTAGAATGGAATTTAGGATTAGGAGCAACGAAATATAGTGTACCTAGCAAAACACGTAGTATATTTCTTCTCTGTGAACTCGATATTTTATTTCTTTTGCCATTATTCCAAATGATACGGAAATGTTGTGTAACATGGCGAAGTTTCTTTATGTTTATTAATTCATTTTATTTTATTTCATTTTATTTTATTTTATTTTTGTGGTCAGAAGACGTGCTTATTACAACCGAGTGGCAGCATATCATGATTTTACTTAAGTTTCGTAAAAAAGGCAAAGAAAATGATTCACTGCGGAAAAGCTGCAGAAACTACATGATGACGCTGTGAATTAGATCGTTTTCCCTAATGAACCAACGCGCAGCCAAGTTAAAGTAAAGCAACGGGCAATTCATATGGCGAAAACGGCAACTGACATTCACATACTGTTGCAGGATTATGAGGTACCGTGACGTTGCTGGTAACAGAGGTTTTAGGCGGGTGCGGGAACTGAAATCTTGAAAAGAATCGACTCTGTTTTTCAGATTTTGTAATATCGACAATTGACGGTGGATGAGGTAGTTGAAGGTATTGAAACTGCGAACACAATGAATTATCACCAAGCGTTTGAAGATGAGAGTGCAGCCCTCGCTGGGTCTTACGAATGTTGGAAGATGAAAAACTAGAAAACTCTAATACGTTTAAGCACGCCTATAAACGAATTACCAATCATACAAACACTACGTAATTTATTTTTTCTTATTAAAGCATTTTAATGTTCCAATGTTTATCCAATCCTATGAGACCTACCACACCTCTGTTTTAGAGTCTCTGGTTCTGGGTGTGAATCAGAACCGAAAACAATGTTAATGTTGACTTTTCTTCCTGTGGATCGAGTGTGGACCTCGCTTTAAATCCCCCAATTTACCTATTCAATTTAAATCTATCTATCGTGAGCTTTATGATATTCAATTTACATTTATCATACAGCTCGCGATGAAATTTTATGTAAATGTTTTACCTTGTCACACTCAGAATACACATTTTCTTTAAAGCTGGATAATTTCTAATCGAAGCACCCAGTTTTTACGTTTTAATGCGGTTTTACATTATTCAAATGTGTATGAATACATATTTTAATTACTTTGTATTATACGGCAAAGTGCAGACACTGACAAGAAAAATGATCTACATCATTGAAATAATAAAAAAGTGATCTCCAGAAATCTTATTTTTGGGCTTTTTAAGATGAAAAATAAGAGATCTTAAAAATTTTAAAATTTTTTTAGGAAAAGCTTTTAAATAACCTGTTTCGATGTAACACTCATACTTATGCAGGTGACAAGCGTTGAAATACTTGTCACCTGTTTGAAATGTGCATTTCATTGTAATTCTTTGTGCTACATATAATACAACGCATTTTTGTTACGAACGTAAGAAAGACAGGCATTTTTTTCCCTGTTTGTAAAAGCAAAGATATAAAAAAAAATGTTTCCGTTAGATATCTGTTGTTTATCTTGCAATAAAGTACGTATGTGTACATTTTAACAAGACCTTATAAAAAGAATGTGCAGACGTGTAAATGAAAAAGCGTCGAAGGCATTGTCCTCTGTGGCTTTTTTTATACCCAATTTAAGTGGATCATGACATTATTGGATACATTCTTTTTTCTCCTTCCATGATTGGAGATATGTAAAGACATTTATCTTGAAACCTTGCATTAGACGAGACTCAAGTTCAGCGGAAAAACAATTTCCTGAGAGTATAATGTAATCACATATATGCTCCCTCGAAAATGCCTGACACGACGCCCTGGTGATCATGCTTATCTGAGGCATTAGTGGAGACGCCTGAGTACCACGTGTGAGACGTACGTCAAGTTTTCTTCCTCCTGTACACCCTTCATCTTTATCGCGCGGATGATGCACGGAGCAGACGGCTCCATTGATGACGAAGACGCCACGAATCTCAGCCTCTTAACCTCCTCCTCCTCCTCATGCTCCCATTCCTTCTCGTAAGATGGTTGCTGGGAGCGGAGGGCAATAGACGGACGCTTTCCGACTCTCTTTATCAATGGGTTGTATCGGATACTGACGTCACCGATGGAAGTCAAGCACGTGGCCTGAGTCCCGACGGGATGTAAGAGGAGGAGGAAGAGCGAACAAGGAATTCCGGTATGCTTCAGAAGATGACAGACTTTAACTCATTAGATGCAGTTTGTCACCACAGTGCAAAAAAATACATCCTGTGGGGTTTTGTTACCTTAGTTGATTAAATGTTTTGTGCATGGACGGTATGATCAGGATACATGGTCCACTTGATGTTTGCTGAATACGTTAGATAAATGTGTAATATAAGTATCCAAATAAACTGATGCGTTACCATCTTAGTTTGCAATTAAGTGGTGGTGTCTCTTGATATAACTAAATCTGAAAATAAAAAAAATGTGTCAAGAAGGCTCGCTTACTCATAGTAAAGGAAAATACTGCAATATCTGTCAGCTGTAATTTGAAGCATGGGTCAGCTTTTTTCACCCGTGAAAAATATGGAAGTATGAAAAAAGAGCATATTTTCCATTTTAAAACTTAGTTTTTTTAAACAATTTGCGTCACATATCGCACAAGAAGGGGAACCAGTTTATTTTGACCAAAAACGCCCACACGGTAAGAAAAATATAAATTCCTTGAAAGACAGTTTCGCTGTTCTAAGTTCAGGAGCTTGCAGCCTCATAGTCGGTTGTCACGATATTTGTGATTAGAAGAAGCAGTTGTACATTATAAAACAAGAAAAAAATGTTTGTTTATTTTTTGTAAGGTTTATTTTCCTCACTCTGCGCTTGAAGTGATAGTAATTACTGTACGTAACTCACGTAATTGCAAACGTATTACTCAGTCACACTAATTTTATGGGTTTTCAGTTCATGCTCAGCATCACAGGTACCATTACAAGAATATGCGCCGTAAAGATGGTAAACGTGTTACCATCTTTCTGCTAATATTTTTATACATTGTTGCATTTGGTTTAGGTATTAGAACTTTTACTTCACGATGCAACTTGCAGCTGTTGCACATGACTAATTCAGGAGCTTAAAAAAGTACAAAATGCAGCAATAAACAAAACGTTAATATCTGCTGATCGACTACACATGTTGTTCATGCAATCACTTTTTGTACAGCATGAAAGATTTCTAAGGATGAACAATGTGCGATCCAATACAAAAACCATACATCTTTGAGAAACATATTTGGGAAACTTTTCTGAATTGCTTTATTGTAGGCTTTAGAAGAGACTGACACTTTACTTAAGCAGATAAAAAGGGCAAAATGTTTACTGTTCGTAAAAGAAGATGAACTTTTCTTCTTTAAATTTAGTACAATTGAATTGCATTTTTATTATGTCAGACACGAGAAAGAGAAATTGATCTGAGATTTGGAGCAGAGAGAAACTTTTTGATCGGGCTCGTGGAGAGAGAACTTGGAAGATTATTCCGTCCTGGGAAAATGAAGGTGGGAAGAATGTCCGATATGGAGACTGACTGAAAAACAAAGTTGGAAAAAGCAAACTCAGCAGCACCTTAACCCAGAAAGAAGCCCGATAAAATAATAAGCCGAAACAGATCAACGTGTTAGTAATATAGAGGAACGGAAAGAAATCAGGAAAAAGCTTGATAATCTTTCCCCATATATTTCACAAACGAGCACTTGAGACAAGGCGCTGTCAGAAACATAGTAAACAGCCCTGTAACAATACCTTGTTTTATATTTTTTTTTATTTTTTAGGGAAATGCGAAACGAAACCAATTGATCTGCATGGGCGTGGATGCACGTGTGAGAGCGAACTATATACAAACATATTTATTGGTAATGTCTGCCACTGGGACATTATAGCTCTACAAGAAAAAGAAATAATGCATTCATACGTACATACATATTCATATTACTAAAATAATGGTCCTCATAAAAGGTTGGTGTATGACAAATGCCAAGTCTTACACCAACCTTTTAACTCGCGTCTTAATACGTGTACGCAAATCTATTTGTCAAAAAGTGATAAGCTCATGTTCTCAGATCAACTGTTCGTCATTCTGTTATTGGGTATTTATCCGTTGGTCAGTGGCCTTACTCTTAATACAAAACGCAAATGACGCTAAGCGTGCCGTTTACTGATGTAAATATCTTAAAAACGCAAAGCAGTCGCGAAACCGTGCGCATTGATTGTTATCAAGGCTTTAAAGTTGTTTTGGGTACTAGAACTTTAAAAACACGAAAACGTAAAGTAAATCCAAAGTGACTACAGAAATTTTTTTCTAATTTTGGCGCTTTTTAAATACATTTAGTAATAAATGAAGTATTTAGCGTAATTGGCATTCTGTGTGCCACAGTATTTCTTTATCCGGTTTTCTTAAATCTTATTTAATTGACAACAATTGCAAAATGTCTTAATAATGACATAACTTGATGCAATAAGAAATCAAAGGAAAACGAAACTCAAAACTTGGGAAAATAAATTTCCTGTTAAACGTCGCGAAACTTGTTCTCACAGATACTCATTGACATCTGAAAACACCGTTAAAATTAGACTTAATATCTGCTATTTCGATAGTCATGAAAACTTTTTAAACTTATTTGGCTGCATGTAAGACTTCCTGGTTAATATGTTTTCTCCACATTTACGGACTGTATACTTTATTTCAAATGTTGATAGTCACAAATTATTGAAGTTCTGCCTAATGCAAATATGTCACTGCTAAGCTTACGGCGACTAAAATAACGATTGTACGCAGACGTAATTCTACATTCGTGATACAAAAAAAAAAAATGAACTTTTACATGCCGCTTTTTTCAAAAAATTCCAAGATTGCGTTTTTTTTTGTGCTTAATGTCAAAAATACTGCGACATACATGCCTATTTTGACTTTCCAATTTTTTTCCTGTATCTTTAGTAAATTTTGGTTGTGCGTAATTTACACTCCCGAATTTAACGTCATATCTGAATTTCTGACAGTTTCTCACTACGGGCCAACACTGGTAGCAGATCAGAGGTTAACACGATAGTACAGGGTGTTCAAAGTCTCGCAGCATTGCGTGAGGAGAAAGATAGGTGCTGAGGTTTTTACCGGTGTTAAGCTTTCGCTAGTGAATTGTTATGACGTTATGACTCTCTTTACATTGATACTAATTCTAGTTATCTTGTCTTCACCGATCAAGTTGCGTGTTGAAATCTTCAAGGTGATTGTATACTTTGCGTAAAGTACAAGGTGTTCAAAACTGTGTACCTGCTGCATTGATTGAAATAAAAACCGAAAGTCCTTGTTTCAGTTCACTTCTATGTTGGAATTATTGTACCGTTCAGTTTGAAGAGATTATGTGTTAAGATTTAAGTGTTTTATTGGCTAAATGTTTAATCAAAACACCCATTGCAGTTCAGGATTAAAAAGATAGGGCTGTGAATCTTTTGAGTGCGACGTCCCGATGAGTTTGAATTGTCCAATTGAATTTTGTTTTTCTTCGATTATCGGAAATTTATTTCTTGCGTTATGTAAAAGAAAACAAACTAATATAAGCTTCGCATGAAACATGTGCTTGCTGAATAAATTTCAGTTGTTAGACAGTATAGCAATAGGATGAGTGCGAATGTCTACCAGATGTATCGTGCATGTATTTTATTGAGTATTATCTCGTACGTTACCGAACATATATACCTCAAGGTAAAAACAAAGCAAAATCGAAACAGGGAAATGTTTTCAAAGACCCTTCTTTGTTAGGCGAATTTAAACAACGTATGAAATCAATGATCCTCAGAAGATTTAGATATATTGTAAATCAAATTTGGCAGTCACAGGAGCACAGCATAAGCTTTCGATCTGAAACACAATAGCTGGGTATTAGACACGCCGTAAGATCCCCGTTGAAGGCTGATCCCCTAATCTATCTGTGACCCCGGCACCACATCGAGAAACATAAAGAGTCCTCTTATTTCCATCGACCAGTGTACCATACCCAGAGTTTTCCAGCCGGTGGATTGATCGCAGTGGAGGATAATCATCCCGCCTGGCAGATGCATGTGCGAAATGGGATTACCATTAACACTTTTAGGAAAGCGAAGTGATATGCGAAAGAGGTTGAGTTGGGGAGGGGGAGGGGGAGAGAAGGATCTTGATTGGGGGTGAAAAGAAGGAGGAGAGATGGGTGCGATACAGTGATGGTGTGTGAAGCGAGTGATGTGGTACGGGTCACCGGTAGCTGAAGCAGGGGAGCAGGAGGCAACAGTTGTCTCTCTCCAATGATTTACGTGGAGGGGCTTTGGTGAGTTGTTTCTGGGGCCCCATCTGCAACAGGCGGTAGTTGAAGATTCTCTGGAGAGCTCCTGTGTGTGTGTGTGATTCATGCTTGAATTAGGGACACTTCCAGAATGGATGTGGTTCCTAAAAGAAAATAAAACCAAAGGATGACAGGAAACGAGACTTCTCTGGTTAAGGTCTACGCAGTTGTGCTGAAGTATATCATTTGAGACAATATTTGTACTTTTCCGGTTGAGTAGCAGTCACCGTAATTGCAGCTCAAGATCCATAACGCAACGGGTAATTAAAAGTGTACTTTATAAAATTCAAAACGTACTATATGTAAAACTGAGTGCGTAATAGGAATCCATATCTTCGTACACTGCCAAAATGTAAGGCACGGAGTAACACAATTAAATACAGAAAAATATAAAAGTCACGTAGGAAAATTAAACGTATCAATATATTTCATCAGAGCCATTCTGGATCTATATAAGTTCATTTTATCATGGCATATTTTCCCCACATTTGTGGGTGCACATAAATCTAACCTAAGATTTCCTGGTTCTTTACAGAAATGCGTCTCACTAACAACTTTGTCATCACTTATTCACTTTAATCCGTTTCTCACGGCCAGGCAGTTACAGTGGGAGTTCATATATTTTTTAAGCATTATAATGCGACATTTCTTTCGACACCTGTAAGAACTTTTTCTTTCATCGCACATACAAGTAGCACGGTAATCCAGCACACATCTGGAGTCCAGCAGAGGAAGTCCGAGCCTCATCAATCGCCTTGCTTCATTCCTTCATGTACAACAAAATTTTGGAATATTTACCTGACATTGTTTCCTCTGAAAATTGTTTCCATCTCAGTAACACCCGTCCTTTTTAGAATTTTGGGCAAAACGATTGATTGCTTGTTGGTGTATCCATGCTTTAATAAAGGTAAAATTTAAAGATCAAATCTCCGCACAGGGATAGGTATGCTTTCTGGGTCCTTTGACCTCTTTAATGTTCCACCAAGAGAAAGGCTTAGTATATTTTAATAAATATTATATTATTGACAATCAAGTAGATGCCAATATAACTTTGTCCTTTTATGATTTTTTGCCATGTGTACCTGCATATTCATACCTGTCTGTAAACACACATGTTCGGAAAATGTTTTAAAGAGCACACGTACCCACATAATTCTATACATTATGTAGAGAAAGCGTAGATAAAACAGATGTCCGTATCTATTTTTACTTTGTGTAGTAAAGAAGAATGAAGGAACACCTGATGTTCATATGAATTTAATGAAAGGTAAAACATATTTTGTCCGGAGTGATGATCGTCAAACCCGGAAATACTAGTGAATGGATGTGTAGTATAAGAAACGTTGAAGTTTTATAATATTAAGCATATTCGTTAGTAAAAATTAGAACGTTTTGTTACATTTGTGAAATAAAAGACAGTCTTTTACCATAATAAGTGCAAGGACCACTTGGTAACGCAGTGTATTCTCACCTACCAGAAAGCTCGTTAGTAAAGTGCTCTAGCGTATTAAAACAAACTTGATACTTCCAGCGCGACTGCCAGTTAAAAAGGAAACTTTAACACATTGATAAATTATATCCAATTACAGGTAATGCAGATAGCGATTCAGTTTTTAACTTCCGTAACATGGAAGATAATTTTGCGTTTATTTCAGTTCTGAACAGGCAAACCATAATGGAATCTCGGAGTTCATATCAACTTACTTATGTATTAACCAATTGGTAATACTAATGCTGGTTGTAGATTGTTGCTATGTGGTCAGTGAACTACACAGACTGCGCGAAGATATCAGTTCGTGCATGTTAACGTGGATGTACGAAACCAAAATATCAGGACCTCAAATTAATAACATGATCATATTAGTGCTCCTGGGTTACTTCTCGTAATTATCAAGTTTGTGATCCCATATACTAGTATGCAATAAGTGAAAATAAGCGAAAAGATTCCTAATTTCAATATACACTCTTAGTATGAAAAAAATAGTTGCACCCAGAAGGAAGCAACCGACAGGAATGAAACCTGGTGGGTAGGTTTGACATCGTAAGACATGCAAATTAACCAAGTATCACGTTCTGCCGCGCATGTATCGCCAGCAAGGAAAGGTCGTAGCGCTGTGTCTGACCGGCTATATAACATCGTCCCGTTGCGCATGCTTGCCATTCTGACTCATGCTGTTGTGTGGCTGCATCCTTTGCAAGTGAAGTATGCCTCGGAGAAAAATTCGGAAGCAATTCGAACAGTTGCAGGAGTTCAAGCGGGGGCCGCGTCGTCGGGCTCCGGGAAACGGGATGGTCTTATCGCCGTATGGTTTGCCATACCGGTAGTGCGGATATCACCATAGCACGCTGATGGCGGAAGTGGATAGCACTAGGCACGCAGCGACGGGAAGGGTCTCGGAGATCTAGACGAACCACAGGGAGAAAGGACCGACAGGTTGATCGACATGCGCGGAGTGATCCAACAGCCACAATAGCGGATATTCAGCTAGCAGTGGTGCCCTCCATGCATCGTCCGATTAGTGCCAGCACCATTGGCAGACGGCTTCAGGACGTAGGACTACACGCACGTAGACCCTTACGTCGATTGTCCTTAACATCGTTACATCGTCGCCTAAGACTGCAATGGTGTCGTTCCAGATTGTCAAGGAGCCACTCAGAGTGGCACCGGGGGATCTTCAGCGACGGCTCCCGCTGTTGTCTTGGAGGAGACGACCACCGAATAAACCGTTCATCTTGGTCGGTTTGTTGTCGAGCGTCACACGTCCAGAAAGCCCGGTGTCGGGTGCAAGTGCTTACGATATCACTTTTGGTGTTCATTACATGCACTTTGACAGCCTAACGTTACGTTAATAAGGTCTTGCAACCAGTGACCCTATCTTTTCTGAACGCTCACTTCGGTGCGATTTTCCACCAGAACAACGCTCGTCCGCATACTGCTGCTGTCTCGAGAGCTTGCCTTCAGGGCACTGACAGTCTGCCATGGCCGGCCGAATCGCCAAATCTGTCGCCGATTGAAAATGTGTGTGATGCAATTGGACGCGCTATCCTCACTCCACTCCTACCACACAATCTGCAGGAACTGCGTGAGAAGATTCAAGCTGTATGAGATGGCTTATCGCAGGACAACATTAAGAAGCTGTACAACTCCATGCCGAGACGTCTGGCATGCTATGTGACCAAACATGGCGGCCCGACGCCGTACTGAGAGACACTACTTATTGGCGTGTAGCTCAATAAATATTGCCCATATCAGTCTCAATGTTTAATCATTTATTGTTCCTGGTAACCTTTACCTTCCTCCCGAATAGCATTGCAATCCGACACGTCTTTCTGGGTGCAACTATTTTTTTGACGATGAGTGTAAATAGGAAAATGCATTCAACGCTTAATTTTCTCAGTTATTTATGTATACGTCTCCCTACAAGTCTTACAGCATGTTACGGGAGTTTAGCCACCGGAGTCATCTGTCCCTGATTTAGGGCAACCTGCTCCCGGGAAATGACAGAACCAGCGCTGTCGGACAAATTCACCACTTATGCCTTATGCGGGATTAAAACTTGGACGATAGACAGAATTTTGCTCTTCTGATCACTCTCCGACCGAAGCGGGGGGAAGTCTTACAGAATTTTCCTGTAAGCAGCATTTAACCTTTTAAATTGAATGTCATTTTCCCCAGAAGTAATCTGTGTCTGTGGTTTGCAGTATTTAGGCAGCTTGCATCGCATTATTTGAAATGATTTTATCCTGTTAAAACTTTCGATCAAAGTTCTCAAATCCAACGAAAGAGGTTTGAGAAGCAAACAGTCGTTGGTCCTTGACGGATTAATTCTCCTCACAACATGACGAAACAAACAAATGATTATTCCACGCTTATGCGTTGTATACTGTTCAGACGGCAGTATTGTGTAACGAAATTATTAAATCACTGAAGATTTTTTTGTTGGCAGATGTGACAACACCATTTATAAATGTTTAAATGCTTAACATGAAGTGAATCTTATTGCATTCAAAATTGAGCACAAAGAGAGGTTATAATTTATTTCTTGAAAGTAAAATTTGAACTGTGGTACCATGAGTTCCCATGATTTAAAATATACCAATATTTAAAAAAAAATATTGTAATTCTCCATCATTTTTTTTTTTGAGATTTGTTAGTAATATTTCACTGCAAATGTGAAATGGTGCTTGCAGAAACTGAATTAAATTCTCAAGAATGTTCGTCAACCCTTCTAACTCTTAAAAATTTTGTAATTCTCTGGTATCTTCCGTTAATAAGAATTTTATCCTGCTTTGGGTAAAGTTCTCGAATGTATCGGAAATTTGAATTTTTTTTCCCATCATGTTGTCTTTTTAGAAGCGGAGACATATTTCGATATCAAGAAACGCTGCTAAGGAAGTTCTGTTCTCATTTTTGCAAATATAACAAAACTTTGGTGTCCACTAACGATTATTTTTCATCTCTCTTTTGCTGTGAGGAAATATTCAGGGTTTCCGAGGCAGCACGACCATTAATATACGCAATTCTGACCAAGTCCCCCTCCCCCTTTGTTTTCAGACTTCTTTCACGTGAGCTGCAAGGTCCATCTTCCCCACTCTCTCAAAATCGGGGTTGAGAATAATAACCGCTAATGAAATTTCAAGCGAATTTTCCCCATGGGAATAACCCGAAGAGAAAGCCGAGATCTTCAGTTGACCTACATGCCCGGATAATGCCACCTGACACATAAAAATCCAGAACACTATCTCATTAAAATTCATTTTATCGAAGAGTTTTAAGGGGTCTGCGTCCTGCGTTCATGATTCATGGGACTTTACCAGACGAAGCTTCTCGAAAATTGTTTATGTCCCAGGAGAACAATCTCCAGAGCGTAAGTTCGCCTCATTGAATACATCACCCCGACTTCTTCCCTCCTTTTCTCTTCACGTTTGCCTCTCCCCGTCAGTCACTTATTCCCATCTAACCTCTTCAGCACCACCGTTTCGCCACAGACCAACTGTCCGGATTTGGTCCCTTAAGTACTTAAATGTTCCACCTCGTCTCTTCCCCTCTTTTTTTCTGTATGGTTTTTATTGAATCTTCTTGTTGAATGCAAAGTGCTTCATTTTGGGGTTGGTTTTTGCAGAGGACGCGCCATAAAAACGAAAAAAAAAATGCTATACAAATGAAAAAACAGTGAACTCCCTCTGTCTGCAAACATAATATATATGTATTTTTTCCATAGGATTATCCTTTATTTTTTTTTAATTGTCATTTAAGATCTTGTTTGTTGACTCGGTATTTCTGCCCGCAAATTAAATGCTAATGAATACTGAATTTTTTTCAGTTTAAAAAAATTCAGCTCGGGTGAGAAAGCTTGATTTTTTTTTGGTGATTCGTTTGTTGTATGTACTCATTCGTAGAACCTGTCTTCAGAATAGAAAATTTACAATAATATTCAAGAAGTAAGGAGTTCCAACGCTCCGCGTCGGGAAATCCATCCACATATTTGTGGTAATATTGCAGGATTCCAAAAATATGAGGAATTGTCTGTGTAAAACCTCAGTAAATTTTCATGATAATTCTACAAGACTCGAAAATCTAATCTTATTGATTGGTATCCCTGCAAAGTTCTTGGAAATATTCGCTTTTAATAAGAAGATAATACGTAGCCGTTTAGTTTCTGGAGATAATGCAAATCAAGATTCCACTACTCTTACATCACTGCCACGAAAAAGTGCAATATTCTCAACATTTGGTGTAATATTTTTTCTGTAACACGTATTACGTTATGTTTCCTGAAAATGAGCATTACTGGAATCTAGGTGTAAAAGAATCCTTGCAGAACTACATGAAGAGGATCAATATGGGGGAGGGGAGGTAGCAACCCGTATAAGCATCTAAGAATATGAGAAATTGCCAGTCCCAAAACTGGGGCCATTGTACCCAGGAACTGTTCAAGATTGGTGTTCTAGGGAACGACTTAGATCTTGGGAAAGAGCAGGGCAACTGCACCGCCCTTGATACTACCGGGCCTTGAACGCGAGCCCAACTCTGACGATTAGCCAGGAGACCTCAGTGCTGACTACTTGGAAACCGTAGTGAAGTATAATATATCTGCATAGGAAGCGCAGTGTTTTTTCTTTAAAATTCCACTTTCGGAAAGATGCTTTTCTAAGAATGTGAAGATTTATTTTTAAGCACATTTGGGCAGTAGTGTAATAACGCTGATCAGAATGAATTTCCAACTTGACGTAAATGTATTTATTAGATTTTGAATTCGCAGATATCAAAATATAAAAGTTAAATTTTGGTATCAAAAAATTTTGGTCATGCAAAAAGTTTGAGATAAGTTCACATCATAATACATTTAGGTAACAGTACGAAGAAAAGGTCATGTGGTATGAGCAAATAAATATGTGTTCATAGCTTACTAAAAGTATTTAATTAATCGCATTGATGTGCGTTGGAAGGACTATAAAAAATTCTGCATTAATACGTTTCGAAAATTCCACAATTTTACTTTTACCACGTGCATGAAGTTTTACTTGTACACAACAAAACGGGAAGGACATTTTATGTTATTGCAATACTATAAAAGTATGTTTAATTTATGTCCGCTGCGCGAAAAAAATGTAAAATATTATAAATTGAAAACTATTTCCCTTGATATATCGCACATTTCTTTTTTTACATAATAAGAAGGATTGCTAGAGTTGACTTAGGCATCAAAACGGCAGAAAAGCGAAATTTTGCTCTTCCAAAAAAATCACAAACACTGTTATGTACAATGTTTGAAACACTTTTGTATCCAACAAAAGGAATGTTACTGTGCACGGTTCTTGCGCTGAGATGTCATGTTAAATTCTGAATCTGGGAGAGCTTACTTGTGTTTTGCGAATATATCTCGAGAGCTCCAAAGCATGCAAAGCCTAGGATCCAGATTTTGTGCCGTAGATATTTACTTTTTGTAGGTAAAAATAATTTACGTATATCTACTGTATTGTTTTGCTCATTGAAGTAAGCGGTAGTAAGTGTTCATGAAAAATTGCAAGGCTTTAGCAATTCATTCCATCGTGCGGGTAAATTAAATAGGCCTACTCATTCTTTTACTTGATTAAAGTATGACATATGGGCGTACATTTTCTTTCCTTAAATTGAAATTCTTGTAATATAAATGCAGTTTAGTTTAAGTTTCGTGGGTCCACAATCTTTCACTCTTATCAATGCTTGCTGCTCATCATAAAATAATTTTTGTTTCTCTCGGTGGTATTGATTGTATATTTTTCGCGGCACATTCCGGTACCCTATATTGGAGTAGCGATTATTCTTTAAAGCAAAATGTTTATGCTTTCAATATCACGTAAGTTTGTGGAATTAACAGTATTCTTGCAATTCTGTTTTATTGCAAAAGAAAAAATAGCATTTTGTAATTTAAAACATTAGGCTAGTATCTCACATAAATATTTATAGCGCTCTTTTTCGTAACATATTTAGTATGAATTGGATAACGTTTATATTTTTTAGATTTTTCGTTCCAGGTCACTTTAAATTTCAAGAGATAGTTTTATTTTCATAATTCATTTCTTATGATGGGTGAATTTTAACAGATTGTTTTCGGTGCAATCACATCACAAGTCAACGATGGGCTTTAAAGTTCGCTGAAAACAATAATTAGTACTGTATTAATTAATAATCACAAAACAGGAAGTACTTATTTTTCCCTCTTATCGATTACCTTTTAAAATATTTGTAATGATGCCCAGTTAAGAGCCTAGCCCAGTATAGAGACAGGCTAGGGATTCAAAGTTATTTGTGTTCAGGTTTTTCCATCGGAAAGAACATTACAGATCTTAATTATTCGCACAATTATCTTCTTCTGAAAGCATGTACTGAGCAAATGTCTCAACCAAACCATCTGAATTTTTCACTCTCTTTTTGCCAATAATGCATGAAAGAATCCTTGGAGCAGTAAGCGAAATATCATGCAAACATAATGTCTCCAGAGTAGACGAATTATGCCATTGTCATCAAAAGTGAATTTGCGTGGATGTGTGGGATAGAAGCTATAGTGTCCCTACGTTATCCGTTTTGCTTCAGAGAACATCTCAAAATTATTACCATTTTGACAGTACTGTTCTAAAACTAAGAATGGTAATTATTTGTAGTTGATTTATGCATGGTTTAAGGCTGTATCAAAGTGGATTTTCTCGCATGGTACGGAAGTAACAAGTTTAATCATTTTAAGAATGAGATTATTTGCGTGGCTAGCGATCAACATCCTCATGGCAGGACTATGTTCGTGTACCACATAATATGTTGCAGTTGTAACGTACGTTACCCAATTACGACCCCTAACAGCACAACGTCTTTGCAAACGGTAAGCAACACGATTTCAGCTAGTATCTTGCGGGCTTATTTAGTAATCCTGAGCTGTGATCAGCGCCGCTCACTTTAACCCTGCATTGCTCATGTGTGATGTGGTAAACCCCTACAGATTTATTTTATTGAACTGCTCGTAGATTCAGTGTCAAAAATGTGGAAAACATATTTGTTTAGAACACATTTCCCCATTGTGTAAAGACTGCTTCTCTGAAAGTGACTCGGAATAGAACACAGTTTGAATATTTGCATAAATCAATATTCTGAACATTCTACAATGTGTAATATGTTTTTTTATTAAATACTCTTCCTTCATGAATCTATATAACCATTTAATACGATATTGACAACTTCCATATAAAAGTATTTGTTTCATTCAAGTTGCAAATTGTGTAAGAGAAGTGTTATTAATAAATTATCCTCTATTTCAGACAGGTGGACTATAATTTTGCAAAACATAATGGTTACATTAGTTAATAAAGATTAAAAAGAAGTCTTTGTTTTACGCATTTCACACAATCCTTGGAAATACCGGTAAAAGTTTAGAAAATAATTTGAGTGTGTGGAACCCCACCTGAGTAATAACGTAAGTATTCTTGACCTGAGCAATGCAGAGTTAACCAACACTCATCTGCATTGGCATCACGTCAGCAGGGAATAACTTCTGAACACACTGGGATTTTTGTGACGGCCGAATGTATTGTACGTTTGCAGAAATGAATCAAAGTTTTGTCTAAGTGACGATGGTAGATGAAGTATTTACACCCATTTACACTGGTTTGCTAAACTTGAGGACGATCCAGGTTTTGACCCGTAGCGGCGCACACGAGCGGCCTGGATACGTGAAATTGAAACCATAGGAACTCCATTGTGATGGAAACAACACCGACGCAACTACAGATACTAAAGGATATAATGTAACGTTATTGAGAATTGGCTACGTAGTACTTGGTGCCATGATAGTGATGCATTACTACCAAAGACGGTACGAAGAGAAGAGGAGGTCCTCAGTTGGTGACATGATCACCCCTAATGTCGATGCATGATTTGCACCGTCTGCCCACAATACACACTAAGTTGTTGATGAGTTCTTGCGATAACAAAGCCTATTTTTCCGTCAGCGCCGTCTTCAGCTGTTGGACAGTCTCCGGTGTGTATTGACGTGCCACAATACGTCTCCCCAGAGCATTTCACATGTGTTCTATGGGTTTTACGTCATAGGAACATGCTGGCCAATCCATTCGCTGAATGTCTTCACTCCAACAGCTCATCAACAGCCATCGTACGATGGAGGGGGAGGGGGAGGATTATCGTTTATTAACATGAATGGGGGCCAATGGCAAATCGGAACAATCAGCATGCCTCCCCCAGTTTATTGACATGTAGCTTAAAACAATTTAAGAATCAGAAAAAAGCAATAGACAATAGGAACAATTTAAGAATTAAAAAGAACCTGTTTAAACATAAATTATGTTTCGAGATGGCAAACTGAAAACAAAAAGAAATGTGTTAAGAAGCTTCAATGTAATTTCAAAATGTGTTGAGGAAAACAAATTAAACACGAATAATTACATATATTGTAAATTTCTGAAAGTTGAAAGGTATGGGATTGCATATATGTTTAATATATGGCAAACGATTATCTAAAATGTGTTTCAATTGAAAAACTATTAACCTAGTCATGCACTGTCTCAAAGGCCGAGCTGTTAGATATTCGTTTGAATAAAATTTAAATGATTCTTTAAGCGTTTCAACATTGTGTTTGCATTTATGGTTTGCCTCAGTCGATAAACAAAATGCCTTCTTCGAGATCTACAGCACTTGTTTGGCAATTTTTTGTTATTAAACCATGATTTTCTATGTCGCTATTAATAGTTGTGTAGATGTAAGGTTCAGCACTTTTAGTCCCTATCATTTTATTTTTATCAATTGGAATTTCTTATATTAATGTATACTGTATTAATCTATCTCAGTTAAATACGTCGGATGATGTTAGTACGGACTGCTGTAGGTAAGATGTTATGCGAATAGATAGATGGATGGATTGTTAGGCAGTTAAGTAGTTGATGTTTATTTCGTTCAGCTTGTTGTCATCCAGTTAATTCGCGGAATGGTGTACGATACAGGCTTACGCTTGTTCTGAAACGAAATTGATCAGCCTAATTTTGCATTCAGTTGCAGTGGGAAGTTATTTTCCTCCTTAAGCCGGATTACTGCTCGTGGGAGTTCTGTGAATCTAAGCTTGGAGAATTACGCGGCAGTACGGATTAGTGCGCAGTACAGGGACATGGTTCCCCACAGCATGTCCAGATTTTGTAGCGCCCAAGAGACTGTGTCCGGCAAATAAGCCCTTTATGAAACAGACCTTTCAAAGTGCATAATTTCTAATAATGCTGTATTCGGATTTGACATTATTCATCCTTTTGGGATGACTAATTTTAGATCAATGAATAATTTTAGATCCTGGTATTCCTTTCACGAGAATCGAGGACTATGTGACTAATTTAGAAAAATATATGTACCAGATAAACTTCGTATTAAAAAATAATAAAAATGTTGTTTTTTAAATTACACAGCCAGTGTAAGAATACTTATTTCTCTGTTTTTTGACACGTCTTTTGATGTGCGTATGTACGCAAAAAATGACATGTTGTACATTTGCATATGAATACGATATTTTCGTTTTTGTACTCCAATTAAAAAATTGTTTTTTCATCTGAATAGGGGTTAGCATGACTAAGATGCTCCATATATTTTCTACTTTTTCTGGTACACATTCTTCACGATATGTATTATAAATATACAATTATTTGACTTCTGTCTCCGATCATTCGACTTCGACCCTTTCCGCTTTAATTCGGATAATCGAAATTTTAATTTTTTTTTTCATGATTGTTTACCTTAAATTGGAATGGCGGGGGAGGAGCGAGGGTATCCAGATATCAAAGAAACTGTTTAGTATAGAATATCGATAAAGAAACACTGGTAAAAATACTCAGTTTAACGTTATTTACAATGAAAAAATAAACGTTTCAGTTTCCTTCCTTTTCCTTATGGTAAGAACTGTAGAGCAGTACTCCTGCAGCAGTCGCTCTTCTTGTATAACTTAGAATAGAAAAACATGTGGTGTAACCCTGGGATCATTAATTTCAGCGAAAGTTTACATTAATAGTAATTCTTCATATCATCTTATAAGTTAAAATTATTTTCCCTTTTGTCGTCAGTTCTTGGGGAGATATTGAGTCGGCGCCTTTCCTAGTTTTGAGCAGCCATTAATGGGAGAGAGGAGTTGGACACTCCCTGTAGCATCGGCGTTATAAGAAAACGCTATTACTGGACATTCTCCCTGCATCTTTTGTTCATGTAGTTCAGTTTATATTACTTTATTGCTCAAGAAATGATTTTACGTAGGGAGAATATTCAAGGAATGGCTTTTTTCTTAACACTTTTGAATTTTTTGAGGGTTTTCTCATGATGGGTCAAAGTGGCGATAATGAACATTCAGCAGTTGGCAAGGTGGTTCGAAAGAGGAAGGACACGCAAAATGGACTAAGGAAAGTAGCCCTCGATTTCTTCGGGGAAGGGAGAAAACAGAGAGAGGAAATGAGGAAATTGATCTGAGACTTGAAGGTGATAGGATGGAAGTTTAGGTGAGGATTTAGAATGTCCGATGCCCAGATGGGAGATCGAATCAGATATTAAGTTTAGAAAAAGAAATTTAGCAGCGAGGTAACCAAGGAAGAAGTCTGATAGAATAAGCAGGAACAGGCCGATGTGTATTAGTAAACAATATATATAAAAAAAAAACCCCAAAGAAATCAGGACAAAGTTCATACCTGAACTTCCCCGTTTTCGGTATTGAATAAAAACACCACTGCAGAAGAGCGGATTTTCATTTAGAGCTAAAAACCCCGCGGCTGCTTAATTTCTTTACAAGCGAAATCCTGACGAACCCACGCGACAGGGCACCGAAAGAAACTGTGAAAAACCCCATAACAGCGGCCGTAAGAATATTTCATTCCCTCTGGCTCTATGAGCTTTCTATGTTCCGCTGTTACAGTTGTTTCATATCGTCCTCTTTTCTAACTGTATTCACTCGTATCCATTTATTTCTTCGCAGTGCTCTTCATTCATTTTAATATCGGCTATGTATCTTCAGTTTTCTTGTACTCTTTTTTTCATGAATTTTATTTGCAGTTTCATCTTCTTGAGTACGTACATTCGACATGGCGAATAAAGGGAATGTCAGATATAAAACGCTTTATAACGTATTTTGGAATTTGTTACGATATCACTGTTCCTTGAAGATTACTAGAAATATTATATTTGAGTCAGATCGAGTTAGGCATGATCGAGGTTCTGTAGCTTTGTCCGTGGTAAGAATTTTCATTTTGCATTGTAGGAACATTGTTGCAACTGAAGAAATAGTACAATACCTTTCTTTGTCTTTGAATAAGAGGCCAGATTTCTCAATTTTCAGCCTCATTTCGTAAGATTTACCAATTATATCAGAGTCTTCAGTTTTCCTTTATAGCAGAGGTGCGTTAAATAGAACGAAATATTACATTATTTTGCATTTTATGCTGAGCGTATAATTAGTTAGAAAAAAGCTTTTAGGCTTTCAATTTTGCATTGCAGTAAAAATTCCCAAGCAATGTTAATGAAATAAAATAATGTAGAAGCTTGAAGTGTATGCATGTGAAGAATACGATTAGTATTATTCAGTGCTGTATCACCGTTCTTTCTGTGGACTCCGTTTCTTTGCTGTTTCTCGTAATGCTCCCAACCTTCAATAATGTCAGTCTAAAGCCTGTAAGCTACTCGCACTTCCTTAGTGAAGGAGTGTTGACACATCCGTCGCATGAAGTAACTTGTATGGAATGTCGTGTATCTTCATCTTTTTTTTCTACGACTTCATACATCATGAAATGTTATAGCAAGAGTTTATGACCTACCATTCCTCGAACTTCTGTCTCTCGGCTTACGACTTGACAGAAATCGAATGACGGGTGCATTACGAGGTATAGTGGTGAGTGTACGATGGCGTTTCGTCATGTCGCCCTTATTACCACGAACACTCCGACGTCAGAGCTACATTTGCGAGAACAGACTGCGCTACACAAAGGCGGGATTCACAGTTGATTAGGGGTGAACATATTTAAAAGGAAATCGCAATTCAGTTATCGGCTGAAGCACAAACATCATGAAATTTATGTGGCTTTTTACTAGGGCTCGTGTACCGAGAGATCACTTGAAATGACGAGTTAAACGCTGTAATACAGCAAACTATGCATATATATACACCGTATAGTTTGCTGTCGAACAATTTCGGCCCTCACTTACAGAGACTCACTTAAGAGACTCTTACCCTGTAAGGTTCAAAGGCAGATATACTGTAGAAGAAGTAAACATCAGTCACAGAAAAAAAGTTGTTCATTTTTGCGCTGGCATACTAGCATTATAGTCATATTATTGCTTGCTCTTTTCCTATTGTGGTTGAAAGTCGGTCGTTAACGGGACCTGTATCATTTCTAAGTAGGGGATTATATAGATCGATAGATGTAAAAGTTTGAAATAATAAATAGACTGACATAAGTACCTGAGTTCGGAAAGAGAACCTGATCGCACATCAAAGGTGACTTGTGCTAGTAGTTCCTGGAAAGAAAGAGAATTGTTAATTAATTTTAATTAATAAAAATTTACTAGAGAAAAGAAATATGTCTTTGTGTCAATTTTTCCTGGATTCCTGTTATTTCTAACTGCGGAATACAAACTAATTTTGTAGGTATCAAGAGCCTGGTAGCAATAATATTTTACCCAGTGGAAATATAAATTGCAAAACTTATACAAAATAATATAACAAAAAACACCGTATAGTAACCATGATGCGTGCATGCTTGGTTCAAGGCTTACGAGGCGTGCTTCAAGTGTCCACCACACTGTCATAAAACGTTTTTAGGCGCCTGTACCAGAATCAAGTGGCTGTATCGGAAGTTCCTCTTCAGCGATACTGGCCATTTCTGTAGTAATGTCATCCTGCAAGGACTGAAGTGGCTGAATGGAATTGTAATAAATCCAAGAAGTCCAACTGCTTCACATTGAGTGAACTCGGTGGTCACTCAGTAATATATTTCTTTCAGTTCACCTCTCTGAAAAATGATGATCTAACTACTAATGAAAACTAGAGAAGAAATGTACGGATGCCCCATCGTGTTGAAAACAAGTGCTAAAACAAGAGAAAGAAAAAATCCATGAGAAAAGGAAAGGTCAATTTTAATAAACATCCTGGTAGTTCCGCGAATAGCATTTCCATCAAGGAAACAGATTCCAATTATTCGATTCTTATGAACAGCATACCATACTTCCAATCGCGAATCTTGAAAAAAATTCTTTTTGTGCCCCATGACAACTCAAAGAAGCATGGAGAGGTGCATGCTTGGTGTAACCAGGAGAGATAAGAAGAGGAACTCGTGGATCCGAAAAATGACAAGAGTGGAAGACATCATGATCAGAGTTAAATCCCTGAAATGGCAATGGGCTGGACATACTGCCAGAAGGACAGATCATCGATGGACAGCCGAAATTTTAGATTGGATTCCAAGGGACAGGAAAAGACCCAGAAGAAGACCACATGGGAGATGGGTGGATGAAATTCGAAAGTATGCAGGGGTCACATGGAGGAGACTGGCACAAGACAGACCGTTGTGGAGGAAACTTGGGGAGACCTTCGTCCAGCAGTGGATTGATAATGGTTGACAATGATGATGATGATGATATATATATATACATCGTACTAACAGGAAAAGGTATTCCAGTTAGCGTGGCCAAACAATTTGAAAAGCTGAGCTGATCCTTTGTCCTCCATTGGCTCCATGATGCAGCAGTCATTCATAGTACTCTATCCGGCATTCATGATCGTCATGGTGGATTAGTTGCACAAGCAGAATCTTTTACACATGTAAATTGTCTGCTTTCATAATGCTGTACACAGATTTGTGACTTATCTGACTCTCCTGTGGTAACTGCTATGTTGACTTCTTCGAAATAAACTCTTTGGCAGCTGGACATAATGAGTTAATAGCCTCACGCTGCGGGGAAATACCTAGGACTTCCAGTTGACGGTCATTCACAATTCCTGCCACTTTTTTTTTTTTTTTTTTTGATTGATGGTTTAACGACCGCCGTGAGCAACTCAGTGGGATATAAGCAGTCGCCCGTCCCTAATTTAGGGTTACTGGTTCCAGGGAAGGGAGAGAGCCAGTGCCGTAAGACAAACACAACATCCATGCCTGACCGGGATTCGAACCCGGACCTCGTTCGGACGAGTGATCAGAGGCCATCGCTTAGACCACTGCGCCACCGGGGTGGCAACCTGCCACTTTAAAGCTGTTTAAATTGCTTTCACAGTTACTGATGCAGTGTGCTTATAATTTCTAGAACTTCTTTTTTTCCAGCATTTCTTCTAGGACAAGGTTTAGCATGAAGATAAATCACTTGCATAAGAATACGTTTGAATATGTAATTAGCTAAATGGGCTGGGCAACTCAGTGGGTTATGCAAGCAGTCGCTCGTCCCAAATTTAGGGTAACTGGTGCTAGGGAAGGGAGACAGCCAGTGCCGTAAGGCAAGTACTCCATTCATGCCTTACCCGGGATTCGAACTCTGACCCATCTCGTGACGAATTGCCAGAAGCCAGCGCTTAAATCACAGCGGCACCGGTATGATTGACCAAACGAGCTGTAAAATGAAGTTAATGCAGCGACTGAAATTTTTTTTTTTTTTGATTGGAGGTTTAACGATCACCGTGAGCAACTCAATGGGCTATAAGCAGTCGCCCGTCCCTAATTTAGGGTCACTGGTTCCAGGAAAGGGAGAGAGCCAGTGCCGTAAGACAAACACAACATCCATGCCTCACCGGGATTCGAACCCGGATCCCTTACGGACGAATGATCAGAGGCCAGCGCCTTAGACCACTGCGCCACCGGGGCGGCGACTGAAAATTTAAACTTACTAAGGATTTTAGCAAATTAGCATACAACGCACTCGATTGAGCAGACAAAGTTGTGCGTTTATCATGTATGGTCACGCTACTGTCGACAAACTCAGTGCACATGCAATAGTCAGAGCCTTAGACACACTGTGTTAAAATCCACGAGTTGCTGGAAGTGAAACGACAGACTTTAGGCAATTGCGATTGTTTGTACACTAATAAGGGCAGCGTTTCATCAAACTTCTCATTTTATGGTTAATTTCTTAACTATGACGTAAAAGAATTAGTTTATTTCGATGATGATCGTTTTATAAAGATGAAATAATGAGTTTTCGTCCTTTAGTATTCAATCATGATAAGTTCTTAATGCCTTGGTACGATAAAGCCTGAAGTTTGTTAGAAAAAGTAATAAATCGCAATTACTTTTTACCAAGGATCTACACGTAGTTTCGAATTCGTTGGGTTAATCATTTTTTGTTTCAAAAGTCGAAGTTGTAAGGCGAATAGACGGGCAGGCACACAAACACATATGCTAGACCAGAAACACGTAAGTGCGTCAAAATAGGTAAATCAAACTTCAGAGCGTTTCTTACGGTTTGTGTACTATTTTTTTCTCTTTTGTTTGGTCGTCACAACCAAGCAGAAAAAAAAAAAAAAAAGATCTGCTGATAATGAAAACGAAAACATGTAAAGGCAAAATATAGAACCTTTTTACTGTTAAGTATGCAAGAACTATTGCATTTCTAATAGATTCTTAACTATGGTATGAATTTCCGTTTGAGGACATAAAACAACAACATACAACCAAAAAAGCCAACCTTTAAAAGTAAATATTGATACAGAAATTTTCAAGCGGTAATGTGATCATAAAAACATTATCTCCAATCAGAAAGAATTTTCGCTGCTTCATTGTTGCGATGATATTACCTTTACCAGGGAAATTGCGGGCGAATGTTAACTAGAGATTTAAAATAGCTTTCAGGTAAATTTAAATACATGTCTATAGGCATTTTAGAGAAGCCCCACTTTACTTTCGGGCGACGATTGGCATGAGGCCTAGAATAAAATGTAAAATATGTGTTTCTGTGACTTTTTTATTATTATTTTAAAGTTATGTTTTGCTATGCTTAAAGGTCTCTGACAAAATATATGTTCAGTTTAGTGCTTTAGAAATCAACCTTTTTTTTTTATTGAATTTATCTTCTTCCTTCAGATTGGATGAATCAAAACAATTTTAAACTTTTGGTGCAAAATAAAGCAAAAATACTCAAATTAAAAGAATAAATTTAATGAAAATATTTCCGCTCAACATTGGCATTAAAATCAATGTCTCCCTTTGTTGATGTTTCTGGTCTTCGCACAGCATGAGTAAATTACAATGCACATAATTTAGCATTTCCTTTTCAGCATTATTGGAAAATCCTAACTCCCCCTCTCAGCTTTCATTAATGAAATCATCAATAATTCACAGAAAACTCTCTCTCGGAAACTCTCCATTGCAAGATTACGCCCCAGTTCCCCCCCCTCCCAACAGACGAGCTTACCGTCTCAACACACTGCGCATGCAGATGCATTCTGTTTTATTGGAACACGGACACCAACGGAATTAATATTTTCGAAAATTCGGTATATCTCTGAGTAACATGCTTCTGGATCCATGGCTGCTCCAATAACACGCCAAGCTTTGTTCCGTAATTTGGGAAGATCTCAATTTGTTTGCTTTGTCGTGTGCAGCCAAGAATGTCAATCAAATATTTAAAATAGCTCATCGGGTGTTCGTAAACATGTCTGCTTCCCATCTCTTCATGCTTCGTGAGAGATGCGTGTACACTACATTTAGTGGCTCCTATAACTTTTCGAAATCTGGTGTCGAAATGAGAAACATTTTCCTGAAGCAGCGGACTTTATTATGAGTTGCACTCGGTCTCACTCCCTGCATCTTTCTCTTACTCTCCCGATGAAAAGACTTCTTATTAATACATGATTAATGCAAATAAGAAATCTTGTTGCGGCACATATTAATATTCACGACAACAGCAGTTGGTTTATATTAACATGCCACGTTTTCATTTTCATTAAGTGTGTACAGACTCGTGAGGGTGATGCGTGTGGTGCGAAAAGTGAACTGTTGCGCTTAGGCGCGCTGCTCTCTGTGGAAGAAGGAAAATCCCAACGTGCATATAACGGAATCTGCGTGGAAAAGCTTTGCAAGCAAATTGATTCGTAAAAGGGAAATTTCAGATACATTCGCTCTTAAATACGCGCATAGCTCTTTCCCACCACTTGCTTCTGGAAGATAGATTAGCTTTTATCTCTATGCTGAATAAAAGATGTTAGAATGAGAACAAGTGATGGATATTGGCATTTTGTACGTTTCCACAATATTACTTCTTCGACTTATTTTTTTCTCATGAGATTGTCTGAAGACCAGAAGTTCAAATGCTTCCCTATATAATTTTTCTGGTATGGTGAATTGCTTAGATATTCAGTATAACTGCACGCATGGGAAGTGGCGTACAGAAGCGAGCATTAAGGGACAAGCAGGATTAGTGATCCTCAATGGATCCAAAAAAATCTGCGATAAGCATAAAAGTTTCAATGCCTATGTGCCTCACGCAGGGTACTGAAACGATATTGAACCGCGATGAATTCGTCCAGGTCTGCGTGCGCTAATTATCTTCCGTAATATGCCTCACGCAAGGTACTGAAACCATACTGAATTGCGACGAACAACTTTGGGTATGCGTATGCCAATGCGCCCCTTTAATATGACTCACGCAAAGTACTAAAACCATATGGAACCGCAATGAACCTCTACGAGACAGCCCGGTGGCGGTCTAAAGGATGACTTCTGATCATTCGTCAAAGTGGGCACTTGTTCGCGTTCCAGGTGAGGTATGGGTAGGGTGCTTGTCTTGCGGCACCGACTCTCTTCTTTCTCTAGAACCAGTGGCCTTAAATTTCAAAAAGGCCACTGCTCATAGCCCACACAGTTGCTCGCGGTGGTCGTTAAACCTCTAAACAAACAAATATAATAAAAACACCTGGTCTACGTATGCTTCCGTAATGTGACTCACGCTAGGTATTGAAATTAAATTAAACCGCAGTGCCTCTCTTGGTCTGCACAGCTTATGGACTGTCGTAATGTTCTTTACAGTAAGCACCAACGGAAATTATAAAAACAGACTAGGCACTTTTATATTTGAAATTCCTGTTTCTGTGATATATTCGTTTCACTCATATCTTGCGCTCTTTCCCTGTAAGGGCTGATATGTATACGCAGATCACGTGAATGTCAAAAACGCGTGTGAGTGCTTCTTCGCGCACGTATTTATAAAGCTAGACTGTGTCTGAAGAAAAAGTATTTTGCAACGGAAAGAGAGGGTGAGAGATTTTGCGCATCTAAAAGGAGTATGTGTATGCATGGAATGATGTGCACTCATGGATAAAATTAATATGACCACTCCTGACACCACGAGCGAAGCGTCCCATAGTAGTGACGTCACCTACCAGCCCGGAAAGTATACGGACGGCATGGGCAGGACATGTTAGTTCTCCAATGCGATGGGAACAGAGAAGAACGTGTCAAAATTCGAATAAGAAATTATTACCAACAGGAGGAAAGCGGGGCCTGCACTTCAACAATCGCAGGCGTTGTTGCTTTTTCGAGGGCCGCCGTAGGGTAGTTGCGGTGGGTATGGTCCGAACTCAACGTACCCAAAGGGGAGACTGCCACTGAGTAACATTCGAGATGAACAACGGTTGGCAGATGTTTTTCGGGGCAATGGACGGTTCACGATCCCTTAGTTAAAGACAGAAAACAAGTATAACGGACAGAGAAACCATTCCTAACTCGCAGTCCGGGAACGCACTTGAGGTTGGGTCTAAGGAGTCGGCGACCCGTTCATATGTTCATGCTGCTCGACCGTCATCAGCATCTCCGCCTATAGTGAGCGCGGAGACTTGACACTGAAGGAGTGGAATTGCAATAGAATGCAACATTCGCCGGTCCACTCCAGTATCTGTCTTTGTCGCCGAACTCTGAAATGTTGTTTTGGTGTCTCTTGTACAGAACACTTGAGGCCATCTTCCGCGGTATAGTGGAGTCGGTACCACGCTAGGTGCAAGCGGTTATTGAGACGAAAAGAGAGCCAACACGATATCAGATAGGTGGCCATAATTCTGGGGCTCATTAGTTTACTTGTGTGTTGAGAGAAAGACGGAGATATAAAGACGAAGAGAGAGGAAGGAGGAAATGGAACTAAGAGAAGGCCGACCAGAAACCTTTTTATGCTACACTGACTTAGGAATCTCTAGGAAATCTGAGAGATCTATTTTCATGGATATGTAAAGTACGAGCACTACAAATATTAGCATCATTGTGAAGCAGAAAAGAACTGTACGCATTACTGAAAAAATGTTTTGCTTTTTAAAGAAAGACTACATGCATAATAGTGCTTTATTAGCAATATAAAGACAAAGGGATATGTCCGAAGAAAGAGAAAAGCGACCATGGAAGTTTTGTGGATGAAATTAGAAATCATACTAAGCCAGCAGGGAATAGAGGTACAGAGATGATCCATGGGAAGTGAGTAGGATATGTGAATATTTGTTACTAATGTATTTTAAATTTGGTTTAACCCTCTCCCCCCTCTCTGTCTATCTGTCTCTCTTTCTCTTTCTCTCTGTCTGGTGCAGCCTTCCTGCAAAATGCTCTATCTCTCTCTCTCTTCCTGTATGTCTGGTGCACCATTCCTGCAAAATGCTGTATCTTTCTCTCTCCCTGTATGTCTGGTGCACCCTTCCTGCAAAATGCTCTATCTTTCTCTCTCCCTGTATGTCTGGTGCACCCTTCCTGCAAAATGCTCTATCTTTCTCCCTCCCTGTATGTCTGGTGCACCATTCCTGCAAAATGCATGGAGAAATTTCGAATTTCGGCCAGGCTTCATATTGAATGTCTATTTTCTGCGCGACTGTCATCGCAAACATATTTTTTTCTGCTGTAAAATCTGATGGTACATAAAGAATAATTAGAAATTTAATGAGTTCAGCGCAAAATTTGTAGTGTATATCAAATTCATTACTGATCAATCAATTTTTTTACAATATGTGTTCTACATATTCTGATATGTTGAATTCCATTTTCTGTAGAAGCAGCGTGCATGTACGAGAAGGATTGGATCGAACTGTCGGTTTGGTGTTAATTACCGGGTAGGAGACGTAAAAACAGTGAACATATTTGCTATAGTACAAGAAGATAGAGATAGGAAAGGAAAATATAGTATCTAGAGTGCGTGCGGGATGGACTAATCGTGGAAAATATCATGAACACGATATGATTAGACTGCCAAAGAGATCAAAAATAACTTTAAAAATTGCAGTAAGAACATAAACGTCATCTGTTGGTGACCAGATTTGGCTAGTTACAAAATGTACGGAGTAGTTTTCCGGACTTGGCCAATTTCATGATGTGTTTTTCAGCACGTTGTTTGAACATTATAGAAATCAAGACACTGCTATATATATACGGCGTTAACAAAAAGGATGTAATTAAAAATGTGAAGAAACGGCAGTATTTAAAGTAGGACAGGTTTAAAATGCATCATAGAAACAATACTACGTCTTATGGAGAATGATTGATAAAGGTTACGCAAACGTAAAGATGGACCTAATAGGACAAAGGAAATGAAGATCTAACATGAGGTGTAGTGACGACGATGTGAAGAACAAGAATTTACAGAGCGAAGTGACGCAATGTACAGCTCAACGGTGGATAAAAAGATACGAGGTACTGATTCATGCAGCTGTGTGACTAATAAATAAAACTACCGAAGATGAAGATAACGGCGTGGTTTTCTTGTGAACATTTGAGCTTCGCTTTTCGTGGTGGTTATTAAACCTCTTTAGTATACTGCTGAAAAAAGAAATTCAGCTGCAAAAATATTGACCATTAACATGGAACCTAGCCAAATGATACACACACAGATACATTTTGTTCCTGCGTTTCAGAAACGCAGAGGCTCCGAAAAAAATATCATGTCATCCTGTAAACGGCAAAAATGCTGAATGACTGCTCTTATGATAGCAAGGGCATAGAAATAAGGCTGTCAAACCTGAAGATGATTTATTCCATAAAGAAAAGAACATCCGGAAAAAATGTGCAACACAAAATGTTTTCGGGTGGGAAGGGGAAAATACAGTTGCGGATGCGTCGCGAAATGGGAGGATGAGGACGGGAACGGGATGCACCAAACCTTTCGAACTCACCCTTTCTTCCTTCTTTTCATAATATTCCTAATGGTGGAAACAACTGATGGGTTTAATCTCCCGCCCGAGGGGCCTCCTCTTCGTGTCTTGCTCTTCTTGGTTTCATTCCTGGTGAGTGCGAGAAAATGCTCTTCTCTTTTTTATTTTCCTCTCCTTTCCCCAAATATTGTTTTCCCACAGTTCTATTACATTGGCACGATCCAATGGAGCCAAAATCCCGTGTCAAAGTGTGCTGCGTGAGGACAAACAGTTCGTGCTGCAGACTCGCGGAATAAAAGGAAAAAAAATAACTGGAAAGAAAGACGGAAGAAATAGACTTAGATATGTCAGTAAAGAAGAATGTGATTTCTGAGTCCCTAAAGGGTGGGCTGAGGTTAAAGAAGTTGGGTGCGAGATGTTCTCCGGGGAGGAGAAACCGTTCTGTTCGAAAGAAATGGAATTAGAGAGGAACGTTCAGAGCACAGGGAAGTCTCGACATGCAATCCGACTATTACGTAAACCATTACACCTCCTTTGGCGCAATGTGGGCATTTGCGAAGACCAGCAGGTGTTAGTTCTCTCAGATGTTGCTGCTGTGTTGAAGCGAAAGTAATTAACAACACGCTGTCTTAAACTATTCTAATTACATTTTCTGCACTTTTATTTTCTTTCTTCTGCACAGTTAAAAGGTTTCCCTTCATTCTTTCCTCTCTCTGCGATGTCAAACGATAAAAAATGATTAAAAATGATTAAAAAGGATGAAGAATTATATTTTTTATCACATGTGAATTTTAAAAGTGTCTAATTTTTTGCCGTGCGCCAGACTTTTGCGTCTGGTAAAAAGATGTGCAATAGTAATACATTATTGCACATCTGCCAAAAACCGCTTGCTCTTTATTTGTTTCAGAAAATTGCATCCGATATATTTTCGAAATACCTAACAACATACTAGGAATGTGGGCCCACGTTTTTTAAACAACTGTTGTTAGCTGAACTGGAGGATGCATGCAAAGCCTAGTAATTTACAGATTAAAATATTCGTAATGGAATTATAAAAAAAAAGGAAAGAAAGATTAAAGGAAAGAGATGTAAGCTACTAAACAAATGAATGCTGGAGTAAGCTACTAAACGTATTTAGCATCAACATCACATTATAAGAAGCGCAGTCCATTATATAAAGCATAATAACTTTTGAAATAATATTTCCTTAAAATATTGTGCTGAAAGAACTACAAAATATAATATATAACGGTATTATGCGGAGGCATTCGTATTTAAGTTAAATTTATATCAAATTGCATGATCTGTGGCTTTACTTTTATTTCATGTGATCTCTAGTCCATACTGATGTTGTTTATAGCACATTTTTTGTAATAACAAATACGTTCTTATGGTATCAATCTGTCGGTTCCTTCGTCTGTGGAGACCATAACTCTATAACTGTTAGTCCGATTTGAAAAAAAATTCTGCATTGGGAAGCCCGAAATGTGAGAACAATAATCTTGCTCTTTTCTGATGCATAATTTTGCCGCTAGAGGGCCTAAATGAAAATACTGTGGAAATTAAAGCACATTTTATTCCCTTTCGTTGCTTCTAAATATACGATTAAAAATGATTTCTTCCTTTCGATACCATTTATAACGAAGATTATTTTTAGTTCAATTTCTTTTTCAAGTAATGCATAGTTTCCTTTTAGGATGCGTAAAGGCAAAATTACGATTTCTCCTATATTTTGAAAGTCCGATTTGAAGAATTATTTTTGCATCGAATATAGTCCGATTTGAAGAATTATTTTGCATCGATGGTAAATGTTTTGATTATAATTTCTAATAATGCATATATTTTTTTATAATGCATATTTCCATATATTTCTGATGTATTTGCCGCAATGTCTCTGTTTCTAAAAACTCGATTGGAGATATTCTTTTGGTCAGATATCGAACGCCATGAAAACTTTTTGAAAATACTTTCTGCTTAAAATAATGCATAGTTTTTCCGCCAGGGGGCGTAGATATATGACATATTTTCCCCCACATTTCTAACAGTCCGATTTGAAAATTTCTTTCTTTGTCAGACTATTTCTGGTGCGGAATGTTTTACACACAATTTCAAACTTTTTCTTAACGCATGAGCTTGCCATTTAAGAACATGAGTTCCCGTTTGCTGCATATTTACAGCAATATCTGCGCATTTAAGAACAAGATTCCAAAATTACTTTTTCGGTCAGATATTACTAACTACGAAAACATTTTGTGTACATTTCCTCCACAAAATAAATTCACAAATTCTGCGCTAGGTGTCGCAAATATCTCATCTGTTTTTCTAGATATCTTTCCTAATATTTCCAATGTAAAATGAATTCTTTTAACACAGGATACGATTCACCTTGTGGAACATTTTGCATGTGCTCATGGGTTTTTTTGTAGTGCACAGTTTTGGAGTTAGGCAGTGTTAGCACATACTTCTGTTTGCAATGATATCTGCGCTTCTAAGAAGCCCACTGAAAAATTTCCCTTTTCTTTTTTGGTTGAATACCAATCGCCACAGTAAAGATGGGGATCGTTATTATCTTCAAACATAGCACTGTTTTCCTGCTAGGTGGACGTAAATGTCAAAACCGTTTTGTTCTTATTTAGAAACGTATTTGTCGTCCAGACCAATAAGTCTCCTTGAATTGCGAGACCCGTTTCTTGCTATTCCATAAGATGTATTTCAAAAATTATTTTTGCTTAGCATAGATTTGCTGTGAAGAATACTTTTCTCATATTTTCTACTTTTTCATTATTCAAAATTCTTCCTCCACGGGGCATCAACGTACATTTGTATTTGAAAGAGCTTTATTCGATTCTAAAAATCCCTTAGAAAAATTCTTTTTTAGCAAGATACTTTTCATTATGAAGTGTGTTTTTCACCCACTTTCTTTAAGTAACACACAGCTTTTTCTCTAGCGGCGGCAAGTTATATCGTGTTTTCCTTTATATCTCTTCTTCTATCTGTTCGATTTGGAAATCCCTTTGTCACTGATATCTTCCTCCTGCCGTGAGAAACTTTTTGTGCACAATTTGTTAATTTTTGTTACACACTGTTCAGCCGCTAGGGGGAGTAAGTAGCTATTTCTATTTCTGAGTGTTTTATCGATTGTAGAAATCGATTGATTTTCCTTGTTTTGTAATCAGTTTCATTAGATTCTCACATCGCGGATTTTAAATTATGCACACTTTTTCCCTAGATGATTTAAGCATATTTTCTTTTTTGCTGAGTTTTTAAATTTTGTAAAAAGCTACTTTGAAATATTTTTTCGTATCTGACAGAATTCTAAAAACGTGGTCATTACACGCGAGAATTCGATGCCATTTTTTTTATTTTCCGATGTGTAACGGCTTCTGTGAGTATCAAAGGCTAAAAATTCGTTCATCCGTAATAAAAAATATAACCCCAGATTGTGCCGAAAGGATATAATTGTAGTCGAAGGGAAGTAACACCTTTATCTCAATGAAATACGTGCCCAATTCCAAGTTCAAAGCAGGAAATTTTCATCTGTATCGCTTAGTCACCTTACATTTATTGATCTACTATTCTTCAAGTCTTTTGAAGTTGATTTATTGCACTCTAACTGAAAGCTAGTCATATCTAATTTTTGATAAGAATCAGTGCATTCTGATCATTCTGGAAAACTAGAGGTTGGTGGGTCTATCCCAGAGCTATTTTCGTGGTGAAATGATAAATAAAATCGCTTAAATATCCATGTAAAAAAAAAAAACGATAGCGAATTTTTTTCGTTTGATATGTGTAAGTTTTATCTACGACGTAGCCATCTGTATCGTTTATTCGGACACTGTAAGTGATGGCAAATAGTTTGACTTATCTTACAACATGTAGCTAGTGAATGCATTTTGTAAACGAATTTGTTTTAAGCTTCCAACACATGGTGACAATTTTTCTTTCAGGAGAATAGAAAAGGTGTGAATAACCTTGATAAGCAAATATGTGGAATAAAACGTATTTTTGAATTCGACATCATCTGTATTTACGCCCTCTATCGGCGAAATTGTTCATCATAAAAAAAAACGAAATAAAGGATCATCATTCGCATATTTCAAGCTTCACAATGCAAAAATAATTTTTCAAATAGAACTAATAGTTTCAGAGATATCGTGGGTACAGGCGGACGGACGGACAGACAAACCGGTAACATAAGCACGATCTCCGTCTGTAGACACGATATCTCTGCAACAATAAGTCTGATTTGAAAAATTCCTTTGCATTGGGAAGCTTGAAATATGCGAATGATGATTCTTTATTTCGTTGGTTTTTTTTTACGATGTACAATTTTGTTGCTAGAGGCGGAAATGAAGATGATGTCGAATTCAAAAATACGTTTTATTCCTCATACTTGCTTCTAAACATCCGATTGAAAAAAATATTTTACATTTTGATTTTATTTATGTCGAAAAGTATTTTAGATATAGTTACTTTTTTCAAATTACGCATAGATTTTCCGCTAGGGGCGTAAAATTAAATTATATTTTCCTCGATAACTCTTCTTCTGAAACTCCGATTTGAAAAATATTTTCTTCAGCGGATACAGCTCCTGATGGAAAATCTTTTGCATATAATTTCTAATTTTTGGTAAAGAATACTTTGGCCACCAGGGGGCGTAAGTGTTAATTTTTGCTTATGATGTATTTGTCATAAAACCTGAGCTTCTAAATTATCGATTGAAAAAATTTTTCGTGGACTCATGCCACTCACGTCGATAAACTTTTTCGGAATATTTTCTTTCTAAAATATTCCGTAGTTTCTCCGCCAGGGGACATAGATGTATATATTCTTTTTGTCAATATCTCTGCTTCTAGGAGTCCGATTTGAAAACTTCCTTCTTTGTTGGATAGTGTTTCCAGTGTGACATGTTTTTCATATAATTTCAAAATTTTTCAAGAAATTCATAGACTTTCTGCTAGGGGACAAACGTAAATTGCGTTCACCCTAAATCTCTGCTTCCGTAAAATGGTTCGATTTCGATGAAATTTTAGTATGTTGTACCCTATTGCAAATGAACGAAATGAGGTCAAAGGTCAGGACATAGGAGCGGAATCCATTCCATTGCCCTTTCTCATAAGTTGCAGAAGCCGCCCCAGTGGTGCAGTGGTCTAAGCGATGGCCTCTGATCATTCGTCCGAACGGGGTCCGGGTTCGAATCCCGGTGAGGCATGGATGTTGTGTTTGTCTTACGGCACTGGCTCTTTCCCTTTCCTGGAACCAGTGACCCTAAATTAGGGACGGGCGACTGCTTATAGCCCATTGAGTTGCTCACGGTGGTCGATAAACCTCCAATCAAAAAAAAAATAAGTTGCGTAAAAATGGTTCGATTGAAAATGGACGAAATGGGGTCAAAGGTCAGGACATAGGAGCGGGATCCATTCCAATGCCCTAATGCCTCATAAGTTGCGTAAAAATGGTTTGATTTCGATTAAATTTTAGTATGTGGTAGGACTACTGGAGACGAACCGTATTGAAAATGGACGAAATGGGGTCAAAGGTCAGGACATAGGAGCGGGATCCATTCCATTGCCCTTATGCCTCATAAGTTGCGTAAAAATGGTTCGATTGAGACAAAACTTTATCATGTTGTTCCGGAAGTATACTGAACCGGTTCTGTTGAATATAATCGAAATGGGGTCAAAGGTCAGGACACAGGAGCGAAATTTATTTCACACCCATTATCCTCATAACTTGAGTAATGATTTCTGGTATGTTGGAAAGCGTATCATAATCAGTGCATTGCATGATTTTACTAACTTGTTTACAAAAGACGTGCTAAAAAGAGAAAATCCAAATATGCTAATGGTTCTAAATTGCTGTCTGACTGACCCCGAAGCAAATAAAAAAACGTTACAAAAACGCTGAAAATTCTGAGGTAAAAAAAGCAGCCATGTTTTAATCAGTTTTATGTTGAAACGAATTAGTTCAAGCAGAAATGCAGAGGGCTTCAGCCTTACTGTGCGCGAATTTTAAAGCATATGTCGCGCAAGTCGAAAAGTGGTATTTCTGACGCAAAACCGCTTGTAAACATTTGATGAAGAATCACGAGAAAGAAAGAGAGGATTTCCAAATATGTAGTTAGCGATTGGTACCGTAAACAAATTAAAATAAAAAAAAGGGATATGTTATTTGCTGATCTACGTAAGATAACAAGTGATGTCAGCTTGCTTTGCATGTGTAGTGCTGCTACTAAAAATATGCGGCTGTAATCTTGAATGCAGAGCAAAATTCCTTTCGTTTTATCTTCCATCAGGAATTACACGGAGTTAAATGCGTTGTTTCCAGGTACACTGTGCTAATCCGGAATGCATATCAGATTTTATTTCCGGTATTACATATTAGAATCAAAACATGTAACCGCGTGATGTTACTTCCAGTATTGCTTATTGGAGTAAAACAAAAGGAAATGCGATGTGTTACCTATACACTGATATGCAATACACATTCAGAATTAAAATCGGAATTTACTTCACTGCTAAAATATTTGCAGTCGCGCTGTTTTTCCAAATGTTTTCACACGTACTTCCCCGCAACGTAAATTGGAATTTATGTGATGCACAGTTCTTTAGGCCAAGATATATTTAACTGCTTGATTCTAAAATAAATTATGCCGTAAATAAATTCTATTAATTGTTATTTTCATATATGTTACATATATTGTTTTCTTGATATTTCATACATGTGCAAATTGGAATTTGTTTCAAATGACATTTTTACAGTTCAGAGAGATTCGGTGGCGGCCAGAATTATAAACACTAAATTGCGTTTGAAGTGTAAATAAAAGAAATCACTTTGAATTATGTATGCAAAACAAATTCTTATTTCATTCTCATTATCGCCATTTTGCTGCACAATTTCCAGTTTCCTTTTTCGGCGTACTTTCCTCGTGCTCGTAGTTGCTACGGAAGTCCTCAGAGAAGATGTAAAGAACTTTTCGCTATCTCTCATTCATCATTTTAATGTATCTCATAAACTGTCCCTCCGTATTTATTACCTTGTCGCCTTTTAAAGTGAAATTGGGCGTATTTTATTTAACCTTTCAGAATATTTATGAAATACATCATATTCCTCAAATAAAAAAAGTTTCGATGCCTACAGTTCCGTATCTTTTTTTCTCTCTTTTTGTTATATTTCACTTTTCCCTCATCTCCTTTTGCTCTTCCTCCCTCTACGGTTTCCTTACCTTTTGAAAGATCTATGTTCTACGTGTGAAAGTGATAATGTCTCTCGATAAGGTCTGTTTCTCAACGCATGCCTTGATGATTGTGTGTAATGGACACGGAAATTGCTTCGCAATTTCAGCCGGAGTAAATGGTCGTTTTCTTCCCAATCTCCGTTCCAATGAATGTGCTGCAGAGCTTTAGATGATGTTCATTTCTCAAGAAAAAGAAGGAGCAGAAGAGGAGCTTCATCACATTATCATGGGAAAGAAATATGCCCGGCATCCTCATGAATTACTAACTTGTCTTTGTTTATCTCAGTATTTGAGATACTGTGCCACGTACTGTGCGTGGTTTTGTTAAGATTATTTTTTGGTGTGCAATTACTTTTACTCCGCGCTCGTCGGTGAACTACTTTGTATCAGGCAAGAGATTAAATTTCCCATATCAAGAAAAAAATATGAGCTCTTACTTTCTCTAAAGCGAATAATGACATTATCTCCAGGTTCCACGATCTCAAATTTTTAGTTCAGCAAACGGGAAGATTCAATCTCATTCGAAGAGAATTTTTGCTCCCTGAAAGTTATAAATTTTATATACTGTATGATTAATGAGTTTTTTATTCATTCCTCTGCTCAACTTTTTTTATTCACGGTAAAGTTCTGCCTGATATGTATTAATATACTCATTTTTAAAGAGGCCACTTGAATAATTTTTGAACGGAGAATATTCAATGAACTTATACAAGCAATCTTTTGCATCGCTGAATAACGGTGCATTACGATTTAATTAAAACATTTTACTCTGCAGAAAGCGTGGCTCACAACTCTTAATTTCCAACATATGAATAAAATAGCTAACCGAATTTTTAAAATTCGACTGCCAGATGATAATGATTACAATTATGCCTTCAACCTTAAGCGTTCTGTTCAGTAAATAAAGTATCTGAAGACTCACTTTTATAGCTTCTTTGCCTCGTGAATATATACTGAGTGATCAATTTATTAACTATCTGCCTAACAATTTGTTGCACCATCAGGACATGATCACTAACGATGTTCAAATACTTTTGGGCATTCAGACGTGGGTCTACTCGAATGCAGATGCGTCCCTCACTAAGAAGCAACCCTAGAGACAGAGCTGAACTTGTCACTACTTTGAAGGCTGAATGATAGAACATATCGATAGACATTTGGGAAAAGGTGGTGGTGAGTAGCCCACGAAGACTAGAGGCCCGTCATAAGTCCTAAACGTTCCAGCACACAATATTAAATTTTCTGAAAATAGAGGTTATTTATATACATGGAAGTGTACAGATATTTCTGATAAGGCAGTGTGTATTGTCATTACGCCTGTGGAAAAATCACGATGCCTGGAAATCGGATAGTTTTTAAATTATACTGATTATGGCTAAAATAACTCATATTAAAATAATTTTTAATGGACCTGTAGAAGTAGAAATAACATTGGACTAAAAATCGAATTTTACGCCAAGCAGTGGGAGCAGTTCTTATGAGGAAATGCTGCAATTGTGCGGAGTAACGTTTACGCCACTTAGAGCTAAAACTGTGCATTATGTAAAACATTAGATATACGTGAAAATTTTTGATCATATCTTTAGCTACAGAACGCAAAAATAAGTTTTCTGCTCGGTGCTTCTCAAGTTCTGATATTACGCCAGACATAACAATATATTTCCGCCACTTCGCAGAAAAATCGTGCATTGCAAAAATCTAGAAATGATTCAGTTATCATCTTCATGGTTAGCGCCATTCGATGCAAAAGTAGATTTTGAAACCGACGCATACATGCAGACATACGCGTATAGACACACAAACAAACTTTCCTATAAGCACCTCCTTTTTGTTTTTGTTTTTTTAATGGTTTGATAAAATTGCCCCTTCACCCTTTGCCATATTTCCGCATATACGGATTGTATTCGAGAGACAGTTTGTTCCATTGATACCTGAAAAGACTCAAGGTCCCTTTATATACTGCTTTTCCTGATGCGCGGTTTTTCTATAGGGTGGTGTCTAGGTATTTTTACAATTTTCACGATACCTGTACTTCTAAAAATCGGATTCAATTTAGTTTTCCAGCGCTGCATTGCTGGAGCTATGACTTCAATCCTTCCATGCGTTCCTTATTTTGTATTGTGCAGCTTTTGTGCAAAGTGGAACAAAAAATTAATATCTGTGAGGTGACGTAAATGCGTACTCGCATTTATCATCGTAATTTCCCTGTTATAAGCAGGATTTAAGAAGTTTGTATTGCATAGAAAACCTGAAACTATGTTAAAAAAATCAGGAATTTTCCCCATTCCCCATCTTTTTGTCGAGAGAAGAATTTGTTCCTTTAGATGGCTTAATTTTCGATTGTTTTCCGCACATCTCCGCAACGGCAGTTTCAATAGCTGCAACAACGATCAATATTGTCTACCTATTTTCTAAGAAGTGCGCTACGTCTTCCGGCAGACAGCTTAATAATATAATTTATTTTCATTTGTCACTACATCCAGCACATCTCTGCTTCCAACAGTTGGATTTAAACTCCCGCTGCGAGATGCAGGATTATATTTTGTTTGGGTGTTTAACGGCCACTATGTGAGCGACTCAATGGGATATAAGCAGTCGACTGTCGCTATTTTAGAGTAAGAGGGAAGGGAGAGTGTCAGCGCAATAAGAAAAACTCAACATTCGTGCTTCACGACTTGAACTCGGAGCCACTTGGACGAACGGTCAAAAGCCAGCACCTAGACCACCGCGCCACTGGGGTGGCATGGATTTCAGTGTCTGAAATTCTACTAAGAGTTATTTTAAATTAAACAAGAAAACAATAATTGAAGAATATGTGGAAGATGAAGTGCACGAACTGCGAATCACAGGCAGAACCAAAGACACAATCATGGAAACAAATTTAATTTACTAAAAATACCGCGCAAGAGAGTTACGCAACATGCACACATTCTGTGGACCTGGTAGTCAATCTCACATGACTGTCTTTTTCATTCCAGAATAAATTAAAATTGAAAGACCTTTTACATTAAGTTCTTAGAGTATAAAAGAGGAAAAGGCCAGAGTTAAGAGAGTTAATATATTTGCAAATGGGCTTGCACGTAGTTATGGAGCAAGGGATGCCTGCTTGAGGTGTCCTAACTGCTCCAACTTGTAGATAGGAAAGTATAAAAACAAGAAAGATGGCAGAACTGTCGTGTGTTAAATAATATGTGGCAATATAAAATGTAATATTCATTGAAATGTTTTGGCACAGAAAATTGTAAAAATAAGGGTATGTGAAAACTGTTCGTTATCGAAACTGTAGTCCGATTGAAGAAAACAATTCAAATGGGTATATTAAGAGTAGAAGAGCTGTTGCCAACAAAAATATGCAGTGGCTCACCTACCAGAAATCGGAATTATGGAAGGGAAAATTCCCGCAAAATGTTTTTCTCAAACAAACCTATATAATACAAGAAACGTTTTACAGTTAAATTTTCAGAAAAGAAATATGGGAGCAAATCGAAATAAACACTTGCGTCCAATGCTAGAAAGGTAGTGTATCAACAGAAGAAGGAAATGTACATAAATCTGTGTCATTCTCTTGATATCTTATGAATTCTTTTAAGTAATATTTCCTAATCAAAGCTATGACTTTAGGTGCAAATATTTACTATCCCTTGCCTGCGAAACGGTGCGTGATGCGAAAGTAAAAAAAGTTATACAAACTTTTTCCTACAACAGAAACTTCGTACGGAGAAAGAATTTTGTTGACGTTTTTAGAAAGGAAGATAATTCGAGAAAAATAATATGCATTTTTTCTGTCTAGCGAGGAAATTGCGCATTATTTAAAATTTACAACATGCTCTTGATACTCAAAATAGTATAACTATACTAATGATCCGAATTTCTTGGCGTAGAATAGAAATAAAACTTTCCAAGCAGTTAGCTGTCTACCTTTTTTGAAAAAGCCATTTGGTTGTTGTGCGAAAGCTTGGAACGTTTTATTTCTATTCTACGCCAAGAAATTTGGATCATTAGTATAGTTATATTACACTGGTGTGCAAAAATTAAGGACGAAGAGGAGAAATTAGCATAACAGCGGAACGAGCAGGCAGAACGGATCGAAAGACCACTCAGGAGAGAGACTGGGGTCCGGTACCGTAGGGTATGCGCATATATGCAGCATGACGTAGGGGAGGGGTCGGAAGGGTATAAAGCACACGGGCGGTGTACGCTCAGCAATTCGGTGAAAGCTATTGCACGGTGTACATCGGTTTGAACGACGTCGAATTGCTGCCACCGTATGATATGGCCAACAGGCAATCCAGTAGACGACATCTGGATGACTTTACCCGAGGTCCCGTCATTGGGAAGTTGGAAGAACGTCGAAGTGTGACTAGTGTGGCCGAGGAGTTCGGGATCGCTCACAGCATCGTTTCATGAGCTTGGAGAGCTTTCAAACGACAGGAACAGCTGTCCGAGAGTTTAGCAGTGGTCGTCCACGAGCAACCACGACGGCGGACGACCGGTATATTGTCCTACAGGCGAGAAGAGACAGACGACAGACAGCATGAGAAATAGCAAGGCACATGCAACAGACAACTGGACGTCCGTTATCGCGTTTTACCGTGGCCAGGAGGCTGTACAAAGGTGGTCTATTTGCACGACGACCAGTACGGTGTGTGCCATTAACGCCTGCTCATCGGAGACGACGGTTTCTGTGGTGCCAGGGACACAAGAACTGGACACATCAGCAATGGGGTCGAGTTCGTTTACAGATGAGAGCCGATTTAGTCTGACGAGCGATTCTGGGTGTATACACTTCTGGAGAGAGCAGGGAACACGCAGTCACACCTCCAACATCATCGAAAGGGACCGGTTTGGAGGTGGCGGAGTTCTCGTTTGGGGCGGTATCATGCTTGGTAGCCGCACTGACCTCCACATCTTCCAAGGAGGTTCAGTCACTGGTGTCCGCTTTTGTACCGAGGTTCTCCTGCCTCACGTGCGTCTGTTTATAGGTGCTGTGGGTACTGAGTTCCTCTTCATGGACGACAACGCTACACCTCATCGTACAGTGGCTGTCGCAGAGCTGTTGGAGAGTGAAGATATTCAACGCATGGATTAGCCCGCAAGGTCCCCGGACCTAAATCAAATCGAACACGTGTGGGACCTTCTCGGGAGACGCTTGGCAGCACATCACCAGCCGCCAGCAACGATTCCGCAGCTGCGATTGGCGCTACAAGAGAAATTTGCCGCGATGCCTCAACAGCTCCTTGACAACCTCGTCCTCAGCATGGACAGACGTTGTAAATTCTGCAACGCAGTCAGGGGTGATCATATCCCCTACTAAAGACTGGATTTTTCTTTGCAGCCGCCTGTCACATGGACGTTTCTGTCTTCTGTCCAGTTGTGTTCGAAGCTACCTTTTCAATAAAGTGCGTTTGTATCCTTTGGATTCCTTGTTTGGATGGTTTTGCTCACTTGTCCCATATTCTTACATCTTGGGGATCTTATGGTATGATTTGAGTCGATGTGGAGCATTTCTGCACGACGTTATATTCGAAAAACCGTCTCGTCCTTAATTTTTTCACGACAGTGTATTTTGAGTGTAATTGGTGTACAGTTCCTACTTATCAAATGCTCTTCATAGTGAATCGTACCCATTAAGTAATAACATTTTTTCAGCACGATTTTTGGAACCGAAATACGTACACGGATACAAATTTTCACCTACACGAATTAGACCCAGAATTGTGCATTATGAAAAATATGAATATGACGAAAATACACAGAACATCTAGCTGCATGTGAAATATCTAAAAAATTTTCCTCGTATTCCAAACAATCGAACGCAAACGCAATTAAAGAATAGTCCTTTTTGCAGCGCAGACAGCGAGGAAAATAGAATATGGGTTTAGGCCCCACTACTGGGGAACATTTTTTTAAACAAAAAATATGCTTTAAGTATTGCTTTCGTAGTAGCTGGTATCTAATCGAAAAATATTTTTCATTTCAATCCGGATTTCAAAATTGGATATGCCACTGCAAACAAAGATGTGCACTTATGTTCCTTGGCTACAGCATTATGCGCTGTGAAAAAAAAATGGTGCGCAAAATATTCCTCACAGTAAAAGCTATACATCGTGAAAGGAATTATTTAAATTGGGCTATCGGAAGCATGGATAGCAAGATCAATATTGCAGCCCCGGTGGCGCAGTGGTCTAAGTGATGGTCTCTGATCATTCGTCCGAACGGGGTCCGGGTTCAAATCCCGGCGAGGCATGGATGTTGTGTTTGTCTTACGGCACTGGCTCTTTCCCTTCCCTGGAACCAGTGACCCTAAATTAGGGACGGGCGACTGCTTATAGCCCATTGTGTTGCTCACGGTGGTCGTTAATCCTCCAATCAAGAAGAATCAAGATCAATATTATAACTTTACGCCCCACCGGGGAAACCGCATGATTTGAAGAAGAAAAGGTTCGCATGGTAATATCAGTAGCAATCGATCTTCGAAGGGAAAAAAGATTTTTCGGTATGAATTTAAGAAGCAAATATATTGAATGAAACACAGGCTACTTAACACAGAAAATGCCACACCAGGAAGTATTTGTCGAAGCGCGATGCAGGTTGGTGGGATTGTGTCAACAGTTTGGTTTTGTAAATTATTGCAAATGCGAACCAATCTTGGGATGGGTGAGGGAGGTAAAAGGGCAAAATGGCTCGGCATCACTCAGTTAGGTAGTTCTTACTTGGAATGTAGACCACTGCATCGGAATGATCTCTGTTGCGAAAGCACGTGCAAGGAGTGAGAAAGCCTGGGCGACATAATCGGAAATCCTACCATCACACGGACGACTTCACCAGAGGCTTCACTCACTATAAGGCAACGTACTGCTAGTTCGTCCCTGTTTCATATCGAGGCGGAAAGGATTCGGGAAACAACTGCCGGCTGAATGTGGCGACAGTGGTTGGAGGAAGGCAACATGCATCACTGTGGTGGGACTGATACATGTAGGCGGATATTCAAACTCTTGGGTCGTCGCATTCGTCGGTAAGACGCAGGAGGTCACGTTCCACAGCGGACGATATTCGACGTTTTGTACAGGCAGCTACGAACATCCTCGTCTCTGCGCGAACTATGAACCACAGATTGACTGAAACAAGTTTGCGCGCTTGTGAGCCATTAAATGAAACCGTGCGAAATTCGGTGACGAGTCACTTCTTTCTCAGTGCCGAGTCACTTCTTTCTCAGTGCCGACGATCGTAGATTGAGAGTATGAAAACGACGTGATCACCAGGCTGACCTTGCTACCATTCATCCATGGACATCATACAGTGCCTCACCCTGGTGGCATGGCTTCGGGCCTTATCCATGCTATTCATCCATGGGCATCATACAGTGCCTCACCCTGGTGTCATGGCTTCGGGCCTTATCCATGCTATTCATCCATGGGCATCATACGGTGCCTCACCCTGGTGTCATGGCTTCGGGCCTTATCCATGCTATTCATCCATGGACATCATACAGTGCCTCACCCTGGTGTCATGGCTTCGGGCTTTATCCATGCTATTAATCCATGGGCATCATACAGTGCCTCACCCTGGTGTCATGGCTTCGAGCCTTATCCATGCTATTCATCCATGGGCATCATACAGTGCCTCACCCTGGTGTCATGGCTTCGGGCCTTATCCATGGCATCATGGCTTCGGGCCTTATCCATGCTATTCATCCATGGGCATCATACGGTGCCTCACCCTGGTTTCATGGCTTCGGGCCTTATCCATGCTATTCATCCATGGACATCATACAGTGCCTCATCCTGGTGTCATGGCTTCGGGCTTTATCCATGCTATTCATCCATGGGCATCATACAGTGCCTCACCCTGGTGTCATGGCTTCGAGCCTTATCCATGCTATTCATCCATGGGCATCATACAGTGCCTCACCCTGGTGTCATGGCTTCGGGCCTTATCCATGGCATCATGGCTTCGGGCCTTATCCATGCTATTCATCCATGGGCATCATACAGTGCCTCACCCTGGTGTCATGGCTTCGGGCCTTATCCATGGCATCATGGCTTCGGGCCTTATCCATGCTATTCATCCATGGGCATCATACAGTGCCTCGCCCTGGTGTTATAGCTTCGAGCCTTATCCATGTCATTCATCCATGGGCATCATACAGTGCCTTACCCGGTGTCATGGCTTCGGGCTTTGCCGTTTATCCATGGGCATCTTACAGTGCCTCACTCTGGAGTCATGGCTTCGAGCCTTATCAGTTTCAACAGCCTTTCAACGCTCGTACACATAGTTGATTCACTGAGTACATGACTGTACGTCGATGCAGTCCGTTTTGTTGCCGTATCGCCATGGTATTCCTGAAACCCAGTTTCAATAATCTAACACCTTCCCGCACACTACCAACATCAGCAGACAGTGCCTATAAGGTGTCCAGGTACTGCTCTGACCTGCGTGTTCCCCAGATTTTTCCCAATAGAGAACACGTGGGACGTCATTAGCAGACGATTTAACGGCTCTTCATGACTTTCTCGCAGCGTCGATGAATTGCGGACACAGGTCAACTACGCATGGTCAGTGATTGTTCAGGACTCCCATCGGAAAGGCTTTTTCTTTCGATGGCACGCCATGCTGCCAAATGTATACCCCAGCGTGGCAGTCATAAGAACTATTAACTCATGTCACATTATACCGTCTCCTCACCCATGGCATTCGTATAAGCCCTCAGAAATGAAATTACTTCTTTTCCCAGTTATTTCTCTACTTGTGTGGTCAGTTTGGTTTCATTTCATGCATTCCTTCATGGTGTGGCATTCTCTATGTCGAACAGTGTATTTTAAAACATCTTTAGCCACAGAATTGTGTCGGAGAAAGACAATCACGCATAAATCTTCGTTCTCACGCTACAGCCTTTCCAATGCAAAAATTATATTTCAAACCGTGCTAATAAGTGCAGAGGTGTGATATCTGTCCAACGAGCATAGTGATACTGTAAGCAAGTACTTTTTAAATAAAAAATAATTAGGTTTATTTCAACCACATGAGAGATCCACTATGTAGACTGAAATAATAAGACACCTAGAGCGAAAAGAATCGGGAACAATTATTTGCCGCAATCAACACATAATCGACCACGCTTGACAGTTGTGACTGCAGAAATCGTTCTGGGTATGCTTTTCCATGAGATGCTGATATGTCTTCTTTCATCCTGCAGAGCTTCTGCCAGAGTTGTCGTACAGGAATGTCATACCGGCCGAGATCGAATTCGGATTCCAACTCGTGCCATTAATGTTCTATTAGATTTAGATCGGGACTTCGTGCCAGCCAAGCCAACACTTGGACATCTTGTTCCTCAAACCATGCTTGGACATACCTTGAAGTGCGGCAATTCGCCTGATCTTGCTAAAACAGGTCTGTGCGGAAGTATCACCACGGCATTGGTAGTGCGGAATTGGCCAGAATGTCTTCATACTTGGAGGCAGTTAGGCTGGAAATACCTACAACCAAAGGACCGAGTTCTTCGCTGAAGAAATAGTCCCACATCATCACTGAGCCCTTCCAAACTTCGGTGTAGAAACAGTGTCGTTCGTCCTCCTGACAGCATTCCACGGGCAAAAGTCACACCCAAATACGTCCATCCGAACAAAGCAGCGAATATCGTCATTCGTTATCTCACACGACCATCTTCCACTCTTCTGTTGTCTAAGAACGGTGAATGATGCACCACTTCAGTTGTCTAGCTTTGCGTGGAGTGATGTAGGACTTGTGCGCAGCTGATATAGCATGGTAACCGTAGGCAATGCAGATGGATCCCGAAATACTGTTTTGGTGCAAATAGTTGATCCAGACACGAATATTCTGTCTGTTGGATAGAATGTTCGTGACTTCTTCACGTTCTGCACTAAGCTTCCTTTAGCACGATCACGCAAGGTGCTGCCTCCTTTAGTGCGGCTTTTCTGTGAAGCACCATCTGCTTCCATCGATGTTGAATATCAGCGACAATAGATTTTGGGAATCTCAGAAGAGCGGCAATTCTTACCACTGATTGTCTATTCAGGTGGCATTCAATAATCATGCCCCTTTCAAGGTTCAGCTCCGCGCGGAACAGTTGCTCCCGATCAGGTCCCAGAGGTGTGGCAATGCTCACCTTTATGTACAGCACCCAACACACCCCGCGCGGAACAGTTGCTCCCGAGCAGGTCCTAGAGGTGTGGTAATGCTCACCTTTATGTACAGCATCCAACACACCCCGCGCGGAACAGTTGCTCCCGATCAGGTCCCAGAGGTGTGGCAATGCTCACCTTTATGTACAGCACCCAACACACCCCGCGCGGAACAGTTGCTCCCTATCAGGTCCCAGAGGTGTGGCAATGCTCACCTTTATGTACAGCATCCAACACCCCCCACGCGGAACAGTTGCTCCCGATCAGGTCCCAGAGGTGTGACAATGCTCACCTTTATGTACAGCATCCAACACACCCCACGCGTTCTCGTCTGGTTTTGCTAATGCTCTTTTACTTTTTATATATATAGCTTTTTTATGCCATCCTAGATTTCACTGTATATCCCAAAAAACTTCCATTGAGTTATGAAGAAAATAATTGTTTGAGGATATAAACAAAGTCCAAGGTAGACGTCCTTGATGCACGATATCAAATAAAGTTTGGCCGTAGTCTAGATTAACTCGTTAACCGTGAAGCACAGTAGGTTTATTAAAGTACTGCCCAAGTTAAAACTAGATGATATATTAAAAACATATAAAACGCATTAGATCTTTCTGGTCCACCTTGGACCGGTCCTCAGATGTATTAACATTCGTGTAAAAAATAGAGCCGTGTATATAGAGACGATAGACATTGACAGCTATACAATGGGTGTGAAAAACTGGCTGCGCCTCAAAAGATTAGTAACCATGAAAAGGAGAGTTAAGTAAGAGGGGAGGTGGTGGATTTTGGTGTGGGTTTACGCGTACTAAAGACAAAAATGCTGGGCTTCACAAAAAGTGGAAACAAGATTGAAATAAAGTGTAAGATTGAAATAAATGGGGTAAACTTCAAAATGTAAAATTATTTACAGTCGAATCGCGGTCTAACGTTTTTGGAGGGATGATGAACATTAAAACTGGAAAGTCGTTAAATGCAAAAATACAGTTCTGTGGTTGGTTTAAGATTCAGATTTAACCCTTTAACCGCTTGGAACGAATTGACTTAGGGTTAGAAAAATGGACTGAAGTCAGCTGGAACGGATGTATATATTTATTAAGAAACGTACCGCCGAATGCAGCTGGAAGGAGTGAACATGAGTATCAGGAAGCGTTGTTTTCCCCTTAGATTTGTTATTCATAGTAGACATTTAGGGGAGTAATTGACATTTATCCTTTCTGACTGATTACTTTCTTAGGTGGCGACGAACCTAAGAAAGAAGAGAGAAGATGTTTGCGTCGTTTGTTTCTACCTAGTGGCACGGTGTCCTTGTCAGGGGGATTAGCCTTTCCTCATCATGCGTTGGGTCATGGAGAACAGAATAAAGGACTAAAAGGGAGCGCCTATCACACGTAACAGCTTTATGGTCAATACTGCTGAGATGAGAGAATGTAAGGAATTGTTTTGTGGTAGCTTTCGTGATATCCGGCAGCTATGTGAATATTTCCGTTTGGGGAGAGCAAATATTTCGGGCACGATTTGGTTCAGGTACATCGACCGCTTGAAGGGTTAAAATGTCCTGTGATGGCAACAATCGGATAATATGTCGTACATTATCACGCGAACAAATAAAGAGAATGGGTCAAAACAAAAATTATATTGTAGATGTACACAAGAAAATATCTACCTAGTACTAGTACATTCAAAAATATGTAATTTGTTGACGAAGATAAACACGCATCCTGCTATCTTGCTAAGAGGAGCTCTGTTGCGCTAACGCTTGAAAAAGTCTATGTGAGGGTTTCTTGCTGGCGTCTTACTAAAAGTATTCTTTTTTCAACGAATGTCAGAGGTGACATCACATTCTCACTGACATAAATTGAGACGAAATAAAATTTTTATTTTTCTGCGACTGCTTCACTGAAGGAAATAAACCGTTCATTTTCCTTACTATCATCATCTGCTACCACACCATCACAAATGTTGTCTAAGCTTGCTACGTCGCTTCTTTGGATGTTGCTGTCATAGTCCATACAACTTTGGAATATTTTCGTTGGATTTGCACTTTCCCAGTCACTTCCTGGCAGCAGTACTTCGTCGGTTTCAGTGTCTTGTATCTCCAACTCCATGAAACCAGCTTTCTGGAATTGGTTGCAACAACCTGCGCCGAAATGATTTTCCAGTACGGTTTTGAAAACATATCATTTTGTTGTATTGTAATAGTGCTTTTCGTATCAATCCTGTTCTGTAATGCGATTTCGAATTGCAGATTACCCAAACGTCAAAGAGCTGTAGTTTACTGACGCAATTGGCCGGGAAAAAACACCACTCGTATGTTTTTTAAACTTCTTGAATCTATGGAATGGACTTGCACACCTCTCTATTAACAGCAGAATTTTTCTCTTGAAATTTCTCACTTCGGTACAAGGTCATTAAGAAACTATAAAAATGCTTTTGAGGTCATTCATGTTTTGCAGTTGTTCTTATACATTCAGAGCACACCTTTAAAACACTGTGCTTTGGCCAATTTTCCGAATCCCTGGTGTTCGAGCTTTTCATTTCCTCCCGAATTTACACGAAGTTGAACAGTAAGACGTTCTTTGTTTTTCTTACTACTGTGGAAATCATCACCGCGAAATGATAACTATTTGTCAGGCATTAAGTTTGAAAAAAAAAGCCCTCCTCGTCAGCATTGAAGATGTCTTTTTCTGCGTAGTCTTCAATAATTCACTGCAATTCATGATTTTCCCATTTTTCTATTGTCACGGAATCTACATATGCTAACTCATTAGATAACACCCTTGTACACACGTCCATGTCTGCTTTTAAATTTATCAATCCAACCAGTAGATGCCGTGAACTTTTCGAGTCCTAACTTCGATGCAATAATTTTCTTGGCCGTTTCACGTAAGATCACACTATTAATAAGCAGATTATTAGCACATACTTCTTGAAACCATCTCAGTACGTATTCTTCCAAGGCTTCTCGCGAAGGCGTTTTTGAATTCTTTCTTTTCTATGATGATAAGTCAGATGTAAGTTAGAGATGATCTAATCTTGATTTCGTACGATCGTATATAAAGTACAGGATGCTAAATTCAATCATTTTGCAAGTTCAACATGTATAACGTTTCTATTTTTGTCCACTTCTTCAATGATCTTTGTTTTATCGTTCAAAGTTGAAACATTACGACGTTTTACGAAAATTTTCACTTTTGTGATTGCGACACTAGTGACTAACCTGACCAAGCATACTCACGTTACAATTCGCAAAAACAGACTGTTAATCACATGACGCGTTATTACTTCTCTGGAGAATCCATGCACTTTTATGTACGTGTGTGTGCGCGCGCACCTGTGTATGTGTGCACGTGCGTGTGTGTGTGAGAGAGAATAGGAGCCTGTGCATCAATCATTTTGCTAAACAATCCATTCCGCTGCCGCCGTTTTAAACGGTTTTGTTTACTTCCCACTGTGATGAGGAGAGGAAGAAACAAGAAACGCACTGCGACCTTGATGGTTTACTCCAGTCTAGTTGATACCGCAATGAAAGAAAACGTTAAATTTTGGATGAAAAGATTCTGGTGTTAACAAGAATCTTTTCATCCAAAATTTAACGGGAAAACGTTAACACCAAACGTAATATACAGGCTATTTTAACATTATGTATATAGGAAAAAAATTAGGGATTTCAAAGTGTAGTTGTTAAATGTGGGAAATCGTTAGATCTGGGAAACGTTAAATCGTGATTGCACTATAGATAACTAGGTTGCCTTTTGACACAGAACAGTAAAGCTTAGAACAGGCGGAAAAATAGAAAGGGAAAACTGAATAAAATTGTTTTTGAAGAGAGCTGTCTCCAAGTATCGTAGAATTAAATATCCGAGATTTTATGCAACGTACTACGGTATTTCTTGTTTACTGACAAGAGAAACTGAAAATAAGACAAAATCCTTGGGCATGTGCTACCACGAGAAATAATGAATATGAAGCTGAGTGGAAAAAATCTTAAAAGAGCAGGTTTGGGGAGGAATAGCGAGTAATCACTGATTCCTGCAACATTGAGGAGAGAGAGAGAGAGAGCACTGCTGGACAATTTTTTTGAAAATAACTTGGAACTAAAATTGTTGCATAATTAGGAGAAAAGATCATTGTGAAGAAAATGAGCTAATGAAGATCAGAAAATATTATCCTGGTACCTCACAGAGAAGTACCCGGATTTAAAGAAGAATGCACAAAGCACAGAACTTTTAATTCATTATGGCAGTGATTTCTGTCCTCCAGAACATAGCTGGTGATGTGTTCGCATGATGCAGAGAAGATAGATGTTCTGCATGGTTCTCAGAGACTTCGACTACTACGGATTCTCCGTAGTAACTACAGAAGTCGTCGATCCGATACGGATTGCGGAAAGCATCGAATATACTACAGAAATTGAAATCTCAGTGAAATGGTCTTTTTAATGATGTGCGTACAGTTTGTTTTCGTGTTTTCAAGGCTTCAATATTCATTAATCATTTTGGGGAGTGTTTTTTTTTTTTTTTTTTTTTGGACGTTTTCAATATCGTGGCATTTCTTGGATGTTTTGGATGTCATAAGCATCGCTGGTCACGTGACGGAGTTATCACGGCTTCTTGAAATCCCAGAAACGTCCTGACGCTTTATTTCTCTTTCCAGACTTGGAAAGTCTTTAATTTTTCGTATTTTTTCATGAAGTCCTGGAGTAGCACTAGAACTCTTTCCTGCACTGAACAATTTTAAGAAAAAGGTCGAAAAATTAAGATAGGGTGGCCAGCGATTGGAAAAACCGGGGAAAGTACTGCCGGAAATGACTTCTAGTAGCCATGAAAATGTTCCGTCATTTTTCGTTTCGGCATTTCGGAATTTTTCTGATCAAGTTCCTTTCTTGATTGTTTGTTTTTTTGTTGTTGTTATTTCACTCTTATTATATTCTTATGTATTTTTTTATATTTTTCTGATCATGTTCCTTGTTTGCAATACCATTGGTGATAGTGAAAAAACGCCATATTTTTTTATTTTTTAAGCTTTTTTCTAATGAACTGCATGTTTTCCTGTTTCTCATAGTATCTTTTGAAAACCAATCAGTAGAGAACAAGCATTTTTGCTGTGGTCCCCCTTTTTTAAATTAAATTAAATTTCAAAACAGATACATAATCTGTCCATGACGGAATGTGCGTCATTTGTCCGAATCCTAAAATTGTTTCACGGGAGGGTGAAAAAGCAACGCAGTGCTGATTTTCCTCATTTAATATTAATTAAATGTGTGCTTTTCTCATTTTCTTGGTACATCAGAGGACAAAGCACGCGTTTTTGCTTTTGCTTAAAGCGAAATTAAAGTTCAAAAACGCTACTACCTGCTCATTCTGAAGAAAAAACGACTTTGCGGGGAACAAAAAGTCGGCGATTCGACGGTGAGTTAAATTTCCGATTTTGAACTTTAATTTCTTTTTGAACTAAAGAAAAAAGGCTCTCTTTTTGTTTTTAGATATAGCAAAATGTAATGGTGGAGAACCATGTATTTTCAACGTAATTAACGTTTAAAAAGCGATAATGCAGATTCCCACTCTGCCATGAAGACAACTGTACTGGTCATGGAAATAGTGCAATTTTTAGCAACGACCAAATAAATAACAATTTTCGGTTTAAATTTTGCCTATTATTAAAAAGTAAAAATGCTTGTTCATTGATTACAAAGAAAGTACTGTAAGGAATAAGAAAAAGTTCATTTCACTTGGAAAATTTTCAAGAAAATATGAAGTCACTTTTATGCACTGGTACAATTTTTTACGAATAATGTTCCACTTTTTTCAAAAAGTCTTCAATTCATGAACAGTTGTTTAAGTACAAATTCATTTTTTTATGAGTTTCCACTGTTATTTTGCTGCCGTGACAATTTGTTTGTTAGAGAGTGCATAATACAATTTTATTCATTACTACTGAAAAATGCTAAAAACTTCGGATTCTTTTAGTGTTTACTATTAAAAATTTCCGGTCAGGGTTGGATTCTCTGGGTTCTGGGAACAGATATTCACCATAAGAGTTTGTACTACACAATAAATATGTTTGATAATTTTGACATTTTAAACGCAATTTAAGAACCATATGATTTCTAAATCAATTTAATTTATGAGTAGTGTGCCAAAACAATCCAATATTTCTCTCACGTGTTTCTTCTTTAAGAAATTTTAATGCAAAAATGTTTTACACACTTTTGTATTATTATATTGTTTCCTGTTTTATTTCCTTCTGCTTACATCGCTAATCTTTCTTCTTTAGGTGAGTGTAATGCTGCCTTAGGAATGGAGTCCATGGCTATCAAGGACGAAGATATAAATGCCAGTTCTTCATACAACGATAACAGTGTAGGTCCACAATCAGCTAGGTAAGGGCATTTCAGAAATACTTTTGTAAATCTTTTAAATGAATTTTGGATGTCAGTTTCTTTATATTAGGTGTACAAATAAGTTTTAAAACGTTTTTTGAGTGACGTATACCGCTAATTTACATATCCGACATCCCCCGCGTTGTTGTCAACTTGTCCATAGTATGAAAGGTGACACAGAAGTTTGCCCAACAGTCAAACACACTTGCACATCGGTAGGTGAACGATGGCAAGCGATACTGCATTTATTTTACACTGTATTCTTTAAGAATTTCATCAAGGAAAAAGTACTGCAAAAGCATGTGCATAGATCTGTTCTCTTCTGAGGGAAAATATTGTATCGAAAAGCACGTGTGAGTTTCGGTTTAGACGTTTCAAAGCAGGTGATTTTGATGTTAGCGGTCGAGTATGTAGCGGCGCCCTGCAGAAGGTTGTGCATGAGGATTTGCAAGCATTGCTGGATGAAGATTCATCTCAGACGCAAAAAGAACTACTTGAACAACCGGTGGTAACTCAACAAATCATTTCCAATCATTTACGCGCAATGGAAAAGATTCAGAAGGAAGGAAAATGGGTGCCACATTGCCTGAGCTAGAGGAACAAGGATAAGCGCGTCATGAAGTGTTTGAATCTGTTGAATAAACAACACATAAAGTCTTTCTTGTGGAAAATCGTTACGGGTAATGAAAACTGGATATGTTACCACAATCCCAAACGCAAAAATCTTTATGGCTGGAATTCGTCAGCTGCCCGACCGATGGCGGAAGTTCATAGATAATGACGGCGCATATTTTGATTCGTAAAGGTATTGTTGTTTTTTCTCAAATTACATGTTGCGTTGTCTTAAAACGCTTTAAAACTTATTTGTACAACTAATATAAGAGTAAATCAAATAAAAAGTGTTGCCACTGAGCGTTTAAAATTTTCATCCGTTTCTGTATCTAAGACGCAATTCCGATTGTCTGTATGTTTGTACACTTGTACATTTTGTAGTGTCGATGCTTCCTATCACTCCTTAACTGCTTCGACGCAACACAATTTTGCAGACTAGGAACAGGAGCCGGCCTCGTTTACATTCAGATAGATCCCTGATCCTCACAATTTTATATGTGACCAATTGCAATCGTCCTGGCCATGAAACATTACAATGTAAAGGGTTAAGTCTGGTTTCAAGCAGGAATATTCCATTACACAAGAAATTCCCCTTAGCGCATACGTCGTTTCATTTTGCTTGACTCTGTATTGCCCTTTTCCGGCTACTTTTCCGGGCAATATACATAGGCTGATAAAAAAAAAAAAAATTTCCGATGGCCTATGTCGGCGGATTTAGGGATAAAATCGGCGCCTTCTATCGTCTTTCAACTTACCAGGCTGCAAAGTGTCGTTCAGCACAGGAATTTGAATAAAAAGGTGACGTGCTAGAAATCGATTTCAAGTGTAAACGACGACTCGCCTGGCGACGTGGTCTCACTCGGAGGAACGCGCAGTGACTTAAGTTTCTTCGGGCACGGGAAACGCCAACACTTGTGACCCATCGCCAACTGCTAGAAGTCTATGGTCCTCAAGTCATGAGCGTTCGTAGCCTCTTAGAATGGTGTTCAATATTTGTAAATGGTCGTAATACGCTTACGGATGAGAAACTTACAGTTGCACGCTTTCAACATGAACAACAGACAACAATGTGGCGTGTGTGGAAGGTCTGATACAAGAAGACAGACCGATGACTTCCAGTCAGATTGCTGCGAATGTTTCTTTCGGTACTGCGCCTTCCATCGTAAAACCTAATCACGCGTACCTCCGAGTGAGACCATGTTTCTAGGTGGGTCTTCAGCTTTACTTTAATATCTTCTCTGGCGCATTGTCTTTTTATTCAAACTGCTGCGCTAAACAACGCCTTATAATCAGGAGAGTGTAATAACCTTGGGAGACACCGATTTCCATATGCCTTATCCGCCGCCAAAAGTCTTGTGAAATTGCTTACTGATCAGCTCTCGTAGCACAAGATTACAATGGTCGGAGAACGCGGTATAAAGTTGTTTTGTTCATAATATCTGAGATATTTGACACTAGCTGAATCATTGGAGTATACGCTAAGGCCAAGAGTGCTTGGAGTAATCCTTATTAAGTATTTCTTTTTAAGAATACTCCAGAAAATGAAAATCCTGTATAAACAGATTTCACATCTTCGTAGCTTCCTCATGTGTAATTTTCCCAGAGCGAAATTTTCAGCTGCTGTGTATTTTTGAAGTGTATTTTTCGTTGAGAAATTATATCCCATTTCGTTGTTTAGTTACATGACTGTGCATTTCCAAGTAATCACTTACGTGTAGGTAGGATAGAGGTTTTTCCAAATAGGAATTTTGGTTAATTTTTGTTCAGAAAATTACCACAGTTTAGGGAATGCGCCCCGACCAGTCTCTTGCCTGTACACCCCTATCCTTTTCTTTTTCGTTTGGTACATTGACTTGAGGACGGTTTTCACAATCATAGTCGGTAAGGAAATGCGAATGCGACTGCTTATAGCCCATTGAGTTGCTCACGGTGGTCGTTAAACCTCCAATCCATCCAAAAAAAGGAAATGCGAAAAATATTGTTGTAATTAAAAAAAAATCCTTTAGTTATCATTTCCTCCACGTCCATGCCCTCTGAAAACTTGGGATAGATGTCGTGAGGCAATCATAATTATTTGTGCCAGCTTCTGATCAGCATACACAGTTTATTAGCGAATACAGGTCCATAGCTGCGTTAGATGGAAGGGACTTCGACCTGACGATAATTTTGTGCAGAAACACACAAGATTTTCCATGATCGTGACCAAGGTTTCCTTCTTTCTCAATATAACATAATCTCCGAAGTTCTTCTCTTGCTGCTTTATTTCTTGTTCAGTTAATTACCAACTGCATGTGAAAACAGAATAGAACTGTGCATTTAGAACAAAAATATTCGAGTGCTATTTTATTAAAAAAAATCATGGCATTTCTATCTTGTAAGTTGCAAGTTAAATACACTGACGGAAAAAAAAATCCCAACACCACGAAAAAATAGTTGTAGAGGAATGAAATGGCGGCAATATATTTGTATAGGTAACATAATTAATCGATTAAGGTTTCAAGATCACAGCTTATTGTAAGCGCGAGAAGAGCCATTTTAAATGTGAAATGCTGGTACATTAATAACCGGTGTAACCGCCAGAATGTTGAATGCAAGCACGCAAACGTTCATGCATTGTGTCGTACAGGTGCTGGATGTCAGTTTGTGGGATGGAATTCCATGCCTGTTGCACTTGGTTGGTCAATACAGGGACGGTTAATGCTGGTTGGGGGTGACGCTGGAGTTGTCGTCCATACGTGCTCGATTGGTGAAAGATATGGTGATCTAGCAGGCCACGGCAACATGTCGACACTCTGTAGAGCATGTTGGGTTACAACAGCGGTGTGCGAGCGAGCGTTATCCTGTTGGAAAACACCCCTGGAATGCTGTTCATGAATGGCAGCACAACAGGTTGAATCACCAGACCGACGTACAACTGTGCCGCCAGGGTGCGTGGGATAACCACGAGAGTGCTCCTGCTGTCATAGGAAATTGCTCCACAGACCATAACTCCAGGTGTAGGTCCAGTGTGTCTCGGCCGCAGACAGGTTGGTTGCAGGCGCTCACCTGGCCTCCTTCTAACCAACACACGGCCATCACTTGCACCCATGTAGAACCGGCTTTTATCAGAAAACACAACAGATCTCCACTCCGTCCTCCAATGAGCTCTAGCTTGACACCACTGACGTCGCAAACGGCAGTGGTTTGGAGTAAGTGGAATGCACGCTACAGGGCGTCTGGCTCTGAGCTGTCCTTCAAGTAACCGATTTGTAACAGTTCGTTGTGTCACTGTGGTGGCAACTGCAGCTCGAATTGCTGCCGCAGATGCGGTACGATGTGCCACGGCCATACGCCGTACACAGAGTTCTTCCCTCTCAGTAGTGCCACGTGGCCGGCCGGAACCCGGCCTTCTTGAGGCAGTACCTTCCCTTGACCTCCGCTGCCAACAATCATGCACAGTGGCTACATTCCTGCCAAGTCGTTCTGCAATATTGCGGAACGAAAATCCACCTTCTCGTAGCCCTATTACACGACCTCGTTCAAACTCCGTGAGCTGTTGATAATGGCTTCTTCGTCTTCTTAAAGGCATTCTTGACTAACATCAACACACTACGTCGAATCTCAACGATAACTAACGCTCACGAACGTTACAGCGCGTATTTACAGCAAACCTGCTTTGCATGTTCCGAGGGGCGCTACTAGCGCCACACGTATGCGGCGAGCGCGACATTTGCATAGACATCATCTTACAGATGTACTCTTAGCGCCTACCAACTGTCGTTTATCTGACACTACCCCTTCGTGGTGTTGGGATTTTTTTCCGTCAGTGTATGTGCTGAAAATCACCCAACTGACAAATTGTGGAAACTTGTTTATAAACTGATAATGGATTCCTGCGTGTGTATGTATGTGCCCATAAGGAGGTGAAGAGAAACAATAATATTTGTGCCCATGTAGTAATTTTAGTAGGTGTGCAGAATGCGATTTCCGATAACTTTGTGGGCAAGTTTAATGATCCTTGTATGAATTGTAATGGTGAAAGATTAATTGAACTCTGCACTGAGAATAGTTTGTGTGTATCTGATACATTTTTCAACCACAAGTATATCCACACATATACTTGGGAAAATCACACTCTGGGACAAAACCGTGTTATAGATTTTGTTGTTTACGATCCGCGTCTGAAACACTTAGTTGTTGACACTCCTGTTATGAAAGGTGCAGATGTTGGCTCTGATCATTAATTGGTAGTGTCAAGACTGAAACTGAATGTTGGTTGCAGGAAAAATAATAGGATGAGGCCTAGGATGGAGAGAATGAAGGTTGAAAGTCTCCTTGAAGATCATCAGCGTTACTCTAATTTACTTAGAGAACTACTGAAGGAGCTGAAGTCATGTGAGAGGGATGTAGAAAAGAAGTGAGAATGTTTTAAGAATTGTATTGTCACTGCTGCTGAAGAGGTTTGTGGTACCACAATAGCGGGTAGCATTAGAGGGGATGCTTTGTGGGACAGTGAGATTAGAGAAGCAGTAAAGAGAAAGAAGGACGTATATCTGGGGATATTGCAAGGTAGAGTTTCTGAGGATGAATATCGCTGTAAGAAGCGTGAAACAGCTAAGATGGTTCACCAGAGTAAGGCAAAAGATAGGAAGGAAAAAATAGAAAGGCATGAATTGACTTTTTGGAAAGATAGAAAAACTTTCTGGAAGTACACGTGCATGAGACACAGGAAAAGTAGGGGAAACAAAGTTTCAAGTTGTGTGAAGAATAGGATCGGTGAAATGATATGGGAGCCCAATGAGGGGTGAATAATTCTCATGGGGTGAATAATTCTGTGAGATATTAGATCAAGAAAGCAAAGATTATTCTGAGGCAGAAGTAGATGATGGCAAAGTGAGAGATAAAAGTGCAGGAGGAATCTCAAGAGAAGAGGCGTGTAAAGCTAAAACATCTCTTCAGAATCGTAAGGCTTCGGGAGTAGATGGCATAACTGGTGGGATGTTAAAATATGGTGGTGACTCTGTAATTGACTGGTTAACTGAAATTTGCCAGTTGTGCTGGGATTTAAGAATGGTCCCTCGAGGTTGGAGGAATGTTATTATTGTTCCCTTGTATAAGGGAAAAGGTGACCAAACTGACTGCAAGAACTATCGCGGTATTAGCTTACTGAGTATGCCAGGGAAAGTGTTTGGTAAGGCCATTATTGGAAAGGCACGAGGTCTTACATCAGAGAGAGTGTGGGATGTTCAGAGTGATTTTATGTCTGGTAAAGGCTACACTAACCAAATTTTAGCATTATGCATGATGAACGAAAAGTATCTGGCTGTTAGTAAGAAAGTTGTTGCTCCCTTCTTAGATTTAAAGAAACTTACGACCGAGTAAATAAGGTACTTCGGTGGAAGGTACTGAATAAATACGATGTTACTGGGAATCTACTTAATAGTGTAAAGCCATGCATGCTGGGAGTAGAGCTTGTGTACGAGTGAATGGTGTTGCATCAAAATTGTTTTCTATTAGTGCAGGAGTCAGACAAGGTTGTGTGATGTCACCGTGGGTTTAATATATTTATGGATATGTGATGCCAAGATAGACATACTCGTTTATGTCTTGGTGATGTCCGCGTGTGCAGATTGTCGTATGCTGATGACACATTCCTTTTGGTAGAGAGCAAAAGTGAGTTGCACAGTATATTGTCCCGTATGCACAAAGTTTGTATGAAATTCAGACTGAGTATGAATGAGAGAAAAAAACAGAGTTATAGTTTTTGAGCGAGGAACTGTTAGTACTGAATTCAAGAAAAGTCTATTGACCAGATGAATGAGTTTGTGTATTTAGGAAGCACGCTTGACAGGGAGAACAAATTAGATGGTAAAATTAGTAGGCGAGTGAATTCTTCATTGAAAGTCATAGATGCTTTAGGTGGTTTTCACAGGAATGATGGGTTCTCGAGAGAGTCCCGAATGGCTGTGTGTAAAAGTGTAATTGTTCGTACTCTGATGTATTCTAGTGAAACCTTCGTATTGCAGAAGAGACATAGCAGTCGTTTGTGTGATGGAGAGATGCGTTACTTACAGGTTTGTGGCAAGACACTCTGTGATCGTGTGAGGAATGAAGATGTGCTGCGGGTTTTGTAATGTTAAGCAAAATGTTGTTAGTAAGGTGGAGACTAATATTCTTAGGTAGTTTGGCTATGTTAAAAGAATGGGTGCGTGACGCTTACTAGGGAATTTCTTTTAACCCAAGTGGCAGGAAAAAAAGGCAGAAGGCCAAGGAAGCCACGGGAGAATCAGATTCAAGAGTGTCTGCATGAGAGAAAGATTATTAGTATAGCCCAAGTGGCAGGAAAAAAGGCAGAAGAAGGCCAAGGAAGCCATGGGAGAATCAGATTCAAGAGTGTCTGCATGAGAGAAAGATTATGAGTATAGCCCAAGTGGCAGGAAAAAAAGGCAGAAGAAGGCCAAGGAAGCCATGGGAGAATCAGATTCAAGAGTGTCTGCATGAGAGAAAGATTATGAGTATAGCCCAAGTGGCAGGAAAAAAGGCAGAAGAAGGCCAAGGAAGCCATGGGAGAATCAGATTCAAGAGTGTCTGCAAGAGAGAAAGATTATAAGTATAGCCCAAGTGGCAGGAAAAAAAGGCAGAAGAAGGCCAAGGAAGCCATGGGAGAATCAGATTCAAGAGTGTCTGCATGAGAGAAAGATTATGAGTATAGCCCAAGTGGCAGGAAAAAAGGCAGAAGAAGGCCAAGGAAGCCATGGGAGAATCAGATTCAAGAGTGTCTGCATGAGAGAAAGATTATGAGTATAGCCCAAGTGGCAGGAAAAAAGGCAGAAGGCCAAGGAAGCCATGGGAGAATCAGATTCAAGAGTGTCTGCATGAGAGAAAGATTATGAGTATAGCCCAAGTGGCAGGAAAAAAAGGCAGAAGAAGGCCAAGGAAGCCATGGGAGAATCAGATTCAAGAGTGTCTGCATGAGAGAAAGATTATGAGTATAGCCCAAGTGGCAGGAAAAAAGGCAGAAGAACGCCAAGGAAGCCATGGGAGAATCAGATTCAAGAGTGTCTGCATGAGAGAAAGATTATGAGTATAGCCCAAGTGGCAGGAAAAAAAGGCAGAAGAAGGCCAAGGAAGCCATGGGAGAATCAGATTCAAGAGTGTCTGCATGAGAGAAAGATTATGAGTATAGCCCAAGTGGCAGGAAAAAAAGGCAGAAGAACGCCAAGGAAGCCATGGGAGAATCAGATTCAAGAGTGTCTGCATGAGAGAAAGATTATGAGTATAGCCTAAGTGGCAGGAAAAAAAGGCAGAAGAAGGCCTAGGAAGCCATGGGAGAATCAGATTCAAGAGTGTCTGCATGAGAGAAAGACTATGAGTATAGCCCAAGTGGCAGGAAAAAAAGGCAGAAGGAGGCCAAGGAAGCCATGGGAGAATCAGATTCAAGAGTGTCTGCATGAGAGAAAGATTATGAGTATAGCCCAAGTAGCAGGAAAAAAGGCAGAAGAAGGCCAAGGAAGCCATGGAAGAATCAGATTCAAGAGTGTCTGCACGAGAGAAAGATTATGGGTATAGCCCAAGTGGCAGGAAAAAAGGCAGAAGAAGGCCAAGGAAGCCATGGGAGAATCAGATTCAAGAGTGTCTGCATGAGAGAAAGATTATGAGTATAGCCTAGTGGCAGGAAAAAAGGCAGAAGAAGGCCAAGGAAGCCATGGGAGAATCAGATTCAAGAGTGTCTGCACGAGAGAAAGATTATGAGTATAGCCCAAGTGGCAGGAAAAAAGGCAGAAGAAGGCCAAGGAAGCCATGGGAGAATCAGATTCTAGAGTGTCTGCACGAGAGAAAGATTATGAGTATAGCCCAAGTGGCAGATTATGAGTATGAAGTATAGAAGGTGTTGTGTACGTCGTGTGATGGATGTGAGTGAAGCCCGAGTTGTGTGTCAAGATCGCTCTAAATGGAGAAGTTTGACATGGCAACAGTAAGTACAGAGATAATCAGTTAACAATTTATCTGGTGGTGTTTGCACTTTGTGAAGCTAACCTCTGAATCTCAGACAACAGCTTAGTGATATGTATGTATATTTGACATGTACAGTTGTAATTTTGATGAACAAATTTTGACGCTGACATGGCATTCAGTTTTTTTAATGCTGTTGTCAGTTTTTCCTAATTGATTATTAAATGTCAGATATTAAGCCGTTTTCTAAAGAAACACGTCTGTAGTGCTGGGATATTGATTTTAAAGCTGAAATTTAGGTAGCATGACGTACTGTAGGCTCAGAAGACGTATATTAAACTTCGAATTGTTTTAATTCGGAATCTAATACTTCATATAGATGGATTAGTAGCCAATTGTTAACTTTGTGTTAACAAATTAATATTGTGTAGAATACGAGGTGATGTTCATAGCGAAACACATCAATTTCATATTTAACTGCATGTACCATATCGATTACATGAGATTAGAAAAAGTTGATGCATAATCGATATTGCCTGATCATAAGACACAAGTGGTATTTTGACTCACGCGTACCAGATCATCGAAGCAAATTACTTGTTAGAATCCTTCATCTTTCTGCTTTATCGCTTCTGTTCTGGTGGAAGAAAAATATCAATGCTCAACAATATCAAGTTTGTTGAATAGGTTAGTTCTAGGGATAAAAAAATCCATAGAGGATTGTTTTATACTTCCTTTTGTCATTGTTATGTTAAGGGGATCCGATAGTTCAAAACAAGTTGCTGTGAGTTCTCGTTTGTTGATGGTTGGCTGGCTGGCTGTTTGACGCTTTGAACAGAAACAGACGGTGACAAATAATATTATCACGTCTTGCTGTACATGGTCGATGTCTGACAATGAGAAGCAAACAGAGTATGGTTGGTTTCCGCATTACCATTCCGTCAGCTCCATTTTAGATGTCTGTAGAGCGCCTAGGTAAAGGGAATTCAAAAGGGAAATGCACGCTTTCGAATTGCTTTTGATCTATTCATGTCATCATTACTCTGTCAGCGAAGTGGAAGCTCTTGCGAATGAATGTATTCAGAGTTTATCAATTGATGGAATGTATCATACAAACGCTATGCGATTCCTGACCAGCTTAGGCTTACGTCTTACAAAGCAATGATCATTACATAATTCCAGAAAGCATTTGCTCTGAATTTCAAAACACCATCAGTGTTGATCAGTATGTTGGATATATGTTTGTTGTTGGATAAAGCAAGTTAGAGAATAGAATAAATAAATGCATACCGGTGGATCGTATCGTGAACATGAAGTGTGCTTTCCCAACAACATTCATTACCTTTTGATTGTGGAAGATACCTCAGAGAAAAGTAAAAGGGTTCTGTGAATTAAGAGCTGTATTTTTTAATAGAAATAGATATCTTTAAGCTTCACATTATAGACTTTTTTTGTAGCACGTGCTCAGTATAAAATTAATTATTTTCATTTTGTGGTGAAACTATTTGTTTTGCTGTCCGAAAACCACATTTTCTGTCCCCTTAATATAAAGCATTATTATGAATTCTTAAATGATTGGCTGTTTAATTAGAAACAATGACCAAAAGAGAAACTATATTGTACTTATAATAGTGACGCTCACTTTTCAGCAGCGGTATTACAGTTTTATGTTCAAACTTCACATAAAACGTTTTTCTTAAATTCTCTTCTTGGAAGATGAATAGAAAAGAGTTTTTTGTTATTAATGTACTCTTCTTTCATGCTCATATTGGAATCGTATGTAGCGGCATGCCGAGTAATGTGATTTGGCCCCAGATACGAAAGAAATTCGAAAGGAATAAGTTCATGAGTTACGTCTTATTGTAATGACGGCAGTTGAGTAGGCAGCTAGATGTCTCCATTTCGAACACGAAGAAATACAGCGCATTTTTTTCCATCTGCATCAGTGTTGCTTCCACTCCTAAATTGTTATTCATTCTGAGCTTCCATTTGTGTGCAACAGCGATTAATGTTATAAACCTACGAATTAAAGGCAAGGTGATAAAAAATATATATATTTTTGAGGTTTAATTAATTCTACGAGCAACTCTTGGGAATTATAAACAATCTCCTATTCCAGATTTAGAGTCCCTGGTTCCAGCAAGTGACAGAGCCGTTAGACAAATGCACCATCTGAGACTTGAAACCGGTCTCATCTCTGACGGATGGTCAGAAAACAGTGTCTCAGAGCACTTGGGCGGCGATAAGAACTCTGCCGAAGTACGATATGATGAAATGATGAAAACATAAAAGCAACTTCTGTCGTGAAATGCAATGTGCTGTCAGAGCTTCGTTACGAGAAAAAGTAAAGAAGTAACTCAGTTTAAAATTAGATTAAACTCAAGTAACTCAGTTTAAAATTAGATTAAACCGAGGTAACTCAGTTTAAAATTAGATTAAACTGAAGTAACTCAGTTTAAAATTAGACTTCGTAAGAAACAATTGAAAATACTATTCACAGCTCTTTTGGCAATTTCACGTAGTCTTCCAAAGTATGTTCTTTGCAAAAAGTACCATCAGTAAAATCAATGCTTTGAAGGGCACTGGTGTAATTCATAAATTGCAGTAAACGGCGCAGTTTAAAATGTATTCACTCAGATCTGTATGTTGACTTACTCCTGTGTTTTTTGCCCTTTTGCTGGTCGTAGAGAATGGTTCATACAATTTTCGGTTTACTTCGCTAAATGTTGCTTCTTTAAAAATATAGAAAATTCGAATTACATAATTTATCGGCTTTTTATGCTGATTCCTTTACAAATTAACATCTGTAGTATTAATAAAATTGTAAGATATCCTAATTTAATTCATTTTTTAGAGCAAGTGCATTTTATTTCGCATTTTAAAACAAATGTAGTTCGGATGCATTTCTAGTAATCACGCTGAAGATATCATGCTTATAATTAACTTCGATATACCTGAAAACTTGGAGCCATAGATTTATTATAGGTGCTTGATTATCACAGAATGTCTAAATCGTTTTGTGTGTGTGTGGTGTGTGCCATTTGTTAACACTTAAACTAATATCAGTGATTGTCCGAAAATACTTAAATGATGTCATATAAATATTAGGTAATGTATACAGTATTTTGTAAATACTTAAATGGCATCACATAATATCATATAAATATATTTTTGTGAATACTTAAATTGAAATTATGTAATTTAAGTATTTACATGCAAACAAGTGAATGTTTGCATGTAAATACTTGTTTCAGAGATATCAATCAGGGTTATCAATTTTATGTAAGGAATAGATCGCATGTCTTTAAGCGATTTGTTCACGTTCTCATTGTGAGATAAGAAAATGATTCTAAATTGTTGTGCTCTAAACACATTTTGTAGTTTCGATTTATGAAACTCACTCTGCATATTAAATCATAGAACCTTTTGTATTAAAGATTGTGCTTTCCCATTTTAAATCATATTTTTTATGAAGCTGTAGGTTTACGGGATACATCTTCACATGTCTTGAGATTCTACTTAACATTTCAAAAGCAGCATGCATTTTTTTATCTTTCAAGTATCTCAAATCTGATTGTGTCAGATCCTCTAGGTTGTGTGAATATAATCTCATATTACACGCATTAAATATGCAAGATTGCGAGAGAGGCATTCCTAATTCGTTTCGTTTTGTGCTGTCGCAGGACACAATGATTAATTATCGTGGAGAGGATCGGAAACATCAGATGCTTCCGATATCGTAAGGTGCTCGGTGAGATGACACAAGGCAACAACGAGAAAAGTGATTCTGAGAAATGAATGACAGTCACTTTCTGAGGGTCAACCAGCAGCACATGTAGGCCCTATTCCCCGCGGTATGATCAATCAAAGCTGGAAGAGGACAACAAGGCATTCCTTCGTCTATACTGCTCGGACGATTCACAAGAGAATAGCAGCTTCCACAGTGATCCTGATAAATAAACTAAGTCCATAAAGGACAGCTACGGCAACTGGAGATTTAATAGGTTGTTCTTGAGGGAGGAAGCTATTAACCCTCTGAGATGGCGTTGTTCGCATGGTGAAATATGGGGACAATAGATAACTTCTGCAAGTAAGAGGAAAAACACAGTACGACACAGTAGCCAGAACTTCGTTAACTTGCATATATATATATATATATATTTACACACATTTGTGAGTCACGGTTATATGCCTACTATTACAGTTCCTTTCAGGTTGTGTAATTATTATTTAATACATGCCTGCACAGATTATTAAAAGCCACTAACTGCAATTATTTTACATGTAATATTCAGATGCAAAGGATATATAATAGTACATCGGAAAAAAATCATATTACTGTTTCTTTTTTTTTTCTAGGTTTAGCGACAACCATGAGCAACTCAAAGGGTATAAGCAGTTAACCGTCCCTAATATAGAGCCACTGGTTCTAAGGAATTAAGAACCGTCTCGGTTCCCGAGTGGTACGAAGTTTTGGCTTCCAAATATGCCCCCGAGCTGGGTCTGGTTTGAATCATGCGTGAGGCGCGTACTGTGTGTGTGTTTTTTTACAGCACTGGCTCTCTCCCTTCCCTGTAACCATTGACCCTAAATTACATACGGGTGACTGCTTATAGCTCATTGAGTTACTCAAGGTGTTCTTTATACCCACAATCAAACGAAAAATAAAAAATGAAGAAAGCCAGCACCGTAAGGACAAACACACCACATGTCTCATCCGGAACCATCTTAGACAAACGTTCACCGCTTAGATAACTGCGCCACCTGTATCCAACTGTAGGAAATCCCGTAAAGCATCGCCATTATTCTACCAAATTTTTTGAAAAATGTCGGGCACAAAATATGCATCAAATCTGTAGGAAAACCACACAGGATTTGTGCTTCAGGCACTCTCTCCTGTACTCGCACTGAGTTGTTACTTTATTCGAAGTATGAAAAGTCACGTTCATAATCATATAGCCAGTGGGAACTTTAGGCAGCAGCTTTTGAATTAGTAGAAGTATGCTGAAAGCAACTTGCACTTGACACAATCTATTCAAAGCATCGAAATAGGGCATCGACTTAATTTTGCTTTGCTTTGTAGTGTTGAAATGGTGAAAATCTTCCAAGTACGTGGAGACAATGTAAATAGACAAAGTCTTCGCTTTTTCCACGTTTTTGTTTAATTAACATACAGCAACCGAAAAATTGTATGAACCATTTTAGGGATGGTCTTAGCAACCATAGTTTCTCAACCCATCCCTACGTAGTTGTGAAGTCAGTTGCTGACAGATAAACACACATAGCGCCGTGGATTGTTGGCGCCGTAGCGTAAGGCGAACGCACTCGGCTAGTTATCGAGAGATCTGGGCTTCGATTCCAGCGGTGTCGAAATACAATTTTTCGGTTGCTGCGTGTTAATTAAAGAAAAACGTGGAAAGAGCGATGGCTTTGTCTATTTCGTAGTGTTTGTTATTCTGTAGCAGAGCTTTCGAATTCAGCGAGAAAGATGTAATTATTGTACCGCATCGATAGAGCGATCCGCAAAATAAAGCCAACGCACAGCTGCTGGCAGTTTATGCTTTGATTATTTCTTGAAGAACGGGTTTCCAAATAAGTATGGCTATGATGTACAGCTGAAGAATATCTACGAGCTGCTAATGCATTACACATGCCACTTCATAAACTAGTAACATTATGTTAACGCCATTTTTTTATTACGTTATCGTAATGTTAAGCTTTTACAGATACAAATTCGAGAAACTGATGTGGTTCTTTTCTTTTAATGTGTAGCTCTCAATGAAGAAAATTGTCGAGCACAAAATACGCATCAAAATTGTGGGAAAACCACACAGGGTCTGTACTTCAGGCACCTTCGAATTACGTACCGAAGCGGAGGGAATAATGATAATCAAGTTAAATAAATTGCGAAGGCCGATAAAAGCAAGCAAATGAAATAACCCGGAATTTCCCTTCGGATTGGTTATCATAGACTTTTAACTTGCCATTTTGGTTCTCTGTTCTATTTTAAATTATTTTACTTGCATTTTCTTACTTAACGTTATATCTCTCAAGAGCTTACTTTTTCGGAAACTCAGTAAGACGTAGATAAAAGGCCAACTTGAGCAATGGGTGTGGCATGTGCAATTCAGCTATCGACTTGTCACTGTTATGTCAGTAAGTTCTAATATCTTTGAAACGATAGCCAATGCCTTTACCTCGGTTCAGTTGCTCAAAGTTCTTCACTTGATCTATGTGTGTGTGTCTGCAACTTCAAATGTACAAACTTGGATTTTGGCAAGGACAATGCCGTAAGCTTTAATTAGCGCATTTAACCTCTTTTGTCTTTTGTAACAAAAGACGCGACAGAATCCCAATTAGGGCATGATGCTCGATATCAAGAAGGCTTTAATATAGAAATGTGAATGGAAAGAAACTATGCATTTTTGCGTATATAAAAGTTTTTCAGATGATGCTTACAACGGCATATGATCATACATTTACTAATTTATAACAATCCGGCACGCGTTTACAATCCACGCGAATAGTTTAGTTGCATAGTATTTAATTTCAAACCATTTTCTCCAGGTTCAAATTTCATCTTTGGAAAACATATCGATCTTGAGAGGAAAAAAGAAGCACAAAATATTAACAAAATAGGAAGAAGTTATTTATAGAATAAGTCTTCTCTCACAAACACCGTCAGCAGTGCTGCTTGATTGATGCGATACTAGATAGATGACGGCAATATCTCTGGTGGTATTGTCAAACTGTGCAGGAAACACAACTACTTAATGTAGTTATCGGCTTTCAAAATTCTCCAATTAAGAATACGATGTAATACACCCATAGCCGCATGCTAGTTTGGGTTTTGTATTTTAAGATTTGATAAGAAAAATTGTTCTAATCCAGGGAATGATATAATTCTTCTTATCTCATCTGTCTCAATGTGCCGAAATCTTCTGACATCTCTCAGCACATCATAGCCCTCTTCCAATGGAGGAGCAGTGATGGTATAGGGTTCCGGGATTGCACCACAATTACTGTTTCCTATGCCGTTTATGACAATAATATTGATTTGTTATATATTTTTGTTATATTGTTACAATGTTTTAGCTCAGTAATATTAACAGAATAAAACTGAAAAAAGGAATGTAAAAAAACTCCATGGAGTTCATCAGTCTTTGCCGATTAGAAATAGAAAATACAATTTAATTTTTAAAAAGAGGCAACATAAAGTGGGTGGAAGAGAATTAAACAGAAGCATAGTACGTGATGCGCTCTTTTTAAGACTTTTAAGACAACACAGTTTCAGGAAATATCTGTGAAATGTTTTATTTTTTTATTTTTTTGCTGTTCATGAGATATCAGAGAACATAATTTTGTAGGTAAATTTAATTTTGTTTTATTTCTGCTTTCTCGCTATAAGAATAGAGGATGACTCCCACGGATATTACTAATTTTTTATGTTGACAATTGATCGTCTCATGTTCAGTAAACTGTAGCGTTGCACAAAGTATAATGTAACATACTAATCGTGTTATGGACATGCAATTCGTAATTCAGTACAGACATTTCTAAAGTTTGCCAATAGAAGAAGTGGAACATGTTTTCAGTTTGGATTGAATAATAATCACTACGATTATCTAGGTATTCCTAAATTACAGTCAGTTGGATTTTAGATTTCGTTGTAGTGTCCGTTCTTTTCAGTTTCATAAAAAGTTGCTAATAATTTATTGAAACATTTTTCTGTCATGACAAAACCTTGAATTATTATATTTATACTTCATTTCAATGCACAAGGAAGTGCCTATACATCATTCAGTTAATGTGGAATTCTTCTGAGGAATTACCTGCCGTTTGGTACGCGTGAGAAAACATTTTGTTCGCCATATGTTCAACATTAACTTCCGAGGCAATTCAAGTTCCTATGACATTCCCTTATCCTTCCTTTCCACATGTTCTTCAGCCGTGAGCTACGAGCTCGTACAAATGCTTCATCACAGGTGAATAACCCTCGGAAGTGAGCCACCATAATCACCTGAGCTTTATCCCTCTTTGTAATTTCACGCGAAGAATAACCCCTGCGTGAACAAACATAATGGATAGATCATTCTTTTGATATCCATCTCTACTGTATCACCTCATAACTCAGCTACGAGAAACTTTTGTATGCTTTCGCATCCCGCTCAGTTTGTTGCTTTCCCAGCATCTACCCTTGATCCATCATTTCACGTGCAACAGCATCATCTGTTGAAGGAACATCCCCTCGCATCATTCGAATGCTACGCCTCCCACAGATCCCCGTTCATCCTGAACCTCTCTACATCCCCTCTTGTAATGAGGCCGCGTCTTCGGGGACCTTACACTCCCTGTTCTACGGCTCTTCTAAATCCATGGTATGACCAACTCAAGACTCTTTGGGCCTCGGTTCTGATAAATCGCTCGCGGTCACCATATGGCCGAGCGCAGCTTCTTCCCTTCCACCTGCCTCTCACAGTCCCTATCTTTCCGTAAAACCACTCCTCCACTTCCTTCTCCTGAGTGATCCGCTATTGTCCACTGGACATGATGAGTAATGGCTCCTCCGAGCCCTCAGAGGAATTCGCAGCCGAAAAGGTCGCACTAGTTTTCCAACTTTTTTTAACAGTGTATTACGGTTATTTCTGATTTTCAGTGAATTTTTCACTGTCTGTCCAAAGCTTGATACACAAGCTACCACCGCAGTTTACCTTAGGATACAGAATATATATCAAAGCTAAATTTTGTTTACTGTGTTTAAACGTTCTAGCTTGACATTTTATTAACACTTTGTATTGATATTTAAGCTACCATTTTTAAGTTCAATAAAAGCCTCAGTATTCACTCATTGATACAGTAAATCAATGCATATATTTGTTAGTGTAACATTTTATACATATATTTCTCATCGTTTCGAAAAAAACCCCAAAATACAGTTGCAGATCTATTATTATCATTAACATCAGAGTAAACTCTATTTGAAAAATGTGTCTCCCCAAATCCCCAAAAATAATCTATGAGTAATAACGGTGGATATTTTACTTTGGATTATTCAGTTATACCTTGATTTCATTTATTTTTTTACTTAAAACGAGAAAATATTGAAAGCTACAGAAAAAATTTGCCAGAAAGATTAGCGGAATATACCGTCCTGAATCTTAAATTCATATATTTTTAAGAGCAAATCAATTTAATTTACCAACTAGACGAAACACATCGGAATCGACGGTTAGTTTTTTTTTTTTTTTTTTGAAAATAATAAACTCATATGAAACAACAACTGTAAACTTTATTTGATTGACAAATTCATTCAACCACTTCAGTAAAGACAATACTCCAGGTTTGTGATTTTTTTTTTGACTGAAGGTTTAACTACCACGTGAGCAACTCAACGGGCTATAAGCAGTCGCCCGTCCCTAATTTAGGGTCACTGGTTCCAGGGTAGGGAAAGAACCAGTGCCGTAAGTCAAAAACAAATTCCATGCCTCACCAGAATTCGAACCCGGACCCTTCACGAACGAATCATCATAAGCCAGCGCTTAGACCACTACGCCACCGGACTCGCCAGGTTCGTGATGAGCATCACGACTGCACCATTTTTCAGTCGTAAAATGTGAGGCGGAGTCCATTCATCTCAATCGTGTGCAAAAATTCAACGGGATAGCGCACTCTTTCACTCTCATCTTCAGCCACAACTGTGTTTGTAAATGTTGTTGGAATGAGATTCGCGTTGCAAATATTCTTCATTCTCTCTAGTCTGAGACATAGTTGCGAGCTATTGATCGCTCACGCCTTCCAGTAAGGCTATTACGTTTTATTTATTTTTTTTTCTGCGGGAGAGACATTCTGTTAAGGGTAAATATGCAATAAAGTATTTACTTACTTTAGGACAGATCATTGAACACCATGCACACACCAAGTCTGACACTGAACTGAGCGCCTGATGTACGTAAGGGCCGCACGTTTCTCCCATAAACTTTACATGCGACCTTTGCCGCCCCGCCACGCCCGAACCGTTGCCCCAATCTCAGTTTTCTCTTTGATTGGCTCATCTACATGGTAAGACCTTTATTTTGATACCTGAACAGTATTTTTATGTTCAGCCATTCTCTCAAAATAGGTCTCACAGAAATAAAAATCACGAACCAATACTATGGTCTTTACTGAAATGGTTGAATGAATTTGTCAATCAAATGAATTTAGATTTGTTGTTTCATATAAGTTCATTCTTTTCAAAAAAAAAAAAAAAAAAAAAAACTAACACTAACCGTCGATTCCGACTGGTTTTGTCAAGTGTTTATTTATATTTTACATAATGGGAAACGTCTTACCTACGTGAATAAACTGCATCGAATGAATATTAAATTGTATATATGCATCACACAGTCCAACGGCATAACGCAATCAGGTCTTCGAGACTGTTCGCTGTTCCGATGAGAAGAAATGAGACGAATGCCTGCTAGCGTTGCTTTGCGGAACGGTTCGCTCAGAAAAGATAAGTCTTCGAATTTTTCACTTCTCCCGTAGGCTTTACATGGGAACTTTGCCGCACCACAACGCTCAACCCTTGCGCCAATCTCATTTTTCTCTTCGACTGGCACATTTACGTGGTAAGAACCTTTATTTTGATACCGCAACCATATCTTTATGTTCAGCCGTTCTCTCAAAATAGGACTCACAGTAAAAAACCTTATGGGATTAACATATATATAGATCTTTTTGTTCAGAAATTTGATACAAATCGTGAATATTGAATCTTATTATAAGTAATATTGTGATTCAGGTGTTTATATGATCATTTAGTCGCTAGTACTCCCAAAATCTAAAGCAGGAAAACGAATGTTATTTTTAATACGAAAATCATACGTGTTAATTCATTACGACCTTGGAGATATTATTTCTCTTTTTACATTGTATTTTTAGACACCCACAGTTCTAATAACAGTAAATTGCTGATTTACTGATGTTTAAAACTAAATTTACAAAAACTGTGAGTATTTTGTTGCGTGTTCTCAATTCTGTGCTACTTTACATACAGGTTTTCGACAGTTTTTGTAACTAACTCAATTTTCATTAATGTACAGCTCTTCTTCTGACCAAACGCAAGGAATAACTTGAAATTAGTTCGTGCAAACAGTTAAAAGTTATTCTTTTGAACTAACGATTTCGCGAAAAGAGAAAGAAAAGCCTCTGAATATTTTTATAACTCTAGGAAGTATTTATGTAAAGTTTAAACTTCAAGCATCATTTGTTAAAGAAATCAAAATAATACAGTTCCTTCTGTGTAAAGAAATATTTTTCTCTAAGGAAATTTGGCGTTGGAGGAAAATATTTTCGGATAGAAAAAATGTTTTTCTGAAGGAGTAGCATCGCAAAATACCCATCACACATTATCGCATATTAAAAAACACAATCAGTTTGATGAATGTTTGACAAACATTGTTCAGTTTTTCTAATCTTCTTAACAGGAGTTTTCTTTTTTATAAACGTTGATCCAGAATGGTGGATTTCAGTTACAAAACAGTAAACGTCGAAAGTCATTTAACTCTGTAATAGTTATGTAAGTATTATATTTCCGAATTGATGATGGTGTTGGTGATGATTCATAATAAGATAAAAGGCATTGTGTTCAAATCTGTGTATTTTTCATCCGCGCAGGTTAAACAAGGAATTCAGCGGAGGTGCGTGGTGCCCGAAAAATCAAATAAACAAAGATGTGCACGAATATCTGGAAATCAATTTGCACACGCTTCACGTAATTACCGAAGTTGCCACGCAAGGCAGATTCGGCAATGGCCAGGGTCAGGAATACGTAGAGGAGTACATGCTCGAATACTGGAGACCTGGAGTGCCAAGGTGGTTAAGGTTTAAAAATCGAAAAGGACAACACGTAAGTGCCCTTTGCTCTTCTATAAATGAATCATTTGGCTGTGAATTGTCATTCCCTGTGTTATTAAAGAAATTTAAAATTATAAACTAAATAAATGAGAGCGCGCTATTATATTGTAAGCTTTTTCCCTTTAACGTTGTTTTCCAAAAAAAAAAAAAAAAAAAAAACAGTCTGTCGTGCTAAAATACAGGAGTAACTATTGCGAAAAATCACAAACTATGTGGATTAACGAAAGTTGTCTAGCAATAAGGCAAAAATGTGGCCTCATTTTTTAAAATTTCACAGACGTTTGTGTTGCAAACAGAAAGTTGAAAGAAATGTGGGCATGATTTTGAAACTGGAATTCTTTGAATAGATTAGCTACAACCAATGAAATAGTGATGATATTTCTCCATTTTCTCTTTTCCGTATTCATGTGAATTGTTCTTTTTTAAAACACGTGTAATTTCATGTACCTATATAGGAGTGATCATTCAGTAAGTCTCATTCAATGCATATACCCTTTTCGTTCATTCATACATTTCACACTATTTATCACTAACATTTTGCTGCCTAAACGATTTTCCTCAACTTTCCAAATGCAGTCTGTAAGATTTTATAAAAATATTTCTTTTACATTATTTATTTGTGATAGTGTGAAGAAGTATGTGCGTGTGCTTCCGTTTGTCTGTTGGAATACCAGCATAATAGCTCCCATAAAAAGAGTTGCATTTTATTCAAAGTAAGGTAAACTCGCGCACCATAAGTGATTACCGTTATTGAAAATACTGGAAATCGTAAGGATTCTTCGTGAAAAACGTGGCACATACGTTAACACGTCTTCTGTATCATAACATTTTTCTTTTAACTCCTGGTGATATGCAGGTGGTTTGTAAACAAACAAAGAAATAAATGTTTGAACTTCGTCGCCATTGCTACCTAACTTGGAGGCAAATCCTTTGGGTTCGTTCCAAGAAATAATGCTTTTATAAGACCACAAAACGATGCCCTTATAAATGAAGGGTATCAAATAGTTAAGTAGTTTTTTTGTTTACAATTTTTTTCTTTTTTGTTTTTAATTTAATGGCAATGGCTTCCGTGAACCTATAAGGCGAGAACTAGAAGTCGCTTGCCCCCCTGGTTTAAGGTTTTTGGCTCCTCGGATGTCTGCGAACTATTGCCGTTAAAGAGAGAACATCTATTTATTAAACAAGATTCAAGCACTGCATCAAAAATCCTAATTCCCTAAACTACTTGATCATATCGCTATATACAAATACCACTTACCTAACCATTAACTTTTTACAATAAAAAAAAAAAGACAGCTACCATTTGTTCTTTTACTTGCAATACCATTTTGTATCCTCCTATGAGCCTAAATTAATTGTGTTGAAATTAATAATTTTATATCAAAGTTCCTAGTTGCTGTACATATCCGGAGTAACTAATAAGAGCCGACTGTGAGGTAGCAGAAAACATTTTTAATAAGTATTAAAGAAGAAAAACATGGCACGTAAATCTTTGTGTAATGTTGCGACATAGTTGCTAGCAGTCGTCTGCTTAACTTGGACAACAAATTCTGAGTTATATACATGGTCGTATCAAAATAATATGACCACTTACCTAATAATGGGAATAACCAGCGTTGGGCCGTATGACAGCAGCAAGACGGCGTGGTATGGACGCAATGAAGCCCTGGAAGGGTTGCCCGAGGCACACGTACCCATTCGGACTGCAGCAGAGCACGGATGTCCCGGAGACGACGTGATAGTGGGTCGGCACGTCGAGCCTGTGGATCCAAATAGTCCCATATGTGCTCTATGGGATTGTGGTAGGGCGATTTCCCCAGCCAAGGGAGAACGGAGACATCGCTCTCGTGTTCCTGGAACCAGTAACGCACCCCCTTAGTGATATGGCACGGCGCATTTTCTTCTTGGTAGACACAATCACCACCAGGGTAAACGTCCAATATAAAGCAATGCATGTGGTCAGCGGAGATGAACAGGTAGCCATTGGCGTTCAGGGACCCATCCAGTGGTACTAGCGGTCCCAGGTCATACCAGGAAAACATCCCCCAGATATGCGCACTGCGACCACCGGCCTGTACTTGACCGATAAGCGTGTCCGGGTGTTGGTTCTCGTGTGTCTGACGTCATATCCGCCACCGCCCGTCACTTCTGTGGAGTAGAAACCTCGATTCGTCGGAGAAGGAAACCTTTTCCAATTCTTCCACTGTCCAATGACGGTAGTCCCATGCAAACCGCAGGCGTCATTGCGATTGGACCTTGGTTAACATGAGCGCCTTGACGCAGCGTCGACTTCGGATACACATGCGTAACAGGGTTCGTTCTATTGCTATCGGGGACACGTACCTGGGTGCCCCAGCTGTGGGGTCGATGGTCTGTAGGGCTTCACAGTTATGATGCCGGGAGGTGTGTCAGCGGTCCATTCTTGGTACACCCTTACTGCAGCACTTCGCGAAAAGCCCACGAAGTCTGCTATTCCTGAGATGCTTTCACCCTTGGCGACGTAGCCGATGAACACTCCTTTTTGAACGTCCGTCAAATCACTACCTCTGCCCATTGTGTTCACGTTACGCACTATGGCTCATCTGTCCTGGCCGGCCGCTTATATAACCGTGTGCTCGACTTTGTCACATGCACTCTGTAACCCGCCTGGGCGGGTACGCTGTGATTACGGGGGTTGTTCTTTTATTCTGATACGGCCGTGTGTATACCATACGATATATGCCATTATGTTTTAAAAGAAAAGTGTTTGATCAATGCATCCTTCCAGTGCTTACGTATGGTGCAGAGACGTAGACCTTAACTAAAAGAGACATACAAATGCTGCAGACAACTCAAAGAAGCACGGAGAGGTGCATGCTTGGTGTAACCAGGAGAGATAAGAAGAGGAACTCGTGGATCCGAAAAATGACAAGAGTGGAAGACATCATGATCAGAGTTAAATCCCTGAAATGGCAATGGGCTGGACATGGGTGGTTGAAATTCGAAAGTATGCGGGAGTGACATGGCAATGGGCTGGACATGGGTGGATGAAATTCGAAAGTATGCGGGAGTGACACAAGACAGACCGTTGTGGAGGAAACTTGGGGAGACCTTCGTCCAGCAGTGGATTGATAATGGTTGACGACGATGATGATGATGATGCTATCAACCAGTTTCTGGCCAAGTATGTTTCCGATTTTGGCCCTTTTTTTCAGGATTAACTTGTTCAGTTGTCGCAAGGCCACCCATATTATTTTTTAGGTAGGGTAATTTTTTTTGTGTGCTATACGGCAAGGATGGACTGAAAACCACCATAGATGAACTAAACACTGAGTATTTGCGTATTGTGGAGGTTTACGAGATACCACTCTTTCTCAAATGAAATAACGATCACGACCACATATTCATATGAATTTATAAATTTTGAGGCAAACCGTCTAGTGGTGTACACGTGTATACCCTCTTTGAAACGATGCTCCTTGTACCTTATGTTTTAAAAACAGCCAATAAGCAGCAGTCAACAATTAATCACCGATTTTTCAGAACAGATGCTTCTGCGATAAAAGGCAATTTCGTACGTATATTCGCAAAATAAAATCTGACTGATATTGCTATTGGAAATTTAGATCACTCTCTCCATTATGAATGGTCTAAGGCCAGTGACTCTCTAAATAAAGAGACCCCCCGGTCCAGTTTTTTCAAAGACTAAGTTTCCCTTCTAAATCTGAATACAAGGAAAACAAAGGGAACTGATGTCTCTTACGTGCCATACCCAGAGGAGGTGCAAGGGAGCATTAGCACCCCCCCCCCCAATTTATCATCCAACTTGCCGTTTTCCGAATATTTAATAACCGTAAAACGATAGAAGAATTGTATATCAAATTCCGTTCATATAACTTAGATATAATTTAATCAAAGAGTAGTGAGATCATGGACGTCGCTAGACTTTCAAATCAGGATGGGCGACGGGTTGACGAGCATATTCTTTCTGGGGCAAGCTTGATGGCAATTTTTTTTTTTTGAAACCCTAAAATAAAGAATTTGTTTTCCTTTTCGTACAGGCTGCAAAGGTGTTCGTGCAATATGCCCACCCCATCCTGTATAAATATTTATTAATTTTGGAACTGTCTAGATGTTTTTGTACTTTTTGGAATGCAAAAGAATCTAAAGTTTGGAGTCATTTTTTGCTAATGTTCCGTATATCCATTTTTAATAAAGTTACTAAAACTTAGAGAGTTACATACCCGTATAATGAACATGACACACTGCCACCAGCACCAATAAAGCGCCCTGGTTAAAAGAGAAATCCATGCTTAGGAGAAAGAAAGATTTTAAAGCAAATGTTTTCGTGGGTTAGAGTTGAAGGAAAATGTTCAAGTTAGTATGATTAACTTGCACATTTCCCTTCAACAGTTCAACTTAGCATGATTTCAACACGCAGACAATACATTTCCCTACTTAAATCCTTTCCTTCAAGTCAGCAAGCTTTGTCTTGCACTCATCTCTACCAAAGTAGTCGTCAGCTACGACCTGCTCCCTCATTACCCTAGGGCAGTCTTAATAGCGCTGGTATAGCTTTAGTCTTCACTTTCCATGTTGGAATTACTTGCACAAACAAACAGCAGAACAGTTACTAATGACCTCAGTGAATTCCTATTCACCCTCTTCATTCGCCCCTGGTCATACTATCTTGAAAAAAATGTTAAATTGAGGATTTGGACAAGTGGAGAACTACTGAATTTTCATGGCCCTGTGGATGCTATGTTGATAACATTTCTACGGAGAAGGAAAAACACACTTGCTAGGGGAACATACGTGCGGCTAAACGACGAAAACCACGAGAGTCATTATTCTTTGACAAATTTCAGATTATATTTTTAAGTTTAAAAAAAAAATATGGCATATCAACTGGGTTTGGGAGGCAGGGGGGCTCTGGCACCCCTTGGCGATGTCCTTGAGTAAAATGTTCGTAAGTTGTGTGTAGGAATGCTCCTTTCGTAACGGTCCCCTTATCGTCACATTGTGGGCGATTTTGCCCATTGTTGGCTGCATTTTATTGCGCCTCGCACCATCACTGCGGGGAGCGAATCGATATCTATACGATTAAAAATACGCACCCCTTCCCCAAAAAAATAATTTGCGGATACGCCTCTGATGTTCGCTGGTGTTCAGATTTGAAGAAATCGCATATCCCGGCTTACTTGCGGCAAAAGTAATTGTGCGATACGATTGTCTTCCGTGGAGCGAAATTTTCATGTGCGCTAATGTTTACTGCATTATTTTACATACATTGGAGATATATGCGTGTTTGTAAATTATCCTTTAATTTCGAGCACTAGTGTATACACACAATGCACTCACCCAGACTGTTGTTTCACAAGGAATTATCCAGGCTGCTGATTTATCTTTGCCGCGAGCAGCACCGATGGATCAGAAATCAGAAGCTCTAGATAGCTAGCTCATATTCTTACTGGGGCCCGTGTTCGAATCTCTTATTTCACGGGTCTGGTTCTGCTACGTACCTGAAGCCACTGGTCGTAAAGTGGGTATGTGGGTATGGGAGACTTAGTATTTAACCATAGATGCTTATCGAGAAACTTAAACCTCCCAAAAATAGGACAAAAGAAACAGAACTCACGCTACTATTTTTAACCCTGCGTTCTTGTAATTTGGTGCATTTATGTCTTCACGGATTTTTCCGTGCGCAACTTTCGTTGGTACTATGTTCTTGAGAAACATTTTTTTCAGCCTTCTGACATTTGACTGCGCTTTCGTTTTAACAGAAGATTAGTTTAATTACGGTCAGCTAGCATGGAACCCAAAATGAAGCAGATGTGGAACCCTTGAGGTCTTTATTTTGTAATTTTCTCAGTATAGAGGAAGAATCTTCTCAGTCATGAATGTGTGATGCATGTTGGGTAATTGAGGTTTGTGCGCTCCCATTCTTTCTCTCGTAATGGTTTATAAACTCGAAATTAGTTATGCAATATATTTAAGGATTTCAAATTACTTAAAAATATATCTAGGAATTTGATTCGTCCGTGTGTAAGCATATATACCCGCTAAGAAAAAAACTTTATTAAAAAAAAGTTGGAAAAAAAAATGCTTCTGTTCTTCGTCCCTCCTCATTTCGTCGTTCACTACTTTCTTTCTTTCACGCTCCCAACTTTGCCTTGTGTCATTTCCTGCTGCGTAGGAGGCGAGGTTGATCACTGACAGATATCTCGAAGGAAACACGTGGCACTATTTACACTTTGTGTGCGTGTGTGTGTGTGTGTGAGGGGGGGGGGGGGTAGAGAAGGAACTTCGCTCACAATAGAAGAAAGGCAGAATCTTTGTCCAATAGCATTCACATTTCTATTTACTACTGAGACCTATATCTGCAAAACAAAAACGATATGAAATGTGGATGTGCGCTAGAAGGCAAGCAACAAGCTGTGGCGTTCTGCCGCTCAGAAATATTTCCATCTCGTGTAAATAATGTATGGAACACAGCTTCGGAAAGTATTGTACTTCCTTTTGTGGCGCATGTGTGTAATTATATCAATGCTAACTTTTACGTAAAGCTTCAGTATCCGATTTCTTATCCTTAAATTCAGAAAAGATTCGCAAAACAGTTTCTTAAAAATATCCAGAAGTTAATCCAGATCATAAAATAATAATACAAGAGGTCCATGAATATTCCTTTGCCATGGCCCAAAGATTACTTGAGGACACTTTGACGGGTTAATAAGGGATGCGCTTGAAAAATTCGGTATCATATTTCGTTGATATTTAAGCCTGTTTAACTTCAAATGGTATTTAAGTCGCTCAAGAAGGTCTCTAACTGCCTTGATTCATTTTGAGCTTTTATTGATACTTTTACTTTTCCCTCTCAAAAATTATTTTGAATTTTTTTAACATTTAATAGTCGTACCTATTTATTTTTAATTGATATATAGGTGAATGCTTCGCGGTCTTTCTTCAGACGTTGTATTTAATCACTTATAGTTTTGTAAAATCCAGTTTTGGGAAATGGCCCAACGACGTTTCTGCGAAAAATATTTAAAACGAAATGTAAAATCAGATGAATGAGAAATAAAAGGGTAGGTGTGAATAATTGATGATCAATCCCTTTATTTATTTATTTTTTTTTGAGACGTTTTACCTATTTTGATTTTAAACTGATTCCGAACGACAAAGGTTGAATACTGAGTGCAGACATTATCTTTAATTGATATTTATTTTAAAGGAGTTGTACCGGTTTATGAAGTGACGTAAAACATGCTGATAGTAATTGATAACTAAACCAAGTTTTGGCTGAAAAATATTTTTTAGTTGCTGTGCTCTATCTCTCTCTCTCTGATACAATAGCGGCTGCAACATTGGTGCCATTGGAAAACATCTCAACATCTCCCTCTCGAAAATAGTGTGCCCTTCTATGGTACTACTGACACAGCTTCTTAAAACGACACTTGCTCTTCTATTCAAAATATCCAGATAGTCAGGGTTCCATGGAACTTTTTTATGATTATGTTTTACGGAATACTTTTTCCTACATTTACCAAGTACCTGGATAACGATGTATCATTCCACTTGTATATAACGAAGTACATGACTGGAGGCATTCACATCTTCTACTTATTTTATCAATAATCATTAGACAGAAAATAACGTTATTATAAGAAAATTTGCTAAAAATATTTTTCTTTGTATTTTAAAATTGTAACGTTTTGCTAGCTCTCTCTCTCTCTTTCTCTCTCTCTCTCGTACATGCACATCAAATTACACACATTATAAGCCCTGACGCAATGACGAATTGAGTACCCTTGGGCCTAGACAACATTGGTTGCACAAACCCTACCGAGAGGGAAAAAGCATATTTATTGTGTTTTTAAAGCGGAATTTAGGGAGCATGACCAAATTTATACACTCGTCGTCTAGTGAAACTTTGCTCTGAGATAACTTTAAATTATTTTAAAATAATTTCAATATCCAAGTTTAAAAATAGCATTTATAACACGCGGGAATTCTGTAGCATCCCTCTGTTTCATAATATCGTTCAAACTATAATTAATTGAAAGTCTATCTTATCAGAGATATAATTGTAACGTATTGCTTTGTTATCACTATTCCACGACTTTTGTCTTATCAGAGATAAAATTGTAACGTTTTGCTTGGTTATCACTATCCCACGACTTTTGGGGTGCGTTAATTTGCACTATTTTCAATAAAATAAATAAATAAACAAGAAGATTTCTTTTAAATTTCTCAAAAATTTTCGAAATTTTCCTTGAATTGTGATTCGGCTGATAAGGTGAAATTTAAATGTATTAGTAGATAAACACAACTGAATTTACTTTCATTTTTCAAATTCGTATGTTGCATTTTTTATTAGGGTATTTTTATGGGCACATTTTCGAAAATAACAACTATGATTAACTAGTATACGGAGCCATACTTTCACTAGAGACCAACATACGTGGCCGGCACAGTCGGAGCCCTCAGTTAAAAGTCCCTTTTGTTTTGTAATTTCCTTCTTTGATGTTAATTAACTATTTTACCGAGTGGAACGAATTAACTTGGGGTAAGCAAAATGGGCTGAAATGAGTCCGAACGAGTATATTCTCTGTCTAAGAAGTGAGCAGAGAATGAAAGTAACAGGTTTATGGTCGGAACTGCTGATATGATGAGGGGAAGAAAGAAATTGTTTTTCTGTAGCTTCAGTAAAACCCAGATTCTGTATGAATATTTCTGTTTGGGGATCGTAGGAAATTTTGGGCACCATTTGGTTCAGGTACATCGGCCGTGTTCAAAGGTTAATAATGAATCCATTTAGCTACCAGTTGCACTTTAAATTAAATTCTCTTTTAATAACTCTAGAGTTCGTCCTCACCCGGATCAGCCGCAATTGGTAGAGTGGTTCTGTGTAGTTAAACGTAAACACTTCAGTTGCGACAAGTTGATTTTAAGAAAGTCAAACGGAGAGGAAAGTTTATTCTCAAATTTGTCCAAAACTGCAACTCCGTAGTACATATACCGTACCAGAAGAACTTGGGACCATCCCGCAAAAATTATCATCGAGGTACTTTTGTGAAAATCTATTAGCTTTCAATTACTGAAAATTTTAAATTCCATAGTATTAACTAGGCTTTATGGGCGTTTGAATAATTCAAATTATGTGGAACCTACAGGTATTTTTCGTAAAACCAAGGTTATTGCACTTTATTTCATAAAATATACACAAATGTAGACGTTGTAATTAAAATTATTACCCTTGTTTTATACCATTGCAGAAAACTACAAAACACTTACGCCAAAGTTCATCATATGCAAATTTTATTCTCGATCACACACACAAAACATCTAACTGCCATGTGACAGTATCTAATGACTTTTTCCGACTTATACGAAAATACAGAAGATAAGTAATCAAATAAATAAGTAACAAATAAGTGACAATTAAGAATTATGTGCTCTTGAATATGTAAAACATATATTAAATTATTCATTCTTGAATGTATAAAAAACTCCTTTAACATAATACCACAGTGTTCTGCACATAGTAATATGTTTTCCCTTGACTTTCTTATAAAAAATGGCACAGGTTTCTGTTCCCCTCCCTCACTCCCGAATAACCCCTTTGAGTTCATTATATTCTGTATGATGCGTAGTTATATGCAAACAACTGTAATACATAACACCTTATCCTCATTGGTATAAAAATTTCATTCACTGTACCCATATTTTTTTTCACATCCTTTTATTAATATACATGTATAGGGACTATTGCTCCAGTCGCCTGGAATAGCGGCTTTCCCGTCATCCAGTTTTTGTAAACTAAAACCGCGAAAATTAATCGGAAATATATGTCTTACTTATTTACTGAAAAAAATACCAAACACGCGTTTTCTTTATTCAAAGCTGCCGTAAAACATTCCTGGCTATTTCTTTAATCAGCGTCATATGCAATTCCCGTAAAACATTTCGTAAAATCTTTTTCCTGCGGTTAGAGGCCCTCCTAACCTTTGAGTTCTGCCACAATGTGGAGGTTGTCGGGGCTGTCAGCAGGCCTCTTAATACAACATATAAATTAAAGTGATTATTGTTCAAAAATTCAAAAAGTAGGAACTGTACACCAAATTAGACTCAAAATAGTATAACTATATACTAAAAATCCGAAAATTTCTTGGCGTAGAATAAATATAAAATTTTCCAAGCTTTCGCTCATCAACCAGATGGCTTTCTCAAGGAAGGTAGACAGCTAACTGCTAACTGCATTATACTATTTTGAGTGATTATTGTTAAAATGTTTGTTAGAGAAAGAAACACATTAGTTTTATAATTGAAATGTAGCATCCTTTTCTGTAGGTTTTTCATTAGCATATTTTTAAAAGTTATTTGATTTCATCTTACAAATGTGTCATGTATCACGAGTGTCCTATTCAGGCTGGAGATTATCACCGAATTGTTGTGAGCTTGAAGTGGCAAATGATTAAAAGAAGATTCATTAGAACAAGAATAGTAACTGTGGGATAAAATGTAATTTTATTCCAATGTCTTTTCGGAATTTTTACTGTTTTAGTGGATATATGACTACACGCTATTATAGTTGTATGGAGTAAATAACTCGGCATCGTGTCATCAGTTTGGAGACATCAAACTAATTGCAGAAGTAGTCCGACAGGTGGCAGTAGCTTGATGAGGCCTTTACGCTTGCCCGAAAACCCGTAGTCTCGCCGCAACTGGTGTAAAAGTACTTGGCCTGGCTCTTGTTTCACTTTATTGCAGCGCAGTAACTGCTGGGATGCTGGTCTTATCAAAGGATGCTCTCGTAATGAGGCATAGCAGAACCCTCTTGAACTCACATCTCTCATCTCGAGTTTCCCTGGGTGCAGTTGCCGGCTGTCATGTTCCAACCAACGGACTAAAGCTTCTTCACTCCACTTAAACCCCTCTCTCTCTCTCTCTCTCTCTCGCTGTTTCTCATGTTACTATGCTCTGAGGGCTATGTTCTAGACCGGATCAAACTTTCCTCTCGAACGAATAGAATTTCATTTGAAGAAATGTCAAAAGACATTTGACGTGGGCGATTTCACCTAGTCGTCACAAGAACGGCTGCGTTCTTATTGCTCCTTTCTTGCCTCAGGCATTGAAGAACGTGATTTAAATAATCTGCGCGGATCTTCAGCAGCTCGCATTTCCGAACTCAATCATGAAATACCTGTGCGAACAATGTCGAGGGTCATATATTTATTTCCAAAAGGTTATAGCCTTGGTTCTGTCTATGAGTGTGCATGTGCTGCAGGAAACCTACATTTCTTCAAAGCATAAGAACAAAGGGTAATATGTCCTACTAAGGTATCGAAGCGCAATGACGAGGAAAATAAGCAATTTCTTTTCAGTTTTAGTGCAAGTGCGGCATACAACATGTCCCCTTTTTCTTTGCATTTAAATTATTTGGGAGCGCCTTTTCACTTCACATGTCCTAGAATATTTAGTGTTTTGCACATGTGTGTGTGTGTGTGTGGGGGGGCATCCAAAAGTGTTTTTCTTTACGCGAATCTGACTAATGCGCCAAACGCATTCGCCTGATTATGCGGTCATTGCCATTTAGTTGTGTCTGATAGTTACCCGAATAATTTGTTTAGTGCACCCATATGTCATGAAATCGCTAGAAATCTGTTACGAAAATGACTTAGAAATGTCCTTAATTGTTCTGATAACAGATATTACTGTGGCTCTGAGATATTAGGTAAACAGGGTGATACGGATATTTATTAGTGCTGATATATTAGGGTTGTTTATTTGTACCTGACAGTCACCCGAGGCATTTGTGCAGTGTACCCAAATTGAACTGATATAAATCTGTTTTTGTTTCATTCTTTGTAGAGAGATTATTAAATCGCTCGCCGTCTGTTCCAAAATGATTAACAAATGTTCTTAATTATTCTGGAAACATACTACTCATTTCTTTGCTTTCTGGGTTTGACAACCACTGCGTAAACAACATAATGGGCTATGAGCAGCCGCCCGTCCCTAATTTAAGGACAGTTGGTTCAAGAAAAGGAAGAGAGACAGAGCCTTGAAAGACAAACGTGTACACTCCCTGCCTCACCGGGATTCGAAACTGGACCCTTACCAGTCGGCCACCGGTCTGCAGACATGACTGGCAGTCTGAGATATTTAGGGAACGACAGTAATGGAGAGGTTGCTTCGTCGGCAGTTTAGCGCGCATTCACTGCGTTTGAAATTAGTATTAGTTCATGTCTTTGGTCTGTTTCGGTACTGAGTTCGTAAGCCGTCATTCCACGTGCTCTCAAAAGAGAGATCTTTCATTTATAATCTTTCCGGGTCAGTGTCATTCAACTATTGTCTTTCCACCAAACCGTCAAAACTTAGTTTCGAGCACTTCTGAAACCTGACTTTATTCTACAGCATTTCTAAAGTATAAAACCACAATGCGCTTCCACATACACGACTTTTGAAGAATTTAGGGCTGCACAGCTGTAGTTTACATCACTAGCTTGCTCAGCATTAGTTCAGTGCATGTCAAACCATCTAGTTCTGCTTATAGTATTTTCAGTCCCATCCATCTAGATTGACTTTCTTCAATCTAGAATGCCTATAGGACTTCTTTAGTTTTGTCGCAATATTTATAACAAAAGCGTCTTATCTTTGACAAAGAATTAGATCTGTTCTCTTGATTGCATATTTCTGTACGAACAGAAATTATTTTCTTTATCCTTATATTATACAGTCTATTATATTATACAATTTATTATATTATACAATCCATTGCATTTTACAATCTGTTATATTATACAATCCATTGCATTTTACAATCTATTATAATATACAATCTTTGCGAGAATTTCTCGCTTAGATTGTATTTGGTGACAATCTTAGAGAAAATTATTTCTCCCTAAGATTGTCTTTAAATTCATCTTCATTTTCCATTCTGGTATCCATGGCTTATAACGAAGTAAATTTCTCCGTCATTTCTGTCCACGCCAGGATTCGAAACCGGATCCCCTTATTCCGGAATAAGTCACTCTACCAATTGAGCTACGCGGACGTTTTATCCTGATTCCTATCTGCCTTTTTGTCGTGTGCGTCCTTCTGGCAGGTACGTCACATCTCCTAGTACGTTACATCATCTCCCCCTTATTATTATTTTTTTTCGAAGTGCTGGAGAAAGGATTCTCTTATTTTTCCTATCTCGCGGTGTGGAAATAACATCACACCATTGCGAGATTTTAAACGGTCGGGTCATCCGGATAGTTCGTTCGCCATTATAACGAAGTAAATTTCTCCGTCATTTTTATCCGCGCCAGGATTCGAACCCTGGTCCCCTCATTCCGGAGTAAGTTGCTCTACCAATTGAGCTACGTGGACGTTTTATTCTGCTTCCTATCTGCCTTTATGTCGTGTGCGTCCTTCTGGCAGGTACGTCACATCTCCTGGTACGTTACAGGCTATACAAAACGTATGTTGTTATTGTTTCTTTCCTCTCAACACTAGCAGCAATTGCTACATGTAAGTCCTAAACGTGAGTTTTTTTACGTAAAATCTTCCATAATAAATATTCTCGACTAGCACGAGCCATTGACTTTTGTGAGGGCTTCTTTAATACAGCCTCATCTGAGACACGGTGGAACTCTGCCTTCTCTATGTGTGCCAGGCGTCCCGTGACGGTAGACCACGTGTACCAAGAGATATTGGTGTTTCGTTGAGACGAAGTCCTGCTGCATTTCTTTCGAAATTTTTGCACAGTCGTCCTCGATTTTGTTTCATAAAACCCTCACAGAACACACTGCTCATGTCCTTACAGACTGTGAACACCCTATGGCTACCAACTGCCGAGTCCCATCCGTTTCTGTCGTTGCCAGTGCGAGTGCAACGCCATCTACACCCGCAACAACCAAACTTTCTCACACTGCCGCAAACTTAGATGAGTTCTGAGCACCAATCGTGGATGCAGTCGCTAAAGTTGGTGCCGATGCGCTTCGGCTACTTTGGGATGAAATCTCTTGCTGGTGATATGACTGTCGAGTGACGCCATAAGCCGCATTGAATACTTGCGATTGAAACTTTTAGTTATGTTATTTTATTTGAAACTCACTTTTCGTATTTATCACTTTGTGTTCGGAAATTACTAAAATCGCTTTTCATTCAACGAATTTGCAGTGATCCTGTGTTATTGCGAACAACAACGAAAATAAATTTTGATGGGTGCAGGAGCAGCCCACACAATGCTGACGGACAGCAAGTTTTGTTTCTGTTTTTCAAAGAGTGTTCCTTCCCTTGTCTCAGAGATACCGCCCCACAAGCATATTCAACAGAGACTTCTGGATGCAATTTATTAGTCCACTAAAATGCATAACATAAAGCCTCATTCCAGAAAACAACTGTGTTGTAAAAAAATTAAAAAAAAATCGAATGTAATTTTTCTAATTTCTTTATGTGGTCGACTAAAATAATTTTCTTCCTAATGTTTCTTCAGGTTTTAGCATGTCTTTGGGAAACACTGATGTGTTTATGACATCAGTACGTCCGTCTCTCCGTCGGCGGACAACATATCTCTGCACCTATTATTCCAATTTGAAAAAAAAAAAATGTACTGGGAACCTGAAGTCCCGAATGGCTGTGAATGAAAGTGTAATTGTTTCTACTCTGATGTACGGCAGTGAAACCTGGGTTCTGCAGAAGACAGAGCAGTCGTTTCTGTGCTAAGGAGATGTGTTACTTACTGGGGGTTTGTGGGAAGACACGCTATGATCATGTGATGAATGCAGATGTGTAATGTCAGGCAAAATGTTGTTAGTAAGGTGGAGATTTATATTCTTAGGTGGTTTGGCCAGGTTAAAAGAATGACTGATGAGATGCTTACAAAGAGAATTTATTCAGCCCAAGTGGCAGGGAAGAAAGGTAGAGGAACGCTAAGGAAAACATGGGGTGACCAGATTCAGGAATGTCTGCATGAGAAAAAGATAATGAGTATGAAGTACAAAGGTCTTGTGTGCGGCGTGTGATGGATGTTAATGAAGCTCGAGCTGTGTGCCGAGATCGCTGTAAATGGAAACGTCTGATACAACAACAGTGAGTTGTTCTTTCTGTGAGGAGCTAACCTCTGAATATCAGAGAACAGCTTAGTGATATGTATGCGTGTTCCTTTCCCTTTGGTCTTTTTCCGATGTATAACTTGACCGCTGGAGAGCGTAAATGCAGATGCTATCAGATTCAGAGAATGTTTCATTCCATAACATCGCTTATAAAATCCAATTGAAGTAATTCTTTGTTTCCTTCGATATTTTTACAATAAAGACCATTTTACCTACAGCTTCTTTAATTAATGCACAGTCTTCCCACTAGGCGGCGTAAATGTATACTTCATTTCTCGCAATATTATCTATTAGAGCTGTGATTTGGAAAACCGTTTTGCATGAGTTCGTGGTAAGAAATATTTTACGTGTATTTTAAAAGTTTTTTAAACGCACATTGTAGCCTGGAAGCAGCGTAAGTTCCCAGTTCTCCTTCCAATGCATTTTCAGCGGTGTCTGCCCTCCTAAAAACTGGACTGAAGAAAAAAAATGCTAAAATACCGCTTACCAGGGAATGCATTTTGCACATAATTTCTGCTCAAAATAGTGCACATTTTTTTCGCGAAGTGGCGTAAAATGGGCGTCAAGTGAAAATGCGCCAATATACTTGCAATGGTGAAAATTTGAGTTACATAAATTCACATACAAGAAATGCTTCCTGACTTGTGAAAATTGGCACTGAACCATATAGTCAGTGGCTTGCAGATTTGAGAAAAAAATTATAAGGACTATTTTAAAATTAAAATTCCGTGTGTTAGAGTAGTGTTGCATATCGTTAATAGGTAGCGTTCTACGTACGTCAAGTAGTGGAAACATAAACCTTTTCCCTTGAATACTAAAAGTCTTCATACAAACAATAATAACTCAGCAGTTGTGGACTTTTGTTTAGGATGTCAGTAATTATTTACATAAATCACTTACATTACAGTTTATTGGCTTCTCTACCCGCAAACTTTTGTAAATTAGAAATCAGGTGCTGGTAATGTAAGATGCTGACGGAAGCTTTTTCAGAAATCACTTTCTGATAAGGGTAAGACCACGAAATTCACTCGCAAAACTAAGACCCCCACAAGAAGGGATCACAAAAGTAGTGCGATCTTCAGCGTCATCTATGAGCAGAAGAGCGCATTGGATATTCCTTTAAGGTCACTTTAAGTGTACATTTTATTTTTCTCAATATCTCGGCTTCTAACAGTACGATTTGAAAAATTAATTTTTGTATTGACACCGTTCATAGTGGATAATAATTTGCATGTGATTTCTAATCTTTTATAACGCACAGTTTTGTGAGGAGAATAAATACATCATCATCATCATCATCATCATTGTCAACCATTATCAATCCACTGCTGGACGAAGGTCTCCCCAAGTTTCCTCCACAACGGTCTGTCTTGTGCCAGTCTCCTCCATGTCACTCCCGCATACTTTCGAATTTCATCCACCCATCTCCCATGTGGTCTTTTTCTGGGTCTTTTCCTGTCCCTTGGAATCCAATCTAAAATTTCGGCTGTCCATCTATGGTCTGTCCTTCTGGCAGTATGTCCAGCCCATTGCCATTTCAGGGATTTAACTCTGATCATGATGTCTTCCACTCTCGTCATTTTTCGGATCCACGAGTTCCTCTTCTTATCTCTCCTGGTTATACCAAGCATGCACCTCTCCATGCTTCTTTGAGTAGTCTGCAGCCTTTGTATGTCTCTTTTAGTTAAGGTCCACGTCTCTGCACCATACGTAAGCACTGGAAGGATGCATTGATCAAACACTTTTCTTTTAAGACATAATGGCATATTGCTCTTGAAAATTATGCTGTTTCTTCCAAAAGCTCTCCAGGCAAGTTTTGTACGCCGATTAATTTCTTCATCAATGTGACCCTCACTTGATATCTGCTGTCCAAGATAAACGTACGTATCTGTTATCTCCAGTTTTTCTCCATCAATCGATAAATCTTCATTTCTTGTAAAAGCATTGAACATCACTTTTGTCTTCTGAAAGTTCATTTGTAATCCCACTTCTTTACTCTTGTCAGCAAGTTCCTGGATCATACTCTGCAGCTCTGATGGGGTAGTTGCAAAAATGACTACGTCATCAGCAAAACGAAGGTGGGTTAGATAATCTCCATTAATCTTTATCCCTTTGTTTTCCCAGTTCAGTGATTGAAAGACATTTTCCAATGTGGCATTAAAGAGCTTCGGAGATATGGTGTCACCTTGTCTCACTCCCTTTCCAATTTTTATGTGTGTTGTATTTTCAAACAGCCGAATCTTTGCACTTGCATTTTCATAGACATACAGGGGCGTATTTAGAGGGGGGAGGCAAGGCGCCTTGCCCCCCGAAAGTGTTTTATTTTCTTTAAGCTTTTGTTTAAAATGCGACTTGCATTGGAAAAAAATGCCTTAATTTAATAAAAAATGCGTTAACTTACATTAAAAAAAATGCTTTAGTGTTTCTTCTATTTTTCATTAACTTTTATTCTGTTCTGATGAATTTCAAAAACTTCCATTTTCGTAGACCCGAAACATAATTTTATATGCGCCCCTAAATACATATTTATGTTTACAACATATATTAATACAAACCTGGCTGCAAAAATTCCTTTTTAGTCAGATGTCGCCTACCACTGAAACATTTCAGATGTATTTTTCTTTCTTTTTTATTTTAATACTTATTTTCGATTTGGAATTTTAACGACTATCGTAAGTAACTAACTCTATGGATATACAGTCTCTGACGTCCGTAATTTAATGCCACTGGTTCCAGGGTAGGGAGAAAACCAGTGCCGTAAGACAAACACAATTTCCATGCCTCTCTGGTATTCAAACTCGGATCGATCTCGGCCGAATGGTCAGAAGCTAGAGCTCAAACCACTGCGCCACATGAGCAGCATTTTGACATATGTCCTACCCCAAAAAAGATATGCAATTTACTCTCTACGGGGCACAAACGCATATTGTTTTTTTCTTCTGAATGTCTCTGCTTCTAAAAGTCCGATTCAAAAAAATATTTTAACATCGGATACCTTGTACTTTTGGTTTTTTTAAGAATGTACAGTTCTGACGACAAGCGGCTTTAGGGTATAATTTTTTTTGCAACTGTGTTTTTTTTCCTAAAAATTCGATTGAAAAATCTCTTTTTGCTCTGTGTGCCATTCACTATGATAGTTTACGAACATTATCGTTTTTTATTAAATGTGGATTCTTTCCGCGTGGGGGCGTGTATATATATATATATATATATATATATATATGTGTGTGTGTGTGTGTGTGTGTGTGTGTGTGTGTGTGTGTGTGTGTGTGTGTGTGTGAAAACAAAGACATCGTTCTTTCCACGTGTTTTCCGGTCACCGCTGGGGATGCGAATCCCAGATCTCTCGATATCTAACCGAGCACGTCAGCCTTACGGGTGGCTAACAATGAACGGCGCTATGTGTGTTTTTCTGTTAGCTTCTGACATCATAATTCCGTAAGAGGATCCCCAACGGTGACCGGATGACAATTTTTCGGTTGCTATGTGTTGATAAAGCGTGGAAAGAGCGGTCTTTTTTATTCACTAACGCCACTTATTTGGAGGATTTTCATATGTGAAAACGTTTTTCTTGCTATCCCTGCATGTGAAAATCATATTTGAAACATTCTTTTTTTCCTCAAAGCTTTTTCTATAAAGAGTATTTCGCTCACGTTTTCAATTTTTTCATAATTCATAGTTTTATCGCCAGAGGGCGTCAGCGTGTATTTCCATTTTAAACAGTATCTTCGATTCTAAAAATGTCTTGAAAACAATCATTATTGGTAGAATACCCTTCACTACGGATAATATTTTGAGCGCGTGCTCTTTAAATAATGCACAGCTTACCCGTTAGATCATAAGGTAATATTAAGTAGTTTTATATTCATACCTCTTTCTGTAACTGTTTGATTTTAAAAAATACTTCTGCTTTAGATGATTTCGGCTATGGAGAACATTTTGTGCGTAATTTGGGAATTTTTCGGAACGCACATTTCTTCCGTTGATGGGCGCAAGCAGCTATTTAAACTTGTGGATGTTTTGCCGATTCTAGAAACCTGGTTGGTTTCGTTTTTAAAATCTAACTGGTTCCATTCACTACTAAGAACAATGCGAACATTGTGCGCTTTACATAATGCCCAGTTCTCCCACTACGGGTCCTTGAAACGTAAATGTATTCTACTTTTCGCTGATTTTTTTTTTTTTTTAAATCTGATTTAAAAAACGCTTTCCTATTTGGAAAGAATTGAAATGAGACGTGTTCATTACATCCAATAATTCGGTGTCACCTTTCTTGTTTTGTACAATAATGACTAATGAAGTCTGCTAGAAAAGTGTGTTTAGGTACATTTTGTCTGATTCAGCATTTTAAAGTACAGTTCAAATCAATAATCCCTTGAATAACTTTGTCATTTGACGTAAAGTTATGTCATTTCCCGGAGGTTCATAATTAATCGTCCACTCCCTGTGTGTGCCACCCTCTTACATTCAGTAAATTTAATATACGTTTCATCGATTGTCGAATTTCAAAATGCTACTCTTATTGTGCATATTACAGTTCTTATATCACTCCCATAAAAATATTTTCGTTACCAGCGCTTCACTTCAAGAACTCCAGTATGTTGTCATACACTTCAAGAACTCCAATATGTTGTTATTCTTTCTTTATTTGTCTTGTGCATTCCGCAACATATATTTATAAATATATATCATCATCATCATCATCATTTGTCAACCATTATCAATCCACTGCTGGACGAAGGTCTCCCCAAGTTTCCTCCACAACGGTCTGTCTTGTGCCAGTCTCTTCCATGTCACTCCCGCATACTTTCGAATTTCATCCACCCATCTCCCATGTGGTCTTCTTCTAGGTCTTTTCCTGTCCCTTGGAATCCAATCTAAAATTTCGGCTGTTCATCGATGGTCTGTCCTTCTGGCAGTATGCCCAACCCATTGCCATTTCAGGGATTTAACTCTGATCATGATGTCTTCCACTCTTGTCATTTTTCGGATCCACGAATTCCTCTTCTTATCTCTCCTGGTTACACCAAGCATGCACCTCTCCATGCTGCTTTGAGTTGCTGCAGCCTTTGTATGTCTCTTTTAGTTAAGGTCCACGTCTTTTTAGTTAAGGTCCACGTCTCTGCACCATACGTATGCACTGGAAGGATGCATTGATCAAACACTTTTCTTTTAAGACATAATGGCATATTGTTCTTGAAAATTATGCTGTTTCTTCCAAAAGCTCTCCAGGCAAGTTTTGTACGCCGATTAATTTCTTCATCAATGTGACCCTCACTTGATATCTGCTGTCCAAGATAAACGTACATGTCTGTTATCTCCAGCTTTTCTCCATCAATCGATAAGTCTTCATTTCTTGTAAAAGCATTGACCACCACTTTTGTCTTCTGAAAGTTCATTTTTAATCCCACTTCTTTACTCTTGTCAGCAAGTTCTTGGATCATACTCTGCAGTTCTGATGAGATAGTTGCAAAAATGACTATGTCATCAGCAAAACGAAGGTGGGTTAGATAATCTCCATTAATCTTTATCCCTTTGTTTTCCCAGTTCAGTGATTGAAAGACATTCTCCAATGTGGCGTTAAAGAGCTTAGGAGATATGGTGTCACCTTTTCTCACTCCCTTTCCAATTTTTGGGTGTGTTGTATTTTCAAACAGCCGAATCTTTGCACTTGCATTTTCATAGATGTTATTAATAATATTAATATACGCATCTTCAATACCGCAGGATTTCAGAGCCATTGTAACTGCTGATGGTTTCACCGAATCAAAGGCTTTTTCATAATCAATAAAAGCCATGCACAATGGAAGTTCATATTCCCTCGCTCTTTCAATTAGTTCTCTCAGTATGTGGATATGATCTATTGTACTGTAGCCACTCCTGAATCCAGCTTGTTCTCTCGGTTGAGCCATGTCCAGTGTTACCTTCAAACGGTGTTAAAGAACTTTAGTGAAGATTTTATAAACCAGTGTCACCTTTTTTATGTAGCAGGATCATTACAGCGTTGTTCCAATCCTCAGGAATCTTCCCTTCATTTAGGCATCGAGTGAAAATTTGGGCGAGTACTGTTTCGATTTCTCCACTTGCTTCTTGTATGATGTCTACAGTAATTCCATCTTCTCCTGGAGCTTTTCCCCGCTTCATGTTCTTGATTGCATGTGCAACTTCTGCTGGGAGGACTGGAGGAACTCTGGTACTGGTACCTTCCATGATGTCTGGAATAAATGCAACATCCCTTTCATATAACTTGGAGTAGAAATCTTTCACTCTTGTCAAAATTTCACCTCTATTTCTTGTTACAGAACCATCTTCTTTTCTCAGTGCCATAATCTGTTTTCTTCCCTTACTGAGATGTCACTTTGCTATCTTTCGGCTTTGGTTGTTTTCAATTGCTTTCCTCACTAGTTCACAGTTGAATTTCCTTACGTCTTCAGTGATACTTTTTCGTACTGTCTTGCATAGCTCTATATATTCCACTTTGGAAGTCCAATCTTCTTTAGTTGTCCTCATCTCTCTTCTTTTTGCATCAACATTTTGGTTTTTCCTGATAATTTGTTCACATGCAACTTGTTCTTAGACCCAGCTAATTTTGTTGCTGTTTCCATAAGAGCTTTGGTTACTTTTCTGTTAACTTCAGAAATATCCACTTCTTCCGATGTTAGGCCTTCTAAAGCAGATAATCTGTTCTTCAGTTCCAACTTCAAGGTATTATGGTGTTTTTTAAGGTTGGTTATGTCAATATATTTTGTTTGTCTTATGAGCTTGCTACGTTCGAGTTTAGTGTTGAGGTGCATCTTACATCTCATCAATCTATGGTCACTAGCTGTGTTGAACTTGTTTAGCACACTGCAGTCGTCTATGACGAACTTTTTGTTATACATAATAAAATTATATTCACTTGTCGTCCCATTTGGAAGTCTCCATGTCCATTTCCTGTGAGGCTTTTTCTTGAAAAAGGAGTTCAAGATGAAAAACCCTTCTGCCTCTGCAAACTCAACGAGTATTTCCACGCTGGTTTCTGTTGCCGTGACCGAATTTACCTACTGAAGTTTCATTCTGTTGCCGTTGCCCTATTTTTGCATTGAAATCTCCCATAATTATCTTCAAGTGCTGCTTACCTTTATTATTTAGACGACGAATTTCCTCATAAAATTCTTCAATTTCTTTTTCAGGATGATTTGTGGTGGGTGCATAAGTTTGAATAACCTGAGCCTGGTATCTTTTCGAGAGTTGGGTAACGAGTCGTGCAGCTCTGTCAGAGGAACTTTCAACTTCTACAACTTTATCCTTCAGTTTCTTGTTTATTATAAATCCAACACCATTAGTTCTTCCAGTATCTGTCTCACGATAGTAGAAGAGATGTCCACTTTTCAGTTCAATGAGATCTTCTCCTTTTCTCCTTACCTCACTTAGCCCGACGATGTCCCACTTGATCCTCTGTAGTTTCTCTTCCAATTCAAGAAGCCTTGAGTCAGAAGATAGGGAGCGTCCATTATACGTAGCCAAGGTCAGCATCAGATGGCAGCCTAGTCCGGTCCTCCGGGGATTCTTAGTACCCTCTGCCTTCATGTCGCACTGGCAGCTGCCTTGGCCAGGTACATTCCAGCTGCCGGAGACTGAGGGCCAAGATTTACGTTGTTAAGTCATTTTGGAGGGGTTTGGCCATAACTCACCACGCTGGCCAAGCGGGTTGGTGAGTGTTGGATAGCATTTCCTCTAATCCAGATGGTATAGGTATACCGGTATTGGCGGTCGTCGTAGCCCCTTTAGAGGGAACAGGATGCACCACGAGAAGGCGGGGTTGACATTTGTCAAAGAGAGGCTGTGATGTTACGCATCACCTGACCTTACATCCCATATATATACACTGCTAGCCAAGCAAAACGGAACACCAAGAAGGAAGAATAAAACGCAACACCGTGAAGGAAGCATCCGATTGGCCTGAAATTCGCAGCATGCGTCGCCCGCGAGAGGACATGCAAACGATTAGCATTGTAGGGCATATGCAAATCATGTGCGCCAGGCACGCCACCGAGAAGCACCATAAAATGTGTGCACAGAAGGCGGGTAATAAGTAGTGGAAGTGTGTTGTGCTGCCGGACCTGTGCGTGGGAAGCTTCCTGACGCCTCGTCGCAGAATACGGCAGTCATTCCAGCATGTTTCGGGGTTTGACAGAGGACGAATAGTGACTTATCGCGACAGCGGTTTATCGTACCGAGACATCGGCGCCAGTGTGGGACGACATCCAGCCACAGTGAGGCGAGTATGGATTCGGTGGGTGCAGGAGGGACGCACGTACGGACGTGAGCGATTGCCGCGGCACACCACCGAACGAGATGACCGGCATGTTGTGCGGCGGGCATTGATGGCTCGCACCGCCACATCACGAACGTTAGCGCAAGAATTAGGGTGTGTTGCGCAACAACCTGTGTCAACACGTACCGTTCGATGTCGTCTGCAGGGAACGGGGAATTGTCGTACGGCGCTCATTGTTCCGATTACCATTGACGTTACACCACCGGCGAGTGCGGCGGCAGTGGGCCGTTGAACGCCGCACCTGGACTACGGAATGACACGACATTGTCTTCTCCAACGAATCCCGCTTCTGCCAGCAACACCACGATGGTCGGATCCACATGTGTTGGCACCGCGACGAGAGACTGTATGACGCCTGTATTGTGCATCGCCATACCGGTCCATCGCTTGGCGTTATGGTTTGGGGCGCAATTGGATATGACACTCGCACCCCTCTGGTACGCATCGACGGTACATTCAACAGCGAACGCTACATATCTGACGTTTTGGAGCCTGTAGTCCTCCCTTACCTGCAGGACCTGCCAGCGGCCACGTTTCAACAGGACAATGCGCGCCCGCACGTGGCACGCATCGTGCAACAATTCTTCACTGCCAACCAGGTGTCACTGCTGCCGTGGCCCGCCTGTTCTCCCGATATGTCGCCGATCGAACACGTCTGGTCGCTGATCGGCAACCGACTGGCCGGGCAAGCACCACCCGCGGCTACACCTGATGAACTGTGGCAACAATTGGGAGCAGCCTGGTCCGACATACCCAAAGCCCACATCCAAAGCCTCGTTCGTTCGATGTCGCGGCGTGTACCGGTCATTATTACCAGCCATGGGGGCCACACGAACTATTGATATCTACGTGTTCCGCAAGTCGCACGGGCCTGTAAGCTCAATCGTTTCATCTTTGTATCTGTTGTTATGTGTCCAGTAAATCTGTCTTTTCTATCTCATGTCCTGCTTGGTGTTGCATTTTGGGTGGCCAGCAGTTTATATAAATAAAATTTCGAGGCGCGTGTATCAGTTTTCTAATTAATGTAGGAGAAATGTGGTAGAAATATCAAAATCGGGAAATCCAATATAATTTTTGGAATGGTAAACATTCTCACGAGACTTATTTATTTTGGAAAGCTCACGCCTGGTTCGTCCAAATTCATAAAGATATACACTATCGACCAACAAGTAATTGGACACCTGTGATAGCAAAGGAAAACGAAGTTTATTCACCTTCAGTAGTTGGTGGAGCCTCCACGAGCGGCGATTACAGCTGCGACCCTCCGGGCATACTCTCAACAAGGCGTTGTACGACGGCTAGCGGTGTTTTCTTCCACTCGGCTTGGAGAAGACAGGTCAGTTCCTTCACCGATTTCGGACGGTGGGTGCACCCCTTAAGTCGACGCTCCAACTCGTCCCAGAGGTGCTCGATAGGGTTAAGGTCCGGGCTCTGGGCAGGCCAGTCCGTTCGATTAACCCCATTGACCATACCGAGCCATGGTGGACCTCGTAACATGACAGGTGGCATTGTCATCCTGAAAGTAACTTGGGTCCACCCCGTAAAACTGCCACAACGTAGTAAGCGCATGGTCATCCAAAATGGTGCAGTAGGTCTCGGCGTTGTCTACCAGGAATTGCGACTAAGGGTCCCGTGCCATATCAAGAGAAACACCCCCATAGCATAATTCCACCGCCGCCGAACTTCACAGTTGGCACAATACTTTCCGGCGGGAGGCGTTTTCCAGGCAGACCCCAAACCCAGACCCTGCCATCCGAACGGTACAGGGTGAACCTTAATTCGTCGCTCCAAAGAACCTGTTTCCACTGTTCAACGGTCCACTGTCGACGTTCTTTGCACCACGTTAGCCGAGCAGCGCTATTGGACTTGGTGATCAAAGGCTTGTGGGCGGCAGCACGTCCATGATAACCGAGCAGATGGGCTTCCGTATGGATGGTATTCATCGAAAGAACACTCCCGGATGCCTGTTAAAACTCCTCGCGGATGTGGCCCATCGATTTGGTGCGGTTCTTCCGAATTTCTCTGGCCAGCACCCGTCGGTCTCTGACTCCCAGTTTTGTGTGTCGGCCGGGTCGGGGCACCTTCCGACAGTTACCTCTCATCTTCCACTTGCCAATCACGTAGACCACTGTCGACTTTGGATACTTCAACTCGCTGGATATGTCACGTATGTATCGGCCATTTCTATGATACCCGACGATTACACCTTTTTTGAAATCAGATAGCTCCGAACAGCGTGGCATCTTGCATGCGACTGGTTGCGTTTTTGTTTCCCACACGATATTTAACGGCGGCGGCCGGGACGTCTATCAGGGCCGCAGATATCGTCGATTGCAGGGTTGTCCAATTACTTGTTGGTAGATAGTGTAGTTAAAAAAATACCTCCTTCAGTTTTTGAACTGCGCAGTAAAATTGCAGTGTCTGGTGTTTGCAACCATTTTGACCATGCGACATTAATAAATATATGTTCTGCTGCTGTAAAGCTCCATACAGCCATACAGTTTTTTAGACTGTCTTATAACTGCTGAAATTTGCTTGAACGCATTTCGTTCGTTTTTCGGAATATCCTCAGAAACACAATAATTCTTCGGTGGTTACTTACCAGTGTTCTATATATGTCTGCTACTTTTGAGTTTTTACTGCTGTTGCGCCATCTACTTTTTCCTTTATTTGATTAACAGTCGGAAGTTGGAGATTTTTTTCGTGGTCCAATAATATCTGTCTATGATTCTTTCCGATAGCCTAAGCTGCGATTCTTGTCTCTAGTTTTATAAATTAATACACTCATGCTCAAAAATTATGGATAATTGCGAACCACAGGAAAATGTTGCCCTACACAACGAGACGACATGGAAACGACTGCATACCTCTTCCGGAATGACATAAGTCCATATGTTGCTCCAGCAGAACGATGGCGGCGCTAGGAGCACGACTTACGTCACGTAGCACGCGGTGGGTTATAAAAAGAAAAGCCAGAGCAGCAGAATAGAGCAGGTGTTGTGCGTTTCGGAGGTGGACAGTCCTGTATACCAAATGAATATGGCTCAGTGAACCTATTATGATGTTATGCGGAGCACAATCATCGGTAGACTCGAGGCGGGAATAACCCAGATGACACTGTCCCAGGAGCTGCATGTCCCAAAAAGTGTCATTTCTAGGCTCTGGCAGCGGTTCCAGCATAATGAAAATGTGTCTCAACGCTTCAGTATAGGACGTACACGGATTGCAACGTCACAGGGCAGTCTTTTGTCAATAACTGCGAGACGGCACAGGCAGAGTACACCAGAGGACCTTGACCGAGACCTTTCAGCTTCCATAGGAATCACGGTTTCAAGTCATACCGGGTACAGACAATTAAGTGAGTACGGCCTTTATGCCCGGCGGCCTGCCAGATGCATCCCGTTAACTGCAGCCCATCGAAGAGCCCGTGTAGCCTGGCGCAAAGAACATCGTTCTGGTTGGTTGGTTGGCGGATTTTTATGGCGCAAGGGCCATGTGTGTCCAAAAAGCGCCAGGGACCAGACAATAAAACAAATAGTATTAAAAACGTAGTATAATGTTTAAAATCAGGCTGATTCCGTAAAAGTGAAAAATGAGAACGAAGAAAAGTGTAAAAACTAGATACGTTTCGAAAAGTCAATGTGTTTTTAAAATGAGAAGACAGCGAATGTATCACAGTGGTCATCAAGAAGCCGCTGAAGCGTAGCTGCGTCGTCGTTCAACAAATGAGAATGAAAGAAGTGAAAACGAAAACAACTACAGAGAACATGACTGACAGTGGGTCGGCAATTGCACGTCTCACACATCGGTGCAGTGTCGCCACACAGCAGGAAGCGGTGGGTGAACCGACAGTGCCCAATGCGCAGACGCGCAAGAACAACTTCCTCCCTACTGTTCCGGCGACATGATGATCTCCAGACTCTAAGAATTGGGTTCATACAATGAAGTTTATTTTCTACCTGTTGATCCCTCAGACCCTGCCACGTTCGCGTGATGTGATCATGAACAATAAAGCGTAAATCACGATGAAAGAGTGGCAAGGGTGTGACGACCTAACAGGAAGCAGATCTAGCAGTCGCATCAGCACACTCGTTACTTGGAATTCCAACATGCCTAGGAATCCAGCAGAATTGTATCTGGACACCAGACTCGAGCAACGAACGAAGAAGCCTTCGTACGTTAAAAAGAAATGGGTGGTCACTACAGTCCAACGATGACACAGACTGTACAACACTTAAAAAATCAGTGTACACCATAGAACGTTGATGAGAGCACGAATGAACATGAAGAAGGGAAAAATACACAGCATGCATCTCCGCTGAAAACACCGTGGGCTCGGCAGCAATGCGAGCAACAGAAACTTCATCAATGCAGACGGCGGTGGATCCCACAACACCGGCCATCTTGGAGCCATCGGTGAAAATAGGAACATAGACTGTATTCATGAAACGGTGCTCAGCAAAGAGCTGCTAGTACACTAACGCAAGGATGGAGGATTTATCATAAGATGTACAGGTGGTATCAACCATGACACCAAGAGGGTGCCACGGAGGATCCTCAAAGCCCCTGGTCTCTCCAACAAGAAACAAGTCGAGCCCTGCATCCCGAGCTACGGCCTCCATACGAAGACCAAATGTTGGAATACAAGAAGGCTGGTTCGCAAATAAACGAGCATGCTGGGGATGAAAAACTGCACCGTATATAGGACGGTCTGAAAGAGATCGTAGTTTAAAGTAGAATTGAAGAGACAGCTGCAGACGGCGTAATTCAAACGATGGTTCGTTCGCGTCAGCATAAAGGCTGGGAATTGGGGATGTTCGAAATGCTCCCTAACAAAGACGCAGCGCTCGATGGTGGATCGTATTCAAAGGCCGGACACCGGAACAACGTGCAGAGCCATACACGATACAACTATAATCCAGCTTCGCCAGAATAAGAGAATGGTAGATTCGAAATGAAGGCATCCTGTCTGCACCCCACGAAACTGAAGAAAGGATCTTAAAAATTGACATAGCCAGCAGACAGGAAGTCTTTTGCCGCTGGATGTGCACACAGAACGTAAGCCCACGGTGAACGGTTAGTCCAAGGAACTTGATCTCTGGCAAAACTGATATGGCTGCACGGTCTAAATAGAGCTCTGGGTCAGGATGGAGGCCACGCCGCCGGCAGAAATGGATACACGCTGTCTTGTCAGGAGAAAGAACGAAACCATTGCTGTGCGCCGCTTTAACGATCTGGTTAATCGCAGACTACAACTGCCTTTCAATAAAATGCATACTTGAGGACGAACAGAAAATGTGCAAGTCATTGACATATACAGTAGCCGAAACCCCAGGAGGAAGAGTTTTGAGGAGGCAATTAATGCGTAGGATGAATAATTTGACAGATAAAATGTAACCTTTAGGTACACCTTGTTCTTGATGGAAAAGTGTCCAGAGCGTCGTACCCAGGCGCACCTGGAACATCCGATTGCTAAGAAAATTGACAATGAATGTTGGGAGGTTTCCTCGCAGCCCACTTTCGTGGAAGTCGCGGAGAATACCGTGACCTCCACGAAAGTGGGACACTACTACACAAAACCTTTGGACACTCCTTAGCTGAGGCTGAATGTGAACTCTTGCAGTTCACACAAAACTCAACCTCGGAAAAGTCTTGTAAATGATGGTTCGTTGCACCACAACGTCCACACCCTGGAGCGCTCAGGCACGACTGCTGAGAGTGTCCATACGTCTGACACCTAAACATCTCAGAGGGTTAGGGCTGAACGGACGTACCTCAAGGTGAAGATACCTTACCTTGATGGGCGTAGGCAGGGACAGGCTGTCAAATGTTAAAATGATGTTACGGGATTGGGCTGACTTCCCATTCCGCCTGAATAGAATACGCCGTACACCCGTAACGTGTTGACTCCTCAGTTCTGCCAGAAGTTCATCTTCGGTAAATTCAAGTAAATCCCGAGAGGAGACAGAATCTCGAGATGTATTAAGGTAGCCATGATGTGTTATTTTGACAGGAGTCTCAAGCAGCAAGGTAGTGTTAAAAAATGTGGAACTGTAGGCCGTAGTGGACATCTTTACAAGATTTCCAGACTGGAGTTTCTTGAAGCTCTTAGGAGAGCTTGCAATAGATTGAAGTGCTTTGTTTTTCCCCAAAAAAATTAGCATTCGAAGAATGCTCATTTTTTCTTAAATGAGCATTTCAAGAATGTATTGAACAGCTTTGTGTGCACAAAAAAAAAATAGCATTTGAAGAATCAGGGACATGCTTTTTGGAGGAAGGGCCTGAGCCTTCCTCATTACGTCGTTTGAATTTAGGTACTTGGGAAACATTATTTGAAGCCATAAAGAAAAGAAAGAATTTGTCCGCCGACTTTCCTGTCCACCACCGAGCCCAACAGGGCTCGGTGCCTGAAGTATGCAAGCCCAAATGGACGCAGGACACGGCTCTATGGTTGAGCGGCGTTTATAGCATGTTGATAGGGCAGACATGCGCTCGGCGAGTACCGAGACTTTCCCGTGTCTTGGTAACACCCCTTTGGCATGCTCACACTATCCCCAGACTCACTCTGCTGTACGTAACGACAAGCCGTTAGAAGTCTTTACTCCACTCGGCCACAGACGTCATTGACTAGGAGTGGGTTAGTTCCTAGCCGCCCGTTTAGGGTGAAGCTGGGGGCAAAGGTAAGTGTTGGTAGCTGGCGACAGCTACACCCCGGCTTGCAGAAACCTCAGCCTCCAGCATCCCGTTTTCCACCTAACGGATAACCGCAGACGGCAAACGTGCAGGTAGGTCTAGCTAACCAGCGCAGAAAAACAAATAGGGAAACAGAAAATGGGGAAAAAAGGAGAGAGAACGAGAAACCAAACTCCGACGCTGGCGCATAGTCACAACCTCAGCAACCTACAACTGAGGCGGGTGCGTGTCAAAAGAACAACAAAAAGCGTAAAAATGGGAAAACATCATACAGTATATGTCGGCTCGGGCCGTGGGGTCGCCACACCCCATAGCTGGATGAACAGCTGTCCCTGCAGTGATATTATCGTACCAAGACGAAATGAGAAGCGCCATGTCATAGTGCTCACATTGTGGGCGAATGGTTTGAAGTTCATCACGGAGACTTTTCCGTGATATATTGGCCTCCTCAGTCGCCGGATCTCAACACAATGGATCATTTGTGGGGATGAAGTCGAAAGGAGCGTTAGACAAATGGATCCGCTACAATCAAATCTTCAAGAGCTGCAGGATGCGTCGCATTTTATGTAATACCTTAAGCCACTTACCGACATTTAATAGAGTCCACATGCCGCCCCGGTGGCGCAGTGGTCTAAGCGATGGCCTCTGATCATTTGTCCGTAAGGGGTCCGGGTTCGAATCCCGGTGAGGCATGGATGTTGTGTTTGTCTTACGGCACTGGTTCTCTCCCTTCCCTGGAGCCAGTGACCCTAAATTAGGGGACGGGCGACTGCTTATAGCCCATTGAGTTGCTCACGGTGGTCGTTAAACCTCCAATCAAAAAAAAAAAAAAAAAATAAAAAAAAATAGAGTCCATCATACCAAGACGAATTCAAGCAGTATTAGGGGCAAAACCTGGCCCAACAACGTACTAACCAGATAATCATAATAATTTGGCTACTTAGTGTATGTTTCGAAAAGGACTGCATATTTTAACAATTCCTGCCAAAAAGTAAAGTTTTGAAACGCTACGAATTTGGTTACAGTACGGAACTGGAACACCTAAGTATAGAGCAAATGATCGAAAGAGAAAGATGTGGCTTCCTTAGCATAAATTTTTAGAAGCTGCCAAGAATCGGGCTTGTCGTCAGCGCGTGGATATAATAAATTAAAGTGGAAGCTAAAAAATAAGTATCATTTCCTAAAATATAGTTTTATAGATTTACAAAGACTTATTATAAAGGATATATGATGCACATTTCCTGCCTATCATTCTCTATTTAATTTGTAGCTGAATGGCCAGATTTACAACATGTCAAATTCGGAATAACATGGGATGAAATACATAGTAGAACATCACTATTGATGCTGAATTTCATTAATTAAAACTGATTTGTGAACTACTGATTGATTGTTTGCGTACCTTTTTTTAATGTATTCTTGCTTGTAATTTAAACATCGAGATAAATCACTTCTACTATCCCCCAGGTGGTATGCAAACTATTTTCCTAATGATTTTTGAAAGGATTTATTAAAACTTCTTGCTGCTTGCTTCTTTCTTCTTCAGATTTTCATTTAATAGAAAATGTTCAGGTTGCAAATTTACTTTTCAAATGCTTTCGCACCCCCTCCCCCTTCCCGCTCATTCTTTCACTTCTTTTCGTCTGTCTGTCCTTCTTTCCCTTGCTGGCTATTTCTCTTTAACATTCTTGACTTCCGACTTTTGATCTGTTTATTTTTTTCTTTTGCTCTTATCGATCAACTCATTTGTGATAAATATTCATGCTCTCAGATTTTAATACGCTTCTCTAGGGTATTGAGGAATACCTTGTGTTTTCCCCACCGCAAGACGTTGTATCCTCCTCCCCTGTCAGTCCCCTTCCTGGAACCCCATGTGCCAGAGCACATGCTAACTACATGCTAAAGAAGCAGAAAAACATTTCCTTACAATGTTAACATGTAAATTTTGACTGAAACCGAATTAATTTTGCGAAAAAGATCAGCATAAGAAGAACATTAATTCTAACAAGGGTTGTGCTTTTGCTTCTTTCCGTCTCTTGCGACGGTCGAACAAATATTAATACGAGAGCATATATTAAATATGACGAAAGAATATGATAAAAAGCTTTCGAGTTTTAATTCTGCGAGCGGGAGTGGAGGAGGGTACTTCGATTCGTTTTCATGAAAGTCTTTTTTCCTTATTATTTAGAAAAATGCTGCTCCGTAGTATTTAAACAAATTCCACTTGCATGTTTCGGAAAAGATTTGTTGATGATCAAATGCATTTCGCTTTAGTGATACCATAAAATAAGCAGGTTCAACTTTTTTTTTTTTTTTTTTTTTTGCTGTTCAGTTTTTTTACCACTCATCTAGGAAACACGGATCTTTTTTGAAAACATCATTTCATTTCGTTTTCAAGAGGAAATTTCAGAAGCTCGTGTACAGGAATACTGTACATGCACGGTATAGGATAACGACAAAGAAAACACTCCCGCGTTACGTCTATGAAGATGCATTTTTAATAGCAGTTGAAGACCTTTAAAAAAGATTTTCATCATTAAGTAACTGCCGTGGAAAATCGTTGGATTCCATTAAATCTGTCTGTTGGCATTCAAATGTATGGCATAAATATCTGTCGTGGAACAAATTTTTATTCTAATTTTCTCTAATACGCAAAATGCCGTTATTTGTGCGCACTTGAATATTGAGTTTTTATATCTGTACCCTAACTGCGCTGCCTTCCTTATTTTATGCATTAATTTTTGTTGTGCATTCCCTAGAGTGGCGAGCAGAACTAACGTTTTTTTTTTGCTTTTTACACTCTAGAAATGTGTGCAAGTAATTTGTGCTGAATTCCAAACTTTAAATAAAAGTTTCCAGTTAAATTAATTTTCTAGTAAAGTTGTAAATAAATAAATTGATTAAAAAGTTTATAGTCACCGTGAGTGTTCCTACCTTTGTGTAGGAAAAAGTGTTTCCATTTCTTATCTTCGTTGTGTAGCTAGTGAATTAAATGAAATTTTCTCAGAAATTGTGGAATAATTTTAAAATGTTTCGAGAGCGTCTGTTTATTGATTATGGCTTTGGTTGGTTCCCTGTGAAGAGTTGAAAATTTCTTTGCCTGCTTAACGTCGATCAAGCCTTCCTCACCATAAGTGATTCAAAACATTATTTATGTGAAAAAGAAATTATAATGATAAATATATTATAAGAAGAAATTATAAATCTACCGTTGGTGCTGAAATAGTCATCTGTTAATGGTCGAATAACAATGTACTACAATACATTTCGCACAGCAACCTTTGGTTGCCAAATGCCGTGAACTTATGGTTCAGTTGCTGCTGTTCCGTTTACCGAATGGTATGAAGCCTTGGCTTCTAGTTATTCGTTCGTGAAGAGCCTGGGTTTGAATCCCGGGAAAGGAACGGATGTTGGCCCGTAGCCAGCCAGAGAAATTGGGAGGAGTGGTTGATGATTGAAGTCGGCAAACGATTTGAAGGAGGTCGGGCGAAAAATATGAAACCGGTCTCGGGCGCCTCTCGGACTTGCCATCCTCTGGCTACGGCTCTGCACAGATGGTGTACTTGTCATTGGTTCTCTCCCTTACTTGAAACCAGTGACCTCAAATTAGGGACGGGCGACTGTATATAGCCAATCAAGTGGCTCACGGTGGTCGTTAAACCCTCAAAGAAACAAACAAAACAAAAGTGACTAAATGCTTTGAACTTGCGATCGAGTTGTGACAACTCATGGTTGAAATGCGAACTACCTACGACCAAACGGCGATTTATTTCCACGTGTGCCTGCCTGGAAACAGGTGACTCTAGAGAGCATCAAAAGCTCTATTGAGCTTTTGATGCTCTCGATGGTCATTAAACACTCCCTCCTCCCCAATTCTTGTCTTGCAATATCAACTGATTGTGTTATTTTACTTCACTTCTTCTGTAGCAGCTACTGACCTGACTATCAGTACAGTAACTAAGTACTAAAGATCTCTTAGTCGTTTCTGAATGACAGTTTCTTATGCAGCCACTGTAATGACGCAACTATGTTTTTGTATAAGAAGCCGTCCGAACTGTATTATTTTTGAACATGTGAGCGTAAGGTCCGCTGATTATTGGAAAACGATGTATTTGTATTTCAATACTTTTTGTACGAAAACGCAGTGCAGTATCGTAAGACGTAATTGTCAGAAAAGAATGAAAATAAGCGAAAATTCATGAGATGAATGCACGACCCAATTTTGAAATTTGCGTTTAGTAGTATAGCAGTATACCTTTTTAATTGATTTGTATTTAAAAGTCACTCCGTCCGAGAAAGAATCCAGTTTTCAAATATATGTTGTTTTTACATGACCTGAGAACAGCGAAACACGTTTGCTAAAATCGTGTTTCAAACTCAATGAGCGTAACAGAATTCCAATAAAAGAACCTGTCAGTCTTCAAGTACACTGCTTTCCATAAATTAAGCAACAAATGGGAAAATCGTATTAACTCAAAACGTATGCAACCGATTCGGATGAATATGGTGGTAAGCTTTATCAGACCAAATGCAACAAAAATACGTAAAAATATGTAATACAAAGCTTTACATTTTGTATGATGCAAATATGAAAATACATTTATACTGATGCAAATATGAAAATACAGAGATATAGGTATCGAGATGAGATATGAAAAGGTACTTCAATACGTAGTACGGTTACCCCGACAGCGATGTTCCATGCCGGTAATTATGGTGTCGAGCAGTTCCGTGGGTAGCTGCGTCCATTGCTCGAGCAAAGCAGTGCAGAGCCCATGCAGGGCTCCGAGAGGGGCTGGAGGCAAGCAACACGCCTCCCAAGAGCATCCCAGACATGCTAAATGGGATTCAGATCGGGAGAGCGTGCTGGCCACGGACTATAGTCTCCTGTTCCAGGTGCTGGTGTACGCGTGAGGGAGGGCGTTATCTGCCTGCAGTACAAATGTATTTCCAATTGTGGCTGCATACGGACGAACAATAGGGTCCAGGATGTCGTCTCTATACCTCTGAGCATTGAGGTCTCCTTGTGGCAACACATAGAGGTCGGTACGGCCGCCTAACGATATGCCTACCCTCACCAGAACACTATCATCACCATAGGTGTCCCTTTTCTGGATATTAGAGGAAAGTAGCAAGTACCGGACTCTCCCCAGATGTAAACTCGGCGAGAATTACTCTGTAAACAGTATCGCGACTCATCAGTGAACAGAACGGACCTCCACTGATTTTGAGTCCCGTAACATGCAATGGTGCCCAATTGAAACGTTCCATCCGGTGGCAGGGGGTTAGGAAACGCATAACACCTGTCGCCGAGCATACAGTCCTCCTGCATGTAATCTTTTGCATACCGTCCGTCCGGTGGCTGCCTCAAGCACAGATTTGAGATGAAGCGGTGTAGCCGTCCTGTTCCGCCGTGCCGGAAGACGCAAATACCGATCATCGGCGGAGGTTGTCGCCCTTCGCCTACCTTTACTGTACCTTCGGGAAGCTGCTCCCGTGGCTTGGAACTACTGCCACATCCTGTTGACTGTAACCGGGGCTTACATATTTATCAGAAGCGAGATTCTGTAGCCATTTTTGTGATACTGAATTGGAATCATTTCCTTTCAATTCCCGCCATTTGGACGAAAGGCAAATGAGTATTTCCTTTCCCACGCGACGCAGCAGATGGCAATTAGGGAATCTTGCGATTTTCGGAGAAGAGACATCTTAGGGTGTAGCCGGAGGGAACGCGGTGGCAATGGGATCGACGAAGCAAGATAGTTTTAGCACGGGAGGCAGTATGCTTCGGGTCGAAAGGGACGGAGGAAGGAATAGTTTTTGAGTGGCCGGAAGGAGAGAGAAGGATTTTCGGCGGTGTAGAATACTGAGGGAGAACGGAAAGAATGAAAGCACGAAAAAGATAGAAGCTTGGTGACATTCCCCGTATGATCTGAATAAACGTTTTCCTCACTGCAAAATTTAGCTTCAGTCGATTCACTTTTCTACGGTTTGTATTGTTTTTATCTGCTCCAGTTGGAATAATTACGGATTAAACCACCGATACCGAACTTACTGCAAAGGAAGCACAAACGAATCCTCCACACAGGGTGCTGTTATAGAATTCAGCTCCAAGCCCTGTAACATTTAAGCACAAACGAATCCTCCACACAGGGTGCTGTTATAGAATTCAGCTCCAAGCCCTGTAACATTTAAATGTTACAGGGATTGGAGCTGAATTCTATAACAGCACCCTGTGTGGAGGATTCGTTTGTCACACAATGTGCTGTTATAGAATTCAGCTCCAAGCCCTGTAACATTTAAATGTTACAGGGCTTGGAGCTGAATTCTATAACAGCACCCTGTGTGGAGGATTCGTTTGTGCTTCCTTTGCAGTAAGTTCGGTATCGGTGGTTTAATCCGTAATTATTCCGCTGATAAATAACGTCTCGAAGCCATGTTAAGAAAATCGCTATCTCGAAATCTCGTCATTCCCCGCCGCACATGAATTGGCGACACCCTCCGAAATAGCTGGTTTTAAGCTCTTGCGTATTTGCATAAAATGCTGCGAGCGCTACTCATTTGCTTTCAGTACATCGATGCTGTATACCTTCGCCGGTAATATATGCAAATTTCGTGCAATTTGAACTGTATTTCGCCCGATTATCGCGATTTTTTGGTTTGTTGCTTAATTTATGGAAACCAGTGTAGTTACATAAGAAATGGTCTTTGGCAACGTACTGTGAAAGTTAGTTTAAGCATCAATTTTTTATACGTAAGTACTGATTTCTTGCTTGTTTACGCATTGGACTTCGGGAAAGGAGCAGAAAAATGAAAAGAAAATGTTATGAGTTTTAAATAGCTCATGTTTTACTCAAATTCTCACCACGATTTTAAGACTGTTCGTCACTTAGCTTATATGACGTGTTATGTTAACTTCAAAATACATTTTGGAAAGGCTGACTTCAGATGAGAGTACCTGTAGGCAACCCAGTTTATCCACCCCCATCTGATAACAACCACCGCAAACCTCGCAGCCGTTCTGCCAGATTTTTCCTGTCTGGGATCAAACACAATAAGGACAGGGTCACTGATTTCAAGCCTCAGGGGAATAAGGGGATTCAGGGTAGGAGCGCAAAACAGAATTTATCTGATAAGACTAATTACTTCTACTTTGTTAAAAACTTATCTCTCTGAAATCAACAGGATGAAGCATTGTGTTGCGGTATGCACGTAATTTTGGCTTTCTGAGTAATTGAAAACATGACGGAAAATGCTGTTCTCCCAGGAGCAATAGAAAACATTTGAGAAGCAGAGGATTAATGCTCTCGCATTCCGAGAACTTTTGAAATTAACTTTAATTTTACAGAATGAAGTCATGTTTGGGATATATACACTATATTGACAAAAGTCACCGGGCACCTAGAAGGGAAATACAACATAGCATTTATTGACATACATTAGTACGGTGTAAATCCACATTTGGCCTTAATGTATGCACTGACCCTCCGAAACAGGCTTTCGACAAGGTTTTGGAACACAGCGATAGATATGCGCTTCCATTCAGTACATAATGCTGGCGCTAACTGTTGCTTAGTGGTAGGTCTTGGTTCCAAACTTCCTATGCGGCGCTGTAATTCATCCCATAAGTACTCTGTGGGATTAAGATCAGGGCTCTGTGCTGCCCAGTCCACACACAATAAGGAATTATCGTCAAACCATGCCGTAACAGTCCTCTCTTTATGGCTCGGTGTATTATCCTGGTGGTACCAACAAGGTTCTGTTCCATAGTATTGCCACAGAGTTGGTAGGGCGTAATTGTCCAGAATATCGAGGTAGACGTGCTAGTTAACACGATTGTCAACGATAACCAATGGACCGGAACCATACCACGAAAAACACCCCCACACGAGTACACTGCCAGCTCCAAAATTGACCGTACGAACAGTACACTTTGGTAAATAGCGTTCCCCCCGGCTACCGCCATACCCACACACGGCCATCAGAATGATGGATGGTGTACCTGGATTCATCAGTCCATAGGACCCGTTTCCATTGATCTACGGTCCACGATAAATGTTCTTTACACAATGCTAAACAACGAGTAGCATTCCGAGTGGAGATGAAAGGCTTATGAGCAGCCGCGCGGCCACGGTAGCCCATGGAATGAAGTTCTCTGTGAATGGTACGTGTACATACCGAGTGTCCAGCATTTTTACTCACCTGTGCACTGAGGTTTTGTGCAGTATGCCGTCGATTGGCTGTAACGACTCTCCTGAGGCTTCGACGTCCTCTATCACTGATTTTTTTTGGTATGCCGGTACGTTTTGCTACTTCAGGCACGCCATGTGTCTTCCACTTATTCAGTACATCCAAAATAGTTCACTTGGGTATGTTTAAACGCCTCTCGGTTTCTCTTATGGATAACCCACTAATTTAGCACCCAACAATCTTTTCCTTTCTCAAAGTCAGTTCCCTTCCGCCGTGATAATTTCACTCAACCTCACAGAGCGATGTGATCGTGGTCAGCTGCAGGCTTGTTTTTCATCTTAGTAACGCAGCGCATCCGTTCATTTCCTTTTGAAGGGGTGTCCGGTGACATTGCAATGTAGTTTCTATACTGTATATACAGAGAGAGAGACACAGATAGAGATTTATTAGGTTCTGGCTGTTATGACTGCCGAAACCCTCCTAGGCATACTGTCCACCACGAGAAGTCGGTAAGTCAATAGCGAAATTTTCATCCTACAAATCTGCTGCCATAACTGCCATAGGAGAAGGTCTTAGCTGCCGAGATCGAATTAGGCATTCCAGCTCTATCCACAATTATTAGATTTGATTTAGATCGCGATTTTGGGCCAGCCAATCCAATCTGGCCATACTTGAAGTGTGGTAAGGCGATCAACTTTGCTATAACGTGCAAGTACCTGCACCAAAGTACTGCCAGAGTGTAGATCATGCGGAATGGCTCCGAATATCTTTGTTTTTGGCAGCAATTAGGCTGAAAGACACCAGAACCAAAGGATCCAGTCCTTCCCAGCAGAAACAGCTTCACACCATCACAGGTCTCCCTCCAAACGTGACTGTAGGGGCAATCCGCCAGACTTTTCCCAGGGTAAACGCAGCACCCAAATACGTCCATCTGAACGCAAGAGTGAATAGCGTGATCCGTTTCTGCTCACGACCTCCTTCCACTCTTCTGTTGTTTACGAACAAAGAGCAATGTACCACTGCGGTCGCCATCTGGCTTTTCTTGGAATGATATACGGCTTGTGCGCAGCTGACCTAGCATAGTAACCGCTGGCTTGCCGTTTCCGACGTCCTGTTCTGGTGGAAATAGCTGATCCAGTGTTTTGTGCTACGTCGCTGGCCAGATCTGTAGCAGAGGACATTCATGATTCCTTCAAATTCCATAGTAAGCTTCGTTTTGTACGCTCACTGAGCTTGTACAGGCTCTCAAAGAGCCGCTTCTCTGTATTGCTCCGCCCAAATAATAATCGATAAAATAATACAAAATTATATTACATGGGGCAAGTGCATGCAGTATGCGGTCCTAATATGGATTAAAAAATAACCTATATAGCAGAATTACAAAAGTTGATGAGTTGTGTGTAAGTATTTTTATGTATCATTATGTAACAGTAATTTCATAGGTATTTGAGCTGTTAAAAGTAAGGAACATATTTAATTCGACTGATGTTTTAGGATTTTTACAACTGTCTGTATTTGATACCAAAGCGAAGTTTAGCGCGAAGAACAAGAAATGAAGTTTTGGAAATTGATAGGGCAAATTTATAGGAAACCGATGCATACATTTATCTTGGGCGGCAGATATCAAGCGAAGGCCACATCGAAGAAGGAATAAATGAGCGTATAAAACTTGGTTGTGGAGCATTTATTGTTAGATGAAACTACAATTTTCAAGAGCAGTTTGCCATTATGTCTTAAAAGAAAAGTGTTTTAATCAGTGCATTATTGCCGTTCTTACTTATTAGTCAGAGACGTGGACCTTAACTAAAAATTACTGACGTTCAGTGGCTGCGAACTACTGAAGATGTTTAAAGAGGTGCAAGCTAAGTGTAACAAGGCATTCATGTCCTCGGGGGAAATCCCAAAATATTGCTCCTTTTTCTATATGCTGTATGTTACTGACTGATCTGAATCTGGTCAAACGTTGTAGAACTGTACTGGGACTATTATATGCAAACAAATTCATCATTCATTCTTCATTGCTTTGCAGAAATTTGAACTACGATATACGAAAAAAAAAAAAATCCCAGTCCTACTTCAAGTGTAGGAATTGTAACAAAGGTCAAATCTCATAATGCCACCTATCGGAAAACTGTGCTCCCAAGGAATTCAAAGCAGATTTAAATGTCGTCCGCATATTAGAGCAATCCATCGGAAGAAGTTTTCGAATTATACTTGCAGAGGTATGCAGAGGACTGTGCCTCGAGATAAGCGTACAGACCGACAGATAAAGTGATACTATGAGCACGCATTGCCTCTTCTCTTTTCTCAAAAGGGGTGCAAAATTGTGATTATTAGAAGAAATTATCAAATTTTCAAATCAGCGTAATGTTTTATTTGAGATATCAATGAAGAAATATTTATATGCATTTTGGAAACTTTACATCGGGTGTGACCCTCACGATCGAATACAAGCGATGACTGTGTCTTGGATTCAGTCAAACAGCTGTTAAGTATAATCTTTTCGGTACTCCACTGCAGGCCTGTGTGTGCCACTTGAACTCCTAAATGAAAAATCGAAGTGTGCCTACCGAATTTATTTGAAGTTCGGGGCTGCATAATTATGTCCCAGATATGTTCGTCCGGACATTAATATGAAGATCTTTCGGGCCGTGAGATGACATTCAAGTTTTCTACAGTCAGTCTAGTAATTTTGGCATTATAAGAAGTAGCATTATCTTGTTAGAAAATAACCAATGTTCGCCCAAAATGGAATACCAGTGAGTTTATGTTATGTTTATCTGGATATTGTAGTTTTATGCTGCCTTTGACAAGCACGATAGATATTTTCTTGTTATATCCGACGTGCCCCCAATTCCTGCACTGGCAGCTTGTGCCATACCTCCCTTTGCAACCTATCTCCTTTTTCTGCCTCACCCAGGTATTTTTTGGTCCCCATTCATTCATTCATTCATTCATTCATTCAGGACTCATGAAGACGGGAACGATTCTCATCACTAAACACTACTAACACCATTCCAGACTTCAGTCAACCCCAGTCGCCTCCTTGTGAAGGCCTCTATGACGATGGGATGGAATGACACTTAAGAAATTCAATCGACACAAGATCTCTGCTGTGCTTCCAGAAAACGAATGCAAACTTTGCAACGACGTGGAAGGACAGCTTTACTGATATGGGCATAATCGGCCGATATATTCTCCAAGCTCTGCAGGCTTATCGTTTGTCTGTGCTACTGGAAGGTCGTATACGTAATCTTCGAATATTTGTTCCTTCGCTACCCATTTTGAATAATTTAAATTGTCCGACACTTTGGCTAGCTCATTCAGCAGCTCCGTGGAATGACATTAATGATCTCTCATCAGCCGATCACTCTTCATTTCTCGAAGTCTGTAGGTTGGACCTGTAAAGCAATTTTGTCTTCTTCTCAGCTTCAATCTACAAGTTCAATAAATTTCAAATGAAAACTGCGAACGATTTCACACTTTCTTCTGAAAAGTAGTAAACTTTAAGATTTGTTCATAAACAGCGTTATATCTCTGTAAACATTGCATCAAGTTTAATGAAAACTTACTGATTCTTTTGTGTGATCCGTAGTGGCATCGAATTTTGCCCAAATGAAACCAGTTTCTGTTTTGCGTTTGTGTATTATCAGCATTAAGTGTGCAGGTTAAGTTACTAAGTGCGAGCCTCAGCTGGAACCAAAAGTACTATTTATAAACTGCTGGCAAACAATTTAGCTGGTGTCTTTCATGTGAGCTTACGAGAAGAAAGTTTAAAGCGACACAACTAATACCTTTTTCTTTTTCCTCAATTCAGACTGATAACAAGAAAGATGACACCGAATTTTCAGGTGTAATGAGCACGTTTTTTGAATCCGTTCTGACGCAAATTGAATTCATCAAAGCTATTCAATATTCAAAGTCAATGGAACCTGTGTGGAAAACAGTAGTATCTGATGGAAGAAAGAAGTTTTTCAATCGAGTTTTTAATCCCGCAGATATTGCTATAAACGGAATCGTTAACTTAAGCTCTCTGGTTGCAGACTTACGGGTTAAGAAAAATTTGAAATTATATGAGAAACATTTCGCAGCGGAAACGCTCTTTAACAAAGAAAGAATTTTTCAAATCGGACTCTTAGAAGCAGAGATATCGACAAATATAAGATACGTATCTATGCCCCCTAGCGGGAAAAACATGCATTATTTTAAGAACAAATTATTCTCAAAAGGTTTTCGATGTGATACGTATCGGTCCAGGAAAGAATTTTTTCAGTCGAGTCTTTAGGAGCTCAGATTTTGCTGCAAATACATCAGAAGCAGAAACTAACACTTATGCCCCCTGGTGGCCAAACTATTCTTAACCAAATATTAGAAATCATATGAAAAACATTTCCCATCAGGTGCGGTATGCGATACAGGAAGAAGTTTTAAAATCGTTCAATTTACCTTACCGCCCCTTAGCGAAACGTCTATGAATTACTTGAAAATTTTGATATTATATGAAAAACATTTCGCACCGGATACGCTATCCAGTAAAGAAGGAATTTTTCAAACCGGACTCTTAGAAGTTGAGATATTGACAAAAATAACGCCAAACCCAGACCCTGCCATCCGAACGGTAGAGGGTGAACCTTGATTCGTCGCTCCAGAGAACCTGTTTCTACTTTTCAACGGCCCACTGTCGACGTTCTTTGCTCCACTTTATCCGAGCAGCGCCACTGGACTTGGTGATCAAAGGCATGTGGGCGGCAGCACGTCCATGATAACCGAGCAGATGGGCTTCCTTACAGATGGTAGTCATCGAAAGAATACTCCCGGATGCCTGTTGAAACTGCTCGCGGATGTGGCCCATCGATTTGGTGCGGTTCTTCCGAATTTCTCTGACCAGCACCAGTCGGTCTCTAACTCCCAGTTTTGTGGGTCTTCCGGGTCGGGGCACGTTCCGACAGTCACCTCTCATCTTCCACTTGCCAATCTCGTAGGCCACTGTCGATTTTGGGTACTTGAACTCTCTGGATATGTCACGTATGGATCGGCCATTTCTGTGATACCCGACGATTACACCTTTCTCAAAATCAGAGATCTTCGAGCTGCGCGGTATCTTGCATGCGACTGGTTGCGTTGTTGTTTCCCACACAAAATTTAACGGCGGCGGCCGTAACGTGTATCAGGACCGCAGATATCGTCGATTGCAGGGGTGTCCAATTACTTGTTGGTAGATAATGTATATATAAGCCCCTTGGCGGAAAAATCATGCAATATTTTAAGAAGAAAATATTCCGAAAAGGTTTATCAACATAAGTGGCATTGGTCCAAGAACGCATTTTCGAATCGAGGTTTTGAAAGCTCAGATTTTACGGTAAATACATCGGAAGCAGAAACTAACACTTACGCCCCCTGGGTGCCAAAGAATTACAAATATATTACTGCGTTCAAAACGTTCCGGAACTTTTTATATTAAAAAAGAATGAGTACAGATAATACCTGTTTATGCCTTAGCAACTATGCATTTTTGTCAGCGCTCATACAAAGATTTAAATGCAGATTGCAAGCCTTCTTTTGCCACATCCTCCAGTGCCTCCGTCGCAGCTCGTTGCACTTCTTCGGAACTTGAGAAGCGTCGCCCCTTAAGCAAATTCTTCATCCGGGGAGAAAGGAAAAAATCACACGGGGCGAGATCAGGGGAATAAGCTGGCTGCAGAAGAACGGGATTGTGATGTTTGGACAGGTATTCGGATACCAGGAGGGATCTGTGAGCCGGCGCATTATCGTGATGGAGCACCCAAGATTTGGTCTTCCAAAGATCAGGTTGCTTAAGTTCCACTGATTCTCGAAGACGTTTCAAGACGTTGACGTGCTCTTTTTCAGTGACTGTACAACCATGTTGAAGGAAGTAATTGTGTATGACGACTCCCTTGCAATCGAAAAAAACAAACTGTTAACAAGACCTTTCCTTTGGAGTAGTCAGCCTTTAACTTTTTTGGCCGTGGTGACGACGGTAATTTCCACACTTTTGACTGTCGGTTGGATTGGGGGTTGTACAGAAAGTCTCATTGCCAGTGATTAATCGATTCAAGAGATCGGGATCTGAATCCACTGCATCGATGTTATCCCCGCAAATTTGCATGCGCTCATCCATTTTTTCTTGTGTCAGGTTTTTGGGAACAATTTGTTAGCACACGTGATACATGCCCAGTTTTTCTGTTAAAATATCATGGCAACTTCCAACTGAGATGCCGGCAACTTCTTCTGCAATCTCTGCAACAGTTTTTCGACGGTCATTTTTCACATTTTATTTGACAATGGCGATTTGTTCATCCGTTGTAGATGTTGAAGGTCGTTCTGACCTCTCATCATCCTCGATACTCTGCCGCCAGTTTACGAATCATCGATGTCACTCATAAACTCTAGTTCGACTCACTGCACTCTCGCCGTACGCTGACGTAATCATTTGAAAAGTCTCAGCGAAAGATTTTCCAAGCAGAAGACAAATTTTTGCACTTGAACGCTGTTCAAAATTCGACATCGTTGTCCTCGCAACGGAGAGCCTCGAATGCCTGTAATCATGTGACCGACCAGCCAGATCCGGTTTGATCCAGATCTAACACATACGCTGTACGTGTTGGATCTGGATCAAACTGGTTCTGGCTGGTCGGTCACTTCATGCTCTTCGCTTGCTCAGCGGAGAATGACGTAATTTACTGATATTTGGCAAATATTCAAAAAGTTCCGGAACGTTTTGAACGTAGTAGTATATGCAAAAGATTTCCCATTGAGAGCTGGTATCCTCTGAAATGTTTTTTTCAAATTGGAGTTTCAGAAGTATAGATATCGGGAGAACGCAATTTTCTTTTACGCCGCCTATCGGAAAATCTGTGCGTGACGTGAAAAAATAACTTTACCTAAAGATACTCTTCGACATAAATGGAATCGAATGATAAAATAATTTTTTCTATCGGATGTTTAAAAGCAAATACATGGAATAAAATGTATTTTTAATTCAATATCATCTGCATTTACGCCCTCTAACGGCAAGATTGTACATTGATAAAAAAACCGACATGAAGGATGATCATTCGCATATTTCAAACTTTCCAATGCAAAAATAATTTTTCAAATCGGACAAATAGTTGCAGAGGTATGGTGCCCACAGACGGACGGACGGACGGAGAAACCGATAACAAAAGCACGATCTCTTTTTACAAAGGATGTGCGAAAAATGGATAGTTAAGATTAGATTAAAGCAATGAGTGGATATGTAATAAATATTGTTTTCCACTTTGTTTGCACTTTCGGCGAATTGTGCCAGATATAATTTTCGTAAACATATCAGTATTAAAAATAATAACCATTGAGTGGGCACAAACGTAAACACACACACACACACACACACACACACACACACACACACACACATAACCTAAAACTCACTGAAAATTGTGCATTCTGAAACTTTTTTCTCGAAGATACATTAAAAATTAAAATATTATAATTACTAAATATCATATAATACAGTAATTAATACGTTTATATAAATAATTAGTGTTTTGATCATTCGTTTTGCCCTTTCCAATCTTTAATCGAACGCAAACTGAAACGATTCTCGAGAAATTAGCAGACCAGCTGGTTTGCTTGATTTATACTGCGCACCGCGCACACGTATACTGTCTTTCATGTTAGAGTGAGCCATTTTATATGACGAGGGCACATGTACCTAATGAACTGGCATCTCAGTACATTTGCATGGGAATTAAAAATCTGAAAACTAGTGCTTTGAGTTCACAGAAAACATTTGATATGAACCTTTTGATATGCACTTCTGGAAGGGCAATATTGAGTAAAGATAAATTTTATTGAACTGGGACAGCTAATTTTTATTAATACTTTTTTAATATCTGTCATTCATTGTAGTTTTCCTGAGGCTGTGCGTTTAGCGACTGCATTCTTTCCCAGGTCACTTCTCTGCTAACAATGCTGTTTTTCGTCTGAAATCGGAGACGTGTACTAGACAAGAAGCTCATTTAAATTTGCGACCCCGCCGTTTTTCTCCAAGAAAGCTAAATAATTTCTAAAATTAGTCTGGGATCACAGTGTAAGACAAATAATGCTCCCCAAAGAAATATGGTTGACATGTCAGTCTTGCTTCTGTTTCCTATCTCCGTAAGTCGTTTTTCTTTTACGAAAATACTCTTCGTGTCAAAATAGCTTAGGCGTCATTTTTCCGAAAAAACGCTCTCGTTCTTATCGCTGTGCCTTTTTGCTGCTTGGTCTCATTTCTTGTGGTTTATGAAAGGAGTGAGTGCTTCGATCCCTTGTTATCTCTTTCTCCCTATTCACCCTACACTTAATGCCTTTCGGTCTTCAATGGCCGGCAAGCCCCGTCTCTCTCTCTCTGTTTCTCTTAGAGAGATACCCTCCCATATATCCAGTTCCGCTTCAGGCCCATACACGAAAACTTTTAGATTCGGGCCACGATGCATCAAAAGAATTGAAAATCAATATCATAGATCCTTTTATAAGGGATGAATTTGATGGATCGGTACAATCTGTCACACTTCGCGTTGAGCGGCGGTATTAGAAAGTAACACAAATCGTTTGAACTGATCATAAAGTAACTCCAAAACCCTTTTAAAGAGAATGTTCGATGCAGAATACTTGAATGCAGAGACGAGGTACTTTTTTTTTATAAAAAAATAAATAAATCAGATTTGAGAGATAACAACTCAACTATGTCGCAGTTCTCTCTTCCGTCCCTTGATTTATGACAGCGAACAGATTTTGAGTAACTTGTTACTAAACAGTATAGGGTAAATATTGGTAATTTCATGGCATAGGTAAATTCATGATAGAGAGTAAGTGGCTATTCGTAGAGTAACCACGTTCTTAATTAGTTTCAACTTTTCATCATAAATGACAGATGTCCAGTTTCTAAAATCGGAAGGAGATCGTCAGTAAGTTGTTTTGTTCGTATGGCAGAGAAAGTTATTCAACGTGTGGCGGGAATGGGATAGTCTTTTGTGATGGTGTTTAGTATATAAAGTAGAAAAGCGGGTTTCAAGAAGGAAAATAGAAGTAAGCAAACAATATTTAACCCAGTTATTGATTATATTCCTATCTAATTTAAAAATGCAGTTGCAAGTCATTTATCAGTATTCTGTTGTGGATAAAGGCTTAGCTACGTACGCATGATCCTTAGCTTTAGGGAGTTAATTTTTTCAGGCATTAATGTTGATTTAAAAAATAAAAAAATAACTGCTTTTCCATAATTTAAACTACAATATCTGATTTCTGAATCGTAATAATGACAGTTGGAGTTCAAACAGACAGTTCAGTTCCGGTTTTTAATTAATTTTAACCTGTCACGAAGTAATCAAGGTATCACGAATTTATCACCTAATAGTTGATGCAATGCGTGATAGTTGATGTAATTGAAATGTAACAAGATATAGCTCATATGTGTACAGTTTTTATCAACAGGCCAATGCAAAGAGAAAAGGATAACTGAGATTGCGAATTTTCAGGACACAACTGTAAGGATGATGCCTAAAAAAAAAAAAAATGGAGCTCAGCGGGTTCAATGTAGCTTTTGCATGATATAGCACCACGTGAAGTGCCAAAACTCTACGATGAAAATGAAAATCTGTACACGTGCGACGCCTATGAAAGCTGTTGATAATGTCTGAAATTAAAAATGCAAAAATGGCACTTTATGGAAAAAAGATAGAATTTCATTGATATAATATGTATTTCTTCCATGTTTGACTAGAGTAAACTGTGCAATATATCATGTATTCTATTATTTCTATATTTCTTTACATTCACGCAATGTTGTACGTACGAATGGACAACTCGCTAACTATCACGAACTTAAGTTATCATAAAATAACCACTGGTATACATTATGCGAAAACGCGCAGTGAAACACAAACGTGCAGTCGTAATGTTCTCCAAGTTACTGGTATGATGCACAAATGTGTTGCGTATGGAGTTCTGTGGTTTGGTAAACATGAGCGATAGATTTTAATAGTCGAAATGGATCAATCAAATGGTTGAATCACGGACAGGCATTTATGTTGTGTGTTTCTATTCCGGCGCTTTCTCTGTCCCTTCCCTGGAACCAGTGGCCGTAAATTAGGGATGAGCGACTGCTTATAGCCCATTGAGTTGCTCACGGTACAAGCAACAATATAGGCAGCTGGTAGCAACTAGTATTTTTTTGTTTTGTTTTTTTCCCGTTTTTTGGTGCCTAGCTCTACACGTTACTGCTGAAGTAAATAGTATAATAAATGATGGAAATAAGGTAAATTAAAACATGCATATGCGTAAAACATGGCAAGCGCCAGGAACGTGCAAACTTAATTAACCCTTATAGTTTCAACACGGAAGGCTCCAGTGTCCTTCGTTTGCTGTAGGTCATTTAAATTCAATTTATCAAGAAATTTCTTTTTAAATTCCCGAAAACTTTACAGGACTTGGTGTATTAGTCATGCTGTGTGCATGGAATCGTGAAATCCTCGTGTGCAGTGATACATTTTTGTGGTGTACAATGTTGCATTTCTTACCCAAGGTGTGATGTATTTTAAAGACACGCGTTTCTAATGTTCGCGGACGTTACGACAAATGTTCTTGTGTAATTAATGCGAGCCCATGCCTTACTGAAACAAAACATCTAATGTAATGGTTGTTGGTTTGCCAATGGCTTTAGTCAGTATCCTCCAGGATGGGCGTGCGTTTGGTTTGCGTCGCCGATTTTCAACGCTAGATGCTTGGTGGCAAAACGATTGGCTTTCAGTCTTGATTTCAGTTTACGGATTTTTCATGGCAGACATATATTCCATTAACACATTCACAGACACATAGCGCTGCGAGCAGAGGAGTACAACTCTGTAGAAGGAACACAGAGGACCTTACTAGGTGGCTATTATTAACTTCATTAGCAATATAATTCGCATTTATAACTTTTTCAGGTTTGAATGTGAACTCTTTATATTTTATTTGAATTTTTGCTGCTCATGATTTGGGAACACGGTTTCTTCGTCAGAAACGCAAAATTAAAGAAAATCTTGACGCTAATATTTATTAAATTGCTGCAGTTTTCTTGATATTCGAAATTATCGATGAGACATTTTGTCACGGTAATGGGCGAAGGGGATTTTGGAAAGGATTCTTGAAGTAAAAAATACACCATGGCAAAATCAAAAATAAACTCAGTACTGATCCGTGAAACTTACAAAATCACTGGTTCTTTTTCGGAATGAATTCATTATAAGTATTAATATGTCGGTACAAACTACTTCAATTTGTCTGCAGGTTAAATAATACTGACCATTAGCCATTTCTAGGAGTTGTTCCACTATATTTCGAATGTTCTTTTTTCATCCTAGCCTCCTTAATCACTTTAAACATTGTTTGAACTCAAACACCAGGAAAGTTAAATGAAATTATTTCACATAATGTAATATTTGTCTATAAAATTATTTCAAATAATGTAATATCTGCTATTGCATAACATGCTCGAAATTCGCAGAAACTTCAATGAATGTAAATACCGTATAGTTTAAAATTAATTTATCAGACGGTTGGTCATCAAAAAGGAAGTAATTGCTGGTGTATATGCAGTTGGAACATCAAGTACTTGTCCAACTTTATACCATGGAAGCGCTTTTGAGCTGCTGTAGCTAAAATCAAGTAAGAGGAATTAAATTTTTCGTTTAAAGTGCGAAGTGTTTCGCTGTCGATGAACAATAGGATCTTTACACTATGTGTCTCTCACACTGTAAATTTTCTGAACATTTGTGGTTTCGGAAACCTGGGATTTGAAGTACTTATTGCTGACGCTTCATGAAAAAGAGAAAAACAAAAATGCGTTGAGAAACGAAAGCTGAACGAGAGTCAAATATGAATTCGGTTTAAAATTACCAGAAAATAATTGTTTAAAAATGTTATACTCCTTGCCTGTTAAAATGGCATCTGAGTTTTATTAAAGTAAAAGGCAAATAACAGAAAAACATGTCAAAAATAAAACCCGGCTATGTTGGTAAATATATAGCACACATCACCATGACCAATCGTAGACTCATTAGGATCATTTAGTGTTTTCAAATTTAAAAGTCAATCGTTCTGCTGAAGAGTATACTTTCACTAATATTCCACATTTATTAAAAGGAAGTGTCAAACTTTGGCGTTTACCAAATATATTTGTCAAGTTTTTAACTTTTAAATTTATCAACATTGTTTTTTCAGAATGTGCGCTTGAAACTGAATCGGGTTTGCTGGATGTACTCCTGTCTCCTTTTAAGTTTTTAATATTTCGCTTCTCCACGTGGCAGTTACATCGAGTGTGAGACTGTACGTTGTTTTACCAGTGAAACTTGAAAATGTCACTTAGTTAAACTAAGTTCTCCGAAAGTATAAATATTTGGGCCCTTTCAGGAAATGGAATTTCAAGAATTTAGCTTTCATGTTGGCTGTGGCATATTAGAGCTCTATGCGCTCTACACAAAAAACGAACAGTTAAATGAACTTCAAATTACTGTGACAATGGTTTTCAGTCTTTTTTTCTTCAAGAAGGTAAAAACGGCTTTTCTGTAATCACGAAATAGCGTTCTTTGCATCTGTTAAAGGAAAAGTTACCTGATATTGTTGGTGCGTGGGTTCGTCGCTCTTGCAGCCCACATTATCGTTCTCGGACTGTGATCATCACATCTCTGATAGATCCCTGCATATAATAGTGGGTTATGTTTCGTCCTCATGCTAGCTTTTGAACATTTGTACTGCGAGTCTAACTACGTGTTATCCGATGATTTCATGAGCGATGGGAAAAGTAGGACCGTTAACCAGATAATAAAATTTGCTTTCTGTGTAAAGCACAAAAGCAATGTTTACGTGCGATGCCAATAATCTCAGCAGTGAATTTAAATCTATTCTTAAGCTTTTTAAATGTTATTTTTAATAAAAACAATTCGGAACCACTAGCTGAAACAAAATAATCGGAATGAGCTCTTTTAAGGGTATTAATTTGCTTGAAGAAAGCGGTGGATTTGCAAAAATTTAAGCACTGATTATCATCCAGTAGGCTTTTTCAAGCCTATGAATCAATGGCTTGAATGTTACTTTCCAAAAACCGTACGATGAAATGTGGACATGCAGGCGATTAATATCCCGGTCTGCACTTCTGACTGCATGTACGCGTATAAAAATCCTTGAGTGTACTTTTTTTAACAATATAAAATTATTGCGTACAGTTATCTATCATTCGAGTAACATCTTTTGACTGTTCCTAAATGGTAATTTTTGTAAACCATGCGAAGATATTGCCCAACAGCACGCAGCGATCACTACAGCGAACTACCTAAAGTTTGTGTATGGATATCGGCCGCTTGAATTTTGCCTTTCGTGAAAAGTATGAATAATTTGCGATTCAACCCGTAGTAATCATTAAGGTATTTTGGATGCGATGTATCAATCGCTTGAATCAGCGAAACCAATTCAGAATTCTAAACCAAAATTCATTAGGCTATGTATTAATTACCTGAGTATTACTTTCAATCAAAACTGTGTCAGAATTATGTACATACAAACAACGGTCATGCCAGCAAATTTCTTAGAAGCAAAGCATGGTGATTCGAGGATTAGGTGTTGTTACACAGTTACCTTTAAACGGTGAAATGTAAAGAGCACTAAAGGAGAATGATTGACTGGAGCAGAGAATGCAATAAAGATAGTCGTATAAGTTAAGCTTCAGTTGGATGCAACTGAAACTGCGTTAAGACGATGGAGATGCTTAGAGAAACGAGAGTGAATCGAGGAAGAATTCCATAAATTAAATTAGGCACTGCAGATCACGATCTAATCTATTCGAAATGTTTCAGAGGCATAGAACCGTTTGTGCAAAATTAGGTATTTTATCCAGTAACTCAGAAACTGTTGCTCAGAATCGGATTACAGAATTCCTATGGGTTTGGCGAGAACATCTGTTTGAAACGTGGAATTCGAAGTGGCGGGGTTTATTCGGTTAGTTACCATTCAAACACTGTCAGCTAATCGATATCTAAGAAGTTGTCTTGGAGAATTCGATTGGAGATAGCTCCGAAAGGGTTGGAACAAATTGAAAAAGAATCTCCAAGAAATCGGCAGTACCTCGGAGAATGTTAGAAGCGGAGGAGACGCAGAAAGGAGACGACGGATCCCCCTCCACCCTCTCCTCTCCCACAACGCTCCTTCCACGTCGCCGAGAGTTGCTTAAATTTATTCTGCCTGCCGAAACGGACTCAGCTGCTACAGGGACATTCAAATCAAAATCCTTTGGAAATTTCGACATCTCCATTTTGTTGAAAGCGGAGGAACAAAAAACGGGGAAGAACTTTTTATTCATAGTTTAAGAAAAAAACGGTTATTCAGTTATTCAGCTCTCTGATTTCATACCACCTGGGTTTATCGCTAACATAAAGGACTCAGCATAATAAATGAAAAACGAAGGAAACGAGCAGTTTTAGATCTTGGTTGTTAAGATTTTTAACAAGATCATACAGTTCGCTTATGGGCATTTTCTGGTTTGCTTTTCTACTTGCTTAAGGAGAAAACTTTTTGGCTGTGATAACCTCGCAATATTAAATTCCTGGGAAACGTATGGTTAATATGAAATAAAATTCTGCTACGAAATTCAAGTGGAAAGTAAATATAGCATGTATGATCAAAATAAATCAGGATTTAGGTTTGCGGCTTTCACTTTTAAACAAGATCTATATCAGCTCTTTACCATGTAGGCGAAACGTTGTCTGGAAAACTTTCGTGCTAGAGTTTCAATACCTTGTTAGTGTTGTTTAATATGTTTCAATTCTGCATTTTGTTTTCTTTGCTTGCAGCCAGTAATTCCACGAAAAGTATGTTTGTTTATAGATTTCAATTCCGGATGATGGGTCGGAAAATTGAAAGAGAATGCCTAAAAGTTTTTCCATTTTTTTTTCACTTGAGGTGTAATTCCACTTTCAATACTGTAAATAATTACGGACCGTTTTCATATCCATCATCTTTAAAAAAGTAGTACAAAGTACTCGTACTGAAGGAACACTCACTAAAATATCAGAATTCCTTCAGAATGATTACCGTGAAAATTTGCTCTGCAAACAAAAATCTGTACAATTATAATAGTAGGTTTTTTTCACCCTGCCGATCTTTCGCGGTGTAACAGTACAACAACTCAAAATAGCCTGTACATGCTGCTTTACTTGAAGCACCATTTCGTCCGTGTGCATCACTTAACGAAACATATGTATTACTGTTACGTTTTACATACAAAGCCGCACGGGAAAAAAAGCTAACTTCGCAATAACTTTAACGCAGAACAACGTTTTTTCAAAGTTCTTAATCTTTTACGTGGTGAAAAATTGCTTACTGATATTTTAATTGATAGAATTTAAAGTACAAGACTTTAAAGCCATTCCGTTTTATATTGATAGTGATAAAATTTTAAATCACGAGAACTGTTTGCTATCTGAGTTTTCTTACAACCGCAAACACTTAATTTTTGTTTATATGAATTCAGTTGGTATTCAAGACCATTTTAAAAAGAATTAATTCTGTGTGATTGTGATTTAGTGACCAATTTTAAATGAGAACATTTTAATCGGATTTTGTTAAATGATTTATCTTCGCAGTACCTTAAGTAAAAAAAGTTGTTGATGATCATTTTCTGTTAATTCCGTTCTGCGCGTCTCTTCTGTTTTTGTCATCAATTTCTACATTAACGCTCCAACGAAAATTATTAAAAGAACTTATAATGCTAATTTTTTCCTAATCTTTAAATACATTTCGAATGGAGGTAAAGCGAACAAAAGGGTGTAAACAGAACATAGCATCTAATGAGTTATTCAAAACCACGTAAAAGTTTTCGAAAAAACAAATAAAAAGTATCGTATCCTTCTTCATCCTTGTTTATCATGAATTTTAATTTTACGTTGATGATCGATAATTTTGCGTTTTGGTATAAATCAAATAAAAATGATATTTACCTGCAATCAAAGAAAGAGAGAGTGGTCTAAGCGCTTCTGATCGTTCGTCCAAGATGGGTCCGCATTCGAATCCCTTTGAGGCATGGATGTTGTGTTTGTATTACGGCACTAACTATCTCCCTTCCCTGGAATCCGTTGCCCTAAATTAGGACGGGCGACTGCTTATAGCCCACTGAGTTGCTCACGGTAATCGTTAAACATCTAATAAAAAAAAAAAAAAGAGAAAGAGAGAGAGAGAGAAAAAGAAATGTCCAAAAGTACTTAAAGAAATGTCCAAAAAGTACTAAATGCACTATAATGACTGAGAAAACAATAAAGTAACATGAATCCGTAACACAACCCAACATGATTCTGTGGTAGGCAAAATTTCAAGTGTTTTATAGTAATGCAGGTATCCTTATCACGAATATCCCATCCGTTTTTCTCTGTTACCCACAGATCTTTCACAATTTACCATGTTATTTTTGATACATATATGACAAAAACGAAAAATATTATGAAGTAATCTGTTATTTTTTTATTCTAAAAATTTAAATTTACTAGCTAAAGCATATTGCGGCAGTTGGAAACGGATACAATATATCATCATCATCATCATTGTCAACCATTATCAATCCACTGCTGGACGAAGGTCTCCCCAAGTTTCCTCCACAACGGTCTGTCTTGTGCCAGTCTCCTCCATGTCACTCCCGCATATTTACGAATTTCATCCACCCATCTCCCATGTGGTCTTTTCTGGGTCTTTTCCTGTCCCTTGGAATCCAATCTAAAATTTCGGCTGTCCATCTATGGTCTGTCCTTCTGGCAGTATGTCCAGCCCATTGCCATTTCAGGGATTTAACTCTGATCATGATGTCTTCCACTCTCGTCATTTTTCGGATCCACGAGTTCCTCTTCTTATCTCTCCTGGTTATACCAAGCATGCACCTCTCCATGCTTCTTTGAGTTGTCTGCAGCCTTTGTATGTCTCTTTTAGTTAAGGTCCACGTCTCTGCACCATACGTAAGCACTGGAAGGATGCATTGATCAAACACTTTTCTTTTAAGACATAATGGCATATTGCTCTTGAAAATTATGCTGTTTCTTCCAAAAGCTCTCCAGGCAAGTTTTGTACGCCGATTAATTTCTTCATCAATGTGACCCTCACTTGATATCTGCTGTCCAAGATAAACATATGTATCTGTTATCTCCAGTTTTTCTCCATCAATCGATAAATCTTCATTTCTTGTAAAAGCATTGAACATCACTTTTGTCTTCTGAAAGTTCATTTTTAATCCCACTTCTGTACTCTTGTCAGCAAGTTCCTGGATCATACTCTGCAGCTCTGATGGGGTAGTTGCAAAAATGACTACGTCATCAGCAAAACGAAGGTGGGTTAGATAATCTCCATTAATCTTTATCCCTTTGTTTTCCCAGTTCAGTGATTGAAAGACATTTTCCAATGTGGCATTAAAGAGCTTCGGAGATATGGTGTCACCTTGTCTCACTCCCTTTCCAATTTTTATGTGTGTTGTATTTTCAAACAGCCGAATCTTTGCACTTGCATTTTCATAGATGTTATTAATAATATTAATGTATGCATCTTCAATACCGCAGGATTTCAGAGCCGTGGTAACTGCTGATGGTTTCACCGAATCAAAGGCTTTTTCATAATCGATAAAAGCCATGCACAATGGAAGTTCATATTCCCTCGCTCTTTCAATTAGTTCTCTCAGTACGTGGATATGATCTATTGTGCTGTAGCCACTCCTGAATCCAGCTTGTTCTCTCGGTTGAGCCATGTCCAGTGTTACCTTCAAGCGGTGTGAAAGAACTTTAGTGAAGATTTTATAAACCACCGATAGGAGGCTGATAGGTCTGTAGTTCCTGAGATCCTCAATGTCACCTTTTTTATGTAGCAGGATCATTGTAGCGTTGTTCCAATCCTCAGGAATCTTCCCTTCATTAAGGCATCGAGTGAAAATTTGGGCCAGTACTGTTTCAATTTCTCCACTTGCTTCTTGTATGATGTCTATAGTAATTCCATCTTCTCCTGGAGCTTTCCCCCGCTTCATGTTCTTGATTGCATGAGCAACTTCTGCTGGGAGGACTGGAAGAACTCTGGTACCTTTCATGATGTCTGGAGTACATGTATCATCCCTTTCATATAATGTGGAGTAGAAATCTTTCACTCTTGTCAAAATTTCGCCTCTATTTCTTGTTATAGAACCATCTTCTTTTCTCAGAGCCATAATCTGTTTTCTTCCCTTACTGAGATGTCCCTTTGCTATCTTAAGGCTTTGGTTGTTTTCAATTGCTTTCCTCACTAGCTCACAGTTGAATTTCCTTACGTCTTCAGTGATACTTTTTCGTGTTGTCTTGCATAGCTCTATATATTCCACTTTGGAAGTCACATCTTCTTTAGTTGTCCTCATCTCTCTTCTTTTTTGCATCAACATTTTGGTTTTTCCTGATAATTTGTTCACATGCAACTTGTTCTTAGACCCAGCTAATTTTGTTGCTGTTTCCATTAGAGCTTTGGTTACTTTTCTGTTAACTTCCGAAATATCCACTTCTTCCGATGTTAGGCCTTCTAAAGCAGAGAATCTGTTCTTCAGTTCCAACTTGAAAGTATTATGGTGTTTTTTAAGGTTGGTTATGTCAATACATTTTGTTTGTCTTATGAGCTTGCCACGTTCCAGTTTAGTGTTGAGGTGCATCTTACATCTCACCAATCTATGGTCACTACCTGTGTTGAACTTGTTCAGCACACTGCAGTCTTCGATGACGAATTTTTTGTTACACATAATAAAATCAATTTCACTTGTCGTCCCAATTGGATGTCTCCATGTCCATTTCCTGTGTGGCTTTTTCTTGAAAAAGGAGTTCAAGATGAAAAATCCTTCTGCCTCTGCAAACTCAACGAGAGTATTTCCACGCTGGTTTCTGTTGCCGTGACCGAATTTACCTACTGAAGTTTCATTCTGTTGCCGTTGCCCTATTTTTGCATTGAAATCTCCCATAATTATCTTCAAGTCCTGCTTACCTTTATTATTTAGATGACGAATTTCCTCATAAAATTCTTCAATTTCTTCTTCAGGATGACTTGTGGTGGGTGCATAAGTTTGAATAATCTGAGCCTGGTATCTTCTCGATAGTTGGATAACGAGTCGTGCAGCTCTGTCAGAGGAACTTTCAACTTCTACCACTTTATCCTTCAGTTTCTTGTTTATTATAAATCCAACACCACTAGTTCTGCCAGTATCTGTCCCACGATAATAGAAGAGATGTCCACTTTTCAGTTCAATGAGATCTTCTCCTTTTCTCCTTACCTCACTTAGCCCGACGATGTCCCACTTGATCCTTTGTAGTTCCTCTTCCAATTCAAGAAGCCTTGAATCAGAAGATAGGGAGCGTCCGTTATAGGTAGCCAAGGTCAGCATCAAATGGCAGCCTAGTCCGGTCCTCCGAGATTCTTAGCACCCTCTGCCTTCATGTCGCACTGGCCGCTGCCTTGGCCAGGTACATTCCAGCTGCCGGAGACTGAGGGCCAAGATTTAAGTTGTAGAGTCATTTTGGAGGTGTTTGGCCATAACTCACCACGCTGGCCAAGCGGGTTGGTGAGTGTGGGATAGCATTTCCTCTGATCCCGATGGTATAGTTATACCGCTATTGGCGGTCGTCAGAGCCCCTTTAGTGGGAACAGGATGCACCACGAGAAGGCGGGGTTGACATTTGTCAAGGAGAGGCTGTGATGTTACGCATCACCTGACCTTACATCCCATACAATATATATATATAAATTTTAATTGGAAAGTGATACAATAGATGGCGCTTCTATATCAATGAATGAAACATTGTGTGTTTTTGCCATTTTGAACACTGTGTTTCAAGCGATAAGACAGAAGTGTATTTCGCTCATTTTAACTGTTGTGTTGTTCGTTGTAACTGAGTTATGGCGTCAAGAGGCTGTGTTAATAGTCCTGATTCATTTTGTTATATATGTGGTAGTTTTGTGGTGAAAAAAAAGGCAACTCAAAATAACGGATTTTGTCAAAAAGCGGTATCAGGCTTATTTCGGTATAAAGCTTGAAGACCAGGACAAGAAATGGGCACAACATCAAGTTTGTCACACGTGTGTTGAGCAACTGAGAAAATGGACTAAAGGTAAGAAAAACTCTCGTCCATTTGCTATCCCTATGGTATGGTGGGAGCCAGTGAGTCACGAGGAATGTTATTTTTGCTTAATCACACCAATAAAGAGCTACAATTGCAAAAACATAAATAATACTGTCTACCCAATGACTCCCTGTGCTATCAGACCTGTATCTCTTGGTCCTGATTTACCTGTTCCATCATCTCCTACGTCATTAGATTTTTCATCAGCTTCAGAAATTGATTTAAATTGCAGTGAAACTGAGGTCTTGTAAAGCAATCCTGAAATTAGTAGTGAACCACAGAAGTTTACACAAAGTGAATTAAATGACTTGGTACGGGATTTAAATCTGCCGAAGGAAAGTGCACAACTTTTGCGATCAAGACTCAAAATCAAAAGTCTGCTTGCTCCAGGAACAACATTTTCATGGTACAGAAACTGAGAAAAGGAATTTGTTGAATATTTCGTCCAAGAAAAATCGTTTGTATTTTGCAGAGACGTTCCGGGACTTATAATGCATTTGTCTTCCACTGTTCATGGCCCATCCCAGTGGAGATTGTTCATTGATTCTAGTAAGTGAAGCTTAAAAAGAGTTATTTTGCATAATGGCAACATTTTCTCCTCAATGCCAGTTGCTCATTCAGTACATCTGAAGGAATCTTATGAAAATCTTGACGTTCTCCTTAATGAAATAAGATATCAGGAATACAACTGGGAAATTTGTGGAAATTTTTCAAATTCTGAGCATGATATTAGGGCAGCAAAGTGGCTACACAAAAATGCCATGTTTCATCTGTGAATGGGATAGTAGAGCTTATAAGCAACATTAGTTCACCAGAAAATGGCCTAAAAGAGAAAAATATTCAAAAATCTTTCTAGGCAATTACAAGGATCCTAATTACAAAGCCATCGTAGCAACTATGCTAGAAACATTTAAGAACCTGGGTTGCAACATGAGCTTGAAAATTTAGTTTCTGCATTCTCACCTTCACTGTTTTCACGACAATCTTGGTTCTGTGAGTGAAGAGCAAGGAGAGAAATTTCACCAAGTTATAAAATGTATGCAAAAATGATATCAAGGACGATGGAATGTAAATATGATAGCGGATTACTGCTGGGGTTTAAAGAGAGATTCTGCTTCTGAAATTTCACCGTATAAGAAAAGTCGTAAACGTTCGTTTGACGGAAAAGGAAAATGATTTTGTAAGAACATATTAATTTTGATTAATTTTGTTTTTTATATTTTTTTTCATTTTTATCTTCACACAAGTGATTTTTATTTAGATTGTATCAATTCAATGGGTCCTGGATTGTATATTTTCTTAAGAAAATGAAACAAATTCTATAAATTACTGATAAACAATATATATATATATATATATATATATATAGGATGTAAGGTCAGGTGATGCGTAACATCACAGCCTCTCCTTGACAAATGTCAACCCCGCCTTCTCGTGGTGCATCCTGTTCCCACTAAAGGGGCTCTGACGACCGCCAATAGCGGTATAACTATACCATCGGGATCAGAGGAAATTCTATCCCACACTCACCAACCCGCTTGGCCAGCGTGGTGAGTTATGGCCAAACCCCTCCAAAATGACTCCACAACTTAAATCTTGGCCCTCAGTCTCCGGCAGCTGGAATGTACCTGGCCAAGGCAGCGGCCAGTGCGTCATGAAGGCAGAGGGTGCTAAGAATCCCCGGAGGACCGGACTAGGCTGCCATCTGATGCTGACCTTGGCAACGTACAATGGACGCTCCCTATCTTCTGATTCAAGGCTTCTTGAATTGGAAGAGGAACTACAAAGGATCAAGTGGGACATCGTGGGGCTAAGTGAGGTAAGGAGAAAAGGAGAAGATCTCATCGAACTGAAAAGTGGACATCTCTTCTACTATCGTGGAACAGATACTGGCAGAACTAGTGGTGTTGGATTTATAATAAACAAGAAACTGAAGGATAAAGTTGTAGAAGTTGAAAGTTCCTCTGACAGAGCTGCACGGCTTGTTATCCAACTCTCGAAAAGATACCAGGCTCAGATTATTCAAACTTATGCACCCACCACAAGTCATCCTGAAGAAGAAATTGAAGAATTTTATGAGGAAATTTGTCATCTAAATAATAAAGGTAAGCAGCACTTGAAAATAATTATGGGAGATTTCAATGCAAAAATAGGGCAACGGCAACAGAATGAAACTTCAGTAGGTAAATTCGGTCACGGCAACAGAAACCAGCGTGGAAATACTCTCGTTGAGTTTGCAGAGGCAGAAGGGTTTTTCATCTTGAACTCCTTCTTCAAGAAAAAGCCATACAGGAAATGGACATGGAGGCATCCAAATGGGACAACAAGTGAAATTGATTTTATTATGTGTAACAAAAAATTCGTCATAGAAGACTGCAGTGTGCTAAACAAGTTCAACACAGGTAGTGACCATAGATTGGTGAGATGTAAGATGCACCTCAACACTAAACTTGAACGTGGCAAGCTCATAAGACAAACAAAATCTATTGACATAACCAACCTTAAAAAACACCATAATACCTTCAAGTTGGAACTGAAGAACAGGTTCTCTACTTTAGAAGGCCTAACATCGGAAGAAGTGGACATCTCTGAAGTTAACAGAAAAGTAACTAAAGCTCTTATGGAAACAGCAACAAAATTAGCTGGGTCTAAGAACAAGTTGCATGTAAATAAATTATCAGGAAAAACGAAAATGTTGATGCAAAAAAGAAGAGATGAGGACAACTAAAGAAGATGTGATTTCCAAAGTGGAATATATAGAGCTATGCAAGACAGTACGAAAAAGTATCACTGAAGACGTAAGAAAATTCAACTGTGAACTAGTGAGGAAAGCAATTGAAAACAACCAAAGCCTAAAGATAGCAAAGGGACATCTCAGTAAGGGAAGAAAACAGATTATGGCACTGAGAAAAGAAGATGGTTCTGTAACAAGAAATAGAGGCGAAATTTTGACAAGAGTGAAAGATTTCTACTCCAAATTATATGAAAGGGATGATACATGCACTCCAGACATCATGAAAGATACCAGTACCAGAGTTCCTCCAGTCCTTCCAGCAGAAGTTGCACATGCAATCAAGAACATGAAGCGGGGAAAAGCTCCAGGAGAAGATGGAATTACTGTAGACATCATACAAGAAGCAAGTGGAGAAATCGAAACAGTACTCGCCCAAATTTTCACTCGATGCCTTAATGAAGGAAAGATTCCTGAGGATTGGAACACCGCTACAATGATCCTGCTACATAAGAAAGGTGACATTGAGGATCTCGGAAACTACAGACCTATCAGCCTCCTATCAGTAGTTTATAAAATCTTCACTAAAGTTCTTTCACACCGCTTGAAGGTAACACTGGACATGGCTCAACCGAGAGAACAAGCTGGATTCAGGAGTGGCTACAGCACAATAGATCATATCCATGTGCTGAGAGAACTAATTCAAAGAGCGAGGGAATATGAACTTCCATTGTGCATGGCTTTTATCGATTATGAAAAAGCCTTTGATTCGGTGAAACCATCAGCAGTTACAATGGCTCTGAAAACCTGCGGTATTGAAGATGCATACATTAATATTATTAATAACATCTATGAAAATGCAAGTGCAAAGATTAGGCTGTTTGAAAATACAACACACATAAAAATTGGAAAGGGAGTGAGACAAGGTGACACCATATCTCCGAAGCTCTTTAATGCCACATTGGAGGGTGTTTTTCAGTCACTGAGCTGGGAAAACAAGGGGATAAAGATTAATGGAGATTATCTAACCCACCTTCGTTTTGCTGATGACGTAGTCATTTTTGCAACTAGCCCATCAGAGCTGCAGAGTATGATCCAGGAACTTGCTGACAAGAGTAAAGAAGTGGGATTAAAAATGAACTTTCAGAAGACAAAAGTGATGTTCAATGCTTTTACAAGAAATGAAGATTTATCGATTGATGGAGAAAAGCTGGAGATAACAGATACGTACGTTTATCTTGGACAGCAGATATCAAGTGAAGGTCACATTGATGAAGAAATTAATCGGCGTACAAAACTTGCCTGGAGAGCTTTTGGAAGAAACAGCATAATTTTCAAGAGCAATATGCCATTATGTCTTAAAAGAAAAGTGTTTGATCAATGCATCCTTCCAGTGCTTACGTATGGTGCAGAGACGTGGACCTTAACTAAAAGAGACATACAAAGGCTGCAGACAACTCAAAGAAGCATGGAGAGGTGCATACTTGGTGTAACCAGGAGAGATAAGAAGAGGAACTCGTGGATCCGAAAATGACAAAAGTGGAAGACATCATGATCAGAGTTAAATCCCTGAAATGGCAATGGGCTGGACATACTGCCAGAAGAACAGATCATCGATGGACAGCCGAAATTTTAGATTGGATTCCAAGGGACAGGAAAAGACCCAGAAGAAGACCACATGGGAGATGGGTGGATGAAATTCGAAAGTATGCAGGGGTGACATGGAGGAGACTGGCACAAGACAGACCGTTGTGGAGGAAACTTGGGGAGACCTTCGTCCAGCAGTGGATTGATAATGGTTGACAATGATGATGATGATGATGATATATATATATTCTATTAAGAAGAAACCGCAGCAAAAATAATTTTTTGACTCATACCAAGTACAACATAGAAAAAGTTATGTATTTACCGGTGTGAGTAAAAAGAGAAAAAAATAAAACAACTGAATGTAGAAAGTGTCGAGAATACTGAGCCTTGGCTTTATCAAGGACCAGCAAAAACTCTGCATTTTCTCACTTCCACAAAGACCTAGTTGGAAATGGGTTTCTGCAAAGTCATAGATGCAAGAAATAAGCCCACCAAAATTTTTTTTTAAAAATATATATATATATGTCATGATCTCCGCAGAGTTGTATGACTTAGCTTTAGTTAACAATTTAGCTTGCATCCATAACTTTCCTGGCCCGACCCATGCTCTTCATCTGTTACTATTAAACAGAAAGAAGAAGAATATAGAAAATTCGAGTTGTGAGAGTGACATGATAATTAGAAATAATGTTCAGCAATAACAAATTGCCAAGTTCGCCTGAGAGAGAATTTAAACCTGAATAGTAATACAAAAGTATTCAAAATTGTTTTAACATTGCAATTAAAAAAGGAAATATTAATTTTTTAAAAACCCAGATTCCTGAAAGAAAACTGGATTATGATACCCCCCACACTCTACAACTTCTGACAACACAAAAACGAGAACAAAACAAAGACAATAATTAACTAAAGAAATGCTTTGTGATGGTTATATGACATAAACAATTAGTTGCAATATGTACAAAGTATTTCAGAAGTTCTTTAAGTGCATAATAAAGTAGTTATTAAGAACCTAACTACTTTGAAAACATAGTGCAATTCAAGAACTATGAATAATGAATGGCCAGCTGCTTGGCCTAAGTGCCTAAAAAACGCGCAAAGTTACCAAGAAAAGAAAGAGTTAAAATCCGCAAAAAAGTTAATAGACTTGCCAGTGCCTAAATGCTAAAAGCAAAAAAAGGGAAGAAGTACAAGAAGTACAAACATTGAACTTGTAAAACCTAAAACCCAAAGACAAAGAAGAGAGCTTACCTCTTATGCAACTGAACTTCCTCCACACTTGAGGAAAAACATGGCCGACCTATTCACCCAAACTTCTACACCCCTCTGCTACTCCCTAGTCGCTGGGGGCAGCGTGGGTGGGGCTGCAGGCCTCCACGCACTGAAGAGATCCGATTCGCGGAGATTTTAACCAGAGAAAAAAAAAATATATATATATAATAAAGAATGTGGACCTGTATGATCAGAAAGAGCAGAATTAACTCTCCATAATACATGAGAAATATTATGAAATACACAAGTAGTGTATTTAATAATCTTTGCATGTATTTAATCACATTAGTGAGCTTCTTTAGACTATTCAGAATCCTATTAATATTAATGTTAGTTTTACTATTTTTAGTATAGGTATTCTAGTGAGTGAATAACTAGTTTTCTTTTATATTTGTCTTTATTTTCTTTTATAAACAGATTTTTAAGCTTTTTTTGTGATTTTGTCTATATTATTTAATTTTTTATTTTTAATAGGACCTTCATATCCATAGCACTGAGGTTCCTTTTAGTAGTTAATAGGCATCCTCTGGCCAACTTTCAACAGGCTTTCATTGGTCAGAATCATATTATTAACTGTGTAGAAAATTAAAGCAGATCTGCCAACCTCACTCTATTATTCAGAATAATTTTTCTTAAAGTTCTTTTGATGAAAGAAGAGGGAATTTCGTTCTCTAGAAAACTGTCTAATAGTATATTACTGTGGTAATTGAAGTCCAAATTGTTGCTGCAAATTCTTGAAATTCTAAGCACCTGTGAAATTAGTACATTCTCAATTACTTTGGTTGATATGTTATTATTCCAGTGTAGATATTTAATTACTTTGAAAGGAAAATTAACCCTTTTATCAAAGAGGCTAATAGATGGGTTACCTCTGTTAAGCTTAATGCTCAAGTCTAGGAACTCAAGTTCCTGATTACTGTGGTTGGTTTTACATAAGTTCAGAGCGCTAGGATAGATATTATCAAAATCACTCTCTATAACTTCTGAATTATTGATACACAGCAGATCGTCAATATATCTAAATGTGTAAAGGTAGTTATCGGAGCAGGTGGAGTGATTTTTAATGAATTTATATTCCTTAAAGAACAGGAATAGATTTGCAATACTCGTGGAGGTTGACGTTCCCATGGGGATACCGTTCACTTGCTTATAGAGAGTGTTATTATATAAGATATGGTTATTTTTTATGCAGCAATTGAGATAAGAGTTTCAGGCTCCTACATTAACAAATCGGTTAAGTTTAAATTCTGCATACAGCTCCTTAAAGGTAGTGATTATATCTGATAGAGGCAGATTAGTATATAGGTTCTCAAAATCATAACCATTAATATCTAGGGGACTTACTTCGAGTATAGTGGAAATTACTTCTGCATTATTATTAATTTTCCAAAAATCTCTGTACTTCAAATTAGTACAGTTGCTAATGTGTTTCAAAACCTTCTTCAAGATTTATTCAAAAGCAAGATCAATTTTCTTTTTATGACTCCTTACTCCACTAGCTATGAACCTGAACTTCACTGGATCTTTACGAAACTTAACCGTTGCAAAAAGAAAGGGAAATTCAGGCTCATATCTTCTTGTTTGTGGAATTTTAAGTTTCTTGAAGAATGCCTTAAAACGATTATCTAACTGCTTGGTAGAATAACTTACGGGCTCGTAGGTTACTCTATTATTGAGTTCCATAGTTAACAATTCAAAATAGAACTTGTTACAGATAATTGCAAAATTATTGCTAGCTTTATCCGTAGTGGTAAAAATAAATAGGTCTTGTAGTTTGGACAGTGACCTTTTAGCATCTCCCGAGAAAAAAAGATCTCTATCAAAACAAAAGTCCAGACCTGCCAACTCACGAGTGAAGCTATTGATTACATTATATTTCCATTCTGCGAAGACCTCAATAGGCTGATTGTATGTTAAACTGGTTTTTACAATGTACCTATTAACATCTTGAGTGAAGCTCTCAAGAATCCTCTCTTTGGAGATTTGGAAGGAAGGTCTAAATTTAGAACCATACTCTAATAAATTCCTAAGCTTATCATTTTCAACAAAACTTAAGTTTCCAGTGATAATATGCTTGTAATTCTTATCATATTGAACTGTTTCTTTATGTTCATCACAAGAACATGAAGTAACTACAGGAATGTAACTCGAAGAATTAAGTTTGTAGTTTTTAGCTAATCAACGGAGTACTGCGCAAGACCTCAGTGTACAGGTGAGTAAAAATGCTGGAACCTCGGTATTTGCACGTACCATTCGCAGAGAAGTTCATTCCATGTGTTACCGTGGTTGTGCGGCCGCTCATATGCCTTTCATCTCCACTTGGAATGCTACTCGTCGTTTAGCATGGTGTAAAGAACATTTATCGTAAACCGTAGATCAATGGAAACGGGGCCCGTGGACTGGTGAATCCAAGATACACGATCCATCAGTCTAATATCCGTGTGTGGGTAAAAGTACACTCTCTATTTACCAGAGTGTACTGTTCCTACGGTCAAGTTTGGAGCTGGCAGTGCACTCGTGAGGGTGTGTTCTTCGTGGTACGGTCCCGGCCCATTGGGTATTGTGGACAAACCTGTTAAACAGCACATCTACCTCGACATTCTGGACAATTATGCCGTACTAACTTTGTGGCAATACTTTGGAATCGAGCCTTGTTGGTACCAGCAGGATAATGCACCGAACTATAAAGCAAGGTCTGTTACGGCGTAGTTTGACGATAATTCTCTATCGTTTGTGGACTGGCCAGCACAGAGCCCTGATCTTATTCATATAGAACACATATGGGATGAATTAAAGCGCCGCATAAGAAGTTTGGAACCAAGGGCTACTAGGAAGCAACACTTAGCGGCAGCATTATGTACTGAATGAGAGCGCATACCTATCGCTGTGTTCCAAATCCTTGTCGAAAGCATGTCTCGAAGAGTCAGTGCATGAATTAATGCCAAATGTGGACCGACACGGTACTAATGTGCACACATGTGTATGTCAATAAATGCTATGATGTGTTTCTCTTCTAGGTGTCCGGTGACTTTTGTCAATATAGTGTACACACACACACACACGCAGCATTTTCATAATTTTGTTCTCACGTTTGTGAAAAATCCTTACGTGACAGAGAAAAATAAATGTTATTTTTGAAATCAGCATAGCAAAATTATTCTAAATCACTTGAAGTCATGTATGCCGCCCCGGTGGCGCAGTGGTCTAAGGCGCTGGCCTCTGATCATTCGTCCGTAAGGGGTCCGGGTTCGAATCCCGGTCTGGCATGGATGTTGTGTTTGTCTTACGGCACTGGCTCTCTCCCTTCCCTGGAACCAGTGACCCTAAATTAGGGACGGGCGACTGCTTATAGCCCATTGAGTTGCTCACGGTGGTCGTTAAACCTCCAACCAAAAAAAAAAAAAAAAAAAAAAAAGAAGTCATGTACACCTCAGTTGAATAGTTAAATTTTGTAGGGTAATGATAATTGATGTAGTAAGAAAGAGTATTTTAAATCGCCGAGCTTTCGCCTCCCAAAGGGCGGCTTTGCCAAGGCAAATTACATTAGACGAATAATTGTAATTTACCTTGAAAAAGCCGCCCATTGGCAAGCGAAAGCTCGACGAATTAACATGCTCTTTATTACTACACCAATTACGTATTCATGTGACTTAATTTTTTTCTCTGTAGTTAAAGAGGTTACGGTTGTAAAAATTCATTCACAAGTTAACTACTTTTAAATATCGCTTCATGAGAAACCTTTTGAGAGCAGGTAATTAGACAAAATCAGTCGATATTATCCAAATTTTTCTGAAGTACGTCCATACAGCATACCATATTTTATCGTTCTTCTTCAAATTATTTTATGAGGGATGCCAATGAGAGAGAATCAAATTTCATGAAAGCTTAAAAGTTCGGAATTTTTTTAGGACAGAAGGATCTGATTATTGATGGGAGAGTGATAAAATAATTATGTTAAAAATATTTTTTTTAAACGCTCAAGCATTGCATAAAATCTTGCTGATATCCTTATTGTTACCCTGTGATCCCCAGAAGTTGCTGTTTACCATTGTACGAAGACACTGATTAAGTTCCACTCCTAACTTACTTGTTCGTTTTGTTCTGATAATGTTAATTGAACCATTATTTCACGGCATAATCTTCAGAAACTTCAATACAATTAGAACAGCTTTTATCCAACTCTCTGGATCCTTGATAAATTTTCGATTCTTAAATTTTTTGTGTGTAGAAGTGTAGGTTACCTACCAATGTGATGATCCTAGTTTTATTTACACCTGATTATTTTATTTATTCATTTGTTTTAGAAACTCTGTTTAAGTTCATTTTAGACCTCTCATTTTTATCTTGATAAAATTTATTCCATGCCTCCTTTATGATGGTGGACCCAAGCAGGACAGAATTTATTACTCTATTTAGAAGACGTGAAATTTGGGATTCACTTCTCCACTCAATGAATGAAAAAAATAATGTTTTATTTGCGCGTTAAATATTTTACATTTCACAAGTGGGAGACATAACTTTCCTACAGTATTCGTTTTTGAGGAATATATTTTATAGCAGCTTTTCTAAATTGATGGCTAAAAAACGATACCTTTATTTTCCTGCCTCGTGTTTTTTCATCAAATATATTTCACGTTTTAAAACACCTTTTGTTCTTGAACTGTGTACAATCTGTCTCACTTTTCCGAAACTGAATAGCTACAGTAAATGCCCCCTTACGGCATTTCAGATGTAAAATAATTTTTTTTGCACCTCTCCCTCTTTCATTTTTAGCACGTCTTTTGTAAAAAAAGATCGTGCTTCTGTTATCGGTTTGTCCGTCCGTCAGTCCGTCCGTACCCACGATATCTCTGCAACTATTAGTCCGATTTTAAAAATTATTTTTGCATTGGGAAGCTTGAAATATGCGAATGATGATCCCTCATTTCGTTTTTTTTTTTTTACGATGTACAATTTTGCCGGTAGAGGGCGTAAATGCAAATGATGTCGAATTCAAAAATGCGTTTTATTCCACATATTTGCTTCTAAACATCCGATTGAAAATTTTTTTTATCTTTCGATTCCATTTATATCGAAAAGTATTTTAGATGTAGTTACTTTTTCAAATTACGCATAGATTTCCCGTTAGGGGGCGTAAAATAAATTACCGTTTCCTCGATAACTGTTCTTCTAAAACTCCGATATGAATTTTTTTTCTTCAGCTGATACATCTCCTGATACAAAATTTTTGCATATAATTTCAAATTTTCGGTAAAGAATACTTTAGCCACCAGGGGCGTAAGTGTTAATTTTCGCTTCTGATGTATTTGCCATAAAATCGGAGCTTCTGAAATATCGATTGAAAAAATTCTTTCGTGGACTGATGCCACTCACATAGATAAACCTTTTCGGAATAATTTCTTCTTAAAGGATTGCACAATTTCTCCGCCAGGGGGCGTAGATGTACATCTTATTTTTGTCAATATCTCTACGTCTAGGAGTCCTATTTGAAAAATTCTTTCTTTGTTAGATAGTGTTATCCGTGTGACATGATTTTCATGTAATTTCAAAATTTTCAAGTAATTCATCATAGACTTCCCGCTAGAGCGCGCAGCTGTAAATTGTGTTTCCCCTATATCTCTGCTTCTAAATCTACGATTTGAAAAATTCTTTCTGCAGATGATACAGCTCCTGATGGGAAATCGTTTGCATATAATTTCTAATTTTTGTAAAAAAAAATAGTTTGGCCACCAGGGGGCGTAAATCTTAATTTCCACTTCTGTTGTATTTGCAGCAAAATATGATGTTCTAAATTCTCGATTGAACAAAACGTTTTTTGTTGGCCAATACTACTCATGTCGACAAACCTTTTAGAAATATTTTCTTCTTAAAATAGTGCATGGTTTCTACGCCAGGGGCGTAGATGTATATCTTATTTTTGTCAATATCTCTACTTCAGGGGTCCGATTTGAAAAATTCCTTCTTTGTTGGATAGTGTTTCTAGTGTGACATGTGGTTCATATAATTTCAAAATTTTCAAGTAATTCATAGACTTTCCGCTAGGAGGAGTAAATGGAAATTGCGTTTCCCAATACATCTCTGCTTCTAAATCTCCGATTTGAAAAATTCTTTCTGCGCCGCATACAACTCCTGATGGGACATCGTTTGCACATAAGTTCTAATTTTTGCAAGAAATGATTTGGCCACCAGGTGGCGTAAGTCTTAATTTCCGCTTCTGTTGCATTTGCAGCAAAATATGAGCTTCTAAAATCTCGATTGAAAAAAAAGTCGTTTGTTGACCGATACTACTCGTGATGTCGACAAACCTCTTAGGAAAATTTTCTTCTTGAAAAAATGCATGATTTCTACGCCAGGAGGCGTAGATGTATATCTTATTTTTGTCAATATCTCTACTTCTAAGAGTACGATTTGAAAAATTCCTTCTTTGTTGGATAGTGTTTCCGATGCGAAATGTTTTTCCTTTAAATTCAAAATTTTCAAATAAATCATAGACTTTCCGCTAGGGAGCACAATGGTAAATTGCGTTTTCTGCGTTATTTCTGCTCCCAAAGATCTGATTTGAAAAATTCTTCGTGTATCGCATACAAGACCTGATGGAAAATATGTTTCACATAACTTCTAATGTTTGGTAAAGAATGGTTTAGCCACCAGGGGAGGGGTCATAAGTGTTAAGTTCTGCTTCTGAAGTATTTGTTTCAAAATCTGGGCTCCTGAAAACTCGACTATTTTTTTTTTCTTCGACCGATACCGCTTACATGGATACAGCTTTTGAGAATACTTTCTTCCTAAAATAATGCATGGTTTTCCCACCAGGGGACGTAAAGTCACATCTTATTTTTGTCGAAATCTCTGTTTCTAAGAGTACGTAAGCTCACGATTCCGTTCACAGCTATATCTGAGGGATTAAAAACCCGATTGAAAATCTTCTTTCTTTTGTCAGATATATTGTTTTCCATACCGGTCCCATTGACTTTGAATAGCTTTGATAAATTTAATTTGCGTCAGAACGGATTCAAAAGACGTGCTTATTACACCCGAAAATTCGGTGTCATCTTTCTTGTTTTTATTTCGATGTTTCTACAGCGCCTACAGAAACATTGCTGAATCTTTTATTTTTTAGGGCGTTACATGTGATAGTTCTAACTGAAGTAGATTGCCTTGGCCTTTTCTTTATTCTTGCTGTATCATTTTACATCGCGTAAATCTTCTGTTTAAGAGGCTTGCTCTCACTGGAAAGTAAACAGGTTTTCACATTTATGGTATTTCCTTTACAGTTTCTTTTTTCAATCGCACGAAAAGTTTTTTGCTATTGGTTGTAATTAAATTAGTGTTTTGCGTGATTTAAATGTTTTAATAAATAGTTTTTTGTGCTGTTAATGTTCAGCTGTTAATGGATCAACAACACTGCGTAACGAGAAGTTCTGCCTTTACGAAATGAACTCGAAGAACCAGTCCCCACAGTAGTGTGCGGCGCTTGCCTTGTACACAGGAATGACCACGTGTTTTAGAATTTCCCGACGCTACTCATGCATACACATGCACACACCCACAGACATAACCCACTTGTCATACCCTTAATGGTTTCCTTAACGAGATATGCAGCCGTAGAATGTATGGGTTAAGAGAAAGAGAGCGCGAGAGGAAAGCTTCCAGAGAAGTTTCAATGGTAGTTCATGGTCCATTAGCAGCACGTGCTTAATGGTGAGGATGCAAGCAAGCTCTTGCAGTCCGAGAGAGTTGAGGATTGTGTGATAGCTGACATCAGGTGCTGCAGGGAGAATTGGCTCCTTAATGCTTACGATTGGGGAAGCGCGTTAGGCCCTAATATGTCCAAGAGTCAGGCCGAGTTGCCGGTGATAAGGACTTGAAACATCATCCAGTCGATCAACATATCCCTCCCTGTTAGGATCATCCTTCAAGTCTTAAGTCCTACTGCACACTCCGATGAGCATTCGGTCTGAACAGCAAAGTGCTGAAACTTCTGTGAACCGCGAATAGAACTTTTCCATGGAAATTTTCTCTTAGTAGCGAGTCAAAATAAAGGCACAGATATTCGCGTCGCTATTGTTAGTGTAACAAATTATGTGTCCAGAAAGGACCTCATAATGCGCCATGTAGAAGCACGAAACCGAATTTTTTTCTTCAGACTGCTTTAGCATTCGTAATTTTAATATAAAACGTCCAGCAGCACGTATTTTACCATTTGTATGGAAATAATTGATTTAACATGATATTAAAATAGCTCTTTATATAACATGCCGTAATGTAGTAAAATGCACTGATATTTATGGAGCATCTTAAAAAGTATAACTATAGTAAGGATCCGAAATTTATTGGCGTAGAATAGAAATAAAAGTTTCCAAGTTTTCGCACCTCAACCAGATGGCTTTCTCAAGGAAGGTAGACAGCTAACTTACGCCAAGAAATTTCGGATCACTAGTATAGTTATACTTTGTAAGATATAGTTGGTGTATTGTTCCTTGTTATTAATTTATAAAGCATTTTGTCTCGATTCAAAAAATTCGATTTGAAGTATTTTGGTGCATTTTTTTACGAAATATTCATAATAAGCAACCTCCAATAGATATTACAAATTATCGTTACCTAAAAGCACTAGTATTTTCTCTCTCTCTCTCTCTCTCTCTCTATCTTTCTTTCTCTCTCATCCTTCCTTTAAAGAATTGATCATGAGATTTAAAGACTATGTCCCCTAATTTCGTTATTCTAACTTAGGTGATGTGATTTATGGTGTTTCGTTAACTTTCTTCAGATATAGGTAAACCACTGTTCCTATCATCAGTGATCACTGCCTAAATTGTAATAGATTTTCTTGTTGTTTCGTATTCATGGAAACTCGATTGCTGAGCACAAAATGTGTGTATGTGTGCCGTTATTTTGCCTTTGATAAGAACAAGAAATATTGCTTTCTGAGAACTTTTAATCTGCTAGGAATAAAGATGTGATCTTAAACCTAACTATGTAAAAGTATTATCAACTGAAGTTTAGTGGCACGTCAGGGTAAATTATGCAAAGCTAAGGAATTATATAAAGAGGTTAACTTTTTCTTGTCTACTCCCTGCTACTGCATTCGTAAGTGAACAGTGGAGATATAGCGAACTATCGTTACATGACTGGCTTGAAAATTCTGAAGAGAATTACACAATGCTAGGTGGTAATTTAAGCACCAACACAAACGTTCAGACATAACAGAGAAACTATTTAAATTTAATTACTACTGCTGCAAAAAATAAGCAAAGCAATATTATATTTTGTTAGTTGCAACAAAGGTTATCGTAAATGTTAACCTCATTATGGTTATGCAGTATTTCCTATACTGATAGATAATTAGGGCTTTTAAACCCTTGGCGAGAACTCAGTCTTTACTAGAATTTCAGAATGAGTAAAGACTTAAAGGTGCTCACCGTAAGTGAATGATAATGGCATGATATAACTGGCTGCATTTGCTTGATTATACATACACTGCTGGCCACCCAAAATGCAATACCAAGAAGGCCACCCAAAATGCAACACCACAATATAGCAAAGCCAGATTTACTGGACGCATAACAACAGATACAAAGATGAAACGATTGAGCTTACAGGCCCGTGCGACTTGCGGAACACGCAGACATCAATAGTTCGTGTGGCCCCCATGGCTGGCAATAACGGCCGCTACACGCCGCGGCATCGAACGGAAGAGGCTTTGGATGTGGGCTTCGGGTATGTCGGTCCAAGCTGCTTCCACACGTTGTCACAGTTCATCAGGCGTAGCCGCGGGTGGTGTGCTTGCCGGGCCACTCGGTTGCCGATCAGCTACCAGACGTGTTCGATGGGCGACATATCGGGAGAACAGGCTAGCCGCGGCAGCAGTGACACCTCGTGGGCCGTGAAGAATTGTTGCACGATGCGTGCCACGTGCGGGCGCGTTGTCGTGTTGAAACGTGGCCGCTGGCAGGTCCTGCAGGTAAGGGAGGACTACAGGCTCCAAAACGTCGGAGATGTAGTGGTGGCTCTTGAGTGTACCGGCGATGCTTACCAGAGGGGTGCGGGTGTCATATCCAATAGCGCCCCAAACTATAACGCCAGGCGACGGACCGGTATGCCGATGCATAATGCAGGCGTTATACAGTCTCTCGCCACGGTGCCGCCACACGCGGATACGACCATCGTGGTGTTGCAGGCAGAAGCGGGATTCGTCGGAGAAGACAATGTCGTGCCATTCCGTAGTCCAGGTGCGGCGTTCAACGGCCCACTGCCGCCGCACTCGCCGGTGGTGTAACGTCAATGGTAATCGGAGCAATGGGCGCTGTGCGACAAGTCCCCGCTCCTGCAGACGACGTCGAACGGTACGTGCTGACACAGGCTGTTGCGCAACACACCCTAATTCCTGCGCTAACGTTCGTGATGTGGGGGTGCGAGCCGTCAATGCCCGCCGCACAACATGCCGGACCTCTCGTTCGGTGGTGTGCCGCGGCTGCGGCAATCGCTCACGTCGGTCCGTCCGTCCCTCCTGCACCCACCGAATCCATACTCGCCTCACCGTGGCTGGATGTCGTCCCACACGGGTGTCGATGTCTCGGTACGATAAACCGCTGTCGTGATAATACTAGATCTAGTCGTCCTCTGTCGAACTCCGAAACGTGCTGGAATGACTGCCGTATTCTGCGACGAGGCATCAGGAAGCTTCCCACGCACAGGTCCGGCAGCACCCCCCCGCCTTCTGTGCACCCTGAATTGAATTTATTTACAGCAATGGCAGAATTTGAATTTATTTACTGTCTTTGCAAGTACTTTTGTGTCTGAGTGAACCTAGAACCAAACCGTCTTTATGGAGGAGAAGGGTTAGATCGCTTGATTAAATAAATATTGGAGCCTTTAGATGAAGGTCGCAGGAAGTGCTGTGACTTTGAAAACGCATCACAAGGAAGGTGCAAACATACAATTGAGAACAATGTCCTCACCTCTACAGGACAAACGAGGTAGAGCTTCTTTAGTCCTGGACTGAAAAATTCTGTCGAATTCTTAAGAGAGGTTTTGTGCAGAACTTATAACTGGAGAACCGAGGGAACATGAACGGATTTCTGAGAAGTCGGAGACTAGTGAGAAGTACGAGGGATATCGGTGCTGTTCCTCCAGATCCATTAAGCTCCACGACAGATCAAATAAACCTTGTTCTGCTAAGAAAAAGAAGAATAAAGTTGATAAGCTATATATATATATATAATAAAGGTAAGCAGCACTTGAAGATAATTATGGGAGATTTCAATGCAAAAATAGGGCAACGGCAGCAGAATGAAACTTCAGTAGGTAAATTCGGTCACGGCAACAGAAACCAGCGTGGAAATACTCTCGTTGAGTTTGCAGAGGCAGAAGGATTTTTCATCTTGAATTCCTTTTTCAAGAAAAAGCCACACAGGAAATGGACATGGAGACATCCAATTGGGACGACAAGTGAAATTGATTTTATTATGTGTAACAAAAAATTCGTCATCGAAGACTGCAGTGTGCTGAACAAGTTCAACACAGGTAGTGACCATAGATTGGTGAGATGTAAGATGCACCTCAACACTAAACTGGAACGTGGCAAGCTCATAAGACAAACAAAATGTATTGACATAACCAACCTTAAAAACACCATAATACTTTCAAGTTGGAACTGAAGAACAGATTCACTGCTTTAGAAGGCCTAACATCGGAAGAAGTGGATATTTCGGAAGTTAACAGAAAAGTAACCAAAGCTCTTATGGAAACAGCAACAAAATTAGCTGGGTCTAAGAACAAGTTGCATGTAAACAAATTATCAGGAAAAACCAAAATGTTGATGCAAAAAAGAAGAGAGATGAGGACAACTAAAGAAGATGTGACTTCCAAAGTGGAATATATAGAGCTATGCAAGACAGCACGAAAAAGTATCACTGAAGACGTAAGGAAATTCAACTGTGAGCTAGTGAGGAAAGCAATTGAAAACAACCAAAGCCTAAAGATAGCAAAGGGACATCTCAGTAAGGGAAGAAAACAGATTATGGCTCTGAGAAAAGAAGATGGTTCTATAACAAGAAATAGAGGCGAAATTTTGACAAGAGTGAAAGATTTCTACTCCAAATTATATGAAAGGGATGATACATGTACTCCAGACATCATGAAAGGTACCAGAGTTCTTCCAGTCCTCCCAGCAGAAGTTGCTCATGCAATCAAGAACATGAAGCGGGGGAAAGCTCCAGGAGAAGATGGAATTACTATAGACATCATACAAGAAGCAAGTGGAGAAATTGAGACAGTACTCGCCCAAATTTTCACTGATGCCTTAATGAAGGGAAGATTCCTGAGGATTGGAACACCGCTACAATGATCCTGCTACATAAAAAAGGTGACATTGAGGATCTCAGGAACTACAGACCTATCAGCCTCCTATCAGTGGTTTATAAAATCTTCACTAAAGTTCTTTCACACCGTTTGAAGGTAACACTGGACATGGCTCAACCGAGAGAACAAGCTGGATTCAGGAGTGGCTACAGCACAATAGATCATATCCACGTACTGAGAGAACTAATTGAAAGAGCGAGGGAATATGAACTTCCATTGTGCATGGCTTTTATCGATTATGAAAAAGCCTTTGATTCGGTGAAACCATCAGCAGTTACCACGGCTCTGAAATCCTGCGGTATTGAAGATGCATACATTAATATTATTAATAACATCTATGAAAATGCAAGTGCAAAGATTCGGCTGTTTGAAAATACAACACACATAAAAATTGGAAAGGGAGTGAGACAAGGTGACACCATATCTCCGAAGCTCTTTAATGCCACATTGGAAAATGTCTTTCAATCACTGAACTGGGAAAACAAAGGGATAAAGATTAATGGAGATTTTCTAACCCACCTTCGTTTTGCTGATGACGTAGTCATTTTTGCAACTACCCCATCAGAGCTGCAGAGTATGATCCAGGAACTTGCTGACAAGAGTAAAGAAGTGGGATTAAAAATGAACTTTCAGAAGACAAAAGTGATGTTCAATGCTTTTACAAGAAATGAAGACTTATCGATTGATGGAGAAAAACTGGAGATAACAGATACGTATGTTTATCTTGGACAGCAGATATCAAGTGAGGGTCACATTGATGAAGAAATTAATCGGCGTACAAAACTTGCCTGGAGAGCTTTTGGAAGAAACAGCATAATTTTCAAGAGCAATATGCCATTATGTCTTAAAAGAAAAGTGTTTGATCAATGCATCCTTCCAGTGCTTACGTATGGTGCAGAGACGTGGACCTTAACTAAAAGAGACATACAAAGGCTGCAGACAACTCAAAGAAGCATGGAGAGGTGCATGCTTGGTATAACCAGGAGAGATAAGAAGAGGAACTCGTGGATCCGAAAAATGACGAGAGTGGAAGACATCATGATCAGAGTTAAATCCCTGAAATGGCAATGGGCTGGACATACTGCCAGAAGGACAGACCATAGATGGACAGCCGAAATTTTAGATTGGATTCCAAGGGACAGGAAAAGACCCAGGAAAAGACCACATGGGAGATGGGTGGATGAAATTCGTAAATATGCGGGAGTGACATGGAGGAGACTGGCACAAGACAGACCGTTGTGGAGGAAACTTGGTGAGACCTTCGTCCAGCAGTGGATTGATAATGGTTGACAATGATGATGATGATGATGATGATATATCATCAACGGAGAATTTTGAGTTATGACGAATCATCACTGACAAATTGTCAGCGTAGGCCGAAATACGAATCTACCGCCCGCGAGCAGTGAGAAAGAAGATGTACCGACAACACAAGTAAAAAACCATCAGAAGCGTAGAAAATCTGACGATAGCATTACACCTCGCGTAAACGTAGAATCTTGTGCTTCTACCATCGATATGTATGCAATACTCATTTAATCAGTGATGTTACGGCTGCCTCTGCCAGCAGATTATACAGTCGTCCAAATGTCACGCAGCCTATGCTTGATACATGTATGTAGGAGATTGTAGGTTGTGGATAAACATAAAACGGTAAATAAATTCAAATAAATTCAAATGACAGTAAATAAATTCAAATTCTGCCATTGCTCGCATTGCAACCACTAGTTCGCAGTTTCCTCCCTCTCTCTGGATATATGAATCCTTATTTTTTATTTCATCTCATATCACAGATTTTCGCTGAAAATCTGCTAACAAACAAAATAGATAAAAATGCTAACAAATAAAAAAAGAAGGATTCCACGATCTCCCTTATCTCACTGTAAGTAAATGGTACCCCTCCCTTTCCCGATCTAAGACAGGGACCAATAAATTAAGAGCCATAAAAAAGTAAGCCATTGAAATATCTCAGTGAAGAAAGATTTTTCGTAAAGTTTTGATAAAAACTGAATGACTCTTCCTTCTGCTGTGTTTCACCAAGACTTCCGCTTTCAGCAGAATTTAACAACTATAGCCCAATACGTAGATACTTCTAATATAACATCTTCGAAGCGGAGGCCTCTTCACCTAGAGTCACGTTCCGAACACGGGAGTCCAGAGATTTTGAAAGTTGCGCAGCTACAAAATCTTCAAACTTGATGGAATAATTCGTAGCGTTGCAACTCTCTGCATGGAGAGAGTACGTGCTTTTCCGACATAAATTTTTTACCCGCTTAGCAAAACACTAGTGTGTATTATTCGTGTCAAGAAGTGAAAGCTCTCCTTTCAGTATGGTGGATTTCATATTTGCAATAAAGTTCTGCGTGTGATATTGCATGTTTTCCCTGTACTTTGATAGATAACTGGGAGAAGACCATTAGGATGTTACAGTTCCTTTGAGAAACCGTCGTGATCTGCACGATTTCTGATATTAACATTAACTGTATTTAGCAAATCTTAAAATATCGCTTGATATTTGTACCTCGGGATGTTCAGTCAAGTTTACTATTTTTTTGTAACTTACCGTATGTAGTTAAATTTATTCTTTGAATGTTTTTGCGATGTTGAAATTAATCAGAGTTCATGTATAGAACTTTAACGCATAGAATCATTTTACAAATTGATGCAGTATATCCCTGAAGTTGGGCCGCTGTTTCATTCAATACAACTTGGTTAAAGAATAGGTAACCCATTCACTGCTTGATAGTTCCTTGTTTTTAGGTTTAATGGCGCTCGTGAGCGTCTAAGGCTATAGGAAGCCTCCCAATCCTAATTTTGAGCCGCTGTTTGGAATATGGGGCGAGGCCCTGCTCTGGTCATTAGTCAGGAATACGAGCCTCTGACCACTCGGCCACCAGAGCAGCCCATTAAAGTTTCCTTAAAGGCACTACTTAAGGAATGCCGGCGTTTACCATTTTGGTCGCAAAGCGAATGTCATTTGAAATTTGGATCAGGAACAAATAGCGTATCACTACATTAAATCATCTTAATTTTCTCTAGTACGGAAAAGTGCGTAGCTTTTCCTTTCCCGCACATTTGTTTTCTGAAGCAAATATTTCATTATTATGCATACATTTGGCTATAACTCTAGAGGATTAGTAACGTGTCATTTTGGACGATTAAGAGCTCTTACTTCTTACCCTGAAGGAGTGTTCAGTGTTGGACATATAAATAAATGCGACTGGACAAATGGGGCATTTGTTTGAATACTTTCCAGTGGAGAAAACTTTGATTTTTTGTAAGATGGAGGGTTTATTTCTTTGTTCAGATGTTACTTTTTCCAAACAGAGTAATGTGTGACTGTCTGTTTTTTTACCTCTTCTTCAGTTAAAATGGGTTTTGACGCAATTAAGTACTGTGAGTTTTTCTGATAGAGATTGCTCCGAGTTTCGGTCTTCTTTGTTGTAGTTTATTTTTATTAGCATTTTTGTGTGAAAACCGTGTATGTCTGCAAAGTTTTTCATTTAGTTTTTCTCCATCATGCGAAAGAGTGAACTTTCCAATAGTTTTTAGCTCTGTGTTTGTCTGGCTAACCTTTCGAAAATCCGACGGCTTAACTAAAGCCCGAAGTTTGCCAAACACACCGAAGGCCAAGTAAAATGCATTGCATGTTTGAAATTCCATGATCGGCAATACAAGAGGAAACAAAATTGTGTTTCACCATCTTTTAATGGCATGAAACTTCAAAGCTCATTTTTATTTATTTTAAACAAAGCATGTTCGCTGTGAGAAGCAGCGAATTAAGTACATCAACTTTCTGCTTTATTCAAAGAATGAAAAGTTTTGATGTACGCATTTGCACCACGGTAAACTATGTTTGGGTGCACCTATCGCTTAATTAAGTTCCATCAAGAGAGCCATTAAATTCACGTGCAACCGCCAAACCAGTGTACTCCCCCTTACAGTAGCGAAACTCTCTCAGGGCAGCGGAAGTCTGCGCGTGTGTGTGTATGTGTGTGAGCGTGCATCTCCCTCTGAGTGGTATCGAAACGACTTGCAAACTTATCGAAACAGCCTCGTTAAATTCAATAGATTGTCAGTTACTCCTGACGGTGAAGCACAAGAAGAATTTGTCTTAACCAAATAATAAGTGAAGTGCGTTCGCGGAATTCGGTGGGGTGCAATTTAAAGGAGCTTTTGCTGCGAAAAGGTATTGCTGGCAATTGACTTCGATAGGGTCCATTATCGGCGAGATGGCAATGGAACTGAAACACTAAATAACTAGCGCTGAGCACTAATGATTAGTAAATGGCCGTGATTACGGATAGCAAGCAACTCGACAAGTAAGAATATACATTCTTCAGGAAATACAAAAAAAGAGAAGAAAGGATGTCCGTCCGAGGAGCTGGAGTATTGATGATAAATTTTGTGCAGCGTACAGTTGCGCCTCTATCACCTTCCTGGGTTGTAGACGCTTAAAACTTAAAGTGCCATCTCAGTGGTTTTAAGCATAAACTTTTGATGGTGAATAAAAGATGTTAGTTTAAAAAAATAAATCAAAACGGAAAGAATTGTTTAGGAAAAGCTGTCGTTTGTGAACATCATATCAATTTCAAGAGCATGGTTTATTTATCAGGAGAATTGGTCAAGAAAACAAAAGAAAAATATTTTGTGCAGTATGCGCATGCGCCGGGTGATCCATCCTTTATGATATAAATTCTTTCAAAGGGAATGTTTTCTTTACTCAAGTAACTGAAGCACGTATCTCCATAAATCTCTCTTTGAGAAATAATTAAAGGGATTTGACATGATGTGTGAAAAACGTTTGGCAAAGTTTTCATCTTATATAATTAAACCTTAATTAAACCGACTGCAGATGAGTGTAATTTTGTTTTAATGCGGTAGTAATCTATATATTAATTCTATAAGGTTTTTTTACTATGGGTTCTATTTTGAGAGAACGTCTGAACGTAAAGATATGGTTGAGGTATCAAAATAAAGGTCTTACCATGTAGATGTGCCAGTCGAAGAGAAAAGTGAGATTGGGGCCACGGTTCGGGCGTTGCGGGGCGGCAAATTTCCCATGTAAAGTCTATGGGAAAAGCGTGCAATTGACATTCGATCGCCTGCGGTTGACTCATGCGCTGTTGAAGGCGGAAGCATGGAGGGACTGAGATAGTCCTAAGTCCGAAGTCTCTTTTATGAGCCAACCGTTGCGCAAAACAACGCTAGCATTCATTGGTATCAAACTTCCTCATCGGAACAGCGAACATTCTCGAAGATCTGATTTCGTTATGCCGTTGGACTGTGTGATGTATACACTGATTGGCCACTTCATTATGACCACCCTCTCAGTACTTCGTTGGGCCACCTTTTGTCTTTAATACTGCGTCGATTCTTCGTGGCATGGACTTCACGAGATGTTGATAGGTGGCTTGTGGAATCTGAGACCATGCTTGATGAATAGCACTTTCCAGGAGTGTAAGATTGCAGGGTTGTGGATCCAGCTGTCTGATGGCTCGTTCAACTTTATTCCACAAATTCTCATTGGGGTTGAGATCCGGAGATTGTGGGAGCCACCTAAGCAAAGTAAACTTACCGGCATGTTCTTGAAAGCAATCCTGTTCAATACGAGCACTATGGCAGGATCTTGTTGAAAGTAGCCATCGCCATTGGGATAAACCATCCACATGACAGGATGCACTTGGTCCGGAACGATGTTTAGATATGATGTGCCAGTCAGACCCAGCTTTTTGGCTGACAGTCCAGTCTTTAAACACTTTAACAGCAACTGCTCTGGAACATTTCACGAATGCGGCGGTTTCGGTGATACTCGCTCCATGGCTCCGAGCTCCTACAATCACCCTACGTTGAAAGTCCGTCAAATCGGTTGTTTTACCCATCTCGTCACCCAAAAATCACTTCTACTACTGTCGCAAGTACTAAGCTTTCCCTTATTTTTTACTAGCCTCGCCCTTTGGCGGCAACAGCGTGCAGCCATAGCTCATTTGCTTAAAACTGTCAAGTGGTCATAATAAAGTGGCCACTTAGTGTATGTACAATTTAGTATTCATTCGATCCAGTTTATTCACGTAGGTAACACGTTTCCCATCATGTAAAGATGTAAATAAACATTCCGTTGACCATTGTTAGTGAAAATATCACGGGCGACTGCTTATAGCTCATTGAGTTGCTCACGGTGGTCGTTAAACCTTCAGCCAAAAAAAAAAAAAAAAAACAAAAATCACGAACCTGGACTATTGTCTTTACCGAAGTGGTTGAACGAATTTGTCAATCAAATAAAGTTTACATTTGTTGCTTCATATGAGTTCATTCTTTTCAAAACGAAAAACTAACTGTTGATTCCGACGGGTGAACAGTATTAGCAACGCGAATCTCATTCCAACAATATTTGCAAACACAGTTGTGACTGAAGATGAGAATGAAAGAGTGCGCTATCCAGTTTAATGTTTGCGCACGATCGAGATGAGTGGACTTCCGCCTCACATTTTACGACTGAAAAAGGTTACAGTCGTGATGCTGATCACGAACTTGGCAGCCCCGGTGGCGCAATGGTCTAAGCGCTGGCTTATGATGATTCGTATGTGAAGGGTCCGGGTTCGAATCCTGGTGAGGCATGGATGTTGTGCTTGTTTTACAGCACTGACTCTCTCTCTTCCCTGGAACCAGTGACCCTAAGTTAGGGACGGGCGACTGCTTGTAGCACACTGAGTTGCTCACGGCGGTCGCTAAACCTTCCGTCAAAAAAAAAAAAATCACGAACCTGGACTATTGTCTTTACTGAAGTGGTTGAATGAATTTGTCAGTCTACTAAAGTTTGCGTTTGTTGTTTCATATGAGTTATTTTCTCAAAAAAAAAAAAATAAAAAAAACTAACCGTCGGTTTCGTCTAGTTACAAATTATTTTGACAGTACAAAATTCTAATGCCCATTATAATATCTTTAAAACATATGGAAAGCAGCACCTTTCCATGTATTTGAATCTGTTGGCCTTTGCAAAAAGTATCAGATTAGTTCACGTATCTACTATTGTACAACTTTAATCAGAAATTTTGCTTCTTGCGTAAGCTTATTGAAACGCATCGTTTCGTAGTGTTCTTAAAACCTTACCCTTTTTTTTTTTTTACGTTTCTTCTTTTTTTCTTTGTATTTTCAAACAAATGCTGTTCTGAGGCACGTATTGAATTACACAAAATAACTTATTTATATAACCTACTGTGAATATGCCCACATAAATGCAGGTGTTCCCTTCACAAGTACGTATTATTAATTACAACGAGACATAAGCTAATTCATTTGAGATTTAGATTCTTCTGTGACGTAAGATGAGCCTTTGGACAGGACATGATAAATGTCCACCATTTAGGGGCGATCGCAACAGATCATTAAAGAAGAGCTTTATAAAAATGGATTGATTACAAACATTTCAAATCAGCCGGCCTCTATAAATTTCCACGGGGTCAGTTTTATTACTGAAATATTAGCTTTATTTATATGTGCTACCTACATGCAGTGAACTGATTTATTCTCAAAAGGATGTACGCCTTAGTAATGCATTCTAGACAAAGGTTTTATTCAACAACTGCAGAACATTTGAAAAAAGGTCAGTGAATTTTTTCACACATTAATTAAAACTATTTGCTCCTCTCATCTTGATTTTGACGAGTTGTTATGAATCCATTTTATTTTGTACCTGAATTCGATAAGAGTAAATATCTGGCCGTTTAACTAAACGATGGATATTTTTCTTTTATGTTTTCTTTCTCTTTTGTCATAAAATAATGTCTTCAATATAAACAGGTCTTCCCAAGTCTTTTTTTATAACTCTGTCTTGAGTAATTATTCTCTTCGATGTCCGTCTGGCATAGTTTTGAATTTTACCCACCTTACTCCCCATGATCTTCTTCTGGGTCTTTCCTTCTTCCCTGGTATCCATTCTAGTACTTCAGTTGTCCAACGATGGTCAGTTCTTTTAGCAATATGTACAGCAAATTGCCACCCGAGACACTTTATTTTATCTTAATGTTACTTACTCTTGTCATTTTCCTAATTCATGAGTTCATCTTGCTGTCTTTCTTGGTTACACGAAGCGTGAATCTCTCCTTGCTTATTTGAGTTGAACGCAGCCTGTGAAATGCATTTTCTAGTTAGGGTTGAGATCCATAAATTAAGAACTGGAAGCATACATTGATGAAACACGACTCTTTTAAGTTAATATGGTAAATTGCTCTTAAAAATAGCACTGTTTCTTCTAAATGCACTCCAGCCAAATTTTATATGCGTATTAACTTCTTCGATGTTCCCAACGCTTAATAGCTGTTGTACAAAGTAGATGTAGACACCAGTTACTCTGAAACTTGCTAGATGAATAATTTAATCTTCACTTCTAAAAACAAGTATTGTACGCCAATTTTATATGTTGTGAATTCATCTCTAATCTTACTTCTTTACTCTTGTGTTCTTGGATCCAAGCAGCTCTGGCGAAGTACATCCAAAAATAACTGTGTCGTAAGCAAAATGAAGGTGATCTTAAGTCTCTATTAATACTTATTCCTTATCTTCCCAGTTTAATGATTGTAAAACATGTTTTTAAGACACTGGTAAAACAAACTTGAACAAAAAAACCCAACTACTTTTCGACCACACCTGCGTTACTTCAGTTACTCATTACTGTAAAATGTTGACTGTTGCAAGAAAATGTTTTGTTGTTCATATGCTGCTGAGTCTTGTCTTACGACACTTAGCATGCCTTGGTAGGAAATAGACTGGCTATTGCAGACGAAAGTATTTTTAACCTATAAAGATTCAGCTGAATTAAGTAACAATTACAATGGACGTAAACATAAGAACTCCTTTTTCGAGCCTAAATGTCGACATGATCTCAGCTTCTGTTGTACTCAGCGTATTTAATTGACAGATTTTGGAGAACAAATGGCCGCACAGGTTTGAAAAGTGACGGTGAACTGCAGCAGATCGAAAAGCTAGATAAGAAAGGGCAAGTAAGGGATTTTCACATCACACGGGTGCCATTGCTAATCATGAGAAGGAGTATCACTCCACTTTTGATGTTCTGTCGTTACTTTTTATCATACTATTTTACGAAAGGTACACACTCTTTCTTGAAGTTTACACCTGGAATAAATATATAACTTTCTTTTCTTCCAGTGATCGGTTGCCATCAATAAAGATGTCTTGCAAGGTACATCGCATGAGTTATCAGTTGCAAGGTACATCGCATGAGTTATCAGCACAGTTGTTGTAGCGAGATCTTATCCGAATGTGTTTACGAATGGTATTAACAAAGATTAATTTAATGTCGAGAAAAAGATTTGGGGAAAAGGCACCTCCGAAACGCCCGCATTTTGTGCGTTGTGGGAGGATCAGTTCTAGACAGAGAGCTCTTGCTCTTCAACGATTGCACATATAACATTACTCGCAAAAAGAGATGCTTCCGACCGATTTGCTCCATTTTTATGATCACTCATGCGAATTAGGATCCTTCTATGTTCTTTGTCAATTCGCACCTAAACTGAAGGTTGGTTTTACTATTGCTGTCTGTGGTAGTAAAAGAGGTTGCAGTGGGTAACAGGGATTTCTTTTTGAACTTCTAATGTTGTCTGTTGACCATATGGGAAGAGAAAGTTGAGTCTCTCCCTGTCCCGACATTAGTGGAGAAATGATGCTCAGAGTTTCGAGAGTGATTATTATTAATGCCGATGCCAAAGAGAGGACTAGGAGAGATGGAGAATGGGGTAGATAGGTCACAGCAATATTTAATTATAGATAAGAAACACAACGCCAAGAAGGCTCGAAGCCATTATTCCAGTTAAATGAAGATCTACGATCAGGACAACCAAAGTAGAAAGATACAGAGTTCATCTGTACTATTTAAGAGTTTACGCGCCATATGGAGTTTCCGAATCTGCATGCCAAGAACCAGATTACATTTGAGAAAGAAAGCACCTAAAAAAAAAAAAAAAAAAAAAAAACAGATATTCAGCGCTTTCACACTTGCAACGTGAGCACATTTAAATACTGCTATCTCAAAACCGGCAGAACTTGGACATTGAAACACTCAAGTTTCTGTTGATACATACAGACATGCGCAAATCAAGCAGATTCTTATCATACACTAGTTAGTAGGGCTTTCAAAGTCTTGTTAGCAAATCTCTCTGTCGTATTTTGTACGTGAAATGTACCGTGTGCAGTTAGTCTCTGGAGTGTTTCGTAAGATACATAGATACTACACAGTTTCATGTAAATTTTATAGCGTGCAATGCAAAGTATTTTCTGGTTTCCACAGATATTTTTAGACTGCTGTCACGGATAAAGTTCAGTGTCATAGTAATGAACACCGTAATAACTCTCTTGGAGTTAAAAAATAAGGTACAGATTTCCGAAACAATTACGAAGTCTAAATTTCAGTGAAGCTGAATTTCTTTCTTTGTAACGCACCATCGATTTTAAAGACTGCGCTCTCTTTTTCTTTCTCTTATTTTCTTCTTCCCCATCTTCATCTTTTTCAGCCGTTTCCCGTCTCATATCGCGTCAGCTATTTCATTCATGGCATCCTTCTTGGCAGTTTTGAAAGGCACCGAGCTTTATCTCGATTGTTGACGCTATCGCTTGCTTCATCTTTAGCTGACTGAAGCGCTTTGCGGAAGACGCTTAATTCACTTAAAAGAGATAAAGCAAGTAGTTATAAGAGAAAGAGGGAAGAAGTAAATTAAATTAAAAGAATGGGAGATAAAACTAAGAACAATGAATACTATGACAGGCAAAACTGAGAAAAGCTGGCGTGAGGAATGGGCTGATGAGAGAAAAGAAGCTCGGTGTTTGAGTTCCTTTGGCAATTATGAATGTTTTGTATTTCAAAATGGCAATGGTATACATGAAACACCAAGGAAGATTCAGTGACTTTAACAAAATGCACTTTTATTTAGGTGAATGGTGAAAAATGATTTTCCTTGAGTATAAAGATTTCTCGCGTCTTCCAGTAAGTAAGTTTTTAAATCAGCTTTCTGTTCACTCCTTATGAGTCTAGCCGTCGCAAGATATTGATGATGTGTTCTTTTTGTTTCTGATCATCTCCGTTTAACATTATTTTGTACAGATGCGCGTATCCCAACTACGAGCACCCGTGAAATCGCCCTTTCCACTGAAAGAGGAATGTGGCACACCTGTCGATTCAAATACTCATTCGATTGTAGGAAAGCAGAAGAAAAAGAGTTTCTGAACTTAACAACAGATCTCTCACCAGGTATTTGGCAAACCTTGAATTCTTCATTGAATAATGTTAGGAGTAACTGAACTGTCAAGCAATAATATGAATCTTTTCTCATAGAGGTAAATCTTTGATTCTTACCATTTAATGTAGTTTTGTCTAAATTGAGAATTACGTTCACAAAGCTTTTCGTAGCGTGATTTATATAATCTTCATGGCCATCGAAAGTATCAAGAAGCCCACCAAGTGTTTCATTCTGAAGTTTTATCTAACGTAAGAGAACTTGGGTCTTTCAAATTTCTCTTAAAGTAGAATTTCCCAAAGAAAGCTGTCTGTCCACCAAATGTTTCATAATAGATATCGATGCTGCGAAGGATTTCATTCCTGAAAGTTGCTCTTCGGAGACGGTAGGCCCATCAAATGATACCCGCGTCAGGTTTGTTCATTGTATGCGTACAATGTAGGCCTATTCTCTAGTTTCGTCTGATATAAGTCACCGTCTTTCAAACACTGCCTCCCACTTTGTAGTTTAACTTTAGCAATTAATCCGCGCAATGTCTACGGTCTATTCAGTTCCACTATGTTTTCAAATATTTCTTCTAATTTTAAACCATTATCGGTCAATTTTGTATTGAATATCGAGTATTGTTGTCAGTACCTGTTGCATATCTCAAATATCAACCCTGGCAACACGAAGAATGAAAACTTCTGTATTGGAATTAGCACTGACCCATTATTCTGTGCGGAACGGTATCCGTTACTCCGTTACTTTTCTGAAAGTTTCGTGACTGATTCGAATCTCATTTTGATGTTATATGTCAAAACAGTTTGGCAAAACTAACCAAATATTTTAAATTGATAAATTGTGGTTTTATGCTGAATCAGCATAAACATAAACATTATATTAATTAATAGATAGCTACAAATGAATAGAAATTTGCAAGGCATCCTGGGATCAAACATCAATATTGGAGCAGATTTCCTTTAGTTTCCTTTGATTTATAATGAATTCTAATTACTTGATAAAAGAAATGAGAGTTTCGCATTTCGTTTGATTTTTTATACGTTATAAAGCAGTGCAATATTGTTTTACTTCTTTAACATTTCTGGTAGGCAACCAATAAATTTCTCGATCCTGCACGAATAAATGACGTGATAAAAATTCAGCACCTATTAGTTTCTTTTTGCTTCAAACTGTTTTGCATCCACAACGTAGCAGTTCTTGTTTCAATTCTTTTCGGTATTGTAAATACAAAGAGTTGGACAAAAGGAATGAGAACTGCAGTGACAAGAACCACAGATGTGTTGATTAATATTGGTATTGGTCAACTATTTGCATGTAACATTCAACTTATATTCTTTGTGGAACATATGCAGATATATCCTGAATAGTCTTCGGAACATACTGGAATGTCTGTCGTGAAAGAAAGCTTCAAGCTCAGTCGAGAAAGAATCTGCTCCTTACCTTATTTTCAAAAATTACTATAGTGGTTCGATTATATTTAAATCGTTTACTTATGCTAGACATAGAAAGTGACGAACCTCATTTTCGTGTTCCTTCAGCTATGACTTGACGTACCTGTTTGTGCGTACATGACCATTATACATTTCATAAGTAGTATAATGTTCAGATAAAAGTGTTTGAAGGATGAGGTGCACCTGATTACCTAAAGAGCGTATTTAGTTTTTTATTTATTTGGGTTATTTTGTCGTTCAGTGTAATGATGGGAAAGAAAAAATGCACGATATCGCTGCCCAATCACCAATACTTCTCCTTGACTTGCCTTATGGTATAAGACAACAATGATTGTGTATTATCGGAAAAAGAACACCAAAAGAAACATCTACGCTTCTTTTGGCGTTCTTTGGGTATAAACCCTTATGGATGTCGGAAAGAAAATGAAAGGTAAAGTGCAAGCCACATGATGAGATTCCAGTGACCTGGCTTCCAGTTACTATGCTCCACTTTCTCTTCAGAGCCTTTTGCAACAAGCGTCAGTGGAGGAAAGAAAATGAAAGGCAAAGTGTCAAACCACATTATGAGTTTTCAGTGACCTGGTCAGTTACTGTGCTCCACTTTCTCTTCAGAGCCTTTTGCAACAAGCGTCAATAGCTGGAGGAAAGAAAATGAAAGGCAAAGTGCAGACCACATTATGAGGTTTCAGTGACCTGGCTCCCAGTTACTGTGCTCCAATTTTTGTTCAGAGTCTTTTGCAACAAGCATCAATTCAATAGCTGAAGGAAAGAACAGTGGATTTGTGCAGCTCACAGAAAGCGTTTTTACTGAATTGTGATTCGTTTAGATGCATAATGATTTCCGTAGATGATTATTGCAATTTTGTGTTTTTTAAACACCATAATCCCTCGCAATGTTCTTCTGTCCCTCTAGGTATGCTTACAGTTTTGAACATTGTTCGTTCTTGCAGCTTACTGAAAGACATTGTACACACTAAGAGTTTTAGTTAAAGATGCTCCTGCTAAACAGGCATCAATAATGTTTTCCACTTCAGAAAGAAAATATACCCCTTATCCTTCTTTCTACGATTTGTTACATGTCTGAAATATTTGCATCGTTGATGGTACTGAAATACCTTGCAATGCAATATGTTGAAAAAACACCTGTCGCCTGCATGCTTACTTCCGTTAAATGATTTTTTTGTCAGTTTTTTAAATATAGTGTCCCCATTTTTATCCACAATTTACATGTCTTGTTACACCACGCGTGAATACATTCGCACTACATTTTTACTGCATGCACAATTCCCTAAATATATTCATACCACATCCTTATTACTAAACTTAGCTGGCCAAGTACAGCACAGATCATTGCACCACTCACTCTTCATTCAACTCTAGCACGTCAAAATTTTGAAATCCCTAAGCGTCATAACAAGATATTTAGTACTTTAATCAAATTCTTTAAATCAAATTACTGTTCTAAATTTCAACATCCTGCAAAAGAAAGTTCTACGTGCAATGGGTCGCAAACCTTTTACCTAATTGCTGCTTACCAGGCCTGTGATGAATGGTTTTCGATTCTTTTTGTTAAATCAATTACTCTGACTGCTGCTTTTACCGATGTTTTCATCCTATGGCTATCGTTATCCACTCGGTGATTTTTACGACTTCACAAGAAGTATGCGAAAGTCGGTCTCACTGTTTAATCAGAACAAATATTACAGATCTCAGATGCACGATATTTAAAAACAGCTGCGCAAAACAGTAAATGCGAAATAAAAAAAAAACGTAAAGCTAATATTTTTCTGTGAATGTTTTGGATCAGGTTGCTGCCTACTATTTTTATTCAAGACTTCTATGAAAGTTAAAAGCTAACAGTAGTGTGTCATTCTAAATTCATTCTTGCAGAATCCATAAAAAGAAAGAGAGGGCCTGAACATATGACAAATATTACACTACTGTCCGACCTGGGAACCTTCAGAATAACAGAGTAAAATTTCAAACGCTTGCTTAAGCTTATAAGATTGCAGATCGAATTTAATATAATACGGATTGCTATGCATCGAAATTATCGTTGCAATGTCCCCAATCAATGAAATAGATGTTAATGAAATATTTGAAATTGGGGTGGCGGGCCTGGAGCAAATTGAACTAATACATAAAAATAAATCCACCCAAACTAGGAGTCATGTCTCCTCGTTTTGCTCTGACAGGTTAGGTTATTACACACTATTATTCTGAGATTTTTTCCTGATCATCAGATTATTTAGACAACTTTCTATAACATATTGTCGATAAGCATTTTTCTTTTAAATTCTGAAATTTAGGCTCCTGAATTTTCCTAATTCAATGGTGCCATTAATGTCAGTGAAGCGCAGTCCGTTTAGTTCTTCCAAACACACCTTTTCCGCCATTCATTAAAAATGTGTTTTAGTTAATAATATCGATTACCTAATTAGTTTATCTTTTTAACGTGCTTTGTGTGTGCATGAGAATCATTATAATCAGTCACTTCTGGTTTCAAAAACGTTTCGTTCCAGGCTAAAGAATAAATTATAATTCAAATAATTGCTGCAGCCAATTAGTCTTTAATAATGTTCAGTATACGTAAAGTCAGTTCCTATCACGATCTCTGCTATTTATTTTTGTTCAAACGCTGTATTGTTATTTTCTCAAGTTCTGTTTAGATTGCAAATTTCTTATTATATCCCAAACCTGAAAGTCCAAAATGACGTAACGCATCAAAACGTGCGTATGTATTTTATCTTCTATTACGAGGGGATGAGAGAGAGAGGTAATTATTTTTCTCTTTTATGTATCACTTTTAGTTTTCAAATTTTCAGGAATAACAGCGTTTCGCTTAAATCTATCATAGTCGAAAACATAAAACGTATCATTTTTATGCGGATGTTCCCTCCCCTCCACCCTTAAATTTAAACCTTTTTTCGGTTGTTTTCCCATTTTTAACGTGTTTGTTTTGCAATTCTTTGTTTTCGTTGTTCTTATTCAAACAAAACACCAAAACGCCTGGTAAAAAGCAAGGGAAAACATAAAATAATATATATCAGAAAATTTAATTTTGTGTTTTTAGTATTTTTGTATAAATTACTTTTATTAGGTAATAAAAGCATTATTGCTCAATAACGCTGAATGTTCTAGGGAATTTAATAATCGTCATTCATTTTACACTTGGCCATCAATATTGAATTTATGCAATATTTCCGTATTTTCAGTGTAATGTTTCGCTTACAGATATTAGCAAAATCTTGATTGTGAACGAACACCATTGGTCAGTGTTATGCTGGCGGTCAAAGCTGGATGATAAAAAAGTCTTGGACTCGGACCACCATTGATAAGTAGCGATATGTACCTAGTTTAATGCCGTTTTTCACGCAGAAAAATTCTGAATATTCTTAATATTTATTACAGTGCTCCTATTGAATTTAATATTCATCCTGTTGGAGAGAGAAGTGTACACATTGTCTTAACATATGATTTCTAATATTTTCTTATTGAAGCGAGTAATTTAACAGCACTTTATAGTGTTTTATGACACCGAATTTCAAAAATTATTAGGCTGTTTCTCCGTCAGGGAAGAACACAGACTGGATGTGCACCATTTATCACCATATTTTAATATACTGTTTAGGTAACAGTACTTTAGAGTAATAAAATTGATGCCGTCTTCTGTGTAAGTGGTTTCCTATGCTTTGGTACGGGGCCTTCTTCTTATAAGGAAGGCAGTCGTTTGAAGGTGACTAACAGCCCTGAACAGCCCGGTAGCGCTTTCGTAGGTAAGAGCGGTGATCCATTGCTTCCTTCAATCCTAGCATCTTGTTCCCCTCCGGGAGATCGATACTCAAGTAATTGGATGTAAATAAGCATCGGTGGAGTAGATTCCAGTGCACACTAAGACGAGGAGGTCAAGGGTAAGTCTCGCTTACTGCACGAGCAACGGCTTCGATCTTCATCCCGCCATCAGCGCATCCCCAGGGGTGCAATTATTAGAGATATTTCCCTCTCAACAAATGCTTATATCACGGGAAAGTAAGAAGCAAAGATGTCCTTTCTCACTTTCCCGTAGCACGTAGGGGTAACTACGAATTAAATAAATGGTGAGTAAATTTCTCAATGTAAGAAATGCAATTTCGCAGAATTTACAGAAAATGTTTCAGATATCTGTTTGCTGGGTGGGATTAAATACAGAGGATGAACAAAAATATGGAAACACATGGTAAAAGAAGGAATTTCATACCTAATATGATGTAAAACCGCTTTTTGCATTCAAGATGGCCTGGATTCTCCTGGGAATGGACAAATATAAGTCTTGGATGGTGGATAATGGGATGTTATACCATTCTTCCTGCAACACGCGTTCAAGTTCCTGTAAAGATGCTGGATACGGATAGTGCGCTCGAATCTTGTTTTCCAAAACGGCCCATAGGGGCTCTATTATATTGAGGTCTGGCTATTGAGAGGGCTGGAGAAGATGGGAAACCGCATCAACAAGCTCAGCAAACCATGATTGAACGATATGAGCTGTATGAATTAGAGTCTTATCATTTTGATAAATGGCATCGCCTGCAGGAAACACTGTTTGTACCATGGGATGGACTTGGTAGCTCAAAATGCTTAAATCGTCCTTGGCAGTGACACGACCTCGCAAGGTAATAATGGGGCCGGCAAAATATCATGATATGTCTGCCCAAACCATTACAGACCCGCCGCCATGCTTCACTGTCGGCAAAAGGCACGCCGGATCAGATCGTAAGTTTGGGCAGGTGTTCACCACACGTAAACTCGCCCACAGGTTGGAAACAGTGTACAGGTCCGTTCAATGGACCAGATGACAGTCTTCCATTGCTCAGGAGTCCACGTTTTATGAGTGTTTCACCACTCTCTCCTGCGTGCTGCATTCACGGTATTAATCAGTGGTTTAGCTATTGCAGCTCGACAATAAATTCCCTGTCTATGGAGTTCCCTGCCCACGTGCCCACGGGTCAGCCTTGACCATGTGTCGCTGTAGGCAGTTATCCAATGAAGAACGTGCATTTGAGAAATCCCAGACAATTTAATTTGTGGAACGTAACATCACACTGATTTATTTTTTCGAAGCACTGAAGAAGGGTTTCTCATTTTTCCTGTCTCGCCGTGTAGAAAGAACATTACATCATTGCGAGAAACTTAACAGCCGGGTCATTCTGGAAGTTCGGGCGCCAATATAACGTACAGGTTTGTCCGCGCTGGGCATCAAACTCGGGTCCCCTCACTCCCGAGTAAGTCGCTCTCCCAACTGAGCTACGCGGACATGTGCTCTCACTGCTATCTGCCTTTATCTCATATGCGTCCTGCGGGGCAGGTACGTCAGAGTTAGTAAACTTCATCGTATGAAAATGTTGTCAACAGTCAGCTATTTATTTGTGTGCAAAGTAGCGTGCTTAGCTCGATGGCCATGAGCTTCAAACAAGTACACAGACATATTGATACTACAACGGTCGACCTACACTTGTTGGTTTGTGAATAAGTGTTATCTCAAAAAGAGAGTGGTCTATCTTACAAGTAATCTGGTCATTATAAGCAACAATTGAAAATGCAGTGTTGGAAGGCCTTTTTCCAACTTTCTCATTCATTAGTATGCGGAAGTATTCATTTTGCAAAGATTCGACTTCGAGATTTCAACGGAATTACACGTTCTGGGAACCACCGAATACGATTTCACTATTTTGGCAGTGGTGTCTGAGTGTCTGTCTGTTTTGTGTCTACCATAACTCAAAAACTATATTAGCGAAATTTAATATTTGGGGGTTTTGTGGTATCTTGATGTGCTGATTATATTATGGTACAAAACGGGGAAACGTTGGGAGACGTTCCCCTTAACGCGTTTGCCCTTTCTTTATAAAGCTCAAAGACTATTATGGATATCTAGACGAAATTTATTATTTAGCAGCTTTGTTATACGTATATTCATGTGCTCACTATATTTTAGTAAAAATCGGGTAACCGGAAGTAGGCGTTCCCTATTGAACTTTTCTTCTTGTGTTATATAAATCAATAATTGTTGGTCTTATCCACATTAAATTTTATATTTTGCAGTTGTTTTTTTTATGTTGTTATACATCTTCACATCTCAGTTTATGTATGAGAAAGTCCAGTTGAGGCCACTGCAGAATTCTTTTAGCACGTATTTTGTAAAAAAAGATCGTGCTTATTTTATTGGTTTGTCCGTTCGTCCGTCCTTCCGTATGTCCGTAAGTCTGTAGACACCATATCTCTGCAACTAATAGTCCGATTTGAAAAATTATTTTCATATTAGAAAGCCTGAAATGTGCAAATGATGATCTTTCATTTCGTTTTTTTTAACGATGCACAATTTCGCCGCTTGAGGGCGTAAATGCAGATGATATCGAATTCAAAATACATTTTATTCCATAAATTTGCTTCTAAACATCCAATATTCCAAACATTCTTTTACCTATCGATTCCATTCACGCCGAAGATTAATTTAGGTATAGTCACTTTTTCAAGTTACGCATAGATTATCCGCTAGGGGGTGTAACATTAAATTGCGTTCCCTCTGATATCTCTGCTTCTAAAATGCCGATTTCAAAATTTATTTCTGCAGGGGATACAGCTCCTGAAGGGAAGTATTTTGCATAGAATTTTTAATTTTTGTTATAAAATGGTTTAGCTACCAGGGGGCGTAAGTGCTAATTTCTGCTTCTGATGTATTTGCAGCAAAATCTGAGCTTCTAAAATCTCGATTGGAAAAAATCTTTTATAGACCGATACTATATACGTCGAGAAAGTTTTTTGGAATACTTTCTTGTTAAAATAGTGCATGGTATCTACGCCAGAGGGCGTAGATGTATATCTAATTTTTGTCAATATCTCTGCTCCTAATGGTCCGATTTGAAAAATTTCTTCTTTGTTGAATAGAGGTTTCGGTGCGACATGTTTTTCATATAATTACAAAATTTTCAAATAATTCATTGACCTTCTGTTAGGGGGAGTAAAGGTAAATTGCGCTTTCCCCGATATCTCTGCTTCTAAAACTAGAAGCAGAGATATCAGAAAGTGAAAAATCCTTCCTGCACCGGATACGGCTCCTAGTGGGAAATGTTTTGATTGTATTTTCTAATTTTTTATAAAATATGATAAAACATTAGAAATTACAATCTAAACATTTCCACACCAGGACCTGTATCCGGTGCAGGAAGCGAAAGCGTTAATTTCTGCTTCGTAGATATTTGCAGAAAAATCTCAGCTTCTAAAACCTCGATTGAAAAAAATTCCTTCGTGGACCGATATCGCTCATGTCGATAAACATTTGAGAATATTTTCTTCTTAAAATAATGCATGGTTGCTTCGCCAGGTGGCGTAGATGTATATCTTATTTCTGTCAATATCTCTGCTTCTAAGAGAAAGTTGAAAAGTCTGCGGAACAGATTTTTTTCCGCGACAGATTTTTAACTTTAAGTGAAATTTTTCTTAATGGTAATGATGCAGATTATTCAAATTTGAATACTAACAACATCTTCTAAACGTAATAAATTAAAATATGTGATAAATTTTAATTAAAATCACCAGTCATTGCTCACCTGGGTATCCTCGAAATAAGTAGGGCCGCGGTGGCCCGGTAGCAGCATTCTCGCCTCGAGTTCAACTGGGTCACCAAAGATCCGCCGAGATTCGCCAGTCTCATTAAGCCGTTGGTGCCGCGTGCCGGAGTAAAGAGACTCCTCGTTATGAACAATTCTAACCCCCATTCCATGAGATTCGGCCCGGGCCATTTAGCCTTCCGTCTCCGTGTAGCACAAGAAATCATTTTGGGGTTGGTCGGTCAAATACCAACCAACTAACCCCAAAATAAGGTTTGCAAGCACATATACTAAACAAACAAACAAAAAAAAACAGTTTGCAGGCCCATATACTAAACAAAAATCCACTAGCATTTTATGTTCCTTGCTCTGCTCACTTGCTCAGTTTGGAAGTTTATGATGCCGCAAAAGTAAATTATCGGATAATTAATTTATTTTCTGTCATTCAACGCCTGTTCACATACTTCTCTTGCTCGACTAAGAGGTGGGGAATTTTAAACAAAAGAGTGTCTCAGCTTACCCTAAAAGCAGTTCCAGATACTCGATGGGAAAGTCGCTTTGAAGCCGTAAAACCTTCACGATTCGGTCATAACGTACAAATTCGTCCGCGCCGGGCATCGCATTCGGAGTAAGTCGCTCTCCCAACTGAGCCACGCGGACAGAATGTCTCGCTGCTATCTGCCTTCATCTCATTTGCGTCCTGCGGGGCAGGCACGTCACACGGTTTATCGATCGGAAGTTTGTGACAGCTTATGAGAAATTATCGATGAAGAAAAAAGTGAGCTACCTGCCAAGCATGACCCCACAATGTTGTTGTTGTTTTTTTTTTTAGAAAAATTGGAATCTTTTACGTCTATATGTTCCATCGTTATGAGGTGCTACACTGGAGTGCGCATTGTTATGAGGTGTTGCCGAAAGTAAACGTTGTTTCCAAAATGATGCAAAACCGAAACACAGATTTATCATCTTGCATTGAACATTTAGATCTCCTTAAAAAAAAATGAAAAAGTCTTAGCAGCCCCGGTGGCGCAGTGGTCTAAGCGATGGCTTCTGATCATTCGTCCGAAAGGGGTATTCGAATCCCGGTAAGGCATGGATGTTGTGTTTCTCTTAAGGCACTGGCTCTCTCCCTTCTATGAAACCAGTGGCCCTAAATTAGGGACGGGCGACTGCTTATAGCCAATTGAGTTGCTCACGGGGTCGTTAAACTTCCAATAAAGAAAAAAAAGTTTTGCCAGCTACCGAGATAAATTTGAACACATGATACATAGTGTGTCTGAAATTGCCACTTCATGTAATGTAGAGCCACACTTTCCTTCTGAACCGTTTCGCAAGAGAAAAGAGAAAACAATGTTCGAATATGAACACGAAGATGAAACTATGACCAACACTGAAAATAATTACCGCGTAGATTTTTTTTATGCTATCATTAACAAGGCTGTTAGATCAATCGACGAAAGATTTGATTTGTTTCAAAATCACAGTGAAGTGTTCAGTTTGTTTGTACGATTTTGGGAAAATGTCGGAACTGAGTAAGCAACAACTGTTGAAACATTGCATTGATCTTAAAATAAAGCTATCTGGCGAAACTGATGAAAACTGCCCGACGGACATACGAGCTACGTAACTTGCAGATGAACTTAGTATCATTACGAGTTTTCTAAAAACCGAAACTTCACCAAAAGATGTCTTGCAGTACATTTATCAGAATACACTGACCGGAACTTTTCCAAACATTACAATAGCATTACGGATTTTATTAACGCTCCCTCTGACAGTTGATTCTGGAGAGAGGTCCTTCTCGAAAACAAAACTCATCAAAAACTATTTGAGATCAACAATGCTACAACAAAGACTTACTGACTTAGCTCTGATATCTATTGAAAGTGAAATGTTAAAGAAAATTGATTTAAAAATGTTTTTGGAAAATTTTGCTAGCTTGAAAGCTAGAAAGATGAAATTTCTTTAGCATATCTGTGGATTATAAAATGACCTACTTTTGATGTAGAAAATAAATTTCATTGTTTTAAGTTAGAAAGTGCAGTGACTGTAATCTTTTCTGAAATTTCTGAGAGTCCATGGACGAGTTACGTGGTCCTCTGTGAGCGTTCCTCAAAGTGATAGAGACAAAATATTTCGTCCTGTGGAAATCGCTTTCAATAGTATTTCCATAGGAAGAATAATTTTGTCTCTGTCCCTTCTAGGAACGCTCACTGAGGACGAGTTGTCTATTAGACTCTCGGAGGGTAAATTGCATGTTCCCATCGTTTAAATTATTACGAGTATGTAAATACCCTAATGGGCAGTTTTCTTTGCCTCAAGGATTGGTTGTGCTGTTCTTATATAGCTTTTCGAAGCCACAGAAGAAGCACTGCCACTGTCCATAAAGCCCGAACTTCCTGGAAGCTTTGACAAATATATATATATATATGCAAGTGCAAAGATTAGGCTGTTTGAAAATACAACACACGTAAAAATTGGAAAGGGAGTGAGACAAGGGGACACCATATCTCCGAAGCTCTTTAATGCCACATTGGAGGGTGTTTTTCAGTCGCTGAGCTGGGAAAACAAGGGAATAAAGATTAATGGAGATTATCTAACCCACCTTCGCTTTGCTGATGACGTAGTCATTTTTGCAACTACCCCATCAGAGCTGCAGAGTATGATCCAGGAACTTGCTGACAAGAGTAAAGAAGTGGGATTAAAAATGAACTTTCAGAAGACAAAAGTGATGTTCAATGCTTTTACAAGAAATGAAGATTTATCGATTGATGGAGAAAAGCTGGAGATAACAGAACACGTACGTTTATCTTGGACAGCAGATATCAAGTGAGGGTCACATTGATGAAGAAATTAATCGGCGTACAAAACTTGCCTGGAGAGCTTTTGGAAGAAACAGCATAATTTTCAAGAGCAATATGCCATTATGTCTTAAAAGAAAAGTGTTTGATCAATGCATCCTTCCAGTGCTTACGTATGGTGCAGAGACGTGGACCTTAACTAAAAGAGACATACAAAGGCTGCAGACAACTCAAAGAAGCATGGAGAGGTGCATGCTTGGTGTAACCAGGAGGGATAAGAAGAGGAACTCGTGGATCCGAAAAATGACAAGAGTGGAAGACATCATGATCAGAGTTAAATCCCTGAAATGGCAATGGGCTGGACATACTGCCAGAAGGACAGATCATCGATGGACAGCCGAAATTTTAGATTGGATTCCAAGGGACAGGAAAAGACCCAGAAGAAGACCACATGGGAGATGGGTGGATGAAATTCGAAAGTATGCAGGGGTGACATGGAGGAGACTGGCACAAGACAGACCGTTGTGGAGGAAACTTGGGGAGACCTTCGTCCAGCAGTGGATTGATAATGGTTGACAATGATGATGATGATGATGATATATATATCATTATCATCATCATCATTGCCAAACATTATCAATCCACTGCTGGACGAAGGTCTCTCCAAGCCTCTTCTACAACGGTATGTCTTGTGCCAGTCCCCTCCATGTTGCTCCCGCATACTTTCGAATTTCATCCACCCATCTTCCATGTGGTCTTCTTCTGGGTTTTTTCCTGTCACTTGGAATCCAATCTAAAATTTCGACTGTCTATCGACGGTCTGTCCTTCTGGCAGTATGTCAAGCTCATTGCCATTACAGGGATTTTACTCTGATCAAGAAGTCTTCCACTCTTGTCATTTTTCGGATCCACGAGTTCCTCTTCTTATCTCTCCTGGTTACATCAAGCATGCACCTCTCCATGCTACTTTGAGTTGTCTGCAGCCTTTGTATGTCTCTTTTAGCTAAGGTCCACGTCTCTGCACCATACGTAAGCACTGGAAGGATGCATTGATCAAACACTTTTCTTTTAAGACATAATGGCATATTGCTCTTGAAAATTATACTGTTTCTTCCAAAAGCTCTCCAGGCAAGTTTAGTATGCCGATTAATTTCTTCACCAATGTGACCCTCACTTGATATCTGCTGTCCAAGATAAACGTACGTGTCTGTTATCTCCAGCGTTTCTCCATCAATCGATAAATCTTCATTTCTTGTAAAAGCATTGTATCTCACTTTTGTTTTCTGAAAGTTCATTTTTAATCCCACTTCATTACTCTTGTCAACAAGTTCCTGGATCATACCCTGCAGCTCTGATGGGGTAGTTGCAAAAATGACTACGTCATCAGCAAAACGAAGGTGAGTTAGATAATCTCCATTAATCTTTATCCCTTTGTTTTCCCAGTTCAGTGATTGAAAGACATTTTCCAGTGTGGCTTTTAAGAGCTTGGGAGATATGGTCTCACTTTATATCACTCCCTTTCCAATTTCTATGTGTGCTGTATTCTCAAGCAGCCGAATCTTTGCACTTTCATTTTCATATATGTTATTAATATTATTAATGTATGCATCTTCAACACCGCAGGATTTCAAAGCCATTTTAAACTGCTGATGGTTTCACTGAGTCAAAGGCCTTTTCATAATCGATAAAAGCCATGCACAATGGAAGTTCATATTCCCTCGCTCTTTCAATTAGTTCTCTCAGTACGTGGATACGATCTATAGTGCTGTAGCCACTCCTGAATCCAGCTTGTTCTCTCGGTTGAGCAATGTCCAGTGTCACTTTCAAGCGGTGTGAAAGAACTTTAGTGAAGATTTTATAAACCACTGATAGGAGGCTGATAGGTCTGTAGTTCTTGAGATCCTCAATGTCACATTTTTTATGTAGCAGGATCATTGTAGCGTTGTTCCAGTTTTCAGGAATCTTCCCTTCATTAAGGCATCGAGTGAAAACTTGTTCGAGTACTATTTCAATTTTTCCACTTGCTTCTTGTATGATGTCTACTGTAATTCCATCTTCTCCTGGAGCTTTTCTCACCTCATGTTCTTGATTGCATGTGCAACTTCTGCTGGTAGGACTGGAAGAACTCTGGTACTGGTACCTTTCATGATGTCTGGAGTACATGTATCATCCCTTTCTATAATTTGGAGTAGAAATCTTTCACTCGTGTCAAAATTTCGCCTCTATTTCTTGTTACAGAACAATTTTCTTTTCTGAGTGCCATAATTTGTTTTCTTCCCTTACTGAGATGAAGGGCCCTTTGCTATTTTTAGGCTTTGTTTGTTTTAAATTGCTTTCCTCACTAGTTCACAGTTGAATTTCCTTACGTCTTCAGTGATACGTTTTCGTACTGTCCTGCATAACTCTATATATTCCACTTTGGAAGTCACATCTTTTTTAGTTTTCCTCATCTCTCTTCTTTTTTGCATCAACATTTTGGTTTTTCCTGATAATTTGTTCACATGCAATTTGTTCTTAGACCCAGCTAATTTTGTTGCTGTTTCCATAAGAGCTTTGGTTACTTTTCTGTTAACTTCAGAGATGTCCACTTCTTCTGATGTTAGACCTTCTAGAGCAGAGAATCTGTTCCCCAGTTCCAATTTGAAGGTATTATGATGCTTTTTAAGGTTAGTCACGACAATACACTTCGTTTGTTTTGTGAGCTTGCCACGATCGAGTTTAGCATTGAGATGCGTCTTACATCTTACCATTCTATGGTCACTACCTGTGTTGAACTTGTTCAGCACACTGCAGTCTTCCATGACAAATTTCTTGTTACACATAATAAAATCAATTTCACTTGTCCATCCATTGGGATGCCTCCATGTCCATTTCCTTCGCGGCTTTCTCTTGAAAAAGAAGTTCATGATGAAAACCCTTCTGCCTCTGCAAACTCTACGAGAGTATTTCCACGCTGGTTTCTGTTGTCGTGACGGAATTTACCTACTGAAGTTTCATTCTGTTGCCGTTGCCCTATTTTTGCATTGAAATCTTCCATAATTATCTTTCAGTGCTGCTTGCCTTTATTATTTAAATGACAAATTTCCTCATAAAATTCTTCAATTTCTCCTTTAGGATGACTTGTGGTGGGTGCATAAGTTTGAATAATCTGAGCCTGGTATCTTCTCGAGAGTTGGATAACGAGTCGTGCAGCTCTGTCAGAGGAACTTTCAACTTCTACAACTTTATCCTTCAGTTTCTTGTTTATTATAAATCCAACACCACTAGTTCTGCCAGTATCTGTCCCACGATAGTAGAAGAGATGTCCACTTTTCAGTTCAATGATATCTTCTCCTTACCTCACTTAGCCCGACGATGTCCCACTTGATCCTTTGTAGTTCTTCTTCCAATTCAAGGAGCCTTGAATCAGAAGATAGGGAGCGTCCATTATAAGTAGCCAATGTTAGCATTAGGTGGCAGCCTAGTCGGGTCCTCCGGTGATTCTTAGCACCCTCTGCCTTCATGTGTCACTGGCCTCTGCCTTGAACAGGTACATTCCAGCTGCCGGAGACTGAGGGCCAAGGTTTAAGTTCTGGAGTCATTTTGGAGGGGTTTGGCATAACTCACCACGCTGGCCAAGCGGGTTGGTGAGTGTGGGATAGCATTTCCTCTAATCCCGATGGTATAGTTATGCCGCTATTGGCGGTCGCTAAAGTCCCTTTAGTGGGAACAGGATGCACCACGAGAAGGCGGGGTTGACATTTGTCAAGCAGAGGCTGTGATGTTGCTCATCACCTGGCCTTACATCCCATATATATATATATATATATAAATTAGAGGTCTGCGCGGGCCTATGAAAATTAAATAATGAAATGAGATATTATTGAAATAATTTAGTTGAATGTACGCCTAAAAATATTTACTAAACTTTGACAATTATCGAAAAACAAGCTATAAAAAGAGAGAAAAAAGGAGATTAAGAGCATTTAGAATCTCCCTTTCTCTGAACTAGTAAGTTGTAACACTACAAAAGTCAATCCATATGTAGATTAGGAATAGGACAAAAAACTCGACGTCTTTCCACTTTCTCATACAAATACACACACACACACACACACACACACACACACACACACACACACACACACACACACACATCACTACAGTCACCCTCTGTCTGTCCCCCACTCTACATAACATATATACTCCCTTGAGGTCGAATCGTTTTGTCTTTTTGCTGTCAACAAGCCCCAAAATGGTTTTACTATCTTAATGCCTGCAGATTGGTAAAAACACTGAGTGCCTCTCTTTGCTTTTGTACTTACGCCTTCGGCTATGTCATGGAAGTACTTAAAGCTAGAAAAACAGGTGAACACACCAGACAATCGGGGAACACGATTTGTTTTCTTCCTTTACCATTGCGATAAAAAGAAGTGGGTCGAGATGGCCCGGCCCGGTCGTAAGTGTCTGGGAAAACGCCCGGCCCGGTCGTAAGGGTCTGGGAAAAAGCCTGGCCCTGCCCTCAGCTGAAAATATACGTGAAGTGTTTTCCGTAGAGAGTGGTATTCAAGCAGACAGAACATTTTCAGTTGAGATTTTTTGGGAAGAATGTATAAGTTTTCAAATATGTTGCAAACAAAAATATGCGCTTTACGATTCCTAATGGGAAAAATGTTCGTTATGATAAAATAAAAATTATATCTGAAGAGTTCTTCACCATGAACACTCTCCATCGCAAAAAAGAATTTTTTAAACAGGGGTTTTTAGAAGCAGAGATATCGGGGGAAATACAATATAACTTCTCATCTTATACAGAGAGAACTAAAGTATTTTAAGAAGAAAATGTACGAAAAATGGTCTTCGCTGTAAAAGGTGTCGAAATAAAAAAAACTGTTTAACGGATTTTTACATACATAGCAATAATGTGGAATTAAATATGTTTGAATTCAGTTGCATCTGCAGTTTTGCACCTAGCTGCGAATCGAAAAAGACGACAAAGCATAGATTAACACTTCTGCAATGCAGGCTCCCTGGTGAATAAAGATAGTATTCAAGTCAGATTGATAGCTACAGTGGTATAGTGTCCACAGCCGTGGCGAAAGGACGGACGGAAGGACATAGCCATTCCTATGTTCTTTGTTTTTCAAAAGACGTGTTGAAAATATTAGACACATATTTTTAATGTATATGTAAGTGCAGAATAGAACCATCAGAAGTTAAGATACGTTAGCAGTTGAGGAAATACAAGGTGTGAGCAGTTCCGTAAGGTTTTATAAACTGCTACGGAATATCTAGTGTTTGTTGTTGTTGTTGTTTTCATCTTGAACGCACGTTAAAAATGCATGTTTACTGTAAGATCTAAATGCAGTGTCGCATGATCACGCTCCATCCTTTACTGAATAGAATATTTGGAGTTTCCTGCACGTTAAGTTGTTTTTGAAATTTCGAGATTAATCCGCATTTTAAGCTACATGGTCATTACCTTTTGTTAAATTATTAACAACGATAATTATGCAATTGAGAAATATTCATTCTTTATTCGCTTTTTCCACCTTTCGTAGTATGTACATCGCTACTCACATCTGCTCTGACATTTCTGGATACTAATATTCAGAGAAATTTGATTAAACAAACGTTACATCAGCAATAATATGATATAAGTTCCTGAATGCGGGGCACTGCACTGAGCGTCCTGCGAAACCGCAATGAATTTTTGTGAGATTAATTATAGTGCCAACCGAGGATTTGAAAGTACTACTCCATGAAAATTGGCCAACTACAGCGCAGATTTATCGTTGTGGATTCAGATATATGTACATTCTCAGATGTTCACGGATACACAGTGCTGTACAACAAGTATATACTAAGAATCAGTTACTTTAACGAAAGCAAATAACACTCCTAGTGTTGTTTTTCTCCAGTACCCGCGCTCCAGAAATCCATTCCAGTAGCAAATGAAGGATGAGCTGTTTGGGTGTCGAAGAACCTATATCTGAGAATTCCGACGATATGTCTACCAACTGACCAATGTTTTTATTCACACGAGAGTGGATATGCCCAACCAGAGCAATACAGATTTACAGATAAGTTTATTTTATAAAATAGTTCGAGTAGAGAGTGTTTTTATCTTTTGGTGGAAAGTTCAGATTTAACCAGAGACCGAAACGCACAAGATGAGTCGAAAGGAAAAACCTTTAGTCAAGCAGTGCAATGGCAATGATATGAAGCCAAGGGAATAGCACGTATGGCAAACATAGATACATGGACGCAGAAAACATTAATGCAGAAATTAGTGACACTGTGAGCTCAGGTGTCGAACACATTATTCCTCACGAAACTAAGAAACAAGTATTTCATTACCGGGAGAATGAATGAAAACAAAAATCTACGATCATGCGAAAAATCTCACTTTTGGTAAATGACAAAAGACATACGTGGCACAAGTGAACGTGAAAAATGTCTGCTGACATACGTTTTTCAAATGAAATCGCATGGAATGGCCGTCATCAACAGTGGAAAACAAGAATTTAATTACATGGTTAGGGCGAGAAAAATCACGTTTATGGTAGATATCAAACAAGATGAACCAATTTTGAAGACTAATTACTTATAGACAAAACTAGATACTTATTCATCTATCATTCGCATTTTCTACAACAGCATTGTGTGTCTGCTGTAAGGAAACCTAATCACGTTCCCAACTGGTAAATGGACTTCTGAGAAATAGGGTACTCTTAGAAAAAGTTTAATATCAAATAAGAATTCCTATTTAGTACTGCTACTCAAAGACTCTGGAACTAACCTTAGTTTTTAATTATGTATTTACTTCTGATGTGTTCCTTTTCCCCATTTTTTCATTTTTCACAACATGTTTTCTGTAAAACATATAATTTGTTACCTGTTTGCTTTTCTTTGGGCCAGCAGTTAGTTGTTATCGATAGTGCGAAAGAACGGAATACTCAATGTGCTTTACTCGCGAGAAAAGACGAAAGCGTTTCAATTTTCCTATACGTGGAAAAGGCAAGGTCTGTTCTTTTCGTGAGGAATGGAAAACCCAGACTGAAATGGAACCGCGCTTAAATGGACACAGTAACTGCAACGCACCCAAGGGATAGTGAGGGCAATCCTTGTACTAATGTCCCCGAAATTGCTCTGCCGATCTCCAAATACTGCGGGTGGTCCATGCGGTCCAGAGAACGAGTCATAGAAACACAGAGGAGACAGGAGAGAGAGATAGACAATACTGCTTTGGAGTGTGTGTGTGTCTGTCTGTGTGTATGTGTATCAGAGAGATGGATGAGGATGCAGCGGCACGTGACGTGAGTCTCCCATCCTGGGATGCGAAGGGATGAGCAGGACGAGAAGTTGACGTCCTTCTCCCTCTTTTCTCTCTCTCTCTCTCTCTCTCTCTCTCTCTCGCTCTCTCTCTACGTATCTTTCTAAGAGAAAGAGAAAAAAAGGAAATCCTCACTTATTGCTACGCCCTCCTAAGAATCCCTGTCTCTGAGAAACGGATGCTCTAACAGCCACGACGTTGTTTGTCCAACAACAGCGTGGATGCGGCTTGGGATGAGGATTTACATTTCGTTGCAAGGCAAGCGGAGATTTATAGATGCCGTTTTGCTATTTCAATCCGAATCTCCTGATGCCCAGTGCCATGAAACCTCCCCAGTTTTTGTTTTGATATTTCAAAAAAATTTGTTTTTACTTTGTTGGCACCTTTATCCTCATACACGGATGATATATTGTTGTATTATCACTTTTGAGAAGAACGTAATTCTTTCCTATGTTCCATATCTTTCCTTGGAAGAAAGAAAGAAAGAAAGCTAGAGAGAGAGAGAGAGAGAGAGAGAGAGAGAGAGAGCAAGGGAGAAAGAGGGAGAGGAAAGGAGGAGGAAAGTAGAGAAATAGGCGCTTTCACTTCATGCCAACAAATGAACACATAGGAATGTCGTAGTGCTTTTGTGAGACGTGACTTTAGGGTTTTCTGCCAAATGGAATTTGAGTTATCATTTAATGTCCCAACGGCATACATGTGATCAAAATTGTTCCATTTTTTACGCTCAAGCTTTAAAAAGGAAATATTTTATATAATGGATGCAATACGATGATTTTCAAAGCTATGTTTTTCATATAAGTTATATATAAATGGTTGACCCTCCCAAAAGTGTCTGAAAGTAGAATTGCGTCAGTTTAGTGATAGATGGCGTTGGTTCAAATGTACTGCTTCCAAGAAAACGCATTGCAGTCTGCTAAAGGAATAAAGAGGTTTTTCTTTTCGCTTTTAGAAAAATGTGTTATATATATATATATATATATATATAATATTTTTCTGAAAGCAAATATATATACGTATATATATATACTTTTTTATTTACTTAATTGTAGTATATTTTTCTAGAGGCGAAAAAACAAAACCCTGCCAAATTGACCAGTTTCAAACGTAAAAATTAATTTAAAAATTTTCCAGATCCCAATGATTTGGTGAAACGTATTATTATTATTATTTTTTTAACCACATAGTATTTTGTATCGTAATGAATATCTTTGTTTATACGTATTATATAAGATTATGCTCTGTTGAGGTCTAGCATTTTTGACAACAAACGACGATAATCAGATTCGATAATTGTTATTTAATTTTGTAGCAGCTTTCATATGACTATATTTTACACGAAACCGGATACAAAAATTTAGTATCTTTATTTAGCTAAATAATACGTTTGCAAGTGCAATTAGTATTAATTTATTTTTAGAATGCAGAAAATAGTTCAGAGAGCTATAAAATGCTTTTCAAAAAAGTAAAACCCCTACCTATAGGTGCCGTTTCTTTTTATTTTCCTCCTTTTTTTTGTAAAAAATGTTCTGCAAAAGTCTGTAGAATTCAACCGGAGTACTTCTACCGATTTCTGGAAGTGAAACCGAACACACAACTTTACAATTCCTGGCAACTAAATAGCGTACCTATAACACTTAAAAATATTGTGTATGTTCATTTATGTAATAATTTTAATTTTTTGCAATGTACGAAGCACGATTTTTAGGATGGCACGTTTCCATGTGGTTTTAATTTACAGTAATATCCACCGAAGAGCCAAAGCATTATGACCAGCGGGTCTTTATGAAAATCGAAGGAATTGCATGCAACGACGGCGCCTGTCAAGGTCATGAAATGTATGAATAACACCGTTCAGCCGTGGTTGGTAATTTCGAAAAATGGCCCGAGGAGAAAAATGCCACGAACGGGGCCGATAAGGTGGGTACCGACAACGGCTCATCGATGCTAGAGGTGAGTGAAGAATATTCCGTATGGTACGAGCCAATAGAAGGGTACGGTAGTGCAACTCGAGGGTAATTTGAATGCGGGTGACGGAAGTTACGTGTCGAAATATACAGTAAATCAAACTACGCTGAAAATGAGTTTGCGTAGCCGCAGGGAGCTCCGAGTGCCCGTGCTAACCTTAGTTTACCGCAGAAAGCGCTTTCAATGGGTACGCGAGCATCAAACGTAGACCTTTAATGATTGGAAGAAAGTCGTTTGGTCCGTGAATCACGCTCACTGTTGTACATGTGGACGGCCGCGTGAGTGTGCGTTGCTTACCCTAGGAAGTGTTGGCACCAGGATGCAGTGTGGGACGAAAAAAGCAGGTGAAGAAAGGTTAATGCTTTTGGCATTGTTCTGCTAGGAAACCCTGGATCCTGTCATTTATGTGCAAGAAACTGTGGCGTCTATCACCTACCTAAACATCATTGCAGACCAGGTACATCCTTTCCCGCAACGGTATTCTCCTCCAGTAGTGCCTTCTTGTAATAGAATAATGCGCCATGCCACACAGCCAGAATTATTCGTGAATGGTTCGCAAAATATGAAAAAGACTCCCAGGTATTGCCCTGGCCTCCAAATTCTCCAGACATCAATCCAATCGAGCATCTGTAGTTTGTGTTGAAAGAGCAAATCTGATCTGCGGCGGCTCAACCACGTAACTTAAAGAGTTAAAGGATGTGCTTGTAACGTGTTGATACTAGATACTACAAGACAGTTTTCAGAATCTTACATCGTCCAAGACTCCCCGGGTAAAAGCTGTTTTGGCAGCATGAAGAGAACCAGCATCATATTAGGCAGCTGGTCATAATGTATTGGCTCTTCAGTGCATATAGACAAATAACGAAACAGAATAACTGCACCAACAATAGAATGACGTAGCAAATCATTGAGAACATTTACATGATGTGTTGGGCCTCCCTTGGCCTTCAAATTAGCTCCGATTCGTTGTGGCATGAATCCAATGAGTTGTTAATATCGTTCAGCCAAACGGATGTAATGGTATCCGTGTTCGGTGGAGGAGAAACACTGTTACGAGCGGATCTCTCAATCTCAAGTGTTCTAGAGGTATTAAGGAAACAAATGCTCGCCAAGAAGATAGACTCCAGATCATTATATCACAACCACCAGCTTGAACAGTTAATGTTAGGCAGCTGCGTTCCATTAATTCGTGCAGTTGACGCTGTATTCCGGCTGTTTATTAGTCTGTATTAACTAAAAACGTGATTCATCGGCCAGACAACATTTTTACAGTCCTCAAAGGTCCAGTTTCGATGCTGCCGTGCCCACTGCAGACGAATTTGTCGCCTTGGAAGAGGCGGATGGTACAGCTGTTATAGCCCATTCGCGCTAACGTGCGGCAGGCTGGGTATGCCGAAATTCTGATCTCGATACCCCTGTTGCCGCAGTTACTTGACACAGGGAAGTTTGCCTGTGGCAGTTTACAGTCTTCTCCAGTAGCTGCTGCTCTCGAACGTCGACAAGTCATTTCTGCCCACAAGAAGACCGCTGACAGCTAATTTTGTTGTCTGTACACCACTCATTGTAGATCCGGGATACAATTATTCTTGTATGGCTGAGAAGATTTCCCGTTTCTGAGATGCTTGCACTTACCCGTGCAGCGCCTACTATCATACCTCTTTCAAGTTCCTTAAATCACGAGTCTTTCCCATATTGCCATTATCTACGTTCCTACACTTCTGACTCTTTTGCAGTGAGCTGTTTATAAAGCCATCTCAACGTCATAGTTGCTTAAGTAAATAGGATTACACGTATCTAATTGCTAATGGCTGTTTCTAACAATTTGTTACTTTAGTGTACACTCAATAGACAAAACATTAGAGATACCTACCTAATATCGTGTGGGTCCTCTTCTAGCACGAATAACAGCCTGTACATGGTACATGCCGAGGCATAGACTCCACCAGATGCCGGTGGTAATATCAGCCATGCCTGTATTACCTCGAAAGTTATATTAATATAACTTTTGAGATGCCGGAGGTAATACCAGCCATGAGCAAATTGAGCATACAACCGATGCTAGATGGCGGAGGTAATATAACCATGTATTACCGATATACACTGACGGGAAAAAAATCCCAACACCAAGAAGGGGTTGTATTAGATAAACGACAGTTGGTAGACGGTGAGAGTACATCTTTAAGATGACATCTATGCAAATTCCGCGCTCGGCGCATACGTGTGGCGCTAGTAGCGCCCCTCGGAACATGCAAAGCAGGTTTGATGTAAATACGCGCTGTAACGTTCGTGAGCATTAGTTATCGTTGAGATTCGACGTAGTGTGTTGATGTTAGTCAAGAATGCCTTTAAGAAGACGAAGAAGCCATTATCAACAGCTCACGGAGTTTGAACGAGGTCGTGTAATAGGGCTACGAGAAGGTGGATTTTCGTTCCGCAATATTGCAGAACGACTTGGCAGGAATGTAGCCATTGTGCATGATTGTTGGCAGCGGTGGTCAAGGGAAGGTACTGCCTCAAAAAGACCGGGTTCCGGCCGGGCGCGTGGAACTACTGAGAGGGAAGACCGCCGTGTACGGCGTATGGCCGTGGCGCATCGTTCCGCGTCTGCCGCAGCAATTTGAGCTGCAGTTGCCACCACAGTGACACAACGAACTGTTACAAATCGGTTACTTGAAGGACAGCTCCGTGCCAGACGCCCTGTAGCGTGCATTCCACTTACTCCAAACCACTGCCGTTTGCGACGTCAGTGGTGTCAAGCTAGAGCTCATTGGAGGACGGAGTGGAGATCTGTTGTGTTTTCTGATGAAAGCCGGTTCTGCCTTGGTGCCGGTGATAGCCGTGTGTTGGTTAGAAGGAAGCCAGGTGAGCGCCTGCAACCAACCTGTCTGCGGCCGAGACACACTGGACCTACACCTGGAGTTATGGTCTGGGGAGCAATTTCCTATGACAGCAGGAGCACTCTCGTGGTTATCGCACGCACCCTGACGGCACAGTTGTACGTCGGTCTGGTGGTTCAACCTGTTGTGCTGCCATTCACGAACAGCATTCCAGGGGTGTTTTCCAACAGGATAACGCTCGCCCGCATACCGCTGTTGTAACCCAACATGCTCTACAGAGTGTCGACATGTTGCCGTGGCCTGCTAGATCACCAGATCTTTCACTAATCGAGCACGTATGGGACATCATTGGACGACAACTCCAGCGTCACCCCCAACCAGCATTAACCGTCCCTGTATTGACCGAGCAAGTGCAACAGGCATGGAACTGCATCCCACAAACTGACATCCAGCACCTGTACGACACAATGCATGAACGTTTGCGTGCTTGCATTCAACATTCTGGCGGTTACACCGGTTATTAATGTACCAGCATTTCACATTTAAAATGGCTCTTCTCGCGCTTACATTAAGCTGTGATCTTGAAACCTTAATCGATTAATTATGTTACCTATACAACTGTATTGCCGCCATTTCATTCCTCTACAACTATTTTTTCGTGGTGTTGGGATTTTATTTTCCGTCAGTGTATTATAGTAACACGTAATAGCGGATGCCTCTGTTGCTCGATGCCGGAGGTAATAATAGTGGATACGTTTGTATCCGCTATTATTTTTTCCGCCATCTGGCATCCGTATTGCCTATTATTATTATTATTACTATTATTATTTGTTTGTATCTGGTATTATTACATCTGCATTACCTATTTTATTATGCCTCCAAGATCATAATACTGTATACGTTTGTCTGCTCGATGCGGGAGGTAATACAGATGGCGGAGGTAATACGGCCATGTATTACAGATGTATTATAGGTAATACAGCTATGTATCATCTGTATTACCGATGCCGGAGGTAATACCAGCCATGCCTGTATTACCTCAAAAGTAATATTAATATAACTTTTGAAACTAATATAACCATGGCTGGTATGGTAACTTTTGAGACTAAAATAACCATGGCTGGTATACCAACCATGCCTATATTATCTGAAAAGTTATATTAATATAACGTTTGATATTAATATAACCATAGCTGGTGTGCCGGAGGTAATACCAGCCATGCCTGTATTACCTGGAAAGCTGAAAACGTGATTCTTCTGTGGCCAGATGAATCACGTTTTCAGCTTAATGCCAACTATTCTTGTCTACAACTCCGCCCGAGATGTCGGTCAGGGATCTATGGACCTGATGTTCCGCTGTACGGTATCCCAGACAGTTTCCACAGGGTTTAAGTCCGGGATCTTGGAGGCCACTGGATGGTTCCAAACTCAGATGAGTGTTTCTCGAGCCATACCTAACTGGTTACGGACCGGTGCGGTGACACACTGACCTGCTGAGACTGACCATCGTCAGCAGGATGCGGGAAGGCTATGAGAGCGTGTTGGTGAACATCCAGCTCATGCTGGTAGCGCGCAGAGATTAAGGGCATCTTCAGGCACGTTATGTGACTTAATGTGTTCCATGAGAAGGCTTCCCAAACCATCACAAAGCCACCATACCCTTGAACAGAACCAACCTAGCATGAGAGAGCTTCATGCTGTCACCGCCACATTCGCACCCTCCCGTCAGCTCAGCACAGATGAAAAATGGAATCATGTGACCACACGACGCGGCACCATATTGCAGAGGTCCATGTAGTTTTGATATTCCCGGCACCACGCGAGGCATAAATTCCGATTACGAGCAGTCAATCGTGACACATGGGTAGGGAGTCGGCCCCCGTAGCACAAGGTATGTAGCTTGCGCCTTACCTTTCTCTCAATGACGCTGCTTGGACTTCCGAGATTTAACCTGGATGTGATTTGCTCCGCCGTTACCAAGCGGTCGGTTTGTACGAGCCTGGATAATCTACGTCGACCCCTGTCATCAATGACGTGTGGTCTTCACACCGCTTGCTCTCTTGGCGCTGGTACGTCCGTCGAAGGTATACTCGCGTACACCCTTGATGCGGAACCCGTGGGTTGTTACCACTTGGGCGGAATAATGACCAATTTGTCTTGCGCGTACAGTGTGCCTACGGGTAAAGTCGCTCAGATCACACGTTCACCCACGTTCGTCGATTGCGATATACTGTTGGGAAGTCCTGCTGTCCGCGTGTGTATCGCCTGCTTTCGGTTTGGATCTGTTCCACACTGCACGGGTGATGCCCATGTCAACTGCCCATCACTTCTGTCTGTAACGTTTTGTCTACTGAGTGTGTTTCGCAGTTTTAGACGAATAACTTTGGCAAACAACGGCTTTCGTCATTCTGTTGAGGCCTTTTTATCATTGGAATACATCCAATATAATATTTTCTATCCTTTAAACGCCATTAGTTAAATGGGGTGAAGTGGTTAGGACGACGTGCTAAAAATGTATTAAATGTTGTTTAACGGCAGTGTTTGATCTTAATGTCCGAAAGTAAAAATTTATTTTTCTTAAAGTATCTTAATAATGTGAAATCTTGCCTCGTTTCTATTACGTGCGTTCGCAAGAACGAAGTGGCGGAAAGTGAACATCATTCGAAACCAGACGTTATAGGCTGACAGATCGAAATGATCTCGCATATGTAAATATAGTTTAATTACAGTTTTTAAATGGCATTTGTATTATTTCAAAATTGTCCCAAAATGTATTTTGGCAGATGAAAATCTCTTTCGTCATATATGTATTTAAGATGGCCATTTCACGTTAAGTAATGCTACTTCAAACGCTTTGATTACATCGTTCGATCATTCTACGAATTAAATAGCGACAAATTAAAATCGTCTTTAAATGACAGAAATCAGTTATCTCCTCCAAAATTAGAAATTATCTGGTATAAATGAGCAAAGTTGCTTAAACAAATTTAGAATCGGTAAAATAAACCTATGTTTGTGTTTTACATAATGATGAAAAAGTTGTGCTGAAGAACGAAAGTTTCTGATGATGCATGCGCCAGATATTCGTAATTTCCACTCTCATCTCTATACTTGCCTATCCAGCAGTGATAACAGTCACAGGATTGTTCGTTACGATGGTATCTGAAAACTATTTATTCAAATAATTTGAAAGGACAAGATTTCGTAATAAATACTTACTTGTTTCATCCAAGTCTGTTTCTAAAGAAAAGCTATTTTCAGATAGAGATATGTGGCAGATTGCGAACTCAAGAGCAAAGTGCCTTCAAATCTTCTCTTAAAAGCGACGCGCAGCCTCTTTTTATTCTGTGTGTTGCGTAAATTCGTAGTACACTGGATGCATCTTACGTAAAGCATTAAATCGCTTTCATGCATTTCTTTGAGATCTCAGTCCGGCCGAACTATGGCAGTCATTTGCATATAAATGGGTCCCTGTTTTCTGCCTATTTATCTCTCTACACCGAAAATTAATTTACCTATTTTTCTACTGGTCGTCTTTCTTTAATAGTATGTAAAAGAAAAAGAAAAAATAAACTCCTATTGTGCGCCCGAGTTTGTTTAAGAATTCTCCCAAAACATATTGAAAAGCGTCTATGAAGCCTTAAAATTCGTCTTGAAGAACTCCGGTGGATAAATCGCTGTCGTGATTTATTTTTTTCTTTTCTTAATTTTCTTTTCTTCTTTTTTTCGCTTGCTCTTGTGAAACATTTGCGCCTTTGAAAAATTATTTTCCTTCTCTTTGCAGTTCTTTACTCAGAAATGCTTGCCGAATAAATTTCATAAAGAATTTAATACTACGCGCGTGAGTGCAGTTTAATTTCGCTTTAATAGATTGCGTTTTGTAAAACATACATCGCTATGTGTAAAATTATAAAGATGTCCTTCGCTATGCATGTTCAAATCTAACTGGCCCATTCCTCACCTCATTGCGGGTAAAAGTACCGAATTGCTGCTATTTGGAATGTCCTTATTTCTGGTGCATAGAACTAAAACAAATAAGATTTGTCATGATACTTACCTATATCTAATGTAATTACGAATCAGTTAGACAACATATATATTTAACGAGAGTACGAAAACGTTGTATTACCTCGACATAAAGTTCATTCTGAATTTTTAATATTTAAAAATATTCTTCAAGGAAAAAACTATAATATTTAAAAATCTATATAGAGCAGTGTGGCGACTGCTGTCAGTTTATTAAACTAAAGAAACGTGACTGCTAAAATACCTGTGAACTTTTCAACAGAAGGATCCGTCGCGGGAAATATATTACATTTTCAGGAGAAACGAACTCTTCTTTCGTAAAGTCGTTGCAATTTAGTAAAATACAAGCTCACTGTTTAATGATACAGCCTCCTATAATTTTGATTGATGCAAAATGTTTGATGTTCGAACTGACTGAAAAGTTGAGTTTCCGCATTGCGTGTACATACACCCAAGAGCCAAAACATCATGACCACCTGCCTAATATGATGCTGGTCTTCCACATGTTGCCAAAACAGCTCTTACCCGGGTAATAATGGACTCTACACGATTTAGTAGCAACACGTTACAGGCATATCCTTCAAATCTACGTGGTTGAGCCGCCGCAGATCGGATTAGCTGTTCCAACATAAACCACAGATGCTCTATTAAATTTGTCACGGAATTTAGAAGCAAGAGCAATACCTGGAAGTCTTCCTCTCCCGTCAGCCATTTTTCGAACAATATAAGTAATGTGGCATACCGCGTTATCCTGTTAAAAAACACTACTGGATTGAATGTTCCTGGTCTGCAATGTTGTTTACGTAGGTGGTAAACGTCACAATTTCCTGCACATGAATCACTGGACACAGGGTTACACTTACATTTCCTCTGCCGGCTTGGTTTCGTCTCACGGTGCATCCTGAGGACAAACCTACCCCTAGTAAACGACGCGCACGTACCCAGCTGTCCACATGTGTGCAAGATTCACGAAACAAACGACTTTCTTCCAATCATTAAAGGTCTAGGTTTGATGCTCGCGTACTTATTGTAAACGCTTTCTACGGTGAACTGAGGTTAGCATGGGCACTCGTAGCTGCCAGACTCATTTTCAGTGGGATTCGATTTACTGTATGTTTCGACACGTAACTCCTGTCACCAGCATTCAAATTACCCCCGAGTTACACAATATCCCTTCTATTGGCTCGTACCATACGGGATATCCTTCGCTCACCTCCAGCATCAATGAGCGTTGGTCGGCCAAGCAGTTCGTGGTTTTTTCCTCCTTAGACCAGTTTTCGAAAGTACGAAGCACAGCAGAATCGTCAGCACACCACAAGCCGTGCTGTCTCAGTAACGCTCTGACCCAGTCGTCTGGTTATTAAAATTTGGTCTTTGTTAAACTCGCCTAAGTCAGCTTCCTTTCCCTTATGAAAAACAACAATAACATAAGGTAACAGAGCTCAGTACGGGTATTATTTTTTCCATTTCATTACCTTCACACGCACCGTCATTTACCTGCAGTTCCTCCGAATTGCATAAAGACGCGCTTATCGTAGTGTTTTGTCTGTTCGGTGTGTATTCTGCAAAGCAGATCTAAGTTTTTCGAAGGAAAGCTCAAAAATGATGCTGTAACATCCAAGTGCAACGGAAATTATCATTTCTTCTTTCCACTTTTTCGTAAGAGCTCTGAAGTTTTGTTGTATTAGGCGTATGCAAAAGTTTCTGCCGCCCCCGCTAGCGGGCGCTGTAGGGGTCTAACCTGCCAGCGACCCGTGCTGCCAGTTCGTACATGAAGTCAAGCACGGCGTCGATAAAGTTTATTTGCGGCACTGTTTGTTATTTATGTTTAATTTAGGGTAAAATGCGAATGAAACATACGGTTTAATATATCAAACGTATGGCGAAACGGTTATGGGTGAGCGGACGTGTCGAGAATGGTTTGCCAGGTTTAAGAAAGGGGATCTAAGCTTGAAAGAAAAGCCACGTGTAGGTAGACCGCAGGCACTCGCAGAGGGGGATCTGGAATTTCTGTTGCAAAAGGATGCCACACAATCGACCACGCAACTGGCAAAACGTTTGAAAGTGGCTCAATCGACGGTGGTACGGCGTCTACAAGCCTTGGGGAAGATCCAGAACATTGGTAAGTGGGTTCCGCATACTTCAACGGAGCGTAATATTGGACAACGATTGGGCATCTGCATGTCGTTGCTGAATAGGTTTCAAGGAAAGAATTTCTTGTGGAAGGTTGTCACGGGGATGAAAAATGGGTCTATTGCGACAACCCCGTACGCAAGCGATCCTGGGTCAATCCAGACCAGCCATCAACATCCACTGCAAAAGAGGATAACCATGGGAAAAAGGTGCTGTTGTGTGTGTGTGGTGGGATATGCAATGCATAGAGTTCTGTACTTCGAACTGTTGAAACCGGGCGAAACAATCACTGCACAACGATATAGCGATCGGTTGATGTAATTGAACGCCGCGATCGAGCAAAGACGCCCATGGACATGTAAGGATGCCACCCAGTCATCCTGTTACACGATAATGCGAGACCACATGTACCACGATGTAAATGTTTATTTCTCCTTCTGAGGTATTTGCACCAGAATATGAGCTTCTGAAAATTCGATTGAAAAAATTCTTTCGTGAACCGATACCTCTCGCCTCGAAAAACTTTTTGAAAATACCTCTTGCTTAAAATAGCACATAGTTTTTCTGCCCATGGTCGTAGATGTAGTATATCTTACTTTTGGCAGTGTCTCTAGTTCTAAGTTCAGATTTGAAAAAAATATTTTTTTGTTGGAGAGCGTATCCAGTGCGAAATGTTTCTCATATAATTTCAAATTTTTCTTAACGCACAAGTCTGCCACCAGAGGTTGTAATCACGCTTTCTTTTACAGCAATATCTGCGGGGCTAAAACCCGATTGAGAAACTTCATTTTCGCCCAGATTCTACTTACTGTGCAAACTCTTTTATATTATTTTCTTCCCAAAATAACACAGAATTTCGCCGCAAGATGGCGAAAATGCTTAATCTGTTTTTTTTTTCAATATCTCTGCCTCTACATGTACGATTTAAAATATTATTTCCACACCGGATGCAATTTACCTTGCGGACACTTTAGGTTAGTATATGAGGAGTTTTGTGGTTCCCAGGTATCTCATTAGGTGTTATTTGTGTACTTCAGTTTGTAGCTGTATCTCCGCTTCTAAAAACAAAATTGAGAAATTTCGGCTTTACTGCATGTCAGTCACTACAATAGAGACACGAAGGGTTATCCTCTTTAAATGGTGCACAGTTTCCCGGTAGAGCGCGTAATGGTCAATTCCTCTTTTTCTCGCTGTTTCTGTTTCCGGGAGACGTCTGATCAGTTTTTTTACCGGGCATAGCTTTTTCCATGAAGAATATTTTTCGTATATTTACCACATTTCCACTATGCTAAATTCTTCCTCTAGGAGTCGTCAATTTATGTCATGTTTCCTTCTACATTTTTTCTTTTAACTGCTCGATTTGAAAATCTCTTTGTCTCTAATATCTTCCTTGTGCTATGAGAAACTTTTTTTTCTTGTACTCCATTTGTTAGTTTTCGTAGCATACTTTTCAGCCGCTTGTGGAAGTAAGTAGGTGTTCTTATTTCTGGATGTTTTATCGATTGTGGAAATCCTATTGAATTTTTTCTAACCGGTTCCATTGACTTTGAATAACTTTGATAAATTTTATTGGCGCTTATTAAGGATTCAAAGGACGTTTCCATTACAACCGGAAATTTGGTGTCATCTTTCTTGTTTTTGTTTTCTTTTTAACATATCATGCAATGCCCATGTCAGGAGGACTAACTCGACTTTAATTTAGATCCTCTAACTTCATGGAGGAGAGAGCGCCATTACGGTTAACTGAAATACAACATCCCAGCCTAGCTCGAAATTTTAACTAAAGTTCCGTCGTGCGAAAAAACATATGCATGTGTCTTCACCACATAAGACATTTGTGAGTATAGTCTCAAAATGATACTAATCATTACACAAGGACTGACTGACTAAGATTTTCAGCTTTACTCAAACTATGGAAATCCCAGTATACACTGAGTGGTCACTGAATTATGACAACCTACGTAATACTTCCTAGGTTCTCTTTTCTCTGTCAGTACAGCAGCTAACCGACGTGGCATCGATTCAACAAGATGCCGAAAGCAATTGGCCAACCAAGCTGTGTGTAATGCGGCCTTTAATGCAGGTAATGAGGTGATTGATGTATCCAGACGTCTGATACGCCGTTCCATAATGCCCAACAAGTGATCTATGGGATTGATATCATGGGAGTTCGGAGGCCAATTGATGTGCTGGAAATCTGAACTGTGTTCCTAAAACAATTGCTGCACAACATTGGACCTGTGGATCCGCGCATTGGTAGACACCGTTGTCATTCAGGAAAAACTGCAACATTGCTGGGTGCACAGTGTCAAAAAGCAATTCACGATAGTGGGCACCAGTCATACGTTGTTCCACATGCACCGAAGATCCAAATTCTTGCCAAGTAAACATACCCCATACCATACAACCTCCTCCACCGACTTGCAATGTGGAAACCATGCGGCTTGCACTGTGGAGACCACGCGGCTTGCACTGTGGAGACCATGCGGGATGAATCTAGTGCCTCATGTTGATTGCGCCAAATACGTGTACTAACATTCATGGAGTAGAATAAAAAACGTTTCTCGTCAGACCAGCAGGCTTTCTTCCTGTGGCCCTACGTCCAACTTGTCATGATCTTTGCACCACTCGATTCTTTTGCGTTGATGAACAGTGGTTAAGAGAGCATGACGTTACCGTCGTCTGCTGTTATTTCCCATACATGCGAGAGTGCGACGCATGGTCATAGCAGATACTGTTCCGGGTTGACCTTTGGTGTATTGGGTAGTCAAATGTTGAATAGTGCTGCGTCTGTTGACCTGTACGAGTCGTCGGACCCGGCGCTCACCTCTTGCATCAACCTTTCGCTGTCCTGTGCAGTTTTGTCTCCGTTTCGTTGTTTGACCATTTCCAAGCCAGTTTTGATACACTTTAAATACCGCGGCTCACGAACAACCCACCAGTTCAGCGGTTTGGGAAATCGAGGCATCCGCTCTCTGAGCTCCCACAATCTGTCCTTTCTCAGAGTCAGATGAGTCCTTCCACTGACCTTCACGCTCCGAATTTTACTACCTCCTGCTTCACTCACACCTTATATTTGCTACGTCAAATGACTAATCGCGTCGTCTCGGAAATCACGTGGTCAGCGTCCTCATGCACGTTTGATAGGGGTGGTCATAATTTAGCGATCACTAGGTATATTTTGTAATACTAAGGCATAGGACTTTGTGTAAAAACTTTCTAAAGAAGAGTGCCCAGCTTGGTGAAATCTACGCACAACATTCCAATGTAACATTATTTTTTAATGAAATTTCAGGGTATACTAAAAATTCAGCGTTTCGTAGTTTTTCAAATGGTTTTCTCCGGCTGCACATGGATACACACGGAAAAGAATTTGAACAGTCTTGACGTGACAGAGTGAAGGTTTTCTATTTATCTAGTTCGCGTAAACGTGATAGTTTCGGTTGAAATTTAAAGTTTCAACTGAGCATAATTTTTTTATTTTTGTTTGTTGCTACGGAATTTAACGAGGACCATAAGCAACTCTCTGAACTATAAAGGGTCGCCTGTCCCTAATTCTGCGCCAACGGATCCAGGGAGAGGACACAGCCATCACCATCAGGCAAACACACCACGCAAACCTCTTCTGAATGGTCAGAATACCGTGCCTGAGACCACTCGGCCACCGAGGCGGCAATTTTGGAATTTTGCGTGAAATTGAAATGTATAAATGTGCCTGATGTTAAAATGTTTCTTCCCCTAGATTAAAAATATTGGTTCAGTTTCACTGATTAGTCTGTACTGCCCTGTGCTAAATGTGAATGACATTCCCAGCTGTGAGATCTCTGCAAACTGTATACTATATACAGTATGTTTGAAACTAATTTTAAATTTCTTCCACGAGAAGACGAATTGCTAAAATTTCTTATTTTTTATTTGATTTTATTATCTCATCATATTTCTCACGAAAACTGCAATGGCTCTGTAAAAACATAAACAATAAGTATAATTCACGGCTTGTTCAAATGCGAATTGTTGATTTCTTACACAGACGTTGAGCTAACGGTTTCAACTGCAGTAATACATGTTTTATCCTAGGGAGATATGAAAAAATTCCCATGCTCACTTTTCGGTGAGATATATTTTTGTTTTCCTCAAATGCCTAGTTTTTTTTTGTTGCTTGTTCGGGTGGTTGGTGACCATAGTGGGAAACTCGATGTGTTATAAGCAGTAGCCCGGCCCTGATTTAGGGCGACTGGTTTCAGGTAAGGAAGAGAGCCAGCGCCACAAAGCAAACACAGCATTTATACCTCACCAGGATTCGAATCCAGACCCATCTTGGACGAATGGTCAAAAACCATCGTTTAAACCATTGCGCCACCTGCCCTGATGCGATAAACCAAATTTACTTTTTTTTTTGTAACAATGTACATTGTCTAGTTGTTCGTTGTTTTATTTCAATGTATTGCATTTATTTTAGATTCTGAATACAATTGTTTTTAACGTATGATGATATTTACTTGATTTTACACTTTTCATATTTCAGATTTTAGAAGGAAATAGTAACACATATTCTCTAGTAAATAAGACAATAGATCCACCTATCATAGCTTCAAAAATTCGGTTCGTCCCATTTAGTGTTCATCCGAGAACAGTGTGTATGAGAGTCGAAATGTACGGATGCCAATGGAAAGGTATATTTCCTTTTTAACTAATCCATTTCATTACCAAAGTAAATAAAAATTTAGAGATTTTAGCTAACAGTTCATTCAAAATTTTACAAATTCTCATTCGTTCAACTGAAAATTTACTGAAAAGAACTTTAGATTGAACAGAATGATATTTTATTTTATGCAGTTTTATCAAAGAATCTCGTTCAGAACAAAAACAAAAAAACGTTTTTATTTGTAATGAGTATTTTAATTACCTTAATTTTAGTTTTGATTAAGATGAATATTAAGAGAATCAAACTACAGTGTGTCTACAAATGATTAGAGCGGGTTCGTGATTTTTTTTTTTGTGGCTGTAATTTCCGCGATATGCTGCTCGAGTTGGATGTTACCAGACACGCATTGCTCAAAGTTTACTTTGGACCGCGAGAAGGTAGTACTTGTCTTATTGTCAGAAAGATGGCTTCAAACAGCGAGAAAGCGTTTGCTGTCCTCAAATATTTCATGCTAGTCAATCTGTGACAACAGTGCAACGACACTTTCGAACGAAATTTAGGAAAACTCCACCCAGCGCCAACTCCATTCGGCGATGGTATGAACAGTTTAAAGCGACAGGATACCTGTGTAAAGGGAAATCATCGAGTCGTCCATCAGTGCCTGAAGATACCGTGGAACTCGTGCGGTCAAGTTTCGTGCGTAGCCCACAGAAGTCGACGCGCACAGCAAGTAGAGAACTGGATATTCCACGATCGACCATTCGGAAGATCTTACGGAAACGATTAAAGCAGAAGCCGTACCGCTTGCAATTGCTACAAGCCGTGACGCCGGATGACAAAGTGAGTCGCTTTAAGTTTTGTTCGCGATTTCAAAGTTTTATGGAAGAAGACGATGCGTGTTCTGATAAACTTGTCTTCAGTGATGAAGCAACGTTTTTTTGTTAGTGGCAAAGTGAATAGGCACAATGTGCGAATCTGGGGCAGAGAAAAAAACCCCACGCCTTCGCGGAGCACATTCGGGATTCTCAAAAATCAATATTTTCTGTGCGGTCTCAAAATTTAAAGTTCACCGCCCCTTTTTATTCTGCGAAAAGACCGTTACAGTATACGTGTATCTGGACGTTTTGGAAAATTGGCTCATGCCGCAGTTGGAGACCGACAATGTGGACTTCATCTGCCAACAGGATGGTGTTCCGCCCCATTTCCATCGCGAAGTTCGTGAATTCTTGAACGCGAGATTGCGAAAGCGATGGATCGGTCGTACTGGGAATGATGATCACCAACTGCTGTTATGGCCTACATGCTCCCCCGACTTAACCCCGTTCGATTTTTTCGTGTGAGGTAATGTGAAAGACCCGGTGTTTTTGTCGCCTTTACCAGCCCATCTACCAGAACAGCGGGCTCACATCATCAATGCCTTTGCTTACATTGATAGAGACATGCTAACTCGCGTGTGGGAGCAACTTGATTACAGAGTTGATGTTTGTAGAATCACTCAAGGGGCGCATATCGAGCACCTGTGATATACCCCAAAAAATACCTTTTGCATTGTTATATGTAATTGTAAAGTTTCGTGATCATATGTCAAATAATATATCTACAATAAAATCGTAAAACCGTACCAATCATTTGAAGACAACCTGTAAATTTATGTTCATATCTTTGTCATTTTGAAATTTTAACCTCTCACAAGACTAACTGAGAAAAAGCATTCCAGTGAAAGATATTAACTGTCTTGGAATAAATTAGCCATATTTCCCTTTAACATTCTTCACGTTTTTTCGGTTTCCTGGACATGAGAACAAAGGCTGGTATCCTTCTGTGTACTTATTAGTTCTTTTCTTTTTAAAAATTCATAAGAACTTTTGAGTTTTTGCAAAATCATATGTAAACAATAAAAACTTACATAACTTATAAAACGTTATGTAAACATTATTATATAAATTTTTAACAATTGTAAATACGATTTCTTAACATTGTACGTAAGTTTTTATTGCTGTTCATAAATCTTTTATTATTTAACTTTAAAAAGAACTAATAATTACACAGAAGGATACTGACATTTTTTCTCATGTCCAAGAAAGTAAAAAAACGTGAAAAAGTTAAAAGGAAATAAGGATAATTTGTTCCAAGATAGTTCATTAAATTAGACTCACGTTAAAAATATTTAACATTTTATCCAAATAAATGCATATTTGTGGTGAATAGAATTCAAGTTAAGAGATATGTTCCTTTATGAATTTCTCAAAGTATTTTCGTTAGAGAAGGAGAAATATTCAACAAAAGTACCCAATGCTGAGGGAGACCTTAAGACGTTTGGCTGTATAGTAAAAAACGATTTGATGAAATTGCTGTAGTCCATATGGATTATAGATTCTGAGAAGGAACCCACGAAAACAATTCAAGCTCCACGTGCGCAGTTGTGAATTTTGAGAGGAAAAGCTCGTGTCTTGATATTGATTATAAAGTTAGAAAGGCAGTGCTTGAGTTTTCAACAACTGAAGTTCGAGGCTGATTTAAATTCAGAGAGAAAATTCTCGAGTTGAATGCAACACAAGCTCTAAACATATCATAGATTTTGAAATAAAGTACCTGTGCTGAAGAAATTGAAGAGTTTCCTTTTAATTAATAACCTATGTGCAGCATCATAGCATTGTGAATAGAGTTTTGGCACTCGTTTTGTTTCTTTTTGACTCCCAAAATTTTAACTCAACATAGACCGTAAAACTACAGAAAAAGATATTTGCTTTTCGGTTTTACTTTAAAATTCCTATCTTTCTCTCTCCTCTCACCTTCCCTTCCTTCCTAACTCTCGTCTCCCTGTGGTGTAGTATAAGCAGGAACACAACTCCCCTCTCCCTTCCTACACCTGACGGCACATGTGTTTTTCCGAAGTTCATCTTTCATTAGCTTCTAACGATGTAATAAAACAGTTCCATAAATAAATGAGATTTCGGTTGCTCATGTTGATATGGCACATTGTTCAATTAAATCATTAATTAAATATTCATGTAATATGAATCGTGTATATGTTTAAAAACATATTCGTGTGGATGATTTTGTGCGATTAAAGCTTGTGAATATATATTTATTGTTTCTACATTCCTGTATCGAGAAAAAAATTACGTAAATAGGGATACACAGTACATTTAGTGAAATAAAAGGGCTTGAAATTGCAAGGTGAATGTATGAAACAGTCTTTGCACGGTTTTTACAGTTGTAATTTAAAGTATGGTATTCATAGTTAAAACACAGTAGCTGAGGATGAGTCTCGATGAAGTCCATATGGATCTAGGTCCCAAAACTGTTTTCTGATCCCATAGTGAGTGATTGCTTTTAATGTATCATATCATTTGCTTTCAGAATATCTGCCGCCTTTCCACTATTTGCGCTTTTGTCCTTTTAAAAATAAAGTGCAAGCCGTCGAAAGAACGCACAAAGTTTTGGCTGATGGCGAAAGTAAATATTTTCTCGTTAAAAGGAAGCTATTCTGCCTTGAGCATGTCAAAACCACAGGTTTTACCAAATAAAATAAATTTTGAAGTATCTGTTCGTCCAGAAACTGTACGAGCGTTTACAATTATTAACTAAAGTTCTTGGTAGCGTTCCAGGTTTCGTATAGTGTCTTCGTTCTAATGTAGAACTTCATCTAAAACGCGAGACTAAGTTGTAGGAAGAAACGTTGGAGGGAAAAAAAGTGAAAAAGAAGGAACAAAAAGAGTAAGCGGAGAAAAAACTGAGTCGGGAAAGAAACCCCCCTTAAAGTGCTGGTAAACTACACATTCATTAATCACTTTTCAGAGAAAGAAAGAGAAAAAGTTCAGGTCTATTTAATGGCAATGGCAAAACGAAATGGTGCTCATTTACGGGATCCTTCCTTCTAAATTAACTTGAAAGCTGTAAGACTAAATTTAACGCACTTGAATCGCGAGGAGTAAATTCCTTTCCTATTACTACGCTCTAAAAAAATAAATGATAAAGAGGGAAAAAACAGATAAGAAGATAAGGAGAATTAGAAAAAAAGGAAGAAGGCTTTCTATTTAGAAATAAACTCTGCTTTGAGAAAGTGGATTCTTCATCCAAGTTTTGAGTGTGAGAAACCAGCATATGGTTCAGCTTAGTAAAGGCTATTTTTTTTTTCTTGTTTTGCCTTCAGTTCAGCATACTCATTTGATAATGCACAAGAAGAGACTATCAGAAACTTTCAGTTATACTTCGCTGTGGACGTAAGGGGATGAATCTTGAAAACAACATCTAATTTAAAGATTTATGAATGAAGTATGAAAAACAAAATTCTCGCAGGGATCGGAAGTTACCGGAAATCTAATTCTTGATTCAGTTGAACGTATGACTTCAGAAAAAATGGCATTTCTTTTGTTTTTTGAAATTACAATTGAATGAAACCTCTGTTTTGAAACATTTCCAATGCAAGTTTTGCTCTTTTGATATCACAAGGCTTTCGATAACAGACACATTTCGAAACGTTTTTGTAGAAAATACAATAAGGTTAAAACGTTAAACCCTGGTGTAAAATTAAACCTCCACAAAATAAGATTTCACACAGGTTATATGACTAGGTAAAATAGTGCGTATTAGGATAAGAACCCTTAAAAGTTTTTTGGTATGAATTCACAGATAAATCTGCACAAAATATGCATTTAAAAGTGACAAAATACTAATTCCATTTTGGGATGCTCAGAATGATTCTTTTATCTATTTATCTCTTCCATTCTAAAAAAATATTATTTGAACCTCTTGCTGTTTTATTATCTTGGAATTTTGTGGAGTAGTTCCGAAAATTACCTGACAAGCCTAACGGAAAGACCATTTCTAAGTACGAAGCTCTAAAGAAACGGTGTTTTGTGTAAATCATGTATCATGACAAAGTCTTCCGGGCAATGTACTTTTAAAATTTCCCTTTATGTAATGACTAGTTGCATCGTGCATACAAAGATATGATTGACTTGTTCTTTGGAATATTTTGTGTGGTGGGGGCGTTTTAGTTTCTTTCGCTCAATAGTAGAATATTTTTATGTTCGCTTCTTGTTTTGGAGCTCTTGTACAATTTTGCGAGAGTTAATGGTAATTACCAATGTCAAAGCTGGTGAAATGCTGCGTGTCAGAAAATAATTATTTTTTAAAGAGTTTAAATAGGGACTCAGTTTGGAATATTATAGTAGTAGTATTTTGTTGAAGCAGTTTCTTGGTCCTATAAAAATTGTGACAAATTATCTAAACTTTAAATGTATTAAAGGAATTCGGAAATATTCAATTTACACTTCCAGAATGATGCAGCAAGTTCACGACAGAAGAAATGATGCATGGACAATAGGTAAAGGAACTGGTTATGAGATTTTAGTAAGAGTGAGGAAATACGAGAAATAGCTGATGAACTGACACCTCCAAGAACTGATTCAAATTATGAAACAAGACGAATGGCAGCAAATTTTTGGGTGTGACGAGCGTGTAAATTGATCCCCAAAAAAGTAGGAAATGTACATGCATAAAATGTACCGTAATGTTTAGGCTAAGAGCGGCGGCTCTTGTGATACAAAAAAAGTGCGGTTTGCCCGTCATGCCGCTCTTATTCCGATGAGGCGCATATTACGATTTTTTTTTTTGTAAACGACTGCTCAGCAAACAGCAGTTGTGAGCTTGTGTGTGATATTCCCTCTCGCTTTAAACTATACGTTTTAATGCACGTTGTCCGAGGCACACGTGCCCATTAGGACTGCAACAGTGCACGGAGGTCCCGGAGATGACGTGGCTGTGGGTTAGCACGTCGACTCTATCGATACAAACAGTACCACAAGTGCTTTATGGGACTGATGTCGTGGGAATTCGCTGGCCAAGAGAGAACGGAGACATCGCTATCGTGTTCCTGGAACCAGTCACGCGCCCCCTTAGCGACATGGCAGGGCGCATTGTCCTGTTGGTAGACATCATCACCACCAGGGTAAACGTCCAACACGAAGGGATGCATGTGGTCAGCGAGGATGGACAGGTAGCCATTGGCGTTCAGGGATCCAACCAGTGTTACCAGCGGTCTCAGGCCATACCAGGAAAACATCCCCCAGACATGCGCACTGCCACCGCCGACCTGTACTTGACCGATAAGCGTGTCTGGGTGTTGGTTCTCGTGTGTCTGACGTCATATCCACCACCGCCCGTCACTTCTGTGGAGTAGAAACCTCGATTCGTCGGAGAAGGAAACCTTTTTCCAATCTTCCACTGTCCAATGACGGTAGTCCCATGCGAACTAAAGGCGTCATTGCGGATGGACCTGGGTTAACATGGGCGCCTTGACGCAGCGTCGACTCCGGAGACACATGCGTAACAGGGTTTGCTCTACTGTTATCGGGGACACGTACCTGTGTGCCCCAGCGTTCATTTGCGAGGTCAATTGTTGCTCGTCGATTGCCCTTTACCAGTCGATGGGGGCACGTTCTCCTCTGGGGTCGATGGCCTATGGGGCTCCACAGTTATGACGTCATCAGGTACTCGGTGTACCAGCGATGTATTCTTGGCACCTCGCGAACAGCTCACGAAGTCTGCTGTTTCTGAGATACTTTCGCCCTTAGCACGGTAGCCGATGATCATTCCTTTTTGAACGTCCGTCAAATCACTACCTCTGCCCATTGTGCTCACTTGACACATTATGGCTCATCTGCCCTGGACGGCAGTTTATATCTCCGTGAGGTCGACCTTGTCACGTGCACTCTATGAAGCGCATGGGCGGGTACACTTTAATTCCGGGGGTGGTCATATTATTCTGATAAGACTGTATATGTAACAAGAATTTGCAAAAATTATTTCACAATTGTGTCCTGTCACATCCTGCAGCATTTCTGAGAACCCGTGTTGTTCCGCAAAATATGGTAAAAACCTCTATCAGAAAAAAAACTCGTTGTCTCCATACGAGCAGTAAAACTTAAAAATGAAATCGGAATTGATTTTTATAATTCTTTCTAACACTTCCTGAATTTACGTATCATCATCATCATCATTGTCAACCATTATCAATCCACTGCTGGACGAAGGTCTCCTCAAGTTTCCTCCACAACGGTCTGTCTTGTGCCAGTCTCCTCCATGTCACTCCCGCATATTTACGAATTTCATCCACCCATCTGCCATATGGTCTTTTTCTGGGTCTTTTCCTGTCCCTTGGAATCCAATCTAAAATTTCGGCTGTCCATCTATGGTCTGTCCTTCTGGCAGTATGTCCAGCTCATTGCCATTTCAGGGATTTAACTCTGATCATGATGTCTTCCACTCTCGTCATTTTTCGGATCCACGAGTTCCTCTTCTTATCTCTCCTGGTTACACCAAGCATGTACCTATCCATTCTTATTTGAGTTGTCTGCAGCCTTTGTATGTCTCTTTTAGTTAAGGTCCACGTCTCAGCACCATACGTAAGCACTGGAAGGATGCATTGATCAAACACTTTTCTTTTAAGACATAATGGCATATTGCTCTTGAAAATTATGCTGTTTCTTCCAAAAGCTCTCCAGGCAAGTTTTGTACGCCGATTAATTTCTTCATCAATGTGACCCTCATTTGATATCTGCTGTCCAAGATAAACATACGTATCTGTTATCTCCAGTTTTTCTCCATCAATCGATAAATCTTCATTTCTTGTAAAAGCATTGAACATCCCTTTTGTCTTCTGAAAGATCATTTTTAATCCCACTTCTTTACTCTTGTCAGCACGTTCCTGGATCATACTCTGCAGCTCTGATGGGGTAGTTGCAAAAATGACTACGTCATCAGCAAAACGAAGGTGGGTTAGATAATCTCCATTAATCTTTATCCCTTTGTTTTCCCAGTTCAGTGATTGAAAGACATTTTCCAATGTGGCATTAAAGAGCTTCGGAGATATGGTGTCACCTTGTCTCACTCCCTTTCCAATTTTTATGTGTGTTGTATTTTCAAACAGCCGAATCTTTGCACTTGCATTTTCATAGATGTTATTAATAATATTAATGTATGCATCTTCAATACCGCAGGATTTCAGAGCCGTGGTAACTGCTGATGGTTTCACCGAATCAAAGGCTTTTTCATAATCGATAAAAGCCATGCACAATGGAAGTTCATATTCCCTCGCTCTTTCAATTAGTTCTCTCAGTACGTGGATATGATCTATTGTGCTGTAGCCACTCCTGAATCCAGCTTGTTCTCTCGGTTGAGCCATGTCCAGTGTTACCTTCAAGCGGTGTGAAAGAACTTTAGTGAAGATTTTATAAACCACTGATAGGAGGCTGATAGGTCTGTAGTTCCTGAGATCCTCAATGTCACCTTTTTTATGTAGCAGGATCATTGTAGCATTGTTCCAATCCTCAGGAATCTTCCCTTCATTAAGGCATCGAGTGAAAATTTGGGCGAGTACTGTTTCAATTTCTCCACTTGCTTCTTGTATGATGTCTATAGTAATTTCATCTTCTCCTGGAGCTTTCCCCCGCTTCATGTTCTTGATTGCATGAGCAACTTCTGCTGGGAGGACTGGAAGAACTCTGGTACCTTTCATGATGTCTGGAGTACATGTATCATCCCTTTCATATAATTTGGAGTAGAAATCTTTCACTCTTGTCAAAATTTCGCCTCTATTTCTTGTTATAGAACCATCTTCTTTTCTCAGAGCCATAATCTGTTTTCTTCCCTTACTGAGATGTCCCTTTGCTATCTTTAGGCTTTGGTTGTTTTCAGTTGCTTTCCTCACTAGCTCACAGTTGAATTTCCTTACGTCTTCAGTGATACTTTTTCGTGTTGTCTTGCATAGCTCTATATATTCCACTTTGGAAGTCACATCTTCTTTAGTTGTCCTCATCTCTCTTCTTTTTTGCATCAACATTTTGGTTTTTCCTGATAATTTGTTCACATGCAACTTGTTCTTAGACCCAGCTAATTTTGTTGCTGTTTCCATTAGAGCTTTGGTTACTTTTCTGTTAACTTCCGAAATATCCACTTCTTCCGATGTTAGGCCTTCTAAAGCAGAGAATCTGTTCTTCAGTTCCAACTTGAAAGTATTATGGTGTTTTTTAAGGTTGGTTATGTCAATACATTTTGTTTGTCTTATGAGCTTGCCACGTTCCAGTTTAGTGTTGAGGTGCATCTTACATCTCACCAATCTATGGTCACTACCTGTGTTGAACTTGTTCAGCACACTGCAGTCTTCGATGACGAATTTTTTGTTACACATAATAAAATCAATTTCACTTGTCGTCCCAATTGGATGTCTCCATGTCCATTTCCTGTGTGGCTTTTTCTTGAAAAAGGAGTTCAAGATGAAAAATCCTTCTGCCTCTGCAAACTCAACGAGAGTATTTCCACGCTGGTTTCTGTTGCCGTGACCGAATTTACCTACTGAAGTTTCATTCTGTTGCCGTTGCCCTATTTTTGCATTGAAATCTCCCATAATTATCTTCAAGTGCTGCTTACCTTTATTATTTAGATGACGAATTTCCTCATAAAATTCTTCAATTTCTTCTTCAGGATGACTTGTGGTGGGTGCATAAGTTTGAATAATCTGAGCCTGGTATCTTCTCGATAGTTGGATAACGAGTCGTGCAGCTCTGTCAGAGGAACTTTCAACTTCTACCACTTTATCCTTCAGTTTCTTGTTTATTATAAATCCAACACCACTAGTTCTGCCAGTATCTGTCCCACGATAATAGAAGAGATGTCCACTTTTCAGTTCAATGAGATCTTCTCCTTTTCTCCTTACCTCACTTAGCCCGACGATGTCCCATTTGATCCTTTGTAGTTCCTCTTCCAATTCAAGAAGCCTTGAATCAGAAGATAGGGAGCGTCCGTTATAGGTAGCCAAGGTCAGCATCAAATGGCAGCCTAGTCCGGTCCTCCGGGGATTCTTAGCACCCTCTGCCTTCATGTCGCACTGGCCGCTGCCTTGGCCAGGTACATTCCAGCTGCCGGAGACTGAGGGCCAAGATTTAAGTTGTAGAGTCATTTTGGAGGTGTTTGGCCATAACTCACCACGCTGGCCAAGCGGGTTGGTGAGTGTGGGATAGCATTTCCTCTGATCCCGATGGTATAGTTATACCGCTATTGGCGGTCGTCAGAGCCCCTTTAGTGGGAACAGGATGCACCACGAGAAGGCGGGGTTGACATTTGTCAAGGAGAGGCTGTGATGTTACGCATCACCTGACCTTACATCCCGAATTTACGTATATATCACTTTATTTTCCTTCAGATCATCATCATCATCATCATCAACCATTATCAATCCACTGCTGGATGAAGTTCTCCCCAAATATTTTCCACAATTGTCTGTCTTGGGCCTGTCTCCTCCATGTCACTCCAGCATACTTTCAAATTTCATCCTCCTATCTCCCATGGGGTCTTCTTCTCGTGTCTTTTCCTGCCCCTCGGAATCGAATCTAAAATCTCGTTTGTCCATCGGTGGTCCGTTCTTCTGGCAACATGTCCAGCCTATTGCCATTACAGTTATTTCACTCTTCTTATCTTTCAGAAATGATAGCATAAATCAGTCTTTCAACTAAAAGTAATGTTAGTAATTCATGCCGTGAAAACTGTATTAATAAGTTGGAATTCTGAATCAGTAGCACCCTCTGAGAACGTCTATTGACGTCAAATAAATGAATAAAATAATAAAGGAAAGAACATTCGGGATTTTTAAAAACTATAAGAAAATTCTGACAAAGTAATTTTAAAAATACGCAGGTAGTTCAGGTAATGACTCGTAAGTGTTACGATGTTATTTGTCCGGAGCTCTTATATTGATATCTAAGAGAATTACAACAATTTTTTTGGGCGGCGGTTATGCCTGTGCGGCTCTTACGACGAAATTGTTTCCTAAACAGCCATTTTTGTGTCATACGCCGATGCGGCGCTTAGTCGGAAAATTACAGAGTTATCAAAAATGTATTTCATATGACAGACATCTCATAGCTGAGGCTTTTGTTTTATTATTGACAAGATGCTCAATGTAGATATCCGATGCAAAAAGAATTTTTCAGCCGTCTGCCCTTTATTAGAGAGCATGAGGTCGCACGTAGAAATATACATTTGCGTGCTGTATTGGAAGCCTGAACTTTCGTGGGGTACGAAAATCCACAATATTTGTCCTGAAAAAGATATTCGACGGAAAAAAAATATTTCAGTCATACTTCAACATCTGCCATCTGTTTGCAAATAGAAACGTGCATTTTCGTTTGGAAACCCAGTTATGATTGCAAGTAAAAATGTGCATTTTCGCCTCCTAGTAGCAAAAATCTGAATTATGAAAACAACAGAAAGTGTACATGAAATGTTACTTATAGAAGACGCAATGTGGCAGGAAAAGAATTTCCTAATTAGGACATTTCAAAGTGCACATAATGTGAGAGATCTTCCACTGTCTCTGATCGTTTCAGCTGCTCCATCGTGATTACAGCTTTCATTAGCCGATCGGTAGACACGAACTTAGACCGATGTACACTGAAGAGCAATTGAATTAGAGATACCTGTCTAGTAACGTGTAGCACCACCTTTCGACCTGATGACGGCGGCGATTCGTCTCGGTATGGACTCAACAAGACACCGGAAGCTTTGGGAAGCCATACGGATCCACGTCCCCTGAACAAGCTCCCACAGTTCACGAAGATTTGATGGAGGGTGGTCAGAGCCTCGAACATCTCTCTCGATGGCATCCCAGATGTGCTCGATTGGATTGACGTCACGTGACCTAACTGGCCAAGGAAACGAGGTCACGTCGGTGGAGTGTTCATCCAACCATTCGGATATAATTCGTTAGGGATGGCGCGGTGCAGGATGAGGTCCCCAATGGTATGTTGAAGACGCACAAACGGGAGCAAATGGACGTCCAGGATATCCCGGTAACGTTAACCTGTGAGGGACGATGTCACACGTACCAGGGGTCCCATTTCAGTTCACGTAAACAGTCCCCAGACGAGAATGCCACCCCCACCAGTTTGAAGAGTACCCTGCCGGCAAGAAGGATCCATCGCTTCATGTGGTTTGCGCCGTACTCGTATCCTGCCATCCGCATATACCAACGTGAATCTCGACTCATCAGTCCAGGCAACATTTTTTTACATGTCTAGGGTCCAGGGGCGATGTTTACGCGCTCATGCTAATCTTTGCACCCTGTGATGCGCGGTCAGCAGCGATACCTTCGTGGGACGATGGCTTCTGTACCCCATATCGAGGAGTTGGTTCTGGATGGAGTGGCGCTGTTTACACGTTTTTGTGCACCAGCGTTAAATTGCCGAGTGATTTCTTGCACTGTAGCCCGTCTATTATCTGTTACAATGTGAGCTAGCCGACGATGACCCTGCTAATCCGCACGCTGTTGTCCGCAGCAGTTGGCCCTTGCAGGGATGGTTTTACCGGATTCGATGTACTCACGGTGCACCCGTGACACAGTGGCTCGTGAAAATCCCAGATCCTGCACGACTTCCGAGATGGAGTGACCCATTCGTCGGGCCTCGACAATTTGCCCACGGTCAAATGCGCTTAGATCATTCGTCTTACCCATACTTCGTCCGACTCTTACTGATTCCCGTCGCATCACTCCTTATATTGTCGGATCGCTGCATACTTCATGTCGTTTCCGTTTACAGGGCCGCCCACAGCGCCGCATTTGTATAACGCCTACTGTCTCTAATTCATTTGCTCTTCAGTGTACGTACTACGCAACATACATCACATGTGTTGCCACTTCAGGTTTCCGAAACGTACCGCAACGAAAGTGTTTGCATACTCCCCAAACGACTTAATATTTTAGGTGCTTCCTGAAGTACAGCAAATTATGTCACTCTTGTGCAATAAATCATCTTCAGATGGTTTGCGTGTTAGTTTTTGGTATAGTAGGGTCTCCTATATAAACTTGACCGTGTATTGTGAACCAGTAAGTCCATGTCTTGGAGGTACCTCAGTCTGAGGTCAGTGTGATGCAAAAGTTGCAGATATTCTTAGCATATTATGACCATCGTCTGCCATTCTCAATCCATTGCTAGACGAAAGATTCCAAAAGTCTCTTCCACACAACTTTGTCTACACAAAGGTATATGCTGCAATATACCTTCGTGTGTCAATATATTAAAAAGCTAGTCTTGTTGCTTTACTTTCTCTCAGACTTCTGTCTGTGTTATATTCATTTCAGAGTCTTTTACTGAAATCTGCTACTTTACGCCCGGTCCACAATACAGAATATTACTTTGTGCTGTTTACCATTTTTGAACCCCAAATCTAGCCATTCTCTGATTTAGTCCATCAGATTCCATGAAAATCAGCATCTTTTCGCTCGAGTAAGATCTAAGGGTTAATTTTATCCCTTCTCTTCCAACACAATAAATGCCACACAGTAAGCTGTATTTTTTTAAAGTTTTCATTTTGTAATGCCAAGATATTGCAGCAGATGTGTCCAAATCAGGAATTGTCCAAACCCAGCAAATTCCAAAATAAACAAACCTAAGAACGGAATGATATTTAGCTGATGAGTTTTCTTAAGCGCACTGACACTCGTATATACGAGATTTACCACGTTGTGATTTTTGTTCTATGGTGGTGGAGCTTCATAAGTCCAGATCAGTAGGCGATAAGGATTGCGCAGATCAGATAACGCAAATACATAAAGTAGATCGAAGCGGCTTTGTTGTACATGTGTGTTTATTATTTTGCAATGAAAATTACGCTTTACATTAATTTAGTACTACATGAATTTGTTGGTGTATTAAATTCAGAAATTAGATTTAAAATTTTACTATATTAAAACAAAAATTGTAGCAACACAGGTAAATAATTTTATAATACAAATGCTGCTCATAATTGACACTGTTGAATTATTCTTATTATAATATTTCAGTTTTACTTTGAGAGATACTAAAGTAACTAGAGAGTTAAAGTTTTTGGGGTTTTAGGGGAATTGCAGAATTACGTAATGATATATATCTACGTGGGGTGTGTGCAGAAGCGAAGGAAATGTATACGAGTTGTCACCGAAGGAAGAAGTAAAGATTGCAGACTTGGTGCGAAACAATAACTTCTTCATCCCCATCGTCATTCACTATGTATGAAGCAGAACGAACTATTTTTAGTGCAGTAGTGACGAGGAATCGCATATTGTTTTCCATAGCATAAAAGAATCCTTTGTTCACTGTAGGAGCTCTCAGCTAATTGCGAAATTTATCTTTCCACCTCATCAATGGAATTTCTGAACTTAATGTTAGCTGCTAGACATATGTACTCTTGTTTGTGATTACCCTGTGATTCTGGTTTTCTCAAAATAGATTTAAATCTGAAAGTTGTCGCATGTTGAGAAAACTCATGGACTCTTTGTCATGTAATTTTGAATTCTTTGTCCCAGCTGAACACATTTTTTCGTTTTCTGGCGGATTTGAAAAATTGATGTGAATCAGAAACCTGACCTGAGACACGCCCATTCAGACCCTGCAATTTATCGTTGATATGTAGAATAAAGTAGTTCTGGTTTTGACACCAGATAAAATGTAGAAAAAACAACCGACAAAGCTTAGTGCTTGAGATCGATGTTGAAAAAATTCATGCGTTAAATTACTTCCTAACTGTGGTCAATTAAACTCAGATTATATGTTACACATTGAACATAGGCAGAATATGTAGAACGTGGAAAACAATTATGATTTCATTACGCAGAACGTGGAAAACAATCCTGATTGATACCACTTCCATAGCATATATGATAACTTGAATCTCTCAGATGTAATTTTTATTTTGTAAAAACAATTACTGCACGTTTTCTAAGTAACTTTGACTTTCTGGTGTAAATATGACCAAGTAAGTACACTGGTGTCCAAAACCTAAGGATGGACTTCTTTTTTACCTGTATAAGAAAAACAATACATAACCGCAGCCAAATGGGGAAATAATTATATTGCCAGCATACGAACACACGAAAAGATAAAAAAAAACTGTATATAAATGACACACAAATCACATTGTAATCAGTGTTTACGCGAAAGTTGCAAATTTCCTAAAAGACATATTTGGTGAATGGATGTACAGTGCTTACCGATTACCAGGGGAGAGACATTTTAGTGTGGAATATGTCCATTCCGAAATGCGATGCAGCTCTCAAAACGTCGTAGCATTCTGAGAATCTAGTGGTGCAGGTGTTCCCGAGGCAAATTGGCATATTCCTCCCTCAGAGCATGGATGAGACTTCGCTTGTTTTGTGGAGGGGTGTTGAGAGCACCAATGCGTCTCCCCATTGTGTCCCACACATGATCGATGAGGTTGAGTTCTGGGAGGCGTCAGTGGCGGCTCGTGGTTGAAAAAATAGGTGAAGAGCTACAAGAACAATATGAAAAGATATCTACTGTTTCAATGAAAATCACTATATGAGGACTGACCTATTTTATGTATATTAGATCAATTCTTCTTTCTTTTAAAGCTGCAAATTTGTCGATTATGTCGTCATTGAATGGTTGTTTCTTCGTGAGCATCAATAAAATATCTTTCTGAATGGAAATATTTGCCAAAGAAGCAAGTCTATCTTGAGAAATAGTGTTTCTTGAGTAAGTTTGTATTCTTTAAAGGCAAGAAAAACTTCTTTCCACTGACACATTTGTAGATAAAATTGTTAAAATGAGGGAAACCAATTTACAAGCTTCTGCAAAAATGTCTTTATCTCCATGAAGCACTCGAAGAAGTTCTTTAGTCGATATATTCCTTAATTTTTCATAGGCATATACAAGACTCAGTTCATTTTTAAGGCGCTGGAGTTTAGTAAATTTTCAAAAGCGTCGGAGGGAAAACATGAATTAAATTGGTCGAACTTGGTTGTGTCAGCAAGACAGACAAATTGAAGTTTCTCACAGTCTTCAAATCTTATATCCATTTCCATAAGAATGTGGTCTGAAATTTCAAAATACAATATAATTTTCAAAAATTGTTTCTTCTGTAAGAGCAGCATATTCCCGTATAGATCTGCTTATTTCTGTGATTTTGCTAGCTTTTCCAAACAGTGTTTCAAATACCTCATCGTTAAGGCAATTACGTTTTGCAAATTAAATTTAAGAGGATTTAGTACTTAATTTGAATAAGTAATATATATATATAAGTATATATATATATATTACTTATTCAAATTAAGTACTAAATCCTCTTAAATTTTATTTGCACAAAGTGGGTTGCCTTACTCATCGTTCCTTTTATGGCTCAAAATTTCACGAGTTGCTTTAATTTGAGTTACACATCAGTACTTTATGTCTAGTGATGTTTTTGCAAAATTTTGAATTATACATCGGTGGAGCCAAAAATTTCATTAAATACTATTGCCAAAAATGTAAATTCAAAAGTGTTCATACCATTTAAAATTCCCTCGGCAATTTGAATTGATTTCTTGTCTGATTGTTCACTGTTTGTGAGAAATTCTAATGCTTCCTCCATTTTATGCCAGTCTTCAACAATTACACTTACTAACTTCGAAGTGAAGGACTGTAGAGTTTCTGTTATGGTTAATATGCATCCTGCGGTTGTTGATGCGAGTGTATAAGATCGCTTCGCTGACTGGTGAAAAAACGAAGGAATTCCACTGAGACTTGCATAAAATATTCGACACTTAGAAATTTAAAAAAAACTCTGGTGTAATACAAGTTTCAAACGATGCGCTAAGCGATGAACAAAAATAGCTTGAGAAGCTTTATCCTTGATTTTTTTCTGGAGTCCATTCAAGTGTCCAGACATTACACTTGCCCCATCGTTACATTGTCCTATTAATTTGTGTTGATAATCAAACTGTTCCAAAATTTCTTGGAAACCCAAAAATCGCTCAGCCAATACACCTTCCAAACAACAAATCTTATTATTAAAGAGCACTGAGAAGTCTAATTTATGTCTGTGGTGTCATCTACTTGAATAGAAAAGCATTGAACTTCATTTATTTCATTTTTAACGTGATCGTTTATATATTCAGAAATAGATTCACTTAATTCATTTTGAATAGTTTTTGAGTCACCTGTGAAGACAATTTTTATCTTTTCGTATTGATTTTGAATTTCTAAAGAAATTCTTGATATCAACAATGAAAGTAATTCCGTGAAATTTTCATGATTTATCGAGTCGATGCTTTCGTCATGGTCACGGAATGCTAGTTCTTGTTTGCTCAAATACAGTACTGAATAAATCACTGTCTGCAGGAAAAGTATATTTAAACTAACGTTTCCGTTGAAATGCCTTTTCAAAAGCCTAGCACTCTCCCTTATGTTCTTATTTTTTTCAAAATTCCTTAACTTTTATTCGCATTTCAGGTGTTCGCTAGAATCACCATGTTTATGAAATGACCGAGTGTTTATGAAGTGACCGTGTTATATTTAATAAATCTGAGAAACCGTCTTTATTCCACTCCGAATGTTTTTTACTATAAAGTAACACTGCCAAGAAAATCATTTTTGTAACACAGAAGTTCTACAAAGCCGTTTTCTGTCATGAGAAAGAAGAGATATTCAGTAAACCGACAGTTTTTACAATTAAAATTGTAAGATTTACCGCTTTTCCTGATTTCTTTCTTGGCGACAATTGTCAGTGAATCCGTGAAGATAAAAGAGACATTTTTCCTTGAAGTAAAATGTCTCTTTTATCTTCATCTTTCCATCGATCAAATGGAGTTTGCAATAAATTACAGACAATGTCGTTCACAGAATACATACTAAAAACTTCAACTATTAGTTAAACTGTACACAAAATTTAAGTATCAGGTGAAGTTTTTGATAAACAATTACAAAGCTCGAAAAAACAAATCTCTTTCGGAAAGCATGTACCGCAACGAGAAAACCCTAGTGGATTGCAAGGTACCATGGGCAATCCGTCCAGTTCCTCCGCGATCTCTTCCGAAGATCACGACTCCAGGTGCAGAGCCTGAGTGTCTCAAGCTAAAACTCTTCACTTGCCCGGCAGATAGGAGAAGGTGACGTCACGGTTACCATGGTAACTCGGCCGATAACTGCAGACTTCCAAGCATTCTCATTTTGGCTCTTCACTTGAACTGTTTTGCGTAGAGAGACTTGGTTTCCGTATTGAACGCCCATTGTAAATTGATCTAATAAGAATTTTGAGCATTTTGGCACTCAAAAAAGGCAAAGAAGAATATATACACAAAATTTTTTTTTTTTTTTTTTTTTTTGATTGGAGGTTTAACGACCACCGTGAGCAACTCAATGGGCTATAAGCAGTCGCCCGTCCCTAATTTAGGGTCACTGGTTCCAGGGAAGGGAGAGAGCCAGTGCCGTAAGACAAACACAACATCCATGCCTGACCGGGATTCGAACCCGGACCCCTACGGACGAATGATCAGAGGCCAACACCTTAGACCACTGCGCCACCGGGGCGGCATACACAAAATTACTGAATAAAATTTTATTTTAAATGAAATAGGTGAAGAGGCACTTCACCTACTTCACCTGAAAAGCCGCCACTGGGAGGCGTACTGACTAGTCGATGCGAGGAATACTCTCGGTCTCCAGAAGTGTCTGCTCTGCTCTCGTACAATGAGGTGTCGCGTTGTCATCCATGAATAGAAAGTCTTCGCCTACAGCACACCGAATAATCAAACATGGCGTAGAAGAACCTCTGCAATATCGCTCGCCCATTGTAGTCCTATTTTCCAACACCTGTAGATCGGTGCGTCCATTAATCATGATGCCGCCCCACGCCGTAACCCCGACATCGCCGTATCTGTCCCTTTCCTGAACATTCTCGCGCTGATACGCATTACCTTTTTCACGCCAGATCACCTGACTTCTAGAATCCGAGGACAGACTGAAACGACTCTCATCTGTGAAAAGTACATTGGCTCATTGATGACGTGTCCAACTTCTGTGGATACGTCACCACTGAAAAGGGGTGCTACGTTGAGCTCTGGATAGAGGGACGCAGGCCTTCGGGCATTTAGCCCTATATGTCGCGGACGTCTTGTCACAGTTTGTAGGGTTATCCGAGTTTCTGTGCTGGAATGGAGCGACTCGCAAGCTGACCAGCCGTGTTGTGACAATTACGTTTTGCTGTTACAACTAAAAATCTGTTTTCATGCGTCATAGTAGAGCGAGGGAGACCTCCTAGCATGCATCTGGAATACATTTCATTGGTTTGAAACGCTGCCCTGAACCTAGATACACTCTATGCGTGATTCCAAACTGCCTGGCAACGTCCCTCACTCGTCAGCCTTTTCCCAGCTTTCCGACAGTTCTTTTTCGCGTGAAATCACCTACAGGATGTCTTTGAGATATGACTTAAATTACGCGTTCTTAGCTTTATGCCTTCACGTCCAGAATTTCCTTCAAACACATGTCGCCTACCGCTTCCTTTTCTCTTTTATCCGTTTAAATGATGCCACGTGACCCCTATGCACAGGATTCGAGATTTCGCATGCGCGCCGATTTTCTACCGAACATCACCAGTTATTCAAATTGCCACAAGCTGTTGCACCTTATTTTATGGTTGTAATCTTTCGAAATAGTTTTCGTCCTGAGGTTTTGGACACCACTGTATATTTTTATGTAAACCACTGAAGCGGCCATTAGGCCTCCACAGTAGCTTCGTAGTCTAAGCTATGGCCTCTGACCTTTCATCCAGTTGTGCCCGGGCTCGAGTCTAGGATAACACAGGCTGAATTCCTCCCTTCCCCGGAATCATTGGTCTCAAATTAGGGACGAGTAACTGCTTATAGTCCTTAGAATCACTCAGGGTAGTCGCTAACACCTCGCCCCCTCCCCAAATGTCATTAGTCTGATACTTTTCATATGTTAAATCTTTAAAACAAATTTTTGGGATGTAAGATTTTTCATACAGTGGAAAAATAAAGTAAGGGCTGTTAAGACTTCGTTATTAGTTTAACCTTATTATTTACCGAAACGATCACTATGCTATTAAAATCTTCTGTAGTAACTGTAGATTATAAAATATGCCGTTGTTCAAACCATCATAACGCAAATTAAAGGGAGGATTTTCACTGGGCTTGTATCGAGCCATACAAAGGATGAATTTCTTAGGATCCGTTTTAAGTTTACACCCAATGCAATCTCATTTGTAGGCCCCACGAGGTCTTCTTCAATCGCAAACTCCACACGTTCCTTGAATTAATGGCAGAGTTTTGTTGCGCTGTGGTTCGAAGGTGGTTTAACAGCGGCACGATGGAAACAGCAGTTGGCGTGACACAGGTAGCCCAACCAGGACCTGTTTTACTCCTCCCTACGCGCCCCTACCATTACTTGTAAGGAGGATGAGGATGAAACTTCAAGAAGAGCAGAAGGAGGAGATGGGGATGCGGAGACAGAAGACATGTGGTTTTCTCGATTCTGAGGAAGGCGGGGGTTAGAAGAACAAGAGCGTAAGGGAGGGAGGAGTGATGGACCTCGGTCGCGTGCAGGAACGCACCAGAAGCATGGAAGCAATTGCGGTGGCCATCATTGGTCGTCCAAACTGCACCCGCAGTTTCCCAAACCGAGGAAAACCCTGAGAGATTACTGCTTCACTCATGTGGAATAGCATTTAAACTAATGGAAGGGAAGGGAAGGGAAGAACACAACGCAAACGGTGCTGAAGGTGGCCATTCTGTTGTCCACTTGCTCTGTGATTGCAGGCCAATGAATGGTTTATATCACGTGGTCTATGTCTTGCTATTTTCTTCCTCTCCTACAAATCTGAACTTAAATAAACTACATGCATTTACACAACACACGACAGTTCTTCACCTTCATAAATGAGAATTACAGTCTGAATAATTATTAAAAATTAAAACTAGGCTCGTTCGTATTAAGTTATTAAAACTGTTTGCTGAGGTAATTTATTTTATTTTATGTGGGATTTAACTACCACCGTGAGCAAATTAAGTACTAGACGCGGTTGCTCGCGTCTAGGTTTGGCGCCACTTCTTCCAGGGAGGAGAAAGAGCCACTGCCGCGTAAGACAAGCACACCGCTCATACCTCATCCGGGGCTCGAATCTGGGCCCACTCAGACAACAGCTGATAAGCCGGATCTTAGACAACTTCTGCCACTGGGACATCTAAGGGAGATTACACAACTTAAAATGTGTTTAATGTTTGTTATTCTTTTGGCAGAAATTTTATGATTATACAAGAACATTACTGAATTTTCATGTGCAAAGAGCAGGCAGTTTTGGTATACATCTGAAATTTAACATTCTGAAATTATAGTGTGAGATGCGTAAGCATAATCGGAGCTTTCACGAGTACTCTGCTAAACACAAGCACGTTCTTATTTCAATTTACCAGAAATCTTTGCCTCACAGAAATTGAATTCTGGAAAATATTATTCACAATCACAAAGATATCGCTCTTCAAATGATTTATTCCATTCCTACTTGTAGAGGCGTGATGACGTAAATGTTCATTAACACCAGGTAGAGAAGATATACTGATGTAATCTTAGACATGGTTGCAGCTACAAGGAGTTCTCCAGTCCAGTTTCTAGGAGTCGGAACTCGTGTACACCGATTGACAGACCGTAAGCACATGTTTCTTGCCTGCACATATAACGGATCCTAAGAAATTCATCCTTTGCTAAAAGTTGTACAGATCCTAAGAACACATATGCTAAAAAGTTGTTAGCCAATTATATTTTAATTTTTCGCAAACCGTAAAAAAACTTGTTTATTTATTTTATAACCGTCAAGCTTGTGGGCTTTAAACTATCGTTTTCACTTCGGAAGGAAGTGGAACGGGGTCCTGATTTTTGATTTCTGTTGGTTTCTTTCTTGCAGTATGCTTAACTGAAAGCGATGGTCATTACCTAATCACGAAGTCAGTGTTGTCGTACACGCTCATAATTCTTCTCACACGATGGACAAAACGCAAAGGTTTCGTGTATTTTATTCCCACCCCCTCCCCAAAAAGGAGATCCTCTAGAACACGCTGATTTCCTTTGAACGGAATTTGGTATCCATAGTAGCATTAATCATTTCGTAGTTCCTCACTTTAAAATAAATATATTCTGAAGTAGCAAATTATTAGGGAAACCTAACAGCAATCACTTTCAGTAATGTAGGCAAATGTAATGTTGAGGTTTCTTTTTAAAAGCTGAATGCAAAGGACTCAGACGTGTGCAAAGCGTAAATTGCGGCAATACGGGAAATACTTGCGATTTAAGCGACTTTGAAAAAGGCATGATAGTGGGAACTGAGTTAAATGGTGCAAGTATCTCAAAAACGGGAAACATTCTGGGCTATGCAAGAACAACTGTATCGGTAGCTGTACAATGAGTGTGGCACAAACAACAAAACAGACAGTCAAAGGTCTTCCTTTGAGGGAAACAATTGTTCGAGGGCTGCGACGGCTGGAGAAGATATTTCGCGATAACAAACCAACTCCAGTGCGTCTTGTATGTTTGTTTCGCGGTTTAACGACCACCATGAGGAACTGAATGGGTTGTAAGCAATGACCATCTGTAATTTGGAGCTACTGGTTATAGGGAAGGAAAAGAGCTACTACAGTGAAACAAGCACACCACCATAGCTCAAACGAGATGTTACAAACAGTGGAGAACCGACATTGAGTCGAAAGGGTTGTGACTTATATTCTAATTTTACTTTCATTTTTAGTTCCTTTTCCTATGTAAATTTGAGTTTTTTTTTGTTTTTTGCACTTTCCAAACTTAACGTGATATCTTTCTTCTCTCTCACATGAATGAGGTTAGCAACACTTCTGAGGCCAGAGAGAGTGACGTATGAATCTGCTAAGAACCATAAATAAAAAGGACGATACAGCAGTTGCTTAGGGTATGTGTGTGAAGATGTTCGATCGCTGTTAAGATAGATGTGAAGTTTACAATTTGTAGTGCTATATTGTGGAGTTCATCAAATATTGCTGGACCAATAAAAGGTTATCGTAAGTTTGACTTCTGTATATGTTTCGTCTGGCCGTAAAAACTTCATTAGAGCTACTGTATTTCGTGCAACTATTGCATCGTATTCTCATTTAGTTTAACATTTCCTTAGTCATGGTTTTAGACATAGCGTAACACCAATCTTGCACACGAAAAAGAGTTACGTTATAGGTGTTTCTTGTATCTCACTGTGCCCCTTCGCCGAAGAAGGTCCCATTATGAACACTTGATGGACTTTCATCAATCTCGCACGAGAAAAAGGGTTACGTTATAGGGTGTTTCTTGTGTCTCACTGTGCCCTGTCGCTGACGAAGGTCCCATTATGAACACCTGACGGACTTTGAGCGAGGAAGGAGCGTTGGGATGTAAGAAGCTGGATTTTCCTGCGAAATTTCCACTTGCACGGGACGAAATGCTAGCATAGCGATGCGAACCTGGCGTCAGTGGACAGATGATGCTCGGACGCTCAGAAATCCAGGAAATTGGCCGCAAAATCACACTGCTGCGCAGGTTGACAGAAATCTCTACGGTATGGCAGGGACCGATCGCACAGCGACATCCACGGTGTTAGTGCAGCAGTGGAGCACTGTCACAGGTCAGGCTTTGTCCTCCAGCACAGTTCGATGACGTGGGTTTAATAGACGACTGATCGCTAGTATCCCATTTCTGCGCATTCCTTTGACACTGAACCACAGATGCATCAGGCTGCAATGAACCGCAGACATTGGCGCGCTGATGGGCAACAGCTCGTGTTTTCTGACGAGTCACGATTCAACTTAATGTACCATGATGGTTGCATACATGTTCTTCGAAGACATCGTGGAGAATGACGTCTTTCAGCGTTCATTTTTCAGAGTTATACCAGCCTAACCCTAAGCGTCATAGTTTGGGACATTATTGGGTTAATTTCGCGATCTCGTTTGATACGAATTATGGGAACCCTCAGTAGCCAGCGATATATCAGAGATGTTTAAGATGCAGAGGTGATACACTTCTTTCAGAGTTGTCCTGGAGCTACATTACAGTCAGAAAATGCTCGGCCACACGTAGCCCTGAATGTCCAAGACTTTTTCCATGTAGAGGGGATACGTATTCTTCCTAGCTTGTACGTTTGCCGGTTATGTCCCCGATCGAACATGTCTGGGACATGGAACCTTAGCGATTGTCCCGCCAAGCGCTTCCACCAGTCATCGCAATTGAACTGTGGTCTTACATAGATGCAGCCTGGCAGTTCCCCATAACGATATCAAAAATATTTTCCATTCAGTGCCACACTGTCTAGAGGCTGTTATTGTTGCTCGAGGTGATTCACACGATACTGAGTTCGAGTTTTGAAGCAAAAACATCTTGTATAGCTCAACAAGTGTAATCAGTTATCCCCTGTATCATGAGGAATCTGTGATATAAATTTCATTTGAATACCGCGATTCTTGATGTCGCAATTTTCCCGAAAAGTAGAGTAATTTTGATGTCTTACAGACAATAATCCAAGATAGACTGAATGGCATCGTTAAACCGCTTGTCAGTTTCTAAATGCGGCTGGCATGCAAACGCTACTTAAATAGTGTTGACCGCTGAACTAAGAATATCTCTCTGGCTGAGCAGAATTAAAAATGTCTCATGCCAACGCTACTTGAATAGCGCCTAAGGAGAAGATGAACCTTGTGCTCCAAAGATGTAGTAGTCTCGATCTTTTCGTCGAGGTACTTCATTTCATCCTCAAAGAAATCGCCAAAAAGGTAGACTGACAAGTCTTGCCTATGTCATATATTTCGCGCAGGTCGGTGACATCACTGCTACTGCTGTGATACGAGTCCACTTTTTGAAACAGATGTGATTCATAATGATCTGGCCCTAGAGTGTACCAGAGGAAGACGTAATTTTTTCTGTTCGGCGCAAGTTCATCATGTAAAAATCCGGGTGATAATTTTATCATGTTCTAGCTTGAAACGACAGTAGAAAACTTTAGTAGTCTGGAATCCATGGTTACTCCTTCTTGCCTTGTTCAATTTAGGTGGTGATGTGCATCCATCAGCGTTTCTTATATTTTTGAGTTTCTTAGACATGAAATTTCCTTTAAAGATGTGTGAGAACGAGAGTAATGTTTATTTATGTATTAGTGATCCTGGTGGAACTATTAGTCTTCATAGAGTTTTCGGGTTGTGAAGAAAGTGTACTATAATCCTCAAAACAATACTGAGGTTTCAGAGAGAAAAACGTGCAGTATATTATGCTTTATAAGTTAAAAAAAAAGAAAATACCTAAAATATATTTTTATATAGGTTGCATGTCCAGACGATCCACCAGCATAAGCTACGCGTAGTCAAAGTGATAGATATTCTGGGGAACACGGACGGCAGTTTGCCGTTGCCATCCTCAAGTGCCAACGGGCAGCCACCAGAAATGACCTGAATGCCAGAACGGAGTTTGGTGGTTATTCCACGTATTCACATTGCATTCAGGAAAATCCTGAAGCTGCAAACTGAATGGTTGCTAATGGGATTGAGGCCCGCAATTGTCACTTACCACACAGAAACGAGACCGGCGATTAGGCAATTACGGCACTCCGGTGGTTTTTGAAATACAGTGGCGAAACATATTCACGCTGTGTATGCTTAAAAAAGGGGTGCCTCAACGCCAAGAAGGGATGCCATTTCTTCCAAAAAACATTTACGCTGTGTTTGGGTAAAAAGGGGTGTTTAACGCCAAGAAGTGATGGCATTTGTTCCACAAAAATAGTCACGTTGTGTATGAGTAAAACGATGGTGCCTCAACGCCAAGAAAGGATGCCATTTGTTCCAAAAATTCAGTTTTGGTGACTACAGACGTTTATTGTGCACTATTAGCCAGGCTAGTTCCTTAAATATCAACTTGCCAAAAGCTATAGTAGAAGCTGTGCACTGTCCATTTTGCTACCATTTAAAGCGAATGAGCAAAGTAAAAAAGTAGAAAGTGGAACCCACACATACTCAACAACTAATAATCATTCGCCTTTCATAACATTCATGTCAACTTTAGACACCATCATGGCCCAAATAGTAACTGGAGATAAGGAATGACTGTCTCGAAATTTCTACTACAACACAACTTGAAAGAAGCTGTGCTCTGTGCGTAATTTGCAGGGCATTTGATGGAATATGTACACTATATCTTAGTTTGAAGTGAAGAATCCGAATGGGGAGATTATGGTTTACGTGTGTTGCCAGAATCTTCAGCCTTTTGCAACTGCATTTTGGTGAATATGCTATGCTATTATCAATCGGAGCATGTTTTACTTGATCAGCAATGTATGTATGTATGTTCCTTTGAAATTTTTACAGCATAGAATTGTCGGCTGCACCAGGTGATAAGGATGTTGCATTTCTCTCGCCCAAACTAACTGCCAACTTAGTCCGTGTCTTAGGTTGATAAACTATGATGACATAATACCCTTTTCCTCTTCTGTCAGGGAAGTCATAACTCATTCACTTATTAAGGAATCTTGTCTTTTTCAGTGTTAAGGAAAGTAAAACAAAGGAAGGTTCAAAAATTTGCTTTTTTCAGTTCGCAAACTGAAAGTTTTATTGATTGTACCCAGTCTTCAAAGAATACTCATATTCAGTGCATGTTGGCTCTCGTTCAATTTTTTTTTAAATGTTAATGGAACGTCGATAACAACCGTTTCGGTAAAAGTTCGTATGTACTCCGTACATCATAAATGTGTATTCTTGATATGAAACAAATAAGAATTGATATAAAATTTCAGACAGAGTACAAGTGATTTGAATTTCATGATCTCAATTATTCTACGATTTTTTTTTAGAAATGAGTGCATTTTGAGTGTTCTTGTACGAAGACATGGTAACATGGCAATGTTCAAAAGAATTCCCACTGTAGGTCTTAATATGTGGGTGGATTACCGATCGAAATCAGCGCCTACATCAACAATTTCCTAATCATGTGTTTAAGAATATTCCAAATATTTGACATTGACCCTTGAATAACGGGTGGCGTTTTTGAGATTTATTAAAAATCGGAGAAATATATTTGAAATATTTCTTATTGACCGCTAAATAGTGGCATGCTCTTTTTAAGGTTTAGTGATTAAAAATGAGAAAATATTGTTGATATATTCCGCATTACTACTGCATTACGTTATAAACGATTTGTCTTCAAGAACTGGGGTGTGCTATATTTTCTTTCGTGAAATTTGTAATTTACTGGAACTGGCGCAACAGCTGAAGCACTTCTCCATTTAGATAGAAAAACATCATCGCATGTAAAATTTGGTTAAATCTAAGAGTACCCGCAGTGAACTGAACAAATATTCAAAAGCTGGATGAAACGCTTAAACGTGCTAAACTTTGTTGGAAATAACCAACAGGATGCATAAAGAAAATATTTGCACCCTCCACCGAAAAGACATTTTGAGACAATCTTCCATCATAAAGCAAGCGTGGGACACATTCAGTAGGGGAACAGGTGCAACAACCCCAGAACCTATTCACCCCAGAGTTACGGGGGAAGGCTGCATGGCCCTTCATTACCCAGTGCAATGGCAAAAGACGGAAGCATTGCTTCCATGTGGAACCCGCCCCCAATGTCTTCAATCACTTGACCCTCCCCCGCAGCAACGGTGCTGCTCAAGAGCACACATCCACCCCTCTTTCCTCAAGCTCCACTTTTTCTTTTTTCTCCTCCTCTTTTTCTTCTTCTCCTTCTTCTACTTCAGTTGTTGTATTTCCCACAAAGGGGATTTAGAAAACAGAATTTTCCGAGGGGAGAAGTTTTCCTTACACACACGAAGCAGAGTGTTCCTTAGTGCTTGTGATGCTCTCCAAGTACGATACGAAAGTGCTTTGTATACAAAAGATGTAGAGATGCAATTTGGAAGCTGCGTTGTTTGAAATGATGCAATTTCCGTCGCTCTTCTATCATTTTAAATATTTATTAGGTCTCTTTCGTTTCCCCTCTAGAAATGATGAAGGCGTATATTAGTGCAACCTGGTGAAGAGGCATATCAAAAATTCCTGCAGAAGCACAAATCTTTTCATGAATATATCTATAGCTGCTGCCGCTGGGTTTGCTCTCAAGATCTGAAAGATTTCATGCATTCAGTTTTATTAGAAACGGTTGTACACATACTCAGACGCTTTTTCGTGAGGCATTTTACGATGCATTACCTCTAAGGAGCGGCTTCATAAGAACCAGTAAAGGTATAAAGACAATCATTCTATTTGGAACTAGAGAATGAAATAAACATAACCGTATTGACTGGTTCTGCCTCATGAATAGGCAGTTCATTTGAATGAAAGAAGGAAATAATTTTCATATGAAACGAGATAATCAGAAAGTTACTCAATTTTTAGTAGAGGATTTAATTTTCGAAGTACGAAAGATAAATTTTGCGACCCCGTTGTAACAGCGCACAACTCCCATTTTTTTTTCCGAAGTTAGAACGTGTTGATGAGGTTTTTTTAACCAGTGCGCCAGTTCCCTCAGTTAATTAAGCCAAATATATGAGCGAACTGGTACCAGTTTAATGCACCAAAATTAAATCAACAACACTGTGAGTTTAAAATATTTCACTTCGAGTACACCTGGAATGAAACTAAGAGTAAAGCTAGTGTCTATCATTCCTAAAAATTACCCTTGATAATTACCAGCAAGTAATTTAAATGCTAAAATAAGTTTGAGCGCTTTATGTTGAAACGTTTTGAAGTCTGAAGGATTGTTTACCAGATACTCGAAGTAACCCTAGAAATTTGAACAAGGACTTTTGTGTGATTTAAGAATAGTACCTAGATAAGTTTCCAACTAAAATTCTATTTTATTCTAAAATGGTCGATTAGTTTGCATCAATTTGTGAAAATGACAAATTTTACTTTGTAAATTATTGCATTTTGTAAACATTTCCTACAGAATGTATCCAAAATCAGAATATTTTAGAAAGTATCAGAAATATTACTAATCGAGATTTCAGTTACGCCATGAATGTTTGAGACAAATGATTTGTCATTTCTTGCCGACACAGCAGTTTTTATTGTAACTCATGTATTTCGGTAGACGCTAATATTCTGTCGGTATAGAATTTTCATGGAAATCTTTTGAGATTTAATTTTAACTTTTTTCTTTTTTCTTTGAATAAATTTCACAAATGCCATCGGTCGTAGACTTCTCATCAACAAAAACTTCCTCAATCGGAAGTAGTAGACCAACGTTTATTCAAATTGGTATTGCGGTGGGGAACAGTGATATACTCAAACAAAGTGAAAACCTAGGTCTGCCATGTTTAACAGCGACGGATTACATGAATTCCGTTTCTGGCAAATCTAGTTGCCATCAAAACGCACTGACATTCGTGCGACTTTGATGGATGTTTAATCAACTCAGTAAGTTTATGCGAGGTCGTATGATAGGTCTGTCGGAAGAAAGCTCTCGCGATGAATTGCAGCGCATTGACGTCATGAGTGAACAGTTGCCATGTGCTAGCAGCAGAGGCACGTGGATGTTTTTAGAATCGTCTTTCAATGCACGGTCGTCCTTGAAGGATCACGGATCACGAAATCTGGCACTTTCCCGGGGTCTGTCAGTACAAGAAAGCAACAGCCTGACAGATAAGCATATACTGTGACAGAACGATTAATGGGCACCACCGGTATGTTTCAATGCCATTCATCTTGCACAATATTGGTAGGGCAGGAGGCCCCCTCTTCCTTGCATACAGCTTACCCAAGCCACAAGCATGCCGTGATGCAGGGGTCCATCCCCTACATCATGGCATGCAAGTGTTGTGAAGAACGGCGGAATTTTATCTACATCTAAACGACCAGCATCCATTCGGAGCAGAATAATAGCCGTATTAGTTTATATCGATGTATTGATAAAATGGTTTCTATGTCGTTTATTGTTCAGAGCCGTACAGCTCGTACAACTAACCTTGGTATGGGGTTCTACCTCTTACGACAGTCGATCATCTCTCACAGTCATAGAGGATAATTTTATCACCTGGAGTTATGTGTACACCATTCTCCATCCAGTGGTCTTACCGCTCCTTCAAAGCATGCTGCATACCACGCTGTAGCACTACAATGCCCGATCACACACGCCACCATCCCCGCGTTAACCATGCCAGCTTGGTTTCCGAACTTATCGCCAGCTGAGTACATTTGGAATGTCATGAAACGACGGCTGAGAACAGAACTGATTCGAGCGTATCACGGGACAAATTTTTAAGTGCAAGTGAAATAAATCCAGAAATTACAGATCAGAACATTACAGTTTTTACAATTTTCTTGACGGTATTAGTCTGTTATTGTCTCAAGAGGCGGAAACACCATGTACTAATATTCTAACATTGTTATATGGAAAAATTCAAACTATATTTAAATTCTAACTTTTTGTCATTTTGTGGGCCAACGACAGTGAAAAATTTTCTCCCCAGCCAGAAAGACGCTCAGCACAGATCCATTTTACAGAGGTAGGTCATTCTCTCGCTGGACCCTCCCACGGACAAAAGGATACCCCCATTTTTCCCCAGCCGTCGCCAGAATCTCTAGCCGACGGGTACAAAGGACCAAGCAATTAAGAATTTTTTCTTACGTCAAGAACAGAACGTGTAAGGGAATGAGAGAGAGCAGTCTTCATGAAGATCTCGAGGAAAAAGTAGGAAGGATTTTGCTCGGAGGCAAGGCAGGACAAACGACGAGGTAGAAAGAGATTTTCACGCGAGCTTGTAGCCACATAAGATAGGAACAGATTTGGCGGGGAAAACGTAGAGAAGGCTGTCCATAACATCCAACTCCCGCTGGAAGTATTTACTATCCGATCGGATCAACTATTATTCCAATATTTCCCCTTCCCCCCATCTGATGAATAAAGATATGTGTAAAAGGAAACATCTGTCATAATGTTCAAATTTTAACTACTTGTTTATTTGCTTCCCTGCTCCAACGACAGAAACTTGCAAACGATTTTTCTGATAAGTTGGCGTCTACCACAATACAACATTCATGTTTCTGACTACCTGAACAGACTACAAATGTGATCATTTGTTACTTTTACTGCTATCTTTTTGCCCTTCGTTTTCTGCCGCACACACGACATTTTTTCTAGCTGAGATAATATTTTTTATATATAAAGAGTGTATGTTTAAAGGTCATAAATTTAGAGGGTTGTTTTTTTTCAAGTTAAACGTTTTTCAATATTTTAAAATAAAATCCATCCTTTGAATAGCATATACCAAAGATATTGAAAGTGTGGCGATCATTTTGAGTGGTTCAGTTTGAGTGCATCGACGATTCCTGAAAACATGCACCCTTAATCCTTTAACGACCATGACTCTAGAATCTAGTATCACTCTAAGTATCAAAATGCCCGAAACTATCTGTTTTATCACTTTGTTTAGCAACAACAATGGGGACTGACGGTGACCCCTGCTGATCCCTCATAGGTCGTGCAAATTTAAAGAACAGGTAAGGGTAGGAAATCTAACGCACTCTGGACAGGCGTTTCGGGCAGATATGGTCGTTTGTATGTACGAGAGTTATGGTCGTTTAAGGGTTAAACTGCACCTATTCAAGGTGCTCCTTTGCATCACCTATTTGTTTACGCAATTTGCACCGTACGACTCGAGAGAATGTCGAGGATTACTTGTTTTTACTGTAGTTATAGTCCTGTGTATGGCATTTTATAATCACAACTTTAGATTTCACCATAACATTTAACACTTCACTAAACCGTTTCATGTACCACCCCAAAATTGATTTCACTGGAAACACTAGCATTGTGAAAAGTCAGACCCTATCACGTGGTATGTGATCTATCTTTACTACCAGAATAAATCATAATAAACTTGCCATCCCGTCGTATTTTTTGGGGGCTTTTTGATGCATACCTTACACGGAACTGATTTTTCTAAATATATGGCTAATTCTGCCGGTTTTCCAATTGTTCCTGGATGTTTCATCTTCCGACCTCAATCTCTTTATGTATTCCCGGTAATTTTGCCTGCTCTCTGAAACTATTATCAGATAACTCTGTAACAGCTTATATATTTTCTGTAAATAGATTTATAATTTCAGAACATTTTATTCGTTAATGGTATACAAAAAGAAGAAATTAAATGTCACGGTCTGTTAATTTTTCAAACGGACGGAAGGCTTATTTTCTCAGGGTTTCCTAAATAGATCATACACAACACTTTTAGCACAAGTGCCATTCAGATCTCGAAACAGGTCTGTGCAAATCAACGTGGGTAATAAATTTTTAAGGGCCCGTGAGCAGATTGGTTGGTCTCTCTCTCTCTCTCTCTCTCTCTCTCTCTCTCTCTCTCTCTCTCTCGCTCGCTCTCTCTATATATATACATCGTCGGACTAAGTGAGGTAAAGAGAAAAAGAGAAGATCTCATTGAACTGAAAAGTGTACATCTCATCTACTATCGTGGGACAGATACTGGCAGAACTAGTGGTGTTGGATTTATAATAAACAAGAAACTGAAAGATAAAGTTGTAAAAGTTGAAAGTTCCTCTGACAGAGCTGCACGACTCGTTATCCAACTCTCGAGAAGATACAAGGCTCAGATTATTCAAACTTATGCACCCACCACAAGTCATCCTGAAGAATAAATTGAAGAATTTTATGAGGAAATCCGTCATCTAAATAATAAAGGTAAGCAGCACTTGAAGATAATTGTGGGAGATTTCAATGCAAAAATAAGCCAATGACAACAGAATGAAACTTCAGTAGGTAAATTCGGTCACGGCAACAGAAACCAGCGTGGAAATACTCTCGTTGAGTTTGCAGAGGCAGTAGGGTTTTTCATCTTGAACTCCTTTTTCAAGAAATAGGCACACAGGAAATGGACATGGAGACATCCAAATGGGACGACAAGTGAAATTGATTTTATTATGTGTAACAAAAAATTCGTCATAGAAGACTGCAGTGTGCTAAACAAGTTCAACACAGGTAGTGACCATAGATTGGTGAGATGTAAGATGCACCTCAACACTAAACTCGAACGTGGCAACCTCATAAGACAAACAAAATGTATTGACATAACCAACCTTAAAAAACACCGTAATACCTTCAAGTTACAACTGAAGAACAGATTCTCTGCGTTAGAAGGCCTAACATCGGAAGAAGTGGATATTTATGATGTTAAGAAAAAAGTAACCAAAGCTCTTATGTAAACAGCAACAAAATTAGCTGCGTCTAAGAACAAGTTGCATGTGAACAAATTATCAGGAAAAACCAAAATGTTGATTAAAAAAGGAGAGAGATGAGAACAACTAAAGAAGATGTGACTTCCAAAGTGGAATATATAGAGTTATGCAGGACAGTACGAAAAAGTATCACTGAAGACGTAAGGAAATTCAACTGTGAACTAGTGAGGAAAGCAATTGAAAACAAACAAAGCCTAAAGATAGCAAAGGGCCCTTCATCTCAGTAAGGGAAGAAAACAAATTATGGCACTCAGAAAAGGAAATTGTTCTGTAACAAGAAATAGAGGAGAAATTTTGACACGAGTGAAAGATTTCTACTCCAAATTATCTGAAAGGGATGATACATGTACTCCAGACATTATGAAAGGTGCCAGTACCAGAGTTCTTCCAGTCCTAGCAGCAGAAGTTGCACATGCAATCAAGAACATGAAGCGGGGAAAAGCTCCAGGAGAAGATGGAATTACTGTAGACATCATACAAGAAGCAAGTGGAGAAATCGAAACAGTACTCGCACAAATTTTCACTCGATGCCTTAATGATGGGAAGATTCCTGAAGATTGGAACAACGCTACAATGATCCTGCTACATAAAAAAAGGTGACGTTGAGGAACTCAGGAACTACAGACCTATCAGCCTCTTATCAGTGGTTTATAAAATCTTCACTAAAGTTCTTTCTAACCGTTTGAAAGTAACACTAGACATGGCTCAACCGAGAGAACAAGCTGGATTCAGGATTGGCACAATAGATCATATCCACGTATTGAGAGAACTAATTGAAAGAGCGAGGGAATATGAACTTCCATTGTGCATGGCTTTTATCGATTACAAAAAAGCCTTTGATTCGGTGAAACCATCAGCAGTTGCAATGGCTCTAAAATCCTGCGGTATTGAAGATGCATTCATTAATATTATTAATAACATCTTTAAAATACAAGTGCAAAGATTCGGCTGTTTGAAAATACAACACACATAAAAATTGGAAAGGGAATGAGACAAGGTGACACCATATCTCCGAAGCTCTTTAATGCCACATTGGAAAATATCTTTCAATCACTGAACTGGGAAAACAAAGGGATAAAGATTAATGGAGATTATCTAACCCACCTTCGTTTTGCTGATGACGTAGTCATTTTTGCAACTACCCCATCAGAGCTGCAGAGTATGATCCAGGAACTTGCTGACAAGAGTAAAGAAGTGGGATTAAAAATGAACTTTCAGAAGACAAAAGTGATGTTCAATTCTTTTACAAGAAATGAAGATTTATCGATTGATGGAGAAAAGCTGGAGATAACAGATACGTACGTTTATCTTGGACAGCAGCTTTCAAGTGAGGGTCACATTGATGAGGAAATTAATCGGCATACAAAACTTGCCTGGAGAGCTTTTGGAAGAAACAGCATAATTTTCAAGAGCAATATGCCTTTATGTTTTAAAAGAAAATTGTTTGATCAATGCATCCTTCCAGTGCTTACGTATGGTGCAGAGACGTGGACCTTAGCTAAAAGAGACATACAAAGGCTGCAGACAACTCAAAGCAACATGGAGAGGTGCATGCTTGGTGTAACCAGGAGAGATAAGAAGAGGAACTCGTTGATCCGAAAAATAACAAGACTGAAAGACATCATGATCAGAGTTAAATCCCTGAAGTGGCAATTGGCTGGACATACTGCCAGAAGGACAGACCATTGATGGACAGCCGAAATTTTAGATTGGATTCCAAGGGACAGGAAAAGAGCCAGAAGAAGACCACATAAGAGATGGGTGGATGGAATTCGAAAGTATGCGGGAGTGACATGGAGGAGACTGGCACAAGACCGACCGTTGTGGAGGAAACTTGGGGAGACCTTCGTCCTGCAGTGGATTGATAATGGTTGACAATGATGATGATGATGATAAGCACAATCAGCAGAGGTAGTCATTTGACGGTCTCACAAAAGAAATTATCATCACCTACCGCTCCATGAGTGGAAGTATCTCAGAAACAGCAGACTTCATGGGCTGTACGCAAGGTGCTGTAGTAAGAGTGTACCAAGAATGGACCGCTGGCACACCGAGTACCTCCTGACGTCATAACTGTGGAGATCTAAAGGCCATCGACCCCAGAGGAGAACGTCGACTGGCAAATGGCAATAGACGTGCAACAGTGCAACAGTTGACCTCGCAAATGAACGTTGGGGCGTGCACCCAGGTACGTGTCCTCGAGAACAGTAGAGCGAACCCTGTTACGAATGGGTATCCCGAGTCGACGCTGTGTCAATACGCCCATGTTAATCCAGGTCCACCGGCAACGACGCCTGCAGTTCGCATGGAACTACCGTAATTGGACAGTAGAAGAGTGGGACAATGTTGCCTTTGCCGACGAATCGAGGTTTCTACTCCACAGAAGTGACGGAAGGTGGCGGATATGACGTCAGACACACGAGAACCAACATTCGGACACGCGTATCGGTCAAGTACAGGCCGGCGGTGGCAGTGTGCATGTCTAGGGGATGTTTTCCTGGTATGATATGATATGGGACCGCTAGTATCACTGGATGGGTCCCTGAACGCCAGTGGCTACCTGTCCATCCTCGCTGACTACATGTATCCCTTCAAGTTGGATGTTTACTATGGTGGTGATAGTGTCTACCAACAGAACAATGCTCCGTGCCACGTCGCTAAGGGAGTGCGTGACTGGTTTCAAGAACACGGCAGCGATGTCTCCGTTTTCCCTTGACCGGCGGAATCGTCCGATCTCAATCCCATAGAGTACTTGTGGGACTATTTGGATAAACAGGTTCGACGTGTCGACCCAGAATCACGTCATCGTCCGTACCTTCGTGCGCTGCTGCAGTACGAATGGGAACGTGTGCTCCGGGCAACCTTCCAGGTCCTCATTGGGTCCATGCCACGCTGTCTCGCCGCTGTAATACGGGCCAACGGTGGTTATTCCCATTATTAGGTAGGTGGTCATATTATTCTGATACGACTGTGCATACATATCCCATACATGTCAGCCAGTAAAGAGAAGTGAAAAAAAAATCAGGAAATCCCTACAGTCAAAATAATTTGAGGTAACAATATAATAGTTTGAACTACACATATACGTTTTCATATGCGTGTAAATATACTGTACATGTACATCAGTACCGCGCCCGTTTATGTCGTATTTCGAAATAGAAGCAGCCTCGTAATCGAAGCCTCATCTAACTTATGAGGTTAGTTTTTAGGAAAGAACGAGGATGCTTTCTTATCCATAAAAATGGTATTATTTTCAATTTTGCGCAGATGTTTGCCAAAATTATTTCATTGAAGAACTTACCCTAACTTATATGTGCATGATATATAAAAGCAACTTTACTGAACTTTAAAAGTAACAGTTGAATAGTTCTTTACTAATTAATTTGTAACATAGTACACCGACCATTAATTCCAGGTGTATAAATTTTTTAATAAAATACTGAATGCATATAATATCATTAAACTATTTCACCTAAGGAAACATCATCGTGACGTAATCAAAAAGGATGTTTCGGGATTTAACGACCACCATGAGCAACTCGAAGGGCTGTAAGTAGTCCCCAGTCTCAAATTTTGGGGACACTGCTTCCAGGGAAAAGAGAGAGAGCGAATACCATCTGAAAAACACGTCATTTTTTTTGTCTCATCCAGGACTCCAACCCGGGACCGTCTCGCACGCATGACCCGAACCCAGAGCCTCCGACAACTCTGTCACAGGAGCAGTAATGAAAAGGGATGCTGTACAATGCTTCCACTACGCGGACAACTCAGAATTTTCAAAACGAATACTAATTAGAAGAATTTTGTGTGCACAGCGTTTCTATTTGCTTGATATTTATCTCTATCTGAAATTTTTTATCTGGATGTATTCGAAAGTGCATTTGAATCACTGAAGTGATAATCGTAAAAAGAAAGTTAGCCAGTTCCCTCGAATACAAAAGCTCCGGACTTTTTCCTAGCTAATTTTGACCGAAAATAAATAATGCCATTTGCATTCCAAGAAATCCATTATGTACTGGTGCATGTTTCTCTGCGTGTGTATGTATATACAGGTATATCACAAGAATAATATATACAGGTATCAAAGGTATGCGTTGTATAAGAATTCCAAGAAAATTCATTATTTTATGGTTACATTAGCAATTTAAGTTTCTCAACAGTCCGATTTAATTGCGAACCCAGAGGAAAAATTTGAAATCACCTCTGGCAGCATGATTTGCCTGCAAAAGTTCATGAGCAAGAGGCCCTTTCCAAATGTATATCTATTCTCTGTTTTGTGTTATTCATATTTAAATTTCACTGGTGGTTATTTAAAGCAAACGTACAAAGGTCACATTATGTGATTCAAATGAATTGTCAACTGTTACACATGGGTTTCAATTTCATTTCGCCATAACGTAGATTCAGTTGAATTTTTTACTACAATTTTAATGATTTGCCGTTAATAATATTATTCTTTTGAAATTGATTTATATTGCTTAAGTAGGCAGAACTGAAATTCCAGTATTGAATTCAAATTTAATTATGGTGTAGTCACTCACAGGTGAATCATAGTAATCACCATAGGAATTGATTTTGAATGTGGTTTTTCAGATGGAATCTTATCGTATTCGATGCCCCAGGGAGAGAGGCGTGGCATTGAAATCGACCTGTCCGATGTAACGTATGACGGTGTTAAAGATGATAGCTATCTTCATGGAGGCCTCGGTCAGCTGACTGACGGCCGAAAAGGCAATGACAGTTTCAAACAAGATGCGCCAGGCATGAGTAAAGGTAAGATACTACGAATACTTTTGTACGTAACACAAAACTAATTTGCATACACTCGATGTTTATATTTATTTGTGATGGTTCTTAGAGTGTCACACCTTTCAGCGTATCTCTATCAATTAGTTTCTCTGCACAGGTGAGATCTTTATTTCTGTGAATGATGGTACGGATCGTATAATGCAAGCGAAATTAATTTTAAGTGTGCAGTAAATCATAATATGTATATTTTGGATACTGGAATCCGCTGAAATTGACTGATTTTGTAAAAACTGTTTTATCATTATTTTAACTTTTATCTACATGCTTATTCTATTTACTCGAATGGCATTTTATAGGTGCTGGTGTATTCAATTTCGTGTAAAGAATTTAATTTTGATCTTATTCTTTCGAAATGTCGTACGCCACATAAAAATGGTTGAAATGTTACAAATACAGAAGTGTGTCTATAAATTTATGTAATTATTGAAAACCATAGATACTTTAAAGCTTAAAGCCAAAGAAGTTATTTCATATTGGGGAAAAGTTATTTGTCGCTGGATTATGTACTTTGATCTTTTCAAGCGCTGTATTCCAAATATTCTGGAAATACATAAAATACACTCTGTCGAATAAACAATATATTACCAGGGAGTAATGATGCGATTCCCGTGCTGATTGGTAGTCAAGATTATAATTTCGAAATATACAAATGATTCTGCTATCGAACCCACCTGGTAAATGCTGAAGGTGTTATAGCAGAGTGAATTCGGTGAACTGTGAGTAAGAAATCGAATTGTCTTTCCCAGTAACACTGCAACAAATTGTGGAAAAAATGGCTCTTGGTGGAAAACTGTCCATTGAAAATGCCGAGAAACCGTCGGCGAGATGATTATCATCATCTAACGCAACAAACCTATACTCGAAATCCGATTTATTGGCATAAGGCTATATAAATAAAGGTTTCCAAGCTTTCGCATATCAACCGGATGGTGTTTTCAAGGAAAATTGACAGAAACTGCAATCTGAATAATAGAACGAACGCTACAGTAATTTGAACGCGGGGACTTTACGATAAAAAATACACTGGACACCCCTGCAATCGACGATATCTGCGGTCCTGATACACGTCACTGCCGCCGCCGTTAAATATCGTGTGAGAAACAACAACGCAACCAGTCGCATTCAAGATGCCACGCAGTTCAGAGCTCTCTGATTTCGAGAAAAGTGTAATCGTCGGGTATCACAGAAATGGCCGATCCATACGTGACATATCCAGCGAGGTGAAGTACCCAAAATGGACAGTGGCCTACGTGATTGGCAAGTGGAAGATGAGAGGTGACTGTCGGAATGTACCCCCACACGGCAGACCCACAAAACTGGGAGCTAGAGACCGACGGGTGCTGGACAGAGAAATTCGGAAGAACCGCACCAAATCGATGGGCCAAATCCTCGAGGAGATTCAACAGGCATCCGGGAGTGTTCTTTCGATGAATACCATCCGCAAGGAAGCCCCATCTGCTCGGTTATCATGGACGTGCTGCCGCCCACAAGCCTTTGATCACCAAGTCCAATATCGCTGCTCGGCTAACGTGGTGCAAAGAACGTCGACAGTGGACCGTTGAACAGTGGAAACAGGTTCTCTGGAGCGACGAATCAAGGTTCACCTTCTACCGTTCGGATGGCAGTGTCTGGGTTTGGCGTTTGCCTGGAGATCACCTACTGCCGGAATGTATTGTGCCAACTGTGAAGTTCGGCGGCGGTGGAATTATGATATGGGGGTCTTTCTCCTAGTATGGTACGAGACCCTTGGTCGGAATTCCTGGTAGACTCAACGCCGAGACCTACTGCACCATTTTGGATGACAATGCGCTTCCTACGCTGTGGCAGTTTTACGGGGTGGACCCATGTTACTTTCAGGATGACAATGCCACCTGTCATGTTGCGAGGTCCACCATGGCTCGGTATGGTCAATAGGGTTTAATCGAACGGACCGGCCTGGGCAGAGCCCGGACCTTAACCCTATCGGGCACCTCTGCGACGAGTTGGAGCGTCGACTTAAGGGGTGCCCCTACCGTCCGAAATCGGTAAAGATACTGACCTGTCTTCTCCAAGCCAAGTGGAAGAAAATGCCGCTAGCCGTCGTACAACGCCTCTTTGAGAGTATGCCCCGGAGGGTCGCAGCTGTAATCGCCGCTCGTGGAGGCTCCACCAACTATTGAAGGTGAATAAACTTTGTTTTCCTTTGCTATCACAGGTGTCCAACTACTTGTTGGTAGATAGTGTAGATACGATGTAATTTTCATTCAAAGACACGAGGCGTCACGTTTGTTAGGCACGTGGTATCCTTGTAGGAAAAAGGCATTATTTGAAGAACTTGTTCCAAATATGTGGTAACTCTACAGAGACGCCATCATTACAAGCATCACTACCTCTAAGGTTCCACGAATGGCAGTAGATTTTGGGGTGGAGTAGATAGCTAATTTCTTTCATATCATCCCACATAGGTGTAGAGGACTTGAATTTTGACTTCTCTGGATAGGGTCACGATCGGTTTACCGTCTTTTGTGTCCCTTTTATGCTTGTTGTTTCTGATTCTAAACCGACACATGGTCATTCCAATGTACCATCTTCTGGAGTCGTCCGGATATTGTAGGGGGATCACTTATACATCTACCTCTCTAGAAAGAGTGGTTTTGTCAGTATTTCTCTTAAGCGTGGTATATAACGATGCATGAGACCTTACGCCGACACATAAGTCATCTCTTTGAGTGCGTTCAGAAGTTTGTAGGTCACATTTGCTTTGTAGAAAATTCAGCCCAGGTAGCGAAGCTGCGGCATACAAAGATTAGAACATTTGATTTTGGTCTTTCAGATAAAGTTATGTATCTGGTTCTAAGTGTATCCTGCATCAGTGGCCAATCCAATGAAGCTTTTAATTTCTCATTGTCTACAATGGGCTTCGGAGGAGACAGCAAAGGCTCTTCTAAATAGAGAACGAAAGATAGCTGTTTTGTATACTGCGGGACAGAAGAGCTGTGGAGCATCAGGTTGTGGACGAACGTGGGTTTATAGTAAACTTGTGTACAGACGCGGTTGTCAGGGGATATGCTCAGTAAAACATCCAGATAAGGTAAGGCACTGTTGTGTTCTAAGTAAAATTGATTGTAGGATGTATATCCTGGGTTTTATCGTGGAAAACCGGGAGTGTTTCCTTTCAGTGAGGCCATACAAAAATTACGTCGTCCGCATAACGTGTCCATGTGGTAGGCCGTCAGTGATGCTAGAAAATATATTCTGCTCGGTTGGACGAAGTATTGCTTCAGCGAGGATGGCTGAAAGCGAGGATCCCATCCGAGCGCCTTTAGTCTGTTTATAGACTTGTCCTTGGAAACTGTAAAAACTAGTATTTGAGACCAAGTCAATTAAAACAAATACTTGAAGGTGCTGAGGCGTGACTCCTGCGTATAAAATGGTAAATTAGATATGGCCTCCTTTAATGTTCTAATGCCTCGGCTTCCGGCACGGGGACTGAAGGGTAAACGGAAACCACGTCGAAGATGCTCATAATGCCTTTTTGTAGGACAATGAGTTGCTTGGCTTTCGTGATAAAATCCAGAGTGGATGTTATTACAAAGTCCGATTCAGGAATATAATTACGCAGAAATCTGAATAGTGCTTTCTCTAACTGGTAGGTTGGTGCAGACTTCCTCTATGCAATGACTCCGAACGGATTGCCGGGCTTGAGCACAAGAATAACATACCTTATCTAGATGTTTTACTGAGGAAAATTGCCTGACAACCGTCTTTGTACACAAGTCTATGGTAAATCAAAGTCCGTCCCCAACCTGATGCTCCGCAGCTCGTTCTGTCCCGCAGAGTACAAAACAGCTATCTTATGTTTTCGATTTAGAAGAGCATTCGCCATCTTCTCTGAAGCCCATTCTAGACAACAGGAAATTAAAAGCGCCATCGAATGGGTCACTCATGCAGGACACACCTTGAACCAAATACATAACTTCATCCAAAAGGCCAAAAGCAAAAGTTATAATTTTCCTATGTCGCAGCTTCGCTACCTAGGCTCAATTCCCTACACACCAAATGCGTCTTGAAAACTTTAGAACGCCCTCAAGAAGATGAACTTAGGTGTCGGCGTAAGGTCTCCTTCATCTTTACATGCCGTGCTTAAGAGAAATACTGGCAACCTCCCTCTTGCCTACAGGGAGGCGTTTATGCGATCCCCCTTCCATATCCGGACGGTTCTGGAAGTTACTACATTGGAATAACCAAGCGTTTGTTTAGAATCAGGATCAACAAACATAATGGGACACAAACGACGGTAAAGCAACTACGGCCCTATCCAGAGAAGTCAAATTCAAGTTGGCTGCGCCTATGTGGGATGATATAAAGAAATTAGCTACCTACTCCACCCCGAAATGTACTGCCATTCTCGAAACCTTAGAGATCATTACAAATAGTGACGTTTGCAATTACAGCGTCTCTGTAGAGTTATCACAAATTTGTAGCCAATTCTTCAAATAATGCCTTTTTCCTACCAGGATACCACGTGCCCAACCAACGTGATGCCTCGTGTATTTGAATAAAAATTACATCGTATATATTTTTTATTGTCAAGTCAAGTCACCGCGTTCAAAGTGGTGTAGCGTTTTATTATTCAGATTGCAAAGTTTCTGCCAATCTTCCTTGAAAAAGTCATCTGGTTGATGTGCGAAAGTTTGGAAGCGTTTATTTATAGTCTTATGCCTAAAAACCTGATTTCTCCTATAGTTTTACTGTAAATAGTATGACGAAGTAAATTTTTCCATCATTTTTATGCCAGGGGAAGGATTCGAACCCCTAACTCTCGGCTCCGGAGCTTCGAGTGATATCCACTATACTACACGCTCTCACTGCTATCTGCCTTTATCTCACGTGCGTCCTGCGGGGTAGGCACTGAAAACACGAGTTTGTCCGCGACGGGCATCGAACTCGTGTCCCCTCACTTCGGAGTAAGGCGCTCTCCCAACTGAGCTACGCGGACAAAATGTCTTGCTGCAGATTTGTCGTCTTGACGCATGTTTTCACCTCTGTAGTACGTCACATTGGTGTACAGTTCCTCGTTAGTAATAAGCTAACGCACTTCGAAAGAGAATGCATTATTGGCCTGCATACTACCGGCTGGTCGACTCGGCGTACTGGCTCAAATGTTGGCCATCACGCCACAGTCCATCATTTCTGTACACGGTAGATCAGACAAGACAGGTACCGCTGTCAGTTTAAAAGCGATTTTTCTAGAGGTTAGAGGGACTGAAGGTCAGAAAAACCTTTGATTCGGCAACAGGCCTTCACAGGCCCGACAGTAACTGTAGAATTCAACAACATCAATGTGCCGTGGATCATCTCCGAACACTCCATTTATCAGAGTATGTTACGAATGGGCAACTGCGACAATGTCGCCAGTCTCCTTGACCCCTTTGATCCACCAGCTGTTTCACCCGCAGAATCGCTGATTGCTGGAAGTTGTTTTCATGTCGCACAGTTCATAGTAAAGCTTTTTGATACGGTTGTGAAAGAAAAGCCAAGGACGAGGTCAGTTTGGAAGATGCTCAAAGGGACACGCCTGAACTATCATAACACGTTCAAAGTTGCTCGGCTCACTCGTTTTGAACAATTCGATCCTGGGTCGAATGCTAACTGATGCTCGACGAGCTGGTCTGCTTGATTTATGCATCCCGTCGCGCCGCACACGTGCAGTCGGATGTAATGGAGAGAGCAGGTGTACTTAATAAAATGGATTGTCAGTGTATGTCTTAATATCTGGGGAATTCCGACCCGAAGTTTTATGGATGTAACTTCCCAGTGGTGAAACTTAATTCAGACATTTGTAATTATAAAAAATTGGCTTTGATCAAAACGACTGATTAACTGCAATAAATTGAAACATTTCACCGTTATTCGATTTTTATGTGAGATTTATTTCACCTTACATTTAATGTTTTATGTATTTCAAAACGAGGTACATTCTTTGTCATACATTTAATGTTTCATGTGTTTTTAACCGAGGTACATTCTTTGTCATACATTTAATGTTTTATGTGTTTTAAAACGATGTACATTCTTTGTGATACTTTGCTGTTAAACATAGTTTCATTCCTGTCACAGTAATGTTTAAAGAAAATGTTTATCTTTCGGATTTCAGGTTATGAGTGGGTCGGATGGAAGAATGATTCCTCTTACTCTCGTCCTGTGGAAATCATCTTTGCCTTTGACACTGTCAGAAATTTCTCTGCAGCATACTTCTACTGCAACAACATGCACACCAAGGATGTGCAGGTGTTCTCCTCGGCAAAAATCTGGTTCAGCATCGGTGGGAAACATTTCAACGGACCGCCGATCAATTTCTCATACATGCCTGATGTGTTCTTTGAAGTAGCAAGGAATGTCACCATCTATTTGTACCAGCGGGTGGGTCGATTTGTCAAAGTAGAGCTCACCTTCGCCACCAAGTGGATGCTCATCAGCGAAGTTTCGTTCAGTTCTGGTGAGTCACCATTTATTATTTGTCATATCCAAACTTGCAACGTTTGCTGCTGCTTTAAACATTTATTAGCAAGGACTGCTTTCTAGAAGTGACATGTCTTATAGCGGTTCTTCTTTCCCTTTTGCGGTTTGGCATTATTTTCTGATATTTATTCTTTAAGGATTGTATTTGGAGCAAACTGCATGCATTTCCTTTAAACTTTTCCGGGACAAACGAAATCTCCATTACATTTTCCAGCATCATTCAGAATGTTAAATGCACAATTTTGATCTAAGTCACTGTGTAACTTGGTAGCAAAATGGAGTACGTTGATCCCGAGGAAACAAGAAAGAATGAACTGAGAATGAACTGCTTGTGTCTTAAAGACATAGAGCAGAATCTTGTTTAAGACAGGTGAAGACCTAGTTTATTGTAGTTTTAGCACGTCTTTTATAACAAGATCGCGTCTTTTATAAAAAAGATCGTGCTTATGTTATCGGTTTGCCCGTCCGTGTCCGGATACCATATCTCTGCAACTAATAGTCCAATTTTAAAAAAAATCTTTTTGCATTGGAAAACTTGAAATGTGCGAATGATGATCCTTGCTTTCGTGGTTTTCTCCGATGCAAAACTAAGCCGCTGGAGAGCGTAAATGCAGGTGATATCGAATTCAAAATACATTCTATTGCATGTACTTGCTTCTAAATATCTGATTGAAAAAATTCTTTTTTCCTTTCGATGCCATTTATATTGAAGACTATTTCGGGCACAGTTCCTTTTTCAAGTAATGTATAGATTTTCCGCTATAGGGGTGTAAAGGTACATTGATTTTTTTCGATATCTCTGCTTCTAAATGTCCGATTTGAAAAATTCTTGCTGGATCCGAAACAGTTTCTCATAGGAAATATGTTGCATATAATTTCCAATTTTTGGTAAGTAATGGTTTGGCTCCCAGGGGTCGTAAGTGTTAATTTTTGCTTCTTATATATTTGCAGAAAAACCTAAGTTTCTGGAAACTCGATTGAATTTTTTTTCGTTGACCTATACAACTCACCTCGAAAAACGCTTTGAGAATATCTCCTGTTAAAATAACTCGCAGTTTTCCCCATCAGGGAGCATAGATGTATATCTCATTTCTGTCGATATCTCTGCTTCTAAGAGTGCGATTTGAAAAATTCTTCCTTTGTTGGAAAGCGTTTCCGGTGCGAAATATTTCTCATAAGGCTTTTAAAAATTTCAAGTTATGCGTAGAGTTTCCGCTAGGGGCCGTAAAGGTAAATTTCGTTTTCCCCGATATCTCTGCTTCTAAAACCGATTTGAAAGATTCTTCCTGCATCGGATACAGAGCTCTTGATGGGAAATGTTTTACATATAATTTCTAATTTTGGATAAATAATGGTTTGTGGTTTGGCCACCAAGGGGCGTAAGTGTTTATTTCTGCTTTTCATGTATTTGCAACAAAATCTTAGCTTCTCAAAACTTGACTGAAAAAATTCTTTCGTGGGCCGATACCGCTCACCTCGGAAAACTTTTTCAGAATACTTTCTCTTTAAAATGATCCATAGCTTTTCCGCCAGGAGACGTAGATGTTTTGCATATAATTTCTAATGTTTGATAAATAATGGTTTGTAGTTTGACCACCAGAGGGCGTAAGTGTTTATTTCCGCTTTTGATGCATTTGCAACAAAACCTTAGTTTCTGAAAACTTGATTGAAAAAATTGTTTCGTGGGCCGATACCGCTCACCTCGGAAAACCTTTTCAGAATATTTTCTTCTTAAAATAATGCATAGCTTTTCCTCCAGGAGACGTAGATGTACATCATATTTTTGTCGATATCTCTGGTTCTAACAGTCCGATTTGAAAAATCCTTTATTTATTTTTTTATTTTTTGTTGGTGAGCGTTTTTGCTGCTAAATGTTTTCCGTATAATTTAATATTTTTCTTATTGCATAAGTTTGCTACTAGAGGGCGTAAGTTCACGTTTCCATTTACTGCAATATCTGCATGACTACAAACCTGATTGAAAAATTCGTTTTCAGTAGCTATGAAAACTCTTTGTGTGCATTTTCTTCCCGAAATAATACACAATTTCGCCGCTAGGTGGCACCAATTTTTTTCAACACGGATGCCATTTATCTTGCGGAATATTTTTTTTTTTTTTTTTTGATTGAAGGTTTAACGACCGCCGTGAGCAACTCAATGGGCTATAAGCAGTCGCCCGTCCCTAATTTAGGGTCACTGGTTCCAGGGAAGGGAGAGAGCCAGTGCCGTAAGACAAACACAACATCCATGCCTCACCGGGATTCGAACCTGGACCCCGTTCGGACGAATGATCAGAGGCCATCGCTTAGACCACTGCGCCACCGGGGCGGTGGTCTAAGCGATGGCCTCTGATCATTAAATATCAAATATCAACCTAAAATTTCGCCGCTAGGCGGCGAATATTTTAGGTTGATATTTGAGGAGTTTTATAGTTCACAGTTCTGTTGCTAGCTGGTGTTTGTGTACTTCAGTTTGTTTCGTGAAAATGAAATAATCAGCTGATGAAATGATTAAGTGACAAAACTCACTTAATCATTTCGCACTGTCATTCCTTTATACCTTGTTAGCAATGGCAAAATTTCTAAAAATTATTTTCTTGAATTTTCTACCTTCAAAACTGAAGTTTCTATGCAGCAGTAACCGGCAATAATGGTGTTTACTGAAAAAAAAAAAAAAAAGTCACAACGCAATTTTTCCACACGTGTCTTAGGTATTCGGGATCATGTTTTCCCGCAGCTGGAAATATGCGAAACCGAGTAGAGATGAAATGGGGAACAAGTGAAGAATTATATTTCTTGAATTACGTTCTTGTTTTTGAATTACGTTCTTTACAGTCAGGTAAAACATACTATTAATGATAAACTTAAAAAACAACCCCTAGAGGTCGGTTTTTAAATCAGGATGGATAATTGTAGGAGCAGTAAAAATATATCCTGATTTGTTTTAGGAAGTAATTTTCGTATTTGATATGTAGAGATCGCGTTAACGCCTGTCTAGGCGTTAACGCGATCTCTACATATGAAAATATTTCATAAAAACATTTTATCAAAACGTTATCGAAAGAGAAAGAAACAATGATATTTCGTAATTGTTATATCGTTCTCTTCCGCTGTATTTTGTCTGCATTTTGCGATACAGCCTAACAATTTCATTGTGATATGTTAAAAACTGAAAAAAAAAATCTGAAAAAGTTCTTGGTGTTAAATTTTCTACTTTCAAAACTGAAAGTATATATATATATATATCATCATCATCATCATCATCATCATTGTCAACCATTATCAATCCACTGCTGGACAAAGTTCTCTCCAAGCCTCTTCCACAACGGTCTGTCTTGCGCCAGTCTCCTCCATGTTACACCTGCATAATTTTAGAATTTCATCCACCCATCTCCCATGTGGTCTTTTGGGTCTTTTCCTGTCCCTTGGAATCCAATCTAAAATTTCGACTGTCCATCGATGTCTGTTCTTCTGGCAGTTTGTCCAGCCCATTTCCATTTCAGGGATTTTACTCTTATCGTGATGTCTTCCACTCTTGCCGTAGACAGAGGGCCAAGATTTAAGTTGTAGAGTCATTTTGGAGGGGTTTGGCCATAACTCACCACGCTGGCCAAGCGGGTTGGTGAGTGTGGGATAGCATTTCCTCTAATTCCGATGGTATAGTTATACCGCTAGTGGCGGTCGTCAGAGCCCCTTTAGTGGGAACAGGATGCACCACGAGAAGGCGTTGCGCATCCTGACCTTACATCCCTATTACATATATATATATATATCATCATCATCATTGCCAACCATTATCAATCCACTGCTGGACGAAGGTCTCCCCAAGTTTCATCCACAAGGGTCTGTCTTGTGCCAGTCTCCTCCATGTCACTCCCGCGTACTTTCGAATTTCATCCATCCATCTCCCATGTGGTCTTCTTCTGGGTCTTTTCCTGTCCCTTGGAATCCAATCTAAAATGTCGGCTGTCCATCGATGGTCTGTCCTTCTGGCAGTATGTCCAGCCCATTGCCATTTCAGGGATTTAACTCTGATCATGATGTCTTCCACTCTTCACATTTTTCGGATCCACGAGTTCCTCTTCTTATCTCTCCTGCTTACACCAAGCATGCACCTCTCCATGCTTCTTTTTTTATTACACATAATAAAATCAATTTCACTTGTCGCCCCATTTGGATGTCTCCATGTACATTTCCTGTGTGGCTTTTTCTTGAAAAATGGAGTTCAAGATGAAAAACCCTTCAGCCTCTGCAAACTCAACGAGAGTATTTCCACGCTGGTTTCTGTTGCCGTGACCGAATTTACCTACTGAAGTTTCATTCTGTTGCCGTTGCCCTATTTTTGCATTGAAATCTCCCAGAATTATCTTCAAGTGCTGCTTACCCTTATTATTTAGATAACGAATTTCCTCATAAAATTCTTCAATTTCTTCTTCAGGATGACTTGTGGTGGGTGCATAAGTTTGAATAATCTGAGCCTTGTATCTTCTCGAGAGTTGGATAACGAGTCGTGCAGCTCTGTCAGAGGAACTTTCAACTTCTACAACTTTATCCTTCAGTTTCTTGTTTATTATAAATCCAACACCACTAGTTCTGCCAGTATCTGTCCTACGATAGTAGAAGAGATGTCCACTTTTATATATATACACATATACACCGATAGGACAATTTATCACACTCACATGATAACATGTGAGTCCACCTGTTGCTCTCACAATACCAGCAACACGTCATGGCATGGACTGTACTAGGTAGGTGCTGGACACCTTAGGGGTGGTATTTTACGGATGGTCTCCGTAAAATATCTCCCTAACGTTTCCTGAATCTAACAGAGTATCTTGATTCAAAGAGTTGCAGGTTGTGGATTTCGGATCTTACACATCGCTTCACTTCTCTAGACAGATGCTGAGTCGGAATTAAATCCGAAAAGTGAGTAGGCGATCCGAGACTTGCAAACTTACTAGAATGCTCCTCAAACCAGTCCTTCACTGAACGATGATGTTTTGTTGAAAGGAGGCATTCTCTCTCTGTTGTGATAAATGGGCAGTCATGAAAGGGGGGGGAGGGGTTGAGGTGGTCATTGCGTACATCAGCGTAGACGTATGCGGTGATGGTGGTCTATAAACATACAAGGGGTCCCTATATGGCCCATGAAAGTACCCCCAAGGATATGACACAGCATCCAGTAGCCTGTGACACCCCTACTTGACAGATGATGTCCATAGCTTCGCGTGGTCTACACCATACATATATTTTTCCGTCGGCGTAGTCGGAATCTTGAATTGTCGGGCACAGCTACCAGATTCCGGTCCTCCACTGCCCGGTGGTAATGAATGTTCCTAAGCTCACTGAAACTTCATTGCCCGATGGTGTGCTGCTCACAACGAAATTCGATGTGGTCGTTGGTTAGTCAAATTGTACTTGCGTACGTCGAATGGTCTTTACACAAACTCTCCTACTTGCACTGTCGTTAAATGCCACCTTTATCCCCTCAGCTCTGGCCCACCGTTCGTTCGTTACGATTCGGGAGAGAGGCCGTTCCCCTTTACGGCCACATTTTTTTCTATATTCCTGGTACAACATGCGACGGTCTCATTCAGAAAACCGAGACGTTCTTCATTCGAAAATGGAGCATCCTACCTATCTTGCACCGAATGTTCCCTCGATCGAGCTCTTTCAGGTAGCCATGTTTGCCCATCCGTGCAGTCGCAGATACACTACAGATTCAGGTAGGTGTCTGACATATTCATAGCCCACAAGGGGTTTCTGCTGATCCCATTATTGTGGCGGGATACGGCAGGTTTGTGGATGGCTGCCATCCACAAACCTGAATTATGCACTAAAGTTTACAATAAATTGTGCATATCTGTCAAAAGTAGTGCACTGAGGATTGTACTGTGGAATGCCGTTTATCATTGTTCCGTTAACCGCTCACTTCCGACGTCGACAAGCAGTTTATGATCGCAGGTTACTGCTCATTACCCTGTTTTTGCTGCGTCAATCGCTCTATGGGCAAAGTCACTGCAATTGTTTTGACAGTTTTTTGAAGTGCATCAGTTTTGTTGATAAACACACCTCCAAAGACCTAAAAATATTCCACCCTAAAAATCCATTAGATCACTTCGCTTTCCCAATTAACCTTCAGTAACGTATTTCGAATTTCTAGGTGAAGTGTTCACTTGATTATTTAGCCGTACTGAAACAACGACAGGGGATGACGTATCATCCTATTTGTAGTGGCCCTAATAAATTGGCCACTCGGGCATTTCCGTACTTCTGACAGGAACCTAGTTGAAATGACGACATAGAATTCAAAAAATGCGCTCTTGCACTCCAGGGATGAAAAGTCCCGTATTTTACTTTCCTTTCTTCTGACACTTCTTTTTTTAGAAAATAGCAGATCTCCAGTTTGCCGAGATTATCCAAAATCTTCAAACACTGTGAATGGCTTCTAAACCGCGAGTCCTGCTCAAAATAAATTTGCAAAAATGGCGAAATCAACTGTGTGCCCTGGTCTTCATCTGTTATCCAAGGTTTGTACATAAATAAGCCAGGTGCAGTTTTCATTTTATTTCCACAGAAACCGAATAAGAAAAATAAAGTTCCTGGAAAAAGGTCAGAGCAAATAAAATACGACGGAGAACAATGCGTTCTAAGCGGTGCGTGCAAGCACATTCGTTTTAGTGCCATGTTGCCATTTGCACATTATAGAGTTTCATGTACGAACAAAAAATCAGAATTTGAAGCTTTTGTTCGCATGATGCATTTCTCCGTTTTATCCCTTTTGCAAGGTACTTATATCTTTCCTCTATGTCGCTGCCAGGGAGGGTAGTACGTGGCAGTTGGCGTTCCGTTGTGACATACAAATTAATGACTGCATTCTTGCGCTATCCCTTTCCCTTTCTCATTGTTGACAATATGGGAATTTTTCACCCACGCTCTTTTCAACCTAGGATTGGGTTTCTTTTATTTTTTGTTGCTTTTTCCTTTTAGCGCCATTACTGTCTCTGAACTTTATTAATCTTCACGGATAACCTATAACATTCGGACCATTAAAGCACTTAGTTTTCCCGGTTCATTTCCACAACAGTTGCTTAAAAAACACATAAAACTTGTCGTGCGTGCCATCTCTATTAATTGGGTCCACCAGAGAACATTAATAAATGCACTGTTTAAAACTTCATAAGCCAAAACTACAGTGAAGCTGTAGGGTAAGAAAACATTTAGAAGACTTACAACCATGTTTAGCTTTGTTTTGGAATTAGTTGTTCAGCGTGAAAAATGAGACACTTAAATAAGTCCTCTTGCTCCAGTGTATTGGACTCTTTGCTCAGTTCAGGAAATGTGAGTTACTGATGGAACATTGTCACATTTTGAAAAATTATTATATTGATATACACTGCCATAGCATTAATATCCGGACAGCATTCTATTGATTGTGAATTCGATTCTACGCAAACACCACATCACAGAACCTACTATAAGTACGCTCGTAAGGATATGTCTAGATAATAGCACGACTGTCATTGCAAGATGCCAGGATCGAGAGTTTTCCAGGACGGATTGATAATAAGATGCCATATGAGCAATCTCCCAATACAGGACATTTCAGCAGCATTGAAGATTCCTTTGTCGACGACTGATGATGTGATATACAAATAACAGCGGTCTGGAGCGGAATCTGCCATGAAACGACCCAGCAAACTTCCGAAACTAAAGAAACATGGCAGGAAAGTTCTGCAATGGACTATCAGCTCAGAACGCAAATCAACATTGTCTCATAACAAGCAAACCCTATGCGAGACTATTGGAATTGATGTTAGCACCAGTACAGTACACGAAACAGTGCACAACAGGTGCTACCATTTTCAAGCAGCCATCACAAGTGGCTATTCACTTCGATTAATGCCACACGTTGATTAGCGCGAAGTAAGGGACTTTGATTTTGGACTGTAGGCCAATTGAAAATTCAACTTTGGACTGACAACTCACGATATGCCGTCTACTGTTCTGCTACACATTCTTGGTTGTGGCGGGTATCGAGCGATCGTAGGGACCGTATTTTCTCGAAACTGAAGTTTGTTGAATGGTATAGAGCTGTTTTCGTGGTTCGGCTTGGGCCCATTAGTTATTTTGAACAAAACTATATAAACCATGAACTCTACCGAGACGTTCAAGATAACTGTACACCACCAACGTTGTGGCAGTACTTTGGGCAAGGCCCATATCTCTCAGAAGGACAACGCACCATGCCGTATTGTTCGCGTTGTTACAAATCGGTTTGATAAAATGAGATTCCAAAAGGTAGACTGGCCGGTTCACAATTCTGATGTGACGTCCATAGAGAATCTCTCGGATGAATTGGAGAAGAGAATTGGGTTATCGTGTGCGTGGGAGAAGAGGTTGCCTAGCAGACAAAGCTGAACTGATCACTGATTTAAAGGCCGAAATACGGAACATATCGGCGAATTCTGTATCTCAACGACTACAGTCTTGTGACGATTATATATATATTAAGATAATACAACGTAGTTGTCACAAATGTTTATTTTTTTATTTCTCGAGCCGACCATGGTTTCGCTGGGTATTGACTTAGCTTCATCAGGACGAATGGCACGTAAATATTCAAATTGTATATGATATCGTAAATTGGGTTTACAGTCACGTGATTTGGTTAGATGCTTCCACGCGTTTGATAGAAATGGCGTGGATGCCATGTCATTAACAAGTTGCGAAGACTTCTGATATATATGGAAAGCTTCCAAACTATCAAGTTTGGAGGTTGAATCTGGCTTGTCAATAAGTTTTGCTTCTTCAAAGAGAAATCTGTGGTCCTTTTCGTAACAGTGTTTAGCCATCGATGACTTCTTTAGATCATAATTCCGAATGTAGGTCTTGTGCTCCTTCAATCGAAAATGCAAGGCTCTACGGGTCTATCCTATATACGAAGCGCCACATTCACATGGAATTTGATAAATTCTCCACGAGTTTTTGTCTTCAACTCAGTCCTTTGATCCTAAAAATCTCATTTTGTTTATGGGTTTAAAAATCACTTTAAAATGAAAGGTTTTGAAGGCAATGTCACGGGAAAATGGAATAATGGCAAAATTCTCTCGCAATAGGCGCATAACAGGAGTTAATATAGAGATGGACTTCGGTTTCCGGAATTTTGTCAGATCCTTGTCTATAATGGAAGGGTTGTATACTCGCTGTATTGCAACACGTTTAAGGAAATAAAGTTCTTTTTCCAAACTGTCCTTATCTGAACATATATGTATCGCGCGATATTCGCAACTATAAAAGGCACTGAGTTTTTGTTGATAAGGGACTTGGCATGTGGAGGTGAAAAAATAGCGAAAGGCTTCCGATAAATTGTGGTTGCGAGAGATTGATTCAAACGAGTTACCAGGACGTCAAGGAATGGTAGGCATCCGTTATTTTCAATTTCGTAGCTGAATTGAATGTGAGGATCACTGGAATTTATAAGTTTGACTAATTCCGGAATTTCAGAATGTTTTCCCTTCCATAGAACGAAAGTATTGTCTACGTATCGTATCCATAAGTCAAATTTCACAAGTTTGAAAAGTTTTTCTTCAAATCGACGCATGTAGATTTCACATAATATAGGTGACAGTGGGCTTCCCATGGGAAGACCTTCCGTCTGTTCATAAAACGTTCCACAGAAAGTATATCTGTTCTGTTTTATGCAAATGTCCACTAATCTTATTATTTCCTCAACTTCAGGTTGGCTGTAATGATGCTCTACAAGACTTGATTTTAGAGATTCCAGAGCTCCTTTTACTGGAACATTGGTGAACATAGATACCACATCAAAGGATAGCATTAGTTGTTCTACGTAGGGATGTAGTTTGAGTCGATTGGTAAACTCAATGGAATTTTTCACAGATGTTTCGTTTGGAGTGGCCAAGGTAGATAATTTTGAAGATAAGAATTTCGATAATTTATATGCCGCTGTGCCGATATTACTTACTATAGGTCGGAAAGGAATTCCAGATTTGTGTATTTTAGGGAGAGCATAGAATCTCGCACAACGGGCGTATGAAGGTTTCAGTTTGTTTTTTATGTTTTGGCTCAGAGTTTCTGAGTTTTTGATCAATTTCTGTATTTCTTTTAATTGTTTATCTGAAGGATCATTCTTTATTTCTTTGTATTTCCAGCGAAACCATGGTCGGCTTGAGAAATAAAAAAATAAACATTTGTGACAGCTACGTTGTATTATCTTAATCTATATATCGGCGAATATTTATAAAAAAAAATGGTGAAGTTCACATTGTTCAGAATCTTATCCTTCTGTACAATGTGAACTTAAAAATCAATGCAAGTATATGTATGTGTACACTTTCAAAATGTTACCGATCAATGTTGCTTCTCTCCGCATTAGTTAGATATTAATCAGCCTTGGCAAAGTCACACGTTTGTGCGCGAAAGCTCGGCCATACCAACTTGTTTTCCTACACCAATAAAAAACCTACGGATCATATTCCTAACCTCAAGAAAGCTATTGTAGCATTCAGGAAAATATTATTTAAATGAGTGATATTTCTATGAAGCAACTTTGCCGTCTAATACACAATTTAAATGAGTTTAACATACATAAAAATGAATGTTATATACACTAAAAACACAAGTTACTTTCAAGCTCACGTTGAGCTCGTCTTCAAATGTATGTAATGCTGCGTTAAACTGGGTGTAATGGTATATATGTGGGAGGAATATCTTATGAGCATGCGCACTGAGAAAGATGTTACATTATTCACTGTTAGTTGTCGGGGAGAGTTCCGAGTTTTTACACAACTGTCTCCATGGTAACGCTATCGCTATAGGAATGTCATCGTTACAGGAGTTCTCTCTATGCCTTTGTATTAGCAGACTTTCCGCCAAAAGCAAGGTTGAGCAGTTACTTGGTGTGTTTAGAATTTTTGCATTTTGCCTGTCGTGTTGATATTTACCCTGTGGCAAAGCGTAGATAGAGCAGTTGCTGAAAAGTGAGTTTTGACACTATACGTATTTATGTTCATTCACTCGCAATTTAAGGTTCCGCCGAGTAAAGCTTATGTATAACTGTTTACTAGCATCTTCACAGGTTGTCTCCAATGGTATTGCATATACACCATATCTGGTGTCCATCGGCATTTGGTCTCTGTCCTTTTATAAGTCACTGATGTTTCGAGTCTTCAATCCGAAGCCGATTTCATAGCGCGGGCAGATAGTTTTTAAAAGGTTTGTAATGCCGGGAATGTAAGGAAGCGATCCAGCATAAGTTACAGGGTGTCTGGCTCTTACCAAAGTCGAGCTTACATTTGAATAAACTCGGCGATTTTTTGCATTGACCAGTGTTTGAGGGTAACCGAAGTGGGAAGCGTACTTCTTAATTTGGTGAAGTTCACTTTCACGAAATGCGATAGTAGACGAGTGTGATATGGCGCGACGAATCATGAAATATAACGAGGACAGTGTTTGGCAACTAGGATGTGCAGAGTTGTATGGTATCATTGTAACTAAAGAGTTTGGTTTCCTGTAAACTGAATGAGTGATATTTCGGTTTTGATGTTTTAGTTATGAATGATAGGATAAAGCGATCTAGTCTGGCATTGGGTATACAAAAACAGTTCCATAGTACTTAATGTGGCCTTTTATATTGTTTTTCCCTTGAGGATTTACAGCATTTAATTTCACTAAAGTCGGTTGACGAATTTTCATCTTCCCGAATATCTGTTGCATTTGCACTTGCTGCACTGTACACAGTATGTGGTTGTAGGTGCGAAAACTGATGCCATAAGTGCTATTTTTGGTGCCACTGACGTTCGTATTTATGTGAGTTGAGAAACTCTTTTAATATGCCTTGTCCTCTAATTGGAGCCGTTTCTTCATCCTAATAATATGAATCTCGTTTTTAGTTTTTTACCTTTTTTTACCGTGAGGTCTGTTTTCTGTGGAATCATCATTTCTAATTAGACCACTTTATAACAAGATGTACCATATTTCCCATCCTCAGTCGGGGACAAAATACGGTATATGGACTGCAACGTATCGTGTTCAGATGTGGTCATTACTGTATAAGGACTGCAACGCATCATGTTCAGATGTGGTCGTTATTATATTCAATCATATTGTTCGATCTGCTTGAATAAGTTAACAGGAAACAGGGTAGTAGTACTTTTTGGGTTATTGGGACCTGTGCTCATGAGTCACAATGATGTAAGCAGAAAATTAAAATTTCAAAAGGCGCCTTCAGGAGAAGGCTCCTTAAAATTTTATTGTGAGCTAATAGTAAAACGGGAACCAATCTTTCAGTAGCAGAGTACGTTGTAAGCACCGACTGGATCAAAACTTAGAAAAACTCTTCGGATCAAAATGAAAAGGACAAAATGCCCCGCAGTTTCTGTTCATAACGTTTCTGTACGAGTGCTGCTTGCTACTTTGTGTAAGTTGCTTTGTGTGCATGTGTGCTGATTGCAACCTTAAATATTTTTGAAGGGGAGGGGAATTTAGTTTTATTCGAGTCTTTATTTGGTGCAAGAAAACTAAGCGAATCAGAGCATGTAAATACAGATCCTCACTTTGTATTCAGCCTTCCATGTTAGGTGGAGGGCAAACGTATTTGTTTAAAAGGGGGAAACATCTAAGCTGTGAAGTTTTTGGTGTCTGCATCTAGAAGATTAGTTTATGATACCGGAAAATCCAATATAAATGAAAATTGTTAGGTTTAGCGTTTGCAATATTTTTAAATTCTGACATGACCTTTTTTGAAACATTATATATGTAATATTAGTTAAACTCCTTTTTTTTTCTCTGAGAAAACGTCTTTGTCGACACAAAAGAAATTCTCAGTGCAATTAAAATGAAAGAAATATTGCCTCCTTTCTAGTATTAGAAACAAATACGAATGCGAATTAATTTATCGCAAATTTCTAAATTAAATTTATTCCTTTGTCTCATAGATACAAATGAAAATTTTTCGCTTTGCTCAGGAAAAGAATTGGCTGTGACGATAACATCATTGCGCTTATAATACGTAACAACTCAGGAAAATGAGCATTTGTTGTCCAGAACATCGCCTTTTGAAAGAAGAACCACTTACCCCCGGAAAGAGGACAAAACCAATAAAAGTTCCATGTCTGTCAGAAGAATTAGAGTTTTAGTTTGTCATCCGGAGATGAATCTGAGCTGCCCGACAACTATTGCCATTTTGGGAACTTTTAGTCTCATAGTAATAAATCAAGAAAAGTGTTTATGAAGACTTTAGGAACTAAACAAAGCGAAAGCAAAACATCGATCTTTTCCAGCTCTTTCGGCAATGTTTCTTTCAGTTACATTCCTTGTCAGAAAGGATACTGGCATGCGATTTTAAAAAGTTGAGGTAAAACGAAGATGTGTTTTCAATGAATTAAGGAACAAAACTTTTGCCATATGATTTAATTATAGAACTTTTTTATTCAGGTTTTTTCAAAGGCGTTCGATCCAATTTTCCTAGTAGTAGCAAAGGAAAATCACACGAATGCTTTCACTCATTACTAATTTTGCCGGATGAACAGAAATGCTGAAGTTGGCATTATGAGCCGAAACAGAAATGAAATAAATAAGTGATATTCTTGATTAAACTTCTAGAAATTAGATGAAGAGTGATTAATAAATGCTTGAAAATAACCGTAATTCTCACTTTTGATGAAACATCAAAGAGTTCTGAAGTACCGATAAGGCATTTATGTGATTAAATGAAAGGGATTGTAATAAAATGAAAACCTTTCTTACAGCTATGATTAGTGAAAAACAGCTTTATGATCATGAAAACTGCATAAATATTAATATAAATCCTAAAAATGAAATTAAGTGAGCTTTTCGTCAGACAACATTATTTTTGAAACCACCCAAATTATTAACAATGTAAAATGTAGTTATTTATGTAAATTATTAACAATGTAAAATTAATTTTATTTATGTAAATGTATTTTTATAATATTTATTTCATTTATGTAAACGGAATTTTGTAATATTTATTTCATTTATGTAAACGGATTTTTGTAATATTTATTTTATTTATGTAAATCATTTTATGTAAAATTTACTTAGCTTAAATTTCACCACGTTCAGTGAGATATTCTGAAATTAAATAAGGGAGATTGTGTTTCTTCATATATTTATTTACTTTATCTTAAAGTAAATCGTAATCACGGACAACCTAAAATCCCCGATTTTGTCTCTTTCTTCATAGATGTCTTGCATGATGAAAATAAAACCCTTAAACCGTTAAACTGTTGTTGTGGTTTTTTAAATCTTATTTAAAAATTAAGCAGTTATCACTTTAGAGCAGTGTATCAGATTTTAATTAGTAGAACATACTTAATCTCATCATAACAACTTATAATGGACATGATTTCCCAAATTTTCAACTTCAAATTTATTTCGTTTATTAGAGTAAAAGTTGTTTATCCTGGTTTTGGCAAAAACTGCTGTCGGTATGTGCACATGGCTACCAATACGTGAACAATGGAAAATAATGATATTCTTCTCTATGAAAACATGTGCAGTAAAACGTCTTTTAATCAACACCCGTTTATCCGGAACTCCCTCGTGCTAACCGAAGCGTCCCGTGTTAGGTGTAATTATTGTTAGGTTTTGCAATTTTTTGCCAACTTTCCAGTATGGTCGAGTGTCAAGGTTACATACTATTTTCATTTCCATGTCTCCGTCTTCAACCTCACCGACATCAACCAATCAGTAGACAGAAAGATACGAAACACCTTCCAGATGTAGTAGGAAGCCAACAAATTTTCAGTTTACTGCGTCAACTTTGTTCTTGCTGTTGGTCTTACATCAGATCGAAAGTTTGCTACACCAATGAGTCATTACATTATGACCACCTACCTAATAAGCTATAAGACCCCCTTGACGCCCTTTAGCCCGCAAAACAGCGGCCACTCGGCGAGGCATAGATTCGATGTGGTGGCGATAGGTATCATGGGGTATCTGGTAGCATAATGTCAACAGCAGGTCCTCCAGTTCCCATACATTTCGGAGTGGTGGTGATTTAGTACGAACCCGCTTTCCCAAGTCGAACCCCAAATTGTTCGATTGAGTACATCTCAGGTGAATTTAGAGGCCTGGGCATTTACAGAAAGATACCAGCATGTTCCTCGAACCACTCCTTGACGATTCTGGCAGTGTGGCATGGCGCATTATGCTGTTGGTAATGGTCATCATCAGCAGGAAACACAGTTTCCATGAATGGGTCAACTTGGTCCGCAACGATGTTCAGATACCTGACGGCTGTCGGGGATGTGCTATTGGGATAATGAGGCCTAAAGTGTCCCAAGAAAACATCGCCCACAGCGTAACACCACCGCCGTCCTGTTTCCGCCCAACAGTGCATCCAGGTGCTATAGCCTCCGTTGGTAAGCGGCGTATCCGTTCTTGGCCGTCTACGTGATGCACCAGGAATCTTGATTCGTCAAACCAGGCCACTTTCTTCCAATCATCCACGGTCCAATCTCGATGATCTTGGGCCTATTTCATGCGTTGTTGGCGATGACGTGTAGTGATTATGGGGACGCGGCTGGGTCTTCGGCAACGCAGCCCCATGCGCCGAAGGCTGCGATGAACTGTGTGCTGTGACACATTGCCCTGATCATCACTGTTGTAGCTGCTGGTGATTTGTCGCACTGTGGCTCTGCGGTTGCTGCGAACAATGTACGAAATTATCCGCTCCCCTCTGGCATCAGTGAGCTGCGGACGATACACGAGTGGACAACGGTTCCTCGTTTGGCCATATATCTGTGCACCACTTTTGATACGTACTCAGTCCAGCGGCACGTGAACAACACACAAGCCGTGCCGTTTCCGTGATCATAGTTCCGAGGCGCCGAGCCACCTCAATTTGTCGTTTACCAAGTTCCGATAAATCGGCAACCTTTCCCATTCTAACTCTGTTAACGAAGCCGGTCGTAGGGTTGTATATATACTTCTCTGTGAACTTCACCTGCTCCACCGATCGGTCTCCAGGCGCGCTCAGTTCTCTAAACTGGGGTTGGTCATAATGTAATGGCTCATATGTGTATGTCGTCCGTACGATGCCATCCCACAAACGGAAGCATGTTGTTCTGACGAAGGAACAGAAATTTCAGGTTGTGAACAAACTGAAAACAGGTGAAACAACAGCGAAGTAATTTCACGTTGGCATCAACTATCGGCGATTGGAAAACTGATGAAAAAAAAAAGAAAGTTCTTCGTCCTTGCATGCTACGTAGTGTGAAAGTCGCGTAAAACGATGAAGGCAACCAATGCCGAAGAACTGGACTTTACTTTCTATAGAGGGTCCATTCAGAAATTAAATGTACCAATATAGGTAAATCCCATGGAATATCAATATCATCCGGAATTTTTGAATGTTCAATGGCACCATGGTCCTAATTAGATCGGATAAACGAGGTGTTACTTTATTTCATATTAGCTACAGACAACACTACTCATTGTTGCACTGGAATCTTACATTCGCTTTAGTTGAAAATATAAACTGTTTCTTCAAAGTTAACATTTAAAGCATTAATGCAGAAGTTGTGGCCATCAAGTTGTGAAATAGTATTTATGTCATTCTGGTAACACGAACACACATTCACGAGATATAACAATATGACCACCTACCTATTAGGGTGTTGGGCTGTCTTTCCCCGATATAACAGGTTCCAGTCGGAGTGGCAAAAAGCCCACTAGACAGCAGGAGTTGTTCTCAGGATATTCTGCATCAGATGGACAGAAGGACGTGCCGAAGTGAGGCAACGGAGTGAGGCATTGGTATGTACAGGAGAATGTTGCAATTCATTACATCCTACAAACGTTCGATAGGATTCAAGTCGAGGAAATTTGATTTCCAGGAGATCACACGAAATGCTAGGACATATTCCTCAAGCCATTCCTGCACGATGTTGTTCTTTTGAGAGCAGCTGTTGTCTTTTTGAGAGTCCAGTGTATTCCGGATACATGGTCACCACGAAGAGCAACTCATGATATCAGACATTGCCAGTGTAGGATGTAATAGATAAGGAAACCCAAAGATGTCCATGAAAACAATCACCATACCATAACACAGTCACCGTCAGCCTGCTTCTGTGCTAACGTGAAGTCTGACGCAGCTGCTCACGCGCAGTATACGGGCCGTTCATTGGCACTTGTACTCTTCGGACCAAATGACTATATCGCAGTCGTCCAATGCTCAGCCACGGTGCCACCATGTCCACTGTCGGCAGAGTGGGGGACAATCAATCAGCATGGTCAAGTGAACGGGCAGCCAACTTCTCTGTGCGCTCTTTTGTTCTCAAAGATGATCAAATATTGAAGTGCCTTTTTTGTCCACATCTGCAATCTGACATTTTTAAAAAACTGTAAATATTCGCAAGTCCTTTATCGGTAGCCACATGAATAATGGCGTTGGATTCCATAACAACTGCTCATCTTCTGATTCCTCCATACTTGAGTACCACGTCTTAATTTCTGCTGACGAAAACAAATTCCTCTCCTAAGGATGCGTGGATTAAAATAAGCACGCGTTGACAGAGTGCTCATGCGTGCCATTCATTGTTTCATTTCTCTATATGTGTGTCAATCTAGTCAAATGTTATATAAGGAATGCTCTGATAATTCCGTAATATACGAAACCTAAAGTTCTATACGTCATAATAAATATTTTGTTGTTACCAACTAATATTAAAATTGTCTCGGCTATCTTGACTAAACAAACTCACGTTTGCCAATTATACCGCAGAAATTTATCTTTTTGCAACAGATGCCATCGTCTGTTTTATCTATCACAACGGATATTTTCACAACCTTTAGTGTTGATAAATACACATACTAAGACTCTCTTATTACTTTTTCTAACGCATGTCTGATATTCATGGCAGAAGTTACTGAAATGCAGATGTGAGATGATTGTCTGGATGTTATGCGCTTTTATGACAGGAGCTACCATACGTGTTATCTGTCACTGTGGGGAGTTTTGTAACATGTAATGACGATGAGAGCTGGTCTGCCGTTTGATAAAGCTGATGGCATTGTCAGAAACTGCCGAAATTTGTATATGTTTTGGATCACCCTAACATGCATTTTATCATCAAGAGTGTTGTGTTCCTTTACGGACGTATGTCACTGTCCGAAATATTCTCTTGCATATGAGTAGTAATGGCTTCAATCCATAAATTGTGCCTGGAGTTAAATTACAATGGAGAAAAGAACGGACACAGGGGCTTCAAATCATACTGTTTTCCACGGCATTAATGTATGAATAGCAGAAGGTAATTTCTGTACGGAGTTTAGGGAAACAAAGGTTTGGAAGAGCGTCTGAACAAGAGACGCTGTTCTGTACGTACTTTAACAAATCAAGAATTTTTTCTCTTTGGCATTCTATGCCCACTAGGTTCATAAGCTGGCACAATAAGAACATGTACCTAAACATTTGAAGTGGAATTGACGACTGATGCTGATGGTTTTGTACATACACTCGAAGAAAGTTATCGATCTCGCAGAAAACCATTAATAACAGCCAGAAACAGCTGCACGAAATCATTACAAAAGAACTCGCGGCATCTCTGTCGTTGAGCACCTTTGAAAATCACGTTGCCCGCAATTTCTTTCGCTTAGTTTTGTTAAACATCACTTTGAAGCAGTAAAGTTCTATTCAGGTAGTTTCTGCGGTCATACGATTTAAATACGAGTTCGCTGAGAAGGAAGCGCCGAGCCGCTTAAGGAAGAAAGAAAAGCTTACCGCTCAGTGGAAATCATTTTACGGTTTTGGAGAAGAGGATCTTTCATGAAAGAAGACGTTAAGCACTCGAAAGAGGAAAAATATTCCGTGAGAAGACGGCGCATGTTTGCAGCAAATTATTCATTTATTGCGTTTCCCATTTATTTTTGCATCAGTGGCATGCAATACATATGAATGCGCAAAGGAAACAGCATGTGTTCTTTTCGCCGTGGTACTCGTGAGGTAATTTGCAAATTACGGCATGATGTTGTGAAGTGCCTCTGTAATGTCGCCCGCTCTTACGATGCGTTTGCATCAAAATTAATCTGTATATAGAGAGTTGATGTTTATATGTTTCCTGATTACGATTTGAAAACGAACTACTATTCTGAATTCTTACTGCACATCTTTTGTGGTATGTTAATGCTATGGATATAGGAGTCGTCGTGGCCTCAGGTTAAGAATCATTCAACCCAATTAAGGACACATCGCCATAAAGAATGCAAAGAACAAGATACATGGAAAGACATTATGCTTTTCTAGGAATTCTGAACCAGACCATAAAGTAAGAACACACACCATTAAATTGCGAGTCAGTTGTATTGGCTCAAAATGTTGCTGCAATATAAAATACAGAAGAGTGTAGTTTAAAAAATAATTAAAACACCTACTTGGTGAGTATCGTAGTTGTAGATTATGCCTGATATGGACGTAGAGCGCTGAAAGCAAAAGGAGCGGGAAAAATGAAACAAAGGTGCAAATGAGGTGAATGCTTAGTCTCTGCAAGGACTTAGAACGTTGTTGCCTGATATGGCCATGCAATGAAACCAAGCAGAAATGGAAAAAAAAATCACAGAAATTTTTTTAAGTTGAAAGCTACGGAACATAAGAACGCAATAATCCGACTACTGATGCATCCGCAGTTTGGTATGTGTTCATGTAAATTCCCAATTATAGAATTTTTTACTTTTGTTATAACATTTGTAGATATAGCAGCTCCTGAGAAAGTTAAAGTTTTTTCAAACAATTTCAAAGTAAAAAAAATTAGTGCCAGTTATCTACCAGTACAGCCAAAATATGTCAGCTAAAGCGAATGGATTAATACAGAAAGCAGAATAACATTAAAATCTTAAATGATGCAGGTAAAAAGGACATTTGCGCAAGCTGAAACGTTGAACATCCTGAAGACCAAAAAAAAAAAAAAAAAAAAAAAAAGGCCTGTTTTTTCCGTTCAAAAAAGTACATATGCAATCTATACTTGTACTCAAAATTAGAAAAAAGAGGCCTGTTTTTCCCGTTCAAAAAATGTACATATAACTACAATCTACACTGGTACTCAAAATTAAAGGATAATCGAGAACAGCATACATAGCTCCCGATATATGTAAAATAGTCCACTGAAAATTGATGAGGATACAGTCCTTCGCTGCGCGAAGGACTTATCCCTCATTTTGGCAGTAGGTAAGCCGGAATATGCAAATTACGATTGCATTAAAAAGACGCTAATCCAGTCGCGTCTTGTAGTTTTCCTAGAACTATTGCTTTAACTTTAATGGTTCGTCGAGCTGATTATGTCACGAAGACATCGTATGGAGGATTTTCAGCTATGAAAAGCGATTGATAGGATGGAAATAGGTTAATACCAGAAGGAATTGAATGCTCCATAAAATAACCCATTAAGACGCTGGAGACAGTTTCAACACTCAGGAGATGTTCATCGTCGACCAGGACAAGGTCGTTCCAGCGCTACAACTTCTGCAGACGATCGCTATATTAGTCTGACTGCCAGACAAGACAGAGATGTCCGCTAAGCAACTCTCTATGGAGCTTGCAGCATCTACCAGAGTGAGGATTTCACTTTCCGAGCATTGTGTTTTATGCAAAGAGACCAATTATTTGTGTTCCTGTAATTATCGCCGCCCGGCGAGCTCGGTTAACCCGGAGTCACCATCATCACACATGCAGTCCAGATCAGTGGGCGAATGTTCTTTTTATAGATGAATGGCGATTCAGCATAAGTGCGTATTGATTCGCGACGTATTCTCATATGGAGAGAAGCAGAGACCTGCAAAAGTACAGTACCTCTAACATCAAAGAAAGAAACTGCTCTTGAGGTGGTGGCGTAATGGTCTGGGAAGAAATCATGACGAACGGGGCACAGATCTTCACATTTTTCAAAGTCGCTCTGTTACTGCCCTGCGGTTAAAAGATGAGATACTGAACCTTATGTCAGGCCATTCAGAGAAACCGTGTACAGATTATATTCTTATGGATGATAATGCTGAACCTCATCGAGCTCACTAGGTCGACGATTTTTTCGAAGAGGAAGATACTCGCTGAATAGGTGGCCACTCAGATCCCTTGACGTTAACACCATTGAGCATGTATCGGATGCTTTAGGGAGTAGAATTGAAGCTAGCCAGCCCTCTTCTAGAACACTTCAGGAACTCGAAACATGTCTTGTTGAGGAGTGGTCATGACCTCATCAGTAACATCATAAATAGTGTGAAAGGTCGTTACTCCAGCTGCATGGTTGTTAAGGGTGATCGTACTCCATATTAAATTACGACATAAATAGTATTTTTTTTAAGATTTTAAATAGTATTTTCGTGTGGACTGCTTTTTCATGGAAGTTGATGTTAACACATGCTAATTATAAGATTATGATTTTATTCTGCTTGAGCTACTAATATGATAATAAACCTCTTTGCCAATTTCATTGGATTTCCTCATAAATACTTTGTGTTGTGTCACATTTATAAATTATTCTTCAATTTTGAGCACCAGTGTATAAGGTGAAGATACAATTTACTATCTGTTATACCCTCATGTTCTTGTAATAAGATAAATAATCACATATCTTGTCGAGTTGTGTAGACAGTTCTTTGTGCCCTGAAACATGTGTTCAAGAGGTAGAGATAATTCGAGCATGTCTTATGCAAAACTAAGACGGAAGTGTTACAATTCTTTTTACTATTCATGTGTCTGCCCCATCTGCTTTGAAGACGCGATTTTCCTTATAGAGTGAAATCTAAATTTAAGGATCTAACACATGTTCAGTTTTCCGTAACCCACTGTACTCTATTTGAAATAATAGATGTACTCCTGAAATAATAACACGTATTTAGATGCGTGTCTTCTTTCATTTTAACATTAAAATCGCATCATTACATGCCACTGTTTGAATTGATATTCTTTTGGTATCTTTAACGGTCCTGAAATGTATATATTCAAGCTCATTTGCGTACTTCAAAACAATTAAGTTAATTAAATAGGATGAATATTGTTCAGTGTTGCTGTCTGCAATCGTGTGAGGCGTTCAGAACTGACAAAGAAAATACACAGGGATGGCATGCAAGCTATTGCGAACGCAATCTATGCATTCCATATGTTTTTCACAAGAATAGTATTTGAATTATAAAATATCCAATTTCCTTTCGAAAAACCTTTTAATTGGGCCGAATTGCCCTGTATGTACTTCGAAACTCTCAGTAATGAATGTTCTCCCATTTCAAATCATAGTGAATTTATCTAGATTTTTACTGAAATTAGACAGGTAGTCTAGTACTAACCATATTAAATTAGGCGCTGAACATATTCCAGTGCATTGTAATGCCCATAGTCAATTATCTAAAATACTTTTTTAACTTCATAACTCCCGGACGGTTACACTCTGGCATCCTAACACTCTAACTACCAGAGACGTCTGAATCGCTCATCTGGGGTGCGCCGGGTTTTGTTCCCTACCACTTACAGGATCAGTGTGCGGGAAGTGGGCGTGTGGTTCACGCTTGGGACTCGGGCTCAGTTCTTTCGAAACGTGCATGCCATAAAATCATTCCCTCATTCTTATCTTTAACTAAAGCAAAAGGTTAAATCTGGATTTCATTGTATGCATTTATCACATTGCCCAACGAAAAGCACTTCAGTGTGTGAGCTGACGATTATTCATTTGTGAATTGAAGTTTTGAGCACGCTCAAACTGCTCTTCTAAGCAAATAAGCGATTCGCACAGTAGTTTTGTGTTCCAAAAAACACAGTTCGATTTTCAAGCATAACATATGTTCGGCATTCCTTTGTCTGCTCCATTTTCATTCGGTCGGTGGAGTTAATAAACCTAGAATATCATAAATGACTTCTTCTAGTTTCTGGTGCTTCAGGAGCTACTAACAACTACTGCACTAACATACATACACAGCTACACTGCTCGACCTAGAAAATACTACACCATTAAGGAATGCCCCAAATGATACAAAATTTATTACATATGTATATAGGCACGTACGTGAGAAAGAAGTTATTAAATTTCGGAGGGATAATGAATGCGGTGAGCGAGTAGACACAATAATATTGCCTGTGTGATTAGGTCGTATGACCGCCAAGGTGGGATATATGTTCGGCAACACGAAATGGTATCAATTTGGAAAAATCCTTAGATGGTGTCATGAGGTATCGTTGACTGTGCGTAGCTTACCTGTTTCCGTAATTTTATCAACATTTTGAGGGGGTCAAGCCAAGACGTTTAGTCATCTGCCAGTAACGTCCTACGCGTTCTTTGTTGAGAGAAGTCTGGGAATCGCACTGCCCAGGTCAGCACCTTGACACCTTATGGCAACTAACTGTCTGTTGATATTGGCAGTGTGAGGGTTGGCGTTATCTTATTGAAACGGGGCATCAAGGATACCACGCAGACCGGCAACCAAATGGGCTGTAGCATCTCGTCGACCTAGCGTCGTGCTGTCCTTGTACCTACTATGCGTACCAGTGGTGAAAGGCTATTGAAACTGAGAGCATTCTAAATCATGACACTAGGCTAAGGAACCGTATGACTCTCATAGATGGCAGTAGGATCAACCCGGTGACCACGTCGTCTCCAAACTCTCAATCGGCGATCGTCGGTGCTGAGACAGAAGTGAGACTCGTCACTGAATACCTGGTTCAATTCGTCCAGCCACGCATGCTTGGTACTGCGCCAGTACAATCTTGCGCGACAGCATGTTGCAGTGAGTGACAGTCGTTTCACTGTATGGCGAGAGCACAAACCTGCCCCAATGTCAATTCGAGGACGTCCATAACTGCCTGTTCGTCGAATGCGGCGATCGAGGCGTTCCGATGTCCGCCGACGTCCTACTATAGCGACACACGTTACTTTTATCCAATCATTATCGACAATGCGGCGCAGGGATCAAAACAGCCGTACGTATCTCTATGGTGAAGCCTTCGGTACAATTGTCCATGTGATGGCAGAATTCCCAGTGACGTCGCACAGTCATTCTCACTCCAGACACTTCGCACAATCATTCTCACTTATCTCACCCACGTGCTTTTGCCATAGAGATCACGACCATGGAGTGGTTCATTCGCCCAGGTGAGGAAGATCAATCGTAGCTACGCAGAATCGTTTTTTTTTTTTTTCAATCTATCCCACCTATCGCGTGACTGGTTCGCAACTGCAATAGTTTACTTAACCCAACTGTCGACATATACCCATCAATTTGCATGGTGCTCCGACTTCGTGGTGTGGCATTTTCTATGTGGAGTAGTGCATATAGCCCATGTTGTAATTATGGATCAGAGGCAAAACCTTCACGAACAAAGATGTTATTCAAAGACTGTAAACAATATAAAAACCATGGAGAAATGTGATCAAAGAGAACAATGCAGAAGTACAGCTAGAACAAGGTAAAATAAAAAGCAATTTTGAGAAGTGCTAGTAGGTAAAAGGAGAAAGCAGTAGCAGTTTAGGGGCGAAGAGTAATTGCAATGCGTGTCTGCAAAGGAGTGCTGAAACGAACATTCAGATTTTGCTCCTACAATAGACGACAAACAGTTGGAGATTTTTCAAAACTAGAAAGTCAAACAAAATTATAAAAGATTTTCTTCGTGTTCTTAACCTTTCAATCTGAAAAAAACAAAACAAAAAAACGAATGATCAGTGAAGCAAATTGTTTCAACGGATAATTTTTGCTTTGCCGATTAAAGGGTAAATGTTACCACTTTTTGTATGGAACATATGTTTACTTAACATTTTTTTATTCCTTATGAGATGGCAAAACTACATTTTCCCTTTTCAACATCGTATCAACATTAGGCCCTTAACCATCTGCCGTTTTCTGTTCTAAAATAGCCTTTCTGTTCTAAAATAGCCTTACTTATATATATCGTTTTCTGTTCTAAAATAGCCTTACTTATGATTCTTCAGCGGACATTTTGCGGCCGCACTATTGACTAAGTTTATGAAGGTATCCAGGCCGTATACAATAAAAAGCGCGTTCCAGCGCTTGAAAGGAAGTCTATAGACATAACTTACGATCCCAAGTTATTTAAGTGATTTCCAGTTCTTGTAGGAAGATTAATATTGTTCCGTTAAGACATGTATTAGATGCAGAAATCAAAAGAATTCATATAAAACAAGAAAGATGACACCGCATTTTCGGGTGTAATAAGCACGTCTTTTGAATCCGTTCTGACGCAATTTAATTTATCAAAGCTATTCAAAGTCAATGAAACAGGTATGGAAAACAATAGTATCTCACGGAAGAAAGAAGTTTTTCAATCCGCTTTTTAATCCCTCAGATACTGCTGTAAACGGAATCGTGATCTTACGCCCTCTGGTTGCAGACTTATGCGTTAAGAAAAACATGAATTTATATGAGAAACATTTCGCACGGGAAACGCTCTCCAACACAGAAAGAATTTTTCAAATCGGACTCTTAGAAACAGAGATATCGACAAAAATAAGATGTGACTTTACTCCCTTGGTGGGAAAGCCTTGCATTATTTTAGGAAGAAAGTATTCGCAAAAGGATTTTCCATATGAGCGGTATCGGTACAAGAAAAAAAATTTAGTCGAGTTTTCAAGAGCCCAGATTTTGCTACAAATACATGAGAAGCAGAAATTAACACTTATGCCCTCTGGTGGGCAAACCATTCTTTATCAAACATTAGAAATTATGTGAAAAATATTTTCCATCATGTTTTGTATGCGATACAGTAAGAATTTTTCAAATCGGAGTTTTAGAAGCAGAAATAACGCAGAAAACGCAATTTACCTTTGTGCCTCCTAGCGGAAAGTCTATGATTTATTTGAAAATTTTTAATTTATAGGAAAACATTTTGCATCGGAAACACTATCCAACAAAGAAGGAATTTTTCAAATCGGACTCATAGAAGTAGAGATATTGACAAAAATAAGATATACATCTACGCCCCCTAGTGTAGAAACCATGAAATATTTTAAGAAGAAAATGTTCATAAAAGGTTTGTCGACATGAGTAGTATCGGTCCACAAAAGACGTTTTTTCAATCGAGATTTTAGAAGCTCATATTTTGCTGCAAATACATCAAAAGCGGAAATTAAGACTTACGCCTCCTGCTGGCCAAACAATTGTTTACAAAAATTTGATATTACGTGCAAACTATTTCCCACGAGGAGCTGTATCCGGTGCAGCAAGAATTTTTCAGATCGGAGATTTAGAAGCAGAGATACAGGGGAAAACGCAATTTACCTTTACGCTCCCTAGCGGAAAGTCTATGAATTACTTGAAAATTTTGAATTTATAGGAAAACATGTCACACTAGAAACACTATCAAACAAAGAAGGATTTTTTTAAATCGGACTCTTACAAGTCGAGCTATTGACAAAAATAAGATATACATCTACGCCCCTGGCGTAGAAACCATGCACTATTTTAAGAAGAAAATGTTTCTAAAAGGTTTGTCGACACGAGTAGTATCGGTCTACAAACGACGTTTTTTTCAATCGAGAATTTAGTAGCTCATATTTTGCTGCAAATACATCAGAAGCGGAAATTAAGACTTACGCCCCCTGGTGGCCAAACCATTTTTTTTACAAAAGTTAGAAATTATGTGCAAACGATTTCCCAGCAGGAGCTGCATCCGGTGCAGAAAGAATTTTTCAGATCGGAGATTTAGAAGCAGAGATATAGGGTAAAACGCAATTTACCTTTACGCCCAGCCCCTAGCGGAAAGTCTATGAATTACGTGAAAATTTTGAATTTATATGAAAAACATGCGACACGGAAAGCACTATCCAGCAAAGAAGGAATTTTTTAAATCGGACTCCTAGAATTCGAGATATTGACAAAAATAAGATATACATCTACGCCCCCTGGCGTAGAAACCGTGCACTATTATAAGAAGAAAATGTTTCTAAAACGTTTGTCGGCATGAGTATTATTGGTCTACAAACGATGTTATTTTCAATCGAGAATTTAGAAGGTCATATTTTGCTGCAAATACATCAGAAGCGGAAATTAAGGTTTACGCCCCCCTGGTGGCCAAACCATTCTTTTACAAATATTAGAAATTATGTGCAAACGATTTCTCAGCAGGAGCTGTATCCGGTTCAGACATAATTTTTCAGATTGGAGATTTAGAAGCAGAGATATAGGGGAAAACGCAATTTACTTTTACGCCCCCTAACGGAAAGTCTATGAATTACTTGAAAATTTGCAATCATATGAAAAACATGTCACACGGAAAACACTATCCAACAAAGAAGGAATTTTTCAAATCGGACTCCTAGAAGTCGATATATTGACAAAAATAAGTTATACATCTACGGCCCTGGCAGAGAAACTGTGAAATATTTTAGGAAGAAAATATTCCGAAAAGGTTTATCGATATGAGTGGCATCAGTCCACGAAAGAATTTTTTCAATCGATATTTTAGAAGCTCAGATTTTATGGCAAACACATCAGACGCGAAAATTAACGCTTACGCCCCTGGTGGCCAAAGTTTTCTTTACCAAAAATTCGAAATTATATGCAAAAGATTGTGCATCAGGAGATGTATCCGCTGGAAAAAAAAATTCAAATCGGAGTTTTAGAAGAAGAGTTATCGGAAAAAATGCAATTCACATTTACGCCCCTAGCGGAAAATCTATGCGTAATTTGAAAAAGAAACTATATTCAAAATACTCTTCGACATAAATGGAATCAAAAGATAAAAGATTTTTTACAATCGGATGTTTAGAAGCAAATATGTGGAATAAAACGTATTTTTGAATTCGACATCATCTGCATTTACGCCCTCTTGTGGCGAAATTGTACATCTTAAAAAAAAAAACGAAATGAAGGATCATCATTCGCATATTTCAAGCTTTCGAATGCAAAAAGATTTTTTCAAATCGGACTAATAGTTGCAGAGATACCGTGTGTACAGGCGGACGGACGGACGGACGGACGGACTGACAACCCGATAACATGAGCACGATCTTTTTTTACAAAAGACGTGCTAAAAAACTGGAAATACTTATAAAATACAATAAAATACACCAGAATGATGTCCGCTGCCTTTTAAAAGGAGAAAAATACGTGATTTTATTAACAAGGTCAGCTGATGATCTTTGTATTACATCAAAAAGTACATGTTATTTCAGGGCTTTGCCACAAAAATACGCGGTCTGCATATGAAAGCCTTTAATTACGGTAAACAAAGACAATGATGCAGAAAAACCTTCTCACATGCTATACTGTTAATGCAATAATTTTGTTGCCCTTTTCTACTGTCAAAGACCCAGTATTTTCTAATATGAGCTTGGTGCCAGTGAGCTCAACCCACTACTTAGGAATAATCTGGTTCTGGAGAGGTTCAAGGCATTTCAATAATACTTCCTTTTAGATTGATGTCATTAACTTCTACGAAGTGAATCCCGTCAGGAGTTTTAACTGCTGAAGAAAAAGTATCCATTCGTGTTTAATAATCAACTCGAAATGTGTATTTGCTAATTTTTCCGTGTTCGCAGTGCTGCTTTGTTTTCTTTCTTCTCCCTTCCTTTCCATTTGGGTCCATTAGCTTTATCTGCATTTGTGTGGAAAATGAGAATTTAATTATTGGCCCTTACAGAGAATTAACGCTTAATGCACTCTTCAATGCTCACACTTTTGTTTCCACTTTTGTTCATTGCCTGTCATTTTTCTGGAATTCGATATTTGACAACTAGAGTCACAGAGAGAACAAAAAAACTGGCAGGTAGGGAGAAATCGTTGAGAGAGTTAATCATCCGAGTAAAGGGCGGAAGAAGTTTAATTTGCTTATAATAGTGGATGTTGACGGGTAAACGTGTGAAACAATAATTTGCACGTTGTTTATTTTATTTCGGAACAATGAAGTTTTTCATGGATATTTCACAACAAATAATTTTCTAAGGAAATTGTGTTTGCTGCAAAACTTACATTTAACAAAAATGTTTATTTACCTCTTATCCTGATTGAAACGATTGAGAAATTAAAGTTTTTTTTGTTCTTGTAAGAGTGAAGGTAAAAGCAAAACAGCGTTTTCCAAAATCGGTCGTTGCCCCTAAATATGCATGTGTTTTGAACAGCAAGGAAATGCAGAAATGCAAAGTAGAACGAGGCATGTGAGGAATGAGTACTTTTCATCGGAATCTAGGAGTAAACAAAACACTTGCAAGAAATCGCACTTGGCGACGCAGCATAAAATAGGAGGTCCATGCTTACCATTTCATAAATACTATTATATTTAGGTTCTGCAAACAAGGGCTCTGGAAAATTCTCTGGGAGAAAGGACAGTACTTCTCAAAGCCACCAAGTTTCTTAGAATGCTTCACTTAGAGTGACAAACATTTTATGAAAGTTATTTTGTCTTTCAGGGTTTAACAACCACCGTTAGCAACTCCAAGAGCTACACTGCTGGCAACCCAAAATGCAACACCAAGAAGGACACGAGATAGCAAAGCCAGATTTACTGGACACATAACAACAGATACAAAGATGAAACGATTGAGCTTACAGGCCCGTGCGACTTCCGGAACACGCAGAATTCAATAGTTCGTGTGGCCCCCATCGCTGGCAATAACGGCCGCTACACGCCACGGCATCGAACGAAAGAGGCTTTGGATGTGGGCTTCGGGTATGTCGGTCCAGGCTGCTTCCACACGTTGCCACAGTTCATCAGCCGTAGCCGCGGGCGGTGCTTGCTGGGCGACTCAGTTGCCGATCAGCGACCAGCCGTGTTTGATGGGCGACATATCGGGAGAACTGGCGGGCCACGGCAGCAGTGACACATGGTGTGCCATGAAGAATTGTTGAACGTGCGGGCGCGCGTTGTCCTGTTGAAACGTGGCCGCTGGCAGGTCCTACAAGTAAGGGAGGATTACAGGCTCCAAAACATCGGAGATGTAGCGGTGGCTATTGAGTGTACCGGCGATGCGACCAGAGGGGTGCTGGTGTCATATCCAATTGCGCCCCAAACCATAACGCCAGGCGACGGACCGATATGGCGATGCATAATGCATGCGTCATACAGTCTCCCACCGCGGTGCCGCCACACGCGGATCCGACCATCGTGGTGTTGCAGGCAGAAGCGTGATTTTTCGGAGAAGACCATGTCGTGCCATTCCGTAGTGTAGGTGTGGCGTTCAACGGCCCACTGCCGCCGCACTCGCCGGTGGTGTAACGTCAATGGTAATCGGAGCACTGAGCGCCGTGAGACAAGTCCCCGCTCCTGCAGACGACGTCGAACGGTACGTGCTGACACAGGTTGTTGCGCAACACACCCTAATTCCTGCACTAACGTTCGAGATGTGGCGGTGCGAGCCGTCAATGCCCGCCGCACAACATGCCGGTCCTCTTGTTCGGTGGTGTGCCGCGGCTGCGGCAATTGCTCATGTCCGTCCGTCCGTCCCTCCTGTACCCACCGAATCTATACTCGTCTCACCGTGGATGGATGTCGTCTCACATGGGCGCCGATGTCTCGGTACGATAAACCGCTGTCGCGATAAGCCACTATTCGTCCTCTGCTGAACTCCGAAACGTGCTGAATGACTGCCGTATTCTGCGACGAGGCATCAGGAAGCTTTCCACGCACAGTTCCGGCAGCACAACACACTTCCACTACTTACACCCCGCCTTCTGTGCACCCTTCTTATAGTGCTTCTCGGTGGCGTGCCAGGCGCACATGATTTGCATATGCCCTGCGATGCTAATCGTTTGCATGTCCTCTAGCGGGCGACGCATGCTGCGAATTTCAGGCTAATCGGATGCTTCCTTCTTTGTGTTGCATTTTGGGTGGCCAGCAGTGTAGATGGTAATAAAGTGTTTTACAAGAAATACTGAAATGATGTGCTAGGCGGGACTTTTAAGGAGCATGCAATGTTTTTGGTCCATCATCGCAGTTGTCACATAGTGAAACATTACATTACTATAGTGTTTAAATATTCTGTATATTTTTATGGATAACAACCGGCAACTAGGGGTTCAACACTCAACGTTTAAATGATTACGCGATCCATATTCATGACAGCATCGACAGTTAATGAACTCAAAGGGAAATTCTTCGAGTACAGTTGACCATAAGGAAATCGCACTTGATACGTGCACTAATTAAATTAACACGGTTAGTGCAATACTACGATCACCTCCTTGAAATGCTAAAAATTGGCTTTGAACGTATTTAATGTACAAGGAACAGAACTTATTTCACTGGATTATGTGAAAAAAGGGACATTTAATTTTCTGTGTAAACTTCGTAAAAGCCCAATTTCTTTCCGGTAATAGTTTTTCCTTTTAGAGGAAATCACTGAAAGTTGAAGATTAGACTATACATTCTTCTCCATGATTTGTGCAACACACAAAACCGTAAGAATGCAAGATTTCGTTGACACACAAAATCGTAAGAATGCAAGATTTCGTTGACACACAAAGAGAGTTGGAATGGTCGGCCAAACCTTTGCAAAAGGTCGCAGCCATGGTTAAATCGTGAACTTACTTCCAATAGGAAGTATGCATGCGAATATATACTTCCTATTGGAAGTAAGGGTGACTAAAAAAGTTTTTTCTTGTCCCTCTAAAGTTAATTACGTTCGAGAATCTCGCAACCTGAAAATTAAACCGGAGTGTTTCAAAAAGTCGGTGCCGACATTTTTGCATTCGGCGTTAGCGAACATTTCAGAATAACTTTATATGTTCATTTTCAATTTCTTGTCATATGGCAAAACGGCATTTTGTGTTACAGCATTCTAAACACTGCTTCTCTTCCGTTTGCATCCATGTTAGAGGAACGTCGAAGTGTTCTACATTTGTTGCCCTACAATGTCATGCCAAATAACATGTATTGATAGATGGCCCATGTATGCAATTTTCTCAGCCGGAATAGTAGAAAACAGAATTCTCTTTCATTGCTCTTGCGGCCTGAACACGGAAAGGAGCGAGGCCTTGTCTGAAAACACAAGTTTGTCCGCTACGTGTATCTAACCCGTGTCCGGGTTAGATACACGTAGCGGACTCCGGAGTAAGTCGCTCTCCCAACTGAGCTACGCGGACAGAATGTCTCGCTGCAGATTCGTTGTTTTGACGCATGTTTTCACCTTTGTAGTACGTCACATCATCTCCCTCTTAATTTATTTTTTTGTCTTTTGAAGCGAAGTAGGAATTTTTCATTAATTCCAAACAATGTGTGGAACAAACATCAGACATTTTTCGAAGAACCCAACGGCCAGTGGATCCATTTTCCACAATCGGGCGCCAGTGTGAAAACACAAGTTGGTCCGCGACGGGCATCGAACCCGTGTCCCCTTGTAGTCGCTCTCCAACTGAGCTACGCGGGCAAAATATCTCGCTGCAGATTTGTCGTCTTGACACATGTTTTCACCTCTGTAGTATGTCACACTTGTTCATAATGCTGTTGTTACAATTGCAGTGCTCCTAACTTTAAAATAAAATTATTACAAACACGCTATGGTTCCGCCATTTTTTTCCATTTGTATATTTTGAAATTTTTATAACAGTAAAATATGTGAAATAAAAATACTATTGTTTAGTTTACAGATTAACGAGCCCATGAGTACCTGAACCTAGAAGGAGTCTTGACTTCAGTCTCGAATTTAAGGTTGCTGATAGTAAAGAATAGGTCGAACCTGTGATACACAAGGACAGACACAGCATGCATATCTTACACGTATTCGAAATCAGGCCGAGCTAAATATTACAGTATAATAAGACTATGCCCTAGATTGCTCAACCTCTAGACCACAAATAAACCAAAAGATGTAAAATATAACTAATGGCACTTTACGGCCTGTCTATTTCCCTATCACTGCAACAGATGCATCATCCCTTTCATATAGTTTTGTGTAAAACTCTTGAACTCTACCCAAAATTTCGCCTCTAGTATATGTACGTACGTGGTTCAAAGTTGACCTAGGCATTTTTGTACAAAAAATACGATAATGAATGAATACACTTACCAAACTATGGGTCTTTCTGAGGGTACTCTCCCCTTACATCAACATACTTGTCCCATCTCCATGAATGACTCCATATTTTAGCCATATAGAATGGTTTGGGATGCTGTAGTAGCCACAGTGGGACACACTTCTTTAGTTTGTCATTTGCAGTGAATTTCTTCCCTCCTAAATACTCCGTTAGTAGGCGCAAGAGGTGAAAATCAGTTGGAGCCAAATCAAGAGAGTAAGACGTATAGCTAAGTATTTTCCGTACCATTTTTCATAGCTGTCGTTATCGCATTCGCCGTATGTAACCAAGTATTGTCATATAACGAGATCACTTGTTTCGACAATTATCGTGGCCTCTTCCAGCCGAAGCCGAAGTCGGAGCTTATCTGTGTTGACTATTGTGGTTGTGTCCCTTATTCTTTCCCTCCTGATTTCCAAAATAACCTGTTGCACACGATCGATGTTAGCTTCGGTCACAGTAGTAGCCGACACTTGTCCATGCGGTTCATTTGCTAATCCTTTGCGGGACTTGGAAAACTTATTGCATCAAATGTAGATACTTGCGTAGACATTCCTTTGCTATGCTTGCAGTCTTTGCAAATTTTCAGCGGGTTTTACCTTCTTCAAAATAAATTTAATAATGCAACCCTGTTCTATAGACTTCATTCTTTCCACAATGCATCTCTCAAGCACCGCGTGTACCAACCCACTACTGGTGTGAAGGGGAAGCTGATACGTATTTGCCGCATGGATTCGTTTGCAATTGATACACAAAAATGGAGAATTACAATAGAAAGTTTAGGCCAACTTTGAAGCAGATTCGTACATAATAAATAGTAGAAATTTAATAAAAAGACACAGTTTTGAATTGCTTGAGTGACTTGAACGAGATGCAGTGCTACGGAATCGAGTCAGTTTTCCGAAAACGTAAGGTATATTTTACGATAAGACTAGACGAAATTACGCATAATTTATAAATTGCACATAATTAAAGGTGTTCTTCATTTTATAAAGAGTTACCTCAGATTATCCGTACAGCAGTTCGTGGAAGTTCTACTCACTTAGAAGTTTGCTATGTTTTGTCTGAAATAATTGCGCTGTTTCTTCAAGAAAGTTTAACCCTAACGTTCTGAACATTAGTTTTCCCCTCACCATTTGGAACCAAAGCGTAGTTTTATGAACACGCCTGCTGATATTTGTCCAACGAATATACCGCCTTTCCACTCATAAACAGTTTATATATAAGGAGAAAAAACAGATCTGCCTTTACTGGGCTGATCAATGGAAGCAAACGCTTGTCTATAATGTTTACTCGTATGTTCTTTTGTTCAATTTATTTGTGCGCATCGGAAAAGTTCGTGTTTCAGATATTCATGCAAATGTATAATAACTATGGTAGCACCTTAAAACTATAAGTGTCGATAATGTTAAATAGTTTTGTACAAAATTATTCGAATGCTACCGTAAACGATGTGTATTTTTATGCCTTTCTGGGTAATACATAAATACTGGAACTTCATTTTATTTATTTTTTTATTTATTTGTTTTATTTATTTGCTTATTTTTTCATTCATAAAGCTTATCGTCTTAACTCAATGTCGTTTCATTTTTTAGTACCAGCTGTTGGAAATTTTACTGAAGAAGAGCCTCCTGCCGCGCCACCGATTGGTAAGTATCCACCTATTGGCACGTTCTTCATATTTATCCTCATATACATACAGAAAGAAAGGTAAACCATTTGCGGTTCATAATCTTTACAACATACAAATATTTTTGCACACTGTAAAAAATTTCATGGTCAAATTACGGTAGATACACCGGCAGTTGAGTGGCCGGTCAATAAACCGTAATTGTACAGTACCGTACCGATATGTTCATTAACGGTCTAATGACCGGGAAATAAAAAACGGTCAAACTACCAGAAAATGTGGCCTAACACAGTAGATCAACCGTAAATTTAATACGGTAGATAAACCGTATTTGAAAGAAAAAACATGGCAAAGCCTGTTAAATAAATACGGTGTAAAGACCGTTTTTTCTTTACAGTACTGTAATTTTACAGTACCATACTGTGATGTTCATTAACGGTCTAATGACCGGGAAATAAAAAACGGTCAAACTACCAGAAAATGTGGCCTAACACGGTAGAGCAACTGTAAATTTCATACAGTAGATAAACCATATTTGAAAGAAAAACATGGCAAAGCCTGTTAAATAAACACGGTGCAGTTTTTTTTTTTTCAAAAATGTTTAGCCACTGTTTTTTAGATTTGGTTTAATGACCTTTTCTTAATATGTTTTTTTGGTCTAATTAGGGCTTCAGCCAATTTTTGGGGCGGACTTGAACCGCAGTTTTAAGAAAAACACGGCAAAGCCCATTAAATAAATATGGTGCAGTTTTTTTTTACAAAAATGTTTGCAAAATTGCATGTGTTTTTCACGATCTATAATGTGTTTGAGCTTTTGTTTTCATAATTCGTAAAACTCTCAAAAATACCGTATAATATATACATCAATCAGCCAAAACATTAAAACCACCTACCTAATACAATGTGTCTTCACCTGATGAGACAGATTCAATGAGATGTTGGTAGCCATCTCTTGGTATCATGACTGCAACAGATCCCACACTTAATGCAAATTACGCGGGTGATGCTGCTCATACCCCTTCCTCCAACTGAAACCACAAATGCTCAATAGGATTCATGTCCAGTGAATTTGGGGCCTATGGCATTAAAGGGAATTCCAGTTATGTTCTTGGAACCATTGCTGAACTTTCTTTGCAGTGTGACATGGATTACATCCTTTATTTCAAGTCTTGTTGAAAGGTGCCATCTCCACTAGGGAATACAGTCACGAAAAGGTAGTTTTAATGTTGTGGCTGATCAGTGTACATTTATGTAAAGATTTCAAAAATGTGGTCAACCCTAGAATGCCACTCTTAGTCTACCGTAATGGTCAAAATACAAATACCACCAAACTTGCTTATAATGAGTACTGTCGAATCATTTTAATCTAAGAAACAATATGCATTATGCAGTTTTACTGACGTAGATCACTGGGGTGAATGACTTAACTTGTAAGTCCTGTGCAAAATATTTATGCCATTGAAAATCTAGATGAGCAAATTGTTACAGCTTCCTCGGATTTTTCCAAAGGACTACTAAAAACAGTTAATTTCTACATGACAGCACAAAGTAACACATTTTTCATTTTTGTCCCTACAACTTCTGGTGTGACAATTGCAGTTCACTGTAGGTGTTTAAATTGGAAGGAGTCAGAAAGCCAAAGTGCACGTTGTTTGCAAGTATAACAAACAGATGTCAAAACTACAGAGATAATGGTGTATAGCAGTTGGCTTGAAGACACCGGGGAATCAGTAGTATTAAAAAAATAAATGTTGCATATGCAGAGAACTAGAAACAAATTACCAACAGATATTTTCCAATGTGCTCAGGCAAAAAGTAATTTATTGTTTCATAGATTTAGGACTACCATTACCAAAATACTGATATATAATTGAAGCTTAGATACACAGGAAAAGTACTGAATCAACTGGATTGCATTTTTTTTTATTAAAAAAAAAACAAACTTAATTGGTGTAACAATATATATACAGATCAACTAATATAATAGACAATGTTTTTTTTTATTATGTGCCACTTATTGTCTGATATCTTTTAGCCAACTGTTGTGGTCTTTTACTTTGTGCCATAACTTTGCAATTTTTGGATTGACTTCAGAATAAAGCTTCTTCCCTTTCTTCCTTTGATCCACATACAGGATTTATACCCACAAAGCACCTGTGATTAAAGTGAGAAATTAACACAATGAAATACATCATAAAAATTCTGGCTTCTAAAAAGGTAACAATATATATACAAAAATAATATGTATCTTTACAGCACACTACTAGTTTGATTTTAAATTATTACAAAAACTAAATTATTTGTGTAGTGAGAAATCCTGAAGACCATCAATAATGGAAAAGATTTGATCAATTTGAATACTATTTTTATCCCACAATAAGAATACTGGTTATACAATACAATGTTCATAATATTTGGCAAGTGTAGTGGTAAAAATTTGCAGTCAACTCCAGAAAATGAAGACCACCAAAAAAAATTGTCACAATGGCCAGGTCTGAAAATTAACAAGGCAGGTGCTAGAGGGCAACTGAAAATAAAAGACTGATGCCTTCATGGAAAAATAAAAGACTGATGCCTTCATGGACTGAGCAGATTCCTAATACCTAGCAGAGTTGTATAAAACTTAAATGTATCTGCATACACAACCATTGAAACAGAAAACTTGCTGAAAACCCATGAATCATAACAATAGAATAAGATAATTTAAAGAAAAATTAATATGACAATAAATAATTATTAGAACATTACAGATTCTAGAGAGGACAAAAGTATATCAAGACTGAATGCGCAGAAATGTGTGTAAAATGGACCTTAAGGCCAGAACACTATGAACCTCATAAAAACAAGACTAATTAAAGTTTTTATATCTAGAAAAGCAGTTCCGTTAATGAACTTTCAAAAATTATAAATAGCATTTTCAACTTAATTCAAAAATAGACTTATAAAATACATAAGGAAAAGACTTTAATTTCATAACTAGCAACTGCAAGAGGAACCTGGCAATATAATTTATAGTCTTTCTGTGTAAATGAAACTTTTGTTACAGTTCCTATATATTGAGAACAGGCCTTGATAAAATCAAGAGGCCAGAAAAGTCTGTAAAACCAAAAGAAGTCCCTATCGGAAGATGTGAAAATTTCTCGTTGAGATAGAAGTAAATATATTAATCCGAGTAAAGCCTTAAGTGTTTTAATTGCTGTAAATAACATTTTTAAAACTACAAGCAAAAACTATCTGCAAAAGCTGCTAATAATTTGGAAACTATCCGTGCATGGCATACGCATGCACGTCTATATTCTGAGACTGATACCAACTACAAAAATCCAGGAAAAGCAGCAGACCCCTTCTAGTAAATAGGTGGACACAATTTATTTTTACACCCAGTCCTCAAGAAAGAGAGAGACTACTTATTTTCCTCGGTAAAGTGGAGGCTTAGGGTTAGAACAGATGAAAAGACCAAAATTATTTTAGTATTATACTTTGTTTAAAAAAATAGGTTTATATTCTCAATAAAGGACATGTCACTATTTTTGTATATCATGCAATACATACACAATTATAGATGTAAAAAATATATTTTATACACTTTGTTAACATTGGAGAGAAAAAAACTTCAATAAAATCAAAGTTTTATCCAAAAGTTCCTATACTAACCTTTGCAAAAATTCCAATGTCACTTTTGCCTCAAAGGGGTAGTGAATATTAAACACAAAATAAGCAGAAAACAGCATGCACACTGCTTTTATTGGATTTTGCACACTATTGACACACATTCTGTCAATTATTAACATGAAGTTCTCTGGGTTTAGAACAGAGGAACCTAAAAAAATAATATATATATATATTAAATTCCTAAAATTTTATGTAAAATTAACAAATTTAACAATGGTAATTATGCAGTTTTAACTTTTGTACTGCATCAAACAGCAGTTATAAAATGGTGTAACCAAGATACCCCTATCCTGTTAGACATCAGGATCTTTGTATTACTGTCATCAAATTTAGTTAAGATTTTTGCTTGTAACTTTAATAATGCTAACACTCACTGCAGAAGCAGGGCTCGCTTCCAACAACTTCAGAACAAAATAAGATAGACTTAAGTAGTGGGGGAAAAAAGGGTCAAATCATGGACATGTAAAAAAAAAAAAAACTTTTCATTTTTATAAATCTCCGAAGTGGCTGGTTAAGTCAAACCCAACCAACCATCTGCAAAATAATTAATTCACTACCCATTTATTAACTGCCGATCTTGGGAACTCCCAAATGACTTCCAAAAAGGCGGAACTCTTTCACCCCTGATAATAGCAATAACTTTGCAAAAATTACTGCCTGAGAGTGCTCAGGCATGGAAATTTAAAATCATATCAAGTTGAATTCAGTTCATATGGGGTATGCAGATGTGTCAACTCTCCGGATGAATGTCAAATTCTCCTGATTTTCACCGAGAATTAGCCATTAGGATGGTCAGCATTCCATCAACCACCACCATGATTTTGAATCGCCTGTGAAATAATTTTCTCTTTCTGCGTCAAAGCAAGGCGACAACTGCAGTCATCAGTTTTGTATTTGTCCTCTCCTCCTATCTGCAAAAAGAAAGCTTCCCAGGTGGCGCAGCGGTCTAAGCGCTAGCTTCCGACCAAAAAAATTTGCTTTAAAAATTTTTCCCCTAGCCCGATTGTCATATGACACCTTCAGCAAAGAGCTGACCTGCTCTGGCAGTAGGAATGCCGGGGAGGGTCCATAATTAATTGACAGATGGCAGCTGCCCTGCCTTCTTGCAGTTCAGTCTTTCAACCCTTCGCCTCAAGAAATCCGGCGAATTCACTTAACGACAAAATTTGGCCTTGCCTTGTAACGAAAGGCGATGTTAGTACGATGCTTTTTGTTGTTTTTGCCGTCGCGCACAACCTAAAGAAGACTATAGCACACGGGCCATTTTACGTTTTTATTATCTTGCAGAATCTACGTACCCAAAAAACCTATTTCAGTAGGGAGTTGGATGATCCGTGGAAGGGAGGAGCGTAATGAAGAGTGTAATTTCCAAAACCAAAAACAGACCACAACCCTTAAGAGCTTGAATGTTTTTAAACTGCACCCCCACCCCCACCCCCCAATAACTATACGTAATGGACACCGAGATTACATGATCTTTATCTAAGTTAGGAAAAAAATATCTGGGGTGTATACATTTACAATACAAAAACTAACAATGCAATAAAATGGGTATTGCTTTTAGTTTTATTTTTGTTTTGTTCTCCAGAACTTTTAGTGGACCAATAATACTTCTGGAAAATATCGATAAAAATAGAGCTCATGTGATTTTACGAGCTGTAATAATCTCCCGATTTTCAGATTTTGAAGGTTGGCATGTTTGGATATGACATTTTTACTTGCATAAATGTAAGAATACAATAATTAAAAAAATACAGTATTATAAAAAAAATGCAGAGGACAATATACATACAAGTGAAATAAAGCAAATACTTAAAAAATCAAAACATTGTACTGTTAAGAGTGTGAAAACCAAATATGATACTAACAATTGGTTAGGCAGAATTTTAACAAAAGCATGGCACAAACTTTCAAAGCAGAAACATTCAGCAAACAATGATAAGTGAAGAAGTATGTCATTCTTAGAACTGCAGCTTTTTATTTCTCTAAAAGATCCGTGCCTTTTCAAGCTTTGAAAATGCACGGGTCCATTTGGCCATGAACCTGAGCAAAATTTGGACAATTTTGGAGGTGGTATGGCTGGCAATACTTGAAGAATATTTTCACAAGCTTTGAAAATGTTCGGCATTTTGCCGCATGAAACAGACACGAGACTGACCAATGAAAAAATAAAGGCTGAATTTTTTAGCGATGCGAGGGAAAAAAAGCATTGAACATTATAATTACTAAGCACATCAGAATATGCAATCATCCTGTATAAGCCAATATAAAATAATTTTATTAATTACAACTACAAAAAAATTAACTTTTTCCTGACCAAGTCACACTGTGGTGTCTCACAGGCTGTTGGAACTTTGTTAGAGCAATTAAATAACCAGTGCAACATCAGATTTGGCAAGACACACTGAAAATGCTTCTTGGGGAATTATTATATCAGACAACCTTATAATAATAAGTCCAACAATGACACTGCCACAGGACTGTAGCAGAAAAATCAAAATCACATTTTCAGTAGGTTGAGCAGTCACACATTGTCAGAATAAAAAAAGTTTATTGATGTTTTCAGAGAGCTATATAGCAGCATCAAGAAGTCCAAATTACTAAAAATTTTGAAGTGATTCTTATAAGAGCCTGATTTTCAGAAAAGTGCAATAAATTAATACTGTAATACAATAGTAGGAAAGAGGATGATTCAGAAAAACTTTTTCTTTAAAGAAAACAAAAATTAGTTCTCTTTGGTTTCAAGTTGTACGTACACAGTTCAATTGCTTTTATAACAGGGTAACTAACCCCCCCCCCCCCCCCCCCGCCAAAAAAAAAGAACAACTTCAGTTTTGTAACAATATAAAAAATAACCAAAACAATGTTAAAAAAGGCTGAATTCAGCCAAAAGGTGAAAAAAATGTATGCATTATTAAGACAGGTGGCTCAGCATGGTTACTAGAAAGATATCTATTTTAACAGCACATCTCTCTCACACACACAGTGTGTACATACACTCAAAGGACAAAACATTAGATAGTTTGGAAGTGTGCTTCCACATGTTTTCTCTATGCGGAAGCACACTCCGAAGCAAATATCGAGAGTTGCCCTTCCGATTTTCCCCACATGCAACAAATGGACAGAATACACTGAAATATAGACCCACAATAAGATATAAAGGTTAAAATCGTGCAGAACTTTTTCAATATGTCACTGATTGCCAAACACTCCACTTTTATGAATCAGCGCAAAGGAGATCTTCATATCAATAATTTATTGTTGGCGGAAAATGAAAAAAAAAAAAATCTTAGAAATAAAAATCACGATCTTACACAAAACATTTTCTTAATTTCTTTACATATGTAAGGAGTTCCAATAGAAAATTAGAAACATTTGCTAGTTCTTCCAGAAAATTTTAGAGAATAACAATGTATTAGCCTATATTGATGGAAATTCATGTATTTAACAACTTTATAGTTCCTTTACTTTTTCATCATGAATACCTTTTATTTGCAATCCCTTTTCCTTAGCAGCAAACTACTGGACTAGTTAATCTTAGTCAATAGTCTGTTCCAAGTTAATCCTCCGCCCAAAAGAGAAACAAAGATTGGAAGTTGAAACTCGGATGTACCACAGTGGTAAAGTCAACACCAGCTTTCATAGCTGGTTTCCCTTGCGAAAGCAACGACTTAAAGGTTGATGCACAGGGAAAAGAAAACTCATTTAACAAGCTTTATGTCTACATAATTGTTCTCACCTCTCTACAAAGGGGAAGGTACATAGCTATTCACCACAGCAATCAAAACATTTAAAAATAGTGCAGGTAATTTACTTCAAAATTTATGAGTTAATGCCATTAAAAGACAGTTTATTCTTCTAATACACAACAGTATGAAAATGTACAATAATTGCTAAACTATGATATAGAAAACGTGGGTTATTGCAGATGAGGCTTTTTTAGGCCACTGTGCATTTCCCTTAACATACAAACTGGAAGTGCATGTTTGCCAATACCCTGAATATGACGTGTGGTGTCATCATATTCTAAGAAAACAAAATTTTATGGTATGATAAAACCATACGCAGTTTGAATAAAATTCAAAATATTCAAGAGGGAAATCATAGTGTTACCTTTTACAGCTAGAAATGGAGATGTTACTGCTTCATTAGGAGGACAGTGAGGATTGAGCGCCTGAAAAAAAAATCAATTACTTTTGAATCACAAAATCAAGATACTGATAAAATACTGTTGCACTTCATTTTAGTGATGCTCTAAAATTCTACAAATAAGAAAAGGAACCAACATTAAAACATACACCATGTTGAGGACTGATGTAGCTTGGGGGGGGAGGGTGAAGCAGGCTCATTTTGCGCATATTATTCCATCTAGACTGTTTATATATATATATATAGTATAGGTGGCTGCACCCTCACCCTTGCGTTTGCCATGATAAACCTTCAAAACTTGGGAGAAATTAATATTTTTGCCAATTATTTGTAAATTAAAAACATTAATATGACTTATCAGCCAAAGAATATTGTGTTGTACCCAGCCCTTCACTCTACAGCTTCCCATATCTTTATCCCTTTGCCAACATTAGATCAGAATACCAGCAATCAGAAAGTTAAGCTAGCTGATATTTTTTTAACTTCCTTTTACTAGTGATAAAACTGTAACGGCCAAGAAAACGCATAATTTAACATTAAAAAATGCTGCGTGTTGCCTTCTATGTTGGCTGAATTTGCAAACGAATCAGGTAAGGCTTTCCATGATCCTGCTCCCTGAATTACACCACCCACGCTCAAGGCCATTTGCATTGAATAAGCTAATTTATGCCAAAAACACCTCCAGTAACTCTTATGAAGAGAACACGGTTGTAGGCAAAAAATTATGATCTGTGATCACAGATAACAAAGGTCAGATTTTAATTTTAGATCCACTTCTTACCCGAAAAGGCACCTTCTGTTACTCCTGCATCCAAGGGTCAGTATTACCCAAAATAAAGGTGGGAGATATCTGTAGATGAAAGGGTGGGCAACAAATTTGTTGGAAATCTCCACAACGTGCACACATGTAAATGGAAACCCACTTAAGTCTACAAGAGAGTTAAAAAACAACAACTGTGGACCAACATATTTTATCCGTAGGTCCATAAAAAAATCCACACCAGACATCTGTAAAAGTAATATCCAAATAGATGTGGGGCACTCTTCAAAAAAATAGATGTTAGCAGAAATTCATATATTTGGTGTAAGTAGGTCAATGTTTGAAAAATAATAGATAAGTGTACTACAGACTGTTTCACCCTTTCAAAACTTTTTGAGGCGCACTCCCCCACCCCCTCAAATGACCCATCTTACTGATATAGCACATTAAACTATTGAAAATCTGCTAGTAGATCTTCATACTTATACAACAGTATCATTTGATGTGTAGCCGATTATCAATGAAATGGTTGTTAAAACATAGTGATAGTATACCAGCTGACAATATCCAAATTATTGAAATCACAATATTCAAGTAGATATGAGGGTAATGCCAATATTAAGAGATATACTGATCATCAATTATAAAATTTACACTACATTTCTCTACTAAAGAAAATATTCCAAATATTTGGTTTCTCTGTAAAAAAGCTAAAATTTCATACAATTATGTTGGTTGTAATTGCAATGATCATTATGATTTATAAAGTTTAAAGAAATCAATAGAATAAATTCAAAATTACCTTAGAAACTGCCAGAAGAAATTTTACATCTTCATCAAAATATGCAGCAACTGCTGCAATTAGCAAAATGACTTGATTGCCATTTCACACATCGGCTTCTGCAAATAGCTGCAGTAAATTTGTCTTTTTCTGAGCACGAAAATAAGTCAAAAGTTCAGCCTTTCGATCTTCAACTGACTTGCAGAATTGGCTGTATATATCAATGCCTGTTAGTAATCGAAAGTGTTGCAAAAGGCCAACACCCGAAAACAACTGTGGCCAGTCTTCAACTAATTTCACCAGGCTTGTTCCACTATTTATGTCAAGGCGCTGTAAGTAAAAGGTGTCACTGATTAGCTCGATTAGTTTTTCATCTCCCTCAGTGAGCTGGCTGAGCTGGGTTTTTTAAACTGAAGGGACTCTGTAGTCTCATTGTGAGGCCAGTTAGGTGCCCAGTTGATGCATCCATAACTATCTATCTTTGGGCTAGGAAGGGAACCAGGTGTGTTTCCTTCCTCTTCATTACAAGAGACCTTCCAATTTTTCACTTGTGAATTGAATCATAATTTTTAGATAAAGATTCTTTCATACATATCCACAGCAGCATTTCTCACTGTCTTTTAGGAATTTAAATGCCAAATGGGAGAACTTTACTGACTAATTAAAAAAAAAAAATTACTGAACAAGATGAAAATAATTTACTTCTACTGACCATTTTGCACTCCTGGAACCAATATTCAGCTAGCTGTGTCAGTAGCAATAATGGCAGTGTACAAATAGCTGATAAAATATGCATTATCTAGTGCTCTATTGCTGTTGCTAAACCATTAAAAAACTTATGTTTCAAAGCAATAACTTTTTTATTACCACAACTGTAGCATGATAAAGGGTAGAAATCACCTAATTATTTGTCATTCACACACAAAACTCTGTCTGTACTTTTACAAATGTGCAAACCACTATCTGAGCACCAACGACCCTCCCACACATTAACAATAAAAAATATTTCCTTGTTTTTATCTTCTAATATGAACAGTATTTCTCCAAAGACACAATCATTATCTTTGTTCTTTACGTTCAAAAACCGGCCTACAGTATAGGGAGTACCAAAAATTTTCACTTTGTTTGAAATGTGCAGAGGTTGATATTCTGATTCTTTTATTGCCCTTTGTATTTGAATGGAGTACAACTCGATAATGAAAGTTTGACTGTCTTCAAACCGAACCCTTTCAGCAAAAAGTGAGCCATTTAGAAGATAAGCTTGCAATAACTTATGTTTGTTTGACAGTGTATCAGTGAGGTTTTTGAAGTTCTGACATCTTCGGGCAACTCTTTTGAAATATGAATGTTTACTCTCAAAGCGCAATGTCCAAAGACGAATAAGTGGTCCAAATTTCATCGTTAACTCAGGATAGTGCAGAAGGAAGTGGTGCTTTGGTCGAAGAGGCACATCTGCAAAAGCAACCTTCCTTCCTCCAAGTACTCTTCAATTATGATTTTGAAATATGCAATTTGTGAATGACTTATGCTAGGTGCACAGGCAAATTCCACAATTTCTCTGAGTGTAACAACTACGTAGTTTCCATACAGAATCATCAGTATCTATCTTAGAGTACAGAAGGATTGGCAAAAGTGAAGTAAGGCCCAGTTCTGACAAGCACTGCCATTTAACCTTTTGCTTTTTGGGTGAAACACAGCAGGCCTGCAAGAAGCATCATGCTCAAAAAATGAAAAGCCACATATTAGATCATTTAATAAAGTATACGTAAGCCAGCCTTTCTGAACAAAATAATTTAGGTAAAGGGACAAATCATAGTCACAAACCCCTTCAAACAAGTCATGACCAACACAAGGAGGGAGCCCAGGAAGACAAACATGAAAGTACTGCAACTCATTGAACAGAGACGGGGTAAATGATTCCTTGGCTACCCATGGCTAATTGCAAAGCAGATGCATCATAATTTTCAACAGTTCGTGATGAAGCACTCAAATATGGATACTCTTCCAAGTATCTCTTTGCATTAGACAATAACGGCACATATATTCTGAAGTTGAGAAATTCTGGTTAAATCCACCAATAAAATGTGCTCCTAAATTGTCAGCAGTAATACAAAAAACCCTCCCTACATAACATACACCATCCACATTAAATCCATTCTCAATTTCTTTAAGGTCACCAATCAATTGCCTAAATACTACTTTTTGGCCAAACAATTTTAAATCTTTTTCACAGCACAGTAAAAGAAGCTGCATTTGGTGAACTGATGACCTATACTGAGGGTATATGTTTCCTAATGTGAAATAAAATCCGAGAATTTTATGTTTATTTCGTGAAGAACCTAACGGGTTAACAACCTCAAACACATCCTGAAAAAGGATAAGCTGAAGGATTTTTATTGATCCATCTGCTTGGCATTGCTGAAACACGCTACCGTCAGTAAAATCACTCATTCGATCTGCTACTTCATTTTTCAGTGGATGATCTACTTGATCCTTTACAGACTTATCGTGCAGCAGATTAACAAGAGTTTTTTTAATTGGAATGTAGTGGCAGTAACGCAAGCAATTTACCTCATCACGACCCATGCAAATTTCAATGGGTTTGACAAATTTCATGCTTTTTTAAAAATATTGTTGTCTTAAATAGATACATTTAAGAAGTCCCGATTCAGTATCGAATGCAGATTTTAAAAACTTTGAGTCATGGACATATTTTACAATTTTTTTTTTCATCTTCAGATATATTTACTAATTCACTCAATTTAGCAGTGAAACTGTGTGTGAAAAAGGAATCCTCCTGAATCAGTAAATAATTTATCTCTTCTGTTATCAACTGTATTGTTTTACATGGGATTAGGCATTTTGATTCCAAAAAGCAAGCAAAAAAGAGCAATATTTTTCAGTGTGAGTTCTTCAGAGATATGGCTGTCTGACTGATTAAGTTGTTCACTTACGTCAGAAGTGACTAGTTCCACAGTACTGTCAACTCTCAAGGTCAGGGCAACTGGCTCAGAATTAAGAAACTGTGGAGATAGGAATTTTGTACTGTGATTCAGATGATATCTAGATAAATGGGATGAAAATGAAGATCTGACTTTAAATGTTTTGGCACACCCCTTAAAACAGCATCTAATAAAGCCCCCGGAGGTTAGATGTGACTTAATGTGCGATATTAAATCAGAAACTCTATTAAATGCCTTATGACACAATCTTTGGTTGCACTTTAAATCCACTTCTGAATTGCAAAGTTGTAAACCACGCAATCCACGGTGGTATCTCGAGACATGAGTATTAAAGCCATAGTAAGAGCCAAATGCCTTGGAGCAACCACGCACCCCACACTGAAATCTAAAATTATTTACATTTCTATGAATGCTCATGTGGTGAACATATTTCTTTAAAGATAAAGAAACATAGTTGCAATTGACACACTCATACATGATGTTAAGTATTAAGAATGCACTTTTATGCAAAATGTTTTATAATATGAGATATTCCTAAGAAAAACAGAAGGAATCACTTTTTTATGTATTGAATGTAAAATTTCATGTATCAAAAATAAACAATAACTGACACTTATTGCCAAAGGCTTTGATTCATCTGAAACCAAATTATTTTACATATTTTTTAAAAATTCAACCAATTTAGCATGTAGAACAAAGATTCGTTACCAAAATTATTTACAATACAAAAAATATGTCCGCAAAAAGATCCTCCGTAATTGTCAGCACTGTTGTCTTAAGCAATATACAGGGTGTCCCAGAAATATTGGATACATTACAAAATTATGTAAAAAAAACAACTGAGCATTGTCGGTTTTTCTGTCACGTATTACAAACACGGTTTCTATATTTTTGTTTTGCAGAATTGTTATTCCCAGAATCCGATAGATGGCACTAGGTGTGGCCTGATGAGGAATGTATGAGAAATGCGCAATCGGTAGTAATGTCATCCGTACAGCACAAGGCGATGTGTGTGTTATGGCTTGCGAAATTAAAGTCTGTCATTAAAGTTAAAAGACGATACCGTTTAGAGTATGGTTGTAATCCTCCATCAATGAATTCAATTAAGCAATGGATAAAACAGTTCTGGCAATGTGGAACCTCGTGTAGGAGCCGGTTGGCCTAGCATCAGCGGTGAGACGGTTGACCAAGTTAATGGAAGTTTCCGACGAAGCTCCAGGAAATCCGTTCGTAAAGCAAGCAGAGAACTGTGCATTCCGAAATCGACAGTTCACGATATCTTGCACAAGAAATTAAAGTTTTATGCTTATAAAATCCAAATAGTGAAAAAGATGCATGTAAATGATCACACTCAGCGAAACGATTTCGCTGTGGTTATGCTAAATTGAGTGAAAAACAACGAAAACTTTCTCAGTACTGTCATTTTCAGTGATGAATCCACATTTCATGTATTGTGAATTGTCACAACTGTAGGATATGGGGTAGTGAACTGCCTCATGCTGCTAATGAACTGGAACGCGATTCTCCAAAAGTTAACGTGTGGTGCACCCTATCAAAAAGACAAGTGACTGGCCCTTCCTTCTGCAAAAAAACAAATGATGACATTTACTTGGATACGATAGAAACTTTCGCTATACCCAGATCAAAAGATATGTCATTTTCCAACAAGACGGTACGACTGCGCATTGGTCAACATGTATACACAAGTGCCTAAATGAGCCTTTTCCCCAACAGATAGATTGGCCGTGGTGGTCCCATTCTGTGGCCTCCTCGCTCTCCAGATCTAACTTCATTGGATTATTTCATGTGGGATTAGGATCGTGTCTATAAGACGCCTTGTACTGATTTGCAGGAACTAAAGTAGCGTATCACAGCTGCTATTTAATTCCATAACTCCTCAGATGCTTGCCAATACATGGCATGAAATTGAGTATCGCTTAGACGTACTACGAGCAACCAAGGGATCTCACATCGAAATTTATTAACTTGTGCAGTTACATTGTAAGTTAATACAGTCAGTTTATTTCTGTCTGTTTAATGTTTTGTTTTATATAATTTTGTTATGTGTCCAATAATTCTCGGACACCCTGTATATATACATTTTTGTAGCAAATAAATGCAACAGAATAAAAACAAGAATTTTATTTGTTGAGAAGGAAATAAGAAACTAAGACTTTTGAATCCAAAAGATTTTGAAAACCGGTAGAAACAGTAAAGATTTTATGTGTGCAGCTCTGTGGAGCACCACATTAACAGGACCTGCAATTTTATGAGAGTTCCTAGTTATTTTTTTTTTTTTATGTGAAAAAGACTTTTTTCTTTTTCATACATTAGCATGAGAAAGTATTGTAATCATGAAAAATTCGACTCCAAGATGTCAAAGGAAATGCAAGTTGTGATGTACTTTGCACAAAAAAGAGTAGTCATGACTACTTTCTATTTTTAAATAAATCCGGTACTTGTATGTACCTCTTATTTTTCCAGTTTTTCAAAAAAATGAGATTTTCATTTCTAGAAACTTGTCTCCAGCCTCATTTATTTAGCACTGATGGAGATAATGCTTCACTGGTGATGTGACTTCATTACTGATATTCAATCAGAATGGCGACACAAGAGGCCTGAATGTTACATTGTGATTAAAATTTTCACCGATTCACCCTTTCATGATGTACATTCTCGGAGATTTGTTTCAATTCATTTATAGTGACAAACTGACAATGAGGGACAGAGAGGCCCCTTGAGATATATCAAATATGGCATCAGCCATCTTGATTGAAGTCCATGGTAAAGTAAGGTTTAGAAATTACCAGATAATTATATTTATATTTGGTGTTTTCACTAACATGCTGCAAATTTTTTTATTGGATTTTGCCATTTTTAATGCGGTGGGGGGGGGCAGGTTTGGTCTTTGGAAAAAAATTATCTTATCAGGAATTCAGGATGTTATTTTGGGTTCTGTATTAGGATTACAATTTATCTGTGGTTGACTTTATTACTATATATATACAGCTAAAAACAATTAGGGAATAGGGAATATCGTAGTTTTGTATTAAAACTGAATGACAGAAAACTTTAGAGGTTGGAATAGGAACTACATACACTTAGTATGCTATGCAAAAAGAAAAATATGGCCAAAAACAATTAGTAAATTTAAATTTAATAATTTTTGGGGAGACAAATGTACAAAGGCATATTTATGATCATATCGTAAAAATGAAAATAAAGGTAAATTTCTCACTGAAAAACATGTACGGCAATTTGCATTGTAAAGCCACGAATAAACGATTTAAAAAAATAAAATAAAAAAAGTTTTTGCTGCCGTTCAATTTGAAAAATAATCTGCAGGGTAATTGTGCTGGAGAGGGGCTATATAATTGGAAAAGGAACTCTCTCGGAAAAAAATTTCAGTCTAGGATTTGCACGAAGTGAAGAGGACGGAAAAGGGATGTCATAATGAAAGACCGGGAAAGCTGTAGGAAGGGGCGGCGGCAGTTATTTTGTCTTTGTATTGTCGGGAAAGACAAAATGCTGACTGTGCTTGTGCCCTCTCCTCATCAATTGGCCAATAAAAATGTATGCACGGTGCTTGCTGCAGGAACCTAAACATGCACGCTTCATTTCAAAGTTCTATGTTCTGAATCTCGTGTACACTGTGCCTTGTATTTTAGTTTGTCCTTTGCCAGTTTGACCAAAGTCTTTGTTTCATTTCTTCGGACTCCGGGGTCTTTATGTGCCTAACTTTTCTGTCGAAAATTCCGCTTCTGGATCAACATTTGTGATATACAAGATCATATGGCTATTTTTTTCTTTTTCTTCTGAATGTCACAATCTGTGAATTATACGCCGGCACAGATTATACGAAAATAAAAAAAAAAAGTGCGATTTCCAGGGTCTGAGGATAAACGATGAAAATTATGATAATTCAGGAATTTGCGAGCCCCAGATGAAAAACAAAACCCAGATGAAAAACAAAACAAAAAAACGAGTACCTTTTTTTTTTTTGCCAGGGCTGAGGGCAGAACATTTTTGGACAGAAGTGTACGACTTTGACATTATATATAGCCCCCTCCTCCCCGCAGGTTCAATGTCTGGCCACTAAAAAATTTAGCTGGCCACCAGATTTCAGAATATTTTTCTACCTCTGGTTGTTACAAATACCTTGTTCCCTCAAAATAATCAGGATGTACAGTAAAGCAAGACACGTCTGAGAAGAGAACGTTGCTCCATTAATTTCTTCTCTAATCAGCAGGGTCATGTGCTCAAAATCTGCAGGCAGCACGGTGGCATGCGGTTAAAGAAACACATACCATAGGTTGTCGAGCATACAGACCAACACTGTGTAGTCGGGTGCGAACAGTTTGAGTCGAAACATTTGTGTCAGTAGCTGTATGGAGTTTGCATTGCAGAAGAGGGGCGCTCATACTCCGGTTTCTCCTGGCAGTCAGTGATAAAAAAACGATCCTCATTTCTTGACGTTGCTTTCCTGTGACCTTGCCCTGGTCTTTGCCTTAAATTTTTGGTATCTGAAAACCAATTCCAAAATCTGGAAATCATGCTTCGAGACACTCCAATGGCGTCTGCTAGTTGCGATTGGGTTTGACCAGCTTCTAAGTGACCGATAGCCCTCAGGCTACAGATTCGGGTAAATCCTGTTCGGACATCACATTCAAAGCACGAGTCATTTTTATCCTGGACTAAACGATCATAAGATACAATTCACTTTTCATTCGTTGACAGAAACATACCCTTTTTAACGTCCCACAATCAATTTTGCATACTGAGGTGTTTGCAAGTATGCAAAAGTTTCATTGTAATAACTTTCCTTCAATTTCTCTTAGCATACAAACAGTTGATGTCAGTAGTTCATATCTAAACCACGATATCTCCCAATAGTTTTGAGCAGTGTATTTTGAGCTAACGGGAGGGAGGGGGGGGGTAACAATGATGTTTAGCATTGGTGCTAATGCAGAGTTTGACTAAGGAATTTCTTAGATTTAAGCTTGGAACATAATGGCAACTCTACCTGGAAAAAAGAGAGATTTGCCAGGCTATTTGAGATAGCTATTGGCTGGAAAACAATGGTATCAACTTTAACTCTGAGTAACAACTTATGTGTTTTTACAGAAATAAAATTTGACCACCCATAGAAATAAAGTGTTCGAAGTTGGGCCGCATCCCGGCGATTAAAAAATATTATCTAGCATCCTGGCATGTAATAAATTGTAAACCCGTCACAGACTATGTAAAGAAATTAGGATGAAAGCACAAATTTGAACACAAAAATCAGCAAATGAAATTCTTAATGGATTAAGTTGATGAATGATTAGCAGCTGGGACAGGAAAGATATAGGAGGCAGGAGTATGGTGTCAGAATTCTTGTTAAATCACCTACAATTGTAACAGTGCTAGCTAAATAATTTTCTGGCGCCCATGTGGTCTGCAGGTGAAACTGATCATTCCACGACTTGTGCCTCGTTCTCCAAAACCAGTTGTCAGAGCAGGGGTGTTTGGTGGGCTAAAGGAGGTTGGAGTATTTGGAACTTTTTGGTCCCCAACAAAACTAGTAGAGCCCACACCTGTTTTACTGAGGACTGAAAACTTTGTGTGGGTAAAAAGTTCCGAAAAGCGCAAATTGAAGAAATAATTTGAATTATTCATATTAAATTTAGGACTTCCATTGTCTAGAAATCCTAAATCTTTTCTTCTACCTACAGAGATTGGATGTTTTTTCTTCAAGTTTCTCTCATAAATTTGAATCTATTTTCATGTGTGCTCTTTGGCACCCATTTTCAATAGGGTTCGTCCCCAGGTGATCCCCTATGACATACTAAAATTTCATCGAAATCGAACCATATTTACGCAAGTTATGATGCATAATGGCAATGGAATGCATCCTACTCCTATGTTGTGACCTTTGACCCTATTTCCAATAGGGTTCGTCCCCAGTGGTCCCCTACCACATACTAAAATTTCACTGAAATCGAACCATAATTACGCAAGTTATGATGCATTTTAGAAAGATGTGATAAAGTTGATACTAAATTACAAAAGCCATCACTAGATTTGTTAACTGGACGTAACCTTCTGTCATTATCCCATTTCATTGCCAATGAAAGAAATAATTTTGAAAAATATGAAGAAATAGATAAAACATTAAGTGAAAAATCTTCTGGAAGTTTTGTCTAATCACAATTAAAAAATATGCACATGGCAATAACCGTAATGAAACTATTCTTCAAGGACAGAAAAAATGTGAAGTAGAAACATTTAATGTGATTATTGATCAGTTGGATAACAAATGTCTGTTAGCTTATAAAAAAATTCAATTTCCGTTTCAGTTCTTAGTTAACTGCCAACTAAATTTCTCTAAATAACTGTTTAGATTTTTACAGTGAGGATTTGGATGAATCTTTACATAGTAAAATTTCACAGTTCTATGACTTTATCAAGTGTGAATTTAGCTACTGCACAAAAAAAAAAAAAAAATGTTCTTGTCAAGACATTGCAAAACACACACACACACACATATATATATATATATATATATATATGATATTTTCCCAAATGTACATTCACCGTATTAAAACTACACTTGGTAAAAAATAACTTGTGATTGACAATGCTTCAACAAAGGCTTAACAGTCTTGCTATCATGTCATTAGAGCATGATATTGCTCAGCAGTTAGTTTGACGATGTTGTGCACTTCTTCACAAACCTCAAAGCAAAAAAAGACATTTTAAAGACGAACGCCTGAACTTTTTTTTTTTTTTATTGGAGGTTTTTTTTTTTTGATTGGACGTTTAACGACCACCGTGAGCAACTCAATGGGCTATAAGCAGTCGCCCGTCGCTAATTTAGGGTCACTGGTTCCAGGGAAGGGAAAGAGCCAGTGCTGTAAGACAAACACAATATCCATGACTCGCCGTCATTCGAACCCGGACCCCTTCCGGACGAATGATCAGAGGCCATTGCTTAGACCACTGCGCCACCGGGGCGGCCTTATTGGAGGTTTAACGACCACCGTGAGCAACTCAATGGGCTATAAGCGGTCGCCCGTCCCTAATTTAGGGTCACTGGTTCCAGGGAAGGGAGAGAGCCAGTGCCGTAAGACAAACACAGCATCCATGCCTCACCGGGATTCGATAGACCTCTTTCGAACGAATGATCAGAGGTCATCGCTTAGACCACTGCACAACCGGTGCGGCAAACTTTTGTTTTTGTGCATTCATTTTTCATTTATGTTGTCTACACTTGATTCAATGTTTGAATTTTCTTTAGTATAAAATTTTTTGTAAGATATGTGGACACTTAAGATTTTGGGGTATACTAGCAATGTTTATTTCTTGCACAGTACACCTGAAGTGATTTTTTTGAGGGGTTTTTCTTAGCTCACGAAGCAGTTCTAATGTAATTACTGCCTAGCATAAGTGACCTGTTTGTAAAACTTTCTACGTGCAATTGTGTTTGCATTGAAATACACCTTTTGGGGTACTCATTTTATAAATAAAACAAACAGATATTGGTACTCCTATTAAGTTTACGCGACGCGCCTCGAGTTGTGCGTTGGGCATGAGTTGAGTGATATTTCTGTCATTTTTTTATAATTTTACAGAAAACACTGACAGTTATTACTACACAAATACCTGTGTATTGATATATTTCAAATAATTTTTAAGAAATTGATTGGTTATGATAAATTTCTATCTTACCACAGATGAGGTATACACACTGCTCACATGAGATTTCTTCAATGTGTTAGTTTGCAGAAAAAAATGTTTCAGCATCTTTAAACAGACATTTTAAAGACAAACTCCTGAACTATGTGTGAACTTCTGTTTTTGTGCATTCATTTCAAATTTTTGTTATCTATACTTGATTCAATGTTTGCATTTCTTTAGGAATAAATATTAAAAATAATACATTTCCTTATGTCTGCAAACACATAAGATGTATTTTACAAAGCCTTTACATATATAAAGGAAATAGGTATCCAACATATGTACAAGACATACATATCTATCGTATAGTCAATAGGACATTCGTATTTTACAAGCACTTGTGACCAGAAATAGGGGCCACAAAATATTCAGTAGCCCAGATTCCAAAAAACGCTGTCTGGCACTGAAAAAAAAAAAAAAAAAGGAAGGAAGCAGGAGCATAGTGTTAGAATTTTTAGCACTTGCGAATGCTAAATAAAAATTTCCTGGCACCCACGTGGTCTGGGTAAAATTGACCATTATACAATTTGTACCTCGTTCTCCAAAACTAGTTGTCACCTAGTCACAGGACAAGCGAGGAAAATTAGTTAGCAACTGCATTCGTTTACTGAACTTGTTCGGCCTAACAAATAATTTGAACGAAATACATGAAATATTTTTTTTTTTTTTTTTTTTTGAGTGGAGGTTTAACGACCACCGTGAGCAACTCATACATGAAATAAAACATCAAACTTGTTTCAATTGTTACCAAAACCACTTAATACTAACATTCTCATCATAATGCACTGTGACTTACACAAACAAAAAATACTTACCGAAAATAAATGCTGCGGTGCTTCAATTATTTAGTGACATAGAATCCTTATTTTGTGTATAGAGAGACCTCCATCGCTTCGTACCAACATGGCGTCCGCGACCAGCCCGTTGCCATTCGACAGCACGTAAAAAAACAGGTATTATACCGCAATGGTTAAAACAGTTTAAACACCGTGAACATGTTGTTTATCTACCGAAAATTTACGGTTCATCGCCCGTTGGCGTGCTTACGGTCTGTAAACCGTTTTAATACAGTTGAAACACCGAGAATTCACAGCAATTTTTTACAGTGCACTTCTGAGGACGTACGTATCTTGTATAAAGTGACTTCCTTTCAGCTTCAATTCTTGCAATACACTAAAGTAGCATATTATTAAGAACACCTACTTGAAAACCGATCTTGGTCTACAAAACATACTTGATTCGATGTAGAATGGATTCAGCAAAGTGCTGATGTTGTTGTACCGGTATGTTTAGTCGAGCGAATGGGACGCCACCAGTCAGTTCGCTAGGTGAGGATCAATGTTATGAATGTCTCTTTTAATCTCATTCAAAAGTTGTTTAATTGGATTCAAATCTGGTCGCCATTTTTCACTTTGAAGCTGCTGTCGTGCTCTTGTAATCACTGTGTAACGATCTGAGCCTTGTGACATGGCACATTATCCATATGGAAGTAGTCGGAAAATACCTTGAATATGTACAGGTTTGCCTAGTACATAATAATGGCAAGATCAAATCGACACGGAGTGCTGCTATTCCCTTGAGAGCTACGGAAGATGACGAAAACGACAGAATCTACGTGAGTTCCATCTCTCGTACACTTAAGTGTCGAATATCGGAGCATAAATATAGCATCAAAACATACTTATCATCAACTGCTCTTTCAAGAACATGCCTGCGAGGTACCTCATCAAACACTTTGGACCGAGAAGACGTAACTCAGCACCCCAAAATTACGATCCTTCCTGCTTTTTACTGAAAGTCTGATAATATACAAAATGGACCAGAGGTGTTGTAACGAGGATTACCCATGCGTGATTCCTCTGCCATGGAGACATTTAGTTAACAAGATTAGACAAAATGAGACTGAACTTATTCCGTCGTCCCATTGACGATTTCATGACTTTTATGGGACACGCGCTTTATCATATAGTTAAGTCACTTCATGACATCTTGTAACGTACCAGGAGATGTGACGTACCTGCCAGAAGGACGCACACGACATAAAGGCAGATAGGAATCAGAATAAAATGTCCGCGTAGCTCAACTGGTAGAGTGACTTATTCCGGAATGAGGGGATCCGGGTTCGAATCCTGGCGTGGACAGAAATGACGGAGAAATTTACTTCGTTATAATCTAACGTACAGCAGTATATAATCTATGTTATTGTCCGGTTTGTGTGCATTTTTCTTACATCTGAAGATAAATTAGAAGCTAACTCGAAAGGTCTTATGTATTTTAACTAGTGTGTTTTTAACATTAAAACTATTTTAATCGTGTATAAGACGGCATTAGTTTTACTATTAATTATCTTAACACGGCTATCTCTTTGACCTTGATGTCAAGATATCCAAATGCTGTTCCAGAAGTATTAAGAAACCCAATGACCGCAATGGAAACATACCCCAGCTTCAACAGTTAACGATAGGTATCTGCGATCCATCTATTCGTGATGTTGTCGCCGTATTCTGGCCCATTCATCGTTATGTATTCTGGCACGTCCATCGGTATGTATTCTGGCCCATCCATCGGTATGTATTCTGGCCCATCCATCGGTATGTATTCTGACCAGTATATCGGTATGAATTCTGGCCCGTCCATCGGTATGTATTCTGGCCCGTCCATCGGTATGTATTCTGGCCCGTCCATCGGTATCTATTCTGACCCGCCCATCGGTATGTATTTTGTCCCATCCATCGGTATGAATTATGGCCCGCCCATCGGTATGTATTCTGGCCCGTCCATCGGTTTGTATTCTGGCCTGTCTATCGGTATGAATTCTGGTTCGTCCATCTGTATATATTCTGGTTCGTCCATCTGTATGTATTCTGGCCCGTCCATCGGTATGTATTCTGGGCCGAACATCGTTATGTATTAGCTGACAACGATATTCTTCGGACCAAGCGACCATTTTCCAGATCTCAAGGGTCTACTTTTGTGTCCCTATGACAGACGAATTAGTCGGTTTTTTGCAGAGACGAGCGGTACACGAAGGAGACGTTTGCTGTTATAGCCCATTCGCGCTAATGTGCGGCGGGATGTGATGGTGAAATTCTCCTCTCGGTACCCTGTTTTACTGCGCGGTTACTTAAAGCAATGGGGACTCGTCTGTTACCTCGTACAATCCTCCACATCCGCCGTTGACCTCGAATATGGACCTTCCGCCCGCAGTAAGTTGAAAGCTCTTTTAACGTCATAGTTTAGTTGCGTACGTAAGTGAGGATGGAAGGTGTCTGATGGTTGTTGGGCGTTTTTAATAATTTGCTGCTTTGGTGTATATTACATTCCATTCCTTCACTATTTATTTTGGTACCTGCTCGCCAAGATATGCTCTTCTTAATACATTTGCCAAGGTTTGGGCATCCGCAATTCCAGAAATTAGAAAATATGATGGGCTTTAAAGAAAAGAAAAGAAAAATGTCCCTTTATTATATATCAACAGCTATCGTTACTTTCTTGAACCTGTTTCGTTTCAGGTAAAGTTTTAAATCCATGAATTCTGAACAAACCTCTTATTCTGACTTCTGTGTGAATGATTATATGATTACCCTATGTATGTGTAAGAAATATTTCTTCTTTGATTTCGGTGTCGTTTTGTTTCGCCTCCTTTTGACACAAATTACGAAAGATTTTCGAAAACTTTCGGTTCGACAGTTTTGAAATAGTCGTATCTGCCAATGATGTAGCACCGATCCATTGGGTCAGAAAATCAGAGAGATTTCCGTTTTCCGTTGATTTTCTGCATTGGCCATGATCATCAGATACACCGAAGAGTCAAAACATTATGGCCACCTGACTAATATGATGTTAATCATCCACGTGCTGCCAAGACAGCTCTTACCAGGCGAGGTATGGGCGCTACAAGATTTCTAAAGGTGTCTTGTGGTATCTTGCACCAACACAATGCCAGGAGATCCTTTAACTCTTGTATGTTACATGGTTGAGCTGTCGCAGATTGGATTTGCTGTTCCGAAATAAACCACAGATGCCTCATTGGATTGATGTCTGAGGAATTTGGGTGCAACGGCAATACCTGAAAGTTTCCCTCAAGTTCCGCGAACCAGTTGTGAACAATCCTGGCAGTATGGCATGGCGCATTCTCCTGCTGAAAGAAGGCACTACTAGAGGGAAATGTCAATACCATGAAAGAATGTATCTGGTCTGCAATGATATTTAGGTAGGTGGTAGACGTCATATTTTCCTAAATGTGAATGACTGGACCTAGGGTTTCCCAGAAGAACATTGCTCAAAGAATTATATAATACTTCATCGACCGGCTTGCTTTCGTCCCACGGTGCATACTGGTGCCAAACCTTCCCCAAGTAAACGACGCACAAGTACCCAGCCGTCCAAATAGTGCAACAGGAAAAGAGATTCATTAGACCAGACGACCTTCTTCCAATCATTCAAGGTCTCGTTTTGATATTGCCTGCCCATTGTAGGCACTTTCAATGGTGAACTGAGGTTAGCCTGCCACTAGGCGCCGCCTGAAACTACTGAGCTCCATTTTCAGTAGGGTTCGATGTACTGTGTATTAGGGTTCGATGTACTGTGTATTGTGACACATACAGTATCTCCCGTCAACAACAATCAGATTACCGGCTATTTGCGCGGCAGTATCCCCTTTTTGAATGGGTATACTGTCATGTATCCATATGGTACCAGCCAACAGAAGGGAATACTGTCACCATGGCTGGTGACACTATTCCCTTCTGTTGGCTGGTACCATATGACCTTCGCACACTATTAACATCGATGAGCCGTGGTCGGCCCAGATCTTGCCGGCGGTCCAAGGTTTTTCCTCCTTGCGCCATTTTTTAAAGTTACTAACTACGGCTGATTGTGAGCACCCTAGAAGCTTTGACATTTCGGAAATGCTCTGGCCCAGTCGTTTGGACATTACAATTTGGACTTTATCGAAGTCACTTAAGTCCGCTGTGTTTTCGTCTATAGAACAAGAATAACACCGATTAACAGAGCACAGTATCAGGTGTTATTTATACTATTTCATGAGCTTCACTCGTGCTGTCGTTTACCTGCAGTTGCTTCGATTTAAATAAAGGCGGGCTGGTCATAATGTTTTGGCTCTTCGGTGTATGTGATACGTAGAATGCTGCAACAGCAACTTCTCTGTTTCCATAACAAAAAATATGTTTTAAAAATATTACAGATTTATCGTTCACTTGTATGTTCTGAAATGATCGTAGCAATGTAACATGAAAAAATACTGTAGCAAAAGCTTGATTTACCATCTTGAAAATTGTTTAAATAACTTCATCCTTTTTTTAATGTTAAAATATTTTAAGTGATTTGTAATACAATCATAATGAGTATCCTTTACATTACATCAGTGAAAGTGAAAGAATCTGAGATTTTATAATCGGTTTTGCTTTCATCAAAAATGAATGACTTAAATGTTTTTGTATGCGATTTTGATTATTCTGACCACATGGGGGCTTAATTCTAAGTGATACCAGTGCCATTTTAATAGGTTTTGCAAACCGGACATGGAAAGCAGGTTTTATTGGTTTTAATTGTTTTTATTTTCATAGATGTAAGAGATATTTTGAGGTGCCTTTATTCAATATGTTCATACCACATAATATATCCCTATATAATATCGTCTACATTTTTATAAAAAAGTTACCAAAATTTTAAGCGTTGTTTTCTGGAGCAAGCACATAAATTTTGCACAACAACAATTAATGAATCTCACATTTTTAGCAATCAAAGAACGTATATTTCTCATAATGATAATGGATACGTGCAGCAGTCCTTTTTAGGGTACGTAATCATTCCGGCGTTGTTTACACTGATTGTATAGAAGAATCCAGCGACAGCCGTTTCACAACCAATCGGAGGCTCAAAAGGATGTGGAACCAACGGAACTGGTGTAAGTTTCACAAAGCTGGCCCAATCTCTCAGCTTCAGCGCCCGTACTGGCGAATTTTGCGAAGTGTCTCACCGATGTCCGGAAATATGATAGACTAGCAGAGGTACCAGACATGCCCGGGCTCCAAAAGTATGATCGAAAGTAAACGTGTGAATTACAAAGTTTGGCAACATCTTTGTTTGCTACGAATATATCATAAAATGGAAGGGGGATGAATGGGCGAATTTTGGCGGTACACTCAGGAGGCCAATGTAGGAAAGTCTGTTTTTGCAAAACCCTATGACCTATGAAAAGACAGCGCAATGGTGAGAGTGTTATATGAAGGCAAGGTGTGTAGATAGTAAGCTGAGAATGAGCTATGCATGTTATACACTCCTCTTTCAAATGACTTACACGTGCCACCACTTGTTGTCACAGAACTGGCGCTTTTGCTAACAGAGAAGCGCCAGTTCGTTTATTACAAGTAACATGGCTTGCTCCCATGGTTCAGCGTGTTTACCATAGGCTGCAATTCCTACCTAAATATGACGTAGTAAGTTATTCCAAATAGTATTCAGCAAAGTGTTGGTTACTGTGCTGCAAACCTTGACGAATCCGCTCTCGCAAATTCTGCAGTCTACCTATTGGTATCGAGGTGACGTAAACCTTATATTTAAGGTAACCCCACAAAGAAAATTCCAGGAGCTTTTGGTCTGGTGTCCTCGAGGGTGAGATTTCGAGATTGTCCAATGGTGTTGTGTGGTGTGCGGGAGCGCCGTCATGCTGAAACCACATTCGAGATGGAAAATAAAGCGAAACATCATCCAAAAAGTCTAGTATGGTATCACAGAGCATCAGTAGACACCGTTCTCTAGTAAGGTGCTTTGAAAGATATCAACACCATCTCACACCGCTTTTTAAAAGTATACTCCATAGTATGTCATTCGATGAAGTCGAGGTATCTGGTTTCAGTTTGCGTGCAGAAATTTAAATACCATGTACGCACAGTGCATTGTTACTATATTTGTACATCACACCTGCATGGAAGTAGAAGTATTTTGCAAGCATTGCGTACGAGATTTGCTAATTTTATTCTTCTTCCTGGTAGAATATTGCTGATTGTTTACACATTACACTTGCCGCCGATAGGTATTGATTGTGTGCGGTATGTTTGTGGTGGATATATAACGAACTGATAATTAATACCTGGTTATCACATTCAGACAAACGCATTTCCTTTTTTCAAAACTGTTTTCTAGAATTCTACAAAGCTTTCATTTTGTCCCATTGTTGTGATTGAGACATGCGAGCGGATGGAATTGAAACTGATGAAAGCAACCCGGAAGTTTTGTACGGACGGAGAGGTGGGCCAGTCCGGTGTCTAGATATATCCTCACTTCCGTTTAGAGGCCCTCCCATCTCTAGACAGCAATACATTGATATCACACCTCTCAGAAATGACCTTGGATACTTTTGCCCCATCAGTGTACAAACTAGATTCTCCCGTTGACCTCGTTTCTTTATGATTGATTTGTAGCAAACGATGATGCTCTCCAAATTTGCAATTGCTATGTTTGCTTTAATGTCATTGCTTCGGAGTTCGGTGTTCCAAGTTCGCGAGCTCACACTAGAGAACTGAAGTTAAGTTGATGAGATCGACCCTCTGGCACTTAACACCAATCCTGTTGGTTCCGCATCGCCATCAGCCTCCGTTTGTCTGTGGAGTGGCTGTTGCGCGATGTAACGCTACAGTATAGAATACGTGAGACCGCACACCCTGTAAAACATATGTATACTGGTGATGTCATTTTCAAAGCCATTGTTGAAAGTCCGAGTTGTTAGATTTGTCCATTACCAAGTGTTTCTTGTTTTATCCACGACGCAAATTGTGTTTGTTTTCATCGGATGACGTATCGTTTGCCGGATTACTGAATTACAGGACTCAATAATATTAATTATACGTCATTTTTGACACGATTTTGTTACTAAGTTTGAACCCTGAAACTTTTTATAGTAGAGTATATTATTAAATCAGATATAATATGATTATTGCATTCCATCAGATGTTGAAGTTTACTTGGTGCATTTTAACTTAAAATTTGTATTTTGCATGAGATGTGATTTTCTACCTTTTTATGATTACTATTTCTTGCATAGTAACTGATCATACCTTTGTGCTCATACCATACCTATGTTCGCTGCGCTGTATGGAATGCAAAATGCGCAACTACACTTATATTGCCGAACGTACTACATGCACTGTTACCAATGTTTCTCCTCTTAGCACATAGCTGACCTTTCTACCACCAACTTTTTAGAAACACTAAATTGATATGTCTACTAGTTTTTACTGTTGTATTTATATGTGTATTAACACTTCAGATAGTTTTTAATTCGTCAAATGACTGCTCTTTATTCCTGTACTTTTGTTTTTCAGTAAGCACTGCTATGAGTGAAGATGCCTTAAGTAACCAATACGTAGGTCTCGTGATTGGTGTCCTTGCAGCTGTGATTCTTCTGCTCATCATCGTAATTTTTATCATCATCGCTCGAAATAAACGCCGCAAGCATACGACACCTCATACAATACTCAAACCTGTGGATAACAGGGTCACCATTAATATGAAGGTAAAAGTTGTTCTCTTCGAAGAATAAAACAATTTTGTAGCACCTATTAGCATCAGATTTATGTTTCTGGTATTTATTTTTAAAGCGTCTGTTTAAAAACTGCTACAGATCTTTGTCAAAGGACTAAAACAAACTTTACCGGATGTGATTTCTCGATATGCCTTATGACATTCAGTGCCTTTCGGTTATAGGACAAATAGCGTCCTTTTCGTTAAGAAAAACTTTTTCATATACACTGCTGATAATAAATAAATACATCGCTCTTTCCACGTTCCAGAAACACATAGCAACCGAAAAATTGTTTTTCAGCCGCCGCCGTGGAATTGAACCACGAACTCTCGATATATAACAGAGCTTGCTGTGGTAAAAGAAAGAAACACGAGTTGCATCCACAGACTTCAAAGTTTCCCAATTTTCTTTCTCACAATGTTCTACGGAAATGCCTGCACTGATGAAAGAAGGGAATATGAGGAGTATTCAAGTTGTAAGGGTTCCAAATTTTCTTTCTCACCACGTTTTATCAAAGAGTAAGCACTGATCGAAGAAAAGAATGCCACATGCATTCAAAGTGCAAAGTTTCCTAGTGTGTTTTTTATATAAATTATTCACGCTATAGGAATTAACCTTTTTGCAGTATAATCTCGTAAATGGCCCATGCATTTCTGTGATCAAATATCTCAGGCTAGGAAGATTTTTCTGGAGCTTAGGCCAGCACAGGAAAAAGGGACAACGAATGTTGAAAACTTCCTTTTAAGAAATTAATATATCATCGCGGAGAGCAATGAAACGTCACTTGGTGCAAGTCTAACCAGTGTGGTGAGTTGTGAGGGAGCTCAATTTTTTCCACTATGTTAGTGACGACGTCTATAATCCGACGACCAAGAAAATGTGTGCACAGCTAAAAGGAATGTAATGGCTGAACTGAAGTGTGTAACAGGATGCTCCCTCTGAAAAATCTCGCAAAATATCATTCCTTTAAAAATTCTTTATATTTGGAATTTAAAAAACTGATTATTCTTTTATGAATATAAAGCCCTTTTAAATATTTATAATTCAATCATTGACCTAAATTTTTAGAATTATGAGCTACGGACACTGTGTTTGTTTCTGAAACTTCAAGTATTGGAACTAAAAAAATGCTTAAAGGATTATAGCATTGCACACCGGGAACGAAAATACTCTGAAACTGGTGCATTTTGCTTCTTGAAGCAGAAATCTTAGAAAGCTAAGCATCATTACAAAAGATGAAATTAAATTAAGTAATTATATTTATGCACCTATTGGTCCTCATTGAATATAGCATACCAGTAGCTACGTGATTTATGTATGGGATGTTTAAACGTAATTTCGATATTGCTATTCAGGTGGCCAAGTGCGCAGCGGCGTAAGTTTCTTATTAATTGTCCTAATTGGGCCAGGGTTTGAGCCCTGGATGAAGCATCGGTTGTACATTTGTATTACGGCGTTGGACCTCCCCTTTTCCTCAATCCAGTGGCGCCAAAATGGGGACGGACGGCTGCTTATTGCTCTTTGGTGGTCGTTTAACACCAAAGCTAAAAAGATCGATATATGTTTACCGTATAAAACAAGAAAACTTGCTTTTATACAGTAAGCAAATAGCGGAAATCTAGTTATTCCCTGTTACAGACAGGCTTTACTGTACTTCACTGTGTTTTATGCCATGACATGTAATGTAAATCACCCCTCTACATGTACATTTGCAACATATTTACTTATTGGACTGCTGCGCACACCACACACTACGTACTCTTCCGTTTGAAAAGATGACGGAGCTTTCCACCCAGCTGTAAGTTTTCAGCCAGTTCTTACAGCCATCTCTAGATGATAACAGTAGCTGCTTGGTAGTGGAGAGTTTCTTGGTAATGAATATTGCACAGCGCGGCTTTACTTGGGAAGCAACATACAATGTTACTGAACGTACTACTCCCGCAGCGCGCTCTGACATGTAAAAATACGCTGGGCAAGTCCAAATATAGAAATGGAGAACAGAGCGCAAAAAATACCTTTTGAACTCTAAGACAGTCAACGTTTATTACGAGATGATCATTCAAATTCTTTGTACATGAAGCAACCAACTTCAGACATTCTGTACCGTAATTTAGAAGAATTTGAAGGCAGCCAAAAGGAGTCTCTAAGACGAGAAATCAGGGCGACGGGTCTGACGATTCGTACTGAATTTAAACTGGAGCTGACTTTCTTCGCTCCAAAACTACATTACGTCAGAAACCGAAGGTTACAAGTGACGAATGTAATTTTACAAGACAGTGTTGGCACAGTTGATTGGTCCGATTTACTTGTAAGTATCATGTGATCAGATAAGCTGTCGTTCTTTTTTGACATTTCGTCAAAGTATGCTGCGTATTACTGGAGTCCAAACAATGAACACAATGATTGGGTTGGTGCGAATGAAATGTCCCGTCAAAGGCCCAGCTCACGTGGGTGGCGAGAAAAGAAAAGTACGACAACTTACCTACGCAAAATTATCCTCCTCGGCATCGATACATAGTTGCCATCTTTCCGGCGAGGCCATGATCCAGGAACGAAAAAAGTCTTGTGGCTGGGACCCGAAGAAGTCATCAACTGCACGTTGAACCTCGTTGTCTGTCGTGAACTGTTTCCCAGACAGGACATCTAGGCGACGAAACAGATGATAGTATGTCTGAGACAAGTCCAGGAAATAGGCAGGATAAGGCAGTGCTTCATAGCCCAAGACACTTAGTGTCAGCATCGTTCGTTGTGCGACATGAGGTCGGGGGTTGTCCTGGAGCAGAAGAACACAATGTCTGTTGACCAAGCCGGTTGTTTCTGCAGCAATTTCCAGTACATCTGGTGTAATTCAGCACAATAACGTTCTGCAGTGATGGTTTATCCTCTTGCCAAGAAACTCCGATGCATTATCCCGGCTGCTGACCATCAGACAAGGAGCATCATCTTCTTGGCGGCTAGAGATGGCTTAGGATGCCGTCCAGCAGACTGTACCTTTCTTAACCATTGTGAAGATAGTTTCCGATTATTATAAAGGACCCACTTCTCGTCGCAGGTGACGATTCGATGCAGTATAGGTTTCTCTTAATTTCTGGCAAGCAGTGACATGCAGACTTCGAAACGCCTGGTTTTGTTGGTAGTTGTCAACTCATGCGGCAGCCACATGTCCAGATTTTTGACCTTATCCAGTGCAGCCAGATGCGGAACAACTGTCGTGTGACACTTACCTCTGCCGCTATCTCACGACGACACGTTTTTCGAGAGTCCGCTTCAACCACACGTAACAGGACATCGTCAGAAACAGCAAAAGGTCGGTGACCACGAGCTTGGTTTTGCAGGTCCGGATCTCCGATTCGAAACTTCACAAACCATCGCCGAATGGTTCGTTCATTGGCTGTTCTCTTCCCAAAGGCTTTGTTAACGTTTCGAGCGGAAATGCCTGCAGAATGGCCAGTTTAAATTCATACAGAAAGATGATTCTCAAATCCGGCGTCTGCATGTTTCCTTTGCAAGCCACGTTACGTCCAAACACACCACGCCTGAACCTTGTTCTTCACACACGCGCAAACTACGTATAGTAACTCTGTGACGTAATACCCGCAACACCTGTGGGTGGTTCCATTCCTCTGTGGTGGGGGCCTGTCTTTACTGCTTGTCCGCGCCGGAAATTTCATTCGCCCCAACCTAATAGAACGACTAACAAAACTCGAGACCTCCGAAAAGTCAACGTACGGCGCAACCTCATGATTTCTTCATTTCTGATGCTATTCCATCCTCGTAACTGATATCTTTAATCACTACGTGTTACCATCGTCTCAGATGGATTTAATGAATAGTTCGCATATTTACTTTTTCAATGCACTTTCAAGTACCTCCACATCTTATGGTATTGGGCAACAATGCCGTGAAAAGGAACGAGTTGCTTGTAAGAAGGGGCATGAATTACTGGCCAACACGAAGACGAGATCTGTTTCCGCGTGAATTCCGCTTAAGCAGATGAGCAAAGGTAAGAACATTCACACAAGAGAAGCACTTCAAATGCTGAAGCAATTTTAGCAAAACCTTTACATAGTTTTTCAGTTGTTTTCTCGAAGAATTCCTTCGGAAAGCAGTAGATAACTTAACAGCCGCAGTAAGTAAATGTGTAGGTTTATCTTCGCATGCCATGAGAGGAAAAAGTGCAAAACATTTCTGAAAGTCGGCATCATTTTCCTGACCGTTGTGTGGTTGTGAAAAGTTTTTGGAGTTATCGTGTGAGCACCCTGGATAGTTAAATTGCTATGTTATTGATAAAGTAGATTTCTGGCACTGGTATGTAAGCAATGTCTGTGAGCGATGAAGCTATAGTTGTCACGTGGAAGTGTTTCTATTTCTCGTTTCAGCGTTAAGTATTTCTCAGTTTGCGTGTCAGACTACTTTTAGCTAGAATCATTTTGATGTTCAGTGAAATTGGTCATTGTGGCTCAGCTGGAATGAGTGATAAATATAGCTCTGTACTTCACTTAAAAAATATAGAATTCACTATGAAAGAGTAACTTCTGTTTTTGAATGGAATATGTCAAATTCAAAATGAATTAACCAGTTCACCTAGATGTATGAAAAATAAAGGAACGCATTAAACCAGCTTCAAAACTCGATTGTTATTCTCGAAACAAAGAACCCTGCCGATTCTAACTTCATTTCGTCACGTAAAAAGGATTCAAAAGCACCTGAAAAACCTTCGAGCAAAAACATTTATGCGAGACAATTTTAGTTTCTTCCCGCAAAAAGTAATAATTGAATTATGAAAATCTGCTTGTATTGCTTTTTTCCAACACCTTTCATTGATGAGTAGCCTATAAGTAATCTGAATTTGAGACCCACATCTCTTCCTCACAATGTGCTGTATGTGCTTTGCACCTTGAAGGTGCAAAGTTGTTAGCTTAACTAGTTTTATATTTGTAAGTTTTGACGTTTAATTAGTGTAAGTTTAACTACTGTACTACTGTTTATAAGTTTAACTAGTTTTTATATTTATTTTCTGTTTCGTGTGTTTGGCAACGAATTCGGATGAAAATATCGTTAACAATGGTCACCATTTGTGATACATCTATTTGTACATCTGTTATTCTACAGAGGTGTTGCAACTCCTGCAGGCGTGAAGCAACTGCGAAATGTTATAAAATGCACTTTGTTTTCTTGTCTGTGTGTATGAAAAATGCTAAAGTCTGTGGATAACATTCTTTTCTTATCGTTGTAGGATTTAGGACTGAGTTATTCTCCATGTTCTCCATTAGCGTGTCAGCAAAACGGATCAATTTACGGTCATCAAGTGGTGCTAGATGATTCTGATCCAGACAAACTGCTGTATCAGGAACCCCAGGATTTTAAGATTCCTTATCCTGGAACATACAGTAATGGTGAGTTCTGCTGCTGTCAAAAATAGGTGTGTTTTAAGACTGAGTTACTATTATAAATTAACGATTCTAATCCATCTGTTCAAGTTGTTGTCCATTCCGTTAATACCGCACTTATATCAACTGTCGCTTACTGACACAACTGCATATAGAATTCAGAATGTAAAATAGTTTCGACGACCCTAACACTATTCCAAATACTTTTTTCAGAGTATCGGGATTTTAATATTTCATATTGTTTTCTGCCTCGTTTGTGATATAACTTTGCATCCAGGTAAGGAACTAATATTTAAATGCTTCCTCACTCAAATAATTGATTATTGAGTGGCGGAAACCCCGTTTTAATCGTCAGACAAGGGATAAAATCAATGATAAACATTGTGAATGCATCATCTTTCCTGAATCTTAGTTTTTCAAGAAAAAAGACGAGGTTTTCTTAACAGGAAAAAGCAGATTCTTACATTCTCTGGAGAGCTTTAAGTAACTGAGAGAAAATTCGATCCTGGAAGAAATGTTCATAAATTCTCACCATTTAGATAAAATGCTATCAATGGACCTTGGATAGAAAAGTGATAAATGTAGCACGCACAAAACATTAATTCAGATCGAGTGAGATGCTTTAATTCTTTATTTTTCTAAACGACAGAAAACCTTTAAATTCTTAGAAAGCTCTTATAGTTGAGTAATTCTCTTATGAAACTTCCTCGGTTTTGATTCGGTGACATTCCATTTAAACTATTCTCAAAGTGATGTTAAGTGCAGTAATCGAAAATGCCTGACTTCGTTAACCAGTCCATGCTCAAAGTGGTTGTAGAAGAGAGAGAGAGAGAGAGAGAGAGAGAGAGAGAGAGAGAGAAAGAAAGAAAGAGAGAGGTGCAATATTCTCGCATTCTGTGGTATGCATTTGTTAAAGAAATCATGCATGCATGTATGTGCTGCGTGCATGTGTTTTTAAAAATGCTCCCAAATGTTGAAAAGTCCAAGACTGAGAATTTGTTTAAAGTTTCGTATATTCGTTATTGCTCATCCACTAGATCTAGCCGTTAAAAGACTCTATTCATCTGTTCTGCCGTACAAGCGTTAACCTTTGCCATCGGAGAGAGGTTTTTTTTTTTTTTTTTTTTTTGGTTAACCATTTGATCTCGTCAAATCCGCTAGCTTTTGCTGGAACACATTTTTGTAGCAAAAAATCAAGGAACGTCAGTAGTGGGACAACACATAATTCACGTGGCTTGTAACGCACAAAACCCTGTTTCATAAAGAATGTTGACTGAGTTTAACGAATGATGTGTTTTCTTAACAGGAAAAAGCAGATTCTTATGATGTGTAAGTGCAGTAATCGAAAATGCCTGACTTCGTTAACCAGTCCATGCTCAAAGTGGTTGTAGAAGAGAGAGAGAGAGAGAGAGAGAGAGAGAGAGAGAGAGAGAGAGAGAAAGAAAGAGAGAGAGGTGCAATATTCTCGCATTCTGTGGTATGCATTTGTTAAAGAAATCATGCATGCATGTATGTGCTGCGTGCATGTGTTTTTAAAAATGCTCCCAAATGTTGAAAAGTCCAAGACTGAGAATTTGTTTAAAGTTTCGTATATTCGTTATTGCTCATCCACTAGATCTAGCCGTTAAAAGACTCTATTCATCTGTTCTGCCGTACAAGCGTTAACCTTTGCCATCGGAGAGAGGTTTTTTTTTTTTTTTTTTTTTTGGTTAACCATTTGATCTCGTCAAATCCGCTAGCTTTTGCTGGAACACATTTTTGTAGCAAAAAATCAAGGAACGTCAGTAGTGGGACAACACATAATTCACGTGGCTTGTAATGCACAAAACCCTGTTTCATAAAGAATGTTGACTGAGTTTAACGAATGATGTGTATGAGGTTTGTTAAAACAGGCTTTCGAACGGAAACCTATCTGCTGTGTGGCTACAACAAATTGTGCATCCTCTTATCTGTTTGTATTTATTTTCATGATTTAAAATTTTTCTTTTAGTTTAAACTATTCAAAATAAGGGTGGATCATCGTGCTTGATCGGCTCTTTTTAACAGCTTTTTCTCTATTATGACCACACCAATAGAACTAAGTTTCTCGGATTTGAATTATGCCATGCTTGTATTATGGGATTTATCACTGTTCTGACTTCTTTCAGTGCATTTCTTTTGACTAACCGAAATCCCCAGTTCAAAAAACTGGAGTCGTGACTGAAATTACATCAGCAATTACTATTATTATTTCAATTTGTTACTAATATACTACTCCGTAAATACTTGCTGATAAAAATACACCATATTTCTTGTAGTCAGACATATTGAAACGCAATGACATTATTTGGTGAAATACTGCATTAGATTTGCTTCGCAAAGATGAAGAAATGTATTTAAAACAAAGGGAACAATGCATTGGTATACATAGGAAGATAACATTTGTCATTTTGGAAGTTACAAAGAGCAGAAAACACAAGTTAGTAAATTCATGCAATGCATTGATTATGATATGCTTTCCAACATACCAGACATTATTACTCAAGTTATGTGGATAATGGCTGTGGAATAAATCTCGCTCCTGTGTCCTGACCTTTGACCCCATTTCGATGATATTCAACAGAACCGATTCACTGTACCTCCGGAACAACATGATAAAGTTTTGTTGCAATAAAAGCAGTTTTACGCAAGTTATGAGAATAATGGCTGTGGAATAAATCTGGCTTTTGAGCAATGACCTTTGACCCCATTTCGTTGATATTCAACAGAACCGGTTCACTATACCTCCGGAACAAAATGATAAAGTTTTGTCGCAATCCAAGCATTTTACGTAAGTTATGATGCACAAGGGAAATGGAATGGATCCCACTCCAGTGCCCTGACCTTTGACCCCATTCCACTCACTTTCAATACGGCTTGTGCCCAGGTGGTTCCCTACCACATACTAAAATTTCATCGAAATCGAACCATTTTTACGCAAGTTATGACGCATAAAGGCAATGGAATGGATCCAGCTCCTATGTCCTGACCTTTGACCCTATTTCACCCATTTTCAATATGATTTGTCCCCAGTTGGTTCCCTATCACATACTAGAATTTCATTGAAATCGAACCATTTTTACCCAAGTTATGACGCATAAAGGCAATGGAATGGATCCAGCTTCTATGTCCTGACCTTTGACCCAATTTCACCCATTTTCAATAGGGATCGTCCCCAGGTGGTTACCTACCACATACTAAAATTTCATCGAAATCGAACAATTTTCACGCAAGTTATGATGCATAAGAGCAATGGACTGGATCCAGCTCCTATGTCCTGACCTTTGACCCTGCTTCGCCCATTTTCAGTAAGGTTCGTCCCCAGGTGATCCCCTACCACATACTAAAATTTCGTCGAAATCGAACCATTCTTACGCAAGTTATGACGCAAAAAGGCAATGGAATGGATCCAGCTCCTATGTCCTGACCTTTGACCCTATTTCCCCCATTTTCAATAGGGTTTTTCCCCAGTTGATCCCCCATCACATACTAAAATGTCGTCGAAATGGAACAATTTGTACACAAGTTATGACGCATAAGAGCAATGGAATGGATCCCGCTCCTATGTCCTGACCTTTGACCCTGCTTCGCCCATTTTCAATAGGGTTCGTCCCCAGGTGGTTCCCTACCACATACTAAAATTTCGTCGAAATCGAACCATTTTCACGTGAGTTATCGTGCGGACGGACGGACGGACGGACGGACGGACGGACAGACGGACGGTTAAAGCTGGAGCATATACGCTTCTTCAACCTACGGTTGGAAAGCGTAAAAAAACAGAAGTAATCATTCCTCTGAATTGAGTTTAAGGCAATTCCATGACAGAGATTTAAAACATCCAGTGATGGGGAGTTAGATCGTTAAAGTTCCTAGTAATGTTTTCACAAATTTTTGGCATCAATTTTAAGATTAGTATTATGAGGTAAGTCTTGCATGTAACTCTGGATGATAAAATGCATAGACTTCATGAGTTTTACGTTTCACTCTCCTCCTTTAATTTGATAATATCATACTGTAGGATTTTCGGGTAAATTATGCGTGAATGAAAATGTTGCCGTATGACTTCATTTTATGTTAAATGATCGTGGACAAATATTTCTAGTCATGCATTTTTGTACTTTAGATTCGACGACGTCACGGGAGTACGCAGTACCGGATGTGACGAAAAGTGGCACCGTGACACCACTAGTTCCGGGACACCCTCCGCCTGCGCCGATATCCAAGCCTGCCTTCCCACAAACACTGCCTAAACCTATTCAGAAGCCATCCGAGCGATACTACGCGGCGACTGATGTAGTCAAACTGCCAAACATTCAAGGTGTTAGTGGGAATACAGTGTATGCTGTGCCTAATGTGGAACTTCTGAGCCGTGAAGACAGCCCTGTCCGGGAGATACCACGACACCGGCTCCACTTTCTTGAAAAACTTGGCGAAGGGCAGTTTGGAGAAGTAAGTTCATTTTATTTACATGTACTTCAATTCTTAAATATAAAGAATGGGAATAGGAAATCTCACATGCTCTTTCCATCGTTCGTTTCCCTTCAGCTGAAGCATCTTGCATTACAAACTACAATGGTTTCGCAAGAATACCGTTACTTTTAGTTGGGCTTGAAGTGTGAGTATTGTTTCGTCAAGTTGCTAAAAAATCTCGCCCTAGTAAACATCTGCTGTTTGAATTAAAGAAGATTTTTTTAATATATATCTGATTATTAGCATCATAGAAATGTAGTATATTAATATGAGAGGCATCTTTCGTGCCAACTAAGATTTTTATGCAGTCATATCGAATTACACTTTCAAGAAACACAAAAACCTCTGAAGAACTCATATCTTTTTTCGTATCGTTTATTTTTGTTCAGTTCTTTGTTTTTCCCTGAAAAGCATTCGCCAAGTCAGATGCGCGATACTTTTTCTTAATTAATTTCCGATTAAGTATTTCTTTTCTCATTATGTTTATCCTGATATTAGGAGCATTTTCGTTAATGCTTTTTCTTCACATTTAATTAAGGCAATTTTCTCGTTTTAGGGATGATTCTCAGTGTTAGAAATATTAACCTCAGTTTTTGTGATTCTAAATAACTATTTTTTTTTTGCGGACTTTTTTAGAATCAACTATAAAGAGGAAAATATCAACGCAATTAAAACCACTCCAATTAAATGATAATGATTCTACGTCTGGAAGACGTGATTTTGTGCAAAAACTGGCAGTATTCAGCAGCATTATGGCTAATCGAGATCAAAATCGTCGTGCATGTGGAGCACGATAAAATTTGATGTATGCAATTTCTTTGGCACACAAGTTATGAGAATATTATCTGATGTTTTGGTGAAAATCCGCAGTTTTAAATTTCATGATAATCTTTCACACACACACAAACACTCCCATACACTCGAATGGGAAACTATAGCATACTTGCAAGTAAAAAAAGCACTTTAATATAAATCATCGTACAAAGAACCACTATTCGGTTCTTTTTTTTTCTTGTGTGGAAAGCACATTCAATGTAGCCTTTAAAATGATATTTTCTATTGAAGTATACCATAAGTCACTCGGTAGTTTTAAGAAGAATGATATCCCATGTGATTTACAAAAGTTCACTTCAACCTAATATGCTTCAGAGATGCATGCAGCTTTTGTTGTACGTCTGGATGAAGTGCGTTAAGGACATTTCTGAACAAATTTCAATAGCTGGAACTCGTATGACAAAGATTTTTCCGGGCATCCACTCTAGATCACTTTTAAAGTACTTCATCATCATGCGTAGCAGTGTAATGATTTCTTACTTTCGGAATACCTTACTCTGGAATAATGCAATTAAAACTCATTATTGCAAAACTTGTTTGAAATTCTAAAATTGTTTCCATTTGCGGTCTGTGAAGTAAAGTTAAACATCAATACATTTCACCCGTGTAACTTCGTTCCAGTATGCAGTGCATATACCTGCTCAGTGCTCATGTTCTCCAGTCGTTTCGTGGTAGCTTGTAAATAGTTGGTAGGCCAGTACAGCACTGCTAAGGCACTTGTATCTCTTGTTGCCTGGCTATAACATGTCGATAATTATTTTTATTATAACATTGCGGCTGAACTTGGAAACTTCTCTTACTGTGTTGCGTACGCGTTTCGTTGGTCCTGTTGGTAGTACAGGGCTATTGTAGTACATACTATAAGCAGAGCGGTTTATAGGGTTGATGTCACATTGATGGTTATCACTGTCATTTGGCATGGGAATGTCTAGCGATCCATCGAGGAAAAGCTTGGTTGAGAACGTATGAATGGATTGTGCTTTCTTTGATGCGATTATCTTTTTGTTTAAATTGCTTTAGTATCTGTGTTGTTTTTTTCACATAATGAAAAAGACACCAGGAAAATATCTTTTAGGTGTTTTCCTTATCATTATTATGATCAATAAACCCCGTAGTATATGGCAAGGTGGTTCAGAATGGTCTGAGCATCATCCATCTTCACCAAAGCAGCAGAAGTCTCTACGTCAATAATCATCTTTGTTGGTGGATGGCGAGCTTAATCTGTTGCATGAATTTTTTTAAATTTATGTTCAAAGTGTTTACAAGGATTGCCTAAGAAGTTCAATATTGTTATTTAGAAATTCTTTACCTTTAACGGGCGTTTTGTTTCTTCTGGAATAATAGAGAAATCGAATGTAAGCATTCTGATTCCACAGCATTTTCCAGCTTTCGTTCTATTCCGTCTGACAAGAAAATGTCGTTGTGGGTTTATTTCTTCAGTTCTCGAAAATTAACTGCGAACAAAATGCGATTCTCCAATTGTGCTGCCAATCATGAAAAAACGCGCAGCTGGTGAACCGAGACCGCAGTTTAAATTGCAGAAACACCTTTCGGACTGCATAAAAAAATAATAATTTAATTTTTTAAATTTATTAAAATAGATGCTTCCATGTTAGTAGAAAAGCAATAAACGAACATTAATTTCTTTATTCTGTGACTTTTTCAAACTAACGAAAGGGACGTTCAAAGTTAACTGATATTTTGCAGTGTGCAAACGCACATCATAAGTTCATGTTATGTCTTTTCCATATAACATTTGCCGGCGCATGGCGCGCCTATTTGTCTGCTGCAGGCACTGTCGCTGTTTCCTATTTATCTGTACGACAGAAACGGTATCATATAATTCGATGTTGTATTGTACAGCATTGCGGAGGGTTAGGTTTCTGGAAGTTAGAAAGATTCGTAAAATTTACTAACGTTATTTGTGGCAATTCTATAGTTGTTCGTTCTATTAGAAAAGTGGCTCATAGCATCTCCGTACCTGTGCATAATAATTTCAGAAGAGTGAGTAATCACAAGTTAAATTGAACAAAAAATTAATGACGAAAATAACAAAAAATAATGAATTGAAAAAACAATTAATCGAAAAATGTTAAATTATTAAATGAATAAAAAATTAATCGAAAAATGTTAAATTATTAAATGAACAAAAAATTAATCGAAAAATGTTAAATTATTAAATGAACAAAAAATTAATCGAAAAATGTTAAATTATTAAATGAACAAAAAATTAATCGAAAAATGTTAAATTATTAAATGAACAAAAAATTAATCGAAAAATGTTAAATTATTAAATGAACGAAAATTAATCGAAAAATGTTAAATTATTAAATGAACAAAAAATTAATAAAAATGGAACAAAAATGAAATCACAAGTTAAAATTGAACGTCCCTCTTCGTGAAGCACATATTTATGAATTCCATGAACTCAACACTTATGATTTGAATCTCCATCCTTCAAGGTAAACCTGTGCGAAGCAGAGGGTATCCCAGAACTCATCGATGTGCCTTGCTACGGGAACAAGACCCTTGTAGCAGTGAAGGCTTTGAGGTCGAATGCTACGGAGCAGGCCCGCAGCGATTTCTACAAAGAAGTCAAGATTTTATCCAGGCTGCGTGATCCAAACATTGTGCATGTACTTGGTGTTTGTACCAGGGACGAGCCCCTCTGCATGATCGTGGAGTACATGGAGAATGGAGATCTGAATCAATTCTTACAACAACATGTACCAGAGAACGGTTCACCATTTAAACCACCAGCGGGAAAGATTATGAGGTAGGTATAATATTTACGAAACAAATCCTGACATCCCATGTTCAAGGGCTTATCACACTTTGCCACTTGTCCTTTTATTCCATAACATAGCTCAACAAACTAACCCCATGATCCTACAGAAAATCTTTTTTTACTTTACTGTGCAAATGTTTGTTTTCTGGTTACGTGTTTGTGGACCACTGAACATGGCCTGCACCAAGTAGTCATGATCAAGATATATTTCATTAAATTATCTCCTTGTTACTGCTGAGTGTGTGTGTATGTGTGTGTATTAAGATAATGATCTTAAAAGAACTTGTGACTGAAGAAGTACTTAATGACAAACGGTCAAAGGAATGACAGGTCAGATCACACATTTCTCCAATTTCAAATTTTACCTTCCCAATGATGTGGAATTAACAAAAACCTCTGTAACCACATATTTCGTAACTTCAAAACCATATTCAATCTTTCTTACCTGAACAGTGTATCATTTCAAAAATGACAAGGCTCATATCACTACTGTCATGGTGCAAAATAAATTGCTATATCACATTATTATTGTGTTAAGAAAGATCAAATGCTAAATAAAAAGCATTTTCGCTCAAGATAGGTAATGAAATAGCATGGTAAGAAATACCATATACAACACAAGTGTATCTAGAAAACTATGTGTCCAAGTCGCTTGGAATATTTGCAACAACCTCTCGCTCAGAATCTCCATTGTTTTTTGTGCCTGCCTCGAAAAAATGTTTTGTTGTATTAATCAAAATTACATGAATGCCATGCGACAGTTTTTCAATGATATTATTGCATAAGCCAAAGGGTGCCCCAGAAGTTTGACCTTAAATACTTATATATTAACAAGTTTGTAAAATCATGCAATGCATTGATTATAATACGCTTTCCAACATACCAGAAATCATTACTCAAGTTATCACTCCAGTTATGAGAATAATGGCTGTGGAATAAATCTCGGTCCTGTGCCCTGACCATTGATCCTATATCGATGATATTCAACAAAACCGGTTCGGTATACCTCCGAAATAACATGATAAAGTTTTGTCGCAATCGAAGCATTTTTACGTAAGTTATGATGAATAAGGGCTATGGAATAGATCCCACTCCTGTGTCCTACCTTTTGACCCCATTTCGCCCATTTTCAATACAATTCGTCCCCAGGCAGGCCCCTACAACATACTAACATTTCATTCAAATCGAAGCATTTTTACGTAAATTATGACGCATAATGGTGATGGAAGTGATTCCGCTCCTATGTCCTGACCTTCGACCCCATTTCGCCCATTTTCAATAGGATTTGTCCCCATGTGGTCCCCTACCACATACTAAAATTTCATCGAAATCGAACCTTTCTTACGTTAGTTATGACGCATAACAGCAGTGGAATGGATCCCGCTCCTATGTACTGACCTTTCACCCCATTTCGTTCACTTTAAATAAGGTTCCTTCCCAGATGATACCCTACCAGATACTAAAATTTCATTGAAATCGAACGATTGTTACGCGAGTTATCGTGAGGACGGACATACGCACCCAACGCGTGATGTAATGAAGCAGATGGGAATCGCGACCATTTGCTCGCAAGAGTATGACGTCATAAAACTTTAATAGGATCCACCTACAACGCGTGACGTAATGAGACAGATCGCGTGATCGCGCACCAACATTCTCAAACGCGAGATTGTGACGTCATAAGATTTCTAAGCATTGAAAACATTAATGGAACTACGCCATGACACTAAAAACGTTATAATTCAGGGTGCTTATTTAACCCACTAAACGAATTCTCCTAAAGTCGAGATCAAACTAAATTGATTTCTAGTACCAGAAAACGGTAGGTTAACGACTTTCATCCAAATTCATAGAGCCGTTTTCAAAATAAAATGTACATACATACATACAAGAATTGCTACTTTAAAGTGGACGTCAAGTAATTTTGCTTCCTATACTTCCAATGGAAAAACTTCTGTACACATTTTCTTCACAAATAATGCGTTCCCAAAGATGAAAATTTGAACATCGATTAAAATTGCTTCATTTCATAACTTGGAATACTTAATATTTTCAAAACCATAACCGTAATAATATTTTCTAAACCATAACCGTAATAATATTTTCTAAACCATAACCGTAATTATGCAATCCAACATTTATTTGTCCACTGACGTCATCAAAGTACAGGTCGCGCCATCTTTTTTCTGGTTTCAACACCACCAAAAGAAACGTTATTGTTTTTTAATATAATTATGCTTATGTTTTAGAAAATGTTAAGTATTCCAAGTTATAGTACGAAGTTATTTTAATCGATGTTCAAATTTCCATCCTTGGGAACACACTAATTGTGAAGGAAATGTGTACAAAAAGTTTTCCATTGGAAATATAGGGAGCAAAATTACTTGACGTCCACCTTAATAGTGTGGGATAAAGGCAATGGAATGGATCCCGATCCTATGTCTTGACCTTTGACTCCATTTGTAAATTTTCAATAGGGTTCTTCTCCAGGTGGTCCCCTACCACATACTAAAATTTCGTTGAAATCGAACCCTTTTTACGCGCCTTATGACGCATAAGGGCAGTGGAATGCATCCCGCTCCTATGTCCTGACCTCTGATTCCACTTCACCCATTTTCAATAGGGTTCGTCCCTAGGTAGTCCCCTACCACATACTAAATTTTCATTGAAATCGAACCATATTTACGCAAGTTATGACGCATAAGGCAATTGAATGGATCCCGCTCTTATGGCGTGACCTTTGACCCCACTTCACCTATTTTCAATAGGGTTCGTCCCCTGGTGGTCCCCTACCACATACTAAACTTTCATCGAAATCGAACCATTTTTACGTGAGTTATTGTGCCGACAGGCGGACGGACGGAAAAAGCTGGAGCATATACGCTTCTTCAACCCACGGTTGGAAAGCGTAAAAAAAAGAATAATTAAAAAGTGCAGCCCATCTATAACACTCATACCCTGAAATTGCCCAACCTAGAATGGAATATTGAAAGCGTGTAACATATCTGTGTGAAAGAGAGGAGTTTAAAATAAGTTCTGAAAGGAACCTGTTGTTTTTGGTATAATGCCGTAGCAGCAGACCCACACACAAATTGTGTATATCGTCCTTCGGACATTTTCCGTTTGTTTCAAGCTAGCCGTCTCCTGTTTGTGGGTTTAACTGCTACAGTTAACAAGTCAATGGGCCATAAGCAGTCTACCATTACTAATTTAGTGGTACTGGTTTCAAGAAACGGAGTGAGCGAGTGCCGTGAAACAAACACAACATCCGTACCTCACGGGATTCGAACTCGGACACATCTCGGACGAATGGTCAGAACCCTGCGCCGCTAGGGCAGGAAGTTGGTCATAGGCAACAATCTTACTTAGCTGAGGTCATCTGAAATGCTGAAAAATTGCTTATGTTTTTATAAAATAAAAGTTCAGCGCAATAAATGTGGATCGTAGAAGCACATTAAGCTTGTGAGGACACTGCAAGAAAAAGTAAATCATAGGATAAAAAATAATAAGCAAAAAGTGGCCTTTAAACCCTGCTACAAAGAAACCTATTCCTAATCATTGGTCAATGACCTGGATATCACAATTTTTGCTGATGGTCTGTTTGTAGTGTTTTGTTATGCGCATCACCGAACACCTACGAAAGAACTCGGTACAGTATGGAAAGACAAAGGCATCTGCATGGCTAAAGTGAAGCCGAACACTTCTCAAACTGCTGAAAATTCTTACGGGCACCATTTGTACTAGCACAGACTTTTTAAAATTTATCATTGATTTCCAAGCACAATCGATCTGAAGTCGGACATAAAATTTTGTTTACTTGTGTCGTGTATCGTTTCGTTTACAGTGGTACTTGTATCGTCTCACAAGTCTAATACCCTTTGTACATTAGCTTGAATTCACGTCGTTGTGTAATCTCTAGTTTCGCACAAACCTCTATTTTTTTTAACCCGCGAAGCTATCGCACTTGCACACTACATTTACATCGGGAACCACCATTTAAATACTTCTTACCCACACAAAGACTTCCGGCATAAGTGAGCGAACTGCATTTACTCAGTTATTCAGTTTTTATTCTTCTTTATTTCCGTTTACTATTTATAGACATTCACACATATACTATATTGACAAACGTCATCGGACATCCCTTCAAAAGCAAATGAACGGATCTGCTGCGTTGTTAAGATGTGCGGTACGGCTGGAAACGGTATAAAACCCAGCCTGCAGCTGACCACGATCATATCGCACTGTCAAGTTGAGTGAAAATATCGCGGCGGGAAAGAACTTACTTCGAGAAAGGAAAGATTGTTGGGTGTTATATTAGTGGGTTTTCCATAAAATAAAACGAGAGGCGTTTAAACATACCCAAGTCAACTGTTTTGGATGTACTAAATAAGTGGAAGACACATGGCATGCCTGCAGCAGGAAAACGTACCAGCAAACCAAAGAAAATTAGTGATTAAGGACATAGAAGCCTCAGGAGAGCCGTTACAGCTAATCAACGGAGTACTGCACAAGTCCTAAGTGTACAGGTGAGTAAAAATGCTGGAACCTCGGTATGTACACGCGCCATTTGCAGAGAACTTCATTCCATGGGTTACCGTGTTCGTGTGGCAGCTCATAAGCCTTTTTTCTCCACTTGGAACGCTACTCGTCGTTTGGCATGGTGTAAAAAACATTTATCGTGGACCGTAGATCAATGGAAACGAGTCTCATGGACTGCTGAATCCAGATACACGATCCATCAGTCTGATGGCCGTGTGTGGGTATGGTGGCAGCAGGGGGAATGCTATTTGCCACAGTGTACTGTTTCTATGGTCAAGTTTGGATCTGGCAGTGTACTCGTGTGGGGGTGTTTTTCGTGGTATGGTCCCCGCCCATTGGTTATCGTGGACAAACCTGTTAACCAGCACGTCTACCTCGATATTCTGGGCAATTATACCCTACCAACTGTGTGGCAATACTATGGAACCAGGCCTTGTTGGTGTCAGCAGGATAATGCACCGAGCCATAAAGGTTTCAAAATCGCTTTATTCTAATTTATCATAAGAAAACATAAGAGGGAGACGTACAGTATTGGACTGTTACGGCGTGATTTGATGATAATTCCGTATCGTGTGTGGACTGGCCAGCACAGAGCCCTGATCTTAATCGCATAGAGCACCTATGGGAGGAATTAGAGCGCCGCATAAGAAATTTGGAACCAAGCCCTCCTACATAGCAATAGTTAGCGGCAGCATTACGTACCGAATTTAAGCGCATACCTATCGCTGTGTTCCAAAACCTTGTCAAAAGCATGTCTCAAAGAATCAGTGCATGCATTAAGGCCAAAAGCAGACGGACACCGTACTAATGTATGTCAATAAAAGCTGTGTTGTGTTTCTCTTCTAGGTGTCCGGTGACTTTTGTAAATATGGTATATATACAACCTATAAATCTGTTAACGCACAAAAATGTCAGTCAACGCCTTTATGATGTTCCAATTTAAGTGACAAGTACCGTTCATGTTTACGTTGTTTAATGTTAAAAAATCGTCTGGAACACTTGCATGAGTAGCAGGTTACATTACTTCTAAACTTCTTTCTGGCCATAGAGAGGTTAGCATGATTAGGTAAATTGAATCCGTCAAAAAAATTCTCTCTCATGACCATCGGAATTCCACTTTCACCGCGGCAAATGTGTGAGATGTCCGACATCAGGGGACTGCTTATTGAAGATAAATGACTTAGTTAAAGCCAAAGCATTTTAAATGTAGGAATGTATTTCTACGGTTTTTCACCACCCAGCTTCTGACGATGTTTTCAGATTATCTGCAAAAGTTTGCTAACTAGGCTTTTGAAATGATGATTCTGCGGGGGTTTTCAACTCAAGAGTATATCGTTCGCTTCATGGGATCATATACTGTATGTTCAATGCCAATTCATTTTCGACTAGGGCCTTAAAAGTCTGAAGCATGTGTCACAAGAAAGTACAGATAATATTGGTCTTTGCGTTTAATTGTTTGTGAGTATTAAATATATTTTCCCGATTAATGATCTGAATATTTTTAATGAGAAAATCCTATTACAAAGGTGCCGACATATTGCAAGAAATTACAGGCCCAACTGATAAGTCAGTCATTACGATTAGTCAATGAGTGGCATCGTGTTCAAACACAACCTATTATTATGAATATGCTGAAATCACATATTTCATCCACAGATCCATGAACTTGAACACCAAACGTGAACCTACACGACGTTCTGTTATGTTGTCTAAATTTGATTCTTCACGACAGACTGTTGCACCTTCATTCGTCAATCAAGCTCTATAGGATAGAATCTAGTTTTGCACCGAGAAAACGGTAACAAAGTAACTCTTCTTGTTTGCAACATTAAAGTTCGCGATGCGGATATTTTTTCGAATTTTTATTATTTTTATTTACCTAGGCAACTGAGCTCAATAATGATCTTAAAAAGGAACATAAAACAAATGATAACACATCAGTTTATGTTTGGAGGACCAAAGCACGAGCACCATGCACAAGAGCAGACAAAACATAGACTGAGAGTATTGGATATTGTCTATTAATAACAAAAGGTTGACAATTTTAAAACTCCATTATTTTCAATCATTTTTATCTCGTTTCACATTAAGTAAGAAATTTTCCCGGTATTATTTCCCCCTATTTTTCACTCTTCTCACATGAATTGGAAAATCATTACTTTCAAAATTATGAGAACTAATGCATTTTGCGATTCAGTAAATTTTCGGTAGAGTTCTGCTTTCAAAAGTTCTTTCTGTAACTATTTCATAAAAATGATGTTAACTTCGATACTTCTGAATGCACTAGTCCTATTTTCCTGAGGAATTTTACATATTAGGCGATTGATTAAATTCATTCGAGTTGAGTTTTAAATCATTTTTAAAACTCAACTCGAATGAATTCATCAATCGAGGTTAAAACTCAACTCGAATGAATTTAATAAATTGAGGTTGTCGGTTCTTCATACGAATGAAGAACCGACAACCTCAATTTTCTGAAGTACTTTTAAATTTATAAATATCTGATTATTAAAAAGCTGATAGTGGAGTTGTGAAGGATTTGATTCAGTTAAAATTCCTAAATTGTAAAGAAACATCCTTTAGATAGTGTTGGGCAATCAGTACCAGAAAAAAATATTTCTGGACGAAGTTTCAGAATTACCTGAGTTAATTTGTTCTGTGTTTCATTTATGTGATGATCTCAGAAATTTAACTTATCTCATATACTTTTCTATACGGAAAAAGATCTGAACATTTTAAATTGGATAAATTTGATTTCGTGTCTAGATATTTCTGTAGAATAGCTTTTAATTATATTTTATTTATAACTTATCATAAGAATGCTTGTTGAGGTTTACACAGTAGGCACATTTCTTCTAATTGCACAGCTTTCTGTATTTTTTGCTGCGAGATACAGTGGCTGGTTCTTTTAATTAATTTGAATTTACCAGAAAAAATTAACTAGGATCTTGCAATTATGGTAGGTGCTAGGCGCTGGAGAATTTAGCTTCTATGTCATTTCATTTTTCTCTTTATGTCTATGTCATTGTCCTTAATTTTATTCTTTCAGCTGTTACTATTCTTCATAAAAGGTCTATTTGAATTTGCTCACATGGTGAGTAATTTTTGTCTGACCTGTTCTGTGTCACCCCTTTAATTTTCCGATGCTTTCTCTAGTGAATAAAAAATGATGTTCTGTCAGAATATGACGAGGCTAAGAGTAACTGTGTTCTAGGATTCTAGCATTTGATTCAAAATTTAAAGTATTGCAGGAGCAAGGAATCCCTTGGAATTCCGTTACAGTAATTGGACTTCTGATGCAATATTTTACTGGCCTGTTTTTTATTTACCTCATAAATATGACTGAATCAACAACAGTCAATTGGCTGTCTGTTTTGAACAAAGAGAATCAATTTCAAACTTTATTTGCTTACAGCACTGATTATCGAGTGGAAAGCAGGTTATGCGTATCACCTGCGTTAGTTTTTAAAATGATGAACTTTTCAGGAGGAAGTTATTTCTTTCCGACTTAATTACGTAAAAATTGTTATGCTAATGAAACAAATTCGGTGGCATAGAGTTCCGAAGCGAGGGAAAATAATAAAGCGTATTTGTCAGATTAGAAACTTTTTAAAGAGTTGATATCCGGAATACTTAACTTACGCGAAAATAAAAAAAGCGAAAAACGTATTCCTTAAAAATAGAGGATAAATGCGTTTTAACCGAATATTTGGTTTAAACATATTATTTTCTATGCAGATTATTTTATCTTGAAGTGAAGTAGAATTCTTCGTGGTAAGTTTCACTTCCATTGGAATTTTTTGGTAGATTATTGTCATTATTCTTATATTGTCCGTTTCATGTGTTTTGATATACAATTATACGATTGCGTTGACGTGACGAACATGCATATATTTTCGTAGACACGTTCACAATTTCAAGAAACGTCATGTGCGTAACTGTATTTATAAGACACCATATTTTTTTTATTAATGATTGCATTCGTAAGTATTCTCTCGTATTCACACTCTTGTAAGGACATACCAAAGGGAATAAATCTCATCTGAAATAATGTTTTGAGTCAGAAGTTTTGAAAATGTCAGAACACTATTTGTGCAACATAATTACGAACATTTTAATCAGGATTTCTGCCGGGTTTTTTTGTTTGTTTTTTATCAACTTCCTTATCATGAATTCCTTATCAAAATCGGCTTGAAACATGCCGATTTTGTTAGTTTTGATACCGATTCAAAAGTGATTGATTTATTACGTCAAAAACAAAGGATGAATGTTTTCCAAGAATTTTGTAAGCATGTAGCGTATATGAACGAAATTTTGATACTTTTGCGATATTTTTCAACAGTACATCGCATTAGAACGTTATTTTCCAATTATCTTCAGATTACGGAAATACTGTAGAAACTTTCATGCGGATAAACAGACTGCCTCGAGGATACCAGAAAATTGAGATTCTGAAAAAACGTAATGTGAAGAATGATTTTTAAAGCAACGTAAGTGTAATTAAATGGTGCAGCATGTAATTATTTGGGATTCCAGTAGTTTTGTTTGTTTGTTTTATTGGAGGTTTAACGACCACCGTGAGCAACTCAATGGGCTATAAGCAGTCGCCCGTCCCTAATTTAGGGTCACTGGTTCCAGGGAAGGGAGAGAGCCAGTGCCGTAAGACAAACACAACATCCATGCCTCACCGGGATTCGAACCCGGACCCCTTCGGACGAATGAGCAGAGGCCAACGCCTTAGACCACTGCGCCACCGGGGCGGCTTCCAGTAGTTAATCAGCTCCAATGGTATGATGGTAAACATGGCATTAGGGTGACAGTGAAGTTCGGAAAACATGCTCTGAAAAGAAAGCATCCTTATCCGAGGAAATATCTAACGTTATAACTCTTACCAACACGAGAGGCCGAGAACATGTGGGATACAGTTAATACCGACCAGACCTGCGCCGATTGCGCCATCACGCGCCAAAACGTTGTTCTTGCTCCATTCTGCTAAAAAAACGCCATTTCGACGAAATCTGCGCCAATTTTGCGCCAAAACGTTAAAATTTACCAGTCATAGATATTTTAGCGTTATCTTACCACATTCGAAATCGATTCAGTGGTTAATTCGTACGTGAGATTCTTCCGCGGATTCGCGGAGTCCCCTCCGTTTTTTTTTTTTTTTTTTGCCATTTTCAAGATCGATGCAGAAGTGAAGAAATTTTCGGAATATTAGTTGGGAAGGGGGGTCGTATTCCGTCTAGGGACGTTGTGTTGTCTTTTTAAGCGTTCGGAAACGGAAGTTAAACGAAGTGCAGATTTTTCCCGTAATCATAGTTTTTTTCTCTGGCGATGTTGCCTCTGTTCAGTATTGTTAAATATAATTGCAATGCATAATTTCAGCTTGAAATTGTAGACAACGATTTCCGAAAATGGAAGTTAGGCCGTCCGAAAATTTCCCCGTAATCTTCGGCGACGAGATTCTCACGCTGATTCGAGGAATTCCGTCTTTTTTTGTTATCATTTGGACCATGTACGAAATCGATGCATAACTGAACTGAAATTTTTGGAGGATTGGTGGTGGTGGTGGGAGGGGGGGGAGTCGTTTTCTCTCCGTCGGAGGAAGGAATTTCATCCTTCGAAAACGGAAAGTAGACGGAGGTAAGATTTCTCTGGTAATCGTATTTTTTTTTCTCGCGATGTTTCCTCTACCCAGTATTGTTAGATATCATTTTATTCCATAAATATTTGTATTTCAGCTTAAAAATGGTGGATAAATTTCCGAAAACTGAAGTCAGATGGAGCGAAGATTTCTTCCATAATTGTATCCCCCCCCCTTCCCAGCGATGTTTCCACTCCTATGTAGTTGTTAAATGTCATCACCCTCATAAATGTGTGTGTATTTTAGCTTGATAAGGGTGGGGGAAATTTCCAAAAACAGAAGTGACGAAGCTTGGAAATTTGTAAGAATTGATGCATGGTGTTAAAAAAAAGTATTCATTCTCTGAAAATTACACCATTTATCTAAAATAGTTAAAGCTCTGATATCAGAATTCATGGTTCTCAGGCTGAAAGCTCTTTAAGCATGATGGATAAAATTGTCATCTGAGGGAATAAAAAAAAAAGAAAAAAGAAAGAAAAGTAACGAAGAAAAATGGTAAAGGAAAAACTATGAGCAGAAAAAAATAAAATAAACAGTGGATGCTGTGCAGTGGCAGAGTCAACAAAAGACAAATATGGCCGTGGAACTTGCTGAGAAGAAAGTAGGGTTTGCTCGCAAGGGGAACCAGAGCTAATGTTCTAGCAAGTACAAGAACAAAACCAGGAAAAAAACTGTTTGAAACTCTCTTTCAAAACCACTCTATTTTGTTTGGAATTCACTAATTTTATAATTGTAAATACAGTGGTGTGATCTAGTTAAATATTTTCATAATAACCTGAAATATAACATTTTTTCATAGTTCATAAAACAATGGTAATTCAGTATATAAACATAACTTAAAGCACAGCATGGACTTTAAAACAATTAAAAATACTGTCATTAGCTGCTCCAAAACCTGAGTTCTGCTCCAAAATGCAAATTTTCTCGCTCCAAAAGCCAACTTTTCTGCTCCAAATTGCATATTTCCCTGCTCCAAGAATTGCTCCAAAACATAGTAGGGGCACTAACACCCCTGTGTTAAACACATGTAGACGTCTGGAAGATACATTTCACGGAATAATTGTGAATGTTTCCCTCAAAATTTTCTGTAGTACTGAGTTTTGAATTCATTTCTAAATATGCGTCAAGCAATATCTATTTAAGTATCATATTTCCGTTCTGTGTATACCCTACATATGCCTTAGGCTCACATAAGTTTAGTTCTGAATCAATAAGTTTAATTCTGTTAGAAAATTGCCAGCCTGCTTTCAATATTTCTTATAAATTTAAAAATTGCGTAAATGATTTTGTGGTATCGGAGCTTCAGTTGTGGCCTTCAAGTTCTACAATGTTCGCTGGTTTGCTTTTAGAAATTAGCTGTGGATATATAATTCGAAATTTTTGTGATATACACTTTTGGTCAAAAGTTCAAAAGAGCAAACAGAAACGAATCGATTGGTATTTATGCAAAATATTTGTTATGTGCATATATATGTTCAAACACGAGTTGCATGGCGATTTTCATTGAAAGGAATGCTTTCCGTTTCCTGTTCCAACAAAGGCTGCTACAATGATCAAAACGATGGAAAGCCTTTGGAAGGTTAGAGAACGATCGATCAATTGAGTATCAAACATTCCGTGATCTTAAGGCTCTTGCTCCGATTTCAGACAACTGGAACCGTAGTTCGGTGACTTGTTCCGGATCGTGCAAGAGTGACAACCTATGATGGTGATAGCTGTATCGCATTCTGGGCCAGACGTTATCGTAAAGTAATAGTATTCAGATTTCATCTTAGACACAGGAAGCCAGGTAACAGCTTCTTCTATGGCTAAACGTCTCCAGAACTATGGACTTGCTTTTGTTTGCAGACTACCAGAGCACCAGCATAAGATGGTGTCACAGTCATTAGGACTGGTCTTTGACACAATGGCGCAAATCTTGTTCACAGACGAGTCACGCTTCACGTCTTGCTAGAGATTGGAGCCAGCTACTAGTGTCATAGCATCGTCGAACGACATAATTTTCGTAGCTGTAATGTGACCTTGTAAGGTACTTTTTGATTGGGTGACCGTACCGGCTTCCGTGATATTTATGAAAATCCCGTGACTGCCCTAAATCACTGGGGTGACATTCTCGATTCGTAAATGAGGCGGTATGCAGGTGCAACTTACGAAGACTTCTTAATGCATGATAACGAACGTCCCACACGGAGCTAACATCGTCCAAGCATGTATTGAAAAACAAAGTGCACAATGAACGCAGTGGCCAGTACTTTCTCCAGACTTCAGTCCCGTCGCAGATCTGTGGGATGGCTTAGGTAGAAGAATCACTCTCCAGGCAACACAGCTTTGCAACTTAACGTAGACCCAACACTAAGCTACCGTCTTCTATTTCAAAAAGGCGGTGGCTCAGTATCGGGTCTACATTAAATTGCAAGTTTGTGCTGCCTGGGTTTCTTTTAGTCCCGTCCCCGAACACTCCCAAGACTTCAGAACACTCCCTAACACTCCCCGAACACTCCCAAGCCTTTGGTAAATATTTTTTTCCTGTCGTTGGATCACCTTATTGAAGAAATGACTAGCGGTGCTAACCCTTCATTGCTTCAATGGGGGACACATTTCATTCTGTCTGTACGTTTATTATACCAAACCCTACCAGCTGTTGGAGTTGTATCTTTGAAGCATTCCTGTTTTCGATTCATATGTGTCTGTAACAGTTTTTGGTTATCTAGTATGTGTCTGAAATTGTGTCTGTATTTTCTCTCACCTACAAGGCGTAAATGCACCATGCTATGAAGTTTCACATCATCTAGATTGCTAATATCCCTACCCTGAATAATCTTTGGATCATTACTGCATTAACTCACAAGATGGCAGGTGTGGCTGGATTAGGTGCCACATTCATTTCTCAGGTCAGTTGCAAGCTAAGGAGGAAACAGGCATGGGAGGAGATTATCACAAACAACGTTGGGCCGCGTGGTTCCTCTGGAACAAAGGCACCCACCCCAAGTCATTCATCCTCAGTTAAGTGCTGACATGTGGTGAAGCAGGACCTAGTCGCAGCACTGTTTTCCGATGGATGGGAAGCCTTCAACTATGGAAATGAAACTCTAACAAAACGGAATCAGCCAAGGTCAACCAGCACCAGCCCACATGTCAGCAATTGAGGGTGTATGCAACAGGTCTGTACCGTGAAAACTTCATGCAATAATCCATGATGAACTGAAAATGATGAAAATGTGTGGACACTGGGTGCCACACGAACTGTTGCTTCAACAACTGGAGTTAGGGGTTCAAACATGTCGTTACTGCTTGCGATTGGTACTTAGGTTTCAGAAGACTCTTTGCCAGGTCACAAGTGATGCGTCGTATCTTCACTACCGCAATCCTGAAAGGGAACAGCAATCCTGAATCCATACAATGGAAACATGACGGAAGTACGCGTCTCAAGAATTTTCGAGCAGCTCTCTCGTCTGGCAAGTGGGTGGAATCTTAATGGTGGCAGGTGACAGCACTGAACAGCGGTGTGTACTGAAACATCCTCAAGAACCTCCAGTGCAATGGAAAATTGGCACAGCCAGTGCTGTTGAAGCATGACTCACACAAGCCATGCAAAATCACGAACACTAATATCCCTTGGTTTGACAATCTTGCCGCATCCACAATATTCACCTGATATGGCCTTATGGGATTTTGGCCTGTTTGACAATAATAAAGGTCCACTATGTGGCCAACAGTTCTACGGCAATGATGATTAGCAGATAAGTGTTCGCGAGTCGATACATGCTGACCCCCCCCCCCCAAATGGTATTCTACAACCATTGTGAAGCTACCAAAAAGTAACCAATGGTGCATTGACCTTATTGGAGGGTGTGTGTGAAATATGTCGCGGGGTGACAGTGCAGCTATCATCATTTTGGGTCTTAAATTCCAGGTGAGTCTAATCATTTATGAACGACCCGTCTGCTAATTTGGGCAGTTACAAAGCGATAGGTAACTTACCTTTAAATTATACTTTTATGTGCGGTGCGATTCAAGAATGTGCTTTTTCAAGAACTAAGCATTCTGTGATTAGGCTTGTTTGATAGGTGCCTATAAAAACAGTAAAGGAGCTTTGTACGTTGTTTGAAGAACACATTGGCAGCTAATAGTTTAAGGTTCGTATCTTTCACCGGAATATCAGAGGTACCGATTTTTTATGCTTTTCTTTTTCGATATGTCCTGGTTGTAAACAAAGTTAACAAAAAATAAGTTTAATACAGCACAAGCTGAAAACGTACACTACTGCTTGTGAAAATTACAATATCATAAAGGACTGCTGATATTAGCTTAAAACTTACAGGATATGTGCAACAGGTTGGGGCATGCAAATTATTAAAATGTCAGTGAAAATGTGCATGCGGTTTTGGAGCAGCTCTTTCTGAGCTGTCCGGTATTGGCTATAAAGATATGTATAAAGACATTGAGTCTAAAAGGTGTTTTTTGTGTCTCACTATTCCCCGTCTCTAAAGAAGATAGCATTATGAACACCTGATGGACTTTGAGCGAGGAAGAATCGTTGAAATGAGACAAGCTGGATTTTCCTACCGCGAAATTACCATTGTACGCGACCAAACGCCGGTGCATTGATGCGTACGTAGCGTTAGAGGACAGATAAGGCTCAGAAATCTGGGAAATGTACCTTGGAATCGAGCGACTGCACGGGATGACAGACATATCTACCGCATGGCAGTGACAGATCGCACAGCGCCATCCACGCTATTAGCGCAGGAGTGAAGCACTATCGCAGATCAGGCCTTGTCCTCCAGTACAGTTCGACGTGGTCTGCTTAGCAGAGAACTGGTCGGTAGCAACCCATTGCCGTACATTCCTTTGACCAATGTTGCTGGAGACTTTTATCTGAAATCAGCAAAAAATCAGTAGAAATCAGTAGATCAGATTTTTCGATTGAAAAAATATGCACCACCTGTAATGCAGCATTGGATGTAATCTCAATACTAAAGAACACTTAAATCTACTGTATTTCAAATAATGGTAGTTCTCTACGAACTAATGATAAACACCTGAATGAAAATTCAAACCAGTACAATCGGGAATTCCTTTTTAACAAGATATTGCTGATGATTAGTTTTATAAGATAATGATAAATAAAACTAATGTTAGTGTAAACAATGATGCCTTTGGTCTTTTAATATAATCACAGTTGTATCGGTTATACTTGTTACCTTCGTAAAACCAAATAGTGATATACTTTCATTTCTTACTAAACGATACCTAGATGGTTCCACAGTACGTGAAATAAGTGTTTTACTAAAAAAAGTACAGTATCATTAATACAAATATCTTACTATCGACGTTTTCCTAATATTCTGTGTTTTAACAAAATATTAGGTAGAATCTTTGCGTAACAGACTAATTAAATATCTAGAATATAAAATATATTCTACGACAACCAGTATGGATTTAAAAAAAATAGGTAGCAGGTCTTGAATAATTTTTAATCTCCTTGGGCTTTTTCTCTTCAGAGCAGTTCTGAAGTGAGTTTTGTCGATTGGATCAGTAGACGTTTAGTACTAAAAGGATGCTGATATTCTTAGAAAGCATGTCCCTGAGTGTGTTAAATAAAACACACAGGTACTGAAGTACTCTCTTTGACAGCTCCATTGCCTACATAGTTTCTTTGCCTGGTCATCTAGCTAATAGTAACCAAGACTCGTACACCCCGTGGATTGTGGGTGGAAATCGGAACTGAACTGACTGATAAACACGTATTTTTCCATCACGTATTTTTCCATGTGTCTTTCCTATCGAGTGCCCTAGCACAAATCTCCTAATTTTCTACTTCTAAGGGCTGTTTAAGATTTAGAGTCAGACACTCTCTTCCTTAATTCCTCGCCAACAGCATTCATCCATCGTACATTTTTAATCAACTTTCGTAAAAAGTGTAATTCCACTGAAATAACTGTAGGACTGTTTAACTTCTGCTTGAAAAATTTCACACCATTAGTACCAGATGTGCATCATACAAATTATTTTACAATTTATAGAGGAAAACATCCGTCAAATAAAAAAAAATTACGTCTCAAGCTAAAAAATTAGGCATAATAGTAGAAAATTCAGGTGGTGGCCTTAACTCATAGAGATATCAGTAGATTACGAAAATCTATCAGTAGGCAAAATTCATAATCAATAGATGTACTGATAAATCAGTAGAATGGCAGCATTGCCTTTTATCCTCAACCACAGACCCTTTAGGCTGCAGTGGAGTATCGAACACATACCTTGGCGCGTTGATCGAAGAATTCAACCAAGTTCTACTTGCGGAACGTTGTTTCGTCACTTGCGGAACGTTGTTTCGTTTCTTTCACTTTGCCCCAAATGTACAAATTAGGTTATATCATAAAGTAGATATTTGTTGTTATTTCATATTAAACACAACGACATTGAGACTACGGCTTTTTAGGCACATGTTGTTTTGTCTAAGATGCTATTATTCTTATGTTTAAGCAAATGAAATCATAAGCACAGATGTAACTGAATCAAAGATTTGTAAATCGTATCTATGAAAATTTTGTAAATCGTATCTTTCCATTACGATAGCTACATTCGCTAGTTGATCCGGATTGGTCATATCAGATTTCTGTGAAATGTAGCTGTGTCATAGGTGAAACTGCAATTAAGTTAACTTAATGGTATGCAACTTTTACGATGTTGATACACATTTACTTATACTTCTGTTACAGGAAATGTGGTATTAAATGCAATTTAAATGTGCGTTAGATCATATCTTTTTCCAGATGTAAGACTATTGAAGTAAAAAGACATAAAGTAGTTTGTGCACTGTCTCAATGCTTCATTTTCCATAAATCTGTTTTACAATAGCTTATACGAACAATATGCTAAACATGCAGATGTGTAAAAACAAAATTTATTCATGGGCAGAATAATAGTGTTGGTATGATGTTATTAACTAACGAACACATCAGAGAGTTAGCGTTCAATCGAAGTGGTCTTTGTTAACAGACAAAAAAGCTCAATGTAGGAATAAACCAAGCACTTGGAACTACGTATAATGCACAAGAAATTACTGAGAAATTTGACATATTTTTCAAAAGCGATTTAGTTCATTTGAAAAGTAAAACGAAAGTAAGATCCGTGTTTCTGTGAAATCAAACAATTTTTCGATACAAAATAAAAATTCTATCCCGTCATCACTTTTCGTTTTTGCTATTGAGAAACCAACGGATCTATTTGATCCCAAGGCAGATGTTTGTTTAGTGACACGTTTCAAACTATGCTAAGGCTGGTAAAGCTGGGCGGAGTAGCAAAGCTGTGGCATAGTTATATAAGCAGTGGCTTCAGACTACTCGTCCGAGTCCGGTCTGCTTTCGAAATCCAGTGAGGCATGGATGTTGTGTTTGTCTTACAGCACTAGCTCTCTCCCTTTTCTGGAACCAGTGGCCCTCAATTAGGGACGGTCGAATGCTTATAGCGCCTCGCTTTGGTCGTTAAACCCCCAATAAAAAAATATTTTCTTAATGGAAATCAAAACGACAAGTTTGATGCTACCCGGCATCCCATTTCTCTTTCTGTTCAGGGAAAACAAAAATGAACTACCGGGTTTTCGATTTGATCTAAACAGAAATTTTGACCTCGTAACCCATTTCCTTCTTCAGATCAATGGAAAATGAGCTTACTCATTTGACTCAAAGGAAAATCCTGACCGGTCTCCTCAGTCACTTTCCACCTCTGCTCATCGTAACTCATTTTCAATTTCCCTTCCTGCAGCCGAATTCCCATAGGTGCAGGACATCTGACCAGTCGTCTTGGTTGTTCCCTGGTTCAAGAAGCACAGATGGTGCGTTTGTCTGGTGGCGATGGTCCTTCAGTGGCCCATGATTAAGGACGGGCGACTTCAGATATTTATGGTTGTCGTTAAACCCTGGAACAAAAGGGGGAAAATGTGTGTTTAATTTATGAGAAGGTATAACGCAAACTGTTTTTAATATTGTGATTACACATCCGTGTTGTGAAAATGACTGGTAAATTTACATGAAAGCTTACAATTCTTTTGGTTCTTTTGCAGTTACGGAAGTTTGATCTTCATAGCAACTCAAATAGCTTCGGGAATGAAGTACCTGGAATCTCTCAATTTCGTCCACCGGGACCTGGCAACACGGAACTGCTTAGTGGGACGGGGCTTTACGATCAAAATAGCCGACTTTGGAATGAGCAGGGATCTCTACTCAGGAGATTACTACAGGATAGAAGGACGAGCCATGCTGCCAATTAGGTGGATGGCTTGGGAGAGCATTCTGCTGGTAAGTACACTTAGAACACAGGAAAAAGTATATTGTACTCCTAATGCTGATCTTCTTTGTTATTGACTTTATCGTGTAGATCTAGAAATTCTCTGGTGTAAAATGACATAGCAACGTCATCTGCAAATGCAATTTCGGTCATCAAAAATTTCGAAACATTTCGGTATTCGCGCATGTTAAAAGAAAATATGACACTTTTGGATCATGTTCTACTCTGCTATAACTATTTGAACAGGTTTTGCTCCGCGTGCATTTAACACAATAACGTTATTTGATATATTCAGCGTTTAAAATCTTCTATAATCCATTTACCTGAGATCATGTGTTTGCATTGTTACTAGAGTCATAGAATAGGTACATTATCGTTTTTCAGATGTTTAGAGAGGTGATAAAGCTTGTTATCAGACCTGTTTGTTCTCGGAATTTTGGATTCTTGTTATATTCGAAAACCCGAAATCCGGGTTAAGTGTTGAAAGAATTTGAAGTTATTCATTTCTGAAAGTGCTACGAAATGGAAATTCATCTTTCGAGTCTTGTTTAGTTGGGAACAACAGTTTTTGATTGAAAACACACCTCAGTTCCACGAGGATGGTAAATATAGGCGATTTGTAACATCATAAAAGCTTGTTTCACAAGAGTTGTGCATGCTGAAAAAAAGACCTATTTTTTTATCATTTTGGAAGCTGCATTTACAGTATACCAAATGACTTGTTTTATCAGGTTCAGTGAATCCACTGAATTGAACTGATTACTATAGACTGCCCACATAATCTTAAGTGCAAAATTCAACTTCAAAAACGAATTTTTAAAAGTTTTCTGGCATATTGAAAATATCTATTTGTCATAATCAACATGAAAGTCTTTCAAAATCTCTTCCACGACTCTCTCTTTCTCTCTCTCTCTGTCTCTCTCTTGAGCCATTCTCTTACATGTCACTCCAACATGCTTTCTAATTTCATCCACTTGTCTCCCACGTGATCTTTTTCTAGGCCTTTCCCTCTCCCATGGTAGGCAATCTAACTTTATGTTGTCAAACGGTGGTCAGATTCAGCAAAATGTCCAGCCCATTGCTACTTCAGGGCCTTTACATTTGATCATGATGTCATCCAGTCATACGCCCTTTTTATTTTCCATATAAATGCTTTCATTTTCCTATTTCTTTGATGGCATCAAGCACGTATGCTTCTATGAGTTGCCCGCAGACTTTGCATATCATTTTAGTTAAAGTCCATTATCTCTGATCCACAAGTAAGAACCTGAGGGGGTACATTGATTAAATACATCTATTCTAAGATATAGTGGTGAAATGCTCTTGAACATTAGTTTCTTTCAAATGCTCTCGAGCCCAGTTTTATATGCCTAGTAATATCTTTAATATCTATAACGAAGTGGAATTTAAATGGCAGATTACTTATGATACAAAACCTGAACGATCAGAAGTACAGTGCTCTAGGTCCACAGGAAGACACAATATTCAGTTTTCAGTGTGCCCGTTACGAGAGGCATTAACTGCGTGTACGTAGCATTGAACTGAAGGAGTCCTGACTGCCTGTTTGTGGAATGTTCCGTCACGCTGCCTCTATTCGGACTCTGACTGCCTCTTTTTTGGTCCTGCGCGGTTGATGCCAGTGTGACCTGACGGGCCAGTCGCCGAGCTACCATATCCCGTACATGTGTATTGGGCGATAAGTCTTGCGAGTGTGCACGAAAAGGAATAGATGGCTCCTATCGAGCATTCAGGATATGTAACATATTCTGTGCAGCATGTGGCTCGGTGTAATGTTTTTTTAAAGATTGAGCCAGAGACTGTCTGCAGGTACTGTAGGGCTTCAGCAACCAAGCTCTTCTCCATGCATCTCTGGTTGTTCAGTGCCTCTTCAATGCCTACGAACCGGGAATGGGAATGAAACTAAAGAGCACACCACTGCATACCACACCGAGTTGGGGCCGTAACTTACGCCTCCAACAGCCGTTCACTATATCGTCTCCGTACAAGGGCCCGTCCATCATGATACGCCAGGCTGAACAGCGACTAGTCTGTAAACACTATACGATGTCATTCGCCACACTAGTGTCTCCGTTCTTTGCACCATTGCAGTCTTTAAAATCGGGTTAAAGAGTCGATAGAAATCGCAGCAATGGACAGCGAGCTGTGAGTCCTGTCAGCAGCAGACGGCGTCAAACAGAGCTTACGGACATCTGACGTGTAACAGACCTCCAGTGTTGCGCTAATATTTGGGACGTGGCTGTGTGGTCCTCCAGTACTATACGATACGGGTATCGATCTTCCCGTTCACCCAGACCTCGCACATCGGTATGTCTTACTCTTCTTTCTGCACTGTTGTCATATTCGCATCACTGTGCTTGCATTTCTTTCGAGACGCGCAGCGATATCACAAATAGGCAATCAGGCTTCCCAGAGTCTTACAATTCTGTGTCGCCCAAAGTGTGATAACTGTACATGCGGATTTCTTCTGCTCCTGCGCGAAATGCTCATTCTGTAGTAATGCTATGTTGCCTGCATTCGCGCAATGCAATTATGGGAACCCATTCTCTGCAGCCCGCTTTTGTTCACACATGAAATTTGTATACGTGCTTATTTATCCCAGATTTGGATAGATACAGTGTGACAAATAATTGATATACAATTTCCAGTAACACATAGGATTTTTATTTTTTGCCACAGAAATTAAATTGTTAACTGCCATCTATGTGGCTCTGAAAACTAAAAAGTATATTGACCTGGAGCGGAGATAAACTCCTATTTTATGAATTCCATCTGAGTATGTTAAACATTACATCACCCAGAGCCATGCCGTTTCTAAGGAAATGAAGTGTATGAAGTCTTTCGACTGCATACGATGGGTGCCTACTTTTCAAAAACATTTTTTTTTTTTTGGTGGGACTGATACCTCTCGGAAATCTCAAATGCATCATGTTAAAACATCGGTTAATTAATAAATATAATCTCTTGAACACATTGTAAAAGGATATGCGTTTTGCCCATAAATATTATACCATCGTGAACTGTCGTTACAGTTTTAAAATTTTCTTGATTTCGTCCAGGATGACAAATGATGATGACATTTCGAAGTAAAAAACCAGTAAAATCTTGGAACTTCGTGGCGAGTAGACCAGTTTTCAGCTAACATGCATTTGAAAATTGATACAAATTGACAGCTATGGCCGCTGATTTTGAATTTTCTTCAGTTCTTGTTTTGACAACTCATTAAAATACTGTTTAAAAGTCATCTGTCGTTTCCGAATTTGAAGTGAGAATATACGGATGTACATAATACGTATTATTATTCAGTAATGTACTGTTAGGTGCCTTTTGCATTATGTATGATTCTTTAATCTTTATTAACCTTTCTACTAGAAAAAGTCTCGTGCCCCTAAATTTGAACCACTTGGTCTAACAGACGGGAAACAAGTGTCACTAGAATAAACACGACACTCGTCTTACACGTGATTCGAACCCAGAATACTCAGACATTTAAAACTCGAGCTAGTCATTTAAAACTCTAGCAATAGCATCTTATTACATGATTCATACTTTGCACTCTGTAAGACATTTAAAACTCGAGTTAGACATTTAAAACTCGAGTAATACCATCTTACTACATGATTCATGCTCTGCGCTCTGTAATCTGCGTTTCACGTGTACGAAGAATTTGTAATAAAAATTCTTAGAAGATTCAATTTTTTTATTCCATGGATTAGAAAGATTTCTCTCTCGCTTTCGATTTTTATTCATTATTGCGATTACATTATTCTTCGTGATGAAGTAACGGGCTTTCGGGTTTTTCCTTGGAGAATACAAATATTAGCTTTCAAAAGATCGTTATCAGGGTATTATAGACAGACATCACCAAATAAGATCTTTATTTGCAATTCACTTGTAATTAGAAAACTTTTTCTCAAGGTAGATAAATTAAAAATCGCCTCTCCATTTGAGCCGCTTGGGAAGAGCTAGGGGCTGTGTACTGAAGTCGTGTTTTGGAGAGAGGATTAAAAGCACTTTTTTAAGGATGCTGATGAAGACTTTAATGCAGAGGTAATCTATTGTCTTGATTACAAAAGAATTATGGTGTTTGTTTGCTGCAGCGTGCATCAGTGATAGAAACGCAAACGGAAACAAGAAATACGGTAATTAAAATAGCGAATCGAGACCTGAGACACGAAGAAAGAGACATTTAATTATCAGCCCCTGAAATTTACTCAGTAGCAGCAATCAATGGATTGATTCCTGTTGCATTGTTTATTTAACGTTGCCTGTTTTATTAGTGGCCTGCTGAATACATTCTGCAGGACATCGTCTTACGCTAAAATGAGAATGAATAAACAATAACTGCCCTTAATTTGAAAAATCTTTCGCGCAGTTTCAAAAAGTATATTATGGAAAGATTTCTGCCGTATGATAAGGTAAATCGAATAATATTTGATAAAATCCGTTTTATTTGAAGTATCCTATTGTCAAAAACATTTTGAAGCGCACAGACGAAAGATAAACCTTCAGTTTTGTTTATTAGATTTTTTATCGTGGAACATAACATCTTTCCTGTACGAATACTCACCAAAGGAGCAACGCAATACTGAAGATTATGAGCAATGCCCTTTATTTTCAGATGCCTATTTCTTTTTGTGGCAGTATGGGAATCGAACATATAATGATCATATTTATTTTTATCATACAAAATGTCTCTCTTAACGTGTGTTTAATTCTTCATTTTGTGTATGAGAAATTGTGTTATGGAACCTATCGGTGACAAAATATTGCAAGATGCTGATTAACTCAGTTAACTTAACTTAAAATATTTGGAGCTTGCTGAGAGAACTACTTTTTTTCCCATTTCGAATTTAAACCGTTTTGCTTAAAAAGGATCAATTAAGTACTTTTTCTTCAAGAAACAGAAAAAACACTGGAAACTATTTTTATATAATTTTTGTGGTAGGATCAGGAATTCATATGTACTCATAGTGTTAGCACATGAGTACACATGAATCCAAAAAAGATAAGGGTGTAATTGGAAAGCAATTATCCATTGATTGCGTAGTGATAGTTTATTGTTGGTTAGCACATGAGTACACATGAATCCAAAAAAGATAAGGGTGTAATTGGAAAGCAATTATCCATTGATTGCGTAGTGATAGTTTATTGTTGCGATCAAATACATGTAGTATCACATATGTAGAAATGGATCATACGGACCTCTCGTGCATTGATTGTTTAGAATGCAGATACTAATGCCTTTTTTACAAATATGTAGTTGAAGTAAATGGTACTCATCATTCTAAAACTTTCGTTAAACATATTTGTTTTCTGTTTATGTTTCTATATCGACTATTGTTTCAGATGCTGACGACAAAATTTTCAGACATTTAAGAAAAATGATCTGATTTGCGGGTATAATGCGCAGTGTTTTGCAAAATCTAGTATAATTTAACATATTCCATAATATTTCATGGAAGACTAAAAATGGAAATATCCTGTTCACAGAGAGAGAAGACTTCTGTTTCTCCTTCTTTTTCAAATGTGCAGTGTACGTTGCATTCAAACATACAGAACGCTATACATGAGCCATAAAAGAAAACATCATCACTCTTACTTACATCAGAGCCCCTCCCCCCAAATTTATTTTTCAATCCTTTTTTCTAGTAACAGGGATGTTGTTGCAATACAAAAATGCACTACACATACACTATATTGACAAAAGTCACCAGACACCTAGAAGAGAAACACAACATAGCATTTATCGACATATATTAGTACGGTGTAGGTCCACCTTTGGCCTAAATGCATGCACTTTGATACATGCTTTGGACAAAGTTCTGGAACACAGCGATAGGTATGCGCTTGCATTCAGTGCATAATGCTGCCGATAACTGTCGATTAGTAGTAGTTCTTGGTTCCAAATTTCTTATGCGGCGCTCTAATTCATCCATTAGGTGATATGGGGTTACAATCAGGGCTCTATGCTGTCCAGTCCAAACACGATACGGAATTATCGTCAAACTACGCCGGAACAGTCCTTGTTTTATGGTTCGGTGCATTATCTTGCTGATACCAACAAGGCTTGGTTCCATAGTATTGCCACAGAGTTGGAAGGGCATAATTGTCCAGAATATCGAGGTAGACATGCTGGTTAACTGGTTTGTCCATGATAACCAATGGGTTGGGACCATACCACGAAAAACACCCCTACACAAGTACACTGCCAGCTCCAAACGTGACCGTTGGAACGGTACACAGTGGTAAATAGCTTTCCCCAAGCTGCCGCCGTAACCACATACGGCCGTCTGACTGATGGATCGTGTATCTGGATTCATCAGTCCGCAGGAGCCGTTTCCATTGATCTACGGTCCACGATAAATGTTATTTACCCCATGTTAAACAACGAGTAGCATTCCGAGTAGAAATGAAGGGCTTATGAGCAGCCGCACAACCACGGTAACACATGGAATGCAGTTCTCTACGAATGGTACGTGCACATACCAAGGTTCCAGCATTTTTACTCACCTGTTACAATAAGGTCTTGTGCAGTACTCCGTCGATTAGCTGTAACGACTCTCCTGAGGCTTCTATGTCCTCTATCACTGATTTTCTTCGGTCTGCAGGTAGGATTTTCTGTTTCAGGCGCGCCATGTGTCTTCCACTTATTCAGTACATCCAAAAAAGTTGACTTGGGTATGTTTAAATGCCTCTCGGCTTCTCTCTTATGGACAACACCTTAATATAACATCCAACAATCTTTCCTTTATCAAATTCAGTTCTCTCCCACCACGACATTTTCACTCAACTTCACAGTGCGATATGATCGCGGTCAGCTGCAGGCTTGTTTTTATGTCGGTTGCAGCTGTACCGCGCATCTTAACAACGCAATGGTTCCGTTCATGTGCTTTTGAAGGGGTGTCCGGTGTATTTTGTCAATATAGTGTATATCCGTTCCTATATACGTGCATACATACATGTATAAACATCACTATTAACCACAACCTTTGTCAATCCGTTGCTGGATGAGATCTCTCCAATTCTCTTCCACAATTCTCTGTCATGAGCCATTCTATTACACGTGGCTCCTACATGCTTTCAAACTTTACCCGTCTGTCTCCCATGTTGTCGTTTTCTGTGTCGTTTTTCTATCCCTTCATACCTAATCTACTGTTCCAGTTGTCGAACGGCGGTCAGTTCTTCTTGGAATATGCCCAGTCCCATTGCCACTTCAGGATCTTTACCGTGATCATGATGTCATCAACTAAATTTTACTGATCCACGAGCTGTCGTTTCTGGCTACGCCAGGTATGCACTTATCCATGCTTCTTCCAGTAATTTACAACCTCTGCATGTCTTTTTCAGTTAATGTCCATCTCTGTGATCCAAAAGTAAAAACCGGAAGGATGCACTGGTCAACACTTTTCTTTTAAGACATAGTGGCAAATTGATCCTTAAAGTTGTACTGTTTCTTCCAAATGCTCTCCAACCAAGTTTTACGCGCCTATTAATTTCTTCGATGTGGCCATGGCTTGATATCTGTTGTTCGTTCAAGGCAGACGTTGGCATCGGATGCTTCTAAATTTGCTCCATCAACTTCTAGGTCTTCGGTTCTCGTAAAATCACTGCGCATCAATTTCAATTTCTGTAAGTTCATTTTAATCCCACTTCTTTACTCATGTCAGCTAGTTCCTGGACCATACTCTGCAGCTCTCAGGGGATACTTGCAAAAATGACTATGTCGTCAGCAAAACGAAGGTGTGTTAAATAACCTCTATTAATCCTTATTCCCTGGTTTTCTATGTTCAGTGATTGAAAGGCATTCTTCAATATGGCATTGAAAAGCGTGGAAAATATAGTGTCACTCTGCCTTGGAGTGGTACTGCACTCCAAATTTTATTCGTACTGCATGCTTGAATAGTAGAACCTTTCCACGTGCGTTTTCATAGGTTATAAATAATATTAATGTATGCATGTTCAACTCCGCACATGCTAACATTAATGTTATTTATAACATCTGTGAAAATGCGAGTACATACGTACACGTACACTGCACGCTGGGGGAAATGATGGCGTAGGGAAAGACGGAAAGAATATGCGCTATCATGGAAATATGCCCGATCATTGTTTAAAAAACCAAGATACAGAAGTATCAGAGACACGACCTTAATAATCCTCCTTAATTGACACGACCTTAATAATCCTCTAAATTATCAGAGACACGACCTTAATAAACCTCCTCCTCCTCATCATAATCATCAACCATTCTCAATCCACTGCAGGATGATGGTCTCCCAACACTCTTCCACAGCTCGTGGTCTTGATATCAATAGATTATCTTAATTAAACATAAACGATATCAAATAATAAATGTAAAGATTATTTTAATAAATATAAACATATGTTCGAATTTATACCTCCTCTACCCGGTCATATTAAAAAAATATTTTTGCTCCAGACAGCTGTTACTGTGATTAACATTTACACCATTTTCTGATGAACAGCGTGATTGCATATTAATATTTCCCAAAAGGCCGTCCTAAATATCAGAGTTGGAAGAGTCGTTTATGTATCCACGTTTAAGATTATCCAGATAGTTCTTTCTGGTGCTTTCTGATGCCTAAATTTCCCGCTAAGTGGTGTAATCGTGTAAGATACAGTATCAGAAAGCAGGAAAAGTAGAGTTTTAGGAAGCTATTCATACCGGAAAAATTATGATACTTTACGACGAAATATGTGGCATTTTATCAAAAGATAAAGTCATTACTTATCGTTTCTTTATTTATTTGGTGGTGTTTTGGCTCAAGGGCGATAGTTTGCCAAGAATTCCATGCAATATGAAGAAAGGGCGGCTTGGGGCAGTTCGTGTGGCCGACAGCTTCCACTCAACTGGAATACCGACTTACTCCATGCGTTAATGCACAGATTGCAAACAAAACTTCAGTGACGTCTCCACGTCATATGCAAACAGATCTGGTTGAGTATAGTTTGCAATAACAAGTAAAATTTTGGAATATGAGATTTAGATATTTATTGTTGTTCTATTTGTTTTACATTCTTAATTTATTATTTCTTTTATTTTTTTCTCAGGGCAAGTTTACTACGAAGAGTGACGTTTGGGCTTTTGCTATTACAATGTGGGAAATTCTTACCTTTGCCCGGCAGCAACCGTATGCAGACCTCACTGACGACAAAGTGATCGAGAATGTGAGCCATTTCTATCACAACGATGGACTTCAGATATATTTACCCCAGCCATCTGGATGTCCCAAAGAGATATATGATCTTATGCGAGAATGCTGGCAGAGGAACGAGCACGACAGGCCAAACTTCCGGGAGATCCATCTTTTCCTTCAGAGGAAGAACTTGGGATATGCGCCTCACGTGTGACAACAAATCGTGATTTTAAAAACTAGTCTGTAAGAAAATAATGTTTCGTGTATATAATCTGAAATGGACTTCAGTCAAGACTAAAGAAATGGTCAGCGCCTCTATATTTAGGTGAACTCGTGATTCGCGCTGAGACGGATTCGATGTCTTCAGGGTAATTAAATTGGATCCCGTTTCTGGAGCTGAACCGTAGGCTTAGCCTTCAGATAAAGATGGAGTTTCAAAGTACTTCTTAAAGACTGGTAGTGGTAACCAGAATTACCACGTGGTACGAGCTTCCCTTCTTTTGATGGATGAAACTAAAAAAACCATAAAGTTTTGCTCAGTTCCTTTTCTGTTTGGTTATCTACCACAGGCCAAAAGTGTTTCGAAATAATCCGTGGTGCTATGACTTTTGTAACATCGCTAGTTATCCTAGCGGAAATCTATGCTCACGAGCTTGTCAAATATCATATACTCCATACGAAAAAGTATGAACAATTCACATCATCGCCACCTAGAACAACTTCAGCTAAAAAGGAACTCTGCAGCATCTAAAACATCTCGAACAGTTTTCTTTAGCATAATCCGGCCCATGAATAAAATACATGCGGCTTTTGTAAAAATAATATATTACATTTGTGAATGTATGTTGTTTTCTGGAATGCATTAAAGTAAGACAAAGTATTCACGGCTCAGTACGGAATTCTGGAATATTATGTTTCACAGAAACTGTAATTTATTTTGGGTTCTCACATCATCCGGGATCATCTGAGCTCGGCTGGAACCAGATGAGCTTCTATGTAAAAATCACCAGCACATAAATATAAATGACATTTGCACCATTTGAACTCTTTGGAAACAGAAGAGTATTTGTATAGCTGAGTTTGACGATGTAATGAACAGTGTTTGTTACAAAATCGGGTGTTCTGCGATGTAGAGAAATTTTTCTACTCTGCAGCTTTATGTGTAAAAATGGACCTTTTTCGAAATTGTGTTTTAAAAGCGGTTAGCGTACTTAAGAACAATGAACTACCGGATTTATAATGAACTGATTTGTAGTGTATATTTGTACTGTGTCTAGTTGCTCGAGGAGTATGAGCTCACATCACCTTAACTAAACAATTATGCACACTTTGCACATTGATTAAAATATCACTTTTCACATTTCTCCAGATAAAAAAAGTAAACAAAATGCCACTTATTCCCATACCAACTCAACTTTTTTTAGTATATGCTTGTGATAATTCAAGAAATATTCCCAAATAATGTTTGATGGCAATTTGAATTTCTGATGTATTTTTTATTGGTGATGAGCGTTAAGACTCCAATTTAATCCTTGTTTCGAAAACCTATAGTTTAAATACATTAAAAGAGCATCTGATTTTAAAATGCGTTTCACGTGAAGAAATTTGTTCCATAGTTTTACTGGCATTTCGGATAAACAAAATTTAGAAATTCAGAACAAAATTCCGTGAAAGTGCTTGATTATCATGATTTTGTTTCTCGTGCTTAGAAAATTCAGCATGCGTTATAATATGAATTAGTTTTTATTTATTCATGTATAAACTTTTGAAGCAAGTGACTAAAGGTTCACATAACATATCATGAAATACCACAAAAGTATGGCTCTCTTCTACTCCTCTTGGGATAAAGTTTTAACGTCTACAAAACAAGTATTAGTCCCGTATTAAATATGTTTCATCTTTTTAGAGAATGTAGATGTTTTTCATCTTTATGGAAAATATGGATTCAGGATGAGCTCATTAAAAATTAATTTTTTTTTCTTTTATAGCTCTACAAGTTTTCTTCGTTTTATGCTTAAAATCTCAGCAATATTGACGTGCACCATGTTTCAAAAATTCTGAAGACTTCTTCTAGCCTTCCTAAAATAAACTCAGAGAAACTGGTAAATCTGAAGAGAAATTTAAGACTTATGGTACTTGATGCTAAAGATTTTACTCATTTTTGAGATTTTCATCAGGTGTTCATGTCTCATTCTTTTGAATCTCAAAGCAGTTTCCTGCGAATAAATAAAACATCTCACTTTTATTGGACTCCATATCAGTAACATTGAAGTGCAGCACTGAATTACTTAAAGCAGCTTAGTCGGAAATACTAACTTAGATAAATCCGGTGCCCGAGTGATCAGAGGCGCTGATTTCTAGCTAGTCGTACCAGCTGAACATGTCCCGGATGAGATGAGACATGTACAATATATATGCTTTACAGCAACGGCTCCCTCCCGGAAACCAGTTGCCCTAAATTAGGTATGGGTGACCGCTTGTAGCGTCAAGAGTTGCTGACGAGGGTCGCTGAAACACACACTAAAAAAGGAAAACTAATTTGGGACTTAAAGCGGTAAAAGACGTTACGGTAAAGATGCTATTATCAGGTTATACCTGAAATTTATATCCTTGATTGTCGCAAGTCTTCTTTAAAAGACACTTGAGCAGATTATCTCGTTGCCCTGTGAATAGGTAGCAAAATAAACCTGAAAGGTGTTTCATCTTTAACTTCATTTGAAAGTATGTTCCTAAAATATAAGCATGAAAATGGATACGAAGAGAGAAGTACTTTTGATTTCGGAGCTGATAAAAATACATACTGTCCAAAATAATCGACTTTCCAACGCTTACTACATTGCTTCCAAAAATTATGCTTGTATGATGTGTATTTAAACAAATAGCTCTTAATAGATTGAAGCTTCTTGCCAAATTAACGTTTAAATGACAAAACTGAAGGGCTCATAAATCTTACACATTAACTGTTTTTCAGATTGGACGTAAACGAAGTTAGTGAGATTTCATGAAGGTTCTGATATATATTATGTAAACCAATATATCTCTTAATTTCTTTGGTGCGTTTAGAGTAAAGTAACTACCTCGTAAAAATATTAGTCGTTTACTTATCACTTATCAGATACTACTGCAGCTGGAACTCCAAGAATATGTGATAAAGAGCTAAATAAAAAAAAGGCCAACTATTTGACATTTACAGCAAAATTAAATTAATGAACAGGCTAAGAAAACAGGCGTTATTATTACTGTTTTTTTCTCATCTAAGCAGGGTCCTATTGTCTGAACGGTTATGAAATCAAATATGCCGCCCCGGTGGCGCAGTGGTCTAAGCGACGGCTTATGATCATTCGTCCGGGTTCGAATCCCGGTGAGGCATGGATGTTGTATTTGTCTTACGGTGCTGGCTCTCTCCCTTCCTGGGAACCAGTGACCCTAAATTAGGGACGGGCGACTACTTATAGCCCATTGAGTTGCTCATGGTAGTCGTTAAACCTTCAATAAAAAAAGAAAAAGAAAATCACTGCTTCCCAGATTTTGGGTCTAGGTGCTGTAGACTCAAAGCACCAAGCTCAGTTACAAGAGTATGAGGAATCATGCCAGTTGTAGAGGTAATTAGTAGACGTTTATGAACTGTTTGCAGCATCCACATCTGTTTAATGTGTGTTGCCAGTTCCATATATTTGTTGATTTTTGTCACATATAGGTAGACTGAATATTGCTGTTCAGCGGTACAGTTATGCCAAGAATGACTGCTTATTACTGTAACACGCAATAACACTGTGCCTCGCTCACCGCACAAATCGGCATGCAGTAGACCTGTTCAGATAGAAATCGCAATATTCTCATGCAGCTCACTCAGTCAGATAGTGTTATTTTGTACACAGCTAAACTTGTTTCCTGAAGTCATCAATGTCGTCTATTGATTGTGATTAACAGACTTCATTCTGGTATTGGATAGTGTCTGTGCGGATCACTCACACAAACAGGAGAAATGTACAATGTGAAAAGATTTCATTATTTATTTGCTACAAAAACACCGGATATAAGCATTTTGAATAGGATGAACTGCAAAAAATCTGCAAAAATGATTTACTGCTACTTAAGTGGTATATAGGATTTTTGAACAACGGGACTCGTATAGAAAGTTGTCGAATTTCGAGCCATTGAGTTGCTCACGGTGGTCGTTAAACCTCCAATCAAAAAAAAAAGAATAGAATTTCGAGCCTAAGTGCATCAGCCTGTCGAGGCCAGAAATCTTTATGAGAATTCTTGTGCTATTTTGTAAGAAGCATGTAGATTTTTTTTTTTTGTTAAATTGGGCATCACAGGATTTTTAGTAAAGAATCGCCCTATCAGTATTGGTTTAGGGATAAACTAAAAATATTTGCATGGAAATATTTCATCATCGTTATCATACAAATTGTAGAAGCTTCAAATATTATTTGCTCTTTAAGTGCATGCTCATGATCACGTAGATATACGCACACGCATCACTAAAAATACGGAACATGTGTTGTTGATTGATAATCATTAACAATATGGAACACATGTTGTTGATCGATAATTTAGAATGTACTAATAATTGTATTTATAACTTAGAAACTCTGTACAGCGCAAGTTTTTCTCTTTCTCTGTTCATTTCTTTTTTGGCTACCATCTCAGTGATTAGCGTTCAAGGAATTATTTTAAATCATTGCTTCGGAGTAATGGAATTGACATTAATGAGAAACAAGGATTATTGAGGATTCTTTTCTTTTTCTTGTAAATAAAACTTTAAATTTCACACAGATTTTTGAAATGTTCCAGTTTGTAGGTGAACATATTTTGATCCGTTGTGCGCACTTGCTCAACTTTTTAAGCACAGATTCTTTACTTCCTATCTGTACTTTTCTAGATGTTGTTCTATTTATGAATTTTTCTTGACTCAAGCAGTGTTGAAAACAACATTTTCATTTTCCAACAAACTCGAATTTTTACTGCTATGTAATAGTGTGCTGATGTCGCTAAGTTTCTGTTAATTACCTCTGTTAAAAGTAAAATTTGTATTTTTCTTTACGTATGGAAAAGAAAATAATAGAAATATCTTTATTTGTACAAGTTTCAGTCTTAACAAAGAATCCTGTATTTAACTTCAAAGTTATTTTAATATAACGGGAGTGAGAATCATAGCAAACGGTAATATCACTAAAATAAATTGTACAGTCGTAAAAACTTTTTATTCTGAAATTTTATTATTTTGCCTTAGAAACGTATAGCACTACTATTCATTAAAATGGCATATTATTCCTCAAACTCTGCCATATTTATGCAAATCATACATATCTAATGAACGTTTTTATGTTCAAAGTCATTTTTGGTTCCATTATCGATCTAAATAATGTAGGAAAACTGATTTAGAATACCACCCCCCAATTTACGATGAGTTTTTAAAAGAAAGTGGAATATTATTTACCAAATAGTGAAGATAATGTATCACGCCGAATAAGGCCGAATTCATTCAGTAGTAAGAAAATCTTGCAAAACTGGAACATTGCAATGTGCCAAAATTTGAAAATGATTTGAATCATACCGATTAAAGGTCTGATAAAGATAAACGCAAAAAAGTTTGACTCATCTGGCATAACACGAAACGCGAAACATACATCTAAAAGAAGAATGCAAAGTTCAACTCCCAAAACAGTGATCCAAATTTTGTCGGTTCGACCCTTTCAATCACTCAGCAGTTTTATATATCTGCATCCTTTTGAGAAAGTAAAAGTAGCTTCTCCCAAGATTTTCTTAAATTGTTAGATTTATATTCACCTTTGGAGTAATGCAAAGAAGCAGATTTATTGGATGGACAATGCGTAATTTTGGCTGAAACTCATTTCGCCTAAGTGACTTTCTTTTAGGAATCTGATAACCGATGTATCGAGTAAAATAAGAAGAGTAATTTTCTTTTCAACTTCGTTATCAGTCATATAAATTCTAAAAAATAACGATTGGTAACTTTGACTTGTGTTATACTTCTTCTGTGCTGAAATCGACAATGCTGAATAATACGATGCATAACTGTGTATGTAAATAACGTAACTTATTTTTTTGCTGTCCGTGAAAGTAGCGGAAAATTAGAATAAACAAAGGGTACATAATAATTTTTATTCCAAGCGTTTTGTGATGGAACTGCCATTTCTGTAAATATTTATTTTGCTTTAACAAATAAAAGTGAGTAAAGAGGTTTGAATTTAATGCACTCTATATTTAATTACCAAAATCTGCAAATGTCTTATATTTTTTGGAATATGGGTTTTGTAAATCTGCATATTTTCCAGTCGCGTAACTAACGCATGCAAATATATATGCCAATGAAAATATATATCTAACCGGCCACAGGAACAAATGTAATTTGAACCAAATTCTTTTATAACAGTTTTAAGAAAAGAATGCACCCTACTGAGATAATTATATGTTGCCAATCCAGTGTGTAACAAATAGCGTAGATATGTTATAAAAAAAGTGAAGAATGAGTCACAGTGAAAACGCTTTATGCAATTTAATATATGACCATAAAATGTTATTTTGAAGGCATTGTATTTCCTCTAACTCTTTATGTATTTTACCTGTTTCTTTTATTTCAAGGTGACCTTGATATCATTAGTTGTTTCGTGGGAGAGTGTAAGAAACTGTGATTCACTTAATCCCACAGTGACTTGTAAAACGAGTACTGCAGATAATTCACAATTCATGATTATCTTCTAATTGTTTCATAAATTCTATGCATAAGATTCAGTTTGGTCACTACGTATTTTTGAAAAGTTGTGATAAATCTGATTTTTCTCATTACACGTTGACTGAATGGTAATTGGCGAAAGAATAAATAAGTTTTACAAAAGACAAAACTGATATGCTGAGATATCAGTATATACAGATAATTCACAATTATCTGTATATACTGATAATACTACAGATAATTCACAATAGTATTCAGATAATTCACAATTCATCATTATCTTCCAATTTTTATAACTGATATGCAAAACTGATAACGTATACACATTCCGAAAATATAACGTTATGCAATCATGGATTACATGTTAAATTTTGAAAAACTTAGATATGACTTTAATATTCTCTTGTAACATTCTGTTGCCAACAGTTAGGTAAAGAGGCGCTGGGAATCTTCTTTCTCAGCTCAGTTTTGTCGTGTGTCATCTCACCCTTTAGATTCTTTTCCATTGTGCCATTTTTGAAACAGTATCTTTATCTTCACATGCACCTCTTATGTAATGATTGTCGTTTCTCACAATATTGTTAGGATTACCATTTTCCACTTTCTTAGGGCCACCTACATATTATGCATTTAGAGAGACACTCTTGTGGTGTAGAATTTTACATAACAGATACGTAAGAGACCATAATGGCATCAATTTCTTATTAAATTGCAAAGAATGCGAAAGCTCAAAATTTTGAGACAAACTATTTTAGGATAAGAACTTTTTTCCTGATTTCAAAAATTCTTCAAAGAAACATTGTTTTTATACCCATGCAGTTACAGTATGTCAGATTAATGCATGCAATGATTTTGCTGTCTTCACAGCATTTTTGTCAGATTTAAAATTGAGCACTGATTAAGTATACTGGGATTTCCTTACTCTCATGATGTGATAAATCAGTGACAACAAATTCGAGTACTTTGTGAAGATATTGTCTGATCGGACATCAATTAACTGCAATTCTATTCAACAATTGCACTACCTATGAATTTTTTTAAATCTTTGAAAGTAATGACTGTAAAGGACCTACATCAAAACAATTAGAATTCAAAATTATGCAGAAGTGGCTAATACAAAAATATGCCACTGAAATATGCCGCCTTAATTTCATATTGAGACGTTGACGTGCGTATTAATGGTTTACCAAAGAGTTTCATTTACAACATTTGTTGATTAAGAAAAAAAGTATTTTAATTAAAGAACGTTAAAACATTCAACCTTTCAATTTTCTAGGGTGTGAATTGGTTAGTTGTTTCTGAAACATTAATAGGATGGTTGGTGAAGGTCTCCCCAAGCCTTTTCCACAGTTTCCCACATGTGATTAATCATTCATAAGTGTTCTGGATATTGTTCAACACACACAATAATCGAATCTTGCTTGTCCCATACGATTTCTTTCTATAATAAGTGTTCTGGATATTGTTCAACACACACAATAATCGAATCTTGCTTGTCCCATACGATTTCTTTCTGCTCGTCATTGGTATCCCAAAAATACGCCATTCTACATTGACAAGATAAATTTCTCACAAGATCTTCTAAAAACGTACCGCCAGCATTGCACAAATTACTAAACCATTTTAAGGAACAACACAAATGTTGCTTTGCCAGATATACAGCATTGAAAATGTCGTTATTTTGCAAACTCTTCTCAGATTCATTTATATCTACTTTTCTTCCACTGTGAATTTTTGCTCTTTTCAAGAGTGAAACATTTCTTCATTGGACAATACTGTGATTTCATATATCAAAAATTTTGATATTTGAGACCATTTAATCTAGTCTGAAAGCAAATATTACCTTCATCGGGAAAGTTTTGCTTCCTGTTGTCACAACCGCTCGGCTCTGCTTTATAACGCCTTTCCATTGAGATAATGTCCGATATGCATTGAGACTACATTGTAAACACTTTTTCTAAATAATGTTTTAATATAAGGTTGTTCTTTCTGTAGTAATGCGATACTGTCGTAGTGTGGGGTAGCAATCTTTTGCGTTATGAGTTTACTCGAGAATTTTAATATTTTTACAGCGAAATATCCAAAATTTTAGAAAGTTTGTGGATCTTAAAAATTCTGTCTCAGTATTTTGAAACCCTATTATAGTTTCTTTATGTCCATTAGGTGGAAAATATTCTCTAAAAACTATGAATACAGACCGTTTTTTTTTATCATTCTTTAATTATCAATTACGATGCACGCAAATCTGTCGGCATAATATACAAAAATATTAAAAATTAATAATCTTGGCAAAATTTTGAAACTCAAGAAATGTTTAGGAATACGTGGAAAAATGTTTAGGGAACTTTTTATGAGGTATGAAACTCAATTTTGGGATTAATTAAAGAAGTAAACTATGACTCCTTTAATAAATTATCCTCATTATAAGATTCATATTTGAATCTTTCTGCAAAAACATGATTTTTTTCTAGTATGTTTTCTTACTATGCCATAATGGATAATCCTGTATTAGTATTTCACATATTTTGCACATGATGAATGTGAATATTACAGCCGCTGTTACCAATATGATATTTATCGTCATATATTAGTGGCATAATGTGTTCATATTTTCACTGTGATGAGTAAAGCATATATAAAAAACCTAGGCTAATGCATCATAGTATGAGTATTTACAATTGCTTTCAGATATTTTGAAGGAATCAAGTCGAAATTATGGAGGATTATGTATCCCATATGGTGAACTGTGTTATCACCAAGTTCTCAGTGATGCTGAATGGAATTATGCATAATGACATGAAGAACAAAAACAGCCTTTGTAAAAAAATAACAAAACTGTCTATTTTGTGTATATGAAGAACAGATTCTTGCCTTTGCCTTTATTAAAATGTGCTTTTTTTCATTGGTGATACGTGTTTTTAAGACAATCTTAATAAAATTCTCACCAAAACTTGATGCAAATAGAATCATTACACTGGAATTAGACAAGATATTTCAATTTGTCATGTTTCTTACACAGACAACGTCATGGCGCTTTCAGTTTTATACAAGAGAAAGAACGTTTCTACTCACACACGGACAATGAAATTTGCGCACCAAGAAGGAAGCATCGGATTGAACTGAAATTTAATGGACGTAATGATACAGATGAATGATACACGTGATGGCAAAAACAGAGCTGCAGGACAATTACAGATGGATCAGCGGGTGGCGATACATACTGCAATACGGTCCGGAATGGAGGAGAACAGACGTCTGATGTTGTCCTGCGGCAGACTGGCCCACACGTGTTGGACGGTGTGCTCCAAATCTCGGATAGTGCGGCACGACAGAAATTGGCGTTTCAACTGGTTCCACACATGCTCAATAGGGGACATGTCTGGGGAGCGGGCAGGCCGTGGAAGTGTCTCGACATGAAGTAGGCAGTTCTGGGAAACCCGAGCCGTATGCGGGCGGGTATTATCCTGATGGCATAGCGCACCTGGAATCCCGGCCAGGATATTCCACATACCGCTGGCCTGTCAATGATCCACGTACCACTACTAGAGCTGATCGGCTATCGTAAGCAATGGCTCTCCAGACCATAATGCTTACAGTGGGGCAGGCATTATGGGTTAGTTTGGTCCAATGTGTTGCGCTCGATAGCGAGGTTGGGATTGTGCCGTTGATCCGGGGACCTCCTTACCCGGACACAAGGATCATCTGTCCCCAAAACGAAGCGGCACTCATCACTAAACACCACATGTCGCCAGTCTGTTGCGTTCCGCATCGCTCTGGCCTGTTGCCACTGCACACGGAGCCGGCGATGTACCAGTTTTAATGGCAGCACACGTAAAGGGCGTTGGGATAGCAGATTCGCTTCTTCGAGGCGCCGGAAAATGGTTCGTGGGCACACAGGAGCCGCTACATCTGCCTGTATAGTGGACCGGGTCCTCGTGGGATCCGTTTGTGCCTGCCAAAGGATCCGTCGATCCCCTCTACCAGTAGTCCTCCTGGTCCTTCCTAAGCCGCTCCTCCGTGTGGCAGTGCCGTGACGTGTCTACTGCCCCCAACACAGTCGGACGGAATGGTCAGAACGATCCACATGAAGGGCTATACGGCGCGCCGACCACCCTGCAGTTTTCAGCCCGATGATGAGGCCCCTCTCAAAGTCCGTAAGTTGCGTAAATTGGCGTCTACCCGACATTCTTGTCACTCTGTATTTTTTCTTGTGTCGGCCGGTGATTTTCGCTTTTATGGGGCATCGACTACACGTCGGTTTATAAGGCTGCCGGTTCGTGCTTGCAGCGCCACCACAGGGTGTGCGGTGATGCGCACTCACACCAAACGTGGATCATTTGCTTACCAGCATGCAACTATTTATAAAGTTTCGCGGTTTAGCATGTTTCCTTCTAGTGGAGCAAATTTCATTGTCCTTGAGTGTATTTTAATACGACAAATCATAATTTTAACTATTGTTCGTGTATTTGTTATTTAAAACTTGGAGGTTATCGTCGCTTAGAAGGAAACTGGAAAAGTGACAAAGCAGATAACTAACGGAGTGCAACTCTAAAATTAGGCAAACTCAGAAATTGTTTCATTTGTATGTGAAAAGATTACTTTGTTAGTTATTTCTGTACAAACTCAAAAACATGTTGCATCCAAAATGTTTTTGAGTTTGCCAAAGCATCCAGATGAGGTGGCCACCCTGCTAGACGAGTGGTCTAAGGCGCTGGCTTCTGACCACATGTCAGAGGTAGGCCCAGGTTTAAGTCCCGGACAAGGTACAGGTAGTGCACATGTGCTATGGCGCTGGCTCTGTCCCTTTTCTGGAACCAATACTCCTAAATTTAGTACGGGCGACAGCTTATTGCTCTAAACTCTCATACGACAAAAGATCAAACCAGCAATTAGCATGTATTTTGTTATCTTTTCAAATATAACATCAAATGTTACATGTCACATATACTTACATTTCTTAGATAATTTACGTGATGACATTATTAAAATCAAACAAACGTACTTCTGCAAACTAAATTGTTAGAATTTTCAATACGAATGCCCGATTTTGGTATTTGTGAAAACCGCTGCAATGGAGACAGTGTTCTCTCGCAACTTATAATCACGTGTAGTTAAACGGATGGCATATTACCTAATCGGGTCCAGGTCCTATGTTCCTGTCCTCGCATATGGTTCTCTGCCTTCTATGGAACATTAACCTTAAAATTGAAAATGACGATGCTTCGTAGCCTTCGATTTCATAACAGGCAAATAATTTTCTCTGCTACCTTTCTAGGCCGACCACATCTTAGATTGGAAGTAAATAAAAACGTTTTTACCTGCTTCTTACAGTTAGAAGTGGGTAATAACGTTGTTAATATTCTCGCTCCATGGATATCGGTCATCTTGTCTAATTCGTATATCCATAAACATTGAAAGCACTTTTGATATCTGAAAGAAAACAAATTGGACACGTTATGCCTTTAACGGAAGGAAAGGAAGCGCTAAAACGATCAAGCAGGCCTCCCCCATTATGTTAGTTTGATCCAATTAGCGTTGCTGTACTCTACGCGTGAGGCACGAAAGAAAGAATTGCAGTAATAGGACTGCATGCATTTCACATTAATTGCAATTATCGGACATAATCCCGCAGATGGTTTCTCAAAATTTTTACTAGTAACTTGGATATCCAAAAAGATAAAATATTCTCTCGGATGAAATTATATTAGTGCGGTGGTGCATTTTGCTGTGAAATGCGTATGTGGCATTTTGCTGTAATTTATGGTGTGACAAGAAAATGACCATGACACAGTATGGTTTGAGATTCAGAATTTTGTTGGACTCAATTATGAAAACATTGAGTCCATTTCTTCTCCTTAATAAATGCTTTCACGTTTTCACAGAACATAATTATGACACTATAAAGCGAAAGCTTTAGGGTACAACTGAAGAAGAATATCGTGTCTGACTATCAGCATTACATTGAAAGGGGACCATATTTTTATCTGCAGCAATTTAAGTTCTCGGACTTTGAATTATCATTAAACTTCCTTAGCATATCTTAATCTACCAGAGTGAGTCAAAAGTTTGTTCCGTTTTCAGCTAAAAAGTATAATCATACAAGAAAGCCATACACGCTCACCTCATTCTTTCTCAACGTTCCACCAGAATCACGATCTCACGGCGATACTATTCAGCAGGTGTCGAGGACAGAAAATCTTTTGTGCCAAATTCCACATCCACCAATGAAGTAAAGTACCGTCCATGTAGGAAATGAATCATGGAGCGAAATAGGTGGTAGTTGGATGGGGCAATGTCTGTACTACTGTATAGAGGATGAGGTATAATGTCAGCACCTAATTCCTGCAGTTTATGGCTGACCACTCTGGAAGTGTGCGTCGGGCATTATCCGCTGTCAGCACCACCCTTTTCCTATTGATGGACACTGGGTACGTTGGCGCCGATCACCATGGTTCCTTTGCAGTTGTCTGGCATAGAAGTCCCACCCACAGCGTGATCATCTGTCATGAGTTTCGAGTTCACAGGACCTTCACAATTCAATTCAAGTAAATGTACAACGTGACTTACCGCTGGCTGTGCTTACTAGTGAGGTCTTTGGCACCAGTTTCCAGTGGTAGGAAAACGTTTGGAACATCCACTTTCATCACCTGTGACGGTGCGACGCCAAAACCTAATATCATGTAGAATTTACCACAATCTGCGATAGAGAGTGACACGTTGTCTCACCTGTTGAAGTGTTTATTTATGGGGAATCATTCGGTGGCTACTGCAGGAGAAACCAAGATGGTGCAGGTGACAAACGATGGTAGATTGGGAAGACCCCACTTCAGCTACCAGTCGTTGTGTGCTGATACTGGGGTGCACTGTCACAACTTCGACCAGGCTGTCAGTGTTGGTGGTCGTTGGACGTCCTTACTTCGGCTTGTCTACGAGACTGGATTGCATTGAAACATTGGAACCATTTTCTTACAGTGCTTCTGTCCATTGTACCCTTGTCTTCAACTGCACAAATTTTTCTTGCAGCTTCTGCCTCGTTTAACGCTTTTTTTAATGATGGCGTAGAAGTGCCCGAGCAGCACATTTATCTACCTACATGCTCTGCTCACCTGATGAAACAATGTAACTTCGTGCTAATTGCACGTTATAAGCTTCGTGTGTTCTACGTCATCATGGTACCCAATCGACGCTGTGGGGAGTTCGGCACTGAAATGGTGGTCCGACATTATGTATAGCCCAAAAACGAGACGAGCTTTGAGCTACACAAATATATGTGATTCATATATTCCTTTTTCGATGAGCGTAATTTGAAGTTTTTCTTTGCTCAAGCTCGACACCATTATCTAACTGATGCTAGCATTGCACCAGTAACATCGCATTCGCCCAGCAGCTTAGAAAACCATTCACACACCTCTCCCCAAATAATGATAATAATCATGAAATGATGGGAATCAAAGTGCCCGTTAAAAGAGAGCGATTACAATTTCCGTCTATTAAAAACTTCATATAATTGATCAACACGCATTGTAAGAAGCAATAAATAAGTATAAATATAAGCGACAGTTTTGACCATGTTTATCTGCAAAGCTCAATAATATAGGACGATACTTTGTGTATAAGTTCGAATTCAGGAAGTTTATTGTGGTCTAAGCGATGGCTTCTGATCATTCGTCCGAGATGGGTCCGGGTTCGCATCCCCGTGAGGCATGGATGTTGTGTTTGTCTTACGGCGCTAGTTCTCTCCCTTCCCTGGAACCAGTGGCCCTAAATTAGAGACATGCAACTGCTTATTGTCCACTGAGTTGCTCACGGTGGTCGTTAAACCTCCAATAAAAAAATCTGATTACGTTACCGTCATTTTACAAAATGGCATAACGTGATCTGCCTAGTTTTCACTTCACACAAAAAAACTGCACTTTAACTTCTTTCAATGCAGAAGGAAAAATTATCCTGTGATCGAGAAGAAATTTAAACTTTGCGTGAAATGTTTACCGACACAGCCGTTTTTCTGCTGTGTCATGTAGTTACAGTTCAACAGGTTGATGCACGCTAATGAAAGGTGTCTCAGGAAGCAGCTTATATTCCAGTTTCATTTTATCTTGTTAAAGTGAAATCAGCCGCCCCGGTGGCGCAGTGGTCTAAGGCGTTGGCCTCTGATCGTTCGTCCGTAAGGGGCCCGGGTTCGAATCCCGGTCAGGCATGGATGTTGTGTTTGTCTTACGGCACTGGTTCTCTCCCTTCCCTGGAACCAGTGACCCTAAATTAGGGACGGGCGACTGCTTATAGCCCATTGAGTTGCTCACGGTGGTCGTTAAACCTCCAATCAAAAAAAAAGTGAAATCAGTCCAAAATGCTCCCCTGGTTTGTAGGATCTGAGTGGAAGGCGGCCACTTGTACCAGATTAAGATCGCTCTAGAACCGTAATTTGTTTCCATTTTGCCTAACTGATGCTTTCTGATGCAAGGTATAACTGCGAAGCTCAAGCTATCATAAGACAGTTATTCCTTTTCAAGTTCGTACACACTTTGCCGAAGGTGAATACCCATCCTACCTTATTGCCGATCTGTCATGTAGTCGAATTGAAAGACAAATACACTAAGCCTGAGGCTGTCTCAGAACAATAGTTCATTTTGCAAATTCGATATTTGAACGTAGTTTTTGCAAAACGTATGGCCAAATTCCTAACAGCACAATTCATTTTCTAAAGTCAATAAAAAAAAGACGAAAATTTATGGGTCATCATAGCTAAACGACAAAGGTATTTAAAATGAAAATATGAATTCGAATTTCAAACTTGTTTTACACAGTCTGACAGTTGTTATGCTGTAAATGTTCGTTTAAAATCATCTGAGGTATAATGTTGAAGTTGAGAAGTTTTCTTTAACTGGTTAATCTGCAAATTGTTATTGAATCATGTCCTTAGTACGCGTAATTCACCTGTACATTTAGCACTATTAAGCAATTAGGAGGGAGCATACGCCAGAGCAAAGAGCTCATGAAAACTACTAGTTTCCAGTTGTTTCTGGAGTAGTAAGTTCTGGTGAGGCAGTCCCGGTGGCGCAGTGGTCTAAGCGAAGGGTCCAGGTTCGAATCCCAGTGAAGCATGGATGTTGTGCTTGTCTTACGGCCCTGGCTCTCTCCCTTCCCTGGAACCAGTGGCCCTAAATTAGGGACGGGCGACAGCTTATAGCTCATTGAGTTACTCACTGTGGTCGTTAAACCTCCACTGAAAAAAAGTTCTGGTGGTCGCGTAGGCGATAAGTTGGTCACTTCTGTTAGATTACATGCAGTGAATGGGATTATTTGGCAGCATTTAACAAACTGGATCATTCGAAAGCACTTAGTACACAACCAAAAATTCAGAATTGAAAGAAATATCGGTTTCAGATTGTAAAATGAAGAGTTTTTCCTTTAAATTGTTCAGAGAGATCAGCTTTGTTTCTTAACTGCACGGGAACAACTTTCCGTCTGAAAACTACCTGACCACAAAAAACATCGATGCTAACAAATCGTAGAGTTTCAGGGAAGGACGATGTGGTCAATGATACATATTTATGCGATGGTGATAAAATTCTGTAGTGAACAATTACAATTTTGCTGCAGATCGTATGCTCTGTTTTTGAAATAGGGAAAACAAATGGATATAAATTTGATGGGATCTTTTGCAGCTTTTGTTCAGGAAAAGTTTTACTGTTGCAGCTGTTACAACTTTGACATCGAACATAATGTTAAACCGAGAGCTCTACTGTGCCGTTTTGCATCTTCTTCAGAATTTTCTATGAATATGCTATTCATGCATGCTGAATTATCAGTCGTGTACTACGTCTTTAAAAATGCGTACTGTTCTCTTCATCCTGTTTTTGAGGTTCGGATCATTATGGCCACTGACCTCACATGGCAGTTAGATTAAGACACATCAGACTAATGAATATCTAAAGAGATAAGTTATTGATCTTTCCATGTTCTGCAAAAAGGTCAAAAAGGGATAACGTCCCAGTTACTTTGAATTCTACAAGAAATTTGAATTTTTCTACATTATTTCTGAGGCAATAGTTTAGCTAATCTAAAATATTTCTTGGCTAGATTCATTCTTTTAATGTGCCGAAGTCAAAGATACGTAGTCTTGCGAAGAAATTTAAGTAGAGTTAGACGGTAATCTCTGTTGGGAACTTAGCAAGGTTGGTTACTAATAGGAGCAGAAAGAAGAAAAGTGCTGGATTTTCTTCTTTAGTGCTGAAAGAAAACAGAGCAAAGTCGAATTTCGAAGTACAACAGTGAAAGTATGAGTACCCACGACGGATGAAGGTGTTTACGTTTGATTGTGCGTGTCTTTGTATGTGGATGAAAGAGGGAGAAAGCATATGCATGTGAGAGAGAGAGGCAGAGCGAACGCGTTACATTAGGAGAAAGAGACAGATCGTGGAAAAGAATTAAGAAACGTCGAACAGCAATCTGCAGCCCATTGAGAGAGAACCCAAGGGAAATTTGCTATACACGACGTTAACAGTTGCAAGTGAGAAGGAAGAGATTGAAATTGAGGAAAAAGAGATTTCCAGATCGTCGATCCTTTGCTCTCCGCTCACGCAATTTAATTACGCTGTAATCAGAAAACAGATAAATACCAGTTAATTGATTACCCTAACAACTAATTTCAATTGAGAATAAGTACTTAAATGTTATTGCTTTCAGTTTTAGGAAATTAATTTTTCTGCAATATGTAAAAAATAAAAAAAAATTAGAATTTTCTTAAGAAAATAGTTTTAGTGGTGGGATTAGCGTTTAATTGAATAGTACTTAAATACCTGTTTGCGCATAGACTCATGTGGCTATTTTTCGCGGCTTCAGGCATGATGAAGGCCATTTTTATTACAAAAACGAGTGGATGTTTTTAATGTCACTTTAAACCATCATTACGACAGGTAATATTCATTTCTTACATTTCGAATTAAAACATTAACATAAAATACATTTGCGATGACTAGTGTTGTTTGGAATACGACATTCTGTTGAAACATAAAAAAAGAAAAAAGAAAGAACCCTTGCAAGATCTTGACCAAAACTTCTTCCTTTAAAAAAAATTGGAATTTCATATTATGTACGCGTATATACGAAATCTCTTGAGTTAATGGTAAATGATGGGAAGTCGTGTTGATCCAAACATTTTGTTATAAAAGAGAAGTACATGTGCATCTTCCGGAAGGCGTAAGTTGTAGAAACCGATTTTCTTCTACATTGAATGAGGATAAGCAACTTCCTGTCGTTCATTCTGGTTAGTCTACCGACGTACACTGTGGTGAATATTTTAATTTTAGGGTTATTGTTATTATTCCGGGCCAGATGTGGACATGAAGTAGAATCATTTCATTTAGTTTTGATTTTAAGCTACAATGGAAACTTTCTTAAACTGAAAGATCGAGAAGTCAAAACGTGCCTTTAAATCTATACAAATTTATGCAGGTAAGCAAATTAAAACGATTAACATTTTCCTTGACCGTATCGACATTTTTTCAAACCTAGTTGAATCTAAGGCCATTCGGAGTGAAATAATTTTAGAATCGCGAAGATAAAATTATAACTTCGGAATACTATGCTGCTTATTTGTAAGCATTTTTCTCGTTGAATAATTATTGGTTGATATCTGAAAATCATGGTTAACTTCTTGATTTGTTCCCCTTCTTTTTGAATGCTCAGTTGTCACTTGCAAAACCAGTAAGAAATTGAAATACTGTATACGCTGTACCGGAAGAGTAAATCAACATACGTACTTGTGATTATGAACCATTCTGAAACGAAGTATAAAGAGCGCTTATTGCAAAGATAAGCAAAAGTACCCAGTTACGAAAGAAAGACACTTTCTACGTTCGCTCTTGATTTTAATGGTTTAAATGCTGTTTATATTGGGAATCGGCTTGTTTTCAGGTAGTACGTAATGTTAATGATTTGAGAATAGTGTTAAGTGTTAGAAGAGACTCAGAACAAATGTATGTAGTTTTCATATCCACTCGTCTTTTTTGTTTAGCCTTCTATGCACACACACTTAAATGCTATTTTCATCTCTTTCACGTCTATGGAAGGAATACGCACAATTTTGATTATAGGTCAGCCATTTGGGCGAAAACCTTTGCTGATATCAGTTTACAAGAATGGGGAAATCAAAAATTCTGCTGGTGATTGGCTATGAGCTGAATACTCAGATTTTTGTTTGTTTGAGAATTCTTTGTCTGTCCTTACAATGTGGAATTTGCAGTTGCATTAAATATAAAAAGTATTTCTTGCTCTTGAACGTTTCCAATACAGTGTCAATTATTCTTGTAAAATTAGTTTGAAAACTTTCTTCGCTTACTTTCGACTTTTCTCATTAAAAATTCTATGTAACATTATTAAAATTCCGAAATTCCGTGAAAGACAAAAATGCGCAGAATGATCGGAAAATGCCCAAAACCATTTTATTTGCCCTAAAGATATTCTAACACGTCATGCAAATGTTTGGATTAATGCTGAGCTATATCTAAATGATGTCTGGAGTACAAGTATCATCCCTTTCATATAATTTGGAGTAGAAATCTTTCACTCTTGTCAAAATTTCGCCTCTATTTCTTGTTACAGAACCATCTTCTTTTCTCAGAGCCATAATCTGTTTTCTTCCCTTACTGAGATGTCCCTTTGCTATCTTTAGGCTTTGGTTGTTTTCAATTGCTTTCCTCACTAGCTCACAGTTGAATTTCCTTACGTCTTCAGTGATACTTTTTCGTGTTGTCTTGCATAGCTCTATATATTCCACTTTGGAAGTCACATCTTCTTTACTTGTCCTCATCTCTCTTCTTTTTTGCATCAACATTTTGGTTTTTCCTGATAATTTGTTCACATGCAACTTGTTCTTAGACCCAGCTAATTTTGTTGCTGTTTCTATTAGAGCTTTGGTTACTTTTCTGTTAACTTCCGAAATATCCACTTCTTCCGATGTTAGGCCTTCTAAAGCAGAGAATCTGTTCTTCAGTTCCAATTTGAAAGTATTATGGTGTTTTTTAAGGTTGGTTATGTCAGTACATTTTGTTTGTCTTATGAGCTTGCCACGTTCCAGTTTAGTGTTGAGGTGCATCTTACATCTCACCAATCTATGGTCACTACCTGTGTTGAACTTGTTCAGCACACTGCAGTCTTCGATGACGAATTTTTTGTTACACATAATAAAATCAATTTCACTTGTCCCAATTGGATGTCTCCATGTCCATTTCCTGTGTGGCTTTTTCTTGAAAAAGGAGTTCAAGATGAAAAATCCTTCTGCCTCTGCAAACTCAACGAGAGTATTTCCACGCTGGTTTCTGTTGCCGTGACCGAATTTACCTACTGAAGTTTCATTCTGTTGCCGTTGCCCTATTTTTGCATTGAAATCTCCCATAATTATCTTCAAGTGCTGCTTACCTTTATTATTTAGATGACGAATTTCCTCATAAAATTCTTCAATTTCTTCTTCAGGATGACTTGTGGTGGGTGCATAAGTTTGAATAATCTGAGCCTGGTATCTTCTCGATAGTTGGATAACGAGTCGTGCAGCTCTGTCAGAGGAACCTTTCAACTTCTACAACTTTATCCTTCAGTTTCTTGTTTATTATAAATCCAACACCACTAGTTCTGCCAGTATCTGTCCCACGATAATAGAAGAGATGTCCACTTTTCAGTTCAATGAGATCTTCTCCTTTTCTCCTTACCTCACTTAGCCCGACGATGTCCCACTTGATCCTTTGTAGCAATCAAGAACATGAAGCGGGGGAAAGCTCCAGGAGAAGATGGAATTACTATAGACATCATACAAGAAGCAAGTGGAGAAATTGAAACAGTACTCGCCCAAATTTTCACTCGATGCCTTAATGAAGGGAAGATTCCTGAGGATTGGAACAATGCTACAATGATCCTGCTATATAAAAAAGGTGACATTGAGGATCTCAGGAACTACAGACCTATCAGCCTCCTATCAGTGGTTTATAAAATCTTCACTAAAGTTCTTTCACACCGCTTGAAGGTAACACTGGACATGGCTCAACCGAGAGAACAAGCTGGATTCAGGAGTGGCTACAGCACAATAGATCATATCCACGTACTGAGAGAACTAATTGAAAGAGCGAGGGAATATGAACTTCCATTGTGCATGGCTTTTATCGATTATGAAAAAGCCTTTGATTCGGTGAAACCATCAGCAGTTACCACGGCTCTGAAATCCTGCGGTATTGAAGATGCATACATTAATATTATTAATAACATCTATGAAAATGCAAGTGCAAAGATTCGGCTGTTTGAAAATACAACACACATAAAAATTGGAAAGGGAGTGAGACAAGGTGACACCATATCTCCGAAGCTCCTTAATGCCACATTGGAAAATGTCTTTCAATCACTGAACTGGGAAAACAAAGGGATAAAGATTAATGGAGATTATCTAACCCACCTTCGTTTTGCTGATGACGTAGTCATTTTTGCAACTACCCCATCAGAGCTGCAGAGTATGATCCAGGAACTTGCTGACAAGAGTAAAGAAGTGGGATTAAAAATGAACTTTCAGAAGACAAAAGTGATGTTCAATGCTTTTACAAGAAATGAAGATTTATCGATTGATGGAGAAAAACTGGAGATAACAGATACGTATGTTTATCTTGGACAGCAGATATCAAATGAGGGTCACATTGATGAAGAAATTAATCGGCGTACAAAACTTGCCTGGAGAGCTTTTGGAAGAAACAGCATAATTTTCAAGAGCAATATGCCATTATGTCTTAAAAGAAAAGTGTTTGATCAATGCATCCTTCCAGTGCTTACGTATGGTGCAGAGACGTGGACCTTAACTAAAAGAGACATACAAAGGCTGCAGACAACTCAAAGTAGCATGGAGAGGTGCATGCTTGGTATAACCAGGAGAGATAAGAAGAGGAACTCGTGGATCCGAAAAATGACGAGAGTGGAAGACATCATGATCAGAGTTAAATCCCTGAAATGGCAATGGGCTGGACATACTGCCAGAAGGACAGACCATAGATGGACAGCCGAAATTTTAGATTGGATTCCAAGGGACAGGAAAAGACCCAGAAAAAGACCACATGGGAGATGGGTGGATGAAATTCGTAAATATGCGGGAGTGACATGGAGGAGACTGGCACAAGACAGACCGTTGTGGAGGAAACTTGGGGAGACCTTCGTCCAGCAGTGGATTGATAATGGTTGACAATGATGATGATGATGATGATATCTAAATACTTGCGGACTCCATCTTGAGAAAGAAAACCGATCCGAATTTTCACGTACGGTTAGAAAGAACCCAGGACATCACCGAATCAGCCACTGTATCGAGAAGTGATAACATACGGGGTAGCAAAAAGATTCTGCAGTAAAATGTTATAATAGTTGTTTACTGTGAAACGGAATTTCTGGAAACAATTTAGTCTTTTAATGAGATAAAAATCTGAATGAAGATTCTAATTGAATGTATCTGATAATATGAAATAACGAAAAACGATCAGAATAAGAATGTATGGTTATTTCTACGAAGATGGTCGTCATATAACGATAAAGCTCGCTTTGCTTGATGCAGTGCCGCAGATCGAGCAGAAGAGAACTGATCCAGCCGTCCTGCTGTCCTCATTGTAACACATTTTGTATACAAAGTTGATTTTCGTGTTAGTTTACATTCTTTATGGACTTGGATAGGTTTCCAATTATTTTGATGTACTGTGTGTCATGTTTCGTTGGGACTTCAAGAGATTACCGTCACTCGTGAATCGTGCATTTTGGAACATTTATCATTGTTCGAAAATCACACGCCTCACAGTTCGTGATTGTGCTTCTCACCGTCAGATTATTATTTTTGAAGCTGCGTCTAATTTGCTCGGGAAAGATTTCTAAATCTCATTTGCAATCACAAGTATGAAGCTTATTTGGCAACATGACGTAGAGCGGAGAAAAAAGTTCTCCATCTACATAGGGCAAATACAAGAACAGTGTAAGTAAAGTTTGGTGCGATTTTAGGAAATTGAAATCCCATCAGCTTCTAGCAATTGCACATCAGATAGAATTACCAAATTATTCAAAAGTATATACCAGTACTGTCTAAATTGTTATGAACACCTTATAATGCATAAATTAGTGCCTCGTGTTGTTTGCGGCAAATACGTACACGGCCATCTACGGAGTGGAGTAAACAACGCACCTCGTCAGATCAGCACACTTTTTTCCAGTCATTCGACGTCCAACTTGCATGATCTTAGCACTAGGCGAGTCTTCTGCGCCGACGAACCGGTGTTAGGAGAGGATGTCATCGGGGTCGTCTTCTGTCATCGCCCACAGTTACGAGTGTGCTACGCATGGTCAGGAGAGATACTGGTCCGGGGTGACATTTGTTGTATTGGGTAGTCAACAATTGGACAGTTCTGCGTCTGTTGGCCAATATAAGTCGTCGGATCCGACGCTTATCTCTCACAGAAACCTTTCACTGTTGTGTGCAGCTTTATCTACGGATCATTGTTTGACAATTTTCAGGGCAGTTCTGAAACACTTGAACTACGGCGCCTAGCGAACAACCCACCAGTTCAGCCATTTGGACAATCGAATCACCCGCTCTCTGAGCTCCCACAGTCTCTGCTTTCTCAAAGCCCTGTAAACCCTTCCGTTTTCCCATCACGCTCCGAATCTTACTACCTACTGCTCCACTCACACCTTATATATAATTTGGTGGATTAATCACGCTCTCTCGGAAATTACGTAGTCAACGGGCCGCATCCACTTTTGATAAAGGTGGTCATAATTCAGTGATCGCTCAGTGTATATATCTGCCTTTTGTGCAATGTGTAGACGAGGGGCAGACATGTTGCGGTAGTTTTCAGCAACAATTTTTGAAGATGTAGATTGTAGTTTTCTAAAATCCGGTAGGACTTTGAAACGCACCTTTGTCTGATACACACTGATTCGCAAAAAAAAAATATCCAGGATTAACTAGGAACATTAGTAGCAACAGCCTACGCAAAGCTTCTACTGGCCGCCTTAGTAGCCCGGGCTTCTGACTATTAGTCCGAGAAGGGTCCGGGTTCGAAACCCGGTGAAACATGAATGTTGTGCTTGTCTTACGGCACTGGTTTTTTTCTCTCTCTCTTCCCTAAAACCAGTGACCCTAAATTATGGACAGGCGACTGCCCATGGACATCCTCACGGTGGTCGTCAAACCCCCCAACAAAGAAAAGAAAAAGCTCCTACTGCTAAAATTTAGTTTAAAGCCTTTCATATTCAGCTTTGTGACGTCACATTTTCCCAGGCCCACGAATATACACTATATTGACAAAAGTCACCGGGCACCCCTTCAAAAGCAAATGAACGGATCCGCTGCGTTGCTAAAATGTGCGGTACAGCTGTAAACGGTATAAAAACAAGCCTGCAGCTGACCGCGATCATATTGCACTGTGAGGTTGAATGAAAATGTCGCGGCGGGAGAGAACTGACTTTGAAAAAGAAAAGATTGTTGGGTGTTATATTAGTGGTTTTCCCATAAGAGAAACCGAGAGGGGTTTAAACATACCCAAGTCAACTGTTTTGGATGTGCTGACTAAGTGGAAGACACATGGCGTGCCTGAAGCAGCAAGACGTACCGGAAGACCAAAGAAAATTAGTAATAGATGACGTCGAAGCCTCAGGAGAGTCGTTACAGCTAATCGACGGAGTACTGCACAAGACCTCAGTGTGAAGGTGAGTAAAAATTCTGGAACCTCGGTATGTACACGTACCATTTGCAGAGAACTTTATTCCATGGGTTACTGTGGTCGGGCAACTGCTCATAAGCCTTTTATCTCCACTCGGAATGCTACTCGTCGTTTAGCATGGTATAAAGAACATTTATCGTGGACCGTAGATCAATGGAAACGGGTACTATGGATTGACGAATCCAGATACACGATCCATCAGTCTGATGGCCGTGTGTGGTTATGGCGGCAGCCAGGGGAACGCAATTTACCACAGTGAACTGTTCCTAAGTTTGGAGCTGGCAGTGTACTCGTGTGGGAGTGTTTTTCATGGTATGGACCTGGCCCATTGGTTATCGTGGGCAAACCTGTTAACCAGCACGCTTACCTTGATATTCTGGACCATTATGCCCTACCAACTATGTGACAATACTATGGAACCGAGCCTTGTTGGTACCAGCAGAATAATGCACCGAGCCATAAAGCAAGGACTGTTTGGTTTGACTATAATTCCGTATCGTGTGTGGACTGCCCAGCACAGATCCCTCATCTTAATCGCATAGAGCACCTATGGGCAGTGGCGTAGCGAGGGTTTCTGCCGCCCGGGGAGTAGGCCGAATTTGCAGCCCCTATTTTCGCAATTTGGTCTAAAAGGTTCAAAAATCGATAGAAATTCTGAAGAACTCTGTCACCATTTTGGAAGGATTAAAAATAAAACGTCATTCTTAAACTAAAATTTTATTCTCCTACTTTTCCTCAGAGCAAAGTCTTTAATGACACTATCAATGTCGATCGCATTAGTTACTTCCTGCTCAATAGCCAAGATAGCCAGATTAGTCAATCTCAGTGTACTCATTGTTGACCTTAAATAATTTTTAATCAACTTCAATTTGGAAAAGCTTCTCTCACAGCTGGCATTGCTTATGGCAGCTGTGAGGAATATTCGGAGCATTTTATTATGTTGGGCAGGGTAACTTCCAGCTTGGATTGCACAATAAACTTTAATAATCTAAGTGGACCTGAATTAACTAATTTATTTTGATTGTCTGTGACAGCTACGAAAGTCCGTAGTCGCACGCGCTCGAGTTTGAACTCCTCTTTGTCAATGTCGTCAGAAGCGTGGTCGACAACGTCCAGTAGTTTAGCTGTCGTAAGAAAGACAAATTTCTCCGCAAAATCCCGTAGCTGCTGGAACCTCTCGCGAATTTTTGCAATCGCTTTATCTAATGAAGAAAACATCAGTCTTTTCAACTCATTTTCGTGGGACAAGCCGGCATCTGTACTTCCGTCGTCAAAAATTTGCTTCCTCGTTATTCGTCTTCGAGTTTCCATGGAAATGCCAAGGTTTTCACACAAACTTTTAGCGTAACTTTTAGCGTAACTTAAAGCGCCGTCTACCAATTCCTCTCGTTTCTCTATCAGTACCGTCTGGAAGGCACTTTTTTCTGAGCCCACTGATGCACATTGAGTCCCTCCGTTTGCAAATAATTTTGAGCATCATTAACTTAATGCAGCACTGGTTGCCAGAGGCCCAAGAAGCATAGAAACGAAAATGACTGCATCGCGACTAACAAAGTTCCTGCGTCTGTTCGTGTGTTTAAGCTTTCAACTGTCTCTGTCAGTTTTTCTAGAGTTGTCAAAATGTCTTTGTAATGATTCCGTGTCATATTTACTACATCGCTTCTTGCGCTCCATCGTGTGTCCTGAACCCTTTTTAAACTTCTTCCTGTAGCAGCAATCAGAACTTCTCATCGGTGTGTGGACATGGAAAAGAATGAATAACAACGTTCTAATGTACCGAAGAAAGCTACTGAATTTGTCTCAACTGAGGCAGCATGTAAACAAATCAGGTTTAACGAATGGTTTGAGCAAGGTACGAACTCGACATTATGATTTATGTCCTTGATTCTTTGCTGCACTCCTGTATGCCTTCCTGCCATGACAGCAGCATTATCATATGCTTGACCTATACAGTCCATTATATCAAGACCACCAGCGTTGAGCTTACTAATAATCATATCCGAAATGCCTTCAGCAGTTTTGTTTTTTGTTTCAATGAAATCTATAAAAGATTCCACCACTTGTACTTCCTGATTTTCAATCACCACGTATTGCAATACTTGGCTTGTTTTATCTTTGTGAGAAATATCCGGAGTGCTGTCGAATATAATGAAATAATACTTGGCCTTTTGTACTTGACGGATAATTTGTTGACGAACTTTATCTCCTAAAATTGCAATGGACTTGCTTTGAATTTCGGGTGACATATACGTGATTGAATTTTTTTACCTATTTTTATTCTCACTAGGTGTTCTCGGAGCACAGGATCGTACTTTGCGAGTAGATGCACCAGTTCTAAAAAGTTGCCTCTGTTTGCACTAGTATCGTCTTCTCTGTGGCCACGTAAGGCCAAATTTTATCTCGTCACGAATCTTATAATATCAAACTTTCTGATAAAAATTTCTTGCCATTTTTTGTTTCTTTTGCCACGACTTCTTGCTCTTTTCTGTCAATAGTCTGTCCTTTTTGAAGTCTTGTTTATAACTCCTTCCATTTGCGCAAATTTTAGCTGTGTAGAGCACTTGATTTTTGACTGGCGGCTTTGGGATTCAGTTTCCACCAAGTATTGAATCCATTAGATGAGCAAAACTTCGATCCATTCGGTGTGTTTACGTTCTCAAATAAACGACAACAGAAGCAAAACAATGATGTTTTAGAAGGAGAATAAGCCATCCAAGTACGTAAAACTTTTTCGCCGTTACTTAATGTGCGGTAAAACCAGTCTCGCGTTAGCCGCCTTGTCCCTCCTTTTGGTGTGGTAGAGTCCGTGTCCGAGCGTGTCACTGTTGACACTTCAGCGTCACTGTTGACACTTCTCGCTCTGTCAGCCGCAATCGCAAGTTTTCATTTATGTGTTCAGGCCATTTTCCAATATCATGTAAGTCTCTGTACTGCGCAGTAGCCGATGCCACATCAGTCCCAGTCTCAGAGCTATCGAGAACTATGTCTGTACATGCAGCTGATGCAGACTCAAACTCAGTAGACGTTGTTGGAATTTGAGCTTGTGTAGCAATTTCAGCATTCGCAGCAGGAGCACGTGAAGCTGACAAACTCAAAGCATTAATTACAGGTACCAGGTCATCAGTGTCAAGTTCTCGTATTTCTTCAGCTTTTTTTTTGAATTTGAGCAGCAGCCTGTGAAGAACTTACACTTGACGTGGAGTCTGACGTCTCAGGAACTTTCACATACTTTAGTATAGCCCCTTCATTTTTTTTTTATATTTTCTTCCTTCGCTCTCCTCTTTTTTCGGTACGCTGTCCCACTTTCTTTTACTCTTTTCATGTTTAGGTGCTATAGCAAAACACTTTAATATTTACTAATGAAAATTGAAACGTACGTAAAACAAAAGTGCTGGTGGTTCACGTTCACCGAAGCTAACGAACGTCGTGGATATCATGTGACTATAGCCTCCTGAGTGCGAATGTACAAAATACTCCACTTTATTCTCACACAACTCTATTATACTCTCTTAACACTCTACAAGAGTCGGTCAACTTTCACAATCGCAGGTAGTTATTGTTGGAATAAACGCACAGATTACTTCAAACGCTGCTCGCAAGAGTATGACTGTCTTTCTTCTGAGCTGTGAACTCCGGCATCGTCACCGCCTCTTGAAGGGACGGTGGGAGTGAGTGTGAGAGTGGAACGAAACGAAATAGAAAAGTTGCACCTGTAACTACGCAGTTTGTTTTTGACTGATATTTACAAGTGAATTACTGATTATTCTTCAACGATATATCACTTTAAACGTCGGTATTATTATCTTTGAATAATAATTAATATTCGAAATTTGCAGCCCCCAGCAATGTGCCACCCGGGGCGCACCCACGCACGTTACACCACTGCTTATGGGATGAATTAGAGCGCCGCATAAGAAGTATGGAACCAAGGCCTACTACTAAGCAACACTTAGCGGCAGCATTATGTAATGAATGGAAGCGCATACCTATCGCGGTGTTCCAAAACCTTGTCGAAATCATGTCTCGAAGTGCATACATTGAGGTCAAAGGTGGACCGACACCGTACTAATGTATATCAATAAATGCTATGTTGTGTTTCTCTTTTAGGTGTCCGGTGACTTTTGTCAATATAGTGTACCTAGTAAAATCTCATAAAACAACGATGTAATGGAATTTCCTCTTTTTTAAGTGGTCCGCAAATAATACCACCCGGATGGAATTTCGCGCATTAACAGACGAAAGTTACACCGGTGCAACATTTAAATTTAAATTTCACAGCCTATGCTTTTGTCCTTCACCATTGATGTTACATACGAACTCACGGGACAACATGTGTTGAGACAACTTTGTACACAATGAGACAGAAGAAGACGATGATTTATATTCCTGTGGTTACACCATCTTTATCAATAACCGTTTCCGTTTCAGTGTTCTGTTTACACTTTTTATCACGTCTTTTGTAAAAAAACAGATCGTGCTTATTTTATCACTTTGTCCGACCGTCCGTCCTTCTCTCTGTTGACACCATATCTGTGCAACTGTTAGTCCGATTTAAAAAATTCTATTTGCATTGGGAAGCTTGCAATGTGAGAATGATGATCCTTGAATTCCGTTTTTTTTTTTTCGTTAATGCAGATCATATCAAATTAAGAACACTTTTATTCCATATACAGTGACACCTCTGAATAACGGTCAGTGCTCGGACGAGGAAAAAGTGACCGTTATTAAGAGCTTAGGCCTAAGTTAACACTGCTAGGTCGTTGCGTTTCTGCGAAAGCAGAATAAATGAATGAAGTTTGTGCCCAATAAAGAAAACGTTGCAGTGCTTTTTACTACAAATACTGTCTGCTAAATATAACTTGGTATAATAATTAAGTAAGTAATTCGTCGTGTAGAGGATAAAATAAACCGTGTCTGACGTCTGGTGTTAAACAACCCTTAGAAATAGCAAGCTAGGAGATTAGGGTTAGAATATACATATGCTACGGGAAAGAAAAATGTTATATAACGAAGTGTAACTGCGCAGTTAGCTGGCCGCGCGCCGTAAAGCAGGAACAGAATCCAAAGGGATCAAACCAAGAAACATCGCTTTCAAAGGGCAAAAGTCCAGGCCCTATCAACCACCCTTGCAGTCCCCGTGGGCGATTGAAACATACATGGTAGCTGCAGCTCGCCTCGCGTAGAACTGAAATTTTAACTCATTTCTTTTCGTTAAGCATACCACTGTAGCAGCCGTAATCCAACTCATTATATTATGCCTTTAGCAATAAATATTCTTTGTCTCTATCTTATCTTTCTTGCCGAAGTACCGAAGAAAATGCGTAAATTCCAAGGAACAGGGTGTCCATTAGTTCTCATTTGGGGCTGATTGTTTTGTCCATTAGTTCTCCTTCGGGGCTGATCCGTTGACCGCTCTTAAAAGGTTTCATTGCTCGGAGGTTATCGTTAATGTAAGCTGTTCGGTACCATCCAAACAGAAGCTGTTCGGTACCATCCAAAACTTACCGTTGCTCGGAGGTTACCATTGTTCGGTCGGAAGAGTCCGTTAATGGATGTTGCACTGTATTTGCTTCTAAATATACCATAGAAAAAAATTATATCCCCATTTGGTGCCATTTACGTTGAAGACTATTTTAGAGACAGTCTCTTTCTCAAGTAATGCACAGATTTTTCGTTAAGGGGCGTAAAGGTAAATTCCGTTTTCCACAATATCTGTTCTTTTAAAGCTCCGATTTGAAAAAAATCTTCCTGCGTCAGATACAGTTCCTAATGGGAAATTTTTTGCGCATAATGTTTTTATTTTTGGTAAAGAACAGTTTGGTCACCAGGGAGCATAAGCGTTTATTTCTGCTTCTGATACTATTTGCAGCAAAATCTGAGCTTCTGAAAATTCGACTGGAAGACATTTTTCTGGGACCGGTACCTCTCACCACGGTAAACCTTGTCAGAATACTTTCTTCTTAAAGTACTGCATAGGTTTTCCACAACGGGGCGTAGATGTATATCCTACTTTTGTCGATATCTGTGCTCTTAAGAGCCTGATTTGGAAAATTTGTTCTTTGTTGGAGAGCGTTTCCGGTTGGAAATGTTTCTCATATAATTTCAGATTTTTCAGGTAATGCATAGATTTTCCGCTATAGAGAGCCTAAAGGTAAATTGCGTTTTTCCCGATATCATCATCATTGTCAACTATTATCAATCCACTGCTGGACGAAGGTCTCCCCAAGTTCCTTCCACAACGGTCTGTCTTGTGCCAGTCTCCTCCATGTCACTCCCGCATACTTTCGAATTTCATCCACCCATCTTCCATGTGGTCTTCTTCTGGGTCTTTTCCTGTCCCTAGGAATCCAATCTAAAATTTCGGCTGTCCATCGATGGTCTGTCCTTCTGGCAGTATGTCCAGCCCATCGCCATTTCAGGGATTTAACTCTGATCATGATGTCTTCCACTCTTGTCATTTTTCGGATTCACGAGTTCCTCTTCTTATCTTTCCCGGTTACACCAAGCGTGCACCTCTCCATGCTGCTTTGAGTTGTCTGCAGCCTTCCTTTGTCTCTTTTAGTTAAGGTCCACGTCTCTGCACCATACGTAAGCACTGGAAGAATGCATTGATCAAACACTTTTCTTTTAAGACATAATGGCATATTGCTCTTGAAAATTATGCTGTTTCTTCCAAAAGCTCCCCAGGCAAGTTTTGTATGCAGATTAATTTCCTCATCAATGTGACCCTCACTTGAAAGCTGCTGTCCAAGATAAACGTACGTGTCTGTTATTTCCAGCTTTTCTCAATCAATCGATAAATCTTCATTTCTTGTAAAAGCATTGAACATCACTTTTGTCTTCTGAAAGTTCATTTTTAATCCCACTTCTCTACTCTTGTCAGCAAGTTCCTGGATCATACTCTGCAGCTCTGATGGGGTAGTTGCAAAAATGACTATGTCATCAGCAAAACGAAGGTGGATTAGATAATCTCCATTAATCTTTATCCCTTTGTTTTCCCAGTTCAGTGATTGAAAGACATTTTCCAATGTGGCATTAAGGAGCTTCGGAGATATGGTGTCACCTTGTCTCACTCCTTTTCCAATTTTTATGTGTGTTGTATTTTCAAACAGCCGAATCTTTGCACTTGCATTTTGAAAGATGTTATTAATAATATTGATGTATGCATCTTCAATACCGCAGGATTTTAGAGCCATTGTAACTGCTGATGGTTTCACCGAATCAAAGGCTTTTTTATAATCGATAAAAGCCATGCACAATGGAAGTTCATATTCCCTCGCTCTTTCAATTAGTTCTCTCAATACGTGGATATGATCTATTGTGCTGTAGCCAATCCTGAATCCAGCTTGTTCTCTCGGTTGAGCCATGTCTAGTGTTACTTTCAAACGGTTGGAAAGAACTTTAGTGAAGATTTTATAAACCACTGATAGGAGGCTGATAGGTCTGTAGTTCCTGAGTTCCTCAACGTCACCTTTTTTTATGTAGCAGGATCATTGTAGCGTTGTTCCAATCTTCAGGGATCTTCCCATCATTAAGGCATCGAGTGAAAATTTGTGCGAGTACTGTTTCGATTTCTCCACTTGCTTCTTGTATGATGTCTACAGTAATTCCATCTTCTCCTGGAGCTTTCCCCCGCTTCATGTTCTTGATTGCATGTGCAACTTCTGCTGCGAGGACTGGAAGAACTCTGGTACTGGTGCCTTTCATGATCTCTGGAGTACATGTATCATCCCTTTCATATAATGTGGAGTAGAAATCTTTCACTCTTGTCAAAATTTCGCCTCTATTTCTTGTTACAGAACCATCTTCTTTTCTCAGTGCCATATTCTGTTTTCTTTCCTTACTGAAATGTCCTCGTGCTATCTTTAGGCTTTGGTTGTTTTCAATTGCTTTCCTCACTAGTTCACAGTTGAATTTCCTTACGTCTTCAGTGATACTTTTTCGTACTGTCTTGCATAGCTCTATATATTCCACTTTGGAAGTCACATCTTCTTTAGTTGTCCCCATCTTTCTTCTTTTTTGCATCAATATTTTGGTTTTTCCTGATAATTTGTTCACATGCAATTTGTTCTTAGACCCAGCTAATTTTGTTGCTGTTTTCGTAAGAGCTTTGGTAACTTTTCTGTTAACTTCAGAAATATCCACTTCTTCCGATGTTAGGCCTTCTAAAGCAGAGAATCTGTTCTTCAGTTCCAACTTCAAGGTATTATGGTGTTTTTTAAGGTTGGTTATGTCGATACATTTTGTTTGTCTTATGAGTTTGCTACGTTCGAGTTTAGTGTTGAGGTGCAGCTTACATCTCACCAATGTATGGTCACTACCTGTGTTGAACTTGTTTAGCACACTGCAGTCTTCTATGACGAATTTTTTGTTACACATAATAAAATCAATATCACTTGTCGTCCCATTTGGATGTCTCCATGTCCATTTCCTGTGTGACTTTTTCTTGAAAAAGGAGCTCATGATGAAAAACCCTTCTGCCTCTGCAAACTCAACGAGAGTATTTCCACGCTGGTTTCTGTTGCCGTGACCGAATTTACCTACTGAAGTTTCATTCTGTTGCCGTGACCGAATTTACCTACTGAAGTTTCATTCTGTTGCCGTTGCCCTATTTTTGCATTCAAATCTCCCATAATTAAATTTAAGTGCTGCTTACCTTTATTATTTAGATGACGAATTTCCTCATAAAATTCTTCAATTTCTTCTTCAAGATGACTTGTGGTGGGTGCATAAGTTTGAATAATCTGAGCCTGGTGTCTTCTCGAGATGTGGATAACGAGTCGTGCAGCTCTGTCAGAGGAACTTTCAACTTCTACAACTTTATCCTTCAGTTTCTTGTTTATTATAAATCCAACACCACTAGTTCTGCCAGTATCAGTCCCACGATAGTAGAAGAGATGTCCACTTTTCAGTTCAATGAGATCTTCTCCTTTTCTCCTTAATTTACTTAGCCCGACGATGTCCCACTTGATCCTTTGTAGTTCCGCTTCCAATTCAAGAAGCCTTAAATCATAAGATAGGGAGCGTCCATTATACATAGCCAAGGTCAGCATCAGATGGCAGCCTAGTCCGGTCCTCCGGGGATTCTTAGCACCCTCTGCCTTCATGTCACACTGGCCGCTGCCTTGGCCAGGTACATTCCAGCTGCCGGGGACTGAGAGTCAAGATTTTAGTTGTGGAGTCATTTTTGAGGGGTTTGGCCATAACTCACCACGCTGGCCAAGCGGGTTGTTGAGTGTGGGATAGCATTTCCACCTAACCCCGATGTTATAGTTATACTGCTATTGGCGGTCGTCCGAGCCCCTTTAGTGGGAACAGGATGTACCACGAGAAGGCGGGGTTGACATTTGTTAAAGAGAGGCTGTGATGTTACGCATCACCTGACCTTACATCCCGATATATGTGCTTCTAAAACTCCGATTTGAAATATGCCTTCTGCATAGGATATAGATCCTCATGTGAAATGTTTAGCAAACACTTTCGAATTTTTAGTAAAGAATGGTTTGGCCACCAAGGGTGTAAGTGTTTATTTCTACTTCAGACGTATTTGCAGCAAAACCTACGCTTTTGGAAACTCGATTGAAAAACTTCTTTCGTGGACCCATGCTGCTCAGCTGGGAAGAACTTTTCAATATATATATATATTTTTGAATAATACACAGTTTTTCCGCCATAGGGCGTTAATGTATATTCTGTTTTTGTCGATATCTCTGCTAACAGTCCGATTTCAAAAATTCTTACTTTGTTTGAGAACGTTTCTGGTGCTAAATTTTTCTCATATATTTCAAATTTGTCTTAACACACAGGTCTACCACAAGAGGGCGTAAACTCACGTTTCTGTTTGCAGCAATATCTACGGGACTAAAACTCGATTGAAAAAGTTTATTTTCGGTCAGATACAGTACTACTAACTATGAAAACACTTTGTGTGTATTTTCCCCCAAATAATGCACAATTTCGTCACTAGGGAGCGCTAACGTTTTACCAGTTTTTCTCAATAGCTCTTCTTTTACGCTTGCGATTTAAAGACTTCTTTCAACACCGGATGCCATTTAACTTGCGGAACCCTTTAGGCTTGTATTTGAAGAGTTTTATAGTTCGCAGTTCTGTCGCTAGGTGATGTTTATGTATTTCCGTTTGCAGCCGTATCACCGGTTCAAACAACCCTATTCAGATTTCTTTTTACTGTATGTCATTCGCTGCAGCAGTGCATTATCCTCTTAAATAATGCACAGAGTTCCCGCTAGATGGTGTACAAGTCAAAAGGTTTTTATCACTACCTCTGCTTCCGGGAGACGTATTTGAAGTTTTTTCTCCTTAGTACGGCTTTTTCCGTGAAGAATATTTTTGCCTATTTTCAACTTTTCCATTGTGCAAAATTTTTCCGCTGGGGGCGCAGATTTATGTCACATTTCCTTTCACATTTCTACTTTTAACTGTTCGATTTGAAAATCTATTTTCCTCTGATTTTCACAATCGATGATTTATCGATTGTGAAAATCCGGTTGATTTTTTTCAACCAGGTTCCAGTGACTTTGAATAAGTTTGATATATTTTATTCGCGTCAGAAAGGATTCAAAAGGCATGCTCATTACAACCGAAAATTTCGTGTCATCTTTCTTGTTTTGCGTAACAAGTCGAACTTACGGACCTGCTGCAGTGGAAGCAACACTTGTATGTTGTAATGCTTTTCTTTTAATGGTTAAACATAGATAGTGAAGTATACTGTGGATTATGTTGCTTCCGCCGCCACCGAGTAGGTAAATATCCTGCAGATATCCTACATTTGTTTTCTTTGGCGTGCGCGACAGGACAACTGCATCCCTGACTTCGAAGCGAAATTAGTGTGAGAGCGAAGACTTCATGGGCGAAAAGGTACGCTTTATCTTTTACTTTTCGAAACAATATTGAGCATTTTCGCAAAGATGGAGGCTTTGAAAATATAAAGAAAGGCGTTAGGTTCGCCATTTTCTGTGATAGTGAAATTTATGGAAGCTTGCAAAGGACGAACTGGATAGCAAAAAGCTTAAAATTTTAAACCCTCAGCCAATCGATAAATGCGTTCGCTTAAGTGAAGTGCCACAAAATACTATATTAGATGTGTTATTAAAATGTGAAATCACTGAAGACGCTCATGACATGGAATTTCAGGCTGCAGAAGTTTATAGCGGTAAATATCTCACTTGGAAGGTGTAAACTCAAAATAATTTGTTTTATCAACCAGCGCCAGCAGATGGCAGTGTTCACGAAGAAACGGGGGGAATTAGGAAAGTCAAACTTCCCAAAGTGGAGCTGAAAAAATTCCGTGGTGAAGCTAAAGATTGGTTAGGTTTTTGGAGCCAATTTTCAAAAATACATGATGACGATGAGATGGTGTCAGAAGATAAATTTCAGTATCTGATACAAGCGATGATCCCAGGTTTACGTGCTGCCAATCAAATTGGAAGTTTATCTCTTACAGAATTAAGATTGATCTGACAAATTCGTACGACCAAACTGAAGCACAACTTAGAGCTCTTGAAATATTGGGTCGTATCAAAAATAAATTTTCAGACTTCATGGCACCTCGGGTTGAATCTTGTATCGCAGAAGATGTATTAAAAGCTTGGGAAAGGAATAGAAATTTTGAAGACCAGGTGGGAGTGACAACGATCTCCATAATCACTAATGTCCTTTTTACGGAAAAAGGTCAAAGGCGAAAAAAGGACCAGTTTGGCAGGTGCTGCGTTCGGGAACCCTCGAGAACCAAATCGATTACCTATGAAGAGAGCTGCCCGATCGGAGCAAATCCAGGAGCTAAACGAGAAATTTATTGAGTTAGTTGATCTTTCTGGTGAGCAAGACAAAGTTGAACTTTTGATAAGATTTGATGTAGCGGGCAAATTATTAACAGGCAGAATGAAACAAACTGATTGTTCGATGTCTCATGACAGTCTATGTACTGCGTTTTTTTATATGTTAATAATGCATCTATAGCAAATCTATGAGATGTGGATACTCTAGGAATATCTGACCAGAAGAAGGGATATCTGCTGCTGAATGGAAAGAAGTATATGCGGAAGCAATGCTATATTTCAGCGTACTTTAGCACTACTGCATGATGGTCGTAATCAAGTGGAGTTACCATTTAAAATGGATCGGCAGAAATTGCTTTCTAATGGAGAAGTAGCGTTACAGCTTCACAACAATGTATGTAAAAATGAGAGCGAAATAGGATATCTTGCGTTTAATCAAACAATTTTTCAACAGTGGTTGATTTCGGCATAATCGAAAGAATTACAGCAGTAGGAATGAATTTTTATGCTCATTATTTACCTCATAGACCTGTAGTGAAAGATACCAGTGCAACTACTAAAATTATACCTCTTTTCGATGCATGAGCTAGGAAGGAATGTGCACCATCACTGAATGACTGCCTCTAAAAAATTTATTGATTTGATCTCAAATATGGTGGAAAGGTTTAGGTCTAACCCTATTCGTCTCGTGGAAGATGTGGAAAAGACTTTTCTGCAGTTAGATATCGCTCTTCACCACAGAGACTTTCTCCTATTCTTCTAGCCAGCAGAAGAAGAGCAGGAGGTATATCGGCACCGAAGAGCGGTCTTCGGGGTTGCTTCTAGCCAATTCCTTCTGAGAGGAGCGGTAACTCATCATCTTTCCCATGTAACTCCGTAATTGTGTGACACAACCCAGAAGTTGCTGAAATCTTCTTGTGTTGATAATTGTATTACTGGCGTCTCTACTACTCAGGAGTTGGAATCCTTTATTTCGTAAGCGAAAGCTATCATAGAGTGAGCTGTTTCAAATTAAAAGGATGCGAGAGTAATAAGAACAATTGTTACACCTCAGAAAAGTCTGTGGACGTGCAGATTTTGCTTGGAATGCTGTGGAATTTGGGAAGAGACACATCTGCTGTAATATAAAATCAAAGATTATGCCAGTGAAACTGAATTGTCGAAGAGGTCTGTTTTGTGTATAGCCCAACGCATTTTCGATCCACTCGGTTTGTTGACTCCCACTATCCTCTTTCCAACAACAAGCTCCTCCAAGAGATGTGGAATTAGCTCGGAAAGAAGTTTTGAACCCGGCTAAAGGAAATCTCGCAACTCAAAGAGGTAGATCTTTTGCGATAGACTGAACAACCTGACAGTTCTGAACTCCACATGTTTCAAAGCAAGCTTATGCTGCTTGCATTTGTTTGCGAACACGCACATCTTCTGAAATCATAATTCGATTGCTAAGAGCCAAAACGAGAGTGGCGCCTCTGAAGGCTCTAACTACACCTAACTACACCTAGACTAGAATTAGTAACTTGTTGCATAGGTGCAAGACTAGTAGCACAGTCCATAAGAGAAGCTCTTAGAATGCCTGATTTAAATACAAATTTCTGAAGCCATTCAATGGTTGCTTCGTGGTAGACAAAAGAAAGAGGCAATTCGTCGGTGTTTGCGACCAATCGTGTGCAGAAAATCCACCAGCTGACTTTTCGTCATTCATGGGGACATGTTCCACGTGATTGGAATCCGGCCGATATGCTTTATCACGGTTGTTATCCATCTACGGTATTCCCAATGGTGGAATGGATCACATTAGTTGCTTGAATCGCCTGAATGTTGGCCACCTGATGAGCTCATTTTTCCAATCAAAAATAGTTAATCTGGAGGTGAAAAAAACTAACTTGTGTAACATCATCCTATCTGAAAAGACCCTGACTGGTATGCTAAGAGGTATTTGAAATTCCATTCTGTTATTCGAGTAGTTGTCTGGATGTTACGTTTCATAGACAATTTGCGGAATGTTAAAGAAGGAAGGGAAGTTGGGGAACTTTCTCCACATGAAATCCAACAAGCAGAAAAGGCACCGATCCGGGTTTTGCAGAAACAAGCTTTCTATACTAAAGAAGTTCGTCTAGTTAATACTTTTGAAGATAAAGAGGGTATATTTCATTTAAAGACTCTACTTACGAAACGGAAGGATCAACATGAATTTGTTTTTCCCATTTTTTTTACCAGGACACCGTATATTTACACTAAGGTTAGTGGAGCGTATGAGTATTGAAAGCTGTCACGATGGTGTGCTAATTTTATTAAGTATTCAACGGGAAAGGTTTTGGATTACAAGAGCTCGGAAAACTGTGCGAAGGGTTGTAAATGCCTGTGTGAAATGCCGACGACACAGAGCAAAGGGAATTGTCTCCGATCAGGTACCTTTACCTGCAGTTCGTGTGAAAGATGCAGCTATTTTTGAAGTCGTCGGAACAAATATATCTGGACATTTATACTTGAGAAAAGGTAACTAGACTTGAATTGTATTCTTTACGTGCGCCATGTAACGGCCAGCACATCTGGAGCTATTGTCTTCCTTATCCCCAGAATCTTTTCTTTTATCAGTCCGTCCTTTCATAGTAAGAACAGGGATACCTCGAATCATATATTCTGTTAACGGAACGAACTTGAAGAGTGTTCATTGAGAACTTTGGAACTTTAACGGTGCTTTGCCAAGCTCAGAAACAGCATATTTTGTGGAAATTCAATTCACCCACTGCTGCCTGGTGGGGTGGTTGGTGAAAAAGACTGATGTCGAAGAACTCTTGAGAAGAACATTGGGAAACGCATACCTATCTTATGAAGAACTTCTAACTATGTCGTACGATGTGTAGCTGTAATTAAGCGACGACCATTCACTTATCTATCCGAGGATCCGCGGAAATCGTTCTTCTGCGGTTGCGGGCATACAATGTAGATCTTGCAGAATCCAAACATATTGAGAAAATTCTCCATGATACGTGCTAAAATTCTTCAGGATTTGAGACAGCGCTTTCGAAAGGAATATTTGAGCCAGTTGGTGGAACGGCGAGATCAACAACCACGTTCGAAAGCTTTGAAACCAGGAGAGGCAGTTCTTGTGGGAGATGATTACAAAAACGCATTCATGGGCCTTTGACACGAATCATGGAACTCATTCTTAGCAAAGAGGGTGATTTGCACATAGAGAGTAAAAACCCAGGCAGGTGTCTTACTTCGACCTATTCAACGTATATTTATTTTGGGTATATAGCCAATTCGTAATGGGTACAGCCCATTCCGCGTGGACGAAGAGATAGAACAGTATTCAAGGGAGAACCGCTTACACCAGTCAAGTGGCGAAAGAAGCGAGTTCCAGCAGAGGACGCCTCCAAATGCCACCTAAAAGACTGGACTTCTTCAGTCAGAACTATTATGTTTTAAGTCGCATCTCTGACGACTCAAAAGGGGGAAGGATGTTGCGACAATTTTGTTACGCAATGTGACATAAGAAGACGAACATTTATATAATCCAGCAGTCACACCGTGTTTATGCGTAACCACGACCGTTTTAATGTTCTGTTCACACTTTTTTCGAATCAAGTAGGATTTACGGAACGGGCGCAATGAAAGTACACACTTTTACCGTGTAACGTGTTTCTTTTTAGATTATTAATGCCGTCGCATAGTGTAGGATTTTGCGAATCTAGCGGGACAAAAGTCAAACAAGAAAGATGAGACCGAATTTTCGGGTGTAATAAGCACGTCTTTTGAATCCGTTCTGACGCAAATTAAATTTATCAAAGCTGTTCAAAGTCAATGCAACCGGTATGGAAAACAATACTTCTGACGAAAGAAAGAAAATTTTCAATCGGGATTTTAATCCCTCAGATATTGCTGTAAACGGAATCGTGAGCTTACGAACTCTTAGAAACAGAGATATCGACAAAAATAAGATGTGACTTTACGTCCCGTGGTGGGAAAACCATGCATTATTTTAGGAAGAAAGTATTCTCAAAAGCTGTATCCATATAAGTTATGTCGGTCCAACAAAAAATTTAGTCTAGTTTTCAGGAACCCAGATTTGTCTACAAATACATCAGAAGCAAAAATTAACACTTATGACCCCTGGTGGCCAAACCATTTTTTACCAAACATTACAAATTATGTGAAAAATATTTTCCACCAGGTCTTGTATGCGATACAGGAAGAATTTTTCAAATCGGAGATTTAGGAGCAGAAATAACGCAGAAAACGCAATTTACCTTTGTGCCCCCTAGCGGAAAGTCTATGATTTACTTGTAAATTTTGAATTTACAGGAAAAGCATTTCGCATCGGAAACACTATCCAACAAAGAAGGAATTTTTCAAATCGGACTCTTAGAAGTAGAGATATTGACAAAAAATAAACAACATGCATTTTTTCAAGAAGAAAATTTTCCTAAAAGGTTTGTCGACATGCGTAGTATTGGTCAACGACTTTTTTTTTAATCGAGATTTTAGAAGCTCATATTTTGCTGCAAATACATCAGAAGCGGAAATTAAGACTTACGCCACCTGGAAAGAAAAGGCCAAAGTATTTTTTACAAAAATCAGAAGTTATGTGCAAAGGATTTCTCATCAGGAGCTGTATCCGGTGGAGAAAGAATTTTTCAAATGGGAGATTTAGAAGCAAGATATAGGGCGAAACGCAATTTACATTTACGCCCCCTATCGGAAAGTCTACGAATTACGTGAGAATTTTGAAATTATATGAACCCCATGTCACACTGGAAACACTATCCAACAAAGAAAGAATTTTTCAAATCGGACTCCTAGAAGTAGAGATATTGACAAAAAAATAAGATATGCATTTACGCCCCTGGCGTAGAAACCATGCAATATTTTCAGAAGAAAATGTTTTTAAAAGGTTTGTCGACATGAGTAGTATCTGTCTACAAACGACGTTTTTTTCAATCGAGAATTTAGAAGCTCATATTTTGCTGCAAATACATAAGAAGCGGAAATTAAGGTTTACTTCCCCTGGTGGCCAAACCATTTTTTTACAAAAATTAGAAATTATGTGCAAACGATTTCCCATAAGGAGCTGTATCCGGTGTAGAAATAATTTTTCAAATCGGAGATTTAGAAGCAGAGATATAATGGAGAATCAATTTACCTTTACGCTCCCTAGCGGAAAGTCTATGAATTAATTGAAAATTTTGAAATTATAGGTAACACATGTCCCTCTGGAAACACTATCCAACAAAGAAGGAATTTTTCAAATCGGACACTTAGAAGTAGAGATATTGACATAAATAAGATATACGTCTACGCCCCCTGGCGTAGAAACCATGCACTATTTTAAGAAAAAAATGTTTCTAAAAGATTTGTCGACATGAGTAGTATCTGTCTACAAACGACGTTTTTTTCAATCGAGAATTTAGAAGTTTGTATTTTGCTGCAAAAACATCAGAAGCGGAAATAAAGATTTACGCCCCCTGGTGGCAAAACCATTTTTTTTTTACAAAAATTTGAAATTATGGGCAAACAATTTCCCACCAAGAGCTGTATCAGGTGCAGAAATAATTTTTCAAATCGGAGAATTAGAAGCAGAGATATAGAAGGAAACGCAATTTACCTCTACGCCCCCTAGCGGAAAGTCCATGAATTACTTGAAAATTTTGAACTTATATGAAAAACATGTCACACGAAAAATAATATCCAACAAAGATAGAATTTTTGAAATCTGACTCCTAGAAGTAGAGATATCGACAAAAATAAGATATATATCTACGCCCCCTGGCGGAGAAACTGTCGAATATTTTAGGAAGAAAATATTCCGAAAAGGTTTATCGATGTCAGTGGCATCAGTCCACGAAAAAAATTTTTCAATCGATATTTTAGAAGCTCAGATTTTATGGCAAATACATCAGAAGCAAAAATTAACACTTACGCCCCCTGGTGGCCAAAGTATTCTTTACCAAAGATGTGAAGTTCTATGCAAAAGATTTCCCATCAGGAGATATATCCGCTGTTGAAAAAAAATTTCAAATCGGAGTTTTAGAAGAAGAGTTATCGAGAAAAATGTTATTTACTTTTACGCCCCCTAGCGGGAAATCTATGCGTAATTTGAAAAAGTAACTATATCTAAAATACCCTTCAACATAAATGGAATCGAAAGATAAAATAATTTTTTCAATAGGATGGTTAGAAGCAAATATGTGGAATAAAACGTATTTTTGAATTCGACATGATCTGCATTTACGCCCTCTAGCGGCAAAATTGTGCATCGTAAAAAAAAAAAAAAATGAAGGATCAGCATTTGCATATTTCAAGCTTCCCAATGCAAAAAGAATTTTTCAAATCGGACTAATAGTTGCAGAGATATCGTGGGTACAGACGGACGGACGGACAAACCGATAACATTATCACGATCTTTATTTACAAAAGACGTGCTAAAAATAACATGCAATGTATTCACGTACAACCAGTTAAAATTCAAGCCGATGAACCGTATAAGCCAATGACAAAACATGTCAAGTCAAGAGTGACCCCGCGCTAAACTAATAAGCTCATAAAAGGTTTCTACTGGACCAGTTGTACAGGAGCGCTCGAGCGTACACAGTCGGTTTGGAAATCAACTGTGGACGAAGTACGCATTGTGTATAGATTTGTGCACATTGTTAAGGAACAGTGGCACCAAGGTTGGTACGTTGTATTTGTGCAGTAAAATATCTATTTCAACATGTTTGAAAGTGCATAACACCGCATAAGACCACAGGTGACAGAAACACAAATGGAATATTCCAAGTGATGATGATTTCAGCAAACTGTCAAGATTGTTGTACGACATTGTATGTCAGAACTGTAAGTATTATATGATTCTTGATTCCAATAGAGAGGAAGCGAATGAATGGCACATGCAACTACGTGCGTTAATGTATGTTTTACATGTTTGTTTCTGGTACCATCATGCTAGTGTCAAAAAGAGAATTATACGAAGTATTAAGAAATGACTACTCGGAACCGCGATTATCTTTCTTTAAGGCGAAAAATACACTGATACGATGCTTGCAAACGAAATTCCAGCTTCATCATTGTTCATCGGTAATGTTAGACGAAGTTCACGGGTTAATGCATTCATTCATGACTGGGCTCAATCAAAGATGTAACACGTGTCATCGCAATACTAATGCGTTTTCGAAGAAATTCAAAGATTGGTTGGATACTACACTGCCGGACAATTGCTAAGGACGGATGACAATAGCAACGATAGCAACTATAAAATGGAAGGCAGGAAAATGTGGAAATTAGCATAAGTGCGGGATACAGTAAGACGTGTTGTGCGTATGCAAATTTTGGATTGCCGAACGTGTTCGTGACGTCATAGCGCTGATAAGAGATATAAAGGATTTGACGCGTATTGACCGTTGTTGTTCAAACGCAAAGTTGAAAGGGAAAGAATCAATTGACAAACTTGCAATTTTCAGTATGTCTTCCGGACATCACCTAGATGATTTTACGCGTGGCCGTATTATTGGCAAGATTGAAGAAGGGCGAAAAATAACAGATGTTGCCAGGGAGTTCGACGTCAGCCACAGTGCTGTTTCAATGCTTTGGAAATCATTTCAAACAAATGGAGAGTGTAGCAAACGTCACGAGGGAGGTCGTGTTCGCAGTAAGACACCTGCAGAAGATCGGTACATAGTGCTATCAACAAAAAGACACCGGCGCAGCACAGCTAGTGAGGTAGCAAATCAGTTTATGGCTGCTACTGGCAAGCGGATCTCCCGAAAAACTGTCGCCAGACGTTTGCATGAATGAGGACTATACGCCCGCCGTCCTGTTGTGTGCATCCCATTGTCCAGACGTCACCGTACCGCCCGTTTGCAATGGTGCCATCAACATCGCAATTGGACTGAAAACGACTGGTCTGCTGTCCTCTTCTCAGATGAGAGTAGATACAGTCTATCGTCTGATTGTCGACGACAACTGATTTGGCGTGATAGTGGTACTGCATATTGTCCAGCAAACATACAGGAAGGGGACCGATATCCGACATGTAGTGTCATGGTATGGGCTGGCATCATGATCAATGGCCGTACGTCCCTCTATGTGCTTCCAACTGGGACTATGACTGGCCAACGATACATTAATGATGTTCTGCTACCTCATGTTCGCATGTTCCGTGGTGCTGTCGGTGATAGATTCATTCTCATGGACGACAACACAACATGTCATCGAACAGTCGCTGTCCAGGAGTGTCTTGAGAGCGATGATATTCAACGCCTCGTATGGCCAGCACGTTTTCCTGATCTGAATCCCATTGAAAATGTGTGGGATGCTTTGGGGAGGAGTCTTGCTGGTCACCAATGCCCTCCAATAAACAAGGACACCCTCATCCGTGCACTGACAGAGGAATGGGATAAATTACCCCAACAGCTGCTTGATAATGTTGTGCAAAGTATGACACGAAGTGTGTAATCTTGCATCGCCCTCCATGGTGGCCATATCCCGTATTGACATCTTACGCCGGAACGCCTGCGGACGGTAATTGCATTTTTTCACGTTTACGTATTCTGCACAAAATGGCCTGTTTGTCCCTTGAACACGTTCCAAAGCCTTCTGGATTTCAGAGCACAATAAATTGTCTTTCTTGTAATGTCCTGGCATTCTGACATTATTTTATTTCACTTGGCGTCCAACCACACTTACTTTTTTATGCGCTATATAGCCGTTTATGATCCGTCCTTAGCAATTGTCCAGCAGTGTATAATATGTGCTTTCGTGCCACACCAGGCCATTGTACTTGTTGTCCGTACCTTTTGATTAAATTTATGCCTTTGCATTGTTAAAACAATTTTGTCCCGCTAGATTCGCAAAATCCTACACTGTGCGTTGGGTTAATGAATATCCTACAACATGCTTAAGAATTTTTTTATGGCATGCATGAGTGAGTTCACATGAAAAAAACTGCGGAGTTTTAAATATATATGATTTTGTAACTTATAAACATCTATAAAGGGTTGACAAAGTACTTCGAACGAACATCTGTACAAACTTTCTTCTATCAGTCTGTGTGTGATGAAATAATATAGCTGCGGTATGCTAATTAGCTTACAAGAAAGCGTAATTGCAATTTGTTCAAGACACGGCTGTTACATCAGACAATTAGACTGTAATTCGTTTACGCCCTGAAACAAAAATGTAACCACAGTGGAATAATGTGAAAGAAGAAAGCGTGCGTAAGATTTTATAGTCAAATGAGAAAACTGTTATGTTGAATAACACCATCGTAGTTCTTCAAATGAAGCAACTGGCGCGTAAATGAAAGTGCAACCTCACTTCAGTAAACAGGAAGGTCACCACGTGTTGATACGACTAGAGGGAGATGCTGTCTCGATTCGCCAAACAAAGTTGCCATTTATAAGAAAATACCACTTTAGGTCGTGAAATAATCTCTTTACCATAACCGAAGAAGCACAATTGAATTTCGTCTAACACTGTAACTATCATTTGCGAATATGTCGCTGCAATTTGTCTAAGAAGTCACTTTCTGTGTACGAAGCATGGCCCTTAACACCTCAAAGAAAGCGATTGCCAAATTAGATAGTGTAACAAAAGGAGAGGTTATCCTGTAAACAACACAACAGTAACATGTCACAGGAGTTGATTGATTATCATTTTCTCATCAACTTGTCACATAAGTTGATGAGAAAGTTACAATTAGCTCAAGTGACCAGTTGTATAAAATGACAGCCATAGAAAAAATTGAGACAGTAGCTCTTCAAATGAAGCGAATGTTGCGTGGGTAGCTTCTCAAAAAATGCATTCACCACAAATAAAATTAGTGCAATCCTAGCTTGTCAGACAAAGCGAAACAGGTGAATGGAATTTAGAGTGTAACTTCAGTATTTTTGCGGAAATTCAAATTTCGCGAACATTGGACGCGCCTTTATTTAGAGTTTACTTTCTCATTGTCACTTCTACGTTTTCATGGCATTGACGCTTTTTGTTATTTTGCCTCGTGTAAGATATCTTTGTTTCGTGAATTTCGAATATTTCACTTTTGAAAGATAGAAAAGAGAATGCCGAAATTTCTTTCTCTATTTCGATTGCGTATTTTGTCGTTCCTTCTTTCTTTCGTTCTGTTTTTTTTCGTTAATTTATGACGAAGAATCTAAAAGATGAAGAAATCAAACCTGAGTGTTTTTCTTTCAGTGGTATTTTCCAGAAACTGCTTGGAGGTTGACAGCACAAGCAATTACAATGAAACTACAATAAGAAGAAAAATAAAAAAAAGAACAAAACAGGTCTCTTATCGACGCAGAGCAGCGTTGAAGCAGTGAAATCAATATAATTGATTTTGTGGTTATTGCAGATGTCAGAGAACCATATAGTTGTTTGAAGGATTGGTTGTTTTCTCTTATTGGATTGCGGGTTCTTTAAGATGTGAACACGACATCACCGGGAACAGATTTCTTTTTGTAATAAATCTTTCCTGCCGGTGAAACATATGAAAGAAGAAATGTTTTTCATAGCACCGACGCAGATTATTTGCTTATGCTTTGCTGCGGAGCATCGTGCTCAATATTTAATTTATACAGTATTCCTTATGGAAAAGAAGGGTTTCAATTTAAAATCTTTTTCTGGCGTTTCACATTTCAAAGCAAATTGAAACAGACGACTAAAAGCAATGCTACGAACACAGTTTCTAATTTTGATAGCCGTATATGCAGGCTGAGTTACATTACAAAATTAAACAGAATTCCATTCAAGTTTCCCGGATATGATTTCTGAAGAAAGATATTCATGTACCTAGACAGATCCTTAGCAAATATCTGTAGTCATATCATCCAAAGTAACTGAAATCCCATGAATAATATTCTGAAATCTAGCTTTTTGAACTATGAGTAGCTTCTTATTGTTCCTTAAGTCAGTGTCTGTGATTTAATGATGTTTTAGATTAGTCCAGTGGATTTTGTTTGGTATTTACTTACTTCCGATAATAATCATTGTTTTTTTTCATAACGAACTTGTCTAATAAACTGTTCCGAGTCGTTTGGTACCCGAGACATTAGAAGTTTAGCTTGCGTTTGGATTCAATACAGTATTATTTATATTCAAAGCTATTAATTCGTCTTACTGGAATTGAGTCAGAAACACCATATTCGAGTGCACAGCTCAACAAAGGCGAACACGAAGGCAAACATATGGGAAAAGAATCCTTTCCTACAGCCAGTATTAGTACTAGTGTTTGATGGGATTATTGTCTTTCTTCTACACTCAGCTCTGTCCTGTGACAACGTATTCCTTAATGTTTTTCGTTCGCGAAATCATTTAAACATTCCCTTTGCCACGCTTTTCTTGTAACTCTATGTATGGTGAATATTTTGTGAAAGTACAAAGGATACGGCACTCGTAAATTTCATTCTATCTAAATATTTATCCATACCAGAACGGCTTTGCTTCCTGAGAATACAACTTTCTTCATTTAACTGCTACTCGTTTCCTCTCTTTAATGATTATTGTATGCATTCTAGTGATGCCGCACATTAACTTCATTAACTTCTCTATAACGTTTAGCTCCTTCTCTCTACAACTTTGCCTTGTCCAAGCGTATTACTCTCAGACATATTGATCTTATTACAGCTTTAAAAATTTTAATTTTTAGAATCACTGGCAGTATTCTCTCACAAAGCACATCTGATGTTTCCTGGGAGTTATTTCATCCCACTTCCTCTTTTCAAACAATTCTTTCAGATCTTCGCTTTTCTTTAACACTGATCACAGGAATTTATATAAACACATCTTTCTTTTCGCCACTTGTTCCTTTATATTCATATCATCAGTTCAATTATATTTTTCTTCATACTTTTTGCTCTATTTAATTTCAGCCCTCCGCCCCTCGAACACGTTTATCCAGAGTTCTAGCCCTTTTTGTTTTTAATCTTGCCACAAAGCACCAGTTCAAATGATAGAAATACGGTCTATGACACTGTTTCCCTCATACTTCCTGTTACTGTGTCTATAATGGTGACAAATGAGAACAGCGTTAATGTTAATTATTTTCGTGGTGCATGTGTAGGAACCTGTGCACATTTTCTTTAACAATTAATGCATTTGTTCAGCCCCCTTTTCGTCCTCAGAAAATTCCTTTTTCCTGGCTCTCACCGAGTGGTGTGAGGCGCTGGCTTCTGACCTTTCGTCCGAGATGGACCAGGGTTCGAATCCCGGTTGAGGCATAGGTGGTAAGCATGTCTGATGGCGTTAGACCTGTGCCTTCCTTAGATCCGATGGTTATAAATTAAAGACGGGCGTGATTTATAGACCTACGAGTTGCTCATTGTGGTCTTTAAAACCTGAAATAAAAAAATGTTTTATGTTGACCTGAGGCCTACTATTAATTATGTCGCAGCATGGTGTTTTCCCTTTTCTATAATCTTTCATGCCTAAAAGTAATAAATATAAAACCACTTTTGTTAATCCGAATTGCATTTTAATTTAGTTTATCAATTTTGATTTCGTCTTATGAAGTTTTATACCTTATGTGTTTCCTTCGGAAAACTGAAGGTAAGTATTTTATATCAGTCACTTGCTTCTTCTGCATTATTAAAAATCGCTATCCACTCTGATACACTAATTTCAACAGCTTCCATTATGGATCAGTGTTACTCATCCAGCATGGAAGCTTCGAAATAAACGCAATATGCACAAGAAGGAGATCAGTTGCCCCTGTTTTACAATCAATTGCTGATCAAGGCAAAAATGGTTGCCGTTGCACTTCTCAGTTTAGCTAATTCCGAAATGCCTTTCTGTAAGCAAAATACAAGATTTAACACCTAAGATAAAATGTTTTTGGTTTAAAACAAACTCTGCTACGCCATACTATTTTCTGTGCGTGGGTTTTACGTAAACTGGAAAATGTCAGCTTTATTTAGCCTTGCTGGGTTTTTGCTTTTTCCATAGTACTTGTGCTCTGTAGGATTCGGAATTAGGACAAAACGAAGACAGGCGTTTAAACGACTCATTTTAGAGCACTGTGATCGAATAAAGGCAATCCGAATGAGCCTTGCAAGAATATCAGTTCAATAAGGACATATCTGAGAAGATATGAGCAAGAAAAATATAATGACTCCATCTGAGAAGATATGAGCAAGAAAAATATAGTGAATCTTCTGAACACGAAACATAGTGTCATTTGGGTTTTAAACAGGCTACTGTCGTCGAGAAAAAGTGGGATGCCATTTGGCCTAACATGGAACAAACATGTTTGGAGAGAATGATTATACAGGATCATTGGAGTCAATGTCATTATCGGCAGCCATTCTCAATCCACTACTAGATGAATGTCTTTCCAATTCCCTTCCGCAACTCTGTCTCGAATAATTCTTCTCCAGCATGTTTTCATATTTCAACCACCCATTTCCCATTTCCCACGTGGTCTTCTTCTAGGTACTGCAGCCATTCTCAATCCACTACTAGATGAATGTCTTTCCAATTCCCTTCCGCAACTCTCTGTCTCGAATAATTCTTCTCCAGCATGTTTTCATATTTCAACCACCCATTTCCCACGTGGTCTTCTTCTAGGTACTGCAGCCATTCTCAATCCACTACTAGATGAATGTCTTTCCAATTCCCTTCCGCAACTCTCTGTCTCGAATAATTCTCCTCCACTATGTTTTCATATTTCATCCACCCATTTCCAACGTGGCCTTCTCCTAGGTACTTTTTGTCCCATGCTGTCCAGTCTAGCATTTCAGTTGTCCAACGATGGTCAATTTTTTAGCAATATGTCCAGACAAATGCCACTTGAAGGTCTTTACCTTCATCATGAATTTTCCCATGGAGTTCATTTATCTATCTTTCCCGGTTTACCAAGCATGCATTCCTTCATGCTTCCTCGATTTGTCCACAGACTCTGTATGTCCATTTAGTTAAGGTCCATGTCTCTGATTCATTAGTTAGAACTGGAGGGATGCATTGATTTGATACGTTTTATTAAGACAATGGTAAAATGTTCTTAAAAATTTTACTGTTTGTTACAGATGCACTCCAACCAAGTTTTATACGTCTAATTTCTTCTTCGATATGGCCCTCCCTTGCTACCTGCCGTCTAAGATAGATGTAAGCATTTGTCCCATCATCATCTGATTTTTCAGTTATTGTAAAAGCTTTGTACATCAATTTTTTCCAGTAACTTTATCCCAAATTCCCCTTCCTGACTCGTGTTAACAAGTTCCTGGATCATGCTTTGCAGCTCTCTCTCTCTCTCTCTCTCTCTCTCTCTCTCTAAGGAGGGGTGCTTTCAAAAATGACTACACGCACAAACGCAAACACTCACGCACGCACAGAGACGCGCGTGTGCGGTTTAATAAATATGTTTTGCATTAAAACTGAGAAGAAGCCAAAACCTCTGCTTCAGTACTGTTTTTTGGGTGGGGGTGGTAGACATTCTAATTAGGAGAAAGGTGGACATTTTTGTTAAAGCAAAGGGATTTTCATTTATTAAACAGTGAGAATTTTTTAAAGCAGAGACGGCTGTTTTGCCTTAAGAAATGTTGAACAGCTTTTTTAAGACAAGAAGGCACATTTTTCTTAAGGAAGGGTGGATGTAAGGCCAAGTTGGATAGTTTAGGATATCAAAATCTCGAAAATCTCGAACAGGTTAAGTGCCATCCTCGAGTTCCTGTCTGATTTATGTAATGTTATAAAACAATGCAAAATCAGAGATTTTATTTTATGTGATTTAAGCAATCAGACTATTACTTTCGTACTTTTACTTTACCTCAACATGAGGTTTATCCTAGCTATGTTTTGGTAGGCCCCACCCTTAATTTTGAAATTTTTGTTCCTCCCGCCCTCACGTGTCAAAGGCAATCTCCTCCCCATTCATCCTTCTGCGAAAACTATTCGCTGTACCGTCATTCCGGTTATAAGAAACTCCTGAATGGTTATAAAATTGCTCTAGGTGGTTGCGTATTACTGAGCACATTTTTTCCATTTATATTAATAAATATGTAAAAATGAAGAACTAATGTCCTTTATAAATAAATAATGTCCTTATTGTTTGAGTCTGCAACATGTCCTTTACTAATCCTACAACGGACTGCATCAACATACGCTTATATTATAACGGAATGTTTTTATCAATTTTGTAATAAAAACAAACTGCTGTGTAATATGCACAGCTAGTAACTACTCTTCCGGCAAGTTTCGAGGTCAGGGACCTTCCTGGACACTGGAAAATGTGCCGTCTCGTAACTTCAGGCGTTTGCACTTGGGCTTGCAACGAGTGGATGGAGGGATTAGACCCCAAATTTCGTCTTTCTCAGAAATATGGCGATTTAGGTATTCTCTCAACAGTTAGACACATCCGACATTTTTCGTTCTATCTCTCTTCCTGATCATTTACGAGGTATATCTGTGATGAAGATAAGTTTCGGAGAGCACACTTAATTTTGTGGTCGTATGTCTGTGGGCCGCATTCGGTCCTTCCCTGTTCTCGTAAAGTGATAACGTGCTGATATATTTATGAAGAACGCCTTTTTCCGGGTGAAGAAGATTATTTTATTTTTGATCAAGCAATTAAACTACGTGTATAATTAGAATTATATTTTGACTAAAATAAAGTAGACGATGTTTGAAGCACAGCAAGCGAATGTTATTCTGTTAAGATTATTTGGGTCTCAAAACACTGCAGAAGCAGTGTTTCGATACTTAGCTGAAAATCAATCCTATGATATGAATTAAAAGTTTCCTTCATATCTCTGCATTCGAAGAATATTGAATCATTACGGAGCAGTGAACTCATACATCTGTCTTCTAAATTAAGTTTAATATTCAGAGATTCCGAGCCGTGGTCCAGATTGCAATTCCTTCCTTATTGATGCTGATAGCTGCAGATGGAAGTAATTAAAGCGAAAAGCATTCCACCCCTTTCCTTTCTCAACTCCTTGGTTTCTTTTCCCGGGCATGGAGTTCACCCCTCTTTCTTCTCTTTTAATAGCTCCTTGCGATTTATTTTGTTGGCCACCCTGCCTCCCTCCTTCCCTCCCAACAACTGCCCTCCTTAGGCAAATGAGAGCAAAGATGTGGAAGCACGACTTGACAATGTAAGTGGATCTTTCTCGTGTGCAGCCGTTGCAGATGTTTGCAAATCAAAGCTAAACTATCAAGGACAATTTCCTGAACTTAATTATTTCCGTTACGAGGTTGGCCATAGTGTTCAAGCTGGGCAGAGAAAATAAATATTTGATTTCGGAGGGTGTTGAGGATGAGACACGCTTTGAGGTGGAACGGGGTGGAAGCATAACGCCGGATGGGAAGATTTCAAGTCTGATGGGAGAGATCGCGAGATAAAAGAACTGATCTTGAGAAGAGCTTCTTTTATCTCACGCCGAGGGGCACAATTCTGGTTCGAGACAGAAAGCATGCAAAAGATAAAATAAATCAAGAGTTCTGATTAATGTTGTTCTTTCCCTAGACGGCATCAACAGCATTCTTTAATGTAAATCATTCCAAAACGTTAAAACATCAATCGAAGATCCATTAGATGTAGTGACATTGCAGTAGCGACGACTTGATACCATATATTTACCAGTTAGACAAGACTGTAATGGCCATAAATTCGTAGGTGTATTTGTAAAATTAAATGGCCAGGTGCATAAAACCCGCACGTAACACGAGGCAGTTCTTCGGGTTATAAATTAAGCAAAATAAATACTCCAAAATATACATGATTTATTAATGGGTCATGTGGATCCCATTTTAAAAATAAAATTGTGTCACCTGCTTTCAGTTGTTCGAAATGAAGGAATCTCTACGCATATGCGAATGACACTCTAAAGTTGTGTGCACATGCTTTATTGTTTCGTTAGGTATTTGTGATATCTGATGTCACCTATAAAATATTCTGTGCCACGCTCCCAGACACTTAGCAAAACGGATTAGATAGTGCAAGAGTTATGATGAAGAGCAACCAGATTTATCAATTTTTGAAAAATTAAAATACCTTTTTTTTTTAAGTTTTAATGCATATCTGGCATTTTTTATTGGAGGTTTAACGATTACCATGAGCAACTCAGGGGGCTATAAGCAGTCGCCCGTCCCCTAATTTAGGGCTGCTGGTTCCAGGGAAGGGAGTGAATCAGGGCCGTAAGAAAAACACAGCATCCATGCTTCACCGGAATTCGAACCCGGACCCATCTCGGACAAATGATCAGAAACCATCGCTTAGAATACTGCTCGACCGGGGAGGCATATATGGTTTGTGAAAGGGTATAAGTTAGAGAAGATTACAGCATTTGCGCGTTTGTTCATTCTGCTGTAGAGTTGCTCATGTGGTGGCTGTTTCTTTTTTTTTTCTTCTTTTCTTTTTCATAGCAGCAGGTATTTTACCAAGACACTAATATGACCCTTTGTTAAAAGTTGTGGGCAAAATGTTTGGAAGAGAGAGAGTCAGTATTTAATTTTTGTTGAAAGGAAAAGTTTCGTTATTAAGGTGACGAACAGAATAATGGCTGTAGCATTTTGTATCGTTAAAAGGATTTATCTGATTAAACGGTATGCGAGATCTGAGATGTGAGGTGGATATGGAAAAATCTGAAACTAGAGGTTTTTGAAATTGTCACTATGATTATAGCAGTTCTGTGTAGGACAAGCACTATCGTGGTGCAGAAGCACAGTTTTTCATAACAAAACTCTTCTTTTGTTGCGTACAGCACTTTTCAGCTTGCATTAAAATATTATTGAATATGTTGTACTTTTCAGCCGTTTGTCCGCGTTTATCATAATGTTCCAAAATAGGCACATGTTAGTACCTTTTATTCTGGTAACCCCAAATAAGGTTAGCAAGATATTCTTAACAGACGAGTCACTTCTAAAATTTTTTTGCTGAGAATGAATGTGTGTTTCCACGCTATACATTGTCTCTTGCTTTTAGAGTCAACATAATCCCATCCCCAAGTCCCATCCAAAGAGACAATGTTTTCCAGTAAACCTGGATCTTTTTCATACCGCTGCAAAAATTATGCGAAAATCTCCATACGCTGTTCTCTGTGTTGATCTGTCAGCTGCTTGCTGACCCACTCGTCATGAACTTTACGGTATCCTAAGGCGTCATATACCATTCCCAATGCAGAAACATTTCTTGTGTTTAACATTTCAGCCACAGCAGACACCGTAGTACGTCAGTTTTCTTGAATAAGAGAGTTCACACGACTGACATGGTTTTCAGTTCATGACTTTGACTGGCACCGTGACAGAGCTTTGGCAGTCACGCGTGTTCTTTCATAGAGTACTTAAACCTTTCTACCAATTCGCATACTTTTTTCTGTATCATTACACTTATTCCATACTGCGTTATCATTCTTTGCTAAATTTCAACGAGCTTGAGCCCTTCTGCCTAAAGAAACTTTATAACAGGGTTCAGTAGGTGTTTCCATGTTTACACACTCACTTCTGGAACGAGACTGATGTGAACTTTGGACGAGGCAGGCGCCATCCTGTCCAACTGCATTTATAATGAGTTAGCGTTGATCGGTTGCTTTCGCTTGCGGTGTGGTGCGGTACCAGTTTAATTCACAAATTGTCTTTACCTTTTAATTTATTCTTGTATCTCTCACGATGGCAGCTACTCTATGGAAAGCCATTCAATGTGTTTGATGCCGCTAGATAAAACACTGTAAGTCGCCTAACAGTTAAAACATTTTGTTTCATATCTGGTTTTAACGCTGTTAATAACGGGAGCAGCTTTCAACCTGTGCTACTGCTTGATTCATTTAAATGATGGAAAAAACTCTTATTAATGAATTACGAAGACAAGGTGAAACAGTTCCCAAAATGAACCATTCTTAGTAGGATTCTAGTAATAGAGACATGTGTCCGATATCTAGTGGTACTATTAATTTCCTGCGCTGTTCCCACAGAAACCATCTGAATAGGTATCAGCGACAAGCATGTGATATTTAGAAAGCCCATGATTATCCTCGAGTCAGTCTCGATTCAGCTTTAAATTTGATTTTGAAGAACATCACTAGGGTAACGAGGGATGGTTCTAAATTAAGGATAGAAACCACCATAGAAGTAGCAGTTTAATGATCCCGACAGGTAAACTGAATTGATCTGATGATCAATTCACTTTCCCTGTCGGGATCATTATGCACACACACACACACATGCATAGGTTTACGTCAGACATCCTTCACCTCAAAGAGATTTGTATGTCAGGGAACATCGAAAACGGGAGCTGGGTTGGAGTTCTTGGTAGGTAATGGTGAAAAAAACAACCGAAGATTTAAGATGTATATTCTTTCCAGTTAGTTTTGAAGATATATGCAGCTTAAACCTAAAGCTGCTTGGGTGGACAGAACGATCAGGACCATTAAACTCTGTCTTTTTCATTGAAAACAGCTGGAATGCATTTAGAATAAAACTGACTGAGTTTTCCTTACTTGATAAACATGCATAGCAGAGGTCTGGGAACTTAGAGCTGTATCAATTTTTTTGTGAAGTATTCAACAAAGATCGTGTGTTTTTATTATACTCTCTACAGTTGTTTCAACTCCAGAATAAAAAGAATTTCTACTACGCAGGAAGATATGGCCTGATATACCAACCATATATTTTTCAAGGGAGAAAGCTCGAATAACAGGAAATAAACTGTAAATAACATTTTTATGTTAGTGCGTAATACTAGGTCTCCTCAATTGATGTTCTGTACTGCTAAAGTTCAAAATATATTATTGTGAACGTAATGGACTCGGGAAAAATGGAGCTCAGTAACCCCAAAATGTTATGAAAAACAAAACTACGGATGTTTCCATGGTAAACACGCTTTTCATAAACGTTATATACACTGCCTGACAGAGAAAAGCCGCACAATGAAGACGCGAATGCAGCGCCATGCAAATTGCAGGGTGGGTGCACACGTACAAGTTATGCAAATGATTGCATTTGAAGGCCAATCGCACGAACGTGCTCAGGATATAAGCCGACAACCAGCCCGTGAAGCCATCAGTCGAGACGTCGTCACGGCCGCGAGAAGTGAGTGGTTCTGCTGTAACGAAGTCTAGGCGTCTGGAGAACGAACAAGGTGTGCCAATGCCATTAAGACGCAGTCGTTCGTACGCGATTTCGTCAAACGGATGAGTTCATAAAAGGTGTCATTGTAGGCCTTCGTACCGCCGGATGGTCCGTGCGTCGCACTGCGGAAGAAACGCAACGTGATGCCACAACCGTTAGTAGCATTTGGAGACAGTGGTCCCAGGAAGGATCTGTGCAACGTCGTAGGAGACCGGAGCACCGAGACGGACGTCCGAGCGCACTGAACGTCGCATCCGACGTCATGCCGTAGTGGACCCACAGGCCACAACGGGCGACATTTTGCGGAGTATACGTGGAGGCTTGGATGCTCTGATTGGCTGTGTCTGGTTTGCTGCCCAGCAGTCCGTTGCGAAGAGCTGCCCTTAACAGAGAGCCATCGTCGTCACCGCTTGGCGTGGGGCAGCTCCAGAACTGCTTGGGGTGCCGAATGTAACAGTGTGGTTTTTAGCGACGAATCGCGGTTCTGTCTCACCACTGATGACCGCCGTGGGAGAGTCTCGAGGCGACGTGGCCAACGGGCAGATTCCTCCGCCATTGTACAGCGCCACACGGCCTGGCAACGTGGAATCAGAGTTTAAGGTGCTATCAGGCCCAACAGATGCTCACCACTGGTACACATTACGGGCACATTGACGGCAAGCCCCTGTGTTGGCGAGGTGCTGTGGCCCGTGACACTACCGTATCTGTAGGGCATCGCAAACGCCGTTTTTCAAGAGGAGGACGCCCGGCCGCATACCGCACGGATCAGCCTGAATGCTTTATATGGTTTGCGGATGCTTCCGTGGCGAACACGATCCTCCGATCTCTCGCCCATCGAGCATATGTGGGACACGATTGGGCGTGTACCCTCCCACCCCACAAAATGAAGATGAACTGTAGGCTCATCTTCATTCACACTCGCGTTCCCTCCGGGAAATGGGATTTCAGTTAATAAAAGACATCTTCGTTGGATGTTCATGAAAAATGCAGTCGGTATTTTTGCGGATATGTTTCAGAGTATTAATACATATTTTTTCTTCGAGGTTTAACGACCATCATGTGAATTTCTAAGGTCTACAAGTCGTCTTCTGTCCCAAAGTTAAGGCTACTGGCTCCAAGGAGGGGGCATAGATATTGTCATACGATACGCATACTACCCATGCTTCATCCGGGACTTTGGTCCATCTCAGATGATTGATCTAAAGCCTTCTCAGACCGCTCGGTCATTGAGGCGACTCAGCGTTCATGATTCCAGAAAATTTTTCTACATAAGATGTATATTTCTGAAACTGAATCTCAAATTCGTATTTGCGCATTCCAGTTTTGAGCAGAATTTTAAATAAATATATAATAATATATTACGAAAGCTGCAAATATTTGGCAGCAATCTCAAAATTTAAAAAATTGTATTTCAAATTGACAGGTAATGCGAGGGACTATACGTAACGATTTAAACTGAGTTGTTAATGAAAGTATCATCATCAGCACACAGATGTCGTATTTTCTACTGTTTCCCATGTAGTCATCCTCCAGGCGACTTAAGATTTGCATCGCCCTGGAACGTGTGTGACGTGCCTGCACCGCAGGACGCACACGAGATAAAGGCAGATAGCAGTGAGAGCACATGCACCGTAGCTCAGTTGGGAGAGTGACTTACTCCGGCGTGAGGGAACCCGGGTTAGATGCCGGCGCGGACAAGCACGCATGTTATATTGGCACCCGAACTTGCAGGATGACCCGCTTGTTAAGTTTCTCGTAAAGATGTGATGTTCTTTCCACACGGCGAGACAGGAAAAATGAAAATCCCTTCTTCAGTGCTTCGAAAAACAAGGAAATGAGTGTGATGTTACGTTCCATACACCAAATTGTCTGGGATTTCTCAAATGCACGTTCTTCATTGGATGACTGCCTACAGCGACACATGGTCCCGGCTGACCCGTGGGACATGCCCCGGCCCTCTTTCGGGAAGGGGGGGGGCAGGGGAGATGTGACTTACCTGCACCGATGAGATAAGGCAGTAAGAGCACATGTCTGCGTAGCTCAATTGGGAGGGCGACTTACTCCGGAGTGAGGGGACGCGGACTTGATGGCCGGCACGGACAAACTTATACGTGAAACGATCTCGCATCATCCGATTTGCATTCGAGTATGTTACGGTTAGTCCATACAGGTCAACGAAGTTTCAAACAATTGAATCTAAACAATAGATGCAGATTAGGAATCCGAATTAAAGATATGTGCTAGTCGAAGCAACCCCGTCTTCATCATACCGTGGGCGACCATTTCTCAGCCATGTACGGATATATTTTTTAAAGTTTTCTGAAGGATGGCTGTATGGGAAGCAGTGGATAACACGGCACCTATGCGATGATAATGATATTTTTATATGCTTTTCATGTAATTATGAAAAGTAATTTTTCAGAAGATTGACTTCCCACTCCTACGTTAATGGACGTGTTGCGAAACACTACCATGATCATACAGTTCATGTGTAAATGGAACTTTCATTTTTGAATTGATCTCTTAAGTACAAGCATAGAAATTGCACCCCATAATTTAACATATTGTTTCGATCTCGTGAGTCGTTATAACACCGTTGACCAACAAAATGTTACGATACCGAACCGAGCTAGGTTAAGCATTCCCCGCTCGCCACCAAAATGTTACGACAGTGGGTCATTATCTCACCGCGGTCAATCAATTTAACAACCGTAGCCGAGCAATTAGTATATTTCTTCTCTGAGATCCTTCGACGTAGTTCTTGACGCGAAACCTGTATTATAAGGCATACACTTAAACAATTTGAATCAATCACAAGCGTACACATGAATAATGTGTTCTATGACTGAGCTGACTGCCTAAACAAATATTTAATTGGCTATAAAAACATAACAATGGCACACATACGAATAAAATTTAGCTGTCTTTTGAACATAACTATTGGGTCAACTTGAACCTAAATCAGTTCCCGCAAGATAGTTTTAATGAACTTAAATTCCACAGTTCAGTCTTACTATTTCTCAGTTTAGTTCTTGCATTATATCAGTTGAGTTCCTCAACTAATTGCGTAGCAGATGTAACAATAAAAACAAAATGTTTCTACTTACATGGATGCTGCCAAGAATAAATCCAAATTGTGATTTAACTTTTCACCTGCATATTTCTTAGGTATCCAAGCCACCGCTCTTACGCTCATATTTTTCTTGCGCCGGCTTTATCTCGTCGCACTTACACGTAGTGGCTGCGCTGCTTACCTAGCCACACACACACACACACACGCCACACACACACACACACACACACACACACACACACACACACACATACATGGGTGGGGCCTCGCTTCGCCCCACAGTACCAGCTCGCTTCCTTCGCCGCTTCAGGGAGAGGATAGTGATTGCACACTGCCGTAGTTGGACTCGAACCCGATCTTCGGCTTGGCTTCAATTCGACCAACGTCCACTCGCAGACTTCTTAATTCCTCTGTAACTTTGCTTTCATTGGGCCAATCAGTCGCTTATTTAAATTAGGCTCCCAGCCTAGAAATTGCTGTTTTATCAAAAATGTGAAATGCTTCCAAAAAGTTAAAGTCAAATACATATCTTGGTCTTTCTTGCCTTATTAAACAAAAATTGGCGGTTATTTTCCTAACAGGACTATGGAAGACTGTTTAACACACTACATGATTGCTGTTCTTTCAACCTGAATCTAAGGGATGGATCTTCGTGCCTGACCTATGTACGGCAGGACACACAGGCACCGGATGTGATAGATTTCCCAAGGGTGTTTGTCAATAATTGGGTCCTTTTTGTAGGGCAAATCATCTGAGCAACAGAAGTGAAAATCACTTTGAAATTAGATTTTTTTTTTTTTTTTTTTTTTTTTTTGGTTGGAGGTTTAACGACCACCGTGAGCAACTCAATGGGCTATAAGCAGTCGCCCGTCCCTAATTTAGGGTCACTGGTTCCAGGGAAGGGAGAGAGCCAGTGCCGTAAGACAAACACAACATCCATGCCTGACCGGGATTCGAACCCGGACCCCTTACGGACGAATGATCAGAGGCCAGCGCCTTAGACCACTGCGCCACCGGGGCGGCTGAAATTAGATGACCAAAGGTTTTTATAAATTTCGAAACAAATTTCAAGTAGAAAGCAAGAAGTGTCAAGTTTCGGTGCGAGTTTGGAGAGATTTGGGTAAAGGTTGAAGCTTATGTTGAGGTTTTTGGAATTTCCTGATACTACAGCTGAATCCACTACTGATGGTTTGAAGCCTCTTTTGATAGCAATACGTTTGATTGAATTCAGTTCTTTCTGAAGATCCTGTTCTGCAGAAATAAACGTTTAAGGCTCCGTAAACATATGTATGAAAGGCAATGGTTTTGTGTTGGGTGGGATGGTTTGATCTTACGTGACGAGGTAAACTAACAGAAAATGGCTCCTTGTAAACAATTATGATGAATGAATCTTCACATCACGTAACCAGCGCATCTGGAAAAGAAAGAGAACCATCTCGCTCCAATTCATAAGTAAATTGCATGTTTGAGTCCAATGACTTGATCGTTGGTAACATCTCAAGAAATTTATAAATCTCAACTTTCCAGAAGACGAAAATGTCGTCTACGTAGTGTACCCAAAGGTTGAACGACAACCCTTTGAAAAGCTTGTCTTCGAAATGTTCCAAATAAATTTAACAAAGAATTGGAGATAGCGCGGTTTCCATTGCTAGACCACAAATTTGTCTATAAAGTTGGCTAAGGAAAACAAAGTAACTCTGGGAGAGGCAAGTAGCAACCAAAATTAAGAGGTGTTCTACTTCGGGTTTCGTGAAGTGGTATTCTAACAGACTACTTTTTAGACAATCTATCGCTTCTTTTGCTGGAATGTTGGAGAACATAGAAACGATATCTAGCGATATTAATATCTTATTTTTCGGAGAGTGCAACTTTTGGCTGTTCACAAAATGTATACAGTTTTTATCAGAATTTTTATCTGTGGATAGTAAGATGGATAATTTCTAATTTCCAGGAAAGGAATTTCGCCAGTTGGTATGATACTGTACCAATGTTATCAACAATAGTACGAAATGGAATTCCTGGTTTGTGAACTTTTGGAAGAGCTTACAGGCTAGCGGGTTAGGCAACGAAAAATATAAGATTTTTTTTCATGTTGGAGTCAAGAGCGTTGCAAGACCAAATTACTTCTGGAATCTCTTTCAAGTGCTTATCTGTTGGGTCATTTTTTATTTTTTCATTCCTTCAATGGGAAGCTTATTAACTGAATGTTCGCATTTTTTTCCAAGACAATGACAGTTCCACTTTTTTCAGATGTAGAGATTAAGATATTTTCATTTGATTTTAATTCTCTATGAGCTTGTTGTTTTCTTTATTCAAGTTTGGCTTGGGCGATTTATTGGTGATAGTCATAATCACTCTACTGATTCAATGTCTAATATTTTCCTTTTCATCGCAATTTAGGTCACCTATGGTGATTGATCTTTCAACGGTACGATTACACTTGATAAAGGAAATGCTTTATAGACTGAGAAATTTACGTTGTATGACAAAACTTGTTTTTGGGTCGAACATTATTGTTTTAACGATAGCCACTTACTGATGTAAATAACGGAAGCATTTGATTAAATTAAAAATAAAAGACCTGTTACATTTTGAATGTGCTGCTATTGGGAAATGGATGGATTTTTCCTAGAATCAAAATTAATGAATATTTTTGGAACAGTAGCGGAACATAGAAAAATATTTTTTTCAATATTACTGAAATATAACTTGTTTGGAGCATATTTGTAGAGTATTTAGGTTGCTGTGTGTTGCTAAAACGTGGAAAGAGCGATGTATCTGTTTATTCACTGACGCCACGCATTTGGAGGATTTTCACTTCAGAAAATATCATTGACGTTTTATATTTTTTTTAAATTTGTCGAGCAATAAATAGTGGTGAAAGTCCGGCTTTTTTCTCTTGAATTTCATTATTATTTATTTCATTTCTATCATACTTGCTTTTACCTTCCTTTATTTCAAAGTTTTGAAAAAGAAATTGCCTCCTCCTCGTTGGCGCAGTGTTCTAAGCGTACCGCCTTACGACCATCCGTTCGAGGTGGGTCTGAGTTCGAAATCAGGTGAGGCATGGATATTTTGTTTATATTATGGCACTGGCTTTCTCCCTTCCCTGGAACCAGTGGCCCTAAATTAGGGACAGGCGCCTGCTTATAGCCCATCGAGTTGCTCACGATGCTCCTTAAACCTCCAAACAATAAAAAAATCTGTTTTCCTTGTGCTTATGAAATTCATATTACTGTGTTTCATAATACGATTTTAAAATTATTTCTGCTTTTTGAAAATTACCTTCACTAAATAAAATTAGTTCACAAGTTTTGCCATAAACAGAAGAGCAATGAGTAGATGAACATATACAACGAGAAGAGAAGCAATGACAAAGTATTCTTCAGTCATCTGATCAGTTCGTTTGTTCCTGAGGCACGTTAACCAACTAGTTGCAGTACGAGCTTCATTTTCTAGGAAAATTTCGCTTTCCAGAAAACATTTTCTTTTACGTAAATTACATGTAAAATATAAGTACTTAAAATATCAATAAATGTGAAGGATCAACAAAAATGTAGCTACCCAAGTCTCCAGTACAATGAGAAAATCTTTTGAAGCAAAATCACATCTATCATTTAAATGTTTGAAGATATACAAAATGTACCTCGATGATTTTATGAAACTTCAGTGACCGGTGATACCCTGCTCTCAAACAGATAGCATGTTATGCATATTTTTAAGTAAACATGTGTGTGCATCATATTATTCCGCAACTTAGAAGAAGAATTCGATTTTAAGGAAAATTGAAAAACTTTGGCTATGCAGAAATCTATGACTGGCAATATTTTTCTCTATTCTGTATTTTTAAATACAAAAGAACCCGATCGTCATTGGTAATTCATATCTTTGTACCATAATGAAAGAATTTTCAAGTCTGTCGTTTCCTAGATAATCAGGAAAAAAGTCCTTTCATATGTCCATCTGATAAAGAAAAAAATTCCGATACATCTTTTGTGAAAAAAAAAAAAGAAGCAAACAAGACAGGAGAACTTTGATTATAAATACATCTACCAGATGGAAAGCGAAAATTTCTAGTCCGTCTTTTACGAACGTTGGTATTTACACAGCCGTGATAATTAGTTGGAGAAATTTGTTATGAGGAGTGCTAAAATTTGGTGAAAACTTCTCATTACAAATAAATTAAATACGTTATCTAGAAACAGAAATCAGGAGCAATACAAACATAACTTTGAGAATGTGCCTGTGAAACTCTGCTAAACAAGGAATGAAAAATACATGAAATACCTGCACTATCCGAAGATACGTATATGCCACACAAAAAAGGACTTCCGTAATTCATTAAACAGGAGCATTAATATTCTAGAATATTTAAATAGGAAGCTTTGTCGCTCGCTTGAATGTACAGGAGAATTTGAAATAAATTGGTAAAGCTGGCGTCCGTTGTATTTTCTCAAAACTTCCGTTTTCCTCCATGAAAAAATGCGATGATACATTTTCCCCTACACTGCAAGAAAATTGTGCACAAGGAGAAAAACAAAAATTCACGGGGAATTTTAATCGTGTTTTTCAAGCAGAACTTTTTCATGCGAGATGTGTCCGCATGCAGATCAATACATAGACGCATAAATAACGTAGTAAAATAAGCACGTTATTTTTTTAGACATAATAAATCGGGCAGAAATGTTCTGAATTACGAGTTATAAAGAATCATTGTTTTGAATTCTCAGTAATTTACACTCCAAAGCCTTTGAGAAAGAGAAAAAAACTATCTGGGTTTCGTAGCTGAACAGTTTCTTAGAGGGTGGTAATATTTTACCCATTATGCACCGTAATAAAGATATTCAACTTTTTTGACGGTATTGAAGAAACTAACCGTTTTAACGCAAGTTTTCGGTCTGCTTTGTTTAGAGCGGATGTAATGAACACATGCAGCCAGTAATTAAATAGCTGCTCTGAGTTTTGTTCTCTATAACGATGACAAAAAAGTTCGCCTAATTGTTGAGGGCGCTGCGGCACTAGAATGAGCGGAAATTGGTCCGTCACATCTCAAGAAAAGTTATGGCATCTCTAGGGTGCATTGGCACTGATTAAATATCTGTTCACGTGTACAAGTAAGGAGCATATGACAGTCATCATTCATGCTTTCTGAGTAGAGAATCCCCGAAATCAATTATTCAGGCAGTTATGCACATTCCACAACTTCTTTTTTAGTTGATCTCATTTACTCCTTTCTTATGTGCATGCCTACACCTCTTTTTATTTTTTGTGATGAATTCGGAGCCATCGTGTTTTTTTTACCGTACCTACAATTGTGAAGTAGCTACCGGAAATTCTAATTAAAATTTTTAATAGAGGAAGTGCTAAATATTTCTCAATGGTATCGTTAATTAAATTTATTCATCCCTAAATGATTTTTTTATAGCTTTCAAAAGGGAAAGCTTAATGAACATAAATAAATGTATTTATTGCTTGCCAATGATAAACAAAGGCATTGGAGATGTGGATAAAACATTTAAAATGCTTTTTAAATTGTGGTTATCCTTACAAACCTTTTATTATATTAAACTTACGAGGGCATGCTGATGGTACTTTCGCAAGAGCAGATACTAGCAAAATTAGATGTCATACACATGCTCTGAATGGCTCAGCCTTTCTTCAAAGTAACGCTTCAGAGTGAAATTATCAAGTTGGATGTCCAAATAGTATATATTTATTTAAACGTAAAATTATTTTGTCAACAGAAATGATGAAACTTACATTTCGTGAAATGTGAACATGTTGCTATGCCTTTAACGCCAAAAACCTAATCTTACTTCACAAAAGGTTTATTAGCTAAAGGTTTTTATGTGAAACAAAACAAAACAAAAAATCTCAGTTGATCTTTCAATATAAAACAGAGTCCATTCAAAACACACTATCAATCATCTCGAAAACTTGTTTTGCGTTGATTCAATCATCGGTATTTCCTGAAAAATTTGGCAAATAAGAGAGCATTCCCGCCATTGATTGGATGGTTCTTTGAGTATTTCTAGTTGCATCTACTTGCCTATTTCCTGTTTTCTTGAATCTCGTTACTTTCTGCTCCACTAACTTCGTTTGGAGTTCCCTCATCATCGCTATCCCCCATCTTGATACAATTAGAATGCTTACTGTTCCACTGACAACTTGATCTAATAACAAAATTCCCTGCTAATAACTACCACATTTTCTACGCATATAAATACTCTGCAGTTACTACCTAACCAACTTCTTGCCTTGCTTACTAGTACCCAATTTATTCTCTCAATACTTACCTGAGGATCAAAACATAACTCTTAGGTCACCCCTAACCCAATTCGACATCTGGGGAAAATTCCCTATACTTATCATGAAGTAATGCACTTTACACACTATACAGAAATACAAAATATATATGTATACACTTATCAACTGAATGAAAAATGAATTTTTCTCTTCTCGTTAACTTTTACGCCCATATATTTCATGTAATTTTCATTTGGTATTCTTATGTTGATTATTCTGAACTATTATCATGAACTGTATTCTCATCATTCTTCTCATCGCTGATATCAACCAACAAACAAACAAAATTTTATATTTACTTTTAACTTATAATATTTCCTTTCCCAGTCCGCTATATTTTATGGTTCGAAAAGTCCTGGTGACACGGCACCATTTTGTTATCGTGCTGCAGTGCCTGCTGGTGTGTGCACTGGCAATAATTACACTGGGCAACAAAAAAAAAAAAAAAAAAAAAAAAATTCTGGCCTGCACTTCTGCAGCTGTTTTAGACAAATTTCAGAGTGCTGATTCCAAATCTGATCTCAGATTTGCTCTATCACATCTCATTTTTATGCTATCGGCATACCACATTTTCATTGATTTTACCAGAAATTAACTCTTTGTCACTTATGATTGCAAGTTGTTGCAAGTCAGTGACTGCTTTAATGTTAAAATATAGTGTTGTATTTTTAGGATAGTGTGTATATATCATTTTATGTAGATATCTACATTTATTTAATAGTTTGCTTCTGCAGGTCGTGATCTAACAATGGCTACAACATCCAAAAGAAGGAAATGCAGTAATGACCCAGATATCTTCTGCTACATCTGTGGCAGCTTCACTTTGCAGGATCAAAGGCGCAACATCAATACCTTTGTCAAGAAGGTTGATCTTGCCTACTTTTAAAGTACTACTTGGAGACCAAGACAAAAATTGGGCTCCTCACAAAGTGTGTAAAACCTGTGTTGAAACTTTGCGATCATGGTCTAAAGGAAAGAATGTTAAGCTGAAGTTTGGTGTGCCAATGGTTTGGAGAGAACCTACAAACCATTTGGATAACTGCTACTTCTGCCTGTATTTACTGAGCTACCAGAGATTGATGTTGAATCCCTTAGTTTACCTGCTTCTACAGACGATGATGACGATGCTCAGATCGAATATACGCCATCTGATGCAGATTGTGATAAAATGTCTCTGTTTAGTCAGCCTGAATTGAATGATCTTGTAAAAGATTTGTATTTGCCGAAGCAGTCTGCTGAATTGTTGGCTTCTAGGCTGCAAGAGAAAGGTTTACTCATACCTGGCACTTGTGTCTCCTTTTATCGCAACAGAGAAGCAGCACTGAGAAAGTACTTCCATTCAGATGGTCAACTTGTTTATTGTAATGATGTTGAAGGGCTTCTTCTCAATATGGGACTGCCCACATATGATTCAAGTGAATGGAGACTTTTTATTGACAGTAGTAAAAGGAGTTTGAAATGTGTGTTACTTCACAACAGAAATATATAAGGTTCAATCCCAATAGCACACTCTGTAAAAATTAATGAAGAGGAGTGCCAACATCAAGATTGTTCTGGATAGATTGGAATACCATGTTCATGGATAGGTAATTTGTGTTGATTTGAAAATTGTTAATTTTCTGCTGGGTCAGCAAGGAGGTCACACCAAATACCCTTGTTTCCTGTGCTACTGTGACAGTAGGGCTACATTAGAACACTGGGTTAAAAAGAACTGGCCACAAAGAATCAGTTTGACGCCTGGTGACAAGAACATCAAGATTGAGCCTCTGGTTGATAGGAATAAAATTGTATTTCCCCCACTGCACGTAAAACTTGGGTTAATGAAGCAATTCGTCAAAGCTCTTGATCACACTGGAGACTGCTTCAGCTATATGTGTTCTACCTTTTCAAATCTCAGTGCCGAGAAGAAAAAGGCAGGAGCATTTTATGGCCCTCAAATAAGAACACTCATCAGGGATCCACACTTTGTTACAACAATGACTGCGGCAGAGGCTAGAGCTTGGAATGCATTCTCTGATGTGGTGCGGAATTTCCTTGGGAACAGGAAAGCGGACAACTATCGAGAGATTGTGGAGGAGCTGCTCTTGAGTTTCCAAGCAGTTGGATGTAGAATAAGCATCAAGGCTCACTACTTACATAGTCACTTGGCCCAGTTTCCAGAGAACATGGGTCACATGAGCGAAGAGCAAGGTGAACGCTTTCAGCAAGACATTAAAGTTATGGAAGAACGTTACCAAGGCCGATGGGACTCAAACATGATGGCAGATTACTGCTGGTCCTTGATGAGAGACATTCCACAAGCTGTACATCGGAGATCTTCAAAGAAGAGGTCGTTTATGCAGATGCAACATCACTATTGTTAATAACCTTTTTGTACATATTTTTCTTATCTTCACAATTCAGTTCTTACATGGTGATATGCATTCACTCACATTGATATGCAGTCACTCTCACAACTTTGTGCTACGGCTCATTAAATGTTTGTTTCATTATTATTGTATATTGTATCTTATCTTATTCTTGTATGTATGTCTGTTTAGCTATTCGTATATGAGCATAAATTTGATCACCAAGCTCAATAGTGCTGCTCGGCTAACGTGGTGCAAAGAACGTCGACAGTGGACCGTTGAACAGTGGAAATAGGTTCTCTGGGGCGACGAATCAAGGTTCACCCTCTACCGTTTGTATGGCAGGGTCTGGGTTTGGCGTCTGCCTGGAGAACGCCTCCTGCCGGAATGTATTGTGCCAACTGTGAAGTTCGGCGGCGGTGGAATTATGCTATGGAGGTGTTTCTCCTGGTATGGCACGGGACCCTTGGTCGCAATTCCTGGTAGACTCAACGCCGAGACCTACTGCACCATTTTGGATGACCATGCGCTTCCTACGTTGTGGCAGTTTTACGGGGTGGACCCATGTTACTTTCAGGATGACAATGCCACCTGTCATGTTGCGAGGTCCACCATAGCTTGGTATGGTGACAATGGGGTTAATCGAATGGACTGGCCTGCACAGAGCCCGGACCTTAACCTTATCGAGCACCTCTGGGACGAGTTGGAGCGTCGACTTAAGGGGTGCCCCCATCGTCCGAAATCGGTGAAGGAACTGACCTGTCTTCTCCAAGCCGAGTGGAAGAAAATATCGCTAGCCATCGTACAACGCCTGGTTGCGAGTATGCCCCGGAGGGTCGCAGCTGTAATCGCCGCTCGTGGAGGCTCCACCAACTATTGAAGGTGAATAAACTTCGGTTTCCTTTGCTATCACAATCTTATTTAAAAAGTTAACTTTAATCTCTTATTTTTGGTTAATATAGCTGAAAATTTTGGAACATAATTTATCTCAAATGATTCATTATCCTACACAATTTCCTGCTCTGATCAAATAATAATTACTTTACCTTTCTACAACCATTACGGCTATTTCCGCACTTCTTTTCTCACCATTAATTTAGAGCTGGTTTTATTTCCAGCACTGAATTATGTTCTACTATGCTCTTATTTAAACTGCTCTCTATTCAACATACAAAATAGATAACTAAGAGGAAACCCGTTCTGGTCGGAAATGTCCTACCATCTATCCCTCGTAAGGGCTGGCGGATAATCTCATCTAAATGGTTCCAGGATTCACCCAGGCAGATGTCCTCTCTGGGTGCACAACAGGTCCTCATGGAGAATTTCGCCCTTGTCACGGTCACTAATCTAAGAGTCCAACTTTTTCACTATGGCAGAAAATCACTCTTTTTGGGCACATCCCTCTCGGAGGCAGCTGTTTATATCAAACAAGCAAGAGCGAGGGTGGGATTCAACCTCCTCGTGTTACTTGGTTTTTCATTAATGCTCTCGATCCCTGTCTCCCTGGTTCTTCCTCAACTTTTTTACCATGCTATCCTTTTCATATTTTTGTTCCTCTTCCAATATTACGCAAATTTTTCTACCACGGATCCTCCCACCAAAATACAGATTGGTCAAATAATTAACATTTTTCGATCTGGTTTGCTCTGGGCTTCACGCAAATACTCCTATTTGCCAACTCTTCGCCCCGTCCAAAATTGCGTCCGCCCCTGAATTCTAGGAAATTCCTTCCCGTGAAATCTCCCTTAGTTGTAAATGTCCCACCATAAAACTCCTATGCTTTTTTCTGTGCCTGGTGCCAAGCTATTCTTTTTTCCAGACCTGATGTAGCTATTCTCACGACGACTGGCGCCCGGACTCTAATAAAACGTCTGCCCGCCATTCGTCCCCGTTGTAAAATTACTAAACCTTATTCAACACTGCTGGTGCTCCCTACGGTGGAGATGAAGAGCTACCCTGCGGTCTAACGCTATAGCACGCAGGCTGTCTGGAAGTTCCCTTCGACTCGGAGGGGAGCGGGGGGACTGATATTGCGCTTTTACTTAGCGGGGGGACTATTACGAACCCTGCCTCGGCGCGAATACAAGTAACCAAAATGTCCGAGATGGGCGTTTTGATTGTCGTCATGGGCTAACTAATAAGTCGATTTGACATACTGTTTGAATGTTGGGGGTGGGGGGCATACTTTCATTATTTACCTAGTGTGGTGGGGTTGCCGGAAAACTGCCACACAGGAAAACTGCCACACGTGTTTCATTAAGGGGCCGGGCACAAAGTGCTACTCCTCAGAGGAACACTTTGAATGTGTGGCAGTTTTCCAAGTTTCCTAATTAAGTTTTAGTTTTCCAAGGCGCCTAACGACAGGAAGGAGCTCCTTTGTTTGTCTGAATTTTCACGCCGGTTCATAAGCTCCTTGCGGTTCATACCAGTTTAGGGTGACTGGCCACAAAAGTTCAACAGGAGGGAGGGGGTATAAAGATCGCCGTACATTTCTTAAAACTACAGTGCTCGACGAAACAACAGAATTACACATGACTCATGCTGTGTTTAGAAAAGGACAATAAGGTAGGAATTTTTAATAACGCTGCTTGTGCTTAGGCACTAAATATTTACATAACATGCCAAGTTTGCAATACTTTTCTTTTACTTAATTAATTCATAGGGCCTATACCTTGGCCTTTTTAACAGCTTTTAATCCGCCGACTTCGTATTCATAACGTTTACGTATGAAATAAAATCAATAGCATTGCGCTTTCGCTTAGGCACTAAATACTAATTTATAGACCCTAGACCTAGGCCTTTTTAACAGTTTTTATTCTACAAATGTAATATTGACAGCATTTACACGTCAAATCAAGTTAATAATAATGCGCCTTTACTAATGCACGAAATATTAATTAAAGAGTCTAGGCCCTTTACTAGTTTTTTAATTAACCAATGTCATATTCACAACGTTTACACAGCAAATCAAGTTAATAATATTGGATGTTTACTTAGGCACTAAATATCAATTCAGAGGCCCTAGGCCTAAGCCTGGTTAGTAGTTTTTATTCCACGGATGCCATATTCATAACGTTTACATATCAAATAAAGTTAATGATATTGCGCTTTTACTTAGGCATAAAATATTAATTTATTGGCCCTAGGCCTAGGCCTTTTTGACGGTTTTTAATCCGTCGACTGCATATTCATAACGTTCATTTATCAACTTCAGTTAATAGCATTGCGCTTTTACTTAGGCACTAAGTATTAATTCATAGGCCCTAGGCTTAGGCCTCTTTAATACTTTTTATTCTACCGATGTCATATTCATAAAGTTTATTTACCAAGTCAGGTTAATAGCACTCGCTTTTACTTAGGCATTCAATATTAATTGCTAGGCATAGGGCCAATAAATTAATAAGTAGTGCCTAAGTGCAATATGGTTAACTTCAGTTCATATATAAACGTTATGAATATGATATCGTTAGAATAAAAACTGTTAAAAAGGCCTAAGCCAAGGGCCAATGAAACAATATTTAGTGCTTAAGTAAAAGCGGACTATTATTAACTTGAGTTGATATGTAAACGTTATGAAAATGGCATCCGTAGAATAAAAACCACTAAAAAGGCCTAGGCCTAGGGCCTATAAATTAATATTTCGTGCCTAAGTAAATGCCCAATATTATTAACTTGATTTGCTGTGTAAACGTTGTGAATATGACAATGGTTAAATAAAAAACTAGTAAAAGGGCCTAGGCTCTTGAATTAATATTTCGTGCCTAAGTAAAGGCGCATTATTACTTGATTTGACGTGTAAACGCTGTCAATATTACATTGGTAGAATAAAAACTGTTAAAAAGGTCTAGGCCTAGGACCTATAAATTAATATTTAGTGCCTAAGCAAAAGCGCAATGCTATTGATTTTATTTTATACGTAAACGTTATGAATATGAAGTCGGCGGATTAAAAGCTGTTAAAAAGGCCAAGGTATAGGCCCTATGAATTAAATTAGTAAAATAAAAGTATTACAAACTTGACATGTTATGTAAATATTTAGTGCCTAAGCACAAGCAGCGTTATTAAAAAATTCCACCTTATCGTCCTTTTCTAAACACAGCATGAGTCATGTGTAATTCTGTTGTTTCGTCGAACACTGTAATTTTAAGAAATGTACGGCGATCTTTATACCCCCTCCCTCCTGTTGAACTTTTGTGGCCAGTCACCCCAAACTGGTATGAACCGCAAGGAGCTTATGAACCGGCGTGAAAATTCAGACAAACTAAGGAGCTCCTTCCCGTCGTTAGGCGCCTTGGAAAGCTAAAACATAATTAGGAAACTTGGAAAACTGCCACACATTCAAAGTGTTCCTCGAAGGAATAGCACTTTGTGCCCGGCCCCTTAATGAAACACGTGTGGCAGTTTTCCTGTGTGGCGGTTTTCCGGCAACCCCCCCACACACACACACTAGGTAAATAATGAAAGTATGTCCCCCCACCCCCACCCCCAACATTCAAACATTATGTCAAATCGACTTATTAGTTAGCCCATGACGACAATCAAAACGCCCATCTCGGACATTTTTTTCCTGGCCTTTTTTCCCTCGGACTTTATTTCCTCGGATTTTTTTTCCTAGACTTTTTTCAGTGTTTATCAACAGTCTCGGACTTTTTTGCCTTGGACTTTTTTACCTGGACTTTTTTGCTTCGGACTTTTTTACCTAGATTCCAACAAACAACTCTAATGAAAATGTGCAGTCTGTTAGCGAACTTCTGACTACGCATCGTCGATTAGCATGTCGGATGATAGCAGAACTGAATATTAATGAAACAGTAGTGCACAGCATTATTCGCGAGGCTCTTGGCAAGTGGAAGGTGTGTTTTAAGTTCGTCCCATACTTTCTAGCTTCGGAACAAAGAGAGCTGCGAGTAACTGCAAAACATGATGAAAATGGTAAATGGGGATCCAGATTTTCTCAGCGAGATAATAACTGGTGATGAATCATGGTTGTTTGAATATGACCCATCCATGAAACGGCAAACTGGCAAATAGCCAAGTCAGGGAAACGCGAAGCTATAGGAGGTGAGGCTGTGAAGTTGAAAATCAAAACGATACTCATTGTGTTCTTCGATTATCTTGGGACTGCACAGTAAGTCCGAAAAGTTCGGACTTACTGAATTTGTTCCAAGTTCGGACTTGCTGAATTTTATCGTGAATTTGTTATTGAAGGACACACCTTCATTGTCTTATTCTACAGGAAAGTCGTTGATCACCTTCTAAAGAGAATTCGACGAGTTAGGCCGGATTTGCATCGAAATGGAGAATGGTTCCTCCTCCATGACAATGTTCCGTCATACACCTCGATCATGTTTACCCAGTTTCTGGCTAAAATTCAGATGACAACGATCATGCATTCCCCTACTCGTCGGATTTAGATTCGGCAGACCTTTTTCTATTCCCAAAACTTAAAGCACCCATGAAGGAAAGACGACATGGGTCGGTTCCTGTCATTCAAGGGACAGTGCCAACGCATCCCAAGAACATTACAGAAAATGACTTTTCCAGGGTATTTGAGAGACTTCTGAATCGATCCGAGCTGTGAATAGAAAGATTAGGGAACAAAGTTGAATCTTAAGTCAGCAAAATTGTGCATCGCTGTGACTTTTGATCCATGACTTTTCCGTTGAGCTACTAGAAACAGAATTTGTGCAGGTTGTACTGTTCGAATTCATTTCTTCCTTAGAGGTGAAAATATAAACTGGACATCCTTCCGCATTAAATGAGTATGAAATTTGCAGGGATACACTTTGTTCGTTCCATTTAAAAGAACAGTACGTAAAATTCACAGAACGTTTTCTTTTGAAATACATTCTGTGAATTTCTCGTGCTTCAATTTTCTAACCAAGGGTTTCCACAAGGTGATTTCATTAAGCGATTTCATTTTTTTTCATTTAAAAAAATGAAATCCCTTAAGTGTCTCCGATATCAGAGAAAGAATCATTTTGTTGCCTGAATAAAACTGACCCACTGATGTCTGCAGAATAAAGAGTACGTCTGTTTGCAAAACAAATTTTGAAATTTAAAATGTTCCAAAATGCTATTGAATGAGTAATACCTTACAAAAATTCAAAGATTATATCTGTAAATCTAGAGATGGCCATCTTTATGTTTCTGTATTTCCAGCACATTATATGATGTGGCCAATTATGGGCAAAGCTTTGCTCTAACAAAGCTTATGCTCATCTTAACAGCATTAGTTCTCTCCTTTTCCCTAACATTAGGTACAGACGACTGCTTATAGCTCTTGAAGTTGCTCACGGTAGCAATTAAATCCCGAAACAAGTGTGATATCATGTTTGCAACTTCACAGTACAAAGTATCTTTTTTAAATATTTGACATTGTCGCTTTACGAACGCAAATTTTGACCCAATGCAAATGCATGTTACTCCTTTCAAAGGGAAAATTTGCTCTTGGAGAAACATCAAAATGAAAAAAACATTCAGTAACGTAATTATAAATACACCATACTGTGAACATACAAGAGACGCGTGTAGCGTATTAAATCCGTTTATTTTTGTTGCGTAGTAAGTACAAAAATTCACCAAGTTTTCGCACTTCACTATGAGGCTTTCTCAATGCAATGGTAGACAAAAATGATTTAATACGCTATATGCATCTCTTGAAAAAATTCAGTTCTGTTGCAGTTAGCTGTGCCTTACAAAACTGAACTTTTATGTAGATTTCAGATAAGAAAACACTGATACAAAGACATTGTAATAATTCGGAGATACTTCTCAACGAAATTCCCGTAAAAAAGAAAGCTGTTTTTTATATATCTATGAGTTAATTGTAAATTATCCATAGGTTTAGGAAGAATCGAAGTCAGCCGTCTTCATCAGGGTCTTCAGTAGCGTCTAAAAGTTTATCAAAGCTCCTATCAGACACAAATACTACAAAAAAAGGTTGCCATCCTAGAAAGCAGAGCTTCCAAAGTGGGGAAAACACTGTTGTGGTGCTATCTATCGCGGGCATATGTTAAGAGAGGTGGCTGATGCCCGATTCGAAAAGTATTGGAATTCTAGTAGATCCTGAACACTAAATGCGATTTAAAATCCGAAGTTTTGCTATAAAATTCAGAAAGAGTTTTTATCATTTCAGGAAAAGCGAAAATTAATTTGATATTGTCACAACTCATATGGAGAAGGACACTGCGCCCTTTTGGGGAAATGTTAAAGGAGAGGCGCGCCCGCGATCGCCATGGTTCTTAGTTCTCTTAGAATTTGCTCCGAATATAGGCCAAATACTCTAGCATAAGGCAATAGAAGCTATCCTGCCCACATTTCTAAATGCCATAGTACGCCAAGAGATATGAATAACTCCCAAATAACACTAGATCAGTAATGTTTTCAGCTCTTACAGACCTGACGATTGGTTTTATCAGTTATTATACGGTTGTGATCCCTCAAACGAATAGCTAGACTTCTTTGTGCGTGACCGATGCAGAATTACACAAAACAGCATGTACTATGTATTCAATGAATCCGACATATTCTGTCGAATTCATTGTCAAGACAGTCTTCCTGAATCAATACCTGAATTACAATATATATTTTATATACATTACTTTCACGTTGGGAACAGAACGAAATCTTTCCTTTACCACTCTTGGAAGTTAAAATTTTAAGAAGAGTCTGGAAAAGAAATCACTCGGGTTCACACACCGAAAACCTTTTTCTGTTATGAAGCTGTCGCAGAATAAATAATGACTTCTTTAATGTACAGAGAGGCCATTTTCATTGCACAGTCACACCAAAATAGATACACTACTGAAGAATGTTTTCGAACGAAACAGCATTGTTGAAACAAATCGCCATTAAGAGAGGTTTCCATTCTTCCAGAATTCCGACAGCAATAAAAAAATTCAAAGACTTAACCCAGATTAAAACATAGTAAACTACCATCAAAAACACACGCACGTAACATGCTCTAATTTTTTTATAAAGTCGAATTTCCTCCAAAAACATTTGCACAGCTTCCTCAAATATTCGAAATTAAAAACTGTTTTTCAATCTTCGGTCAAATAAATAGTTATTTTCTCCTGAAATATGTGTTACGAAATGGCGACCAATGCAAAGCATATGCAATCAAATGCAACTGTGATATAGTCTATGTCAGTAAAATGTGATGTTCAGCAATCGTTGAATGAGCATTAACGGGAAACAATTCGTAGCAAATTTGGAAATGCCGCTAACTATGTAGTAGCTCTAACACTCAACAAGTAGATCTTAATCATATCAAATCGAAAGTATATAAATAATTTGTATATATTCCTCTATTAAAAAAGACTGAAATTTTAAAGAAAAATCCTAACTATTCAAACCTGGATTAGGGTAAAGCAAGTATTTTACTGATCTTTTTCTTAAAACTTAAGACTGTGTTAAATGTATCCACTCTATTTCTAATGCCCATTCGCCCAATAAGATGATGACCAGATATCAAATGTGTATGCTCTGCATACACATTTTATATCTGGTCATCTTAGAAATCATAAGCACTTTTGTTAGAGCTCCTCCATAAAATACGATATAGCGGAAAGAAGTGCAGTCATTGCCAGTTTAGAGTGTGAAACTACAGCATATCCGAAAGATCATCGGTTCTCTGGTCTCCGTTTCTGGAGGAGCTCTAAGAAAAGTTCTTATGATTTCTCAACGTTTTCCAGATATTTAAATTGATTAAAAATGTACCTTGGACTGACACTAATGTTTTCAGGTAGTTTAGCGGAAGCGGGTTTTCAGGTCTTCTAAATTCGCGTTGCTCACCATTACTAGCTAAAATTTTGCAAACCATAAAACATAATGAACTTTCTGTTAGAAACTTTGATATTTACTTATTACAGTTAAAGAAATCCATCATGAAGTTTTGCGTGCTTGAAAGCTCAACGCATTATACAGTACTCCGCAAGCATCAAATTTTCAGACTAAGTGGAAGCATTATTCCTGGACTTTTTGTCAGCACACTTCTGCTGCCCTGTACCATTGACAACGTCAACTCGTATGCCGCCATGTCTTCATGGAGTACTTTGTTTCAGAATTTCCCGGAAGTCCTGCGTCTTTGTCCTCTAACTCTCATTGCCGGCAGACTTCTACAAACATAACTAAGATCAATAAGCACATACTCTCCTTTTCTCTTTTGCATTTGCCACATTTAAATTTTACATGGTTTTTTTTTATCATTTTCTGTCTTGTTCGTTGGCATCTTGCCCTGCATTAATCTTGGCACTGTCATTACCGTGACATGAATTAAGTGTACTCCTCTCCATGGGGTTCCATGTTTCGGCTCCGCATAAAGGAAATAATGACACCTTTATGCATCTTATTCTTTTTAACTTTTATGTACCTACGTTTATGCTCCGTATAAAAGGTATAAACGAGACTTAATTGAAACCTGCATGCACATCAGTCCGTAAGGGACTGCAAATATATACAAACCCCTGTTACCCGGAGCCAAACTTAACGCTCCGTTGTCACTGCAGGTGATATTTGGACGGATTGTTTCAGCTCATTCAACAGTCGAGCCATTTTTTTTCGTCTTTTGAATTTTCTGGGTTTTTTTTATTTCTCTTTTTTTGTTCCCTTATTTTGCCAATATATTTAAATCTGTTTTTTTTATAATCGATTTTTCCAAATCCAGTTTTCTTTGGACGTGTCTGCACAGCCTGGGTCATAGATAATATTTGTACGTGGCCTTTGACTAATTATGAGCATAGCATTCTCTAATACTGTCATCCACATATGATAATTATGGAATACCTCTGAAGTTATTTCCCTAAGTAAGACAAAATCATCAGCATACAGCATTCACCATGGGGTATTGTGTTGTATTATACAATACGAGCATCTACGGTTCTATCAAGAGCAGTAGTGAAAATTTGTGGATTGAGAGCGTATCCTTAATGTATTCCGATCTACACCTTGAGATTCTTCATTTTTATCCCAGACGATTCTGACGAAAGTAATGTGTGTTATTTTATCAATCCAATATTTCTCGGCAATTAAGTACACTTTTTCTAAGGCAATTCCAGACTGCCTCTCTGAATGCATGATCGTATGCCTTTTCCAAATCAGTAAAGACAATGCAAAGTTCCTTTCTTCGTTTTTCGGGAGTTAGACACTTTCTAAGGCAGTTGGAGACTACTTCTCTGAGTGCTCTGTCGTATGCCTTTCCCAAATCAAGAAATATAATATGCAGTTCCCATCTACTCTCCAGGTCTCTTTTAATTGTCTGTCGCAGTACATGGATGAGTTCTACTGTATATTTTTACAACTGGCTATCAGACTAAGCTTATCTGATCTTCACAAGTGTTTTCATTATTCTTTCCAGTGCTCCTTCCCACAACGCAAATGTATAGCTAAGAACCTTTGTAGCCACCCCGGTGGCGCAGTGGTCTAAGGCGATGGCCTCTGATCATTCGTCCGAAAGGGGTCCGGGTTCGAATCCCGGTGAGACATGGATGTTGTGTTTGTCTTACGGCACTGGCTCTCTCCCTTCCCTGGAACCAGTGACCCTAAATTAGGGACGGGCGACTGCTTATAGCTCATTGAGTTGCTCACGGTGGTCGTTAAACCTCCAATCAAAAAAAAAAAAAAAAAGAACCTTTGTATCCCTATAGTTGGCAAATTCTTGAACTTTCTCGTTTGTAAATACGAGTATATACAACAGAATTCTACGTCGCCAATCTTAAACATTGATCTGACATTTCGACAGTAGTAACAACAAAACGAAACCATGTGCTCCATATTGTTTTTCACTATAGTTTTCAATGCTACATTTGTATTTTTTCAGTATACATTTGTATTTGAATAACTTGCAATGTTTCATGAAAAATTAGAGCGTATAAAAATTGTTAAATACCGTGGCATGAATTCATTTATTCTACATGGTAATGGAATTATGTCCTTGCGAAGCAACGAAAGAAGAACCACAGAGAGAAATGTCGTATGAGAGCATTAGATACATCAATGGAAAGAGATTGTGCTAGGATGTGTGCTTTTCCATTAGGCAAGTTTACTTCATTTCTAAAACAAAGAATATTATTAAAATAAAGTACAGTGAGCTCTTGAATCCATCCATTTGATCCGAAAGTATCACTCGACCATTGACCTGGCGACATGAGATTTGCTTCCACCTCTGGATACACACACACACACCCACACACACACGCAGGAGCAATAGCTAAAATAGGCAAGATACTTGGATTTTCCCTTGCCCTTCCCTCCTTAATTTCCATACATCTACCTACCAGAAAACGTCAGCTCAGAGGAAAACATAAAAGGAAAAGCTCTGTGTCCTCCCTAGCTCTTTAAATTATTTATTCTGTGCGATCTTAATTTTGCAAGAATTTTCTTTAAATTAATTGCAATAACTTCACTCATGGATGACACTTTTAAAATAACAGCTTTGAAAAACTCAGAAAATTCCTTTTACTCTCAAAAATCACTCTTCTTTAAAATCAAATGAAGCACTTATTACAATTCGTGGTATTTTTCATGCACTACTGTCCTGCAATCTCTTTATCCTGCTCTTGGTGCTCTCAAAATTCTGATCTATAGGCATCAATTAAAATTAATCCTTTAGAAAAAAAATTATCGCTGATCCCGGGTGCCTAAACTCCCGCAATAACCTTTGGTGCGACCAAATCCTGGTCACGGCGGTATTTATATTACCACCCCCTCTCCCAGAGTGTAATAGGGGTGGATATAATGATAAGTTTTTATAATTGACCGTCAAAAGTGAGCCAAAGAGTTGTGTTTCCTTCCGAGGATGGGGACACAAATTGTCTGCTGGACTGTGCGTTGTGTTTTTATATGAGAGTGCACGCGAAACGTACGCCCTCATATGCCGCAATATTTTTGAAAGATTAAATTGAATTAAATTTGGAAAAAAAAAAGAAAAGATTGAATGGTTTGAATTTAAAGGCAAAATTCCCCGCTAGGACTAGGTAGGTTATCCCACACTACCTGTTCTCTCGACTAACCCTGTCAAACAATCTTAACATTAAACAATGAAAAATCAAAGTTCTCTAAAAGAAACAGAGATATAAAATTACAATAACAACTGTTTATTGTGAGAAAACTTAACCTAGTACAATCTGCGTGAAGAACCATCCAATTATTTAAATAAAATTTACTTTATGTTAAATCCGACCCAAATTAAATAAAGATCTTTAGAGATTGCTTTTTCTCAAATGAAAATTCTAATACTTCAATTCAGCACTCTCGCTGAACCTTTATCTCACTATACTCTTTATACTAAGCACTTGAAATTCCACTGACTGCCCACATCACACTTCTCAAATTGTTGACATATTTATATATAAAACACACACAATATGCTGAAAAAAAAACGACATAGAGAAATACTCTTTGCTTCAATACCTTACAATAATTTAAGTTTCCATTCTAATGGTGAAACCTTTCCAAAAGTTTAACTTTGCAAATATCATTACTTAACACACATCATTTCAACAGAACTGTAATAGCCTCTTAGTATCAGGCCGTTAACTTATTCTGCAAATCATTTTATACACACATCTGGTTATCTAGTTTACTTTTACGCCTCTGCCCTTTCCGGCAGTTGTCTGTTATAGACATGACTGTTATAGACATGACATTACGTTACGCCAAAATTCTAATTAGGGTGCCAACTCTGGCGCTTAATTTCAGTTTAATGCAGGAACATAGATTTTATTCAACGCTTCTTAATCCCTGTCTCTCATCTGGCAGTCGTTTATCAACAATTCATCATGGAAAAACTCTTAATAAAAATTAAGTTTAAGTGTCCGGAGAAAGTGCGCCAATTTCGCCTAACAATAAATCACAGAAAGTTTATATGCTTGCCACTACAAAATGTGCATTGTTAGGGAAATTAGATTTTACTTTACCTCGCACTTCAGCTGTCGACATCAGCAACGGGGTTTCGGTTCTAGATTCAGTCTCCGGAAGTTGGGCCGAATTTCATCTTGTCGGAGCAAAAGTCTCTGTCCTCGATCTCCGTTCCTTGAAACTGGTGGTCCGATGGCAATCCCCTGCCTACGTGTCGATTGGAAAACTCCGCTGTCTCGAAGGGGGGGGGGCACACGGCTAGATAGAATTCCTCCGTTTCGTGGCCTCGAAATGCATGGATATCTGGACGTAGGTCGCGGACTTCTCCCTACTCATCCTCGTTGAATGGGTGAAGTTCTGACGGTCCCGTTCCGGGACCATGTGTCGCTGTAGACAGTCATCCGCTGAAGAACGTACATTGGAGAAATCCCAGTCAATTTGGTGTGTGGAGCGTAACATCACAGACATTTATTTTTCGAAGCGCTGAAGAAGAGATTCTCTTATTTTTCCTGTCTCGCGGTGTGGAAAGAACATCACACCATTGCGTAAACTTTACCGGGCAGGTGTGACGTACATTCTAAATTAACTTTCCTTTTTAGTATATTTCCCTATGTAAATCTTGAGTTTGTTCTCAGGTATACTTCACACTTAACGTGATATCTTTTCTCTCAAACGAATACTGTTGGCAACACAATTGAGGTAGAATGAACGTGACGTATGCCTGTTATGAGATAAGAACCAGAGATAAAAAATACGAGTCAACAGTTGCCAGGGTGGGGTGTTGAATGTGGTTGATACTGATTTGTTAAGTAAAATGTAAAGTGCTATGATGTACTAACGAAAACATCTGAAAAAAAGCCAATTTCCGTAAGTTTGACTTCGTTTAAATGTTTCGTCTGGCCGTTATGGTTTAATTTAGGAACTCTTTCATCGTATGGTTATGTTTTAAAATAACGTAAAAAGAGCGATAAAAGTTCAGTGCGAAAAGACGTTATCTTATATAGGTCATTCTTGAAGTTCGGGCGCCAATCTAACGAAGTAAATTTCTCCGTCATTTTTGTCCACGCTGGACATCGAACCCGGGTCTCCTCATTCCGGAATAAGTCGTTCTCCCAACTGAGCTACGTTGACGTATGCTCACGCTGCTATCTGCCTTTTTTTCATGTGCGTCCTGCGGTGCAAGCACGTCACAGGGCGTAGGACACGAAGAGAAGATTCTGGACTTCGTACACAGAAAAGGTCGATGGCAACCGTCATTTCTTGAGGATGAATTCCAGTGACCATTCTGCATCATCAACGGCGTTGATGTAGCAGTGGCTACCTTAGACGCATTCTCCCATGTCAGCTGTAACGGTACGTCACCTGTTACTACAGTTCGGACTGCAGTCTCGTCGACACCTTTTCAGGCTACCTTTCACATGGTAGCAACGGACTGCTATGCTGCTATGGTGCTTTGAACGAAGGGAGTGCCATGACGAATGGCACAATATCATGTTTACGGACGACGAGGCTAAAATGATTATCGCATCTGTGTGCACCGACGACAGCAGTAGAAACGTCTGGAAGAGTGTTTTCGCACTAGGCATTTTTTGCTTGGGGTACTATCTGGTATGAAAGCAGATCGCTTTTCGTGAGATACCTTACCACCATAACTAATGGCCGTTACGCGAATGACATTCTACTGCCAGTCGCCCTTCCCTACCTGCAGGACCTTACGGGAGCCCTATTTCAGCAGGACAATGCCACACCGAATGTTGCGGCGACAACACGTGCCTTCTTCAGGGATAACAACGTACCACTTCTGCTGTGGCCGGCTAGAACATCGGTTTTATCACTCATAGAAAGTATCTGGAACATGCTCAAACGACAGGTGCAGCGGTACGACAGTCCGCCAGCAACTCTTGGTGAACTATGGACGCGGGCCAATGCAGCCTGGATGGATATTCTACAGCGCATCACGCTGCAAAAACACTCTTTTTGGGCCAGCACTCAAGCCAGCAGTGGCCCAGCACTATGTTGCCGCTGCCCAAACGTCAATAAAATGTCCCGGTGGCCACCACATGCGGCAGCAGGAGGCCAATAGTTGGCACACCCATCAGTTGTCATATGCCAGAACAAGGCTATCAGTTATCCATCACAGGCAGTGGCTGCAAAAAGCGGCCCTTAAGCGGCCCTGCAAGCACGTACCATAAATAATGGCTAGCCTAATGTGGTCCGCAAGTTTCCCGGCAGTGGCAGACGGCAATTATGTGACGTAACTGATGACTTACAGAATCGTATCCTCCAATTTCCCAGTAGTAGCCATAAGAAAAAAAAATCACAGTTCCCCAGAGGTACGGATCTTCTTTCTTTCCCAAAGAAACTTATCTACATGACGTCACGGCGGTAGTGAAATTTCCTCAAGAGCTCTGGAAAAACTCCCAGTGGATCAGGGTAGCAGGTAGCATCGAAATCACGACAACTCGTTTGCGAAGCGTACACTTTATCCACACACTAGGTTACCACATGCGGTCGACGCTACCGTCCTCCACCGGGGGGGGGGGGGGGTTCCAGCGGAGGAAAGAGGTGATCCTCTTTCCTCCGCGATGGGAAATGAAGTGTTATCTTTTTAATTTCACAATATTTCGAGTTATTTTTCATAAAAGTCCGTTTCATATAATTAATAAATTTTACTATTTCATCGTAACTATTTTTTTATTTACTACACTTACAACGAGTTTTTTTTTATTTGCTTCACTCACTTACAACGAGTGTACAAACTTAAAGACGTTTTCCAAAGTTTTGTGCTTGCCTAGTCGTCTTTTAAAAGGCAATTGTTTAATTAATATATTTACCCATTTATGTCACATTCTATTACATATTTAACGTTGTATTTTTTTTCCATGATCCGAAGCTGCATTTGTTCTAAATAAGAAAGATATTTTAGTTTACTTCTGGTTATTTTTAGCAGCGAATTCCTCCAATTTTGTGTATTCAACCCATAGATGAATGTATTATATTCAGATAGGGCTGCTTTTTCTTTCTTTTTCAAATACTTCATCATTTGGTAATTAAAATACCCATTTTGTACGCGTATAATTCTTATTTTTTTCCAACATAACGATTTTTTAATGTCTTTCCGGGACTTTTGTTTGAAGCGATTTAACGAAATATTATACGGTACATTTACTAAGTTTTCAAAAATTATTTTTTGTTATTCATGGGAATGGAGTGGGTGTATTTCATGGCTGTTTTTATTTTCGATTTCGTGTAGTAGTGCAGGAGTTTTACTACGAAATGAATTTCTATAAATACATGAGAGTAATTGACTATTTCTAACAGTTCACTTATGATTTACGTAATTTTCCTCCAACGGTAATCTTCGTCGACGCGGCATTTTATTAGAAAATTGATTCTTAATTCACCTCTCTACATATATTTTTTTCTTAACATCCACTAAAATAACACGATGGCTTCGTCTTCAGCTACCTGGTACCACGAGAGACTGTGCAGGTGTTGCTTTTACGCATGCGCAGTCCCGCTGCTTCCACCTCACATTGTGGTTGCTTCGGTTGCCAGCTACGGGCTACTCATGGCACTGCTTACTTGGAGGCTCGTAATTCACGGCGATGCTGCAGGGCCATCAGTGGCTACTAACTGATGGCGCTGCCACCAAAGGATCGCTACCGTACCGTGAGCGGTAGATTTAAGCAGCTAGTGGCCAGCAGTTTTTCAAAACTTGTGTTTTTGCTGGGCATTCACATCAGACAATATTAATAGCAGAGTCATAAAAGACTCAATCTCTATTTTAGTACCACTTATAACACATATTATTAATCTGAGTTTTTGTTCAGGTCAGTTTTCTGACAGTCTGAAAATCGCTAAGGTTATTCCTATTTTTAAAAGAGGAGATAGGGAATCTACCTGCAATTACAGACCGATATCTTTGTTACCTGTTTTGAGAAAGATTTTTGAAAGGTCTATTCAAAGCAGAATGGTTGATTTTTTACACACCCATGGTATGCTCTCTTTGGAACAGTTCGGTTTCCAAAGAAACAGATCTACTGAAATGGCTGTTGCTAAGTTGTCAAACTTCATTTCCGAAGCACTAGATAACAGTTATTATACTATTTGTGTTTTTATTGATTTCCAAAAAGCTTTCGACACGGTAAATCACGACATTCTGTTACATAAATTACCCAAATACGGTTTTCGTGGCAAAATTCTTTCCCTCTTAATGAGCTACCTCTCTCATCGCAAACAGTATGTCACTGCAAATAAAATGAACTCCGATCTACTTAATATTTCATGTGGAGTGCCTCAAGGTTCGGTATTGGGACCGTTACTGTGTAACGTACCAGGAGATGTGACGTACCTGCCAGAAGGACGCACACGACATAAAGGCAGATAGGAATCAGAATAAAATGTCCGCGTAGCTCAATTGGTAGAGTGACTTATTCCGGAATGAGGGGATCCGGGTTCGAATCCTGGCGTGGACAGAAATGACGGAGAAATTCACTTCGTTATAACTGTTCCTGTTATATATTAATGACCTTCCTCTGTGTCTGCAATCAACTCACGCTTGCTATATGCTGATAACACTGTCATTTTCCAAAAATGTCATGATTTGCATAAGTTACAGATAATGATCAATAATGATCTATCAAATTTATCTCATTGGTTATGCTCTAACAAATTATCACTTAATATTCTAAAAGCTAACGCCGTATATTTCCGAAACGTTCATAAAACAGACGACATAAATGAATTTCCAGTCAGGATTAATGATCTCCCCTTAAAATTGTGGACAAAGTTCAGTATCTTGGTATTTGGTTTGATGAATTCTTTAACTGGAATACGCATGTTCAGTTTGTTTTAAAAAAAGTTTCCTTACAGGTTGGCCTGCTTGGTAAAATTAAGCATCTCTTCCCTATCAATGTCCTAAAAACATTTTACTATGCTTTTATTTATACCCATCTCTCCTATTGTCTGGAATCTTGGTATTCAAATATAAGTGCAAACAATAAGTTATGCTTGCTCAAATTACAGAAGAAATCTGTTCGCTATATGCTGAACACAGATTACATGTCTCATTCAAAGCCATTATTTCTAAAACTAAATATTCTAAAAATTCATGACATCTTTACCTTGAAACTAGGTATCATGTTTTTTAAAATAATGCATCTTAAACTGCCTATTTTCAATCTGACATCAAATATCTGGATTATTCTATCTTCACCAGATCTGTTGCTAACAACAAATTATGTCAGCCGTGTGTTAGATTTAATTATGGTTTAAATAGCATACTGTATAAAGCTATTATCCTATGGAATAATCTCCCAGAGAGCATCAGATCCCTGGAAAATATCGAAAAGTTGTCCTTGTCTCTGCGAAATTACATTGTAAATCACCCTGATCTCCATAACGAATCTCAACCCTATCATTAAATTGTAGTTCCAAGCATGCTACTAACAGTGGTGCTTCTGTTATAACCATCTTACTTGCTTTCATATATGCCATATGTTTTATTTTTTTTTCTTACGTCTGATAGGGGGAATCGCCTTACAACCAATGTGTTCACATTCCTCCTGCTGTATTGCATTTTCATATAACTGTAAGTTTTAAATGTGTGCAATAAATAATTGTATTGTATTGTATATCTGATTGGATGCCTCAAGGCGTTCAGCAGGCGATACAAGACAGGGGTTGCCACCGATTATTAGCTACATCAACGTGTGACGTACCTGCCAGCAGGACGCACATGACATAAAGGCAGATAGGAATCAGAATACATGTCTGCGTAGCTCAGTTGGTAGAGCGACGTGTTCCGGAATAAGCGGCCTCGGGTTCGAATCCCGGCGTAGACCACAAATGACGGAGAAATTAACTTCGTTATAATTGGCGCCCGAACTTTTCTCGAACACGAGATCTTGACGATTATTACCCATGTCTTCCTTACCTGAGACAACTTCAATTTTCCACCCCAAGGCAAGTTCCGAGGGTGATGGTGTGTTTTTGGACAATTTGCAAGAAGCCTGTGGGTCTGACTTTGATATGCATGATCTACACGTACCCAAGCATTCTTCACAATTTCGTAATATACCAGCTTCCTATTACTCTGAGTCGCGGGTCGTTCCTGAGGGAGTTCAATCCTCTCAGCGAAGCAGACTGCTTGCCCATTTCGTGCCGCATGCAGGAACAATTCATTTCAATGGTTTGGAGGGGTCCTTAAAGTTCCTCGAAGATCTGGAAGATCATTTTGATCTATATAATATTCCTGAAGACTGTAAAGTCCAAATCGCCGGCACTTGCTTGAGGGATACCGCTAAGACCTGGTATCGGCAGTGGAGAGTGTCGAACCCGGATTCTCATTATGAGAATTTCTGTGCAGAATTCTTGGAGGTCTTTCCTTTCGGCCTCAGTCGAGCTAGCCTTGCATAACAGCTTTTTTCACGTCAGCAAGGTCCCAATGATAGCCCTGTTGCATTTGCGTTGGAGACTACACGCTTATATAACCTATGGGATCCACATGCCAGTCATGTTGACATGTTGGATACCCTCGTGCAACAACTCGACCCATTCTTACAAGATTTTCTTGAGGTTCGACACCCTGCCACAATTCATGAATGCCTTCGCCTCATACGCACGTATGAAGAGCGACATGGCAAACATGGTTCAACTCACCATGCTCGGGCACCCCGCGAGGCTTATTACGAAAACCCTCAGCGGCATAATAGGCATAATAACTTTCAGCGCGAGCATACACAAGTGCACACCCAAGCTTCATACGTTCCACCACACAGAAGAGTGGCAAACCAACAGCGAGTTTCTGAACAAGCTTCGGGATATCGTACAAATGCACAGTATGCTCGACCCCGTTTCAATCAGCAGCATTCGGAACGTTTTCATGCTCAGGGCAATGATAATTTTTCTGCCCGTGCTGAGGGCAGACGTAAAGGATATAAAAATGTCCGCAGCTCAGTTGGTAGACCGGCTTGTTCCGGAATAAGCGTACTCGGGTTCGAATCCCGGCGTAGACCAAAAATGACGGAGAAATTTACTTCGTTATAATGGCGCCCGAACTATCCGGATGACCCGAACGTTCAAAATCTCGCATTGGTGTGATGTTCTTTCCGCACCGCGAGATAGGAAAAATAAGAGAACTCCCTTCTCCAGCGCTTCGAAAAATAAATGTGTGTGATGTTGCATTCCACACACCAGATTTACTGGGAGTTCTCAAGTGCACGTTCTACAGTGGATGGCTGCCTGCAACGATTCATGGTCACGGCTGACCCGTGGGCCATGCCCCCGGCCCTCTTTCGGGGGGAGATGTGACGTACCTGCCAGCAGGACGCACATGATATAAAGGCAGATAGGAATCAGAATACATGTCTGCGTAGCTCAGTTGGTAGAGCGACTTGTTCCGGAATAAGCGGCTTCGAGTTCGAATCCCGGCGTAGACCACAAATGACGGAGAAATTAACTTCGTTATAAACGAACCTGGTACGAATGACATGGACAAGCTAATAATTTGTTCTGTATTGCCCAATGAACATATTCTGTGAAAATCAAAGTCGTAGCTCGACTCCCTTCAGGTGTTCATTTTTTTATGAACATGAGTGTATCTTATGACGATGACGGGAGTTTCGCCGACTATGTAAACGCATTCCAAACGGTTACACCATCTCCTTCTTCCGGAATGACCACAATTTGGCAAGGTGGGTCCATTGCTTCGTGTTGTTTCGGACACACACGCACCATCCTATCGGGGTGATTCGGCAGACAAGATGTAACTAAGAACTGGGTCTAAGGTCTTTCCGGTGGCCGCGTGTTCAGAAGCGTAGATTTCTAGCTAGTCAAACGAGTTGGGCCCCGACTTGAACCCCGGATGGGAAATAAGCGATGTGCCTCCCTACGGCGTTGGTCCTGTCATTTCCTTCAAAAAAGTGGTTCGAAATCAAGGACGAACGGCTGCTCATAGATTGTCTAGTTGCCGTGGTGACTTTTAATCCACTAAAAAATAAAAAATAAAATTCTTAACGCCTGCGCATGCGTGTGTGTTTAAATCCAAACTTAATCAATAATAAGTATGATTTTGAAATCTAAAGCTGAATTTCGAAATCGTGCACCATTCTCCAGTCATATTCCTATAAATGAAAACGAAGGCTAAATCCCATTTGTTTTTCTTTTGCTTTCTCTTCATTTTTATTTAAAGGATTTACGACACCGATGAGCACCTAAGGTTATAATGAGTCCCTCTTCCTACTTCTGGAGCCTTCTTTTAGGGAAGGGAGAGAACCAGCGCAATAGGACGGAGCCGTACTTTTCTGTAAAATTAGGCCCTGCCTAGCTAGGAAGATTTACCGGAAGCCCGCGCCTCTGACTACACGGCCGCTGGAGTGACATTGTTTGGTTTTGCGACATACTCATTACAAAAAAAAATTCGATCTTGTTCGCGTATATTCTGTGACTACGTGGTGAGTATAGAGAAGGAAATAAAAGCTCGGGTAATTATCCTGAGATCTCTGGCTTAACTTGAAATTATAAAAAAAATTAAATGTTCCCATTATGTACCTGATATCGACAGTGTTTTCCTTTACGGTCCCCCTTTTTACACTATCCCATAATTAACTACTACATTTACCGTCTGATATTATATTATTGAACCGAAGCGTTTTCATCAACTTTCTTTTTTTTCAGCAACTGTTTTCCTCTTTATGATTGACAGCTAGGTGGAGTGTCAGTGGTATCTGTTGGATATGCAAAGAATTTCAGTCTTCAGCAGTTGGTTCCATAAATCTATCCCAATCGCACCTCAGTAAAATGCAGATTCCTGTAGGTGACTAAGTACTGGAAAGCATAGCAGATTGTAAAGTAACTTTTGTTAATAGAGTAGTTTTTGTTAATAGAGTAGATCATGCAATGATGCTGAAAAATAACGAGTCTCTTATCTTCGTACCCACGTTCCTTCTTCGTCAAAATGAAATCACATATCTTAGCCAGTTCGTGTTAAGGAACTTAGTAGAGCCGTTTCAAATTTCCTTTTTGAAATGAGCAGAGCATTAAAAAGAAGGATTGTGAATTTTCTCTTCTGTTGCATGTTACAAAAAAGTACCAAATTTGTGTTTTCTTTTTTGGAAAGGAATTTAATTCCCTGGCGTTTCGCTAAATACTTCCTTTGTTCCTGAGAATGAGCAGCTTAATAACTTGGGATTGGAGTTAGGACGCGTAAAAAGACGCGTGGCTCTACGAATCAAATGTCTACTTTATGCATTCCTTTACACAAATAAAAAAAAATCTCTTCTAATCCCAACGGAGTATTTTTCATTCGTAAGCAATGGTGAACTCCGCCTTAATCCAAACAAACAATTCTTACCGAGAGTTTAATTACATTTTCCTCTACTAATCTCCTCCTCTCAAATTCTGATGCATTTTAATAATTAATGAACGTCACTCTTGCGCTTTGTGTGCTGCCTGAACTTGCATACTTTTTCTCTAGTTAATCCCGAAAACAATTTCTGATCCTATGAGCTTAATTAACAGGGAATGCGGAATTAAACGCTTAGGTCTGTTTGTTGCTCTTAATTCCACTGATGTTGACGAAGTCCGATCGGAGTGAGGATAATCCTTCAGTTTATCAAATATGGAGAAATCAAAAATTTCACAAAGTTGGATGAGAATGGTTAGAATAATGTTATTACCAGCACAAAATCCCTTCCAATGGTTTTTATCGGAGAGCTGAATTTCGAATTGTCACTCTTGTTCGAAGGAAATTGCAAATAAATACTGTATAATATGCATTTAAATGCCTAAAGAGATATAATGTTCGCTGCGTCTATCGACAGACAATTCTGATTCAACTAAATTAGTTTACACGAAAAAGAATAAATACAAGAAGTTTTGTGTCTCTTAGATTCGTTTCAAGAATTATTTTGTGGTGCTATATTTACGTATATGGTATTTCTTTTAATTAAACATTTTTTGATCTTATAAATTTTTGAAATTTTTACTAACCGGAAATGCGATATATTTAATTTTGGTCTTCAGTCTGGATTGTAATCTTGTAACTTTTGGAAAGTTAATTTAGAGTTGAAATTTGGGATACAGTTTTGTTACTAAAGTCATCGTGTGTACATAAAGTATCTACCCAGTCTCTAAATCTATAACATAATTGAAGTTTTTTACTAAATCGAAACACATTTTCGTACATTACTTTCAATAACGGTCAATAATAATTTAATATTGCAACTGACATCTGTTTTCAAAACGTATTTCTCAGCAATTTGTCGCGCTTACCATTACATTACACTGACTATGCCTCAAGAGAGGCCTTTTGTAGTATCATGAAAAATGATGCGAAAAAAATAATTTTTCACTAATTGTCTTCAATGACTGTCAGGACATATGGACAGCAAGGAAAATTAATTATTTAAAAGCTAAATTCTTAATGTGTGTTGCCTGATGCAATCCTATCATTTTCTGGAACTTTGCACAAATATTCATAATAATGTACAGGTAAAATATATTTATACACAAATGGACATTTGTTCATCACATCCTCTTCCCGCCTCGAAAGCTGTTTCTATAAAAATTAAAAAAGAAACTTATGAAATTAAAGATGAAGTGGGAGTGATTCCCGTCCCCGTGGCTCAGTGGTCTAATCGATGGCTTCTGACCATTCGTCCGAGATGGATCCGGGTTCGAATCCCGGTGAGGCATGGATGTTGTGTTTGTCTTACGGCACTGGTTCTCCCCTTTCCCTGGAACATTTGGCCCTAAATTAGGGACGGGTGACTTCTTATAACCCACTGAGTTGCTTAAGGTGGTCGTTAAACCCCCAGTAAAAAAAACGATGAAAAAAAGAACACCTAAAAGCATGATCGAAAGTTCACCTTAACAGGATGTGTTTTCACAGGAACCACGTACTTGTTAAAAAGAACACCTAAAAGCATGATCGAAAGTTCACCTTAACAGGATGTGTTTTCACAGGAACCACGTACTTGTTAGAGAGCCGGGCCACTGTGTGAAAAATACGAGAGCAACTGCCCTTAAAACTCTGCGTAGTGAAATGCGGAAAAAAGGAAACAGGCTGAAGTGGTCCTCCTTTTTTCTGTTGGCTCTCGGTGAGCTCTGATTTCCGAAAAAGCAAGTATTGTATGATGGACTCCTTTTAAATTCGCATTGATGCGTACTGCCATCGAAAAGTGAAAATATAGTGCGATTAATGTTTCGGGATGCCATAGGGAAGTTAAAACGAGCAGGAAAGGAACTTCCTTTATCTCACTAATATTGGTGTAGTGAAATCTGGCTAAGATGAAATTCAAGGGATCAATTAAAAACCATAAACTTCCATTTTTTTCAAATAATCCAACATTGATTTCTGTAAAGTAACACTTACAATATGACGCTCAGTGATGGTACGTCCTACACTCGTGCACTAACAAACCACTCTTAGACAATCTTATTCAATTCTTTATTTTCGGGTTTTTGTAGTTTTCTGTCCTTTGAGCTGTTGCCTTTACGTCACTGCTTCCTTAACTCCATCTTTCATTTTAAAATTCCATAAACTTGTATTTTTCCGGCATTAAATCTCTCCGCGAAATACTAGAAACTCACATTTTCTTTTTCGTGCGTTTCAATAATTTAAAGTTTTGTATCTAATTCGAGAATGATCTTCCTTGACGCCATGGCAAGAGGCAAACGAAAGAAAGCAACTCACAAAAAGCGAAGGCTATGAATGATTATCTCAATGAATTGATATTGAGCATTAAATCGGAGTGTCATTCGTACGAAGCAGCCAGCTGCGAAGACTTTGGACTCTGCATCCAGCAAAGAGAGCAAAGCTGGTTGCATGACTCAAATGTAAGTAGCTCTACGTACTTAAAGAAAAGTAAAAAAGTGGGTGTGCTGCTGCGTGTGTTTTTGTAACCACCCAAAAGCAATCTCTCTCTGTTTAGTTATGTTATCTTCAACCTTAAGCAACTTTGTTCCGTGTTAATTCATCATTTCACTTTATCTTAGAGTGTTTTGTATTCCAGTAAAATACTGGACAGCAGCGGAACATCTGGAAACTTTGAAACTTTCCGTTGCTATAAAGTTCATTTACTGTTCTGCTATTCTCGTTTCCGCGTCAGTGAGGTTCCGTTTTAGATGGGTCAAACAGTGCGTTATTTTCGTCTTTCGTTTCGGGACAAAAAATAAACAAATAAATAAATAAATAAATAAATAAAATATTCCGTTTGGGGCAGGTTTCCTCTTTATGCAGGTTTTACCGTAATTTAGAAATTACAGCTCTCGGACAACCGGAAACTGAGGTGACAGAATTCTCTTCTTCCCGCATTCCCTTTTATTCACTTCTCGGAAAAATCAGTGTTAAATAGTCATGACATGTTGTTTCAAGAAGATCTGTTCGGAAAGGAAGGTATGAAAACACCGTGGCTGTGCCTTCTGGCCCATTTTATTTCTCTTTTTTCTAACAAGATTTTCAAAATCCAGTTGTCTAGGAATAGTTTGTGCGTATTGTCAGTGAAAGATGCCATAGTACCCACTGCACAACATGTTACTGCACCCGAAGCAAGGGCAATGCTCCCAGCATCTTAAACGCTAATACTGTATAATATAGTTGAAATGGAATACAACAAGATTTAACAAGCCATAACATAGGTTCCCAGATGTGTAACTTCTAGTCATTACATTTCTTACTTCATTAGGTTCTTTCTAGTTGATATTATTGTGAGACGAAAGATACGACAAAATTTCCAGTCATTGCACAGTACAGTTCCCAAATTGTTATGATTTAATAGCTGCGTGTTAATTTTGTTGATATGGATGCCGTGAAGCATTTAGAATTCGTGTCAAGCAGCTGATGAAGTACAAGAGATCGCTTCGGGTTGCGGGCCAGTCTGTAGTTCCAGCTATCCTCTAGCACAGTGTTTCTCAAAGTGTGTTCCGCGGAACCCCAGGGTTCCGTGACGGTCCTCCAAGGGTTACGCAAGCAGTTCGTAAAACATCGCCGAAATTTTCAAGAAAATCTGTTAATTCCATATTTTTTCCGATGACAGCCTTAACCAACCAATTCTTCGCAACCAATAAAAAAACAGGAAAAAAGATGTGACAGAGAGCCATGAAAACCACGTGGGAGAGAACATCTGAAAGAAGTGGTGCAAAAAGATTGAGGGAGGAGACAAAACAGTTTGGCTCCTGAAACGCTGACAAGGCGATTTATGGCCTTCACTTTTGCCTAGGTCTGGACGGCTGTAGAGTGCTGGGGAAGCAAGAATGTGCTGTGTAGTTTGGGCCTGTCAATGTTAGTCAGCGTGTGCTTGTTGAACTATGCTCTCTACTCCGCTTAACGTTAGAAATGGATCATTCGCTTAAACAGGGAACGTTAAAACGTTCAAGTTCCGAAATTGTTGAGTTGAATTCTCTATCAGTGCCTAGTACTTCTCATATAGATAAGAGTGACAATGACCAAGAAACAAAAGAATTTGCTTCAGTTCAAGAAAATGATACACGTTCTGGAAGGTGTGATCAAGATAAAACTGCATGCTTTCTTCATAGATAACCACTTTTATTTGGAAGATCAATTAAATGATAGAAAGTGGTTATTTCGAGTGGCTAATCTATATTATATTTTCTCAAAACTGAATGAACTCAATCTTGCACTTCAAAGAAAGCAAATTGATGTATTCACTACCAAAGACAAAATTGTGGCATTTAAAAAAAGGCTACAATTTTGGACCAGTTGTGTCTGCAGACACGAACTTGACTGCTTTGCAACCGTGAGAAACTTTCTCTCAGACTTGAACTCAGAAATAGAAAACAAACAATATGATGAAATCACCCAACATCTGGAAGCTCTCCACGATTCAATGAGTCACTATTTTCCTGATGAGCAGCACGAAAAAATAAAAAGTCAATTATGGATTAAAAATCCTTTTGTTATAAATGAGAAACCTCCTTGCTTTTCATCTGATGAATATGAAAAATGTATTGAACTGACGTCAGATTCTTCAGTGACATCTCTGTATAAAACAGTGCCAATGACAGAATTTTGGTGCAGTTTGAAAGGAGAATATCCATTATTATCGCAAAAAGCTGTGTCAGTACTCTTACCATTTGCGACAACCTATCTGTGTGAAACTGCCTTTTCTGTGTATGCCTCAACAAAAACTAAGCACCGGAATAAGCTGAATGCAGAGTCCCATATAAAATTGCATTTTTCTTCGATTGAACCGAATTTTAAACATTAATATTTTTCATTATTGAATACTTGCATCATTGGCATAATAAATTTTCTTGGCTCTACATTACCTTTTTATTGAGTGCTTATTTTTTTCATTTTATTTTTATTTCAAATAAGTGATAAATAATAGGCATACAGGTATATTAATCTTTAAATGGTCTTTATAGAGGGGTTCTATTGCTAGACATTGTAAGAAAAAGGGTTTCACAGGCTAAAAAGTTTGAGAACCACTGCTATAGCACTACCCACAGTTTTTAAGCGTTGATGATATTTTACATACTTTTTGTCACAAAATACGGAGATCTGAGCAGTGCCAGTTTAAGGTTATCGCAATCACGGCAACTACTGGTGTCTCAATCGTTCTGGACACCGAAAAAGATGAGGTATTCCCGTCTGATGTTATTTTTTTTTAATTTTAGTCACTTAAAATTTGAAATAAAATAACTTACACTGAACTTATCTGAATTAAAATTGATTACATCGAACATGCATTCGTAGTGCCATTAACGAATTATGCATTTTCGGAAGAAACGAAATGACAATGTGAGCGAAGTGAGTTTCTTATTACAGTTGTTGCTGTGCTAGTACCCTTCAAGGCTAAAGCGGCTTTCCTCTTCCATTTCTAAGAGTGCAGATTTCCCCTTAACCAATCGTTTCGAAGACCCGTGGCTCTAGTTTTTTACACGTACAGGTGACCCATGTGCGCTGTGCCGCTGGTCTTCCGCCTTATTATATTAATTGCGCATCGCATCTTTTTAGGGCTTTAATTTTGATGACATAATTGTGGTTGAAAAAGGTTTACAAACAATTTTGGTCATTTACATGATAACACTCATTGAAACATTGTAACATAGTGGACATTTTGCGATCATTAGTTAAGGCAGTGATTTATCGGTTTAAGTTATACCGTTATACATAGTGCCGCTGTTTTACTAAGAAAAAAGTCTGAATAGTTAAATAAATGTTTAAATATATTAAGTGCAGTTTGTTATTTAAAATAATATAAAAACAAAACATAAGTTATGAGATAGGTGCAAAGTTTTTTCGGGGGGGGGTAATTATAAATTTTGACAGGGTTGAAACTTGTCGATTGACTACATATACATAATCATAATTTTGTTATTTATATCTACATTAATACATATAGCAAACTTTTAAATAGGGTATGAATATTTTCTTATGTTCGTATATCGCAAATGCAAATTTCAAGAAATCTACGCATACAAGTGATTAAAAAATGTAAAAATGTATTGAGAAAGCTAGTAATACAGCACTGTGCTGGAAAATCTCCTTAACGCCCAAACATTAGGAGTGGTAAAAATGACCTCGCCTTACTACAAGCATGTTTCTGATTATTAAGGAATCACTACACTGTTACCTGAAAACATATGGTGTAAACCACTCATTCCCTTGCCACTTGGTTTGAGCCCATTTAGATTATTTAGATTTGCACATAGTAGTAAAAAACAAACAAATCTGCTAACCGTTTGAATGCCAGTTTGAGGTGCCTCGATATTTTTTTTTTTTATCACAGAGTGTAAACCACCCACCTCCAGGAAAAAAAAAATTATGGGAACAATTTCTAATAATTTGCTATTGTTAAAAATTAGGTACCAAATATTTTGTAATACCGGAAGCAGTTTAATGTTTTTTTTTTCTGAAGGATGATAAGGAACTTCAGATTGAAGTCCATGTGGATGTGTTTTTTTTTTATTATTATAAAATTTTCTCTCATTTTCTTAATTTTTTTTTAATTAATTTCTTCAAGTATTCAGGTATAAACGAAAATAATTAGACTAAATATAAGGGGAGATCACCAAAAAACCTAGATGGGAGGGAAGGGCGTTCAAGGATTTTAGAAGGTTAAGCACCCCCAAGAAGATGCCTGAATACATCACTGATTTCCAGGTATGTTACGTGAAGTGATTAATATTAGCATGCAAGTACTGCAATGCATTTTTGAGAAAACACTGGAAGGTGTCTTTTTCAAATGTTACAGGTGCACTAAGAATAATTTTCTTGAGCAGAATTTTTTTATAAACTCTCTCTCTCTCTCTATTTGGAGGTTGGAGGAGCATTTTCTTGAGATAGCAAACGAATTTCATTCTAAATTGTTTTTACTCGAACCTCTTACAGTCCTTTCTTTTACTCGCTGTCCCTCTTTTTCTTACAAAAAGGCTATTAGCTGGAATGCTTTCCAAAGAAAATAAGGTTTTAGAAAATGTGAGCAACCTGTTGTTCGATGTATATTAACATGGAAGTAAATTCTAATAGGTGAGGCACGTCATACTTCTGATTCATTGATGCCCATGAGAAGATTGAATGAATATTTTTTCCTCAAATAGTGCGCAATAGCTTTGAGTGAACATATATTCGTGGTTTTGAATATGCTTTTCAAGTGCGCATATTATTTTTGACTAAAGACTGCTGAACGGCGTGATATTGAACAAACTTATCCCGACGAAACCTCCGGCATCTACTTCTGTATCTCTTCGATAAAGAAAATTCCGTTTGCTGGAAATCCGTAATTTCAAGTACTTTTCTTTCTGTTTCATTCTCGTGCTCACAAGAATCAAATATAGTTTTCCCGCTCTACCAGGCGATTTAAAATATTTTACACTATAGGTACTAGTATAATTTCTCTCACTAAGGCAATTTTTCTAAATTGTTTCATAAAGACAATAAGATAAAAAGCATTCATTATATAAATAAATTTAAATAACATCTTGGCATGACGCATTATAGAAGAACTTTAGTTTTTAACGATCTCAAAAGGAGCACTTGCACAGAAAACATAACAACCCTTAAAGCACCATCGTCAGTGCTTCTTAATTTTAATAGTTAACTGACGTTACAACTCCTGGAGAAATTTTGCATAAATTTCTAAATCATTTATGTTTTTGATTTCAGCATAGAATAATTTTTCCGTTGAAATCTCGAAAGTTATTTGCTTCTTGAGAGTTCATTTCATGCGCATAGTACAACATAAAAAACTTTGAAGTAACTAACAGATTCTTTCATTAAAGCATTTGTTTCTGTAGGTGACGATGTTCCCTCTTTTTATTTTTTTAAATAAAAGAAATAAAATAAAAATAGAAATAAAAAAAGAAAAATGAGAAAATCTTTAGAATTTCTTTTTACAAGTTCAAATAATTTAAAACATTAATTTTAAGTTTTATTTGGCAACACAGTGTGCCCTGCTTTTTGTTCAACATTTTCTGTTTCGAAAGAAACTTGCCTATTTGTTAAAAATGGCAGCACCTTTTAGACAATGCTACAGAGTCTGTTTAATCTATAAAATTCCTATCAATGCTGTCACTGGCAATGTCTTATATGAACTAAAGCTGTCATGAATTCTAAGCTACACTGGTAAACATTTTGTTGTAGGTTGCACCAAAAAGTGGTGCTACTACAGCTGCCCCAATTTCTGAGAAGAGATACGCCATTGTGTGGTGCAAACAAAACCCAACAACATGGTGCAACTTTGCACCACGTTATGGTACAGGGTTGCACCACGTTATGGTACAAGGTTGCACCACGTTATAGTACAAGGTTGCACCACATTATGGTGCAAGATTTTACTATGTTGTTGAGTATTTTTTGCACCACACAATGGCGCATCCTTTCTCAGAAGGTGGTGCAGCTCTTGTAGCACCACATTTTGGTGCAACCTAATACAAAATTTTTAACAGAGTAGGTGATTTATGATTAAAAATGGAAATGTCTTTTTCCCAGTCGTTCGGACAGAGTTTCTCAAATCCCGGCGATGTAACTTTGCTTAGTTTGTTTTGGGCAGCTTTTCTAAAAGGAAGGCGATAAGAATTACCAACCGTTGAAGATTCCAGTAATTCATATCTACATTATCCAGAAAACATTTTTTTTGTTCTTTCTTTATTTCTAAATTCGTAGCTTTAAAGAAATAGCCTTTGGGTACAAACAGAAAAACATCTGAATGCGTTTAGACGTATTGCGATGGTAAAGCATTGTAGAAACATCATTCAACATAGTTTTGTCTGACATAGATCAAACACTTGAAATTAAATACGAATAGTTATTTTATGCAGCAAAACATTTTATTTTACGTGGTCTGATTCGCTAACATAAGATTTTTTTCGGGCAATCTTCCCTTCATGTTTTGCACAAGTACAAGGTGTGATAAAAAAAAACTATCTAGACTGGGTTTATTGAAAAAGGCAAGTACAAGACTTACAGATTTGAAACTTAATCTCCTTCAACGTAGTCCCCTTCGGAAGACAAACACTTAATCCAGCATTGTTTCCACTGATCGAAGCATTTTTTTTTTAAATCATTTTCTGAAATAGCGAATATCTGCTTCGTCGTATTTTGTTCTACTTCTTTAATGTCTTGAAATATTTTTCCTTTCAAGTAAAATTTGATTTTTGAAAAAAGAAAAAAAGTAGCATGGGGCGTGATCTGGCGAATAGGGTGTCTGTCAAACCTGTGCGATGTGGTGCTCAACAAAAAACTGCTGCACAAGTTGCGATGCATGGGCAGGCGCATTGTCTGGAGGAGTTGCCACTCGCCCCTCCCATTTAATGCCGTCCTCTTGCGACGTACTGCGTTACTCAAACGCCACAGGACTTGGCAGTAGTACCTCTTGCTGATTGTTTGGCCTGATAGAGCGTTTTCATGATAAACAATCCAACATGATTGTGGAACATTTCTCATATACTCGTGGGATTTTTGTAGGTCATTGGCGCAAAGTTGTATTAACGCATATTTCTGTATGTAACTACATCTCAGATTCCTATCCTTCTATTAAAACGTTTTCGTTGTTGTTGTTGATTCTACAGATCCTACCACAGATGATTATGATTACGTGAGTATCGAAGATTCTGGTGGGGAAGTAGGAAATTAGTTTGTACTCCGGCCGAAGCATGTGGGGAACAAACGAAGAAATAGACTTGTCGGAAGCAGCAGCGATTCATTTCCCCGCTTCCCATCCTTTCTGGAAATCAAACAGAAAAGGACCATACAACTCGTCTTGTGATTAACGAAGCAAACATCTCACAGAGCATACAACGGGATAGCCATCACTCTCCGTGAATAGTTTCTCTAATGTTCTAAAGGATTTCATATGTTTTTTTTTTTTTTTCGTTTTTACATGGGAGTTTAACTACCACCATGAGCAACTCCATAGGCTATAAGCAGTGACCCGTCCTTAATTTAAAAACGTCACATCCATGCCTCACCGGGATTAGAACACGGACCCGTCTCGGACGAATGGTCAGAAGCCTAAGCTACCTAGGGTGGAATACATGTAGATAAAATATGAGAATGCAATTTTGGCTGTTCATGAAGTAGAGCAGAGTATTCAACATGCATCTACCTACTGTGTAAATACTTTGTCCGTAAATAGAATCTTCTCAGCACAGACATCGCTGATATTAGCAACCTCAGAAATTCTTGTTTTATTCCATATGGAGCCATTTGTAAATATCTGTATGTAGTCGGAGTGGAGAGACCAACGTACGGCGTAGATTTGCTGGTAATTGATGTATAGCTTGTAAAAGCTATGAGGCACGAGCTAAAGGTATGTAGTGAAAAACTAACCGGGCTCTCGAAAAGTTTTTCGAAACTCTTGTCCTGGATTATCGACAGTAATTCGATTCCTACATCCTCCACAATGGCAGACTTCTAACCATTCTTCCAAGATGGGTTGGAGTTCAAGTCCCAGAGGAGGCTGTGTGTTTTTCTAATGCCACTGAATCCGTCCCTTTCCTAAACCAAGCGGGCCTAAAAGTTGAACGGGCGACCGATTATTACCTTAAGATTTGTCCATGGTGGTTGTTAAATATCGAAATTAAAAAAAGGTAAAAAACAACAACATAATGTTGCCAAAGTTTTCTTTGATCTGCAAAGACTCTTCGTGTTCGAAGTTATTAAACCTACCTAATAAGGTTCAATAACTTCGAACATATTAAAACTAGAATTCTGAAGATATTTCAGTAAGGAAACTGTAGCACATACAACCATCCGTTAAGGAGCTATAGCAAGACGGATTTGTCCTAAATGTCAAGCCTGTCATTTTTTTGAGAGCTTAACGACCCCCACGAGCATCCGAGGCTGTAGGGAGTTTACCGTCCCTTATTTAGGACAACAGCTTCCAGGCAGGGGGCCAGGACAGGGCCGCAAAGTAAACCCCATATGCTTCGTCCGGAGTACAAGTTCAGGCTCACCTCGGACGATTTATCAGAAATCCTTTCCTCTGACCACTTGGTCACGTGGCGGTTGTCACTGGCTAAGAGCTGCAAAAGCAAAAAATTATAAAGCAATTGAAAGATTGTAAAAAACTTGCTAGCAATCTTGAAGTTAGGTGGATACCTGCCGTGGATCACTTGTAGAATTATATTGCTTTGCAATTCGTTTTGCTTCCTGCTCTCATTAAATATAAACATACATCAGTCTTCCATGAGTAAACATCTCGTAGTACACGACCAATTGCCCTGACAGATTATTTCACGCGTCCTCAACACCTCGTGAAAAGCAAACAGCTTAGAAGTAAAGATAAGTGCTTTTCTTTTTTGGGAATAAACGAGGAGCAAGCCATCGTTACACGATATATGAAGACAAATGGTCAGAGATGGATAATTTAAAAACATTTATTTACAGTTAAAATAAATGAAATAAAATTACCACATGAGATCTTTCGAATACCACTTTGGCGTCATCATCAGATGTTTGACAAAGAGTGGAACGGAGACCGGCAATACTACTGTAATCAGAATCTGTAGACAGAATCTACAATAAAACCCCATTCCTCTTGTAGCGCTAATCGCAGCTGCGGAATCGTTGCTGGCGGCTGGTAACGAGCTGACGAGCGTCTCCCGGGAAGGTTCCACACGTGTTCGATTGGATTTAGGTCCGAGGAACTTGCGGGCAAATCCATGCGTTGAATATCTTTACTCTCCAACAGCTCTGCGTCAGCCACTATACGATGAGGTGTAAGCGTTGTCGTCCGTGCGGAAGAACTCAGGACCCACAGCACCTCTAAACAGACGCACGTGAGGCAGGAGAACCTCGGTACAATAGCGGACACCAGTGACTGAACCTCCTAGGAAGATTTGGAGGTCAGTACGGCTACCAAGGATGATACCGCCCCAAACGAGAACTCCACCATCTCTAAACCGGTCCCTTTCGATGATGTTGGAGGTGTGATTACGTATTCCCTGCTCTCTCCAGATGTGTATACGTCCAGAATCGCTCGTCAGACTAAATCGGCTCTCATACGTAAAGAGAACTCGACCCCATTGTTGATGTGACTAGTTCTTGTGTTCCTGGTACCACAGAAACCGCCTTCTCCGATGAGCGGGCGTTAATGGCAAACACCGTATGGTCATCGTGCAAATAGACCACCTTTGTACAGCCTCCTGGCCACGGTAAAACGCGATAACGGACGTCCAGTTGTTTGTTGCATGTGCCCTGCGATTTCTTCCGCTGTCTTCCGTCTGTCTCTTCTCGCCTGTTGGACAATATACCGGTAGTCCTCCGCGTGGTTGCTCGTGGACGACCACTGCTTAACTCTCGGACAGCTGTTCCTGTCGTTTGAAATGCTCTCCAAGCTCGTGAAATGATGCTGTGAGCGATCCCGAACACCTCGGCCACACTAGTCACACTTCGACCTTCTTCCAACTTCCCAATGACACGACCTCGGGTAAAGTCATCCAGATGTCATCTACTGGATTGCCTGTCGGCCATATCACACGGTGGCAGCAACTCGACGTCGTTCAAACCGATGTACACCGTGCAATAGCTTTCACCGAATTGCTGAGCGTACACAGCCCGTGTGCTTTATACACTTCCGACCCCCCCACGTCATGTGGCATATATGCGCATGCCCTACCCTACCGGACCCTATTCTATCTCCTGAGTGGTCTTTCGGTCCGTTCTGCCTGATCGTTCCGCTGTTATGCTAATTTCTCCTCTTCGTCCTTAATTTTTGCACACCGGTGTATTATAGCTAGCACTACGTGGCGTAAAGGAACTCTTGACCTTTACGCTAACTTAAAATATCAACATACTAATAAATTGTTCCTAAATGAAACAAACCTTAACGGCCAGACAAAACATATAACCAGAAGTCAACTTACGGAAAACAGTCCTTTATTCGGAATGGAATCTCAACACTCTCCACACATTTATCTCAACACCATTCAATTCTCTCGTACAGCACTTTCTTAACAACGCTCATCTTAATCGCTCACAATTATAGCTCTCAATAATCGCTCTTATCAACACACCTCAATAATCGCTCTCAATAATATCAACACCTCTCTCACAACAGATCAGTCGTCGCTTTTTATCTCTTGTTCTTATCTTATTACATGCATACGTCACGTGCATTCAACCTCAATTGTGTTGCCAAACGTATTCGTTTGAAGGAAAAGATATTTCGTTAAGCGTGAAGAATACTGAGAATAAACTCAAGATTTACATAGGGAAAGAAACTAAAAAAGGAAAGTTAATCTAGAATATACGTCCCATCATCTCCCTCGTAATTTTTTTTTTTTGCCGAAAACTTATCAATTTTGTAGAATTATCCTTTCAAACAATCTGATCATTCATTCAACCTTTCAGATAAGAACTTACAAAAATTGATGAAGAGATTGGTTGATCTGTTGCTGTAACTGACTTCTCAGTACATATAGTCTGTAGACATCAATAGTTCAATAAACATTCATAGAAAACTTTCTGTACGATTTCAAATCTTCATCTTATACTTCGTGATAAATACTTTGTCAATACGTTTGGAGAGCTCCCATCAATATACATATAAGTAGCAGAGTAGTAAAAAAACTGCTTAGGAAAAAAAACTACAACATTTTTAACGTGATTAATTACACATTCGTCCACTCCTGATAACTTCTCAGGGAAGACAAAACATTCAAACTAAGTTAAGTGAATATTGTAATACAGTGTAAATTTATTTAGGTGAAAAAAAACTGCACTTGCAGAAAAAAATTCAACACCAACTCAACAAGTGTCAAGCACAAAAAAGGTTAGACATGGAACAACAACACAAAACACCTCTGATTGCTTGGCGGCCAGGGCCGACTTCGAACTACTCCCATGCATTCGCACATCGAATTGTCAGATGGGATAGGGAAAACCCTGGAAAACCCTGGAAAACCCTATCCTGGGAGTGAAATCTTTATAAATTATCAACAAAAGCAATGCTGATTTTCGTGTTATGCCACAAAGACAACATGCACAGAATGAAATGACAAGCATTTTGTATTTAAAAAAAATAAATTAATGTGGCACCACAAAAAAAAAAAAAAAAAAAACCGTTACATACTGACAAGATAATGCATGCGATATTTTGTCTTCAAAGTTTGTCAAAAAGTTCTGTGATATTTATTTGTCGTCACATTTTGTGATAAAAGTTCAGTGACTCTGGCCCCTCCAGAGGACAAAAAGTTCAAATAAATAGTCCCTATAGGCATAAAAGTTCAGTGACTCTGGCCCCTCCCGAGGACAAAAAAGTTCAAATAAATAGCCCCTATAGGCATCAAAGTTCTGTGATACAAGAAAGTTCAAATTATCTTCACAGAGCAAAGCTCTATATTGTAAAAAGTTCCTTTGAGCTTGAAAGTCAGTTTTAAAAAAACTTAACAGTACCTGTTGCTCGCAAAGAATACCCGTGTGCGGACACGCTTATGTTGTTGTCGGGGCGACAACGGCACTCTCGAGGCTTCACGCTTCGCAGGCTGAGGCTGCAAGTCACTGGATCGCCGGGATGTGTCAGGACAAGGCAAGCTGACCAGAAGAGGCAGGGTCATCAGGCTGTCGCAAGGAAGTCTCAGTCTGGAACGAAGAGGTCTCAGGCTGGAGCGAAGAGGTCTCAGGCTGGAGCGAAGAGGTCTCAGGCTGGAGCGAAGAGGTCTCAGGCTGGAGCGAAGAGGTCTCAGGCCGGATCAAGGAGGTCTCAGGCCGGATCAAGGAGGTCTCAGGCCGGATCAAGGAGGTCTCAGGCTGGATCAAGGAGGTCTCAGGCCGGATCAAGGAGGTATCAGGCCAGATCAAGGAGGTCTCCGGCTGGATCGTCACATTTTGTGATAAACGTTCAGTGACTCTGGCCCCTCCAGAGGACAAAAAAGTTCAAATAAATAGTCCCTATAGGCATAAAAGTTCAGTGACTCTGGCCCCTCCCGAGGACAAAAAAGTTCAAATAAATAGTCCCTATAGGCATCAAAGTTCTGTGATACAAGAAAGTTCAAATTATCTTAACAGAGCAAAGCTCTATATTGTAAAAAGTTCCTTTGAGCTTGAAAGTCAGTTTAAAAAAAAACTTAACAGTACCTGTTGCTCGCAAAGAATACCCGTGTGCGGACACGCTTGTGTTGTTGTCGGGGCGACAACGGCACTCTCGAGGCTTCACGCTTCGCAGGCTGAGGTTGCAAGTCACTGGATCGCCGGGATGTGTCAGGACAAGGCAATCTGACCAGAAGAGGCAGAGTCATCAGGCTGTCGCAAGGAAGTCTCAGGCTGGAACGACGAGGTCTCAGGCTGGAGCGAAGAGGTCTCAGGCTGGAGCGAAGAGGTCTCAGGCTGGAGCGAAGAGGTCTCAGGCTGGAGCGAAGAGGTCTCAGGCTGGAGCGAAGAGGTCTCAGGCTGGAGCGAAGAGGTCTCAGGCAGGATCAAGGAGGTCTCAGGCCGGATCAAGGAGGTCTCAGGCTGGCTTGGAGACGAACCCGGAATCTGAGAAGGATGAAGATCCGGTCGTTTCCTTGGTGGTCGCAGAAGCGGTGTGTAACTAGAAGGGCGCTTCCGTGAACGACGAAGAACGGTGGAGGAAGGTATAGGCTCCGTCCGTCCCGAGCGAAGATTCCAAGGACGAAAACCTGGCGGATGCAAATGCTGGACTCTATGTCTGGATTGTAGCCCAACACTAGAAGTTGCACTAGGAGAGTGTGGAACAGGAGGGAAAATTCAGGCGGCGAACGATTTGTAGGTTGAAATGGCACAGATGTCGAAAGAGGACGTTTTTGCCCTACGGCAGATGGATCAAATGTTCCTGAAGTAGGAAGCTGCTCAGCAGAAACAGAAGAAAAGATTTTAGTTCTTGGGGACTGAAGAACCTCAACAATATTGTCTGATGATTCAGATGCAGCAAGAGGTACGACTCTTTTAGGCACAGGAGAGATGGAACTATCTGAAGAAGAAATGTCAGTTCTTGTACGTTTTAAGTTTTTTGATTGAAAACCAAAGGGAGGCACTATACGTGAAGAAGTAAATGGAGCGATTGGAGTATGAGAAGCAGATGAAAAAAACCTCGTTGCACACGACAAGAATACTCAGAGGAACTGGAAGCACTAGAACTCTCATCTTTTGAAAAAGCAGGAGACGGAGGAGTTGAAATAATGACAGCACCCCGAGTGAATGAAATAATGTCAGAATGTGAATTGTTAAGAGTAGAAGCAAAGATCCGCTCAGACGAAGGTAGAGAATCGGACAGGACAGGGGTGGGGTCAATAATTTCATCATCATTTATACATACTTGTGAAGTCCCACCCGCTGCCTGAGGATTCCAACTAGATTTAGGGTTTATAATTGCATCAATGCTTCTAATAACCCATTTCCTACATTGCTGCACATGTGCAGAATGTAGGGAGCCATCTGGCTTCTTTAATATGACATTATTATTGTACACTTCCACCAATTCAAAGGGGCCTTCATATAAAGGTGCAATTTTTTTATCGAATGTGTGTGCAACAGAGCATTGGAAATGAGTTTCCAATAAGACCAGATCTCCAACTGCGAGATCTGGTTCCCTCCGTTTCGCATTATAGTGCCTAGCTTGGCTTAATTGAGCTCGACTGATAGCAGTCCGTGCCTTTTGCGCAAGTAGTCTTACAGAATCAGATGTTGGTTTTTCTTTGATTTCATCGATAATGCCAGTTAAATTCTCAAAAGGGGTGCGGATTTTGCGCCCTAGAAAAGTTCAGCGGGCGTAAGCCGCGTTGATTCATGAAATGAAGAGCGAAACAAAACATTTCAACATGTTCGTCCCAACGCTCATGATTGTTACTAATGAAGGTTGAGATCATCTTTAGCAATGTTCTATTCACACGCTCAGCCGGATTGGCTTGAGGGGGATATGGACTTATGAATTTATGTTTGATTTGAATCCTCGCACACATTCGCTCAAATAACTCCGAAATGAACTGAACCCCGTGGTCCGAGACTACGGTACGGGGACAGCCAAATCGAGTGAAAACATTATGTATTAGAATATCACATATTACATCAGCCGTAGCTGCTTTAATGGGGAATGCTTCCACCCATTTAGAAAAGTTATCTGTAACAACTAAAATATAACGAGACTTAGTTTTAGTTGATAATGGATAAGGGCCCAATAAATCTATAGAAATAGTTTCAAAAACATAATTATTTGAACTACAAATAAGGTGACCGGCCGGTCGTTTATTATCATAATTGTACTTTTGACAGAACTCACATTAGCGAATGTATGAGAGTATACTTTTGTACATGCTCGGCCAGTAGGCTACGTCTCGGAGCTTACTTCACGCTTTTCGTATGCCTAAGTGGCCGGCAAGAGGAATATCATGAAATTCGTATAATAAAGCCATGCGAAGAGACTGAGGTATCGCAGGGCGGTACTCAGCTCTCGAGTTTACAAATTTTTTATAATACAAAATACCATCGATGATCTCATAATTTCGACTACGACCCGCTAAAGGAGGTTCACTTGGAGCAGAAGAACCAGCGAGTAAGAAATTATAAATTTCCCCAAAATCTGGATCATTCGGCAGTTCAGGAATTATTTGCTCCCTTGAAGTTATTTCCGAAAGAAGAAATAGGGAGGGAGGTTCAGTATCCGCCTGGGCACCAGAACTGACCGGACAGCGAGACAGTGCGTCAGGCAGTTGGTTTGACTTGCCAGGGCGATACTGAATTTGAACATTATATTCCTGAAGTCGAAGTGTCCATTTTAACAATCTTCGAGACAGATTCTTTGCTGTGGTTAAATATTGTAATGCCGAATGATCCGTAATAACATTGACAGTTAAATGATTGAGATAGCATTTAAATTTGGTGACAGCAAATAAAATAGCTAAGCATTCTCGCTCAGTAGCAGAGTAATTACGTTCTGCTTTATTAAGAATTCGAGAGGCATATGCAATAGGATGCCCTCGTTGAGATAGAACAGCTCCTAGACCAACACCTGATGCATCGGTAAAGATATTAAATATTTCGGCATGGTTAGGAAACGCTAACACAGGTGGCGAAACCAAGGCATGTTTAAGAGTATTAAAGGCAGTCTCTGCCTCTGTGGACCACGCAAAGTGTCTATATTTTCGTTTCAAAGCGAATAAACGTTCGCATAGAGTAGCGTACCCCGGAACGAACTGTTGGTACCACCCGGTCATGCCTAAAAATCGCTTCAATTCTTTCGCCGACTTAGGCCTCGGAAAGTCCGAAATTGGCTTTACCTTTGAGTCATCAGTTAGAAGATTTTTAGGTCTTCTAACTGATAACTCATTCGTCGGAAGGGGTCCGGGTTCGAATCCCGGTGAGGCATGGATGTTGTGTTTGTCTTACGGCACTGGCTCTCTCCCTTCCCTGGAACCAGTGACTCTAAATTAGGGACCGGCGACTGCTTATAGCCCATTGAGTTGCTCACGGTGGTCGTTAAACCTCAAAAAAAAAAAAAAAAAAAAAAAGGAGACTTTTAGGGGTAATTTTCAGTCCGAGATATACGAGTTCGACCCGGCCAATTTGACATTTGCTAGGCTTTAACGTCAAACCTGCATTATGTAGCAGTTGGAAAACTTGGTCCAACAGAGACAGATGCTGGTCAAAAGTTTCAGAAGAGACGATAATATCGTCCAGATAAACATGGGCATTAGGTCCGAGTACAGGAAGTAAGACTGAATCCATTAAGCGCTGAAACGTTGCAGGAGCATATGCCAAACCAAAGGGCATTTGTAAAAATGCATATGCTCCAAAAGGGGTAATAAATCCAGTTTTTTCAACGGAATCTGGGTGGACAGCCACCTGCCAATAGCCACTAGCTAAATCCAATGTGGATAGCCAGTTTGTTGACGATAAGTCCTGGAGAATATCGCTAATTATAGGCAATGGGTAATTGATAGCTTTGGTTACCGCATTGAGTTTTCGGTAATCTATTACGAAGCGATACTCTCCAGATTGTTTTGGAACAAGAAAGGCAGGTGCTGCCCAAGGACTAAGTGATTCTTTAATTATCCCCGAATGGAGCATGCCTTGTATTTGTCTTCGGAATTCAGCTTTCTTCTGGTTCGGACATGGATAAGGCTTACATGCAATGGATTTAGCTCCTTCTGTTTCAATAGTATGATACACCACCTGTGTAAACCCTGGTTTATCAGAGAATAACCGTGGTCTGCTGCGTAAAACCTGACCAAGTTCGCTTTTATGTTCAGGCAATAATTTGTCACTTGCAAGAACTGCAGAAAAATTAATTGGCTCTTCTGGGATGGGAGTACTAATCTCAGGCATTAAGATTAGGCCATGTTCGAAATCAAGTGTGAGCTTAAACATTTTAATGAAATCCACCCCCAGAAGGCAATCCACGGGTAACTCTTGGATTAAAAAAAGTATAAGAAACTTGAACTTTGCCAATCTTGACAGGTAAATTAACTGATCCAGAGATTGCAAAGATATTATTGTCGGCACCTCGCAGACATTGCTCGGAGGGCTCGACACAAGTATTTGGAAAGGTAGCAGCACAGAAATCAAAATTTAATGCCGAGATGTCAGATCCAGAATCAATTTTAGCCGACACCACCATTTTGCCCAAGGTCACAAGAATATCAGGCAAAAGCGGAGCTTGAATAGTTAATAAGAGAGATTTGAGGTCTTCAGAGAAACGAGGAGATAGATTCGACCCATCTACCTCCTGTTGAAGTTTAAATTGTCATGAAACTTATTAGAATGTCTAGATTGATTTTGGAAATGTGGCGAACCACCAGGACGTGCTGAATTGTAACGTGCAGGAGAGGCAGCATTATTATCATTAGGCTTGCCTTGCCCCCAGCACGGTGTTTTGGATATGTCTGGTCCAACGGGTAGTAATTATCCCGGGGACGAGAAAATTGGGTGTCCTGATTTCCATAATGGCCAGGATGTCGCACCTCCGGTACCCGACGATGCGGCGGCACGTATCTAGACTGCTGATAGGTGTTTCTAGGCTGATTGAAAAATTGTCTTTGATGAATGTTCTGGTTTGGCTGCTGATTCCTGTTGTTTTGAATATGAGGTTCACGGTACTGCGTAGGTTGGCGGTACTCGTGAACCTGTGAAGATTGACCTTTGCTGTGGCGGTCTTCATAGACTCGAACAAGTTTTAAGCACTCGTGAATGGAGACAGGACGTCGAACTTCCAGATAATCCTGCAGGAAGGGATCCAGCTGCTGTAACAACGTGTCACAAATCTCAGACTTGGCTACAGCGGGATCCCATAATTTGTAAAGTCGGACTGTTTCCAGGGCGAACGAGACTGGGTTATCTGACGCACGCTGTCGCCTGGAAAACAGTTGTTGTGCAAGGCCGGCCTTATTGGTGCCAAAAGGGAAGACATTCAAAAAGTCAGCTCGAAATTGCTGATAGGAGCCCTCTGGGTTCGTTCGACGCCAATGTCTGTACCAGACGTTTGCCGTGTCTTGCAAACATGTGCCAGCAGTAGGTATCTGACAGTCTTCAGGAACATTATAAAGGTCAAAATGTTCGTCCAGATCCTCCAAAAACCTAAGCAAACCGCCGTTTCCCCTAAATATAATAGAACCCGCATGGGGTACGTAATGAGCAAGAATTTTGCTCCTTCTCATGGGGGTGGTGGAGTAAATATATGTTGAGGCACTGCGGTCGAAGTACGCGGTACATAGGCTTCGTAGCTCGCGTACTCACTGTCTAGTAAGTCAGAACTGCAGGCCTGGTATAGAGCGCTTGGTGATTTATGAGGAACCCTATAACGCTGAGTACATATATTGTCAGCTGTAGAGTTATGAGCCTCATGGTTATGTTGATAGAAGAGACCGATAGGATCAGTTACGTTAGCCATCTTCCGTGACTTCTATGGATCTGTTCGGAGGAAGGTTCGGGCGCCAATGTGGCGTAAAGGAAGTCTTGACCTTTACGCTAACTTAAAATACCAACATACTAATAAATTGTTCCTAAATGAAACAAACCTTAACGGCCAGACAAAACATATAACCAGAAGTCAACAAAGTCCTTTATTCGGAATGGAATCACAACACTCTCCACACATTTATCTCAACACTCTTCAGTTCTCTCGTACAGCACTTTCTTAACAACGCTCATCATAATCGCTCACAATAATATCTCTCAATAATCGTTCTTATCAACACACCTCAATAATCGCTCTCAATAATATCAACACCTCTCTCACAACAGATCAGTCGTCGCTTTTTATCTCTTGTTCTTATCTTATTACATGTATACGTCACTTGCATTCAACCTCAATTGTGTTGCCAAACGTATTCGTTTGAAGGAAAAAATATTTCGTTAAGCGTGAAGAATACTGAGAATAAACTCAAGATTTACATAGGGAAAGAAACTAAAAAAGGAAAGTTAATCTGGAATATACGTCACAACTACCTTTTGCTGTAATGATAATTTGCCCAGTTATATATCACAAACTTGGAGATCACTGATCATTCATGGAAAAAACTCAGTTCGGGATGTTATGAACATATGAGTATTTATGTAAATCACTCTATGCAATTGTACTGGTCACATGTTACGTATTTTTTTTTTTATTGTAGGTTCAACGACCACCGTGAGCAACTCAATGGGCTATAAGCAGTCGCCCGTCCCTAATTTAGGGTCACTGGTTCCAGGGAAGGGAGAGAGCCAGTGCCGTAAGACAAACACAACATCCATGCCTCACCGGGATTCGAACCCTGACCCCTTTCGGACGAATGATTAGAGGCCATCGCTTAGACCACTGCGCCACGGCTTACGTATTTACCTTATTTAATGCCGGTCTCCGTTCCACTCTTTGTCAAACATCTGATGATGACGCCAAAGTGGTAGTCGAAAGATCTCGTGTGGTAATTTTATTTCATTTATTTTAACTGTAAATAAATGTTTTTAAATTATCCATCTCTGACCATTTGTCTTCATATATCGTGCAACGATGACTTGCTCTTCGTTTATTCCCAAAGTATCAAATCGCACGAATATTCTTCAAGTCACCGAGTGCTTTTCTTATTTTGGGGAAACTTTTGATCGCATGCTCCTCCAACATACTCTAGTACTGTATGTATGTATGTGACTTTCACACTGGATTCGTTGTGCCGCAATTTTCATTGTTTAACACGGAGATCAAGTAGCATTCAATTTATATGACACTTCTAAAGAACTGTGACTGGTTTTTTTAAGAACTTCGAAGCTGTTATGAGAATTTTTTGCAGAAGATTGCGTTTTTTTGAGTTTCCTAATAAAAACCAATGCATTCGTAAGGATGACGTGAGGGTGGTTTTCACACCTGTGTCCGAACTACTCGCATTCCGAAGTTGAATAAAACATTAAATGGATTTCACTTACGCAAGCATTCTTATGCGACAAATAGTATTAAAGGAATCATAAACTGATTACGAAATTTATTAAAAAAATATAACATATTTCCAGTATTTCTAGATGTACTTTATGCAACCATCAAATCAGTTTGCCAGACGTTTCCACTCAGTCCGATGTCTGAGGAAAAGAGGCGCCAGGTTCTGGCAAATATCCCGTGTCAGACACAGTTTCAAGTTCCTGATGAGTTATGCTTGGTGTTCTTGCCCAATGGCTGAGGATCTGTCGCTTCCTTGGAAACAGTGGCTTACATTACGGACGAAAGTCTCCTACCTTTCTGTTTCGTTAAAACAGAAAAGAGAAAAAACAAAATGCTTCTCAGACAGGTGGTCTTCTTCTAGTAGATATTTGTTTGATCGGATCAGCTTAAGTCAATTAGTTTCATGAAATCTCTTTGCTCTAGTCCATACAATGATTCGCACATTTTTTTGCGACCCAAGAAAGATACAGATATCACAGGATGCGGATTACAATCTTACTTCAAGATTCAAAATAACAGATTTTTGATGGGGAAAAAATGCAGCTGTTGGATACAGTTTTACGCCATACATTTCTATACATGCCTCAATCAACAACTAAACTCACAGTTTATTAGTCTCATAACTGCACGATAAGTCATTTAATTTGCCTGACCACTACGACATTTTCAGGCATCCACCACTACTGTCACTGTTTTAGTTAACAGTTTTTTTTATATCAGTGAGAATTTTAATCGCCGTCGGAGTAACTGTGCTACGAAGTACGACGAGTAGTCAACAGTTCCATGGACATCCAATGATATCGCTAAATCTGAGCTTAGATATAGTTGGTGCATATTTGTTTGTAAACCAAAACGCAACTTATGTTGTAACAAGGTTACTGTGAATAAGTAACTGGCTGTTGTTGATCGAAAGTAGAATTGGGACAGAACACATATTTTTTTCATCGTTTCAGATGAAAGATAAAAACAAAATGTGTTTCCGGTCGCCATCTCTCATTTTGCTGGAGAAACATTTGTTTTCACCTGTGCACATCGATCACAAAAGAACAAGCAGTGTGTCAGCAACCAGGGTGAGAGAAAAGATTAAGGCAACTCCGATCTCTCTCCAGAGCATCTATCATCTGCATGAGAACATCTGAGTTCGATCCATTTCTCTCTCTCTCCTTCAACGACAACATCCAATAGCGAGATTATTTCACCAACACGAAGCGGATTAGTATTGAACACGCGATAGGGAACGACAGAATTATGACGGAATAATTTGTTCCGAGCGGAAAACTTGATCAGAGTAGAAGCTCTCCAGGTAATAACTACGTTCTGGTTTTGAGTTCTTCTTTCTCGGTCTGTTTCCTTACATATGTGTTATTTAGGAATTGACAACAAGACAATCACATTTTCTCGGTATGAACAAAGTCTTAGTTTCGAATATACTCCCGTTATAAACTGCATCAAAACAGGTACTGCACTTCAGCCAAATGAGAAATGGATAGATTTCTTATTTTATAAAAGTACCTTCCTAAAGTTCCTTTACACGCAGATACGCATAATATTACTCAAAATTCATTTTCTTCAAATAAGTTTAGAGAAATTAGAGATGTATTCTGTGAACTTACATGCGATGATAACAAATTATTCCTCAAAAATTTCCTGAAATTCAGTGATATGGTTATGAGAGCTCCGAAGTCTCTGTCATTAAGGCGATTTACACTGTTTTTGAGATGATGGAGCAGACATTTTTATTTAATAGAAATACATTTTGTATAAGCTAGATACTACTTCCATAATCGAAATAAGATGGTATGTACGACGTGCACTTTCCCGAAATAGGATAAAATAGATAGAACAAGAAATCTAACAAGATCCGGTAAAAGTTGGGTATAATTCAATGCTTTCAAAAACATCCTTTCTCTCTAGGTGTAAAGTAACTAAAAATTGATGCATTTTTATACCTTTAGACTGGAGAAGATTATTTTCTGTTCTCCTAAAATTCGCTCACTCATCTTCCAGTCTTTCTGTGAGTTTTTATCCACCAACATAACAATGGAGGCAAACTGAGACTCAGATTAATCAGTTAGTTTTTTAGAGTTACCGTATGAAAAGTTTTCGAGGCTAGTATAATTAGTACAACAAATGCAGTACATATCTAACTATATACCGTAAACATGGTTACTTGAAAACAAATTTTCATTTCATTTGTGCCTTTTGCTGTATTTTACCATTAAAAAATGAAAACTTGTGCTGATAACCAATATCATCTAAAAATACAAGGTTATTTTGAAGTTCTAGAGTAAATTTAATATTATATATTAAGTACGAAGCACGCGGCAATTTTAAAAAACATGGGTCCAACTGATCCTCACTTTTGGGTTACTTGGACCCATACCACATTTTCCTATTAGAAACCATTGCGAAATGCTTTGAGACCACGTAGAACCAGGGTTTCTTAAATAATATATTTCAGATAAACTGCAAAACACAAAAACATGTGTACTGTAGGTAATCGAAATTACATTTTGTTGGTACATAAGAAACAAAATAGATTGTCGTAGTAAAAATTAGAATAATATAATAATAATTACGAAACATAATAACTGCATAAAAATTATAAATTTATTAATTGAAATCAACACAAAAGCCTACAGTGAAGGGAGTGAAAACAAACAAATCCCTTTTGATTAATTTGGGCGATCGATTTTCATTTTAATATCACACCATTTATAAAATAAAGTGTTATTTTCTTTCAGCCATTTCCAGGCTTTTTTGGTAGGCTCCATACCGTCCACAATGGCACCGTCTAGGCTAATACTGATTACCTTACCAAGAAATTCTTGCCCATTCCACATAACGAGAACAAAATGCCCTTCTTCCAAAATTTTCAAGGAAAGTTCATGTGTTGTTCTTCTTTTATTGGAATAAATAACAGATAGGTGATTTTGTTGACGCCCTGAGTTCGTTAAATGTTCAATAAAGTCATCGGCAAGAAAAAATCAAATCACTAAAAAAACAGGTGTTTGCAGGTTACTCTGGCGTGGGACCAAGTGACGCTTTTTTAAGATAATCTGCACACATTTTTCAAAATACAAAATTTTAGAGCAAACCTAACTTGTATCAGAAGTTTATCACTGAATTTGTATCAAGAGATTTTAGTTATTGAAATGTTTACTTACCAATCGTGTAACATCAGCGAAAATACGTGTACAGGTGAAAGTTTGTAGAGGACCAAAAACACTCCTTTTGACAACAAACTGTATCTACTGAACTGCTACGTAGTAGAGCATCACACAACCAGTTTGAATGTCCCTAGTACTATACAAGGCTGTCATCTATCGGAAAAACTATGAACTAAGTCTGCAATTGCAGTGTATACACTGAGTGGCCACTTTATCATGACCACCCCTCAGTACTTCGTTGGGCCACCTTTTGCCTTTAATACTGCGTCGATTCTTCGTGGCATGGACTCCACGAGATGTTGATAGGTGGTTTGAGGAATCTGAGAACATGCTTGATGAATAGCACTTTCCAGAAGTGTGAGATTGCAGGGTTGTGGATCCAGCTGTCGGATGGCTCGTTCAACTTCATCCCACAAATTCTTAATGGGGTTCAGATCTGTAGATTGTGTGGACCACCTAAACAAAGTAAACTCGCCGGCATGTTCCTGAAACCAATCCTGTACAATACGAGCACTATGGCAGGACGCAATATCTTGTTGAAAGTAGCCATCGCCATTGAAATAAACCATCCACATGACAGGATGCACTTGGTCCGCAACGATGTTTATATATGATGTGCCAGTCAGACGTTGATCAACACAAAGTAAAGGGCCCAAAGCATGCCAGGAAAACATTCCCCAAACCATAACGTTGCCTCCACCAGCTTGAAGGGTTGTAGCAATGCATTTTGGGTCCATGCTTTCGTGCTGTTTCCGCCAAATTCTCACTCGGCCATCGGCATGGTGCAACTGAAAACGTGATTCATCGGACCACATAATTTGTTTCCAATTATCGACGGCCAATCCTTGTGCTCCTGTGTGAATTGGAGACATTTTCTCTTGTTAACTGCAGACAGCAAAGGTGTTCGAACAGGCCTTCGACTGACATATCGCATCCGATGCAGTGCACGGCAAACAGTGCGTGCAGAGATCGTTTGAGGGGATCCTTGATTAAGATGGTCTGTAATTTGCTGCACTGTTGCCGTTCTGTTGTCTGTTACCAGTTTGGACACTCTCCGTTCCGCTCAAGCAGCCATTAGTCGATGACAACCACACGTTGCACGTAGAGACACAGTTTTTTGGCTGACAGTCCAGTCTTTAAACACTTTAACAACAGCTCCTCTGAAACCTTTCACAAATGTGGCGTTTTCGGTGATACTGTCTCCGTGGTTCCGAGCTCCTAAATCATCCCACGTTGAAAGTCCGTCAAATCGCATTTTTTTCCTATCTCGTCACCCAAAAATCCCTTCTACTACTGTCGCAAGCACTAAGCTTTTCCTTTTTACACTAGCCTCGCCCTCTAGCAGCAACAGCGTGCAGCCATAGCTCATTTGCTTAAAACTATCAGGTGGTCATAATAAAGTGGCCACTCAGTGCATTACACTGCTGGCCACCCAAAATGTAACACAAAGAAGAAAGCATCTGATTGGCCTGAAATTCGCAGCATACGTCGCCCATGAGAGGACATGAAAACGATTAGCATTCCACCGAGAAGCACTGTAAGAAGGGTGCACAGAAGGCGGGGTTAAGTAGTAGAAGTGTGTCATGCTGCCGGACCTATGCGTGGGAATCTTCCTGATGCCTCGTCTCAGAATACGGCAGTCATTCCAGCACGTTTCGGAGTTCGACAGAGGACGATTAGTGGCTTATCGCGACAGCGGTTTATAGTACCGCGGCATTGGCGCCCGTGTGGGACGACATCCAGCCACAGTGAGGCGAGTGTGGATTCGGTGGGTGCAGGAGGGACGGACGGACCGACGTGAGCAATTGCCGCGTCTGCGGCACACCACCGAACGAGACGACCGGCATGTTGTGCGACGGGCATTGACGACTCGCACCGCCACATCACGAACGCTAGCGCAGGAATTAGGGTGTGTTGCGCAACAACCTGTGTCAGCACGTACAGTTTGACGTCGTCTGCAGGAGCGGGGACTTGTCGCACGGCGCCCATTGTTCCGATTACCATTGACGTTATACCACCGGCGAATGCAGCGGCAGTGGGCCGTTGAACGCCGCACTTGGACTACGTAATGGCACGACATTGTCTTCTTCGACGAATCCCGCTTCTGCCTGCCACACCACGATGGTCGGATCCGCGTGTGGTGGCACCGCGGCAGAAGACTGTATGACATTGCATTATAAATCGCCATACCGGTCCGTCGCCTGGCGTTATGGTTTGGGGCGCAATTGGATATGACACCCGCATCCCTCTGGTACGCATCGCCGGTACACTCAACAGCCACCGCTACATCTATGACGTTTTGGAGCCTGTAGTCCTCCCTTTCCTTCAGGACCTGCCAGCGGTCACGTTTCAACAGGACAATGTGCGCTCGCACATGGCACGCATCGTGCAACAATTCTTCACGGCCCACCAGGTGTCACTGCTGCCGTTGCTAGCCTGTTCTCCCGATATGTCGCCCATCGAACACGTCTGGTCGCTAATCGGCAACCAAGTGGCCCGGCAAACACCACATGCGGCTACGATTGATGAACTGTGGCAACGTGTGGAAGCAGTCTGGACCGACATACCCCAAGCCCACATCCAAAGCCTCTTTCGTTCGTTGCCGCGGCGTGTAGTGGCCGTTATTGCCAGCCATGGGGGCCACACGAACTATTGATGCCTGCGTGTTCCACAAGTCGCACGGGCCTGTAAGCTCAATCGTTTCATATTTGTATCTGTTGTTATGTGTCCAGTAAATCCGGCATTGCTATCTCGTGTTCTTCTTGGTGTTGCATTTTGGGTGGCCAGCAGTGTATATTTCACATTGATTTAATTTTTTTCTTTTGGGTTCAGGTTATACCTTAGGGTTCAAGTAACCCATATTGAAGGCATTTTATTATTACAGTATTTAAACAGTTTCATATAATGAAAAGGTTTGAAACACTTATCCGGGAAAAACGTATGGTTGGTTATCACCTAAAGCGTCATGCTGAAACAAAAGTACATAAAAATAAGGAAATACAGCGTTTTTCCGCGTTTATAATAATTTAGTGATCCCATCACCTTCAAGATACCGGATATTCAATGACCTGGTGCTTTGATTTAGTTTGGTAGTAGTTTCCGATATCCACTAATTTTAGCTCGAACGGTTACTTCCTTTGACTCCAACAAGGGACCGGCATCCCAAGTAAATAAAAAAACAAAACTTCGCCAAGAAACGAACTTTTTGACGTACTACAGAGATGATGCGCGTGTCAAAACAAAAAATATGCAGCGATAGATTCCGTACGCGTAGTTTAGTCGGTTAGAACAACTGGCTCCGGAACGATTAGGCGCAGATTCCGTGATCGTCACCGACAAATTTGTGTTTTCACATTGGCGCCCCATTCTGGAAATATATATACTGGAATTTAGGTACTTCGAAAAATGTGACATGTTTGTTCCAAACATGGTCCAGAATCAATGATAATTCCTTCTTCGCTTAAGAAGAAAAAGAAAAAGTTAATAGAGAGATGATTGGACGTACTACAGAGGTGAAGCATATGTCAAATGACAAATCTGCAGCGATACATCGCGTCGGTGTAGTTTAGTCTGTTAGAAGAACTGGCTCACGAGCGAGGAGACTTGCTTCAACCTTCGTCACCGAAAAATGTATGTTTTTACAACTTCCATAGTCAAAGCACATTTCTAACTGCACCACAGTGGAAGCTCTGAGACATTAATGAAAGTGCATCTTACCTACATTAGGGAAATTTTAATTGTTAAGATGTTCGTCCTGTATTTATAAATTTTAAGAACACGCGAATTTCAAGCTAGCGATACAAAACATCAGTTCTTTTGTAGAGTGAGTCAGTTTAATATGCATACTAGTGATACTCATAAATTTTCTGTTGGTCCACCACTGATTAAATATTGATTTAGGTCAATGACATAACAAAATATACACCGAAGAGCCAAAACATAATGACCACCTGTCTAATATGTTGTTGGTCATCCACGTGCCGCTAAAACAGCTCTTACGCAGCGAAGCATGGACGCTACAAAATTTATAGCATTGTCTTGTCGAACCTGGAACCAAAACCTTGGCAACAGATTCTTTAGCTCTTCTAAGTTACATTGTTGAGCCGTCGCAAATCGATTTGTTGTTAAAACACAAACCACAGATGCTCGATTGAATTAACATCTGGGGAATTTGGAGGCCAAAGCGATATCTGGAAATCTTCCTCGTGTTTCGCGAACCGTTCTCTAACAATCCGGGCAGTTGAGCATGGCGCATTATCTTTCAGAAAGAAGGTATTACAAGAGGGAAATACCGCTGCCATGAAAGGATCTACCTGGTCAGCAATGGTATTTAGGTAGGTGGTAGACGTCATAGTTTCTTGCAATGTTCTGCTGAGAAACCCTGGTGCAGTCATTCATAGTTTCTTGCATATGAATGACTGGACCAGGGTTTCCCAGCAGAACATTGCACAAAGTTTTTTACTTCCACCACCGGCTTGGTTTCATCCCAAGGTGCATCCTGGTTACAAAACTTTCCCAGGTAAACCACGCATACCTACCCGGGCGTCCGCTTGGTGCATAGGAAACGAGATTCGTCGGACCAAACGGCCTTCTTCCAATCTTTCAAGGTCAAATTTTGGTGTCCGCGTGCCTATTGTAGGCATAAGCACTCGGAGTTTCCTGAGACTACGCAGCTTCATTTTCAGCAGGGTTCGACGTATTGTGTACTCCCGTAACCAACATTCAAATAACAACAGATTTTGCTGCAGTAACATTTCTTCTGGCTCGTACCGTACGAGATGGCCTTCGCTCCCCTCTCGCATTGATAAATCGTGGTCGGCCCACAACTTGCTGGCGGTTCGTGGGTTTTCATCCTCGGACCACTTTTTGAAAGTCCTAACCACTATTGACTGTGAGCACCCCACAAGCCTGGCCGTCCCTGAAATTCTCTGACCCATAACAATTTGGCCTTTGTCAAACTCGCTTCACTCCGCTGTCAGTGGCGACGCAAACAGCTCAGAACTGGTGGTTTATTAGGGGGCTAAGCATCATACGGAGGGGGGGGGGTCTTGAAGTACCTGTTCAAAATTTTGGCAAAAAGACTGCAAACTAGTATCTTTGCAGTCTGTGCACGAAACACTTGAAAAGAGTAAAAATCTTATAAGTTAAAAATGTATTACTTTAGAATCATAAGTTCAAAAAACATAAGATCTTTCGGACCTACATTAGGTCCCTCTTCAAATGTGACAGCGAATGGAACAGATAGTGAGAGGTCTATAAATAAAAACATATGTTAGTTTATGACGTGTGATATGTGCACACCCAATGCTGCGTTGCACGTTGTGACGTTGACAGAACAGTTCTCCGCCCAGATTACGAGTTCAACTGGGGGAATTCATCTAAACCCTCATGCTCAGTCCTGGAAATTAAGAGTTTCCGTGGCTGTAGGATGTAAAGGGTTATATTGTCATTGCAGCATGAGTGTTGATGACTGAAAATAAATAGACTTTCAGTTATTAATAATGAAGACTTTGTACAAGGGGTAGCCAAAATAGATGCTTCATTCCACACCGGGTAATGAGAACCCCCATTCGTCATGCATGCGAGAGAGGTCGACATTATACCAGTTTGTGTGTTGTATTTATGCTCAGTAATTCTGGTGTTTAACGTACGTTGGGTGGATCCAATATACTCTTGAGCAGGTTCCTTAGGGTCCACAGCCCTCCTGGGTGTGCTGTAGACACCAAATCTATTATCCATATCCACAGGATCACGGTCTTTCTTAATCAATGAGAGAATGTTTTTTGTTTTCATACCAAAGTCAAGGTTGTGTGGTCTACATACATTTTTTAAGATATGGGTTATTTTGGGATGATAGTTCATTGATCTCACGCATTTGCGATGTTTAACCTCCCTATGTAAGGTGGTTAGATTTGACCTCCATAATTTCTTAAATATGTTAAATCAAAGTATGTTCGGTGTAACCATGATTTTTGGCTATTTCCTTCACTTTTTTAATTTTCAGTTGCGCAATCCATGGTTAGATGAATGGGTAAAAGCGCGCCCCAACATAAAGTGAATTGAAAGTAGTTTATAATTCAAAGGGTTGGCTGACGACATAGGGATTAATGTTATGCAGGAGGAGGGCTTTCTATATATAGAGTATCCGAGAGAGTTGGACACGGGGTTACGCTCAAACTGAAAGTCCAGAAAAGGCAGAGAACATTCGTTCTCAACATCTATCGTAAAATTGATTGAAAGGTACTGGGAAGACATAAATTCCGCAAAAATAGTAGAATCATCCCTAGAGTGCGTCCAAAAGAGAAGAATGTCATCCACGTACCTAATGTTGAAAGAAGCCCCATGCTAGTATTCATTCAGTACCTTGTACTCTAAGGAGTGCAGGATAATTTCAGCAAGAATGGCAGAGAGTGGAGCGTTATGTGGGTGTTTTTTATTTAATTGATCAGCATGAATAACCAGTACTCCAATAGTTGACCCGTATTTACTTTTAATTGTGAACATAAGCTTTGCTATATAAACTCCTATTTAATTCTGTGGCTGACATCTCGAAAAATGCAACACTACTAAATATAAAAACGCAACGCTACTAAATATAAAAACGCAACGCTACTAAATATAACAAGAAATATGACACCGAATTTCCGGGTGTAATAAACACGTCTTTTGAATCCGTTCTGACGCAAATTAAATTTATCAAAGCTATTCAAAGGCAATGGAACCGGCATGGAAAACAATAGTATCTGACGGAAGAAAGGAGTTTTTCAATCGGGTCTTTAATCACTCAGATTTTGGTGTAAACGGAATCTTGAGCTTACGAACTCTTAGAAACAGAGTTATCGACAAAAATAAGATGTGACTTTACGTCCTCTGGTGGGAAAACCATGCATTATTTTAGGAAGAAAGTATTCTCAAAAGGTTTATCCATATGAGCGGTATCGGTCCAAGAAAAAAAAAATTAGTCGAGTTTTCAGGAGCCCAGATTTTGCTACAAATACATCAGGAGCAGAACTTAACGCTTATGACCCCTGGTGGCCAAACCATTCTTTACAAAACATTAGAAATTATGTGAAAAATATTTTTCATCAGGTCTTGTATGCGATACAGGAAGAATTTTTCAAATCGGAGTTTCAGGACCAGAAAACGCAATTTACCTTTATGCGCCCTAGCGGAAAGTCTTAAATGATTTACGTGAAATTTGTGAATTTATAGGAAAAACATTTCGCATCGGAAACACTATCCAACAACGAAGGAATTTTTCAAATTGGACTTTTAGAAGTAGAGATATTGACAAAAATACGATATGCATCTACGCCCCCTGGCGTAGAAACCATGCATTATTTCAAGAAGAAAGTGTTCCTAAAAGGTTTATCGACATGAGTAGCATCGGTCAACAAAAGACTTTTTTTCGATCGAGATTTTAGAAGCTCATATTTTGCTGCAAATACATCAGAAGTGGAAATTAAGACTTACGCCACCTGATGGCCATACCATTTTTTTACAAAAATTAGAAATTATGTGCAAAGGATTTCCCATCAGGAGCTGTATCCGGTGCAGAAGGAATTTTTTAAATCGGAGGTTTAGAAGCAGAGAAATAGTGGGAAACGCAATTTACCTTTACGCCCCCTAGCGGAAAGTCTATGAATTACTTGAAAATTTTGAATTTTTAGGAAAACATGTCACACTAGAAACACTATCCAACAAAGAAGGAGTTTTTTAAATCGGACTCCCAGAAGTCGAGATACTGACAAAAATAAGATATACGTCTACGCCCCTGGCGCAGAAACCATGCACTGTTTTAAGAAGAACATGTTTCTAAAAGGTTTGTCGACACGAGTAGTTCGGTCTACAAACGACGTTTTTTTCAATCGAGAATTTTGAAGCTCATATTTTGCTGCAAATACATCAGAAGCGGAAATTAAGGTTTACTCCCTCTGGTGGCCAAACCATTTTTTTACAAAAATTAGAAATTATGTGCAAACGATTTCCCATAAGGAGCTGTATCCGGTGTAGAAAGAATTTTTCAAATCGGAGATTTAGAAGCAGAGATATAGGGGGAGATCAATTTACCTTTACGCTCCCTAGCGGAAACTCTATGAATTACTTGAACATTTTGAAATTATATGAAGCACATGTCATACTGGAAACACTATCCAACAAAAAAGGAATTTTTCAAATCGAACCCGTAGTGGGGGTAGAGATATTGACGAAAATAAGATATACATCTACGCCCCCTGGCGGAGAAACTGTGGGATATTTTAGGAAGAAAATATTCCGAAAAGGTTTATCGGTGTGAGTGACATCAGTCCACGAAAAAATTTTTCAATCGATATTTTAGAAGCGCAGATGTTATGGCAAATACATCTGAAGCAAAAATTAACACTTACGCCCCTTGGTGGCCAAATTATTTCTTACTAAAAATTTGAAATTATATGCAAAAGATTTTTCATTAGGAGATGTATCCGCTGAAAAAAAGATTTTTCAAATCGGAGTTTTAGGAGAAGAGATATCGGAAAAAATGTAATTTACTTTTACGCCCCCTAGCGGAAAATCTATGCGTAATTTGAAAATGAAACTATATCTAAAACACTCTTCGACATAAATGGAATCGAAAGATAAAATAATTTTTTCAGTCGGATGTTTAGAAGCAAATATGTGAATAAAAACGTAATTTTGAATTCGACATCATCTGCACTTACGCCCCCTAGCGGAAAATTGTGCATCGTAAAAGAAAACGAAATGAAGGATCATCATTCGCATATTTCAAGCTTCCGAATGCAAAAATAATTTTTCAAATCGGACTAATAGTTGCAGAGATACCGTGGGTACAGATGGACGGACGGACAAACCGATAACAGAAGCACGATCTTTTTTTACAAAAGACGTGCTAAAAACGCAACGCAACTACTTTTAAATATAAAACCTGAAGGAGAACACACTTCCTAGACTAAATTGGTGTGTTTTGCCCTTGTATGATCTCCTATTATGAATCGAGTATCTAAACAAATCATGAAAAAGAAAACCGCACGCTTTTCCTAAAGCTTTTAGCAATGGACAGAGTTGTCTACAGCGAGTGATTACGTACTTTGTAATATATTTATTGATGCAGTGAATAGAATTGTTTCGGTTCTTCGTAGTTAAGATTTCAGAAATCAAACTCACGCTTGTGCATGAGCATGCTAACTAAATAAATCAAGTATTCCGTTAAATGCCGGAGAAATACTTAACAAGTAAAGATTTGGAAGCAAGAAATACGGGACCGCGTGACATTTGTTTCGCTTGTATCAGATATGAACGCTCTTTTTTTTTCTCTTTTCTTTCCAGAAGTGCTTTTCTTGGCAGTGTTACACGAAGATAGTGTCAAGTCTGTTGAATAAAAAAGTTAGTAAAATCATGCAATGTATTGACTATGATACGCTTTCCAACACACCAGAAATAATTACTCAAGTTATGAGGATAATGGCTGTGGAATAAATCTCAGTCCTGTGCCCTGACCTTTGATCTCATTTCGATGATATTCAACAGAACCGGTTCAGTATACCTCCGAAATAACATGATAAAGTTTTGTCACAATGGAAGCATTTTTACGTAAGTTATGATGCATAAAGGCTATGGAATAGAACCCGCTCCTGTGTCCTAACCTTTGACCGCATTTTGCCCATTTTGCCCATTTTCTACAGGATTCGTCCCCAGGCAGGCCCCTGCGACATACTAACATTTTATCCAAATCGAAGAATTTTTACGTAAGTTTTGACGCAAAATGGAGATGGAAGTCATTCCGCTCCTATGTCCTGACCTTTGACCCCATATCGCTCATTTTCAATAGGGTTTGTCCCCAGGTGGTCCCCTACCGCATACTAAAATTTAATCGAAATCGAACCTTTTTTACGTTCTTTATGACGCATAAGAGCAGTGGAGTGGATCCCGCTCCTATGTCCTGACCTTTGACCCCATTTCGTTCACTTTCAATAGGGTTCCTTCCAAGGTGTTCCCCTTCCACATACTAAAATTTCATCGAAATAGAACAATTTTTACGCGAGTTATCGTGCGGACGGACATACGCACACAACGCTTGACGTAAGGCAGATGGAAATCGCGCTCGAAAGAGTGTGACATCATAAAACTTTAATAGGATCCACACACAACGCGTGACGTAATGAGACAGATGGCGTGACCACGCGCCAGCATTTCAATTGCGAGATTGTGACGTCATAAGATTTCTAAGCATGGGTAACATTAATAGGACGCCATGACACCAAAAACGTGGTAATTCGGGATGGTTATTTAACGCACTAAACGAATTTTCCTAAAGTCGAGATCAAGCTAAATCGATTTCTAGTACCAGAAAACGGTAGGTTAACGACTTTCATCAAAATCGTTAGAGCCGTTTTCAAAATAAAATTTACATACATACAAGAATTGCTCCTTTAATAGGATGGGATAAGGGTGATGGAATGGATTCCGATCCTGTGTCGTGACAAGAACGGTTTTGCCACTAGGGGCGTAAGTGAATATTTCTATTTCTGAGGTATTTGTAGCAATATCTGCGCTTCCGAAACTCGATTAAGACGATTCTTTTGGGATCAGATACCGCAAACCTTTAAGTTTTTGGATTCAGATCCATGGCAAACCTTTACAGAATAACTTCTGTTTAAAAGAATGCCTAGTTTTTCCGCAAGGGGGTCCTATTTATTTAAAGCATTCTTCTTTTGATAGTCCTATTTAAAGCATTCTTCTTTTGCCTGAGAGTTTTTTTGTGCAAAATGTTTTGTATATAATTTCAAATTTTTCTTAACGCGCAAGTTTGTCATTAGAGAGCATAAACTCGCTTTTCCGTTTTGCAGCTTATTTGCAGCAATATCTGTGCGTCTAAACATTCGATTGAAAAAAAATTATTTTTAGGTCAGACACTACTAACTATGAAAACCATTTGTGTGCATTTTCTGCCCAAAATAAGCCACAATTTCCCGCTAGCGGCGCAAATATTTCATATCTCTTTCTCATTATCTCTGCTCCTAAATGTCCTATTTTAAAATTCTTTGAACACCGGATACCGTTCACTACTTTTCATGGAATAATGATCCTTTATTTCACAGTTCTAACGCCTAGGGCGTTAGTGTGTATTTATGTTTGCAACCATACTCCACTTCTAAAAATCCAATTGAAAATTTTTGTTTTTTTCCCCTGTATTCCATTCGATGCAGTAAAAGCAGGTAACCTTGCCCTCTTTAAATAATGCACAGTTTTCTTGTACACGGCTCAAATTTCAAATTTTTTTGCTTGCCTTGCTTCCAAGAGACGTACTTTAAAATATCCTTATTCCTTAGTACAGCTTTTTGTTCTGAATAATACTTTTCGCATATTTCTATTTTTCTGATAATCTAATTCTGCCACCATGTGCTTCAGCGTATATTTCTATTTGAAAGAGTTAGTTCGAATTTAAAAATCCCTCACAAAATATTTTTTTTTAGGATACTGTTCATTATGAAGACTATTTTGAACCTGTTTTCTTGTTTAACTAACACGAAGCTTTTCCGCTAGAGGCGTAAAGTTATATAATATTTTACTCTGTATCTTTTCTTCTAACTGTTCGATTTGAAAAGCAGTTTGTCTCTGATATCTCTCTTCCGCTGCGAGAAACATTTTGTACACAGTTTGTTAATTTTTTGACATACTTTTTAGCCGCAAGTGAATGTAAGTAGCTGCTAGTATTTCTACTTCTAAATATATTATCGATTATAGAAATCCGGTTAATTTTTTCGATCGGTTGCGTTGACTACGAAAAACATACTCACATTGCGTACTTAAAATTGTGCACAGTTTTTCCGTTGGTGTCGTAAGTTCTTTTTCGCCGAGTTTTTAGATTTTCTAAAAATCTGCTTCGAAACATATTTTTCTTGTCGGAAAGGATTCAAAGAACGTGTTCATTACAACCGAAAATGATGTGTCATCTATCTTGTTTTACGGATTTGTGTCGTTGTTAAAATTGTGGAGCATATACTTTGCGTACCACATTGATAAATAATCAAATCTCATAATAAAATTAAAATCTGGTGCCAACAAACTTGCTGGATCTTACCACATACATATTTTCTGTAATTTAAAAAAAAATAAAAAAATAAAGGAAAGTTCACAACTGCGGGTTTCAGTGAATTGAAATAAATTTCAGTTTAACATTTATCAAAACCGGCTGGATTTCACGAACAATCTGCTGTTTCGATTTCAAGAGGCTATCTCTTTACTATATTTCAGCGTTTTATTCATTTTATCTTGTTCAAGTTTTTAGTTTTTCCTGTTATCAGCTATTAGTGACAGAAAGAAAGCTGTGGACGCTTAAAATAAATGCAACAAATTTATAGCTTCGAATTTCAACCACTGGGGGAGTTGCATTCTCAGGAGTTACGGTGAAGGAATTCCAACAGAAAAGAAAAATAATTGACATCCCCTTCTATATACCGATGAGCCACTACATTATGACCACCCCAAGCCTAGCGCGCCTGGATACCGAACTGTGGCGCAGGTGAAGTTCCCAGAGGATTAGATATACAACCCGAGGACAGACTTTCGGTTAGTAGAGAGTTCGGAGTCAGATTGGGAAAAGTTGCCGATTTATCGGAGTTTGATAAAGGACAAAGTGTGATGGTACGGTGCCTCGGAACTACGATCTCGGAAACGGCTCGGCTTGTGGGTTGTTCACGTGTCGCTGTAGTGAGTACATATCAAAAGTGGTGCACACACTGTAAAAAATAAATGGCGTGATTTCACGGAAAATTTCTGAAAATAACGTGCAACAAAGTTGCCGGTAGGTATCCGTGTTTTTCAGAAATTTCCGTTTGTAAAAGTGCCCGTTCATTTTAACTTCCGTATTTTCACAGATGTTTCCCTAGACAGAAATTCCGTTTATTTCAGAAAAATCCATTTCTGGTTTTCCGTACTTAAATTGAAATTTCACAAAATCAACAAACCGGCAAAGCACTTACCAGCAGAGGTCAGGATCGAACACCCGACGTTGTAGTTCGCCAGACAGGCAACTTGTGCCTTTACCAACTGAGCCACAAACGCTCTGTAACCTACCTCACGCATGTCATAAAACGAATCGTACGACAAAGAAATTTTGTTTTTTGTCATTAATGTGAGTGATTTAGTCATTTTATTTTATATTGGAGATTATTATTTTTGTGAATTGGTTGGTAACTTACTTTTTTTTCCTACAGGAATACTTTTCAAATATGAAGCATTTTTCATCGTGGTTTTTCGAAGCAACAAATTGCTTTGCAACATGATTTTTTAAACTGACAATGACTCATGCATCTTTCAAGAAGGTTATATGTACGTTTTTATAGTATTATTTCACACACACAGAAAAACTAAATATGAAATTTACACTAGATAGCTATAATAGCTTTTTTCTTAAGTTCTCCAAAGACTGATACACAGACATCGTATAATCACCTGTACAATAAGTACCCGGTTTCTTACAGTGTCAGTAACACAATATATAATAAGTAGCTGGGGCACCAAATAGGGGAAAGGAGAAATATCCTGGGCCACAAAAAACAAACAAAATCTATGTCAAAATAAAATTACATACGGAAAGAGTGAGAACGGTGATTTTCGGTTAATATACGAAAGGAATTGCGGAAAGGTTTCTGAAAATTCAGAATTTTCCGTTAACAGATCTCTAAAACGGTAATTTTTCGTTAATATAAGAAAGAAACTGCGGAAAGGTTTCCGAAAATTCAGAATTTTCCCGTGGCACGAAAAGTCCGTTAAATTCAGGTTTTTTTTTTCGTCATTTCACGGAAAAGTAGTAACAGAAACATGCTTCGTTAATTCACGAAAGAAATGACGGACACTTGTCCGTGAATTTCAGAAAATGTTTTACAGTGCAGATGGCAAAATGACAAACCGTCGTCTAGCCGTATGTCGTACGCAGCTCATTGATGCCAGAGGGGAGTCGCGCATTGTTCACAGCGACCGCAGAGCCATAATCCGACAAATCATCCGCAGCTACAACAGTGATGATCAGGGCAATGTGTCACAGCACACAGTTCATCGCAGCCTTCTGCGCGTGGGCTTGCGTAGCCGAAGACCCAGCCTGGTTCCCATGCTCACTGTACTTCATCGCCTACAACGGATGAAATGGGCGTAATATCATAGAGATTGTAACGTGGATGATTGGAAGAAGGTGGCCTGGTTTCACGATTCAAGATTTTTGGTGCATCACGTAGACGGCCGAGCGCTGATGCGCCGATTACCAACGAAGGCTATGGCACTTGCATGCACTGTTGGGCGAAAACAAGCCGGCGGCGACGGTGTTATGCTGTGGGCGATGTTTTCTTATGACACTTTAAGCCCCATTATCCCAATAGCATCAGCTGTTAGGTATATGAACATCGCTGCAGATCAAGTTCCCCCATTCATGGCAACTGTGTTCCCTGCTAGTGATGAACAATTACCAAAAGGATAATGCGCCATGCCACATTTCCAGCATCGTTAAAGAGTGGTTCGAGAAACAGGCTGGTGACTTTCTGTTAATGTCCTGGCCTCCAAATTCACCTGACATGAACCCAATCGAACATTTGTGGTTCGACTTGGAAAAGCAGGTTCGTGCTAAATCACCACCACTCCGAAATGTACAGGAACTGGAGGACCTGCTGTTGACATTATGGTACCAGATACCCCAGGATACCTTTCGCCACTTCGTCGAATCGATGCCTCGCCGAGTGGCCGTTGTTTTGCTGGCTAAAGAGGTTCGTACAACTTATTAAGTAGGTGGTCATAATGTAATGGCTCAGCGATGTAATTGGAAAGCAATAAGAGCAGCTGAAAGCTTTCGTATGAAAACCAGCTGTTTTCCAAGCAACATAAAATTTGCAAAAAAAAATAAATAAAGAAAACGGTATGATTTTTAATTAAACTGCTGGTATTAAGAAAACGTGAAATTTGAAGGAGGACTTTTATTTTGGCGAAATCATCAGACAAGAAGGACTTTCAATTGTTTTCGATTTGAATTTACGCAATTTTAGATTAATTTTCTTATTAATAATAAGGAACTGTACACCAACTATACTTAAAATAGTATAACCATACTGGTAATCCGAATTTCTTGGAGTAGAATAGAAATCAAAGTTTCCAAGCTTCCGCACATCAACCAGATGGATTTTTCAAGGAAGATGCACAGCAAACTGCGCCACCTTTTTCAAAGAAGGTGGACAGTTGGCTGTGTAGCTTCCTTGAAAAAGCAATCCGGTTCATGTGCGAAATCTTAGAAACTTTTATTTCTATTCTATACGCCAAGAAATTAAGATTACTATTATGGTTATACTATTTTAATTTTCTTAAATCACAAGTAAATAAGGGAAATGCAGTGAATGACATTTTCAGTTTGGTTTCACCTTCAAGACTGAACGTGATACTATTGAAGTAACATCTTTATTTTGTGGAAAACTGCTTTGTACGAGAAAATCTACGCAGTCTGAGCTCCATGAATGCACAGAAAAAGTATTTTTCTTTCAGGGTGTAAAGGACAGACACAGCTTCTGAAACGAAAGAAATCTAGATTTCAGATATCTAAAATGTTGACGGAGTAAATAAAGAGCATGTGAAAGAACCGTTTTCATAGTCAGTAGTTATCAAGTTGAAAAATCAGTTACTTCACACTAAAGATAAACAAAAATGTATATTTCAACTTATAGTTATTATGGCATATTTAATTTCTAATTATAACAATCTGACAATATTATAAGATATAAAAATAAAAGAAATTAAACATCTAAGCCAATAAACACCTATGACCGAGTGGTTCAAGACTGGTATCTGGCGGGTTTTTCGAGCTAATCCCCTGTTCGAGGTTCGTATGAAGCATGGGTGGTGTGCTTCCTCTACACATCTGGCTTTTTTCTTTCCCTAGAAAGGGTGGCCCTAAATTAGAGACTGTCGACTGCTTTTTTCCCTTAGATTTGCTCGTGGTCGTCGTTTACTCCCTGCCCCTACAAAAAAAAATATATGCAAAAAAATTACCATAAGTTACGGCACTAGAGTGTTACACGGAAAAAGCCGAGAAATGTGGGATGCAGAAACGGTTGGGAAACGGAGCTTTAGAAAAGATAATCCAGCTATTTTCGTACCTTATCATGATAACTGCTAAAAGCCTGACTCAACAGAAATGTGCTTACAGTTAATACTTTCTTAAAATATCCCATTCACATCACACTGTTAATTCTTTTCCTTATACAATGGTTTATATTTCGACGTGCTTAAATGAAGATATGGTTGCGTTTTAAAAAGGAATTTCTTTCGCGTCCATCTGGAAAAATGCATTTGTCTCCGCTTAGATAGAAGTTGCTGAACATTTCGAAAACTTTACTTCGTTTCTTCAGTTGAGTTCCCGATATTGAAGGGATAAACAAAGACGAAAGAGAGAATTCTAGAGCGATTGCTGTGTATTCGGGAGTAGCAGCGAAAGGAAGTTCTTCAAGTTTGGAAAACTCCACGGCAAAGTTTTCTTATGCATGAGCAAAAAGAAAGAAGTAATGGAGTATATAAATGCTTTGTTGAAATTCCGCAGCAACAAACATTGTACCAAATGGTATTGAGAAAAATGTACTGAATGCTTTCAGAGAAAGCCTTTCGAAAGTTGTCTTTGTGTTTGTTTAAAATTCATTCCTTTTTAGAGTCTATGAATAATTTTATTCCTTCAAAAAACTCGTTGTATTACAGACAGAAACGAATAAAACAAATGAAAAATGAAAACATGTTTAACGAAATCAGGCATCTTTCATTTTCAGAAATACGGGAATATACGCGCTCTCTCATACGCATAGAGCGTATAATGTACGTCAGATTCAATGAATAGTGATTACATTATACGATTTGATATTTTCTTATTTTTTTTATATTTCTCTCTTTGTGTTATTATTGAAGTGTTTTCTGCGTGCTGATGGAGAAAATAATGATTTCGATTTATCCGATTTCTTTTTTTTCTGGGAACTCTGAATTTTGGATGTGAAAAAATACCCATGGCTGTCTATACAAAAGGAGTATTAGCTCTAAGCCATACTCATTCGTTTTCACGCAACGCCATGGCAAAAATAAATGTTTTAATCATGTTTTTCTGGTACTTAAAGGCACACACTGTGGGAAAAATTCGTCGTAACCGCCTTGACGTTAAGTGAAAATTGCATTATGTCAGAGCAACATTACTTCTAAAAGAAAAAACTCCAGACTTTGAAAATCTGTCCAGCAAAACTGCTTAATTTCTACGTTAAATAAACGCAAACATTTTCTTTTTCCTAACATTGTCTAAAAGAAATGAAAAAGAATTATAAATCTATTCATTCACACTGAACTTAACACTCAAAACCTCCATCGCTTTTGGAAAAGCATTAAATAAAGAAATTTTTGTTTAAAGGAAAAAGCATCTGCTATTAAGAACTTTAAGCTGTTAAATCCAAAGAGACAAAACCCATATGCTCGTGTTACTTTTTGAATCGGAATTGTTTAGCTTACTTCATTGTGACATGCCTAGGTGCTGATGATTGATGAATAATGGTACCACGTGAAAAGAAAGCCGCCTCTAAATATTTAAACTGATGTAATAAACTGTTGCATTGGTCATCATTTTGGACAATTCATCAGCACCTAGCAGGCTTAGAATTCTAAAACTGAGCTAGGTCCATCATCTGATAACAGAAGAATGGTTTACCAGCGTGAATCGATAGAAGGCAGCAATTATGGACGTGCCCTGCGAAGAACATAGTATGAACTCAAAATAATTCAATTACCATATCATTATATATTTATCTATGTTTCTGTAAGTCTTGGATTTGAGAATAGGGATTCAACTGGTGTTATTATATTCAACGCACGTGCATATTTAGGTTCCCACTCTGCGCAAAGTATTCTTCTTCTTGCGCGGTTTGTCTTTTATTTATCCAGTCACGTCTTCGACCGTCTTGCATAACTGAATTTGTTGCTTTCATCTGAAGAAATAGTTCTTGCTTCTCATTATTCTGATTGAAATACACAAATCCTAGCTCATTTCTGCAATGGATATCCATAGTCTTATTAGCTCCACATAAGAAAGAGATAAAACCCAAGAAACACACATTATTCTAATGTCTCAGTAGAAATACTGGTATTAATCTTGATCCTTTTTGACGCCTTAGTTGTCGGAATAATATGGCGCAAGATATTTGAATAGTTAAAGAGTGCCAATCACCAATTTTATTTATGTAAACAAGGAAAATGGGGCGTCAAGGCAAAACAATTACTACACGGAAACGCAATACATAAATTGTTTCAAGTCGCGATGTAAATAGCGAACACAAAAAAAGATGAAACTACTCAGACTGGAAAACGCATTTATTTTTATTGTTTCGGAGTAGCTCAAGAGAGCTCTAGGCACTAGACCGTCTTTAATTTGTGACCACTTGTTCTGTAGAGGGAAGGGGACCAGAACCGTGGGGCAGGCGAACCACTCACCCGGAGATCGAACCCAGACCCGTCTCGGCGACTAACTAAAAGCCTGTCTCTAACTGCTTGACCAATGGGGCTGTCCACAAACATCATTAGAATGCAAACTATTCAACAATGCATCACATGGGTCAGTTTAGAAAATATGTAGTGTTGCTGAATCGTCTTACCGCCACACACCAAGCAGCAATGAGTAAAACTGTAATCTCCAATGCGATGACGTGCCAATGAAACTTTCCTATGGTTCTGAAGAAATCTTGAAATCCTGAGACAAATGAGCACTGGGTACTTCCTACCTGCTGGTCTCACAATGTCTGCCACACACTATATAGCATAGAAGCCAGTGATGCATTGTCAAGGCAATGACGACCAACGAGGTAAAGATTTTGTCAGTAGTATCAGAGGATTCGCTTCCCTGGATTTCTAAATAACCTTGTATCAAGCCAAAATGGACCTAAAAACCATCCTCGCCTAAAGAACTGACTAAACATCTGGTACTTGCAATGGCGTGGGTGTTATCTTCACGACTGGCGAAGATATCTAACAGGACTGTAACGGGGCGTTTCTCATTTCTGGGTGTGAATATCAAAATGTTAAGACGTCCTTCCAGCTTGTAAAGATTTTTCAAAGGAAGATATGCTGTTGGTGGAGAATGATTTTGCCGAAGGCGCAACGGAAGAAACGGATACCGAGATGAATGAAGGTGATCTTGTCTTCGCCTGCCCAGTCCAGGAAGGATTCGGAGATGATGAATTGAACCAAGCAGAGTTCAACCCAATAATAAGGTATGTAATTCAAAGATTTTAAAGTATTCCCTTTGTATAACTATCTGTAGTTCTGTACGTCTGGAGATAATGAAGACAGTATGTCTTCATTATTTTGTAAAACGTTATTAAACGTTAATTTTCCTGAAACCCTTTTTGAAAATAGTTTTATAAAGTTTACTGTTTTGTAAAACTTTATTAGGCTTTGATTTTTCTAAAACCGTTTTATATAAAACTTTATGTAACGTTATTTCGAAAACGTTTTGCAATTTTTCGTAAAGTTAATTTTCTTAATATTTTTTTCTAAAAACCATTTTTCCGTAAAACTTTCAGGAAAACTTTTTTGAAATTTATTTTTCGTAAAATTTCTATTTTCAGAAAAACTTTTTCTAAACACCTTTTTCAGTAATTTTTTTGTAAAGCCTATTTTTCGTAATGTTTTCTTTCCGAAAACTTTTTGTGAAGTTTATATTAAAGTTTTTTCCACAAACTTTTTTTCTACTTTTGTAAACTTTTTTCAGTAAAACTTTTGAAATTTTTTTTTAAAACAATTTTTGTGCAAAATTTTTGAAATTCATTTTTCGTAAAGTTTTTATTTTCAGTAAAAGTTTTTTCGTAATGTTTTTTCTAAAGCCGTATGCTTTTTCTGACTTTTGCATTTTTTCTTGTTGCACATATTTTCGCGGGAAATGTTTCTTCGTAAACTTTTCTTTATAAATCTTTATTCTTGTAAAACTATTTATTTCTAGAAACGAAATGGACTATTTTGTCAATTCTATTTTTCTTTTTTCCCGAAACGTCCTGCACCTTCAAATGATGATGATGAATACTCTATGAAATATGTGCTGGTGGAGAAAAACAGAAGACATAATCGTCGTTTCAATGCTCAAGGAACCCCTTATGAAGCTAGAGTTTCTGTAACCAATAATCCTCACTGGGGTAGCTTTTTGCTGAGTATCATAGCACAACTCAATCTCTTGATATCGGACCTAATCACTCAAACTACTCAGAGTTTAAACGAAGACGATTTAATTCGTTTTCATTTTTTCTCTCAGTGGCCTATAAGCACATGTTTGACAAAGGTGCGTGATATTACATACAGTAGAAACTATCCTGGCCAAGATTATACAGGTAAGGTACTTCAGAGCGAAGACGAGATCGCTTTGGACGAAACGTTCACGATAGGTATTTTTCTTTACATCTAGAATTGTATTTCATTATAAACTTTTGAAAAATGTTGTCTTTCTAAATATCAGACTGGTTACTGACTATATGTTATATACTATTTTAGGTAGACGTTATTACTGTCAAACTTCCCTGAGGGAACGGTTGACGAGCCGTCATCAACGTAGCTGTGGACCGACTCAGTAAAAAATTCGTTATCCAGATTACCAATGGGGTGTGCTGTGCCAGATCCATTGTGGTGGATAAAGCCATCTTGGAGAACCGTCCTCAAATAAAAGCCATTAAAAAAAGGGAATGCGCGTTACAGAAAGCGATGGCGAGAGAACTTCATGAAAAGTTCCGTGTACCTGTTAGACGCTATATGTGGATTCTACGAAATCGCTAAATTTGAAAGAACTTTGGGTCTTCGTTGTTTCTTCAGACAACTGTAATAAAGTGAGTGCTTTTTGTGATGACCATTTGCCAACTTTCTGATACGTTTTCATTTGAAAAGTGTACATTTTAATAAAAATATGTTTTTCTTTTTTTTATTAGGTTGTCTACAAAGAACTTCCTAGACAGACAAAGATTTTCCTATGGCTTGATGATGGTCATTGCAACTTGATCACCTCAATGACTGGATTCTTAGGGCGTGGCTGGTATTGTGATGTTTGTGACAAAGGTTACAAAAATCAACAGTCTCATAAATGTGAGGTCCGCTGTGGAGTATGTTTTTCAAGCACCTGATCTTCTGGCGCTAATCGTACATGTGGTCAATGCAACAGGTATTGCCGATTATCAGAATGTTACGAAAGGCATCATACAGTCACAGGAAAGCAACATCAATCGCTTTGTGATCGGTTCTTCGAGTGTCTGTTGTGGCACAAATTACTGGACAAAAATGAAAGATCCCTTGACCTTCATCGGTGTGGGGAAATAAAATGCGTTTCCTGCAAGAAATTTGTTATCATGAGTGAACATTTCTGTTATTTACAACGTAAATTTGCAAACAAAAACCTGTGACAAATATCTCTTCTTCGATTTTGAAAGTGATCAAGATAATGAGAAGCATATCGTCAACCTGGCCATCCCTCATGACTTTGAGGGAAATGTGTACATATTTCAAGGATAAGATGCTCTGGGTCGTTTCTGCGAATTCCTCTTCTCGCCCACAAATCAGGGTGACACGGCCATCGCACATAACATGAAGGGTTATGATGGGCAGTTTGTGTTAAATTATCTTTTGAAACAAGGCCTGAAACCTCACATTATTTCCAGTGGATCTATGATCATGTTAATGGAATTATCCGCCCTCAAGATCCGAGTCATCGACTCCTTCAATTTCCTACCCATGGCTCTGGCGAAATTTCCCTAGACTTTTGACTTAGACGAACTTAAGAAGGGTTATTTTCCACATCTCTTCAACATAAGGTTCGCTGCTATTTTTCATTCACTAAGTCATAATTTTTATGTTAGTCTTTGAAATTGTAATATTTATTTTAAGAAAAACAGAGATACATGTGTTATTTCCTTTGATGATTTATAATTTCTCTTCTTTTCATTTCCTCAGGGCACACCAAGACTATGTTGGACCCCTTCCGGACACACACTTCTACTCCCCTGATATAATGACGAGAGATCATCTTGAGAAATTCCTGGAATAACATGAAAAGCGGAGGCAACAGCTATTCGATTTCAAGAATGAAATCGTAGAATACTATAGGTACGTATAATTTTTGAAATTTGTCTTCCTTCTTTGTTTTCGTTGATTAATATGTTTTTTATTCGAAAAAAAAAGAAACTGAATACTGATATATTTCTATTTTTCGGATCTGACGTAGATATTCTCCGTCGCTGCTGCTTGGAGTTCCTCCAGGAGTTTCTCTCAATCAACAAAATAGACCCGTTCTAATATACCACTATCGCCTCAGCGTGCATGGCTACCTACAGGGCAAACTATATCCCCGATAAATCAATCTTGTACCTGCTCAAGGATATATCGGCAAAGTAAACCATAGCCAATCGAGTATGGAATGGTTGTCATTCATGGCTCATTCTGGGAACGTGTCGATCGAGCATGCTCTCACAGAAGTAGGGGAGCGGCAAGTCCTGGGGTGCTATGTTCATGAATTCTGTTCTGACACGACTACCATGTATGAATTCCAGGGTTGCTTTTTTCATGGATGTAGGAAATGTTACGATCCAGAAACTACTAACCCCTTGTATGACAGGCTTATGTGGGCTCTGTACTGCAAGATGAAGAAAGAAAAAAGAAATTTCTGGATGCTGGCTACCAATATGTCGAAATTTGGTAGTATGAATTGAGGCAATGAAGCAAAACAATATGCCTCTGCAGAAATTTCTAAAGGATCACTCTTTTGTCTTCCGTTTAAACCCAAGCGATTCACTTTATGGAAGACGTACCAATGCTGCTAAGCTATTTCATAAAGGTCATATAAAGTACATTGACTTTACGAGTCTTTATCCGTATGTCAATAAATACTGCGAATAACACGTGGGACATCCTAAAATAATAACTGACAATGTTTCGGAATTATATTCATATTTTGGACTGATCAAGTGTAAAATTTTGCTTTCCCGTGGACTTTGCCACTCAGTGTTGCCTTACCGCTCACAAAACAATCTCACGTTTCCCTTGTGTGCCTTTTGTGTGGAACAGCGACTGAGTGAGACATGAGTTTACAATGATGATGAAAGGTCCGTGGTTAGTACATGGGTGACAGAGGGAGTGGAGAAAGCGGTGAAGGTTGGTTACAAATATATAGCCATTTTTGAAGTGTATCACTTCTCTGAAAAGTCCTCCAACTCGTTCAGGTCCTACATTAACACCTGCAAGAAGCTTCAGGATGGTCTTCTCATTGTACGTCCGATGATAGTAGGAAAAATTTATCTTTGACTACGAAGCCCACGAGGGTATTTTATTAGAGCCAAGTAACATTTCGGTCAACCCTGGGAAACATCAAGTAGCTAAACTATTTCTGAACAGTCTCTGGGGGCGACGGGGTATGCAAGAAAACAAGACCCAACTCTCCTTCTTAACCGATATCAAGGACTTTAACAAGGTACTGCAAGATGAAACCATATAGGTGTGTAACACGTTTTTTGGCAACTTTTGTACTGTTTTTCTGAATACAAACACACGATGACTCAATGGATTTTTTTTTCAGGTCCGAAAATCTTATCTTTTTTATTTAACTTTTTCCAGGTGAAGGAGTTCTAACTGCCCTTGGAAAACGTAGCAGCCTGCAGTGGTGTTACACGACATTGTTTGTACCCCAGACCGATTAGACGAACATCTTCGTGGCATCGTTTACGACAGCGCATGCCCGACTCAAATTGTATTCTTGGCTAGGAAAGCTGGGTGAGTCCGTGATGTATTACGACACGGACGCTTCAGACGGGAGGAATGATCAGACGGAGGAATATACGCTTCAGACGGAGGAATATACGCTTCAGACGGGAGGAATGATCCACCTACCGGAGCCTATCTTGGGGAACACAAAAATTGTGCGAGACGGCAAAAAACGCAAAATTTACACAGCTAACGAAGAAAAAAGTATGAACTTGTATATGATAAACGTATTGTAAAGGACGATTTTGTGACATATCTATATGGATATTAAAATATATATGTATACTTATATATACACTATATTGACAGAGGTCACCGAACACCCCTTCAAAAGCAAATGAACGTATCCGCTGCGTTGTTAAGATGCGTGGTATAGCTGTAAATGGTATAAAAACAAGACTGCAGCCGACGGCGATCATATCGCACTGTGAGGTTGAGTGAAATTGTCGCGGCGTGAGAGAACTGACTTTGAGAAAGGAAAGATTGTTGGGTGTTATATAAGTGGGTTGCCCATAAAAGAAACCGAGAAGCGTTGAAACATACCCAAGTCAACTATTTTGGATGTACTGAATAAGTGCAAGACACATGCGTGCCTGATGCAGCAAAACGTACCGGCAGACCAAAGAAAATCAGTGATAGAGGGCGTCGAAACCTCAGGAGAGTCGTTACAGCTAATCGACGGAGTACTGCACAAGACCTCAGTGTACAGGTGAGTAAAAATGCTGGAACCTCGGTATGTGCACACGTACCATTCGCAGAGAACTTCATCCCATGGGGCCGTGGGCGTGCGGCTTTCATCTCCTCTCGGAATGCTACTCGTCGTTTAGCATGGTGTAAAGAACATTTATCGTGGATCGTAAATCAATAGAAACGGGTCCTGTGGACTCATGAATCCAGATACACGATCCATCAGCCTGATAGCCGTGTGTGGGTATGGCGGCAGCCGGGTAGAACGCTATTTAAAACAGTATACTGTTCCTACGGTCGAGTTTGGAGCTGGCAGTGTACTCGTGTGGGGGCGTTTTTCGTGGTATTTTCTCGGTTCATTGGTTATCGTGGAAAAATCTGTTAACCAGCGCGTCTAGCTCAATATTCTGGGCAATTATGCCCTACGAACTCTGTGGCAATGCTATAGAACCGAGCCTTGTTGGTACCAGCAGGATAATGCACCGAGCCATAAAGCAAGGACTGTTACGGCGTAGGTTGACTATAATTACGTATCGTGTGTGGACTGGCCAGCACATAGCCCCGATCTTAATCCCATAGAGCACTTATGGGATGAATTAGAGTTCCGCATAAGAAGTTTGGAACCAAGGCCTACTACTAAGCAACAGCAGTTAGCGGCAGCATTATGTACTGAATGGAAGCCCATACCTATCGCTGTGTTGCAAAACCTTGTCGAAAGCATGCCTCGAAGGGTCAGTGCATGCATTAAAGCCAAAGGTGGACCGACACCGTTCTAATGTATGCAAATAAATGCTATGTTGTGTTTCTCTTCTAGGTGCCCGGTGACTTTTGTCAATATAGTGTGTATATATACTGTATAACATTCCTAATGTAAATATTTAAAATAAAAAAAAATCATTTTTTCTTAATGTACAATGTCTTTGTTTCTCGAATTATTACACACAAAACTGAATTGTAGTTTAAAATCGTTTATTTAATGAGAAATCCACTAAATACATTTTTTTTTCATTTTACACAGATTGACCAACTTGCAATTTTTCTTTTATGACGATGTGAACTCCTCAGCCGAGATCCAGGTATTGAATTTTTCAGGATAGCCATTGTACTTTGTAAAATATTCATACTTTCCTCCCCGCTTACGTTTCTTCAAAGCGTTTTCAATAGCTAAAGAGTCTGAGGATTTCACCTTCTGAAGCTCTTCTGCATAGAACGTACCATCAATTTCTTCACTAAGTAAATCTTTTACCTTATACATTACAGGTGGTGATCCAGCAATGCGTTGGGAAACATTAAATATTTCTTCTGACCAGTTCGTTTCATACCCCTTTTCAAACTGCATTTTGGTTTTAGACAGCCTCACAGTATCACCTATCGAACTTATACACTCTTGGAGTTTTGGTTATACCGCCATATACACTGAAGAGTAATTGAATTAGACACACCTGTATATTAACGTGTAGCACCACCTTTCGCCCTGATGACGGCGGCGATTCGTCTCGGCATGGACTCGACAAAACACCGGAAGCGTTGGGAAGCTATACGGTTCCACGACCCCTGAACAAGCTCCCACAGTTCACGAAGATTTGATGGAGGGGAGTCAGAGCCTCGAACATCGCTCTCGATGACATCCCAGATGTGCTCGATGAAATTGAGGTCAGGTGACCTAGCTGGCCAAGGAAGCGAGGTCACGTTAGTGGAGTGTTCATCCAACCATTCGGATACAATTCGGGAGCGATGGCACGGTGCATTGTCTTGTTGCAGGATGAGGTCCTTAGTCGGATGTTGAAGACGCACAAACGGGAGCAAATGGTCGTCCAGGATAACCCGGTAATGTTGACCTGTGAGGGACGATGTCACACATACCAGGGGTCCCATTTCAGTCCACGCAAACAGTACCCAGATGAGAATGCCACCCCCACCAGCTTGAAGAATGCCCTGCTGGCAAGAAGGATCCATCGCTTCATGTGGTTTGCGCCGTACTCGTATCCTGCCATCCGCATGTACCAACGTGAATCTCGACTCATCAGTCAAGGCAACATTTTCCCACATGTCTAGGGTCCAGGGGCGATGTTCCCGCGCCCATGCTAATCTTTGCACCCTGTGATGTGCGGTCAGCAGCGGTACCCTCGTGGGACGATGGCTTCTGTACCCCATAGCGAGGAGACGGTTCTGGATGGTATGACTGCTTACACGTTTTGGTGCACCAGCGTTAAATTGCCAAGCGATTTCTTGCACTGTGGCCGGTCTATCCGCTGTTATAACTTTGCAAAATATATTGAGTTAGCTGACGATGACCCGCTCATCCACACGCTGTTGTCCACGGCAGTTGGCCCTTGCAGGGATGGTTTTACCGGATTCGATGTACTCATGGTGCACCCGTGATACAGTGGCTCGTGAAAGTCCCAGTACCTGCACGACTTCCGAGATAGAGTGACCCATTCGTCGGGCCCCGACAATTTACTTACGATCAAATGCACTTAGGTCCTTCGTCTTACCCATACTGCGTCCGACTGTTACTGATTCTGAATTGAATTTTATCACAGTATTTGTCATTTTCTTGTAGGACTTCCGTCCACAGTGATTAGAGTTTAGGTCCCAGCCACCTACAGCGAGATCGCCTTTTGGGCAGGACACAGAAACGGAAGGAATGAGAGCAAGTCTAGCGACTTTGACAAAACAATTCCTAGTGAGATTAGAGTACAGTAGATGGCGCCACCGTACAAGTACGATGTTGCACACAGAGGGTGAGAGAATTTCATGGGGGGGGCATAGGAAAGGATACCCATTTAACTAGTGGGTCCAGCCTGGGGGCCGTCACTTAACGTGCTTGTCCGATGCACGGCGGATATTTAGCTATTGTTAGTAAATCACACCATCTCTGAAAGATCAGCCTGGTTTGAACCTGAGGACCTTGCACTGATAGTCTGACTCGCTAACCACTAAGCCATCCGCGCCTCCTCTTACTGATTCCCGTCGCGTCACTCCTTATATTGTCGGATCGCTGCATACGTCATGTCGTTTCCGTTTACAGCGCCGCCCACAGCGCCACATTTGCATAACGCCAGCTGTCTCTAATTCAATTGCTCTTCAGTGTAAGTTATTCCACACAAGTTTTTGGTTATTTAGGTTGACATTTACAGGTTCCATCTTAATACTTCGATGATATGTTGCAATATAACTACTTATCAATTTCTCTAGTATATTGATATATGTATTCGTGTATCGACTCGTGAAGTACTTCCATATTTTTGTTTTTAGAGTTCGATTAAACCTTTCTATTATGCTCTCTTTTGTCTCATTCGTGGTAGTAAAGAAATGGACGATATTCCCTTTTAAGAATTTCTGAAATTCTCGATTTTTAAATTCAGGACCTTGAACTCTTTGCAAGTTTAAGGGCTTGCGTCCTTTAAATATTTTTTTCAACACTTTGATTATGGACGACCCCGTCTTTTGCTTTAAGGGAATTATCCATGCATATTTGAAAAATATGTCGATACATGTCAACAAATATCGAAATCCTTCGTTATGTCGCTTTAGGTTGGACAAATCGACTAAGTCGGGCTGCCACTGGTCATTGATTCCGCCCACAATGACTCGGTTTCTCAGAAAACGTCGTCTCACCGGCTTTTGGACTGTGAACGTTTTCTTCCTCTTCAACCATTCCTCTTCTGTCTTTTTTCTTTATTTTTCTGTTTACAGAACAGTATAAGGCGTTTACTCCACCGAAGCTTCTAGGATGAGACGGATCCAGAAATATCTTATCCAGTAACTGATCATTCTCCGTAGCAGCAACTGATTTGTACGCTTTCTACGGAAACAGTAAACGTCATGCTTACACTAGCGCATAATTAATAAAAATTACACAAAATGTGTCCATGCATGTGTTTTATTAACGCATCCAAAAAGGCTCAAAATTGTGCATTTTGAAATTAGAAACGCCCCGTTAGGATCCTGTTAGATATCTTTGCCAGTCATGAAGATAACACCCACGCCGTTGCAGTAGCCAATAAGAATCCACCACGCGTCCCTCGCTCATAAAAATGTTTTTTATGAGCGAGGGACGCGTGGAGGATGTTTTTTGTGTGCGAGGGACGCGTGGTGGATGTTTTTTATGAGCAAGGGACATGTCCATACCTGTTTTCTTAAACACTCTACCTTCAACCTTGCGGTGTTTATAAAAAATCATGTAAATACATATTTCAAGGATCCTGTGTTTTTCACTGTCCAATGTCACCGTTGTGAGGGAGTCTTAATTACATTGCCGTTTAACCCCGTGGCAAACCAGTTATGTTGTTACTATTTCTTGCTCATACATTGAAATTCTCGAGTTCAAGCCTAACCGCTAATGAGTTTTTCAAATTGGTTTTTCCATTATATTTCGCCGCTCGAAAATAACTGCGGTCGAAACTTGTCTTTAAAAAATGGCTGGCACAAAATTAATACGGCGGGAAAAATAAAAACGTGGTACTCCGCCCAAAAATAAATACTACTGGAAAAAGTAAAAAGGTGTACTCCCCCCAAAACTAAATATGGCGATAAAAATTAAAAACCTGTATTTCAAAATAGTGTACTCCGCCCCCAAAATAAATACGATGGAAAAAATTAAAATACGGCGGAAAAAAGAGGCGATTACACCGCCGAAATAAAATTGGCAGACGTCCTGGGTCGTCTGGTACCGCCTAAAAATAACTGTACCGGCAGGGTGTTGCCTACAAAAAAACGTTTATGGACAAAGTGACCCAGCTAATAATCTTGCTTGTTGCTTTCGAATCACATTTTTAAGATATCATTTTTAGTTGCCTTTGTAACTTTCCTTTTTGCCGTCTCTGTAAACTTTGAGTTCATTCTCTTTTAGTGTTTCCACTTTAACGTTATAAACTGCTGGCCACCAAAAATGCAACACCAAGAAGAACACGAGATAGCAAAGCGAGATTTACTGGACACATAACAACAAATACAAAGATGAAACGATTAAGCTTACAGGCACGTGCAACTTGCGGAACACGCAGACATCAATAGTTCGTGTGGTCCCCATGGCTGGCAATAGCGGCCACTACACGCCGCGGCATCGAACGAAAGGGGCTTTGGATCTGAGCTTGGGGTATGTTGGTCCAGGTTGCTTCCACACGTTGCCACAGTTCATCAGGCGTAGCCGCGGGTGGTGTTTGCCGGGCCATTCGGTTGCCGATCAGTGACCAGACGTGTTTTATGGGCGACATATCGGGAGAACAGGCGGGCCACGGCAGCAGTGAAACCTGGTGGGCCGTGAAGAATTGTTGCACGATGCGTGCCACGTGCGACGCATTGTCCTGTTGAAACGTGGCCGCTGGCAGGTCCTGCAGTAAAGGGAGGACTACAGGCTCCAAAACGTCGGACTGTAGCGGTGGCTGTTGAGTGTACCGGCGATGCGTACCAGAGGGGTGTGGGTGTCATATCCAATTGCGCCCCAAACCATAACGCCAGGCGACGGACCGGTATGGCGATTTATAATGCATTGTCATACAGTCTTCTGCCGCGGTGCCGCCACACGCGGATCCGACCATCGTGGTGTGGCAGACAGAAGCAGAATTCGTCGGAGAAGACAATGTCGTGCCACTCCGTAGTCCAGGTACGGCGTTCAACGGCCCACTGCCGCCGCACTCGCCGGTGGTATAACGTCAATGGTAATCGGAGCAATGGGCGCCGTGCGACATGTCCCCGATCCTGCAGACGACGTCGAACGGTACGTGCTTACACAGGTTGTTGCCCAACATACCCTAATTCCTGCGCTAACGTTCGTGATGTGGCGGTGCGAGCTGTCAATGCCCGCCGCACAACATGCCGGTCCTCTCGCTCGGTGGTGTGCCGCGGCTGCGGCAATCGCTCACGTCCGTCCGTCCGTCCCTTATGCATACACCGAATCCATACTAGCCTCACTGTGGCTGGATGTCGTCCCACACGGGCGCCGATGTCTCGGTATGATAAACCGCTGTCGCGATAAGCTACTATTCGTCATCTGTCGAACTCCGAAACGTGCTGGAATGACTGCCGTATTCTGCGACGAGGCACCAGGAAGCTTCCCACGCACAGGTCCGGCAGCGCAAAACACTTCCACTACTTAACCCCGCCTTCTGTGCACCCTTCTTATAGTGCTTCTCGGTGGCGTGCCGGGTGCACATGATTTGCATATGCCCTGCAATGCTAATCGTTTGCATGTCCTCTCGCGGGCGACGCATGCTGCGAATTTCAGGCCAATCTGATGCTTCCTTCTTGGTGTTACATTTTGGGTGGCCAGCAGTGTATTTTCTCACTTAACGAATGTTTGCGTGGCAGCAGTCTTGAGGTCAGGGTGAATGAAGTGTGTGTGTTAATAAGATAAGAACGAGTTATATAATGAGAGGAGCGAACAGGGAAAAGTGTTGTGTGATGTGAGTAAATTACTGCAACATTGCGATGTAATTTGTAGATTAGATATATTATGGATGAAAGTTGTGTGGAGATGTAAACTCGTGGAACCTAAAATTATATAGGTTCAACTGTGAAGTACATTGCTGTGATAGTTTTTAATACGTTGCTTACCTGAAGTGCTTTGAAGTTCCGATAATAAAGATCGTTTGCTTGTAAGTGATTTCAAGATTTCTCTCTTCTGGCTGTTAGGCAGCCTAATTTAGCCCAGTGTGTAATTAAGTTTTTTTTTCTGTATTAACTTTCACAGGCTTAATTCTAAAAAGTCCTAGTGATGTGAAAACAATCAACTGTTGGCTCAAAAGTAATCTTTAAGTGAAGTGAAGTCGAGAAAAGCCATAAACATTACATATTTTTTTCTAGAATCAATCACAAGTACAAATACCTATTTGTATTTTTCATGATACCTCTGCTTTAAAGCTCCCAGCAGCCAAACAGTGAGAAAAAGGAAATGGTTAGCATGGATATGTAAGCAGAAAAAGATGTCGTTTCCCGTAAGTCTTCATAAAGCGGAGATCATGTGTCCACAGGAAAACAGAAGGAGCAGATATTATGTTACATGAAAACAATACAATCACGTTATTTTATCATTTTGCATTTCTGAAGTTTTATTAAAAATTTTGACAAAGACATTTTTGATTTGCATTTGGGAAATAAAGATGTTAACAAGAACACCTTTGAAACGCTTTCTGTCGTTTTAACAACATGAGAAGACGCTAACAAGACACATTTTTCTACTTGAAATGTGGTTTGGAAATATGATGAGGGATACAAGAATGGCTATCTAACGTTTTCCCGAAGACACATACTGAGCCAGGGCACAATACTTAAAATATTCATATCATCATTTTATTTTCGAACGAGAATGTACAACGAAGCTCTAATAGCTGCAAGTTCCGGCATTGGAGCCACGACAGCCCTTTGAAGAGCTGTGTAATTCCAGCAGCATAAATAACGAAAGAAAAAGAAAAAAAAAAGGATGACACCGAACTTTTCGGTTGTATTGAGCACGTCGTTTAAATCCTTTCCGTATAACTCAATAAAACCATTATAAAAAAATACTTCAATGAAACCCATTTCAAAAAAACAAATCAACCATATTTCTACAATCGATAAAACATCTAAATATACAAATAACTAGTTTCTTTCACTAGCGGCTGAAAAGCATGTTTCGAAAATTAACAAATTGTGAAAAAAAAAATTCCTCAACTCTGAAGGAAAATATCAGAGACAAAGGCGTTTTCAAAATGAATAGTTAGAAGAAACGATATAGAAAAAAAAAACATGATATAACTACGCCCCCGAGCGGAACAATTTTGATTAAAGGACAAGTCGAACATCTGAAAAGCATTCTTTATAGCAAAAGCTATGCTAAGGAAAAATATGCTTTAAAATACCTCTCCTGAAAGCAGAGATAGAGAGAAAAAGGTCTTGACGTTTACACTGTCTAGAGGAAAATCTGCGCATTATTTAAAGCGGACAATGTTCCTCACTTTATTATATAGCGAATGACATACAGTAAAAAAAATTTTTACAATGATATTTTTAGAAGTAGAGATACAGCTGCAAACAGAGGTACAAAAACACCACCTAGCGACAGAACTGGCAATTAAAAATGAACTCCACAAGTACAAGCAAAGGGTTCCACAAAGTAAATGATATCCGATTTTAAAATTTTTTTTTTCAATAGGCCGTCTAGAAGCAGAGTTATCGAGGATAGCAGATTAATATTTACGTTCCCTAGCGGGGAAATTATTTATTATTTAGGGAACAAAATGCACACAAAATGGGTTCATTGTCAGATGTATCTGTCCGAAAAAAGAAATCAGATTGAAAATTTCTTTTAATCGGGATTTTAATCCTGCAGATAATGCTGCAAATATTCTGTAAACGAAAAGTGAACTTACGTCTCCTAGTGGCCTACTTGTGCGTTAAGAAAAAATAGAAATTATATGCAAAACATTTCGCATGAGGAAATCCCTCTGATAAAGAAAGAATTTTTCAAATCGGACTTTTAGAAGCAGAGATATTGACAAAAATAAAATATATATCTACGCCCCTGGCCAAAAAACCAGGCACTATTTTAGGCACAAGATATTTTCAAAAATCTGTTCATTGTGAGCTCTGTTGGTTCACGGATAATTTTTTTAAATCGAGTTTTCAGAGGTGCAGATTTTGCTGCAAGTGCCTCAGTAACAGAAATAGTATCTTTATGCCCCCTAGTGCCCACAACCAATCTTTACCAAATCTTAGAAATTATATGCCGAACATTTACCACCAGAAGCTATATCCGATGCAGAAGGAATTTTTTAAATAGGACTTTTAGATGCAAGGATATTGGGAAAAATAGCCATTTACCTTTACGCCCTTTAGCGGAAAATCTGTGTGTCCCTTGAAAAAGAAACTACACCCAAAATAGGATTCGTTATATAGTGGTGGGATGTAAGGTCAGGTGATGCGTAACATCACAGCCTCTCCTTGACAAATGTCAACCCCGCCTTCTCGTGGTGCATCCTGTTCCCACTAAAGGGGCTCTGACGACCGCAAATAGCGGTATAACTATACCATCGGGATCAGAGGAAATGCTATCCCACACTCACCAACCCGCTTGGCCAGCGTGGTGAGTTATGGCCAAACACCTCCAAAATGACTCTACAACTTAAATCTTGGCCCTCAGTCTCCGGCAGCTGGAATGTACCTGGCCAAGGCAGCGGCCAGTGCGACATGAAGGCAGAGGGTGCTAAGAATCCCCGGAGGACCGGACTAGGCTGCCATTTGATGCTGACCTTGGCTACCTACAACGGACGCTCCCTATCTTCTGATTCAAGGCTTCTGGAATTGGAAGAGGAACTACAAAGGATCAAGTGGGACATCGTCGGGCTAAGTGAGGTAAGGAGAAAAGGAGAAGATCTCATTGAACTGAAAAGTGGACATCTCTTCTATTATCGTGGGACAGTTACTGGCAGAACTAGTGGTGTTGGATTTATAATAAACAAGAAACTGAAGGATAAAGTGGTAGAAGTTGAAAGTTCCTCTGACAGAGCTGCACGACTCGTTATCCAACTATCGAGAAGATACCAGACTCAGATTATTCAAACTTATGCACCCACACAAGTCATCCTGAAGAAGAAATTGAAGAATTTTATGAGGAAATTCGTCATCTAAATAATAAAGGTAAGCAGCACTTGAAGATAATTATGGGAGATTTCAATGCAAAAATAGGGCACCGGCAACAGAATGAAACTTCAGTAGGTAAATTCGGTCACGGCAACAGAAACCAGCGTGGAAATACTCTCGTTGAGTTTGCAGAGGCAGAAGGATTTTTCATCTTGAATTCCTTTTTCAAGAAAAAGCCACACAGGAAATGGACATGGAGACATCCAATTGGGACGACAAGTGAAATTGATTTTATTATGTGTAACAAAAAATTCGTCATCGAAGACTGCAGTGTGCTGAACAAGTTCAACACAGGTAGTGACCATAGATTGGTGAGATGTAAGATGCACCTCAACACTAAACTGGAACGTGGCAAGCTCATAAGACAAACAAAATGTATTGACATAACCAACTTTAAAAAACACCATAATACTTTCAAGTTGGAACTGAAGAACAGATTCTCTGCTTTAGAAGGCCTAACATCGGAAGAAGTGGATATTTCGGAAGTTAACAGAAAAGTAACCAAAGCTCTTATGGAAACAGCAACAAAATTAGCTGGGTCTAAGAACAAGTTGCATGTAAACAAATTATCAGGAAAAACCAAAATGTTGATGCAAAAAAGAAAAGAGATGAGGACAACTAAAGAAGATGTGACTTCCAAAGTGGAATATATAGAGCTATGCAAGAGAGCACGAAAAAGTATCACTGAAGACGTAAGGAAATTCAACTGTGAGCTAGTGAGGAAAGCAATTGAAAACAACCAAAGCCTAAAGATAGCAAAGGGACATCTCAGTAAGGGAAGAAAACAGAATATGGCTCTGAGAAAAAAGATGGTTCTATAACAAGAAATAGAGGCGAAATTTTGACAACAGTGAAAGATTTCTACTCCAAATTATATGAAAGGGATGATACATGTACTCCAGACATCATGAAAGGTACCAGAGTTCTTCCAGTCCTCCCAGCAGAAGTTGCTCATGCAATCAAGAACATGAAGCGGGGGAAAGCTCCAGGAGAAGATGGAATTACTATAGACATCATACAAGAAGCAAGTGGAGAAATTGAAACAGTACTCGCCCAAATTTTCACTCGATGCCTTAATGAAGGGAAGATTCCTGAGGATTGGAACAATGCTACAATGATCCTGCTACATAAAAAAGGTGACATTGAGGATCTCAGGAACTACAGACCTATCAGCCTCCTATCAGTGGTTTATAAAATCTTCACTAAAGTTCTTTCACACCGCTTGAAGGTAACACTGGACATGGCTCAACCGAGAGAACAAGCTGGATTCAGGAGTGGCTACAGCACAATAGATCATATCCACGTACTGAGAGAACTAATTGAAAGAGCGGGGGAATATGAACTTCCATTGTGCATGGGTTTTATCGATTATGAAAAAGCCTTTGATTCGGTGAAACCATCAGCAGTTACCACGGCTCTGAAATCCTGCGGTATTGAAGATGCATACATTAATATTATTAATAACATCTATGAAAATGCAAGTGTAAAGATTCGGCTGTTTGAAAATACAACACACATAAAAATTGGAAAGGGAGTGAGACAAGGTGACACCATATCTCCGAAGCTCTTTAATGCCACATTGGAAAATGTCTTTCAATCACTGAACTGGGAAAACAAAGGGATAAAGATTAATGGAGATTATCTAACCCACCTTCGTTTTGCTGATGACGTAGTCATTTTTGCAACTACCCCATCAGAGCTGCAGAGTATGATCCAGGAACTTGCTGACAAGAGTAAAGAAGTGGGATTAAAAATGAACTTTCAGAAGACAAAAGTGATGTTCAATGCTTTTACAAGAAATGAAGATTTATCGATTGATGGAGAAAAACTGGAGATAACAGATACGTATGTTTATCTTGGACAGCAGATATCAAGTGAGGGTCACATTGATGAAGAAATTAATCGGCGTACAAAACTTGCCTGGAGAGCTTTTGGAAGAAACAGCATAATTTTCAAGAGCAATATGCCATTATGTCTTAAAAGAAAAGTGTTTGATCAATGCATCCTTCCAGTGCTTACGTATGGTGCAGAGACGTGGACCTTAACTAAAAGAGACATACAAAGGCTGCAGACAACTCAAAGCAGCATGGAGAGGTGCATGCTTGGTATAACCAGGAGAGATAAGAAGAGGAACTCGTGGATCCGAAAAATGACGAGAGTGGAAGACATCATGATCAGAGTTAAATCCCTGAAATGGCAATGGGCTGGACATACTGCCAGAAGGACAGACCATAGATGGACAGCCGAAATTTTAGATTGGATTCCAAGGGACAGGAAAAGACCCAGAAAAAGACCACATGGGAGATGGGTGGATGAAATTCGTAAATATGCGGGAGTGACATGGAGGAGACTGGCACAAGACAGACCGTTGTGGAGGAAACTTGGGGAGACCTTCGTCCAGCAGTGGATTGATAATGGTTGACAATGATGATGATGATGATATAGTGGTGGCGAAAATTCTGGACAATTTTTAAAACTTTCATGTTTTTCAATTTTGTAGGCTTATATATCAATTGAAAGAGAATTTAATGCTGGATTCAATACAGAAAACAGAATTTAAATATCTGCCGTACAAAAAAGTTATACTGCGAATACAACAATCATCCTAAATCGATTGGAATTTTGCGCAGTATAACTTATCTACGATACGATAAAATGATATCAGATACTTACGATTGCAATGTACTATAAGTATTTAGTAGGGTAGCCTGTCTTGTTTTAAACAGCAGCACGGCGACGTCTCATGGATTCAGTAAGTGTCAATAAGTGTTTGCCTTCGCTATTACGTGGTATCAGGGTGCAATTATAGCCTCAATTAATTGACCTTTATTTGATGGATACCTCATTCGCACAATGCTTTTAAACGGTGCCACAAATTTTCCGATGGGTTCAGGTTAGGGTTGTTTCCTAGCTAGGTCAACAATGGAATGCCCTTTGCTGTGAACTCCTGTTTTCATATTTGTACTGTGTGGCAGGGAGTTAAATCCTGCTGACAAATAAATGTTGCATTGTTGGGAAAGAGATCCCTGATAGAAGGTGGACGTTTTACTTCCAGGATGGTGTCGATGTATTTACTTGTATTCAGCGTGCCGTCGATTACATGAAGACGGCCAACACCATCTGCGGCAATACATACCCAAATCATAATGCTTGTTGGGGACTTTACGTTTAACCCCATGCAGTCAGGATGTAGCTCTTCTCCCACTCGACGTCGCGCATATTTTCGCCCATCACTACCAAATAATGATGTCTTACTTGTTGGTACTCCAAATAAGTTGCTCCTACTGATCTTTTGTCTATTGAATGTGTTCTTTTACCTATTGTAGTCGTTTCTTGCGCTGCTGTACATTCAAACATGGATTTTTTTCTGGAAATTCTACCTCTTAGTCCCATATCCGACAGTCTTCTTCTTATCGTTCTTGAACTGGCACAAGCACCGGTTGCACCTAGTTCACCTCTGATGACCTCAGATGAAATTCTTCTCTCCTTCAGACACATCCTTTCTATTTTTATGTCATCGACAGGTTTTGTGCACTTTTTTCGGCCTTTTCCTGCTTTTGTTTTCAGTGACTTTGTTTCCTGATAACGTAGACACTACTTTTGTACTCCAGATGTCACCACTGTCTCACCTACTTGCCTTGCCATTTCAGCGTAGGAAAGAACCGATTCACGTAATACAACAATACTGATTTTTTTGGGTGTGCAGTCAACTCTTTTCTTTGGTGCCATTATTCTATTTATTATTTACACTTCACAGATTTCAAGAAATCCTAAAAGTATGCACATAATCCCCAATTGCGCTTCACTTACACCGATAACCCTCTTTCATCTACTGAACAAACAGCAAAACTGACTGACTCCAACTGAACACATGATACATCGCAGCTACTGCCATTTCATTGGTCCCCAGAACAAGGAATGTGATTGGCCAGTAGGGTTTGCACTCACATTCCGCTTCTTAACTGAATTACACCTGTGTTTGTTTCTTAGCCTTTTTTGTGCTGCTGATATTTGAATTCTGTTTTTGCATTAGATTCAGCATTAAATTATCTTTCAGCTGATATATAAATATTTACATTTAGTGAACCATAATATTTCCTTTAAGCCTGCAAAGTTGTAAAACATTAAATTTTCAAAAAGTGTCCAGAATTTTGGCCATCACTGAAAATGGCTTAGAAAGGAAGAAATGATTTTTTCAATCCGATATTTAGAAAAAAAGTATTCTTTGAAACAGTGAAATAAATATTTGTCAGACCTGTTTCTTCCTTATACTCTACTTTCCTTATTTTGACGACTAATGTATTTGAGGGACAATTTTTTAAAACACACAACGGGTAATACGTTCTACAAGCAGCTAAAAAATGCATGTCTGTTAGTTACCTGGATCACTTGTTCTCTCTTCCTTTTTTAAGCACGTGAAAAGCAAGAAAACCATAAAGCCAGATCATCGTTCACACATTTTAAGCTTTCCAACGCAAAAATATATATATATATATAATAATAATAAAAATAAATAAATAAATAAATAAAAATAAATAAAAAAAAATTAAATCGCACAAATAGTTTCAGAGATATGATATCCACAGACGGACGACACTATAAGCACGTACTTTTTTCACAAAATACGTGTTAAAAAGAAAAAATATGAGGAAAAGAGGAGAAGCAATCCAGGTAACTAACAGTCATTCATTTTTTGCTGCTTGTGGAACGTATTGCCCGTTGTGCATTTTAAATAATTGTCCCTCGAATTCATTAATCGTCAAAATAAGGAAAGTAGAGTTGGAGGAATAAACAGGTCTGGCAAATATTTATTTCACTGTTTCAAAGAATAAAAGAAAATTATTTTTTGGTGATTTTTTTGATAGGAGGCAAAACTGGATTTGCTTTATAGTGTTTTACACATGTCACCTTCCTAATGGGTGTCCACGCTAGAGGAACAAGGTATCACGTTGCTGTAAAATTTATTATCTTGGAAGCTAAGGACCAAGTTGAAAAAAAAGCAAAAATTGTACAGTATTTATTTTTGTTCCTCTGTAACTTACAAGTGAAGTGCAATATTTGGATAGCCATAGTGTTTGAAATCGCATTTTTCTCTGCTGTAAAATATTAAAAATAGATTGTATATTTATCTTCAGTTTGCAAATTCTTCAATGCATTACTTAAAAAAAGACTAACAAAGGATTTTGTTTAATTAGCTTCGTATTATGAGGTCTTCAGATCTTAATTTTTTCATTATCAGAGAAATAAAGATCAAGTCATCGCATAGTTGACAAAAAAAAAAAAAATACCAGAAAATCTGTTCAGGCTACCAAACATCCAGGAGAAGAAATGAAAAGGTAGTTATATTTTCCTGAAACATTGTGCACATTCAAATGATGGGCAATAAATTACATAAAATAATCTCGTTTTCTCTCACTGTCACAAGCAGGTAATTTAAAAACGTGATTTTCGCCCCTCTCTGCTTGAAAATAAAACTGTTATTTCCTAAATTTATTTTTGCAAAAGTTATATTTATTTGCTTCTTGGCTTCCATTGTGCATGTTTCTAAATATTTGCTTCAAATAGATGTACTCAACAGTATGTGTTCATACGACCAAGGTATATTAATTTATACTGGCAGAATCGAAGGTTTCTTCAACCAGTATCACTTTAGGTGCTAAGAGTGAATGGAAAATTTAGTAGACAGCCCACATGAAAGGTCCTTAAACGAGATTACTGGACTGTTGAAACTTAGATTTGGCGTTAACAACGTCGCACGGTTTTAACTTCATTATTTAGGTAGCGACATTCAGAATTGGCGAATTTCACCATCTAGATAGCTGTGATTTAGCACCTTGAAGCAATGGAGATTTCAATGGGTATCTAATCGAAGGTGGAGTTCTCCCTCTCTCCGGTGTATTACTGGAGGGAAGTGACGCGACGTATCGTAACATGTACCTCATCAGTAGCACTGACGTAATGAAACTGCCGTTAACTGAGGAAACACATACAGCGAAATAATAAGTAAGAAATGAGATATAGCATCTGATGTTAATCAGTTTTGCAACCGATGGATGGGTATTTTTACTTAAGTTCCACAGGTAAAAAATAAATAAACAAAGAAAATCACTCAAGTGTAGACATACAGTGCCTGTTGACTTACCGAGATCAACTTCATGTCATATCTTAGGAAAGGAACATTCATGAACATAGCCAGTAAAACATTTTTGAGTAACATTTCGTGAGAAAGAATGCCATTAAGACAACTTAAATTTGACGAAAGCCATCCGAAGAAAATGGATATGGCCTCAGTTATGTATTGCATCGTACGAAAAGGAAACGCTCAAATTATGTTGGCCAGTGGTGACAGTTGGCGGGAACGGTGGGCAACAGCGTTCCCTAAATAAAATAGTTACGAACAAAAGTACCCAGAAAACTACACTGGAGAGAGAAATTCTGGACTACGTTTTTATTTATACCTATAAATTCGATTTTTATTTGTGTAAAGGTGTTATGTTTCAAAATTTTGTCTCTGATTTTGCAATTTTCAGAGCTTTCGTCTTAAAGCAGTAAAATTTGTTCTTCAGACTTTTAGCTAGAGGGGATGATCGCATTTGACAGTTTTGCTTTCGTATCATATCATATAATATCCACCTGTGGGAAATCTTGAGCTAGTCAAGTGCTGCTGGCTAGATTTAGAATACCGAACTCAAAGATGATAGTAATTCATTTAATAATGACAATTCGGTACCTAGCCGCTGACCAAAGCTGCATTGACGTCCGCTGAAAACGGCATTCACAATGCTATTCACTGTTTTTGAGATAAAATCCTTTCTTCGTTAAGGGTTATGAGCCTGCTATCTTCCCTTCCTTCCTTTTCTTCCTTTCTCTCTCTCTCCCTCTATGCATGTGTGTGCGTAAATTTCTCCGTCTTTAAACTCTAAAAATAATCGTACCCCCAAAACCCTTCATCTGTTTTCACTGCTGATGAAGACCCAGTACACAAAGAAAGGAATTCTTTCTCTGATTATGGAGTATTTTTTTAAATATGCACTCACGTTTTCAGATGTGTTACATTTATCTACAAAAGCATCGTTGTCTTTCTCCATCCTAATGAAGTTCGGGAACAGAAACTGTGACATAACACTGATTTAAATACACTTAAGTTTCTCATGTTCTTTAAATATGATGAAAAAGTGATAACAAATGTGAAACTGCTTTGCATAGGTTTTCTCTGATTGAATGACACTTATATCCGTTATTTCAATATTACATCTTCTAGGAGTCTCCTTTTCCACTAACATAGTGTGGCGTGCCTGCACCGCAGGACGCACATGAAATAAAGGCAGATAACAGCGAGAGCATACGTCCGCGTACCTCAGTTGGGAGAGCGAATTATTCCGGGATGAGGGGGAACGGGTCCGATGCCCGGCGTGGACAAAAATGACGGTGAAATTTACTTCGTTATATTGGCACCCGAACTTTAAGAATGACCTGGCCGTTGAAGTTCTCGCAATGGTGTGATGTTCTTTCCACACCACGAGACAGAAAAAATAACAGAATCCCTTCTTCAGCGCTTCGAAAAATAAATGTGCGTGATGTTACGTTTCACACACCAAAATTGACTGGGATTTCTCCAATGTACGTTCCTCAGCGGATGACTGCCTACAGCGACACATGGTCCCGGCTGTCCCGTGGGCCATGCCCCCGTCATCTTATATCAGGCATGACAAGGAAACTGACTGATCCTCATTCACACTGAAAAATTTGGCATTGTATTCATGGCCTCCCAGGTGCTTTATCGTGCAACACAGCTGCAGAGAGAAAACTTTCCTCAAGTCCGTTCGACTTCGTTTTCTGTTTACAGTTTTGCTTCGCGCTTTACTTTTAGCGGACAGTGAATATATGGGATATTCTGAAAGGATTGTTAAGAACTAAAACTAAATATCATGCACATTTCCTCCATAATATGCTGCATTCGTCGGTGACATTTGGTTCAGTCCAATGTTCCTCATCTTTTGAAATGATGTTGCCTCAAGCTGATGTGACAGGCTGTATTTCTCGGGGTTTGGATCTTGCGGTCGTAAAATGCTGGTGATTGATTCTGAGTTCATATATCGATAACATCGAATAAATCATGCCCATCATATTTTACTGGGCAGTATATCTTCGATATGGATTTTAATCGGAAATGTAGTTTCGTTTATTTTTGTAAGAGGCAGGAACAATCCCACGATGTAAAAATTTAAAGATGACTCCTGAGACATCCGTTTGTTAAGTGGACTTGACCGTTCATTCCCGAAAAGTGTGTTAACACACGTGTGTGTTCCATCAAGCAAAGATATTCATCATACTTTGTTTTCAAAATATTTTAATAAGCAGCAATGATTTAACTACCTTTTTCATGGCGAAAATTTTAACCTCTGGTGAATTTCAGAAAGATCTGATCAATCTTTCTGTTGGTTTATTATGGATTAATTAAAGCAAAATTTTCTCCCATGACATACGTTAGAAGAAAATTCCTGGTTGAAAGGCAGGGAAATTCGTTTCCCAAAATTCGCTTGTCTTAATCACAACCAGGAAAACAAAATTTCATGTTAAAAGAAAAAAAAAAAGAAAAAGAGAATAATATTTGATTTAACTGACTTTGGGGTTTTGGAAATAATTATTTTATCTGTTCTTTTATCGCGATAGGAAAAGGCGAGTAGGTGTGTAGCTCAGAGAATCAAAATTAATTTTACTTCTACATCACGGAATGAGGAGAAAAAACGTTTCTGAAAAAAAGAAAAAAAAAGTTGTGAGAAAAGGGAATCTTCTTTCAGATCGGCCATTTTAAGGATTCGGTAGAAGTCGCTCAGAAAATGTTGCAGAAATGCTCTTAGGAGGGTTGGCGCTGTTCTATTTTTGGGACAAGGTCACAGCCGCACATGGGAAGTTACTTGGTCCCTACGTGTTGAAGGTCAAGTTCCTCTCCCCTGGCTGACCGAAGATGCCATGTGCCTGGTAACATTTATTTTTTTTTCCGTTGAGAGTGCTGGACGCTGCAACGATGCTTACGTGTGAAGGTCAGAGGTCACTCGAGGCGTGGGAGATAAAGCCGTGGCTTGCAGGGCTGCTGTTACTAGGGAAAATTTCATCCAATCAGGGATCGGCATTTTCCAACACCCCAGAGTTCCTTTTTACACCTTGAGACGCTTGTCTCATTCACTTTTGCTCTTGCTGGCCGGCAGAAAGAGGGGACGGCCGAGTTTTCTCCTCGCCTTTTGGTGGGGAGAGGACCCACAGAAAAAACGAGCTTTTTCTTGACTGCCTTTGCTGACCACCAGACCACCACAATGGGACACTCTGGATCTGGCCTACCTATTGAAGGTTTGACGATGTAGAACGCGGATAAAGCGGCATTCCGCCGGCCGGGAACTTCGCCCTGGCAAGGAAAAAAATGGCGGGGAGGCGACAGGCTAAGACGATGTCGCTCGTGGAGAGAACTTAGCCGAGAAATGCAAGACATGCCTCCTCCCTTATTGATATTCCGCAAACACATCTGCAGCTTCTCCATTCTGTTGCTACTCCCAAAAGGGAGGCCTGCTTCAAAGGCCGGAGGAAAGAAGCCCAAAACAGTTCCATCTCATTCCAAAGTTTGGGGAGGCTCTTCCCTGCAGGTCATCAAGAGGCACATTGCTGCAAAAAATCACCAGGTGGATATTGAAGGCTCTCTCCCTTTCATCAAATAGGTATCTCGAGTCTGCAGCTGCCAGCGATGCCCTTGTTCAGGACAGAGGAGCCCACTGGGCCAATAAAAAAAGAAAAGACATGGAAGACGACCTACAGAGACTTTGGGGGCTTCAGGATAGTAACGCGTTGGTGTGTTGTGTTGTAGAGAAAAAAAAAAGACGCCAGCTCAAAGGTAATGTTTTTAGTTCATATCTTTTAGTATTGATACATAACATCCCACGCAGGGTACCTAAGCTTCGAGCTGAGCATAAGAAAAAAAAATGCAAGTTTTTTTTTGCCTCTGATTGTGGCAGTGTTGTCGTTCAGTTTTCAAAAATAAGATTTAATAGCTCCTCAGGTATGAGTTCAGATAAGAGAAAAAAAAAAGAAAGAAGGGGGGGGGTTGAAAATGCTTTCATTTATGGTTTTTTTTTTGTGTTGTCATGTCTGGTGTTTTGGCAACTCCCCAGGCCAGTGGAATTTGGTGTATCCGAAAAATTTGGTTTAATGTTTGAGCACAGTGAATTTTGGTGCATCGACTGTAGTTTAGTTGGGCATGTGATAATTGAAAAGCAGTGTTATTGTGATGCCGTGGGTGATAAAATAATTGTAAACCTTTTTCTCTATCCTTTTACAGCGTTGAGTTATTTTTTCTGAGTGAAGATAAATTATGGGACGATTTATATTGGGATTTTGGGAACATATGTATAGTGTGATGAAATTGGAAACCTAAAGTGCTGTTTACATTCTTGGAGTGTTGAGTGCCGAAATTAGGAGTGTTGGTGTGTATTTTGAGGACCAGTATTTTACATGCTCCAGATGAGTGTTAATCTCCCATTGGAAAGGGGTGATCTTAGGGCAAGCCTAGGAACTTGTCCTAGGGCAGAGGGCTCTGAGTAGGGAATTTTCACCAGGATGCGATATGTGCAAAATAGAAGTTAAGGTATTTGGGTTCTCAAGTTTAGTATTTCACAAAAAGAATGAGCATCATGGGTTGAAAAGACACACTTTTGCTCACCAGTTCCAGTATTAATTGTTCCTTTCTTTGGCCTAAATTTTCTTGATTTTACTAAAAGGTTAAGAGTCTAAATGTAATTTTAATTTTCAATAAGGTGAAAATATTTAGTAGGTTATGTAAATGGTCAGTGTTGTTAACTGCAGTGCGACCTGCGCATTGCCATGGTACAGAAGAATTTCCTTGCTTAGTGATTTTTCCTGGGATTTGGATGTAGTGTGAGATAAGTGATTTTTCCTGGGATTTGGATGTAGTGTGAGATAAGTGATTTTTCCTGGGATACATGTGGATATTGTGATTTTGGATTTCTTGGGATTATATAGAGATAAGTGATTTTTCCTGGGGTATATGTGGAGATTGTGATTTTGGATTTCCTGGGATATATAGAGAGAAGTGATTTTTTCTGGGATATATGTAAATAGAGATAAGCGATTTTTCCTGGGATATATGTGGATATTTTGGATTTCTTGGGATATAGAGAGATAAGTGATTTTTCCTGGGATATAGTTGTGCTAGTTCTGGGCCGGATGTGCCTGGAGTATTTTGGGTTGAAGTACGACAGGCTCTTGCAGGCGTGGTTGATCAAGGTGGGATCATGCATTGGTTCGAAAAGGCGGAGTCTTGCGGACGTGGTTTTTTGGGGAAAATTTGTCTTCAAACCCCCAGTAGTTTCGCTGCCCACGGAGATATGTACTGCCAGCGAGGGTGGGTCGGCGTTGCTTCAATGGAGGTTGCGAGATCATGTTAGAGGAAATTCTGTGCCTGATGATGATGTGTCACACTTGAGGATTTTTTCTTTTCCTTTGCTTAGGCTGAAATTGGATTCACGACCCAATTTCACGCCTTCAGCCTGACTGGTATTTTCTTCCTGTGTTGGTTCTCAAAACCCAGGGTAGTATCTGAACTGAGAGTATTTGCCTCACCGCTGCCTCAGTAATTCACTGCAGGTGTTAAATTTAAATTTTGTTTGGTGTGATTTAAAGTATCTAAATTAATTTGTTTATGATATGCTGTAGTGCTAGGGATGTAAATTCTAAATTCTGGTTGTTAGTGTTAGTGAGCATGATATTTAGTTTGGAAATTTAGTTAATTGGTACTTTGAGCTTTTGTTTACAATATAGAGCTATTAAGTATCTTGAGCTATGATTTGAAGTGCAGAGTGAGGGATTTTTATGAGCAAGCTAGTGCAAGAAGATTGTTTGAATTTCTGAATTATGTTGATGATGTTATGAAGAGTGATAATTTTTAAGTTAGTGAGGTTTCTTAATAAGTGAAGTAGGCTCATTCGGGACAGTTCTATAGGTTATGTAATGTTAATTAATGCTTGTGCTCAGTGTAAATTCTGTTTTGAGGATAATTTACTTGGTTTGTTTACTTGCAGATAGTAGATTTGGTTAATGTATAATTTGTGGCTCTTATAATAACTGTAAATTTAATTGAAGTCTTTGAAGCTGGTCTGGGAGATTGCAGAGTTTTCTAAGGTTGTTCAGGTGCTGTAAATTTAAATCAATAAATGTAAAAGTGTAAATTTGTCATTGAGCTAATTAGGTGATTGAGAAGAGAGTACGTTTCAAAAGAACAGAACTTGTCCACCTCGTGGAATTAAATAAAAAAAAAAGAATCCAGTAATTTTTTTTGTGTAAATTATGTGAATCATAGTATAGTTTTGGATGCATAAAGTCAATGCCTGGTGTTCAAACCAACTGCGTTGAAATATGTCAAGTTGTGCTGTTCATAAGGCCAGTGGCCAAATAGGAAAAAAATTGAGATTCTGTTTTTATACTGCTGTGTGTAAGCAAACTAGAAAAGAAAGAAATACCACAGCTGATTGTCCACTAAATTACCTTGTTAAGTTTTTAAAGAAAAAAAATAAATACATTTTTCAAAAAAAAGTCCAAAATTAGTGCAGTGTGAAAAAGTTTGTGTGCTGTTGTCTTCCATGACTTGGTCCCATGTATTCACCTTAGCTTGACTAAAGCTATCGATCCGAACCCTGGTATTACAAGGTATTTCATAACGGCAATTTTTGTCCTGTCCTTTTTAATTGACTTTCACAACCTCCACAAGTTGTTATTGAACGAGTACATTTTATCCTATGACTTATAGTGACACATTTTCATATACATGCAACAATATTCACTTATTTTTGCACTTTCAGATGACTCAACTCTGCGTGAACACAAACAACGCAAACTTTTCAATAACTTCTTGTGGAATGTAAATTTTTAGATGCATTTTTGTTTAGGATGTTCATGGTCTTTCTAATACTTAGAAAACATTTTTGTTTCAAAATGCATCTACCCATCTCCCGAAGTAAAATTTTAGTCCAAATTCAAAATTTCTCTTCAGATTTAATTTTGGCCATCAATTATAATAACCCTTATATAAAGTGGCTAAGATAACCCCACAACACTTTGAACTTTTACTCTTTAGAAATTCATTGCATTTCATCAATCCACGAACAAGTGGACATTAAGGTTATGTGTTTTCACAAATTTCGAAATATGTTTGCATGATTTTTGAAAATAAAATAAATTCAAGTACTTAGCACTTCAGATGATAAAATCATTGAATTTAAGAACAGAAATCAGGAAATTTATCAATGGTGTGGTGAAAAAGTATTAAAAACTGAGCAAAGGTTTGTAAAGCGGAAATTGAAGTTCAGAGTTAAGAATTGAAAGATATGTTAAATACAGAATAATGGAGAAAAAAAAGTGAAATAAAGAGAATAAAAGTGTAAAATTACTTAAGTCCTATGTGAGCAGTCAAGTATGAGCACCTCAGATGTGGATGTAAGTCTTAGGCGTACAGTACTAAACCAAAGAAAATAACAGTAAATGACAGCTCAATAACGGTAAAATGCGCAGTGCCCACTCTTGGGAAAGCCTCACATATACTTAGCATGAATTTAGTTAACCGTTTTCATTCATATTTTCAGTTTACTTGTACAGTAAAGTACACTAGGTGAGCATGTGTGTGCTCTTGTTTGTTCGCGTGAGTATGCACGCGTGTAGTTTGCATTTACATGATTCACTCACCTGGTAGAGGGTTAGCAATTCGTTTCGTAGATCCTTTATATATAAATAAACGCTAGGAATGAAAACAAAATTACAATGAAACTTCGTAACTCTTTCCAGAGGAAAAGTTTCATTCAACCTTTATATAATTACATCAGAAAAATCGCTGTGAATCTTCGTCATACAGTTTCGATCACAGTTCATGAAACCCATTGAGTAATTGCATTAGTAACAAACTGAAACTTCAGTTACCGAAAACACTACATCACAAATAAACTCTAACATAATACTTAGATAAATCTAACACGTCTTCGTTTAATGGCGCAAACACAAATACCCAATATTCGCAGATCTTCCGCTCTCCGCTGGGGACATCGTGTGGACTTATTTTCCAGATCTTTGAAGAGTAATATACAACATTGAAGCAATTCAAAAATTTTCATGCGGTGCAGCAATCACATGTTGTAAATGTTGTAATGGGTGCTGCCGTAAGTGCAAGTCTGTGGTTTCGGATGAGTGAAAAGAAGCAGCCCCATTATGGAACAGGATGACGAGACTAGCACCTTACGCAAATTACACTCACGGACAATTAAATTTACGAACCAAGAAGGAAGCATCGGATTGAACTGAAATTTTATGGACGTAATGATACAGATGAATGATACACATGATGGTAAAAACAGAGCTACAGGACAATTACCCAGGGATCTGTGGCACGCAGTCCGATCATCTCTAATATCGCGTCGCACCGCCTCGTGCGGCGATACATGCTGCAAGACGGACCGACATGGAGGCAACAGCCGCCTGATGTTGTCCTGCGGCAGAATGGCCCACACGTGCTGGACGGTGTGCTCCAAATCCCGGATAGTGCGCACGGCGGAAGCCGGCGTTTCAACATGTCCCACACATGCTCGATAGGGGACATATCCGAGGAGCGGGCAGGCTATGGAAGTGTCTGGACGTCATGTCCAGACACTTCCATAGCCTGCCTGCTCTTGTCCAGCCAATTCATAGCCATGCCAGGACTGCCTACGTCATGTAGGCAGTCCTGGTCAACCCAAGATGTGTGGGGACAGGTATTATCCTGCTGGTATAGCGCACCTGGAATCCAGGCCAGGAATGGGAGCACATGGGGTAGTAGGATCTCATCCACATACCGCTGGCACATCAATGATTCACGTACCACTACTTGAGCTGATCAGCTATCGTAGGCAATGGCTCTCCAGATCATAATAACTGCAGTAGAGGAAGTGTGGCGCTCGATAGCGAGGTTGGGATTATGCCGTTGATTCAGGAACCTCCACACCTGGAGACGATGATCATCTGTTCCCCAAAACGAAGCGGCACTCATCGCTAAACACCACACGTTGCCAGTCCGTGACGTTTCACGTCGCCCTGGAATGGAACCACAGCACACAGAGCCGGCGATATTGCTTTAATAATGGCAGCATACGTAAGGGGCGCTGTGAACGCAGATTCTCTTCCGCGAAGCATCGGGAAATGGTTCGTGGGCACACAGGAGCCGCTACATCTGCCTGTATAGTGGACCGCGTCCCCGTGGTATCGTTCGTGCTGTCCCACGATCTGTCGATCCTCTCTACCGGTGGTCCTCCTGATCCGTCCGGAGCCGCTCCGCCGTGTGGTAGTGCCGTCACTTGTCCACTGCTCCCAGCACAGTCGGACGGTATGGTCAGAGCAATCCACGTGGCGGGCTATACGGCGTGCCGACCACCCTGCGGCTTTCAGCCCGATGACCAGGCCTATCTCAAAGTCTGTAAGTTGCGTAAATCGACGTCTCTAGCATTTACCTGGCATTCGTGTCACTCTGTACTCTTGCTTGGCGTCGGCCGGTGCTTTTCGCTTTCATGGGGCATCGACTACACGCCGGTTTATAAGGCTGCCTGTTCGTGCTTGCAGCGCCACCACAGGGTGTGCGGTCATGCGCACTCGCACCAAACGCGGTTCATTTGCATACCAGCACGCACTCTAGCTATTTGAAAAGTTTCGCGGTTGTATCATGTTTTCCTTTAGGTGCCCAAATTTCATTGTCCGTGAGTGTACATTTGCACAGCACTGTGGTTAGTGTGGAAATCTTAATTTGCCAGTATCCGTGCAAGGAAAATCTAGCTTTGGAGTTGCCAGATTCATGACAAAACATTCTGAGCAACCATCGAAGCAACAAGTACTTCCCCTACGACATGAACATGATATCTCAACCACGACTTTTACGTGAGCGTAACGTCAGCTCCCGTTCAAATTGTTCCAGCGTGTGATAATTTTTTAGTCTTTTCAGCGTTTCCTCATGCTCCAGTACACTCCTGGAACTTGTTCAATGACTTTGGAACATTAAAACAGATAAAGTGTGAACAAGGTTGCTATTAGACTGCAAGTGGAAAAATTAATACAATCAAGAGCAAAGTAAAGCTCATGAGTTATAAACGAACGAATACTAAAACAGTAATCCTGGTCGTATGGGATTGGCATGATGAGATAATGATCTGAAGTTCAACTACTCTGAACTTGAAACGTTAACGAAAAATATGATGACGAACTTCAAAGAATTTATCTGGTTGTGCTTTGATTCTCTTCGGTGAATGTATCAGACATTGAATCAAATTTCCATGAAGAATATTCTGAGCCACAAAATAACGATGCCTAAAACAGTACGATTCAATATGATATAATACATGTGTATGTTGTTACCAAGAGCGTTTTGTTAAAATTAATGTATGGCCTCGATGACGCGTTTTGATGATAAAACGTTGCAATCAGGTGCATACAGGGGAACATTAATACTGTTTCGTATGGCTAGCAGGTATCCTGCAACTTTCCCGATTTCATTTACTAGAGTTACGAGGCTAGAGCTCCAAATGATCGCCGGATACTCCAGTGAGGATCTGACTGTAGTCCCATAAATGCGAAGAAGTTTCTGAGGATTCGTAAAATACTGGGAATATCGCATGGTGAATTCAAGATTCCCATATGCGGCACGTAAATTTATGACTTTTAAAGTTCAAGTTCGAAACAAAAGTGACTACCAAGTCCTGGAAGTCGTTTGTCCGGCTTAAGAGAAGAGTCGCCAGCTTTGTAGTAAAAAAAAGCAGGGTTTCTTTTCCGCGATAAGGAAACAACATGACACTTGGAGATGTTGAGATGAAGATGGTTTAACGAGCACAATTGAAGCAGGTTATTGACTTTAGTTTGAAGAGCAAGACGAGAACTGTTACTGAATAAAATAAAGAAATATGCGATGGGTTTAGTCTACTTACATATGATCTCCTAATCAGCACCCAACGGCAAATGTATGCAAATTAAAGTTTTTAAAAAACATAGTCCTGAAATACGGAAAGTCCTAATAATTGGCTCGTAAATGGACAAACAGGAATGTTATACTTGCTACAGGCAATCTGTTCAGGGTGTTCGGCCATTGTTCTGAATGAGATATTATCCGTGGTGTTCAGCGATTTTACCCCCTCCCCACACACACACACACTTGTTTTAGCGTAGTCGGATCCACAAACTTGGCGGCATCGACGGATTCCGCACTTTCCTTGGTACCTATGTTAAAAGAAGCTGAACGTAATGCCTTTGTCCTCGCTTTTGCTACTCATCTTAGTGTTCATCTCAGTTTAATTGCAAGGATTGCTATCAGATACGTTCTTCGCTCAGCTGCTGGGCTCGGCGCTCAACGGTTCACACTATGTTTTGTTTCCGGTGGTTTTATCATTTACGAACCTTCCTGCTCGAGTTCGCAGGCTTGGTTTCTCTTCGGTGGTCAGACTCGAATTGGACAGCTTCCACCTCTGCGATGACCCACGCTACTCTCTATGTGTTGCTATGCAACGAGTTGCCCAGGTAAGTACAGGAAAAACCTCTTAAAGTCCTTACACTGGAAGCTCTTTTTCTTCTGCTCGTTTCAGGCCAACAATGTCTCCGTTACTTTTATAGACTTTTCATTAACTGCAAACCCTTATTTTCCCCGCATTGCAATTCTTCCAAAAAAAAAAAAAAAAAAAAAGACTGTTCGTGTCACAAAACGGAACTCTTGACCTAGGAGTTTCAAGTCTCGTTTTGACTAAAATCCAAATTCTTTTCTCTGATCCAGACATCCTAATACCTTCCTTTTGTCTGGAACTGCTCTCAACCGATTTCGCGTTTCGTTCTTGGCCAGCCAGATAATTTTTCAGCGAATCTTCACCACTGCGTATATTTTCACTGCCCTAATCCTCGCATTTTAGAACCTTCCTCCAAATGACCTATTCCTAATTTCTAAAGTAAACATTTCCCTGATCGTTACAATAGAAAAATTCACTGCAATTAGTAATAACGGTTCGATTTGCTCATTTTAAATTTTCATGAGCATCTTTGAAGTAAAAAATATATTACAGTAAAAACATTTCTACGAACATGTCAAACAGATTGTCGAGTGGTCAGAGGCACTGGTTTCTGGTTATAGCTCAGGAAATAAAAGGAAATGTCGGGAATAATTAGGGAAAGTTGAATTTTGACCAATTGTTAGAACACTATAAGAGATGTATTTTCCCCAAAACTCCCCCACCTCACCCTTGTGCTTTTCCCCTGAGCTCTCCCTCCCCCGAACTTCCCATTCCCAGACTTTTAGAAAATGACTTGTATCTCACTAACCAATGGTCGTAACTATGTAATTTTTTTTAGTTTTAATCCTCACATTACGCCTTACAAAATTGTTCATCTTCAATTTTACGCTGAAACCAAGGTTTGTCTTAATATTAATAAAAGCGTAAAAAAATGTATTTTTATTGTGGTATTCAAAGTTTTAACATTGTTGATTGTTTGAAAATGACAAGATGGGAATGTGTTTAGTATGGAAGCTTTTCCCTGCTTCAACAGCTTTAAAATGATGTACATATACGTATATCAACACGTTTGCTCTATTGACTTGGCCACACAATGAGGCGGGAAGACGCCACCAGCGCGGTGAGCAATGCTCAAACCACACCTTCACTGCGTTGTAAACCAGTTCTGAGCTGGCAACGTATATGAGAGCGTATGTGTGTGTTGCTATTCGTTGTTATGTAGTGGCAAGTGCACCTTGTTTCATACCATTAGTGCGTTTAGGCAATGTTGTGATGTGAGAAGACACGTAGTGAAAGAACACAGGTACTGCCAATGAACATTTTCAGTCATGTGGCAGTTTTTAGCATACTAATTTAGTTTATAGATTATTTGCATTTTTAACATGAACAGTATTTTTTATTCTTTACAACTTCGTATTTGATTATATGCACACACAAAAAAAAAGATGAAAAAGGATAATTCCGATTTGTTTTGTGATCTTTGTGGAAAGGAACTTGAAGGAGAAACTGTGAACGTCAAAAGGGTTTACGGACCATTATTGAGGCTAGTTTAAAACGAAGCGATGGACTGCATGAAAAGTTGGAAGGAAAAATTACTATTCGGTTCACAGTGTGTGCAGGCAGAACTACACAAGACCTACTAGTATCAATGCTGATCTTGTAGCAGTACAGATTCATAATCCATCTCGTGCTTCAACATCTTCACCTTGTTTAAGGAGCTTGGAAGAGAAGTTCCATTTCAAAACAAACTGCTTGATGATTTGTGAAAAGAAAACAAGTGATGATTCCATAACTGCATCTGAACGTAGGAAAAGTTTTCAGATGCTAGCTCTCTTCAGATATAAAGGAAAACTTTAAAAAAATGTAATGTACGAAGTAATGAGGAGAAGGGGAGGAAGATCCAGATTTCTTGATGTGAGTGATCTCGTGGCACCGGAAGCACGTTACCATGGAAGTTGTTACAAATCATTTTCAAGAACTACAACAGGTGAGGGACTCCGGTGCGGGTTGTCCGAAATCAAAAGCTAGGTAGGACACTTGCTTCATGCAAAGTCGGACCATCTGTATGTTCAGCAAATGATAAAGGTTCAAAACTGTCAGAGAAAGAGCTCGATTTGTTTACTAACAAAGGATTCTTCACTGTGAGAAGAAGTGTAAAGATTTGGTCTAGTACATGGACGGACAGACATGTGCATAGTCTTATGCGTGCAGTAAAAGCAATAGGAGATCTTACATATGGAAGAGGTATAATGGACAGCACACAATCAAAATGGGTTCTCGGGGCACCTATTTTTTCTTCAAAATTCACGAAGCTATTGAAGAATTCTTGGGAACTTCGTTGAACATTTTCTGAACAGCATACTGAACTACGCAAGTCACGAAATCTAAGAGATCAGTCCGATATTGAAAATTTCACTTCGTGGCTAAAGCACCACAATCCATTCGCAAAATTGTCTGGAGAACTCGTGTGTTTGTCATCCAGTTTGGTTTCTGATGAATCTGTAAACTGTGACTAAGCCTATCAGGTAAGAGTTGCAGCGATGGAGAAAATGAAAGGAAAACATTTTGGGCAGCTTAAACTACACAGAAAATACATGGTCAAAGCACGGGCAAAGCAAAAGTCTGTGAAACTTGGGTCAAAAGACCCCAACAGCTGTTTAACCGAATCTTGTATGTGTGTGACAGCCCAAGTGTACTAAAAACATACCCTGAGTATGAGCTAGCCTCTCGATTACCATCCGTTTTGGATGAAGTTTCTCTTCGCAAGGGTACAAAATCTTCTCTCATGAAAGTTTTTGAAGAGGGTATTGTAGAAACATTTGACCTAAGTGATGCAGCAGTAGTGATGGATGGAGGGTTTCTGCTTCACTATGTCTCCTGGCCAAAGCATAGCTCATATGGAGAAATTGTTCAACATTACTGTTTATTTGTGCTTCCAAGGTAAAGAAAAATAAATCCGTTGTTTATGATGGATACCCTGAGGATTCTACAACAAAACAAGAACAAAATACAAGATCAGCTAAGCAAACTTCATGTGACATCACTTTTGAAGAAAACACAAAATGTATGGCATCAAAGAGGATTTTTAGCTAATAAAAGGAACAAGAAACCATTACTAATTTCAGTAGCATCGGAACTAGAAAACAATGGTTTACCAAAATTTGTTCCTGAAGAAGATGCTGAAGTAGACAAAGTAAGGGTAGCGACTGAAAAACTGAACAGTCACTCTTCAGTTGCTGTCGTGGGCTGTGACACAGATTTACTAGTGCTTTTAGTTGCTCTTGCTCCTGAAAATAAATCTATTTATTTCTGTAAACAGAAAGGTGGTAAAAACCCTTTAAAAGCCTTTTACAGAATCGAAAAAAAAAAAAAATTTGATAGAGCAGTACAGTGAAATCAGAAAACTTTTGCTGTTCGCTCACGCACTAATTGATTGACAGGGAAAAATCAAAGGCATTGAAACGATTATGGACAGGGAAAAATCAAAGGCATTGAAACGATAAAATCATCATATGAAGCTGAGGACCAAGCTAGGATTTCTACTCAAGAAGCAATTCCTGAAGAAAAACTGTTTGTTAATGGAGAAAATGTTATTCTTGCATTGTATGGGATGAGCATAATCTCGAATATGAAGGAAGCTCGTTTCTTCCGATTCAATACCTAAACAAAAAAGTTTGCTTTGAGATCAAATTTTGACCTGGCGAAACTTCCTCCAACATCAAAAGCATATCGTCAACATCTTCTGAGGGTTTACTAGCAGGTCCAAGTGTGGCTAGGAAATAAACTTCTGACAACTGATTGGAGAGGGAAGTTAGAATGCAGTTAAAATTTTACGCTTTTATTAAAATTAAGACAAAACTATTGGGAAGAAAACGGAGGAAAGAAGAAATCACCGAGGCGTGTTCCTAGCAATATATTTTGCCCCGGATGAACTTCTACGCCTCGTGTCTTGTAGCTGTAAATCAGCTTCTGGAAATTATTTTGGGTGGAAAATCTGGATTATATTGTTCTGCGACGTGTGAGCACTGCAATGGCCCATCATGCTACAACTCACCTGCTTTTAGTGAAGTGACAGTCCTTTTGTCGAGTAACTCAGTATATCTTGGAAACTATAAATGTAAGTATTCATTATGCCTAGTCACACACACACAAAGGTCGAGGAAATTACCTGCTGCTGGCGAAGTGGTGCTTCCCACTATGTGGTACGCCAGTAGTAGTACCTTCCACATGGAGCCATATTCCCTGAAGAGTCATGGGAAACATGCTAATATATACCTATATACAGGGTGATTCCTAAAGTCCTAAGTCACCCCAATAACTTGGGAACAAAGACAGCTAGAGATATGAAAGTAAGGTATGGTATAGTGAAACAACCATGTGCTATCGGATAAGAGTGACTGCAGTGCCCCCAATAGCAAAATGTGGAAGTTGGCACTCCTATCTCGGAAACCATATGAGTTACGGGAAAGAGATCAGTTAGAAACTTGTGGAGCATCAACAAATTAGTAAGAAACGACATATGGTAGAAACGGCTGTGGTAAGTAGAAGACTGGAAACGCGAACTTGTGCGAAGCCGGTTCGTGTCGTTGTCGCGGTAACAGTCTAGCAGAGAGAAATGTATGAGGTATACGATCGCACGCCTGTGAGTGTCGTATGCAAATTCTGGTGTGACATAACGCCTCACCTGCCGTAACAGGCGCGGCGGGGCAATGTATAAAGGATCGTCGGTCAGGAGCTATGTTATTCGTAACGTGAGTATCGGGTAAAGAACGAGCATGGCAGGCTATTTGAATGAACAGTATTGCGAGGTGGTACTGCTATATGGAGAATTCGGACGCAACGCGAGGAAACCGTCACACCCGTATGGCTTACGATTTCCGACTTATCTATCGCCGACAGCGTGGACCATCAGTCGCGCGGTTCGACGACTACGAGAGACAGGCTGTTTTGCAGCGCGTCCCCATTCGAACCGACCCACCGGAATGGGTAGGGATGTGCAACCAGTCGATGTTCTGGCATACGTTTTGGCCAACCCACACAACAATACGAGGGAAGTCAGTATGGCATGTGGCTTATCACAATCCCGGGTGTGGAACATTTTGCATCAGCTTGGTGCCCACCCGTACTGTACAGTGCCGCTACACGTACTGATGCCAGGGGATAATCAACGACGTCTAGATTGGTGCAATTTTGTAATGAACACCGTAGAAGAAAATGCAGCCTTTCTATCAAACATCCTTTGGACTTACGAGGCGCAGTTCACACGCGCTGGGGTGCTAAACAAACAAAACACCCATTACTGGGCAGTTCAGAATCCATTTTGTACACGGCAGATGATGCATCAGGTGCGCTGGTCGATCAATGTCTGGTGTGGCATGTGGAAGGACTGACTTGTTGGGCCTGTGTTCGGTGAGGGATCATTAAATGGACGGAGATACCTGCTCCTGTTACAAAGCACATTACCTGAGTGGTTAGATGATTTGTCTCTCCAAGATGTACGCTCATTATGGATTCAGCCTGACGGCGCTCCGGCACATCAACCAACAGCGGTACAGCACTTCCTGTCCGACACTTTCGGGCAACAGATCATCGGTTATGGTGGTCCCGTAGCGTGGCCTCCACGATCCCCGGATTTAACTTCCATTGATTTCTTCCTCTGGGGTTACCTAAAGGATCACGTGTACAGGGTGGAACCAATGAGTCTCTTCACGATCTCCGACTGCGTATCGTCGCTGCGTGTGAGAGCGTGACACCTGTTATGCTGGCGAACGTACAACGGGTGGTTCTGTCTCGCATTCAAATATGTATTGTGGCAGATGGTGGCCATATTGAACCCTATTTACGTTAAAGGCAACTTTAAGTAAGTACCGCTGTTGCATTAAATACGAACAATGTACTCCATTTGTATTCATGCCTGAGTATAAACCTTGTGTTTCCCTCACGTTTCCAGCCTTCTACTTACCCCAGCCGTTTCTACCATATGTCATTTCCTACTAATTCGTTGATGCTCTACACGTTTCTATTTGATTTCTTTCCCGTATCTCTCACGGTTTCCGAGATAGTAGTGCAAACTTCCACATTTTGCCACTAGGGGCGCTGCAGTCACTCTCATCCGGTAGCGCATGGTTATTTTACTATACCATACCTTACATCCATAGCTCTAGCTGTCTTTGTTCCCAAGTTATTGAGGTGACTTTGAACTTTAGGAATCACCCTGTATACTGAAGAGCAATTGAATTAGAGATACGTGTCTAGTAATGTGTAGCACCACCTTTCGCCCTGATGACGGCGGCGATTCGTCACGGCATGGACTCGACAAGACACCGGAAGCGTTGGGAAGCCATACGGATCCACGACCCGTGAACAAGCTCCCACAGTTCATGAAGATTTGATGGATAGGGGTCAGAGCCTCTAACATCTCTCTCGATGGCATCCCAGATGTGCTCGATGGGATTGAGGTCAGGTGACCTAGCTGGCCAAGGAAGCGAGGTCACGACGGTGGATTGTTCATCCGACCATTCGGAAACAATTCGGGAGCAACGCAAAGGTGCATTGTCTTGTTGCTGGATAAGGTCCACAGTGGGATGTTGAAGACGCACAAACGGGAGCAAATGGTCGTCCAGGATATCCCGGTAACGTTGACCTGTGAGGGACGATGTCACACGTACCAGGAGTCCCATTTCAGTCCACGTAAACAGTACCCAGACGAGAATGCCACCCCCACCAGCTTGAAGAGTAACCTGCTGGCAAGAAGGATCCATCGCTTCATCTGGTTTGCGTCGTACACGTATCCTGCCATCGGCATGTACCAACGTGAATCTCGAATCATCAGTCCAGGCAACATTTTCCCACATGTCTAGGGTCCAGTGGCGATGTTCCCGCGCCCATGCTAATCTTCACACCCTGTTATGTGCGGTCAGCAGCGGTACCTTTGTGAGACGATGGCTTCTGTACCCCATAGCGAGGAGATGATTCTGGATGGTGTGGCTGCTTACACGTTTTTGTGCACCAGCGTTAAATTGCCAAGTGATTTCTTGCACTGTGGCTGGTCGATCCGCTGTTATAATGCGAGCTAGCTGACGATGACCCCGCTATTCCACACGCCGTTGTCCACGGCAGTTGGCCCTTGCAGGGATGGTTTTACCGGATTCGATGTACTCAGGGTGCACCCATGAAACAGTGGCGCGTAGAAATCCCAGTGCTTGGACGACTTCCCAGATGAAATGACCCATTCGTCGGGCCCGACAATTTGCCAACGATCAACTGCGTTTAGATCCTTCGTCTTGCCTATACTGCGCCCGACTTTTTACTGATTCCCGTCGCATCACTCCTTATATTGTCGGATCGCTGCATACGTCATGTCGTTTGCGCTTACAAGGTCGTCCACAGCACCACATTTGCATAACGCCAGCTGTCTCTAATTCAATTGCTCTCCAGCGTATATATATATATATATATATAAATATATATATCATCATCATCATCATTGTCAACCATTATCAATCCACTGCTGGACGAAGGTCTCCCCAAGTTTCCTCCACAACGGTCTGTCTTGTGCCAGTCTCCTCCATGTCACCCCTGCATACTTTCGAATTTCATCCACCCATCTCCCATGTGATCTTCTTCTGGGTCTTTTCCTGTCCCTTGGAATCCAATCTAAAATTTCGGCTGTCCATCGATGATCTGTCCTTCTGGCAGTATGTCCAGCCCATTGCCATTTCAGGGATTTAACTCTGATCATGATGTCTTCCACTCTTGTCATTTTTCGGATCCACGAGTTCCTCTTCTTATCTCTCCTGGTTACACCAAGCATGCACCTCTCCATGCTTCTTTGAGTTGTCTGCAGCCTTTGTATGTCTCTTTTAGTTAAGGTCCACGTCTCTGCACCATACGTAAGCACTGGAAGGATGCATTGATCAAACACTTTTCTTTTAAGACATAATGGCATATTGCTCTTGAAAATTATGCTGTTTCTTCCAAAAGCTCTCCAGGCAAGTTTTGTACGCCGATTAATTTCTTCACCAATGTGACCCTCACTTGATATCTGCTGTCCAAGATAAACGTACATGTCTGTTATCTCCAGCTTTTCTCCATCAATCGATAAATCTTCATTTCTTGTAAAAGCATTGAACATCACTTTTGTCTTCTGAAAGTTCATTTTTAATCCCACTTCTTTACTCTTGTCAGCAAGTTCCTGGATCATACTCTGCAGCTCTGATGGGATAGTTGCAAAAATGACTACGTCATCAGCAAAACGAAGGTGGGTTAGATAATCTCCATTAATTTTTATCCCCTTGTTTTCCCAGCTCAGCGACTGAAAAACACCCTCCAATGTGGCATTAAAGAGCTTCGGAGATATGGTGTCACCTTGTCTCACTCCCTTTCCAATTTTTACGTGTGTTGTATTTTCAAACAGCCTAATCTTTGCACTTGCATTTTCATAGATGTTATTAATAATATTAATGTATGCATCTTCAATACCGCAGGTTTTCAGAGCCATTGTAACTGCTGATGGTTTCACCGAATCAAAGGCTTTTTCATAATCGATAAAAGCCATGCACAATGGAAGTTCATATTCCCTCGCTCTTTCAATTAGTTCTCTCAGCACGTGGATATGATCTATTGTGCTGTAGCCACTCCTGAATCCAGCTTGTTCTCTCGGTTGAGCCATGTCCAGTGTTACCTTCAAGCGGTGTGAAAGAACTTTAGTGAAGATTTTATAAACTACTGATAGGAGGCTGATAGGTCTGTAGTTTCCGAGATCCTCAATGTCACCTTTCTTATGTAGCAGGATCATTGTAGCGGTGTTCCAATCCTCAGGAATCTTTCCTTCATTAAGGCATCGAGTGAAAATTTGGGCGAGTACTGTTTCGATTTCTCCACTTGCTTCTTGTATGATGTCTACAGTAATTCCATCTTCTCCTGGAGCTTTTCCTCGCTTCATGTTCTTGATTGCATGTGCAACTTCTGCTGGAAGGACTGGAGGAACTCTGGTACTGGTATCTTTCATGATGTCTGGAGTGCATATATCATCCCTTTCATATAATTTGGAGTAGAAATCTTTCACTCTTGTCAAAATTTCGCCTCTATTTCTTGTTACAGAACCATCTTCTTTTCTCAGTGCCATAATCTGTTTTCTTCCCTTACTGAGATGTCCCTTTGCTATCTTTAGGCTTTGGTTGTTTTCAATTGCTTTCCTCACTAGTTCACAGTTGAATTTCCTTACGTCTTCAGTGATACTTTTTCTTACTGTCTTGCATAGCTCTATATATTCCACTTTGGAAGTCACATCTTCTTTAGTTGTCCTCATCTCTCTTCTTTTTTGTATCAACATTTTGGTTTTTCCTGATAATTTTTTCACATGCAACTTGTTCTTAGACCCAGCTAATTTTGTTGCTGTTTCCATAAGAGCTTTGGTTACTTTTCTGTTAACTTCAGAGATGTCCACTTCTTCCGATGTTAGGCCTTCTAAAGCAGAGAACCTGTTCTTCAGTTCCAACTTGAAGGTATTATGGTGTTTTTTAAGGTTGGTTATGTCAATAGATTTTGTTTGTCTTATGAGCTTGCCGCGTTCAAGTTTAGTGTTGAGGTGCATCTTACATCTCACCAATCTATGGTCACTACCTGTGTTGAACTTGTTTAGCACACTGCAGTCTTCTACGACGAATTTTTTGTTACACATAATAAAATCAATTTCACTTGTCGTCCCATTTGGATGTCTCCATGTCCATTTCCTGTGTGGCTTTTTCTTGAAGAAGGAGTTCAAGATGAAAAACCCTTCTGCCTCTGCAAACTCAACGAGAGTATTTCCACGCTGGTTTCTGTTGCCATGACCGAATTTACCTACTGAAGTTTCATTCTGTTGCCGTTGCCCTATTTTTGCATTGAAATCTCCCATAATTATTTTCAAGTGCTGCTTACCTTTATTATTTAGATGACAAATTTCCTCATAAAATTCTTCAATTTCTTCTTCCGGATGACTTGTGGTGGGTGCATAAGTTTGAATAATCTGAGCCTGGTATCTTTTCGAGAGTTGGATAACAAGTCGTGCAGCTCTGTCAGAGGAACTTTCAACTTCTACAACTTTATCCTTCAGTTTCTTGTTTATTATAAATCCAACACCACTAGTTCTGCCAGTATCTGTCCCACGATAGTAGAAGAGATGTCCACTTTTCAGTTCGATGAGATCTTCTCCTTTTCTCCTTACCTCACTTAGCCCCACGATGTCCCACTTGATCCTTTGTAGTTCCTCTTCCAATTCAAGAAGCCTTGAATCAGAAGATAGGGAGCGTCCATTGTAAGTAGCCAAGGTCAGCATCAGATGGCAGCCTAGTCCGGTCCTCCGGGGATTCTTAGCACCCTCTGCCTTCATGTCGCACTGGCCGCTGCCTTGGCCAGGTACATTCCAGCTGCCGGAGACTGAGGGCCAAGATTTAAGTTGTGGAATCATTTTGGAGGGGTTTGGCCATAACTCACCACGCTGGCCAAATATATATATATATATATATATATATATAATTTTAAAGCTGTTGAATCGGGCTACAACTTCCATACTAAACATATTCCCATAATGTCATTCCCGGACAAGCTACTAACGTTAATACAGTGTTGTAACGTTAAAACTTTGAATATCACCATAAAAATATCGTTTTCTTACATTTTTATTAAAATTAAAACAAAAGTATTGGTTTTAGCGCAACGTTGAAGATGGACAATTTTGTAGTGCGTAATGTGAGGATTAAAATTAAGAAAAAAATTCACCGTTACGATCATTGGTTATGGAGACATAAGTAATTTTCTAAAAGTCTGCGAATAGAAAGTTGGGGGGAGGTGGGAGTAGGGGGAAAGCACAAAGGTGGAGGTGTGGGGGGTTTGGGGACAATACATCTCGTATAGTGTTCTAACAAATTCGGTTTTCCCTAATTATTCTTGGCATTTGACTTGTTTTCCTTTTTTTTATTTTCTGGACTTCCTTTTATTGTATGATTTAGAGCTGAGTTCAAGATCCGAAACGAGACATTTTACTGCGCGTGCTCTGGCTTCCTTTGTCCGGCATGGCTTTCCAGTGCAGCTGGGGGCATCCCTGGCAAGAAAACCTTACCGAGTTCTTGTCTTTCACAGCGGGGTTGATGTTGCCGGTCCCTGGTTGTACCCATGGGTCGGTCTAACCTCTTATAAATACAAGAAAGGAGAAGAAAAAAAAGTCGCCTTTTGCTCTTCCATTCAAAGTCCAAAGCAACGCAACACGAAATTTTCTATTCTTGAGCACTGCTCTTCTGGGATACAAATTTCTAAATTTCTCCTTCTGTTGGTTTGGCTCTGCATTGCATTTACCTTAGTCACCCAGTCACTTCTCCCTTTCAAAAAATTTATCGTCAATGCCACTTCTTTTGCGTTGATCCCGGTTCAGGAATTCTGATTCTGTTTTCACCATCTCTGTGGCCGGCTGGTAAGAGGGACTGATTCCTATCCAGTAATCTTAGGTGGGCCAGGGTTCGAGTCCCGGAGTGGTGTGTTTGCCATACACAGAAAACCAGTGGCCTCAAATTAGGTACGAGAGACTTCTCATAGCCTTCAGAGGTGCTCATGGTAGTCGTTAAACTCCGAATAATAAAAAATGTTTATTTTTTCCCCCTCTGATCCTCGTTTTTGATTGGGCGATCTTATTGAGAGATGGGTTTGTCTCCACGGGGCGCTCCGCTGGAAAACAACGGTACACAAAACAGCAACAAGGGCCTCTACGAATCGTGGAAGTTGAGGCAAGTTTAATCTTCAGTATTAATATTGTTGAAGTACCAGCTTGTACTGTGTGACATTTATTGGCCCAAAGACTCCAGCTCGCTGAGTTATGTTCCGGAACCCTTAGGTGGAATCGCCAACTGAAACGTTCAGCTATGGGCTAATCCTCAGCATTGGTGTACGTTTATGATTAGAAAGAAACAAAGACATTTTAGTTCCATGAGTTAAACATTTTTCTGGTGGTTTGTCCTTCTTTGAGGAGATAACCTCTGAATCAGAGAAAGCATCTTAGAGATATGTATGTATGTATGTATGTATGTATGTATGTATGTACCTTCGTTTTTGTGCTATCTTTGAGCAGGAACAGGGCTTTTTCATATCTTGATATCTGAAAAGAAGAGAAATTATCAATACAAATTTCTCATTTCTCCAGCAACATACCAGTTGCACAAAAGTCTAAATAACTAAGTAACAATAAAAGCAAGTTATGAATTAGTGGCATCAGTGATTGATTGATGGCTATCGCTGAATGGTAGTAACAAGATATTGACGAATTAATTGTCTTCGCTAGAAATACAGTATGCAACTGTGTGTGTGGAAATTTTCAGAAATAATATTCAAAGAATATCTTGATGGAAGTTAAATCGTATTTTGTTTCATCATTATAGTTCAATACTAAAAATTATGAAACATCTTCAAAGATTTCATGTGTAATGTAAGATATACACTGAAGAGCAATTGAATTAGAGATACCTGTCTAGTAACGTGTAGCACCACCTTTCGCCCTGTGACGGCGGCGATTCGTCTCGGCATGGACTCTACAAGACACCGGAAGCGTTTGGAAGCCATACGGATCCACGACCCCTGAACAAGCTCCCACAGTTCACGAAGATTTGATGGATGGGGTCAGAGCCTCGAACATCTCTTTCGATTGCATCCCAGATGTGCTCGATAGGATTGATGTCAGGTGACCTAGGTGACCAACAAAGCAAGGTAACGTCGGTGGAGTGTTCATCCAACCATTCGGATACAATTCGGGAACGATGGCACTGTGCATTGTCTTGTGGCAGGATGAAGTCCCTAGTGGGATGTTGAAGACGCACAAACGGGAGCAAATGGTCGTCCAGGATATCCCGGTAACGTGGACCTGTGAGGGACGATGTCACATGTACCAGGGGTCCCATTTCAGTCCACATTAACAGTCCCCAGGAGAGAATGCCACCCACACCAGCTTGAAGAGTACCCTGCTGGCAAGAAGGATCCATCGCTTCATGTGGTTTGCACCGTACTCGTATCCTGCCATCCACATGTACCAACGTGAATCTCGACTCATCAGTCCAGGCAAAATTTTTCCGCATGTCTAGGGTCCAGTGGCGATGTTCCCGCGCCCATGCTAATCCTTGCACCCTGTGATGTGCGGTCAGCAGCGGTACCCTCGTGGTACGATGGCTTCTGTACCCACATAGCGAGGAGATGGATCTGGATGGTATGGCTGCTTACACGTTTTTGTGCACCAGCCTTAAATTGCCAAGTGATTTCTTGCACTGTGGTCCGTCTATCCGCTGTTACAATGCGAGCTAGCCGACGATGACCCCGCTCATCCACACGGCTGTTGGCCCTTGCAGGAATGGTTTTACCGGATTCGATGTACTCATGGTGCATCCGTGACACAGTGGCTCGTGAAAATCACAGTGCCTGCACGACTTCCGAGATGGAGTGACCCATTTGTCGGGCCCTGACAATTTTCCCACGATCAAATGCGCTTAGATCCTTCGTCTTACCCATACTGCGTCCGACTCTTACTGATTCCCGTCGCATCTCTCCTTATATTGTCGGAGTGATATATATATATATGCTGACCTTATCTACGTATAACGGACGCTCCCTATCTTCTGATTCAAGGCTTCTTGAATTGGAAGAGGAACTAGAAAGGATCAAGTGGGACATCGTGGGGCTAAGTGAGGTAAGGAGAAAAGGAGAAGATCTCATTGAACTGAAAAGTGGACATCTCTTCTACTATCGTGGGACAGATACTGGCAGAACTAGTGGTGTTGGATTTATAATAAACAAGAAACTGAAGGATAAAGTTGTAGAAGTTGAAAGTTCCTCTGACAGAGCTGCACGACTCGTTATCCAACTCTCGAGAAGATACCAGGCTCAGATTATTCAAACTTATGCACCCACCACAAGTCATCCTGAAGAAGAAATTGAAGAATTTTATGAGGAAATTCGTGATCTAAATAATAAAGGTAAGCAGCACTTGAAGATAATTATGGGAGATGTAAAAATAGGGCAACGACAACAGAATGAAACTTCAGTAGGTAAATTCGGTCACGGCAACAGAAACCAGCGTGGAAATACTCTCGTAGAGTTTGCAGAGGCAGAAGGGTTTTTCATCTTGAACTCCTTTTTCAAGAAAAAGCCACACAGGAAATGGACATGGAGACATCCAAATGGGACGACAAGTGAAATTGATTTTATTATGTGTAACAAAAAATTCGTCATAGAAGACTGCAGTGTGCTAAACAAGTTCAACACAGGCAGTGACCACAGATTCGTGAGATGTAAGATGCACCTCAACACTAAGCTCGAACGTAGCAAGCTCATAAGACAAACAAAATGTATTGACATAACCAACCTTAAAAAACACGATAATACCTTCAAATTGGAACTGAAGAACGGATTCTCTGCTTTAGAAGGCCTAACATCGGAAGAAGTGGATATTTCTGAAGTTAACAGAAAAGTAACCAAAGCTCTTATGCAAACAGCAACAAAATTAGCTGGGTCTTAGAACAAGTTGCATGTGAACAAATTATCAGGAAAAACCAAAATGTTGATGCAAAAAAGAAGAGAGATGAGGACAACTAAAGAAGATGTGACTTCCAAAGTGGAATATATAGAGCTATGCAAGACAGTACGAAAAAGTATCACTGAAGACGTAAGTAAATTCAACTGTGAACTAGTGAGGAAAGCAATTGAAAACAACCAAAGCCTAAAGATAGCAAAGGGACATCTCAGTAAGGGGAAAAAACAGATTATGGCACTGAGAAAAGAAGATGGTTCTGTAACAAGAAATAGAGGCGAAATTTTGACAAGAGTGAAAGATTTCTACTCCACATTATATGAAAGGGATGTGTACTCCAGACATCATGAAAGGTACCAGAGTTCTTCCAGTCCTTCCTGCAGAAGTTGCACATGCAATCAAGAACATGAAGCGGGGAAAAGCTCCAGGAGAAGATGGAATTACTGTAGACATCATACAAGAAGCAAGTGGAGAAATCAAAACAGTACTCGCCCAAATTTTCACTCGATGCCTTAATGAAGGGAAAATTCCTGAGGATTGGAACAACGCTACAATGATCTTGCTACATAAAAAAGGTGACATTGAGGATCTCAGGAACTACAGACCTATCAGCTCCTATCAGTGGTTTATAAAATTCTTCAATAAAGTTCTTTCACACCGCTTGAAGGTAACACTGGACATGGCTCAACCGAGAGAACAAGCTGGATTCAGGAGTAACTACAGCACAATAGATCATATCCACGTACTGAGAGAACTAATTGAAAGAGCGAGGGAATATGAACTTCCATTGTGCATGGCTTTTATCGATTATGAAAAAGCCTTTGATTCGGTGAAACCATCAGCAGCTGCAATTGCTCTGAAATCCTGCGGTATTGAAGATGCATACATTAATATTATTAATAACATCTAAGAAAATGCAAGTGCAAAGATTCTGCTATTCGAAAATACAACACACATAAAAATTGGAACAGGAGTGAGACAAGGTGACACCATATCTCCGAAGCTCTTTAATGCCACATTGGAAAATGTCTTTCAATCACTGAACTGGGAAAACCAAGGCATAAAGATTAATGGAGATTATCTAACCCACTTTCGTTTTGCTGATGACATAGTCATTTTTGCAACTATCCCATCAGAGCTACAGAGTATGATGCAGGAACTTGCTGACAAGAGTAAAGAAGTGGGATTAAAAATGAACTTTCAGAAGACAAAAGTGATGTTCAATGTTTTTACAAGAAATGAAGATTTATCGATTGATGGAGAAAAGCTGGAGATAACAGACACGTACGTTTATCTTGGACAGCAGATATCAAGTGAGGGTCACATTGGTGAAGAAATTAATCGGCGTACAAAACTTGCCTGGAGAGCATTTGGAAGAAACAGCATAATTTTCAAGAGCAATATGCCATTATGTCTTAAAAGAAAAGTGTTTGATCAATGCATCCTTCCAGTGCTTACGTATGGTGCAGAGACGTGGACCTTAGCTAAAAGAGACATACAAAGGCTGCAGACAACTCAAAGCAGCATGGAGAGATGCATGCTTGGTGTAACCAGGAGAGATAAGAAGAGGAATACGTGGATCCGAAAAATGACAAGAGTGGAAGACATCATGACCAGAGTTAAATCCCTGAAATGGCAATGGGCCGGACATACTGCCAGAAGAACAGACCATCGATGGACAGCCGAAATTTTAGATTGGATTCCAAGGGACAGGAAAAGACCCAGAAGAAGACCACATGGAAGATGGGTGGATGAAATTCGAAAGTATGCGGGAGTGACATGGAGGAGACTGGCACAAGACAGACCGTTGTGGAGGAAACTTGGGGAGACCTTCGTTCAACAGTGGATTGATAATGGTTGACAATGATGATGATGATGATATATATATATATATATATATATGTTTTATATACGTCATGTCGTTTCCGTTTATAGGACCGCCCACAGCGCCACATTTTCATAACGCCAGCTGTCTCTAATTCAATTGCTCTTCAGTGTATTAGAATGTGATATCATCCTTAAATTTTCATAAAATGTGGCGATCAGGCGAAAAATTCGGGGAGGGAGGACAGAAATCAAACAGTACCTCCGGATAATAAAATGAAATTCCAGGAACGTTAATATACCTTGAATTGAAAAATTTGTTAGAGTAAAAAATTTCACGGATGATTTCAGAATGTAAATAGCACTCTACACTGATGAATCTTTGTACTTGAATGGACTCCATCTTTTAACAGCTGCAATTTTTTCCCACGTTGTTGAGTAAACATCTACCAAAAATATGATATCGATATTCACTAAAGTGTTTGATTTAGAAAGCCTTCTCAGTATTAGTGTAAGCAAATGAAATTCAAATTAACTTGTAAAATACACATCGGAAGTTTTAGTCGTATGTTGAAATGCATTTAGTGGGTACCTATTATTCTTTAGCCGACCAAAATAACACCTGAAGTGCTTGTATAAGAGATTTAGCGGCCTTCCGGTGACATCCAGTTGCTCTACAAAGACATTTCAACTTATGCGATATGAGTGGAGAAATGTTATCCGAGTGTGTGCCTGCTTAAAAGCTCTTTTATGTGAGAGTGGTGCCGTAAACCTTGCGCATATGTTTCACTTCTCAGTAGGAAGCTATAGAAAATGGTACATAGAAAAAAAAATTAAAACAGTGTGTTTGAATCTTGTGAAATTTGTGTTGCGTGAAGTAAAGGGAATGAACTTAGATCATTGTAAGAGAAGCGTGGTGGCATAACAACATGTACAAAAGTATCGCAATCAGCACCATGTAGTTATTTAAAGCTGAGGAGTGAAATTTCTTTGGCATTAGCAGTTTCTTTCTACCCAGAAATCGGTGTTCAGTTCTCTAAAACAAAGATGGAACTCCATCGGCTAAACTAAAGTTCCTTTTGCGCTTGACTCCGGTACCGTGTTGCAGGTCAGGATCGATCAACTGAACTGGGACATAGCAGGTACTGTTTTACATAAAACTGATATGCTGACTTGCAAACCTACCTTCGTTGCTCCTTCTCATTAACAAAAACTAATACATTCCATGGATCTTTGAACTACAACCAGAAATCGTTTGATGGCTGCTGTTTAAGCTTAATGTTGTACATCACAGTATTCGACTGTAGTGACATTATGCGAAGAAGACTGGAAACTACTCAGAATAAAATGGTAAATTATTATTTTTGCGAAAAGTCTGATTTCTGAAATTTATGTAGACTGTTACTGCAGAAATGGGGCCTGCCACCACCATCGCGCAGTGGTCAAAGCGCTGGTTTTTGACCATTGGTCTGTGTTCGAATCCCGGTGATGCATGGATGGTGTGTTTGACTTAGGGCACTGGCTCTCTCTCTTCCCTGGAACCAGTGACTATAAATTACGGACGGAACTGAGTTGCTCGCAGTTACAGCCCACTGAGTTGATCGCAGTGAGTGCTAAACCCCAAACAAGAAAAAGGAAAACATGGAGTTCGTTGGCATTCAGAGTAATGCTCGCAAGGCATCGTCTACCCTGTAGAGTGCAGACACACAGGTACCATACCTGGTGAACTGCTGCAAGTTACTTTAATTACTCTTCTTCTCCTGTCTGTTTCTGGTATGTGTGTGCCTGCGTGCGTGGATGTTTTAGAGTTTCGATCCCCAAGAGCATATAAGAATGCAAGACTTCTCCGTCCCTAATTTAGAGCCAATAGTTCCGGGAAATACGTACGCATCCCAGCCCATGTTCTTCTTGAAAGATTAGCCAGCAGAGCTCTCGGCCAGGGGAGTGGCTAGCTTAGTTTCATCAGAGTTTTTTAGAGCAACTGGACCGCCAAAAACGTAGCGAAAACCTGTTCAAGTACAGAAAAACAAGCATGGATGGTATGCTTGTCTGATGGTTCTGGTTCTATCTCTTTCCAGGAATCAGTGACTTTAAATTAGGGAAGGGCGCCTGCTTACAACCCTACGAATTGCCCACGTTGGTTGTTAAACCCTGAAAAACAGAACAATTGCAAAAAAAAAGCAGATAGTTTATATCGCAAGTGGTTAATATGGCTACCGAAAACTCCACTCTTGTGGCACTGCAGCCGATCCAGTAGCTTTGTAAGTTCTTCAAACAGTCATAGAATAACTGGAAAGTTCAAGGATTTTTTCTTTTCAGTAAGACTATACTCGTAAGTATGATTATTTACCATATTCCGGTCGTCTGTCAAAAAAAAAAAAAAAAAAAAAAAAAAAAGAGCCTCAAGTGCATTTCTGTACATTAATCTCTTTATTGTAAACCTGCTATCTTTCGATGCTTCAGTGGGTGCGCAAATTCTGCATCGTGAAGAAATGTTGCATTAGCACAGTACATCGTGGACAAATTTATTGCCAACGCCAATTTGTCATGTTCACAACTGTAAACTGCATGTGAATCGTATGCAGAAAAACATACGATGTGGGCCTTTTCTCTCCCTGGCTTTCTCTCTCTCTCTCCCTCTCTCTCTCTCTCTCTCTTGCAAGAACGGTACCCACGCTTCGAAATGTTGATTTACTGAAAGAGCTGTACGAGATTTCAGACATCGCAACTTCCGTCTTCCAATCGCCAGTAAGTCTGTCTCTCTGTCCACCGAAATTGAATTTCCTCTTCTAACAGCCATATTGAAGAATTCTAACTGTGACTGATAAAGACGGGCATGCGTATAAGATTATCGATAACCCTCCGAGCGGCCGCAGGTGCGGTTTATCACTTTCAAAATATCTGACTATCAAAACGTTTTTTTCCCTGCCAACAGGAAAGACCATGACTTAACATTTCAGGCATTTTTCTGTTCGTCTGACAGTTAGTTCGAATACTTTATACATCTCCACTTCAAAATGACGGACTACCAAAACATTTCCCCATTCGTTGGAGAAACTATGTGCTTTATTTCAGACATCTCATTGTTATTCCATATATTCCTAAGATTTTCTGTCTGTCCGTCCGTTCGTTGAAATGATATCTCCGCTCCTAATAACCAGGGTGAAGAAATTATTTCCATGACTGAGAGTGGCAGACATGCGCACAAGAATTATCGATGTCTGTTAGTCTGCGAAAACGATACTTTCGCTTCAAAATATCGAATTGTTAAAATTCTTTCTCTGCCCTATAAAACAAAACATGACCATAAGGTTTTTCCATATCTCCTACCGTGACTGACAGAGTGACAAACTGATAAATTGATGGGCAAAGGAGAGAAGTCTGAATTCTTATGAACCTATTTTCTCCAATCAACAATGAAAAACTGTTAGCAATCAAACTTTTCGAGGGGAAGATATACTCGTAAATTCTACAATCGAGAGATGTCTGCAATCTTATGTTACCTTTTTTTTCCTGTACGGTGAAGAAAATTTTTTTATAATCTAGCATTTTGAAGTGGAAATGTTTCTCTCGACGGATGCATTTTCTGCCGATGGATGGATCGATAATTTGTGCTGAAGCATATCTTTCAAGAATTTTTTCTATCTGGCGTTTCTAAGGGTAATCAAAGAATTATACAAGACTCTGACAACAAATCTTCAATCCTCCGATCATCAGTTGGCACTCCTTCGGTCCTTGGTCTAACTATCCCATTGTCGCTTCAGTCGTCGAAATTTAAAAATTTCGTCGGAAGGACAGACAAACCAACTGACGATCAGAAGATGGAAGGAGTGATGACTGAATCTTGTACAATTCTTTCTTTCTATTTATGGGAAAAAAGAAGATTTCAGCAAATCAACAATTCTACGCGAAAACACATTTCTTACAGCCGAGAGAGACAAATGGAAAGGCGTAAATGAAAGAGATGACTCGTGGTTACATTACTACAGATACTGTGGTTACATTACTACAAATCAGAAACAAACTGACTTGGCTTGCAGTGAGAGTAAGGACGCTGGAATACGAGGCCTTACAATATCTTTATAGAGGGCACATCAAGTTTCAACTTCCTTGTTCAGGTTACCAAAAGGTGTAGGATCCATCGTTCCCATCAGTCGCAAAGGAATTTTTAAGGACCAGTTGGTGCCGCCATATTTCATTGGCGATCAGGGACCGTTATAAATGAATTCCTTCAGCCTCGTCCCAACATTACTACACAGCAGTATTTAACACCTATAGCACGGTTTTGTCCAACTGAGCAGAAAAACTCCCCTGTTCTATACAAAGCACATGCTCATGCTGTGAGGTTCACAACAACAGCGATGAACACGTGTCTTTGGAAGTGCCAGAAACAAACTGCCTACGGTCTCAACAAGTCCTTGAGGGGCACCCAAGTCTTTAGCCTTATGACAAGATCCTAAAAGTAGTTACTTTATATTGGACGAGCAGATGCAGTTTGCTTGTAGGTATAGAGAAAAATCAGTAACTGATTTTCCTCTACACGCGAAGTCCTACGAACGAGGCACTAACTCCGCTGTATTTGTCTGAGACGTCTTCGTAAACGGACATGTCACTGTGTTTAGGTAAACGCAGGGCCAGCTCAAGGCATGGTTTACTCTCCGATGCAAAGTCTCTCTTCGGCGCCTCTTTGTCAAAGTTTCGCTGGAGAAAATGTACGCCTTGTTTTTGAATTTCATATGCAAGTGCATCTGACCTCCGCCCCCCCCCCGTCTCCATTAATTACAGATAAACAGATAAGGCGTTTTTTAATTTCTTTCATGTGTACAGTGACATAAATGGTCACGTGCGGGGCTGGATTTACAGAGAAACATACGAAGACCAGGCGTGAGGCCTCGCGATGTCGAAGAGTCTCCCAAATTACGATTTTTCGGTTTTTTATTTTGCTTCAAAAACTAAACTAAATGAAAATAAATACATAAAATAAAGATGCATTGAGCGAAGGACACATTCGCTGTTCTGGGTTTTGGGAGCATGATTCGTCCCGAACTTGAAGTATGTCATCTATAATTATTAATTTGCTAACTTAAATGCAGCCTCACTAAGAAAAACTTTTTAAGAGTAATATTGCTTAATATACAGCTGAGATCAGAGATTTGGCTGTCATTTCTGGCCGATTTGCATAGAATGTAATAAACACTTTGTTCCTTTATTCGGTATTTAATATGACCGTCCATTTTTTCCCTTAAAATTTCTTCTCACTCATTCAGCCCAGTTCAGGAGACAATAACAATGCTGTTGCCATACGAGTAAAATTACAGTGGTGAAGTTGGTTTTACGAGACACACAAACGCAATTTCATTCATGTTCCGACTCTATAGGGAAACTGTCAGTGGAGTTGAATCTTCTAATATGGGACAGCAGATCCCATAACGCTTCCAGCTTAAATTTCAATTAAAACAATGCCATAAACTAAGTGTATGTAACATGTTAAAGGGTAATACTGTGCATCAGTGACTAAGCTTATAAAAGTTTCGACTTTTCTTCCAAACAAAGTCTTTCCCACTTGTAACTTCGCTATTTCTTTCCCATCAGGGTATCACAAAACCCCGAAATACTGAGCTTCGTCTTGATAGCAATAATAGTTTTCGATTTATGACGGCAACAAACCACATGCGCACACACAGCGAAAACAGTCAAATCACGTGAAAACACCGTGATTTGACTGTTTCACTGAGAAAACAGCCAAACCATGTTCGGGCGACTCCAAAATGCGTATGTCTGGTGAAATCTCGATGTCGAACGTTTTTGCGATTACAATGCTTTTTCATACATTAGTATAAGAAAACGAAATACAAAAGTATACGGAAAAATGATAATAATAAAAAAATATTTTTCAAGGATGGCGGGCAATCTGAAAAGGGCCCACAAAACCGATGCTGTGCGTAGACCCTCGGTAACAGTAAATCCGCCACTGGTCAAGTAGTAAATGACGATTTCATCCACTTTAACAGATCTTGAAAAATTTATCTGTTTATCAAAAGGAACAAATCAACAAAGTAAAGTCTTAAAAAACATACTTTGTTGATTTACTTTCATTCTTTATTCATGTATTATACAAAATTTTAGCACCTCTGAGGTTTGCTTAAAGTGAAACATACAAAAACTGTTCTTCGTTTCCTCAGAAAATGCATTGACACAGGCGATAAGCAGAGAGCCTGTGACCGTGAGTCGGGAGCGTGGTGGGAAGTTAGGTCACATTGTTGAGGAAATTAATCAGCGTATAAAACTTAACTGGAGAGCTTTTGGAAGAAACAATACAATTTCAACAGTACAGCAATATGCCATTATGCGTTAAACGAGAAGTATTTAATAAATGAAACTTTCCAGTTCTTACATGTGCAGCAGAGACATGGATTCTAAACTTCTTTCGTGAACCGATACCACTCACATCGACAAACTTTATCCAACAATTTTCTTCTTAAAATAATGCTCGGTTTCTCCGCCAGGGGCCGTAGATGTATCTCTTATTTTTGTCAATATCTCTGCTTCTAAGAGTCTGTTTTTTCATACAATTTCAAAATTTTCAAGTAATTCTCAGACTTTCCGCTAGAGAGCGTAAAAGTAAATTGCGTTTCCCCCGATATCTCTGCTTATAAAACACCAATTTGAAAAATTATTTTTGCACCAGATACAGCTTCTGATGAGAAAGCCTTTGCATACAATTTTGGTACAGAATGGTTTGGCCACCAGGCAGTGTAAGAGTTGATTTCTTCTTCTGATATATTTGCAGCAAAGTCTGAGCTCCTGAAAACTCCACTGAAAAACATTACTTCGTGGACCAATACCGCTCACATCGGTAAACCTTTTGAGAATACCTTCTACTTAAAATAAGCATGGTTTTTCGGCCAGGAGGCGTAGATGCATATCTTATTTTTGTCCATGTCTTTGCTTCTAACAGTCCGATTTGAAAATTTTTTCTTTGTTGGAGAGCGTTTCCGCTGCGAAATATTTCTCATATAATTTCAAATTTTACTTAACGCAAACGTCTGCCACCAGATGGCGTAAGTTCACATTTCCGTTTACAGCAATATCTGCGGGACTAAAAACCCGATTGAAAAACTTCTTTCTTCTGTCAGATACCACTAACGATGCAAACTCTGCATGCATATTTTCTTCCCAAAATAATGCACAACTTCGCCGCTAGGGGTCGCAAATGCTTAATACGTTTTTCTAAATATATCTGCTTCTACATGTGCGATTTAAAAAATTCTTTCAGCAACGGATGCCATTTACCTTGTAGAACACTTTAGAGTATGATGAATTTTTTTACTTCACAGTTCTGTCTGTAGGTGGTGTTTTTGTACTTCAGTTTCCAGAGGCATCGGGAAAAACACAATTTACATTTACGCCCCTAGCGGAAAATCTATGCGTAACTTGAAAACGTGACTATACCTAAAATACTCTGTCATAAATGGAATGGAAAGGTAAAAAAAATTCAATCGGATGTTTAAAAAGCAAATGTATGGAATAAAATGTAATTTGAATTCGATATCACCTGCATTTACGCTCTCTAGCAGCGAAATTCTGAATCGTAAAAAAAAAGACGAAATGAAGTATCAGCACTCGCGCATTTCAAGCTTTCCAATGCAAAAACAATTTTTCAAATCGGGGTAATAGTTGCAGAGATATCGTGTCCACAGACGGACGGACAAACCGGTAACATAAGCATGATCTTTCTTTATAAAAGGCGTGCTAAAAAGGCATACAAAGACTGCAGACAACTGAAAGAATTATGGAGAGATGCATGCTTGGTGCAAACAGGGGAGATAATAAAAGGAACTGGTGAATAAGGAAAATGACAAGCATGGAAGACATCATGATTAGAATAAAATCCCTGAAATGGCAATGGACTGGATATGGTGCAAGAACGGGCTACCAATGGACAACTAAAATATTCTAGACTGGATTCCAAGGTACAGGAAAAGACCCAGAAGAAGACCACATGGGAGAGGGTGGATGGAATTCGAAAGCATGCGGGATTGACATGGAGGAGACTGGCGTAAGATAGGCCGTTGTGGAAGAAACTTGGGGAGACCTTCATCCAGCAGTGGACTGATAATGGTTGATGGTGATGACATATATATACGTACGCATATAACTATTTTAATATATATATATATATATATATATATATATATATATATATATATATATACTTAAGAGCAAAACTGAAGACTAAGGAAAAAATTTTAGAATTTGGGTATCTTTATAGAATATATATATATATATATATATATATCATCATCATCATCATCATTGTCAACCATTATCAATCCACTGCTGGACGAAGGTCTCCCCAAGTTTCCTCCACAACGGTCTGTCTTGTGCCAGTCTCCTCCATGTCACCCCTGCATACTTTCGAATTTCATCCACCCATCTCCCATGTGGTCTTCTTCTGGGTCTTTTCCTGTCCCTTGGAATCCAATCTAAAATTTCGGCTGTCCATCGATGATCTGTCCTTCTGGCAGTATGTCCAGCCCATTGCCATTTCAGGGATTTAACTCTGATCATGATGTCTTCCACTCTAGTCATTTTTCGGATCCACGAGTTCCTCTTCTTATCTCTCCTGGTTACACCAAGCATGCACCTCTCCATGCTTCTTTGAGTTGTCTGCAGCCTTTGTATGTCTCTTTTAGTTAAGGTCCACGTCTCTGCACCATACGTAAGCACTGGAAGGATGCATTGATCAAACACTTTTCTTTTAAGACATAATGGCATATTGCTCTTGAAAATTATGCTGTTTCTTCCAAAAGCTCTCCAGGCAAGTTTTGTACGCCGATTAATTTCTTCATCAATGTGACCCTCACTTGATATCTGCTGTCCAAGATAAACGTACGTGTCTGTTATCTCCAGCTTTTCTCCATCAATCGATAAATCTTCATTTCTTGTAAAAGCATTGAACATCCCTTTTGTCTTCTGAAAGTTCATTTTTAATCCCACTTCTTTACTCTTGTCAGCAAGTTCCTGGATCATACTCTGCAGCTCTGATGGGGTAGTTGCAAAAATGACTACGTCATCAGCAAAACGAAGGTGGGTTAGATAATCTCCATTAATCTTTATCCCCTTGTTTTCCCAGCTCAGCGACTGAAAAACACCCTCCAATGTGGCATTAAAGAGCTTCGGAGATATGGTGTCACCTTGTCTCACTCCCTTTCCAATTTTTACGTGTGTTGTATTTTCAAACAGCCGAATCTTTGCACTTGCATTTTCATAGATGTTATTAATAATATTAATGTATGCATCTTCAATACCGCAGGTTTTCAGAGCCATTGTAACTGCTGATGGTTTCACCGAATCAAAGGCTTTTTCATAATCGATAAAAGCCATGCACAATGGAAGTTCATATTCCCTCGCTCTTTCAATTAGTTCTCTCAGCACGTGGATATGATCTATTGTGCTGTAGCCACTCCTGAATCCAGCTTGTTCTCTCGGTTGAGCCATGTCCAGTGTTACCTTCAAGCGGTGTGAAAGAACTTTAGTGAAGATTTTATAAACTACTGATAGGAGGCTGATAGGTCTGTAGTTTCCGAGATCCTCAATGTCACCTTTCTTATGTAGCAGGATCATTGTAGCGGTGTTCCAATCCTCAGGAATCTTTCCTTCATTAAGGCATCGAGTGAAAATTTGGGCGAGTACTGTTTCGATTTCTCCACTTGCTTCTTGTATGATGTCTACAGTAATTCCATCTTCTCCTGGAGCTTTTCCTCGCTTCATGTTCTTGATTGCATGTGCAACTTCTGCTGGAAGGACTGGAGGAACTCTGGTACTGGTATCTTTCATGATGTCTGGAGTGCATATATCATCCCTTTCATATAATTTGGAGTAGAAATCTTTCACTCTTGTCAAAATTTCGCCTCTATTTCTTGTTACAGAACCATCTTCTTTTCTCAGTGCCATAATCTGTTTTCTTCCCTTACTGAGATGTCCCTTTGCTATCTTTAGGCTTTGGTTGTTTTCAATTGCTTTCCTCACTAGTTCACAGTTGAATTTCCTTACGTCTTCAGTGATACTTTTTCTTACTGTCTTGCATAGCTCTATATATTCCACTTTGGAAGTCACATCTTCTTTAGTTGTCCTCATCTCTCTTCTTTTTTGCATCAACATTTTGGTTTTTCCTGATAATTTGTTCACATGCAACTTGTTCTTAGACCCAGCTAATTTTGTTGCTGTTTCCATAAGAGCTTTGGTTATATATATATATATACTGCTAAACAGAACGAAATTGATGTCATTCAAACTGTGACTGTTTGTACAGCTTTTATCAGTTACTTGAAAGTTCGGACCTTCGATACCCTATCAAACGACTCGAATGCAGCTGGCAGTCGTGTCTAGCAGCCACAGTAATGATCGAAAAGCCCCCAGATAATTTTCAAAGATGTGAACGACATCCTTATCTTATAATGTCCGTTCAACTGAAGAAAAACCGCAAGCCTCATTGCTGTCCACTAAGCCTGTGGTTTTTCTTTAGTCAGCCAGAGTATACAACCCTTCTTTCATTTCGGAATGTGAGCAATTAACATCCCCTGAACTTTTTGAGAAAGAAATGCGAATTTTAAGCTGCCAAGGCTACCAAAACTTGCGAAACATTATAAGCAAATTCTGTAAATGGATAAATGGCAAAGTATGGCGCTAAAAAACTACAATAGAAACTGGTGCAAAAACCACAACAGAAACGGGTTCTTATATGTAAGGCTGTTTCGCATCTTTTGTTCTTCTGATTAGGATGTCCCGAAATTTTTTTAATGGGACCAAAATACAGCACAGAATTTTCAGAACACAGACTTCCAAAAAGTGTCCATGCTTGCTTCGAGATGGCACCACTGTGCATGAATGGCAAAACGAAAGATCTTTTGAGACCTACTAATTTCATTGTTTCGATTTTTTTTAAATTGTAGTTGAGAACTAAAATAACATTTGAAGTTATTAAGCTTTATCGACATTCTTTTTTACAGAACGAGATAACTGAATACTTTTTTTTACAGCAGATAAAAAAATTAGCAATAAAGGAAACAAAAACAAAGTCGCCCATTTTCGCATCCTGGTTCCACACCAAAGTTGATTTAAAACTATTTTCAATCAGGAAATTATTACCTTTTTTTGACAGATGTGTTATATATAACCATCTGAATAAGGTTGAGTAAATTTTCCTAAGAAGATCGTACTCATAAAAACAATCATGAATATTTTTTATGCAAAACATACTCATAGGATAAAACTACTTTAATCATGAAATAATATTTAGGCACATATTTCGTACTGAAAACATAAATGTCAATAAAACAGGATAATGCAGGAAACAAAAAACAAAGTGGCCCCAAAACAAGCAGATTGAAAACATAAATGTTGTCAATAAAACACGATGACTACAAGATTACAGTAATATTCATAGTTAACCTACAATTATGTTTCAATTTTAATAACGTTCGTGGCGCACGGCGCGACATATTTGTTGACGTTCTGCGACAGCTTTTTTTCTGTGCATGTCTGTCTGTTGGGTTTTATGGTTCTTTAGGCATAAATGAAAAAAAAAACATTAAATTAATAGTCGCACTTCTTGATTCCATTCTCAACGCCAAAAACAATGCTCTTTTTCGCTCTTAATTTTCACAGTGCTGTACTGTGATGAATTCTATTGTTCCCGTCAGTAGCGTTGGAACCGCTGGGTCAGAGGGGCAGTTACGTCCGTACTCATTTGCGTGCGGGAGCAAAATACAGCATCTCCCCCCTCACCTTTATTCCTTTTTAGTTATGTCCGTAATCAGAAATCGGATAAATATATGGATTTTTTTAATGTCCTGCCATTTAAAATTCCTTCTGATAAAACTAAATATTATTTCCTATTTCAATTATTAATCTTCAAGAACTGAATTTTGTAATGCCATTCAACAGACGCGAGTTAAACCATCCTGACGAATCCAATATTTTACGAAATACCAGCCCTATAGTTATCAGCAGAACAAAACAAGAAAGATGACACCGAATTATCAGTTGTAATGAGAACGTCTTTTGAATCCTTTCTGACGTGAATTAAAACAATCAACCGATTTCTACAATCCATAAAACATTCAGAAATAGAAACAGCTACTTACTTCCACCAGCGACTAAAAAGTATGTACGGAAATTAACAAATGGCGCACAAAAAGTTTATCGCAAACAGAGAGATTTTCAAATCGAACAGTGAAAAGAAGAAATATAGAAGGAAACATGATATAACTGAATGCCTCCTAGCAGAAGAATTCTGCATAATGGAAAAAGTTAAAAATAGGCTAAAAATATTTTTCATGGAAAAAGCTATGCCAAGGAAAAATAACTTTCCAAATATGTCTCCCGGAAGCTGAGATAGCGAGAAAAAAGGTTTCGACCTTTACGTTCTCTAGCAGAAAATCTTTGCATTATTTAAAGAAGATAATGCTCCACATCTGTATTGTAGCGAATGAGATACTGGGAAGAAATTTTTCAATAGGAATTTTAGAAGCGGCGATACAGCTGCAAACAGAAGTACACAAGTACCTACCAACAGAACTGTGAACTATAAAACTCCTCATATACCAGTATAAAGTGTTCTACAAAGCAATTGACATTTGGTGTTGAAATAATTTTTTAAATCACTAACGTATAAGCAGAGATTTTGAAAAAAAAAAAAACAGATCAAGCCTCTTGCACTATTTTGGGAAGAAAATAGCCACACAGAGTTTGCATATTTAGTAGTATCTGACTGAAAAAGAAGTTTTTCAATCGGGTTATTAGTCCCGCAGATATTGCTATAAACGGAAACTCGAACTTACCCCTGTTTGCAGACTGCATTAAGGAAAATTTGAAATTATATGAGAAACATTTAGCACCTGAAACGCTATCCAACAAAGAAAGAATTTTTCAAATCGGGCTTTTAGAAACAGATATGTAAACAAAAATAAGATATGACTCTCTACGTCCCCGGCAGAAAAACTATGCATTACTTTGAGAAGAAAGTACTCTCAAGAGGTTTTCCGAGGTAAGCGGTAACGGTCCACGAAAACATTTCAGAAGCTCAGTTTTTGCTGCAAATATAGCAGAAGCGGAAATTAACGCTTGCGCCTCCTGGTGGCCAAACCATTCTCTATAAAAAATTATGAATTAGATGCAAAACATTTCCCATCAGGAGCTGTATCCGATACAGGAAGAATGTTTGAAATTGGAATTTTAGAAGCACGGGTAGGGGGTGGGGGCTAACGGAAAGTTAGCCCCCCCTCACCCCTTTGTTGGATACGTTTCCGATCCAAAATATGAGAATATTTCGCATCGGAAACGTATCCAACAAAGCAGGAATTTTTCCATTCTGACTCTAAGAAACAGATATATTAACAAAAATGAAACATGTATCTACGCCCCCTTGCGGTGAAATCATTAAATCATTCATTATTTTAAGAAGAAAATATTCCAAAAAGGTTTATCGACGTGAGGAGTATCCGACCAGAAAACAATTTTTACAGTTGAGCTTTTAGAAGCTCAGATTTTGCTACAAATACATCAAAAGCAGAAATAAATGCTTACGCTCCCTGGTGGCCAAACCGTTCTTTACCAAAAATCAGGAAGTATATGCAAAACATTTCCCATCAGGACCTGTATCCGGCGCAGAAAATATTTTCAAGCAGAGATCTCGGGGGCAGAAATATTTTCAAGCAGAGATCTTTACGCTCCTAGCGAAAAATTGTGCGTAACCTGAAAAGTGTCTGTACATAAAATGGAATCGAAAGGTAAAATATTTTTTTCCAATCGGATATTTAGAAGCAAATATATGGAATAAAATGTATTTTGAATTAGAAATCATCTGCGTTTACGCCCTGTAGCGACGAAATTGTGCATCGTAAGATAAACCGGAATGCAAGGATCATCATTTCAAGCTTTCCAATGCAAAAATAATTTTTCCACAGACGGACGGACGGTAATACCGGTAACATAAGCAAGATCTTTATTACAAAAGGCGTGCTATGAAATTGTCTCGCATAAAACATCAACCTTAAAAACAGTTATCCTGAAAAGCAATGTGCTTTTAGAAGAAGAGAATTTTCATTTAAGTATAACAAAACCAGTTTTTGTTTAAGGAAAGAATATTGAGATTTTTTACATGTATGCTGTTTGATGTGTAAGGTAAGAGCTACGGTTCTTGTGGAATTCACACTAATGTAGAGATGTCCAAATCAGTACAGTTTGATATCGTTTATGACGTGAGTAAAATGTTCTATTATTGGAGAATTTTATCATATAAATATAAAATTAAAGCTTTATATTAATTTAGACTATATCGATATAAATGCTTTATCTATAGCATGTTCAAATGACGTCATCGCATCGTGTTTTACATCACCATAATGCGTTTTATGATCTGACCAAAAAATGCATATCCTGATGTCTTGCCCAGTTGCAATAAGGTAGCTCCGATGTCCCTGGTTCCCGTGACGGCAAGACTATTATTCGTCTCTAACCATCATCGCTCATCGTCCCGAAGTGCAGTACTTGCAGGGTATATTTTTAATACCAGCACTCTACCAGTTTACAAAAATAAATAAATAAATAAATAAATAAATAATAAAATAAAATTAAATAAAATAATGAAGTAAAAGTTCAGTTCGGTTACCCCCTGAACTTGGCTCCTGGCAACGATGTATAGCCTTGTATAGCCTATATAACCTTGACCAATAGACCAGCACGTACTCGATGCTTTATTCTTTGTTTTCATGAGCGTAGGCTCGTCATGAAGTTGATGTTTATAGAATACAACAGCAGGTAGCAGCATAAGTTCCATACATCACGAAGACTGTAAAAACTCTGAGCATTTTATATTTCTTCTCTAATATTGTACATTTCGCTTAATTTTCTGCCCCTCACTTGCAATCATGGCGCATCAACTTTATTTGGACAAAACGCTATTAAGTGTAGTTTCTACCTAAATGGGATTCAGGCTGAAGATACATAAATACCGGAGTTTCCAAACTAAAATCAGCTATGAAAATTGTTTTCAACAAAACGGAATTTACCAGGCTTAACGAACACATAGCTCATAACATAAACTGAATTTTTGCAAAATTACAGAATCAGTCGCATACTTTTAATACGAAATTAATAAAGTTCAAAAGTTTGATAACAACTCGAGCAGTAGTCAAGGCCTGATTTCTTCACGTGCACAGGATCTCACAATTTGGGGGCCTCCAAACTGCCTTGAAAATAATATAAATTTTTAGAACCAAAATATATTTTGCATTATAGCACGAAATTATTATACGGTTTGGTTTCAAAATTTATCATGTGGTTTTGGAAACTAAATTATTATTATTTCGTATAATAAAGCTCAAACGTTGCGCTGAGCTGTGATAGGCCAGCGTAACATCTCAATTTCACCCTTAATTGTAACAATCAAAATGAAATGGGAACAGCCAACCCGGAGTGCTACTAACCCTACAATCGCTATCTTATCCTTTGCCTCTCCCTCCCAGTAGGGTTCTTCCTATCTGTGAATTTGGGTGTGTGTGGGAAATATTTGTTACCAAGGATGGCACCACTAATCTCATTTCCAACTAACAGTGCGGCGTGCCACTGGAATGTTTTCCACATTTTTTTCATCTGATTGCTTTATGTTTCTGTCACTTAAGGTTTCAGAATTAAGATTTTACCCTGATTTACTTTGGGTTTCCGGTATATTAGTGATTTATGTTGTTATGTCATCTCGGAAATTTGACTCTGGTTCGACGAAGAGGAAAAAGAAATCTAACGAAGCAGCACTGTTGAAGAAACTGAAATGCGCAATGGATACATATTTGTTACGCAGATCACATTCAGGTACCCATAATATAAATGTTCCGGAGTGCAAACATGTGATTTCAACATTTACTGACGATTCCGTCAGAAATGTTAAGCAGCAGGATATCCTAACAGAATCAGATGAATTTAAACCTGGAAATAATAATGCTACTAATATTGAACCCAGAAGTGAATAATATGTGTCAGCGTCTGAGGAAATTAACAGGCATTTGCTAGATCTGGGAGGTACCGAATCACAATCACAGAAGACTCCAGATCACATCAGTGTGAAAATTGTAGTAAGCACCGTTCATTTTCCCGATGATCCATCATTGTGGCCTGAAAAGCCAGTGGATAAATTTTGTGAGTATTTTGTGTTTAATAAACCAGATCGAAATATTAATAATAAGTAATTCCAAACATAAATTTGGAGAAAAAAAATAGTAGTGTGACTAAAGAAATGTTTTATTGTAAAAAGGGGAATCGGGAAGAAGTTCTAAGAGAATGGTTGTATTCTCCATTAAGCAAGTCACTATTCTGTTTCGTATGCAAACTTTTCAGTTCAAGTGAACAAGCATTCGTAAAGATGTCCTTTCAGACTGGACACAAGCTTCACGGAGATTAAAAGAACATGAAAACTCACTGGTTCACAGAAATGCTGTTTGTACGTACTCTAATTGATCTAAGATTAATAACAGGATTGATCAACATTGTGTGCAAGAGTACTTCCGTGAGGTCACATATTGGCGAGAAATTTTGAAGAGAATTATAGCTACCATTAAATTTCTTAGTCACGGAGTCTTGCTTTTTTGGGGGAAAATGAGGCTTTGCATTCTCAGCAAAATAATAATTTTCTGGGTATTATGGAGCTAATAAGCTCCTTTGATCCCTTTCTAGCTACACATTTAGCAAAATATGGAAATCCAGGAAGTGGTCATGCAAACTATCTTTCTTCAACTACTGGATGTGAAGTCATTAAAATAAAGCCAGAAAGAGTTCTAAAGCACATAGTGGATGAAGCAAAAAGGTATCACAGTGGATTCGACACCTGACGTCACACATGTGGATCAGTGGTCTGTAATTATTAGATATGTGAATGAAGTTAGTGTACCTGTAAAACTTTGTCAATTTGACAGACATACACAGTCATATTATTCAAGAAGCAAGTGGAGAAATTGACACTACACTCGCCCAAGTGTTCACCAGATGTCTTAATGAAGGGAAGATTCCTAAGGATTGGAACAATGCTACAATGATCTTGCTCCATAACAAAGGTGACATTGAGGATATCAGGAACTACAGACCCATTAGCCTCCTTTCAGTGGTTTATTGAATCTTCACTAAGGTTCTTTCACATCGCTTGAAGGTAACACTAGACATGGCCAACCAAGCGAACAAGCTGGATTCAGGAGTGGCTACAGCACTATAGATCATATCCATGCGCGTAGCCTCACTTCCCCTAATCAATTTCCCCTAATTCCCGTTTGCCCTAATCACGTTTACCCCAATGGCGTTTCCCCGAAATCGCATTTACCCGAATTCCCATATCCCCTAATTTCGTTTCCCCTAATCTTATTTCCCCTAAATCTCGTTTCCCCTAATTCACGCTTGCCCTAAACACGTTTACCCTAATGGCGTTTCCCCGAAATCCCTTTTACCCTAATTCCCATTTCCCCTAATTTCGTTTGCCCTAATCTCGTTTCCCCTATTTCACCTTTGCCCGTATCAAGTTTTTCCTAATTCAAGTTTGCCTTAATTTCGCGTTTGCCCTAATTCATGTTTGTCCTAATTTTTATAAACCGAAATAAAACGGTGGTTCTTGATATTTCAAGTGAATTATTCTTTCCTTTCTTGTTGGTATGTCGATAACCAAGCCAACAAAAGTGTAAAGAAGTGCACATGGTGAGGACCATTATACCGTTAGTCCTTAACGTAGCAATTGTATCCGTAACGCCCCCCCCCCCGCTGCCCTCCCTCACAGATAAAGTACTACATCGCATTAAACCTTTATTAAAGCAAGAAATAGTATTGAAAAGCATTCGCTAGAATTGTGAACGCAGAAGGCGCACTTTTAAGAGTTCTTAGCGTACTAGATCCCTGCCCTCTCCCCACAGTGATATAGAGCAATGGTATATATATATATATATATATATATATATATATATATGGTATGTAATATATATATGGGATGTTATATATATATGGGATGTAAGGTCAGGTGATGCGTAACATCACAGCCTCTCCTTGACATATTTCAACCCCGCCTTCTCGTGGTGCATCCTGTTCCCACTAAAGGGGCTCTGACGACCGCCAATAGCGGTATAACTATACCATCGGGATTAGAGGAAATTCTATCCCACACTCACCAACCCGCTTGGCCAGCGTGGTGAGTTATGGCCAAACCCCTCCAAAATGATTCCACAACTTAAATCTTGGCCCTCAGTCTCCGGCAGCTGGAATGTACCTGGCCAAGGCAGCGGCCAGTGCGACATGAAGGCAGAGGGTGCTAAGAATCCCCGGAGGACCGGACTAGGCTGCCATCTGAAGCTGACCTTGGCTACGTACAATGGACGCTCCCTATCTTCTGATTCAAGGCTTCTTGAATTGGAAGAGGAACTACAAAGGATCAAGTGGGACATCGTGGGGCTAAGTGAGGTAAGAAGAAAAGGAGAAGATCTCATCGAACTGAAAAGTGGACATCTCTTCTACTATCGTGGGACAGATACTGGCAGAACTAGTGGTGTTGGATTTATAATAAACAAGAAACTGAAAGATAAAGTTGTAGAAGTTGAAAGTTCCTCTAACAGAGCTGCACGACTCATTATCCAACTCTCGAAAAGATACCAGGCTCAGATTATTCAAACTTATGCACCCACCACAAGTCATCCTGAAGAAGAAATTGAAGAATTTTATGAGGAAATTTGTCATCTAAATAATAAAGGTAAGCAGCACTTGAAAATAATTATGGGAGATTTCAATGCAAAAATAGGGCAACGGCAACAGAATGAAACTTCAGTAGGTAAATTCGGTCACGGCAACAGAAACCAGCGTGGAAATACTCTCGTTGAGTTTGCAGAGGCAGAAGGGTTTTTCATCTTGAACTCCTTCTTCAAGAAAAGGCCACACAGAAAATGGACATGGAGACATCCAAATGGGACGACAAGTGAAATTGATTTTATTATGTGTAACAAAAAATTCGTCATAGAAGACTGCAGTGTGCTAAACAAGTTCAACACAGGTAGTGACCATAGATTGGTGAGATGTAAGATGCACCTCAACACTAAACTTGAACGTGGCAAGCTCATAAGACAAACAAAATCTATTGACATAACCAACCTTAAAAAACACCATAATACCTTCAAGTTGGAACTGAAGAACAGGTTCTCTGCTTTAGAAGGCCTAACATCAGAAGAAGTGGACATCTCTGAAGTTAACAGAAAAGTAACCAAAGCTCTTATGGAAACAGCAACAAAATTAGCTGGGTCTAAGAACAAGTTGCATGTAAATACATTATCAGGAAAAACGAAAATGTTGATGCAAAAAAGAAGAGAGATGAGGACAACTAAAGAAGATGTGACTTCCAAAGTGGAATATATAGAGCTATGCAAGACAGTAAGAAAAAGTATCACTGAAGACGTAAGAAAATTCAACTGTGAACTAGTGAGGAAAGCAATTGAAAACAACCAAAGCCTAAAGATAGCAAAGGGACATCTCAGTAAGGGAAGAAAACAGATTATGGCACTGAGAAAAGAAGATGGTTCTGTAACAAGAAATAGAGGCGAAATTTTGACAAGAGTGAAAGATTTCTACTCCAAATTATATGAAAGGGATGATACATGCACTCCAGACATCATGAAAGATACCAGTACCAGAGTTCCTCCAGTCCTTCCAGCAGAAGTTGCACATGCAATCAAGAACATGAAGCGGGGAAAAGCTCCAGGAGAAGATGGAATTACTGTAGACATCATACAAGAAGCAAGTGGAGAAATCGAAACAGTACTCGCCCAAATTTTCACTCGATGCCTTAATGAAGGAAAGATTCCTGAGGATTGGAACACCGCTACAATGATCCTGCTACATAAGAAAGGTGACATTGAGGATCTCGGAAACTACAGACCTATCAGCCTCCTATCAGTAGTTTATAAAATCTTCACTAAAGTTCTTTCACACCGCTTGAAGGTAACACTGGACATGGCTCAACCGAGAGAACAAGCTGGATTCAGGAGTGGCTACAGCACAATAGATCATATCCACGTGCTGAGAGAACTAATTGAAAGAGCGAGGGAATATGAACTTCCATTGTGCATGGCTTTTATCGAATATGAAAAAGCCTTTGATTCGGTGAAACCATCAGCAGTTACCTGCGGTATTTGAAAATCCTGAAATATTTGAAATCCTGCGGTATTGAAGATGCATACATTAATATTATTAATAACATCTATGAAAATGCAAGTGCAAAGATTAGGCTGTTTGAAAATACAACACACGTAAAAATTGGAAAGGGAGTGAGACAAGGTGACACCATATCTCCGAAGCTCTTTAATGCCACATTGGAGGGTGTTTTGCAGTCGCTGAGCTGGGAAAACAAGGGGATAAAGATTAATGGAGATTATCTAACCCACCTTCGCTTTGCTGATGACGTAGTCATTTTTGCAACTACCCCATCAGAGCTGCAGAGTATGATCCAGGAACTTGCTGACAAGAGTAAAGAAGTGGGATTAAAAATGAACTTTCAGAAGACAAAAGTGATGTTCAATGCTTTTACAAGAAATGAAGATTTATCGATTGATGGAGAAAAGCTGGAGATAACAGACACGTACGTTTATCTTGGACAGCAGATATCAAGTGAGGGTCACATTGATGAAGAAATTAATCGGCGTACAAAACTAGCCTGGAGAGCTTTTGGAAGAAACAGCATAATTTTCAAGAGCAATATGCCATTATGTCTTAAAAGAAAAGTGTTTGATCAATGCATCCTTCCAGTGCTTACGTATGGTGCAGAGACGTGGACCTTAACTAAAAGAGACATACAAAGGCTGCAGAAAACTCAAAGAGCATGGAGAGGTGCATACTTGGTGTAACCAGGAGAGATAAGAAGAGGAACTCGTGGATCCGAAAAATGACAAGAGTGGAAGACATCATGATCAGAGTTAAATCCCTGAAATGGCAATGGGCTGGACATACTGCCAGAAGGACAGATCATCGATGGACAGCCGAAATTTTAGATTGGATTCCAAGGGACAGGAAAAGACCCAGAAGAAGACCACATGGGAGATGGGTGGATGAAATTCGAAAGTATGCAGGGGTGACATGGAGGAGACTGGCACAAGACAGACCGTTGTGGAGGAAACTTGGGAGACCTTCGTCCAGCAGTGGATTGATAATGGTTGACAATAATGATGATGATGATATATATATATATATATTCTATATATACATATATATATATATATATATATATATATATATATATATACACCATTGCTCTATATCCCTCTCTTATCCCAGTGGTCAGTAACGTTTGGTCTTGCTGTTCAGTATTTATTGAAGAAATTTGCAGTCTTGATGTTTTCAGTGTATATATATATATATATATATATATATATATATATATATATATATATATATATATATATATATAGCATTGAACATGACGGGCGTCTCTTAAACTATTCTAACCAAAAAAAAAATCAGATTATGATCCAGGAACTTGCTGACAAGAGTACAGAAGTGGGATTAAAAATGAACTTTCAGAAGACAAAAGTGATGTTCAATAGTTTTACAAGAAATGAAGATTTATCGATTGATGGAGAAAAGCTGGAGATAACAGACACGTACGTTTACCTTGGACAGCAGATATCAAGTGAGGGTCACATTGATGAAGAAATTAATCGGCGTAGAAAACTTGCCTGGAGAGCTTTTGGAAGAAACAGCATAATTTTCAAGAGAAATATGCCATTATGTCTTAAAAGAAAAGGGTTTGATCAATGCATCCTTCCAGTGCTTACGTATGGTGCAGAGACGTGGATCTTAACTAAAAGAGACATACAAAGGCTGCAGACAACTCCAAGCAGCATGGAGAGGTGCATGCTTGGTGTAACCAGGAGAGATAAGAAGAGGAACTCGTGGATCCGAAAAATGACAAGAGTGGAAAACATCATGATAAGAGTTGAATCCCTGAAATGGCAATGGGCTGGACATACTGCCAGAAGGACAGACCATCGATGGACAGCCGAAACTTTAGATTGGATTTCAAGGGACAGGAAAAGACCCAGAAGCAGACCACATGGAAGATGGGTGGATGAAATTCGAAAGTATGCGGGAGTGACATGGAGGAGACTGGCACAAGACAGACCGTTGTGGAGGAAACTTGGGGAGACCTTCGTCCAGCAGTGGATTGATAATGGTTGACAATGATGATGATGATGATATATATATCTTGCCTGGAAATCTTTTCGAAGAAACAGTATAATTTTCAAGAGCAATATGCCATTATGTCTTAAAAGAAAAGAGTTTGATAAATGCATCTTTCCAGTGCTTACATATGGTGCAAAGACGTGGACCTTAACTAAAAGAGACATACAAAGACTACAGACAAATCAAAGCAGCATGGAGAGGTGCATGCTTGGTGTAACCAGGAGAGATAAGAAGAGGAACTCGTGAATCAGAAAAACGGCAAGAGTGGAAGACATCATAATCAGAGTAAAATCACTGAAATGGCAATGGGCTGGACATATTGCCAGAAGGACAGACCATCGATGGACAGCCGAAATTGTAGACTGGATTCCAAGGGACAGGAAAAGACCCAGAAGAAGACCACATTGGAGATGGGTGGATGAAATTCGAAAGCGTGCGGGAGTAAGATGGTGGAGACTGGGGCAAGACAGACCGTAGTGGAAGAAACTTGGTGAGATCTTCATTCATCCAGCAGTAGATTGATAATGGTTGATGATGATTAAATACACATATATTTTCCTGAATTTGACAATAAATCCGATATTTTCTCCTGAATTTTGGCGATAAAAGAAACGTTTTATTTCGCTCATCGAAAATCAGGACAAACATGAATTACGGTAAACATGAATTGTGGAAAACGCGAATCAAGGCAAAGGAGAATTAGAGCAAACTTGATACAATAAACGTTTTTACGGGAAACTTTGATACGGACAAATGTGTTTTGGGAAAACGTGAATTGGAGGAAACGAGATTTAGGGGAACCGAGATTAGGGGAAATGGAAATTCTGGTAAAAGCGATTTCGGGGAAACGCCATTGGGGTATACGTGTTTAGGGCAAACGTGAATTAAGGGAAACGAGATTTGGGGGAAATGAGATTAGAGGAAACGAAATTAGGGGAAATGGGAATTCGGGCAAAAGCGATTTCGAGGAAACGCCATTGGGGAAACGAGATTTAGGGGTAACGAAATTAGGGAAATGGGAATTCGGGTAAAAGCGATTTCGGGGAAACGCCATTGGGGTAAACGCGTTTAGGGCAAATGGGAATTAGGGGAAACGGATTAAGGACAACGGCTGTTCACCTATCCATGTACTGAGAGAACTAATTGAAAGAGCAAGAGAATATGAACTCCCATTATGCATGGCTTTTATTGACTATTAAAAAGCCTTCGATTCCGTGAAACCATTAGTAGTAACAATGGCTTTGAAATCCTGCGGTATTGAAGATGCATATATTAGCATTATTAATAACATCTATGAAAATGCAAGTGCAAAGGTTCGGATATTTGAGGATACAGCACAAATAAGAATTGGAAAGGGAGTGAGATAAGGTGACACCATATCTCCCAAGCTCTTTAACGCCACATTGCAAAATGTCTTTCAATCATTGAACTGGTAAAATAAAGGGATAAAGATTAATGGAGATTATCTAACCCAGCTTCGTTTTGCTGATGACGTAGTCATCTTTGCAACTACCCCTTCAGAGCTGCAGAGTATGATCCAAGAACTTGCTGACAACAGTAAAGAAGTGGGATTAAAAATTGACTTTCAGAAGACAAAAGTGATGTACAATGCTTTTACAAGAAATGAAGATTTAGCGATTGATGGAGAAAAGCTTGAGATAACAGACACGTCCGTTTATCTTGGGCAACAGATGTCAAGTAAGGGTCACATTGATGAAGAAATTTATCGGCGTATAAAACTTGGATGGAGAGCTTTTGGAAGAAACAGTACAATATTTAAGAGCAGTATGCCAGTATGTCTCAAAAGAAAAGTGTTTAATCAATGCATCCTGCCAGTGCTTACGTATGGAGCTGAGACATGGACCTTAACTAAAAAAGATATACAAAGACTGCAAACAACTCAAAGAGGCATGGAAAGATGCATGCTTGGTGTAACCAAGAAAGATAAGAAGAGGAACTTGTGGATAAGGAAAATGACAGGAGTGGACGACATCATGACCAGAGTGAAATCACTGAAATGGTAATGGGCTGGACATGTTGTCAGAAGAACGTACCACCGATGGACAACCGAAATTTTAGACTGGATTCCGAGGGATAGGAAAAGACCCAGAAGAACGGACCACCGATGGACACCCGAAATTTTAGACTGGATTCCGAGGGACAGGAAAAGACCCAGAAGAAGACCCCATGAGAGATGGAAGGATGAAATTCGAAAGTATGCTGGAGTGACATGGAGGAGACAGGCCCGAGACAGACAATTGTAGAAGAAATTTGGGGAGACCTTCATCCAGCAGTGGATTGATAATGGTTAATGATGATGAAAGCTGAATATTAGACTTCAACAATTGTTAGCGTTCTACAGAATACTGTTCTCGATATGAAGACCTGTGTTGGTCATTCCTATGACAATGCAAGCAATATGTCAGGCAGTTATTCTGGAGTTCGAACAAGGATTCGAGAAATCAGTCCTTTTGCAGAATTTGTCCCATGTGTAATCTAATTTGCGTCCATACAACCGAGGGCTGCCAGAAAGCTACCCTATTCCTCTGCACCATGGAATCAGTGCATGATTTTTTCCCATCTTCACCAAGAAGATGGACAATGATTAAGACAGCATTACAAGGTTCTGCTAAGAAAACTTTTTCTGTTGTTAAGCCGTCAAAAATATGGTCAGCATCAGCGAATGCAACAAAGGCACTAAGGTTGGGCTGCCCTGCCTTTGCAGAAACACTTTGTATGATGTTCGAAGACGTAAATGAAAAGGCAGCTGTACGAGTGCACCTAAGTCCCTTCATGCAAAATTAATGAAAAAAGAGACTACTTTGTTAACGATAATCTGGGACACAATATTGGAACAAAGTGAGCACTACCTTGCAATCTTCCACGGCAATTTGTCTTTAGTTCTACCATTATATGAGTCAATTATTGACTTCATCTTGAATTTTGTGAGAAAAAATTTCGAAATGTTCGAAAAAGAATCCAACCTGTTGCTAGAGAGAGAAATGCATTATGAATCCTCAAGAAGGAAGAAAAACCCAACATTTGACTTCTAGATGATTCATATGATTCTACAAGAATGACCTAAGTGATGTGATGGAAGCAGCTGCATTGTTGCAAAAGCAATATTCAAATGAACTTGAAGACGACTTTGCTGAAGAGTTCCTTGAGTTTTGAATGCTAACGAAAAAATTCATTGAGAGCACAAATCCCTCATTTACCTTCGGAAGTTACGGAAGTTGAATTTAGTTCATACTTTTCCCAATTGACACATGCCTCAGAATTTTTTTTTAACAATACCAATTTCCAACTACATATATGTGAACAAATTATCAGGAAAAACCAAAATGTTGATGCAAAAAAGAAGAGTGATGAGGACAACTAAAGAAGATGTGTCTTCCAAAGTGGAATATATAGAGCTTTGCAAGACAGTACGAAAAAGTATCACTTAAGACGTAAGGAAATTCAACTGTGAACTAGTGAGGAAAGCAATTGAAAACAACCAAAGCCTAAAGATACCAAAGGGACATCTCAGTAAGGGAAGAAAACAGATTATGTCACTGAGAAAAGAAGATGGTTCTGTAACAAAAAGAAGAGGCGAAATTTTGACAAGAGTGAAAGATTTCTACTCCAAATTATATGAAAGGGATGATACATGTACTCCAGACGTCATGAAAGGTACCTGTACCAGAGTTCTTCCAGTCCTCCCAGCAGAAGTTGCACATGCAATAAAGAACATGAAGCGGGGAAAAGCTCCAGGAGAAGATGGAATTACTGTAGACATCATACAAGAAGCAAGTGGAGAAATCGAAACAGTACTCGCCCAAATTTTCACTCGATGCCTTAATGAATGAAAGATTCCTGAGGATTGGAACAACGCTATAATGATCCTGCTACATAAAAAAGGTGACATTGAGGATCTCGGAAACTACAGACCTATCAGCCTCCTATCAGTAGTTTATAAAATCTTCACTAAAGTTCTTTCACACCGCTTGAAGGTAACACTGGACATGGCTCAACCGAGAGAACAAGCTGGATTCAGGAGTGGCTACAGCACAATAGATCATATCCACGTATTGAGAGAACTAATTGAAAGAGCGAGGGAAAATGAACATCCATTGTGCATGGCTTTTATCGATTATGAAAAAGCCTTTGATTCGGTGAAACCATCAGCAGTTACAATGGCTCTGAAATCCTGCGGTATTGAAGATGCATACATTGATATTATTAATAACATCTATGAAAATGCAAGTGCAAAGACTCGGCTGCTTGAAAGTACAACACACATAAAAATTGGAAAGGGAGTGAGACAAAGTGACACCATATCTCCGAACCTCTTTAATGCCACATTGGAAAATTTCTTTCAATCACTGAACTGGGAAAACAAAGGAATAAAGATTAATGGAGATTATCTAACCCACCTTCGTTTTGCTGATGACGTAGTCATTTTTGCAACTACCCCATCAGAGCTGCAGAGTATGATTCAGGAACTTGCTGACAAGAGTAAAGAAGTGGGATTAAAAGTGAACTTTCAGAAGACAAAAGTGATGTTCAATGCTTTTACAAGAAATGAAGATTTATCGATTGATGGAGAAAAGCTGGAGATAACAGACACGTGCGTCTATCTTGGACAGCAGATATCAAGTGAGGGTCACATTGATGAAGAAATTAATCGGCGTAGAAAACTTGCCTGGAGAGATTTTGGAAGAAACAGTATAATTTTCAAGAGCAATATGCCATTATGTCTTAAAAGAAAAGTGTTTGATCAATGCATCCTTCCAGTGCTTACGTATGGTGCAGAGACGTGGACCTTAACTAAAAGATACATACAAAGGCTGCAGACAACTCAAAGCAGCATGGAGAGATGCATGCTTGGTGTAACCAGGAGAGATAAGAAGAGGAACTCGTGGATTCGAAAAATGACAATAGTGGAAGACATCATGATAAGAGTTAAATCCCTGAAATGGCAATTAGCTGGACATACTGCCAGAAGGACAGACCATTGATGGACAGCCGAAATTTTAGATTGGATTCCAAGGGACAGGAAAAGACCCAGAAGAAGACCTCATGGGAGATGGGTGGATGAAATTCGAAAGTATGCAGGAGTGACATGGAGGAGACTGGCACAAGACAGACTGTTGTGGAGGAAACTTGGAGAGACCTTCGTCCAGCAGTGGATTGATAATGGTTGACAATGATGATGATGATGATATAATTTATGACTACAAAACTTGTGGTTTTGAGATAAAATAAAAATACCAACGCGTATCACAATCAAAGGTTTATTATATATCGACTATGTTTCGCAAAGCTATTCGCTCGGCATCATCAGGACGAATGGAGCGTAAACATTCAAATCATTGTGACATCATCAGAGTTCTGACGGTCATGATTTTTGGTGAGTTGCTTCCACGTGCTTGAAAGAAATGGAGTCGATGTCATGTCGTTGACAAGCTGCGAAGAGTTCTGGTATATGTGGAAAGCTTCTAATACATTAAGCTTGATAGTCGAATCAGGTTTATCAATGAGCGTATCGTTTTCAAACAAAACTTTGTGGTTATTTTCGTGACAATGTTGGGCTAGAGAGGAATTTTTTAGTTTACTGTTCCGTACATAGGTCTTGTGTTCCTTCACACGGAAATTTAAAGCCCTGCGAATCTGTCCTATATATGAAAGTCCACATTCACAAGGTATCAGATAAATTCCCCATGAATTTATGTCTTCGACGTAGTCTTTTGATCCGTAAAAAATTATCTTGTTTATGGGTTTGAAAGTAACTTTGAAATTAAAACTCTTGAGGATTTTTGAAATTCTGAAGCAAATCTGTGGAGCAAATGGGATAACCACCCAATTCTGTCGTATTGGGTTGTCTAATGGCGTGAGTGAGCAGACAGGCTTCGGTTTCCTAAATTTTTGGACAGCTTTGTCTATAATGGAATGGGTATATTCTCTGTGTACAGCAAATCGTTTAAGAAAATCAAGCTCTTTCTGCAAGGAATCCTCAATTGAGCAAAAATTTATTGCACGATATACGTATACGCAGAAGGCAGAGACTTTCTGTTTCCATGGGTGATTTGATTTTGCATGTGGGGGTAAGGAAACAGTAAATGGTTTTCGATAAACTGTTGTTATAAATGATCCTTCAGAGCGTGACACAATGACGTCAAGGAATGGTAAGCAGCCATTATTTTCAGTCTCATATGTAAACTGCATATGAGGATCAATTGAATTGATAAGTTCAACTAATTTAGGTATTTCCGAATTCGTGCCATTCCGGATAACAAAGGTATCATCTACATATCGAATCCATAGGTCAAATGTAACCAGCTGAACGAGTTTGTCCTCAAAGTGACGCATATAGACTTTGCTTAATTTCCAACTGTTCAAGCGAACACTCGTTTTCGGTTTTGAAAATAACTAAGCATAGACTTAGAGCAAGTTTAAAAGAAGAGTCAATTAATGCTCTTGGTATATTGTCCATTGAAAGTGATGTAACAGCAGATTTAAGTTTTGACGGTATAATTGATGATTTTGCAGCCACAAAAGTTAGAAAAAAAGCTATATTTGTAATGTTCTGCTGCTAATTCAACAATTAAAAATTATCAGGTATCTTTTAAATAATTTTATTCATACATTTCTAATGGTTTGTTTAAAAATGAGATGTGACTTACAATTACGCTGTTATAACATGTAATAACATGTAGGTATGATTTGTTTTTTCTTGAGATCTCATATCACGGGTGAATCCTATATTTGGAGCAATACGGTATATTATACATAAAAAGAATTTCAGCAAACATGTAGAATTTGCTAAAAAGTATTTTTATTATTAATATTAGTCTTGTGAGAACAAAATTTGTGAATCAATATTCATATTTATGTAAGGTTTATTTTAACGTAAATAAAAATACCAAAAATGTTTAATTGACACTACTTTATTTAGACTGTTGTGATAATTTACATGGACTATTGCAATAATTTATCCTACAATGTGTGTGGTCAGCTGTAACACTTTGTGAAATATTACTTTTTACAGAACTAAAATCGGCTCATCATTTCTATTAAATTTATGGTAAACTACAGGTTTTAAATTATATTTCTGGGAGGATAATTATTTGTTTCCGTAAATAATATTATAAAACAAAATAAAAACCATGAATTCCAGAGTATTTAATGTTACAGCTGTAAGCTCTGCGGGTGCTGGGAAGCACAGTCGTTGTGAATGCTCGTCTATTACAAGCCACATTGGCTATAAAGTTGGCTAGCATGTGAGATGTGTTTTAATGTTCTCACTACTAGAAAACCTGCTGGCAAAAAACATATTTACCAGCAAATATTCTTTTCAACTGCCGACTGTGAATTTTAATCGAGGGAACCCCAGACAGATATGCTCAGGGCCTCCACTGACCTAAATCGGGCCCTGGCAGTAGCAACAGCTACGGAAGCCGGGAACTGAGATCAGTGAAGGATCACTCCGTTTTATACCGACTTTTCCGATGATCACATTTTTGTCACGAAATATTTAAAGGTAAAGCTACTACTTATTATCTCATCTCCCTAAAAGACATTACTTTAAAAATTCTATTAATAAGAGACAGCTACGATTTACTCACTCACTAAAAAAGCAAATTTTATGTTTTACTGCTACCAGTCATCTATAATGAAAAGAATGTGCTGGGTTTCTTTTTGTGGACCTGTCGATCGGCTACAGAAAAAAAAATGCAGAGCGAAGAATTAAAGTTTCGCATGAAATTGTAGAAGAACCTGCGTGTGTGCTCTTCGGATCCCTCTGCAGTAATTCAAATTCCGGAAATTTAAATTTATTTCAGCTAATTTGTGTAACACAACTGAAGACGTAATAGAGACGCTACTGATAGATGGCAGCACATTTGTTCTTTTGAAAAGAAGTCTAATCAATGGGTAAAAGATTATTTTGTGTTCCCTATTTTAAGACATAATAAATGTGTACGTTTATTTAAAATACTGTAGTAGACTATTACCACATAAAGCCATTTTGAATTCGGGGCGAAGACATGGTGCGTCATCCTGTGTGAGCAACATATTTCAATTTTGTAATTTTTCTTTGTGGAGGCAAGTCAGGGAAGAGACTGACACCGTGGTTTTTACTTTGCACACACAAACACACACACACGAACGAAACTGATGTCAGACGTTTTTTTTTTTTTTTTTTCATTTTGGAATGTTGCTAGAAGTTGCGATTAAACACTCATGTAAGACACAAACTGTTGATGTTTTTAGAAAAACCTAGATAATACTGGCCACCATAAGCTGAATGGTGTAGAGTATATCGACATTAGTGAAGCTCAGCAGAAAAAGTAATGTTGATAACTCTGGAAAGGGTAGATAATTCAACTGTGAATTTTGTAAATGAAGTTTCCTGCTCGACCTTTGTGAACACAGAAAATTTAATTCCAAATGATTCCGTGGATTTGGAGTTACGGATACTCCATTTTAGCCACGTTTGGCGAAGAAGACAAAACTAGATGGCGACAAACGCTGAGTGGTAACCACAGAAGATACAAGATACAAACCTCGTTGATTTCTCATTAGAAAGATCTTGGTCGAGTTTGTATGAACTTTGTTGCCAAAAAGCATGAAATTCTTAAAATTGGGAATCCTATAGACCAAAAGTAGCCAACTCCAGTCTTTTTTCTGCCATTCAGGGACACAACCAGGGTGCTTCGTGTGCGGATGGCTAGTTTGTCAGATGGGCGCTCGTCTGCAATCAAAGCAAAGAACAGAACAATAGCACATTATTATTATTATCATTATTATTAAGAGAAAATTGATTAAAACTCAAAGCGAAGACTAAATCTAATGATTCTGAAATATTTTGTATTTCATTTTGGATATACTACTATAAACCACATAACATTAAATTTATTTTTACCCCCTCCCTGTTCACTCTGTCATTCACTGGTATCTCAAAAATACAGATGACGGAGGACGCGTACAATATAACATTTTTCTTGCGAGAATATCGTGTAATTTCATTTCAGGTTTTAAGCTGGCTCGCTTCATCATTACATTCATTTCATATATCTTTCAAATAATCTTTGGTAGATTCTGTCAGTGAAATTAAAGATGAAAAGGACACATCCACGTTTTGCAGCATATTACTCAAACTGGAAAAATTGGATATAGGTTTCAGGACTTCATCCATTGTGATTAAGATGATAAAAAAGCCTGTTATTTTTCATCTAGAGCAATATTCCTCCACTTGATAATGCGAGATCTGCTCCTTACATATTTTCACACGCGAGTAGGATTAATGAGTGGCTCCTTTTTACTGCATCCACGATCCTGAAGTGGCTTAACCACTGCACTTCAACACATTCAGAGATTTTCAGTATAGAGTCATTGATCACTGCTTGGATTTCATGCAGAATATTTTCTTTGTTTAGAGATTGGCTAAAAAGATTGTATACATCATTCAATATGTAAAACATCGTTTCACTTTAAGATTTTTATTGCGGCAACAAGCAACAGCTACTAACAAATATAGCTCGACAGTGAATATAAAGTATATCCCTGTTAGTTTCCTGAGGCAATTTTCTGCAAACACCCGCTGTATTACCATAAAAATTCGAAGCTCATTTAAACTCAAAAGAACAAGATTGTTGTAATTCAAATAAATTTTTTCTAATTTCTAAATCTATTGGCTAATTGTTTCAGAGAAACCGTTTGGGATTTTTACTACAGAAATAAATGTTTCATTGGGATGGTTATTCTCAAGACAGTGTTGCAATTCATTTTTTGAGATGTACGTCTACTATAAGAAAAAATGTTATCTTTGATATTTTCCGCTTTATTTTTTGAGCTAAAGACTTTACCTATACAAAGCAATAACCTTGAAGTCGCATTTTTGTACAGTACGTTGATCGTTCACTTTGGACTTCCAGTCTGCAAGATCTTGATTACATTTTCCAAGCATCTCATTAATCGAAGGCTTATATTTGGTAGTATGAGCAATTTCTTGCTTTGATAAAAGAATACAAGCCACGACTTAGCACGCTAAGAGCTTTCCTGTTATCTTTCTTTTGTTCTTCGCTTTGACAAAGTACTTGATTACTCAGAGGATTATTCAAAGCACTTGATTTCTCACAAGATTTTTCAAAGCACTTAATCTAAGTTTCTCTCTTTCTGCACTGGAAAGCTGGAGAAACAGAAAATGTTCATGTTTCTCCAGCTTTCCATCTTTTCCTAATGCTTTCTTGTAAGATGTAAATGACACTATTATGAACACTCCGCCAGTTTTTTGCAAAATGATTACATCGTTCGTCATTAATTTTAGGCAGAGTTTACAAAATGCACCAGTTTTGTTTTTATCTTGGTACATCCCTGCATATTTTCCCTACAAAGCCGTATTATAAAACCGCCTTTCTTTTCCTTTATTGGGTATGCTTTGAGGTGAAACTACATTTGATGCTGACGCTAATGAAGCGGATTCTTCTGTTACTACTGGAAAATGTTTCAATTCTGCTTTCTTGACCCCAGACAAAGTTCTCTGAATTTTAACGAAAGATGTCTGCGAAAATTGCCTTTTGGTAGAAATCGTTGTTCACTATAAAAACACAGAATTTATTTCGACCTGTAGTCAAAATATTATTTCGACCAGTAGTAAAATTTCGCTGTCCTGTTTCCAGCGGACTATTTTAAACTGAGGTCTTCTACATACCATCCAGTGGGAAACAGGCCGTTCGGTCGGCATTGTGATGTGTGATTTACTGATGACCCTCGGTCTCCCTGATGTGGGGTGAACTGGTCATTAAGGGCAGCATATTATTGGATGAGAGCAACCCGTACGTTACCTCGGATTCATGGTGGGGGTGTGGGTTTCGGTCAGGCTTGAAATTCTTATCTGTTAAGATGTATTCAACACTCTCCTGATCCTGAATCGCGATTCCCTGACTATGAGGTATGACCATCTAATTATATTTTGAAGAACGGTATGCATCTTAATGCACGTTTTAGGAAAAAATAAACTACGATACTTGAACAAATACTAAAAAAAAAAATAATAATCGGAGGAATGTTTGTAGCATCAAAAGAAACGAAACTTTCTTTTTCATTACAGGCTGAATTCATTAACATTTGTTCCGCTAACATAAACTGTCTCGAGGGCGATGGTCTTTTTCAGGAGATTCGTCCACAACCTCCCCAATGCATGCCTGAGAGATACACTGTTCCCAATGTGACTACTGAGTAGGGCATCTGAGCGAAATAACCAAAACTTCCGAAATAGGCATAAGCTTTTGACTTGTCGGCGCACTTATCTTGATTGTAAAACAATAAGAAATCAAGCCCCTTTTTTCATCTGCCGATGTAAACTGAAACACCCCACAAACGACAACCAATGAATTCAGCCTGAACTGAGTCTTTCAGTGGCGTATCAACTTGTTATCCTGCGAATTGGGAAAGGGGCATTCACTTCGGTTTTATAGAATGGAAGCTAGAATTTTATAGTTTTAGTTTTTCATTTTTACCATGCCTACGTAAAACAACTGCGTGAAGACACCAACGCCAGGAAGGATAGACAAAAAGACTGTTTGAAAGAGTACAAACCGTAAACTAGGTGAAAATATCTGCCGATCATTTTTTCAAAATACATATTTGGGTAAATTTTGGGTTCTCCACTAGGCGTTAAGTTTTGTAAGATTTATGAACGAACAAGGGAGCAAAATAACTGCTCTTGGAGGGAGTTCAAGCCCTGTCAGCTTTACTAAAAAGCCACTGTTTTCAGCTTTACTAAAGACGAAAGCCTTCGAAGAACATGGATTTCTTTCGTACCAATAAAGTATTTTGAACCCACCGTGAATTCAAAGGTTAGTTAAGCCTAATTGTTCTCACGATAGCATTGTCACAGTACCGTTTTATCTCTTTCCTTATATTACCGAAATAGGTTTGAATCAGAAGATTGACAGGTTCCTTGAGCACCGTACACATTAATAGAGTACTATTAGATCATTTAACAGAAGAGAGTTGACATTTGATAGAATCCTTTATTGTCGGGATTTTGCTTAATTTAATTATTACTCTTGGGAACCTGTGATTAGATCATTTGTTATGCTCCATAACTCATCGCTATTCATTCATGGTTACCGCTCGTACGCGGAGACAACCTCCCCTCTCAAAATTTACTCCTTCCCTTCAACGACTCGCCGCTTCGCTCTACTCACGTCAGATGCATTCTCCCTTAACACGCGTCATCATTCCTACCCTCGAAGTCTCGTTCTCCTATTGTCTTCCGCACTACTTCCAAAAAACGAGCCTAAAGCCTATGTCCGAACACCTTCTTCCCATTCTGTCTCTAACTCCATTCCTAATCACCTCCCCGAAGGAAACGTCTTCCTTGAGAACGGAAGTCCTTCCTAATGAGTCGCTTTAAAACTCTAAAAAAAGTCTTCTTCTATAATAGCTATCCATACACGAAATCCTATGTTTTGTCCACTCCAGGAAGTTCGCCTATAACTAATCGTTTTCGGAGACTTACTGGCTCTCCCAAATCGAACTCAAAAATTATATCCTTAGAAGTTTCCCACGATTACTTTTAAACCATTCTAAAACTGCAGGGATCCTTAATTATTTACATATTCATTAAAATTCAACAATTAAAAGATATTTACATTACATTACATTTCGTGAAATGAACATTCCCGTTCCATTACGCTATTATTAAAGGTTATTTACAATTACCACTATTACATCTCTCCCCCTCTCACAAAGAAAAATATGAATCGCAGATGAATATTTTTCTACACTGTCGTGACGCCTTAAAGCCGAACTCGCTAGCGGTGACCGGAGTGTTATATACATCAAGATTACATAGCATTATTGGTATTATAAGGCATCACACTTAAATCATGTTTCAACTAGGATGGTATTGTTAACATTTGACACTCATGATTTTGAATTGCAGATCCACAAAAGTTTTCGCTGGAAATTGATGTTATTGATGTGACACTCAAAATAAGAAAATACGTAATTTGATTCAAAAGTGAGCATTTTCAACATAATGGCAACATGTAAAACAACATTATGACACAGACCAATTGAGATACGATAACTATACATTTAAGAAGAAAAAATGAATTATTGATACAACTAGCAAAAATTTCATACCATACTCCCATTAACATTCAAATAAACTAAAATACCCAAATTAATTAATCGTTGTACCCTACAGTCTCGATTCCCGATGCTGACTAAGTACTGAAACTGTTCGTTCATCGCTCCGAACATAACTTACCATTTCTACCTATGCTCCATCTTCCCGATGAGAACTCAAACCCTATAAGTCTTGGGCTGTGATCCCACCTGAGAAAAAACAAAAAGGAAATTACTACACTACGAACTGTACCTTATAAAATCTTCAACATACTATAACTCTCTGATTCCTTTAAATTACACATTACAAAATATATCACTACCTTATTCTCCCACTAATTACCGAACAATAAACCTTACTTAACTTCCTAAAACATCCGACTCCCATGAAAATACACTACGCTGAACCAATAATTTCCGTACAACTGATACCCGATGGAAAACTAAGCCTATCCCTGGGGCACGATATTACCAACACTACACGACTCGAGAGTGTGACAAAAAAAAATCCCTACGAAAATAATTCTTTCCACCATAACAGTTAACATTTACCGAACAATTAGTCTGGTCACATATTATGTAAACTCTTAGGTTAAATTCAATTCAAAACATATCAGTAATTGTGATTAAAGTTTCAATAATGAATGTTCTTCGATACACACACATATATCATAACACCAAAGTTTGTGTCTTATCTTCTCACTTTTCAGAAGAAGAACTACCTTTTTTTTTTTCAATAGTTCTAGTAAGCGCTGTGAGCGCTTACTAGAACTATTGAAAAAAAAAAGTGCGTACGCTGAATTAAATATACACTTCAATTTGACTATCATAAATATTCTTATGCATAAAGCACAGAGTAAATTTGCAATTATTTCTTAAATTAGAGTTCAATTACGAGTTGAGTTTTTGCACGTGTAAGCAATGAAATAATATTAATCTCAATCAAAATTCACTGCTAGGCTGAAAGAATTTTTCAGTTAGTCCCTAGATACACAGTCTGTGTACGTTGAAGGAATAATAATTCTATGTGGTAAAAAAGAAAAAAAAAACAATTAAAAACATAATGAAATTGCAATTTTAGAGCGCTTCGCTCTTGAGTTTCTGATCTATTTATATTCATATGAGTTCTTGTGTTTTTGCTGTAGCACTTTTTCTCACCTGTTAATAATATCCGCCTGCTATCGTACCTGTTCTTCCGTACAAGTTCCTAGGACGGAGATTACATTCGTGCTCAATCTCAACCCAAGTTTCGGTAGCACCTTGACTGATCTGCTGTTGAGTGTGTGAAATCTCATTTGCGGAAGCATTATACTCTGTTTCTCCCTTCACTACCCAGTTGGAGTGTGTTATTTCACCTGCATGAAAGTTTCGTTGAATACGTGGCTTTTGACTGACTTCCACGGTTGGCGTTAAATCGTCGGTATTCTGCTGATGAGGATTTTGCTGTTCCCTACTGTCGTCGGGATCAAAACATTTTCTTATCGGCACTGGAAATATTCGGTCGCTGTGAACGAATCTATCAATTCTGGGATTATCAATTAATATTATTTCCCAGTTACAATCAGTAAGCTGACGCACAATTCTGTACGGTCCTGTAGAATTTTTTGCAAATTTAGGAGATTGCCCTGACTTATTGTGCGGAGTATGTAAAATTACATGCTGCCCAACAAATGAATCTTTAACTTTAGCCGTTCGGCTCCTAATCTATTCGTTCTTCTCCGCCGCCTTGGTAATATTATTTTTCACCTGCTGGTACACTTTGACCATTAGCTGTGTTGTCGTTTCCACATAATCATCCACTGAAAAATATGTCTGTTTATGTTTTGGGGTAATGAGCTGAAAAGACGGTTGAATGTATCTCTCAAACATCAAGAATGACGGCGTTTCTTTAGCATGCACGGAAGTACGATAAGCAGTAAAAAGCAAAAGGAATAATTTTGTGCCAATCGCAGAGATTTTGATTTATGTAATGACCATGTTTGCTAACGTGCCATGAAATCTCTCTATTTCACCATAGGAACTTGGTGAAATGAACTTGTGTGAGCAAATTTTATCTGAATTTGTTCACACAGGGTTACTCATTTTTTAAGAGGAAATTCGCACCCCTGTCACTGCATAATACTTCCATTACTCTATAAGTTGGTATGACTTCTTCTAACAAAATTTTAGCTATAGTTTCTGCCTTCTGATCGGGAATAGCAAAAGCAAGAGAAAATTTTGAGAAAGCATCCTGCATGGAAAAAATGTATTTCGAACCATCTTCACACATGGGTAAAGGCCCCATTATGTCAATATGCACGCGCTGCCAAGGGCGTGAAACTTCAGGCATCCTAAGTAGAGGCGCTTTCTGATTTCGTTTAAATCCCTTCTTGGCGAGACAGGAGTAAAAAGCTGGCAACGAATTCTTTGATGTTAGCATACATGTTAAACCAGAAATACTTCGCTCTAATTCTTAGCAAAGATTTTTCAAATCCGAGATGTCAATTCGTAAATTTCGATTCGTGCATTTGTTTCATCACTTCCTCTACTAAACACCGAGGAACGCAGAGCTGTTCAGTGATTTCTTGTCTCACTTCATTGGAATTAGGAATAGTATAGTGATAGAGTAAACTAAGGTACTTAGAAAGAGGGGAGGTAAGTCCAATCGCCTTTGTTTCCGTGCCGCCGGCGAGCTGTCACCCTACGAACTAGAGTGTGACGTCACAGTGGCCATAAACGATCTCTTGAGCATTCGGAGTAGGGATGGACGACATTTGCAAATGTATCAATACCGATATCTTTTGATATTTCTGAGACCGATATATTGAATCGAAAATATTGGTATTGAAAGATCAATATATCGGATCGATTTTTCTATATTTTTCTATATTTTTCAATACTTCTGATCTCAATACGACTGATATTCCGGTTTATACTGCCTCAGGGTTATCACTGAATCCGATCCGATCTGATGTTGTGCTAAGTAATGGCTGTTGGGAACTTGGGACTAATTGGCTGTTGGCCAAAGCGAGCTGTTGGCTTGTTCGCACAAATCTCAGCGAGCACTAAATAAATAAAGTTTGTGTGCGGCGCCATTTGCAAATCTGTATTGCTTTATTGAATACAGTGCCAAAGTGTGTATAAATAAATACACATAAACTATTCCTTACAGAGTTATCCGGAAATGATAGAATTGTATAACTTATGTCACAAGGAATTTTCATAGCAATTTTTTCTTTCTAAAACACGAAATTTATACTCTAGTTCCAGGGTTTTTAAAACGATCTAAGAGCATAAAAATACCCTGCAGTTTGAAAATATAGCTGCAACCAAGTTTTGTTAATACCATTAAAATAGTGATATCTCAGAAAAGTACTGTATATTACTAACTTCGTACCTTTGTAAGACGGACGCTCTACTTGGAAATAAACGTTGTGCGTTTATTTTGCCATTTTACGTCTTTTTGTTGTGTAAATAATTATTTCCGATAGCGGAATTGATATTTAACGTTTTTTTGCAAGACCAACGCCATAGGTTTTACTTTAAAACTCGTCAAGAACTTAGTGCTTTTATTTTGCCCTTTTACGTAGTTTTGTTACGTAAATAAACATTTTCGACAGCGGAATTAACATTTTTATATCTCATAAAAAATTCGCTAAAAATATATCTTGTATGCTGAGCTGGAAAGCCAACATCAGGGGTGTTTACATCGTAGCCATGGCAGAGGGCCGTCTATCGGATACACAATAGAAAAAGATAATAAAAATGCATCCTTCATGGCGAAATTCAAGCCCACGAACTTTGCCGAAGTTAGTTTAAATCGCTTTTCCTCTGAGCAGAGCTCACATGGTTTGCAGCGTAAATATTTCTGCGACTTGCAGCAAAATTTGTTCTCCCGCTGTTATCGCTTCTGACATTTCTCTGCTGATAATTTTGAGAACGCTCCTCTCGATACTGATTGCTGCGGTTAAGGCGGCAATTACGGGCAAAATGACCTGAATTTCCAAATGACCAGCAGAGTGGTCCTCTGGATTCCGTAGACGGATGTAGCTGCTCGCCAACAGTTCTGTGAGGTTGATTCTGTCTCATTCGTTCTTCGGCCTCATTGTGCTGAATTTTCCACAAACGGAACTCATCTGCTAAGCTGCGTAACAGCGCGTCTGTGTCCTGAAATTTCTGGAGCAATTTTTAATACATAAATTTACACTCATCATTTTTACCTACTTGGTAGTTAATTGGCTCCAAATTATGCTGATTGTGTGTGTCATGTTGATTTAAATGGCTCGGCGTAGCGGCTACCGACGCTGGATAGAATGACATCTGAGCATACATTTCTTGTGCAATAGTTGATGTAAGAACGGACACAATAACTAGGTTAATTAATGTTAATGATAAACATTATGTTGCTTTTTCTAGACGTAAGAAGCATCACAAGCCACAAAATGGCGCCAGAAAGTTCGCAAACATTCTTTATTTTTTTTGAATTCGAGGACTTCAACAAAAGACTTCAGTTTCTCACGCCTTAGAAGGGCGAGGCTTTTTTCGACGAACTGATAGTATCGTCAAGGACACTGCGACTTTCGCAGTGCACTGTTAATATTAGCTAGACGCCTACAAGTCTGGAAGACAGCCATCCACCTTTGTATGAACATAACAAGGTGTATTGTGTTTCTATACGGATGTACTTCGGTGGTAGGATTACTTTATTAAAGGGGGCACTCACTAATATAGATGATCTGGGGAGAACCGAGAACGCGCACAGAGTAGGATTAAAGTCCATCAGCAAGAAACTGGGCCAACGCCCATGGGTGTGGCAGGTGAAGGGCGCCAAAGGTGACCCACGTGACCAGAGAGGCGAGCAACCTGAACAGGTTAGCGTGAGGTCAAGGTCAGCGCCGATGTCCTTGAAGCAGGCGCAGCGTGGAGGGGCGAGTCTAGAAGGTTCCCTGAAGAGGAAATGTGAGTTAGTCTGTTTTCGGTCATCGGGGAGAGCAGTACTCCGATAAAAGAGGACGCGACGCGTTTGCCTTTTATTGTGTGGTGGGCCAACGGACGTTCCTGGATAGAGAGCGCCCGAAGTTTACGGGGGAGTTACCGAGCATCTATCCTAGAAGAGATAGATCGCCGCTGTAGCGGAATAGTCCGTTGTCAGGGATTCCGTTGATGTAGTTGATATTCCAATACAGAGAATACGGACTTAGCACAGTCTATTGGAATATCGAATAGAGAAGAATAGGCAGGATACTATTCCTTAAGAGTTTACGAGATATAGACCTAACTAAGGCCAGGTAGACTCTCTGCAAGAACTTCGAAGCTGAGCGAGATTTCCTCAGAGATTGGTCATCCTAGCTTTTGCGTTTCTCGATCCTTGTCAGGTCCAATCCTTAGTGAGGCCTGACGTTAGGAAGCAAGTAATCCGCCACCGTCTAACTTCTAATTGGTGATGAAATAAATATTTGTATGTTTTCTACATAGTTTTCTCTTGATATTATTATATCTATAGGTGAATATTATTCCGTACGATCAGCTGTTGTCACTCTGCCTTCCCGAATCACAGATTTAATATAAGAGTGGGGGAGGTTTCGTTTGTTCGCACGAACGGAGTGAGGGAGAGAGTGTTTCTGAGAAGCATGAACACTTCTCTGTTGTTGTGAGAGACTCTATAGCACGGACGCCTCAGATCCGTAAGTAGGAGGCGGCGCTACGTCACGTGACGGTACTTTCGCTCTTACAGTTGATTTTACACAGGACTCGAAATCAGGTTTTTCCGCACTTAATACAAAACGCTTAATTTGTGGTTTTAAACCTTGAACAAATTGTGCCATTTTTGTTTTATCATGCATAGCTTTTAACTGCGGAGGATCGTCAGGCTTCTCTTGCAAATATTTGTAAGCAACTGCCTTTAAACGCGTAGCAAATTCTCTGACGGATTCGCTCTCTTTCTGATAGCAGTTAGCTAGAGCAGATAGACGGACAGCAAGTGGCTCTTCTACCTCAAAATGATTCAAAAAGCTATCTTTAAACGAATTGTAATCAATCGTGGCTCTCAGGTAATTACTTTGAGCCAAAAAACAGCCGCGGCTCCTCGAAGTTTAGATTTTGCAATGAGAAGTTTATCCACATCTCGCCAGTTTGCTAAATTAGCACTTCCTCCAAATTTTGAAAAAAAAAAAATGCGCGGCTTCGAAATGTTCGTGTGCCGGATTTAATTCTCCGATTAGCGGAGCACAACTAGCTATTAAAGCTGGAACACGATAATTATCGTTATTATGAGTCTGTGAATTTTCTTGTGTACATGATTACGACGTTTTAATATTAACAGATGCAAAAATGAAAACAATGTTCTTGACCAACCACTTGTACCAATAAACGAATAAATAGTTCCTACGTCATGCATGCACAAAAAAGATAAATCTACTTACAGACTTTTTCTTTGTTGACGACGATGAAGTATAAATTAATCCACTAGGAAAGTAGTTGCACTAAAAAGGCCCACAGAAAAATTAGTCGAGTTTTCAGGAGCCCAGATTTTGCAACAAATACTTCAGAAGCAGAAATTAACACTTATAACCCCTGGTGGCTAAACCATTCTTTACCAAACATTAGAAATTATGTGACAAATATTTTCCATCAGGTTTTGTATGCGATACAGCAATAAGTTTTCAAATCAGAGCTTTAGAAGCAGAAATAACGCAGAAAACGCAATTTACCTTTGTGTCCCCTAGCAGAAAGTCTATGAATTACTTGAAAATTTTGAATTTATAGAAACAACATTTCGCATCGGTAACCAACAAAGAAGGAATTTTTCAAATGGTAATCTTAGAAGTAGAGATATTGACAAAAATAAGATATATATCTACGCCCCTTGGCGTAGAAACCATGCATTATTTCTAGAAGAAAATTTTCCTAAAAGGTTTGTCGACATGAGTAGTATCGGTCAACAAACGACTTTTTTTTTCAATCGAGATTTTAGAAGCTCATATTTTGCTGCAAATGCAACAGAAGCGGAAATTAAGACTCACGCCACCTGGTGGCCAAACCATTTCTTACAAAAATTAGAAAATATGTGCAAACGATTTCCCATCAGGAGCTATATGCGATTCAGAAGGAATTTTTCAAATCGGAGATTTAGAAGCAGAGATATAAGGGGAAACGCAATTTACCTTTACGCCCCCTAGCGGAAAGTCTATGAAGTACCTGAAAATTTTGAAATTATATGAACCACATGTCACACTAGAAACACTATCCAACAAAGAAGGAATTTTTCAAATCGGACTCCTAGAAGTAGAGATATTGACAAAAATAAGATATACATCTACGCCCCCTGGCGTAGAAACAATGCACTATTTTAAGAAGAAAATGTTTCTAAAAGGTTTGTCGACATGAGTAGTATCGGTCAACAAACGACGTTTTTTTTAATCAAGAATTTAGAAGCTCATTTTTTGCTGCAAATACAACAGAAGCGGTAATTAAGATTTACGCCCCCTGGTGGCCAAACTATTTTTTAACAAAAATTAGAAATTATACGCAAACGATTTCTCATCAGGAGCTGTATCCGGTGCAGAAAGAATTTTTCAAATCGGAGATTTAGAAGCAGAGATATAAGGGGAAACGCAATTTACATTTACGCCCTCTAGCGGAAAGTCTAGGAATTACTTGAAAATTTTGAAATTATATGAACCACATGTCACACTAGAAACACTATCTAACAAACAAGAAATTTTTCAAATCGGGCTCCTAGAAGTAAAGATATTGACAAAAAATAACATGTACATCTACGCCCTCTGGCGGAAAAATTGTGGAATATATTAAGAAGAAAATATTCCGAAAAGGTTTATCGATGTGAGTGGCATCAGTCCACGAAAGAATTTTTTCAATCGATATTTTAGAAGCTACGATTTTATGGCAAATACATCAGAAGCAAAATTTAACGCTTACGCCCCCTGGTGGCCAAAGTATTCTTTACCAAAAATTTGAAATTATATGCAAAAGACTTTCCATCAGGAGATGCATCCGCTGAAGAAATTTTTTTCCAAATCGGAGTTTTAGAAGAAGAGTTATCGGGAAAAATGTAATTTACTTTTACGCCCCCTAGCGGAAAATCTATGCATAATTTTAAAGAGAAACTATATTTAAAATACTCTTCGACATAATAGAAATCGAAAGACAACAAAATTTTTTCAATCGGATGTTTAGAAGCAAATATGTGGTATAAAAAGTATTTTTGAATTCGACATCATCTGCATTTACGCCCTCTATCGGCGAAATCGTACATCGTAAAAAAAAACGAAATAAAGGATCATCGTTTGCGTATTTCAAGCTTCCCAATGCAAATTTTTTTTTAAATCGGACTGATAGTTTCTGAGATATCGTGGGTACAGACGGACGGACGGACGGACGGACTGACAAACCGATAACAGAAGCACGATCTTTTTTTACAAAAGATGTGCTAAAAATCCCGAATGCCAGGAAATGTCCTGTTACTTACGAAAATTCAGTCGCAGTTGAAGAATTCAGTCATTTTCGAAAATACTATCTTATTACTTATGAAACTTTTATTGCGCAGAAGTCGCGAATAAGTCGCGGACGCCAATGATGTCACAGTGCCGTTTTATCTCTTTCCTTATACTGTATTACCAAAATAGGTTTGAATCAGAAGATTGACAGGTTCCTTGAGCACCGTACGCATTAATAGAGTACTATTAGATCATTTAACAGAAGAGAGTTGACATTTGATAAAATCCTTTATCGTCGTGATTTTGCTTAATTTAATTATTACTCCTGGGAGCCTGTGATTAGAGCGTTTCTCATACTCCATAACTCCTCACTATTCATTCATGGTTACCGCTCGTACGCGGAGACAACCTCCCCTCTCAAACTTTACTCCTTCCCTTCAACGCCTCAACGCTTCGCTCTACTCACTTCAGAAGCATTCTCCCTTAACACACATCATCATTCCTACCCTCGATGTCTCGTTCTCCTATGGTCTCCCGCACTACTTCCAAAAAACGAGCCTAAAGCCTCTGTCCGAACACCACCTTCCCATTCCGTCTCTAACTCCATTCCTAATCACCTCCCCGAAGGACACGTCTTCCTTGAGAACGAAAGTCCTTCCTAACGAGTCGCTTTAAAACTCTAAAAAAAGTCTTCTTCTATAATTGCTATCCATACACGAAATCCTGTGTTTCGTCCACTCCAGGAAGTTCGCCGATAACTAATCGTTTCCGGAGACTTACGGGCTCTCCCAAATTGAACTCAAAAATTGTATCCTTAGAAGTTTCCCACGATTACTTTTAAAACATTCTAAAACTGCAGGGATCCTTAATTATTTACATATTCATTAAAATTCAACAATTAAAAGATATTTACATTACATTACATTTCGTGAAATAAACATTTCCGTTCCATTTCGCTATTATTATAGGTTATTTACAATTACCACCATTACAGCATGTTCTGCGTACAATTTAATTTAAGGTAAGTTGTGGTAGAGATTGATGTTCGGATTAGAGAACTATGAACTTCAATTGTATACATTGTAGTCATCTACAAAGTAGCATTTTAATTCCTAGTAGCATTCATTGTCACATGTATAAGATACAGGGGTTGTCCAAAATAATGGAAGCACCTTGAAACAATAGGTTTTACGCACCTAATATCGTGTGGAAGCACCCTTGGCATTTAAAACTGCTCTAATCCTCCTTGGAATGGACGCATACAAGTCCTGGATGGTCGTAAGTGGTATGTTGTACCATTCTTCCTGCAGAAACTGCTCCAATTCCTTGAGAGACACCGGAGGAGGATAACGGGATCGCACTCTGTTTTCCACCGCAGACCGCAGGGGCTCGATGATGTATAAGTCCCGTGATTCTGCAGACCAGGCAAGGTGTGCAACTTTATCCTCATGTTCCTCAAACCATGATTGAACAGTTCGACTTCTGTGAATCGGGGCATTATCATCTTTAAAGATGCAATCCCCAGACGGAAACAATGTCTGCGCCATTGAATGCACATGGTCGGCCAAAAGAGTGACATAGTCACCGCTAGTGATCTGTCCGTGTAAGGTGATAATGGGACCTGTTGCAAACCACGAGATCATGGCCGAAACCATTACGGAACCATCCCCACGCTTCATTGTAGGAAGGAGACCGTCTAGGTTGTAGGCTTCTGCGGGGTTCTCCACAAGCAAACCCGTCCTGTAGTGGGGAATAGTGAGAAACTTGATTCATTGGAAAACAAGACATGTTTCCAGTGATTCGCAGTCCACGTTTTATACTCCTGGCACCACTGTAGTCCCCATTTCACATTCACCTGTGACACAAGGGGTTTTGCAATTGCAACTCTGCCGTAAATATTGTGCTTATGCAATTCCCTCCACACGATATGGGTAGACACTGGGTTTTGGAGATGTGCATCAAGCTCAGCAGTCACTTTCGTCGCCGTGGTCTTCCTCCTTGTTGTCACAATCCTCTTTAATGTCATCCTGTCTCTCGCAGTCAGTTTGGTTTTCCTTCCACAATTGTGTCTCGCAGATGATGTTGTGCCGTGAAACATTGTATGCTGTCATGACCTTCGACACGGTACCTCTCGAGACCCCCAATACCTGTTCCACTGTGGTTACCGACGCACCAACCAGACGGGCTCCTACAATCTGCCCTCTTTGGAACTCCGACAGGTCACTCATTGTGTCTTCACCTGGAACAAAATTATGCAAACACCGTTTTACAATGCAATCACACAGACTCTTGTGAATATATGCAGCACCTTTTTACAAAAAAAAAAAAAAAATTGTAGCTTCATGTCCGTTTTGCTCAAAAAGCAGCACATACCAAAGTCACTGTTTTCAGCGAGATGTTTGTTTCCTTTATTTTGGACAACCCCTGTAGTTTCAAGTATATTGGAAGTGAAACGTTTCACTCTGCAAGAAGAACATCCTGCAAAAAAAGAAGTACTTATGCATAATGAAGGAACGCATTTGTTGATACCTGCGTCTTTCGTTTTTTGGGGGAGTCTGTTAATGTGTTAATTGATATTTTCAATATCTATTTCAATGTTAAAAATGAAAAAAAAAAAAAGAAAAAAAAAGGAAGAGTTTGCTTTACAATAAATATACTGCTGGAGAAAATTAATACTCGTACCTTTGGTGTAAAATATGTTTTCAAGCGCTGGCTTATGATCATTCTTCCGTGAAGGGGTCCGGGTTCAAATCCCAGTGAGGCATGGAGGCATGTTTGTCTTACGGAACTGGCTCTCTCCCTTCCGTGGAACCAGTGACCTTAAATTAAGGACGGGCGACTGCTTATAGCCCATTGAGTTGCTCACGGTGGTCGTTAAACCTTTAATAACAAAAAAAATGTATTCTCAAAGCTGGAAAAAAAATGTGATATTCTGATTTCACAGCATAAAATTTGCAATGTTATGTGCATAAATTCGAAGATATTCAAATTAATACCTTCCATGCTCATCTGACAAAGAACTTTTTCCTGAGTGACTTTAATTTATAATTTTTATTTTACCTTCTGGAAGTAATTGCAAATTCCAGCACACATCTTACCATATTTTCAGGAAATATACTCACTAAATCAGAAATTTTGCTTTCGCGTTCGTTACTTAATTAGATATTTTAAGTGAAATGATTATGTTCATAATGTACTACCAATTTGCCATTCACGCAATTAAAAACCTCGCAGTTGCAAAAATACTTAACGTAAAATGTTGGGCTTTTCATGTTATGCGTGAAAAAACTATTATGTTTGTGTTCCTTTAGCGAAATTGAAGACTAAAGGAAAAATTTCCTGAAATATTTATTTTTAAGACCAGTACATGAAATCATTTCCCAGTGCAAGAGAAAAATTTTGGAATTCCTCGATTTACAGATATCATTGCAGGGAAACTACGAAAAAAAATGAAAGCTAAGGATGCAATCTTTTGATGTTATCTAAGAATAAAAAATACAGATAAAAACAAATGTTCGATTTATTGCTGTGTGCTCGATTTGTCAAGTATCGCACTCGAGAAACTAATTTCTCAGCGTAAACACCGCGGCACTTCATCGGCGTTTTCAGGAGCAGCGAAAACGCCGACGAACGCCACTAAGAGCCCACGCAAATCCCGCAGCGCTGGAGGGCTTCACGGCTAAAAAGGGCCTCTAGCCTCGGTAAAAAGATTTAAAAAAACGTTTTGAGGAACCTTCATATGAGACTGGTTAAAGAAAGAGCCAGGAATATTTGATGGAAGCTTTGACAGAAGTATTAAAATGAAAAACAATTTTTGGCATTTTTGTGCAGTAAATAAGTAAAATCTTCAAGAAATCATTTTCGTGGCTGTAATTTATAAAATATAGATGACTGGAAAGCAACTATTCCAGAGGACTTGAGGCCCCTTTTCACAACCATAACAATATACGTAGTGCCGATAAATGCATATTAACAATTAAATGTGAAAGAAATATCAGTTCTGTGAATGAAATTTTTATACCAATGCGATTAAGGTGTTTTGTATTACAGTTGTTTGCACATAATTACGCATCCTTTAGGGAAATGTAATGCATTGAAAGCTATTCTTCGCGGGAAAGAAGACAGACCTGTGGCTTTTTTTTTTTTTTTATAATTCCAGCTTGAATCATCGAACCATACCACAACAATATGGCCGGTAATTCGACTTTAAAATATTCGTTTATTCTTTCGCAACACAGTGGATTCTGGTTAATTGGGCCATTGGTTAATTGGGGCAGCCGTTTATTTGGGACAATTCTGTAAAAACATCCCCAAATGAACTCTTTGGGATAAAGTTTCGCATAATTGGGATAGCTGCTTAATTAGGCCAAAAGTGCTCCAATTAACTGGAATCTACTGTGCATGATCCCCACTTCATTTCAGGAACTTCCATTTACTTCACTTTATCAAGACATCCCTGCGTCATTCATTACATTACGGGCGATTTTCTCTTGAACGTTTGTCGAAATATTACATTAGACAAAGCACCCCCATTGCTTTTCATGATCAGCCAAAATCTGTTTTCTCTTCCGATCTCAGCTTCCTCCATTCTGAACTTTAACTTTGTTTTCTTTCTGTTCACTCTCTCTCTCTCTGAAAATGGAACATAACATTTAATCTCCAAAACAACAGCAGCACATTTTAATCGCTGTAAAAACTTTTACGAGAATATCTGCATTTATTACTGCAATATCACAAAAATAAATGCATTAATTATTTACAATCTTGGTCATTTAAAAAGGAAAAATCCGTTTTATGGGGGCGATCCGCTAGTGCACATTTGTTACACGCAATTAAGAGTAACAATTTTGGTTTTACAAAAAATGCCTGTAGATTCCATATATAGAATTTGAATTATTGAAACACCCATAAAACCTAGTTAATACAATGGAATTTAAAAGTGTCAGTAATTGGAAGCTGATAGATTTTTGCAAGAGGGTAATTTTTTTGCCCGCGGCACCGAAGTTTTACGGGTTTCGTTACGGCTGGTATTAAATATTAAGCAAAATAACACCAAATCGTTGGATGACGCTTCAACGTGAAGTCGTAACTTCTTGCTGTTACCACGAGAGGAACAAACTCATTACTTGTTGCTGAGATTAAGCAGTAACGGACCCCGACAACATAGAATGACGACAAAATAACAAAATCACCGACGCGGTTAAACTAAGGTTCAATATAAGCTACCCTCCCCCCTCTGCGGATGAAACTTAAGCATATAAGTTTCATCTCTAAAATTCTAATATTTGAAAAATTGTGATTAGGTCTTTTTGAAGGTGCAAGCCGCCTTAAATTTGAAATTTTTGAATTTAATATATGAACTCGGATTTTATAACTTCGTGAACCAAATATAAACACTAGCTTTATAGATTCCAGCACACAATGTTTTTTGTTTTTTTTTCTGATTGCAGGTTTAACGACCACAGTGGGCTATAAGCAGTCGCCCGTCCATAATTTAGGGCTACTAGTTCTAGGAAAGGGAGAGAGCTAGCGCCGTAAGACAAACGCAACATCCATGCCTCACGGAATTCGAACCCGGGCCCATCTCAGACAAATGATCAGAACTTCAGAATAGCTTTATTGCCATAAAACCATATAAACAATGTTTACAGTAAGTTCACCGGGAACAGTTATTGTCATTTTGACATATTTTACATAGAGGGCAAAAAGACTCAACAAACATACAGTATTGCGAAATTTCAATGACCGAAAACAAGAAACGAGATCAATTTAACCTTCTCCGTTACCACAAAAAGTCAAAAAAAAAAAAAAAAAAAAAAGCATCAGGTAATTCACAATAATGAACATTAAAATTTGAACAAAACACAAAATCTGTACAACTGAACATTGTCAAAGGCCGCACAAAGTTAAAATTTTCAGCATGTCATTCATCCGGCAAGCAAAACTAATCGGTATTTATTTCTGAAACATAAAATTAAATTGAGTTTTCTGTCTGTCTGTCTGCATGGACCACTACAAAAGACTTTGTTATCCAACAACGATCATGAAAAAAAAACAAAAAAAAAAACAAAAAACATATAGCAACATACAAGCCAGGAAAAAAAAAACCTTGCTCGTAACATGTACGCTACCACTAACAACATAATAAATTGATTTTTTCCTGTCTGTCTGTGAAACTATTTTTTCGACAGACATAATAATTCATCAAGAATCATGAAACAAAATAAGCGTAAACCTTAACTCTCAAAGAAAAACTCTGTTTAACGCGGGTACGCTGCTTCTAATGCAAAAATTGGTTCTTCTATTTGTCTGTAAGAACCACAATTTTCCATAAAAGAAAAATATCACTAAGTAAAACGCTATGAGCAACATAATTCTCAAAAAAAAAAAAAAAAAAAAAAAAAACAATATACATACGAATCAGTTTAACTTCAAAACATAAATCATCTACTTCTCAATCTATAAACACAGACGTTTTTCATCGACAAGTTGCGGAAAAATTAGATGAGTAAAAATCTCGTAACATTAGATGCAACAAACAAACAAAAAGGATTCTTCATTCAGATGTGATAAATACAAAAATTCAATATACAATATATATTGTAAATGTTGCTAAATCCAAAGGGAAGAATCGTGAATTAGAAGTACAGAAAACTGCATGATTTTACAAAAGATAAGCATTACATTATCTTAAAGAAATCTTCATTTTCATACAGAGAAAGTACTTATTGTTAGACAAAAACTAAATAGCTGAATTAGTCTGTCTCTCTAACAATAGGCTTGCAAAGACAAATACCACAACTGAAAAAACTTCAGACGTAGTAAAATTCTTTTTAACCACTATGGCTTCGATAATGCAGAAAAAGAGACCATTATGTTATCTCTAGACAGTGCAAGCAATTTCAAGCATTCAATTTTCCCCAACAATAAATACAAAATTCAGTTATAAACGCGAATAATGGGGAAAAAACCTAAACAACACATGACGGGGCAACGTAATAACATAAGATACTCTCACGTGACACTCAATGAAGCAGAACAATTCATGAGACACTAACTTTTTTAAATTGAACAAAGAAACTTAACTAGGTAGTCAAATAAAACGACATATTACCCATCAGTAATTTATGGGGAAGGAGGTTATGCCGAACACTTCGTCGGGCAACTAACCTGCGTAAATATACAAAAACACTCACAGCATAGCGCAAAAAACAAAAACAAAGAAAAAACGCTCCAGTACAATACAGAGAAAAAGATCTGACCACAACAAAATGTCGTGGACGTTGCACGGTTAGTGTTACAATATCATTATTCGGACCACTTAGCATGAAAACTGTCAAGACTGTTACTCGTCTTTGCAGTATCATACTCGATCTGCAATATCGCAGTTACAGACTGACGGTATCTGCGACATAGAAAACGTCTTGCCACGTTATAACGTCTAAGGGTAGTGCAATCGACACTCATATGATAGTACCGATAAATTGTATATTTTGCTTGCAATATGAGAAAAGTACATACAGAATTGTGTGATGAAGCAGACGGGTGATGTGAGCGAAGAACATTATAATGAAACATGATGTGTAAAGAAACACAAACATTCTGAAGCAAAAAAAAAAAACATCAATGAAAACAAAGGCTGTAAAAACAAGCACATCGATTAAGAGTGAAATACATCTCCCTCTGTATTGCAAAAATAACACAGTGACGATGTAAGATGCCGAAAACGATGAAGGGTGCGTGGGATTAATGAGCGACTATGTAGATGTAACCAATGGATGTCCTTTGCTTTTGGAGTAGCCAAGGCTGTTAGTGGATCACTCCATGTTGCTGGTACTTCTGCCTCTGGCACGGAGGGAATCGGCATTGGATCGGTAAAATATGTAATTAAATGCCTATAGATGAGTTTAGCAGATTCTTGATGTGGAAGAAACGGCTGGTCGTTTAGATAAATAATGAACGGGAGACTGATGAGTTCTGAATAAGTCCATTCAGATTGGCAAGTTGTGGGTAGAGTCTCTGAATGCAAATCTGGATATGCCGAAGTTGAGCTCGATGAACAGAGGTATCTGCAAACAAGCGAGAAAGAGGTTTCCAACGGAGATCAATGTAAACGAGTTCAGAGACCTTCACAACTCCACTGGCAAACCATGAGGAGTAGTGAAGGTACTAAGAGGTAGAAGAGCGGATAGCAGAGGAAATGAAGAGGAGTTCTGCGAGGAGGTCATTAGTAGTGGAAGGGGGAGTCGGACAGGATTCAGGGAACACCAAAGAGTAAGTGCAGACTTGTAAGTTTCAGGAAAATGATTGGTAATGAATGGGAACAGGTCCATTCGCAGAAAAGTTTGAACTGTAAGGTGGGGACTCCGGGGGAAGAACAGAGTATCAATAATGGTTTGCGTTGAAGAAAGAGGCGTTGAAAAAATCTTAAGAAAGTTATGAATATGGAAGGCTTGAAATGTTCGAGTGATATCAGAAAGAGAGAGACCACCATAGGAAATCGGAAGAGAAAGCGAGGAGCGATGCACCCAATGAATAATATTCCAAATGAAGTCCACAAAGGTTCTCTGCAGATGATTCAGCAAGAAAGGTGGCAGCAGGTGAGCAATCTAGCTGTGAAACAATTTCGGTTGCGCAAATACGTTTAGTAGCATTGCCCTACTAAAAATGAAAGAAAGGGTTTGAGCTGACGGAGAGGCGCAAGTCTTCGATTAATTTGATGAACGAGGGGGACCATGTTGCAGCAGCAACCGTCTCCGGCTTTCCGAAGTGCACACCAAGAAACTTGACGACGTTTGAAGACCATCGGACCCCCTACGGACGGTCGCCACTGGTCGCCCACGCTCCAGTCCATAAACCCGAGCATTTTTCAGTGTTTAAGGCTGATCCAAAAATTATGGAATATTCGTTATATGTTGATAATAGGATTCCAAAAGAAGATTCTGTTCGTAAAAATAACGTCAAGTCATCGGCATATGCAGTCAAGACAGTATGATGGGGCCGGGTGCACACAACTCCACGGGGGACAGAAGAAAGAAGTCTAAAACTGAGACAGATTAGAAGAGGTTCAAAACAGAGTGCAAAAAGTTGACCCGACAGGGGACAGCCATGCCTGATACCGTTAGAGAAAGGGATAGCAGAAGTGATAAAAGTCGAAGTGCGAACCCGAAAAAAAAAGAGTTTGAATACAGATTAGAAAGAGCCTGGCAAAAGAAGGGAGGGAATCCAAAGCGTTGAAGGACAGTAAAGAGATAAGTATGGTTAATGGAATCAAAAGCCTGTCGTTGATCAATATTTAAAATAGCAAGGGGTTCTACGAGCTGGGACGCGAGAGTGTTAAGATCACGGATCGTGGTAATATTAGAGGCGATTGAGCGGGTGGGAACAGTGTAAGTTTGGTCAGGATGAATTAAATAGGATTGGACAGGATTCAGACGGAGTGCGAGTAGTTTAGCAAAGATTTTATAGTCAGTATTAAGTATAGAGATGGGTCACCAGTTAGATAAAAGACCAAGATAGCCAGATTTAGGAATAAGGCAAAGCAGAGCAAAGCTGAACGCATTGGAAGAAGAACTTGAAGACGAAAAAAGGAAATTATAACAACTGAGAAGAAGTGGCACGAGATAAGGAAGGAATATTTTGTAGAATTTGAAGAGAAGCCCATCCTCTCCAGGTGAGGAACGATCATTTAAACTGTAAATCGAATTGCGGATTTCTTGAGGGGTGATCTGAGCATTTAGAGAGGACACATAGCATTCAGGAACTTGCGGAAGGTCTTGCAAAAGTGGTGCAGAAGAGTTACTGAGCCATTAAAGAGGGTGAGTTGTACAATGGTATTATTTTTTTTTCTTCGTACCTCGAGGGAATGGAGACTACGAAAAGGATCTTCTTCGAATCTGAGAAATGAGTATTTCAGACGGGTCAGCACATTTGAAACAGAGGCTTGAAGACATTCTCGTAACTTCGTTTCAAGGAGATCATAATTCGATGAGTTTCGTGGGATTCGCTGAAGCGCACGCCGGAGACTGTCCACAGTCATATTACGCCGGGTTCTGATAGTAGAGGAATATTTCTTCGCAAAAGCTACAATAGATTGTTTTGTCGAGATCCACAGAGCCGCTGGGCTCGAAACAAAAGACAATTGAGTAACAGTTTGAGTGATAATATGAACAACTTCAGTAGTAAAATCAGGATCTTGAAGACACGAATCATCTAAAGACCAAACACTCGGCCATGGATACTAATAGACTGAAAACAGAGGAAAAGAATAACTGGTTTATGGTCTGAAGAAACAGAGAGTGCGTGATTGACTGAAATAATAGACGGATGAATGAAACGGGAGATATAGAATCGATCAAGTCTGGCTGCAGCACAATTTAAATGATTAGGGGGGAACCAAGAAAACTCTCGTTCAGTTGGGTGTAGATATCTGAAGGCATCTTGAAGGTCAAAGTTGAAGACAATCTGAGAGCTGAGAAACTGAAGAATGACGGCTTTCATGCGAATTATCTTTATCAAAGTAAGGTTGAAGTGCGCAATTGAAATCACCAGCAAAAAGAATAAGGTATGAGGGGGAATATTCGCAAGAACGGCAGCAACATGAACCAGGAGATCAGTAGCTTCATTATTATTTTGAGGTACATGAATATTTAATAGATCAATTCGACTGGACTGAAGGCAAAACGAAATACATTGAAAAACTCCAAGGTGGCTCTGGGACTCGACAATTTCCTGTAACATAGAGTGAAATCGGGAACGAAATGCTATTGCAGTTCCGGAACCAACTTGTGTCCGGTAATTATGATAAAAAACACAAGGCCAGCGGCGCCAGCGAGCAAAATTGATTCCTGCAGAACAGCTGGTCTCTTGCAACATTATAACACCCGCTTTTAAATGTCGGACATCTTCAAAACCCAATGCATTTGCTGCTGATGCCGCTAAAACTCGACAGTTAAAAGAAACAAATGTTACCTTAGAGTTCATTTTGGGGGCTGTAAAACCCCCTCAACCTGTTTATCAAGCATTGTTAGTAGATAACGAATACGTCAAAAAATAAGTTCAATTTTGGTGTGGTGGTCGAGTGCTTGTGGCACAGTTCATGTAAAAAAGATAGCTGTGAAACCAATTCCGACACTCTAGACAGATTTTTCTGAATGCAAGGAATTTTCATGATGCTAGTTCTCTTAGGAACCGCATACAGAGAAATTAGTTCAAAATATGATAATGGCGCAACTGGCACTTCTATGTCTTTAAGATATCTATCAAAGTCTTCCGCACACTCTGGATATGGTTCAATATCAGAATGTGTCGACGTGGTGTCACTTAGATTATCAGGTATTTCCATTTCAACCTCCTGATAGCTCACACTGGTTTCAGTCTGTTTTAGGGTTGAAGTGGAAGAGCTGCTTCATTCAAGACTCGGCGACTGAGAGGGTCCATCAGAACGTGCCCCTTTCGAACTCTACCTGGTTTGTGGTCGACCTCTCTCTTTCTTAGGAGAGGTCGGGGTCAAATGTCTCTTACTCGTTGTTGTAGAAACTCGTGTCCCCCCCCTCCCTCGATGGTGGCAAGGCAGGGTAATCTTCTAATTGATAACCACTAACAGGTACTTCCACAGAAGGGGATTGCTGAGCTGCAGAGTTATTAATAATAAGACTCTGAAATGTGTTGTTCGTACTCAACATAGCATCATCTACTGATGCCAGGTTTGGTGTCTGGACAATCGACGGCTCAGAACAGAATGATTTTTTTGTTTGGAGGTTTAACGACCACCGTGAGCAACTCAATGGGCTACAAGCAGTCGGCCGTTCCTAATTTAGGGTCACTGGTTCCAGGGAAGGGAGAGAGCCAGTGCGGTAAGACAAACACAACATCCATGCCTCACCGGGATTCGAACCCGGACCCCAGTCGGACGAATGATCAGAGGCCATCGCTTAGACCACTGCGCCACCGGGGCGGCGAACAGAATGATGACTCAACGGCTCCAGGATTTGAAGTAGAATTATTCTGCACATTTCTGGGAAGACACGAGGTCACCCGATGCCCTTCCCCTTTACAATAAAAGCACTGCATTCCTGCAAATAAGTCAAAAGAGTAGTTTCTTGAGTCTGTAATAACCTCAACGAAGGTAGGCCTGTCCTTCAAAGCCTGTTCCGTAGGAAAAATCACCCTATACTGACGACGTCCTCCTTGCACATAGGCATAGAGGGGGGGTTACGCTTGCAGCGGCGAGAAATTTTGTTGCACCTACTACTCTGCCGATGGAACTAAGCGCATCTACTAACAATTCATCAGGAAGTCCATGTGGAATGGGTGTCAGAGTGACGGTAACAGGGTGCTGAATAGATGGTGTCGGTTACAGATGCACAGTACCAATGTCTATACCACAACGAATAATTTTTTCAACAGCAGATTTTAGGGTAAAGCGCACTTCGATTCCCCCACCAAAACGGATGGCTGATTTGATAGATTCCCTGGAAACAATCGTAGAAATTGCATCCAGGTACCGAGGGATTGGGGTGTCCTTTAGGGCAGGAACATAAACAGTAAAAGATAAACTTTCTAAAAAACGCTTACCCAGAACAGAGTCACCCGGAACTTTCAGTCGTAAAACTTCATGCACACGTGTAATCGTATATTGAGAGTCTGTTGAAGCTGCATTGCATACACACCTCCTAATAAAACATCGCAGGACGGACAGCAGTCGCATAGGTGCTGAGAGGGGGTGGGGGTGGTCCCACGGCTCCTACCCCTTCATTCACATTTTGTTTTACAACACTTAACACACTTTCCGAAGAATGAAAAATCACAGTGGGGGTATCCATTGCTGATATATCCTTTGAAGCAGACACACTCGTCGTTGATATAGAAGATTCGAGTAGAATAGGCACAGAAGCATCAGACGTCGACTTAGACGCTGAGGTCGTAGTCATCTTGACTACTAACACAGAACTTAAACTAAAACCTAGTGTTGCGGCTTGCAACACTAAAAACAAAGGAACCCACCTTCAACAGTATGCTTGAAGGCATAGGCACTCTCGTTGAGTAACCTTGTAACACAGAAGTGAGTAACCGACCTAGTCACCCACGTCGTTGTAAAAAACACCAAGAAAAAAAAAATAAAGGCTGTCCCGACGAATTTGTGGGTTCAACTTAAGCATACAACATTCACAGAACTAAATGACATAAAATACCTAACAGAAACTTCCAAAAACAACTAAGATCACTCAAAGTGCAGGAGCACAAGCAAACGTGACCGTCCGATCAGAAGCCGTCACTTAGACCACTGCGCCACCAGGGCGGCCCAAAGTATTTGGAATACAAATCAAGAGATTTTCAGCGTGACTCCTCAAGCGTAACGTTTTCTAGATATCCTAGTTTGTATGCAACCTGTCACATGAACCGAAAAAAGAAGTTATGAGCACCGGTTAGCCGCAGCTCAAAAATTTGAACTCTCGGAATTTACCAAATTCGTTCCTCTATTTTCGAATACAAGTTTCAGTACTCTTTACCTGAAAGCCAAGCTTCAGTGCTCTGGAATTCAGAGAAGCCAACACATACCTTTGGGATAGCCGTCTTAAATATGCGTTTGCAATTTTATTTTATTTTTTCTTTTGGATCGTTTTACTTTTTTTATTTCCTTCAACTGCATACACACCTCCTAACAAAAACAATCTCTGTAAAGTTCTAAAGCTGATATATGGAGATTAAGTCTTAGCGCGGGTGAATTGGTCCCTCTAACATCTGAAACCTTTACAATTTATCAAGTTCATTCACTTTTAAATTATGTAAAACTACCAATTACTAAATTTTTCACTACCATCAATAGAAACCGGCATATGGGGATGGAGAATTTCAATAGGAAAAGGAATGCTTTTAAGCATGGGAAACGTGGCCTTACAAATCTTTGCTAGAAATGCATCCAAATTCTTCCTTCACCCGAAAGTGTCTGCTCTGTACAGATTATTCATATTTATTATAATCAAAGTGATTTATTTTTCCACTACTTTAACGGTTTTTATTTAGCAGCAGCACGAACGACCTATGACCCCAACTAAAACAATAAGTATTGCCAGTATAATAAACTACAAGGCTTAAGAGATTTCAATTAAAAAATACAAGCTCGTCAGTGTTAGCGTTCAGTTTGTCTGAATTACATCTGCCAGTGATTTAGATGCCGGTGTTCCAACCCAGATTATTCACAGGTGATCCAGGTGTCCATCATGAAATCACTTATCTACTTGTTCTGTCAACTGGTTGTTAACCTTGTTAAGCTCGAATCTCAGTAATTCACAATTACATCGACTTCAGAGTTTCAGCATGGGCACTCATCAACGTTTTCACAAAAATCAAATATAAATTTTAGATCTAATTACTACAGAAAGACGTACTGTAGGAATTTGTTCCAGCATTCTGTTTTGGGAAGAAAACCCATTCTTTCCAGAAAAATATTCCTATTCCAGGAATACCTTCTTCTGTAATCAACTTATACGGTATGTATCCATGGGAAATGCGTTGGTTACCTACGACGGACATCACGAATTCACGCAACGGGTATAACACCAGATTTTAGACTGCATATAATACTAATCTCCACAACGCTAGCGATTTAGAAGTTTCTAACAATAAAATGCATTAATATACACTATACTGACAAAAGTCACTGGATACGCTGCGTTGTTAAGATGCGCGGTACAGCTGCAAACGGTATAAAAACAAGCCTGCAGCTCACCGCGATCTTACCGTACTATTTGGTTGAGTAAAAATGTCGCGGCGGGAGAGAACTGAATTTGAGAAAGGAAAGATTGCTGCCTGTTGGATTAGTGGGTTGTCCATAAGAGAAACCGAGAGGCGTTTAAAATACTCAAGTCAATTGTTTTGCATGTACTGTATAAGTGGAAGACACTGACGAGCCTGAAGCAGCAAAATGTACAGACAGACCAAAGAAATCAGTGATAGAGGACGTCTAAGCCTCAAAAGAGTCGTTACAGCTAATCGACGGAGTACTTCACAAGACCTCAGTATACAGGTGAGTAAAAATGCTGGAACCTCTGTATGTACTCGTACCATTTGCAGAGAACTTAATTCTATAGGTTACCGTGGTCGTGCGGATGCTCATAAACCTTTCATCTCCACTCGGAATGCTACTTGTCGTTTAGCATGGTGTAAAGAACATTTATCGTGGACCGAAGATCAATGGAAACGGGTTCTATGGACACATTAATCTAGATACACGATCCATCAGTCTGATGGCCATGTGTATGTATGGCGGCAGCCGGGGTAACGCTATTCCTTAGTGTACTGTTCCAACGGTCAAGTTTGGAGCTGGCAGTGTACTCGTGTGGAGGTGTTCATCATGGTATTGTCCCGGCCCATTGGTTATCGTGAACGACACTGTTAACCAGCACGTCTACTTCGATATTCTGGACAATTATGTCCTACCAATTCTGTGGCAATACTATATGGAACCGAGCCTAGTTGGTATCCTCATGATAATACACCGAGCCATAAAGCAAGGACTATTACGGCGTGGTTTGACGATAATTCCGTATCGTATGTGGACTAGCCAGCACAGAGCCCTGATCTTAATCCCATAGAGCACCTATGGGATGAATTAAAGAGCCACATAAGAAGTTTGGGACCAAGGTCTACTACTAAGCAGCAGTTAGCGACAGCATAATGTACTGAATGGAAGGGTATTCCTATCGCTGTGTTCCAAAACCTTGTCGAAAGCATGTCTCGAAGGGTCAGGGCTTGCATTAAGGCCAAAGGTGGACCGACACCGTACTAATGTATGTCAATAAATGCTATGTTGTGTTTCTCTTCTGTAGGTGTCCGGTGACTTTTGTCAATATAGTGTATGTAATGTAATTTAGCAACGATTTTTCACTTAATAGTTGCACTTCATCTTTCATTTATTTACTTATTTATTTTTTGTATACCGCTTATTTTAAAAGACATCCACTCTGAAAAAAGCAATTTTCACTGTTAAGAAAAGGTCATCTTAAAAGAAAACGATTTAATACGCAGAAACCGCAGCACAAATGTCAGAAGATTAAATACGAAACAACAACAAAAGTTCCTGGTTCAAGGAAATAAAGAAGCTGCAAATAGAAGACGACAGTAAGATGTTGAAAGAAATGCTATGAAGAGTGCAAATGAATCGAATAGAAAGAAAGGACGCATACTACGAGCAAATAAATAACGGAATACTTACGACAGTACAGAATAAGCCATTGTACAAGGACAAAGTAACACAGAAAGTCACGGGGGAGTTCGAGCAGCTGCACGTGCTGTTGAAATGACAAGGACCAGAAAAAGACTGGGACTTCTCAGATTATCAGAAAAGCAAAAAACTTAAACGAAAACAAAGAGAAAGCTAATGAAAGACGTGAAAGGAATGCTTCCGGTAATAGAGGCACAAGAACAAATGAAAATGAAGGATAAGGAAATGAGGGCCTAACTCAAGACACATCTCCTCACAGAATATCTGATGAAGTCAGAATTGTTGCAATGGCTGTTGACAATAATTCGTTTGATGAAAATGGTGTTCCTCGAGGTAGCTATGATGCAACGAAAACAAGGAGTAATTTCTTGCAAGTCTTTGTGACTGAGAGATCAATAGATGGAGTTTTAAACATTGTTGTCATAAATGGTGAATGATTTCCGGAATATTTCGGTGGCTTAATAAGAAATCCTTATTCACAGTAGCCTTAAAGAAAATAGTTGAAACATATCTTGGATTTTGAATTAGTGGGAGATAAGATGTCAAATTTGCCAAATTGTGACTTTTATTGCATTTAAATGCATGACTTTTAACCATGATACTTGTTATATTCAACAAAATGAAACCGAAAAATTATGTTTGTCTTTATAAAGTAAGCACAATAATACAGTATTTGAAAATCGAGGAAATAAAAGATGTCTCCCTAAAATATGAATTAGATCTTAAGTAAATACTTTCTCACTCCTCGATGACTTCAGATGAAATCGCAACATTCAAAGCAAATTTTTCATCCTCTGAAAACCAGCCTGGCTCATTTAGCAGTTCTTACTTCAGATTCATTGTATATGACTGCAATACCCATGTCTTCAAATATTTGATAATATGAACAAAAGTCTTTAGTCGAAACAGAATGTTTAAAAGGGTAATGCATCAGTTTGTTCTGAAACCTTAGATTTTCACCGAAAATTCTCAGAGGGAGTGTCCATTTATTTCAGGAAGTCATTTGGCTGTCGTAAGACATGCTTGCTCTTTGTGTTTAAAATAAAATAATTTGTTGTGAGATATTAACAGCATCGGTAATAACAAATATCAAGCGGCAGATCAGGTAAAGCGGTAGATTTGCTAGAACCAGAGCTTTTACATGAGCATTTTTATGTGGTAATAACTGGAATACAGAAAGATAATAAATTTAAAAGGTTAATTTATTAATGAACAAAATGCTGTCATGGAACGTTGCGATTTGCGCACTGATAATACGGTCTTATATCTAAATAGTAAAAACTACGCGTGATCATGGCAGCTACATTGGTAATTTAGTGCACGTATTACAGTACTTTTTACACACATTTGAATATAAACGAGCTAATACTTAAACAAAAGGGTAATGCATCAGTTTCCATTACTCTCCCGTAGCCTGGCACATGACGCATCGTTACGCTTATGTATTTTTCGATTTGCTACAGTGGCAACCCCAGTAGGGGTGGACCAAGGGCCCGAGGCTTCCCCATGAGGTATCATCTTCGTTCTTTGTTACTGGCTGCTTATTTTTCAGTATATTTTTATTATGAATAATTCGAAAATCACTTTAAAATGGTGGAGATATTTTTATCGCTTTCCAATATTTTGGGAGATGCTTTACCAGGGGTATTTTTCAATACTTTAGGATTTTTTTCGGTACGCCATCATTATTGCTGTTAATGTTCAATTAGGCAATTCAACGCATTCAACAATGTGAACGGCATCCTTATTTGCACCATACGTACAACTTCGTCTTCATTTGTAAATGTAAGCAACTATTATTACCTGAACATTTTGAGGATGAAATGCGAATTTTGAGTTGGTTGGTTTATTTGTTTGGGAGTTTATCGACCACCGTGAGCAACTCGATGGAACGAAGAGCAACCGCCCGTCCCTCATTTAGGGCCACTGGTTCCAGGAAAAGGAGAGAGATAAGAGCTGTAAGTATGGCTCACCATACTTAGTTTAAAAGTAACAAGTGTGAGACCACACGGCATCAATTAGTTAAAAATGCATGCAACAATAACTCTGCAAAAGCACATGCCTACGCTGTGATAAGTTACGAAATTTAAACGATGGAAATGTGACGGTTATCGTCTCACCAGTGACTTATACAGTGAACAATATACATGTTATACAAGTTACAAAATTAAACTACGATAAAGTTACAAATTGCATTTCACCTGTGTCATATGTTAAATGACAATGATTGACACTGAACCTTCCATATGGAATTTTGATAATAAGATTGCTAAACAAGATATCTACATTTGTAGAAAAGTGCTGCGAAACGCAACTGTTATGACTCATGTTATGAGTAGAAACTCAGATGTAGATACAGACAGATATGTACAGAACTGTCGATTTTCCTTGAATTAATTGGTTGAGTTACATTATAATTAAACATGATCAATCACCATTGAAAAAAATGCAAATATACGGATTCAAAACATACTTTTAAATAATTCAAATTTAAGTTTTATGTGTATAGATAAATACAGACAGGTCACAAAGCCTCACGATAAAACAATTGTCGTGAGCCGTCTCCAGTCATATGAGCACACCAACAGTTCATTTGCGTTCCCACTAACTGATCTAATTAGGTGAGGAACATTCATACATGATTGATCGCCATTCAATGATACAATGCAAATGTACGTATTCAAAACATGATTTTATACAATACAAATTTACATTTTCTATGTATAGATATATACAGTCAGTTGACAAAGCATCTCGTTGAACATTCGCTGTATGTCGACTCCTCCACATATGAGCACACCTACCGTTCGTTCGGCGTTAGAGCCAGAGGCAAAGCCACCTCCTTTGTATCTCTCCTTCAAAATGCAATGACAAGTAGTATTATTTGACTAATGATAATGGTTAAATTAGTAAACTCATGCGTTTTACGAGTTAAAACTTCTACGTCATTCCGACCAACTGCTGTAGTTAGATTGTTGCCTAACTGAAATTTCGTTTGTTAGGAACAAACGATGATCTTCAATTTTAGGACAAAAGCCACATTACACACGTATGAACGAAACCCAGGTAAACTGACTGTATGAAACAAATTGTAAGTGTTTAAAAAAATGGCATTCATAAAGATGGAAAGTACACCCTACATACTTCAATTAGAATCATTTAGAAGGAAAGACAAGGAAGGATCAATTGTCAAAACCGCAAAAAAAAATTGCGTCTAAAAATCTTTCGTGGATGACAGTATCTCTGTGCATGTGGGACACTTCCTCAACGTGACCCATTCCATGAAAACATTATGTAATTAAACAGGGTAGAGGGTTAATTGTTAACAATGACAATGAAATCACGATGTGCAAATCCGCACAACAGCACTTCGCCTAGCAAGTGCCGCAGGCAGACTTTTGGTGGAAGACCGATTCAAGTCGCAATGAACTCCATTTAATTCTCGGTGTGAGGAAATCAACCGTTCACTTAATACACTATAAAGGAAAGATGAACATTTGACATTACACACACACACAAAAAAAAAGAAAAATAATAAAAAGAATCTTTAAACGGAGAAGCAGCTGGGTGCAAGTAGATCTACACCGAAGACCCACGGGTCGCTGACAAAGCCCCAAGCATCACCTCTGTCTGCTCCCCTTTACACGGTTAGATGTCAACCCCGCCTTCTCATGGTGCATCCTGTTCCCACTAAAGGGGCTCTGACGACCGCCAATAGCGGTATAACTACACCATCGGGATTAGAGGAAATGCCATCCCACACTCACCAACCCGCTTGGCCAGCGTGGTGAGTTATGGCCAAACCCCTCAAAAATGACTCCACAACTTAAATCTTGGCCCTTAGTCTCCGGCAGCTGGAATGTACCTGGGTAAGGCAGCGGCCAGTGCGACATGAAGGCAGAGGGTGCTAAGAATCCCCGGAGGACCGGACTAGGCTGCCATCCGATGCTGACCTTGGCTACGTATAATGGACGCTCCCTATCTTCTGATTCAAGGCTTTTTGAATTGGAAGAGGAACTACAAAGGATCAAGTGGGACATCGTCGGGCTAAGTGAGGTAAGGAGAAAAGGAGAAGATCTCATTGAACTGAAAAGTGGACATCTCTTCTACTATCGTGGGACAGATACTGGCAGAACTAGTGGTGTTGGATTTATAATAAACAAGAAACTGAAGGATAAAGTTGTAGAAGTTGAAAGTTCCTCTGACAGAGCTGCACGACTCGTTATCCAACTCTTGAGAAGATACCAGGCTCAGATTATTCAAACTCATGCACCCACCACAAGTCATCCTGAAGAAGAAATTGAAGAATTTTATGAGGAAATTCATCATCTAAATAACAAAGGTAAGCAGCACTTGAAGATAATTATGGGAGATTTCAATGCAAAAATAGGGCAACAGAAACAGAATGAAACTTCAGTAGGTAAATTTGGTCACGGCAATAGAAACAAGCGTGGAAATACGCTCGTAGAGTTTGCAGAGGCAGACGGGTTTTTCATCATGAACTCCTTTTTCAAGAAAACGTCACACAGGAAATGGACATGGAGACATCCAAATGGGACGACAAGTGAAATTGATTTTATTATGTGTAACAAAAAATTCGTCATAGAAGACTGCCGTGTGCTAAACAAGTTCAACACAGGTAGTGACCATAGATTGGCGAGATAAGATGCACCTCAACACTAAACTCGAACGTAGCAAGCTCATAAGACAAACAAAATATATTGACATAACCAACCTTAAAAAACACCATAATACCTTCAAGTTGGAACTGAAGAACAAATTCTCTGCTTTAGAAGGCCTAACATCGGAAGAAGTGGATATTTCTGCAGTTAACAGAAAAGTAACCAAAGCTCTTATGCAAACAGCAACAAAATTAGCTGGGTCTAAGAACAAGTTGCATGAGAACAAATTATCAGGAAAAACCAAAATGTTCGTGCAAAAAAGAAGAGAGATAAGGACAACTGAAGAAGATGTAACTTTCAAAGTGGAATATATAGAGCTATGCAAGACAGTACGAAAAAGTATCACTGAAGGCGTAAGGAAATTCAACTGTGAACTAGTGAGGAAAGCAATTGAAAGCAACCAAAGCCTAAAGATAGCAAAGGGACATCTCAGCAAATGAAGAAAACAGATTATGGCACTGAGAAAAGAAGATGGTCCTGTAACAAGAAATAGAGGCGAAATTTTGACAAGAGTGAAAGATTTCTACTCCAAATTATATGAAAGGGATGATGCATGTACTCCAGATATCGTGAAAGGTACCAATACCAGAGTTCTTCCGGTCATTCCAGCAGAAGTTGCACATGCAATCAAGAACATGAAGCGGGGAAAAGCTCCATGAGAAAATGGAATTTCTGTAGACATCATACAAGAAGCAAGTGGAGAAATCGAAACAGTACTCGCCCAAATTTTCACTCGATGCCTTAATGAAGGGAAGATTCCTGATAATTGGAACAACGCTACAATGATCCTGCTACATAAAAAAGGTGACATTGAGGATCTCAGGAACTACAGACCTATCAGCCTCCTATCAGTGGTTTATAAAATCTTCACTAAAGTTCTTTCACACCGCTTGAAGGTGACACTGCACATGGCTCAAACGAGAGAACAAGCTGGATTCAGGAGTGGCTACAGCACAATAGATCATATCCACGTACTGAGAGAACTAATTGAAAGAGCGAGGGAATATGAACTTCCATTTTGCATGGCTTTTATCGATTATGAAAAAGCCTTTGATTCGGTGAAACCATCAGCAGTTGCAATGGCTCTGAAATCCTGCGGTATTGAAGATGCATACATTAATATTATTAATAACATCTATGAAAATGCAAGTGCAAAGATTCGGCTGTTTGAAAATACAACACACATAAAAATTGGAAAAGGAGTGAGACAAGGTGACACCATATCTCCGAAGCTCTTTAATGCGACATTGTAAAATGTCTTTCAATCACTGTACTGGGAAAACAAATGGGATAAAGATTAATGGAGATTATCTAACCCACCTTCGCTTTGCTGATGACGTAGTCATTTTTGCAACTACCCCATCAGAGCTGCAGGGTATGATCCAGGAACTTGCTGACAAGAGTAAAGAAGTGGGATTAAAAATGAACTTTCAGAAGACAAAAGTGATGTTCAATGCTTTTACAAGAAATGAAGATTTTTCGATTGATGGAGAAAAGCTGGAGATAACAGACACGTGCGTTTATCTTGGACAACAGATATCAAGTGAGGGTCACATTGATGAAGAAGTTAATCGGCGAACAAAACTTGCCTGGAGAGCTTTTGGAAGAAACAGCATAATTTTCAAGAGCAATATGCCATTATGTCTTAAAAGAAAAGTGTTTGATCAATGCATCCTTCCAGTGCTTACGTGTGATGCAGAGACGTGGACCTTAACTAAAAGAGACATACAAAGGCTGCAGACAACTCAAAGAAGCATGAAGAGGTGCATGCTTGGGGAAACCAGGAGAGATAAGAAGAGGAACTCGTTGATCCGAAAAATGACAAGAGTGGAAGACATCATGATCAGAGTTAAATCCCTGAAATGGCAATGGGCTGGGCATACTGCCAGAAAGACAGACCATCGATGGACAGCCAAAATTTTAGATTGGATTCCAAGGGACAAGAAAAGACCCAGAAGAAGACCACATGGGAGATGGGTGGATGAAATTCGAAAGTATGCGGGAGTGACATGGAGGAGACTGGCACAAGACAGACCGTTGTGGAGGAAACTTGGGGAGACCTTCGTCCAGCAGTGGATTGATAATGGTGACAATGATGATGATGATGACACGGTCAGATGAACAATTCTGTTACGTACTTCATACCAAGTTGATCCCGGGGACCATTCAGAATGAAAGATCCATTGACTAGAATTACAAGAGTGGGTTGCCTATTCCATTGACAGACGTGTAGTTAATGCATTTTGAAAACGAAGTTGCAAAAGCTTACCCGCTTCGACAATGGAGGGGTAGGAGAAATGTGTCTTAATGATTGCCAAAATACATGAATTGAAAATTTTGCTAACACAAGAAAATACGAGCAGATGTTCGGTCGATGCTGTGTAACCCTGTCACGAGCTACCAAATAATTGAACTCATGACGAGATTGCATGTGGGGACACACTTTGCCAACAAGTATGTTTAGAAGTTGAAATAACGGTTCTAATACACAGCATGAGTTGTAAATGTAGAAAGTGTCCCCGAAAACACCGCAAAAGGGGCAGTCAGAGGAATTTCTGAGATCCCATTTGACCAGCCATTCCGGTGTTGGGAGTCTGTCCATCAAAAATCTCCATTGTATGTCACGCTCCTCCGGGATGCCGACGGTGCAATGCGGAGCACTCCACACCACCCATTCTATCACCGGGGGAATTGACGGGATGGAAATTGGAGAAGTCGAACCCAACAACAAATGTTTATGAATGAAACTAGACCGGAGGTTGTGAAGTAACACTGGCCCTAACGGGTGGGATAAAGGAACTGAAGCTTGAGAAATAAGACCCGATAAAGAAACAAAAATTGGAAAACAAATGTTTCAAAGCAGAGTGTAAACAGGCCAATTTGTCCACATTCGTTGAAGAATTTGGAAGTTGCGCGGAAACAAACGAAAATGAGAGCCATTGGAGATCAAGCCCCACCAGCTGTGCAACTGTCAGTATTCCAGCCTTAATCCATTCTGGGTACACAAAGGGATCACCTGATTGTTGATAAACTGTCGTGGAGTAGAACAAAGGCTCTTCAAGTAGTTCTTAAAGACAGGTGGGTGGAAGCCTTTGTAATGCCAATTACCTCCCGAATTTGATGGCATCTTTTGCAATTGCAGGTAGGCGTCGAGGAAGAAGAGTGAGGAGTCAATCCATATTGAATATCACTTTGAATGTTAGATATATATTGTGCGGAGCGAGAACTGCATTCAGGGTGAGCACAGCCGATGAGGGTGGATACGTGTATTGTCGGAAAAGAAATGCAAGCCGAATCGCCCTGTACCGCAGTGCCACATCTGGTAGATTAACTACACCCCATAGCACCGGCAGCGACAGGACTCTCGGCGCTACCTAATGTTTTCGGTGCCAAATGAACGAGGAAATTTCTGAAGAGATTGTGGAAAGAAACGCAGCTGGAACAACCTGTGACGCGTCCGGAACTGCACTGACATGCAGTTCCGGATGCGTTTCCATCGCGCCAATAAACGTTGAAAAGTAGAAAGAAGAGATATATTAGTGTTCTTAGTGCAGAGCGAAGACCGGCCAACCGAGACCCACAGGAAGCGCTGAGTGATATCTGACCAATTTTCGCCCCAGGGTCAAGCAGTACGGGAGCACCACGCCCCGCACCACAACCCGGAGCACTTGACTGCGTTCAGCGCTGCCCCGGACGCCCCCGCATAATCGGCATAACAGGAAGATAGCTGTGAAAAGGAAGATTCAGAGCGGATAAAGACCGTGAGATCATCAGCATACGCAGCAAGCACGGCCGCATGATGACGACTCACGGTGGTTAATGAGAGTAGGGATGGTGCAAATCGATTACGGAGTAAGACTAGAAAAGGTTCAAAGGCTAGCAAAAACAGCTGTCCTGAAAGGGGGCATCCTTGCCAAATACTAGCAGAAAACGATATTCTCCCAGACAACAGCACTGCAGTACGAACGTGGGCAATGGAATCTGTGTAGAGATTTAGGATAATTAAACAAAAACTGTCTGGAAATCCAAAGAAATGTAGGTTTGAAACAGGTAAGGATGCGCAACGCGATCAAACGCCTGGCGCTGATCAAGTGAAAACACCGCCAGCGGTTCGACCCGCTGCTCTGCCAGAACGACCACATTCTGAATTAAATGAATTGAATCATGGATAGATCTTGATGGAATTGAATAAGCTTGATCTTCATGTATTACGTGTGGTAAAACTGAGTTGAGTCTGAGTGCCAGAATTTTCGTGTACAGTTTATAGTCGGAGTTTAGGATGCTAGTGGGTCGCCAGTTGTTCAGGTTGAGCAAGTCCCCTTTCTTTGGCAGAAGACGGATGTATGCAACGGTGAAAGTTGACGGAATAGCATGACCAGTAAGAAGAGCATTAAAACAAGCTTGTAGAAGTGGCAGAAGTAACGGAACAAAATCGCGGTAGAAAGAGGTAGAGTACCGTCGAGGCCAGGAGCTGAATGTTGATTGAGAGTGGATAAAGCATTTATAATCTCAACGTCAGAAATTGAGGAAATGAGGGGAGAAAAGAGATGAGACGGAACCTTGGGAAGGTTGGCGAACAGGAGGGAGGATGAATTATAGGTAGGTAGGGATGGGTTAAAACGTTTACGGAAATAATCGTGGATCACGGGACCCAGGATGGTAGGATCGTTAGTAACGGTTCCGTCTTGGAGAGTAAGATGGGTCGAGGGAATCGAAAGGAGACACTGCTCAACCCCCGGGTGAGTGCGCACACATCCTGGACCTCATCAGTGAGTTCTTGGAACTTGAGTCTTTGTAGTGCTTGGCTTGCGTCCTGTTCCAAAAGTTTTCTTAACGCTGCTTTTGTTGAACTGTAGGTGGCAGATTTTACTTCCAGACAATCAAGGGTTGCTTGCAAATGTGCAATTTTCATGGAATGTTAAAAATTATAACTCCCTGAAAAACGTCGAGCAAAAGCTATAATCTGATTTTTCGTTGTGATCCAATGGGTAACCGGGTCTTCAGCAGTATTCAAGTTATTTGTTGCTGTTTGAAGAATCTGAGTGACTGCATTTTTGAAACCCACATCTTGTAATAGGTAATCCAGAAGAGACCAGATGTGATATTTCGGGATATTTGTGGTTGGTAACATGAAGGAGATTGTACATATTTAGTGATCTGGGGAAATTGTGGGGCGATATTCCGCCTTTTGGACCGCTGTACAGAAATTTTCCGAAACGTAGAATCTGTCAAGGCGGGCCTCCGCCTGTGCTGCGGCAACCGGTGACATCCACGAAAACACCGGGGGGGGGTATTCACGATACACATCGCTTTACGTGGCGTAGTTGACTAATGTTGTTAGAGCTGACACTAAGGACATCCTATACTCAGTCGAGTGGTTTCGATCTAGACCTGGCTGCAGGGTACAATTGAAATCGCCTCCCAAAACAATGACATTGTTAGATCGTATCGTTTCGAAAAGCGCCGTTAGTGTTTCAATGAGCGAAAGTGCGTATGCATTTGAATTTGGCATATGAATATTAAAAAGATGAAAAGTTTAACCTGCAGCAATGATACTAAGAGCCTAGAAGATACCTTCAAACCGTGCGATCTCCCTGATGCCAGCAAATATATACGAGAGTTTATTATGTAATGCGATGGCGATCCCTGATCCGGGTCGAGTCCCATAAAAGTAAAAGAATTTGTATGGCCACACCCTCCAACGGTGCATCGGGGTCACAGGAGTACACGTGGTTTCCTGCAAATACAGGATTTCAGGTAGGGTTGGGCAGAGATCCTCAAAAAGCAAGAGTTCGCAAAAGAATTTGCGTACCCTCTGCAATTGAAGGAGGCGAAGCTAAGTTGTTTAGACATTCACCGAGTCACACAGCTGCTTCTCGGCGTTTGATAAATAATATGAAATTTTAGCTTAGTAACGTGGCAAATACGAACGAAGGCGATGTTTCTGTGGAGTGACAGTAAAAAACTCATATATGCTTGTAATTGTTTATATCTGGCTTCAAAGTCCACCGGATGCTCTTGATGAAATTGTTTGGTGAAACACCTTCGCCCCTGTTTCTCTGTAAAAATGTTTTTCAAGATGTCTTTTGAGTACGGCTCCGCCAGGTGTGGGCATATGTTCACTAGATCATTCATATTACAATACGCTGGAATTGGCACTGATGCTGCACTGGCTTTACGTGTTAGTCCGGTGATAACTCGCTTTGAACCAGCTACTGAAATGGATGGTCCTCCTCTCACTCCGCTATCCATTGATTCAGTGGAATGAGCGGTTGTTAGTTTTCCTGATTTTGAACGCTTATGTTCAGTTATATCAGGCGGCGAGCCACAACACTTTGACATACTGAGGCAATTTGTAGTGTTGTGCTCCATTGGCTCTGAACTAGCTGGAAGGTTAAGTTTCGCAAACGTAGTGATCTCTCCATCTGTCTCTGATACTCAAACTAACGTAGTGTTCAGCGGTTGTTCCTCTAATTCCTGAATATGAGTCTGTGTTTCATTACGAGTGGTTCCTCCAGTTTCAATGTCAGTGGACTCTTCTACTATAGGAATGCAAATGTCCATGGAAAGTCCACCTTCACTATCAATAACAGGTGGCTGTTCTTTGATGATATCGCCTGGAATTGCAGATATTGTTGCAGGCTGCAAGGGCTAATCGTCCGGAACCTTAGTAGATTTGGAGTTCTCTATAGCCTCATTTCCACCAGCGTTGTCCGCTGACTGATGTGGTGTTATAGCTTTGGCCGTTGAAGCTATCGTTGGCTTGGTTGTCGTTCTCTGTGGAGCTGTTGAAAGAACGACCTCAGTTGCTGTTTGATAATTTGGGAATTGTTGCCTTATGTGTCCAGCCGCACGGTAATAATTGCAGTATTTATCCGAGTAAATTTGGAACATGTAAGATCTCGTTCCCAGTATCACAGTTCCTTGAGTTGGGCACTCCGTCTTGGCATCCTCAGAGGCGAAGACCACTCTGACCTGTCTTTTTAGTCCTGTAACATGCTTGTATGGCGAGCCTCTTGGAGCATCAGCCACTCGTTGGACTGTGCCAAGGACTTTGCACCATTTATTGACTGCAAGTAGTAATGCCTCATCCGGTACCTCAAGCGGTACCGGGTAAAACGTAATCCACACTGGGTGATTTGTCAGGGCAGTGGGATAAAGTGTACGGGATTTTATTGTGATCCCACGCTGCATAACATTTTCAACTGGCGATGCTTGTTTAAAGAGCACTGATATAACTTGAGTTCATCTCGTTACTCCCTCCATCGCCTCCTTTGGAAATAATTTCTCCAATGCTTCTACGTACTTTGGGATGGGAGTTTGAGGTAATGCTTTAAAAAGCACAGTACGATTTAATAAGCTCGCATGTTGTGTTCCCACTTGGCGAATCAGACATAATGACGATTGATACTCCCTTCTCATTTACTTTTACCACTGACTCAGAGTAAAATGCTGAGCGTGGCGATGCAGCTGCCGGATTTACTGCTTGCGCAAAACTACGTATAGCTTTGGGCGGAGATTGGATTTGTAGCATTTCTTCAACATATTGTTGACTGAAGGTTTTCTCATGTCAGCTGCCTTTTTATTTGAAAGTGCAATAGAGGATTTTCTCGTGGCTAGCATCTTAGGGGATTGGCATTGCTGGAAAGGCTTGATTGAAATTTACTTCAAGAAAGTGATATTCAGCTGTTTTGTCATGCTTTGGTCGAAGTGGGGACGAAGCCATTGCACCTGCTGTTAATGACGTACTTGAAGAAGAGGTACTTCCTGTTTTGAAGCAGCTGGGCTGCTGTAACCAGAAGCCACTATTTGCATTCTTGTAGAACGTAAACAAAAGTCTTGCGAAGTGATTAAATGAGTATAATAACAAAATTAGTACTTACCAACAGGAAAGGACGACACCGGAGGTTAGTTGAACGCTTCAAACACAAACCAGGTTAGATGAAACACAAACACAACTCTGTAAACTAGAAAATAACTTCAATTTTTTCAGATGCTCGAAATTGCTTGACTGAGGGAGAGAGCCAGTGCCGTAAGACAAACACAGCATCCATGCCTCGCTGGGATGCATATAGGCATTCTGTGTATTACTAGAACGATCGAGCGATTTGAGCCAATTACGACGACGATAGCGAATTGGCGACTACTTTCACCTGCTGTTACGGCTGTGAAAGTAACCTAGGGGATGTCAATCGTGCTGTTTAGTGTCAGTTTCTTAGGATTTTCCTCGTGTTTCAAGAATGGAGTTAGCGAACACTTTCCGGTGAGATTTCTTTTTTTTTTTTTTTTTTTTTGATTGGAGGTTTAACGACCACCGTGAGCAACTCAATGGGCTATAAGCAGTCGCCCGTCCCTAATATAGGGTCACTGGTTCCAGGGAAGGGAGAGAGCCAGTGCAGAAAGACAAACACAACACCCATGCCTCACCGGGATTCGAACCCGGACCCCTTCGGACGAATGATCAGAGGCCATCGCTTAGACCACTGCGCCACCCGGCCCGGTGAGATTTCATTATGCAATTGAGTGCATCAATGAAGAGCTAATAGGAAGAGTGGATTTGAAATCAATGGATGATATAGCGTGGCGATGAATAAAATAATTAACAACATGATCATCGACGAGGCAGAAAACTTTTTGGGGACATTTATTTATACCACACTCACACACCACAACAACATACGAGATCTTACTTCGAACAACACTCACCGATAATCAATTGCTCACAGACTTTTGATAATTCTTCACATTAGCAACTATATTGTGGCGCCCTCTCTCGATACTGGGAGAAGACGCAGTCAGATATGGCTCATTATAAATAGCTGAGTAGCAGAATTTACTTTCTCGTTATCGACGAAGAGAAAGTATTAATAAATTCGAGGGAAACGATAGAGTCAAACCCATCGGGGGAAACGTTTGTGTGCATGTAAGTAATGTTTTGAAATATGCTTAGCATCATCTAAATTTAATATATTTTCAAGACTTAAAATTACATTTACTTTAAATCTCGTATGAAATTAATAGAAAAACTACCTATCATACACCTATATTATAACCCCACGTCACATTTGGCGTCAAAATGAACCCACGTCGCCATAGCGTATCTTTTAAACAATGCGTATGTAATATACAATATGAAAGTTTTCCTGAATGAAAAAGCTTACCGGTTTAAATTTTATAAATTTTAATGAGACTGGAAGCAATGATTTTTGCGCCACAGAAAAACCTAGGGGATGTCCATCGTCTAGCATGACATTCCCAGCCCCACCATTGGCGCACGTAACGGAGCTTAACGTTTATAATCATGACACGTAATCGAATGGAAGTACGAAAATAATAAAAAAATTCTGCCCTGCTTTTCTACATTCCGTATATCTTGTAACCTGTGAGGGATTTTTTACCCAAATTGTTGGAATTTAATATGGAACTGAATACGACGTATCAAGCATGAATGCGCACCTGCAATATTGTATTTCAGAAAAGTCAACCCTCGCTTGGGAGGAAAAAGATACGATGAATAGTAAATTATAGTTTCAAATAAGATTTTTTTTTAAGTTTTGTAATTTTGCGATTCCTTTTACTTATTATACCAGACATAAACAGACCAATAAAGCGAATTCTTCACTCATGTACGTATTAAGTGCATTCTTACTCTGTGAAACGTTCCATCAAAATATACATTATTTTATCGAAATAAGGTACAAAATGGAAAATCTTCGTTCCGGAAATCCCATAATTATAATGAAATCCTAGAATTCTATAAATCCCATAATAATATCAAATTCAACTGAGGAGTTTATAAAACGCTTTGCAATGTAGTTCTTTTAAGAAATTTTACAGCAGCAGTCTCCTGATTCTAAGGGTGTTTTTCTGTTGAATTTATTATTTTTCTTTGCTGGCGTGATTTTATTCTTTTTAATCTTTAGTGCAAAACGAAGATATCTCATTGAAATGTGGTCATACTTTTTGAGGTTGTGGCGACATCTATTGCTGTTTGAAGATAATAAATGAATTAAATCATGATCTTTTGAACTGTTAGGTGAGTAGTTTCAGGTGTCTGATAGTTACTTATTAAGATAATGAGAAAGAATTTAGCATCGGTTCGTGGCGGACGTGGAGCAAGAAAAGAACAATTAAAGAAGAGAAATTCAAAGTTTAACATTACATAGTTACCCGAATTTAACGTTACAAGAAACGCAGGAATTCACGATTCATTTAGAATATTTTCAGATCGTCAAGTTTTCATGCTGTAAAGTTTCTTAAAACTATCCTGGAGCTAGAGCAAAAGAATGATATAATAGATAATTCCTAAGAGCACACAAGCTCAAAGAATATAAGGAAGCTGATTTCGCCTTGTAACCTTAATAAAAACTTGCGGCGTTACTTCTTTTGTATGGAAAATAATAGTATTACAGAAATAGTTACGAGAGCATGTGTATCAGTCCGTCACTTTTCTAAATTGCATTCAGGCAAACATTTTACAGTACTTAGGTGGAACCTGTTCATTTATTCTGTGCATACTTACGATAGAAAATTTAAAATTTTATTTATTTGTCTGAAATTAATTAAAAAAACAATAATTAAAAATTTAGCGCAGGTTTTATATCATATTTTCTTTAGAAACGCATAATAACTAATGTATTCTACCTGAAATATTGTGAATGGATAAGATACAAAAAATTCCCTCTTCCAGCTTTATTTTTGCATGCACCTCTGTTTAGCGGACACAGTCCATTTCATGTCATTTAAATGACAGCCATCGTGGAATCAAAACTCGAAGTCTCTTCATTTGCACTCTCTCCAAAAAACAAGCAGTATTTCTGAAAGTAGATAAACTTCACTTTCTAAACAGCATGTGTTAAATTATTAGAAGGGTGTTTGCTTGAGAATGCTTTGCACCACCTATGCGCTTCTACCGGCTGTAGTGCAAATAAAACACATTACACGTCTTTTCATAACATTCAATACTAAATAAGTTAGTAAAATCATGCAATGCATTGATTATCATACGCTTTCCAACATACCAGAAATCATTACTCAAGTTATCACTCAAGTTATGAGAATAATGGCTGTGGAATAAATCTCGGTCCTGTGCCCTGACCTTTGATTCCATTTCGATGATATTCAACAGAACCGGTTTGGTATACCTCCGAAATAACATGATAAAGTTTTGTCGCAATCGAAGCATTTTTACGTAAGTTATGATGCATAAGGGCTATGGAATAGATCCCGCTCCTGTGTCCTAACCTTTGACACCATTTCGCCCATTTTCAATAGAATTCGTCCCCAGGCCAGACCCTACAACATACTAACATTTCATCCAAATCGAAGCATTTTTACGTAAGTTATGACGCATAATGATTCCACTTCTATGTCCTGACCTTTGACCCCATTTCGCCTATTTTCAATAAAGTTTGTCGCCAGGTGGTCTTCTACCACTTACTAAAATTTCATCGTAATCGAACCTTTTTTACGTTAGTTATAACGCATAACAGCAGTGGAATGGATCCCGCTCCTATGTACTGACCTTTGACTTCATTTCGTTCACTTTAAATAGGGTTTCTTCCGGGGTGATCCCCTACCAGATACTAAAATTTCATCGAAATCGAACGATTGTTACGCGAGTTATCGTGCGGACGGACATACGCACACAACGCGTGAAGTAATGAGGCAGATGGGAATGGGGACCACCTGCTCGCAAAAGTGTGACGTCATAAAACTTTAATAGGATCCACACACAACGCGTGACGTAATGAGACAGATGGCGTGACCGCGCGCCAACATTCTAAAACGCAAAATTGTGACGTCATAAGATTTCTAAGCATTGGTAACATTAATGGAATAATGGAACAACGCCATCACTAAAAACGTTATAATTCGGGGTGGTTATTTAACCCACTGAACGAATTCTCCTGAAGTCGATATCAAGCTAAATCGATTTCTAGTACCAGAAACGGTAGGCTAACGACTTTCATCAAAATTCTTAGAGCCGTTTTCAAAATAAAATGTACATACATACATACAAGAATTGCTACTTTAAGGTGGACGTCAAGTAACTTTGCTTCCTATACTTCCAATGGAAAAACTTTTGTACACATTTTCTTCACAATTAATGCGTTCCCAAGGATGAAAATTTGAACATCGATTAAAATATCTCCACTTTATAACTTGCAATACTTAATATTTTCTAAAACATAACCATAATTATGCAATTCAGCATTTGTTTGTCTACTGACGTCATGAAAACACAGGTCGCGCCATCTTTTTTCTGGACAATTAATGCGTTCACAAGGATGAAAATTTGAACATTGATTAAAATAGCTTCATTTTATAACTTGGAATACTTAATATTAATTAAGTATTCCAAGTTATAAAAATGTTGGATTGCATAACCGTAATTATGCAATCCAACATTTTTTTGTCCACCGACGTCATCAAAGTACAGGTCGCGCCATCTTTTCTCTGGTTTCAACCCCACCAAAGGAAAAGTTATTGATTTTTAATATGATTATGGTTATGTTTTAGAACATATTAAGTTTTCCAAGTTATAATATGAAGTTATTTTAATCGATGTTCAAATTTTCATCCTTGGGAACACATTAATTGTGAAGGAAATGTGTACAAAACTTTTTCCATTTTTTTTTTGATTGGAGGTTTAACGACCACCGTGAGCAACTCAATGGGCTATAAGCAGTCGCCCATCCCTAATTTAGGGTCACTGGTTCCAGGGAAGGGAGAGAGCCAGTGCCGTAAGACAAACACAACATCCATGCTTGACCGGGATTCGAACCCGGACCCCTTTCGGACGAATGATCAGAGGCCATCGCTTAGACCACTGCGCCACCGGGGCGGCCTTTTTCCATTGGAAGTATAGGAAGCAAAATTACTTGACGTCCACCTTAATAATATGGGATAAAGGCAATGGAAAGGATCGCAATCCTATGTCCTGACCTTTGACCACATTTCTTCCATTTTCAACACGGTCCCCAGGTGGTCCCCTACTACATACTGACATTTAATCGAAATCGAACCATTTTTACGCAAGTTATGACGCATGAGGGCAACGGAATGCATCCCGATCTTATGTCCTGACCTTTGACCCCACTTCACCCATTTTGAATAGGGTTCGTCCCTAGGTGGTCCCCTACCACATAGTAAAGTTTCATTGGAATCGAACCATATTTACGCAAGTTATGGCGCATAAGGCAATGGAATGATTCCGCTCCTACGTCGTGAATTTTGACCCCATTTGTCCCATTTTCAATAGGGTTCGTCCCCAGGTGGTCCCCTGCCACATACTAAAATTTCATCGAAATCGAACCATTTTTACGCCAGTTATCGTGCGGACGGACGGACGGACGGACAAAGCTGGAGCATATACGCTTCTTCAACCTACGGTTGGAAAGCGTAAAAAAAGAGATCCGAACAAATATATTCCGTAAAGCCGTTAACCGCCGCTATATTGTAGAATCTTTGCAGCGAATTTTTACGAAATGTATTGAGCGGTGAAAGAGTTTAGAAACCACTGGAACTGTTGGACATTCAGTACACAACAGAAATTCTGGTTTTCTTTTCTAATCACGGTGGTATAGTTCTTCCGTTATATGACGATCCTCAGAGACCCTTCAGTGCAGTGGGAACAGGCTGCACCGCTGGAAGGTCGGGTTAGCATTTGATAAGGAAAGGCTATATGTGGCGCATAACCTAACCTTGCTTCCCATGTGTGTGTGTGTATATTCACTCATCGTCAAAAAAATAGTTGGACCCAGATGGACGTGTCGGATTGCAATGCTATTCGGGAGGAAGGTAAAGGTTACCAGGAACAATAAATGATTAAACATTGAGATTGATATGTGCAATATTTATCGAGCTACACACCAATAAGTAGTGTCTCTCAGTATGGTGTCGGGCCGCCATGTTTGCTCACACAGCATGCCAGATGTCTCGGTATGGAGTGGAACACGTTTCTAATGGTGTCCTGCGATAAGCCATCCTATGCAGCTTGAATCTTATCACACAGTTCCTGCCGATCGCGCGGTAGGGGTGGAGTGTGGATAGCGCGTCCAGTAGTATCCTACACATTTTCAATCGGCGATAGGTCTGGCGATTCGTCTGGCCATGACAGGGTGCCAGTGCCTTGAAGGCAAGCTCTCGAGACAGCAGCAGTATGCGAATGACCGTTGTCCTATTGGAGAAATCGCGCCAGAGTGAGCATTGAGAAAAGGTAGGGCCACTGGGTGCAGGACCTGATTAACATAACGTTAGGCTGTCAAAGTGTCTTTAATGAACACCAATGGTGATCGGCCATCGTAGGCAATTGCACCCACACCATGACACCAGGCTTTCTAGACGTAACACGCTCTACAACAAACCGTTCATCTTGGCGCTGACCACGGTGCCTCCACACACGGTTTCGTTGGTCGTCTCCTCCAAGACAAAAGCGGGACTCGTCACTGAAGATCTCCCGCTGCCATTCTGAGTGACTCCATGACAGTCTAACATGACACTATTGCAGTCTTTAGCGACGATGCAATGGTATTAAGGGCAGTAATCGTAACGGTCTGCTTGCGTGTAGTCCTATGTTGTGCAGCCGTCTGCCAATGGTGCTGGCACTACTCGGATGATGCATGGAGAGGAATATCCACCATCGTGGCTGTTGGGTCACTCCGCGCATGTCGGCAACCGGTCGGTCCTGTCTCTCCGTGGTTTATCTTGCTTTCCCAGACCCTTCCTGTCGCTGCTGCGTGCCTTGTTCTATTCGCTGCCGCCAACAGCGTGCCTTGTCTTATTCGTTGCCACCAACAGCGTGCTATGGTGGTATCCGTACGAGCGGTATGGCGCGGAATAAGGCAATAAGACTATCCAGCTTCCTGCAGCCCGACGATGCGGCCCCTCTCGAACTCCTCCAATGGCTCGCCTTCCGAACTTTACTCCGAGGCATACTTCACTTGCAAAGGTTGCAACCAACACAACAACACGAGTCAGAATGGCTAACACGCACAACGGGACGACCTTATATAGCCGGTCGGGCACATCTCTACGACCCCTCTTTGTTTGCGTCACATGCGGGGCCGAGGGTGATACTTGAATCATTCGCATGTCTCACGAGGTCAAACCTACCCACCAAGTTTCACTCCTGTCGGTCGCTTCTTTTTGGGTGCAACTTTTTTTTTTGACGATGAGTGTATATACAGTAGTGGCCAAAATTGTGAAAACCTTTTGGAAATAGTGTATTTTTAAGGTTTGATGGTCCATAACACCACTTTTGTTGGGAGCAATACCCTTACATTATATGTCAATGGAAAGATAATTTCATCAAGAATGTAATGCAATAACGTTTATGAAGGATGTTTTATTAGAACAGCAGTTATAAAGAAGAAAAGTGAAACACATAGAAAAAATGAGATATACAAAAATTCTCACCATGTCAGTTAATACTTAGATGGGTAACTTTTAGCGTTAATTACGGCCTTACAATTCCTTCCCATGAAGTGAACCAAGTTTTTTATATCTGCAGCTGCTATAATGGGAAACCAAGATTGAATTATTGCTTCTATTAATTGGGTTTTATTGCTGGGTTGCTTCTGATAATTAAGTTTCTTTAGTCGGCTCCATAGATTTTCGATGGGGTTAAGGTCTGAGCTATTCCCAGGCCATTCCAACAGTGGAATATGATTATCTTGAAACCACTTTTTGCACACAGCAGCAACATGACATGGAGCTGAATCCTGCTGAAATATAAATCCTTCATTATTTTGGAAAAGATTACGTGCCGAAGGCTTCAGTTTGGGCTCAAGTACTTCATTAATGTACTTTTGGCCATTTATATTAAAATTAATCACGCAAATTCTACCCACACCTTTTGATGTCATACAACCCCAGATTATAACACTAACTGGGTGTTTTCACAGTACATGTAATGCAATCAAGATACAAAGCTTCTCCGATTATTTTTCCTTACGTATTTTATGCCATCACTACCAAACAGAGAGATTTTGGTATCATCACTCCAAATAACACTGACCCATTGTTCCGCTGCCCAGTTTAATCTTTTCAACCTTTGTCTGAAAGATAAAAATTGCTTTTTTCGTGGAATTCTAGCTTTTAGACCAAATTCCTGCAGTCCGCGCCGAACAGTCCTTGCACTCAACTTGATATTGCATTGCGCCATTTCATCTCGTATACACCCAGATGATTTTCTTCTGTCACCTAGGCACAGTCTCTTAATTCTTCTATCATCACTTGCTGTTGTGCACCTTTTCCTGTCTTTACCAGCCTGGTTTTGTAGTGACTGAGTCTCCTTATACCTCTTCAAAAATTTAGAAATGCCACCTATGGTTAAGTTTCAACCAGATTTTCTTCTAATTTCTTCATAACTGAAGCCTTGTTCACTTAATAGCACTATTTTACATCACTTTCTGGCTGACCGATGAACTCTTTGCGCCATTTCTTTAATTTTATTATATTTACAAGCTCACTAAATAAAACAACACAAAAACAAAAACAAAAAAAAAAAAAGAAAAAAAAATGATAGCAATCACATAACACACTAACAAATATCCTTCTCTCAGCTTCAATACATCACACCAAACTGCTCCAATACATCACTGTAACCTGATTGGCTCATTGCCAAAACAAGATGACACCTGGTTGGCTCTCTAAACACTCATGTTCATTGGCTACATTCAAATGCGGGAAAGCTACTTCATATCTGCCTAAGCAAACTGTACTTCCTTTTTCTAGGTATTTGGCTATAACGTTTCATAGAATATAGATAATTGAACAAACTTTATTGCATTACATATTTTATGAAATTATCTTTCCATTGATTATAATGTTATGGTATTACTCTAAAAACAAGTGGTATCATGAGCCATCAAAACTCAAAAATACACCTTTTCCAAAGAGTTTCCAAAATTTTGGCCACTACTGTATATATATATATATATATATATATATATACAGGTGATGCGTAACATCACAGCCTCTCCTTGACAAATGTCAACCCCGCCTTCTCGTGGTGCATCCTGTTCCCACTAAAGGGGCTCTGACGACCGCCCATAGCGGTATAACTATACCATCGGGATCAGAGGAAATTCTATCCCACACTCACCAACCCGCTTGGCCAGCGTGGTGAGTTATGGCCAAACCCCTCCAAAATGATTCCACAACTTAAATCTTGGCCCTCAGTCTCCGGCAGCTGGAATGTATTTGGCCAAGGCAGCGGCCAGTGCGACATGAAGGCAGAGGGTGCTAAGAATCCCCGGAGGACCGGACTAGGCTGCCATCTGATGCTGACCTTGGCTACTTACAATGGACGCTCCCTATCTTCTGATTCAAGGCTTCTTGAATTGGAAGAGGAACTAAAAAGGATCAAGTGGGACATCGTGGGGCTAAGTGAGGTAAGGAGAAAAGGAGAAGATCTCATCGAACTGAAAAGTGGACATCTCTTCTACTATCGTGGGACAGATACTGGCAGAACTAGTGGTGTTGGATTTATAATAAACAAGAAACTGAAGGATAAAGTTGTAGAAGTTGAAAGTTCCTCTGACAGAGCTGCACGACTTGTTATCCAACTCTCGAAAAGATACCAGGCTCAGATTATTCAAACTTATGCACCCACCACAAGTCATCCTGAAGAAGAAATTGAAGAATTTTATGAGGAAATTTGTCATCTAAATAATAAAGGTAAGCAGCACTTGAAAATAATTATGGGAGATTTCAATGCAAAAATAGGGCAACGGCAACAGAATGAAACTTCAGTAGGTAAATTCGGTCATGGCAACAGAAACCAGCGTGGAAATACTCTCGTTGAGTTTGCAGAGGCAGAAGGGTTTTTCATCTTGAACTCCTTCTTCAAGAAAAAGCCACACAGGAAATGGACATGGAGACACCCAAATGGGACGACAAGTGAAATTGATTTTATTATGTGTAACAAAAAATTCGTCATAGAAGACTGCAGTGTGCTAAACAAGTTCAACACAGGTAGTGACCATAGATTGGTGAGATGTAAGATGCACCTCAACACTAAACTTGAACGTGGCAAGCCCATAAGACAAACAAAATCTATTGACATAACCAACCTTAAAAAACACCATAATACCTTCAAGTTAGAACTGAAGAACAGGTTTTCTGCTTTAGAAGGCCTAACATCGGAAGAAGTGGACATCTCTGAAGTTAACAGAAAAGTAACCAAAGCTCTTATGGAAACAGCAACAAAATTAGCTGGGTCTAAGAACAAGTTGCATGTGAACAAATTATCAGGAAAAACCAAAATGTTGATGCAAAAAAGAAGAGAGATGAGGACAACTAAAGAAGATGTGACTTCCAAAGTGGAATATATAGAGCTATGCAAGACAGTAAGAAAAAGTATCACTGAAGACGTAAGGAAATTCAACTGTGAACTAGTGAGGAAAGCAATTGAAAACAACCAAAGCCTAAAGATAGCAAAGGGACATCTCAGTAAGGGAAGAAAACAGATTATGGCACTGAGAAAAGAAGATGGTTCTGTAACAAGAAATAGAGGCGAAATTTTGACAAGAGTGAAAGATTTCTACTCCAAATTATATGAAAGGGATGATATATGCACTCCAGACATCATGAAAGATACCAGTACCAGAGTTCCTCCAGTCCTTCCAGCAGAAGTTGCACATGCAATCAAGAACATGAAGCGAGGAAAAGCTCCAGGAGAAGATGGAATTACTGTAGACATCATACAAGAAGCAAGTGGAGAAATCGAAACAGTACTCGCCCAAATTTTCACTCGATGCCTTAATGAAGGAAAGATTCCTGAGGATTGGAACACCGCTACAATGATCCTGCTACATAAGAAAGGTGACATTGAGGATCTCGGAAACTACAGACCTATCAGCCTCCTATCAGTAGTTTATAAAATCTTCACTAAAGTTCTTTCACACCGCTTGAAGGTAGCCCTAGACATGGCTCAACCGAGAGAACAAGCTGGATTCAGGAGTGGCTACAGCACAATAGATCATATCCACGTGCTGAGAGAACTAATTGAAAGAGCGAGGGAATATGAACTTCCATTGTGCATGGCTTTTATCGATTATGAAAAAGCCTTTGATTCGGTGAAACCATCAGCAGTTACAATGGCTCTGAAAACCTGCGGTATTGAAGATGCATACATTAATATTATTAATAACATCTATGAAAATGCAAGTGCAAAGATTAGGCTGTTTGAAAATACAACACACGTAAAAATTGGAAAGGGAGTGAGACAAGGTGACACCATATCTCCGAAGCTCTTTAATGCCACATTGGAGGGTGTTTTTCAGTCGCTGAGCTGGGAAAACAAGGGGATAAAGATTAATGGAGATTATCTAACCCACCTTCGTTTTGCTGATGACGTAGTCATTTTTGCAACTACCCCATCAGAGCTGCAGAGTATGATCCAGGAACTTGCTGACAAGAGTAAAGAAGTGGGATTAAAAATGAACTTTCAGAAGACAAAAGTGATTTTCAATGCTTTTACAAGAAATGAAGATTTATCGATTGATGGAGAAAAGCTGGAGATAACAGACACGTACGTTTATCTTGGACAGCAGATATCAAGTGAGGGTCACATTGATGAAGAAATTAATCGGCGTACAAAACTTGCCTGGAGAGCTTTTGGAAGAAACAGCATAATTTTCAAGAGCAATATGCCATTATGTCTTAAAAGAAAAGTGTTTGATCAATGCATCCTTCCAGTGCTTACGTATGGTGCAGAGACGTGGACCTTAACTAAAAGAGACATACAAAGGCTGCAGACAACTCAAAGAAGCATGAAGAGGTGCATGCTTGGTGTAACCAGGAGAGATAAGAAGAGGAACTCGTGGATCCGAAAAATGACAAGAGTGGAAGACATCATGATCAGAGTTAAATCCCTGAAATGGCAATGGGCTGGACATACTGCCAGAAGGACAGATCATCGATGGGCAGCCGAAATTTTAGATTGGATTCCAAGGGACAGGAAAAGACCCAGAAGAAGACCACATAGGAGATGGGTGGATGAAATTCGAAAGTATGCAGGGGTGACATGGAGGAGACTGGCACAAGACAGACCGTTGTGGAGGAAACTTGGGGAGACCTTCGTCCAGCAGTGGATTGATAATGGTTGCTGGACGAAGGTCTCCCCAAGTTTCCTCCACAACGGTCAACGGTCTGTCTTGTGCCAGTCTCCTCCATGTCACCCCTGCATACTTTCGAATTTCATCCACCCATCTCCCATGTGGTCTTCTTCTGGGTCTTTTCCTGTCCCTTGGAATCCAATCTAAAATTTCGGCTGTCCATCGATGATCTGTCCTTCTGGCAGTATGTCCAGCCCATTGCCATTTCAGGGATTTAACTCTGATCATGATGTCTTCCACTCTTGTCATTTTTCGGATATATATATATATATATATTTTTTTTTTTCAAAGTGAAATTAGTAAAGCGATAAGATAATTTTAAGCATATGGCAGCGTCACACATATCTTCTAAAAGAAAGATAATCATAAAAATGTATGCCTAAAGAATTAGAGTAAATTTAGACGGGAACAAACTGGTAAAAATGCAGATTGGTGGCTTTTTAAAGAACTAGAGAAAATATTATTTCCACATAGACTTAGTGAACGTGTGCTTCTGCCATATCACATTTATGTAGAGGGCCCCAAAAAATCTCAAAATTAATTTAAATAAATTAGACGGGAACAAACTGGTAAAAATGCAGATTGGTGGCGTTTTAAATAACTAGAGCAAATATTATTTCCACATAGACTTAGTGAACGTGTGCTTCTGCCATATCACATTTATGTAGAGGGCCCCAAAAAATCTCAAAATTAATTTAAATAAATCATAACAAATACTACTTGAAAACTTGTTACGTAAGTTTCCAGTTCTTAATTTCCTGGAAACAGTAAATGTTTGTGAAAAATTCTTGACGGATAAAACATTTTTTGGGAAATTTTAGATGAAAAACAAAGTTTGGAAGAATTTTAATTAATGATAAATCACAGAAGTGCAATAAACTTGTCATTACCTTCAACACCACATTCCACACTCGTGTTTGAATCCAGTTAAAACACTGAACTCTAAAGCGTTGAAGTGAAAATCCGTTGGCCTCAGTTTCTATTAGGAGAGTGAAGGGATGACAAAGATCACAGAGTAAAATGTAAGTTTTCGAACTGCATTGCGAACCTTGTGCGATCCTTGATGGTTGCTGAAAACAACGAGCTGCGCCTGGGCTTTGAACTCTCCAGGTTGTACCGACTATAAAGTTGCAAGTAGATAACGCGAAGGGTCAGGGAGGAACAAGCTTTCTAATCGTGTATTTTACTGATTCAGCAAGAAAAACGTTTATCATTTCAAAAGCGTAATTTCCCGTTGTTGATAGCTCAACTTTCACTTCGGGAAGGATTCCACATAAATATTACTCCTATCAAGCACGTGATACCGTGTTTCCAGCATATGAAGAAGAAAGCGTCAGAATGATTTTGGTAGAAGTACCCGGAAGAGATCCACGCCCATGTATTGACTACAGGCGATTGAATGAAGTGACAAGGACCCAGTTCTATCCATTGCCTAACATAGAAGAAAGAGTCGAAAAGGTTTCTGGAGCGAAGTATATTACAGTATTAGATTTAACAAAAGGGTGCTGGCAAATTCCATTAAGTGCTAGAGCTCAACGATTGGCAGCGTTTGTGACTACTTTTGGAACGTATCGGCCCTTAAAGATGCCATTTGGACTTAAGAACGCACCTTATTTCTTTAGCAAAATGATGTCGGAACTATTGAGAGGCTGCGAAGAGTTTGCCGTACCATATCTAGATGATGTTGCCATTTTTTCCGAAAACTGGGGGGATCATTTGATACATCTTGAAGAAGTGCTACAGAGGTTGCAGAGGGCTTCCTTTACCATAAAACCTTCCAAATGTAAGTTTGCTCAAGATCACGTCTTGCACTGAGCAGAGTTCCAATTTTAGATGATCCACCTTGATCATGCTATGTGTCTGCTAGTGAAAACATTTTTTTTTTTGTTTTTTTTTGGTTGTGATATATACTATATAGAAATTGTTGGAAAACACGTAAAGATGATTGTTACATTAACTCATATATTTCTCTTTGTAAATGGATTATGACTCATTATGTGAACTATGACTATTGTATTGTAAAATGACAAGAACTTTTTACCACTGGAAAAAGTTCCTCTGGAGTGAGGAGGGTTTGTAAAGTACGACTTCCACGCACAAAAGTGCGGAAGGATACATTGATATTTAATGACTTGAGCGTGTGGTGAGTGATGAGGAGAGTTGCGAGAGAGATATCGAAGGAGGACGACATGGCGAGCTTTGGCTAAGACAACAAGTTCAGTTTATACCGCGGAGTGTATTCCAGTTGATGTTTTTTGTGTAAAGTAATAAATGTTTTGTGTTGTGATCGAGTGTCTGTGATGTTACACCGTGTTTCCAGCATATGAAGAAGAAAGCGTCAGAAATGTGTTCAATAGAGATTTGTGAAGATGGTTTGCAATTTAACGCTACAAATGCACTGAAAGTGTCATTACTAGTACGTGGCAGGACATTTCCAATTATTACCTATACAGCATGAAGCGGTCGAATAAGTGCCAAAATGAGTCTATCTATCTAATCAAACTAGGACAAGCCGCCAACAGTAACCGATAACTCGATACAGTTAGCAAAAAATGATCGAAGCTATTACAAAATGTAAGCTCATTAAGGCGTCTATTATAACAAATTCTAAAAAACGAACGCGTGAAATTTATGACTTCCAGAACAAAAGTACGAAACATTCTAAAAAAGAAATGCCGAAAATTTATCATGAACTACTTTCCTTCACAACTTCACGTTGGTTGTGATCAGGTTGAACGTAAACAAAGCGGAATGACACACTCAGATCGGGAAAGTTTTTCATTTTGAAACGCGAAAGACAGACACACACACACATACACAAACCTCCTTTTATTATTATAGATCAAGCAAGTTTTAAGCTAACAGACGGAGTCTTTCCATTTCTTCGTTTTTCAATTCAAACGATTTTTTAAAATTAATGTTAGTGAGCCGACTTTCGTGAAACGGTTCAAGTGAAAGGCCATCTAGTTTTTTTACTATCGACAACCCAACATATGTCAAGCCGACAGCGAATTAATTTTCACCAAGGTCAACTACTGCCTGGTCCACTGCAATACCTTGAGATCGGTGGATGCTGATACCGTATGCAACTTGCAGTGGAAACTGTGTTCGCTCACATGTAACGTTTTGAAACTTATTTTGTAGGGAGTAATAGGCACCAATCTATCAGCGTACAATGTCGGACCTGGGTAACCCGGAAAATGTACCAATACACAGTCAGCTAGGTGATCAAGATGATTTAAAATTCCATCTCGTCTCACGTATATAATGTCTCGAACTATACCGAACGACCCATTGCACAGTCCTTGAGTAGTCCAGAGATTTTGACGTAGAATAACTTTACATCCAGGAGCCAGGTACAGTTTTTTCTGTAGACCGTTTGCTTCGTCAGCTTTAGAGGAAAGAGCTGTACGGTTAAGCACTAAGTCGAGTAACAGGACTATTAATATTGCGAAGTCTGTTTTCATTGTGTACTTCAATTGCACTTTATTTTGCCATAAGATGAATAGCGTCTTCAAACAGCAAACTAATATGGGTATTCTCTGTGGTGAAACGACTGCGAAGTAAATCGTAATCTGCAGTGGTTATGGAACCCTCAGCTTTGCGTTGAAGTGTTTGTTTGAAAGGTATTTGATCCTCGCCATTTTGTCTCATGACTTGCTTTAATTCAAAAACGACGTCGAATTGTTTGTACGCTAATGACCCACGTTGACAAACTTTGCTTTTTGTCGTACCATACAAAACAACATCGTGGACAGGAGGTATTTGTTCGGTGATGTAAGTCACCGAACAAATACACAATGTATCCACCAAGAATTTTGTCTTGATCATCAGGGTTTGCTTGTCGAAGATGGTGATCAATGTTGCCTAATATTTTCTGGCCCATCATACTGAATTTGTCTATTATAATTACTTTGATCTCAGTCATCTCTTCCTGGAAATCACGTTCCATTACTCCGCTTAGTTCCGATTGCACGCCCTTTGCTTTAATTCTGAATGCCGAATTAATAGTTTGACCTCCAATGTTATTCGCTGCGACTCCAGTTGGTGCTAGTAGCATGATACTCTTAGTGCCATATCAGTTGTGCATTAGTCGTACAATTTCTCTTATGACGCAAAATTTTCCGGTTCCAACTGATCCCATAACAACAGAAAGCCTTAAAATACGATCATCGCTCAGTTGACTATTTAGGTGACGTAATACTCTTTGCTGCTCAGCATTCAAACTTTAAAGGCTGGAAATTTCAGGGTTTGAACTCTCGTAATTGTCTTTAGATTGTTGAATAAACTTGAGATTTTCAATGATGTTTTGGTATTTTTTGATGGGACCGTACCATACATACCTTTTGACGTAGAAAGTCGAGCTCTACGTCAAAAGGTAAATTAACTGGCTGACATTCTGATACTGCTTGCCAATCGGTGCGCTCTCGTTCTTCTTGTGAAATTAGAAATGTGTCGTCCTCAACCTCTGGATCTTCGGGTAATTTCCACATATTCAAACGCATTTGACCGTAGGAAGGGTTTCCATGTGGAATGTGTTTTTAGCGTCGCTTCATCCCGCCAAGAAGGAAAGAGCATTAGCCGCTATTTGAAAAACATTTTATCAGCAATGTCGCTCTTTCCGAATTCAACCTGAGGTACAAGTTGAACAACAAGCTGTTTTCTGTTCTTACTCAAGTGTCCACTTCTCATGGTATATTGCCTGCTGTACTCGTGCAACGCAAGGTTCTCTAAATTTTCACTACGGCTCTTGTATTCGTCTATGATGGTTTTATGAATGTATTCGTCACTCAAGCTGCTTTGAGTAATACGCACATAATCTTCAAGTGTTATGTAAAGCGGTATGAATTGTCGAGAACAATGAAATAAGGCATCACTTCGCAGAAGATGAGTTACCTCGCAGGCTGTTATGTCTCGCTGGCCAACTATTTTTATGAGCAACTTTATGAAAACTTTAGCACCTGGAGAATCATTTTCAGCTGTGGAAAGTATATCTTGGAAGACATTCTTTAGGTCGCCTGAAATAGGTTCAGCTTTCGAAGCATATTTTGCAATGTAGTTCAGAATGGCGTTTTCTGAAGTGATGACTTGACAATCGGTGTTTGCTCGCCAAATTTGAGTAATAAACGGGTTGTAGTTATTCAGTACTGGATCATTGCATGACGGTGTGAAGGTCCATTGACCTTCATCGTTTTTACAAAGTGTAGATTGTTCCTGCAGTGGTTTAGGAAACCCAAACCGGCACTCTTTTCGTGGGCCTCTTTCGCAGTATTTTGATGGGCAATTTGTATGGCGCTGAACTATGTTTAGAATCACAGAAATTTGCGCTGCGTTGCCTAAATCTATTTCAGTTGCGTTTAGCCGACATGGGTGCATTACAGCGGGCTGCGCGTTAATAACTGGATTAACTTCTGACATAAGTATATCGTAGAATTGTTTCGCAGTGTCTATTTCAATTGTTGTATAGTTATCAAAATTACGGACGTCCGGCGCGTCTTCAAGCCAGAATTCTCCGTGAACATGAGGAGTTCCTCTATGTTGGTATACAAATCGGTACCAAAAGTCTGTAACTTTGAACTTCATTTTTATAATCTCCATAAAAGATTTAACTCGAAATCTAAAATAATCATCTGCAACCATTGGACTTAGAGTGATTAATTTTTGCATTACATTACTTCGTTGCGATTCAGACATGTTCGCAATATCTGGAGCAGATATCTGGAAATGGCGTTGTAAACATTTCCAACGGAGAACTGCCGCGCTAAGAGTTATAAAGAGCGTAGAAACACCAAGTTGATTAACCATTGCTTTAAGTTTCTGTTGTCGTTGGTACCAATACGGATTTGATCCACGTATTTTATAGCCCCAGAACAGAAGGCTTTTTATTAATCTGGGATTAGTTACAACTTCATTTCTGAGCTCCTCTACATTTCCGCTGAAATACATTTTTTCGCGAAAATAGATCATTGTGGAGTTGCTTCATGGCATTGAATTGTGTTAAGAATAAGATATCTGAATCTACTTGTACCATAGTAGCACACTGACATTGGCCAACGGTTGGCCCAGTGATATTTGTGCGTCGGCAGCGTTGGGCGAAGGTTGTGTTGTTTATCAAAGATTGGCCAACGGTTTTTTCAACTACATATAACCAACTATTTATCCACAAATGACCGCTTAACGGTTGTCCGATGGTTGTCCAACAACACATGGCCAACCATGGTTGTCCAAATACACATGATAACATTGGAAAACTCTTTGCAACAGTTTTCCAATGTAGGTCCAACCGTTGAACCAACACATATCCAATTGTTGGCCACCGAGTCGCCTCGTCGCTGGGCCAACCGTTGGAAGCCCACGGTTGGTCCAACATAATATTGTTACCTGGGTAGGATCTTGAGCAAATCGCTGGTCTCGGTAACGCATGAAACGATCAGCCCACTGTAGAAATGTTAGCGTGTTTTCTGGTGCTCGAGTTCTATCGATGCGATCAGGTTTGCCGTCAGGAAACAGGAGTGGGAAAGCCATCGGAATATATCCATGAAACGTAAATTCACTGAATGGGGTGTTGCCTGATGTTGGCCAACTAACAATGTTGCGCACAATTTGTTCCTGTTGTTGGCGCTCATGCAAAGGTAAAAGCGTTTCAGTCACTGTCAAACTCTTCGTTAACGAATCCCTATGAACATGATACAGCGATTCAGAAATGTCTCCGTCCTCAGGCAATGACTGCAGCGCAACATTGTCAATGCGTACATCACGGTAAAAATAATTTTGTTGCCGAAGCTACTGTAAAACTTTTAGTACTTTTTGACAACGTACCCGGAAATCCTTGTAACCCTGAGCCCCTTGTTTACGCACAAGTACAACACTGATATTTGACGGAATTCGCGGGAGAGAATCAGCTATGTCCTGAACATTTTGTTCTATGTAAACTATGTTGCCCCGATATCGATACTGGCAGTTCGAACCCCAGGGATGCAATTGGTGTACTTTTAGAACAGGTTGAACGCATGCGATTAGCATTTCTTCTAACACAGTGAGTGCACAATGATCAGGAGGTACTTTTTTTTTTTTGATTGAAGGTTTAACGACCACCGTGAGCAACTCAATGGGCTATAAGCAGTTGCCCGTCCCTAATTTAGGGTCACTGGTTCCAGGGAAGGGAGAGAGCCAGTGCGTAAGACAAACACAACATCCATGCCTCACCGGGATTCGAACTCGGACACCTTTCGGACGAATGATCAGAGGCCATCGCTTAGACCACTGCGCCACCGGGGCGGCTCAGGAGGTACTTCAGCCCGCATCATATTGTTTTCACCTGTAAAAACGTGGCATTTTTGCCATTTGTTATTTTGATAAGCGTCTGTGAGGTATAAGCCATGACACGATGCGCATTGAAGAAAATTATTTCTATCTAAAACATTAACAAATTCGTCAGCAAAATCTTTAACAGTTTCTAAACGTTGCCGCGTACGCACACAATGAGGTTGCTGAATGTGTGTCAGTGCCTTGCGAGCAGCCTCTCTACTTTGTCGGCCAAGATTAGGCCGAGTAGGAGGTGGAAAATAATGAACATCAGCAACACTTTCCACTTGTTCAGCCTCTATTTCTGTTGGAACGGTTGTAGCAATTGTGGAATTATTATTGTGTCGAGTCTCTTGCATACGTCTCGCACGAACAGTTCGTCGACTTAAATTTGATCCAAGAGCTCGACGTGGCATTTATGATTATCAAAGAAGAAACAACAACAAGATTTTAATTGCGACTATCGAATGTAAACACATGTAATGATGAAGACTCAACAAACCGACAAATGACGTCATTGACGCCATATTGCCCGCCTCGTTCGTGACTTCAGCAGTTACAGTTAGAAAACAAAACAAAGGTAAAACAAAAAAAAAAAAAAGACTTAACGGTGCCAATTCTAACGTTTTTCTTGTGTCCACAATGCGCTCGGTTTCGTTTTTCATCAGTTTGAACCAAAATAATTTCAAATTGTCGGCAAAAGAACTAAAAAACTTGAGCAAAATTGCGTCGTGAAAAATTGCGACTATCGAATGTAAACAAATGTAATGATCAAGACTCAACGAACCGACAAATGATGCCATTGACGCCATATTGCTCGAAACACACAATCCAAACAGAACCAAAACGCTATATAATTTGGGAAACCGTTACGATGTTTCTGATTTTCGGCTAAGCTGTTTACTTGAGTTGAGTTCACATATACAGTTCAGTTCACTTGAGTTAAAAATACAATGACGTCACTCGCAACATAGCGGATTTTTTTGAATTTTTATTAAAATTGGTCGTTTTCTAATGGTCATTATTTTTATACGACACGACGAATCACCATGTTACCAACCCCATGGCACTCACCATGTCCTTCCCTTTCTCCGTGGCAAGTGTCACCGCAATCTGCTGAAGATCTTCGGAGGAGATAGGTAACAAACGACCCTTCACAGAACCCTGAAAAAAACTAAAAAAAAGCAAGTTTTTGTACGATTATTCCTCAATGACACGGAATTTCGGGAATAGGAAGGCGTCAAAACCTGACCATGGAATATGTCCAATCGCATGTAAAAATTCACGGTGATCGGATGTGCTATCTCATACCTATGCCCGGACAACGAATTGTCTCGAGTCTCGTATAGAGAGCTTCGCTCAACAATATACTGATGAAGTACAAAAATGCCAAAAACAGAAAAACAATTTTCACGCATTTAAAAACTGTTACCACATAATAGATATGCCATTTTATTTCATTTTTTCGGAAACTGGCGTTATTCTTCAGTTGTGACGAATTATGTTTTGCGATTTCATGATGAAAGTGACAGTAACTGAAAAATTACTTATAGAAGAGTTGTCCGAAAACGCTCTACTACGTACTTCATGTACAGCAGCCTAGCAAGTCTTTAGGACATCGTCGGTAACAAAACTGCAAATCTCATGCACTAATCTTTGATCTTCAAAATGAGTCGAACTACTGATCAGACACCTGCTGTCATCTGTGCGTTTTATTGTTCCCAAGATCTTTTTTGGCTTCTTACTTTAAGTAAAATTGCCAAAGGGCGACATATCGTTGTTATGCAGTCATATGCTTCATATTATGGCAAAACAGAAGTTTAATTGGTAAACGCTGAACTCTTAACTCGTGTCATATATTTCAGGAATTCAGCTTCTCTCAAAGTCTGATTTATTCGGTTGTAATATATATCTGTTGCATGATTAGGCAAAGCAGTAACAATTTCATGAGTGAAGAGCTCTTCTTTGCATTCTTTTAATGGAGAGGGTCCAATATCTGGGTGTACCTTAACTTTTGGAGGTCGGTGTATGTATAAGCCAATGTTACACCGAAAGACACAAAACAAGACAAACCCCCCGCCGATACCACAAAGCAACTACATATAGTACCGACAACAAAAGTAAAATATCAAGTTGTCCTCATAAGGGTAACACCAAGTTGAAAAGAGGCCTTTCAGACCCAGCAAAACAATAAGTAAAAACAAAATACTTGCTGTGGTGTTTTCTAGGCCTAAAGGACAGTAAAAGAAGAACAGAAAGAAACCAGTAAAACAAAAAAGTCTAATGAGTCTCCCGGAGCACAACTTCAGAAACATTTTTAGGCCTAAAAAAACATAACCTACCTCGTTCACAGATACCGTCACGTGTGACCAATAGACACACTCCAGTTACAGAAATCCAATAGACACAAGTATAACATTATCCAGGGTAAACTAAGAAAGAATAGCTGATAGGGTGTAAACTACCTCTTTAGCCACTTGCGGCCGTTCAAGTGGCCCTTATAGAGCATGTGACATTAATTTTTAATTTTGTGAGGGCTTAGTTAAATGATGTCTGTAAATGTTAAGTAACGTGGATGCAGTCGGATTATATATATATATATATATATATATATATCCTTTCAGGATGTAAGGTCAGGAAATGCGCAACATACTGCATTCTCTTCTTGACAAATCAAATGTCAATGCCACCTTCTCGTGGTACATCCTGTTCTCACTAAAGGGGTTCTGACGTCCGCCAATAGCGGTATAACTATACCATCGGGATCAGAGGAAATTCTATCCCACACTCACCAATCCGCTTGGCCAGCGTGCTAAGTTATGGCCACGCTTAAATCTTGGCCCTCAGTCTCCGGCAGCTGGAATGTACCTGGCCAAGGCAGCAGCCAGTGCGACATGAAGGCAGAGGGTACTAAGGTTTAAATATGCATTTATTAAACACTCGGAGTACAGAATGAGAATGTGAGTCATGAAATGATTGTGTACAAATGAGCGCCTGAACAAGTAGGTAAAAAATAAAACTATATACACTTCCTGAGGGTAAGATAGAAGGAGAAGTTAAACAGTTTAATTAACGATGTAAGTGTTAAAAAAAGGATAGAGTATTCAAACTTGTTCAAACTGTAAAGGAAACTCTCAGGCCATCGATCTGGAACCAGCTGCGGTATGGTCTCCAGCGTTTGTAGAAGTTGGGAAGAGTTTCTGAATCACCGGAGGACCGGACTAGGTTGCCATCTGATGATGACTTTGGCTACGTATAATAAACGCTCCCTATCTTCTGATTCAAGGCTCTTTGAATTGGAAGAAGAACTACAAAGGATCAAGTGGGACATCGTCGGGCTAAGTGAGGTAAGGAGAAAAGTATAAGATCTAATTGAACTGAAAAGTGGACATCTCTTCTATTATCGTGAGACAGATACCGGCAGAAATAGTGGTGTTGGATTTATAATAAACAAGAAACTGAAGGATAAAGGTGTAGAAGTTGAAAGTTCCTCTGACAGAGCTGCACAACTTGTTATCCAACTCTCGAGAAAATGCCAGGCTCAGATAATTCAAGCTTATGCACCCACTACAAGTCATCCCGAAGAAGAGATTGCATACTTTTATGAGGAAATTCGTCATCTAAATAATAAAGGCAAGCAGCACTGGAAGATCATTAAGGAAGATTTCAATGCGAAAATATGGCAACGGTAACAGAATGAAACTTCAGTAGGTAAATTCAGTCATGGCAATAGAAACCAGGGTGGAAATACTCTCGTAGAATATGCAGAGGCAGAATGGGGTTTCATCATGAACTCCTTTTTCAAGAAAAAGCCGCAGAGAAAATGGACATGGGGGCATCCCAATGGATTGACAAGTGAAATTGATTTTGTATAACAAGAAATTTGTCATGGAAGACTGCAGTGGGCTAAACAAGTTCAACACAGGTAATGACCAAAGAATGGTAAGATGCACCTCAATGCTAAACTCGAGCGTGGCAAGCTCATAAAACAAAGTGTATTGACATGACCAACCTTTAAAAACATCATAATACCTTCAAATCGAAACTGAGGAACAGATTCTCTGCTCTAGAAGGTCTAACGTCGAAAGAAGTGGTAACTCTGAAGTTAGCAGAAAACTAACCAAGGCTCTTATGGAAACAGCAACAAAAATAGCTGGTACTAAGAACAAGTTACATACGACCAAATTATCAGGAAAAACCAAAATTCTGATGTAAAAAAGAAGAGAGATGAGGACAACTAAAGGAGATGTAACTTTCAAAGTGGAATATATAGAGCTATGCAAGACAGTACGAAAAAGTATCATTGAAGACGTAAGGAAATTCAACTGTGAACTAGTGAGAAAAGCAATTGAAAAGAACCAAAGCCTGAAGAGAGCAAAGGGACATCTGAGTAAGGGAAGAACAAAGAAAAGGGATATCTGAGTATGGCTCTGAGAAAAGAAGATGGCTCTGTAACAAGAAATAGAGGAGACAGTTTGACAAGAGTGAGAGATTTCTACTCAAAACTATATAAAAGAGATGATACATGTACTCCAGATATTACGAAAGGTACCAGAGTTCTTCCAGTGCTCCCAGTGCTCCCAGTGCTCCCAGCAGAAGTTGCACATGCAATCAAGAACATGACAAGAGTGGAAGACATCATGAACAGAGTAAAATCCCTGAAACGGCAATGGTATTGGTATTGGTAACTGTGGGTACCAAAGTGGTACCCAGTTTATTGCTATAACGAAATACAAACATAGGAGATTCATTGAAAGTTGTAGTACAGAAAACAAAAGTGCGGCAATGTATGTATATCCACGATGCAGCACAAAGTTACACAGAAAGGAAATGAATATGCACACGAACAATGAATGGCATATCGGCATGTCAAACGATATGAATAACACATGTGCACAAGTATATGAAATGTACTATGCCATCATCAATCATCCGAACGGAACTTAAATGTGGTTAGAGCGCAAAACATTATTGAGTAACTTCTCAACTTTATAAAAATAACAAAAGTACCAAATGTACCGCTATAGTAATCCGCAATTGAGGAAAACACTAACACAGCAAAAACTGACAAGTATAGGAAATTTAAAAAAACAACACACAAATTCAGGAAACAACTGAATGATAAAGAGATACTGGGGAGTTCACGTGAAAACACAGCAAAAACACACAATTATAGCTAAAGTGAAAATACATTACTTGTGAAACACAGTAAAAACACACAAATATAACAAATTAAAATACATGGAAAACATCAGAATAAACAGGCACTAAGTCTACAAAAACCAGAGAATTTGCAAACATGTTCGCAAATCCCCTAGCATTCAGAGAACAAAAAGTGATCGGTTTGCGGAAGTGAGCTAAAGGTCATCGGCAAGAGGAAATGAGGTATAACATATATGCTTCTCAGCGAGTTCCTTCAAGGAGGCGAGACGGCGTGTGTAACTTCTCAAAAACGCCTGATACTGAGGATTGGTGGCACACAGAGTTTTAAAAAAGGACACATAAGCTTCGAATGGCCTTACCACTGCAAACAGGTCCAGATCAGGTGAGTGGAGGAATTCTTCAGAACAAACAATCGTGCGTACAGGTTGAAAAAAACGTAAAAGTTGCTGTCTGTACAGTGGTCCAGGAACTGGAGGAAACGTATCAATGGCCTGTAGAACCTCAGCATCAGAAAGAGGATTAACAGGACCCGAGCGGAGAAGCATACTGTTTTTAGAATCATCAGGTGGAGAAACACCGGAACCAGAAACACCGGGGACACTAGATGAATATTCAGAAAGAGGCACGGAAAGTTGTTTTAACTTTTTCTGTTTTACAGCGCCTTTGGTAGTTCCAATACGCTTCGAAGAAGACGCTGAGGCGGATGTACCCATTAGTGGATCAGGCTCACTTCCCGAGTCAGGAGACGAGGTAATCAGCTTCGCCGAAGAAGCAATACGTAGCAGATCAGCCTTAGTGAAGACTGGTACAACAGCCAAGGCTGCAGGAAGACGTGGCAACAATGGTGTTGTAGACAAGGTTGTAATTGGATATCCGATACCCGAGAGGCTAGGAGAAGAGCCAGACGGCCGATCTGCCAAGCCACCACTTAACACATCCGGATCGGAACACCCCGCTGTAGATACACATCTGTAGTAGAAGACATCTCTGTCAATCTTGAAGGTGGATGTGCAATCGTACGGGTCGGAAGAGGAGGAAAGGCAGCATTGTCCGTGACTGAAATGTTCGTCTGACGGAGAAATGAAGAGGCCGCGTCAGGCAAACTACCGGTAGTGGGGATAGCAGAAAGACCAATGTGGTCAGCAGTGGGTTGCGAACTTAATGAACGTCCAGGTCGAAAGCGTTCACAGGAGGCAGTGGTATGTGTGACGTGCCTGCCAGCAGGACGCACACGACATAAAGGCAGATAACAGTCAGAACGAACGTCCGCGTAGCTCAATTGGTAGAGCGACTTATTCCGGAATGAGGGGACCCGGGTTCGAGCCCCGGCGTGGGCAAAAATGACGGAAAAATTTATTTCGTTATAATGGCGCCCGAACTATCTGGATGACCCGGCAGTTCAAATTCTCGCAATGGTGTGATGTTTTTTCCACACCGCGAGAGAGGAAAAATAAGAGAATCCTTTCTCCAGCGCTTCAAAAAAAATTGATGTGTGTGACGTTGCATTCCATACACCAGATTAACTGGGAGTTCTCATGTGCACGTTATACAGCGGATGGCTGCCTGAAATGATTCATGGTCACGGGTGACCCGTGGGCCATGCCCCCGGCCGTCTTTCGGGTGGGGGGGATGTGACGTGCCTGCCGGCAGGACGCACACGACATAAAGGCAAATAGCAGTCAGAACGAACGTCTGCGTAGCTCAATTGGTAGAGTGACTTATTCCGGAATGAGGGGGCCCGGGTTCGAGCCCCGGCGAGTACAAAAATGACGGAGAAATTTACTTCGTTATATATGATCCTGTGTTAAACAGTGTGTACAATAGTGAGTGGTGAAAACCTTGAAACTGTACGTTCGTGAACCAATTTCAACAGTAGCTTCTGTAGGGCAATCCGCCAAGGCTTTCTCAGTGGGAAAAACAACCTATAACTGACGGCGAGGTCCTGTAGCATGTGCAAATTAAGTTCCGCAAAGAGCTTCAGAAACGCGACGAACCTTGCCAACAATTTTACGTACATGACTGACAAGGAGAGGAAGTGCAGTATCAGGCACTTCCTGTGGAACAGGATAGAACGTGATGTTAACTGGTCGCTTGGAAAGAGGCGAAGGGATGAGATGTTTTGTCCCAATCGAAAGTCCGTGTGCAAGAAAAAAGTCAGCATCCTCCTTGTGATTGAACTGAACCGAGATGCCCCGAGGAGTACGGGAAATTGCCGCAATGGACGCAGACGACACATGTCCAGAGATGGCTTCCATATAGCGTGGCAATGGAGTATTTAGTAAGGCATGAAAGAGCACACCTCTATCCATGAGGTTATGGAACTCACGGCCAATCTGCTAATTGTCATCAATCGGTACCGTCACCTTGTGGTTGTATACCTGAATAATAGGTGTTGACTGCAAAAACCCATCAGGTTGAGAGGAATCGGACGTAGAAGTAGCGCTTCGTTGCACTGTAGAGGCAAATTACATCATCGGAAAAGAAGTCTGTTCAGATCCGGTAGACACAGAAGGCTGTGAGGGAAGAGAAGCACAGGCCGAAGGCAAAGCAGTAGAATCAGTAATATCCAGGGAGGGCGCCGAGGCAGATGCAGGAGCTGAAGAAGAAAGCGCAGCCAAGTCCAGTGAAGGCACCGGAGCAGGAATACTAGAAAGCTGGGAAGGCATCTTAGCTGACACATCTGAGGACGAGAGTATTTATACTTCCATGGACGTGGGGAGTGTGACGTGACGTGCATCCGCCACTCCCAGAGATGATAAGGAAATACCGGAAGCCGCCATGTTGGCAGCTTCCAAACGTAAACAATCGAGCAAACGATAAGAAAACGGATGAATATGAACTAATACGAGGACGAGAACGTTAGAAAAGTAGCTCAAAACGTACACAGTACCTTTAGACAGCCTGGCCACGCAACAGGTGCGTGAGGGACGAGGTATTCCACACTAAAATGTATAAAATATTGGATCCACCAACACTACGTCTGTCACGAACGAGCAATGGGCTGGACATATTGCCAGAAGGACAGACCATCGATGGACAGCTGAAATTTTACACTGGATTCCAAGGGACAGGAAAAGACCCATAAGAAGACCACATGGGAGATGGGTTGATGAAATTCAAAAGTATGCGGGAGTGAAATGGAGGAGACTGGCACAAAACAGACCGTTGTGGAAAAACTTGGAGAGACCTTCGTCCAGCAGTGGTTTGATAATGGTTGACAATGATGATGATGATGATATATCCTATCATTGGCACTGCGCTGTTGACGTCAAAAGTAGGAGCTGGTCACAGTAATGTAACTCGACTGTGTGTATATACATATGTATACATGTATATTCGTACTAAATTAAAACACATACATACAGAAGTACATCACCACTTCCTTAAAATGCATACTCCGGGACATGTCATTGAGTTGCATTTTACATGAGGCATCAAAGTTAAGTTATGGCTTTACACACTGCATTGTTATACCTGGTTTGTTGACGCAGGCTATCAGTTGTGCTGTTGAATTTACATATTGCTTACAGTGATGCGACAGAAGATTATGAGTCCAGCAGAAGCTGAGAAGCTTTCTCGAATTATAACATACTGAACGTATTTTTGTGTGTGATGTTCAACAAAAAGTAACTCTAAGGGATATAAGCAGTCTCTCGTCCCTAACTTAAAGCCATTGGTTACAAGGCAAGCCAGCTCCGTAAGGCAAGAGAATCATCCAGAACTCGAACTCGTACCCAGTTCGGACGACTAATCACAAATATGAGCTTCTGACAGCTCGGCTACCATGGCATACATGTCGAACTAGCAGGTCTCTGAAGGTGAAACTGATGAATTCGTTCGTACAAGCATTATCATTATACACAAACAATGAAACGGTTATGGCTGGAGCCCCAACGGAGCAGGAGATGTGAGGCCAGGTCCTGCAACGTTGCGACAAATGGTCATTTCAGCGATAGCCAGAGTATACATAGAGAGTATGGCAGTTTATCGGGTTATGTTCAACTAAAAGAATCTCCTATCACACTAGAAGTTGGAGTTCTGTGGTTTTCAAAACATGAAACCGAAATCTGGCATGTTTCAATCTGCTGAAGCATCCTTTCTAGTCAAACAGGCATGGTCAACTTCGTAACCTAGGTTCGACCAGCTCTTGTAAATGTTTTGTTTTTCAAATTAATTTAATTTCTTTAAAAATAATGCAAACTTCTTGTTGAAGAACAGAAACCCAGAGCAGTATCGAATGGATCCACATAAAATTTGGTCCTATCGATTTTGTTTGGGGATTTCTCTTCTTTCGTTTCCGCTGCTACATGTGAAAAAATATAAACCATCGTATGTCTGTAATATGTATACACTGGTGGAGAGTGAAAAAAGAACACCAAGATGGAATTGGCGGACGATCATGAAATTTACATATGCTAATGGGGTCGAGTTTACGTAGGTGTGATGTTAATTTCGGGACTAAACGATGAGCGCTTACGCCACAGCACGGCATAATATGCAAATTATCGTCGGTGGTATTTAAGGAGTACGGCGAAGGGAATGTAATCAGTCGTCGGCGTACGGACACGTGCGAAGACTCTGAAGAAGCTGCAATGCCTGGACATGGAAGACGTGTACGATTTCAGTAGTTATCGGACTTTGAGCGAGGTCGTCTAGTCGGACTCCACGAGGCTGGGTGGTCGTATCGTCGTATTGCGGAGCGAATTGGACAGGAAGTATCGGTGGTGGTACGATGGTGGCGTAGATGGTCCGAGGAACATTCCCACACGAGAAGACGTGGAACCGGGAGTGACAGACGGACTGATGAGCGGACCGATCGACGCATAAGAAGAGTGGCGTTGTCAAGCAGAACATCCACTGCGACGCAAATCTGAGCTGCCGTTGCACCTGAGGTGACTGTGAGAACAATCCGCAACCGTCTACTGAATGCAGAACTACGTGCACGTGTGCCTCTGACATGTGGACCTCTGACTCCAGCCCACCGTCAGGAACGGCTACAGTGGTATCGCCAACGTCTGCACTGGAGAACGCAATGGCGATCTCTCGTGTTCAGCGATGAAAGCAGATTCTGCTTGGGAGCCTCCGATGGCCGTATGCGTGTTCGCAGACGTACAGGGAAGCGTCTCCACCCTTCTTGCATCCGCCAGCGACACACAGAGCCCACTCCTGGTCTCCTGGTTTGGGGAACGATCAGCTATCACTCCCGTACACAACTAGTGTTTGTACCGGGTACGTTAAACAGCACCTCTTACATCAACAACATCATTCAGCCCGTTGTTGTGCCATTTGTAAAGTCGGTCCATCGTGGTGTTTTCCAGCAAGATAACGCACGCCCAAACACGGCACGTGCAACGCAACATGCACTTCAGGGTGTGAGACAATTTCCATGGTCTGCACGTTCACCGGATTTGTCCCCCATTGAGCACGTGTGGGATTTTATGGGACAACGACTTATCCGGTCTCCACGGCCAGCCACGACCATCCCCGATTTATACGTCCAGGTTGAGGATGCTTGGAACTCAATACCCCAAACTTACATCCAACTTCTGTACGACAGATTCCATGCCAGAATTGCACAGTGTGACGCAGTTCATGGCGGTTCAACCTCGTACTAATCATGTTACATGGAAATGTTATTTTTCAGTTTATTAGGAAATACAGCTGTATTTTGCCATAATGTTTTGATTACGTTATCCTCTGTATTCCGTTATTATGCTGTATAAATTTCGTTGGAATCAGACGTCTTCTTCTTGGTGTTCTTTTTCACTTTCCGCTAGTGTATAACAACACATTTTTTGTGCTCATGACAAAAATGAGTTCGTACGTTATAAGTTTAACTTACTACTCGAACTCGGACTCAGTTCGATAAACTTCATGTGTAATTTTCATGTAAAAATTAATTAATTTAATAAGAAACCTCGTGGTGTTTTCTTATTTATATTTTTACGTGAGATAAGAGATTCCTGTGCGCAATGACACCAGGCTAGCAAATTGCAGTAGAAAATTCAAGTTGTCTTCACTCTAGATATTCTTCATTGTTCGTTCTGCTCATGAGTACTACAGTTTGGTGTTCGCCAACAATTTACGCACATACACCTGAAAGAGATAAAGCTTTTTTTCTGTACTCCATTCTCATCTTTATATGTGTTGTCATATCACTTGCATTAATAGTTGCTAAGGTAAAGAATATAACCATTATTATACAGATTAACACTAATAAGTCTGGGTAATATTTTGGTATCTGAGAAAAGAACGGCGTTTTTGATACAACGGTTTCACTTTCCCAGAACCTCGAAAGAATCCAAACTAAATTTTAAAGAACATGCCACCATGTTCAATAGTTTGAACCCATATATTTCCAAGTTGATCAATCCCTGCACGGTACGAAGCTTTCAGCTTAGAGGCAAATAACTCTTGGCACTCGTGTTCGATTGCCAAATGCTTGCCACGAAGAAAATCTGCCATCGCGCGAAGCAAGTGGTAGTCTGAAAGTTGACTATGGCAGGATACTTCCGCTGGTTTTCCATACATCATGTCCAATCGCTAAGAATACAGTTCGGATAGACCGACCATTCGGAATGAGCTCGAAGCGGATTACCAGACACACAACATAAACGTTTTCTCAAAACGTCCACGTTTGGGAATAAACTGTTCAACCACTGCTGTGAAGAACCTGGACAACGCAGATATATCCAGTTTTCATTCACAATAACTATTCGTTTGATAAGTAGAGTATCTCGTGGATTTCTGAGCAGCTTCTTTCATACCTCGACATATCGTTGAGTTTGAGCTGGGATGAGCTCATGAGTCTTCAACATTGTCTGTAATCCTTTCCGATCTTGTGCAAGTGATCAGCGTTGGCAGAATTAGAAACTTCCAGCTCTTCAGACAATTTGCGAGTGTTTGTTTATGGATTGTCTTACATAGCCGTTTGCAGAAAACCACAATACTATCAATTATCTCTGGGTGACATCTACAAGCACTCTTTGTGTAGGTGAGAGGACTTGTTAGTTTTAATTTGAGAATTCCACGTTAGGCCAGGGACGATGATAATGGTATGGGGAGCCAATGACCACGATAACCAAATTCCTTTTCATATTTAATGCAATACGACCTTGATCCTCTATGAAAATACAATGCCCAGTTCGGTCCTTTCTGAGTCTCCATGGCTCTACCCCTTCAAGCGGCCGATGTACCTGAACCAAATGGTGCCCCAAATTTTTTGCGCTCCCCCAACAAAAATGTTTACATAACGACCAGGCGTTAGGAAATCTATGGAAAAACAATTCCTTGCCCCCTCTCCTCTCAACAGTAGTGACCGTACACCAGTAACTGATGATAAGCCCTCCTTCTAGTACTTCATTCTCTGCACGACTGAAGTCATTATGTGCAAGAGTTATTTATTCTCCCTGGCACGGACATCATGCCACTGGGTAGAAATCTGTGGTTCAAACATTTTGTCTTCCCTCTCTTAGGTGTGTCGCCATCGTTACATCGCTTTTCTCATGTAATCAGTCAGAAAGAATTAGTGTCAATCATTTCTCTAAATAACCACTTTGATTGAAAGGTTTCACTTGTTCCAGCAGTGTTCGACCTACCTTGTAGACAGCAAAATAACCGTTCGAGCTGATTTCAACTCATTTTGTTAACCCCTAGGTAATTCGTTCCGCCGGTTAAAGAGCTATATACGTATAATGCGTGGTCGGTGTGTGATCACGAAAAAAATCTTCTCCGTTTGCATATCGTATTTATTTCAAGAGAATGTTTTCAAAATCTTATTAGGCTTCCATGATTTCAAATATCATGAAGCCTCCCTCTCGGTGTCTATGCACTGGTTTCTGAACAATTGTCTTAGATGGACCCGAGTTGCTTCCAGAATGAGGCACGGGTGGTGTTTCTTTTCCCCGGCTCTGGTTCGCTCCCTTCTTTGAAACCAGCGGCACAGAATTTGAAACGGGACACTGCTTATAATGACTCACTCAGTTACTCACGGTAAACGTGAAACCTTACAAACAAAAACAAGGAAGAGCATGATAAGAGGTGTCTCGCGCAGAACACACAGTTGAGAGACCACGGCATGACTACCTACTTACTCCGCAGATATTCAGTTAACCGCTACGGAATTGTACATGACAGTGCTACAAATGGGAATTTCTTAGCGTCTACATTCCTACAGCATCTTCGTTTCCACGTAAGACGTTTTATTGTGGAGATAAAACTTACATTAAATACTGAACAGGAGCTATAAATGTTTATGCCACCAACTGAGCATAGATCCCAAGCATGACCAAATTTCATACCAAAATTAATATGTAAGCAATTTAAGGCGCTATCGAGAATTTTCTTTTGGATCAGGTATGTGAACTCGCTTTCAATTGCTCTGCTCTGTCCTGTCGAGAATTTTCATGTTCGTAAATCTTGGGGAAATTGATCACTTCGCTGGGATTTACGAAAAATAAAAAAAATAATAGAGAATTAATAAATAAAATACATAGAATGAAAATTCTGTACAGTCCCACGTTTCAAAATTTTGTTTGGAAGAGGCGGTGAGGTGATGGAATAAATGGCCATATTCGTTTACTTCACAGCCCTGACCAGACAAAAAAATTTCGTGGAAAAAAAAGGGAATAATAGGCATTATACTTCTTTTTCTTTCGGCTTGATTCATTTTTACCTTAGTAAGTTAAAAAAAAAGGCGAGCGAAAAGAAGACAGCATCAACCCCTTTTAGAAAGCAAAATTATTCGCAGTTAATCACGGAATGAGTAAAGAGCGTTTCTGAAAGAATTGTGCAAAGGAAAAAATCTTTTTTTGTGAATCGGCGATTTTGGGGGAATCTTTAGTTGTCGCTCAGGATGTGCCGCAGTGGGTTCTCTGGGCATGTAAGCAGGTTATTTTTAGAACAGCAACATGCGGATGGTTACTTGGTCCCTACGTGTGAAGGCCAAGGGCTTCTTCCCCAGCTGACAGAATAAGAGGCCATGTGTTAAGTATCAAACATTTTGGCGCGAACCTGATGGCCAATGACCAGCAAAGTCGTTGGTTGCTAGGGAAAGTTCGACCAATGAGGGGTCAACGGATTTTCGGGCACCCCGGCTTCAAGAAAGAGAAGCGTCACTCACTCAAGCGGCTCGACACTTTCCTCTCTTGACACTCGTCGAGCTGATCACGATGTAAGATCGTACAAAAAAAAACGTTAAGGTGCATCCCGCCGCCGGGATGGGGTGTTGGCTTGACTGGCCGTAAGAATGGCGGTGCAGCCACTGGAAAATATGTAATGTTGGCGTGGGTACGTGTCGTGTTTTTTTTGTATCTCCAATTATGCCAGTAAGTTGATCCATTCAACGAGCTAAACGTCTAAGCTGCAAGGTTTCTCCATATGCGGCATTCAAACCCAAGAGAAAATTAGCCGTAAACCCCTGAGACCAGGAGCCCATTGATGACCCACACAAGAAGAGACCTTCCTCAGCTGCCCATCATGAGTAAACATGCGCCATTCCTAGAGCTAAAATCTGGATTTGTCGGCCGGCGGAGTTCCTCTCCAGGATGCTACGTCTTTCTATGAAATTACAGAGAACATCTGCACGCCTTGAGAAGGGTGAGAAAGTGCCCTCACGAACTGTTTATTGAAGATCAACACAAGGATGTGAAGATCTAATGAGGTAGTGTGCTAGTTTATACATACATACATGTATATCTTGTTATGTACTAAGACAATAGGAGCTCTTGCTTTGAGCTATGCATAGGAAATTATTCGTCACTGGGTGTGGCTGGTAGAATGAGTTTATAAAAAGTAAATTGCTTTTTTTTCTCCGGAATTTCAACTCGGGAAGGGCCCTATTTTTTGGATCTAACAGTAGTATTTTGTGAGCGCTCAATTTTGTACATTCTGCGCTAAAGTAAATGGTTTTGTTTGGCATTAATTTTTTTTCCAAATATTGTTGAGGTTGAGTTAAAATTATTTTTGCAGTGGAGCAGTACATGTTAAATGTATATGAATATCTATCTATATATATAAATTTCTACTATTTTCTTTTTGAGGCTAGCTGGGTGTGGAAAAATTGTCAATATCATTTGGTCGGGTCTTGTATGTGTGGTCAAGTAAGAGCTAGAATGGGAAAACTCCTGTCCTGTTCTCTTTATTTCTTGAGCTAAGCAAATAAAAAAAAATTAAATGATGTAAATTTTTTTGTAACTAGAGAATTCAGTGTCAAAAATTGTGCTGTCATCTGTCAGGAAAGAGCGACTCCTCAAGCCAGTAATTAGTAGTAGTATTGAAACTTAACTCTGTGTGCTTGGTAATTTTTAATAAGTATAAATTGCATTTGGTAGTAGTAAGTATAAAGTAAGAGACTGGTAGTAATTTTTTTTGTCTTAAAGGCAGGATATGGTGATTTTTGAATTTGGCAAGAAAAGGGTGTAAAATTGTTTGTACCATTTAGCAAACGGATTTAGAAGTGGATTTTCCTGAGGGAAGGAAATCAAAAGAAGGCACACTTTCTGACTAAAGGGGGGTATATGTCCAGTGTGGCGGAGGAGTTATAATGCCACTCTTTGCCAACCCAGCTCGGGGTACAGGTCTGATGAATTCACAACTCATTCACACCTCCAGCCTAAACATTGATTTTTTTTTCCTGAGTGAAAATTTGGTCTCGAAGGAAGGGAATTTGAGAATCTGATTAGCATAAGGGGGAGGATATCAAGGAAGGTATGCAGGTGGACTAGGATTGTCTGAAAGTGAGGCCTGTTCGTTGCCTGTTTACAGTGAGATTTCTTCGCAAAGATAATGATTTCTGGAAATGGAGAGTGATAATGATTTCTGGAAATAGAGAGTGATAATGATTTCGGGAAGTAGAGAGTGATAAGGATTTCTGGTAATAGAGATATGTGATGTGTTTTCTGGGAAATGAGTAGTACAGTATGTTCCTGGGAAATAAGGATATGGAGTAATTTTCTGGGAAAAAAGGTGATTTATTGAATTTTCTGGAAATAATGATGGTGAGATATTTTGGGGGCAAGAGAACTCTTGTGGGATACTTTACCCTATGTGGACATGCCTCGGGACTGAAAGGGTGCATGAAACAAATTCGGGAATTTGTTTTCTGCCCGAGTAAGCTCGTTGGCTCATAGGAGGTGGTTCCTACCAAACAGTGGTGTGAATTGTCCCAAAGACAGTGAGCGAGGAAAGAAATTACAGGGTAATGGGTCACACATATTGACTTTCCATTTCGTTGCATAAGCTTGATTGGCTTCACGACCCAATATCTCGCCTTTAGCCTGAGTGATATTTTCTTCGAGATGTAAATCTTATTTTCGAAGAAAAGTAAGTCTGATAACTGAGATGTTTTGCCTACCCGTTACCTCAGTGGCTTACTATATGAGTTGGTAAAAAAATAATTGCAATAAGCTTGCATGGTACAGGTTTGACTTTTTAGCTTAATTGGTTTATAAATTGCTGGTTAGAATTAGTGGTGTAATTTTAAATTGTTGTGAGCAGTGGGAGTGCAGATAAGTATGAATTTGTGTCCAGGAGTGTTGAGAGTTAGTGTTTGCCTTTTATTAACATAGTGGGATATTGTGTACTCAGAGCAAGTTTGAATAGTGAAGTATTTTGAATTTTACAGAAGATAGGGTGAATTTTTAGTATATTTGTCAGCATTATTGCGTAATGATAACTTTTGAGGTAATTGAGTAAGGTATTTAGTACAGTGTGTTTAGTGGAATAATTTTATGTCTAGTAATACTAGAATGTTGAGTATATTAAGTTTTAATGCAAATTTTCCTGGTAGTGTAGGATTGTTTACGGAAGTAACTTTTGGTTATTTATAATTTTTTTTTTGCTCAGTTATTGCAATTTTAAAATTAATGTTGCTTAAGGAAACTGGTTTGAGGGGTGTGTTCGAAAGGAAAATGAAATCTGTATTGTGTATACAATAATCTGTAAAGTCATGGGGAGAGAGAGAGACATTGGACTTCAGGGACAGAACTTATCAATTTATATTGAATCAGGTGTTATGCATGCTCTGTACTCACAAGGTTTTTTTTTTATGTGTTTTGAAACTCAAAGGACATGCTTTGTTTTTCTTGTTATTTTTTGTTTTGTTTTAAAAATAAATATAGGCCAAGTGGCCTTTCAAAAACCCAAACCTTAGTGCAATGAAGTATTAAGTATCTCAGTTTGAATTTTCATCACATGGTTCAAATGTATCCCCCTCAGCAGTGACTGAGGTGAGGAACGAAAGCTGGGGTAATTGTGTTTCAAAATCAATGTTTTTGTCCTAACTATTATATTTGACTTCACCGCCTCTAAAAGTTATTACACGTGTACATTGCATAACATTAATTTTTAGTGTTTACAAATTTGGTACACATGTGAACAATAATTACCTTTTCTTCTACTTTCAGGTGTATCTACTCATCTAACGCAAACAACGCAAACAATACAATAGTAACTTTTGGGAGTTTCCAAATTCAGTGTTGCATTTGATTTTGCTATTTATGTTTCATGGCCTTAATCAAAATTTCAGTTTTGTTTCGAAATGCATCCACCCATCTCCCAAAAATTCTAATTTTCTGTAATTTACATATGAATTGCAATATTAGCATAAATCATTTTTTAATACCCAAATCATCAATATAACAGCTTCCCAAGAGTACGTGTGGGATGAACTGCATATAATTCAAAATTGCTACACATTGAGAAGGTTTACATAACCGTCCCAGTGTCGCAGTGGTCTAAGAGCAGGATTACAGAGCAACCACTCCATCCATGACTCACCTGGGATTTGAACCCGTGAAGGGTCCGGGTTCGAATCCCAGGTGAGGCATGGATGGAGTGTTTGTCTTAGGACATTGGCTCTCTCACTGCCTTGAAGCAGTGTCCCTAAATCTAGGACGGGAAATTTCTTATAGCCCCACGAGTTGCTCATGGTGGGCGCTGAATCTCCAAACAAACAAAACAAAGGGTTTACGTACGGTATTTAAGTTTTGAATTAAAAGTTCGTGATAATTAGACATAATACCTTGAGATTTAGAGAATAACATCAACAAATACATGGACGAGTCACATTATTGTGACCACCAGCTAATAACCAGAGTAACCACCGTGTGCAGCGCGGATAACAGTTAGACGGGCTGGGAGTGACTCAACAAGGTACTGGAAGGTATTCACACGTATGTGGAGCCATGCTGACTGCAGTGCATCTGACAGATGCTGAAGGGTGCGTGGTGGAGGATCCGTAGAGCAAACAACACGATCGAGGTGGTCTCACAAATGTTCAATAGGGTTTAAGTCTGGCGTATTAAGGTCCCAGGGAAGTACTTTGAAGTTTTCATCGTACTCTTCCAACCACTCTCGGACATTTCTAGCTGTGTGACACGTCGCATTGTCGTGCTGGAAGATCCCATCCGCCACAGGCAACACAATCAGCATGTATGGGTGTACGTGGTCTGCAAGGATGAATTAATAACGAATTCGGTCCATAGTACCTTCCACATGTATGAATGGACCCAGAGAATGCCACGCAAACATTGCAAACAACACTGCCCCCACCAGCTTGTGTTCTGTCAGCAGTGGTTGAAGGGTGTTTGTTCTCTGATATGTCTCGCCTTATACGCTAACGTCCATCCGTTCGATGAAGCAGAAAACGTCACTCATCGGAGAAGGCAACTCTTTGTTAATCAGCGGAGGTCCAATTCCGATACTGCCGTGCAAATGTAAGCATTTTCTGCCGATGCCCCTTCGTTAGCGTAGGTGCAGTAACCATCCGTCTGCATCAGAGCCCCATACGCAGCACGTTTCGCTGAACTGTCGTTTTAGACACACTTCCGGCATCCCACTGATTCATTCGGCCAGTAAGTTGCTTCACTGTGCGTGCCGATCGGCCCTCACGCATCTTCGAAGCCTACATTCACCTCTCACATCAATGCCACATGGTGCTCCGCAGTTTCCACGTCGCTTATTCACAATTGTTCCATTTCTGCAATCACGATACACTTTAAACACAGCGGCACGCAAACAGTTCACAAACTGCGCTGCTTCAGAAATACTGCTACTCTTGGCCCAAAAGCTGATAATCATTCCTTTTTGCAAATCTGATAAATCGTTCCTTTTATCCACGACAGCAAAGAGAGATATGTTTTCAGATTGCCTACAGCATGCCTTATATACGCTAAGCCAGCTCACGACACGTGCCTTCTTACATTGGCTACGCGCTGTTGACATCAAACGTAAGAGGTGGTCACAATAATGTGGCTTGACTGTGTAGTACGGTTATCGTTTTCCCGGAATGGAGAGAAAACCCTGGAAATTCCAGCTGTGCACAAAAGTTTGAAAGCACTGCAAAAGGCCTCAAAAAATGCGTTGACGACTAGTGAATGAAAAGCGTATTGCGTTCAAAGTTTCTGAGGACTAAAAAGAACCTTTAATTTTCAGAAAACTGTTTTAAGTAACAGACAATGGGAAGGGAACTACAAAACAAAATAAACTTAGTTTATCAGTTTCCATTTCATTACTTTGAGTCACATCGGCTACAGTCCAATAATAAATACGTTTAAAGTGTAATGCACATTTATTTGTTTTCCATCAAACGTTTTTGGACCGCAATTTGATGGAAATGTTTTTCTTTTTCACTTTTTTCCTCATCATCTCCGTTTTGGTGGTTCTCAGGGGATTTTCAATTTTTGTTTCCTGACCGCTTATATCATGTGGCTATTCACAGGGAGTATCGCGGTTTACATCATAAATCCTGTAAGAGTGAAAAAACTCTCTGACAACGAAAAGAATAGTGTGCTGAGTTTCGCACAACATTTTGGCGAAATATAATTTACGCTGTGTTCAAGAGAGAGGGAAAAAACTTATCCCAAGGGAAACTTCGCGTTTTTATTTTTTTCATCTTGGATGTGCATCAGTTTTGTCATACAAGCCCCGAACGAAATATTGATCTTTCCGAGAAGCAAACGAAAAAAAATCTTTTCGTTTTAGTAAGAACTTTTTTCAAACGTTTGACTAACGTAAACAGTGTTGCTGATTTAAGGAACTTCGGGGAGAAAACGAAAAAAACATGCTTTTGAAATTATGCAAATTAATTTCTTGTTCTTTCTGCGATTCATAGTAATTGTTTTGGATTGTAAAATTCTTAGATATTTTAATTTTACAGTGAAAATGATTATAGGACATCTTTTTGTCAGATTTCTGAAGTATTAGACCATCAGTCTGAATATCATTTCTTTAAATTTAGTGACAATTACTCATTTTTTTGAAAAGGCATGAGAATGACTTATGTTTTTGCTCTTCCCCTAAAAGGTTTTGTGTTTATTATTTTCTTCTTAAAATATTTACATTTCTTCTCTTCTTAAAAGAAGGATACTTACTTATAAATCTTTGGACATGCATTTATCAGAGCTAATCAGCTTCATTGTCTCTACTTTATAGTAAAAGATACTTATAAAAACACAGCAGCTAATTCTCAATTTATTTTCCCTTCACTCAGCGAGTTAACTACTTAATTCTCTCTACCTTCCTCTTATTGAAAACAGGAGAATAAAAAAAGAAAATAGCAGACAACAATGCATGGATTTCAGGCTATTAATGTAATATTCTTATGGTAAACTTTCCATATTTTTGGCTCTTTTTTATAATTGCAAAGTGTCTGAAAATAATTAATTTTGTGACAGGTAAATCTGTCAACTGAAAAATTTTGAAAGGGCTTTACGAAAATGTCTTTTTATCAGGCAATCAACGAAAATAAAAACATATTCTTGTTCGTTTTGCTAACATTTTTCTAGAAAAAGGAAATTATTTTTATGGATTGGAGGTTTAACTACCAGAGTGAGCAACTCAGTGGGCTACAAGCAGTCGCCCGTTCCAAATTTAGGGTCACTGGTTCGAATGAACGGAGAGAGAGAGAGACAGAGCCGTTAGACAAACGCAACACCCCTGTCTCACCGGGATTCGAACTCGGGCCCATATTGAACGAATGATTCGAAGCCATCGCTTAGACCACTGTGCCACAGGGTCGGCGAATGGAGTTTTTTGCTTTTTATATTATGTGCAGAGTGAACATTCACTTACGTGTGTGTATTCGACACGTCTGTACTGCTGATTTGCCGTGGATTTACCAATCACACCAAGGTGTACTTGCTACTGCTATAAAGTAGTGTGAAACTTAACTGTTAGGATATGAATGTTGTAACTAAGATGGGATCAGTGCTACCATTAAAAATGGAAATATGATAACGGCACATAACTAATGTTATACTCGTAACAACGAAATAAAACGAAATGACTACTATATAGCATAAAATTACGTTAACGGAATGACGTTATACGAACCAAATTCATTATAACTTTACCAACGTTATAAGAGTGAAGCAAATCAAATCAAATTAAACAATTGTCGTGATGAAGAATTTCAACGTTATACAATAATTCTTGGGTTTCAATACTATTTTACCAGAACAGCCTCATCAACTGAATTTGAATTTTTTTTTCATTTACAACAATGGGAACAAAACGGAATTGTAATAAGATAACCAACCTAGAAGGAGAAGGTGACATACACTACTGTTTGTGAAAATTGCAACACCAAGAAAGAATCGAAAAAGAATTCATATGAAATTTACATCACAGAATCTTCATGTTGCAGGAGATATCTAATTACATATGAGAGACCAGAATTCATTTGTAGTGACTAGCGGAGCCGCTTCACGGGCGAGTTGCTTAGCTACTATGTCCCAGACATGTTCGACCGGGAACATATCAGGCGAATGTGCAGGCCAGGGAAGAAACAGTATCTACCGTGCATGGAAGAGGTCTTGGACATTCAGAGACATACGTATGTGGCTGAGCATTATCCTTCTGAAATATAGCGCCAGGACAACTCTGAAGGAACGGTACCATCTCTGCCTCTAAACCTTTTCTGAAGTATCGCTGCCTGTTGAGGTTTCCCTCAATTCTTATCAGGCGAGATCGCGAATTGAACTCAATTGCTTCCCAAAACATGACGCTTGGAATTGGGCCGGTATGATGCTGCAAAACGCATACTGCAAGTTACCGTTCACCACGATGTCTTCTAGCACGTATACAAACATCATGGTGCATCAAACTGAATCGTGAGTCGTCAGAAAAAACGACCTGTTGCCAATCAGAGTGCCAATGTCTGTGTTCGAAATCTCATTCACTCCTGTGGCGTCTGTGGTTGAGGGTCAAAGGAATGCGCACTAATAGACTGCTATCGACCAGTCTTGTGCTATGCAGACGACATTGAACTGTGCTGGATGACAAATTCTGACCTGTGAGAGTGCTCCACTTCTGCGCTAACACCGTGGATGACGCTGTGCGATCGGTCACTGCCATGAGGTAGAGGTGTCTGTCATTCGGTGCAGTCGTGCAATTTTGCGATCCATTTCCCGGATTTCTGTGCATTCGAGCCTCATCTGTCCGCTGACGCCAAGTTCACATCCCTGGACTGAGGTTTAGTTCTGTACGAGTGGCAATTTTGGTGTAGGAAAATCCAGCTTCTCTCATTCCAACAGTTCTTCCTTGCTCAAAGTCCTCCAAGTGTTCATAATGCAACCTTCTTTGGCGACGGAGCATAGCGAGACACATGAAACACCCCGAATAAATGTCAGCTCTTCACTGAATGTAACATCTCGTTTAAGAGAGCTCTTTATACCCAAGACCGGACAGTTCACAGGACGCTGCACCGAGACCGCACGCGCATTTTCTCTGACATCGTAATCATTTGCCTTTCTCAAACTGCTGTACATATCCTGTAAGTTTCAAGTTAATCCAGCAGTCTTTCACGGTGTTGCAATTTTCACAAACAGTAGTGTATATACGTATTTACGCGAAGAACAAGTGATTGGCCTTAAAATTCGAGAATATGAATGACAAAGACGTCGCGTGGTGTTTCATACGATTTCTTTTCCGTAGATAAGAAAGTCGGATGCCCCGAACTATTAAATGTTGGATACGTCGGTACATTCGCCAAATTCATTCATCTCATAAAACGCTGGTACTGAAGCTAAACATCTGAATCTTGAAAATTAATACGAAGATACTTGCTATTAGATAAATACGAGAGCGTAAGATATTTATGTAACACATTTTAATAAGAATGATGAAAAATGCCAGTTACAAGTTATTACGATGGTAAGACCTCCTGCGATTACAATTTAACCTATCCAGTTATTATATTTATATTCATTGTTCAAACACTACTTATTTTTCCTTATGAGAAAACAACTCCTCACTGGCTATGCGTGGTTACCTTAACTTGCTTAAATCTAATTTTTTGTTTTGTTTGAGAGGTTTACGACCACCGCAAGCAACTCGATGGGCTCCATAAAGCAGTCTCCCACTCCAAATTTAGGGACATCAGTTTTAGGGAAGGGGTACAGACAGTGCCATAACGCAAAACCAACATCCAGGCTTCGCCGGAATTCGAACTGGGACTCATCTCGGAAGAATGGCCAGGAGCCAGCACTTAGACCACTGCGCCACCGGTGTGACAAATCTTATTTTCCTGACATACTGTAGACGTGGCTGAAATTCCTGTTTATCGTGACGGCTCCATGATATTGCAACACCATAAATTCGGAAATCAATATAGAAGGAACTTATCTGTCTCATCTCAGTAACTTTTCGTTGATTCTCTCGCTGCAGGGACATGAAGGTGTGATTGCTACATCTTCGTAAAACATACAGTAGATGGTCATTGACACCCGACTCCAATCGCCTTCTCTTCCCGAAACTTCTTCTCCGACTCGTCACTCTTCTGAAAATTCTCACTCTCCTTCCTACGGTCTTTGTCTCTCTTGTCCACAAATCAGACGATTACCAGCGATAGGCCACGCAATATTCTTTTGGAAACTACATATGTATTATTGGCCCTAAATATGTAAATAGGAATACTTTTGCCTACGTAAACGGGGGAAAGGATTTTCCGTCTAACTCGGCTGTACCGTTTTCTAGGAAAACAAACTTGACTTTTCATATGACTTTTCCCAAGAATCTCGAAAAAAGAAATATCACGAATCAATGAATGCACTTTCAATATTAATAAGTTCTTACATCGTTTTTATACAAAAGCGTCGGCATTGGAATCCGTACTTACTGAATTTCATGAACGACGAAGTTTGCACCCTGAAGCTTCCCTAACGGTCTTAAGCTTACACAAAGCTTCACTACCTGAGGGCGCCATTTTGAATGGAGAACTATGCCTTGAAAAATAAAAATGGCTAAAAGCTTGTTGTTAAGATGTTGAATACAACACTTCTCGGAGGACTTCGATTATTTGGTTCGACGTATCAGTGTTGGAAAATGCAGAAGTCAGCGAAAAAGATTTCATAAATCAAAGAGGCAAAAATATTATTTATTTACTGATGATTCAGAGAAAAAAACACTGTTTTAGTAAAAACCTTTGCACAAAATTTTCACTGTTTTCTATCTGCACATACGTTACCTCATAAACGAAGTTTTCTGATTTGCTGTTTCCAAGGGCACGGTGGGCTTTCTCAATGCAGATTTGCAATAATGCAAGGGTACATTAAAAACTTTTGCCCAAAAATTATTTATTTGGCATTATGCATTCTTTTAAGTGCTTTTTAGCATCTATAAGAAAGACGAAGTTATAATATTTCTTTTTGAATATTGATTTCTTGCGGGTAACTATACAGAACTTCATGTCACGATATGCCAAATAATGGTGCAGAATTCCGTTTCTTTTCTGTTGTAAACGGGAACAGGAGAGTCACTTTGCTTTAAATTTTGAAACAAAAAGCATACTGTTTGCCGAATGTCGGTAATATTAATGAAAGCACATTGAAGATTATTTTCTTTTATTAGTATGTTCAGAAATGCTCGTAAGAGCATGTTAAAATACATGAAAAATACCAGCAAACTTTTCTGACCTTCTCTCGTGATAATAAGACAAATGATAATACTCGTATCAGGACAAAAATAACATTGATAAAAAGAAATCCATTGCTAGAGGGAACACACGCGTTTTTAAGAATGTATTATATTTTCTTTCGTCACTTGACCTCTCACCGATTACCGATCGAACATGTTTGGGACATGATGGGACGCCATGTCCGCGAATCCTGGAATGTAGGAGAACTGGTCAGCAATTTGAATACCCTATGGCATGCTATACCTCAGGAAAAATCTGTGAACTGTATGCATCTATGCCACGCTAGGTAACAACTTGTATCCGAGCCAGAGGTGGCGCTACAACGTACTGACTTATTCCACTCGTGTAGCTGTTTCATGGGAATAAATGGCCCAACTGCTCGGGAATCGCACTCATTTCGTTTCCTATACATGTACATTGCACACACCGATATTCATCTCGTTTGCATGATTCCTTCTGTTCTTTTTTATTGCAGAGAGTGTGTTATTATATGCATATAAAAATATGGACTTTATACCTTTAGACTTTTATACCTAAAATTATGGACTTTTACACCTTTGCATGTTATTATTTGCAAAGGTGTAAAAGTACTACTGAAAATGTTCTCCTTAGTTAAATATCCTCGAATATATAAAGCAATCTGAGCCCAAATTGTACTTTAAACAAGGTACAACTTCCAACTATGGAGCGTAAATATGAACTGGTGTCCAAAATTAATTTGATAAATACAGATTCGAGAATATGTCCAAAACGAGACGACCGATTGCAAATACACTGCTGGCCACCCAAAATGCAGCACCAAGAAGGACGCGAGATAGCAAAGCCAGATTTACTGGACACATAACAACAGATACAAAGATGAAACGATTGAACTTACAGGCCCGTGCGACTTGCGGAACACGCAGACATCAATAGTTCGTGTGGCCCCCATGGCTGGCAATAACGACCGCTACACGCCGCGGCATCGAAAGAAAGAGGCTTTGGATGTGGACTTGGGGTATGTCGGTCCAGGCTGCTTCCACACGTTGTCACAGTTCATCAGGGGTAGCCGCGGGTGGTGCTTGCCGGGCCACTCGGTTGCCGATCAGCGACCAGACGTGTTCGATGGGCGACATATCGGGAGAACAGGCGGGCCACGGCAGCAGTGACACCTGGTGGGCCGTGAAGAATTATTGCACGATGCGTGCCACGTGCGAACGTGCATTGCCCTGTTGAAACGTGGCCACTGGAAAGTCCTGCAGGTAAGGGAGGACTACTAGCTCCAAAACGACGGAGACGTAGCGGTGGCTGTTGAGTGTACCAGCGATGCGTATCAGAGGGGGCGGGTGTCATATCCAATTGCGCCCCAAACCATAACGCCAGGCGACGGATCGGTATGGCGATGCATAATGCATGCATCATACAGTCTATCGCCGCGGTGCCACCACACGCGGATCCGATCCATCATGGTGTTGCAGGCAGAAGCGGGATTCGTCGGAGAAGACAATGTCTTACCTTTCCGTAGTCCAGGTGGTCGGAGAAAACAATGTCGTGCCATTCCGTAGTCCAGGTGGTCGGAGAAGACAATGTCGTGCCATTCCGTAGTCCGGGGGCGGTGTTTAACGGCCCACTGCCGCCACACTCGCCGGTGGTGTAACGTCAATGGTAATCGGAGCAATGGGTGCCGTGCGACAAGTCCCCGCTCCTGAGGACTACGTCGAACGGTACGTGCTGACACAGGTTGTTGCGCAACACACCCTAATTCCTGCGCTAACGTTCGTGATGTGACGGTGCGAGCCATCAATGCCCGCCGCACAACATACCGGTCCTCTGGTTTGGTGGTGAGCCGCGGCTGCGGCAATCGCTCACGTTGGCCCGTCCGTCCCTCCTGCACCCACCGAATCCATACTCGCCTCACTGTGGTTGGATGTCGTCCCACACGGGCGACAATGTCTCGGTACGATAAACCACTGTTGCGATAAACCACTATTCGTCCTCTGTCGAACTCCGAAACGGGCTGGAATGACTGCAGTATTCTGCAACGAGGCATCAGGAAGATTCCCACGCACAGGTCCGGGAGCACAACACACTTCCACTACTTTCACCCCGCCTTCTGTGCACTTCTTATAGTGCTTCTCGGTGGCGTGCCGGGCGCACATGATTTGCATATGCCCTGCAATGATAATCGTGTGCATGTCCTCTCGCGGGCGACGCATGCTGCGAATTTCAGGCCAATCGGATGCTTCCATTTTGGTGTTGCATTTTGGGTGGCCAGCAGTGTAATTTTCAGAGACCTGTGCAAGGAGAAATGCTTAGTCCAAGTACCCAATCAACATTCAGCTGGATCCTAGGGAAATATTCAAATGACGACCGTACGACATGGAGCTTGCAAACACGTGACTTTGATGAACGTTGTTGCAAGCGGGTTCGGCAATTGTAGCTGGCGATGGACTGTTAGTGGAAGAATGGCTGCGCGCCATCGCTTGGAAGACTCATTTCGGTAGAGAGCAACCTGTATATTGGAATCAAGACAATCGCAAGCTGAGGTAGCAAGATGGCTGAATGTGTCGAGGCAAGTGGTGTTCAATCTCTGGAGACAGCTCCAGGAAACCGAACAAGAACCAGAAGGCCGAAACAAGGACACCCACGAACCACAACAAGTCAAGACGACCAGTATTTGTCTCTAACAGCTCGCCGGCACAGGGAGTCGACAGTAAGGCAACCCTTGCAGGAGCTCTCCTCTGCTACGGCAACAGCGATATCGATGCAAACAGTTTACAGAAGACAGGACATTGGCTAGTCTTTGAATACCTGGAGAGTGAGGATGTTCAAAGGGTAAAGTGACCCGTTAGATTTCCGGACCTGAACCCGACAGAACATGTATGGGTTCTCCTTCGAAAAGCAATAGCAAGCCAGAAGCTTCTTTCCCAGATCCCTCCTGGGAATTCGACGCGCTTTACACCCATGTAAACAGCATAAGGGTTTGTTGTGTGAGCTGTATCGCTGTTCGGGATAATCACAATCCCTATTATCCTCTCAAAATCCGCATCACTTTTTTATCGCCATCCTGTTATCGTCTTGCTTTGATGGCAGTCCTTTTAGGTAGTGCATTGCTGCGTTATTGATATACACTCTATTAAAAAAATCACCTGACACCTAGAAGACAAACACAACATAGCATTTATTGACATACATTAGTACGATGTCGGTCCCCTTTGGCCTTAATGCATGCACTGACCTTTCGAGACATGCTTTCGACAAGGTTTTGGAACACAGCGATAGGTATACGCTTCCATTCAGTACATAATGCTGCCGCTAACGGTTGCTTAGTAGTAGGCTACAGTTTTCAATTTAGAACCGCCAAATTTGGTATACTATCTCATGGTACTCTAACTTTGACGGTAGACGGTTTGTGGAATAGGTCAAGGGACGGGGGGGGGGGTAAGAGCCCACTACATACAAAATTTTCGTGAAATCTATAGTTTTCAATTCAGAACCACCAAATTTGGTATCATTAAACTCTAACTTAGACAGGAACCGGTTTTGGGAACGGGTCGGGGCCCGGGGGTCAGAGCCCTCCCCCGTACAAAATTTTCTTAGAATATGCCGTTTTCAATTTAGAACCACCAAACTTGGTATACTATCTGATGGTATTTTAACTTCGACTGTAAATGGTTTCTTGGAAAGTGTTGAAGCTCGGGGTTCAGAGCCCCCCCCCATAAAATATTTCGTGAAATCTACAGTTTTCAATTTAGAACCACCAAATTTGGTATACTACGTCATGGTACTCTAACTTAGACGGTAGACGGTTTTCAGAACGGGTCGGGGCACGGGTGGTTAAACCCCCCCACACACACACACAAATTTCGTAAAATCTATAGTTTTCAATTTAGAGCCATCACATTTGGTATACTATATCATGGTAATCTAACTTAGACGGTTTTCGAAACGGGTCGGGGCACGAGGGGTTTCATCCCCCAAAAACAATTTTCGTGAAATCTACAATATTCAATTTAGAACCACCAAATTTGGTATACTATCTCATGGTAGTCTAACTTAGACGGCAGACGGGTTTTGGAACGGGACGGGCACTGGGTCAGAGCCCACGTCATAAAAAGTTTTGTAAAATCTACAGTTTTCAATTTAGAACCACCAAATTCGGTATACTATCTCATGGTGCTCTAACTTAAACGGTAGATGGTTTTTGGAACGGGTCAAGGCCCGTGGGGTAAGTGCCTCCACATACAAAATTCTTCTTGACAAGTGGTCAGAAGCCAGCCCCTAGATCACTCCGCCGCCGTAGCGGCACACGTTGAAATTTATTTTTCATACGGCCCCAAACGCTCTTATGGACATACTAGATTGAACTGGACGCAAATAAATCATTAATATAATTTGTACTAGCAGGGATACCAGTTATTTGCCAGGCACATATTACTACTATTTGTGGAATCACCAAGTTCAGCGGGTGAAAGTTAATGAATGAAAAAGATATTCCTGCAATTTTCCAGTAAACTTATTTTAAATTTTTTGATTTAGTTAATTTAATTTTGCGAAACGAAAAAGAAAATGGAATGGGAATACTTACCTTCTAGGAGACATCTACAGAACTGCAGTACATCTGGCGTGTGCTTCTGTGAATCCCGCGACGCAGAAATGCAATGTACCTATGTGATGTCGATTGCGTTCGACTTCACATTGGTATTGATCATCTTTTTCTTACCGTTTTGAATTTTGAATATCTGGAACTCTCTATTTACATTACATTATATTTCTTCCTGATAAGCCACTCATTGGTAGTGAAAGCTAAACTATATTGATTTGTGTTTTTAATACACCATTAAACGCATATTTTTGCACTTTATTGTTATCTACAGGCCCTAACTTAGACCGTAGGTTGGTTAGTTGGTTGGTTGATGGTTTATGGTGCAAGGCCCTCAAAGGGCCAAAGAGCGCCTTAGAACGTAAATAGGGTATTCTTAAGAGTAAAAAACGGAACTTTTTACGAAAATTTCGTATGGGGCTCCCTTGACCCGGGCCCCGACCCCTTCCAAAAACCGTCTACCGTCTAAGTTAGATAACCATGAGTAGTATACCAAATTTGGTTGTTCTAAATAGAAAACTGTCGATTTTACGAAATTTTTATGAGGAGGGGGGGGGGGCTCTCACCCCCGGGTTCCAATCCCTTCCAAAAATCGTCTAGCGTCTAAGTTAGAGTTTCATGATACTAAATTTGGTGGTTCTGAATTGAAAACTGTAGTTTTTAAGAAAATGTTGTATGTGTGTGTGTGTGCGGGGGAGGGCTCTGACCCCCGGGCCATGACCCGTTCCAAAAACCGTCGACCGTCTAAGTTAAAGTACCATGAGATAGTATACCAAATTTGGTGGTCCTAATTTGAAACGTAGATTTTGCGATTTTTTTATGAAAGGGTCCTTACCCCTTCAGAAAAAATCTGCAACCCTTTCCAAAATCGTCTAGCGTCTAAGTTAGAGTACCATGAGATAGTATACTAAATTTGGTGGCTCTAAATTGAAAACTGAAGACTTTACGAAATTTTTTGTGAGGGGGCTCTGACCCCCGGGCCTTAACCCGTTCCATAAACGGTCTACCGTCTAAGTTAGAATACCATGAGATAGTATACCAAATTTGGAGATTCTAAATTGGAAACTGCAGATTTTACGAATTTTTTTTATTCGGGGGGGGGGGGGCTCTGACCCCTGGGCCCAACCCCTTCCAAAACCCGTCTGGCGTCTAAGTTTGAGTTTCATGATAACATACTTAATGGTTCTTAATGGTTCTAAAAGATTTTACAAAAAAAATTATGGGGGATGGCTCTGACCTCCGGGCCTTGACCCGTTCCAAAAACGGTCTACCGTCTAAGTTAGAGTACCATGAGATAGTATACCAAATTTGGTGGTTCTAAATTGAAAACTGTAGATTTTACGGCATTTTCATTGGGGGGTGGCTCTCACCCCCGGGCTCCAACCCCTTCCAAAAACCATCTAGCGTCTAAGTTAGTGTACCATGAGATAGTATACCAGATTTGGTGGTTCTGAATTGAAAACTGTAGATTTTAAGAGAATTTTGTATGCGGGGGGCTCTGACCCCCGGGCCTTTACCCGTTCCAAAAGCGGTCTGCCGTCTAACTTTGAGTTCCATGAGATAGTGTACCAAATTTGGTGGCTTTAAATTGGAAACTGTAGATTTTGCGAATTTTTTTTATGAGGGGGGCCCTTTCCACCCGGGCTGCAACCCCTTCAAAAAATCGTCTAGCGTGTAAGTTAGAGTACCATGAGATAGTATACCAGATTAGGTGGTTCTGAATTGAAAACTGTAGTTTTTAAGAAAATTTTGTATGTGGGGGGCTCTGGCCTCCCGGGCCTTGACACGTTCCAAAACGGTCTACTGTCTAAGTTAGAGTAACCTGAGATAGTACACCAGATTAGGTGGTTCTGAATTTAAAACTGTAGTTTTTAAGAAAATTTTGTATGTGGGGGACTCTGACCCCCGGACCTTGATCCGTTCCAAAAACGGTCTGCCGTCTAAGTTAGAGTACCATGAGATAGTATACCAAATTTGGTGGTTCTAAATTAAAAACTGTAGATTTTGCGAATTGCGAATTGTTTTTATGAGGGGGGCCCTTACCCACCGTGCTGCAACCCCTTCAAAAAATCGTCTAGCATCTAAGTTAAAGTACCATGAGATAGTATACCAGATTTGGTGTTTCTGAATTGAAAACTGTAGTTTTTAAGAAAATTTTGTATGTGGGGGGGGCTCTGACCCCCGGGCCTTGACCCGTTCCAAAAACCGTCTACTGTCTAAGTTAGAGTACCATGAGATAGTATACCAAATTTGGTGCTTCTAAGATGAAAACTGTAGATTTTACGAAATTTTTATGAGGGGGGGCTCCGACCCCTCGGGCTCCAACCCCTTCCAAAAACCGTCTAGCGTCTTAGTTAGAGTTTCATGATACCAAATTTGATGGTTCTGAAATGAAAACCAGATTTTACGAAAATTTTGTATGTATGTGGGGGTGGGGGTGGGGGGGGGCTCTGACTCCTGGGCCTTGACCCGTTCCAAAAACCGACAACCGTCTAAGTTAGAGTACCATGAGATAGGATACTTGATTTGGTGGTTCTGAATTGAAAACCGTAGATTTTACGAATATTTTGTGTATGGGGGACTCTGCCCAACCGGGCCTCTGACCCGTTCCAAAAACCGTCTACTGTCTAATATTTTTAGTGCCAAAGAAAAAGCGTAATATTCCTATCCTGTCTGAGTATCCAAACTTTATAAATTTGATCAGGGAGGAAGACGTTCGAAATCGTACGTTTTCCTGCATTCGTTTTGTATGTAACTAAATCTGTAAACGCGACGAATTGACGTAGTCGACGAATTTGTCCGCGACGAATTGACGCTCGACGAATCGTCGTGGTCGACGAATTGACGCAGTCGACGAATTGACGTTCGACGAATCGTCGCAGTAGACGAATTGACGTAGTCGACGAATTGACTCACGCGACGAATTGACGTAGAACCGTATTGGCACAGAGTTGGTAGGTCATAGTTGTCAAGATTATCGAGGTAGACGTGCTGGTTAACAGGTTTGTCCACGATAACCAATGAGCCGGGACCATACCACGAAAAACACCTCCACACGAGTACACTGCCAGCTCCAAACTTGACAGTATGGTGACATTCCTCAGGCTGCCACCATACCGACACACGGCCATCAAACTGATGGATCGTGTATCTGGATTCATCAGTCCATAGGACCCGTTTTCATTGATCTGCCGTCCACGATAAATGTTCTTCACACCATGCTAAACAACGAGTAGCATTCTGAGTGGAGATGAAAGGCTTATGAGCAGCCGCACGACCACGGTAACCCATTGAATGAAGCTCTTTGCGAATGGTACGTGTACATACCGAGGTTCCAGCATGTTTACTCACCTGTACACTGAGGTCTTGTGCAGTACTCCGTCGATTAGCTGTAACTACTCTCTTAAGGCTTCGACGTCCTGTATCACTGATTTTCTTTGGTCTGTCGGAACGTTTTGCTACTTCGGGCAAGCCATGTGTCTTCCACTTATTCAGTACATCTAAAACAGTTGACTTGGGTATGTTTAAACGCCTCTCGGTTTCTCGTATGGACAACCCACTAATATAACACCCAACAATCATTCCTTTTTCAAAGTTAGTTTTCTCCCGCCGCGACATTTTCACTCTACCACACAGTGTCAGCTGCGTGCTTGTTTATATACTCTTTGCAGCTGTACCGCGCATCTTAACAACGCAGAGGATCCCTTCATTTGCTTTTGAAGCGGTGTCCGGTGACTGTTTTCAATATAGTGTAGGTATGTCCTTACCAACTGTCAATAAACTTTGTCATGTGGATTTTGCGTTATTCATGATTTTGTGTTTGTAACATTAATTTTGGACACCAGTGTATATTATGTTTCCCTCCGTGTCTGTTTTTGTAAAAGTCTGACTAGCGTCGGATATTTTCCACCACGAATTTAGTTATTTTATGTTTTCTAAATTTTCACAAGACACAGTTCCGCCAGCAGCGGGCGTAAGTGCATATATCTACCAAGCAATTCTTTTTGCATGGAATAGCGTTAACAATGTTAAATATTTTTAACGCGTTATCAGCTTTAAATAATAAATAGTTTTCCGCGTGGAAGCATAAATGTATACCCTGTTTTTCCAACAATCTCCCCTTCGCGTCGTCCGATTTGAAAATTTCTTGTTATATTGCAAAGCGTCTACAGTGATAAATGTTCCTTGCATGCCTTTTGATTTTTCTTGATACAAAGTTCTGATGCTGAAGCGGAAATGCATATTCGCATCTGAAGTTTTAGATACGTTTGTACCTGCAACAAATTCCCTACATAGAACCTTTGCGAACATTTTCTATTTTTAATGATGCAGATTTGCAATATACTGTATAATTATGTTTGCAACTATATCTCCGTTTCTCAAAGATCGACCAAAAAACAAATTTTACTTTTGAGAAATTTCGTTGTGAATCGCATACCGGGTGGATTTTTAACCACTACAATTCACTTTGGAGTAGGTGTACAAATGTTTTTTTTTCTTTTTTTTTGCTTACCAGCTTATTTTTTTTTCTTAAGGACCTATTCAAAAATTTATTTTTGCGTCGTCGGATTGCACCATCGTCGGCGAACATTTTACTACTTTTTATGCACCCTTAGTCATAAGAATTTATATGCCAGCAAATGTTGAGTGATTATTTCATTTTATGCTGTTATTAGTTTTTGAATGAAAGATGCGCCCATTCCATTCGGTAACATTCGTCTTTTGTTTTCTTTCAGTTTCTACTGCACATGGACTTAGTGATAAGGTATTGCCAGTTTTAAAGTATTGCCTCGGTGGCACAGTGGTCTAAGCGCCAGTTGATGATCATTCATCCGAGATGGGTCTGGTTCGAATCCCGATGAAGCATGGGTGCGGTGTTTTTTTGTATTTTTTTACGACATTGGCTTTCTCCCTTTCCTGTAACCACTTCCGGGCGTCCTGTTGCTTATACTCCATCAAGTTGCTCACGGTTTTTTTTAACTCGCAAATAAAAACAAAAAGGCAATTGAACACACATCGCTCTCTCTCTTTCTCTTTACCCCTTCCAAACAGAGCAATATCGGTGAATATTATAGAATCAACTATTTCGGAAAAAGACTTATTCAGAAATGGAAAATTCTTGCGTAAACATTAATGTTTCAGACATCGAACCAAACCTGTGAAACAAACACATTTATGTTCAATGCTACATCTTAATGTGAGACGCCATAGTCGCCAACATTAAGCTTATATGTGTGCCTGGAGCTATGATCGGATCAGGCAACTATTGTTTTACCTTGCATTCTGAAAAAAAAATCCAACACCACAAATTATCGCAAATGCTGCGAAACTTACTGGCCACACAAGATCGTAAATACGTAAGAAATAACATTTTCAGATAAAAATAAATAAAATTGAAGCAGAAAAATAAAACTTACAGGGCTATTGAAATGTGAAGTAAATCACCCCTAATGAGCTATGCATCCGGTCACTCTCCACTGAATAAAGTTGCACAGACGTCTCAGAGAGTCCTGAGATACTGACGAACCTGCTATATCGAACTCATGTTGCAGGGAATACTTTGGAAAAACTAATTGACGTAGAGTCTGAAGGCGTCAGCGTGTCCCAAATACACTCCATTGGCGACAAATCTGGTGATTGGGATGGCTTAGGTTGTCTCTGTGCATGTAGATGTTTCCAAGATGGGTTTTCAGTGTGAGAGTGGGCTCTGTCGTACTAAAACAATACACTGTTTAACCCTGCCCTGAACGGCGTCACAATGGGTTGAAGAATTTCATCGGCATACCGACGAACCGTCAAAGTTCCTGTAATAAACACTAAACTGGAGCGAGAATCATAGAAGATAATCCCCCAAACCACGATACTCGCTGTTCCGGTGGTGTGTAGTTGGAGGATATTCGTTGCATTTCTGTGTTGACCTCATATATGTATCTGACAATTATCTGGTTGAATGCAGAAGCGAGGTTCATCGCCGTACACTATACTAGGTCAGTCTTCAACCTAGGGTTTCTGGGAGCGGCAGCATTTAAAGATTTTACAATGTTGGGAATGGTTCATAAATAAACGACGACATGAACGCCTATCAGGCATTCGTTCTTCTCGTAGACCGATTGAGCCGGTTTGGTGTGTGACAGGGTTACTGGCGTTGGGCATCGCATCTTTTCTCATGGCTGAGAGCGAGCTCCCAGTTCTATAAAAACCTGTCGACGTATCAAACGGTCTACTTTCGCTGCTGTCTCTCAAGCCCTTTCGAAGTACCTTAGCTAATCATCGCGGAGCTAACGGGTTCTCGGCATCCTATGCATGATGGTTTTGCTCCAGGTGTCACTTTTCGATCATTTTTGCCAGTGGTGGTCACTTTTCAATCGGTTTAGCAAATATTACACGAAATGACAAGCTAGTCCCTTATTCACGGATCACCGCATTCATGCTGCTATCACAGTTTCAGATTTTACAGAATCGGCTCAATAGTAAAATAATTTGTATATCTCTATGTTAGAATCTTGCTTGCTAAAGTGCATACAAATCGCAGCACAATTTCCTGGTGTTCCTAGTTTCTTACAAATTGTATTAAAAATACTAATAGAGATTTAAGAAGATCCATGATACTGGACTTGTCCGTGCTGTTCAATTTCCTGAACTCATTTTCATACCTTCAGGAGGAACTGGTGGGCCGCATTATGGCTAGTGCCAGCCTTTCCGATCCTTCTATTTCAACGGTGAAGGAGAAGTACAGTGACCGCTGCCTATAAGTTTCAGCTGTTATAAGACTCAAAATTGGAAATCCCATTACGAATCGCCTCTTGCAAAAATCATTTCAGCCGGATATAAGATTTGACTTTTCAACTTGTATAAATTGAACCGAATTTTGAATTTTCAACGACAGCAATAACAAAGATCTGTCTTTTGGGCATTTATCCAGGTTTTCCCGAAGCCAAGTGCTTTTAACTTCTCTTTATAAAGAAAATAAATTGTCAGATTTAGAGACCTTCTCTTTCGAACCCCTTTTGGTGAGGAACACCAGAGCAAAAAGTCTGTTCCTTTCTTTCTTATATTTAGTCAGACAAGTTGTGAGACAAACCAGATTTGAAAGTGTAGGAAAGAAGCTCTCATCAAAGCGGCTGAAAGGAGCTGAAGAATGGTGAGGTGTCTGAAGAACGCACAAAACATTGTTTTTCCACTGTCCAGTTCTTGCAAACAGAAAGTATCATAATTTTTTCTGGTATTGGAATGACTGATTTAAGACATGTGGACCTAAGAGCAGAAGAGTACGGTTTTTACTCTTGGGAGATTTTACTTACGGTGCAGTAACAGTAGAGTTTTTACCACTCCAGAACGTATCTCATAACCAGCTGGTGTTTTAACATGGACTGCAGATAAAAACCTTAAATTTAACAGAGAAAAGATTGAAACTACGATTTGCTTCGAATATTTAAGAAAAGATGCTGAATGTTGAAACTGTGTGTTCTGCATACCATATCCAGCAAACGTTTTAAGAAGGAAAATAAAAAGAACTTTATTTATTTTTATTTTTTCAAACGTGAGACAAATGTGCTTAAGTTGAAGAAGTACTTTTTCAAATGTCAAAGGAATCAAGATTTACAAATGTTCCAATTAGCAATGGAATACTGCCGGAAAAAAATGAAAATATATTTGCGAAAACAATCGAGGGAAATACATTAGAGCAGTTATTAAATATCTGATGCAATGGAAGCAAAGGAACAGCATCGAACTTAAAAAAGTCATACGGTGAGTAGGAGATACCGACATTCGAGGTGCAGAAAAAAGGGCATCTAAATGTTTATCTGTAATTCTTGAAACTTATGAACTTCGCAAAAATTACGGTGCTGGTCGGATGGGTCTTTTCTATAGAGCTCAACGTGAGCGGTGCATGGCCTTTAAAAATTATTTAGGATCTGTAGGAAAACAAGCGAAAAGAATGAGTACAAGTTGCTTTGATCAGTAACATAAAAATTCAAAAATTATTTTGATTGTCCAGCCACTCAATGAAGGAATAATCAAAGCCTTTAAAACGAATTGAGTAAAGAACAGTAAAATTGAAATTGCGGATGCAATACACGCAGGAAAATGATAGACATCAGATATGTCTCTTACGTAAGAAAGGCACAGGAAGAAGAAAAAGATGATTGAAAATGTGATATGTTTCTTGAAAACTGGATTAATATCGATCGTGACACACCCAACACCTTTTGGGGAAACAGATGATGAAATCGTTGAGGAAATTCAGAAATATGTAGAAGAAGCGGAAGTTTCAGAGAAAAAATTAGAAATGAAGGTGAAAATCCAACTGCAGAAGAGCAACGGAAAGCTCTCCAAATTCTTATAAAAACGTACCAAATAGGAAGCTCACAAAAATCTTTTAAGTTCTACGAACTCCAAAGAAAGTAAATAAATCTCAGAAATTCTTGTCAGCAATCGACAGCGGATAAATATGTTGGATATATATGAGAAAAGGAAAGAAAAGGAAACGTACGTGTATTTCATGTTTGTTTCTCTTCTACAGGAAATATGCATGCAGTTTTGTTAAATTCATTAAAACAATTAATACAATGTATATCTCATATAACTTGTAAGCATTAGTTGCTCTTCTGTTTTATTAATGCATATGCTAATATAAATGCACACGTGTTTTACAAAACATATTTCGATATTATATATAGCAAAATTCTAAGGAAAGATTCGAAAAAAACATTAATGTAGGGTATGCAGTAGAATACTGAATACACATATTTGAAAGTTTGAGAAAAAGTTCGCTGCTTTTAAGACTCACAATGAGCAACCGCAAACGTGAGTATTTTAAGCGGCAGCCACAGAGCTCCCTGCCATATTTTTTTTTATCACGGTTTGATTAAATTCTTTAAATCTATAACTGTCGTCTTTCAGAGGAAAGGTAGGTATTTCTGATCTTGAGTATTGTCTTCTTCTCGGGAGTAACATCGGCGCGATTGTTTCCTTTTTGTAGAGTCCTGTACATATCAGCTTTAGAAGTTCCTTAATTCGAAAATGAGCTTACGTTGAGCCCACCTAACGTCCCCGTTGTTGCGGAAAAATTGCTATTCTTGAGCAAAGACGATATTTTCACGCTCGTGTTGTTTCTCTGTAACCTGCGCTTTGTCTCCTCACAAACCACAAACGGAATGATGCCTCAGAGGCCAACACCACTATAACTTAAAACCGGCGACACGGCGGTGGGTAAGAAAGATAATACGGATGTTGTTGTTGGAAGCGTGCTCAATGAAATGCTTGGTGCTTGCGCCAAAAACATCGCTGGTGTTGATGTAATAAACCAAGCAAGGAAAATGCAGAATACATGTGCTTAATACTTTCGTGCCAGAGCGTCGCATGACAAAGTATCCGGATGAATTTTATCATGTATCTTGAGGATTATAAAATTGCTAAACTAAAACGACGCCATCTCACCCATAAGCCACCAAACTGGGAAAAGTAAAGAAAAGGAAAGATGGAGGGAGAGAGAGAGAGAGAGAGAGAGAACGGAAACTCAGCTTCAGTGCACAAAGGTGAGTATTCCAATACATTCGCGAAAAGTTTTATTTTTTATTTTGAGAGAAAGCTTTCCGGCGTATGGCTGCTAAGAGGTCACACACACACACACACACACACACACACACACACACACACACACACACACCTATGAGCCATTTATGACCACCTACCTAATAAGCTACAGGCCCCCCTTTAGCCCGTAAAACAGGGGCCACTTGGCGAGGTATCGATTCATTGAGATGGTGATAGGTACCCTGGGGTATCTGGTACCATAATGGCAACATAAGATCCTCCAGTTTCCGTACATTAGGAGGGGGGTTTAGCGCGAATCCGTTTTCCCAAGTCGAACCACAAATGTTCGATTGGGTTCATGTCAGGTGAATTTGGAGGCCAGGGCATTAACAGAAAGTCACCAGCATGTTCCTCGAACCACACCATGACGATGCTGGCAGTGTGGCATGGCGCGTTATCCTGTTAGTAATGGCCATCACCAGTAGGGAACACAATTGCCATTAATGGGTGAACTTGGTCCGCAACAATGTTCACATACCTGACAGTTGTCAGGGATTGTGCTATTGGGATAATGGAAGCTAAAATGTCCCAAGAAAACATCGCCTACAACATAACACCGCCACCTCTGGCCTGTTTCCGCCCAACAGTGCATCCAGGTGCCATAGCCTCTGTTGGTAATCGTCGTATCCGCGCTCGGTTATCTACGTGATGCACCAGGAATCTTGATTTGTCAGACCAGCCCACTTTTTTTCGAATCATCCACGGTCCAGTCTCGACGATCTTGGGCCCATTCCATCCGTTGTTGGCGATGACGTGCAGTGAGCATAGGAACCCGGATGGGTCTTCGGCTACACAGACCGATGCGTAGAAGGCTGCTGTAAAACTATGTGCTGTGACACATTGCCCTGATCACCACTGTTGTAGCTGCGGATGATTTGTCGCACTGTGACCCTGCAGCCAATGTGAACAATGAGCAACATCCTCCGCTCCCCTCTGGTATCAATGAGTTGCGGACGACACAGAGCTAGACGACGCTTCGTCGTTTGGCCATCTGTTTATATATATATATATATATATATATATATATATATATATATATATATATATATGGGAGATTTCAATGCAAAAAAAAAAAAAATAATTATGGGAGATTTCAATGCAAAAATAGGGCAACAGCAACAGAATGAAACTTCAGTAGGTAAATTCGGTCATGGCAACAGAAACCAGCGTGGAAATACTCTCGTTGAGTTTGCAGAGGCAGAAGGGTTTTTCATCTTGAACTCCTTCTTCAAGAAAAAGCCACACAGGAAATGGACATGGAGACATCCAAATGGGACGACAAGTGAAATTGATTTTATTATGTGTAACAAAAAATTCGTCATAGAAGACTGCAGTGTGCTAAACAAGTTCAACACAGGTAGTGACCATAGATTGGTGAGATGTAAGATGCACCTCAACACTAAACTTGAACGTGGCAAGCTCATAAGACAAACAAAATCTATTGACATAACCAACCTTAAAAAACACCATAATACCTTCAAGTTAGAACTGAAGAACAGGTTCTCTGCTTTAGAAGGCCTAACATCGGAAGAAGTGGACATCTCTGAAGTTAACAGAAAAGTAACCAAAGCTCTTATGGAAACAGCAACAAAATTAGCTGGGTCTAAGAACAAGTTGCATGTGAACAAATTATCAGGAAAACCAAAATGTTGATGCAAAAAAGAAGAGAGATGAGGACAACTAAAGATGTGACTTCCAAAGTGGAATATATAGAGCTATGCAAGACAGTAAGAAAAGTATCACTGAAGACGTAAGGAAATTCAACTGTGAACTAGTGAGGAAAGCAATTGAAAACAACCAAAGCCTAAAGATAGCAAAGGGACATCTCAGTAAGGGAAGAAAACAGATTATGGCACTGAGAAAAGAAGATGGTTCTGTAACAAGAAATAGAGGAGAAATTTTGACAAGAGTGAAAGATTTCTACTCCAAATTATATGAAAGGGATGATATATGCACTCCAGACATCATGAAAGATACCAGTACCAGAGTTCCTCCAGTCCTTCCAGCAGAAGTTGCACATGCAATCAAGAACATGAAGAGAGGAAAAGCTCCAGGAGAAGATGGAATTACTGTAGACATCATACAAGAAGCAAGTGGAGAAATCGAAACAGTACTCGCCCAAATTTTCACTCGATGCCTTAATGAAGGAAAGATTCCTGAGGATTGGAACACCGCTACAATGATCCTGCTACATAAGAAAGGTGACATTGAGGATCTCGGAAACTACAGACCTATCAGCCTCCTATCAGTAGTTTATAAAATCTTCACTAAAGTTCTTTCACACCGCTTGAAGGTAACACTGGACATGGCTCAACCGAGAGAACAAGCTGGATTCAGGAGTGGCTACAGCACAATAGATCATATCCACGTGCTGAGAGAACTAATTGAAAGAGCGAGGGAATATGAACTTCCATTGTGCATGGCTTTTATCGATTATGAAAAAGCCTTTGATTCGGTGAAACCATCAGCAGTTACAATGGCTCTGAAAACCTGCGGTATTGAAGATGCATACATTAATATTATTAATAACATCTATGAAAATGCAAGTGCAAAGATTAGGCTGTTTGAAAATACAACACACGTAAAAATTGGAAAGGGAGTGAGACAAGGTGACACCATATCTCCGAAGCTCTTCAATGCCACATTGGAGGGTGTTTTTCAGTCGCTGAGCTGGGAAAACAAGGGGATAAAGATTAATGGAGATTATCTAACCCACCTTCGTTTTGCTGATGACGTAGTCATTTTTGCAACTACCCCATCAGAGCTGCAGAGTATGATCCAGGAACTTGCGGACAAGAGTAAAGAAGTGGGATTAAAAATGAACTTTCAGAAGACAAAAGTGATGTTCAATGCTTTTACAAGAAATGAAGATTTATCGATTGATGGAAAAAAGCTGGAGATAACAGACACGTTCGTTTATCTTGGACAGCAGATATCAAGTGAGGGTCACATTGATGAAGAAATTAATCGGCGTACAAAACTTGCCTGGAGAGCTTTTGGAAGAAACAGCATAATTTTCAAGAGCAATATGCCATTATGTCTTAAAAGAAAAGTGTTTGATCAATGCATCCTTCCAGTGCTTACGTATGGTGCAGAGACGTGGACCTTAACTAAAAGAGACATACAAAGGCTCCAGACAACTCAAAGAAGCATGGAGAGGTGCATGCTTGGGGTAACCAGGAGAGATAAGAAGAGGAACTCGTGGATCCGAAAAATGACAAGAGTGGAAGACATCATGATCAGAGTTAAATCCCTGAAATGGCAATGGGCTGGACATACTGCCAGAAGGACAGATCATCGATGGACAGCCGAAATTTTAGATTGGATTCCAAGGGACAAGAAAAGACCCAGAAGAAGACCACATGGGAGATGGGTGGATGAAATTCGAAAGTATGCAGGGGTGACATGGAGGAGACTGGCACAAGACAGACCGTTGTGGAGGAAACTTGGGGAGACCTTCGTCCAGCAGTGGATTGATAATGGTTGACAATGATGATGATGATGATATATATATATATATATATATGTATGTATGTATACATAGGCCTGTATTGCATGGCAACTCAGATCTCCTTCGTTGAAACTCAGATCTCCTTCGTTGCTGATAGCGTAGAACTTGGCTTTGTGAATGTGCGAGGGAACTGAAATAATCTGAAGTAGGGTTTACTGTACAATTGCGTGAAACCGTAGAATTCTGTGTACGTGTGTGTGTGTGTGTGTGGAAATCAAGTATCACTGACAAGAACAGGAGACAGATAATTTCAGGGTTTATCATAGACGTGCATCAACTTTCCTCTTAAATGTGTCAAAATATGAATACGCTACGACTGCATATGTGCTGAAAGAACTGTATAAAATTTCTGACATCACCCTTACGTCCTCCCGATCATCAGTTGCTTTATATCCATTCTCCAAAATTATGTTTGTGGTTCTAACGGCCCGACTACAGAAAATCTTTCTGTGACAGAGACAAAGATGCGTACAAGATTATCGATGTGCGTCCTTCCATCCATCTGTATGTCCATCCGTCCATCCGCAGAAACGATTTCACTGCTTCGGAAGATTTGATTGAAAAAAATCGTTACGTGACTGATAGAGACAGGCCTGCATGCCAGATTATCAATATTTATCGTTCCATTCATCACCCTCACTCTATGTCTGCTGAAACCATATTTCAACTTAATAAATGAGAAATAAAAGTTTCTTTGTCTTTTCCATAAGAGAAAGATAAATATACGTTTCAGACACTTTCACATTCGTCTGCCTATCTATTCGTCAGTCTGTATGTTCATCCGGATTGAACAAATTCTGTGGCTGACGAGACAAGCATGCTCCCGAGAGTTATTCATCCATCTATCTATCTGTCTGAAGAAGAGGTACTTCTGTTCAAAAGTTTTAGATTGTGAAACTTCTTTCTCTGCGCCATAGACACATTGCCGTCTGTTCTTCGTATCGTCAGTTTATCTGCCTGTCCTGCCGTCTAACCTCACGCAAATATTACAGCGTCGTTTCTACCGACAAAGTGTGTTTCGACAGACCGACAGACGGACGGATGAAAGCCAGGACAGTTGATAGTCTGCGCATCAGCCTCAGAAAGAAAATCATCACTCTAATAATTAGAAGCTGCGGTATTATTTTTTCTGAGGGGCAGACAACCTAACAAACGACTGACTCACAGAGTGGTGTCTTAAACTTTGTGTTCTTTGCTTTTCCTATAAGGTAAAGAAAGGATTTTAAGAATCCGATATTTTGAATCGGAAATTTTGTTTCTGATGACATACAGACAGACGGATGAAGGGAAAAGCACACACTGATGATAATGTGCTCACGGCCGTCTCTATGTCACAGAACGAATTCCTTCAGTGTGCCTCTTAGAAGCGGAGATATCATTTCCGCAGGCGGATCGACGGGCGGACATAAATACTGAAGAATGAATGAACAGAAGGAGAGATATCTCATTTGTTATGCACATATTTTCTCCGTTGAATAGGGAAAAAATTTTGGCAACCCGAATTTCGAAGCGTAAATGTCGTTTCTGCTGACGGACTGATAGACGGGTGAACAGAAGAACTGGTACTGGTTATCTTGTGCGTATGTCTACTTCTCTTTTTTTCAGAAATAATTCCTTCAATCTCAAAGGTATAAGTGGAAAACTAATTACGGCGTGCTGATAAACAACCTAATGATCGGAGGATGGAAGACGTGAGGTGTGAAAACTAATACAGTTCTTTTCGTCCATTGGAAAGAAGAACATTTCAGCAAATTATCATTAGTAGGAGTCCCGTTCTTGCAGGATAGAGAGAGAGAGATATGGACGGCAAAGCAACTTAAATCGTATGCTTTGTTGCATGCGATTTGCATCTAAAAGTTGGGAAAACGTCGAATTGTCGTTGAATTAATGAAGGCGACGACTTGTCGTAAGCAACTAATTGACGCAGGCGACGAATTGACCTATAGCCGTAAGATCTGAAAGGAAAATAAAGGAGCACTCTGCAAATGCAGTTTCGAATTATAAAATTTAAGAATATTTGAGGAAATTTCGAGCCTGGTTTCACAAAGACTTTAATTTCTTCGTAGCAAATTTTAACAGAAGGGTCAGTTCGTATATTTTCTGCTTATGAGTTTTTGCGGAAGGTTCACTGAGTAAGCAGTTTCAGAAAATTCGAGAGAAAGAATTCTGACTACACTTTAAATTGCGTTGGACATTCTATCCAACATATGTTAGAGCTATTAGTCGCTTGTTTGAAATGACGGATGATGGGGTTAAATTGAAAAATGAAAGACAAACTAAATAAGGGACGTTAAATATGTATTGTTTCAGATGTACAAAACGAAATAAGGTCTGCCAACTAAACCACAGTTTCATAAGACAATGATCGAAATGTTGCAGCAATGCCTTGATGTCAATAGCGCTTACCCAACTCTTTTACACGTACCGCATCACTCTTCGGAAGCACAAAAACAACTAAAAAAGTTACTGGATTTCAGGAAGTTTGGTGTCTTGCGTCAATCGATAAAAATCTGCAGATATTCTATGAACTGGCAGTAACCGAATTTTTGTTGGAAGAAAAAATCATGTCTATATATAATCAAAAGCGTAATGTGGAAGTATATGGATATTAAGTGCTATCTTACGCCAAGTTTAGGAGACGACTAGGATCTCTGATGAAGAGATGAGATTAAATATTGGAACAACACAAAAAAATTTACACGATGATATCAGCCTGTTTTATTTGCACTTGCCTGTCGGGTTCCAATAAATTTGACCAGAGAAATAAAGTTAAACCCCGTGAATTACAACAGAACTCTTGTAATGAAATTTCAGTGAGTTGCGTCATCTTCGGTATCCTCCATTCCTTGTCGACAAAGAAAGTATTTCTTTTTCTCTTTAGAAGCGTTTCACCGAAACAAGTACCAAAAGTGAATAATAGCCTCAGAAAATCACAGAGACAGGCTTTCAGAACATGATAAATATTTTTATTACTAAAGAGAAACTGCCACAAGAATGTATATTACTAGCATTAAAATTACGGGGGACAAGTGGCGCCCAAATGAGTACCTTTAGGGGGGGGGGGGAGGCTAAGAAAAATCCTTACTTCCTTCAAGTCTGTCAAACATTTTAGTAAATGTACAAGATACTAAAATACAACAAAAATAATTGATACAATCAATAATTAATTTCCAATTATTTTTAAAAATGCTTTAAAAAAAGGTTTATTAAAAATTTGGCTATACCAACGGCTAGGGGGGGCCCTCTAACCCCATGCATCCCCTTATGGGCACCCTAGCGGGGTACTACGTCAAACGTAGTAATGCAGTAATGCTAGAATACAAAGCAGAATCATATTAGGTTAAATTTATTGTACGTCTTTCGCAGACAGCAAGAATGTTAAAGAACATCCGTTATAAGCTTGAAGCCATATTACAATGGAGTAATGCAACTTTAGTTGTGGATTCAGAAGCACTATTGTGTTTTAATGCTACCCAGAATTCTGTGAAAAAATGGATGCAAGCCGAAATTTTATTTTACATTTTATTCTGACCTTTGGAATATCTATAAAGTGATTACTGGTACGAGGTAGACCGGAAATATAATGGGTAAAGATAATGAATTAGAGCAAACACTTTAGCAATAATTGGTGTTTAGATAAGGCGACAAAATAAATGACCACTTGAAAAAAAGAAAAACGTTCACGCTAATGCCCTAGTTTCCTTCAGTCTGCTGTATGGTTAGTGTTTTAATAATAGCATACCTTTCTTCAGGGGTCACAACTGATTAGCTACTGCTAAACGCTTTGTATTTCTTAGTCTTGTCGGAAAAAAGAATCACTTTGTACATGATTTATACTACGCATCTTTCACATGCCAAGGCCTTTGTGGGTGTAAAATAAAAATGAGTGATTCGAGATTATGCATTAATTTACGTCAACACATCGCATTTGTTTGTTTCACTTACAACCACACCTAGCCACAGTCTGGTATATAATAAATGGAATTAAATCGTAACAGCAAACAATAAGTTTTTCTAATATCTGACATTGAGGGATACTTACTAAGATGGATTAACGAATAGTATTGGAGTAAAACCAATGGAAAAAGATATGTGAGTAAAAAAATTAAATATTTACTAAATTGTGGCGATGGCAATAGCAAGTATTTCGACTGTTTATTTTTTCAAAAACAATTTCATTATCATTATATATTTTTCAAATTTAGACGAACGTAAGAAACGACCTTCACACCGATGAAATGTGACGTAGCTACGGAGGTCCATCTGCGAGTGCGAAAGCTAAAATCTGACCTTAAGATAGAAAGAAAAGCTAAATCGCAAGTGTGTTAGTAAGGGGAATGATAACTTTCTGTCTACGATATCTACATGTTACACCCCATCGTGTTATGCATCATTTTTAAACTCTAGTCATCTAGTCAATAACTTCCCGCCCCCGCCCCCTATCCCTTTCCCTTGGGGATCGAGAAGAAGTCAAATTTTGTTATGAAGCATTCTATACGGCTGTTGGGAAAGATGCATAGCATCCAAATACATTTTTGTAATGGGTTTTATTACGTTTAGCTTCCGGTTCTCAGAATTTACGCAGATTACAGTGAGATATTGTTACGTTTATACATGACGTGATGAAATAATATTCGGTGATAGCTTAGAAAAATATATTGTTGAGTGACAATGAAATTAACTTCGGTTGCCTCGCTTCATGAGAAGACATGCGGCACGATCAGATTTCTACAATGGTTTTGACAATGGCGCACCGTAACCTATTTTCTCTACATCAAAATGTTTTACTTGGGATTTACTTTCCTACCGTCGGGAAAGATGTATAACATCGAAAATTTCACAAAGAAAGAAAATTTCTACTCCATAAAGTAGGTTATCTCTTTCTTCCTTCTACAGCATGAATAAAAGACCAAAATTAAAGGACAAAAGAAAGAAGTCATTCCAAAAGGTAAAATATCATGCTGAATTAGGCTCTTCGGTGTTGATCAAATGTAAACTGCTTACCTTATTTTTATGGACAAAGCTATGACTGAGAAGTGGATACCCAAACTTAATGTTAAAATTAAAGTCTATTTGTTGAAGTTACATGCACGAGAAGTAGATCAAGCATAAAATTTCAACGATACTCCTCCAGTACATGGAGTCTTTGATATGGTGACAAAAAATTAAATTCACTGCAAGATCGAACAAGAGTGTTTATCTTCTTTGCCTTTCGAGTACATATTGAAACAAAAGAAACCAGCCATATTGTTTTACGATAAAATCTTTAATTATTTCTTCTAAATTAAAATAATAACCTATACACCAATTGTCCAGCATTAAACTTCTTCCATTGCACGCTGAGTATGAAATGAGCTTCACTGTTAAAAATTTCAGTTCAACGTTTCCCCATAAATGGTTTAATTGAATGAGTTTCACAAAAAATTGGTTATTTCAGAATTAAGGAAGCATACACTTAAACCAATATTTGGTGCAACCAGCAGCAACAGTGTTTTTTTAGCGATTTGGTTTAACCTCTCAACCAATAGCACGGCTGGAAATCTTTTTCAATGGCGTATAATGAATAAGGTTTTACTGCTGGTTCTGTGGTAGTAATTATAATGAATAAAGTTTTATGCCTGGACGTAATGGAGACACTTAATGAAAGAGACCTAACGGCCAGACAGAGGTCTGACAATAATATGAACTGAGAAAAATGTACTCACTTTAAAACCTTTTATTTGGAAAACTCCTGGTATCATCCAACACACACTCTACTAAATCACACTACTACTGAATATCCGAACTTTCGTAGAATCGCATCACAATAATGAAGAAGAACCTAATCACATAAAACGAAGTTCCTCGCACATAAAACAAAGCTCTCGACACATCAAACAAAACTCTCTCCGCACATAAACAAAAGCTCTCTCTTGGTATCGTTGAACGCGCCTATTTATACTGCCTACCACCACGTCATGACTTACACTCATTACCACATCGCATTCAGCGGGAGAAATAACATCTCGTTAAGTAAGAAGATAATTTGCATAGGAAAATAAAATAACGAGAGATAGTAAAATCAAAAGGAAACTGAGTCTAGAGTATACGTTACATCATCTCCCCCTTAATTGTTTTTTTTTTTTTTTGTCGAAAAACCTATCAAATTTTGGAGTGTAGTCTTACACTTCGCTGACTGACGTTTATCGTCCTCTTTTTTGTTTTTGTGGCAGCAGTATGTACAACATCAAACTTGGCATTACAAATTCAGGAAACCTGTATCCACAACAATTGTCTGTGAAGCAGGAAACACTTTTTATACTTGAACAGAACAAACCTGCATCGGCATACCTTATTTTTATTCTGCCTAGCAGGAATCACTTTTTTGATTTCAAATTGCGTCCTTATATTATCGTTGATTACAAACCAACTCTATCAGCAGCGAAGATTGCCTGTAGCTGCCTAACAGTAACAATTTTCATTATTTTACCCCTAAGCACATATATATAAAAAAAAATTGGATTAGTAGACGGACATAGAAGATATATACAAAAAAAAAACACATATACACAAAAAGAATGCATAGGCTCACACAAAAAAAAAAAAAATTCTGCCACGCCAACTGGTCGTGCAGGAAAAACAACAGAATGAGAAAAGAACCTGTCCACGAGAACTTACTTATCTCGAGGACGCATAGAAAACTCTAGTACGATAACGTTTTACAGGCCTAATAGGACTGGTAAATTCAGGTGGCGTCGATCTTTTCAGAGACTTGAATGGATCTAGAACATCTGTAGTCTGTCGGTCAAGAAATCCCTGCTGCTGACAGGAACTGTCAGGAACGGCTGAAGTCTGTCGGTCAGGAAATCCCTGCGTCTGACAGGAACGGTCAGGAACGGCTGAAGTCCGTCGGTCAGGAACGGCTGAAGTCTGTCGGTCAGGAAATCCCTGCGGCTGACAAGAACGGTCAGGAACGGCTGAAGTCTGTCGGTCAGGAAATCCCTGCGGCTGACAAGAACGGTCAGGAACGGCTGAAGTCTGTCGGTCACGAAATCCCTGCGGCTGACAGAAACGGGCTCCCCCAGGCTTTTGATATGTTGTCCCTTAGTGCTGGGGCCCGTGTTGTCCGTCCAGCATTCTTTTGAAGGGGCGTGGCTCCGGCCACATCGCTTGTTTCCGCTTTCTACCTCTGGGCATGGCAGTAGAAGCAGGCATCTGCCCTGTTTGCCCTGAACGTAAGTTCCAGACACGAAACCCGGGCGGATGCAAGGATCTCTGCCTTCGTCGCTGTTGCGGCGAAGCAGATTGGGGAGACAAGTTGCGTTTTCGACCAGCTTTTGGTGTTGCTGGACGGTTTGTAATTTGTGTCTGACGTTTAGGAATCGTCACTCTATTGTCTATATCTGATAAATCAGAAATATTTGATGACTCTTCTGAGTAGCTGCTGTAAGTTAGTGGTCGTGCAGGGCGATGTTTATTTCTGCCTATAGGAATACTTTCTGACGAGGTATTCAAGGAAGTAGGAGCTTGTGTTGGTGCAAAGTTATTAGGGAATGGTGCAGCAATAGTCTTGGCAATGGTTGGAGGGAAAGGAACGATACTAGAATTTGAAAAACTTGATTCAAGCCTTCGTCTTATGGTAGAATCAGGGTGCGTTCTTGGAAGCCCGTCTTGTGGAGGGGAGGGTGAAGAAAAAATCACTGGAGATTCTTCAAAAATGTTTGTCGGTTCGTCCAAAATTTCTGGAGGTTGATCGTGAGATATAGACTCTTGAGTCTAACAGAAGGTTGAGTAGGGTTGATTATAAAATCTATATTTCGTTCATGATACTTGCGACACTGAGCAACGTGTACGTATTGAAATTGATTGTCAGGTTTTTCAAGAATAATGTTATTTTCAAACACATTTGCCACCCGATATGGACCTTCGTAGCTGGGTGCAAATTTCCTTACTAAAGTATGAGAAACAGAAGACTGGAAGTGCGTTTCCACGAGAGTGAGATCTCCAACGACAAGATCTGGTTCCCTACGCCTAGTATTATAGTATCTTGCTTGAGCCGCTTGTGCTCCTATCATTGCAACACGAGCTTTTTCTGCCATGATTCGTACTGACTGCGCAGTTGGTCGCTGGTTTAGTTCGTCGATAATCCCCGTTAAATTTTAAAAAGGGGTCTTAATTTTTTGACCCAAAAAAAGTTCCGCAGGAGTAAATGTAGGAGATTCGTGAACAGACGAGCGGAGGGCGAACGAAAAAAGCTCAAGATGTTCATCCCACCGCTCGTGATGATCCATGACAAATGTAGCAATCATTTTAACTAGCGTGTGGTTTACTCGTTCCGCAGGATTACTCTGGGGATGATATGGGGAAATGAATTTATGCTTTATGTGTAGTCTCGCACACATTCTTTCAAAAATGTCAGAAATAAATTGGGGACCATTATCCGAAACTACTTTATTAGGTGCACCATATCTAGAGAATACTTCATTAATTAATACATTACAAATAACTTCCGCCGTAGCGGCGTTAATGGAAAAAACTTCGACCCATTTAGAGAAATTATCAGTTAATACTAAAACGTAACGAGCTTTGTTTTTAACAGATAAAGGATAAGGTCCCAATAAATCTGTTGAAATAATATCAAAAACATGAGAACTTGAACTAGATTTCAAGTGACCGGCCGGTCTTACATTACGGTAATTATAAATCTGACACAAGTGACATGATTGAACGTATGCGAGCACACTTTGGTACATGCCAGGCCAATAGGCAACATCCCGCAATTTACAACGGGTCTTGCGAATACCTAAATGGCCTGCAATAGGTTTGTCAGGAAATTCGTTTAAAAGGGCCATTCTAAGGGTTCGCGGAATACATGGGCGAAACTCTGCCCTAGTAGTCCTATATTTCGTATAGTAAAGAATACCCTCTATGACTTCAAAATGCTGTGACCTCCCAGCCAGAGAAGGGTTACTTTGTTGTGGTGAACCCGCAAGCAAAAAATTATAGTTATCCCCAAAATCTGGATCATTTACTAATTCTGCCATTATCTGCTCTCTGGATGTTATATCAGCTATTAAAAGTAAAGGCTGACATCCAGGAGTAGTTTCTGTGGGAACCCCACTAATCGGGACGCGAGATAAAGCATCCGGTAATTGATTCTTATGACCTGTTTGGTACGAAATTTTGATATTGCTCTCCTGTAACTTAAGAGCCCACTTCATAAGTCTTTGAGAGAGGTGCTTAGCAGAATTCAAATACTGAAGGGCAGAATGATCCGTGATTATATTAACTGTCAATTCGTTGAGATAACATTGAAATGTGTCAAGAGCATGCAATACAGCAAGACATTCGCGTTCCGTAGCTGAATAATTGCGTTAAGCTTTGGCTAAAGTACGGGACGCAAAAGCTATTAGATGCCCAGCTTGTGACAAAACGCAACCAAGGCCAACTCCGGACGCGTTAGTGTAAATATCGAATTCCTTAGTATGATCTGGGAAAGCTAATACAGGAGGCTGAGTCAACGCAGACTTTAGTGCATCAAACGCAGCGTTAGCCTCAGGTGTCCAAACAAACTTCTTGTATTTACGTTTCAAAGCATACAATGGCTCACAGATTGTAGCATAAGCGGGGACGAACTGCTGATACCATCCGGTCATTCCCAGAAAGCGTGATAGTTCTCTGGCTGTTTTAGGCCGTGGAACGTCAACAACAGGCCTGATTTTTTCATCATCCGTAAATAAGCCGTGGGGAGTGATTTTCAATCCCAGATATACAATCTCGTCCCTCGCTATCTGGCATTTACTAGGTTTTAACGTCAAGCCAGCATTGTATATGAGTTGGAACACCCTGTTTGAGCAGAGAAAGGTGCTCGTCCAAAGTCTCGGATGTAATAATAATGTCATCCAAATATACATGCACATGGGGACCTAGAACAGGTCTGAGAACCGTATCCATAAGCTTTTGGAAAGTAGCAGGTGCAGAGGCTAATCCAAAGGGCATACGCAGGTATTCATAAGCCCCAAAAGGAGTCACAAAGCCTGTTTTATCGACGGAGTCTGGATGTACCGCCACCTGCCAATATCCACTCGCCAAATCCAAGGTTGACATCCATTTAGTTGACGATAGGTCATGCAAAATATGCGACATGACAGGTAGTGGATAATTTATCGCTTTGGTGACTTGGTTTAGCTTGCGGAAATCTGTCACGAAACGAAATTCGTTGGGTTGTTTCTTTGGAGCAAGAAAAGCAGGTGCGGCCCTGGCGCTTGTTGATTCCCTTATTATGCCCTGTTTAATCATCTCTGAAATTTGACGTTGCATTTCCTGTTTCTTATGGGGAGCACAAGGGTAAGGTTTCGTCGCTATCGGTTTCGAACCATCAGTGTCAATGACGTGATAAACCACCTGTGTGAAACCAGGTTGATCGGAAAATAAACCAGGTCTTTCATGCAAAAGTAGAGAAAGCTGGTTTCGTTGCCTCTCATTCAGTTGGTTACTCAGTAACAAACTCGTTATGTCTATAGGATTTGTAAGAATCACTTCGACAGGTTCTGGAAAGGAAATAACATGTTGTACGAAATTCAGGGTAACTTGAAAAGTGTTGATAAAATCCATGCCCATTAGACATTTAACAGGTAGGTCGTCTATGAGCAGGAAAGAATGCGTAAAACGAGCCTTTCCCAGCCCTAGAGATAATGTGACAGTTCCTGTGATACTGAATATTTCGTTATTTGTACCTCGCAAATACTGCAGGAAAACTTTCAGTGCAAAACCTCGTATTTAGGGCTGATATTTCAGAACCAGTGTCGAACTTTGTCTCGACCATAATATCTTCAATTGTTAATAACACATCAGGCAACTGAGGAGTTTGGACAGTCACTAATACTATTTTAGGGTCAGAATGCTTGGTATCAGGAAGCAGTACTGACCCTTGGTCTACTTCCTTTGGAAGTTTAAAGGATTCCTGGTTGTACTATCATGCGGTCGGAAACCTCGGCCCTGCCGGGTATCGGGAAAGTTTTCACGCTTAGGAAAACTTCGTGAAAACTGCTGTGCTGCGGGAACTCCGCATGTCTGTTGAAATTTCCATTGCTATTACTTCTTCCCTCAGCACGGGCAGAAAAATCATCATTGTCCTGAGCATAAAAACGTTCCAAATTCTGCGGATTGGAACGGGGTCGAGCATACTGTGCATTTGTACTGTACCCAGAAAATTGATTAGAAACTAGCGGTTGGTGTACCACTCTTCTATGCGGTGGGACGTATGATGCTTGGACTTGCACCTGTGTACGCTCGTGTTGAAAGTCATTAGGCCTATTACGCAGCTGAGGATTTCCGTGATAAGCCTCCCGGGGTACCCGAGCATGGTGAGTTGGACCATGTTTGCCGTGTCGCTCCTCATACGTTCGTATGAGGCGAAGGCATTCATGAATTGTAGCAGGGTGTCGGAAATGGATCGAGCTGTTGCAATAGGGTGTCCAACATGTCGACATGACTGGCATGTGGATCCCATAATTTATACAAGCGTGTTGTTTCTAAAGCAAACGCAACAGGGCTATCGTTGGGTCCTTGCTGACGAGAAAAAAGTTGTTGTGCAAGGCCAGCTCGACTGAGGCCGAAAGGAAAGACTTCCAAACATTCCGCTCGGAAATTCTCATAATGAGAATCCGGGTTCGATACTCTCCACTGCTGATACCAGGTCTTAGCGGTATCTTTCAAGCAAGTGCCTGCTATTTGCACTTTGCAATCTTGATTAATATTGTATAAGTCGAAATGATCCTCCAAATCCTCGAGAAATTTCAAGGACCCCTCCAAACCATTGAAAGTAATTGTTCCCTCATGCGGCACGAAATGTGCTAGCATTTTGCTTCTGTGAGAGGATTGAAATACCTCAGGTACGACCCGCGACTCAGAGTGATATGAAGCTGGTGAATGACGAAATTGTGAGGAATGCCTGGGTACTTGTAAATCATTGACATCAAAGTGAGCCCCACAGGCTTCTTGCAGATTGTCGAAAATAACCCCACCACCACCGAAACTTGATTTAGGGTGAAATAGTGAAGTTGTCTCAGGTAATGAAGACATAGTCACTAATTGTCAAGACCTCGTGTTCAAGAAATGTTCGGGCGCCAATTATAATGAATAAGGTTTTACTGCTATTTGTGTGGTAGTAATTATAATGAATAAAGTTTTATGCCTGGACGTAATGGAGACACTTAATGAAAGAGACCTAACGGCCAGACAGAGGTCTGACAATAATATGAACTGAGAAAAATGTACTCACTTTAAAACCTTTTATTTGGAAAACTCCTGGTATCATCCAACACACACTCTACTAAATCACACTCCTACTGAATATCCGAACTTTCGTAGAATCGCATCACAATAATGAAGAAGAACCTAATCACATAAAACGAAGCTCCTCGCACATAAAACAAAGCTCTCGACACATCAAACAAAACTCTCTCCGCACATAAACAAAAGCTCTCTCTTGGTATCGTTGAACGCGCCTATTTATACTGCCTACCACCACGTCATGACTTACACTCATTGCCACATCTCATTCAGCGGGAGAAATAACATCTCGTTAAGTAAGAAGATAATTTGCATAGGAAAATAAAATAACAAGAGATAGTAAAATCAAAAGGAAACTGAATCTAGAGTATACGTTACAGGCGGAGATAGCCGGAGAATAGCAATTAGCAACGAACAGTGGCGAGCCAGATGGGGGTTGGGAGTTTGAACCCCTCCCTTGAGGGGAGACTGAGCACGAATGTAAAGCGATATATACGTGTATACGAGGCTTTCACCAATGAACGAAACCAATGGAACCCCCTCTCCCCTTAAGAAATTGCTAGCTACACAGTGGCAATGACCGCTCACCGCGACCGTTCCAATAGCCAGCCATTCGCTTGTGAATGATGGCGGATCCTACACCACACACTTTGCTCCATGTGTGTGAAGAAAACGTGAGTAGATACCTTTTAAAATTATGTTTATTATAATAATAAAAATAACGACATCGGTTACTCATGTTTGTTATTAGGCTCACGAACTGTGTACATTATGTTAGAGCAAACCAAAATGGCACAAGCAAAAGCATGCGATTTGAAATAAAGCCTAGTTTTAATCGTTACGTTTGGGAACAGCGTTAGTTCGTTGCATTTTGATAGGGTTATCTCATAACAAACCACTTAATGCTGGTCGAATAGCTTGGCCACGGGAAAATAAATGTAGTGGGTTGTATTGTTAAAGATTCCTTTGACCTTGGAGTAGGTATATTATTCTAAAATATGCATATATTTTAATATCAAATGTGATGCAAAACTTTACTTTTCTGTGCAAGCCAGGTATATACCTGCTTTACTTTTCTTCGTAGTGGAACTTTCCATTTTGCAATATAATAACACGCATGTATTGATTTACATTTTTGTGGTTTTTTTTCCGTGTGGTCTAAGATGGGGTCTGATCATAATTTTGAGTAAATTCAGCAAAATCAATCTAGATATGTTGAGTGGGAAATTAACATATAAGTTTTCTCGTAGTAGTAATTCTCCCATGTAGTTTAAAATCACTGCATAGTGCACCCAGGAATTGTTGTTGGAGGGGGCTGTATATATAAATATATAGTATACGTACACAATGTGTGTACATATATATGTAGTACACGCCTATAGTTTATATTACGGTTGTGGCGTACGTCGCTCTTAATCTCTTTGGGGCCTTGGGAAGAAGACACTATGTAATTTTTTGAACATGTAAAATAATATTTTTGAATGTTTCTTACATTAGAAAAAATGCTTTAAATTTTTTCAACAACTTTTCTTTTGTTCTGGCGGAATACAAAATCTTCCATTTTTCGTCAAAGAACTTCCCCTTCCTGGAAAAAAAGATCAATATACGCCCCTGTATTCAGCCCTGACTGAATCCTACAGGTACTTATCAACTTGTTATCCTGAGATTGGGGAGGCATTCACTTCTGCTTTGTAGAACAGCAGCTAGCTTTAAAAGCTTTCTTTTTCTTTTCTTTTTTGTTTTCCGCATTCTGAATTTGTCTACGTAAAACAACTGCGCGAAGGCACCACAATTTGTGATGTACGTCGCCCTTAATCTCTTTGGGAAAAAGACACTATGTAATTTTTTGAACATGTGAAATACAGGGAGTTTCAGAAAATTTGATATCATTTGAGATGTAAATATCTGAGTAACTAAATCGTCTAGGCAAATGAAACTAAACAGGCTTAGTGTTGAGCAAAATAAAATTTATTCGTCGAAATTTGAATGAAAAATTCAAAGTTATGGGGTTTCACGGACGATTTCACAAGTTTTCAATATTTTAACATTGGAGTTAAAATAGTTATCGTGTCATTTCACCGCCTGTGACACGTCACATGTCAAGTCAGTAGTCCAGCTTCTGCCAAACACAATGCAGCATGTCTCTGATGTGCTCAGTAGCGGAAGAGATGGTCGTGCAGGTTCGGGAAACATTTCTGCGAAGCCCCAGGAAATCCATAAGAAAAGCAGCTAGTCTGGAAACCCAGATTTCTCCAATGACAGTTTGGCGTGTTGCAAGGGAACGCTTTCGAATGTCACCCTACAAGTAAAAGCGTAAGCAATTCTGTGTCAGAGAAACTTGAAAAAGACCAGCCTGAAAATCGTCGTTTTCAGTGAGGAAACCACATTTCATACGGATGGCAAAATCAACAAGCATATTGCTCTCATTTGGGGCGAAGAAAATCCCCATGCCACATTTGAGCACATGATGGATATGCTGCATTTTGCTTGGCAGGAGTGTGACAGGGACATGCTGCATCGTTCTTGCAGGAGTGTAGCAGTGTCACAGGCCATATTGAAAACTTGTGAAATCACTGTGAATTTAACTCTTACCGATACTACATACATGAAAAACTACCGAAATGACACGATAACTATTTTAACTCCAATGTTAAAATATTTAATATATACATTTAAAAAGGTGATATAATAAAATATGTACACACATGAGATCTTTCGGTACCCAAAGTGGGTACCAGATGCTGTTAAAATTCACCAAACGAACGTGACAAGCACTGTGATATTTATATAAGACACACAGTTGTAATGACGTAACTAGTATGAAATGGGCTTAACCAATGAGAGTGGGACAACATTTGTTACTGGTCAAACATAATAGTAATAAGTTAAGTTTATTAATTTATTAATACCTAACCCGACAAACCCAAGTATGTTTTCCAAGGTATCGGTATAAATTCTGGTAAATTATCATTACATGCTGTATTCCCATATTTAATAATATAAAAACTCTCAACAAATCTTAAAGTTGATCTAGATTTTGGTGTGTTGAGAATTTTAATCTCCTCCCAGGCAGGAAGGATTTTAATCTCATCCCAGGCAGGAATTTTAATCTCATCCCAGGCTACACCAGGATTTATGGCACTACAGGAGGCTCCAGCAAAGTTGCTGAGATAAGGTACGTACAGTCTGAGGATTGCGGCATTTTTCAAATTCTCAGCCAATGGAAGCAAGCTAATATTTTCAGGGTTATGTAAACAAAGTCTGATTTATTAAAGCGTTGAAATTAAAATTATGTACCAAAGCATAACCTTAGTTTTCAAGTCGTGCTAAAGCTGTGGTTGTATCTATTTTTAACATCATATTTATGTTCTTTTAAACTAGCTGATATTGAACGACAAGTGGAGCCTATGTGCACTTTTTGTTTTTCATGTTGTTCTATGCTGTTAAGAGAGATAATATACACACCATGCTCAATATCAAAAGGCACAGAGTTTCCTCTGTCTTTCAGAAGTAAGGACCTGTTGTTTGTGTTTATTCCAATATCAAAATCATATTTATGACATATCGTTTTCATGGAATAGAACAATTTCGGTACAAAGGGAAGAGAACCAATGTATTTTATTTGTTTCGGTTCATATATATGATATATTATCTCATCGAACTTAAAGTAAGATCTCTTGTAAACTAGAGATAGTGCTTGTAATACAGCTTCCACCCCAGGAAATGGGGTGCCCAATGTCAAAAGAGAGGATTTTATGATGTCATGTACCTGTTGTACTGGAACACTCGGGAATAGAGATACAACATCTAAGGAAAGCATGGTAAAGGGTTGTGAAATTGGAGAAATCGATTTAATTCAATCCAGTACTTGAGTGGAATTGGTAACAGAAAAAAGTTGAGTTATTAATGAGAGGTCGAAAATAAGGCTTTTCCAGTGTCTAAGGCTTTTTCCAGTGGGCGGGTGGGATGCTATGTTGAGCAGCAACTAATAATTTAAGGGGGTGTCCAGTCTTATGTAACTTTAGTTTTCCAAATAATTCTGGGACTCTAGGTCCTGATGGGTGAAACAAATTTGAAGTTAATGGAAGTGGGAAGTAGCAAATGATTTTTTTATCTGTTAACAGCTGCAATTGTAGCAGAATAGCGTACCTAAAGTTTGCGTACCCACAGGATAAATACAAAGACTTCAATATTGTGCTTCAACTAGAGAAAATTGTTGGAACCTTTCCACCTGCAATTCAACAACAGACCAGGTATGAACTTTTAAAAACTTTGAACTCTAAGAACTATGGTATTCATAATGAAGAAACTTTAAACAATAGAGAAGAAATTAAACAGTTACGAACATTATACAACCAGGTAGAACTTTCGATATTTTCTGCAGAGCAATCCCCACAAATAGTTATTATGAATAGAGGTTAATTTGTTGGCCATCAAATTAAATGCTTACTATAAAGATTGGTAGAATTTGAAGAGACTCTTAGAAACATGAATTTCGTTAAGAAAAATTCTTAGAAAATATCGAGTCTCTCTTTTTCACTAATTGCACGATATTAAGAACAAAAAATAAGAATGTAATCAAAGTGAAATGAGGGGGAAATAAACAACAACAACAAAAAAGAATATGTAGCTTGGTTGCAAAATTCTGAAAATCACGAAGCATTATCATCCGTGCCTAAAACAATCATTTTTGGACTGCAATCAAATTGAATGGTGAAGTTTGTTTTTGTGAAGCAGCAAAATACTAGATGGTATAAAAGAAAAGATTAATTGAGTGGTTTTATCTCGGTTACCAGTTAATTCAACTCCAGTTAGAAATCAAAGGGTGATATGTTGACAAAATGAAACTTTCTATTGAATCCATACCACACTGTGTTATCCCTAAAGACCCAGTCCCTGCTACAATTACAGCTGTTAACAGATTAAAAAAATCATTCACTACTTCCCACTTCCATTACTTCAAAATTGTTTAACCCATCAGGACCTAGAGTCCCAGAATTATTTGCAAAACTAAAGTTACATAAGACTGGACACCCCCTCAGATTATTAGTTGCTGCTCAACATAGCATCCCACCCGCCCACTGGAAAAAGTGTTAGCCCAATATTTTCGACCTCTCATTAATAACTGAACTTTTTCTGTTACCAATTCCACTCAAGTACTGGATCGAATAAAATCAATTTCTCCAATTACACAACCCTTTACCATGCTTTCCTTAGATGTTGTATCTCTGTTTCCGAGTGTTCCAGTACAACAGGTACATGAATCCTCTCTTTTGGTACCCACTTTGGGTACCAAAAGATCTCGTGTGTACATATTTTATTATATCATCTTTTTAAATGTATATATTAAATATTTTAACATGGAGTTAAAATATTTATTGTGTCATTTTGGTAGTTTTTCACGTATATACTTGTGAAATCGTTCATGAAATCCACATACTTTAAATTTCTCATTGAAATTTTGATGAATAAATCTTATTTTGTTCAATATGAAGTCTGCTTAGGTTTATTTGCGTAGACTATTTACTTACTCAGATATTTACATCTCAAATGATATCAAATTTCCTGAAATACCCTGTAATATTTTTAATGTTTAATTTGTGACGTACATTGTTCTTAAGCTCCTTGGAGTGAGCGTCTCCGTGGGTGCGCCAATGATTTGCACGGTTGAATACAAAGGTTAGCTATGGAGTACAGATTTGTACAGACATATTCTTTTGTTTATGTTATATTAATGAAGAGGAAATAGTCAAACAGCTTATGAACTGGCATCTGAGGACATTGTGTCTATAACAGTGGTTCTCAAACGTTTTTTTTTAAAGTACCCCTTGGGAATATTTTAGCTGAAAAAACTGCGTCCGCTTGTGTATTAAGGAGATACCTTATTACTAATTGAAGAGTTTATTCCACTGCATTTATGTGTGCATGTATGTGGGTATAAGAAATACAAATGCACACATGTATATTTGCAAAAATTGCATACATTGATGTTATAGAAATTGCATGAATGGCTAGAAAAATCAAATAAATCTGATAAAATCTCATTTAGTATCAATGAGATGTATGAGCTGCTTTGCAAAGTTCATCAATATTTGGAGTTATCTATAGAAACATGCAATTCAAAACATTTTCTATATTAGGTTCGCAGCCCTTTCAGCAGGCAATCAAAGAGAACTGTTGTCTATTTTATCCTCCTAATGAGCACTTTGAACAACAAGGCTAATAACAAATGCCTCCTAATCACCCCCTAAATGATTGCTTAAGATAAACTATTTATGATATGCAGGCCCAATCGTTTCAGCATTCTTTGGCCCACTTTTGAGACGGCGAACCAGGGTTGGGGTTTTAGTGATTTTAACATGAGCATTTAAAACTGGTTTAAACCGTGGAAAACTGTCAGAAACATATAACATGCTTTTAAACAATTTGTAAGCATTAATAGATATATTAAATAGTAAGAAAATTGCCTTCAAGCAAACTGCAATATTCGTCTTTACTTTTATAATTATTTTATTACAATTATTAAGAGCGGAAAAGTGTCAAAAAATTTTATTCGTTAAGATTTTTGTTTTGTACAGAATTTATTTCATTGATTTAAAATTATACAACTGCCAATGAATTGCAGAACCAGTAGCCTGGTTCATTTTTCCCTCGTAGCATCCGATAGCACATTTGTTGACACCTAAATGATTCCTGAGCTTAGAGTGTATAAATCCATAGAAAAAGCTTTCAACTGAAGCTGAGCTGGCAAGACTTGGCAGCAAAAGCATTGCTAGTTCAGAGGCAGACTCAGTTGTAAAGCCATTAAATTTAGAAATTCCTTTCCACCAAATCATGGGATTCATATGGATGAATAAAGTCTGGGTAAATGTGTACTTTAGCATCCTAAATTATTTCATCGGAAAAATTTAACTGTGTGAGAAAAGTGCGAAGTACAATTTTTTAAGCATGCAAAATAATGGAGAAAGGCGCAAAAATATATAGTATTTGTAGAGAACAGGAAATAATTTCATTAAAGTATTTACCTGGAAGTGCGATGGTTTGGAAGAGTACGTGCGGTAGGCCTAGGACAACAGAGCGGCGACAGCGTCAAGGTGTAAGCCGGTGAATGGAAGCTTCGTTGAGAAGGGCAAGTTACTTGCGGAAGAATACAACAGGAAGTGGTTGAGCAGTATGTAGTCATACAAGCGTTTTGTAGGAATACATTGAAGGAAAGAGGTCCGCTTAACGCAGCATTGTTAGTGGTGTTAGTAGCTTTTTCAACAGTGTTAGTGGCTCTTTCCAAAGTCATGAGACTCCATACTTCATTTCGGATTTCGTTAGGGCTTAAAAAAATTTCCCGGCACAATATGACAACAAGCTCTTGGGCTCCCTGCCATACTACGATTTTTGAATTAAAGAAACTCCTTCGTTTTCAAAAATATCCGTTTCAGGAGGGAAAAATGTGAGCTACGATGTCCGGAATAAAAGCACAAATACAAATGAATTGGTTGAACAAATCTACTACCCTGTACATTTTCGAAACCATAATCAAAACTTGACATTCAACCGGAACCTAAAGTTCATACTGGACACTTCTGTGGTACATGAAAGCATTTACATTTCTTCATTTCTTTGCATTCGGAAACATTGTGAAACTAATAATGACATTTCGCCCATTTCTTTCTCAAAAATTAATAAAACATATGAACTACTTCTTTCTACTCTACTTGCACACAATTACACGATGCATCACACTCCTCCGAAAAATATCCGCCACTCTTGAATTCTTCCGCGCATTCACTACCAACTGTTACTCCCTTCCGACACACGGAACCTTGACGTCGTGTCCGTTAGCATCGCTTCACCCTCCTGCACGAACTGGTGCAAACCATCGTACTAACAGGTAAATACTTCAAAAAAATGATTTCCTTTTATCTAAAAGTTATATTTTTTCGCACCTTTCCCCATTATTTTGCATGCTTAAAAAGTTTAACGTCGCACTTTTCCCACACAGTTAAATTTTTCCGACGAAATAATTTCGGACGCTAAAGTACACATTAACCAAAGTCCGTATCCCTTCTTGGGATGGTAGAATTTCTGTTTTATTTTCAGATTGACAATGTTTCCACACTAGTGTGTTGCAGTAACAGTGGCAAGCTATTTTGCGGATTGTTGTGGAGACAGACTTGAAATGCTATTTTGCTTGGTTAACAAAATATATGAAAGAAATCATACTCTGCTCTTTAGGTCCAAAAAATATCCCCTCCCCCAATAAACTTCTGGAGGGAAAAGCCTTGAGATTGAGATCAAGTGATTCGAGGTCCTTGTATGCTCTCACTCCTGAAAATGAAACAAAAGGACTAAGGAGTCCTAAATACTACCAAAAGGTGAAAGAGATCATACACTACATTTTTTGTGCAAGAAAAGCCTCAACACCCCCAAAACTAAACTCCTTGAGGGTGGCCTTTGCAGGTGAAAAGCCTTAAAAATGAGATCAAGTGATCCAAGGTGCTGGTGTGGTTCTCAATCTCCTGGAAAAAACGAATGGAGCTAAGGTTACCTAAATACTGCAAAAGGGTGAAGGTAATCATACACTACATTTGTGGTCCAAAAAAAGTCTCTCCCTTCACTTCCCCCCAAAACAACAACCCTGGAGGTAGCACAGGGCAAGAAAAAACTTAAAATAAATAATGCAAGCGGCAAATAACACGGTTGCTCTACTTAAAAATAGAAATGATCCTGAAATACAAGAGAGATTTGGGTGATAAATACCATGTAGAAAAGGCTGCAAAAATAAAAAAACCCAACACGGAAATATAACTAGACGCTAAAGAGCAAACACTAAGTGAAAAACTACAAAACTATGTAAGAACGATAAATAATGCAATTGCTTTGGTTGAAATAGAAATGATCCTGAAGTATAAGAAATGGTGATTTAAGTGATAAATACCATGTTGAAAAGGCTGCAAAAAAAAAAAAAAATACCAACACCGAAATCTCCACATGAATTCAGCGAGATATGAATCCGGTCCTCTTTGTTTTTTATTTCGCCATTTGCATGAACTCCACCATCTCGGTGATGATGACCCATGCATTGGGCACCACACTATGAACCCTCTTTTTCATGATGTTTATCCTTAGTGATATCATATTACCATCAATATGAGTGCACTGATGCCCTACCAAGCGGTGGTTCGTTTACTAGCAAGAGGGGTGACAGCATCGTGTTTCCTCAATATGTAACACACACTGGTAGCTTTAAAATAACTACATATTACTCTTTTTAAAATAACTATATAACCAAAAGGGGAAGATTAGTATGTAGATTCTCAAAGTTGTAGCTTTTTATATCTATGGAACTGAGGCTAAGCACTGCAGAAATCGCTTAGGAATTGTTAATAATCAGGGCTTGAAAAATACCGTGCCTGAGACGCCCGGGGCATATAAATTATTAAGTAAAGCTGGTTGTATGTGTGTGCCCAGGAAAATTTATCTTTAAAGATAACAAATCAGAACCCTCACTTTTTTTACATATCTGGCGTTTTCGTTTTAAGGGTCTATACTCAAAATGTTCAGTGCATAAATGCGTGATGATGATGCTGAGATTAGTATTTGAGAAATGTAGTAATCTGTCATGTTCTTTTTGTGGAAGTTTTCACCCTTTGTCAATAAACACAGGTTGCTAGTTCCATCAGAGGAATGCATTCAGTCACTGGCCTTAAACAACATTTAGAGCAAAATTATATATATTTCTGGACCTAGAGCATAATATAATTAAAGAAAGGATATTCTTCTGTTCTTGGCACTCCGTAACAATAATAAAACTTCCAGTGATTGGCAGTGAAAAGCAGCTTGACATGAGATGACTGTCTTTTTTTCTTGTAGTAGAAAATTCTATTCTGAACTTCATTTTAAAATTTAATTGCCCAGTCTGGGCAACTAGATTTTTTTGTTTACCAGCCTAGGCCAATGATTCACATGCCCCGGGCATCTCGGGCATGATACCCTGATACATGTAAGTAAAAATATGTACAGTACATAATTTCATACGTATAGATTAATTAAAACATATATTTCTTTATTACTACTTTAGCAAAAACTTCCCATTACAAAAAAAATTACCTTTGCTTGTCTCTATGAGCACTATTTCGCAATTACAGCGTTGCAATCTTATGCGTAACGAAAATTTCTGTAGTACATACTAACTTTTTAATGAAAATTTCGTAATGTTTTAAAGAAAATATATTGCTGCAGAAATTTTTCTGTCCCCCTTGAATTTTGTTATAACGTGCTTCTACTGTTACTCTTTTTTTTACTGAATCTGGTAAAAGCTCGCCATGAAAATGACAGGAAACTATATCATGTACAGTTTCTTTTCTTTGTAAATGTAATTAATGTTAACTGAAATCTTTACCTATGTCACTTTAAATAGGACTTGAAACATATCTGAAATGTCACATGCCCAGCTGGGTATGTGACATTTCAGATACCCAGATAGTAAAACTTGAATGCCCAGGAAAATTTATATTTTAAGATAAATCAGAAGCCAATTCTTTTTTAAGTTAAAAGATAGGAATTTTTTTTACATGTTTTACATTTCTGTTTTAAGATGATAGTGCACAAATTAGTACAAAATAATACGATGAAATTATATTTTGAGAAATTTAGGGATTCTGCCGTGTTCCTTTCATTGAAGTTTTTTTCTTTTGCTCATTGTCATTAAATACGTGACTTGTACATCAATGAAAAATTGTTTCACTCTCTTCAGGTATTCCCAAGATATTATAAATACAACTATTTAATAGCATTCCAAACGGTTTTTGTGTTCCGAAATGGTTTCCTTGTGGCAACACACCAAGGGAAGGACCACCTTAATCACGGAAGTCATTTCTAAAACATCCCATACAGGAAAATTTAATATTTTAGAAATATTGATGATATTCGTTAATGTTCTAGAATGACTCGTTCAGAATCAAGGTCTAAGCAAGCGTTTCTTCTCTGGGTGGGTGTCTGAGATTTGAAATGATGCCCCATCAAGTTCAAGCTTCCACTTCTATTCAAGTTTTTTTTCTTTCTGATACCTTAATTATGGGGAAGCAATATGATCTTTCGAAAGCAGCACTTCCAGTTTTTGACATAATTTTACTAAAAATGTGAAAAGTAGGTAAATATCCAAAAATTAGGAATAAGAAACGACTGTAAAAGTTGAGGAAACACTGACAACACAGTGCTCAGTAGAATATAAAATGAAATAGCACACAAGGTAGTGAATGTGAAAACAAGAAAAGCCTGACTCAACTCTATGTGAAATGTAGTACTAGTCAAAACCTTAATGAAAAATCAACTTAAACACCATTGTGGATTGAATACCCTATAGACGCAACATGGACTCGGATACCAGTTCGTAGATCTGTTTGTCATTAATATAACGTGTAAATATAAGAATATGCCTGTATGTGTCTTTACTACATAACTGTCCTTTGTATTCATTTATTCAAATACTGTATTAGTACATGTTCAAATTAAAATATCTAAAATGAACAATGCATTGTTCAACCAACTGTGTACAGAGTTCGTAAAGTCTAATGTCAAACAAATCTGTGTGTAACTGATGTCATTATTTTTTAAATTGTAATAAACCTAATTTTAAGATATGAAAATATCATTACTCACATTTGAAACTGAATTGATTAGTAATAAACCAAGCCTCAAACACTTTCACACTCACACACTTCCACAAAAAAACATGCATTTACCTGCACACTCTTTCACAAAAAATGTGCATTTACTGTAAAAGTCATGTGACTACTTGCCATGAGGCTTAACTGAATATGGTCAAACTATAAATACAAGGATTGCTCTGAAATTCAAATGAGCAAGGTCAAACATTTTAATTTCAGATTGCAGCTTAACTGAAAACTGTATTCCTGTGAAATTCAGTCTTTGCTGAATTCAGTCAAACTGTATTTTTAAGGAATTGCTCTTCAAATTACGGCTTAACTGAAAACGGTCAAATTTTATTTTTACAAGCATTGCCCTTCAAATTACGGGCTTAGTATTTGCGGTTGAGATCTTAATTTTACTGGCTTTCACAAAAACGGGCCAGGCCGTAATTTTGCGGGCTATGGTCGGACCCCTAGCTGCCGGGCGCTGCTCGTAATCTAAAGGCGAAATTTTCAACAGTGTGTAAGGATAAGTTTACTTGTTAAATTATTTTTTATTTTTTAAGTGACCCCTGCATGTTTTAAAATGTGATTTTTTAAGTTTATTTCAAGCACTTATACAGAACGGTAGATCACAAACCCTAAGCCTTATTTGTTATTTGAAAAGATATGGCCACAGTTTAGTCTTTTTGTTTATTTTTTCAAAACTTATGATTGCAATAGTTATTTTATAGCCTAAACTTATTACATATTTTTTTAAACAATTTCTCAAATACTTGTATTCCATAATTTTTCGACTACCATCTGGCAAACTCCCCCATCCCCTCAAAAAATGGCAAGCAATGACCTATTTGCAGTGTTAAAATTAGAAATAAATCTTCTACAGGCCCAGCGGACCACTCGAATTTCCAAATCGCAAAAAAAAAAAAACAAAAAAAAACCCGTACACATTTACAGTATATGTAGAAAATAAGGTATCATTTTCATTGGAGTAGTATCGCAAATTTAGAACAATGTGTGTGTGTACACATGAAGATATTTCTAATAAATAAAACAAATATGGTACGCAGTGGGAGAAATTTGAAAAAAAAATGTGACCAGTGTATACCAAAAGTTGGTAGTTCCCTTATTTTTATTGGCCCAGAAATTGCACAAAATATACTAATACATACTTGCCAACTTTTACGGTTTATCTGTAAAATTTATGGATTTCTTCTTGATTTTAAATTTATGGATTTCTTCTTGATTTTACTGATTTATGGATACAGGTCTTTTTTTTACGGATATTTTAATATTTCAATTGCTCAATCAAAATGATTGCAATGAAATTATCAATGAAAACTTAATCAAAATTATGTGCAATGATTGCTCAATTGCTAATCATTGCACATTTGCAATAAGAAAGGTCACACTAAAAATGAATGCTAGCATACTTACACCTCAATATACCTATTTATTTTAAATACAACAGTATTTGATTTTGTATTTGACAGTAGCTTACTTGCACTCTACTAAATCATTTGATATTATCTTTATTTACAGGACATTTTATATAAATAAGGATCAGTACATGTTGTGAGGTTGAACTGAACATGTATCTAATCCATATTCGGCGTTAGTGTGAACCATAATTTGGCGTTAGGTTGAACCATAACTTGGAGTAACGGTTGAACCATAATTTGGCGTAAAGGTTGAACCATAACTTGGTGTAAAGGTTGCCCCAAGTTATGGCTGCATCAAATTTTTTTCTTACTTACTCCATATGTTGGTACAACCTTTCACTAAATTCTTAACAGTGTTGAATCAGTCACACGACGGTGAAATAATTTCAGAATCTGTGGTGAAATGTCTTAGCACAACATTCATTATTACCTGATGCTGAAAAGCGTATTTTAATACTTCACCTTCTTCCAGCAAAAGAACTGTCATCAGGAGACCAACTGAACTGTCATCAGGAGACCAGCTGAACTGCAGGTATAACTGGTGCAGTGAAATGAAGGAATCTGGAAACATAGTTTGATAAGTCGACGCAATGTATTTCTGGAATTGCTGGAATTCAAAGCAGAATCATATTAGGTACGCGTACACTGAGTTGCAGCAAAAATTAAAGTAAATTGGTGAGAAGTAGTCCGTAGCTGGTAGTTCTTGGTGAAGGGACAGTTACTCTAATATTTCGACTAAAAAGAAAATGCGTCAAAAATATGACTTAATCTACGGAAACGACTTGACTTTGGCTGACACATATGCTTATACAAAAGACAGTGCTAAAATAGAGGGACCCAGAAGGGATGTGTCCAGATTTCATTGGTGAGCAGTTTTTTTTGGAACTGCTTGTTTTAGCTTTAGGTCCTAGATCTAGAGCCACATTACATTAAATTTCAATGGATTCTCTTGAACTCAATAAACATGTACTTACGATACTCTAAGGAGTCTTAAATGTTCAGGGTGTTCAATTTAAAACTCAACCTTAAAACTTTGTGATAAAGAACAAAAAACACAATTAATACAACCCCAATACAGTATATGATATTGTCTGACAGATTCACTCTCTTTCAAATATTTTTTGCCGCAAAAAGTATTTCAAAAAGTACTCAGATAAAAAATATTATACTTAGATTGACAGATAATAATCCAAACTTCCCTTATCGATTTCTGCAATGGGCTCTGAAATTTTTGTTTTCAATTCTCTATGACATGATGCCATATGAAATGGCCATATGAAATAAAATATTATCTGGATAGGTAGAGAGATTAGGTAGGGAGAAAAAAATACTTAGATTGAAAGATAATAATTCAAAATTTCCTGATCGATTTTTGTAATGGGCTCTGAAATTTTCATTTTCAGTCTTTTATGGCATGCGGTCTACTGTCGTATACATGTAATTTGAAATGACTCCATGGAATAAAATATTGTATGAATAGATAGGAAGATTTTAGAGACTAGAAGTTCGTGAAATCAATTACTTTTCATTAAAAAATCTAGGGACAATGAGGCAATCACTCAAGCGCGCGCGCGCGTGTGTTGGTTGTTAGGGGGAAGGGGAAACCCTTTTTCGAAAACCATTAATTTCTCTTATTAGCTTCCAGCAAAGTGAAAAACAGCCTTAAAATGGCGTGAAAACATTCCTACGTTACACTGTCTGAGAATGCGCTCTAAACGCAGATGATTTTTACCAGCAAAGCTCAGGAGATTTCCGTTAAAGCTTGAGGTACCTTCGAACGTAATACTTGGTCATTCTGCCTGTTAACATAGCAGTTCAGATAAATATGCATGGGTGCCTGAGCGACAAAAAAGATAAAAGAAAAGGCACGATATGTCCCACTCTGGATTCGCATTGTGAACACAGGCCTTCAACTGACAACATTAATAGTACGGACGAAGTATCAACAGGGTGCAGCTTGTATATTACGCGTATGCAATACACTGGAAGTTAAAGCAAGTGCAGCAAATGTATGTATACTACGGAAACATATTCCTCCATTGAAAATGTTTAACGGTGATTTAAAAGAGAAAGCAATAAACTCAGCCTCATGTCTAGAAGGTCATCGTTTAGAATGCGACATCCTCAATTGCCCATGTAAGCGTTATGTCCTCAATTGCCCAAGTAAGCGTTATGTCCTCAATTGCCCAAGTAAGCGTTATGTCCTCAATTGCCCAAGTAAGCGTTATGTCTTCAATTGCCCAAGTAAGCGTTATGTCCTCAATTACACTCGAAAAATGTCACCTGGAAATTACTAACAATTGCTATTTTTTACAGCCCCATGTCATTTGGGAAAGTTTTCTGGGTAACTTAATTGCTTTTCAAAATATTTTTCCTCAACGGAAATTACTTCTTTACGAATCAAAACCACCTTCCCGACTCTTGTACTGCAAAATACGCGAACACAAGGCCGCTTTTCAAGCAGAGATTTGTTAAACTGTATGTCTATAATGCCTCACTACTCGAAACCAATAATACTCTTCAACCAACTATCAATGAAAACTCGGCCTCGAATATTTTCGGGCACTGAGAACTGGGGTTGCATTTTAACATCAACATTTTTTGGAAAACTACAAAAAAGAGTTATATAAAGAAGGAAGTGGACCAAAAGGCAGATACTCATAAAAAACAGAGTGTTATCCACACCATCTATAAGGAAATCAGTGGACTACTTCTTCTGGAACAATCAACACATTCGGATGTGATAGTAAAGCACACTGCAAAATAATTAAATAAAAATAATACCAAAAAAGTACAGAATATCTGCAGCAAAGAAAAAGAAGAAATCGGGAGATTCCAGCAATTTTAGGTGATTCAACCCATCGAAGCTACATTCTTACTTTCTGGACAGAAAAGAGGTCTGTTCTATGTTGAATTGTTGATATTAACAATGGCACTCCATCTGTTACCAGAAACGAAGAAAAGAACGCTTTCATAGAATGGCAGAAAGGCTACGTCTTTTCTGTTTTCGCGTCTTATCACTGGTATAAAAATAAACAGACCAGTAAAATCGTTTGTTTGAGATTTCCCCCTGTTATTTCTCACGAAGAAAGCTCCACGATTTACGAACATCATAAATAAGGGAATTTATTTTTCAAACGGCTGAAAGGTTCAAATGGCGGAAGTGTTTGTGCCATGTTTTGTTCTATTTCTAGCAAGCACAGGGCTCTAGAAAACAACATTTTCAATTTATAAAACAATATTATAATAATTTACTCCCGTTGCAAAGTCAATGTACCAGAATCAACTTCGTAGATACTCTGTTAAATAAGCATATTAGAAATTTGTAATGACAGAAAATGTGCAGTAGTTCAAAAAGCGCTTTTAAACTCAATCAATTAAGTGCACAACAACCAAAACCAGCCATTATAATATATCTCGACAAACCATATGAGCATTAAACCTCAGAGCAGCTACTTTTGCGAGTTTTAGGAGGAAAGAAAGCGTACAAAATTTTTAAATCTCTTTTTCTGTGATTCCTTTCAGGTCATGTGAAGAGTTCCAATGTTTCGCACCGTAAAAACTAAACACAGCTGGTTTTTACAAAGGCGCCACTTTATTCGTCAAAATAATCACCAACACATGCAACCACCTTACTTCTACACTGCTGAAGTTGAAAAATGCCCTTCCGATAGAACTGAATATGAACAAATGAACACTTCCGGCAACTTCCTCTGTAAATCGTTCCTGTTATGGATAAACCTCTGTCTCATATTATTGTTCCTAGCACGGAGTAAGTGTTAGACCGTTGATGAAATACGTATCAGGGAATTATGGTGGATGTGGTAGAGCCCCAATTTCGAGTTCAGCCGTTGTGTTACCGGTCACGACAGACATGTGCGACCTCGAGTTATCCTGTAACACCAGTGGTTCGTGAGAAATCACCAGAGCAGGCTGTAACTCCTTAAATTTAAAATCCACACGTCGTAATAACTCCGAGAATACGACAGTATTAAGGGTTTTCCTCTGTTGTAACTGTTGAAAATACACCTCGCCAGTGTCCAAAACACAGTCAACAGCCCATTAAAGGGGGTGCAGATTGAGCGTTGGAGCGCTTTTCGGTGGCTCCAAACCCCAACCTGCATTCACTCAAAGGGGATATTGGGAAACTTTTTGATGACTTGTCGTCTTCACTACTGACGAAGTGCTCATCTTCAGAGCATGCAAAGATTCGGGAATGAAGCATATGGTAGAAACCGAAGTTATCGCACGACTGAATAATTTGCGCTGCACGAACTTGTAAGGTCGTAGATCTGCTTTGATTTGATATTCCAAATGTTCACAGCAATGATATTAGACTTACGTTCTTTTGGAGATGCTGTTAAGATGCAACTAATTTTTTTGAAAAGACTGTTACCTTATGTTTCGACCAGTGTACCGTTTTATCTGTTTAAACCATGTCAATAAAATAGTTTCGAGAAGTTCCATATTGTAAAAATAGGAGAAGACATAAACCTAATCATGGCCTTCAGCACTATAGGGTTATCTTAAAAAGAACGTTGTAAGAATCATGGAATGTTATTATTAATATTAATATTACATTTAATGATATACACAGTTACGGAAAAATAATAGCAACTCTTGAAATTCCTGACTTTTTGGGTTTTCAGTGTTGCTACGAAAGTAAATATGCAGATAATACTCACAATATATATATACACTGACGGCAAAAAATCCCAACGCCACGAAAAAATAGTTGTAGAGGAATGAAATGGCGGCAATACATTTGTATAGGTAACATATTTAATCGATTAAGGTTTCAAGATCACAGCTTATTGTAAGCGCGAAAAGTGCCGTTTTAAATGTGAAATGCTGGTTCATTAATAACCGGTGTAACCGCCAGAATGTTGAATGCAAGCACGCAAACGTTCATGCATTGTGTCGTACAGGTGCTGGATGTCAGTTTGTGGGATGGAGTTCCATGCCTGTTGCACTTGGTCGTCAATACAGGGACGGTTAATGCTGGTTGGGGGTGATTCTGGAGTTGTCGTCCAATGATGTCCCATACGTGCTCGATTGGTGAAAGATCTGGTTAACTAGCAGGCCACGGCAACATGTCGACTCTCTGTAGAGCATGTTGGGTTACAACAGCGGTATGCGGGCGAGCGTTATCCTGTTGGAAAACACCCCCTGGAATGCTGTTCATGAATGGCAGCACAACAGGTTGAATCACCAGACTGACGTACAACTGTGCCGTCAGGGTGCGTGGGATAACCACGCGAGTGCTCCTTCTGTCATAGGAAATTGCTCCCCAGACCAAAACTCCAGGTGTAGGTCCAGTGTGTCTCGGCCGCAGACAGGTTGGCTGCAGGCGCTCACCTGGCCTCCTTCTAACCAACACACGGCCATCACTACCACCCAGGCAGAACCGGCTTTCATCAGAAAACACAACAGATCTCCACTCCGTACTCCAATGAGCTCTAGCTTGACACCACTGACGTCGCAAACGGCAGTGGTTTGGAGTAAGTGGAATGCACGCTACAGGGCGTCTGGCTCGGAGCTGTCCTTCAAGTAACCGATTCGTAACAGTTTGTTGTGTCCCTGTGGTGGCAACTGCAGCTTGAATTGCTGCCGCAGACGCGGTATGATGCGCCACGGCCATACGCCGTACACGGCGGTCTTCCCTCTCAGTAGTGCCACGTGGCCGGCCGGAACCCGGTCTTCTTGAGGCAGTACCTTCCCTTGACCACAGCTGCCAACAATCGTGCACAGTGGCTACATTCCTGCCAAGTCGTTCTGCAATATTGCGGAAAGAAAATCCACCTTCTCGTAGACTTATTACACGATCGTTCAAACTCCGCGAGCTGTTGATAATGGCTTCTTCGTCTTCTTAAAGGCATTCTTGACTAACATCAATACCCTACGTCGAATCTCAACGATAACTAACGCTCACGAACGTTACAGCGCGTATTTACAGCAAACCTGCTTTGCATGTTCCGAGGGGCCGCTACTAGCGCCACACGTATGCACCGAGCGCGAAATTTGCATAGACGTCATCTTACAGATGTACTCTCACCGCCTACCAACTGTCGTTTATCTAACACAACCCCTTCTTGGTGTTGGAATATTTTTTCCGTCAGTGTATATATGCACTGGCGGAAAGTGAAAAAGAACGCCAAGAAGGAATTGGCGGATGATCATGAAATTTACATTTGTTAATGGGGTCGAGTTTACGTAGGTGTGATGTTAATTTTGGGACCAACCGGTGAGCGCTTACGCCACAGCACGGCATGATATGCAAATTATCGTCGGTGGTTTTTAAGGAGTACTGCGAAGTGAATGTAATCAGTCGTCGGTGTACGGACACGTGCGAAAACCCTGAAGAAGCTGCAGTGCTTGGACATTGAGGACGTGTACGATTTCAGCAGTTATCGGACTTTGAGCGAGGTCGTCTAGTCGGACTCCGCGAGGCCGGGTGGTCGTATCGTCGTATTGCGGAGCGAATTGAACGGGAAGTATCGGTGGTGGTACGATGGTGGCGTAGATGGTCCGAAGAACATTCCCACCCGAGAAGACGTGGAACCGGGAGTCACAGACGGACTGATGAGCGGACCGATCGACGCATAAGAAGAGCGGTGTTGTCAAGCAGAACATCCACTGCGACGCAAATAGGAGCTGCCGTTGCACCTGAGGTGACTGTGCGAATAATCCCCAACCGTCTATTGGATGCAGGACTACGTGCACGTGTGCCTCTGGCATGTGTACCTCTGACTCCAGCCCACCGTCATTAACGGCTGCAGTGGTGTCGCCAACGTCTGCACTGGAGAACGCAATGGCGATCTGTCGTGTTCAGCGATGAAAGCATATTCTGCTTGGGAGCCTCCGATGGCCGTAGGCGTGTTCGCAGACGCACAGGGTAGCGTCTCCACCCTTCTTGCATCCGCCAGCGACACACAGGGCCTACACCTGGTCTCCTGGTTTGGGGAACGATCAGCTATCACTCCCGTACACAACTAGTGTTTGTACCGGGTACGTTAAACAGCACCTCCTACATCAACAACATCATTGAGCCCGTTGTTGTGCCATTTGTAAGGTCGGTCCATCGTGCTGTTTTCCAGCAAGATAACGCACGCCCACACACGGCACGTGCAACGCAATATGCACTTCAGGGTGTGAGACAACTTCCATGGCCTGCACGTTCACCGGGTTTGTCCCCCATTGAGCACGTGTGGGATTTTATGGGACAACGACTTATCCGGTCTCCACGGCCAGCCACGACCATCCCCGATTTACGCATCCAGGTTGAGGATGCTTGGAACTCAATACCCCAAACTTGCATGCAACATCTGTACGACAGACTCCATGCCAGTGAAAGCTTCTTATGCTCAATAAAACCAACTATCTGAGGCTCAGTGACTTACCGGCTTGAATACAAAAATGTCTGAATCTCTAGGTTTGCCGCACCATATGCGCCCATAGAAACTACGATGGACCTTTAATAAATTTAGAAAATTTTTAGGACACACTTTGCATGAAATTAAGCAGAAAAACTACTCAACACTTTTGATAAAGCTACAGTTCAGAATTCTACGGGCAAGCAAATCGTTTCCACTAATCCATGAGATACTGAACAGACTGGTAAATAATCTGTTGCTTAGATTTTTTAGGCAAACTAAAAAAGTGTAATTAAGTCATTTAACGTGGTACTCAGATCTGAAAACATTTCGCCTTTGGAAAAAATTTGGGAAAATATTCATTGAATATTTTGCACTCTTTGTGTGTGTTTTGAAGGAGAAAACCTCTTAATAAATTAGTAAAGGAGTAATATCTTCGCTTTCCCCTTTTATAAAGCTCCAAATTGTCCACTGTATATTTCTATTTTATGCCTCTGTGAGAGGAAAAAAGAGTTCCCAAAAAGACTGAATTGAAATTCCAAGAAATATGAATAGGATGCAATTGGAAAACAATGTTTTTGCCTAACGCTGTTCGCATTTTGTAGACACTAGTTGAAGACAACGCGAAATACAGATGGAATATTTGAGTCCCTCTCTAATATGCTGAGAAGGACGGTGCGAGGCTATTATGTTATAACCTCAAGGAATCCCACCACCCATTTTGAGTTTCCTAGCACTTAATTTCTTTTATTTTCAGTATTTACGTATTTTTGCTTTTTCACTACCTCCACTTCTTTCTCTCACCCAATTTTTAGATGATTTTTGAAGGTCGCAGAGCAATGTTCACAGATCTGATTCTCGAGAAAATGGGTACGGACCGGACCGTATAGGCATTTTCTTCTGATGGCTCTATAGGACTAAACTCTAGACAATTCAGTCACTTAATTAGTCATTCCTCCGGATACAGTTATGAGTCTTAAAATTTTGCACTATTATTTGGCAATGAGCAAGTTTCTCCTTGAAAATCTTTGTAATAACATAGCGTTGAGAAAGATTCTGCTTTGGAGGATTGCAGTAACATGCATGGGCTTTCCATTCTTTGAAGAAGTCAATATCATAAAGGTAATTTTTAGTTTTCGAAACTTCTGGCGCTTTCCGAAATGATGAATATTTCACAATACTGAATGAATGCATTTCATCTTAAAACTACAAATGATTCCTCAAAATGAAATATTCTTTGAAACACGCAAGAGTTCGAGAAATCCTAATATTTCGTTTTCTTTTAAAGATCTCCGCAAAACAAAATAATAACAAAAAAAAAAAAAAAAAAATTGAATTTTAGAATGCCACTGTTGCTTGCTTATAATGATAATTGATGAGATTTTCTCATTTGAAATTACCCAACCGTTCGATAAGTGTTTTGTTCTAACAATAAGTTCTTGGTTTCCTCCGTTTTCTTACTTTTTTATCAGAAGCAGAACAGCACTTCTGAGTTTGAAAATCCCTTCCAGCTAGAAATCTTTTCGCTTTTTTGTGGTTTCAGTCCCTGCAATTAAGCAACGTGACAATACATCGTAAGCTCTTTGGGAAATCCATACATCATGCATCTTGAGATCAGTAATTGCGAAACAAGAATTCCCATGACTTCGTAATGAGGCATTTATTGGGAAATAAGGGCGGGCCACAACTTTGATCCACATATCTGTTCCTCAAAGAGAAGGAACGTACATTACCTCGGATTCGAGGAAAGTGTAAAAAAATTAATTAAATTACTGCTTATGACGTGTAAGGAACTTTCCTCCGGGGATTTGAAACTTAGTAGGAAGTACTGAACCGTGTAAAGATACGTCTTGTTGGCTGAAACGTGCTTTATATTTTTCACTCGAATTTTCATCATCCTGAACAATTTCATTCTCGAAAAAATATTTAAAATCAACTACTAAAACATCTTATTTTAAAAACATATATTCGAAACAATATTCTTACTTAGAAAAACAAACTGCAGGTATTGTTTTCTCGTTTCTTTTGCATATGTTGGGTTTCTTGACGTACGATTGTGGAACACACAGACTTGTTGAAGAGATTCAAATCAATGCTGAAGAGATTCATATACAGGAGAAACGCACGTTACCCAGTGAAAGAAGCCATTTAAGTCAGATTGTTTAAGGCGTATAGTTACACGTGCTTTTAGCGATTCACTAACGACAAATAGCTACCTAGATAAAGGACGTAACGAGTTAGGTTGTTTTGGACTTGGTCGTTTTTTGTTTTAGCGATTGATTCATTAGTTTCACACACTAAAAAGCAAAGTTTCGCCAGCTTTTTTCTCCGATGGGTCTTTAACTTTCGGAGAGGAAACGCTGAGAACGTATGAATATTTAATTTTCTAAACAACCAATGTTCAGATCCAAATGAAAATATTTTTATTCGCATCTTTGGTTTAAATTCCACATGGGGCACAGTAGTCGACTCACGTTTGAGGCGCAATGGATAATCATCCGCTGTGCCGCATATGATTCTAACTATGCCTTTTCCGCTCTATTTATTTTAGCACGTCTTTGTTAAAAAAGGCCGTGCTTATGTTATCGTTTTGCCAGTCCGTCCGACTGTCGACACGATATCTATGCAACTATTAATCCAATTTGAAAAACTCGTTTTGCATTGGGAAGCTTGAAATATGAGAAGGAAGATCCTCTATTTCAATTCGTCTTACGATGAACAATTTGGTCGCTAGAGGGCGTAAATACATATGATATCGAATTCAAAATACATTTTATTCCATATATTTGTTTCTAAGTATCCAACGGAAAAAATTCGTTCCTCGTTTCGATGACATTTATAACGAAGGCTATTTTAGGCACAGTTTCTTTTCTAAATAATGCATAGATTTTTTGGTAGGGGGCGTAAAAGTAAATTGCGTTTCCCCGATATCTCTGCTTCTGATATTCCGATTTGAAAAATTCTTCTTGCATTGGATACAGCTCCTGATGGGAAATATTTTAAATATATTTCTAATTTCTAAGAAATAATAGTTTGGCCACCACGGGCCGTAAGTGTTTATTTCTGCTCTTGATATATTTGCATCAAAAGCTAAGGGTCTGAAAACTTGACTGAAAAAATTATTTCGTGGACCGATACGGCTTACCTTGGAAAACCTTTTGAGTATACCACCTACTTAGAATAGCGCATCGTTTTTCTGACACGGGGCGTAGAAGTATATCTTATTGTCGTCGGTATCTCTGCTTCTAAGAGTCTGATTTGAAAAATTCTTTCTTTTTTGGAGAGCGTTTCCGGTGATAAATGTTTCTTATATAACTTCAAAATTTTCAAGTATTGCAGAGATTTTAAGGCAAATTGCGTTTTTCCCGATATTTCTGCTTCTAAAATTCCGATTTGAAAACTTTTTCCTGCATCGGATACAGCTTTAAATGGGAAATGTTTTGATTATAATTTCTAATTTCTGATAAAAAAAATGGTTTGGACTCCAGGGGGCGAGTTTATTTCTACTTCTGATGTATTTGCAGCAAAATCTACGCTTCTGAAAACTGATTGAAAAAAAATCATTCTTGGACCGAAACCTCTCACCTGGGAAAATCTTTTCAGAATACTTTCCTCTTAAAATAATGGATAGTTTTTCTGCCAGGGGTGTGGTAGTATATCTTATTTTTATCAGTATCTTTGCTTGTAAGGGTTCGATTTGAAAAATTCTTTCTTTGATGGAGAGCGATTCAGCTGCGAAATGTTTCTCATATAATTTCAATTTTTTTAACGCAAAAGTTTGCCATTTAGAGCATAAGTTCACGTTTCCTTTTACAGCAATATCTGCGGGACTAAAAACCCGATATAAGAAATTCTTTTTCGGTCAAATACTACTAACTATGAAAAGTGCTTGTATATATATTTTCCACAAATAAGGCACAATTTCGCCGCTTAGAGGCGTAAATGTTTAACATGTTTTTATCAATATCTCTGGTTCTAAATGTGCGATTTAAAACATTATTTAAACACAGTTTCTATTTACTTTGAGGAACACTTTAGGTTAGTATCTGAGAAGCTTTATGGCTCGCAGTTTTGTCGCAACGAGGTGCTTGTGTATGGTCGAAACATTTTTCTTTTTTCGCAATCTCTGCTTCCTGGAGACGTATTTGAAAAGTTCTTTTTCCTTAGCACAGCTTTTTCCATGAAGAATATTTTTCACCTATTTTGATCTTTTGCATTATGCAAAATTATTCTGCTCGAAGGCGCAGATTTATATCATGTTTCCTTCTACATTTCTTATTTTAACTGTTTGATTTGAAAATCTGTCTCCATTACCTTCCTTCTTCTATGAGAAACTTTTTGTGCACCATTTGTTAATTTTCATAAGATTGTTTTTAGCCGTTGGTGGAAGTAAGTAGCTGTTTCTATTTCTGGATGTTTTATTGATTGTAAAAATACGGTTGATTTTTTTCTAACTGGTTGCACTGACTTTTAATAACTTTGATAAATTTAAGTCTCCGCAGGAAAGATTTAAAAGACGTGCTCATTACAACCAACAATTCGATGTCATCTTTCTTTTAACATGTTAATTTTAACTTTAAAACAATTGAAAAGCATGTTTAGTTGAAATTAACAATATTTTAGCTAGTTCCAGTTATTGAAACCTCATTTTCCTACTCTATCTCATTTCCTTCAAATTTATTTGTTTCCACCAGCTCAAATTTCTGAATTATATTTTACAAATCTTGTGAAAAACTTGGAAGAGATTTAGGGTATATCCGGATATGTAAATTTGATGAAAACGAAACGAAGCAAATGCCATAATGCAGAAGCACATAGCATGCTGGCACAGAAGCAGTATTTTACAGTGTGGTTTGTCAGAAGTATTAATAATAAATTCAGTGCTCGATGTCTTTCCTATCTTTTCCATTTATCAATATGTCGCAATTCGCTTTTGCTGTTATGTTCATTATGCAGTAGAAAATGTACTTTTACCTGCAATGATTGGTTAGGCATTCAATATGAAACTTATTTGCCTCTTTAGAATGCCACTTGGTAGGCAAAACAAAACAGAATTTGGAACTGTACCCGCTGTCATGATAGAAGAAGTTGGTAAATGTTATGGGTGGTACTAAGTCAATTATAGCATAGTAAAACGAAACTGATTAAAAACTAAAACAAAAAATACGTTTCCTTATCAAATAAACGAAAATGAGTTTGCAGAAGAGGAATAGTCATTTTTGGTAAGCATGTTACTGTTTTCGTTATCCCAAAGTATATAAACAGGCAAAAGATTTTGAAAGGGACGAAAAGAAATGTTGGAAAATACATAATCGATGTATCAAGGCTACATCGTAGGCACACCCCAAAAGCGATAAAGATATTGGCCTATGAAGTTTCACCAGTGAATTTAGAAAAGGTTTTGTGTTTGTGTGAAAAATTGCATGATCATTTTACCATTTTACAGCAAGAAACCAAAATATCTCTCTCATAGACAACCGGAAGCAATATGCTTGCATTGATCAATAGCTTTAATTGCCACAATGTAACTTTGTCTTCCACTGAACTGGAAAGCATGTAATCATAAGACTATATGCTAAAAGTACAAGCACCGGAAAATGAAAACACCAAACAACTCACTGATTGAGTCATCGATTCAGGGTCAACAGCACATATGAGTGGAACGCAAGGTTTCTTCTCTAAGTTGAATAAGAATAAAAAAGGCAAAGTTACGATAGCTAATGGCGTACAACTTGAAACGCATGGTATAGGTGAGGGTAATTTGAAAGTTCAAACATTGAATGGTCGTGTAAACACTATAAAGCTAACAAAAGTATTATATGCTCCCGATTTGAATGCTAATCTACTATCAGTTAAAACATTAACATACAAGGACTGTAGCGTGAAGTTTGAAAGCAATGTATGTACAATTCAAAAAGGAGATTCAGAAGTCGCAAATGGCATTTTAAAAGGTAACCTGTATAAGCTCTTAACAATTACTGAAAACAGTGAACTACAATGTGCAAACTCAGCACAAATCTGTACAAATATGAACTGCATTGAAAAGTGGCATCAAAGGTTAGGTCATAAAAATTATGACGATATAAAGAAAAATTTTCAAAATTATCTAGCAACAGGAATAAAGCTAAACAATTGTAAACACAATTTGCAATGTATTACATGCATTACGGCGAAGCTAATAGAAACGCCATGTCCTAAGAAAGCAGAGTATAGAGCTCAGAAACTATTAAGTTTGATACATTCAGATTTATGTGGACCAATGCAAGAAGATATTCTAGTAGGCAAGAAGTACTTTCTTACATTCGTAGATGAATATTCGCGATATACAATGGTATACCAAATCAGACATAAAAATGAAGTTTTAGCAAAATTCAAAGAATTTGTATCTTCAACAACAAATAAGTTCAAGAAAAAAATAAAAATCATTCGTACTGATAATGGTAAAGAATATTGTAAAAAACATGCAGAAGAATACTTAAAGGCAGAAGAAATAGAACATCTAACCACAGTACCCTACTCTCCACAACAGAACGCTGTAGCTGAACGAAAAAATCGAACCCTAATTGAAATGTCTAAAGCAATGATGTTAAATGCACATTTGCCGAAATCATTTTGGTGTGAAACTGTAATGACATCTGTATATTTACAAAATCGTTTACCGACAAGAGCAAGCATAAGAGTTGCGTAATAAGCATGAGCCTAGTCTATCCCACATAAAAATCTTTGGTTGTAAGGCATACACGTATGTACCAAAGGTCAACCGAAAGATGCTTGACGACAAAGCTCGAGAAGGCATATTTGTTGGATATGACCTCACCAGTAAAGGTTATCGAATTTACATGGGCGGACGAAAGGTAAAATTAAACATAACTGTAAAATTTTTTGAAGATACAAAAACAGACCAAACAGAAGAAGTATCAAGTGTTGTGAAATGAACTGTTCCAAGGAAGTCAGAAAGGTCAACTAAGGGAATACCACCAGAAGGACTAACTTACACAAAGTACAAAGTAGCACTAAACACCCTGACCAGTTCCTAAAACGCTGCATAAAATAAACAACTTACCAACCGAAGAAAAGCACAAGTGGCAAGAAGCAATAGATGAAAAACTTGAATCATTAAAAAAGAATGAAACATGAAAAAACGGATTGTACAGCCTATGGTTGTTATTTTGTAACAATAAAAAACAACAACCATAGACTGTATATGGCTGTTTAAAACCAAACACAGTAAAAACGGCAATGGTGTCAGATATAAAGCACGACTAGTGACCAAAGGATATGATCAGCGATATGGAATTGACTATGACGAAACATTTGCACCAGTTGTAAATCACACTACAATCCGTTTTTTCCTTGCTGATGCAGCCCAGAAGAACATGCTAGTTCATCACATTGATGTAAAAACTGCATTTCTATATGGAAAACTTAAGGAAGACTTTTACATGGATCGACCAGAAGGATTTATAAAACCAGGACAGGAAGAAAAAGTCTAAGCAACATAAGTCACTTTATGGATTAAAACAAGCAGCAAAAGCTTGGAATATAGAAATTGCTGAAACCTTACTTAAGCTTAATTTCACACAGAGCAAAGCAGATTCCTGTTTATTTACAAGAAGTAATAACAACGATATAGTCTATATTATTCTATATGTAGATGATATATTAATCAGCTCTCAAAAGGAATCATTTATTCAAGAAATCATATCATGTCTAAAACATAATAACCGTATAACTAATTCAGGTCCCGTAAAACACTACCTTGGTATCAAAATCACTCAAAAGGAGGATGTCAGTTTCCTATTGGATCAAAAACACAAACTAACTGAACTTGTTGAAACATTTCAGTTGGAAAATGCTAAACACACATACACTCCTATGGAAACAACGTACCACAAACTCGTGGGAGAAGAAGATAAACTTCAAACTAACACATTATATAGACAAGCTGTAGAAGCACTAATGTACACTGAAATGCCAGAAAAACTGGTACAGACGAGCTTATGAAAAATACACAGCAACGTTACCTATGCGCGTACTCGGTTGCGTCCGCCAGTGCGTATATAAAGCGACAGATATCCTTGCCAGCTGTCAGAGCTGTTATGATATCCTTGCCAGCTTGTCAGAGCTCTGCCAGCTGTCAGCTGTCAGAGCTGTAATAGCGATTTAAGCGATTTTCAAGGCGGTGTCATAGTTGGCGCTCGCCAGATGGGCCATAGTATTTCGGAGGTAGAAACGAAGTTCGGATTTTCACGGACGACCATTGCAAGGGTGTACCGTGACTACAAGAATTCAGGCAAAACCTCCAACCTACGATACTAGTGTGGCCGTAAAAAGACATTGGGTGCACGTGACCATCGTCGGCTGTCAAGAATCGTTTCACGCGAAAGGAGTGCAACACTCTCGCATGTATCACCGGAATTCAATGCTGCAGCCTCAACAAGCATCAGCGTCAGGACAGTGCAACGTAATACACTAGTATCGTAGGTTGGAGCTTTGGCAGCCGACGTCCAACTCGAGTCCCTTTGATGGGTGCACGGCAAAGAGCTGTGCGCCTCGCTTGGGCACGGCAACACTGCCACTGGACCCTTGAGGACTGGAAACAAGTAGCCTGGTCTGACGAGTCGCGTTTCCAACTCTATCAGGCAGATGGAAGGATTCGTGTGTGGCGCAAACTCCATGAAGCCATGGATCCCGCCTGTCAACAGGAAACTGTACCGGCTGGTGAGGGGGGAGGGGTCCGTAATGGTATGGGGTGTATTTAGCTGGACTTCACTGGGACCCCTGGTACGTCTACAAACGTCTGTGACCGGCCAACGCTATGTGCGCATCCTTTCTGACAAGGTACACCCGTTCATGTCCTGCATTCATGCTGATGGGTTGGGCCTGTTCCAACAGAACAATGCACCTCCACACAAGTGTCGGGACGCCACATTATGGTTAGAGGAGCATTTATCTGAGTTTGGGGTGTTGCCATTCCTACCCAAGTCCCCAGATCTGAACGTTTTCGGGATGCCATGCAACGCGCTATCGAACACAGGAATCCGAGACCTCGGAAAACACCCGAATTGTGGAACGCTCTGCAGAACGCATGGTGTGCATTGCCTACAGCATATTTCCGGAAGCTAGTGGAGTCCATGCCCCGTCGTATGTCTGAAGTCCTGCGCTCCCGAGTGGTACTTGCCAAGTATTAGACTGGTGTACCAATTTTTCTGGGACTTCAGTGTATATAGCTACATTGACCAGACCGGATATCGCAGCTCCTACACATATCATAAGTAGACGATGTGAACAACCCAGACAAAGAGACTGAAACGCTGTAAAACGAATAATTCATTATCTCAACACAACAAAAAAAAATACTACTTCTTATAACAACAGAAAACCAAGCCTTATTTTACAGGTATACAGTGGCGCAGATTGGGCACAAGACCGTGATGGCAGAAAATCAGCATCAGGAAATTTAATATTAATGGGAAATGACGCAATGCTATGGGAATCCCGAAAACAAAATTGTGTAGCACTTTCATCTACAGAAGCAGAACACGTAGCACTCACTCCAGGCATACAAGAGTTAGAGTGGATCTTAAACCTAAAAGGCGATTTAGGATTAACTCAAAAGTTACCAATTTTGATATGGGAAGATAACCAAGCAACAATACGATTATTACAAGAAGAAAAACAACATTCTAGATTAAAGTACATAGACCCGAAACATCATTATATCAAAGACCTACAAAATAAAGTAATTGTCAAAATAAGCTACTGTTCCCCACAAGACATGCTAGCAGATATACTAACGAAACCATTAGCAAAGTCAAGGTTCGAAAATCTGAAAAAAAAAAAATTAGTTTTTTTTCACGGACTGCAAAGCAAGTGAGGGTTTGTTGGAAATAGTAAATTTCCGCAGTGCTTCACAGGCCGCTCAAAAAAAAAAAAAAAAACATAAAAAAAAAAACATTCACAATCAGGCAAAGCAACGACGTTGACGTATCACGTCACAAACCGTCATCAAGCAGCTATAAAGTCTTACGATAGAGGCGGAGTATAGCCAGGAGTATGTCTCGGTGTACAGGTATGACCTGTGGAGTATGACCTGGAGAGTCCGAGTCAAAGTCTGATGTCATCGGAGTGTGAGGGAATTATGAAGCAACTACGAGGATCTGCTATGGATACGCCGCAAGTGTTGATACAGTGCATACTGCCCTTTTTTAGCACGTCATTTGTTAAAAAGATCGTGCTTATGTTATCGGTTTGTCCGTCCGCCCGTCCGTCCGCCCGTCCGTCCGTCTGTATCCACGGTATCTCTGCAACTATTAATCCGATTTGAAAAACTCTTTTTGCATTCGAAAGCTTGAAATATGCGAATGATGATCCTTTATTTCGTTTTTTTTACGATGTACAATTTCGCCGCTAGAGGGCGTAAATGCAGATGATGTCGAATTCAAAAATACGTTTTATTCCACATATTTGCTTCTAAACATCCGATTAAAAAAATCTTTTATCTTTCGATTCCATTTATGTCGAAGGGTATTTTGGATATAGTTTCTTTTTCAAATTACGCATAGATTTTCCGCTAGGAGGCGTAAAATTAAATTGCATTTTTTCCGATAACTCTTCTACTGAAACTCCGATTTGAATTTTTTTCAGCGGATACATCTCCTGATGCACAATCTTCTGCATATAATTTCGAATTTTTGGTAAAGAATACTTTGGCCACCAGGGAGCGTAAGTGTTAATTTTCGCTTCTGATGTATTTGCCATAAAATCTGAGCTTCTATAATATCGATTGAAAAAATTCTTTCGTGGACTGATGCCACTCACATCGATAAACCTTTTCAGAATATTTTCTTCCTAAATATTCCACAGTTTCTCCGCCAGGGGGCGTAGACGTATATCGTATTTTTGTCAATATCTCGACTTCCAGAAGTCCGATTTGAAAAATTCCTTCTTTGTTGGATAGTGTTTTCAGCGTGACATGCTTTTCATATAATTTAAAAATTTTCAAGTATTTCATAGACTTTCCGCTAGGGCTCAAAATGGTAAATTGCGTTTTCTGCTCCTAAAACTCCGATTTGAAAAATTCTTCCTGTATCGCATACAAGACCTGACGGAAAATATTTTTCACGTAATTTCTAATGTTTGGTAAGGAATGGTTTGGCCACCAGGGGTCATAAGTGTTAATTTCTGCTTCTGATGTATTTGTAGCAAAATCTGGGCTCCTGAAAACTCGACTAAATTTTTTTCTTGGACTGATACCGCTCATATGGATAAAGCTTTTGTGAATACTTTCTTCCTAAAATAATGCATGGTTTTCCCACCAAGGGACGTAAAGTCACATCTTATTTTTGTCGATAACTCTGTTTCTAAGAGTTCGTAAGCTCACGATTCCGTTACATCAATATCTGAGGGATTAAAGACCCGATTGAAAAACTTCTTTCTTCCGTCAGATACTATTGTTTTCCATACCGATTCCATTGACTTTGAATAGCTTTGATAAATTTAATTTGCGTCAGAACGGATTCAAAAGACGTGCTTATTACACCCGAAAATTCGGTGTCATATTTCTTGTTGGATTATAACGACGGATCCAGCTCAAGTGTCTAGCGGCGTTTCTCCCGATCGAGATGATAAGTAGCTGTCTTCCCGATGTCTCTAAGAACAGTAAGCCTAAAGTATCTTTTCAACAAAGTTGAATTTGAACTCTTTCTAATAGTATATTGTATAATATGTTTTATCAGTCAGTTCAACTGAACGTCCTTCTTATTTTGAGAGTTACAATATGGTAACAGAAGTGTATACCTTAGATCAACTGTATATACAGTATGTTATATTCATTTAAGCTTCAGATAAATCAATTTTTTTGTTCTCATTAATGCGTCGTCATATTTAGCAGCTTGTGTTAAAATTTACTTCGTCAGCATTATTTTATTGCTAAAAGCAGCTGCACTCTTCAAACAACACAGACACAACAGAAAGAACATTGTTCATGGTGAAATAAAGGTATGGATACCCACAGAGCCATTGAAGAGCATCATTTCGAATGGCCATCAGTATAGTTTGTAGCAAAACTCGCATTTCTGTGATCGTTGTATTAATTAAAAATTCATATTTTCGTATTCGCTGCATTGATTTTATTTTTCAAATATTCTCAATTGTTTTTTTTATTTTACTGATGGTATGTGTTAAAATTATCACATTTTGTTTATTCTTATAGGCATCACGGCATTCCAAATCACATTCTTGCAATCGTTGTATTCATCTTGTTTTCCGCTAGCTAATTGAACAGCGTCAAACAATGACGAAATTTGGAGTCGAACAGCATTACGAAGTGTATGATACTTCGTGTTCTTTGTTGGACGGAGAAAATTCGCAAAGCTGTCCTTGTTTTTCTTCTCAGGTGTATAGCGTGCTCTGTAAAGTAATTGATGTCCATAACTTAAGAATGAACATGAATTCTGACGATTACAAAGCGTTATGGAACTAAAAGAGCTTGCTAGCATATGCACACAAGTGCGGCTTGACGTATGAAGGTATTCCATGATGCGCATTTCGCACGCAAAGTTTTTGTGAGCACCTGACAGCTACTGAATGTGTATATCGACAAGAGACCGAGTCGTGTCTCATGAGTTCATTCTGTTTTTAATGCGATACAGTGACGAAGCAAGGTCTGAGGTAAAAAAATGCCTTCTGTTTTTCATGCGTTACAATGACTACTGTGTGTCTGAGGTAAAAAACAATGCCTAGCAGACATCACATGGATGATTTTACCAGATACCAAATTATCGGCAAGTCAGAAGAAGGCGGGACTGTGACCAGTGAAGCCAGAGAGTTTGTAGAACCATGCAGCATCAAGTCACGGTTTTGGTCAGCGTTAAGAAGACACAGAGTCTCTTCAAAATATTTTTCTACATGTCGTACTCACTGTAAGAGTCAGCGAGATGACCGTTGCTTGGCCATAGTGGCAAAATGGTGTCGGAAAATTACTCTGGGGCACTTGGCTAATGGTCTTCACGCAAGCACTGTTGTGCAAATTCCGCGCCAAATCGTGGAAAGACGTTTCAGTTCTGAAGGAATATATGCCCGGAAACCCGTACGATGTCTATCATTATGAAAGACGTTTCGTACAGTCAGCAACCAGTAGTGAACATATCTCTTTGATTGGCCTCCAGATCCACGGGCAAAGTAATTTGCACAGATAAAAGTCTTTAGCCTTTTGCCGCATTCCAAAACAGCAATTGATGTGAAGGTTATGTTGAACGGAGTATTATGGCAGCAATATACACTCATCGTCAAAAAATAATTCCACCCAGAAAGAAGCAACCGACAGGAAATAAACTTGGTGGGTAGGTTTGATATCGTGAGACATGCAAATGATTCAAGTATCACGTTCGGCCGCGTATGTGACGCAAGCAAGGACGAGTCATAGCGCTGTGCCTGACCGGCTATATAAGGACGTCCCGTTGCGCATGCTTTCCATTTTGACTCGTGCTGTTGTGTTGGTTGCATCTTTTGCAAGTGAAGTATGCCTCTGAGAAAAGTTCGGAAGCAATTCGAACAGTTGGAGGAGTTGGGTGGGGAGGGGTGGGGGCTGCATCGTCAGCCACTGGGAAGCGGGATAATCTTATTGCCGTATTGCGCGCCATGCCAGTCCGCGGATATCACCATAGCCCGCTGTTGGCAGAAGTAGAAAGAACAAGGCCCTCAGCAGCGACAGGGAGGGTCTGAGAGACCTAGACGAACCACGGAGAGAGAGGACCGACGGGTCGTCCGACATGCGCGATTGACCCAACAGCAACGATTGCGGATATTCCGCGAGCAGTGGTGCTCTCCATGCATCGTCCGATTAGTCCCATCACCATTGGCAGACCGCTGCATGACGTAGGGCTACTCGCACGCAGACCGTTACGACGACAGCCCAGCTCGTCGTCGCCAAAGACTGCAATGGGGTACAAGACTCCGGAGTGTCATGGAGCCAAGCAGAATGACACCGGGTGATCTCCAGCGACGAGTCCCGCTTTTGTCTTGGAGGAGACAACCACCGAATCCGTGTGTGGAGCCATGTGGTCAGCACCAAGATGAACGGTTTGTTGTCGAGCCTCAGAGTCCAGAAGGCTTGGTGTCATAATGTGGGATGCAATTGCCTACGATGCCAAATCACTTTTGGTGCTCAGTATAGACACGTTGGCAGCCCAACGTTACGTTAATGAGGTCCTGCAACCAGTGGCTATACCTTTTCTGAACATTTACTCCGGTGCGATTATCGAACAAGACAAAGCTCGTCCGCATATTGCTGCTGTCTCGAGAACTTGCCTTCAAGGCACTGACACTCTGCCATGGCTAGCCGCATCGCCAGACCTATCGTCGATTGAAAATGTGTGTGATGCTATTGGACAACTATCCACAACCCACCCCTACCGCACAATCTGCAGGAACTGCGTGAGAAGATTCAAACTGCATGGGATGACTTATCGCAGGACACCATTAGGAAACTGTACAACTCCATGGCGAGACGTCTGGCATGGTGTGTGAGCTAACATAGCGGCCCGACGCCATTCTGAGAGACGTTACATATTGGAGTGTAGCTCAATAAACATTGCCCATATCAGTCTAAATATTTAGTCATTTATTGTTCCTGGTATACCTTCCACCCGAATAACATCACAATCCGTCACGTCCTTCTGGGTGCAACTCCTTTTTTGATGATGAGTGTAATTGAATGGGACAGATATGGCGCTCACTGGGTCATGACGCCAACTGATGTAATGGTCAGTGGACGTACCGAAGTGCAGTTGATGGATCAAGAGACAATCACTAAGAAGTGGTACTGCAGTGACGCGATTCTTCGCCACGCTCGCCTGTTCCATGGTATTGTGTAACGTACTTTAATTTAACTTTTCTTTTTAGTTCCTGTCTTTATGTTTGAGGGACGTAAGTATAGGTAAAAAGATGAGGTAAGAAGGTTGTTTTGAACGTACGTTCTCTGGCTGTCTGGATCTTAAGAGTAGGGAGAAGTGTCTCGATTTAGCCTGTCTTTCGTTGAGCTGTCGACAGTTAATCTGATATGCGTTATGCTGATTTGTGTTAGAATGTATTCCGTTTAAGGAGTTTCGCTAAACTAATTTTGTATTTACTAACTCGCGTTTAATGAAATTCAGTTTAAGTAATAATGTCACGAGATAGATAGTGCTCAACGTCTGAGCTGATTACTGAAAGATCTTTAACTTGTGGAAATGATATTCGCCATCAAGTGATGTGAATATGGACTACTGATTGGATTACTCGAATAAATAGGTGGAAAGTTGCAAGTAGAACTATTGACTTTTTCTTGGAGTGTAATTTTAACGCTTCATTCAGGAAATTGAAACTAAGCTATCCCGGGTTCCTACTAGTTCGAACTAGTTACGAGATTTAAAAACGATCTTCACGCAACGTGGTGTTCCAGGTTCAGTTGACTTTGCACGTGTAGCTACATTTTAAAAACCAAAGAACACTGCAGGTGTGAGCGTAGATATCATTTCTATGTATGATAATGCCCGTCCTCACCGCACAGCAGCTGTGGATGAAGTATTGGCTAATGAGGATATAGGCCGGCTAGAGTGGTGAGCGCGTTCTTCTGCGGATATGCAGGGTACACTCTGGAGAGACGCGTTGCGCAAAGGGTTATACGCCAATTAGCCGACTACGAAAATTCGTAGCGAGTCAATTCGTCGCGGACAAATTCGACGACTACGTCAGTTCGTTGCGTTTACAAATTTTGGTTACATACAAAACGAATGCAGGAAAATGTACAATGTCGAACGTCTTTTTCTTTGATCATATTTATAAGGCTTGAACACTCAGACAGGATAGGAATATTACGCTTTTTCTTTGGCACTAAAAATAAATTAATATGTTTATGCCTAACGCCTAAGCTTGGACCTTTTTAACAGTTTTTATTCCATCGTGCTCATATTCATAAAGTTTGCACACCAAGTCAAGTTAGTATCATTGCGATTTTGTTTAGGCATTAAATATTAATACCTTGGCCTAGGCCTAGGCGTTTTTAACAGTTTTTATTCCATAGTTTTCGTATTCATAAGGTTTACACACCAAGTCAAGTCAGTATCATTGCGCTTTTACTTAGGCAATAAATATTAATACCTTGGCCTATGCCTAGGCCTTTTTAACAGTTTTTATTCCATCGTGTTCATATCCGGTGGGGGTCATAATATCGACGGTCAAAATGCCGACACTCAAAATGTCGACAACCATAATGCCGACAGGGTCATAATGTCGACAGTCAAAATGTCGACAGTTCAAAATGTCGACACTGTCATAACGTCGACAGGCAAAATGACGACAGTTCAAAAAGTCGATACGGTCATAATATCGACAGTCAAAATGTCGACACGGTCGTAATATCGACATGGTTCAGAAAATGTCCTTATGGTATTCTAACTTAGACCGTAGACGGTTTTTGGAAGGGGTCGGGGAACGGGGTCAAGAAGCCCCTATAATTTTTTTTCGCACAATCTACAGTTTTCAATTTAGAACCATCAAATTTGGTATACTCTCTCACGGTAGTTTAACTTAAACAGCAGATGGTTTTTGGAAGTGGTCGGAACCCGGGAACAAAGGGATACACACAAAATTCTCCTAAAATCTTCAATTTTCAATTTACAACCACCAAATTTGGAATACTATCTCATGAAATTCTTACTTAGACAGTAGAGGGTTTGGGGAAGGGGTCAGAGCACGGGGGTCAGAACCTCCACCCTCGCATACAATTTTGGTAAAATCTACAGTTTTCAATTTAGAACCATCAAATTTTGTATGCTATCTCATGAAACTCTAACTTAGACTGTAGGCGGGTTTTCGAAAGGGTCGGAGACCCCATGCAAAATATTCGTAAAATCTACAGTTTTCAATTTAGAACCACCAGATTTTGGTATATTGTCTCATGAAACTCTAACTTTGACTGTTGATGATTTTTGGGAAGGGTCGGAGCCCGGGGTCGCAGCCCCCGCCCCCATACAAAATTTTCGTAAAATCTACAGTTTTCAATTTAGAACTACCAAATTCGGTATACTATCTCATGGTAATCTAACTTAGACGGTAAATGGTTTTAGGAAGGGGTCAAGGCGGCCCCATAGAAAATTTTCGTAGAAAGTTACATTTTTACTCTTAAGATCTGCAACACAATTCAGCACTCCAATACCCTATCTACGTTCTAAGGCGCTCTTTGGCACTTTGAGGCCCTTGCGCCATAAACCACCAACTAACGAACCTACGGTCTAAGTTAGAGACTTGTGACGTGCCTGCCAAGCAGGACGCACACAACATAAAGGCAGATAGCAGCGATAACGAACGTCCGCGTAGCTCAATTGGTAGTTAATTTAATTATGCAAAACAAAAAATAATTTGCATTATTTACATTACGTTGTATTTCTGCCTAATACGGCACCCGTTGGTGATAAAAGCCAACGTTTATTAATTTGTGTTTTTAATCCACCACTAACCGGATATTTTTGCACTTTATTGTTATCTACGACCTCGTAGGTGGGGTATTGGAGTGCTGTATTGGGCAGCAGTTCTTAAGAGTAAAACATGTAAATATTACGAAAATTTTGAATGGGACTCCTTCACACTGGGCACCGTCCCTTTCCCCCTTTCCGTCTGCGGTCTAAGTTAGAATGCAATGAGGTAGTATCCGAAATTTGGTCGTTCTAAATTGGAAACTGTAGATTTTACGAACATTTTATACGGGGGGCTCCAACCCTTTACAAAAACCGTCTACCGTCTAAGTTGGACTTTCATGATACCAAATTTGGTGGTTTGGAATTGAAAACTGTAGATTTTACGAAAATTTTGTATGTGGGGGGCTCTGACCCCTGGTTCTACGTCAATTCGTCGACTGCGACGATTCGTCGCGCGTCAATTCGTCGCGGACAAATTCGTCGACTACGTCAATTCGTCGCGCGTCAATTCGTCGACTGCGTCAATTCGTCGCGGACAAATTCGTCGACTACGTCAATTCGTCGCGCGTCAAATTCGTCGACTGCGTCAATTCGTCGCGCGTCAATTCGTCGACTGCGTCAATTCGTCGCGCGTCAATTCGTCGACTGCGTCAATTCGTCGCGGACAAATTCGTCGACTACGTCAATTCGTCGCGTTTACAGATTTTGGTTACATACAAAACGAATGCAGGAAAACGTACGATTTCGAACGTCTTGCTCCCTGATCAAATTTATAAAGTTTGGACACGCAGACAGGATAGGAATATTACGTTTTTCTTTGGCACTAAAAATATTAGACGGTAAACGGTTTTTGGAACGGGGCAGGGCCCGGTTGGTCAGAGCCCCCATATACAAAATTTTCGTAAAATCTACAGTTTTCAATTCAGAACCACCAAATCTGGTATACTATCTCGTGGTATTCTAACTTAGACTGTAGACGGTTTTGGGAAGCGGTTGGAGAGGGGGGTTAGAGCCCCCCTACAGAATTGCCGTAAAATATAGTTTTCAACTTAGAACTACCAAATTTGGCATATTATCTCATGGTACTCTAACTTACACGGTAGACGGTTTTTGGAACGGGTCAGGGGCCCGGTTGGTCAGAGCCCCCATACACAAAATTTTCGTAAGATCTACATTTCAAAATTGCCTTTATTCTTCAGTAAAATAACATTTCTATGTACATGACAATGGAATTCTGCCAATAAATACAGCGGTAAATACATCAGCTGGAAAGTTCCAGTGAAACGTAAAACAAAATATTGTTAAAATCATAAAAAAAATTATTTCGCCACGTAGGGCGAAGAAGAGGCAGAGAATAAAGCACGAGCGATACAAACGAAAATGTTTACCTACAGTATTGTAGACAGGGCAAGACATGATTCTATACTATGCACAAATTCCAATTAAGCATTACTACCATACTAAAGATTAAACATTAGGTACTAATTCACAGAAATGCAACAGTGATGCTACATTCAAAATTTACAACATATGTACAGAAGTATTCAGTGACAAGGGGAAATAACGCTAAATGTACTCAGAAGGGCATCTTGTTACATTATATTATACACACAGTGACTAATATTTTAAAAAAATATTCAACATAATGAAGGGGACATTGCGTGGGCAGTAAACTGTGCAGAAGGAAGAATTATATACAACAACATAAAACCCAACATCATCGAAGAGAACATGGGAAACATGGTGAGCTATCTTCAATGGCACATTAAAACAGAAAAATCACAAATAGCGAAGCACCAAAATTAATACGTAAAAACATGATTTGTTACAGTGAACGTGGGCGACAACAAAAATCCCACTTATAGGTTGAGATGTAACTGCAAATTGTGGATATGGAACCACCCAGCCGATTGGGCCCAAGTGGATTGAAAAACGCTATCGGTGTTTGTTGAGGCAGCACGAGAGTGCTCCATTTGGAGGCGAGTGGTTAACCGTGCTAGGAAGCGTCTCCGAATGATAGCACTTGCCTCCTGAGGAGTTGGAATAAGAGCGGGGAAGCGTTGTTGAAGATGGAAAGCATAGACAGTGAACTTCACAAGAAGAAAAATGTAACGGCACACAGGAGGCAAGTGAGTAGGTGAATGCTTAGTTTGGAGTAGCCAAGCATATGCAAGAAACGGTAACGATCGAGCACAAATTCGATCAGCAAGACGAAATGCTGTGTTTAGGACTGGCAGGAGAACGGGGCAGAAGAGGTATTGATGTTGGACGTCGCTGACTTCAGGGCAAAAGGAGCACTGCGGAGAGGTGAGAAGGGTCATGCGAAACAGTACTGATGGGGCGGGGAGACGAAGGTGAAGAAATTGCCAATGGACATTGAGTTCAAGAGGGGAGGAAAGGGCAGAGGTAGATGCTGTCCAGATGGCTGGGAGAAGAGAAGGAGGAGCAGAATGAACAGAAAGTGGAAGTGCGGGAGGGGAAAGAAGAAGCCAATAAAGAGAAGAGGAGGAGAGAGAAGTAACTAGAACCGGGGAGCTACGAATGAGGAGAAAGAACGGTAGGGAAAGAGGAGCAGAGGGGACCGAGAAGAGACCATCAGGTGAAGCGAGGAGTGGAAAGAGGCTCCAAAGCGCTGTGCGAAGAAGAAGATATTCGTTAGCAAGAGTAATGGTTGGAGATAGAAACAATGAAGAAAGAGGTCTCCAGGTTAGATCAGAAGTTACGAGAGAACGGACAGTTATCACACCAGAGCGGATCCAATGAGGAAAGTAAAAGTAAGGGAGGTTAGGAGGGTGAATAAGAGAAGAGAAGAAGAGAGGTTCATCTAGGAGATCAAGAGTTGAAGAAGGAAATGAACGGAGAAGAGGAAGCGAACGAAAGAGAGAAAGGCCCTCTCGCAGGACAGGAGGGAGGTGGGACGGGAGAAGAGAGTATGCATCCATCTTCAGAAACAGTAGGAAGGTGAAGGATGGGTCACGGAAAGAAGCTAGAACATTCAAGGTAGTGGTAAGGGACGGAACAGTTGAAGTGGCAAGGCGAATGAAATGAATAATACGATGTGTTTTATAAAGGAAAGCTGGATCAGGAAGCTGGATGCCACCCAAAGAGGCTGGCAGATGAAGCGTGGCAGGTTTAACCCAGTGATGTGAAGACCAGATGACGGAAGTTGAGAGGCGAGTGATGGTCATCATTTGTGACACGGGCACAACCGTCGACATCCAAGAGTATTCGCATAGAGAGATAAGTAGTCGACGAACAACGGCTGCTCGTTGACGGAACGATGTGAAAGGGCGGGCCTTACTCCAGTAGGCAGCAGTCCGTTGTATCCGGGGAAGAAGAGCAGTCCAGGTGGCAGATGCAGAAGCCAAGGGCAATCCGACATACGCACCGAGGATGTTCTGTGTAGTGGCTGTCCACTGCGCACCCCAAGGAGCATCGGTGCGGGCAGCCCATGCCCCGCACCATAAGCCAGTACTTTTAGTGGCATTCAGCGCTGCTCCAGATAATGCAACATACTGTTGATATACAGAATACAGGCGAGCAAATTGAGATTCATCCCGGACGCAAAAGGTCACATCATCAGCATAGGCGGTGAAAATTATTCGATGATGACGAGTACTAGCCACTGTCGGCGGTAGGACATCCAGGAGTGATCTTCGGGCTGCTAACAGGAAAGGCTCAAAAGCGAGAGCGAATAGCTGGCCGGAGAGCGGACATCCTTGCCGGATGCCTCGCTTAAACGGAATTGGAGCGGTTAGAAATGTGGCCGCTCGAACATGGAAACTGGCGCCCTGATAAAGGGCCAAGAGTGCGGAAGAAAAGGTAGGAGGAAAGCCAAATTGTGAAAGGACAGCAGAGAGATAAAAATGAGAAACGTTATCAAAAGCGGACTTTTGATCCAGATTGAGAAAGGCAAGAGGTTCAGAAAAAGAGCGAGCGAGGAAGTGAAGATGAAGGAGAAGAGAAACGTTAGTGGAAATAGTCCGACCAGGCACAGTGTATGTCTGGTCAGGAGAAATAACGAAAGAGAGAACAGAATTAAGGCGACGGGATAAGAGTTTTGTATAGAACTTATAGTCAGTGTTTAGGATGGAGATAGGGCGCCAGTTTCCAAGATCCAAGAGGTCACCCTTCTTAGGAAGGAGGATGATGTTTGCCAAAGTAAAGTCGGGCGGTAACGCAGGAGAGGAAAAAGCAGACGAGAAACACGCAGACAGAAAAGGCAGAAGGCACGGTAGAAAAGCACGATAAAAGGACAGAGGAAGGCCGTCAGGTCCAGGAGCGGCATGAGGATTGAGAGTAGCGAACGCCTCGCGGAGTTCGCGAAGAGAGAAAGGAGAGAGTAAAGAAGTAGATAAAGTAGAGGGGACCTGAGGAAGAGAGGAGAGAAGAGGAGAAGCTAATGAGGATGAAGACTGCGTTACCGCACTGTACTTGGCGATGAAATACTGTCTGGTGAAAGTGCATAGCTTCGATGGGTTCGAAGTGATGGAACCATCCTGGAGGCGAAGATGACGCAAAGATGTAGCAGAACGATGTTGAGATTCCAAGGCGGTTAAGTAATCGTGAGAATCAGCTGTAGGGGAGAGATGCAAGAAATGCATCCTGCAGGCTGCATCGGATGCGCGAGGAAGAAGCAAAGCGTGGAGATCTGCCAGATAGCCGGGGTATTGCGGATCATCAAGAGAGAGCATCGACAATAGAGCACGTAGATTCGCAATTTTCATATCGCTTTCATTCCGAGAGGCATGGGAGTAGCGCCGTACAAAAAGGACCAAGTCATGTTTGACACTGAGCCACAGTTGCATCGCGTCGGACGTAGTATCAAGAAGGAGCTGACGTCTTCGGAGGAACTCACGCACAGCAACACAAAATTGTTGATCATCCAGGAGCGAGTCCGGAAAAGTCCATACTCGTTGAGTCCTTGAAGGTGAAGGCGAAACACACACCGACAGACTGACAATACTGTGGTCTGAAGCGGCGGAAGGATGATGGGCAGCAGCTGCGATCGACGGGAGAAGAGCAGTCGAAACATAAAATTTATCCAACCGTGCTGCAGTTTTCAATTCAGAACCACCAAATCAGGTATCCTATCTCATAGTACTCTAACTTAGACGCTAGGCGGTTTTTGGAAGGGGTTGGAGCCCGGGGGTCAGACCCCCGAATAAACACTTTTTCGTAAAATCTACAGTTTTCATCTTAGAACCACCAAATTTGGTATACTATCTTATGGTACTCTAACTTAGACGGCAGACCGTTTTTGGAAACGGGTCAAGGCCCGGTGGGTCAGAGCCCCCACATACAAGATTTTTTTAAAAACTACAGTTTTCAATTCAGAACCACCTAATCTGGTATACTATCTCAAGGTACTCTAACTTAGACGCTAGACGTTTTTTGGTAGGGGTTGGAGCCCGGTAGGTCATACCCCCCCCCCCCCCCGAATAAACACTTTTCCGTAAAATCTACAGTTTTCAATTTAGAACCACCAAATTTGGTATACTATCTCATGGTACTCTAATTTAGACGATAGACGGTTTTTGGAACGGGTTGGAGCCCGCGGGGTCGGAGCCCCCCCCTCATAAAAAATTTCGTAAAATCTACAGTTTTCATCTTAGAACCACCAAATTTGGTATACTAACTTAGGCGGCAGACGGTATTATGGTACTCTAACTTAGACGGCAGACCGTTTTTGGAACGGGTCAAGGCCCGGGGGTCAGAGCCCCCACATACAAAATTTTCTTAAAAACTACAGTTTTCAATTCAGAACCACCTAATCTGGTAAACTATTTCATGGTACTCTAACTTAGACGCTAGATGGTTTTTGAAAGGGGTTGGGGGTCAGACCCCCCCGAATAAACACTTTTTCGTAAAATCTACAGTTTTCAATTTAGAACCACCAAATTTGGTATACTATCTCATGGTACTCTAACTTAGACGCTAGACGGTTTTTGGAAGGGGTTGGAGCCCGCGGGGTCGGAGCCCCTCCCCCTCATAAAAAAATTCGTAAAATCTACAGTTTTCATCTTAGAACCACCAAATTTGGTATACTATCTTATGGTACTCTAACTTAGACGGCAGACCGTTTTTGGAACGGGTCAAGGCCCGGGGGTCAGAGCCCCCCATACAAAATTTTCTTAAAAACTACAGTTTTCAATTCAGAACCACCTAATCTGGTATACTATCTCATGGTACTCTAACTTAGACGCTAGACGGTTTTTGGAAGGGGTTGGAACCTGGGGGTCAGAACCCCCGAATAAACACTTTTTCGTAAAATCTACAGTTTTCCATTTCGAACCACCAAATTTGGTATACTATCTCATGGTACTCTAACTTAGGCGCTAGACGGTTTTTGGAAAGGGGTTGGAACTCCGCGGGGTCGGGCCCCCTCATAAAAAATTTAGTAAAATCTACAGTTTTCATCTTAGAACCACCAAATTTGGTATACTATCTTATGGTACTATATTTTAGACGGTAGACGGTTTTTGGAATAAGTCAAGGCGCGGGGGTAAGAGCCCCCACATACAAAATTTTCGTAAAATCTACAGTTTTCACATTAGAACCACCAAATTTGGTATCATGAAACTGTAACTTAGACGGGAGACGGTTTTTGGATCGGATCGGGGCCCGGGCGGTAAGAGCACCCCCACCCCCCAAAGAATTTTCGTAAAATATGCCGTTTTCAACTTAGAACCACCAAATTTGGTATACTATCTTATGGTACTCTAACTTAGACGGTAGACGGTTTTTGGAACGGGTCGGGCACGGGGTAAGAGCCCCCCCCCGATAAAAAATTTCGTAAAAACTTTTATAGTTTTCAATTTAGAACCACCAAATTTGGTATACTATCTCATGGTACTCTAACTTAGACGGTAGATGGTTTTTTGGAAAGGGTCGGAGCCCGGGATTCAGAGCCCCCCCCCCCCCATAAAGAATTTCTTGAAATCTGCAGTTTTCAATTTAGAACCACCAAATTTGGTATACCATATCATGGTACTCTAACTTAGACCGTAGACGATTTTCGGAACGGGTCGGGGCCCGGGGGTTAGATTTTTAACCCCATACAAATTTTTCGTAAAATCTACAGTTTTCAATTTGGAACAACCAAATTTGGTATACTATCTCATGGTACTCTAACTTAGATGGTAGACGGTTTTGGGAACGGGTCAGGCATGGTGTCAGAGCCCTCCCCGTAAAAAATTTCGTAAAATCTACAGTTTTCAATTTAAAACCACCAAATTTGGTATACTATGTGATGGTACTCTAACTGAGAATGCAGGCGGTTTTTGGAAACGGTTGGGGCCACGGGTTCAGAGCCCCCCCGCCAATTTTTGTAAAACCTACAGTTTCGAATTTAGAACGACCAAATTTAGTACACTACCTCATTCTATTGTAACTTAGACCGCAGACGGAAAGGGTCGGTGCCCGGTGTGAAGGGGGCCCATTTAAAATTTTCGTAAAAATTACAATTTTTACTCTTAAGAACTGCATCCCAATTCAACACTCCATTACCCCACCTACAGTCTAGGTTAGAGGCCGTAGATAACAATAAAAATATCCGGTTCATGGTGTATTAAAAGCACAAATTAATAAACGTTAGCTTTCACCACCAACGGTTGCCTTATCAGGAAAAAATACAATGTAATGCAAATAATGTAAATTCTTTTTTGCTTCGTATAATTAAATTAACTAAATCAAAAGATTTAAAATAAGTTTCCTGGAAATTTACGGAAATACCTTTTTCATTCATTAACTTTCACCCGCTGAACTTGGTGATTTTAGAAATAGTAATATTTACCTGGGAAATACCGGGTACCCCTGCTAGTAAGAACTAAAGATAATGCTACACTTTTAGTCAGGTACAAAACAATAATTAGAAAGCCCTAGGACTGGGCCTGTTTAGCAATTTTCAGTGTGCCGTGCTAATTTTCATAATGTTTTCATAGAAGTCCAAGATTTTAGCAATGCGCTTTTCTGAGGTTGGAACTATTAAGCAGACCCTAGGCCTAGAGATTTTTGATAGTTTTCAGTCCTCCGAGCTGATATTTATGTAGTTTTCATAGAAAATAAAATGAATTCTGTTTAAATGTTACTCGAGCACAAAGCATTAATAGATACGCCCGAGACCTCGGCATATGCATTTATAGTAATTTTTATAATGCTGTGATTATATGAGGTTTGCATGACAAATCAATTTAAGAGTGTTACGCTTATCAAAAATTATTTAAAAGACCTAGGCCTAGCTGCCAATAATTAGCATTTGGTGCCTAAGTGAAAGCGCAACATTATTAACTTGATTTGTTATGCAAACCTTATAAATACGACCACAAAGATTAAAAGTTACTAAAGAGTCCTTGTAAGTAATATTTTTTGACCGAGTGCAAGTACAATTTACGAAATGTCAACAGGTCAAAATATCTAAAGTAACAATGAAATTTGGAATATTTCTTTTTTCTTTCTTTTTATTTCAGTTTTGACACTTGTATTAAGTTTTAAAAACATATATTTCTCCTATCGTATACCTTCATTGTGCTTTCAACAGAATTTCTTACCATGTTTTGGGTATTTTATTTCGTGTGGTTGCAGTTTTTTTAATGTTTTGGGCATTTCATTTCGTGTGGTTACTTCTTTTTATGTTTTGGGCATTTTACTTTGTATGGGAGTTTTTGTTATGTTTTTGTTATTTTCTTTTCTGTGGTAGTTGTAATGTCGACAGGACGAAAAGGGGAAACTGTGGACAGTCACGATGCCTACTTGCTTATAATTTTTTTTTCAAATACAGCACATGATTTTGTATTGAGTTATACCACTTACTCATTAAGCGACTACAGGTTTCCTTAAATATGAACTTTTTCTTAGAGCCTTTTATTTCCTCTACCTAGCTTTTTCGGCTCCGCAATTTCTTTTTTGGTTTTAGAATATTTTCCTTATTATTAATCTATTTTCTCATGCAAACTTTTTATGTAAGGTATGTTTATTCTATCGAAGTATTTTGCAATTATACGTGAAGCCCTGTAGCTGAAGTAAAAAAATATTTCCAACTGAAACAACGCAGTTCAGATATTTTCCCGCTGTTAACTCAAAGAATGAAAACAAAAACAACAAATCTGTGCAATGGTTGAGGCATGAGACAGTACTTACTGGTAACCAGGCAAAGTTTTAAGGAAGAATGAGCTTAAGAATTTCTAACTGCAACAAAAAAGAGCATCCGCACTGTATCCCTCCCCATCCCCTAGTGCCGGCCTTTGGACGTCTTGAAAGAGAAGTCTTAAGGACACATCTGTATCGTAATTGCCTGAGCATTCGCGACAATCTTCTGGTGTCGTAGTAGAAAAACACACTTCCTACTTCGCCTAAAACGCTTGGATGTAATGCCAACGAACAAAGTTTTGCTCTCGCATTGGATTTCTGTTGCTTTTGATGGAATACTTTTCCCCTGGGGTTCACCGCTTTCACTATAGTCTTCAGGACAGACGGCAATACACCCCAACGTAAAACACCAATTTCACGGCAATTAACTGCAATTAGCGAAAGAGAGGGGCGGTACAGGAAATAAGTCGAACGAGACAGATCTGAACTTAGAAAGTCGGGGGAAGGTGTTGCATGAAAAACTGTGTTTGGCTTACAGATTATTTGGCACGTAGGGACGTAGGTTTCGTTTAATATGTTACGGGGTAAACAAATTGTCTTTTCAGTATAACAATTTTCTTTCATACGCATGGTGCAACACAAAAAATTTGAATTTATTTTTGAGAATTAGCATGACGCCTACCGGCCCAGAGTACAGCTGCCCAGTCCGAGCCTGCTGCCGCCTCCGGAACCTGGCTCCCGGGTTCTTCGCATCTGTTGATCCCCCGCCTGGAGCGTCCCAGCTGTAAAATACATGTACCTCTGCGTTTTGGAAAAACAAAACATAAGATGCCGATCCTTAAAATTAACCACTTCTTGTGACCGCAGGTACGAAAATCTTGAACTTCGCTTAAACCCTAACTGGAGGAACAAGCTTCACGTGATTGTCTGTATTCTGAGTGTTTTATTGAATGGTTGCTCATTAGTTCGTAGTTGACTGGAGAACAGAGAACGTGCTTGTTGAAACCTTTGTTGTGCGTTGTCAAGTGATAATAGTGGAAATATATCATTCGAAATATTTTGGAAAGAGAAAGTGCATTGTTTTCCGAAGGCGCTATGCAGATGAAGAATGCAACATAAATAGTTAACTCACAAAAGAAAATGATTTGCTGAAATGGAAAGGGTATTTATCTTGCCATACCAGAGTGCGAAGTGATTTACGGTATTGTCACTGTATTGAAAGAAATTATGGAAATTGTACTGGCTTTGCTAGTACTATTCTTATTGGAGATGAACACAGGATGCGCAATGAGAAACCACATAATCATGCTCCAAGACCGGAGAAAAGTGATGTTGCTGTTGCAAGAGCGCAAATAAAAGAACGAGCGAGAAATACGGACGAAGCCCCTGCACAAATTATTCAAACCGTGACAACGTCAATGGCTACAGTAAATGCAGCTTACATGCCTAATATGGATGCACTAAGGCAAGTTGTAAAAAGAGAAGACATGCCAAGACATGCCTGCGGAGCCTACGACTTCAGAACGGATCGATGCCCAAATAAATTTACAGGAGAAGATGGTGCAAAATTTCTTGGCAGAGATAGCGCATTTGGACATCAAAGAATTATTTTATTTTTAACAGAGAATAATTTACGAAAGCTTAAAGAAGCACCCCTCTGGATTATGGATGGGACATTTGAAACTTGTCCAACCCCTTTTAGGCAATTATGTTCCATTCATGCTATGGTTGAAACGAATCCAGAGATGCACAGACTTGTCCCACTAGTTTATGGGTTACTTTCCAGCATGTATAAAGAATATAATACTATTATACAGTATTTTTGTAGGATTTACAAGACTATGCATCAGACTATGATATTCAGCTTGCACCACAATATACGCATAATAATAGATTTTGAAATAGCTACCGTTATAACGCTGCTAAAAAGGAATTTTGAAGCAGCACACACAAATGTTGTTGGTTTCATCTCGGAAAAAAAATGTGCTGAGGAATATCCATCCTCTGGCATAGCCTTGGAATATAGGGAAAACAGTGAGTTTGCTCTCAAAGTCAGACATTTGCAAGCACTCGCATTTTTTTCATCTGATGAAATTCCAGCTACTTTTGAAGAAGTGAAATCAATTTTACTAGAATATGCAGATTCTGTAGTTCAGTGGTTTGAGAAAAATTATGTTCTTGGAAAATTTCGTGGAAGCAGAAGAAACAATCCGAGCAGAAGCCCTCCGCTGTTCCCGCCAACAATTTGGTCAGTAAGTGAAAACAATTTATTTGGCTTTCCCAGAACACAAAACGAACTTGAAAGATTAGACAGACGCTGGAATACAATTCTGGGAGAGAAAAAACTGTGACTGTACGAAATAATCAGTGAAATTGCGAAAGAGCAGAGAACAACTATGGCTAAAATCGAAAGAGTGATAGCACAGATTCCAACAAATCCACCCAGAAGAGAAACGCTGGCAAGATAAAAAGGAATTCGAACTTCTTTGGTGCACAGAGACAATGTTAACATGCTGGACTTTTTAAGAGGAATTTCATATAATTCTACCCTTTACTAAAATGTGCTGGTATTTCTCACTAATTAAATTATACCTTTTACTAACTTGTATTTGAATTTTTCAAGAATGTAATTCCGCCGAAGATGCAAGAATGTAAAACACAACGCAAAATTAAAAAAGACAAAATTTTCAAAATAGCATGTCAAAAACATAAAATGTTAAAAAGTAATCCAAAATGTGAAACAAATAAAAATTCAAAATGCAATCCAAAATGTGAAACAAATAAAAGCTCAAAATGCAATCACAAGTCACAAGCATTACAAAAATGCGAAACGCTATGTAACAAGTACAACACAAAATAAAACAAATGCCAAAAAAATGCATACGCTTTGTAAAATGTACAAAATAAAATAAATGCCATATTCATAAGGATTTCATGACGAGTCAAGTTAAAAATTAGCTTTTACTTAGACTTCAAATAATAATTACTAGCCTCTACACCTTTTTAAGTCTTTAATAAGTGCAACATCATTAACCTGACTTGTCATCAAACATTATCAATATGACCATAGCATACAATCACTTAAAAGACTTGTTAATGGATGAATTGAAGAATCACCAAGTTCAGCGGGTGAAAGTTAATGGCTGTTTATAGTTTTGTACTCGAGTAAATGCGCAACACAGTAAACTTGACTTTCTCTGAAAATTTTATGTATATGAGCACGGTTGATTGAAAACTGATAAAAAGGCTAAAGGCCTGTTTATTAATTTTTGTGCCTCAGTCAAAACGCAGTACCATAACCTTGGCATGTTATCGAAACCTTATGAATACGTCGGACTAAAAATTCCTAAAAAACGTTTACGCCTAAGGTCTTGTAACTAAAGTTTTGTGACAGGGTAAAACTGCAACATTAATAACTTGACATGTTATGTTAACGTTGTGAATATTAGCACGGCGGATTAAAGATTTCAACAAATAGCCTTTGGGATTAATGTGTTGTAGCTGAGTAAAAATGTAACATTATCTTGATTTTCTATATAACCTAAACTACGTGCTGAAATGGCCCAACTATATATACGTATACTTCAACCATATACCGAAGCGCTGACAAGGTGAAAACAAAAGTGCAATTTTGTACGGTCCCCTAACATTTTATGGCCATCCTACATGGAAGTGGACACGTTGATATCAAAAACATACTTTTTGTACGGTCCACAAAAAATAGCAATGGACACGTCGCAATCTTTTTTTTTTTTTTTTTTTTTTGTTGGGGTTTAACGACCACCGTGATCAATTCAGTGGGCTATAAGCAGTCGGACGTTCCCAATTTTGGGCCACTGGTTCCTGGGAAAGAGGACAGCCAGTGCCAGAAGTCAAGCACAACGTCCATGATTCACCGGGATTTGAACCAGGATCCTTCTCGACAAGTGGTCAGAAGCCAGCGCCTAGATCACTCCGCCGCCGCAGGGGCACACGTTGAAATGTATTTTTTATACAGCCCCAAACGCTCTTATGGACATACTAGATTGAACTGGACGCAAATAAATCATTAATATAATTTGTACTAGCAGGGATACCAGTTATTTGCCAGGTACATATTACTATTTGTGGAATCACCAAGTTCACCGGGTGAAAGTTAATGAATAAAAAAGATATTCCTGCAATTTTCCAGTAAATTTATTTTAAATTTTTTGATTTAGTTAATTAAATTTTGCGAAACAAAAAAGAAAGAAAAAGGAATGGGAATACTTACCTTCTAGGAGACATCTATAGAACTGCCGTACATCTGGCGTGTGCTTCTGTGAATCCCGCAACGCAGAAATGCAATGTACCTATGTGATGTCGCTTGCATACGACTTCACATTGGCATTGATCATCTTTTTCTTACCGTTTTGAATTTTGAATATCTGGAACTCTCTGTTTACATTACAATATATTTCTTTCTGATAAGCCGCTCGTTGGTAGTGAAAGCTAAACTATATAGATTTGTGTTTTTAATACACCATTAAACGCATATTTTTGCACTTTATTGTTATCTACAGTCCCTAACGTAGACCATAGTTTGGTTAGTAGGTTGGTTGATGGTTTATCGTGCAAGGCCCTCAAAGGGCCAAAGTGCGCCTTAGAGCGTAAATAGAGTATTCTTAAGAGTAAAAAACGGAACTTTTTACGAAAATTTGCATGTGGCTACCTTGACCCGGGCCCCGACCCCTTCCAAAAACCGTCTACCGTCTAAGTTAGATAACCATAAGTAGTATAACAAATCTGGTTGTCCTAAATTGAAAACTGTAGATTTTACGAAATTTTTATGAGGAGGGGAAGGGGCTCTCACCCCGGGGTTCCAACCCCTTCCAAAAACCCTCCAGCGTCTAAGTTAGAGTTTCATGATACCAAATTTGGTGGTTCTGAATTGAAAACTGTAGTTTTTAAGAAAATGTTGTATGTCTGTGTGTGTGTGCGGGAGGGGAGGGGGCTCTGACCCCCAGGGCCTTGACCCGTCCCCAAAACCGTCGACCGTCTAAGTTAAAGTACCATGAGATACCAAATTTGGTGGTTCTAAATTGAAAACTAGATATTGCGATTTTTTATGATAGGGGTCCTTACCCCCTTCACAAAAAAATATGCAACCCCTTCCAAAACTGTCTAGCGTCTAAGTTAGAGTACCATGAGATAGTATACCAGATCTGGTGGTTCTGAATTAAGAACTGTAGTTTTTCATAAAATCTTTTATGTAGGGGCTCTGACCCCACGGGCCTTGACCCGTTCCAAAAGCGGTCTACCGTCAAAGTTAGAAAACCATGAGATAGTATACCAAATCTGGTAGTTCTAAATTGAAAACTGTAGATTTTACGAAATTTTTATGGGGGCGGGTGGCTCCAACCCCTTCCAAAAACCGTCTAGCGTCTAAGTTAGAGTTTCATGATATCACATTTGATGCTTCTGAATTGAAAACTGTAGATTTTACGAAAAAGTGTTTATTCAGGGGGGGGGGTCTGACCCCTCGGGATCCAACCCCTTCCAAAAACCGTCTAGCGTCTAAGTTAGAGTACCATGAGATAGTATACCAGATTAGGTGGTGCTGAATTGAAAACTATAGTTTTTAAGAAAATTTTGTATGTGGGGGCTCTGACTCCCCGGGCCTTGACCTGTTCCAAAAACGGTCTGCCGTCTAAGTTAGAGTACCATAACATAGTATACCAAATTTGGTTGTTCTAAGATGAAAACTGTAGATTTTACGAAATTTTTATGGGGGCTCCAACCCCGCGGGCTCCAACCCCTTCCAAAAACCGTTTAGCGTCTAAGTTAGAGTACTATGAGATAGTACACCAAATTTGGTGGTTCTAAATTGAAAACTGTAGATTTTACGAAAAAGTGTTTATTCGGGGGGGGGGGGTCTGACCCCCCGGGCTCCAACCCCTTCCAAAAACCGTCCAGCGTATAAGTTAGAGTACCATGAGATAGTGATCAAGATTAGGTGGTTCTGAATTGAAAACTGTAGTTTTTTAGAAAATTTTGTATGTGGGTGGCTCTGACTCCCCGGGACTTGACCCGTTCCAAAAACGGTCTGCCGCCTAAGTTAGAGTACCATAAGATAGTATACCAAATTTGTTGGTTCTAAGATGAAAACTGTAGATTTTACGAAATTTTTTATGAGGGGGGCTCCGGCCCCGTGGGCTCCAACCCCTTCCAAAAACCGTCTAGCGTCTAAGTTAGAGTACCATGAGATAGGATACCAAATTTGGTGGTTCTGAATTGAAAACTGCAGATTTTACGGAAAAGTGTTTATTTGGGGGGTCTGACCCCCGGGCTCCAACCCGTTCCAAAACCGTCTAGCGTCTAAGTTAGAGTACCATGAGATAGTTTACCAGATTAGGTAGTTCTGAATTGAAAACTGCAGTTTTTAAGAAAATTTTGTATGTGGGGGGCTCTGACTCCCCGGGCCTTGACCCGTTCCAAAAACGGTCTGCCGTCTAAGTTAGAGTACCATAAGATAGTATACCAAATTTGGTGGTTCTAAGATGAAAACTGTAGAGTTTACGAAATTTTTTATGAGGAGGGGGCTCCAACCCCGCGGGCTCCAACCCCTTCCAAAAACCGTCTAGCGTCTAAGTTAGAGTACTATGAGATAGTACACCAAATTTGATGGTTCTGAAATGAAAAGTAGATTTTGCGAAAATTTAGTATGTAGGGGGAGGGGGGGGGCTCCGACTCCCCGGGCCTTGACCCGTTCCAAAAACCGACAACCGTCTAAGTTAGAGTACTATGAGATATTATACCCGATTTGGTGGTTCTGAATTGAAAACTGTAGATTTTACGAAAAATTTGTATATAGGGGGCTCTGACCAACCGGGCCCTGCCCCGTTCCAAAAACCGTTTACCGTCTAATATTTTTAGTGCCAAAGAAAAAGCGTAATTTTTCTATCCTGTCTGAGTGTCCAAACTTTATAAATTTGATCAGGGAGCAAGACGTTCGAAATCCGTACGTTTTCCTGCATTCGTTTTGTATGTAACCAAAATCTGTAAACGCGACGAATTGACGTAGTCGACGAATTGACGTAGTCGACGAATTTACGTAAAAGTCGACGAATTTGTCCGCGACGAATCTGACGCCCGACGAATCGTCGTGGTCGACGAATTGACGCGCGACGAATTGTCGTAGTCGACGAATTGACGCGCGACGATTTGACGCAGGCGACGAATTGACGTAGTCGATGAATTGAAAACGCGACGAATTGTACGTGACACCCTGACCCCTCGGGCCCCAACCCGTTCCAAAAACGGTCTACTGTCTAAATTAGAGTACCATAAGATAGTATACCAAATTTGGTGGTTCTAAGATGAAAACTGTAGAGTTTACGAAAATTTTGTATGAGGAGGTAGGCTCCAACATCCTTCCAAAAACCGTCTACAGTCTAAGCTAGAGTTTTGTGAGATAGTATACAAAATTTGGTGATTCTGAAATTGAAAATTGCAGATTTTAGAAAATTTAGTTGTAGGGGGGGGGGGCTCAGACCCCCTGGCTTCAACCGCTTCTAAAAATCGTCTACAGTCTAAGTTAGAGTACTATGTGAGATATTATACCAAATTTGGTGGTTCTGAATTGAAAACTGTAGATTTTACGAAAAATTTGTATATAGGGGCTCTGACCAACCGGGCCCTGCCCCGTTCCAAAACCGTTTACCGTCTAAGTTAGAGTATCACGAGATAGTACACCAAATTTGGTGGTTCTAAATTGAAAACTGTAGATTTTTCGACAATTTCGTATGGGGGGGGCTGCAACCCCAGGGTCCCGACCCCTTTCAAAAACAATCTACCGTCTAAGTTAGAGTACCATGAGATAATATACCAAATTTGGTTGTTCTAAATTGAAAACTGTAGAGTTTACGAAATATTTTTATGAGTGGGGCTTTGACCCCTGGGCTCCAACCCCTTCTAAAAACCGTCTACGGTCTAAGTTACAGTTTCGTGAGATAGTATTCCAAATTTGGTGGTTCTAAATTGAAAACTGTAGGTTTTACGAAAAAAATTTATAAGGGGGCTCTGACCCCCGCGCTCCATCCCGTTCCCAAAACCATCTACCGTCTAAGTTAGAGTATCATGAGATAGTACACCAAATTTGGTGGTTCTAAATTGAAAACTGTAGATTTTACGACAATTTTGTATGGGTGGGGCTGTGACCCCAGGGCCCCGACTCTCCAAAAACCGTCTGCCGTCTAAGTTAGAGTACCATGAGATAATATACCAAATTTGGTGGTGCTAAATTGAAAACTGTAGATTCTATGGAAATTTTGTATGGGGAGGAGGGCTGTAACCCCCGGGTTCGGACCTGTTCCAAAAACCGTTTACTGTCTAAGTTATATACCATGATATAGTATACCAAATATAGTGGTTCTAAATTGAAAACTGTAGATTTTACGACAATTTTGTGTGTGTGGGGGTTCTCTGAACCCCGGGCTCCGACCTTTCCAAAAACCGTCTATAGTCTAAGTTAGAATGCCATGAGGTAGTATACCAAGTTTGTTGGTTCTAAATTGAAAACTGTAGATTTTGCAAAAAAATTGTAGGGGGGGGTTAACCCCCGGGACCCGGCCCGTTCCAAAAATGATCTGCCGTTTAAATTAGAATTCCATGAGATAGTTTACCAAATTTGGTTGTTTTAAATTGAAAAACAAATGTTACGAACGTTTTGCATGGGGGCCCTTTGACTCCTGGCTCCGACACCTTCCAAAAACCTTCTACGGTCTGAGGTAGAGAACAATGCGGACATTTTCTTGACCCTGTCGATATTTGGACTGTCCATGTTTTTGTTGTCGACATTTTGATTGTCGACATTTGGAGTGTCGATATTTTGACCCTGTCGACATTATGACCGTGTCGACATTATAACCGTGTCGAGATTTTGATTGTCGACATTATGACCGTGTCGAGATTTTGACCCTGTCGGCATTATGACGGGTTCGACATTTTGAACTTGTCGACATTTTAACTGTAGGCATTTTCACCCTTTCAACATTTTGGTGTCGACATTTTGTACCACCCCCGTCTGAGTGTCCAAATTTTATAAATATGATCACGGTGGATGACTTCCAAAATCTTGCGTTTTCCTGCATTTGTTTTGTATGTAACCAAAATTCGTAAACGCGATGAGTTTGTCAGCGACGAATTGACGTAATCGACGAATTTGTCTGCGACGAATTGACGTAGTATACGAATTTGTGCGCGACGAATTGACGCTCGACGAATTGTCGTGTTCGACGAATTGACGCGCGTCGAATTGTCATAGTTGACGAATTGGCGCTGGCGACGAATTAACGTGACACCTGCGCAAAGTAATATCCACTAAAACCATTATAGCAGTTATCAGGGGTCTCCAACAGAAGTGGGATAATTTGCCAGAAGAGTGTCACTGGATGCCAAGAGAGCCTGTACCTCTTGCTAACATGTTCAGTTTAGACCTCTACTACGCATTTGTGATGCTTTTTGATGTCGTGCGTACCATTTCACCGTTTCTATTACCATTGATACAACTTTCAGCTGTGAAACCTCTTTTTCCGATTTCGATCAAAATGTACACCTTCCTTAAGCTTTAGACAGCAGTGTATTTCAGGGCATTGTAAGTTTTGTGAGAAATGCTTTCGCAACTTTGCTGCACTGCTATACAAATGGTTGATTCGAACTGAATTAAAAAGAATAAGTCTTGTAAACTGAACCACGCATTAAAAAATTTTATTCATCGTTTCTTGAGAAAACACCTCTCAATATCTTGTACAACATCTTTACTTCTGTTTTACACTGCCGTGCAAAAATTAAGGACGAGACCGTTTTTCGAATGTAACGTCGTGCAGAAGTGCTCCACGCCGACTCAAATCATACCATAAGATCCCCAATATGTAAAAATATGGGACAAGTGAGCAAAACCGTCCAAACAAGGAATCCAAAGGATAGAAATGCACTTTATTGAAAAGGTAGCTTCGAGCACAACTGGACAGAAGACTGAAACGTCCATGTGACAGGCGGCTGCCAAGAAAAATCCAGTCTTTAGTAGGGGATATGATCACTCCTGACTGCGTTGCAGGATTTGCAACGTCTGTCGATGCTGAGGACGAGGTTGTCAAGGAGCTGTTGAGGCATCGCGGCTCATTCCTCTTGTAGCCCCAATCGCAACTGCAGAATCGTTGCTGGCGGCTGGTGACGTGCTACCAAGCATCTCCCGAGAAGGTCCCACAGGTGAGCGATTGGATTTAGGTCCGGTGATCTTGCGGGCCAATCCATGCATTGAATATCTTCATTCTCCAACAGCTATGCGACAGCCACAGCACGACGAGGTGTAGCGTTGTCGTCCATGAAGAGGAACTCAGGACCCACAGCACCTCTAAACAGACGCACGTGAGGCAGGAGAACCTCGTTACAATAGCAGATACCAGTGACTGAACCTCCTTGGAAGATGTGGAGGTCAGTACGGCTGCCAAGCATGATACTGCCTCAAACGAGAACTCCACCACCTCCAAACCGGTCCCTTTCGAAAATGTTGGAGGTGTGATTGCGTGTTCCCTGCTCTCTCTAGATGTGCATACGTCCAGAATCGCTCGTCAGACTAAAGAGAACTCGACAGCATTGCTGATGCGTCCAGATCCGTAAAGAGAACTCGACAGCATTGCTGATGCGTCCAGTTCTTGTATTCCTGGCAACACAAAAACCGTCGTCTCCGATGAGCAGGCGTTAATGGCAAACACCGTACTGGTCGTCGTGCAAATAGACCACCTTTGTACAGCCTCCTGGCCACGGTAAAACGCGATAACGGACGTCCAGTTGTTTGTTGCATGTGCCCTGCGATTTCTCCCGCTGTCTTCCGTCTGTCTCTTCTCGCCTGTTGGACAATATACCGGTCGTCCTCCGCGTGGTTGCTCGTGGACGACCACTGCTAAACTCTCGGACAGCTGTTCCTGTCGTTTGAAATGCTCTCCAAGCTCGTGAAACGATGCTGTGAGCGATCCCGAACTCCTCGGCCACACTAGTCACACTTCGATCTTCTTTCAACTTCCCAATGACACGACCTCGGGTAAAGTTATCCAGATGTCATCTACTGGATTGCCTGTTGGCCATATCTCACGGTGGCAGCAACTCGACGTCGTTCAAACCGATGTACACCGTGCAATAGCTTTCACCGAATTGCTGAGCGTACACCACCCGTGTGCTTTATACCCTTCCGACACCCACCCCCCACCCTACGTCGTGCTGCATATCTGCGCATGCCCTACCGAACCGCCGGACCCTAGTCTATCTTCTGAGTTGTCTTTCGGTCCGTTCTGCCTGCTCGTTCCGCTCTTATGCTAATTTCTCCTCTTCGTCCGTAATTTTTGCACACCAGTGTACTTAAGAAACCAGACAATGAATTGCGGCCCATTTTCCAGCTTCTCACAAATATGCTCTCACGCAAGAGTCTAGGCAACTGCAAGGACACGGAACTCCTCGTAGGTAGTTGACTGATTCTCAGACCTGCCTTTCAAATGAACTGCGGTAATGAAAATGATGACAAAGTGCTTTCAGTTTCACAATGATTCAGCGAATGCATTACTGCTAAATTCATTACGTACGTAAGTTTTAGATTAATGAGCTCGGCACGAACTTTGATGTCATTTGTACTCTCAACAAAACATATTTTAAATGTTTCACATGGAAACACTCAGAGGAAATTCGTATGCACTTAACATTTCTGAAATAGCAAATGTTGATGGAAAACGCAACTTATGGAAAATGATATTCTATTCACACTCACACAAAGAAATTTCTTTACCAGATTATTCAGAGAAACAGTTAATATGTCATCTCATTTGGTTAGATCATGTCGATGATATTTTTAAGAACGGAATATAAGATTTAAAGCACATGTTTGTTCTTTTATTTTATCAATTAATCAGCAATACGTGATATTATTTCTTCCAAAAAAACATCCATGTTAGTGTTGTGGATGGACATGTTCCTAACAATTTACGCATGACAGCCTACAAATGCAGGATAGAACATTAAAAATCCCAATTAACACGAATAATAATTAATCGTATTTATGTTCATAATGAGGAACAAAATGAAAAAATCTTAAAAATGTATTACTCTTAAATTTTCTGTGATTCTCATCCTGCTTTTAAACTAACCATTGTATTTAACACATTGAAAAATATTTCAGTATTCAATCTACTACATTCGCAACATCTTATACGTTTTATTACACATTTTTGTAAAAAATACGTCTGTAGAGTGAATCCCCGTGCAAATGTTTTGATATGCTACAAGGCAACTGCACACAATGAAATAAGTATTATGTGCTTTGCATGTTGAACTTCCTAAACTGTAGCGATATATTGTATATACCAAAAACATTTTCACGAGTAACACATATTCAAAAGTATAAAAAAATGTTTTGTATTCGAAGCAGAAAAATATTTACGATGGATGAATGTGACTTAAATATATCACAAATAATGAAACTCATTAAATTCTAGACCCCGTTCTACGATCATGATATTCTATATAATGTCGGCTGCTAAGTAAAAAACAAAAACAAAAGAGATGTCTCAGATTTAGTAATCATATTTCACGTAATTAAAGTCATATATGAAGATTGCATTTATAAGGTTCAATTTGCGTTTCCAGCCATTTGCTGCTCGTGACCAGTATCATAATTCAGGATAAGCAGTTTTCATATGATAGAAGAAAATCAGCTGGAATTCTGGGTCCTAGATGTGTAAAATAAATATGATACAGTTAGAAATGTGGCTGACGTCTTCGTTGCTTTGAACGAACAACAGGTCTCGCTTTACGGCGAAGGGAAAATTATCGCATACAAGTATTTACGAAAGGCAAATCCATAATGTTATTGTTTCAGATAATTATCAACTTCATTCAGTTTCAAAAGACATACAATATTGTGCAGTCATTTTCAGCTTTAGTAATTATATCTCACGTACTTTATCTAGGAAAAGTATGCGAAGAATAATTAATGAGTTCTTGCGATGTGTTCCAAGAAATTAACAAGAATTTACACATAATGCCTTTTGATGTGTTATCGTCATCAAAGTTTTCTCGAGTTATTGTTGGCAAAGCTGGAGCTTTCATGAAAGAAACAAATAATGACGGAAATAAATATGTCCACATTAAGTTGCCTCAAAATTGGATTGCTCTTCTTTCCTCCCATGTGTGTCTGCGAAAATTAATCACAATACCGTCATTCTAGAAACAAGCTTTTCCCCGTGTCTTCTAGCATTCCAAGTTACCTATTGCTCCGTAACAGATGAAATCGGGGAAACAATGTCTTTTGGCAAAATAATGCTAGTTCTGATTTTTACGCCAAACTTTTGCCGCAGATCAGAGTAATGATATTGCTTCATGTAAATAATTTTCTATGTAAATCTATATAAATAATTTTGCTTCTCCATCTTCTCTGTACTAGCATGAATTAGTTTCATGACATCCGCATGTCGTTGAACTGGAGAAAATAAACTGTGCTTTCAAAGGAAAAATAAATTTTTACAGGTATTTCATAATAATTTCTTCTTATGTTTTTATATGATCGTTTTCTTTTTCACTTATTCACACCCTTCGTTTTTGAGTAGATTTTATTTAAGAGCTAATACAGTAAAAGTGGATATTTTGCTTCTCTGTCTTCTTCAATGATTCTGGGTCCATCTCTGAAAGCATTACATGAAGCTATCGTCAGGAAGAGTTGCAATTCAGAAAACAAACAGTAGATTGTATAAGACACCAACAGGCGAAACTATCTGAAGAAAGAATATCTTTTTATTAGAATAACCGCCTCGCGACGCATTGTCAGAAACTTCAATAACATTGCGCTAGCTAACAAGGTTTAGAAACATACCGACATCTTAGTTAAGCGCTCATAACCACACATCCCTTTTCGCGTGATAAACACTCTTTTGGGACCGTATTGCGTGATGGCTCTCACTAAGTCTTATTTTCTCGAAAACACGTTGTTCAAATAGCAACTTAGTGTTCTGCGTTGTCGGCGTGCATTTGACAAAAGCTCTTAGTGACTTCATCGTCTACCAATGACTGTCACCAACAAATTAGAGCGTAAATGATGAGTGCAGTATTGTCAAATATGTTTGATATCACTTCGCTTGGAAATCGATAAATTACAAGCGGTTTCCATGCAGAGTCACGAAATAGATTATGACGATTCTCCACAGCTCATGCCATTATTTACTTTGTTTCGTTTCTGCAAGTCAAACTTACAGTGCCTAAACAAATAACATTAAGAATATTAATAATACAGAAATCACATTAGAAAAAGCTTCACGTCGCAGACGTAAACGATAGGGTGTATATAGCTAGACTACTAAATGCATCTGCAGTGGATGTACCAGTCTAGTCACGGTGGATTATACGTAGACAGAAGTTGGATGTTCAGTAACAATACAATAGAAATACGATTACACAGTAGAAAACTACATTTAGAAACTACATTTCCTAACATATAACAGTATAGCTTTCAGGCTCTTGGGCTAATCTGTCGGGAAGGACATAACTCCAGTATTTTCTTTACGTTGCAGTCATTATTTCGTCTTTGAAATTAGTCGGATTAAATTTGAAAGGCGGGTGTTTCTTTCTAGCTTTAGATACACATGAAATTTATCGGCCCCTAAAGAAACAAAAGAAGATTGTGACGTACCTGCCAGCAGGACGCACACGACATAAAGGCAGATAGCAATCAGAATGAACGTCTGCGTAGATCAGTTGGTAGAGCGACTTGTTCCGGAATAAGCGGACTCGGGTTCGATTCCCGGCGTAGACCAGAAATGACGGAGAAATTTACTTCGTTATAATGGCGCCCGAACGTTCCGGATGACCCAGCCGTTCAAAATCTCGCAATGGTGTGATGTTCTTTCCACACCGCGAGATAGGAAAAATCAGAGAATCCCTTCTCCAGCGCTTCAAAAATAAATGTGTGTGGCGTTGCATTCCACACACCAGATTGACTGGGAGTCCTCAAGTGCACGTTCTACAGCGGATGGTTGCCTGCAACGATTCATGGTGACGGCTGACCCGTGGGCCATGCCCCCGGCCCTCTTTCAGGTGGGGGTGGGGGGGGGAGATGTGACGTACCTGCCAGCAGGACGCACACGACATAAAGGCAGATAGCAATCAGAATGAACGTCTGCGTAGCTCAGTTGGTAGAGCGACTTGTCCCGGAATAAGTGGACTCGGGTTCGAATCCCGGCGTAGACCAAAAATGAAGGAGCAATTTACTTCGTTATAAGATATATTCTCACTTGAATAAAATATCGTGCATTTACAGAATTAAGATAACCTAGTTCCAAACCTAAAAAAAAGTTGAATACGTTTCGTGCTTCTTTTATGACAAATAATTTATGCAAAAATGGCCTGAGAAGTTGAGCCATATGTGGATATTCTATTGAAATAACCTAATTTTGTCCAGAGTTGGTCGATCAGAAAAGGTCTTAGGTTCCAAATTTCTAAATATTACATTGACTAAAAGGAGACTATTCTGTCGAAATACATATTAAATTATACAGTATATCAGATTGATAATTATTTTTTGTAATAATTATATAGTAATAATATTCTGTACTGCAGTAGGAAAATGATACTCTGAGGTCGAAACACAAAACCAATGCCGAAGCAAGCAAATGCTCTACTTGGGGTAAATAGCTGAGGACAAAATATTAAAGAGAATAATATCAGAGGTCCATCCACTCAAATCTGTCATGATATACTACTATTCACTGCAACATGAGCAACAGCATTCTGTATTGAGGTTCAGAAGCAATAATCTGTTTTCACATTCTGCGTAACATAAACTACAAATATCAAAGTAAGAATTTTGAGCTTTGAATAAGAAAATCAATTAAAGCAGCAAAACATTAGATTTACCTCCATAAAGGAGATAAGACTGCGAAAAATTATCCTATTAACGTGACTTGAAGTACAAGCAAAAAATAGAAAGGCTTGTTTATTATGGACACAGCTATTGATTGGAATTTACGAAACTAGAGAAATTAAGCAAGTCACAACATTATTTCACCACACGTACATAGTACAGGATGTCCACAATGTCTTGTTTTGCCCCTGTAATAAGAAATGTAAGTGAGCTATGTATCTGTTGTATGATGTATATGTTGAGGCATCCTTTAACATCCAGTGGATCCGTTTGGGCTCCGTCATTCTCATGACAGACAACAATTTTACGCCATGTTCGGTGGGACATTTTCCGAAGCAGTTGCGGGGCGATACGAGAGAAAGCACGTCTGACTGCTTGTTTAAGTTCATTAGTGGTTTGGTAGCGCTGCTGTGCAACAACCTACTTTATGAAACCCCAAAGGGCATTATCACACGTTGAGAGATCTGGGCTTCGAGGTGGCAATTCCAGTGGAGCGGGCAGCACTGCCGAACCCTGCTCGATCCAACGATCCCGAAAGACCTCCCCAAGGTATTCCCGAACAGCGATTGTGTAATGGGCGGGTGCCCCATCCTGTTGGAACCATACGTCATTCAGAATGCCAAGGTTTCCAAGTTGTGGCACAAACCAGATTTGCAGCATGTCCAGACAAGTTGTTTGATTCACTGGACCATCAAAGAAATACGGTCCAAACAGATGTCGACTATTCATTGCAGCCCATATCATGACATGCGGAGGATAATGTTCCAAGTCGTCGACATAATGTTAGTTTTCCTTGGACCAGAACACAACGTTCCGTGATCGACAGCTCCGGTATATCGCACATTCATTACTGAAAATGACCTTTCCACGTTTTGGGATTGTGGCAAATGTCTGAAGCATTATTGCACGTGCATCCCGTCTGCGGTTTAAATCGATGTCTGATAACTCCTGAAAGAGCATCGGGCGATATGCGTGCAAATTCAGGTCATTCTTCATGTGCTTATGCAGTGTCGATCGTGGTATTCCAAGATCCGCTGATCGTTTGCGGAGCGACTTCGTCGGTGACCTGATAAATGATTCCTCGACCGCTTGGCACTGTTGCACTCTGGTTGATGGTCTTCCCGTTCGTGATTTATGCATGCTTCGAAGAGTTGCGTTCCCACCGCAGAAGATTGATGTTGCCTGCTTCGAAGAGTTTATGTTCTCACCGCAGAAGAGTCTGTTTTGCAGGGCCTCTTTGTCGAATCGTTGTTGGAAATCGGCACGCACGTCACGCATTGTCTTCCTTGTGTGTGGACGTTCGTGTACCCAGACACTGACAACAATCCGATGTTCCAGGGTGTATTCGCTGGTATCACACATGGTTCCGGTACCTAATCTGTAAATAAACACAATACAAACCATAATTCAACATATGCATCTTACAACAGATACATAGCTCACTTACATTTCTTATTACAGGGAGGGGGGTTACAAGACATTGTGGACACCCTGTACAGTGTTTAAAATATTTTTTGGGCGAAGGGCACAATATGTTTCTCAAGCTGCAAAAAAGTGTTGATGTTACTAATGGTTATATGATGTTCTGATGATTTGTCACTATCGAATATTTTTGCCAGTTATTTTGGTATGATATTTTCAAGAGTCAAATATCCTGAATTATTAATTTTAAGGTGCTGCATTATTTTTTTCAGGGAGTAGGTTGAAAAATGTGCTTTAAACAAATTCGTGTGCATGGGGATAATCTCCGAATGATCAGACTAAATTGAAAACAGAAAGATGACACTGATTTTCCAGAAAAAAGAAAATCAGCAAGAAAGAAAAATGTATTTTTGTTCCCCATAACGAAAAACTTACGTATAATTTAAAATGCACAATGTGTGCAGTGTTCTCCATAGTGAATGAAACTAATCCAAGAAAAGTTTTTAATCGGATTGAAATAATCCGTGGAACCATGAAAGAAATACAGGATTACGCCATATAATACAAATTTTGAAGATGACAATCCGCTTTTTGGCGTAATGGTGACATGGATGGTAAATCAGATAATATCCGAAAACTTGAAAATTTTCATCGTCTTAGAGCGGGACGCGAACCCGCGTCTCCCAGAAAACACCCGGGTATGCTAACCACTACACCACCCAGAACGACCAAGTTTCAAGTTTCCGATCAATTTGAATTTAACCTTCACAGGATTCGCTAGTCGAAGCAACCGGCATTCATGTTTAGCGAATCTGGAGGTTAAGAATCTTTTCCCGTGTTTGCCTGGAGAAGCAGATAAATCATGAAAGAAATACAGGATTACGCCATATAATACAAATTTTGAAGATGACAATCCGATTTTATCTGACTTACCATTCTTGTCACATTTACGTCAAAAATCGGATTGTCATCTTCAAAATTTATATTATATGGCGTAATCCCGTATTTCTTTCATGATTTATCTGCTTCTCCGGGCAAACACGGGAAAAGATTCTTAACCTCCAGATTCGCTAAACATGAATGCCGGTTGCTTCGACTAGCGAATCCTGTGAAGGTTAAATTCAAATTGATCGGAAACTTGAAACTTGGTCGTTCTGGGTGGTGTAGTGGTTAGCATACCCGGGCGTTTTCTGGGAGACGCGGGTTCGAGTCCCGCTCCAGGACGATGAAAATTTTCAAGTTTTCGGATATTATCTGACTTACCATCCTTGCCACATTTTCGCCAAAAATCGGATTGTCATCTTCAAAATTTGTAATCCGTGAAACATTTGCTATTCTACCACTGCAAAAATGCGCGATGCCAAAAACTTTAAATTTTATGTAAAATGCTCTTCATACAGGAAGATAGCGAAAGCCAATGGGATTTTTCAAATCGCACTGTTAGGAGCAGGGACTGGAGAAAAATTTAACATAGTTTTTCACTCCTAGCACGAAAGCTGTGCCATATTTGTAGGCGAAAAGGGCGCAAAATGCTTTTCATAGTGAACGGTATCCTACCAAGAGAAGATTTTCTTCAATCATTTTTAGATTTGGAGATACTTTGGCGAGTAGAAATATACACTGATATTTCCTACCCACAGAGCGATGCGTTATGAAAAAGGAGAAAATATAGGCACAATTTTTACATCACGAGAGCTGTGGGAAGGAAAAAATATTTCAAAATGTAAGCAGATACAGAAACAAAGAAAAGAAACGAGTTTATTCATGTTACCTCTTATCGGGAAAGTTTTTTAGAAGCGAAGATGCATTCATATATACTGTACCTAGTGACAGAACTATATGCACTACGAAAAATTCTGAAATATATGAAAATCTTTCCCGCAGTGAATGCTAGATGATATAAAACGAAATCTTTAAATCGCTTTTTAAAAGCCGATATAACAAGAAAACGAAAATACTGTATATTTTTCACAACTGCTGGGTGAGTATAATGTGCAATACTTTGGAAAGGAAATAGGCGTAAAATGTTCTGCATAGTGACCGATACCTGATAAAGGGATTTTTCCAATTGGGTTTTTAGAAAGGCAAGTACGACTGAAAAGGTGTTTCAAACAGAAAAATGCACTTAGGACACATGGTGGAAAAATTTTTGTTTGGAAATTATATAAAAAATATTTAACACAATAAACGGTATGAAACGCGTGAATAATTTTTCAAATCAGACTTTTAGAAGCAGAGATATCGGGAAAACTATGGTAGATATTTACGTCCCTCTAGGGAAGAAAAGTATATTATTTTGGAAAGAAAACGTGCACAATAATTTTTCAGTTGTCCGTATCTGACCAAAAACGAATGTTTTCAATCGGGAATATAGAAGCGCATATACTGCTGTAAATATACCTTAGCCTTACATATTTCAAATGAACGCTTCTATCATATCTTTTGAAGAAAAGAGCATCCTTCTACCCAGTGAAAAAAAGGTGCTGCGTTGTGAAACATTTAATATTATACGCAAAATATTCTTCACAGTGAAAGCTAACGGATGCAAAATGATTTTTTCAAATCGATTCTTTAGATGCAGAAATATCGAGAATAATACAAAATCCGGTACGCCACCTAGTGAAAAATAATGTGATTATTTGAAGAAGAAGCTGTGAGAAAAATGGTCTTAGTCAGAAAATGTATTGAAGCAGAAGAAGAATTTTTCTATAAGATATTTAGATAGAATGGTAGAATAAATATATTTCATATTCAGAATCATCTGCATTTACTCTACCTAGCTGGGAAGTTTTATACTCGAAAAAGATTAAAGGGCAAGAATTATTATTCTTGCAGTTCAGGCTTTCGTGGGCAAAAACGTTTTTCAAATAGGAATAATAGGTGACAAGATTTGGTGTCCACAGGTGGACGGACATGGTGACACTATTAGCAAGCTATTTTCTTCAAAAGATGTGCTAAAACTATGATGGAAAGCGTTTATTTGAAATATCAAAGGAAAATGAAGTTCGTTTCTGGCGAGAAAACGATGTGCTGTTCCCATGTGGTAACCACCCAACCTACTGACCACTTTCAGATTGAGACCTTGAGAAGAATCGGTTCTGATAAGTGGTCACCCAGCGCTGTATAATACAATGAATTAAACGATTTCACCTCTAAGATTTCTTATTTTCCTCAGCATTTTAAAATACACAAACAAATCTTTCCTTTAGCACGCGTCAGGTTGACGTGCAATTCATTGCATTTAAATTTCTGGATAACTCTCCTTATGTTCTTGTCTACATCGCAGGGAACCTCGAACACAGAAGGAAAGCAAGTATTGCATTTACAGCTGTTTCCTGAGGCATTCTTTCCTTTCGAGTTTAAAGTTCAGACAATCCTTAATCAAATCATGAATATCCTGTAATGTATGGGACTCGAACCCAGTTTCCCTCAAAGGCGCCGCCGTGTTCAGTCATTAGCGACAAAGCTACTCTAGGAGTGATCAAAATTATTCAAGCTTTAGGAAAATAAACTGCTCGACATAGAAAATAATGCGAAAATAACATGAAATTTATCATACTTGTAGACACAGAGGTAGGAAAGAAGTGATTGAAAGTTTTTAGGAATTACATAAATGCAATGGGCGAGGAGACGGTATAATGTTATCTGAGTCAGTAGGTCGTATGACCGCCATGCTGTGCTATACACGGCATAACATCGAGGGGAAAAGTCCCCGGATGATGTCCTACGGTATCGCTGCCGATGCGTCATTGACCCGTGTCTACAATTTATCGATACTGCGCGGGAGTCGTGCAGAGATGTGAAGTCGTCTATAATGATATTCCACGCGTATCGAGCTGTCCAGGGAGCACTTGTGTACCTTGTAGGCACTGTCTGGTGATGTTGGCACTGTGCGGGCGGGCATTATCTTATTGAAATTGGGCATTAGGGATACCACGGAAACGCATCGTGCTGTCATTGTGCTCACCATGCGTACGAGCGGTGAACAACTGTTGGAAGTAATAGCGCCCTCAAGCCATGAATCAAGACTGAGGAGCCGTATGACGTCCACGGATGGCAGCATGATCAGTCCTGTGACCATGTTGTCTCCAGAATCAGCAGCATGATCAGTCCTGTGACCAGGTCGGCGATCATCGGCGCTGAGATGGAAGTGAGATTTGTTGAACACGACATGGCTGTAATCGTCCTTCCACGTACGTCTGGTACCGCACTGTGGTGGGTGACAGTCATCGTAATGGCTGCAGAGAGCGCAAACCTGCCTCAGCCAATCTGCGATTCAAAGTCCGTGTGTCGATATGGGGATGTTCAGTGGTGCCTGTATATCAGGTAATGCGTCGTCCGCTGTGAAATGTATGGATGCCACGGCTTGCCATCGAATGCGGCAATTGAGGCTTTCTGACATCTGCCGGCATGCCACTGTCCCATAACGGCGACTCACGTTTCCTTTCTTCAACAACTGTCTCCACATTCGGTCGACAGTTATTGCATCTGTATGCCTTCCCGCCGCGATGAGACGCAGTCACCAACCAGCTGTGTGTAACCCTATGATGAAGCCTCTGGTAAAGGTGTCCGCGTGATGGTAGAACTCCCGATGACATTGAGCTGGCATTTTCACTCCTGACACGTACTTTCTCTGACGACATAACTCCTTTACAAAGGCCCGCACGCCCAGGTGTGGACGGCCAAACTTAGCTGTGTCGAGTTGTTTTTCCCCTTTTATCTCCCTCACCTATCAAGTGTTTGGCTCGCAACCGTAATTACTTACGCAACTTAATGTCTAGACGTAACCACCAATTTGTACGGCACTCCGATAATTATCCCCTCATGTGGCATTTTCTATATCGAGCAGTACATTTTCTAAAACGGTGGCTAATGCTGTTGTTAGCATGACAGTGATCCTTAACTTACTCTAGATATAAAATAACTAAAATATGCATATAAGCTGCCCGATATTCATATCGGCCAGCTCATCAAAATATTTCTGTTGTGTGCAATGGTGTCTTAAAATATTGCTTCTACTCTGTATTCAAGTGCAACACCCTAATTCTGTAAAAGCCACACATTTTAATCTGCCATCACCAACTTTATCAAAGCTTACTTGTTTCATTCTGGGAGATGGTGTAATAGACATAAATTGTATATCCTTGCCGACCGTATTCTTTTATATGATATCTCTATTTATAAAATTGATCTCTTAATTTCGATTTCAGTTAAAGCGCTACATTTTGTTTAATTCAGTTTGGGAACAAATTTCCTAAAATAAGTAAATTTTCTTTCTTGCTTTGATGTTTTTTTTTTAAGTTATTTGGATTGCTCATCGGAAGACAAAACTACATTTCTCTGAGGAATTGGTCACTTTACAATTACAATATTGGAAATAGGATTTTAAATTCGAGGCCATTATTTTAAGAAAGGGTTGTTTAAAGCAAAAAAAGAAGTTTGTTAATGTGTGTAATCCTCGTAAATATGCAGGTAACTGTCACAAATTTTTAATACGAAAAATTACTTCTTCTAAACTGAGGAAAGAGACTTACACTTTTGAAAAAGTTTCGCCGTAGTTTCTTTCCTTTGAAAGTACGACTTACAACGAGCTTTCTGTCGGAAGAGTTTTATGCTTTTAACAAGTGTGGCTCACAACGAAGCTAAGGGGAAATGATGCTTCGTTACCTTAAGAGTTTTTTTCCCTCGGAAATTGTCTTTCGGATGTGTGTTTCAAATGAAAGAGCACAAAAAACTCACAATGAGCTCTTCTTTTCCAATTCCCTCACAGGCAATGGGTCGTTCCATGTTACTATGACGTCTTTTGGCAGTACCATCAACTTCGTGAGAATAATAAAAGTAAAAGCGAAGAAATCTTTGCGAAATCAATCGCTTTTCCCCAGATAAAGACAAGTTTAAACAAGACAGGTGACACCGAATTTTCAGTTCTTTTGAATCCTTTCGGACACCAAAAATGCAATACAAAGCGGAGTTTTAGAAAATAAAAAAATCTGCAAAAAAGGAAATGCAGGTACACCAACTTGAGGAGTAGTGCGTTTAATTCAAAATACAAAATGTGAGCAAGGTTATTCATAGTTAATGGAACCAGTTAAGAGTACCAATCAGATTCCTACAATCAATAAAACTTCCAAAAATATAAATTGCTTCTTTCCCCCACTAGCTGCTGAAAAGTATGTTAAGAAAATTAACAAATTGTGCACAAATAGTTCCTCATAGCGGAAGAAAGATATCAGAGATCAAAAGGTTTTCAAACAGAACTGCTGGAAGAAATATAAAGGAAACGTGATATAACTTTACAACCCCTAGTGGAAGAACTTTGGTTTACTCAAAGAAGAAAATAGGTTCAAAACACTCTTTATGAAGTTCGCCAAGCAATGCGGATAATGCATCAAGAAATTTGGGTGCTTCAGAGTCTACTTGTTTCAGCATCGAATACCTTATGTTTATCTAACATTTTGTGTGCACTCAGCTTTAGTTGCTCTGAAATACTATGCAATTTTACTTTGTGATTTCCTAGAGTTTAGTTACTTGTTTCTGTGCAGCAAAATGCCGCGGTTCAAGAATTGTCAACTTTTCCTCCTGTGTCTGTGTTTTTATCCAAGTTTTATGTGAGCGTTTAACTGTGTAGCAACGTGCCATGGCTGCTCGCCAAATTGTCCTGCTAAGTCCTTTTTTGAAGCATTTAACGGTTCTGAGCATCAAGCTTCTCCGAAAATCTGTTTTACTAGGCATCCTACCGCTTGTTCAACTTAGTTAGCGAAGCAGTGACTTCTTCCGCCTTCCAATTTTGAGAACGAATTAATATAAGCTAAGAATTTCTCAGTGCCTTTTACTTATTTATCGTTCTTCAGTTCAGAGAACAATCACGACGCCCTTTATCTCTCAGCTAGAACAAAAATGTAGCAATACCCCACTCCTGACACCATGTTTTTAAATGTTACGTTATGACTTGGGGACGAGGATAGCCCGATCATGCGTTGTTCACGGTGATTATTCCCGGTCATAGGAAGATTCCGAGCACTGGATTCGAATGAGATCAAAATTGGGCTTACAAAATAAACTATTCGATTACTTTAATTCCCAGAACATAAGGCAATACAGGCACATTTAATTATGTACAGTATTTACAATTATTTATAATAGGGAAAACGTACGCATACCGTAAACTATCGTGGATCCTTTCTAATTGAGATCATGGTACCGTCGGAAAATCGAGAACACTCTATATGGGTAACCAATCATAGCAAAACAAGTTGAATTTAACAAAATATAAATTGGTTTATTAATCAGACTTACAAAATACATATGCGTAAATGTACGCACCGAACATGTACTATATATACAAATAATATACTTATATGCAAGCTTTACTCTCATGACTCTTACACTATTATAAATGCAATTTTCTTTTGGCGTGGTTATGGGAGACGTCCTGTGTCGAAACAACACACCTTACTTTGATAGATGCTATCTTACTCCCCGCTTAATAAACTTTCAACATCAAGACCAAAATGAACACAATGAGATAAGCATTTCTCGATTTTGTCCAAGCTCTGGCTGGTGCTTTTTGTCTTTATGGTTTCTGATTGGTTGGCGTCCGGTTGAAGAATGAGATGAGAAAACGGAAACGGTATGGGGAAAAAGTACCTTCTTAACGCAGGTCAGCCTCGTCAGGGTGATGTGTGGACCATTCAAGGAAAACTCCGGTGCAGTAAGATTCTCGTTCCACAGGGTCTGATGTACCGTGATGACGAAAAGACTGGGGTCCTTGCAGGTGCCGAGTTCTCACCTCATGACATCCAAAATCCTGCCCAGACTGACAGATTCATGAAGGCTTTTGCTACGTATGATCTTGATGATTCAGACGAGGTCAACTCGCCTGTCAGTTACCTCGAGGTAACTCAACGCATTAAAAAGCTAAAGGTAAAGAAAGCTCTCGGAAGAGATGGAGTTTCGGCAAGAGCTGGGTACTGGTGGAGGTTTTCAAACTTTCTCTCCGGCTGAAGTACTTCTCCAGGGACTCGAAGAAGGTAATTGTAGTGGTGTTCCCCAAACTTGGAACCAATCATACCTTACCAGAGAACTATCATCCAATATCTTTCTTGCCCATCTTGCGCAAGCTTCTGGAGAGGTTCATCTTCTCTTGATTTACGGAGTTCCATGATGCTAAGTTTGTGATTCTTGTTGAGCAGGTAGTTTTCCAGGACAAGCATGCCACGACCCACCAGTTGATCAGACTTACGGAATTCGTTTCTGAAAGACGTGATAAGAGCGAGTATTCCACTGCTGTCTTCCTGGACATCAGCAAGGTCTTCGACTATGTGTGGCATGAGAGTCTCCTTCCCAAGTTGCAGGAGCACCGGTATCCCCGCTCACTTGTTGCGCTGACTGGCTTGTACCTTAACAGCCGCAGGTTCACCGTTAAGATAAACGGTGAGCTTTCTTCCGAAATAAAGATACAGTATGATGTTCCTCAGGGTTCTGTTCTTGAACAAACGCTGTTCTCCATTTATCGGCACAGCCTACCCGAAGCCAAATACGGGTAGGTCATGATGCACGCAGATGATACAGTTGTTGTCATCAGGCCCCTGAACGAAAGCTGAGCAGTGAAGCTCCTCCAGGACTATATCTTTCAGCTGAAAACCCACTAAACTGATTGGCGGATCAAGATCAATCCATCTAAGAGCAGTGTGATGTTGTTCTAAGGATCTCTCCAAGGAGTATCGAAACTTTACATGTTTCGAGAGAAAATCCCGTGGGTTACTTTCACTAAGTACCTGTGGCTCGAAACAGAATGTCAATTTTCGTGGTAGCAAACACCTTCTACCACAGAAATAAAGCTAGACAATGCTACGGGCAGTTAGCTGCATTACAGAGCAAGCTGCATGCAGTTAGCTGCATTACAGAGCAAGCTGCATGCAGTTAGCCGTATTGCCACAGGTTCACCGTTAAGATTAACGGTGAGCTTTCTTCCGAAATAAAGATACGGGATGATGTTCCTCAGGGTTCTGTTCTTGGACAAACGCTGTTCTCCATTTATCTGCATGGCCTACCCGATCAAAAATACGGGTAGGTCATGATGTGCGCAGGCGGTCTCGAACGATTCGTTCAACGACGATTGGTCCAATGCCGATTGGTCCAATGTCCGATTCGTCCATTGCCGATTCGTCCAATGCCGATTCGTCCAATGCCGATTCGTCCAATGCCGATTCGTCCAATGCCGATTCGTCTAATGGTACGATTAGTCCAATGCCGATTCGTCCAATGGTACGATTGGTCCAACGCCGATTCGTCCAATTGTATCATCTTACCAACGGTTAACTTTTTTATGTTCCTGAAAGGAATAATAATTTAAATTATTTTCCTCTTTATATCCTTTAGAAAGACAATTTCCGTATATTTGGTAATTGTAAACATTTTACATAAACCCGGTAAAAGGCACTCAATGGAGCATTTCCCAGCTGTTTGCAAAGCACCTAGGCCGCTGGCATTTTTTGAAGATTTTAATTTACAACCTAGATATTTAGTATTTGTAAATATGTTATAAAACCTAATAAAAGGCGCTCATCCTATCATTTCTCAGGTCTTTACGAAGCACATAGCCCCCGGGCCTTTTTAGAAGATTTTGAGTTACAACCTAGATATTTGGTATTTGTAAACATTCTGTAAAATCTTATAAAAGGCACTCATCGTATCATTCCTCAGGTCTTTACGAGGCACTTAGGCCCCGGGCCTTTTTAGAAGATTTTAAGTTACAACCTAGATATTTGGTATTTGTAAACATTAAAAAAAACCTAATAAAAGACACTCATCGTATCATTTCTCAGGTCTTTACAAGGCACCTAGGCCGCGGGCTTTTTTAAAAGATTTTAAGTCACAACCTAGGTATTTGGTATTTGTAAACCTTTTATAAAACCTTATAAAAGGCACTCAACGAACCATTTCTCAGCTATCTACCAGGCACCTAGGTCGCGGGCCTTTTTAGAAGATTTTAAGTTGCAGCCTAGATATTTGGTATTTGTAAACATTTTATAAAAGGCATTCATCGTATCATTTCTGAGGTCTTTGCAAGGTACCCAGGCCGCAGGCCTATGAATTAATATTTCGTGCTTAAGTGAAAGTGCTATATTATTAACTTGATTTAATATGTAAACGTTATGAATATGACATCGGTAGGATATAAACCGTTAAAAAGGCATATGAATTAATATTTCATGTTTAAAGTAAAAGCGCAATATTATTAACTTGATTTAAATATGTAAACGTTATGAATATGACATCGTTGGAATAATAACTGTTGAAAAGGCCTCTGTCCAAACCCCGAACAGTTGTTTCCATTGGGAGTTGGCGGAAAATCCCACTGCATTCTACAAACAGAAACGCAACACTAGTATTTTATATTATTTCATGCAAAAGAGAAACATTGAAGTTGATAGAACGGCTCGTACATCAGCAACTTCATACGGCAGCAAGGACAGTATAACAAGAAAACGCGATTCCAAAAAAAAAAAAAAAAAAAAAAAGAAATCTGTAACCACAATATTACGCATGAAATGTAACATTATTTTACATTCTTTGGACTACCGGTACTTTCGTATAACTTCGGAGATAGAATCAAAACAGATGAGACTTTTATAGCACGAGTAGCACTTCGGACAGATAGGACGGAATTGGACCAATCGTCCATTGGACGAATCGGCATTGGACGAATCGGCATTGGACCAATCGGCATTGGACGAATCGGCATTGGACCAATCGTCGTTGGACGAATCGTACCAGACCCGTACGCAGGTCATAGAGTTGTTGTCACCATGCCCCTGAACAAAAGCAGAGCCGTGAAGCTCTTCCAGGATTTTATCTCTCAGCTGAAAATCCACTACACTGATTGGCGGATCAAGATCAATCCGTCTAAGAGCAGTGTGGTGTTCTAAGGATCTCTCCAAGGAGTATCGAAACTTCACATGTTTCGAGAGACAATCCCTTGTGTTACTTCCACTAGGTACCTGGGGCTCGAAACAGAATGTCGACTTTCGTGGTAGGAAACACCTTCTACCACAGACATTAAGCTAAACAATGGTCGGGCAGTTAGCTGCATTATTCCACAGGAGAAGCTTCCTTACAATATGGCACAAAGTACTGCTGCATAAGATGGTCGTCAGGCTAGTGCTCACGTACGCCACCCCCATCTAGATAGGTGTTAGTAGGAGTCAGAGAGAGAAATTCGAGAGGGCGCAGAGCCGAGCACTTCGTATGATTACTGGGCCTCCCTTCTGGACCCCTCTTTGGAACCGGAGGAAAAGACTTGGAGTTGAGAAGGTACATGCGTTTTCCACCAGACTCGCCAAAACGTTCTTCAAGAAAGCAGAAGCCCACCGAAATGAACTGGTTAGGGGTGCGGTTGACTACAATCCCAGCGAATTCCTTAGGTATCAGAGAACTAAGGCGGACATCGATGACCCCCCCACAGGGACTTAGATAAGGTCAGCACTGTTGATCACTGTTTCCTGTGCTAGAGACCTTGGATCATATGGAGAGTAAGTGTGTAAACATTAGATGAATGTTAGACAAACCACCACCCCATTTACTTTTCCGGTTGGCATGAGACGGTGAGTACTGATTGCTACTCCGACGTCCGGATATGGTTTTTGTAAGTTTCACTCCTCCCCGGAGGCCTCGGCGGCTGGGTGTTTGTGGTATGCTGAGGTGGTCCACTTGTGGCGGTTGTCCCTAACCCCAGTGCCCTCTTTTTTTCCTGGACTGGTTGGTGTCGCGGTTTGCTCAAAAAAAACAGCTCTCTTCCCCTGTACATATTTTTTTTGTTTCTCTTTCCTATTGAGTTCACTTACACAAATCTCCTAGCTTCCCATTTTTAAGGGCAAACAAGTCCAAACGGTATGTGGCCTTAACTCTTGACCACACACGGAGCGGGGGTGGAAAATTAAAAAATGATATTTAACAGGCGAAGGGGTCGTTGGCTAACAGACAGTTCCAGTAAAAAAATGTATTACTTTATATACAAATATTCTTCGGGATCAAAACAGGGGACAAGAAGTTCTAAATTTAAAAAGTTCTGTGATCCTGCTCACAGTAAATTTGCTTTGCTGAGCTCACAGTTCTGTTCCGCCTATAACAGGCAGAAATTGGCATTGAAGATGAAAAGTACTTACACATTTGGTGCTGCTCCTTTTCTTGAGACAAATACGCACGCACTGAAGACACTTTTTCACCCAGGGTTTTGCCAGCGTAACTGCCAGATTTTCACCTGTATGTTTCCAGCTTGGCGATGGTGCTTTCTTTTGGATAATCTATTGACAAGCACATTTGGTTTCGGTGTCTGTAAGCACACTTTCATTGCAGGGCGTTTCACGGCGTTTCACGGCGTTCTTCAAGATTATTCGCTTATGTCGCATATCTACGATTTGTAAAAACACGTCTCAGAGCCATAGTAACTAGCTCAATGAGAGAATATCGCCGCATCGAGATAACTCGCAAGGTTTATTTTCAGTACTGTCACAGCCCTTAACCTACGGATGCCTCATAACACGCAGACAAATGGCTTTTTTCCGCTGTATACACCATTGTCGACATCAAAGAAAACCTACCTTGCTTTTGCCTCCAAAAAGTTTTTTTGTAGGGTTAATCACTTGTCCTCTGTCGCTATCTAGGGTGGCACGAATTCTAGACAGTTAGAAATGCCTTATCTCTCCTTTGCTTTAAACAAAGACATTTTAACATTCTTTTTCCATTTTGAGTCGTGCCTGGAAGGCTTTAGCTAGCTCGTCTGATACAAAAGTATCGAGGGGAACAATTGGGGAATTTAAGCTGTGCGCTACTCTAACGTCTCTAAAAGCATTCTCTAAAACCCAAAGTAAATTCGAGTCCTCTTTGTAACAATATTATGAGGACTTCTATGCGAATGGAATGATAGGATTTTGAGTTCCATTTCAGCGGGCATGTAATAAGGTTTCACAAAGCTGAAAGATCAATTCTGAAAAATTCAGAAACTTCATTCCAATGTACATAAAAGATCGCAATGGACACGTACCTGAGTAAAGGAAACTTTAAGAAGACCCTCGACAGAAGTCTTGCAACATTTTCTGAAAATGTGATATTAAATTCTTGTTTGCCTTGAGATCGCGGAATGTCGATACAATGGAAACTAACACAACATGTGTGCATGTAAGCTGCCACCTTCCCTAGGAAGTTGTTTTCGCACAAGGATACCGAACGTATTGGATATTTATTGACGATAGCAAGCCTAAGAAAAAAGGAAAAAAGAAGAAAATAAAAAGTAAAAAAAAGGGAGAGCATTATGAGATATCCGGCGATGAACTGCAAGCCTTGGCTTTAAGATGAGATGAAAGTGGATTAAGCCCTGGCCTTGAATCAGCTTTCAAATATAGACATACTCCTCAAACATAATACAACACTTTAAAATCGATCAGCGAAACAGTTTGTTTTCTGAGGTTTTTTTAGGAACATGCGGGGTAACAGTTCAGCTTTGTCACCTGATTCGTATGTCAATTATGTTCGAAATACAGAAGAACGCATTAAATGCTCACAAATTCAATACTTCGTTTTTATGCGCGTGAAATGAAAATCGAATCGTATTTGTAAGAAGTTTTAAGAGAACTGCTTGGGTTTGCCGGAAAATTCGATATTCGATTCTTATTTGCTTCGAAATGGAAGAAGGGCAAAAAAAGAACTACCTTCTCTTAGGAAAATATGACGACGTGAAACGTGTTCTTATATTTGAAGTTGTTAAAGGCAATGAAAGTGGAAGATAAAATCTACCCGTATTTGCATGCGAATGGGAATAAAGCGATTTTTTACCTCCTGATTGGTGCCAGGAATATGAATATCCATTTTTTTAAATGTAAATAATCTTTTTTGAAATGAATAATTTGTTCCAGTTGAAGTAATGCAGAATTCTTTCTTTTTTGACTGAGAAGCTCTGAGACGAAAAAAGTGATACATGGTCTCGGAAGTCACAGATTCAGATCCTCCACGCTTATCAGATTTGTAAATTGTCTGCTGCAAAGGAAAGCAGTGATATTCCAAGCAATTTTTACCATTGAAATGAAAAGATTTAAAGAAGATATTTATAATCCAAATGAAATTATTTGACGATCCCAATCAGCAATCAACATTCACGATGCTCTTGTACAGAAATAAAACATAATATGTCGGAAAGTATTGATTTCAGTCTCAGTCTGTCACACATGATGATCCTAGTACCTGCTTCAACACAGGGGAAAGGGATCATGCATGAAAAAAATATCGAAGGTGAGGAAATAAAATTGCAAAGTGAGAAAATAAGTACACACAATCAAAAATACACAACTATAGTAAAAATATACATGGTAAAAATATCACACCGCAGATGCTAGATTGGATTGATGTCTGGAGAATTTGGAGGTTAGGGTAATACCATGACGCATGTTTCGCGAATCATCCCCGAACAATCCTGGCAGTGTGGCATTGCGCATTATTCTTCTGAAAGAAGGCCCTACTAGAGGAGAATACTGTTGCCATGAAGGGATATACGTGCAGTGATGTTTAAGTAGGTGGTAGTCTCCATAACTTCCTGCATACGAATGACTGGACCCAGGGTTTCTCAGCAGAACATTTTACAAATGCATTGTTCTTCCTCCAACTGCTTGATTTCGTCCCAGGGTGCATCCGGATGCCAGCACTTCCTCAGGTAAATGACGCACAGGTACCCAGACGTCCACATAGCTCAACAGGAAAAGAGAATCATCGGACAGATGACTTATCATTGAAGGTCCAGTTTTGATGCTCGCGTGTCCATTGTAGGCGTTTTCGCCGGTGAACCAAGGTTAGCATGGGCACTCGGAGCAGACTGCGTGCGACAACGCAGCCCAATTTTCAGCAGGATTCGATGTACTGTGTGTTGTGACATATCACACCTGTCTCCAGCATTCGAATTACCGGAAAACTGCGCCATAGTTTGCTTTCTGTTGGCTCGCATCATACGGGATATCCTTCGCTCACATCTAGAATCAATAAGCCGTGGTCAGTCCACATCTTTGCCGGCGGTTCGCGGTCGACCAGTTTTTGAAGGTACAAACTACGGCTGACCGAGAGCAACCCACAAGCCTTTTCACCTCGGAAATGAAATGTTCTGACCCAGACGTTTGGCCGTTGCAATTTGTCCTTTGCCAAACTCACGTAAGTCCGTGGCCTTTTGCGTCTGAAGAACAAGAATAACACTGATTAACACAGCTCAGAACAGGTTTGCAATGCAGTGAAGGTGTGGTTTGAGCATTGCTCATCGCGCTGGTGGCGCCCTCCCGCTTCATTGTGTGGCAAAGTCATGGGTGCAAACATGCTGATACATATACTGTATTATGTGTATATCGACGTATATCATAACATATGACAACTTTTTCCCTCTATTTTTGGATCTCTATTGATGGCAACTTTTTTCCTCTATTTTGGGCTCTCTATTGATGGCAACTGTTTTCTTTACGGCTAACAGCTTTCTCATAGACATTTTGTCACTTATAAAAGTTTAGGATGCCCTACTCGATGGATACATGAGTTGTCCGCCATTTAACAGCACACATGAAGCAAAAGCAGCACGGTACTTCTCAATGCAACGCTTACTTGGAGGGTGAAAGGGACAATGAACACAATTCTAGGAACTGTCATTCCTGTGCTCCCTCAGGCCACATCCCCATTCCATTTATACTCTATTCCTCTCTGCAATCGTCACCCAAAGATCCGCTTAATATATGTATGTAATTCTCACGTATCCGCTATTTGCCTAGGTGTAGGTCGACCGTTTTCAACTCTTCTGACGTGATACTTTCCTTGGAGTGGGTGGAGGACATTCTCTTGTACAACTCTCTAGCTGAGCAATGCTCAACTAGCTAGTTGTGCCCTTGGTGTGCTAGTAGAAGAATGTTTGTATCAGTATTGTCTTCTAGCTAACCAAAATCCCAATGCGCTACTGAAATTTCGACCTGCATGTCTCCAATTTCATAATTCCATATCCCAGGACAGCGATCAGCAGGTTTTCTCTGCCTCGTTGAATACGGAATTTTATTAAATTTTGTTACTTCTCTTGTTAAAATTCAACATTTTAGCTTTTCTTTCCCTCAATAAATCAGGGAACTTCATTAAATTTTGTACGTTAAAAACGATGAAATTAGCTTTGAATTAACATTATACCACACAAAAGTTTCCGTTTTGCACGTCGAATCCAGGAAAATAATAGGGCCTTTATAAACTGACTTTACTGTTCTCGTATATGTGATAATAACAACAAAATACCGTTAAAATCATATTCTGTTATCGTCTTACATTTTTATTTATTTTTCAATTATTTTTAAATCACTTAAACATAGAGTCGCGTCTCTAGGAATTTGTTATGTTGATTAGCTTGAAGGGTATGCATTTTATCTTTTAAGCACAAATATCCAAATTTTTATTATAAAGATTGTGTCTCTAAAATATTATAGAACAACGTATTTTAACCGCAGAACTTTGGTGATCATTCTCCACTGAAAGAATCTGAAAATGGTTGAAGAATTAAAATGAAGGAATAGAGGGAGTTTTATTCTTATGATTCACATCGGTACGGCAGTGTACCTCTGCAGCAAAATTCTCCATAACGGAATCGTAGAAAGAAGGATTTTTATTTTTTATTTTCAAAAATGTTTTTTTAAATAGAAACAGGGAATACTGCGGAAAGTTTGTTCCGTAACTGCGAAGTAATTAATTTTATTCTCAGAATCTTCAGCTTTACAGTGATGTCTGAGTAGTAAATCTTGCCTGCCCAGATAGTAGGCAGTGTTGTTTTTTGTGTTGATAAAATATTGTTTTTTTCAAACAGCTTCGTTATATTTCTCAATATTGCTCTTAAATGCTGAGTTCAGACAAAACTTTACTCGACTTTTTCTAAACTGAATAATTTCATTTACAGAATTGCGATATCACAGAAATATATTATGCCGTAGTTTTAAGACTCTGAAACTGTAAAAGGTTCACACTAGGTTTTGTATAAGCGTTTATTTCTGGAAGAATAGAAGTTACGTCCAACAGTGAAAGCCCGTTAGATTTTCGCTGCGCGTTAAAAACGCGCAGCGAAAACCAAACGGACTTTCACTGTTGGACGCAGCGCAGCGAAAACCAAAACCATCAGCCATTTTTGATGATTTTGGTTTTCTCTGCTTTTTGAAAAACCAGTATCATCAAAAATGGCTAACTACAGTTTTCAATTTTTCTTAATGTTTTTAGTTAAGGACTTAGTATGTTTTTTCAATTATTTCCTTTCCTTCATCTAGATTTCTTATACACTGAAAACTGAAAATTCATCGAACTCATAACTACATGGGAGCCCTCAATGACGCCACCAGTACTCGAAGGATTCTACCCAGATCTACTGTTCATTCTGATTTGTGTGAAACACAGCTTAAAGATAGAAAAAAAAATTCAAATGATCCGCTAAGTAATAATAAAACATTTGTCTACAAGCAGTAGGTAACTCGTAAAACAAATCCAAAAAAAGTGCTGAAATTATTAAAAAAAAAAACAACAACAACAGATTCATGACCTAAGAAATGCCATGTTTCCAAATTATCGGCTGGTGACATCCAATGTGTGATGCGTGCATTGCAGCCGTTCGTCTTCCTGGTTTTCCTTCCGATCTGTGCGCAGGTGCAGTCCACAGAACTAGCAGTGTTTTGTCTCCACTGCAAGATGGGGTGCTGCTTCCTTTGCCGATGGATCTGCCATGTTGTCCTTCAAGGCAGGCTGGAGCGCGATATCTTTCAAGAGGCAATATGGAACGAGCGACTTCATACGGAATTTACAGTGCATTACCCACTCTTATTTCAACAAATTATAATTTTTTAAATTTAAAACTGGTTTAGCGCGTTTCGTACCTAGCAGTAAAAGGTAGATATCAATGGCAAGGGAAAAAATATACCCAATAAATAAAAACATTTTATTGTTAAAAAAGACCTATGTATTGTAAAATATTAAATATGCATTGTAGGAAAATAAGTTCTATGCAAGGAACTGAATATTCTTGCTAAAAATATGTATGCTAAGGAAATAAATATCCATGGAAAATAAATCAGTATGCAAGATATAAAAATATGTATGGTGATAATACTGTATATAAAAGACCCATGGTAAGAAAGAAAAAATACCACCTGTAACATTGAAATTGCAGCACCCGGAAGGAATTATTGGAAACGTATGAAAATCATTACGAGGCTAAATTAACCGGAGTTATCCATATGATTAATATTTGGGACCTATACAACTGCAGCGTTTTCCAATGTCAGGGAGAACAACGTTTTTACCACAACGTCACCAATAAAATTCATTTCCTCGTTAGAAGAGTATTCGGGCTTTGACTTGCTATTTCTACGAGAAAGCGGAATTTGTACGGAGCGTCAAGATATCAGGTCAGCTGGCAATAACTCCGGCTCAATGCATATGAGAGGGGACGGGTTACTGGTCTCCGAGGCGATGTGTGATCGACTTGCCTTACTGCTCAACATTTGAGCCATAACAACATAACAGTGCATAGCTGCTGGCAGGAGCTTTTGAGATAAGGTACGACATCTCATGGGCCTAGAGCTGAAACACGTAGGACAACCACACCACGGGAAGACTGTTTGATTCAAATATAAGAAATTGCCCGTCCCTAATTTAGGGTCACTGGTACCAGGTAAGCCTATGCCATAAGACAAACACATTATCTATGACTCACCTGGGATTCGAACCCAGACTCATCTCCGAGGAATGATTAGAAGCCTCTGCTTCCTACCAGTCTTTCACCGAGACGGTCATTAAAAAAATGGCTTAGGATCGTACATGAAAGAGGCGAAAACACTGCAGCACTGTCATTGATGTTCATCGCATCACATGAACAATATAAGATATGAAATACATGGAGTACGTTGCAAAAGAAAAGAGGTAATTAATATAAAAAAGAACAGGCGACAGAAATGATCCCTGAGACCAGCCTGCATTACAAAAAAATCATTAAACCACTCTCCCTCAACAAAAATATACGTTCTGCGGAAAGCAACAAACATATTAATTGAGGTTAAGCGGAATCCAGAAAATATGATAAAGTTCATTTATATTTTACGAAATGCCTTTGTGATACTAAGTATCATAACCTGAATGTCATCCAAATTACCATTTGCCCAATATTGTAAACATGTCCAAAGTATCTCCTGTAGATCGATTTGGACGAAAGCCATGGTGAAGACAATTGATGACCTTGGAAGACAGATATATCACGGCAATTACTCATTAATTTTCCCTAGAGCTCTGGAAAAAGTACATGTCTGAGCTACAGAACAGAAAGGAGAGGACCAGTTACATTTTTTTCATGACGGTTGCGCACAAGTGAAAATACAACTTATGGAACAATTTCCTGTTAGAAATGAGGATAGAAGCAGGAAAGACAAAACATGTTTCAGTTCAGGTGCACACGATTTGTGAAACCTAGATGATATGTTATCCGGGTTCCAAGTGTAATTAATTTCAGAGATCTGATGTGTTTTACATATCTTATGTAAGGGCAATACAGGCAAACACATGGTGTCAGAATCATGTATAAATATACTGAGGGTATTTATCAGAGTCATTCGTGATTGAGTTTTCCTGTTATATTATCTGTACAATCAAAGGAGAGTAGAATTAAACAAAGATTGAAGCGAACAGTACTGGAATAAAGTTGAAATAAATGACCATATCTTAGATAAAGTACAAACTCCTTTGATTCTTTCTAATTGAAGTCTGCCTCTTGTATAACGAATCGCCAGCTTGAATTTATTACTCACTTCAACAAAAATTGTAATTTCGATTCAGATGATGAAACAGTTACAAATAAATAACTTGATGTTTTCGTACGATGTTAAAATGTTTGTCTCATTTTAAAAATCTATGGAATCGAAAGGACAACTTCCAAATTTTTGAACATGTAAGAAACTTTTATCTTCCCAAATTCACTAAAATTTATCATCATGCGAAATAAATTGCCACAATCTGTCTTTAATAAATTTACGATTCTGCAGAGTGAAGTGAAAAGCACACAGATACTTGTCGGAAGTAACAGTCGAAACGGCACAATAAGTGGTATTAATCGTCCGATATCCTGTCAATGTCGTGTCCATCAATAAAACTGGTACATTATTTTAATGTTAAGCACCATTGTTCGCAAGGAAATTCAGCTTAAGTCCTAAGGGCTCGTGAAAGCAGTGAAGTGGAACATTTAGAAGCCTTTTAGGAAGAGAAAATTATCAGTTAAAGGCTGTCATTCCTTGGATTATGCATTTTTGTTCTTGTCCTCTTTCCAGCAAAGTTAGAAGTACTACATTAAGGAGAAAGGAATTCGCAAGGGTATTGGGGATCGATATTACGTCAGCTAAATAGAATTACTCGAGATGATTGCTTTGAGTACTGTGCGCACTTATCGGTGGGGGCGCTTTGATGCCAAGACTAACTAACTACATCACTCAGCATACTAACATCAAAAGATCTTTCCATTTAAGACTAAAACAGTGAATAAATGTTTTCGTGCTTTCACTAAATGCCTGAAGATGCGAGAGAACTATGTTTAAATGCAATTTCTTATTTAGATGTGTGTGTGTGTGTGTGTGTGATGGGGGCGTATTGTTTGCCTCCATCTTATCTTCAGTGTACATAAACTGTAGACAGCGAATAATGCTTTCGCACTTGCATCAGTTCCTTTCCCCTGGAGCTCTATAGTAACTGAACTCCATAAAATAATTACTAAATTAAACTTCTAACAAAAGTTACAACATCTTAGTCACATTGATAGATCCACAAATTATGTTCCGTAAGATTTATGTTACGGCGTGCTGTCTCTATCACTGCTCAACCAGAGAATCCCAAACCTCTGAGGTCGCTCACATTAAAGAAATTGCAAGAACATATGGTTAGTCTGACAAGGTCGTTGATAACTTACTACGTTAAAAAGACTTAAAAAGACTCTATACATTAAAAAAACTTCTCTTTCACTACCTTAACCCAAGAACATACGGAAACTAGATATGTTGGATTCATCCCATTTATTTCTAGCATTGCAAGAGCTTTAAAAACATTTGCAATAAGCATAATTTAAATTTTGGTTTAAAAACCAGAACCATCCTCTCCACGGTTAAGAATTACCGAGATATGGTTAAAACGGAGGACAGACATGGAATTCATACATAGCATACCATTGAAGGCAGTGGATCCAGACAACATCGATGAGATCTACATCGGATCTACAGTTCGGAATCTGAAACTACGACTGCAAGAACATCAATACGATTTAAAAATAGGATCAAGAGCCACTGCATTATGACGTACTGTTAATAATGGAACTCACCGCCCAGATTAGAATAATGCTACTATCTTAGCCACTGCAAACACGAAATTTTTAACATTATTTACAGAAAGTCTATACTGCATATTGACAACCATAAACAAATAAGCTGTAACGATGATTGACCAGCATCTGCTGCCGGTAACATGACGGAAAACAACTTTTACGATTCTGTTGTTGTCTAATAATCGAAACAATGAACTCTGAAAGAGCGACCGACTAAGGACCATTTCGAGCAGTAGATGACTTGGCAAAAACAGCTTAAAATGTTAGTGCTACGTTCTCAACTCAAACGAAGAAGCTGTTGAGTGTTTCGGAGAGCAATGGGTTTCATGGCTCATAATCGGAAGATCAGCAGTGACATTAAAATCGATCACCGTCTGTTTCCTAACCAACGAAAAAGCAAACGTGTGCTAGAAAATAACAGTGGAGTTTGTTTTCGTGAAATGCATAGAATTTTCCTTTTCCCTTTTTTTTTTCTTGTTCTATTGAAAGAAGTGGTACACGTACACCCTCGTCGTTTTCATCGCATCAAAAGCGACGGTTGTCGTGCTGCAGCATTAAGTTACTCAAAGAATCTTTCGCTTCCATAAGGTAAAAATGGTTCAATCGCTGTTGATTGAAATATACGAAGTATGCTCGAGAAAAATACTTTTACAGGAAAAGTCTAGCTTACACGTATTTACTTCCTTTAATGATTAATAAATCTGGTCTGCATGAAAAAACCTTAAGCACAATTCTCATTGAACGGGAATATCTGATTCAACGACTTTGACTCTATTTAATAGGCCCAAGTAAGAGGTAGTCACTTAGCGAGCGTTAATGTTTGAAAACTGACTTTTCCGGTATTACAGTATATGACTTTGCGACGGTTTGATGACAGCGTATTTAACTCACGCGACAAACCAAGTTGCAAGAGTGTTATTACTTAAATATCTGCTTTTAGACAATATTGGGGATCATTTCAAAAGTTCAAAAGTTCTCCTCACTGTACTTACACTGACAGCGGGATGATATAATCGTTCCGACATTCGCAGCAGTTTTTTCTCAGACGTGATCTTGAGAACTTCGCGTGCTAATTTGCTCTTTTATTTGTTCATTTGTTTTTGTTCTTCAAAACAGGGCTGTAAAATGGGCGACGACACTGATTGTGGTCTGATATCATACAAATACCATGGTTTGTACATTAAAATTGAAACCTCATGCATATATATCTCTCAATCGAAGTTCACAATTCTTTGCCTCAGGTCTAGGGGAATGGTACAGTAGATCGCACCACAATGTCACTACGGTCATCTCTCTTCAGTAATGATAAACCCACAAATAAGCATCGCAGACGATAGAAGAAGTGGGTGACCATTAACAGCAACAGATGACACATCAGTGGTTATTGTCAAGAGACTGATGGACGCACACCGGTGCAAAACATGTGAAGAAATTTCATGTGAAGCAAACATGACAACCACTCATGGTTTTTTTTATTGATTGGAGGTTAAACGACCACCGTGAGCAACTCATTGGGCTATAAGCAGTCGTCCGTCCCTGATTTAGGGCCACTGGTCCAGGAAAGGGAGAGGGCCAGAGCCGTAAGACAAACACACCATTCATGCCTCACCGAGATTCCAACCCGGACCCATCTCGGACGAATGATCAGAAACCATCGCTAAGGCGGCGGCTGAAAACAATTTTTCGGTTGCTATGTGTTTCTGGAACGTGGAAAGAGCGATGTATTTATTTATTTATTATATATTTCTTTGAATGTTTGGAGAAAAGCTTCGTTTTGCAATTCCAGAAAATGACTTTAAGGCAGGTTGCTCTCTGCTTTTCATATTTATACACTATATGATTGAAAGTATACGGACACCCATTTTGAGCATTGGATTTGCCAATATATGTAACAGTTACGGCACATACATGTGTCAAAAGACGCACGTGGCCTGATATATATCACATAAAAGCACGAAAAGCAAAATGGCCGTACGGCAGAGATCCCTGATTTTCAACGTGGCTCGGTCATAGGATGCTAGCAACAACAAAAATATAGGATCTTAGCAAAAAGTCAGTTCCGAAAATTTCTGCCTTACTGCAGGTGATGTTATTACCTCAATCAAGTGATGTTATTGTGAAGTGGAAACGCCTAGGAGCAATATTGGCGCAATCGCGACTGAGTAGGCCGCTTAAAATTACAGAGTGTAATCGCCGAGTGCTGAAGCGAGTTGTGCGACAAAATCACTTAAACTCGTTTGCGACGCTCTCACCACCGAGTACAAAAATGCCTCTGGAAGCAAAGCCAGCATCATAACAGTTCGTCGAGAAATGAAGGGAATGGGATTCCATGGCCGAGAAACAGCAGACAAGCAGCGAGGTCAGCGCCAAGCGTCGGTTGGATTGGTGTAAAGCTCGGAGCCAGTGGACTCAGGAAAAGTGGAAACACATACACATTCTGTGGAGTGATTAATGACCCTTCATCACCTGGCAGTTCAACGGACGAATCTGGGCACGGAGGATGCCAGATGAACGCTACCTACCGGACTGGTTGTGCCAGCTGTGCAGATTGGTGGACATGGTATATTGCTCTGGGATTGTTTTTCATGGTTCGGGCGGGGCCCACTAGTTTAAATTCCCATAGTGAATGTTAATGCTGCGGCTTATAATGACATTCTTGACAGTTCTGTGCTCTCAACATTTTGGCAACAGTTCGATGCAGACCCTTTCTTTTACCAAGATCACAATGCCCCCTTCCACAAAGCGATGTCCTTGCTGGAATGGTTTGATAAGATGGATATGTAAGAACTTGACTGCCTGCACAGTGCTCCGATCTCAACCGTAATTTGCTCAGATCTCAAAACACCTTTTGAATGAATTGGAACACCGGCTGCGAAACATGCCAAACAGCCCGATATCGTTGACCGATTTGACAAATGCTGTTATTGATTTTGAATAGAAGACAATTTCCGCAACAACGTAGTGAAAAGCCATCCCAACAGAGTGTACGTTGTAATCGCAGCAAAGAGTGGTCCAACTCGATATTAATTCCTCTTCTATTACAGGGAGTTTGTGAATAGACAAGCGTCCAGATACTTTTGATCAGACGGTGTACTTTAAAAGGCGAGTATTTTCTTTTTGTTATTTTTTTTTACTTTAGAATTTGCGATGATGGTCGAAGTCTCAGACTTGCGATTTAGCTTTTAGTTTTAGAATTTCCCTGTTATTTTCTATTGGTTCGGTTACATGTTTTTTTATATTACTTTTCCACCATTTCCTCTTTTGTAGGGCTATAATCGCGAGTTCGGGTATTAAACATTTTGCAGGTTTCTCATTTTTTAAGAAGTTATTCCTTCAAATTTCTGTAATCAACACAAACAGCCATTTACTTTTATCTTCAGAGTCTCGTTGACGGATTGTTAACAATACAAGACATTGCATGATCTTTAAGTGCTTCAGGATAAATTTATTTATTTCAAAGCAGAAAAAGATCCATAAGTTCATGAAACAAGAGCTTGAACTTAGTCTCAATAAGTCTTTTCTCCTTCCTCGCCGTTTCTTTTGTTTTTGGTTTTTCATTGTTTTTTGCATGGCTTTAAAACAGACGAAATTGTTTTTCCTGACTTTGTTAGCAATGAATAGACTCTGCTATTATTTTACAATTTTTGTTGGGACCTATTTTTAAACGTTTTCACTTTCATTTTTTGTTTGTCATGATACCTGCTTTCAGGTGAATCCGTGATGAGTGTTCAAAACGTATTCTGATGATCGATTCCTGAGGTTGCAGTCCAAATATATTCAAAAGACAACAGAAAAATAGTTTTTATGTTCTAGTGATACTGATTTAAAAAATAAAAACTGGTGTAGTCGTAAACAGTCATAATGAAGATCTATATGGTTCAAAATATCTGTAGATTTTATTTTCCGATCTATGGCGGAAATCTACAAAAACTGAACTGACTGTCCTTGGAAGTAAAGAAGCGAAAAATGGAAAACGAAAGTTCGAAGTAACAAAACTACAACGCTAAATTTAAGTGGCTCGGTAAATCTTTAAATCTGGGAGGCCCATCGATATTTCCAAAGACTGAAAATTTTGGAAGAAACAGAATTACTGAGGTTTTCAATGAAAATATCAAACTATCGTTTGTAGTTAGATTCAGGTGATGGTGATGGTGATTATATCCTTGTTGAAAAAAGCACCCTACCGCCCCTGTGGGGCAGTAGTACGAATAAGCGATGTCTTCTGCCCATACCTCCGAGATGGGTCTGGGTTCGAATCCCGTGAGGCATGCATGCATACTGTGTTTAGCTTGCGTCACTATCTCTCTCCCTTTCTGGAACCAGCGGCTCTAACTTAGGGACGAGCGACTGCTTATAGCCCACTGAGTTGCTCATGGTGGTGATTAAACCACAATCAAGAAAAAGAAATTGTGTGAGAAAGATGTCATATATATTTTTCGGATGGTATGAGCGCTTCTTTTGGAAGTGATACTTTGCAGAAAAATTATGTATGCAAAGAAAACCTTTAAATATTTGCTCTTGTTATATCTACCCCATGAAAAAGAATGTCCGATGGTTGTATACATATGTCGTTTGAGGAAAGAAGAGTTAGATTTTAGAAGCACTATTTTTCGTTTGTTTGTTCATGTATTTACTAATTTTGTTTCTAAATTTAACGATCTAATGACCCCCACGAAAAGCTAAAGCTTTGAGTTGCCGTTCATGCCAAATTTAGGACAACTTGATGGACTCCTTCCTACAAGAGACTTCAGTAGTAATCTCAGACTCGATGGATAAGCGAATTTGCCCACAAATTCACTAAGAAGTTCTTCAATAGCACAGAAAACGACTCATACGCACTGATCAGGGAAAGAGTGAATTGCGACCAGAATGCAGTCATTTAGCGCCCTAGTTCTAAGGCAGCGGCCCTAGTCTCCCTCCTTCCATGAGATGATTGTCAAGGTGGTATTACCATTCACACACAGCCTTTGCTCCTCGGAGAAGATCAGTAGATGGTGAATTCTGAAATGATTCATACTTGGTTAGACAGCATTTCCGTGAGAGGTATTAGACATACCACTCAGGTTGCGAAATGCCTCTAATTCCCAGCTCTATTGCCTACAGATTTTCTTTACCTCGTCATCAAGCAACTTGAAATCAAAACCCTTGCACCTACTCTCATCAAGAAGGAAGGCAGAACTGACTGACAAACTCTTAATTTTCTCTAGCTCACTTCCATGTGTCTTTCATATCGCGAACCCTAGTACGAATCACCCAGCTTCCTATTTCTTTGAGCTTTTGAACCTGAGATCAGACATTCCCTTTCCAAAATCCTTTCCATTCATTCGCTGCAACATTATTCATTAAATATTACATCGCACTCCGACGTTCCGACGTTTTTAGATACAGCGTTTTAATTTCTACCATGTGTTTGTTAAATTACTTTCTTTCTGGTATTTTGAGAAATAAAATATTTCGGCAACTGGAACTTCGCATCTATGTGTTCTATTTAGTGATTTGATTTTTAGGATTCTTCTTTACAAAATTCCCGATTTTGTAGTGAGGTTTAAGTTCGTTAAACTAGGTAGGAAAGTATTTCTAATACTATACTTTTACTCTTTCTACGAGTTACAGAAATCTCCATACCATGCTTAAACATAATATCATTCCAGATTAATGTTAGTAGTTGTTTTGAGCTGTGTGTTTACCACCCATGTATAAATGCCAGCCAAACTGTACTACAAGTTTTTACTATTGAATGCCCTCAAAAGGTAGTCTGTTACTTTATTTGTGAAATCCCGTAACTCTATAATTATATTCAGTGTAATTCTGTAGGTTCATACAAGACATTTCCGACAATTGACGCCTTTGGAAACACGAAGTTGAGCACAATTATAATCCCGTCGGTCGTACTCAGGGTATATGATCTCATCTTTCAGAAAGGGTTGCAAAATTGGAAAGGTCTTTTAAAATTCAATGTAATGGTGAAATACATTCCATTGCATTCTAAAATAGAAGAGTGCTCTGAAACGGCCATCTTGTCCCAAGGAGAAAATAAAAGCCACAAGTTTATCATTTCAATAAAGAATAACCAATAAATAGCTCGAAGCACTTTTAAAGTTTTCCAGATTGCTCTAAAAACAATAGAATTTATGAGGAGACAAAACCAACTGTTTTTAATTTTCCACCATCTAAAGACATTTGCTTGTATTTCCTGGCAGTGTACTTAGCAGGAGTTACCTCCAAGTTCTTCTTTGGTTTGACTGAGACGCATAAATCTTCATCACCCAATGAACAACGTTTAGGCAGTAACGGGAGTGAACATTTCGCCAAGTTTATTTCATTACGTTTCATCTCCGTTGTTCTAAGCACTTTATCTTTTAGTTTACTTGGTGTTACAGCATAGTTTTGTTGCCATGCCTTCACTTTAAAGCTTTCACTCAGGGATAAGAGTTGAAATAAAGTGTTTTTATGTTTACAAACGTTAAGAAAAAATTCCAATTGACATGACATCATTCCTAATTGCATCAAGGTTAATTCCTTTCCGTGAAAGAATTTTTTTCAGATTATACACTGGCGGAAAGTGAAAAAAGAACACCAAGAAGGAGACGTCTGATACCAACGAAATTTATACAGCATAATAACGGAATACAGAGGATAACGTGATCAAAACTGTATGGCAAAATACAGCTGTATTTGCTGGTAAACGGAAAAATAACATTTCCATGTAACATGGTTAGTACGAGGTTGAACCTCCATGAACTGCGTCACACTGTGCAATTCTGGCATGGAGTCTGTCGTACAGATGTTGGATGTAAGTTTGGGGTGTTGAGTTCTAAGCGTCCTCAACCTGGACGCGTGAATCGGTAATGGTCGTGGCTGGCCGTGGAGACCGGATGAGTCGTTGTCCCATAAAATCCCACACGTGCTCAATGGGGGACAATCCGGTGAACGTGCAGGCCATGGAATTTGTCTCACACCCTGAAGTGCATGTTGCGTTGCACGAGCCGTGAGTGGGCGTGCGTTATCTTGCTGGAAAACTACACGATGGACCGACTTTACAAATGGCACAACAACGGGCTGAATGATGTTGTTGATGTAGGAGGTGCTGTTTAACGTACCCGGTACAAACACTAGTTGTGTACGGTAGCGATAGCTGATCGCTCCCCACATTAGGAGACTAGGTGTAGGCCCTGCGTGTCGCTGGCGGATGCAAGAAATGTGGAGACGCTGCTCTGTGCGTTTGCGAACACGCAAACGGCCATCGGAGGTTCCCAAGCAGAATCTCCTTTCATCGCTGTACACGACAGATCGCCATTGCGTTCTCCAGTGCAGACGTTGGCGACACCACTACAGCCGTTCCTGACGGTGGGCTAGACTCAGAGGTACACATGCCAGAGGCACACGTGCACGTACTCCTGCATCCAATAGACGGTTGCGGATTGTTCGCACAGTCACCTGAGGTTCAACAGCAGCTCGGATTTGCGTGGCAGTGGATGTTGTGCTTGACAACGCCGCTCTTCTTATGCGTCGATCGGTCCGCTCATCAGTCCGTCTGTGACTCCTGGGTCCACGTCTTCTCGTGTGGGAATGTTCCTCGAACCATCTACGCCGCCATCGTACCACCACCGATACTTCCCGTCCAATTTGCTCCGCAATACGACGATACGACTACCCGGCCTTGCGGAGTCCGACTAGTCGACCTCGCTCAAAGTCCGATAACTGCTGAAATCGTACACGTCTTCCATGTCCAGGCATTGCAGCTTCTTCATGGTCTTCGCACGTGTCCGTACACCGACGACTGATTACATTCACTTCGCCGTACTCCTTAAATACCACCGACGATAATTTGCATATTATGCCGTGCTGCGGCGCAAGCGCTCACCGGTTGGTCCCGAAACATCACACCTACGTAAACTCGACCCCATTAACATAGGTAAATTTCATGATCGTCCGCCAATTACTCCTTGGTGTCCTTTTTCACTCCCGGCAGTGTAATTTTAAAGATTACTCAGTTTTCGGACTTTCTGTGATTTATTAAAGCTTTCTGAAATGGATAAAAATTAAAGCTGTGAAAGAAAGCGGAAAAACAATGTCCTTGAAGAACGAGAGCGCAGAAACGCTTTGGTACATGAGTTCGAAAGTTAATGTGAGTTCAACATTAGAGCCTCATTCAGGACCTAAAACTATAATTCATGATCCTCGAATTAATATTTTCATATATGTTTTGGGTCCTTAAGATTTCTGGGTGAGCTCACCCACGATATTTCAACTACAGGAATGTCGAACATTCTAAGGGAATAAAGTGAACACATGAAAAAACGTCGCTCATTTTCTTCACATAAAGGAAGTTTTATTTCAACTTTTCCTAATACTTCTACTTAAAATTAAGGAAACGCATAGTATGTTCATATCCAAAGTGATTTATACGCTACTCACTTTCAAAGAAAAGAAATAGCATGTCAATAAATAATTCTCTCCTAAAGAAACCGAAAGAAAAAAGAAAAATATTAGTTTTCCCAAGTTTATGAAATGAGAGCTAAAACGTATTAATATTCAGTCTTTTGAAAAGATATATATTGAAATTCTTTTAAAACGGTTTTCATAGAAAGAATTTATAATAGAACTTTGAACAGCATTTTATAAAATTTGCTATAACAAAGTATGGTTTCAATTTTCGCACAGATTTTTTGTAAGTTAATATCAAAAATTTTCGTCGAGTTCTACCAAATCAAGAATTGACAAGATCTCAGGAATTTGGCTGAAATTCTGACGTTAAAACTTTTTCAGTATCATACTTAATACGTGCGTATTTTTTTTTTATAAAGATTTGCATTGGCATTTAGAAAAGAAACTCTGAGTTATCATGATCCTTCAAGGCTCAAAAATAGCTGCTTTTTTATTTATTTTTATTTTTTCTGGAAGTCTATACTAGCATCGCACCCTAAGTGGTAAAATTTTAAGAAAACATGAAAGCTGAAAATCGAAAAAGTCATTATCATCTTCATATATAATTACAGTAATCATGGCATTTTTAAGGCAGGCAAACGACCCCTTTCTGAGTGACAGCACATTTCACTGAGAAAGATGTCCTGCTCTTTGGATTGAAAAATAGTAACTGCATCAAGTCGCCCTATGCAGACGGCTGATCATCTCTGATCCTCTTTATTTTTAGGGCGGCAAGAATGAATATCTTTTGAGTTGGGTTCTAAGACATCCTTCAGAAATTCTGTGAAGGATATGCCAGTAGTTCCAGTAACCATCAAGAACTCAAAGCGTTAAGATGCCACATTATGAATTAATTGAATCAATTCCTTGCGTCCGCCTTCGTCAAGGACGTTTCGGTCATATGGAACAAAAATGTAACTTAAACGGCATTTTGTTACGAGCATTTTAACTTTTTATCCATATTTTTGCCATGATATTCCCTTGTGTGAAGTTATTGCACAGGAGTCTGCTTCTTCTCCCTTGTTTTCGCTGGCTTTCAAAATGGTAGCAGTGTTTACCTATGTCATCGACCGGATGCTCTCCGCAAGGAAGACCGCAGCTGGTATCGCCATGCCTAATGAGATGTTCATTTCGTGTCAATACTGTGTTTTCGTGTCAATACTGTGTTTTCGTGTCAATACTGTGTTTTCGTGTCAATACTGGATAATGTAATTAATGTGTTCATTTCTCTGCGCGAATGATATACATTTTATGGCAAAATTCGACACAATGTGCTTGATGTAGTTCCAACAGCGCGATCTTGATTTCAACTGGCGCATTTCGAAGGTTTCCAGAACTGTCAGTAGATTTTAGTAATTAATCCTTTGAGAAGACATTTCAGAAGTTTTATTCCAAAGACTTATCTTTCTGTTTCATGACTTTTTTGGTCTAACTTATTATTAATTTTCAACATATTGAAGCTTCAGTAAAACTGATATGTGCAAGATGTCAATGAATATAGGTGAACTCAGCAATGAATCAATTCATTAAAAGATAATTTAAGATAGCAAATTCCGCTTTCCATTTTCGAATCTGTCAATCTCTGCTTTTCTCTCTTCCTATTTTCTGCCATCCACCTGCTTTGTAACTCACTCTGTGAAATGCGTGAGCTTCTTTTGAGCTACAGTTGACTAGCTGAGTTGGCACCTGCAGTTGAACCCTGCTCTTTGTTTACGTTGTCATATTGGACTTTTTCTTTGAGACTTTCCTTGAGATTCACTTTCCAGTTGCTTTCTTTTATAGACTTTAGTTTGCATTTGCTCTTTTTATAGCCATAATGCTGATGAGAAAATAATTCAGGCGAGATTAAAATAATCGTGCATTTAAGTCATATAAACTTGGTAAGCCGTCTGTACACGATAACTCGTAGAATTAAAAATTAATTAAAAGCCTTTAAACTAAAAACTTTAAGTCTTTAAAAATACTCATACAAGATCTTTCAAAACGCTTAGCGTTTTATCTTCAGTCAAAATAAACAAGATATGTTACAGGAGCCCGGTTTTTATCTGATAGAAAAACGAGAGTTTGTGACGTAGGTTATGCTTTGTGCGCACTCGCACACAACTTTATTTGTAATTACTAAACCAAATCCATGGAACACAAAAGTTTTAACATTTTTTGTCGCAGAGGAAGCATACAATAGTCTTTTTTACCTGTTTTCTTATCACTTATTTTTGTGTTCCATGGACTTGGTGTGGTAATTACACAAAAAGTTCCACGCGAGGCCCACAAAGCATAACCTACGTCACGAACTCTCGCTTTCGCACCAGATAAAAACCGATCAACCGTAAATGAACTAGTAATAATGCTGTGTATACGATGTGCACCCAATATATATATATATATATCATCATCATTATCATCATCATCATCATTGTCAACCATTATCAATCCACTGCTGGACGAAGGTCTCCCCAAGTTTCCTCCACAACGGTCTGTCTTGTGCCAGTCTCCTCCATGTCACTCCCGCATACTTTCGAATTTCATCCACCCATCTTCCATGTGGTCTCCTTCTGGGTCTTTTCCTGTCCCTTGGAATCCAATCTAAAATTTCGGCTGTCCATCGATGGTCTGTCCTTCTGGCAGTATGTCCAGCCCATTGCCATTTCAGGGATTTAACTCTGATCATGATGTCTTCCACTCTTGTCATTTTTCGGATCCACGTGTTCCTCTTCTTATCTCTCCTGATTACACCAAGCATGCACCTCTCCATGCTTCTTTGAGTTGTCTGCAGCCTTTGTATGTCTCTTTTAGTTAAGGTCCACGTCTCTGCACCATACGTAAGCACTGGAAGGATGCATTGATCAAACACTTTTCTTTTAAGACATAATGGCATATTGCTCTTGAAAATTATGCTGTTTCTTCCAAAAGCTCTCCAGGCAAGTTTTGTACGCCGATTAATTTCTTCATCAATGTGACCCTCACTTGATATCTGCTGTCCAAGATAAACGTACGTGTCTGTTATCTCCATCTTTTCTCCATCAATCGATAAATCTTCATTTCTTGTAAAACTATTGAACATCACTTTTGTCTTCTGAAAGTTCATTTTTAATCCCACTTCTTTACTCTTGTCAGCAAGTTCCTGGATCATACTCTGTAGCTCTGATGGGGTAGTTGCAAAAATGACTATGTCATCAGCAAAACGAAGGTGGGTTAGATAATCTCCATTAATCTTTATCCCTTTGTTTTCCCAGTTCAGTGATTGAAAGACATTTTCCAATGTGGCATTAAAGAGCTTCGGAGATATGGTGTCACCTTGCCTCACTCCTTTTCCAATTTTTATGTGTGTTGTATTTTCAAACAGCCGAATCTTTGCACTTGCATTTTCATAGATGTTATTAATAATATTAATGTATGCATCTTCAATACCGCAGGATTTCAGAGCCATTGCAACTGCTGATGGTTTCACCGAATCAAAGGCTTTTTCATAATCGATAAAAGCCATGCACAATGGAAGTTCATATTCCCTCGCTCTTTCAATTAGTTCTCTCAGTACGTGGATATGATCTATTGTGCTGTAGCCACTCCTGAATCCAGCTTGTTCTCTCGGTTGAGCCATGTCCAGTGTAACCTTCAAGCGGTGTGAAAGAACTTTAGTGAAGATTTTATAAACCACTGATAGGAGGCTGATAGGTCTGTAGTTCCTGAGATCCTCAATGTCACCTTTTTTAGGTAGCAAGATCATTGTACCGTTGTTCCAATCCTCAGGAAGTTTCCCTTCATTAAGGCATCGAGTGAAAATTTGGGCGAGTACTGTTTCGATTTCTCCACTTGCTTCTTGTATGATGTCTACAGTAATTCCATCTTCTCCTGGAGCTTTTCCCCGCTTCATGTTCTTGATTGCATGTGCAACTTCTGCTGGAAGGACTGGAAGAACTCTGGTACTGGTACCTTTCATGATGTCTGGAATACATGTATCATCCCTTTCATATAATTTGGAGTAGAAATCTTTCACTCTTGTCAAAATTTCGCCTCTATTTCTTGTTACAGAACCATCTTCTTTTCTCAGTGCCATAATCTGTTTTCTTCCCTTACTGAGATGTCCCTTTGCTATGTTTAGGCTTTGGTTGTTTTCAATTGCTTTCCTTACTAGTTCACAGTTGAATATTATTACGTCTTCAGTGATTCCTTTTTCGTACTGTCTTGCATAGCTCTATATATTCCACTTTGGAAGTCACATCTTCTTTAGTTGTCCTCATCACTCTTCTTTTTTGCATCAACATTTTGGTTTTTCCTGATAATTTGTTCACATGCAATTTGTTCTTAGACACAGCTAATTTTGTTGCTGTTTCCATAAGATCTTTGGTTACTTTTCTGTTAACTTCAGAAATATCCACTTCGTCCGATGTTAGGCCTTCTAAAGCAGAGAACCTGTTCTTCAGTTCCAATTTGAAGGTATTATGGTGTTTTTTAAGGTTGGTTATGTCAATACATTTTGTTTGTCTTATGAGCTTGCTACGTTCGAGTTTAGTGTTGAGGTGCATCTTACATCTCACCAATCTATGGTCACTGCCTGTGTTGAACTTGTTTAGCACACTGCAGTCTTCTATGACGAATTTTTTGTTACACATAATAAAATCAATTTCACTTGTCGTTCCATTTGGATGTCTCCATGTCCATTTCCTGTGTGGCTTTTTCTTGAAAAAGGAGTTCAAGATGAAAAACCCTTCTGCCTCTGCAAACTCTACGAGAGTATTTCCACGCTGGTTTCTGTTGCCGTGACCGAATTTACCTACTGAAGTTTCATTCTGTTGCCGTTGCCCTATTTCTGCATTGAAATCTCCTATAATTATCTTCAAGTGTTGCTTACCTTTATTATTTAGATCACGAATTTCCTCATAAATATCTTCAATTTCTTCTTCAGCATGACTTGTGGTGGGTGCATAAGTTTGAATAATCTGAGCCGGGTATCTTCTCGAGAGTTGGATAACGAGTCGTGCAGCTCTGTCAGAGGAACTTTCAACTTCTACAACTTTATTCTTCAGTTTCTTGTTTATTATAAATCCAACACCACTAGTTCTGCCAGTATCTGTCCCACGATAGTAGAAGAGATGTCCACTTTTCAGTTCAATGAGATCTTCTCCTTTTCTCCTTACCTCACTTAGCCCGACGATGTCCCACTAGATCCTATGTAGTTCCTCTTCCAATTCAAGAAGCCTTGAATCAGAAGATAGGGAGCGTCCGTTATATGTAGCCAAGGTCAGCATCAGATGGCAGCCTAGTCCGGTCCTCCGGGGATTCTTAGCACCCTCTGCCTTCATGTCGCACTGGCCGCTGCCTTGGCCAGTTACATTCCAGCTGCCGGAGACTGAGGGCCAAGATTTAAGTTGTGGTGTCATTTTGGAGGGGTTTGGCCATAACTCACCACGCTGGCCAAGCGGGTTGGTGAGTGTGGGATAGCATTTCCTCTAATCCCGATGGTATAGTTATACCGCTATTGGCGGTCGTCAGAGCCCCTTTAGTGGGAACAGGATGTACCACGAGAAGGCGGGGTTTGACATTTGTCAAGGAGAGGCTGTGATGTTACGCATCACCTGACCTTACATCCCATATATATATATATATATATACTGCATACTATATATCATCATCATCATCATCGTCAACCATTATCAATCCACTGCTGGACGAAGGTCTCCCCAAGTTTCCTCCACAACGGTCTGTCTTGTGCCAGTCTCTTCCATGTCACTCCCGCATATTTTCGAATTTCATCCACCCATCTCCCAAGTGGTCTTCTTCTGGGTCTTTTCCTGTCTTTTGGAATCCAATCTAAAATTTCTGCTGCCCATCGATGGTCTGTCCTTTTGGCAGTATGTCCAGCCCATTGCTCGTTCGTGACAGACGTAGTGTTGGTGGCTCCAATATTTTATGCATTTTAGTGTGGAATACCTCGTCCCTCACTCACCTGTTGCGTGGCCCGGCTGTCTAAAGGTACTGTGTACGTTTTGAGCTACTTTTCTAGCGTTCTCATCCTCATATTAGTTAATATTCATCCGTTTTTTTATCGTTTGCTCACGTTTGGAAGCTGCCAACATGGCGGCTTCCGGTATTTCCTTATCATCTATGGGCGTGGCGGATGCACGTCACGTCACTCTTCCCACGTCCATGGAAGTTAACATACTCTCGTCCTCAGATGTGTCTGCTCAGATGCCTTCCCATCTTTCTAGTACTTCTGCACCGGTGCCTTCACTGGACTTGGCTGCGCTTTCTCTTTAGCTCCTGCATCTGCCTCGGTGCACTCCCTGGGTACTACTGATTCTACTACCTTGCCTTCGGTCTGTGCTTCTCTTCCCTCGTGCCTGCCGGATCCTAACAGACTTCTCTTCCGAGGATGTAATTTGCCTCTAAAGTGCAACGAGGCGCTACTTCTACGTCCGATTCCTCTCAACCAGATGGTCTTTTGCAAGCAACACCTATTATTCAGGTATCCAACCACAAGGTGAAGGTAACGATAGATGACAATTTGCAGATTGGCCGTGAGTTCCATAACCTCCTGGATAGAGGTGTGCTCTTTCATGCTTTACCAAATACTCCATTGCCACGCTACATGGAAGCCCTCTCTGGACATGTGTCGTCTGCGTCCATTGCAGGAATTTCCCGTACTCCTCGGGGTATTTCGGTACAGTTCAATCACAAGGAGGATGCTGACTTTTTTCTTGCAAACGGACTTTCCATTGGGACAAACCATCTCATCCCTTTGCCTCTTTCCAAGCGACCGGTGAACATCACGTTCTATCCTGTTCCACAGGAAGTGCCTGATACTGCACTTCCTCTCCTTGTCAGTCATGTTTGTAAAATTGTTGGCAAGGTCCGTCGCCTCTCTGACGCTCCCCGCGGAACTCGATTTGCACATGCTACCGGACATCGCCGTCAGTTATTGGTCGTCTTTCCCACCGAGAAAGCCTTGGCGGATTGCCCTACAGAAGCTACTGTTGAAATTGGCGCACGAACGTACAGTTTCAAGATTTTCACTGCTCACTATTGTACACACTGTTCAACACAGAATCACACCACTGCCACCTGTGACCGCGTTCGACGCGGACGTTTATTAAGTTCGCATCCCACTGCTGACCACATTGGTCTTTCTACTATTCCCACTACCGGTAGTCTGTCTGACGCGAATTCTTCGTTTCTCCGTCAGACGAACATTTCCGTCACGGACAATGCTGCCTCTCCTCCTCTCCCGACCCGTACGATTGGGCATCCACCTTCAAGATTGACAGAGTTGTCTTCGACTACAGATGTGTCTACAGCGGAGTGTTCCGATCCGGGTGTGTTGAGTGGTGGTTTGGCAGATCAGCCGTCTGGCTCTTCTTCTAGCCTCTCGGATATCGGATCTCCATTTATAACCTTGTCTACCATACCCTTGTTGCAACATCTTCCTGAAGCCTCGGCTGTTGTACCAGTCTTCACTAAGGCAGCTCAGCTTCGTACTGCTTCTTCGGCGACGGTCGTTGCCTCGTCTCCTGACTTGGGAGGTGAGCCGGATCCACTAATGGATACATCCGCCTCAGCTTCTTCTTCGAAGCGGATCGGAACTTCCAAAGGCGCTGTAAAACAGAAAAAGTTAAAACAACTTTCTGTGCCACATTCTGAGAATTCATCTAGTGTTCCCGAGGTTTCCGGTTCCGGTGTTTCTCCACCTGATGATTCTTCAAACATTATGCTTCTCCGCTCAGGTCCTGTCAATCCTCTCTCTGATGCTGAGGTTCTAAAAGCCGTTGATACGTTTCTTCCAGTTCCTGGACCACTGTCCAGACAGCAACTTTTACGTCTCTTTCAACCTGCACGTACGATTGTTGGTTCTGAAGAATTCCTTCACTCACCTGATCTGGACCTGTATGCAGCGGTAGCGCAATTCGAAGCTTATGTGTCACTTTTTAAATCTCTGTGTGCCACCGATCCTCGGTATCAGCCTTTTTTGAGACGTTACACGCCCCGTCTCGCCTCCTTGAAGGAGCTCGTTGAGAAGCATATATGTGATACCTTCTATCCTTTTACCGATGACCTTTAGCTCTCTTCCTTACAACGATTACTTTTTGTTCTCTCAATGCTCGGGGATTTGCGAACCCGTTCGCAGATTCCCTGGTTTTGCAGACTTAGTGCATGTTGATTCTGATGTTTTCATTGTGTGTTTTTACTGTGATTCACAAGTAATGTATTGTAAATTTGCTTTCTTTGTGTGTACATTTGCTTTATTTGCTTTATTTAATGTATTGTAAATTTGCTTTATTTTAAAGTTGCGATAATTGCGTGTTTTTGCTGAACTAATCGGTCTCGTTCCTTGTGTGATCTCCTCATTATCTCAGTATCATTATCTTATCTGTTGTTTCCTGAATTTGTGCCTGTTTTTTAAATTACCTATTATTGTGAATGTTTGCTATGTTAGTGCATTCCTCTATCGCGGATTATTATAGTGGTACGTTTGTTACCTTTGTTATTTTTATAAAGTTGCTGAGGTACTCAATGTTGTTTTGCGCTCTAACCACATTTCAGTTCCGTTCGGTTGATTTATCATAGCATAGTACATTTCATGCATTTGTGCACATGTGTTATAGTGTTTATGCACACGGAAGTGAATATGCACACGAACAATGAATGGCCTAACGGCCATTCATTGTTCGTGTGCATATTCATTTCCTTTCTGTGTAACGTTGTGCTGCATCGTGGATATACTGACTTTCCGCACTGTTGTTTTCTGTACTGCAGCTTTTAATGAATCTCCTATGTCTGTATTTCGCTATAGCAATAAACTGGGTACCACTATGGTACCCACAGTTACCAATACCAATACCATTGCCATTTCAGGGATTTAACTCTGATCATGATGTCTTCCACTCTCGTCATTTTTCGGATCCACGAGTTCCTCTTCTTATCTCTCCTGGTTATACCAAGAATGCACCTTTCCATGCTTCTTTGAGTTGTCTGCAGCCTTTGTATGTCTCTTTTAGTTAAGGTCCACGTCTCTGCACCATACGTAAGCACTGGAAGGATGCATTGATCAAACACTTTTCTTTTAAGACATAATGGCATATTGCTCTTGAAAATTATGCTGTTTCTTCCAAAAGCTCTCCAGGCAAGATTTGTACTCCGATTAATTTCTTCATCAATGTGACCCTCACTTGATATCTGCTGTCCAAGATAAAGGTACATGTCTGTTATCTCCAGCTTTTCTCCATCAATCGATAAATCTTCATTTCTTGTAAAAGCATTGAACATCACTTTTGTCTTCTGAAAGTTCATTTTTAATCCCACTTCTTTACTCTTGTCAGCAAGTTCCTGGATCATACTCTGCAGCTCTGGTGGGGTAGTTGCAAAAATTACTACGTCATCAGCAAAACGAAGGTGGGTTAGATAATCTCTATTAATCTTTTTCCCTTTGTTTTCCCAGTTCAGTGATTGAAAGACATTTTCCAATGTGGCATTAAAGAGCTTCGGGGATATGGTGTCACCTTGTCTCACTCCCTTTCAAATTTTTATGTGTGTTGTATTTTCAAACAGCCGAATCTTTGCACTTGCATTTTCATAAATGTTATTAATAATATTAATGTATGCATCTTCAATACCGCAGGATTTCAGAGCCATTGTAACTGCTGATGGTTTCACCGAATCAAAGGCTTTTTCATAATCGATAAAAGCCATGCACAATGGAAGTTCATATTCCCTCGCTCTTTCAATTAGTTCTCTCAGTACGTGGATATGATCTATTGTGCTGTAGCCACTCCTGAATCCAGCTTGTTCTCTCGGTTGAGCCATGTCCAGTGTTACCTTCAAGCGGCGTGAAAGAACTTTAGTGAAGATTTTATAAACCACTGATAGGAGGCTGATAGGTCTGTAGTTCCTGAGATCCCCAATGTCACCATTTGTATGTAGCAGGATCATTGTAGCGTTGTTCCAATCCTCAGGAATCTTCCCTTCCTTAAGGCATCGAGTGAAAATTTGGGCGAGTACTGTTTCGATTTCTCCACTTGCTTCTTGCATGATGTCTACAGTAATTCCATCTTCTCCTGGAGCTTTCATTTGCTTCATGTTCTTGATTGCATGTGTAACGTCTGCTGGGAGGACTGGAAGAACTCTGGTACTGGTACCTTTCATGATGCCTGGAGTACATGTATCGTCCCTTTCATTTAATTTGGAGTAGAAATCTTTCAATCCTGTCAAAATTTCGTTCCTTTTTCTTGTTACAGAACCATCATCTTTTCTCAGTGCCATAATCTGTTTTCTTCTCTTACTGAGATGTCCCTTTGCTATCTTTAGGCTTTGGTTGTTTTCAATTGCTTTCCTTACTAGCTCACAGTTGAATTTCCTTACATCTTCAGTGATACGTTTTCGTACTGTCTTGCATAGCTCTATATATTCCACTTTGGAAGTCACATCTTCTTTAGTTTTCCTCATCTTTCTTCTTTTTTGCATCAACATTTTGGTTTTTCCTGATAATTTGTTCACATGCAATTTGTTCTTAGACCCAGCTAATTTTTTTGCTGTTTCCATAAGAGCTTTGGTTACTTTTCTGTTAACTTCAGAAATATCCATTTCTTCCGATGTTAGGCCTTCTAAAGCAGAGACTCTGTTCTTCAGTTCCCACTTGAAGGTATTATGGTGTTTTTTAAGGTTGGTTATGTCAATACATTTTGTTTGTCTTATGAGCTTGCCACGTTCGAGTTTAGTGTTGAGGTGCATCTTACATCTCACCAATCTATGGTCACTACCTGTGTTGAACTTGTTCAGCCCACTGCAGTCTTGGATGACGAATGTTTTGTTACACATAATAAAATCAATTTCACTTGTCGTCCCAATTGGATGTCTCCATGTCCATTTCCTGTGCGGCTTTTTCTTGAAAAAGGAGATCAAGATGAAAAACACTTCTGCCTCTGCAAACTCTACGAGAGTATTTCCACGCTGGTTTCTGTTGCCGTGACCGAATGAACCTACTGAAGTTTCATTTTGTTGCCGTTGCCCTATTTTTGCATTGAAATCTCCCATAATTATCTTCAAGTGCTGCTTACCTTTATTATTTAGATGACGAATTTCTTCATAAAATTTTTCAATTTCTTCTTCAGGATGACTTGTAGTGGGTGCATAAGTTTGAATAATCTGAGCCTTGTATCTTCTCGAGAGTTGGATAACGAGTCGTGCAGCTCTGTCAGAGGAACTTTCAACTGCTACCACTTTATCCTTCAGTTTCTTGTTTATTATAAATCCAACACCACTAGTTCTGCCAGTATCAGTCCCACGATAGTAGAAGAGATGTCCACTTTTCAGTTCAACGAGATCTTCTCCTTTTCTCCTTACCTCACTTAGCCCGACGATGTCCCACTTGATCCTTTGTAGTTCCTCTTCCAATTCAAGAAGCCTTGAATCAGAAGATAGGGAGCGTCTATTATACGTAGCCAATGTCAGCATCAGATATATATATATATATATATTATAAATGTATATTTATTATATATACCGTTGATGTAACTCAACGCAGTGTGATTGAAATCAATAAGGTGAGAAAAAGTACTGTAAAAATGGGAAAAGAAAAAGAACAAAAAGTTAACTGAAAATAATATTATAGAAGAACATGAAGTAATACATATCCCCCCCTCAGTAGCACAGTGGTCTAGGCACTGGCTCCTGACCATTAATCCGATCCGACATGGGTTCGGATTCGAATCCTGGGAGGCGTAAGTGATATATTTGTCTTACGGCACTGGCTCTCTCTCTCTCTCTCTTCCCGGGAACCAGTGGCCCTAAATTAGGGACGGCGATAGCTTCTAGCCCATTGGGTTGCACACGCTGGTCGTTAAACTCCCAATAAAAAAATATTTCATACTATCAAAATATAATAGCACTAACGGCTACACCATATTCTGCAACAGAACAACGTGCCAATATTTTTTTTACATGTTTTCAATTATTCGTTGCCGCCCGGTGGCGCAGTGGTCTACGCGATGTCTTCAATCATTCGTCCGAGATGGGTCCGGGTTCGAATCCCTGTGAAGCATGGATTTTGTTTTGTCTTACGGCGCTGGCTCTCCCCTTTCCCTGGAACCAGTGGTCCTAAATTAAGGACGGGAGACTGCTTATAGCCCAATTAGTTGCTCACGGGGGTCGTTAAACCACACACACAAAATATCTATATATTCGTTAACTTTTATTGGTCCCTTGAAAAACGTATAAACGGTGTTCCGCTGCAAAACAATTGTAGCTCGTGGTTATTCGAAATAAATGTTCTTCAATGAAGAAGTTACCATTTTACCCTTCCACATTTAACGCTAATAAAATACTCGGTTCTACTTTACAAAAATTACATATATCTATTTCCTAGTAAATCATTGAGATTATCACAGATTCTGGCGAGATTCACAATTGAAATTCGTTTTCCATGAAGCCACTCGCATTTTGAAATCTCAGATTAACGGAGAAACGAAACTGAGTCAGTGGATGAAAATTGAGATTTGTTCTGTACAGTGTTACTCCCACGTCGCTGCATATTCATCAACGTAATGCAACACACGCATTTCGCTCTCGATTTAGGCGTTCGTTTGAAGTCTGCACTCTGTGTTACTGGGAAATATCTTCAATAATTCCTGCAGGATAAAATGTATCTGCTCAGTAGGAGAGATGATTTCGAACTTAGTATAGTCGAAATCGAATATAACGAAGTTCAATAGAGAGTTGAACATTCGATTTAGATGTTATATCCAAACAGATTGTGGGGGAAGGTTGGAAGGATGAATTTCTGCTAAACCAGCCCTTTAAATTAGTATTTTTTCGTTGATTATCATCGATGAGCAAAAATAAGATATTTATGATACATATTAAAACTTACCAATAGATGATTTCAAGTACTACTGAAGATGATGAAATAACTTTCTTCTTTAAGGCAGCTTCAATAAACTACACTATCTACCAACAATTAATTGGACACCTGTGATAGCAAAGGAAAACGAAGTTTATTCACCTTCAATAGTTGGTGAAGCCTCCACGAGCGGGGATTACAGCTGCGACCCTACGGGGCATACCCTCAACCAGGCGTTCGTTGTACGACGGCTAGCGGTATTTTCTTCCACTTGGCTTGGAGAAGAAAGGTCAGTTTTTCACTGATTTCCGACGGTGCGGTACCTCTTAAGTCGACTCCCCAACTCGTCCCAGAGGTGCTCGGTAGGATAAAGGTCCAGGCTCTGCGCAGGCCAGTCCATTAGATTAACCCCATTGTCACCATACCAAGCCATGGTGGACCTCGCAACATGACAGGTGACATTGTCATCCTGAAAGTAACATGGTTCCACCCCGTAAAACTGTAACAACGTAGGTCATCCAAAATGGTGCAGTAGGTCTCGGCGTTGAATCTACCAGGAAATGCGACTAAAGGTCCCGTGCCATACCAGGAGAAACACCCTCATAGCACAATTCCACCGCGGCCGAACTTCGCAGTTGGCACAATACATTCCGGCAGGAGGCGTTCTCCAGGCAGACGCCAAACCCAGACCCTGCCTTCCGAAGGGTAGAGAGTGAACCTTGATTCGTCGCTCCAAAGAACCTGTTTCCACTGTTCAACGGTCCACTGTGGACGTTCTTTGCACCACGTTAGCTGAGCAGCGCTGTTGGACTTGGTGATCAAAGGCTTGTGAGCGGCAACATGTCCATGATAACCGAGCAGTTGGGCTTCCTTACGGATGGTATTCATCGAAAGAACCCTCCCGGATGCCTGTTGAAACTCCTCGCGGATGTGGCCCATCGATTTGGTGCGGTTCTTCCGAATTTCTCTGGCCAGTACCCGTCGGTCTCTAACTCCTAGTTTTGTGGGTCTGCCGGGTCGGGGCACATTCCGACAGTCACCTCTGATCTTCCACTTGCCAATCACGTAGACGACTGCCGATTTTGGGTATTTCAACTCGCCGGATATGTCACGTATGGATTGACGATTACACCTTTCTCGAAATCAGAGAGCTCCGAACTGCGTGACATCTTGCATGCGACTGGTTGCGTTGTTGTTTCCCACACGATATTTAACGGCGGCGGCCCTGACTTGTATCAGGACCGCAGATATCGTCGATTGCAGGGGTGTCCAATTACTTGTTGGTAGATAGTGTAGAACGAATATACTTTAATAACACACATTATATACACAAGTAAGATCTTCACTGTCGATAATTAACTAGAATTAAATGCTGAATATACATTATTACGACGACTTACAGAACATCATACACGATAGAAGACCTGAAGCGCACTCAGCTGGTTTCTTTTCTATTTGTCTTCACGAGAGAGGTCACATGATCTCGTAACGTCATTCACTGTTATTGTCCGAGAAGTGCGGCTCACGAGAGAGGTCACCTGATCTCGTGACGTCATCCAATGTTATTGCTCTGAGAAGTGTGACCACAGACTCCCCCGCCAGTGACAACGAGAGAAAAGTTTGTAATCACAAGTAGCGTGGATTAAATTTAAACCGACGACCAAATCTAGTTCGATAAGGTGTTGCATGTTGTGGGGTTGTGGCTCCGGTCGCCGGCGGAGAAGGTAGTAAGTTCGCATTATGCTGTGGAATGTCCGGAATTGTAACAGAAACAGGCGAAAATTTCCAGATATAGACAGCCCTTACGTGTCTCAGTTTCTCATGTGTATATACCCTGCCTTCTGCCTCTGTGATTTATTTCACACGTCTCTATAAACTGACCATGGCAGGGCTCTGTGGAACTTGCATGGGCTCATCGATAAACTTCTTCACTTCTGCTGTCGTCAGTTTATATGTCGAAGGAGGTTCATACACCCTGTTACACAGTCTATCAGTTCGGACAGGGAAGAAGTACTGGGATTGATGGAAGGTGTCTTCCTGTGATGTACAGAAAAATCTCCCAGTGTGTCACAGACTACACCCCTCAAGTAAACAATATTTTGCGTACCAGCTCTTCTCTCCTCGCTTTCATTGGAGCACAAGACTGTCTGGACTATCATTTCGCTGAATGTATGCCATGCTGAGCGCTGACTGGTTGACAAAACAGCCTTCTTTTGCAGCCTCAGCTAAAACAAGTAGTGGCGTGGGCCTTTCGCCCAAGAGTGTTTTATTTTGATCTTGAACCAGCAGCGTTATTACGCTACGCCGACGAGTTATTACACTATCAGTTTTAATTAGTTGAGGGTTTTTGCTGTAAGACCATGGTTTGAAACCCATATGCAGAAAACCCTGTTTGCTGTTTTCAACTACCTTGAATGTCCGACTGTACCATTTTCAAGAAAGGCCAAAACTGAGGAAAGTTCTCATGTCCTCATGGCCTGTATGATATTATTCCCGTACGCTTGATCAGTTGAAAGATCCTTTATAACATCGTCACTTAGTGAAATAAGAGGCACTCCAATTGAGAGTTTCGTGAATAAAGGATCCGTATCTAGCATTCATGCAAATTCTCCCTGCACACGTGTTATTAGACAAGGCCTTCCCATCTAGTGCTGTGATAAAATGTCGCAGGGGTAATTCGTTGGTGTGAAGGGCACAAACCAACTAAATCAGCTTACGTCAAGGAGTGACCTCTAACCAATGCATGATGCCACCCTCCCAGACAATGTCAACGTTTCTAGAATCACCTCCAGTGGACTGCAGGTTTTAATCAATGTCCTTCTTATTCATGAAATCAACAAGATTACCAGCAATAACTTCTGTATTGCACACGAAAGTTATCTACACTATTTACCAACAAGTAATTGGACACCCCTGCAATCGACGATATCTGCGGTCCTGATACGCGTCAGGGCCGCCGCCGTTAAATATCGTGTGGGAAACAACAACGCAACCAGTCGCATGCAAGATGCCACGCAGTTCGGGGCTCTCTGATTTTGAGAAAGGGGTAATCGTCGGGTATCACAGAAACGGCTGATCCATACGTGACATGTCCAGCTAGTTGAAATACTCAAAATCGACAGTGGCCTACGTGATTGGCAAGTGGAAGATGAGAGGTGACTGTCGGAATGGGCCCCGACCCGGCAGACCCACAAAATTGGGAGTTAGAGACCGACGGGTACTGGCCAGAGAAATTCGGAAGAACCGCACCAAATCGATGGGCCACATCCGCGAGGAGTTTTAACAGGCATCCGGGAGTGTTCTTTCGATGAATATCATCCGTAAGGAAGCCCATCTGCTCGGTTATCATGGACATGCTACCGCCCACAAGCCTTTGATCACCAAGTCCAATAGCGCTGCTCGGCTAACGTGGTGTAAAGAACGTTGACAGTGGACCGTTGAACAGTGGAAACAGGTTCACCCTCTACCGTTCGGATGGCAGGGTCTAGGTTTGGCGTCTACCTGGAGAATGCCTCTTGCCGGAATGTATTGGGCCAACTGTGAAGTTCGGCGGCGGTGGAATTATGCTATGGGAGTGTTTCTCCTGGTATGGCGAGGGACTCTTGGTCGCAGTTCCTGGTAGACTCAACGCCGAGACCTACTGCACCATTTTGGACGACCATGCGCTTCCTACGTTGTGGCAGTTTTACGGCGTGGACCAATGTTACTTTCAGGAAGGCAATGCCACCTGTCATGTTGCGACGTACACCATGGCTTGGTATGGTGTCAATGGGGTTAATCGAATGGACTGGCCTGCGCAGAGCCCGGGCCTTAACCCTATCGAGCACCTCTGGGACGAGTTGGACCGTCGACTTAAGGGGTGCCCCCACCGTCCGAAATCGGTGAAGGAACTGACCTGTCTTCTCCAAGCCTAGTGGAAGAAAACGCCTGGTTGAGAGTATGCCCCGGAGGATCGCAGCTGTAATCGCCGCTCGTGGAGGTTCCACCAACTATTAAAGGTGAATAAACTTCGTTTTTCTTTGCTATCACAGGTGTCCAATTACTTGTTGGTAAACAGTGTATATAACACCTTTCAGAAAGATGATGTACGAAAGTGCAGACGTGTCGATAGTTTTCGCTATTTAAAAACGACTAATTTTCTATGCATTAAATGCGTTTTGCATGACCACAAAAGTTCCGGCAATTTCATTTCGCCTGCTGTTCCAGAGTTTGTGTGTAGATTAGTTAAAACATAACATTCTCAAAGAAAGCCTGCTTACTTTAATGGATTTTAGTATTGCAGTGAAGAGTTTTACATATTTCAGTGAAACTCTTAATTTGGTTAACAAAAGTAGCAGGTAGTTCTCAACGCTATCTCGAAAGAAGAATTTCTGACACATTTTCAGAATTGGTGGACTCAGTATGTCAAAGCACAGAGCAGCAGTTTTGACAGGTAAAATTTCAGTTTTCCTCCGCCTTCCATGTTAGTCAATTAGTCTCGTTGTTGATTTTGAAGAAAAGTAAAAAATAAAAGTTTTAAAAGAACTGAGAAGGAAAATATTTAATTACTTCTTTTGTTTCAAGGAATTTTAAAGATTGCTTGTAATTAATGAGTTGAAAATTTTAAAGTACCAGAAGAATTTTCCTCAATTTTTGATGTATTGCTGTGAATTGGTGTCATAGTTCTTTTTTCGAATATCGAGGAATGAGAAATGTTTGACTTTAATATTCTCAGTTGAGTAAGTTCTTTTGTTTTTAAGAGATTTAGCGACGCCACACTGCTACTTAGGCTACAGAGGTTTTATTCTTGTTTAAACTTGTCAAGGAAAACTCGGTTCACCTACGCTTTCTATTCATTATTTTTACAAGATTCTCTGACAGCATCTTAGATTTTATGGATTTTTAGTAGCGTTCGCTTGCCTTCCGAATGTACGCTGAGAGTTAAATAACTCGGAATGAGATTTTTCGTACTATCGCAAAAATGCCTTCAAAATGCAGCGAGGCACAGAAACACATTCTCTTCTCAGGATAAATTCCCCACCCTATTAAGGAAAAAACTGCTTATTCAAAGCAATCCCCTTTTTGTACTATATCTACAACACACAGTGTTCCTAGCATTAAGAAGCAGGATATAATTTTTTCGTGGAGAATAAAAGCCCACCGCTTTCTTTTTCCCCAAGATGTTACTGTATATTTATATGCGTGAAGTGAGTTATTTTCAGAAAAGCATTTTTAGTGCTCTATAAAAACTCAATCCGTTAGGATGAAGCCATACACTTTTCCACAGTGTGCTTTTCCCCCAAATATATCGAAATGAATAATAATCAGCACCTGATCATTCCTTTGGATAAATTAAAAGACAAATTCGGAATTCTTTCTAGCAAATGACTAAGCATACGGTTTGTCGGATAATGACTGGTAAAGCAAGTACAATTTGTTTGCCATTTAAGTTCCTCGTCTGAAATTAATTATTATCTGCTTAATATTCTTGTTACGTAATATTGGCTTTTATTTAATATCAATTACGCGTTCCCACATGTTAATATTTCTTCCTTTTTTTTAATTAAAATATGAGCATAAAAGAAAAATGAGCTTAATTAGAAGAGAAGAAAACAATAAATTCAATGTAAGTAGTAATACACTTGATGATGTATTTGAAATTTTATCAATATTACTAGCTTTATCTCCGTTCTATATAGAGTATCGATAACATATCATCATAATAGCACAATAAAGGGACGTTTACCCATTTCTCCAGATAATTTTGCTATCAACTAGTTATAATCTTTTGATCATGTGAAACCATAAAATGGAATCATCCTTATTTTGTTCCATTGTAAACCCGTTTTTCATGCGCTGAAAAAATTTCAGTTGGGAAGTATATTTTAAATTAATTATTTGTGTAGTTTAAAGATGACTGAAAATCGGACTGGTTACCATGAAATATAATTTTAAATGAAAAGTATCAGAAGGAATAAATCCGGGAAATTGATAAGACATCAAAATATACGAAGTAATCAGTGTGATGGTATAGTTCATCAAAATCCGTATTCGGCACTGGAAATAAAGACGTCAAATGACAGAGATTTAGTATGTTAAAGGAGAAAACTAAACGAAATGAAAACACAGTAAAACTGGCATATATCGAGCCTGTATTTAGCTAGATCCCAGTGTAACGTATACTTTAGATTCACTTTCCTTTTGATTTTTACTATCTCTGGTTATTTTATTTTACTATGTAAATTATCTTCTTACTGAACGAGATGTTATTTCTCCCGCTGAATGAGATCTGGCAATGAGTGTAAGTCATGACGTGGTGGTAGCCAGTATAAATAGGCGCGTTCAAAGATACGTAGAGAGAGCTTTTTGTTGATGTGCGTAGAGGGAGCTGTTGTTGTACGAAGTGAGCTGTGGTTTATGTGTCAGAAAGCTGTTGTTGTATAAAGAGATCTTAGTTTATGTGAGAGCGAGAAGTTTACCAAATAAAAGATTGTCATAAGTAAGTACGTCTTTCTCAGTTCATAGTTTTGTCAGATCTCTGTCTGGCTGTTAGGTTTATTTCATTAGTTGATTATTATTAACAACCAGCATAAGACTTTATTCATCTTAATTACTACTACAACATTACTAGCAGTTAAAAGCTTGTTCATTATTATTACTACACTACTAGCAGGAAAGTTTATTCATGATATAATTAACAAAACAACAACCATTTGAACAAGCATTAAAAGAAACATTAGCTTAGAAGAAGCGTTGGATTCATTATAATTAGCTTAGTTAAAAGCTATATTCATTATAATTAGTAGCAGAAGCATTGAATTCATTATAATTCATAATTGAAGAAGCGTTATATTCATTATACCAGAATTAACGAGCAAAACAGAAACTTCTGTTTGATGAAACGTCAATTTAAATCTAATTTGATCGTTTTTAACAAAAGAATGAAAGAGAAAGAAATCCAATAAAATTTTCGGATTGAACAAGAGAGAGTGAAAGGGTGAGTGAGACAGAGAGAGAGAGAGAGAAGAGAGAGAAGAGAGAGAGAGAGAGAGAGAGAGAGAGAGAGAGAGAGAGAGAGAGAGAGAAGCTAAGATGATCAATTTTAAAAAGCGTTGCAACAAAGTTTAATGAAATTCCACATTTAACGAAGTCGAGTAAACCTGCTGCGCACTGTACCAGAAAGAAGGAATGGAAATTGTGACATACAGGACGAAAATGCAACACGCAATGAAATCTTGGTGTACTAGTGAAAGAATGTTAATAGAAAAAGAATAGGAAGGAGTACATCAAATAGGAAGGAGTACATCAAATTCTCAACAACCTAGTTGTGCAAGAGAAACTCCGCCACCATATCCAAGAGAATCTCCGCCACCATATCCAAGTGAATCTCCGCCACCATATCCAAGAAAATCTCCGCCACCAATGCTTTTGGAAGTATCGCGTCAGCGGAGTTCAAAACAGGCGACCTGCCTTGCTTCTAGGCAAGAAGAAGATGGATAGGTTTCATACGCATGTATTAAATGGATTTCTGAGCGACGACTGCAGAGAGAAGTAGGGGAGAAATGAAATGAGGATGGAGCCTAAGAGGAAGAAGGAGACAATAATCCATGAAATTGTGTCCACTTAGGCTTTCACCCACCAAGTGAGTATTGCGTTGGGAAGATCGGTACTACAGCTGTCAAGTATGAAATCTTAAAATTTTATAAGGGACAAAATGTCTAAATGTTACCGAATGTATAAGTGCTACCGTAAATGATAAAGCAGTCATCATTCGAGAGCGTATTTTTACATGGTGAAATTTTTCACCCCAAATCGGATGTAGCGAGTGCCCAGATTTAACAAGAATTTCCGTCGGTCCCGAACTTCTCGTCATAAGCGGGCTCTACTCTACCTAAAATATTTAATTAACTAACTATGGTAACAGAAATATACATAATGAATACTGTATATAGTGGCAGCGAAATCTGAAGCAGGGATCATGTGGAAACATTTTGAAAAAAAGAATCTAGCGGTGTTTGTTTTATAATATATTTATGTTCCCTTAATTTTCGCCGAATAACACTTAATGCATTAAATAGTTCGTCATCGACGTAGACTGTTGCTTCAAAAAATGTTGGAGATTTCGAGTGCAATCAGTGGCTGTTATGTACGACGATGCTCGAGTGCGCACTGCTTCGCTTTCTTCACTTGTCTGAGTAGGTTCAAATGACTCAACTGTTGGATGTAAAAAATAAAATAAATGCACTTACTTTTGCTGACGATGTAACAAAAAGCAGTCATGAAGTTCTTTTGAAATAAGTAAGTCAAAAAAAAACAAAAACAGAAAAAAACGTTACCTTTAGTTTTCTTTGAAGAAAGAAGTATTTTAAAAGGCAATCACATGTATTTGTATCTAAATCACACAGATTAGCGCCCTTGGCTTGATGAAACACTTTGTGTTCATATCTATTGAAAAACTGTGGGACACACACAGTTAAAAATAATCCATCGAATGTAACTCCAATATTTACGTCCGTTCAAGCTCAAAGAGTAACTAGCCGCCCCGGTGGCGCAGTGGTCTAAGGCGCTGGCCTGTGATCATTCGTCCGTAAGGGGTCCGGGTTCGAATCCCGGTGAGGCATGGATGTTGTGTTTGTCTTACGGCACTGGCTCTCTCCCTTCCCTGGAACCAGTGACCCTAAATTAGGGACGGGCGACTGCTTATAGCCCATTGAGTTGCTCATGGTGGTCGTTAAACCTCCAATCAAAAAAAAAAAAGTAACTAAAAGCGTTTCTATTTCCCACCTGCGATGCGAATCCTTCTACGGCTGATGACTAATTAACACGTAAAGAGGAAACTTAACTTTCTCCGCAATCACTTTCTGCTGAAACGCAGCGACCAATTTATCCACCCTGTGGTTGAAGTTACCCACATTAACTACCTCTACGATATCGTTTTCAGAAAGAGTACCAGATGTAGCGACAGCGTCATCAACATTAACAAAGTCGCCAATTGCAGGAACATCATCCATTTCATCTTGAAATTTAGCTGTGCTATCCAACTCAGCTTTTCTAAAGCAGTTTTGGGTGCAAGACAAATATAGGTCTTTAAGCATTAGCTACCAAAGCAAGAGTCAATTGCAGAACTCGCTTGTTGAGCAATTGAGTACTTCCTCCCCATTGCTTTTCTATCAACATCCTTCCACTAGCACACCAAGATTCCACTGTGCTCATCTCTTCCTGTATGTCACCATTTCGATTCCTTTGTTCCAGGCCAGTGCGCAGCAGATTTTTTCTGCCTCAATAAATATAGAATTTTATTGAATTTTGTCACTTTGCTTATTAACATTGATGATCTTGGCTTTTCTTTCCCTTGTTAAATCCAAGAATATCATTAAACGTTTTCTCTAAAAACGATTAAATATTTAATCTGAATTAACATTATATTATACGTATAAAAGTTCCTTTTTTTTGCTCATTAAATCCAGGATCTTGTTGAATACGGGCACATTATAAATGGATTCTACTGTATTACACTAACAGCGAAACAAGCAGGCAGAACGGACCGAAAGACCACTCAGGAGATAGACTAGGGACCGGTACGGTAGGGCATGAGCATATATGCAGCATGATGTAGGAGGGGGGGGGGTCGGAAGGGTATAAAGCACACGGGCGTTGTGCGCTCAGCAATTCGGTGAAAGCTATTGCACAGTGTACATCGGTTTGAACGACGTCGAGTTGCTGCCACTGTGTGATATGGCCAACAGGCAATCCAGTAGACGACATCTGGATGACTTTACCCGAGGTCGCGTCATTGGGAAGTTGGAAGAAGGTCGAAGTGTGACTAGTGTGGCCGAGGAGCTCGGAATCGCTCACAGCATCGTTTCACGAGCTTGAAGAGCATTTCAAACGACAGGAACAGCTGTCCAAGCGTTTAGCAGTGGTCGTCCACGAGCAACCACGGCGGCGGACGACCGGTATATTGTCCTACAGGCGAGAAGAGACAGACGGCAGACAGCGGGAGAAATCGCAAGGCACATGCAACAGACAACTGGACGTCCGTTATCGCGTTTTACCGTGGCCAGGAGGCTGCACAAAGGTGGTCTATTTGCACGACGACCAGTACGGTCTGTGCCACTAACGCCTGATCATCGGAGACGGCGGTTTCTGTGGTGCCAGTAACACACGAACTGGACATATCAGCAATGGGGTCGAGTTCTCTTTACGGATAAGAGCCGATTTAGCCTGACGAGCGATTCTGGACATATACACATATGGAGAGAGCAAAGAAAACGCAACCTCACCTCCAACATCATCGAAAGGGACCGGTTTAGAGGTGGCGGAGTTCTCGTTTGGGACGGCATCATGCTTGGCAGCCGTACTGACCTGCACATCTTCCAAGGAGGTTCCGTCACTGGTGTCCGCTATTGTACCCAGGTTCTCCTGCCTCACGTGCGTCTGTTTAGAGGTGCTGTGGGTCATGAGTTCCTCTTCTTAGACGACAACGCTACACCTCATCGTACAGCGGCTGTCGCAAAGCTGTTGGAGAGTGAAGATATTCAACGCATGGATTGGCCCGCAAGGTCCCAGGACTTAAATCCAATCAAACACGTGTGGGACCTTTTCGGGAGACGCTTGGCAGCACGTCCCCAGCCGCCAGCAACGATTCCGCAGCTGCTATTCGTGCTACAAGAGGAATGGGCCGCGATGCCTAAACAGCTCCTTGACAACCTCGTCCTCAGCATGGACAGACGTTGCAAATCCTGCAACGCAGTCAGGGGTGATCATATCCCCTACCAAAGACTGGATTTTTCTTGGCAGCCACCTGTCACATGGACGTTTCTGTCTTCTGTCAAGTTGTACTCGAAGCTACCTTTTCAATAAAATGCCTTTGTATCCTTTGGATTCCTTGTTTGGACGGTTTTGTTCACTTGTTTTATATTCTTACATCTTGGGAATCTTATGGTATGATTTGAGTCGATGTGGAGCACTTCTGCACGACGTTACATTCGAAAAACCGTCTGGTCCTTAATTTTTGCACGCGAGTGTATATTAAGTGTACAAATAAGTTTTAAAACGTTTTAAGACAACGCCACATGTAAATTGAGAGAAAACAACAATACCTTTACGAATCAAATAATGCGCCGTCATTATCTATCACCTTACGCCATCGGTCGGGCAGCTGACGGATTCCAGCCATGAAGAACAGTTCGTCGTGTGACACGATGAAATCGTCAAACCATTTTTGCACTTCGTCACATGTCCGAAACCGTACAGCAAACAAACCATGTTGCATCGATCAGAACAAATGATAGTCTAAAGGGCCTGTGTCGGGACTATACACTGGCTTCTCCAAAACCTCCCTGCCAAGTGTCAATAATGTTTCCTTAACCGATTTCGCGCCATGCAGCCTAGCGTTGTCATGCAGTAATTTCACAGGACGCAATCCTTTGCCTGTTAATGGTCGTTTCCGACATATTTCCTTATTTAATCGCAGCAATTGTTGCTTGTTGCGATTAGCAATAACGGTTTGACCCTGTTCCAATAGTTCATAATAGAGCACACCTTTCATCTCTCACCAGATACACAGTAGAACATTCTTCGAGTAAATATTGCGTTTCGGTGTCGAAGTCGTTGCTTCCCAGTGTTTTTTGCATTTGGGATTGTCGTACCATATCCACTTTTTATCACCCATAACGATTTTCCATAGGAAAGACTTTCTGGGTTGTTTATTCAACAGATTCAAGCACTTCATGACCCGCTCATCCTTGTTCCTCTGGATCAGGTCATGTGGCACCAATTTTCCTTCCTTCTGAATCTTTCCCATTGCGCGCAAACAATTGGAAATGGTTTGTTGAGTTACCCCAGTTGTTCAGCTAGTTCTGTTTGCGTTTGAGACGAATCTTCATCCAGAAATGCTTGCAGTTCCTCATGTGCAACCTTCTGCAGGGCGCCGCTTCGTTATCGATCGCTAACACCAAAATCCCCTGCTTTAAACCGTTTAAACCAAACCTCACACACGCTTTTCGATACAATATTCTTCCCCAGAACAGAACAAGAGAAGTCAAGTTCAAGTCCGCCAAAGCACATGCTTTTTCAGCACTTTTTCCTTGATGAAATTCGTAACAAATGCAATGTCGAATAAGTGCACTATCGCTTGCCATCTTTTCCCTACCGATGTGCAAGTGCGTTTGTCTGTTGGGAAAACTTCTGTGTCACATTTTACACTCTGGACCAGTTACGGCCACATGACAACAACACGGGGGAATATTGCTTATGAAAATTAGCGGTATACGTCACACACAAAATTCTTTAAAACTTATCTGTAAACCTAATACTTTCTTTTTGCTTCTGTGTCCAAAATGTACTGTTTAATAAAATATTCGAAAAGAACACGTTTTATGAAAACTACATAAGTTCTAATACGTGTGTAACAAACATATGGGTCCACAGTGAAAATCTTCGAAATATATTTCAGTGAATAAACAAAGGCATCGCTCTTTCCATGTTTTATGAACACATAGCAACCGAAAAATTGTTATCCGGTCACAGCTGGGGATCCGAAACCCAGATCTTTAGATATCTAGTAGAGCGCGTTGGCTCCAGATTTATGATGCTTATTTTAAGGAAACCTGGCTAACGCTTTCATTTTCTAATAGGTATTCGGACTTCTAAACAGAGGCTATCGTTTCAATATTTATGATTCTTTCGAGGTGTTTGAATAACACTCATGAATATTAGTGATGCTTTCCATATGAAACACAAGCAATCACTCATCGAATATAATATATTTCCTGTACTAATGAGTCAGTTTTGTAAAACTGAATAGGTCAGACAAGTGTGATTTGGGATCAGCTTAATAGCGCATATCATTCTTCTCACGAATGTAAATAACAAAATTAAAATTTTGGAAAAATATATATCGTGAAAATGAAATTACATTCAATATTTGGAAACACAAAACAGGAAATTTAGTTCATTTTTGATTTACCTGTGATATAGTTATTAGTCAGTGAATGTCTACTTTCTCTCCAGCGGAATCCATCCTTTGGTTCATTTTAACCTTTCTAGAACTGTGCCATACAACCACGACAACATTAGCATCGAAAAACAACATTAAAATCGTGATTTCCTACAAGATTAGCACAGAAAAAGGAAATGGTTTAAATGAAGTTCAAGAATCAAAGATGGAACCTTTCAGAAAAATAAAAATTTGCAAAGCAGACCTGTCAAGATGTGTTTAATATGCAAAACTTTTTTCAGACTTTTCCTGCGTTCCTCATTATAGTTTTAAGGTAAGGAAATTTAACTTGTTCTATTGATTGATGGCGTAAGATTTAAGTTTACCGATCTCCTGATTGCTGGCACTGGATTGTAATCAGGTGTAAGACTCAGATGCTGTGGTAATTCTTACGACACTGATTATCTCCCATTCCTAGACCCACTGGCACAAATTAGGAACAAGTTGTTCCTCTTGACCCTAATGATTTCACCTTTAAACTCCAGATTGGAAAAAAGTTTTGTTATTTCGTATACAAATCGTGATTCTCAGAGAGTAAGATGTGATAGAAAAAATGTATTAATTCCAGTTGAAGATGTTCTGTACAGTAAAAATGCATCGACAAGACGCGCGTTAATTGGATAGGAAACAAACCATTGACCTCAAAGTGTTGCATTTCGTGAAAGCCCTATCTCTTTGAAGACAAATCATGTGCAGGAATTTAAGGAATCAATTCCTTCACAAAAAATTAAAGTGCAGAATTCCATACTAAAAAAAAATACGTCAGTAGGTTGGTCTGTCCGTTCTCCTCATTCTATGCTGCCTGTTTCAGTAAAATAAAAATCGGTATTGTATTGTTTTAAAGTAGACATTTCTATCAGTTGCATGAGCAGACAGCCACCTCTGCGGAGATTGTTTCGAGGCCCGGACTTCTGGCTACTAGTCCGAGTTGAGCACGGGCTCGAGTTCGGGATTGCTCGTCATACGTGGTGTGCTCGTGTGCTTGTCATAGGGTGTTGGTTTTGTCTTTCTAAAATATTTTCTAGAATTTGTGAACCTAAAATTATGTTGTGAGAGTTCTTGTAGCCTTTGATGCTGGCTGGGTTGTTTGACCCCAAAATCCACAACCATAATAACTTTATACAGTATATAGGTCCGATTATAATATACACTGCTCAAAAGACGTCAGGGAGCAACAGATATTGTAAGGAATATCATGTGCGACTGACGTTGTTGAACATAAAATATTATTCTTATGTAAGTTACAGTAAACTATTTAGTAATATGGGTAAAAAAAAGCACATAATCTAATTTCCATGCAATATTATCATTTAATGCCCATGGCGTGATATGTTATACAATATGCATATCTGTACAACAAGAAAAATGACTAAAATGACTAAAAAAGTAGAATGTATAGTCCCCTCGAACGGCTAAGAACGCTGCCTACCCGAGTGGCATAGAATCGATGAATTTATCGAGGAGGTTCAGGGGGTATCTCCGCCACTGCTGAATGAGGACAGTCTTCAGTTCTTAAAGAATCAACAGAGTTGTGTGGTTAAAGGAACACACACCATTGGTCTACTTGCATAAAGGCAACTTAGGGGAAGGTGGACAGCTTGAGTTCACAACTTGCGTCCAGTTGTCACGAGAAGCTCTTTGCTGGAACTGATTAGAATTTTGTCGCCTGTCCCGACGGACTGTTAACAATAGATAACGGTCATCCATCGCTGTAGTTGCTCATGGAAAGCATTAACATTGCCTTATTTGAACACTTCCTGTATCATGGAATCATGTCCACAGTCGGGAAATGACACGTCGTGACACCCCAATTACTTCTGCTAACATCCGCTGCGCCTGACCAGCTTCCCGCATGCCTATAGCTCTCCACGCCGTTAATTCCGGTAAATCATACTGTTGAGACATCGTTCGAACCGAAGACTTCAAGAAACGAAGTGTCACGATAAACGCGGAAGAATGAGAGAGCTCCAGGAAAATCTTTGTTTTTATCCCAATCTGTGGTTTTTGCTTTCTTACGTTTCAGACGCTAATTTGCATAAGGATTTGCATGCTTCGGCTGTCTACGTCACACTCGACTTGCCTTTTTCACGCAGGTAAGATATCACACGATTGGCTTTTCAAAATGTCGCCAAAGTCACATGCTCTTTTAATTATGTTGAGCAGTGTACAAATGCAAAGTATGTAGATTATGAATTAACGGGAGGATTGCGTGAATTATAAAGTGACGAAATGAAACATTAGGGGGAAATTTCTACAACATTTCAGTTTCATTACGCATGATTTATTAGGGCAGAGTGAGAATCATCCTGCTGTATGTATTACTAGCATAACAAATGTTTCATTTCCACATATCGCTCAAAGAGCGATATGTGGAAATCATCTTTTATCATGACAACGAACTCGTTGATGCAAACGTTTAGCCAAGAAGGCCAGCGATTAATAAGCATTCACATTGAATGACGCACTTGTACTCCAGACACGCATGATCCAGAAAGTAGTAATTGTAATTTCTTAGAGCATGAAGTGAATTCATCGAGGTGTAAGCTCCTGTCTCCTCTGAATGTTAAAACCCAGAACGGTGTATTAGTGAACATCTTCTACTTCTTATTCTTTTGCATAAAAATAGAAATGCCGGAATCACCGAATTTTCTTCAAGAGGCCCGGAAGAAATTATGAGAGCATCGAATGTTCTTCATCGAACTATAACATGGAATAAATATCACATGAAATATCCGTCGATATAGCCTATCATTATAATAAAGCGTTTCAGAAAAACATCAAAAACCAAAAAAATCGTGTTCTATTTCTGATTCAGAAAAGAAAATTGGTGTTCTATAAAACCTTTTGGTATCCACAGAGTACGAGATAAGTTTCATAGCTGAAATAAATCCGTTGGTCACTAAAATAATATTTTTTAAGAACTATATATTAATGCATATTCTACGGTAGCCATATTCTCCAACCATGATTATAATTACAATACTATTTGAATTACTTACTGGTTGAATTTAGGTGAAATATCATAGATAATAATGCCCACGGAAGAATCAGGAAATGATCAGATAATTAAATGAGTTTGAAGCTGAAATGATGACATTCAGCGAATTACGCAGTTCTCAGATAAAAGCCCACCTCTTCGTTTAATTTTCACGAATTCCGTATGGGCGGGGAACTAATATATAGCTGTAATTTAATGGATAAGATGGCTAATCATTTCTGTGCATCGTCATCACACTGTTCGATTTGGAAGAGATCAAAATAGGATTTAATTAATGTGCTGAATCTTTTAGAACAACAAACAGGGCCTCATCCAATGTGACTGCTTTATCTGATGAAAATTAAATTCTATGCTGGTAAGGAATTGCGTGCATTCCACGATGGGAAAAATAGCGTTTTCGCGACAGGCTGAAATATTTCCATACCGTGCATGTGTTAATATCCATTTGAAGCAAATTCTTTATTCAAACTGAAGTCATAGAGCGACAGAAGTGACTATAGGGTCAATACAGGTCTAAATCTCGGGTCTTTAGCTTATGAAATGGCACAAACCATTATTTTTTTAGACATAGAAGCAGTCTCATCAAGAACAGATGAGAGGATGGGAAGGTAATAAGGACTGAATGCAGAAAAACAAACACAAACAAAATCTGGGAAAACCACGGAGCGTAAGCCCTTTAAAAAAAAAAAGAACAGATATTGACTGGAGGAAAGAGCAAAATAAGTGATTTAATCAGATGATCGACGTTAGGGCATTCAGGCGTTCTTGGGTCCCCTGGAGTAAATGATTTAACCGAAACTTGTACAGTGTTTTTATATAATGGTGTTTTGGCCGTTTTTATTGCTTTGATATTGTGAATTAGGAAGCACTTGGGAAACACTTTATATTTCGACAAAAACACGCCACCTTTGGTGATATGTTTTTATTTCACTTTATATTTCGCCAAAACACGCTTTGGGAATATGTTTTCCGATTCGTCCTGTTAAATGCTCAAAAATTAAAAATCAAAAGGAAAAATTCAAAAGATTTTGTTGATGATATTTCTGGAAATTCTACTTCAAAAGTAAAGAACAACAGCTTTAAAATGTAGTGCAAGTATAAAACAAAAAGTTTGGGAAGAGAAGGCACATTTTTAAAAGTAATGCGTGCAATGTCTCGCATGGTTATAAGTTGCCTTTTTAGTAATGAGTATATTGTTAATAGTTGCCTTTTTCAAATGAGTAAATTGTACAGAAAATGTCTTAACACCAGTCAAGGCTTTCTACTAAAGCTCATTATAAACTTTCCTGGAGAATTCCAACGCAGTTTGAACGCTTTTTCTAAACTTGATATTCTACGTGATTTGTTTCCTTGACATCAGATCGTCTAAGAAATGGAAACGGGTAACCGGGTTAGTGGGTCAAACAGGAGATTAAAAGATTTTCCGAATTCGACATAATTTAGAGATGTTTAATTTTTCAGATGAGCAAAATTTTAACAGGAAGAAAAGAAAAAGTGCAGAATGGTTTCTTAGTTTCGAGGCACAAATCAGCAAAATAATGTTCATTTTCATAAGACATTGCTCCTATTCCTCAGTTGTTTTAGTTATATGATAACGATTATCTCTAATTGAATTTAAATAAAGTCGATTATGTTTGCGATTCTTGAGTAATAACGCATTGTTAATATAAAATTCAAACAGTATCCATTTAATACAGGGCGTTGAAGTATTATTTGTACATAGAATATAAAAGAAGATAAAAAACGCCACATAAAAGACCGAAATTAAAGATGCTATGATATGTAAACAATTCTCCCTTAGAGTGCTGATATATTAAAAGAGGTAATTTCACTTCTGCGCTTCAAAGGAAAAGTAAATCGGGTAAATTTAATTCAGATAAGAGAGTTTAGTAAAGAGGTTAATAACATATATGTGAATTACAAAATACCTTGTTAAGAGGCACGGAAATGTAAAAAATGCTCTTAAAGTGAATGATATTTCACTGTCGCTCTAAAAAAACTGAAATCTGATAGAGATAAGGCTATACAGAGGAGAAGAAATATGACTTCGTTTACTCCCATGCTTTAAAAATAAATAAAATTTTACACCTGAAATCTCAGATTAAAGGAATTATGTGAATCTAAGTAAGATAAAGGCATTCGGAGGAAAAAAAGCCAGACTGAGTTAAATTGTATCCGTGAGCACCACAAAACAAGCCTTGCGTGTGTTCGCTTCGCCGGCGACAATTTTTAACCAAATGGCTCTTCTGAAGGATCCGCTTTAGCATAAAGTGAATCTGTGAAGGTGACAAAATAGGGACCAACTTCCTCTTTGACCGACGCTCATTATTTACCTCTCTTTTGTAATCTATGTGGACCAACACAGTGACCTTCGATTTGTTGAGACAACAAGTGCTTTCATCATTGTGACACATTTGAATTACCTCTTCCCCACAACTACATAGAGGAACAGCAAGTGACCCTCACCTTTCACTTCACATCTTTCTAAACTATTAACGAGGTAGTACATGAGGTGCTAAGACAAAAACGGATTGTCACGAATTTAAAATGTCATATCAAGAAGTTAATATCGAGCGAAATTTTCTTTTGACGGCAGAATGGAATTTTGTCACGTACGAAGTGCAGTTTCAGTTTCCGAGCCGTCAGAATATCCTATTTTTGAAAGTTAAATATCGGTATGGCATTATTTTATCTTGAAAGCTTGCGCTCCGTCCTCGCGAAACTCATAGAATAAACCCTGACTGTATCATCAATTTTTAACATAATCCCAGTAACCATCACTTAGCACATCTTTGTTCCAACCGTATTAATCCATGATCAAATCTGTTGCATGTCCTACAAACCTCACCTCTGTGTTCCTTGAATTAAAGTATTATGAACAGCTGGAAGGTCCAGAATCTCATAGACTATAACCACACTCAGTAGATGTTTGCAGATCCAGTTTGGTTTTACCTAAAAAAATCCAAAACCTGCCTGCTACTTTGCTTTACATGCTTCGTAGGTGACCTAACAAATCATTGTCGCTAAAGTTCAAAAAAGGGATATGCAGTAGCTTCCTCATCGTTTTTGTCCTGCTGGTGGCAGATGAAATAATGAAATAATAAGAAAACTGTAAATGGAACATTGTGTGGTACCAGAACTTAGAAGTTGCTGAACGCATTATTATCAGACACAGTATTTATCACAAATATTCAAAACTTGTATGAAATGTATTTCACTTTCCTGTCGAAAATGAACTGCTATAATTCAGATATAAGACATGTAAAGTGGACGTACATTTGGCTTCGAAAATAGCAAAATATTGATATCAATTTGATAAGTCTGGTAAGGTGTATGATTTATCTGAAACGTCCAGGGCTATTTTCTATTGAATTCTCAAAGACATTCAGTAGAACGAGCGTTGGTTTCCTGTGCACTTATGGAGAAGAAATTGTGTCGTTCAACGGAAATCAAATATCCAAATTGTTGCATCTGGGAATTAGAAATTCGCGGAATCTCTTCGCCTTATGGTCCGCTAGAAATCCTAAATTGATGTCTCATTTTAGTGTTCATCCAAGCATGCAGTGAAAGCCTTTTGAACACTGATTGCAAAAGCAATGGTTTTAAACATATGGAATGTTCCTTTCCTCAAGTTTTTATGTAATTTTACTAAGAATGTTAAAATAAATCATCATGTATTATGAGACTATTCAGAAATCAAATATCCAAATCTCTTGTAAGAAAACAATCAAATCTCTTGTAAGAAAACACGCATGCACGAATATGCATTCATATATTTATACACTACCCTAACAAAGTTTGGAACATCTTTAAAACAGAATTAGCAGATCTGCATTTACCGGATGTATGCAAATACGTTTTTACGAAAGTTTTTGGTTGTCCAAGACTCCTGTCATAACTTATATGTCTCATGTTAAAAAATCTGAGCAGTTCCAAATTTCAGATTTCGTTAGAGGCAAATCCTGTAGAAAGCCGAAGAAAAAATCTCCTAAAAGCATCACCACAGAATATCAATAAATTAATTGTTTCAAGTGATGTCCACTCTCAGTAAAGAGTTAGATACACAACCTCAGTACGCAAAATAGATCTGCAGCAAGCACACAAATCCTTAACATCAATGAATAGCGAACCCTATTCAAGTTATTTTACGACCTTCGTATACAGTATAAGTTGATAAATTTACATTAATATTCTCATAAACATCAGCGATGCCGAGGGGTGTCTACGTTCAGTTTTTAAGAGGAGAAGAATTGTCCTTTCGATTTATAATCTCACATTTGTCCTCTCGATTTTTATAATCTTTCATAAAACAAGCTGCTAAGCAAACAAGAACAATGCTGTCCACTCTTCAGGTCTGATGAAAAAATTTGAGTGTGGATAACGCTATTTGAACGCATCATGACAAACGAAGCAGTGCCCTAACACAGTTTCAAGAAACAAATGAGATGTTTTTGTTCTACACTGCCAGCTTGAAGGAAGACAAAAGTAAAAACGCCAAACGAAGAAGTACAGACTCATGTAAAATTGCCACTGTGTCACTATGTAAAAACATTTTAATGTCAAAAACGTGTTGAATAGTTTCTCGCAAAGAAAATAATATGAAAATCAGAACTCCCTACAAGAAGAGTGCTTTCCACCAGAGGCTATCAGTGAAATGTGAAATATTCCAGCGTAAACAGGCAATAACAGTTCCACTCGGCATGACTTAAAATTACATTTGAAGTATTCAGAATGAAACAAATCCGTTTAAAGGGTAGAAACTGGCCAATTCCAGGGATAGCTCTTTTATTTTTGCACCATTCTGTGACCTTAAGACCATAGAACCAATTTTAATAATAGTGCAACAGTCGTCCAGAGACCTGTTGTGAGTCTTTCAAAACAATCCTTTAAAATGATAGCTACATGATACAGAGGATGTTCAGAAAGTAATGCCTTCATATTTACACTGCTGGTCACCCAAAATGCAACACCAAGAAGGACACGAGAAAGCAAATCCAGATTTACTGGACACATAACAACAGATACAAACATGAAACGATTGAGCTTACAGGCCTGTGCAACTTGCAGAACACGCAGACATCAATAGTTCGTGTGGCCCCCATTGCTGGCAATAACGGCCGCTACACGCCGCGGCATCGAATGAAAATGGCTTTGGATGTGGGTTTGGGTTATGTCGATCCCGGCTTCTTCTTCCACACGTTGCCACAATTCATCAGGCGTAGCCGCGGGTGGTGCTTACCGGGCCACTCGGTTGCCGATCAGCAACTAGACGTGTTCGATGGGCGACATATCGCGAGAACAGGCGGGCCACGGCAGCAGTGACACCTGGTTGGCCGTGAAGAAATGTTGCACGATGCGTGCCACGTGCAGCATCGCGCATTGTCCTGTTGAAACGTGGCCGCTGGCAGTTCCTGCAGGTAAGGGAGGACTACAGGCTGCAAAACGTCGGAGATGTAGTGGTGGCTGTTGAGTGTACCGGCGATGCGTACCAGAGGGGTGCGGGTGTCATATCCAATTGCGCCCAAACTATCACGCCAGGCGGCGGATCGGTATGGTGATGCATAATGCAGGCGTCATACAGTCTCTTGCCGCGGTGCCACCACACGCGGATCCGACCATCGTGGTGTTGCAGGCAGAGGCGGGATTCGTCGGAGAAGACAATGTCGTGCCGTTCCGCAGTCCAGGTACGGCGTTCAACGGCCCACTACTGCCGCACTCTCCGGTGTTGTAACGTGAATGGTAATCGGAGCAATGGGCGCCGTGCGACAAGTTCCCGTTCCTGCAGACGATGTCGAACGGTACGTGCTGACACAGGTTGTTGCGCAACACACCCTAATTTCTACGCTAACGTTCGTGATGTGGCGGTGCGAGCCGTCAATGCCCGCGGCACAACATGCCGGTCCTCTCGTTTGGTGGTGTGTCGCGGCTGCGGCAATCGCTCACGTCGGTCCGTCCGTCCCTCCTGCACCCACCGAATCCATATTAGCCCGCACGGGCACCGATGTCTCGGTACGATGAACCGCTGTCACGATAAGCCACTTTTCTTCCTCTGTCGAATTCCGAAACGTGCTGGAATGATTGCCGTATTCTGTGACGAGACATCAGGAAGGTTCCCACGCGCAGGTCCGGCGGCACAACACATTTCCACTACTTACACTGCGCCTTCTGTGCACCCTTCTTATAATGTTTCTCGGTTGCGTGCCGGGCGCACATGATTTGCATATGCCCTGCAATACTAATCGTTTGCATGTCCTCTCGCGAGAGGCCCATGCTGTGAATTTGAGGTCAATCGGATGCTTCCTTCTTGGTGTTGCATATTGGGTGACCAGCAGTGTATATACAAGCCCAGTGACAAGGTATCAAATTCAAACAAGACAATAACAAAGCACAAAGCCTCTACTTTAATTCACATATTTTGTTTTTCTACATATGTAGTTCCCCTCACGTTTGATACAGATACGTCAACGTTTAAGATGTTTTTTAAACCTGTCTTTGTAAAAATCCTGAGGTTGTTTTCTGAACCATTTCCTCGCAACGACTTGAACATCTTCATCACATGTGAACTAAATTCCTTTGAGATGTCCCTTGAGAGCAGAAATCAACCAGAAGTCGGAAGTCACAAAATCTGGGCTGTGGGTCGGGTGCTCAAGAACTTCAGACCCGATTTTCTGAAGTGAAAGCATTGGCGTGGGGTTTGGCGTTGTGCTGCAGAAAAATTGAATTTTTTTCTCCACATGCGCGGTTTATTCTTTGCTTTAACTTTTTTAAGGTATGCACGTAGCTCTCAGAATTGATAGTCGTACCTTTGACCATGTACTCCTGATGAATAAAGCCTCTGTAATACCAGAACACAGTGAGCATGCACTTAACGGAAGAAATTTGGGCTTTGAATTTTTTCGCTTGAGGAGAAGATTGGCGTCGGTATTCCGGCGATTGATTTTTCATTTCTGGGCCATAATAGTTAACTCAACTCTCATTACTAGTCACAATGCTTTGGAGAAAACCACTTTCATATTTTTCAGAGTGAGCGTGTTTCCTTTACTGTGTTTCCAGTCTTGACTTCTTCATTTTAGTCGTTAGGTGGCGCGGTACACAACGAGAATACTCTTTGTTGTATTCTAAAACGTTAACAATGTCATTGAAACTACCTGAAGTAATGTTCAGCTCAACTGTTATGGTTTTCTGAGTTGTTCTTCGATTTTCTCTGATGAGCTCAACAACATTTTGCCTGTTCATAACGCAAGTTGCAATTACGGGCCTCCCGTTCCGCGGCTGATCATCTACGGCCAATATTCCTCTACTTTCTTTTTGTCTTTTTACCCGACGACCCAACAACGAACAGTGCGTATATCCAAAGTTCCAGAACCATAAACTTCCAATCATCTACCGTGGATTATGTCTTTCTTTGACTGTATTGTGTCTGGCGCTTTTTGGCCAAGCATTACCCTTGCACCATAAAAATTAATCAGCCAACCAAAATAGCGTGGATTTTTTTAGGGGGTACATTTTCATGAGTTAAAACCTTTATAACTCATCATTGTTTGACACCGGTCGACACAGTTGAAAATAAATCATTAATTAATTTTAAACACAATTAAATACTAACAATGTGATGAACAGAATTTAATCACGCAATAAAATGAAGCTAGTGGCACAAAGAATTGTTTGCCGTCAATGAAGCTACTGGTTGCTAGGCAACAAGTCATTCGCGAACCACTTGCGCGGAGACACTATTTATTGAACATGCCTCGTATAGTTGGACAGAAGAAATCAAAATGCAACTACAAACAGTATGCATTCGAACATCGCTGAAGTCATGAAAAGCCAGGTGTCCTCTTCTACTCGTACCGAATGTCTCCATAACTGTAGTTCCGTAAGTCGTAGATGAGCTGCTGTGTTGTTAAAAGTGACAACCACAGGACACGCATGCTTAAGACGTTTCCTGGACCCTGGAATAATGAAGAAGTGTCATGTTCACAGATGAATTTTGTTTCCCCGGAATCGGACAACTTAGGCGTACATAGGAGCGTGGCGGTAGGATGGAACACGCTACACATATCCTAATGTCATCAAAGGAACTGGTTTTCGCGATGATAGTGCTATTATGTGGGCTAGTCGTGTCCTAGTGAGAAGTACTATTGTCGTCCAGCATCCTATAGGAACTCTCCGAAACCGTAAGATGTCTATCATCATTGGCATCGCCACTTGTGAGTAATAATATTAAGGGTGTAACTCTTTGATGTCAAATCTGTATTTATTCCCGGGGGATCAATACTATAAATATTGATCATGTATTATGGATACTTAATATTCCATTCTGATTAAACCTTTTGAATACCATCCTATTTTGCCGGTGTATAATTGAACAAAGTGTCTTTCGATTCATACATACTGCTTTTACTTGTAAGGCATAGACCCTATGCATATCATTGAACCATGCTATGAGGTTTGACGCGTTATTATTACTTACTTTTGGAACTAAACTCGTTATTTTCTTCTTGTCCCTTTTTTTGTTTTTTGAAAGGCAGTGTACTATTTTTCTCAGCGTTCCTTAGCCGTAACACCGAAAGATTAAAATTCGGATTCCAACACTGTTTTTCGAATAAATCCATCGGACGAACGCTTTAACTGCTCCTACGGAATCAGTCTCTATATACATGTATTTCAGAGAGAAAATGTTCTACCTCATGATGCATATTTTGTGAAATTTTGGCTTATCTTCGTGTTTCTGATGAGAGCAAGTCCTGGCTGCACCAAATTTTGATATTTTAGTCATAACTGCTTTGAACGAAGAGCATAAAATTCCACCTCTGTCTAATGATATCGTTAGCTTGAAATGGTCCTTAAGAAGGATTCCTTCTATCAGTTGTCTTGATTTTATGAATACTTAATGTGTTTTACGCATCAATGTGAGTGACTAAACACATATTTTTAAAGATAGGCAAATACCTAGAAAAAGAATTTGATGCATTTAGCGTTAGAATATTTTAGTGACTGTTTCTTCCTACTATGATTTGTAATTAATATATTATAGTTATATTTCCTTATACGCAATCACACTTTACGCATAACTGTGCATAATGCAATTTAAAAACATAAAAGCAAAAGCTGTAGAAATGTATTGCTAGCGAAACTAGATCAGTTTGCAAATTAATATCCATACCACATCGTCGAGTTTGGGGTGGCTGGCTCGAAATTCTTGTAAAATCTACAAAGGTAGCAAGCAGGTTGTACTTGCCGTAATTCCTCACATAGCCATTGCAGTATTTGTCGTGTTTCTGTGAGGGAAAGTCGAGTAAAACGTTTTGTGAATATCAAATTTAAAGGAGAAATGAAAGCAGTTACTTCAGCTTAAAGCCTATAGAATAGCTGTTGTACACTTCCTGACAGAGAAAATGCCACACCACGACGACGTAAACGCAGCGCCATGCAAATTGTAGGGTGGGTGCACACGTACAAGTTATACAAATGATTGCATTTGCAGGTCCGTCGCACGAACGGTGAGCGGAATATAAGCGGACAACCAGCCCGTGAGGACATCAGTTGAGACGTCGTCACGGCCGCGAGAAATCAGTGGTTCTACTGTAACCGTGTCTGGAGAACGAACAAGGGATGCCAATGCCATTAAGGCGCCGTCGTACGGGATTTCGTCAAACGGATGAGTTCACGAGAGGTGTGATCGTAGGCCTTCTTAACGACGGATGGTCCTTGCGTCATATTGCGCAAGAAATGCTACGTCATACCACAACTGTCAGTTGCAATTAGAGACAGTGGTCGCAGGAATGATCTGTGCAACGTCGTAGGAGAACCGGAGCACGGAGACGGACGTCCGAGCGCACTGTTCATCACATCCGAAGTCATGCTGTAACGGAGCCACAGGTCACAACGGGAGACACTTTGCGGAGTGTACGGGTAGGCTTGGATGATCTGATATCGACGCGGATAGTCACGCCGATTGGCTTCCTTTGGTTTACTGTCCAGCCGTCAGTTGCGAAGGCTATCCTTAACAGCGAGCCATCGTCGTCACCGCTTGGCGTGATGTTGCTCCATAGCTGCGTGGGGTGCCGAATGGGACAGTGTGGTGTTCAGCGGCGAATCGCGGTTTTGTCTCACCACGGATGATCTCCGTCAGAGTCTGAAGACGACGTGGCCAACGGTTGGATTACTCCGCCATTGTGGAGTGCCACACGGCCCGGGAACGTGGAATGATGGTTTGGGGTGCTATCAGCGCCAACAGCCGCTCACCGCTGGTACGCATTACGGGCACATTGAAAGTACGCCGCTATGTTGACTTTCACAAGGTGCTGCGGCCCGTGGCACTACCGTATCTATAGGGCATACCAAACGCCGTTTTTCAACAGGATAACGCCCTGCGGCATACCGCTCGGATCAGCCTGAATGCTTTACACGATGTGCGGATGCTTCCGTGGCTGGCACGATCCCCCGATTCTCGCCCAACGAGCAGCTGTACGACACGATTGGACGTCAGTTGAGTACCCTCCCACTCCCGGAAAATGAAGATGAACTGTGGACTCGGATCAACACCACATGGTCCATTATAACCCAGGACTCTATTCGGATGCTCATTGGTTGGATGCCACGTCGGGTTGAACGCTGTATCGCCCAAAATGGGGAGCCACACTCTTTATTGACCATCCTGTATATTCGGCCACTTTAACCTAGCCTGTATGTAACAATTAAATTATTTGTTCGGGACCTACTACTTGGCTACTGTGTGTGCAGTTTGGTCTGTTTTCGAGCATTCAGTCATGGTGTGGCATTTTCTCTGTCAGACAGCGCATTTTCCCATAACAGGAAAGAAATACTCCGCATTTCACTGGGTCCCTAGCAGAATTGGATAATACGACACACACTGTTAGGAAACTAATATACCTAAGTAGAAGAAATAGAAACTGAGAACAGAGATCACACATCGGTCGTACCGCACAGCGGAAAATTGTCAAGGTCATTGTGATTACGCACATTCCCTGGCGTGTAAGCAAGGTTACATAACATAGAATTGTGCGTGAACTACAGAAAGCATTCAGTCTCTCTGCATCTGCAGAATCAGATGCATCACAAACTGCATTTTACCTTCTTAAATTTGCGCAAGTACACCGAAGACCCAAAAAAATCATGACTGCGGTTTCTTTATACAAATCGAAGCAACTGCAGGTAAACGATGGCCTGTGTGTAGGTTATGAAATGGTATAAATAACACGTGATACAGAGCTCTGTTAACCAGTGTTATCCTTGTTCTTTAAATGGGACAGACAGCAGACTTAATCAAGTTTGACAAGGGCCAATTTGTAATGTTTAGACGATTGGGTCAGAGCTTTCCCGAGACAACAAATACTTGAGCAGTGGTCACGATCAGCCCTGGTTAGTACCTTCAGAAAGGGGTCAGAGGAGGGGAAACCACGAACCTCCAGTAAGGTGTGGGTCAACCTCGGCTCACTCATGCTAAAGTGAGCGAAGGCTATCTCGTATGATACGAGGCAACAAAAGGGATAGTGTGGCGCAACGCGCCGGAAATTTGAATGCTGGTGACAGTACAAGGTTTCTCCGGAAAGTAATGAGACCACTTTTCCTGGACCAATCAGAAAGGCCGGAGGGCGGAGTCTCCGAGCGAGACGGGTGGCGGAGTACTTTAGGTAAACGATCGATGTCTCTTCAGTTGGCTCTGAGCTTTTACAGTGGGGATCGCTTGCGAAGTGGACAGCTGTGTGAGCGTCGCGTAACGGTCAAAATGCAGAAGAGTGTCGAACAGCAATACGCTGTAAAGTTTTGTGTTAAACTTGAAAAATCCGCGACCGAGACGCTTGCAATGATACAGAAAGCCTACGGAAAGGATGTTTTATCGTAAGCACAAGTGTTTCGGTGGCACAAACTGCTCACAGAGGGAAGAGAGAGAGAGAGTCGAGGATGTGCCACGCCCAAGGCGCCCTTCAATGTCTCACACTTCGGACAATGTGGAAAAGGTGAAAGCGGTTTTGGACTCTGACCGACGTCTGAGTGTTAGATTGGTAGAAGAGCACGTGGGACTTGCGAAATCCATTGTGCATGAAATCATCACGCAAGAATTGCAGATGTAGAAAGTTTGCGCCAAATTGGTTCCTAAGGTTTTGACCGATGAACAGAGAAACAACCGTGTGTCGATTTCTTGTGAGCTTGTGGACCGTGTGAGGAGTGAACCTGGTTTTTTTCTTAAATTGAAAACAGGTGATGAAACGTGGTTCTTTGAGTTCGTTCCGGAGACGAAAAGACAGAGCTAAAGTGACACACTCCCGAGTCTCCTCGACCGAAGAAGGCTCGAATGTGCAAAGCGAAGATGAAATCGATGCTCATTGTCTTCTTTGACTGTAAAGGTGTTGTCCATAAGGAGTTCGTACTACCCGGACAAACGGTAAACGCTGCATTTTACGTGGAATTGCTTCAACGGCTGAAGAACAGAGTTGCGCGCGACCGCCCGGGGTTCACCAACACTTGGTTTCTTCAGCACGATAATGCGCCGAGCCATGCGTTGCTTAGAGTGAGAGAGTTTCTGGCGAACACGCAACGTGGCAACGCTGCCGAAACCTCCCTACAGCCAGGAATTGGCCCCGGCTGACTTCATTTTGTTTTCCCGGTTCAAATCCAGCCTGAAAGGACACCATTTTGGGACTGTTAAAAACGTGCAAACTGCCGCGACGAGTGTTTTGAAAGCGATCCCTGTTCCCGACTTTCAGGCAAGCTACGAGGCGTGGCAGAACCGCTGGGAGCGGTGTATTGATGTTCGAGGATGTTTTTTCGAGGAATTGTAATGTTATGTAAGTATAATTTTAATTAAACGTCTGTTATTGAATGGGTCTCATTACTTTCCGGACAGACCTTGTATATTGTATCACAACACACAGTACATCGAACTCTGCTGAAAATTGGGTGCTCCGAGCTCCAACGCTAACCTCAGTTCACCGAAGAGACCGCCTACAATGGATATGCAATCATCAAAACTGGACCTTGAATGATTGAAAGGTCATGTGGTCGGACAAATTTCGTTTCCTGTTGCACCATGTGGACGTACAGGAACCTGCTCGTCGTTTACCCGAGGAAGTGTTGGCACCAGCATGCACAGTGGGACTAAAACAAGCCTGTGAAAGAAGTGTAATACTTTTGGGGAATATTCTGCTGGGAAACCCTGCGTCCAGTCGTTCATGTGCAGGCAGCTATGACCTCAATCACCAACCTAAACATCATTGCAGACCAGGTATATCCTTTCATGGCAACGGTATTACCCTCTAGTAGTGCGTCTTTTCAGCAGGATAATGAGCCATGTCACATTGCCCGGATTGTTCGAGAGTGGTTCGTGGAAATGAGGAAGACTTCCAGGTGCCCTGACCTCGAAATTACCCAGACATCAATCCAATCGAGCATCTATGGTTATGCTGGAACAGCAAATCAGATTTGCGGATGCGGCGGCTCAATCGTGTAACATTCAAGAGTTAAAGGATCTGCTGTTAACGAGTTAGTACCAGATACCACAAGAAACCTTTAAAAATCTAATAGCATCCATGCTTTTTGGGTGAGAGCTGTTTTCGCGACTGGTGGAGGACCAACATTATATTTGGCAGGTGGTGATAACGTTTTAGCTCTTCAGTGTATTTTTATATGTCTTTATTGCGTTTAACGGAAATGTTTGCGTAATTTCTTTATTCTGTTTAACTGTAATTTTCTAAATTCAACAGTAATCTAAAAAAAAAAAGGAAAACTAAATAAATACTTTCCATGCAAAACTTTTCGTGCCTAGGCGTTTAACTTTTTTTCACAGAATGAACAGGACAACAATCAATCTCATCTACAGTAGATAGTAATTATTCATGCATTCCAACTGAATAGCTGAATACAGTCAGACGGCAAAGAAATCTGCGACACAGCTTTCAAAAGGATTTCCCCAAATATGCATTGTAATGCTAATTTTCGAAGCAAAATAGTTTAGCTTCACTTATTCAAGTATAAGCTCAAGAATGTCCTTTTCCTGACAAAAATTGTAACTCGAAAGCGGAAACTGATTTAATATTTGCATTTTACTAAGCGCATACGACGAAATACCGAATAACAACTTCAAGAACAGAACGGATGAGACTTTTCTATTGCAGTCTTTCTTCCCAGAAAGAGAGTAGACGATAAAGCATTTAAACACCAATGGTGCCCTTTGATATTAATTAAGATCGTATTATCTGATAACGTGCTGAACGTTTCGTTAAGCACTGAAAAGGGTAAAGAATTATTCACAGCGTCTCAGCATCTCGTAGTTCTGATTGATCAAGATGAAACATCACTAATTGTTTGTACTGATAATTCTACAAAAGAAAACAGGGCTTCATTCAGATCTTATTAATGGGATGATAGTTTTTGATCTGAAACTTTGTTGCTGGATACAAATTGTCCGTCAGCCTTATAATCTTACAGTTTTGTGGGTTCGCTGTTACCGGTCATCCATATCATTAAACATGTATAAGACCTCTCCCTTTATGTCAGAGATTAAATCCTCTATCTCTCATTCATGTCTTAGATGATCTTCTCTGATTTTCTAACAGCTCTCTGTTCGTAGCTCATAGCCCAGCCTACTATTAGTGAACTTTTTTATTAATTAACATTAAATACATACTATTGGTCCTTTCTCGATGCATGCTCATGCCTTCCCAGTATTTGTTCTTGTGACTTCTTTGTAGCTTCTGTCGCTTAAATATTACCCGTTATATATATCTAGGTTTCTACAATCCCGCCTCACTCGGTGAAAGCATGCATCTCTGTCATGCGTAAATTTCTTTATGAGTATTTAAGAGTATGTTTCCATAACCTTTAGATGATCATTCATGCATCTGGAAAAGCCTCAGTTCCTTTCAGCGTTGCTATCCTTACTACAATCTTCAATACATTCACTTCTGAACACCACTGGTAGTTAGTTTTCTATCACATGAAACCCCTGAAATTTCCTTTTAAATTATCCGTCCCCTTCTGCACTTTACTGTTTACTTCTCCTTTCAGATCTTCTTCATCTTCCAACACTGAGCCCAGTTACTAAGTCTGTTTACTTGTTCTGTTACTTTTCCCTAAATGTTAACAGCAGTATTTTCAGTACATGGCATTTTTGGAGCACATGCGTTCTGGTTTGCTTGCATTCTCTACGTACTCAAGTTCTTCTCCAACTTTCCAGCTTTGCTTCCTGCTTTTTGGCGTTACGATGGAAAGCAGAAATATTTTCTGAAGTGTTTTCTATGACACTATTAGTGTAACCGTGGATCTTACTTGCAATGAAACATAACAGTGTCTGAAGGAAACTAAGTTTAGATATCAAGCACATTCTTGAAAGTTATGTGCCTAAAATGTGTGTCGACATTTACAAATTAACTGCATGTAGTTTTAACAATTTTTTATATTACATTTTTATATTATTAAAGTGAATGGTATTTAACTGGTATAGAAAACATTTGTGAAACACAATTTCTTCTAGAGCCTTCAAAATTCGCGCACTTAGTTATGTCTTTTATAAAATTTGTTGTCTTCCCCATGAATTACGACAATTTTCTCATTACCTGCCTTATCTTAAGTATTCCTTTGCTGATATTCCTTTTTCCCATGTTTTAATATCATTGATATCATTAATACAAAACGATTATGTAATTTAATGTCATTAATACAATACTTTTTATTAAAATACATTTATCCACTGACCAAGTTGTGATTTTGGTTTGATTATTCATTTTTGAACCTTCATAGAATTTATTCAAAACAGGAAAAGGGAAATTTAAAATAAAGACTGCAGCAAAACTATGTGGTAAAAAGTTGGACTAAAAGACTCACCCCGTACAGAGACATTTCTACCCTAATTTAACTTTCATTTTTAGTTCCTTTTTTTTAAGGGAATTTGAGTTCGTTCTCCTTAGCGTTTCTTAAACTTAACGTGATATCTTTTCTTTCACAAGAGTACGGTTGGCAGTACTTGAGATCTGTGAGAGTGACGTGTGCTTGTGATAAGATCAACACGAGATATACATGTATAATACTGTATGACTAAGCAGCAGCTGTGTGTGTAGTGTGCCTCACTGTGATATGTTTGTGATTTCGTAAATAGACAACGTTATGTGATTTCTTCTAAAGTTGCTTGAAGTCTAAAGTTCCTGCACCAATAAAAGGAAAGTTTACGTAAGTAATTCTGCTTCCTGTTTATGTTTCAATTGGCCCTAAAAGCCTTAATTTAAAGTGAGATATCCGGTGCAATTAGTGCATCACATTTACCTTTATTTCAACATCTTTTCAGCCGGACTTTGGAACTTAGCATAACAACAAATCTCGCATAAAACTAGATATGACTATTAAAATTATAATGTACGTAAAATGGGTTTATACAAAAATTGTGGTATAATTAAAAATATTACTTTAAATTAGCTGTAAATATTCTCCATCATATTCACCTCTTAACTCTGGGTGAAGAGAAATTATCCGAGTTTTTGATGCGCATCTAACTATGTCAGTTTTTTCGCATCGACTTTCTTAATGTTCATTGCTGGCCACCCAAAATGCAACACCAAGAAGGACACGAGATAGCAAAGCCAGATTTACTGGACACATAACAACATATACAAAGATGAAGCGATTGAGCTTACAGACCCGTGCGACTTGCGGAACACGCAGACATCAATAGATCGTATGGCCCACATGGCTAACAATAACGGCCGCTACACGCCGCGACATCGAACGAAAGAGGCTTTGGATGTGGGCTTGGGGTATGTCGGTCCATGCTGCTTCCACACGTTGCCACAGTTCATCAGGCGTAGCCGCGGGTGGTGCTTGCCGGGCCACTCGGTTGCCGATAAGCGACCAGATGTGTTCGATGGCCGACATATCGGAAAACAGGCGGGCCACGGCAGAAGTGACACCTGGTGGGCCATGAAAAATTGTTGCACGATGGGTGCCACGTGCGGGCGCGCATTGTCCTGTTGAAACGTGGCCGCTGGCAGTTCCTGCAGGTAAGGGAGGACTACAGGCTCCAAAACGTCGGAGATGTAGCTCTGGCTGTTGAGTGTACCGGCGATGCGTACCAGAGGGGTGCCGGTGTTATATCCAATTGCGCCCCAAACCATAACGCCAGGCGGCGGATCGGTATGCGATTCATAATGCAGGCGTCACACAGTCTCTCGCCGCGGTGCCGCCACACGCGGATCCGACCATCGTGTGTTGCAGGCAGAAGCGGGATATTGTCGGAGAAGATAATGTCGTGCCGTTCCGTAATCCAGGTGCGGCGTTCAACGGCCCACTGCCGCCGCACTCGCCAGTGGCGTAACGTCAATGGTAATCGGAGCAATGGGCGCCGTGCGCAAGTCCCCGCTCCTGCAGACTACGTTGAACGGTACGTGACCACAGGTTGTTACGCAGCACACCCTAACTCCTGCGGTAACGTTCGTGATGTTGCGGTGCGAGCCGTCAATGCCCGCAGCACAACATGCCGGTCCTCTCGTTCGGTAGTGAGCCGCGGCTGGGGCAATCGCGCACGTTTGTCCGTTCGTCCCCCTGCACCCACCAAATCCATACTTGCCTCACTGTGGCTAGATGTCGTCCCACACGGACGCCGATGTCTCGGTACGATAAACCGCTGTCGCGATAAGCCACTATTCGTCCTCTGTCGAACTCCGAAACGTGCTGGAATGGCTGCCGTATTCTGCGACGAGGCATCAGGAAGCTTCCCACGCACAGGTCCGGCAGCACAACACACGTCCACTACTCGCCTTCTCTGCAGCCTTTGTATAGTGCTTCTCGGTGGCGTGCCGGGCGCACATGATTTGTATATGCCCTGCAATGCTAATCGTTTGCATGTCCTCTCGCGGACGACGCATGCTGCGAATTTGAGGTCAATCAGATGCTTCCTTCTTGGTGTTGCATTTTGGGTGGCCAGCAGTGTATGTACCAAAAACGCTCATGCATATCCATACTAATCTCGAATGTTAAATTTCTAATGTGACACACTTCATGTCGTAAACAGGAAGTGTAATAATCAACCAGGGAAATACTCCATAAAAGTACAAGCATATAAGTTTCTTATAAGATTTCTATATCTGAACATTTTTGAGTAATTTTCATAAGTAGCTTAATCGGGACTCATCTATCCCTTATTTAAGTTTACATACACCATAAAATGAAAAACATAAAAGTGAAGTTTTCTAGTATTTTATCACAATACAGAGATTACTAAAGCAGGCATTTTGCATGAAAATACAGCGATTCTAATTAAATACTTGGAAATTTCATGCTGCGAAACCTGTTCCGGTGCATTCCTGCAATCATGAATTAACCTGTGTTCAACACAGAAACCATGAGCATGAATGAATTTACGCACAATGCCTTCCTTGATCATGTACAGGAAACGTGGGTATGTGTGTATTACCCATGCTTCATCTGGGATTCGAACTTGGGTTCACTCACATGAACTGTCAGAAGCCAACTGTTGGACCAGGGAGTCACCGGGGCGGCCAATAAGAAGTTCAAGTAGACCAGTCAGGATTGCATTAATTTTTCAAAGAAATGCTACTGCGGAGTACGTAGTAAATGTAAATGCATTGCGTAGAATAGCCTAAAAAACTGAAATTATCAGAATGTATGGGAAAGAAATGATTGCGAAAATATAAGTGAACTTATAGCGAGAAAAATAAAATATTTTCTCACTATTGAAAAAACAAAAGCTTTTCGTCTGGACCATGGATGGGTTGAGCAACAAATTCCTTGTTGTAAACAAAAAAAAACTTCTCGAAAATATTAACTCATCTAATTTACGAGGTGTTTTTCTCTTAGTGTAAAGCTAGAAACAATCCTTGTATTCTTTCAAGTTCAACAGAACCTTGGTATTATTTTAGGTGAAATCGGTCTCCATTATTCACGCAACAGGCAAACGTTTTGTCTTCTATCGAATAAAATTTCTCATTCACTTAAGTGCTTGTAGAACTAAGCAGCATGTAAAACATGGACAGTGCCGATTTCGTGTGGTGAAAACCTTACGCTTGTATCTTTAGGCATTTTAATTTTGTGTTGCTTTTTCCTATGGTCAAAACTGCATTGTTCTTGACTATGTTGGTGGACCTGTGATTTCATTTAAGATTTCTTCACAAATACGGGTAGCAAGGATGTCTTCATTGATCGCCATCGTGGGCTTTCTTTTTCGAAGTTCTCCCTGTAGATTTGACCAAAGGATCTTCCCATCGCATTTAGTGTCTTCTAGGTTTCTCTTTATTTGCCTTGGCTGTCATTCGATGATTCTGAAAATCCATCTGTTGACTCTCAGTCTTATTTGCTTTCAGTTTACTTTGGTATATCTCCTCACTGTATTTTTTATATTTCCCTTTTCACATGCAGCCGAATTTTTGATTTGGTCCACTTTACTGCTGTTGCGTGTTCCGCGTTCTATTCCTCTTTGGATTAGTTTGAGGTTTTCTTCCCCTTTTGCTTCATGTTTCGCAGCCGTATGTCAGTGATGGCAAAATATTGCTGCTAAATAGATTTGGCTGTATTTTGACATGTAGATTTTGATCCATAGGTTTATTCTCCAGACAATTGTAAGCTTATCAGGATGTCATTTTTCTACGTACAAGTTCTGCTACTGTCATTGCTCATTCTGATGATATAGCCTAAATTGCAATGAGACTCAACCTGCACAATGATGGTTTTATTAACCCTTTAAGCGGCCGATGCATCTGAATCAATTTGTACCCAAAATTTTCTGCTCTCCTCAAACAGAATTGTTGATATAGTGGCCGGGTCATACGAAATCTGCAGCAAAACCATTTCTTTCCCTCCCTCATCTCAGCAGAATCAACTATATATTCCTCTCTCTTGTAGTAAGAGCTTCCTTATGGTCTTTACTCTTATAGTCTATAGTCTGATTTGCTTATAGTTCTTTATTCTCTGCTCCATGACCCAAAGAATGACTTGAAAGGGCTAGTCCCCCGACACGGATATCATGCCACTGGTTAGAAACAAGTGACTCAAACATCGTTTCTCTCCTTTCTTAGGTTGTTCGCCATTTCTGTAGTATTTTCAGAAGAATAGGTAATACGATAGGAAGGATTAAGGAAAATCATGCCCCTTAAACGGCCATTTTGAGTGACAAACCAAAAGGAAACGCAACGCTCTCTATTGTGCAGGTTCACTCGTTCTTGTAGAGTTCGGGCCAATTATTAGACAGCGATTATATATATTCGTTCGAGCTGATTTCAAACTATTTTGCTAACCCCGAGTTAATTCGTTCCAGCCGGTTAAAGGGTTAAGGTTCCTTGCGTAATTTGGAGTAAAGTCATTTTCCGAATACTATGTTTCGTTCAAGTTAATTTCAAATCTAATACATCATCAGTTCGTTTCGATTTGTTGTTACATTGTTTCAAAGTCGACAATGCATTACAATATAGTAACGGCGTAATCTGTAAGCCATAGAATCTGGGAGGTTTCGCCGTCAATTTCAATACTCCCTTCCATGTCTGTCAATTTAATGTCTCCTTTCATGTCTGCTTTTCTCAAAATTATTTCAATAAATCTTGTAAAGAGGTTTGAGGAGACTATGCCATAACTCAATTGTCTTAACTATGTCTCCATGTGAAACATGTCTGAAATATATCCACTCTCTTGAATATAGTGTATTAATGCATTTGGTCTCATGATCTTCCGCTACTGAATACGTTTCACACAGTATAAATAGTAATTATCGTATTAAAATACTTCAGTCTAACTTATTTACAAAATCATAATTCATAGTCACCGCCCCGTAGCCAGAATACTACCTAAAATTATGTCTTCAGGTAGCAATGTTCAGTTCACGACTTACTATTTCATGCGTAGTTTGATATTTTGAGATCTTGCTGTCTGCAAAAATAGTAACTGTTTAATAACAAGGAACTGTACACTAATTACGCTTAAAATAGTACTAGTGATCCGAATTTCTTGGCGTAGAATATAAATAAAAGTTTCCAAGCTTTCGTACATCAACCAGATGGCTTTTTCAAGGTAAGTAGACACCTAACTGCAAACTGGATATTGGACCACTTCAACAATTTGAACGTGGTGACTTGACTAGACACTAAATGAATAGGCGCAAATGTGATCAGGCATTCCAAGAAACAAGGTCACGTTTGTTAGGTGCGCGATATTGTGGTAGAAAACATAGCATTATTCGAAGAATAGATTCCAAATGCGTGGCAACTCGAAAAAGACGCTATTATTTCAAGCATCGCTGCTGGTCAAGATATCCAAGGTTTCGCGAATGGCAGTTGATTTAGGTTTGGAGTATGAAGCTAATTTCTTGACATCATTTCACATAGGATCAGCGGACTTGAACTTGATCTATCTTGATAGGGCAGTAGTTACTTTACCGTCTATTATATCCCTTTTATGTTCTTTGATTCTAATTCCAAACGAACGTTTGGTCATTCCGATGTAGTGTACGCCTGGAGTCGTCCGGATATTGTAGTGGGATTGCATAGAAACCTGCCTCATTGAGAACAGGGGGCTTCTCAATATTTTTCTTAAGCATTGTATATAAAGCGATCCGGAGACCTTATGCTGACAGCGAAGCTCATCCTCCTGAGCGCGTTTTTAAGTAAATGGGAAACTTTTGGTATGTAGGGAATAGAGCCCAGGTAGCGAATTTGCCGCGCAGAAAGATTGACACGGCTGGTTCTGGCTTTTTCGATAAAGTTATGCATCTGATTCGACGTATATCCTGCTTCAGTGGTTAATTCGACGATGTTTTTTAGTTCCGATTCTCTAGAACGAACACAGGAGGAGACGGCGAAGGCTCTTCTAATTCGAGAACGGAAGAAGGCCGTCTTGTGATCATCAGGCAGAATGAACTGCGCAGCATCAAGTTGGGAACGGAAGTGGGTTCATAATAGACTTCCGTACGAAGGCGATTGTCACGCGATTTTCTCACTAAGACGTTGAGATAAGGTAATGTACCACTGCGTTCAAGCTCCATAGTGAAACTGATCGTAGGCTGTATATAATTGACTTTATCGAGGAAAGATGGTAGAGTCTCCTTTCCGTGAGGCCACATGAAAAATACGTCGTCCGCATATAGCAGCCAGGTGGTAGGTTTTGGGGTGAAGTTAGTGAATATATTTTGCTCAATGGGGCAAAGTATTGCTTCTGCGAGAACTGCTGAAAGCGAAGATCCCATCGGAGCGTCATTTACTTGCTTATTGATTTGCCCTTGGAAACTGAAGTAGCTGGAATTTGAGACCAAGTCCATTAATTTGAAGATGCTGAGGCAAGACTCTTGCGAATAAGCTGATGAATTAGAAACAGCCTCTTTCAACGTTCTGAGGGTTTCCGGCACGGGGACTGATAGTTAAAAGGATACCACGTTGAAACAGCCGATAATATCATGTTGTTGAACAGTGAGTTGCTTGGTTTTCGTAATGAAATTTAAAGTAGAAGTTAGTACAAAGTCTGATTCAGGTAAATAACTAGTCAGGAATCTGGATAATACCTTCTTTAAATGGTAGGTCGGTGCGGACCTTTTGGGCAATCACCTTCGTATGGAAGTCGTACGAATGACATTCGCCTTCCTATGGAAGTCGTACGAATGACAATCGCCTTCGTACGGAAGTCTGTTATAAACCCACCTCCGTTTCCAACTTGATGCTCCACAGTTCATTCTGCCCTGTGTGACGTATATTCTAAATTAACTTTCATTTTTAGTTTCTTTTCCTATGCAAATTTGAGTTTGTCCTCCTTTATACTTCCAAACTTAACGTGACATCTTCTTTCTCACAAGAATACTGTTGGCAACAAAACTGAGGTCAGAGTGAACGGGACGTATGAATGTATGAGATAAGAACGATTAATAAAAGGACGAGATAATAGTTGCTGGTGTGGATATGTGGGTGGAGATGTTTGGACAATATCTTGTTAAGTAAAATGTGAAAGTGCCATGTGTGATGTTCGATGACTAAGTGCTGGAGTAAAAAATAATTTCCGAAAGTTGACTTCTGTTTTATGATTCGTCTGGCCGTAATAATTCAATTAGAAAACTATTGCATCGCATTCCTTTTTAGTGTTTTAAACATAACGTAAGAACTAATATCTCTACACGAAAAAGACAATTACGTTATACCTGATGATCACAAGACGGCCTTCTTCCGTTCTCGAATTAGAAGAGCCTTCGCTTTCTCCTCCTGTGTTCGTTCTAGAGAATCGGAACTAAAAATCATCGTCGAATTGGCCACTGAGGCAGAATATACGTCGAACCAGATGCATAAATTTATCGAAAAAGCTGGAACAAGCCGTGTCAATCTACTTACGCCGCAACTTCGCTACCTGAGCTCTATTCCCTACAAACCAAAAGTTTCCTATCAACTCAAAAACGCGCTCAGGAGGATAAGCTTCGGTGACGGCATAAAATCTCCGTCACCTTTATATACGATGATTAAGAGAAATATTGAGAAGTCCCCTGTTCTCAATGAGGCAGGTGTTTATGCAATTCCACTACAATATCCGGACGGCTCCAGGCGATATTACATCGGAATGACCAAACGTTCGTTTGGAATTAGAATCAAAGAACATAAAAGGGATACAAAAGTCGGCAAAATAACTACTGCCGTATCAAGACAGGTCAAGGTCAAAAGTTCAAATCCGCTTATCCTATGTGGAATAATATCAAGAAATTAGCTTCATACTCCAAACCTAAATCTACTGCCATTCGCGAAACCTTGGAAATCTTGACCAGCAGCGATGCTTGCAATGATAGCGTCTTTTTCAAGTTGCCACGCATTTGGAATCAATTCTTCAAATAATGCTATGTTTTCTACCACAATACCGCGTACCTAACAAACGTAACCGCGTTTCTTCGAATGTCTGATCACATTTGCGCCTATTCGTTTGTTGTTTAGTCAAGTCACCACGTTCAAATTGTTGAAGAGTTCCGTTATCCATTTGGAGTTAGCTGTCTACTTTCCTTGAAAAAGCCATCTGGTTGATGTGCGAAAGCTTGGAAACTTTTAATTATATTCTACGCCAAGGAATTCGGATCACTAGGACTATTTCAGTAACTGTTTATTCCACGTGACCGTATCTAGAGATTTTCTGTCCCTACCATGAATAAATAATTACTCTTTAATTATTCTCAAGAACATTCTTGTTCTTAATATTAGTTTAATTTTTAAGTTAATTTGTTTCTTTTTTGTTCCCATTTTTAACCAAGAATTTCCAGGGGGAAAGTGACGTAATCATTTTATTTCGATTTACATTCTCACCACGTCTTTTCCCAATGTATTATACTGTAGTTCAGTATAGTAGATCATCTCTTCAGTATTATGCTCGCAAAAAGTTTATTATTTTCGAAGCAAAATACGTTCCGATGATCATCATAGCAAAATTTCATGAGTGATGTTTTTCCGCCTGTTTCTTTTCTACTTAACTTTCCGTAGATCTAATTTTAAATTAAAATTATTTTAACGATACCTACGTTGAGAAAATTTTGTCTTTGACCAGCAGGATTTATTATACTGTATTATACACTATCTACCAACAAGTAATTGGACACCCCTGCAATCGACGATATCTGTGGTCCTGATACACGTCACGGCCGCCGCCGTTAAAAAGCGTGTGGGAAACAACAACGCAACCAGTCACATGCAAGATGCCACGCAGTTAGGAGCTCTCTGATTTCGAGAAAAGTGTAATCGTCGGGTATCACAGAAATGGCCGATCCATACGTGACATATCCAGCGAGTTGAGGTACCCAAAATCGACAGTGGCCTACGTGATTGGCAAGTGGAAGATGAGAGGTGACTGTCGGAATGTGCCCCGACCCGGCAGACCCACAAAACTGGGAGTTAGAGTACGACGGGTGCTGGCCAGAGAATTTCGGAAGAACCGCACCAAATCAATGGGCCACATCCGCGAGGAGTTTCAACAGGCATCCGGGAGTGTTTTTGCGATGAATACTATCCGGAAGGAAGCCCATCTGCTCGGTTATCATGGACATGCTGCCGCCCACAAGCCTTTGATCACCAAGTCCAACAGCGCTGCTCGGCTGACGTGGTGCAAAGAACGTCAACAGTGGGCCGTTGAACAGTGGATACAGGTTCTCTGGAGCGACGAGTCAAGGTTCACCTTCTACCATTCAGATGGCAGGGTCTGGGTTTGGCGTCTGCCTGGAGAACGCCTCCTTCAGGAATGTATTGTGCCAACTCTGAAGTTCGGCGGCGGTGGAATTATGCTATGGGGGTGTTTCTCCTGGTATGGCACGGGACCCTTGTTCGCAATTCCTGGTAGACTCAACGCCGAGACCTACTGAACCCTTTTTGATGACCATGCGCTTCCTACGTTGTGACAGTTTTACGGGGTGGACCCATGCTACTTTCTGGATGGCAATGCCACCTGTCATGTTGCGAGGTCCACCATGGCTTGGTATGGTGACAATGGGGTTAATCGAATGAACTGGCTGCGCAGAGCCTGGACCTTAACCCTATCGGGTACCTCTGGGACGCGTTGGAGCGTCGACTTAAGGGGTGCCCCACCGTCCGAAATCGGTGAAGGAAACTGACCTGTCTTCTCCAAGCCGAGTGGAAGAAAATACCGCTAGCCGTCGTACAACGTCTGGTTGAGAGTATGCCCCGGAAGGTCGCAGCTGTAATCGCCGCTCGTGGAGGCTCCACCAACTATTGAAGATGAATAAACTTCGTTTTCCTTTGCTATCACAGGTGTCCAATTACTTGTTAGTAGATAGTGTAGATTTGTCAATTAAATTGTCGATTTTTTGTTTTATAAAATGATCAAAAATTAATATTGTGTTTTGAATGAATATTCATTAGAAATTTTGCAATTTATTTTATGCTTCGAAATATTTCCAAATTATTTCTTTTTCATATTTAAATTTTCCTATTAGTTATATTTATATATTGATGTTTCAAAATTTCAAAATTATTTTTATGCAGTGCCCTAAGCGCTGGTTAATGACAATTCGCCCGAGATGGGTCCGGGTTCAAATCCCGTGAGGCATGGATGTTATGTTTGTCTTACGGCGCTGGCTGTCTCCCTTCCTTGGAACCAGTGGCCCTTAATTAGTGACCGGCGACTGCTGATGGCCCACTGAGTTGCTCACGGTGGTCGTTAAACCCCCAGTCATGAAAAATCGGTAAAACATAATGCCCAAGTGTTTCGCACTATGTTTTATCCATTTACTCTCTTCCTCTCGATATTTGTTTTCACTGGAAGAGGTAAAAGCTTGTTTCAATAAGAATAATTTCATGAAATCGTTTAATAATACCTAAAGTCATTGTAAAATTTCATGATCCATTTTTCGGAAACAGTTTAAACGATTTTCGCAACAGTTAACGATGTAGCGCAGTAAGCAAGGACACTACTTTTCTAGTGTGTTTGCTTTATTTGTGAAAGGATTATCTCCTGTTTTAACTAAAGCCGCATTCGTTCTTATTAATACGATGTCAGTTATTTTCGAAATTATTACATGAAAACATACAAAATCTTTACATTTATTATATTTTTAATGAATCGCAAGTTTAAAGCATGATTAACTGTCCCTTTACTCATCCTAAGGCGGGATAAAATACGTTCACTGTCTTCCTCATTTTCCTTTAATTATAATTGTTTGAATTCCTATAAATAATAATCGTAACTGCAGGACCATGAAAGAAACATTCTTTTTAATCTGTCTTTTTAATTTAATCTTTCGTGGTGACAAAAAGATAAGTGGAAACCTCAGTTCTTTCAATCAAAGGAAAATTCTATAGCTTTGAAACATCAGAACAATTGTAAGAAACTCACTGATTCCGCTGTTCCTGGAGACATGGGCATTTTATCAGAAAGTCGATTTTTAGTGACTACTATCTCAGTCTTATTTTTATATTTTTCGCAACTTCTTTCTTTAATGGGGTACGTGAGTGGGGAAATTCTTTTCGCGTAAAGGAGATCGTCGGTGTTCGGCACATTACATCACTTCTTCTCGCATAGCATATTGACAAATGAAATCCAATTTAATAAATGTGCTGGAATCCCGAATTTAAAGAACCAAGTAAAGCTGTATCGAAGGACTGCTACATGTACAGTCTTTTAAATTTAAAAATCATAAATTGGTAAAAATATTGCTCTAATATAAGCTTATCTGAACGAAGTGGAGCGAAAACCTTTATTGCACGCTCTTCTCCTAAAAATGTTAATTAATTATGCCGTTTGATAAGAATTACCGGTAACGGTATAATGACTGTGTTTTATTGATGTTATCTATAGCTCCCATAGCGTTAGAGTTTGCTTTTATTTAAAATATTTCGGCTGAAAAAGATACATAAAATACAGTGTACACAAAATATTGTAAAAGCTCAGCACAACGGCGATGGACTACGAAAGCTTAGACACCGATACAGCCTAAAATATACACCACAGAAGACAATCACATTAATCGTTTGAAAGGCGACCCAGTGATTCAAAGTCGCCTTGTACTGTCGGAAAACGGCACGATCAATACAAAACTGACGACACATACGTATTAAACGTGAACAATAATCAGAGGAGATTACACGTCTCACATATAAGAAGGGTTTCATACAACAAGCAGTGGTGAGTGAAACGACACTGCCCAAAGCAGAGATGTGCACGCACGACTTCCACCAAACGGTTCTGTGAAAACCTGACTGCTGGAGCCCAAGTACTAGATTAATACGGCGCAGTTTGTTTTTAACCTGTTGGGCATACATATCCTGCCCGTGCACGTGACATGCTCCGGTAAAGGAGAACGCAGTTCACAGTGGTATAGGGGCAAGTAACTTGCCACCAACAAGGAAACAAACTTAAAAGCAGCACCAATGGTCTTGTTTTCCAAAATCGCGACATGGCTAAAAATACAGCAGAAACAGATCTGAAAAGCTGCCTCGTGTAGAGAGCTTCTCGTGCAGGCACAGAGACGGATGGTTGTCCCGTTCCGCAGAGAAAAGGCTCTGAAAAACACCCTAATGATCCAAATAAACCGTTGTATGCCTATTACGTTTCAATTGGGTGTAACGATGTAAAAGATACACGCCGTTCCCGTGGTGCAGTGGTCTAAGCGAGGGTCTCTGATTATTCGTCCGAAAGGGTCTGGGTTCGAATCCCGTGAGGCATGGATGTGGTGTTTGTTTTACGGCACTGGCTCTCTCCCTTCCCTGGAACCAGTGACCCTAAATTAGGGATGGGCGACTGCTTATAGCTCATTGCGTTGCTCACAGTGGTCGTTAAACCTCCAATAAAAAAAGTTACATGGAATGCACCTCTGCTGAGGACGCAGTTGCCTCAGGTTGGATCCGTTCTACGCAAACATCACCAACCCAGACAACAGCAGACACGAATCCACCCGACTTCGAGACATCTGTGAACATCGGGTTTCAATCGGCATTCCGGCATTAACTAGTGCTCAACATAGAATTGATGGATCACTGAAAGAGGGGTACAGGATTTCGGCAACAACGACAGAGAAATATTTAGCTGGACACAAAAACGAAGCCACTGAAACTCCTAAAAATCACTGCCCCTTTAAGGAAGTTATGAGAATAATTGTTATTTTGCCTGACTGACGCAGGTAGATTATCTTGGTATAGAAACAGGATTCAAATTCCGAGCCTGTTAAAATGCTGTCGTTTACAATAAAAACATAGGAAATGACGGTGGACCTAACAAAATGGAAAACAATTCTTTTCTTTGGGACCTTACTATGACTTACAACTTAGAGGTGACTGAGGCTTCGATGGACTTCTATGCTGAAAGGTTCAGATACGGACATCGCGCACCAGTGACTGGAAAAGTCGGTAATCACGAAAAACAAAGAGAAAGCAAGTACCAATAAATATGAGAACTATCAGGATCAGGCACACATATGCTCTTTTAAATGTTATGATACACTGTCTGAAATGAAAACAATGTTTGTTTCGAGATATATTGGATTGGAAAGAAAGTAATGTCCGATGGCGAGGTAACCGAAGTAGAAGCACCGGCAATAGCGCACACTGGCCACTGAGATTACGCAGTGCACCGGAATAGCATCAGCAGGTAAGTCGCTAAAGTCAGTGGCAGTTAGCCGTCAGAAGGCGAAGAGTGTAAGCGCCAGCCAACATAGAAGTGGACGCACATCCGCCATTGCATGCTGTATAAGTTTTGTTGCGGTAGCACCCCCGGAAGTGCTGTAAGGAGCATTACCAATGTGTATCCCAATGCCACATCATATCGTCAGTGCTGTCGTTGGTTCCAGTGGTTTCGAGAGGAAATCTTTGATCTGTCAGGCCGTCCTAAAGCTGAAAGACCCGCAACAGTTGATATGGAAATGTTGAAGATCTTAGTGGAGACCGACCCACGTGTGACCACGCGGGAGTTGACTGAACAGCTGGGAACTACCCGCACAGGCATTATCACGCATCTGCGTCAACTTTGGAAGGTGAATAATAGGGGAGTTTGGATACCTTATCAACTCACAGTTGAGCAGAAAGCAAATCGCATGAGCGCAAGCGTCGCGACCAAGTTTAACCGTTCTTTGACCACACTGTGACAGGTGACGAGAAATGGTTCCTGTGTGGCAATGTCAGCCGACCAAAAACAGTGGTTGGACCCAAAACAAAAGCTCATGCCGACCCCCAATTCTGGCTCACATCCACGTAAAGTTATGCTGTCTGATTGGTGGGATATGCGCGTGTCATGTTTAGCTGCTGGCTGCCGAACACCGCCGATGTGTACTGCCGTCAGCTCGACGATCTGCACGCATCACTTGTAACGTATACTCTAGATTCAGTTTCCTTTTGATTTTACTATCTCTTGTTATTTTATTTTCCTATGCAAATTATCTTCTCACTTAACGAGATGTTATTTCTCACGCTGAATTATATGTGGCAACGAGTGTAAGTCATGACGTGGTGGTATGCAGTATATATAGGCGCGTTCAACTATACCAAGCAGCTTCGTTTTATTTGTGATAGATTCTTCCATTATTTTTGTTATGTGATTTATCTACGATAGTACGAAAGTTCGAAATATCAGTAGTTGTGTTTTGTTGGAGTGTGTTTGAGTAATACCAGAAGTTCCCCAATAAAAGGTTAAAAGTGAGTACGTTTTCTTAGTTCATTTTATTGTCAGACCTCTGTCTGGCCGTTAAGTCTATTTCATTGAGTGTCTACGTTAAGTCCAGGGTATATTGTGTTTAACGCTCTAATAAGGAGCCTTCAAGGTACTAATGTACTAAAACCGAAGTTATAGTACTGATATTCAAGATAATGAGGAACGCTGAGTAAAACGAAGTTCCATATTCAATGAACTTATTGCACGTGCGTGTCTTACCTAAACAAACTCGAGCACTTTGAAGATTAGGCACACTTTAGCTACGTCAAGTAACCTTCCAATAACCCTAACGTGACTTAACGTAAGCTTCCCTGCACTACACGTCCAGCGGAGAATTTTATTCATTATAATTTGCGCCCGAACATTTCTTGAACACGAGGTATTGACACCTATTGACTATGTCTTCATTACCTGAGAAAACTTCACTATTTCAACCTGAATCAAGTTTAGGTGGAGGTGGGGCTATTTTCGACAATCTGCAGGAAGCCTGTGGGTCTAACTTTGAGGTCAATGATTTGCAAGTACCCAGGCATTCCTCACAATTTCGTCATTCACCAGCTTTATATCACTCTCAGTCGCGGGTCGTACCTGAGGTATTTCAATCCTCTCACAGAGGCAAAATGCTTGCACATTTCGTGCCGCATGAAGGAACAATTACTTTCAATGGTTTGGAGGGGTCCTTGAAGTTTCTCGAGGATTTGGAGGATCATTTCGACTTATACAATATTCCTCAAGATTGCAAAGTGCAAATTGCAGGCACTTGCTTGAAAGATGCCGCTAAGACCTGGTATCGACAGTGGAGAGTGTCGAACCCGGATTCTCGTTATGAGAATTTCCGAGCGGAATTTTTAGAGGTCTTTCCTTTCGGCCTCAGTCAAACTGGTCTTGCACAACAACTGTTTTCTCGTAAGCAAGGACCCAGCGATATCCCTGTTGCGTTTGCTTTAGAAACAACACGCTTGTATAAATTATGGGATCCACATGCCAGTCATGTCGACATGTTGGACACCCTATTGCAACAGCTCGATCCATTTTTACAGGATTTTATTGAGGTCCGACACCCTGCTACAGTACATGAATGCCTTCGCCTCATACGAACGTATGAGGAGCGCCACGGCAAACATGGACCAACTAAACATGCTCAAGAGCCCTGGCAGGCTTATCACGAAAATCCTCAGCAGCATAATAGGCCTAATGACTTTCAACACGAGCGTACACAGTTGCAAGTCCAAGCATCATACGTACCACCGCATAGAAGAGTGGTCCACCAACCGCTAGTTTCTAAACAATTTTCTGGGTACAGTACAAATGCACAGTATGCTCGACCCCGTTCCAATCCGCAGAATTCGGAACATTTTTATGCTAAGGGCAATAATGTTTTTTCTGCCCGTGCTGAGGGAAGAAATAATAGAAATGGAAATTTCAACAGAAATGCGGAGTTCCCGCAGCAGTTTTCACGAAGTTTTTCTAAGCGTGAAAACTTTACAGATACCTGGCAGGGCCGAGGTTTTAGACCGCATGAAAATACAACCAGGAATCCTTTAAACTTCCAAAGGAAGTAGACCAAGGGTTGGCACTGCTTCCTGATACCAAGAATTCTGACCCTAAAATAGTATTATTGACTGTCCAAACTCCTCTGTTGCCTGATGTGTTATTGACAATTGAAGATATTATTGTCGAGACAAAGTTCGACACTGGTTCTGAAATATCAGCCCTAAATACGAAGTTTTGCACTGAAAGTTTTCCTGCAATACACGTCCAGCCTGCGACGCAGTATTTGCGAGGTGCAAATAACGAAATATTCAGTATCACAGGAACTGTCACATTATCTCTAGGGCTGGGAAAGGCTCATTTTACGCATTCTTTCCTGCTCATAGACGACCTACCTGTTAAATGTCTAATGGGCATGGATTTTATCAACACTTTTCAAGTTACCCTGAATTTCGAACAACATGTTATTTCTTTTCCGGAACCTGTCGAAGTGATTCCTAAAGATCCTATAGACATAACGAATTTGTTACTGAGTAAACAATTGAATGAGAGGCAACGAAACCAGCTGTCTCAACTTTTGAATGAAAGACCTGGTTTATTTTCCGACCAACCTGGTTTCACAGAGGTGGTTAATCACGTCATTGACCCTGATGGTTCGAAACCGATAGCGACGAAGCTTTAACCTTGTGCTCCCCATAAAAAAAATGAAATGAAACGTCAAATTTCAGAGATGATTAAACAGGGCATAATAAGGGAATCAACAAGCGCCTGAGCCGCACCTGCTTTTCTTGTTCCAAAGAAACAACCCAACGAATTTCGTTTCGTGATAGATTTCCGCAAGCTAAACCAAGTCACGAAAGCCATAAATTATCCACTACCTGTCATGTTGCATATTTTGCATGACCTATCGTCAACTAAATGGATGTCAACCTTGGATTTGGCGAGTGGATATTGGCAGGTTGCGGTACATCCAGACTCCGTAGACAAAACAGGCTTTGTGACTCCTTTTGGGGCTTATGAATACCTGCGTATGCCCTTTGGACTAGCCTCTGCACCTGCTACTTTCCAAAAGCTTATGGATACGGTTCTCAGACCTGTTCTAGGTCCCCATGTGCATGTATATTTGGATGACATTATTATTACATCCGAGACTTTGGACGAGCACCTTTCTCTGCTCAAACAGGTGTTCCAACTCATATACAATGCTGGCTTGACGTTAAAACCTAGTAAATGCCAGATAGCGAGGGACGAGATTGTATATCTGGGGTTGAAAATCACTCCCCACGGCTTATTTACGGATAATGAAAAAATTAGGCCTATTGTTGACTTTCCTCGGCCTAAAACAGCAAAAGAACTATCACGCTTTCTGGGAATGACCGGATGGTATCAGCAGTTCGTCCCCGCTTATGCTACAATTTGTGAGCCATTGTATGCTTTGAAACGTAAATACAAGAAGTTTGTTTGGACACCTGAGGCTAACGCTGCGTTTGAAACACTGAAGTCTGCGTTGACTCAGCCTCCTGTGTTGGCTTTCCCGGATCATACTAAGGAATTTGATATTTATACTGACGCATCCGGAGTTGGTCTTGGTTGCGTTTTGTCACAAGCTGGGCATCCAATAGCTTTTGCGTCTCGTACTTTAGCCAAAGCTGAACGCAATTATTCAGCTACGGAACGTGAATGTCTTGCTGTTGTGTATGCTCTTGACAAATTTCAATGTTATCTTAACGAATTGACAGTTGACATAATTACGGATCATTCTGCCCTTCAGTATTTGAATTCTGCTAAGCACCTATCTCAAAGACTTATGAAGTGGGCTCTGAAGTTACAAGAGAGCAATATCAAAATTTCGTATCAGCCAGGTCATAAGAATCAATTACCGGACGCATTGTCTCGCGTTCCGATTAGTGGGGTCCCCACAGAAACTACTCCTGGATGTCAGCCTTTACTTCTAATAGCTGATATAACATCCAGAGAGCAGATAATGGCAGAATTAGTAAATGATCCAGATTTTGGGGAAATCTGTAATTTTTTGCTTGCGGGTTCACCACAACAAAGTGACCCTTCTCTGGCTGGGAGGTCACAGCATTTTGAAGTCATAGAGGGTCTTCTTTACTATACGAAATCTAGGACTACTAGGGCAGAGTTTTGCGCATGTATTCCGCGAACCCTTAGAATGGCCCTTTTAAACGAATTTCATGACAAACCTATTGCAGGCCATTTAGGTATTCGCAAGACCCGTTGTAAATTGCGGGATGTTGCCTATTGGCAACATCCCGCAATTTACAACGCTCGGATACGTTCAATTTACAACGCTCGGACACGCTCGCATACGTTCAATCATGTCACTTGTGTATGATTTATAATTACCGTAATGTAAGACTGGCCGGTCACTTGAAATCTAGTTCAAGTTCTCATGTTTTTGACATTATTTCAATAGATTTATTGGGACCTTATCCTTTATCTGTTAAAAACAAAGCTCGTTACGTTTTAGTATTAACTGATAATTTCTCTAAATGGGTCGAGGTTTTTCCCATTAAAGCCACTACGGCGGAAGTTATTTGTAATGCATTAATTCATGAAGTATTCTCTAGATATGGTGCACCTCATCAAGTAGTTTCGGATAATGGTCCCCAATTTATTTTTGACATTTTTGAAAGAATGTGTGCGAGACTACACATAAAGCATAAATTCATTTCCCCATATCATCCCCAGAGTAATCCCGCGGAACGAGTAAACCGCACGCTAGTTAAAATGATCGCTACATTTGTCATGGATCATAACGAGCGGTGGGACGAGCATCTAGAGCTTTTTCGTTCGCCCTCCGCTCGTCTGTTCACGAATCTACTAAGTTTACTCCCGCAGAACTTTTTTTGGGTCGAAAAATTCAGATCTCTTTTGAAAATTTAACTGGCATTATCGACGAACTAAACCAGCGACCAACTCCGCAATCAATACGAATCATGGCAGAGAAAGCTCGTGTTTCAATGATAGGAGCACAAGCGGCTCAAGCAAGATACTATAATACTAGGCTTAGGGAACCAGATCTTGTCGTTGGAGATCTAACTCTCGTGGAGACACACTTCCAGTCTTCTGTTTCTCATACTTTAGTAAAGAAATTTGCACCCAGCTACGAAGGTCCATATCGGGTGGCAAATGTATATGAAAATAACATTATCCTTGAAAAACCTGACAATCAATTTCAATACGTACACGTTGCTCAGTGTCGCAAGTATCATGAACGAAATATAGATTTTATAATCAACCCTACTCAACCTTCTGTTCCACAGACTCAAGAGTCTATATCACACGATCAACCTCCAGAAATTTTGGACGAACCAACAAACCTTTTTGAAGAATCTCCAGTGATTTTTTCTTCACCCTCCCCTACACAAGACTGGCTTCCAAGAACGCAACCGGATTCTACCATAAGACGAAGGCTCGAATCAAGTTCTTCAAATTCTAGTATCATTCCCTTTCCTCCAACCATTGCCGAGACTATTGCTGCACCATTCCCTAATAACTCTGCACTAACACAAGCTCCTACTTCCTTGAATACCTCGTCAGAGAGTATTCCAATAGGCAGAAATAAACATCGCCCTGCACGACCACTAACTTACAGCAGCGACTCAGAGTCATCACATATTTCTGATTTATCAGATATAGACAATAGTTTGAAGATTCCTAAACGTTAGACACATATTACCAACCGTCCAGCAACACCAAAAGCTGGTCGAAAACGCAACTTGTCTCCCCAATCTGCTTCGCCCGCAACAGCGACGAAGGCAGATATCCTTGCATCCGCCCGGGTTTGGCCCCTGGAACTTACGCTCAGGGCAAACAAGGCCGATGCCTGCTTCTACTGTCATGCCAAAAGGTAAAAAGAGAAAACAAGTGATGTGGCCAGAGCCACGTAACTTCAAAAGAATGCTGGAAGGACAACACGGGCCCCAACACAAAGGGAAAACATATCGAAAGCCTGGGGGAGCCTGTTCCTGTCAGACGCAGGGAATTCCTGACCGACAGACTTCAGCCGTTCCTGACCGTTCCTGTCAGACGCAGGGAATTACTGACCGACAGACTTCAGCCGTTCCTGACCGACAGACTTCAGCCATTCCTGACCGACAGACTTCAGCCGTTCCTGACCGACAGACTTCAGCCGTTCCTGACCGACAGACTTCAGCCGTTCCTGACCGTTCCTGTCAGACGCAGGGATTTCTTGACCGACAGACTACAGATGTTCCAAATCCATTCAAGTCGCAGAAAAGATCGACGCCACCAGAATTTACCAGTCCGCTTAGACCTGGAAAAAGATATCGTACTAGAGTTTTTTATGCGTCCTCGAGATAAGTACGTTCTCGTGGACAGGTTCTTTTCTCATTATGTTGTTTTTCCTGCACGACCAGTTGGCGTGACAGAATTTTGTTTTTTTCGTGTGGGCCTACGCATTCTTTTTGTGTATATCATCATCATCATCATTGTCAACCATTATCAATCCACTGCTGGACGAAGGTCTCCCCAAGTTTCCTCCACAACGGCCTGTCTTGTGCCAGTCTTTTCCATGTCACTCCCGCATACTTTCGAATTTCATCCACCCATCTTCCATGTGGTCTTCTTCTGGGTCTTTTCCTGTCCCTTGGAATCCAATCTATAATTTCGGCTGTCCATCGATGGTCTGTTCTTCTGGCAGTATGTCCAGCCCATTGCCATTTCAGGGATTTAACTCTGATCATGATGTCCTCCACTCTTGTCATTTTTCGGATCCACGTGTTCCTCCTCTTATCTCTCCTGGTTACACCAAGCATGCACCTCTCCATGCTACTTTGAGTTGTCTGCAGCCTTTGTATGTCTCTTTCAGCTAAGGTCCACGTCTCTGCACCATACGTAAGCACTGGAAGGATGCATTGATCACACACTTTTCTTTTAAGACATAATGGCATATTGCTCTTGAAAATTATGCTGTTTCTTCCAAAAACTCTCCAGGCAAGTTTTGTACGCCGATTAATTTCTTCACCAATGTGACCCTCACTTGATATCTGCTGTCCAAGATAAACGTACGTGTCTGTTATCTCCAGCTTTTCTCCATCAATCGATAAATCTTCATTTCTTGTAAAAGCATTGTACATCACTTTTGTCTTCTGAAAGTTTATTTTTAATCCCACTTCTTTACTCTTGTCAGCAAGTTCCTGGATCATACTCTGTAGATCTGATGGGGTAGTTGCAAAAATGACTATGTCATCAGCAAAACGAAGGTTGGTTAGATAATCTCCATTAATCTTTATCCCTTTGTTTTCCCAGTTCAGTGATTGAAAGACATTTTCCAATGTGGCATTAAAGAGCTTCGGAGATATGGTGTCACATTGTCTCACCCTTTTTCCAATTTTTATGTGTGTTGTATTTTCAAACAGCCGAATCTTTGCACTTGCATTTTCATAGATGTTATTAATAATATTAATGTATGCATCTTCAATACCACAGGATTTCAGAGCCATTGCAACTGCTGATGGTTTCACCGAATCAAAGGCTTTTTCATAATCGATAAAAGCCATGCACAATGGAAGTTCATATTCCCTCGCTCTTTCAATTAGTTCTCTCAGTACGTGGATATGATCTATTGTGCTGTAGCCACTCCTGAATCCAGCTTGTTCTCTCGGTTGAGCCATGTCCAGTGTCACCTTCAAGCGGTGTGAAAGAACTTTAGTGAAGATTTTATAAACCACTGATAGGAGGCTGATAGGTCTGTAGTTCCTGAGATCCCCAATGTCACCTTTTTTATGTAGCAAGATCATTGTAGCGTTGTTCCAATCCTCAGGAATTTTCCCTTCATTAAGGCATCGAGTGAAAATTTGGGCGAGTGCTGTTTCGATTTCTCCACTTGCTTCTTGTATGATGTCTACAGTAATTCCATCTTCTCCTGGAGCTTTTCCTCGCTTCATGTTCTTGATTGCATGTGCAACTTCTGCTGGAAGGACTGGAATAACTCTGGTACTGGTACCTTTCATGATGTCTGGAGTACATGTATCATCCCTTTCATATAATTTAGAGTAGAAATCTTTCACTCTTGTCAAAATTTCGCCTCTATTTCTTGTTACAGAACCATCTTCTTTTCTCAGTGCCATAATCTGTTTTTTTCCTTACTGAGATGTCCCTTTGCTATCTTTAGGCTTTGGTTGTTTTCAATTGCTTTCCTTACTAGTTCACAGTTGAATTTCCTTACGTCTTCAGTGATACTTTTTCGTACTGTCTTGCATAGCTCTATATATTCCACTTTGGAAGTCACATCTTCTTTAGTTGTCCTCATCACTCTTCTTTTTTGCATCAACATTTTGGTTTTTCCTGATTATTTGTTCACATGCAATTTGTTCTTAGACCCAGCTAATTTTGTTGCTGTTTCCATAAGAGCTTTGGTTACTTTTCTGTTAACTTCAGAAATATCCACTTCTTCCGATGTTAGGCCTTCTAAAACAGAGAACCTGTTCTTCAGTTAAAATTTGAAGGTATTATGGTGTTTTTTAAGGTTGGTTATGTCAATACATTTTGTTTGTCTTATGAGCTTGCTACGTTCGAGTTTAGTGTTGAGGTGCATCTTACATCTCACCAATCTATGGTCACTGCCTGTGTTGAACTTGTTTAGCACACTGCAGTCTTCTATGACGAATTTTTTTGTTACACATAATAAAATCAATTTCACTTGTCGTCCCATTTGGATGTCTCCATGTCCATTTCCTGTGTGGCTTTTTCTTGAAAAAGGAGTTCAAGATGAAAAACCCTTCTGCCTCTGCAAACTCTACGAGAGTATTTCTACGCTGGTTTCTGTTGCCGTGACCGAATTTACCTACTGAAGTTTCATTCTGTTGCCGTTGTCCTATTTTTGCATTGAAATCTCCCATAATTATCTTCAAGTGCTGCTTACCTTTATTATTTAGATGACGAATTTCCTCATAAAATTCTTCAATTTCTCCTTCAGCATGACTTGTGGTGGGTGCATAAGTTTGAATGATCTGAGCCTGGTATCTTCTCGAGAGTTGGATAACGAGTCGTGCAGCTCTGTCAGATTAACTTTCAACTTCTACAACTTTATCCTTCAGTTTCTTGTTTATTATAAATCCAACACCACTAGTTCTGCCAGTATCTGTCCCACGATAGTAGAAGAGATGTCCACTTTTCAGTTCAATGAGATCTTCTCCTTTTCTCCTTACCTCCACTTAGCCCGACGATGTCCCACTTGATCCTTTTTAGTTCCTCTTCCAATTCAAGAAGCCTTGAATCAGAAGATAGGGAGCGTCCGTTATACGTAGCCAAGGTAAGCATCAGATGGCAGCCTAGTCCGGTCCTCCGGGGATTCTTAGCACCCTCTGCCTTCATGTCGCACTGGCCGCTGCCTTGGCCAGGTACATTCCAGCTGCCGGAGACTGAGGGCCAAGATTTAAGTTGTGGAGTCATTTTGGAGGGGTTTGGCCATAACTCACCACGCTGGCCAAGCGGGTTGGTAAGCAGGTTGGTTTGTGTATATATGTAGTTTTATATATACATATATTTGATGCTGACCTTGGCTACCTACAACGGACGCTCCCTATCTTCTGATTCAAGGCTTCTTGAATTGGAAGAGGAACTACAAAGGATCAAGTGGGACATCGTCGGGCTAAGTGAGGTAAGGAGAAAAGGAGAAGATCTCATTGAACTGAAAAGTGGACATCTCTTCTATTATCGTGGGACAGATACTGGCAGAACTAGTGGTGTTGGATTTATAATAAACAAGAAACTGAAGGATAAAGTGGTAGAAGTTGAAAGTTCCTCTGACAGAGCTGCACGACTCGTTATCCAACTATCGAGAAGATACCAGGCTCAGATTATTCAAACTTATGCACCCACCACAAGTCATCCCTGAAGAAGAAATTGAAGAATTTTATGAGGAAATTCGTCATCTAAATAATAAAGGTAAGCAGCACTTGAAGATAATTATGGGAGATTTCAATGCAAAAATAGAGCACCGGCAACAGAATGAAACTTCAGTAGGTAAATTCGGTCACGGCAACAGAAACCAGCGTTGAAATACTCTCGTAGAGTTTGCAGAGGCAGAAGGGTTTTTCATCTTGAATTCCTTTTTCAGAAAAAGCCACACAGGAAATGGACATGGAGACATCCAATTGGGACGACAAGTGAAATTGATTTTATTATGTGTAACAAAAATTCGTCATCGAAGACTGCAGTGTGCTGAACAAGTTCAACACAGGTAGTGACCATAGATTGGTGGATGTAAGATGCACCTCAACACTAAACTGGAACGTGGCAAGCTCATAAGACAAACAGAATGTATTGACATAACCAACCTTAAAAAACACCATAATACTTTCAAGTTGGAACTGAAGAACAGATTCTCTGCTTTAGAAGGCCTAACATCGGAAGAAGTGGATATTTCGGAAGTTAACAGAAAAGTAACCAAAGCTCTTATGGAAACAGCAACAAAATTAGCTGGGTCTAAGAACAAGTTGCATGTAAACAAATTATCAGGAAAAACCAAAATGTTGATGCAAAAAAGAAGAGAGATGAGGGCAACTAAAGAAGATGTGACTTCCAAAGTGGAATATATAGAGCTATGCAAGACAGTAGGAAAAAGTATCACTGAAGACGTAAGGAAATTCAACTGTGAACTAGTGAGAAAGCAATTGAAAACAACCAAAGCCTAAAGATAGCAAAGGGACATCTCAGTAAGGGAAAAAACAGATTATGGCACTGAGAAAAGAAGATGAGTTCTGTAACAAGAAATAGAGGCGAAATTTTGACAAGAGTGAAGATTTCTACTCCAAATTATATGAAAGGGATGATACATGTACTCCAGACATCATGAAAGGTACCAGAGTTCTTCCAGTCCTTCCAGCAGAAGTTGCACATGCAATCAAGAACATGAAGCGGGAAAAGCTCCAGGAGAAGATGGAATTACTGTAGACATCATACAAGAAGCAAGTGGAGAAATCGAAACAGTACTTGCCCAAATTTTCACTTGATGCCCTAATGAAGGGAAAATTCCTGAGGATTGGAACAACACTTTACAATGATCTTGCTACATAAAAAAGGTGACATTGAGGATCTCGGGAACTACAGACCTATCAGCCTCCTATCAGTGGTTTATAAAATCTTCACTAAAGTTCTTTCACACCGCTTGAAGGTGACACTGGACATGGCTCAACCGAGAGAACAAGCTGGATGCAGGAGTGGCTACAGCACAATAGATCATATCCACGTACTGAGAGAACTAATTGAAAGAGCGAGGAATATGAACTTCCATTGTGCTTTTATCGATTATGAAAAAGCCTTTGATTCGGTGAAAACCATCAGCAGTTGCAATGGCTCTGAAATCCTGTGGTATGTGAAGATGCATACATTAATATTATTAATAACATCTATGAAAATGCAAGTGCAAAGATTCGGCTGTTTGAAAATACAACGCACATAAAAATTGGAAAAGGAGTGAGACAAGGTGACACCATATCTCGAAGCTCTTTAATGCCACATTGGAAAATGTCTTTCAATCACTGTACTGGGAAAACAAAGGGATAAAGATTAATGGAGATTATCTAACCCACCTTCGTTTTGCTGATGACATAGTCATTTTTGCAACTACCCCATCAGAGCTACAGAGTATGATCCAGGAACTTGCTGACAAAAGTAAAGAGGTGGGATTAAAAATGAACTTTCAGAAGACAAAAGTGATGTACAATGCTTTTACAAGAAATGAGGATTTATCGATTGATGGAGAAAAGCTGGAGATAACAGACACGTACGTTTATCTTGGACAGCAGATATCAAGTGAGGGTCACATTGGTGAAGAAATTAATCGGCGTACAAAACTTGCCTGGAGAGCTTTTTGGAAGAAACAGCATAATTTTCAAGAGCAATATGCCATTATGTCTTAAAAGAAAAGTGTTTGATCAATGCATCCTTCCAGTGCTTACGTATGGTGCAGAGACGTGGACCTTAACTAAAAGAGACATACAAAGGCTGCAGACAACTCAAAGAGGCATGGGGATGTGCATGCTTGGTGTAACCAGGAGAGATAAGAAGAGGAACTCGTGGATCCGAAAAATGACAAGAGTGGAAGACATCATGATCAGAGTTAAGTCCCTGAAATGGCAATGGGCTGGACATACTGCCAGAAGAACAGACCATCGATGGACAGCCGAAATTTTAGATTAGATTCCAAGGGACAGGAAAAGACCCAGAAGAAGACCACATGGAAGATGGGTGGATGAAATTCGAAAGTATGCGGGAGTGACATGGAGGAGACTGGCACAAGACAGACCGTTGTGGAGGAAACTTGGGGAGACCTTCGTCCAGCAGTGGATTGATAATGGTTGACAATGATGATGATGATGATGATATACATATATCATCATCATCATCATTGTCAACCATTATCAATCCACTGCTGGACGAAGGTCTCCCCAAGTTTCCTCCACAACGGTCTGTCTTGTGCCAGTCTCCTCCATGTCACTCCCGCATATTTACGAATTTCATCCACCCATCTCCCATGTGGTCTTTTTCTGGGTCTTTTCCTGTCCCTTGGAATCCAATCTAAAATTTCGGCTGTCCTTCTATGGTCTGTCCTTCTGGCAGTATGTCCAGCCCATTGCCATTTCAGGGATTTAACTCTGATCATGATGTCTTCCACTCTCGTCATTTCGGATCCACGAGTTCCTCTTCTTATCTCTCCTGGTTATACCAAGCATGCACCTCTCCATGCTTCTTTGAGTTGTCTGCAGCCTTTGTATGTCTCTTTTAGTTAAGGTCCACGTCTCTGCACCATACGTAAGCACTGGAAGGATGCATTGATCAAACACTTTTCTTTTAAGACATAATGGCATATTGCTCTTGAAAATTATGCTGTTTCTTCCAAAAACTCTCCAGGCAAGTTTTGTACGCCGATTAATTTCTTCATCAATGTGACCCTCACTTGATATCTGCTGTCCAAGATAAACATACGTATCTGTTATCTCCAGTTTTTCTCCATCAATCGATAAATCTTCATTTCTTGTAAAAGCATTGAACATCACTTTTGTCTTCTGAAAGTTCATTTTTAATCCCACTTCTTTACTCTTGTCAGCAAGTTCCTGGATCATACTCTGCAGCTCTGATGGGGTAGTTGCAAAAATGACTACGTCATCAGCAAAACGAAGGTGGGTTAGATAATCTCCATTAATCTTTATCCCTTTGTTTTCCCAGTTCAGTGATTGAAAGACATTTTCCAATGTGGCATTAAAGAGCTTCGGAGATATGGTGTCACCTTGTCTCACTCCCTTTCCAATTTTTATGTGTGTTGTATTTTCAAACAGCCGAATCTTTGCACTTGCATTTTCATAGATGTTATTAATAATATTAATGTATGCATCTTCAATACCGCAGGATTTCAGAGCCGTGGTAACTGCTGATGGTTTCACCGAATCAAAGGCTTTTTCATAATCGATAAAAGCCATGCACAATGGAAGTTCATATTCCCTCGCTCTTTCAATTAGTTCTCTCAGTACATGGATATGATCTATTGTGTGCTGTAGCCACTCCTGAATCCAGCTTGTTCTCTCGGTTGAGCCATGTCCAGTGTTACCTTCAAGCGGTGTGAAAGAACTTTAGTGAAGATTTTATAAACCACTGATAGGAGGCTGATAGGTCTGTAGTTCCTGAGATCCTCAATGTCACCTTTTTTATGTAGCAGGATCATTGTAGCATTGTTCCAATCCTCAGGGATCTTCCCTTCATTAAGGCATCGAGTGAAAATTTAGGGCGAGTACTGTTTCAATTTCTCCACTTGCTTCTTGTATGATGTCTATAGTAATTCCATCTTCTCCTGGAGCTTTCCCCCGCTTCATGTTCTTGATTGCATGAGCAACTTCTGCTGGGAGGACTGGAAGAACTCTGGTACCTTTCATGATGTCTGGAGTACATGTATCATCCCTTTCATATAATTTGGAGTAGAAATCTTTCACTCTTGTCAAAATTTCGCCTCTATTTCTTGTTATAGAACCATCTTCTTTTCTCAGAGCCATAATCTGTTTTCTTCCTTTACTGAGATGTCCCTTTGCTATCTTTAGGCTTTGGTTGTTTTCAATTGCTTTCCTCACTAGCTCACAGTTGAATTTCCTGACGTCTTCAGTGATACTTTTTCGTGCTGTCTTGCATGGCTCTATATATTCCACTTTGGAAGTCACATCTTCTTTAGTTGTCCTCATCTCTCTTCTTTTTTGCATCAACATTTTGGTTTTTCCTGATAATTTGTTTACATGCAACTTGTTCTTAGACCCAGCTAATTTTGTTGCTGTTTCCATAAGAGCTTTGGTTACTTTTCTGTTAACTTCCGAAATATCCACTTCTTCCGATGTTAGGCCTTCTAAAGCAGAGAATCTGTTCTTCAGTTCCAACTTGAAAGTATTATGGTGTTTTTTAAGGTTGGTTATGTCAATACATTTTGTTTGTCTTATGAGCTTGCCACGTTCCAGTTTAGTGTTGAGGTGCATCTTACATCTCACCAATCTATGGTCACTACCTGTGTTGAACTTGTTTAGCACACTGCAGTCTTCGATGACGAATTTTTTGTTACACATAATAAAATCAATTTCACTTGTCATCCCAATTGGATGTCTCCATGTCCATTTCCTGTGTGGCTTTTTTCTTGAAAAAAGGAATTCAAGATGAAAAATCCTTCTGCCTCTGCAAACTCAACGAGAGTATTTCCACGCTGGTTTCTGTTGCCGTGACCGAATTTACCTACTGAAGTTTCATTCTGTTGCCGGTGCCCTATTTTTGCATTGAAATCTCCCATAATTATCTTCAAGTGCTGCTTACCTTTATTATTTAGATGACGAATTTCCTCATAAAATTCTTCAATTTCTTCTTCAGGATGACTTGTGGTGGGTGCATAAGTTTGAATAATCTGAGCTTGGTATCTTCTCGATAGTTGGATAACGAGTCGTGCAGCTCTGTCAGAGGAACTTTCAACTTCTACCACTTTATCCTTCAGTTTCTTGTTTATTATAAATCCAACACCACTAGTTCTGCCAGTATCTGTCCCACGATAATAGAAGAGATGTCCACTTTTCAGTTCAATGAGATCTTCTCCTTTTCTCCTTACCTCACTTAGCCCGACGATGTCCCATTTGATCCTTTGTAGTTCCTCTTCCAATTCAAGAAGCCTTGAATCAGAAGATAGGGAGCGTCCGTTGTAGGTAGCCAAGGTCAGCATCAAATGGCAGCCTAGTCCGGTCCTCCGGGGATTCTTAGCACCCTCTGCCTTCATGTCGCACTGGCCGCTGCCTTGGCCAGGTACATTCCAGCTGCCGGAGACTGAGGGCCAAGATTTAAGTTGTAGAGTCATTTTGGAGGTGTTTGGCCATAACTCACCACGCTGGCCAAGCGGGTTGGTGAGTGTGGGATAGCATTTCCTCTGATCCCGATGGTATAGTTATACCGCTATTTGCGGTCTTCAGAGCCCCCTTTTTGTGGGAACAGGATGCACCACGAGAAGGCGGGGTTGACATTTGTCAAGGAGAGGCTTTGATGTTACGCATCACCTGACCTTACATCCCATACATATATATATATATATATATATATATTCTATGTCCGTCTACTAATCCAATTTTTTTATATGTATGTGTGTTAGGGGTAAAATAGTGAAAATTGTTACTGTTAGGGAGCTACAGCCAATCTTCGCTGCTGATACAGTTGGTTTGTAATCAACGATAAATATATATAGAGTTGAAAATATGAGGAAGTAAAATGAAATCAAAAAAGTGATTCCTGCTGGGCAGAATAAAAATAAGGTATGCCGATGCAGGTTTGTTCTGTACACGTATAAAAAGTGTTTCCTGCTTCACAGACGACAATAGCTGCGGACACAGGTTCACTGAATTTGTTATGCCAAGCTTGAAGTTGTAAATACTGCTGCCACAAAAAAGTAGAACGATAAACGTCAGTCAGCGAAATGTAAGACTACACTCAAAATTTGATAGGTTTTTCAAAAAAAAATAAAAAAATAAGGGGAGATGATGTAACGTATACTCTAGATTCAGTTTCCTTTTGATTTTACTATCTCTTGTTATTTTATTTTCCTATGCAAATTATCTTCTCACTTAACGAGATGTTATTTCTCCTGCTGAATTATATGTGGCAACGAGGGTAAGTCATGACGTGGTGGTATGCAGTACATATAGGCGCGTTCAACTATACCAAGCAGCTTCGTTTTATTTGTTATAGGTTCTTCCATTATTATTGTTATGTGATTTATCTACGATAGTACGAAAGTTCGGAATATCAGTAGTTGTGTTTTGTTGGAGTGTGTTTGAGTAATACCAGGAGTTCCCCAATAAAAGGTTAAAAGTGAGTACGTTTTCTTAGTTCATTTTATTGTCAGACGTCTGTCTGGCCGTTAAGTCTATTTCATTAAGTGTCTACGTTAAGTCCAGGGTATATTGTGTTTACCGCTCTAATAAGGAGCCTTCAAGGTACTAATGTACTAAACCGAAGTTATAGTACTGATATTCAAGATAATGAGGAACGCTGAGTAAAAAGAAGTTCCATATTCAATGAACTTATTGCACGTGCGTGTCTTACCTAAACAAACTCTAGCACTTTGAAGATTAGGCACAATTTAGCTACGTCAAGTAACCTTCCAATAACCCTAACGTGACTTAACGTAAGCTTCCCTGCACTACACGTCCAGCGGATAACTTTATTCATTATACACTCATGTCGAATCGACCAGTAATGCTGAACCGCAAGAACGTCCATCTTCAGCAGAATGGAGCGTGACCTCACACTGCACAGGTGACCTGTCACATGACCAGGGACCTAGGCTGCGAGCTGCCGCCGCACCCAGGCAATTCTCCGGACATTGTTCTAAGCGGATGCCACCTTTTTCCGTCGTTGCGGCATTTCCTGGACGGACAGCAGTTTACCGACCTGAACGATGTCGAACGCGCACTTATTCACTTCTTTACGTCCAAGCCACCATAAATCTACAGGGACTGTATCCAACAGCTGCCCAGACGATGAGAGCAGGTCGTAACAAACGATAGTGACTACATTTTGGACTGATTTGCACTTCATGTATGATAATTAGCATTTTTCTGTTGCCTTGCATTTGCAGACAATAACGCAAAGCTTTTGTTTTTTATGTGTACTTTTTTAACATAATTTTTACAAGAGTTAAATAAATACCAAAAGAAATCGATTATTACAAATTTCAGTCTGTTTGTAAGAACTATTGTAAAGAAAGATTTAATATTCAAAACGGGATACGCAAGATTGCTGTGAGAAAAGCCAAAAACTGTTTCCTTTTGTAAAATCTCGCAGATGATGTGAACGCTGGTGTCTCCTTGGTTTCTAAGACCTTATGAATTATTATACGTTTTCCAAGAAGGAGGCATTTTCCCTGTTTTTCTCTGAAATAAGAATCTGTCAACATACATCTTCAAATGAAAGCAGATTTATGCTTCGAGACGCAACTTTTAATTTCATAAGTACGTGGTCTTGATTTATCATTAATAACAAAATGGATAAAGAACTTTACTAATTAAAGAGTGATTTCATGTTCGAAAGTTACCTTGCACGTCATATTGTGAATACGAAGTTCCAGAATTTTAGTGTTGCCAAGGGTAAGGCACACAAACTAATTTCATAGTTGAGTGGTATGGTAACAAAGTACTTTATTTTAACAGCGATATGGATACTACAAAATGAACGAAAGCGAGTAGTTATATTTTATCGTGCTTCATAATATAAAATCAGTATGATTTATAGATGGGCACATCGGAATTTTTTATTTTATTATCTCACAATTACATCGTAGGATATAATAAGATGCATTTCGAATTTCTTTTGTGTCACAGCATCAAAAAGAACAATAGAAGCTGTTATTACCGATGTGTTTTTTTTAGTTACAAAAATTGTAAGTTATTAAAATGCTTTATATACACTGGCGTGCAAAAATTAAGGACGAGGCGGTTTTTCGAATGTAACGTCGTGCAGAAGTGCTCCACATCGACTCAAATCATACCATAAAATCCCCAAGATGTATGAATATGAGACAAGTGAGCAAAACCGTCCAAACAAGGAATCCAAAGGATACAAAGGCACTTTATTGAAAAGGTAGCTTTGAGAACAACTAGACAGAAGACAGAAACGTCCATGTGACGGGCGGCTACCAAGAAAAATCCAGTCTTTAGTAGGGGATATGATCACCCCTGACTGCATTGCAGGATTTACGTCTGTCCATGCTTAGGACGAGGTTCCCAAGGAGCTGTTGAGGCATCGCAGCCCATTCCTCTTGTAGCGCCAATCGCAGCTGCGGGATCGTTGCTGGTGACGTACTGCCAAGTGTCTCCCAAGAAGGTCCCACACGTGTTCGATTGGATTTAGGTCCGGGGACCTTGCGAGCCAATTCATGCGTTAAATATCTTTACTCTCCAACAGCTCTGCGATAGCTACTGTACGATGAGGTGTAGCGTTGTCGTCCATGAAGAGGAACTTAGGACCCACAGAACCTCTAAACAGACGCACATGAGGCAGGAGAACCTCGGTACAATAGCGGACACTAATGACTGAACCTCCTTGGAAGATGTGAAGGTCAGCACGGCTATCAAGCATGATACCGCCCCAAACGAGAACTCCGCCACCTCCAAACCGGTCCCTTTCGATGATGTTGGAGGTGTGATTGCGTGTTCCCTGCTATCTGCAGATGTGTATACGTCCAGAATTGCTCGTCAGACTAAATCGGCTCTCATTCGTAAAGAGAACTCGACCCCACTGCTGATGTGTCCAGTTCTTGTGTTCCTGTTACCACAGAAACCGTCATCTCCGATGATCAGGCGTTAATGGCACACACCGTACTGGTCGTCGTGCAAATAGATCACCTTTGTACAGCCTCCTGGCCACGGTAAAACGCGATAACGGACGTCCAGTTGTCTGTTGCATGTACCTTGCGATTTCTCCCGCTGTCTGCCGGCTGTCTCTTCTTGTCTGTAGGACAATATACTGGTCGTCCGCCGCCATGGTTGCTCGTGGACGACCACTGCTAAACTCTCGGACAGCTGTTCATGTCGTTTGAAATGCTCTCCAAGCTCGTGAAACGATGCTGTGAGCGATCCCGAACTCCTCGGCCACACTAGTCACACTTCGACCTTTTTCAAACTTCCCAATGACGCGACCTCGGGTAAAGTCATCCAGATGTCGTCTACTGGATTGCCTGTTGGCCATATCACACGGTGGCAGCAACTCGACATCGTTCAAACCGATGCACACCGTGCAATAGTTTTCACCGAATTGCTGAGCGTACACCTCCCGTGTGGTTTATACCCTTCCGACACTCCCTCCCACGTCATGCTGCATATATGCGCATGTCCTAACGTACCGGACCCTATCTATCTCCTGAGTGGTCTTTCGGTCCGTTCTGCCTCCTCGTTCCGCTGTTATGATAATTTCTCCTCTTCGTCCTTAATTTTTGCACACCAGTGTATTATTAGATTGGGTATATAACAGTGGTATTTTGACTAAAATTCGGTTGAAGTTCTATTCCAACAATCGAACTGGAAGCAAAGTATATTTAAGTGAGTCAACGTCGAATGATAAAAAAATATATTTCCTATGTACAAAACTATTATAAAGAAGCTGTGACGTACTTTTTATAGATCCTTAAGACCCTGTGTCCCGGTTTTCAGGTTCCTTCCCTTCATTTCTTCACAATGAGTTTAACTGGAGTACAAAATAGTAATGAGAATTGAATATAACGTACATAAAAAAATGGAACAGTTACTGTATTTAACCACCAATTTCTTTCTCAATTGCCTTTCAGTGCATCAAATTATGCAGGATCAGAGTGCAATTTGTCTTCAAGCTTAAGTTTCCTTTGTTTTTAACCGAACGCAGGCCGTGATTTAGTCTCTAACAAGAACCATCACATCTTCGTACTTAACAGAATACACAGACAGGTAAAGGTTTCTTCATATTGTAAACTATTTCTGAAATCAATTCAAGATGGAGTTTAGATTACCTTTCTGAAAAGAGTGTGTCAGCCACGTCTAATGATTGATTGAACAGTGATGAATAAATTTTGTTCAGCGTAGACTAAACATATGTTACTAAAAGTGTGCGATGACTACATGAAATTTTATCTGCATCACTCATTTTGGATATTTGGTGTGTATTACTTGGTGATCAGTGCATAGCGAGCTGGTTCTCAAGACTGTTTTTTAAGAATATTGATAACGGATCAAAATAAAGAACTAGCGTTCGAAAGAGCAGATCATTAGTCTTGTATACCATGTACCACAATGTCTTAATTTTTAGATTCATGTCATCAGAGAGAGAGAGAGAGAGAGAAGCGAAATTATCTTTAAGAGTGTTATCATTGAGAGAGAGAGAGAGAGAGAGAGAGACAGAAACGGGAGCTATTTTACAACTTTGGTTCACTTTTGTCTTTCCTTCATTTGTTAGAGCAACATTTTATTAGAGGTTACAGCCGTTGCATTTTGTAAAAGTCAAACTACACAAAATAGAACTCTCTTCTTTATAAAATATAATATTTCCTACTCTTCATTGCTTCATAAAGTAGTTTCGGTGTTTCGAAATACTGATAAAATAACACATTTATTGCTAATATTATTATCATACAAAATACATATCCTTATGGAAGGAACACAATATTGATATTTTGTTACTACACTTCAGGATGTAAAAACCAAATATCATAATTCATATTTCCTGAATAAAATGTAAGAACACAGATTTATCGTCCTTCAGAATCCCTTAGTTAAAATGTTTCTTCTTTATAATGTAATGGCACTTGAGAATGGGAAACTTAATCAAACATTAGTGATATTATTCAGTGGTAATATTTTCCCGGTCCTCTTCAACCATTGTTTTTTGCTTTATTATCATAAACAGTTCATTGCAACTATGATAAAAAATAATACGATAGTGGGAAATATTATGGATGTTTACATACTGTAAAGCAATTCATAATTTAGGCATGAGATTACCTCTTTTATTTGTTTCGGGTTTTCTTAGTTTGTACTGTGAATGTTTTTTGGGAGCGGTAACACCAAATGGATTGCTAGTTACTTAATAGAAATCTAAAGAGAGAGAGACAGAGAAATCTAAATACGAGCTGAGCGATCTCCTAACGAAAGTTTTGGATTTTTTCCCATGTGTTTTGTCATAAAGGAACGCAAGCTTAAAGATATCCATATATTTAAGAAATATGCACGTGTATAAGTAACAATCTGCTTCAACACAAACAATTTGATTTCTCTTCTCATGTAAAACTGCAAAATCGTATTTAGTAAAGAGCAAATAATATTATCCCTGAAACGTCTCAACGCTGATATGAGGATATTTCGAAGCGCCGAACTTACCAACTTTAAACTGCGAATCACTCAGGGGTTTTTCTTTTTCTTTATGTATTTTTATCAGGTGGTTGATGTTACTCGATGCGCCGCAATTCTAAATATTTATTGGAGAAGGGCAAGCGAACCCTGGAGATACTAACGTCGTTAAAGAGCTGTGATATTGAAGATAGAACAGCAGCAGCAAGCGAAATCACTAAGTTCGTGGAATTTTTATAAGTTTTCTTAGCCAAAAGTCAATAAATTTTAACTTATTTATTTGTACAGATAAGTTTCGCAGCTTAATATTTCAAGTGAATGCGAAATCAACGAAGATGGAACGCCTGAGGCACTTTCCTTTTTGAAGAGGAATAATGTTACCAAGATTATAGAATTACGAAAAAATCGCTGCGAGGTATGCAGTGTGTGAATAGTGCATTCGCTTCGCGAGGATCCAGTGGAAATTATATTTATTGCTCAAAATAATAATTCCTGTTTATAAAGTTTTGAATTTCACTCTCAATACAAAAAAGAAAAAAAAAGAAAAGAAAAAAGAGAGAAACTAATTAAGAAGTAAAATATTTCTCTGGTATAAATGATTAAGAGGTGTTGCAGCGGAAAAGGTTTAATGCAGTTCCGTATAAACAGTGGAAGAATATCACTGATGTTTTTATATAGTTTTAAACTTTTGTCATTCCTTTCTTTTAAATTGTGAATATGGATTTTGTGCCACTTCCCTGGTCTTTTTTCTTTCTTTGAGGACAGTACACACACATAAGTGCAAACGAATGGTTAACTGCTTAGAAGGCTGTAACGCAAAGCCAAAAGCAAATGTATCTAAAATAAAACTGATAAAATGATACCCTGCTATCTTTTGTTTATCAACAGGACTACTAACCCCGAATCTTCCAATTTCCTTTATACTGTGAGGTCTGTATTTTAAAAACATTTAAAACATCGTAATTCAAATACACTGCCTACACCTAATATCCGGACACCGGTACTACGCAAGTACACGTCACCGAATCAATTATAAACATGCTCGTAGAGCTAGGAAGAAACAACAGCATGACTACGAATGCAAAATGTTTCAATAGACAGAGTTAACTGATTTCCAGCGCGGATTGATAATAGGGTGGCACATAAGCAATTGTTCCGTGTGTGTTGTTTCAGAGGCATTGAAAATCCATTGGTCAACATTTGGTGATGTAATATACAGATGGAAACGAACTGAAAGCATTGGGTTCCCACAGATGAAAGCGGACTACAAGAAATGGGTTACGGCGGAATGGAGCGAACTGCAAGAAATAGGTTGCTACGGATGGAAAACAGACGGCTGACTCTGCCAAGAAATGCCCCCAAACCTCCGAAACGAACGTAAGGTGACAGGAGAGTTCTGTAAATGAATGACTATCTTCTCAGAATGCAAATCAACATTGTCTCAAATCACGCAAATCCAATGTGAAAGTATCGGAACTGAAATGAACACCAGTAAAATGCGTGTGGCACTGCACAACATGGGTTACCACGATTGAGCAGCCATTTACGAGCCGTTAAACACTTCAACTAATACCACACGCCGATTAGCAAGCTGTGGGAAACCCCGACTTTGGACGGTAGAACAATGAAAAACTGTGCTTTCGACTGACGGGTCGCGGTTCACCGTCTACCAGTCTGATGGTCGTTCCTGGGTGTGGCGAATGCGGGGAGATAGGTACCTTCTGGGATACATTGTCCAGACAATGAAGTTTGATGGAGGCATCATGAGAGTATGGAGCTGTTTTTCGTAGTTCTGCTTGTGCTCCTTAGTCGTTTTGGACAAAACCCTAAACACTGAACTCTACCGAGACATCCTCTACAATTATACACTATTAACGTTTTGTAGTAGTACTTCGGGAACGGCCCAACCTTTTTCAGCAGGGCAACGTACCGTGTCCTACTGCATGCACTGTTACAGATTGGTTTGAAGACATGAGCGTCGAGAAGTTTAACTGGCCAGACAATAGCCCTGATTCTATGCACTCGACGATGAATTTCGTCCTGTAATCTTTAGGACGAAATTCATCGTCGAGTGCATAGAAGGCGATATTACACAATAAATAAAGCTGAACTCATCACTTCTTTGAAGGACGAACAGAGAAACATATCGGCCGACAGAGAAACATAAAAGAAACGAACAGAGAAACATAAAAGGCTGAAGTGTTTCCTCAAAGACCAGGGACGTTGATACGGGCCAAAGGTTTTAGCACACAATACAATTGGTTTTTGTAAACAAAGATTATTTGTAGACATGCAGTTGTCTGGATATTAATGGCAGAGCAATACACATGAAAATCTACAAAGTATCAACTGCTTCTCATTTAGGATTTCTCACTGCGTTCGAGTGAGAAGGGTGGCATGAAGAACTTTACGATAACAGAACCCTACTTCAAGCTCAGTAACGTTCTCAACGCTGAAGTTTATCATACTGGGAATTATTGTTTTCTTCTGTGCAATGTTTCTTGTGATTAACTAATCTGGTGATTCTATTATGTTCATTTCTCCCGTATGTTCTTATAAACAACCCTAAACAAAACCACTTCTTTCAAGCATTTTTGAATAACACAATTTTCAAATAACATCAATGTGAAAAAGAACTACAAAAGAGATCAGTTCTAGCAGGAAAGCGTTCAATTTATTCGAGCGTTATTCGAATAAGTTTAACCTTTTCATTCGTTACATATCTAGCTTATCTAGGGTTCTTTTTTTTTTTATCAGAGATGGCATCTTCAGTGTCACGTCACATACCCTAAAGCTAAAACAAGTATGGGATAAAGCAATGTTGCGAATCTGCAATTTCTAAAATTAATTCTCACTGCAGCCTCAGAAGCAATACTAGGGGGCTGAAGAACAATTCTCAAAAAAGTATTTCCGAAGACGTGGCGCTATTTCAGTATGCAGCATCAGTGAGAAGAACGACTTTGCTACTGGAGATCATTATGGATGACAGTCTCCAATTACAGATTGATCGATTTCGAGCCTGCAACGGTACCTCAGAAACCAAAAGATTACTCCTCTATCATGCAACAGTTGATCTTATGAATCCGAGCGTTGTAGTTCCTGAAAGTCAGCACTATATTTCAAAAGAGAAGGCTCCAATTTTTGACAGAAGAAAACATGTCTTGAATAACACCCTCGAAGATAAATTTAATTCTTTGACGGTGTGCGAAATAAAGTGAGATCTTTGCTTAAGTTTCTAAATATATTCTGACCATTCTTAGAAACAATAGTCTGTCTCATTTTACTGCAGCATTTCAGTAAATTACGCAAAGGTAAAAATTCATCTAACATTTAAAACAATCGTTCATGTTCTACACAGCCTACCGAAGTATTTGCTCCCCTGTATAGGTCTCATGTTTGTACGCGATGAGCTTAAAATGTCGGAATTGTTATTCATTAGTGTTTATAACAATGGAATAAAGATTCCAACAAAATCAAAATGAGTTCGCATAGATTTACAAAATTCTGAGAAAACTTTCCAATATGAAACATTTTTGAGACACGTTTATCAAAATTCCCAAGTATTAAAAAGGTGTCAAATTCACATCCATTAGCTGAATATTTATCCGTCACGGAAGAAAACGAGAGAAGTGTTTTTGTTTCTTCCGGACAAAAACTTTAAATCAAACTGCAAAACACATCTATTCAAAAAGGAAATTTCTGTTTTTATCCATGAACACCGAATAATAATTTTTTTGTGTGTTACAATAAATGCAGTAATACTGAAAGTACGTTCACCCGTTTTCCGTTCAAAAAAATTGTCAAAAAGCTGAAAAGCTCTCTTTGACGGCAGAATGAAGAGAGAACAGATAAGTAAGCAGCTGGTTTTATTTTTACTCCCCCACTGGAACACGAGGATAAGTATACGACAGGTGAACATGCTCCAGAAAGGAGCCAAGTCACTTGTTCGTGGCCAAACACGACGCTCTCTCCTGACCCTGGAACCAGACAATGAGTAGTACGTAGGTCGCCAGAATGCGTTATATGAAGTTACCTCTCGTCAAGGCGAAGTAATGTGGCTTTGTGCTTACTTACCGGAGAAGGCGACAATCCTATGTGCGCACCCATTGTCTAATTCGTCCCTTTATTCTTAGAAATCTTTTCTTCAGTAATTTAAGTTGCTTCAGTTTTCCAAAAGCTAATGCTTAAAATAAATATAGCACCTCGTGACTTCAAATCCAGGACGCTCTCTGTATCTAATCCTTCTTTATTTGTAAAGTCAAATAATTTCTCTTTCTCATTTAAATTGTAACATTTAAGTATTCAGTTCGTTGTCTGCTGTCAGCCTTAACAAAGCTATCTGTTGATGTGCGAACGCCTGGCAAAATGTTTGTTTGATTCCTTTATGCCAATAAACGTACAGTTGCTATATAGTTTTCATGAACGGAATACGAAATTAAACCATACAATACAAATTTTGAAGATAGAAGTCCGTCTTTTAGTGTACATATGACACACCAAAAAACTATATTTACCGTCTTTGTCATATTTACACCAAACAACGGACTGTCATCTTCAAAATTTGTACTATCAGTTTATTTTCGGAAAAAGTTTCATTGTTAAATTTATTTGAACTTGACGGCACTGAGCTACTATGAAGTTATTGCATTCCTTTCTGTTCGAGCAACTGAGACAAAGTTAATGCACTGAAAGGAGATTTTTCAAAAAAAGTTTGTTGTCAGTGTATTCGTCTGTCAAAAAAATATAATAAAAGCCATCATACAAAATGAGCGCTAAAGAATTATTTTATGTTCGAGGAGGTACTGTTAGGTTTTTTGGGATAACAACACAAGAGTGGACACTGACGGAAAGCCCTAGGAAGACCCTGATCAGTTTCTCGCTGTCGATCCGATGAGCCCATTAGAGTTGACTTAAACGAGGACTACGACGAAAAGTACAACACTGTCCTGTAAAAAACGCCATGCGTTATAATGGGAGAGATAAACCATGCCATGAAAGAGATTTACTGATATTGAGTTTTCGGTCCGTTTAACAAATTATTGAGTTCATAAACATCAATGAGGAAGAGGTTTTGACATTATTTGTCTGAGATGTTTTTAAAATGGTTTTACCAACGTCGAAGTTCTTAATGAAATTGTCAGAAAGGTAAATCGTTTTAGAGATTTTTTTAGAGCAATTTGTTTTCCAAAATTAATGTAATCTTTATTCTTGCCTACGTTGGAAGCATTATCACCAAATGAGTGTATTTTTATCAGAGTTTATTATTAAAAACTTTTCTCTAAATCTTTTATGTAGGAAAATTATGAATATACCAGGGTTAGTCAAATGTTGGTCCCGTTTCGAGCATAAAAGTTGAATGGTGCACGAAAGTCATGCATGCTCACTTTATTCTGCAAAGTATAGGCCGTTGTTTCCTACAGTCCTTTCCCAACGTTCTAATAGCGCCATTATCCCACGACAATACTACTCGGCAGATTTCGAGGATAGAAACTCTCTGATGTCAGATTCCATATCCACCACCGAAGCCTTGTTGAAAATAGACAGGTCGTAATTGGATTGAACAAGGCTCATACTGTATGGTGGATGGTAGGATCTCAACTCCTTCCGATTCCTGTAGTTTTCGACTGACTACTTGTGGTTTGACTTTCAGTTTAATGCACTTGCAGAAACGTCCGTCGTTTGTTGATGAGCGCTGCGCAGAGTTCGCGAAGGGCGTCAAAGATTCGCTGCAGTTGCTAGGCATAAATAGTCTATGGGCCGACCCATGTCCTGTTGGAAAGGTTGCGTATACGGGGTTTCTTTTCAGATATCATTAAGTATGTGTCATGTGATGTTTTTCATCTTTAGTACGTGACCGAAAGGTCGTCAGTTTTTTTTTCAAAATGGCCGCCAAATATGGTATATGGTTTTAAACGTATAACAGCATTTAGTTCGAAATGTAGCCAAGTTTGGTATCAAATGAAAGCTCGTTTTCATGGCAATGCAACTAACCACACTTTATTTACATATTGTAACATACATTTGAGAAAAATAAAAAAAAATTGTCTGAGCCACAACAGATATTTTTTATTATGTATATTACGACAGTTTGCTGTACATATTGGTCTTTGAGACAAACTTGAAGACCCAATCAGTAATAAACATCTACAAGAGCTATTGATAAACCACTACGGTGAGCATATTATGTTTTCTTATCCAAAAGAAAGAAAGTAGTTTTTTTTTTTTAGAAATCACAGTTAGTTTTTTCATCAGGTACTGAAACAGTGTCCATTGTAGACAAGATACGATCAACTAATATTGTAAAATCAGCAGCTGAAATTTTACGGAAGGAACGCAAAGAATATAACTTTCAACTAGATGATAATTTTTGTGTGATGAACAAGACTTGCAAACGTCATTGAACAAGTACCAAGATGCTCGTCCAAAATCATGGGATGGATTTTTTAGCCACCTTATACCAGGATGTAAGAAATCAGTGGAACTTTAAAGAAAGTGTGATACAGTCTTTCAGATAGTCTTCAATACTGTACATGGTGGCAGGAAGAAAATTCCGTTACATATAAGCACTGTTCAAGCAATCCATGAAACATCACGATCGAAGTTACTCATTACAGCATTTATTTACCTTGGAATTTGTGCCAGCCATGATACTTTTGAGCGACAAGACTATGCAGTAGCATGTAGGACTGTGAATCTTTGAGAAGGAAATCGTGTTCCACTTGCTCCTGTTATTTTGCCAAACAAACATATTAAGGCATCAGTGTATAACTTTCATAAGGAAGAAGTTACACCATCTTGTATAGGCGGAACACATGACACAGTATTGGTTATCTTTCAAGATAGCGACAACTTGCAACAAACCAAGCCTAAAATTACTTTGACTGACTTTTCATTTGACAAAAGAAAAAAAAAACATTTGATGAAAAGTTGAGTTTTCAGGAGCTTATCACATGTTTCAAACCCAAGACCCGTGGTGAAATTTCAGAATACTTTGATCCATGTACTAAGGAACTCACAAGTGAGCTAGCAAAGATGGCAGCCCAGATAGATCGGGCTTGGTATCTTGCTCTTTTTTTCGAGAGATATTTATTCCTGAATTTGGTATTCCAGAGATAACTGACGTACCTTCTTGGAGTTCCTTCAATTCGTTGGTTACTACCAAAGTCTTACCTAAGACGAACATATCTTACACCCCAATTCTACCTCATCCTGCAACCAATATATCCCCTGTTTATACGACAATGCTAAATTTTCAAGATGCAATGTCACAAGTTCAGCAAGATGATGGTTCATTATGGTGTGATGAAGGAGTATACCGCTTTGCCAAGGAAATACAGTTGTGGTTTCCAAATCAGTTTAAAAACAATTTCTTGTGACTTGGATCATTCCATACATGCAAAGTTTTAATGAACTGTATTGGTCTTTACCTCGAAGATAGGGAAGCAAAGGAAGCTCTAATTGAAACGGAAACATTTGGGTCAAAGTTGTAGAAAATAATAAAGGTAGCAGCAAGTCAAAATTGTTCAGATATTGCAAAACGTTTCTGAATCATATGTTTCCAATACTTAGCAACATGATACGGGCAGACTGAGAGGGGAACTGGGATTTACATATGTGTGCGTTTCAAAGAGCACTTCCTTTGTTCTTTGCATTTGGAAAAATTAATTACGCATGGTGGGGGTCTGTATATCTTGAAGATTGCAAGAAACTGGAAGAACTGCATCCCAACATTTATGCGTCATTTAAGAAGGGCAGCTTTGTTGTTCAACACGGAACCAGAAAGTTTAGTAGCGTTGGAATGGACCAAGCTCTTGAGCAGGTCTATAACAAACCTGCAAAAGGTCATGGAGGCATCATAGGACTTACTCGTCAGAAGTATGCAATTGCACAAAGAGACGTCATTAAGCATGAAAAATTATGCATAAGCCAGTTCCATCGAAAAATGTGTAGTCTCCAAGACCTGTATGTACAGCAAACTGCTGCAATATACATAATAAATAAAATATATGTTGTGGCTCAGACAATATTTTGTATTTCACTCAAATGTATATTACAATATGTAAATAAAGTGTGGTTAGTTGCATTGCCATGAATAAGAGCTTTCATTTGATACCAAACTTGGCCACATTTCCAAGTAAATGCTGTTACACGTTTAAAACCATATACCATATTTGGCGGCCATTTTGAAAAAAAAACTGACGACCTTTCGGTCACGTACCCTAGATGAAAAACATCACATGACACATATTTAATGATATCTGAAAAGAAACCCCGTATACGCAAACTCTCCAACACGGCATGAGTCGGCTCTCGCACTAAAAGGTTCCCGTCCACAGCCTGACCATCCAGTACGAGTTCCCATTGCACGGGTTACTCACGATTCCACTAAATGCACAGCACGACTTTCCTTTCAAAGCGCCATCTTTGTACCACTGGTTTTGCTTCTTGACAGTCAGTAACTGACTCCCAGTGGCAAGGTATTTTATCACCTATGACGATACGGCGCCAAAATGTATCGCCTAGTGGTTTGATTGCAGAAATACGAGACAGAGAGCGATATGTTGTTGTTCTGCCTTCTGGGATGTCTATGCACGGGGAACCATTCGAAGAGCCTTGGAGGAGAAACCCAGTTTGTGCAGCTGATGAATGATGGTGGAGGATGACTTCAGCTGCCAAATGTCGCGTACTGGTATTGCGTCGCTGTTCGTTGGACGTCCTGGCCACGGTTTCTCTTTAAGACTGGTGTCCCCAGCATTGGAACGCCGGAACTAATTTCGTGAAGTGCTACTGTCTTCTGTTTCCTCGCGTTAAACTGCACAAATTTTTCTTGCTGCTGCTTCTGCGTTTCTCAAAGTAAAAATCGAAGTTCACGACTATTTGACGGGACACAAGAAAGGACAATAACTGTCTTTTATTTTTTAGAAAGGTCTAAAAATTAAAAACGAGTTTTTTCATTGTTCTAATTGCAATTATCGGATGCAAAAGATTTTCTCAAATTCATCTTCTGGAAGTGAGTTGTACAATTGTACAAATATGCACTTGCATCACCTCCCCGAAACATGCACTTTCACAGCATATCGATAACTCTATGCTTCCAGTAAAGCATAACAAGCACTGAAAGCTTTGATGATGGTGCCAGGTATTGAACACAGAACGCATTTTTCGAAACCATGTTTCGAAAGATAAATAGAACCCCACGTCCTAACTATACGTCATCGGAAGAATTTAGTTTGAGAAACGCGGAAACAACAGCAAGAAAAATGTGTGCAGTTTAACGTGAGGAAACATGATACCAAATACAAAAATACAGTTACACTACTCAAAGGGGAAATATCTGCGTGTCATAAATTCACGAATCTGTCCTGATGATTAGTGGCATCCTGCACCAAAGGATGATTTTGAACACTACTTTACGGAGAAATATCGAATTTGCCATGAACAGCAATGTTGACGTAAAATGTGTTCTCTTTGGCCCAGCCGTTTTCTCTCTCCTTTTCTGCCTTTGTTTTATTCTTGGAGCTATAAAAACTCTTATTGGTGGTCCAAAATTTAAACAAATGAAGTAGCAGTGAAGAAAAGGAACTAATTCTGAATAAGGATTAGAAAAGGTGAGGGGTTGAGAAGTCGTAACTTTTTTTATCTCCAATAGAAGTTTTGAGGCAAATATAGTTGTGCTTTCACAAATAGATAAGGGGACACACATTTTACTTTCAGTATGAGTTTCATAAAGGATCTCAAGCGATTATTTTATCCCCTTAGGATGCTAAGAAAATAAACTTTTTTAGTTTGCCATGGGACTTCAGATTCCTTAGATACAGCACCCAATCCCTTTTTCTTTTCTTTTTTTTTGTGATATTTTGCTGCGTCGCCTACGGTTTTACAGTGAGACACGACATCACATGCCGGTGAACCTGCTCCTGTACTTTGCACTTGCATCAAACCGCTTCTCATGTGGATTATGGATGAACGTAAGCAACCCCTTTTATTCCTTCAACGTCGCCCTTCTGGACGAGTGGTCAGAATTTCTCGGTTTTGTGAAGCCGCCCTAGCTCTCGCTAAGACATTGGGTGGTGTACCTGCCCCACAATGATATCCTCCTCCCCGGAACCAGCTACCTTAAGTTAGGGACGCGTGACTAAATGCCCATAGCCTTAATAGCTGCCCTTGGTGGTCGTTAAACTCCAAAAAAGAAAAAAAAAAAAAAAAACTACAGTGTTTCTACCGTTTCAGAATTAATTTATTTCGCTTGCTACAAAGATAATTACGCGCTCTCTTATACTAACGGTTTACGAAAAAATTCACATTATATATAAAACAAAAGACGCTTACTACCTCAATAAACAGTCAGATGTGTCAGTTTAATCTATGAGAGACCTTTTGTTATTTCACAGACGCTTTAATTAATACTATAAACTGGAAGATGCCAAAAAAAAAAAAAAACATTACAAAGTAAGGAAAAAGACTACTCTCGGAGTATCGAAAAGGAAAGCAGTAATTTATGAATGTTAAAAATCCTATGCGAGCTAGGTATTTATTTAACTTTTTTTTTATTTATAAAAAACATTGGGAGAGGGGGGAGGGGGGAGGACTTAACGACCAACGTGAGCAATGGGCTATTAGCATATTAGCAGTCGCACATTTCTAACTTAGGGCCACTGCTTCCAAGAAAGGGAGATAGCCAGTATCATGAGACAAATATACCGTCAATGCCTCATCCAGAATTCAAACGCAGACCCATCTTGAACGAATCGTTCGAAGTCAGCTACTCTGACTTCGAACCACTTGGCCACCGGAATGGCCTCATAAGTAGTTATACTATATGCACTTTAAATTGTAGCGTTAAATATATACTGTAGGTTTTGATATGTTAATCTTAATCTTTCATAAATATTTTCGCGAGCACGTTGCCAGCAACCGTTTTCTTCTTAAATGCCGATTTCTTCGGAACTACTGAAGAAAAACTAGCTAAAAACAAACAAAAAATGAAAATAACAAAAACTCCAACTTATAAGTATGCCTGACGTCAGATTTTATCTAACGCAGCACAACCATACATTGCTTTCTAATAGGGTGGGCAGTGAACCTTAAAGTGAGGAATTCTCAGACATAATTTCAACCAGGATTTATTAGGCTAGGTAAAACAGCCAAAATAAACCCCACGTCCTACCTATACGTCATCGGAAGAATTAAGCTCACACAGGCTCTCCGCTGCATCTAATGAGAGATGATGAGGGTGTTTTTGTTACTCTCATCCCTTGCGAGTCTTTTAACCGACCAATGAATCGCGGAGAAGTAAGGATGACGTAGGCCGCATCCGTAAGTTCATTTCGGATGCTGCGCTGCTCTGTCTCACGGAAACATCTCTCGGAATCAGTCTGCTCCCATCTCAACCTTGCTGTTCATTCAAGATTTTCTCTTTATCCATGTGACACTTCTTATTCCTTCACGTATTACGTTATTCTCCGTCTACGTGGGAAATCCGAAGTTGCAATGGGAAACAAATTCCGCACGTAACTTTAAAATCCTGTTAATTAATCATTTCAGTGATGTGTCAGTTTTGGCCATAATTATAAATCATTTTCACGTTTTCGTGAGAATATCATTTCAAATATAACAGGTGATTATCACACCCTTATAACCTTAATCTAGATACTGAAAATATCAGAAATCTCCAAAAAGGCAAGTTCAAAAAATTTCCATCTGGAACTTACTCTCTTTTCTTTCCAAGCAGAAGCTACATCTCAGTCATAAGGCAATGTGAAGCGGATGCGAGCAAATGTAAGTAATTGTGTTCTTTTTGTTCTTCAATATCAGTTATCCACATAGAACAGCATATTGCATCGTACTTAAACATATGATAAATTTACGCCCATCAGTGAAAATTCCAAGCTGAGTGTGAGGACATACGTTACGAACCTTTTTTCTACCAACATTTTCAAAGAACCGATGTAGCTAATGCCTGTCTTTTGACCAAACGTTTGCAACATATGCATTTTTTCTACGTATATTTTTAAACAACCGATGTAGCTAACGCCTTTCTTCTGGCTAAAAGTTTGCATACCATGTAAAATGCAAGGAAACAGATAATTTTCTAAAGTGAAATGTATACTAATACTTGAAGAGATGGAGTTACCAATTTGTCATAGTCTATGGTAATGATAGCATCTCCTCCTCGACAATTCGCAAAATAAATTATTTTCGTATCGAACATAAACAGGTATGACCAAAGTTATCCATCTATTTCATGCTTTCCTAATGCACAGTTTATCCAGTGTAAGTATCAAACTGTGTGTGCAAACTTATTTTTATTCTTTAAAAGTGAATTCAAAAATTATTTTCAGTTGCGCATAACATACCAAATTTTTTGGTATGCATTCTGCTTCTGCTGTTATGACGTTCATATTTCGCTTCATGTGAGGCAATATTTGCACTTGTAGGGGTCTTACTCTTTAGGCAATAAATTTGAAGTTATCTCAATAGCCCAATAGCTAATTTTCACTTTGAACTGATGAGTCCGTGAAAAACTGCAAAGAAGAAATATATATTTCTCCATATTTATGAAGCTCAACAAAATTCGTTTTCTCAAGATTTCACTGCTTTAATTGGTTTACTAACTTTTTCAAACATTCGGGTGCTCAACAGGAAAACAACACAATGTTATGTTATTACCCCTGCATTGGTAACATCGATATTGTTTATGTTTCGATGAGTAGTACAAACAAAATTTATTTTTCTTGTAATTTCGCATCAGTGTGTTCATATTTCATTACGATTGCAAATATAGAGGGGGAGGGTGCATATTGTTATTTTCAAGTATAATATTTCTTTTTAAAAGGAAGGCAATAAAGCAGATGGAAAGGAAAAGAGCCTATCTGCCTGTGAACGCTCTGTCGTTGAGATTCAAAGCTGTCGCAAAATACTACGAAATTTCCTATCTGTTTTTGAAGCGCGGTGTATTAATATTCTATATCATGAGTCTTCAAAGAAAAGTTATTTTCATGGGATACTGATAAAACATGTTTCTTCCTGTTGATACTGAAAAATATTTTTTTATTCATGCATTTGATGTTTTTTTAACATGCATAATTTTGGAAAATATTAAAGAGAAGAAAGTGAGACACCAGAATTCGTATCACTTACACGAATAAGTAAAGGTGGAGGCTAAGCAAAACTCCGAAACATTGTAATCTTTAATGTTCGAGACAGTTTCAAAGATATGATATCTGCTGTAGAGACCATTTTGTGTATGTAGGGTGCTTGTCGGCTATACTGCAGAAAGAATACATCTGCTCTTGAATTCGAATTGGAAAAATTCTCATCGCTTCTGATTACCTGATTTTCCGAGACAAATACCACATCACATGCATACGCGAACCTTTCCTTACAGACGTACATGTACACATGTTTTTTCCAAAATTACTCTGTTGTTGGAAGATATATGAAAATTCCGTTTGTATCGGACATAGTTATCTATGGCTGAGCATTTTCCTTTTTGATCCCAGTATCGTAGAACATAAATCAAGTAGTTTTCTCTCTGTAGAATAAGTTGATACAATACTTCGATGTTTTGAGCAGATAACTGTGGAATATTGTAGAACACTCTAAATTTTAATCCATATTACGAAGAAACGATTTCATTATACACTGCCGGACAATTGCTAAGGACGGATGACAATAGCAACGATAGCAACCATAAAATGGAAGGCAGGAAAATGTGGAAATTAGCATAAGTGCGGGATACAGTAAGACGTGTTGTGCGTATGCAAATTTTGGATTGCCGAACTTGTTCGTGACGTCATAGCGCTATAAGAGATATAAAGGGTTTGACGCGTATTGACCGTTGTTGTTCAAACGCAAAGTTGAAAGGGAAAGAATCAATTGACGAACTTGCAAGTTTCAGTATGTCTTCCCGACATCACCTAGATGATTTTACGCGTGGCCGTATTATTGGCTAGATTTCAGAAGTGCGAAAAATAACAGATGTTGCCAGGGAGTTCGACGTCAGCCACAGTGTTGTTTCAAGGCTTTGGAAATCATTTCAAACAAATGGAGAGTGTAGAAAACGTCACGGGGGAGGTCGTGTTCGCAGTACGACACCTGCAGAAGATCGGTACATAGTGCTATCAACAAAAAGACACCAGCGCAGCACAGCTAGTGAGGTAGCAAATCAGTTTATGGCTGCTACTGGCAAGCGGATCTCCCGAAAAACTGTCGCCAGACGTTCGCATGAAGGAGGACTATACGCCCGCCGTCCTGTTGTGTGCATCCCATTGTCCAGACGTCACCGTACTGCCCGTTTGCAATGGTGCCATCAGCATCGCAATTGGACTGATAACGACTGGTCTGCTGTCCTCTTCTCGGATGAGAGTAGATACAGTCTATCGTCTGATTGTCGACGACAACTGATCTGGCGTGATAGTGGTACTGCATATTGTCCAGCAAACATACAGGAAAGGGAACGATATCCGACATGTAGTGTCATGGTATGGGCTAGCATCATGATCAATGGCCGTACGTCCTTCTATGAACTTCCAACTGGGACTATGACTGGCCAACGATACATTAATGATGTTCTGTTGCCTCATGTTCGCATGTTCCGTGGTGCAGTCGGTGATAGATTCATTTTCATGGACGACAACGCAACATGTCATCGAACAGTCGCTGTCCAGGAGTGTCTTGAGAGCGAGGATATTCAACGCCTCGTATGGCCAGCACGTTCTCCAGATCTGAATCCCATTGAAAATGTGTGGGATGCTTTGGGGAGGAGTCTTGCTGGTCTCCAATGCCCTCCAATAAACAAGGACACCCTCATCCGTGCACTGACAGAGGAATGGGATAAATTACCCCAATAGCTGCTTGATAATGTTGTGCAAAGCATGACACCACGTGTGGAATCTTGCATCGCCCTCCATGGTGGCCATATCCCGTATTGACATCTTACGCCGGAACGCCTGCGGACGGTAATTGCATTTTTTTCACGCTTACGTATTCTGCACAAAATGGCCTGTTTGTCCCTTGAACACGTTCCAAAGCCTTCTGGATTTCAAAACACAATAAATTGTCTTTCTTGTAATGTCCTGGCATTCTGACATTATTTTATTTCACTTGGCATCCAACCACACTTACTTTTTTATGCGCAATATAGCCGTTTATGATCCGTCCTTAGCAATTGTCCAGCAGTGTATATGAGGTTTGGGTGATATTCCATTTGAAAATATTTCTAATTTGTTCCATTTGAATCCAAAAGTAGTATCTCATCTCTTGTTTAAGAAACAGATGGCTATTATCTTCAGAATAGACCTGATTTGATGGAGAATTTCAGAATTTTCAATATGGCAGAAATAAACGGACTTCCAGGGCGATCTATGAGACATAAACTCGTCTGCATGCAATAAGATGTTTGGTTTGTATTCCTTATTAAGTGCTGACAGTTTTAATAATGGAAGTGGAACAAGTTGTGATAACTCTCTTGGGCAATTCTTGCTGCAAGTAATTGTAGAAAATAAACGAAATTATTCTTGTCAGCTTGTAGTAAATGATAGGTCGACAAAAACCTTTCATTTAGGTGTTCAGGTGTTTTATGCAAATAATTGTGAATTTTCAGGATGTACGCGTATTCAGACACAATATATATTTTTTTTGAGTGGAGGTTTAACGACCACCGTGAGCAACTCAATGGGCTATAAAGCAGTCGCCCGTCCCTAATTTAGGGTCACTGGTTCCAGGGAAGGGAGAGAGCCAGTGCCGTAAGACAAACACAACATCCATGCCTGACCGGGATTCGAACTCGGACCCCTTACGGACGAATGATCAGAGGCCAGCGCCTTAGACTACTGCGCCACCGGGGCGGCTCAGACACAATATCCCGTATAAGTGAAGAATAACTCCCCTTCCGGCAAACTTTTAGTTTATGCAGAGTTAAGAATTATTCAAAGGAAAAGAGACGGATTTTAGCACGACTGGCAAAATTTAAGAGTCTCTGAGGCAGGATTTTCAATGAAATAAATGTGATTATGCCATTCCATTTTGAAGAAATATACTTATCAAGGGAAGAAAGAGAAAACCTCATGTTAATTAAAAATGTGACTATGCCATTCCATTTGGAAGAAATATTCTTGTCGAGGGAAGAAAGAGAAACCTCATGTTAATGAATGAAAGATCGAAATAACTTTTTGGTCTTACAGAATATGTCTCATTCTGTAGCAGATCAACTTCCCAGGTTATCTTCATTACTGTGACAACTAACAGCGAGATTAGGTTTGAATTGGAAACTAACGTTGCAACGCAACTATTGATTAGTTAATTATTGACTGAAATAGCTGAACAACCTAAGGCCTTAAAATGTCTTAAGAAACTTGTCACTCATATATATATATATAGATATGCTGAATTATTTGAACTAGCTCCGGTGGCGCAGTGGTTTGAGCAATGGCTTCTGACGGTTCATCCGAGGTGCGTCCGGGATCGAATCCGGTTAGTCATGGACGTTGTGTTTGTCTAACTGCAATGGGTCTCTCCCTTCCCCGGAACCAGAGGCTAGTTTAAGGACGAACGATTGCCTATGGCCTTCGAGTTGCTCACGGTGGTCCTTAAAACCCTGAAATAAAAATAAAAATAATTTTGTAAAACAGCAGTGAGACAGATTTGAAATGGAAAGTGGGCCGCCACGGTGGCGCAGTGGTCTAAGCGATGGCTTCTGATCATTCGTCCAAAAGGGGTCAGGGTTCGAATCCCGTTGAGTCATTGATGTTGTGTAGTCTTTCGGCACTGGCTCTCTCCCTTCCCTGGAACCAGTGACCCTAAGTTAGGGCGAAACCTCCAATAAAAAAAACAAAAAACAACAACAACGGAAAATGGGGTATCAGTGCGATTTTACTTTGATCTCAAATTAAAACAAATCACAGAAATATCAGAGACTGTCAAGTATACCACATTTCTAACCTTCTACATTAGTTTTTTTTTGTTCGGGGATTTAAAAACCAACGAATCAATTCAATGGGCTATAAGCAATCGCCTCTCCCTAAGTTGGGGCCACTGGTTCAAGGAATTAAAGAAAGTAAATGCCGTGAGATAAACACACCATCCACGCTTCACTCAGGATTCGAACCCGAACTCATTTCGGATCAATGATCATAAGCTAGGACTTAGACAACTGGGAAATCAGGTCTGCCAAGATTTGTTGCCTTTTATGTAAATCTTTCTTGTTTCTTGCTACATTTCTGTTCTGAATGCACCATCTAAGCCTCCAAAGCTTTCCTTCCCTTTTGGCAAGGTCTGGAAATCAGCCAAGTCATGATTGGATTCAATATAAAATAGGACAGTGTTACCTTAGAACTAACTGCTAGGAAATAATTGTCATCACGTATGAGCAAAATTAGAGATAGCTTTTGTGAAGTTCACCGTTGGTAAATCTCGATATTCTGTGAAGTTGTCTGCTCACAAGGAAAACATTCGGAACAAAGGACTTAAATATTTCAGCTGTCTGAAAGTAAACCATTACGTCGAATATTTATTTCCATAACTTTTTATTTTTGAAGCCGAAGTGTGTAACATTGTACGATGAAGAATAATTGCAAAATTCTATAATTTTTAACTAGATTATGCGATTTCAGCTTTAAGCATCGGATGTTTTTTAATATGAACATATGTACATACTCGAGTGCTTCCGAATTTTCTTATTTTGTGTACCAAAATCGTTGTGATTATTTTTTTTTAACCAAACTATTTTTTATATTTCTTTTAAAATAAGAGGTATTTCAGTTTTTCCACTTTCTTGCAACCATGTGTGCTCTTACTTTCTGATCAACATTGGATCCCATATTTCAGACTCCTCTTTGAAATGTTTCTGAGAAATGGGCTTCGTTTTTGATTCTATTGCACAGATGCAAATACCTTTGCATCTGTGCGATAGAATAGAATCAAAAACGAAGCACATTTCTCCTGGTTTTTCTTCGATGGTACGATCCAGTTCTCATTCATTCTTAACCAATGCCAGTTGTAAGTTCATCTCTCAGACCGCAGGAGATTTATTGTGGACGTAAGCTGCTAGAACAACTTCGTACATTGTATTTTATAAAGATAGCACCCATACACAAAAATTGTTCATATTTTCAGCAAACTAAATACATAAGTTGCGGTTTGTAAACCGAATTACGTGTTCAGTGTGTTGTCAAAATTGAAGCTTCTGAAGTGAACGTGTTAATTATTATCTGCCGAGAAAAATCATTGGTGTGGAGTAGTCGCAGAAGTTTCCTACCTTTTGGTATTCATAACACAAAGCGCATAACCCAATATTCGTTTTAAAGATTTCACCTTATAGTTTATCTATTCATTTATCTAAATGTGTATATGTATGTGCATGTATGTTGTTTATGAAATATGTTTCTGAGAAATATAATTCTTGCTTGTGAACTTGTTTAAATTTAAGGTTGCACTTAATTTTCATTGAAACATCATGCCGAACTTCTATATTTCAGGAGATATAAGTCACGTGATTCAAAAAACAAATTAATATTTCAGTCGTTTTCGTTTTATTTTTATTAACTTATCTTTGAATGAATTAAAAAATAACTTTCCGATATGTTAAACATTTATACCTTTAAAGTAACGTGAGATTGACAGTGTAAAAACTATACTTTCCTCACGAAGGAAAGCTACATGCAGACACTTTGGACTGCACATTGAAACGCACCTTAAGTATCTTAGTTTTTTCTTCTGTGCCGGGATTTGACACCCACTATGAACAAATCTGGAGGCCGCTGGTCCGAGGGTAGGAACGGAGCTATCGAACAAACATGCTACACGTGCCTCATTCTGGACTCAAACCTAGGCCCACCTCAGACGAATGATCAAAAGCCAGATCCTCACCACTCGGCAATCCGGGTCGTCTTAGTTACTTGGAGCTATCCCTCTACGTATTGACACTATGCCAATGATATGATTCTTTAACACACTGTCTAAAGGAATTATAAATACCCGTACACAGAAATATTCCTGCTTTTTCTTGATTATCTGCTGCAGAATGATAATTGCAACACAAAAAACATATCATATATAGTTAATTTGTATTATAGAAGAATGTTAGGTGGCATAATGTTTCCAGATGTTTATTACATCATTAAACATAAGCAAAAATAAAACTGAGAAGCACATTTTGCTGTAAATAAATTATAAATGCACATCAGATATTACAAAACATAAAATAATATTTCCCGAATTAATAATTTATGGCACTTCGATTTACCGAATAAATTATATTTTGAATTGCTATTAACAAGTTTTGTAACACAGAAATGTTGATTTTGTTACAAAACTTGGTAATAGCAATTATATTACGACTTGCAATTCCTTTGTGATATATTTCTTAGTGATATATTACGACTTGCAATTCCTTTGATGAAGAATATTTTTTTTTTTTTTTTTATACAAATCTTACAAATAAAGATCAGATATTTTCCGCATTTTCCATCGGGTTTAAGTCTGGATTCCGAGACATGTAAATCACTGTTTAATTGAATTAGAAGCATGGCAGGACCTTGTTGAAAAATCCCACTATTTCCACCTAGTAGAGGTCCAAATGGAATTAAATGTTCGTACAGCATAGCCTAGTAACTCCTGGATGCAAAACGGTGATCGATAATGGCAATGTCCAATTTACCACCATAGCCGAACGCTTCCCCCACCATCACAACAACTTCTCTCATTTGTCTGCTAAAAATTATTATTTGGTGTTCTTTATTTTCATCGGGACCCATGTGAATTAAACTTTTTCTCATCTGAGAACACAACACTTTTCCATTTTCAGACCATGTCATTACGTTTTTGGCCCAGTTGAAGCTTCTGCGTTTATGTACACCAGCGAATAAAGGCCTTGCCTTCATTTTAATGTACGCAGCATTTTTGTTTTGTTTTAGAGTTTTTATAACGATCGTGAGACAGGTTTTTTTAGGCAAAAAAGCGAGCAGTTTGTCTTGTAGACATATTATCGACAGTTGCCAAATGAGAAACAAGTTGTTTACATCTTGCACTCAGTGATGGCCTTCATCCTGTCCTTGTCGTTTTACTTGGTTTATATTTATTGCTTGCAACATTTTGCACGGCTCCTGAATGGTCTTCCGATTAAGTTGGCGATTTCTCTATAAGATTTCTTTTGGCCAAGATAAATAATACTTTTCTGACCTCTTCCTCACGTAACTTTGTACCCCTAGACGTGCTAACGCAGAGTGTCGTAAAAGGCTGTTGTTGACTTGCAAAAAAAAAAAAAGGAGTGAGGAGGAGATGAATAGTATAAGTAACGTAAGCTACGTAAGCAATGTTTGCTTATGTCTTACTTTGAAGCTATTTTCTGAATTGTATTAATAATTGTTTTACTGAGACTCCGACTGATTTATTTTTAAAAATTAAGTGGATTTCTTAACCTCATTTGCTTTCAGTTATAGAATACTCGTTTTCTATTTAAAATAAAGAAAGTTTTCAGTTTTTTTTTGTTCTAATAAAAACCATTCTCTTCGCTGATCGAAGAACGTCACTGTATTTCTAATTTCTTTACACACTTTAATACTTAATGTAACAGAAAGCATGTCCTTCGGTTTGTTTCTAAGGATTGATCATTGCAGTACTAATCTAATCATACCTTAACGTTATGCTCACCCTGGTTTTTTTAATAATGTCTTATTTAGTAACCATTAAACGATATTAGCATTACCCCATACAGTTGTTTCATCGAAAGAATAGTTCGAAGTACCACAGATGAAATAACTTGCGAATTTAAGGTGGTTCCACCTAAAATCTCTGCCTTATATTTCCAATGGTAAAATTGCTTTACATATTTTCTTCGCAATTAATGTATTCCCAAAGATGAAAATTTGCACATCGATAAAACTAACATTAAGTTATAGCATGGAATACTTAATACTTGAAAAACACAACCATAATTAAGCATTCCAACATTTGATTGTCTACTGACGTCATCAATGTGCATGTCGCGCCGTCTATTAAGAGGTCTGAACATTACTCAAAGAAAAATGATTGATTTTTAATATAATTATGGTTATGTTTTAGCAAGTATTAAGTATCCCAAGCTGTAACTTAACGTTAGTTTTATCGTTGTGCAAATTTTCATTCTTGGGAATACATTAATTGTGAAGAAAATATGTAAAGAAATTTTACCATTAGAAACATAAGGCAGAGATTTTAGGTGGAACCACCACCTTAATACATGAAACAATATTTCTTATTTTGGAATGCCAATTTAGAAGCAACGCCTTAGGTACAAATCTGGAGTTATTTCTTATATATGAGTTAATCTGCACTGGATTTCAATCAAACACCATGTAACTTTTACTCATCTTTACATATAGACCTAAGTAGTTTTAATTTTTATTACAGTAGCCCTTCAAGGTCGGCTTTCAGTAAAGTCGGGCTTTAGAAATAAAGAAATAGAAATATTTAAATTTCTAGGTTGTCATTAATAGCTGTTGATTAAATGAAGTCATATAGTCGAATCGACATTTTGCAAGCTTCGTAAATATAATTTTATTTGAATCTTAAATACGAAACTGATTTTTCACGAAATTTTAGATTTTTAAGAGGTCATTTCAAAAACTCGGCTTACTGCTGTTACTCGGGTAGTGAGATGATGTAGTAGACATTCATGTTCGTTGCAACCTGAAACTTGAGAATACTACACCTGTAGCCGAATGGTCAAAGGCACTGACTTCTGACCATTCTTAGGATATGGGATCGAGTTCGAGTCCTTGAGGAGTCATGGATGGTGCGCTTGTCTGTTGACCCTTCCCTTCTTTGGAGCCAGCTACCCCAAATTAGGGACGGTAGGCTTCTTATAGCCTATATACACTGACGAAAAGAAAATCCCAACACCACGAAAAAATAGTTGTAGAGGAATGAAATGGCGGCAATACATTTGTATAGGTAACATATTTAATCGATTAAGGTTTCAAGATCACAGCTTAATGTAAGCGCGAGTAGAGCCATTTTAAATGTGAAATGCTAGTACATTAATAACCGGTGTAACCGCCAGGATGTTGAATGCAAGCACGCAAACGTTCATGCATATTGTCGTACAAGTGCTGGATGTCAGTTTGTGGGATGGAGTTCCATGCCTGTTGCACTTGGTCGGTCAATACAGGGACGGTTAATGCTGGTTGGGGGTGACGCTGGAGTTGTCGTCCAATGATGTCCCATATGTGCTCGATTGGTGAAAGATCTGGTGATCTAGCAGGTCATGGCAACATGTCGACACTCTGTAGAGCATGTTGGGTTACAACAGCGGTATGCGGGCGAGAGTTATCCTGTTGGAAAAACACTGGAATGCTGTTCATGAATGGCAGCACAACAGGTTGAATCACCAGACCGACGTACAACTGTGCCGTCAGGGTGCGTGGGATAACCACGAGAGTGCTCCTGCTGTCATAGGAAATTGCTCCCCAGACCATAACTCCAGGTGTAGGTCTAGTGTGTCTCGGCCGCAGAAAGGTTGGTTGCAGGCGCTCACCTGGCCTCCTTCTAACCAGCACACTGCCATCACCGCCACCCAGGCAGAACCGGCGTTCATCAGAAAACACAACAGATCTCTACTCCGTCCTCCAATGAGCTCTAGCTTGACACCACTGACGTCGCAAACGGCAGTGGTTTGGAGTAAGTGGAATGCAAGCTACAGGGCGTCTGGCTCGGAGCTGTCCTTCAAGTAACCGATTTGTAACAGTTCGTTGTGTCACTGTGGTGGCAACTGCAGCTCGAATCGCTGCCGCAGACGCAGTACGATGCGCCCCGGCCATACGCCGTAAACGGAGGTCTTCCCTCTCAGTAGTGCCACGTGGCAGGCCGGAACCCGGTCTTCTTGAGGAAGTACCTTCCCTTGACCACCGCTGCCAACAATCATGCACAGTGGCTACATTCCTGCCAAGTCGTTCTGCAATATTGCCGAAAGAAAATCCACCTTCTCGTAGCCCTATTAAACGACCTCGTTCAAACTCCGTGAGCTGTTCATAATGGCTTCTTCGTCTTCTTAAAGGCATTCTTGACTAACATCAACACACTACGTCGAATCTCAACGATAACTAACGCTCACGAACGTTACAGCGCGTATTTACAGCAAACCTGCTTTGCATGTTCCTAGGGGCGCTACTAGCGCCACACGTATGCGCCGAGCGAAAACATTTGCATAGACGCCATCTTACAGATGTACTCTCACCGCCTACCAACTGTCGTTTAGCTAACACAACCCTTTCTTGGTGTTGGGATTTTTTTCCGTCAGTGTAGTTCGTCATGGTGGTCGTTAAACCCACCAAAAGAGAGTCTTGAGAATCTTGTTATCTCATTCGCAGTTCTATGCGTTCTTGTACGCTGAAAAACAGGGCTGTAAAAATGGAGGAAAAATTACCCTGTCCACTGTTCTTACATCAAAATCAAAAGCTTTCGTGGAAAGAAACTCAACCAAATTTCACAATGCTTTATATCAAGACTGCGGCGTTGATGCAGTGGATCGTACCAGAATGTCACGGTCGTCATCTCGTTCCCTGAAGGTTGGGCAGTCATTGCACACAATACAAGAAGTGGAAGGCCATTGACAGCAACGGTCAATACATGAGTGTTTGTTGTCAACGGCCTGCTGGGAGAAGATCGTGCAGAACGTATGAGAAAATTGCAGATAAATAAAAAAAAATATATAAACCACTTCTTTTTTCAGAATCCGAACCGGAATTTTGCAGTACAAAAATGTCGCTGCCAAGCAAGTCTCACGAAAGCCGAAGAAAGACATGGAAAAAACTGGTAAAGGATTACAAACTTCCTTCATCGTCATGGGACAGAAGAAAAACGGTTTATGAACAGAATTATTGCAATAGATAAAAGATGAATACAAGATTTCACATCATAACGGAAATCGCAGTTCTTAAAGTGGAAATTTGTCCTCGTCCGAAAACATGTTGGCATTTACAATCAAAATTTAAGCATATGATGATGATCACGACTCATGAGAAGAATGCAACCGACGAAGAGGAGAATGCTTTCAGTGGTAGCTCCATGCGACAAAATGTTTATGCAAAACGTTGCCTACCCGTGAATTTGACAAAAAAGGCCTGACATGTTCGCGAGAGGTGTTTTCATTTTGCATGAGAACAAGAATCCACGCATTGCGCTTACTGTACCTAATATTTTGCAGAAATATGGATTACAACTGCTACTTTCCTCATTGTTTCCCAGGTTTCAGGAAAGGCTTCACTAGCATTGAGGTGTTGCCTAATGAGGTGACCCTATTTATCAGATGCATCGAAAATGCAGGGTTGCTGCCTGGAATGCAACACTTACTCGAACGTTGGGTGATTGTGGTAAAGCAAAATGGAGATTATTTTGAAGGATTGTAAATGTCTTTGGTTAAACAAATGTTCAGCTTTAAGACAGGAATAGAGTGTGTTGCAAACTTTTGAACTGACCCTCGTATCATTATAGAACTTTTTGTTCATCCTTTCACAACTTCCAAGATCTGACAAAGTTTTCAGATTGGAGTTTTCTGTTCAATATGCTGTTCCAGTATATTTGCCGAGTAGGGGTGGAATGAAAGGGCGTGATGAAAGCAAATGATGAATAAAACTAATATGGTGATTAAAACACATACGATAAAACTCATTGAAACTGGCTTTTTTGTCATTATAGGACGTTCTGCAGTATAGGAAATAGCAGAAATTTCTGACAGTGACTTCGACGGTGTGGGTGAGCTGAAATCGATTTTAACCGAAGAGTTATGCGACCCCGATTTTAAAGCTCATGAAATCTTGAGTAAAACTTTTAGCAACACCGGTGATTCAAATCAAGCAGTAAGAGAAAAATATATGGTACTGCGTTGGTGATAGTAGAACTTGGAAATTCTGTTGAAAATCTGAAAAAGAATTCAACACTTCTGGGTCTTTTCTGCTAAATTCAAACTGTTTCACCTCTAAAGTACAAAAGAAATGAAAAGAAAAATAAGGTACTGAAGTGAAACTAAATTTCAGTTCCGGCAAGTTTATTTCCCATCTTTTCATTTTATTTAAATGAGCATCAAAGAATGTCTCAAGGTAAATCAGTACTTCATCGCACCTGTGTTGCGCGGCAAATGGTGCTGACTGTCCTTGATCAGAAAGAAAGAATGTAAAATCATTTCAGCCTTACCTTGTGTTTTAAATTAAATTTACAAAACGGGAGAAATCTGATCTCAAAGTTTCCGTTTACACCTTTCATATTTTATATAATACTAGCCTGTTGTACTCGTCGTTGACGGGCTAGGGATAGTATAAAGTAAAAGCTATATCGGCAATTAAATTAAGATTGGTAAATCAAGGTTTATACAACTTTGCAGTACAACTTCCCGGAATAGAATATTAGGATAAAAAAATGTATTTGAATTATTTAGTAGTTGTCACGTCCAATGTAAATAATTCAAAAAGTTTGAAAGCAGAAGGCTTATGCAATGAAATTGATTGAGATGGCTGCACAGTATTGACACGTTAATGACATTGATCCAATGACACATGATGGATCAGAGGCGTAATCCACGGACGGGTTGTAGACGAATGCTGCATTTTCTTTTTCTCTCCAGATGTTCAACCGAGCATTAGCCGTAGTGAGTCGATTATGCTGAAGTCGTGTGTCTCTTTGCTGGAGTGTTTCCTGTGCCCTCGATTACGCCGTAGAAGTCCTATTGTATTCCAGTCTTCTTTCTCGCTGCTGGTATGGTTCCTGTGGCCTTGATTGTGCTCTGGAAATCCTATCTTGTTCCAGCCTTCTTTCTCGTTCTTCTACTGACTGTCTCTTGTTCTCTTCTCCTTCTTTGATTTTCTCTATCCATTCTTTGTGTTCTTCTTACACATTGTTTCTTTCTGGGAGGTTGAGACATAGTATGATGACCTTCTGACGTATGACACTTTTCAATTATTAACGCAGATTGAAAAACTACGTTCTATTTTCTTTTTTTCATCCCCACCCTCAAGGTCACAATACAATCGGCAAACAACGCTTACAAAAAGGGCGTAATAAATGTAAAATAGTCGTAACGGAATTCTAAAAAGAACGCCTAAATTTTATGGTGAACTGCTTTTCTACACGCCTTAACGTTCGGTGTGATGAGGTTGATGTCAACAAAGCGGAAAGGCATACTCAGATCGGGTAGAAACGCGTAACATTAAATAACTAAAACTCAAATTCAAATTTTAAAAAATTCGCTTCAAGGTGCTCCAGAAGAAGTCTACAGGTACTTTCATAACAAATTTCGTCGCTCTAGGTAGCCTAATTCTATGTGAAATCCGACCGACAGACACACACACAGTCTGTTTTATATATAGACAGATAAAGATCATAGCGTGACATGTTAAAAATTAAGATGTCGTTAGACAGTAGTCATTACTCATATTCCCTTTTTGCCATGCTCGTACACCACTATCACCGTGTTAACGTTTACTCTGGGACTATGAATCGAATTGCTTGTTTTATGAATTACACTACTCGAGTATTCAAAATTCTATAACACTAAGAATAGTTCATCTGTTAATGGGGATAACTGTGACTCCATTTCCTTGTGTCATAGCTTATACGAGGATGAATCAAAAAGTAAGGTCAATGCTCTTGTTACGCAAGCAAGCAGAGTTACGTCAGATTACTATTTGGGGACGGGAGGGCACGTGATCTTGACGCGTGTCGGATGCAATCACTAATCTTCTAGAAGATGGGCGGTCGTTTGTCGGAATGATCCATCACGAGCAGCGAAATGTTGTCAGATTTTTATGGACTGAGGGTGTGCAACCCGTTGAAATTCATCGTAGGATGTTTATGCAATATGAGGAGGACAAGTGTATGAGTCAGAGACATGTGTACTAATGGATAATAACATTTCAAGCTGGTACAAAGAACGTGTTTGATGATTTTCTGTCGGGCCGTCCGTCGACCTCTCGCACAAGGGACCATCTGGACGGCATCGATGCGCTCATTAAAGAAGATCGCTGAGTTACTCTGTCTGAGATCGCGCAAAATGTAAACAGTAGCTATGGTTCTGCATTCTTAATAGTGCATAACCATCTCGAATATCACAAAGTGTGTTCCAGATGGGTGCCACGGCAGTTGTCTGATGCGCACAAGAAGCAGCGCCTGGAAATTAGCAGACAATTTCTGCAGCGGTATGAGTCAGATCCCAGTATTCTGGAGATGATTATCACTTGGGGACGAAATATGGGTCCATCATTACAACCCCAAGAGCAAAAGGCAAAACCTGGAGTAGAAACATCTGAACTCTCGATGCAAAAAGAAGTTCAAAGCTGTACCTTCAGAACGAAAATTAACGCTGACTCTCTTTTTTGATATGAAAGGGCCCATCGTTGAACACTATGAAGTATAGGGTGATTCAATTAACAGTCGATCATATTGTGACTTGCTGAAAGACAAACTGAAACCAGCAATTCGCACAAAACAACGGGGAATCCAAACATTACTGTTGCTGCACGACAACGTTCGTCCATATATGGAATTGGAAACTCAGCAAACAATTACAGAGTTGAAGTTTGAAGTGTTACCACATCCTGCTTACAGCCCCGATCTGGCGCGGCGCGACTTTATGTCTTAGGGACTCTGAAAGACCCATTGCGAGGCCGCCGTTTTGAAAGTGATGTCCAGGTATAGGAAGCGATGCATTCGTAGCTGCAGGAACAACCCAAAACATTCTTCTCTACAGGAATCCAGAAGCTTGCAGACAAATATTAAATATGCGTTGAATAACAGGGGGACTATGTTCAGAAATAAGGTAACTGTTATCTATAAGCCCCTTAGTTTATTTAATATACGACAACATTGACCTTACTTTTTGATTTACCTTCGCATTTTAACACTTAACATGCTGCTGACATGGATCTTATACGCATGCGCATCAATGTTTCCATAATATCCCAGTACTGTTGTGGCATTTATTCGTACATTCAGAACAGTGCAATCTTGGTTTTTTGTAAATGTAGCAACCAAGATTTCGCTGTTCAGAAAATGTGATACATGTAGTGCTTGTGTCAGAGGTAACTGTAGCTAACTGTGTAACTGTGTCAAATGTATCTATTGCTTGTAACTGTGTGAGACGTAACCATTGCTTATCACAGGTGACTGTAGCTAACTGTAACTTTGTCATAGGTAACTGTAGCTCCACGATACTGGTATATTTGATACTTAATGCAAGATATACGGTGGCTATAATCAAAGTATTCTTATATGAAGATATCTGAAGCACGATGTTAAACATGAACGACAAAGTGTTTGGCAATTGGTTTGCACAAGATACCTGGAAGGAAATTGAATTTCAAATACAAAGACTATTTCCCCTTGTAGGCAAAATGTGCCTCCTGAACGACGAGGAACTAGCTCATCCGTCACTTTTTTGCTCAGTTGAATTTGTAACAGACATGGTTAATCACATTTTAGATTGAGTTCAGCAAACAAATCAGAGTATTCTCGAAAACAGAGGCAAAATGTCTCGTGAGCGTTGTCCGTAACACAAACGTGAAAAACATCACATTTCAGTATTGAACATTTACTGGTGACAGTGGCGGTGTGGACAGCAAGAAGTCATCAGGTAGATTGCTCTATTTGGCAGCACTTTTTGATGCGATAGATATTCAAAAGGTTATTTAGATGTCCTCTTGTTTGTTTGTTGATTTGGAGGTTTAAAGACCACCGTGAGAAACCGATAGGCTGCAAAAAGTCGCTAATCCCTACTTCAGGGCCACTGAATCCAGGGAAGGGAGAGAGCCTATGACGTAAGACAAACACAACATATGTGGCTCACCGGGCTGCTAACTTAGCCCCATCTTGGACGAATGGTCCGAAGTCATCAATTAGAACACTGCGCCACAGTGGTAGCTGTTCTGTTGTGGAGCCTTAAATATAGAGGAACTGATTTGTAATGAAATCCTTCAGTGCTGAAGTGTAAGGGATGTTTCTTTTACGTACATTGCTTTTCAGGCGTTTATAAACCAAACATCTGTCAGGAGTTTGATCAGGTGATCATCAGGAATTCGGTCAGGTGTTGATGAAAGTGACAAACTTTATCATCAGCAGTATTCTGTAACGTACCAGGAGATGTGACGCACCTGCCCGAAGGACGCACACGACATAAAGGCAGATAGGAATCAGAATAAAACGTCCGCGTAGCTCAATTGGTAGAGCAACTTATTCCGGAATGAGGGGACTCGGGTTCGAATCCTGGCGCGGATAAAAATGACGGAGAAATTTACTTCGTTATAATTCTTTTGCAGCCGTTAAACGAGCTGCGTGTTGTGAGAGTTTGATCGGTTATCCATATATTAATCCATTGTCGCCAAGTCTCAGAAGTTCCACAGAATAAGTAGCAGGGGTTTTTCATGAAGAAATCCTGCTGATGACAACGGTAATTTATAAATTGCAAGGGATGCATCGGAGTTCTTATATCACACGGAGCGATTATTTTGTCCAAGTTTTCAGCGATCGTATTCCCATTCAGAAGAAAGTTGGTTTCAAGTTAGCAAAGAATGTTTCGCTTCCGATCGGAACATTGTGAGAAGGAAGTACAATGATTGTCCATGTCCTGCGTCAGCTTATTTCAAATGTTCGGGCGCTGCGATGTTTAGTCATACGATTAATTTTAAATGCTTAGGGAACAGCTTCCATGTTGTGATATTTTCAGTTACCCTGTCGTTGTATGTGTACTGATTCAACCTGCCGCGGTATGCATTAATCTCTGCGCGATTGCTTTGGCGACATTGTTAACTCGCTAACTGTTGTTATATTCGGACTTATTCTCGGCTTCGCTCTGTATCATCTTATTCCCTTGAAGTGTGTGATAACATTTCCGGAAATACATTGTGTAAAATGATTCCCATATTTTGGCTACTATTCGCCTTCGTTCACAAACTCTTCGTGCTACGTTTCATTTGCCAATACAGAAAAAAAACTTCTGATTTCTAACACGATCTGGTAGGCTGAGGGACAGGTTGTTTTTTCAACTATCGAACTGATCGTTGCATTCCAAAATTTGATCCTATATTCAGATAGCTCTAAGTATGGGGAAATTAATTGCAACAATCAGGTATAGGCAAAACATCTAGATTTATCATTTGGCCCAAACACAGATGTATACGCATAAACATGTGCGTGTTCGCTCACGCGAACAGAGTGATGTGGACATACAGTAAATATTCATTCAGCATATACACATACATAATCTACTTACATGAATGCATATTTTTTTTTTTTTTGATTGAAGGTTTAACGACCACCGTGAGCAACGCAATGAGCTATAAGAAGTCGCCCGTCTCTAATTTAGAGCCACTGGTTCAAGGGAAGGGAGAGAGCCAGTTCCGGAAGACAAACACAACACCCATGCGTCACCAGGATTCGAACCCGGACCCCTTTCGAACGAATGATCGGAAGTCATGGAGAGTGAGGCGGCAGAGAGCCGTTGAACGCCGTACCTGGACTACGGAATGGCAGGACATTGTCTTCTCCGACGAATCGCGCTTCTGCCTGCAACACCACGACGGTCGGATCCGAGTGTGGCGGCACCGCGGTGAGAGACTGTATGACGCCTGCATTATACATCGCCATACCGGTCCGTCGTCTGGCGTTGTGGTTTGGGGCGCAATTGGATATGACACCCGCACCCCTCTGGTACGCATCACTGGTACACTCAACAGCCACAGCCACATCTCCGACGTTTTGGAGCCTGTAGTCTTACCTTACCTGCAGGACCTGCCAGCGGCCACGTTTCAACAGGACAATGCGCGCCCGCACGTGGCACGCATCGTGCAACAGTTTTCACGGCCCACCAAGTATCTAAGTTGCCGTGGCCCGCCTGTTCTCTCGATATGTCGCCCATCGAACACGTCTGGTCGCTGATCGGCAACCGAGTGGCAGGGCAAGCGCCACCCGCAGCTACCCTGATAAACTGTGGCAACGTGTGGAAGCAGCCTGGACCGACATACCCCAAGCCCACATCCAAAGCCTCTTTCGTTCGATGCCGCGGCGTGTAGCCGCCGTTATTGCCAGCCATGGAGGTCATGGCTGGCAATAACGGCCACTACACGCCGCGACATCGAACGAAAGAGATGTCTGCGTGTTCCGCAAGTCGCACGGGCCTGTAAGCTGAATCCTTTGATCTTTGTATCGGTTATTATGTGTCCAGTAAATCTGGCTTTGCTATCTCGTGTCCTTCTTGGTGTTGCACTTTGGGTGTCCAGCAGTGTAGATGAGACAACGTTTCTTGCCCTAATAAATTTATTAGGTAATTTTAAATTTTTACCACTTCAGAATGGAAAAAGAACTTTCGCCGTTGGCATTCGTGACTGGCTTTGTCAAAAAAATTTTAAATATTGTTTCGAGATTTTGAAATGTTGATCACAGTCAATCGTTAAGACATTGATACATATCCGTGGGATTCCTAACACCTTTTTCCTTAATGAATTTTTGAAATAGAAAACTTTCGTCTTGAAACTGTTCCATATAAATGTCCTCTTTGTATGTCTCCACCCGTTTTAAAGCAGATACCCGCACTTCGTCACTTGTCATCTGAATGTTGAAAATAACAGAAACATGCCCAATAAGTCTTCGTAGACTTCTGCTCTACGGTGAATTTATTTCAGAGGTTAAAGCGCTTTCTGTAATGTAATGTTCTCTGCCTTGCAGAACAACTTCGTTTTCTGAAGTTTCATCAAAAAACGTGTTCCTTTCCTCCTGTCGACACTTTTCATTTTTAAATATATGGTGTCAGTCAAAGTTTTGGCGTCGGCTGCTATGGACTGAAAATTACTTCTGAAACTTATGATAAATGCTTTTAATGATTTTAGCGAATTTACAGCTCTTATAAGATTCATTTTAGGATCCAGAAAATGTTTGCTCATTGCATTTAATCTTTGCAATACCGCATTCCAAATTATGATTAATAGAGCTGTTTCATATTCCCAGAATAATATTAGCAGCCCTTTCGCTTCTAATCGACATTCTGGTTTTTCATCTAGCGTACGACAACGCAGCAAATCTGGTTTTTCATCTTCCCATGATTCAATTTCCGACAAAGCATTTTGTATGTTCAGAAAACTGTTCTTTAATGCGAATATAACTTCAGCTCCAGCTGAATACCTTGTGTCACTTAAATATTTCAGTAATAAGGAATCAGATGTCAAACAAGCATCTGGAATGGCCCAGCGGCGTGTTGACTTTGAAAAGAAGATATACATAGTGTCCACAAAGTAGAAATATCTCACTGCATTTCGGCAGGAATTGACTGCCGAACTTCCAATTAAGTTTAGTGAGTGACTTGCACAAGGAATGTAAAATTCAGTGGGACTATCGGTTCTTAATCTGATTTATAGCTTTGTATATTTGTCTGACATATTTGCTGCGTTGTCGTACGCTTGTAACCACCTACACTTTTTAATGTCAAGAGATAAATTGTTTAATTACTTTAGTAGAATTTCTTCTAAGTATGAAGCCTCATGCTCGTCGATTGAAACACATCCAAGAAATCTTTCTTTGATTTCCCGTTTCGTGCGACGAACCTTAATATAAAAACAAGCTGATCCGTGTGCGATGTGTCTGGTGCCGAATCCATTACAATCGAAAAGTATGTGGAATCTTTCACATCTTCATCAAATTGCTGTGTCAATTTTTCTCCCATTAAGTGAATAAACTCGTCACAATTGTTCTGCGACAAATAATTAATTTTTCCTTGCCCACCGTTTGCGTGCCCTAGTAAATGACACCTCAAAAATCATCAAATGTACTCAGATATTCTAAGCAGGTTGAGAAGTTTCCTTTTCTTTCAGACGTAATATTATTGTTGCTTCCCCTAAATGCCAATCCTATATTATTCAATAATTTCACCGTTGCAATGATCGTTTTCAAAACTTCTTTCCAATAGTTTTGTTCTGCACATATTTGCTTTACCAATTCGGGGTCACAGAGCAACATTATTGAACATCTTTTTTTACACTGCCTGACAGAACCTCACACACACAGATAGGCAAATAGGTCCTGAACAAATGATTTAATTGTCACATACAGACTAGGCTCTAGTGGCCGAATATACAGGATGATGGATAAGGAGTGTGGTCCCTATTTTGGACGTATAGCGTTGAATCCGACATGGCATTGAGGCAATGAGAGTCTAAATTGAGTCCTTGGGTATCGTGCACCATGTGGCGTTGATCCGAGTCCACAGTTCATCTTCATTTTGTGGGGGTGGAACAGTACTCAACCAACGTCCAATCGTGTCCCACAGATGCTCGATGCGCGAAAGGTCGGGGGATCGTGCTGGGTACGGAAGCATCCGCACACCGTGTAAAACATTCTGGCTGATCCGAGCGGTATGCGGCCAGGCGTTCTCCTGTTGAAAAACGGCGTTTGTGGTGCGCTGAAGATACGGACAGATGTTTGTTCTTCAGAGTACCACAGGCCGCAGCACCTCGTCAACATAGTTGCCTGCCGTCAATGTACTCGTAAGGCGTAGAAGCAGTGAGCGGCTGTTCGCTTATAAAACCCCACACCATGATTCCACGTTGTTGTGCTGTGTTGCGTTCCACAATTTCTGAGGAATCCGCCCGTTGACCACGTCGCCTTCAGTACCTCACACGGGGATGATCTGTGGTGAGACAGAACCGCGATTCGTCGCTGAACACATCACTGTTCCATTCGGTACCCCACGCAGCTCTGGAGTGACACCACCCCAAGCGGTGACGACGATGGCTAAGGATAACTTTCGCAACAAACGGCTGGACAGCAAATCAGACGCACTAATCGGCGCGACACTACACGCGTCGATATCGGAGCATCCAAGGTTCCTCTTACACTCCGCAAAATGTCACCCGTTGTGGCCTGTGCGTCCGCTACAGTATGACGTCAGATCAGTGCAGTCGGACGTCCGCCGCCGTGCGCCGATAGCCCTACGGCGTTGCACAGATCCTTACTTGGATCACTGTCTTCAAACGAGACCGACGGTTGTGGCATCACGAAGCGTTTCTTGCGCAATACGACACAAGGACAATCCGATGGTACGAAGGCCTATGCTGGCATTTCCAGTGAACTCATCCGTTTGACGAAATTGGGAACGACCGCGCTTAACGGCATTGACACTCTTGTTCGTTCTCCAGACACGGTTACAGCAGAACTACTCACTTCTTGCGGCCGTAACGACGTCTCGACTGATGGCCTCTCAGGCTGGTTGTCCTCTTTATATTCCGCGCGCCGTTTGTACGATTGGCCGACAAATGCAGTCATTTGCATAACTTGTACGTGCATCCACCCTGCAATATGCATAACGCTGCGTTCACGTCTTCGTGGTGTGGCATTTTCTCTATCAGGCAGTGTGTATGAACACATGGCTTGGAAATAGTCACAACTATCCTCGTGCTCAGAAACATTTTGGAAATATTTCTCCAGTCATTACATGCCATTTTCATTTTATTACATACAGCGTTCGTGAAAAGTTTGCATACAAAGCAGTACACTGATTTTCTTGTGTCCGAGAAAACTAACCACTCCCCTTTTGTTACATTACTTTTGATGCAATACAAGTGCGATTCAATAAAATATTCCGATCGCGACTTTTATACACGAATTTCAAACATTCGATATTACCGACGTTTTGCGGTTTATTAATCAAATAAATCTCAACCATTTTGTTATTCGAACCTATATCATTTGGCCGTAGTGCATTATTATTTGTGTATGAGCCCGTACTTACGTATAAGGTTCGATGCTTAGTACTTACTTGGATTTCCAATTCCCTTGGTTTTGCAGATGCAGTCGACGCACAAATTGTTTCTGCATTTTCTCTTTGGTGATCTAATTTTTTTCTTCACTGCTCTTCACAGGTAGTTTCTCATGCCCTTGTGATAAGTCCACCTCCGTTGCTGTTGACTCCGCTTCTTTCTCTTCTCGATGTGGATGCTTAGGTCGTCACAGAAAACGACTCAATAGGATTTGCTTGGGCTTGATGAGCGTTTATTTCGAATTTTTTACCTTTATGTTTTGACGCACCGGATTCAATTATTTTTCGCCATTTTGATTACAAAACAACAACGTCATCAAGCGAAGACACAACATAAAATACGTATGCAACGAACACACACTCGGAGATTGGGTTAGCATAATAGAGTCGATTAAGGAAGGCTTTGACGGCTTGGGGAAGGAAGGCAGTTGACGGCGTGACGTGGTAGCCAGTCAAAATGGCCGATTTTCTCCTATACTAGCCACCCAGTATAGAATGCTGTAATCCGGAAGTAATCTCTCCTTCACGAGCCGGGAGCCCACGTTTGATCATTTAGGCACCTGATTCGTAACATAGCAGTTTTTTAAAGCCCCAGATCGATGTATTTGTGAAATTCATGGGGAATGAAAAACAATGTAGAATGAAGGTGAGTGAAACTATGTGAATTAATCCACCGTAGATCAAATGAATGATGACCAATCACATTCCCCAAAATCTGTTAATTGTACCTCAGATTTTTATGTGCTTTTATACTACTTATCGCACATCTGTGAGAACCTCTGTACGTTTCCTTTATTAACTATTGCGTATTTTTCTGGAACAATTTTCTCTCTCAAGTAATTCTATATTTCCTCCCTTGGTAATCTATCATGTCTTTACCAGATCTATGAATATTGCGCGTATGTGTCCTTTTAAAATTATTAGATATCGTATTATTCATGGTAAATTTTCTGGCAAAAAATAAGAAGCAAACATTTTGCTGATTTGTTCACTGCAAAATTTTGAAAGCCACTGAGTTCAACTAAAGATACCAATGTAAGCTTTGGCTGATCTCAAGTGAAAAACACAAATGCGATATAAAAAATCTCTTAAATACAATAAACAGAGCTGACGAAATTATTTTTATGAATTTTTATTTCGCAAACTTTCATGTTTCTAAAATTTCTGATATTTTAACGAATTTCACATGTTCAAGTAATGTGAAAGCCCCGTGCAGCATATCAGGAATAATGAAGGCAAAATTCGAAAAAAAACATACCCTGAATAATATCAAACGTGAACCAGCGAATTTCTCTTATCTTTAATCAAGAGCAACCAGGAAACCATTAATCTGATTTTCGACTTTGTGCGAGCTGCTTGATCGGACTTTTCCCGCAATAATCCTTCATTTTCCGGCTTCGTCGGACCCGCGATTGTTCCTTCTGAAGACTTCTACGCATACGCATTTATTTTGGCGTGTGTTCATTTCATGAACAAGCTTCGTGTTGATCCAGCAGAAGTGCTACTCAATTTCCTCATAACATTCATTATCTAATGTGAGGAATGGATTTTGTGCTTCCTAGTCCAAACTTTCTCTCCACCGAAAGAATTCTCTTGGTCATGATTTAATTATGTAACTCGAATAAAAAAAAAGAAGTTCAGTTATCGCAACAAATGCTACTTACAGCACAAAACCAAAATGCATTTAACCAAATGCATGGTGAATATTGTATACTTAGGTAAACTTCTTTTTAAGTTTGCCTCTGTGCACAAAAACACCATTTCGTAAATAATTATTTCTCTCAAAGCAAAACAAATGGCTTATGAAAATCAATGCCATTCAAACAATATTTGACTCAAAGAAACACCAGTTGCAGAAAATTTATTCTATAACAAACGGCATGTTAAACACGTCTTATGATAAATAAAATGACGTATTTATGCATGTTATTCCCCTGTTTGTTCACTGTCCAGGAGACACCATGTCTTTGAATCTATCAGTCCGATTTGAGAAAAATTTTTTTTCAAAGGGCAGCCTGAAACATGAAAATGATAATTATTTGTTGGCCTTTTTCCGATGTATAGCTTTGCCCCTAGAAGTCGTTAATGCAAATGTTATCGAATTCAATATATATCTTATTCCGCACCATTGCTTCTAATCAAAGATTTAATTTTTTTCTTCCTTTCGGTATCTTTCTTTCATAACGAAGACCATGTTCCTTACAGTTCCTTTTTCAAATAATGTTTATGGCGCTAATGAATTGTAGATCACATATCTTCTACAAACAATGTACAACTTTATGGGTGCAAAGTTATATTGCATTTTTCGCGATATAAGTACTTCTAAAGCCTGATTTGAAATATTTTTCGTGAGTGAAATAGAGTTCGTGGTGAATAATATTTTTATTTTGCATACAATTTCTCATGTTTCATGACAAACGAATTGTCCATAAAACGGCGTAAGTGCATATTTCGTTTTTTTTTCATATATTTGCTGAGTGGAATAGAGTTCGTAGTGAATAATATTTTGCATACAGTTTCTCATGTTTCATGACAAAAGAATTGCCGCAAAAGGGCGTAAGTGCATATTTCTTTTTCTTTCATATATTTGCAGCAGTACTAGAGATCCTAAAAACGTGATTCGAGAAATCCTCTTCATGTCAGATATCACTCACGATGGAAAACATTTCGCACACACATCGCGCCCAAAATAAAGCAGTTTTTCAGCTTGAAGGCACAAATCTTCATATTCTTTCCATGCCTCTGTTGCTAAAAGTCTGACTTCAAATATTCTTTTTGCATCGTCCAGTGTTTTTGGTGAAGGATATTTCGCAGTTAAAAGTTCTCGCAACGCACAATTTGGCCACTGTAGGGGGTAAATACGCATTTTTGTGTACAGCTTATTTTCGGTCGTACCCACGTATAAATCACTCAAATGAAAAAAATCCTTTTCAGACAGCTACCGCTCACAACGAAAATCTTTTCCGCAGATTTACTGCCCAAAATAATATACACTTTTGCCGCTAGGATAGCAAATGTATATTATGATTTTCTCTATATCTCTTCTTCTAAAAGTACAATTGCAAAAATTCATCTAACATCAGATGCCATTCACATCACAAAATATTTTCATATGCACTTTTATGACTTTTAATAATGCATAGTTATGCAGCTACGTGACAATAATGTGGAGTTCGGTTTAGTACCGCTTCCAAAATTTATATTGAAGAAATTATGTTTGTACTGTACCCCAGTTGTTATGATAACGATTGCAAACACCGTCATCTTTAAATAACACAGTTTTTCCGATAGGAGACCGATATGTAAAAATGCTTGTCTTGCTATCTCTTCTTCTAGGAGTCTTACTTGAAAAATTAGTTTTCCATCACACAGCTTTCGCTATAAAGAATATTTTGCGTTCATTTCAATCTGTTTCATGACTAACATTTCCGTTCCCATGGGGTGTTAGCGTATATTTCTACTTGAAAGTGTATCTGCGATTCTATAAATCTCTTTGAAAGTGTATCTGCGATTCCATAAATCTCTTTGAAAAATTCTTTCTTGTAAAATTATACTTTTGTATAAAATTATTTTCCCCTCATTTTCTTCTTCAATTAACACACAACTTACAAATTATATCACGTTTCTCTTAATATAACTTCTTCTAGTTATTTTATTTGAAAAATTATTTTTATGAAGAATATATAGTGTACAATTTGTGATTTTTCGTATCGCACATGTCTGCCGCTAGTGGACGTAAACAGGTCTTTTTGGTTGTGGTTGTTTTACCGATTATAGAAATCCGACTGAAAAACTTATTTTCGTAATTGTTTTATTCATTATGCAGAACACTACAAATATCGTGTATTTTAAATAATCTGCAGTTTTTTCACTATGGGACGTAAATGCTTTTCCGATTTTTTTGTTTTTCTAAATATCTGCCCTTAAACAATCTTTTTGTGCCACATGGGTTCATTACAGCCGTTAATGCGACATCATCCTTTTTTAAATTTACGCTGATATTGAATAGATTTCAGTTAGTGAGAAATTAAATCTAAAGGATGCCACTAGCGTCAGCTGTCAGAAGTCTCGCAGGGAATTTTATAATCCTGCCCATAACAACACTTACTCTGCAATATTGCTTCTGTACGTCAACATGTCTACTCTGAGAGAAACTCAAACACGAATGAAAAAGCTTCGAGCCATTTTTTATCATCCATTGAGATAACCAGCGCGATAGATCGATATTTTACTTTGTGACTTTGAGGCAGCAACAGTTTACTGAGATAAATATGTAGCAGTTAACTTTCCGGATAATAGTCTTGAAAATCGATATATGCTCTTTTAGCAATGTAAAAAAATCCGTTAACGCTGAGATAAATTCATTAATGTATAATGTCTTTTTGCTTCATTATTCAGCCATATCCATTTTAACAGAGCACTTTTCAAATGTCATAGCTATTTTTTATAGTTTTCAAAATTTGGAAAATCGTTTACATACCTTGAGGTGTATAACAAATTATTTCACTCTGGATCGTTAAATTACGTTGCTTTAAGCAAATCTTTTTGCATAAGAAACTAAAAAAAGTCAGTAAGTATATCTAGTAATTTTTATACATCATATTGCAACTATCACATGACCCATAGGTCTTGCGCCGATAATGTGTCCACATTCAAAGTCGTTGAGATCAACATGGTTAACCTGTCTTTGTCGATTGCAATTCAGTGCTGGGAAACCCTGCTGTCCGCCTATTTATCACCTGCGTTCGGTTTGGATCTGTTCCACTCTGCACAGGGAATGTCCATTTGAGTTGTCCATCATCCCCATCTCTAATTTTATGTTGTACTGAGCATATTATCGGGTGTAATGAGAACGTATTTTGAATCCTTTTCGAGATGAAGTAATGTATGCAAATGCAATACAACAGAAAAGTGCTAATTACCTTATACACAAGAACAAATCAGTCCAAAATGTTGTAGCCAACGTCTGCCACGACCTGCTCCCATCGTCTGGGTAGCACCGTCCGCGTGGAATTGTGGCGGATTGGACGCAAATAAGAGAGTAAGTGCGCGTTCGACATCGTCCCGATCGGTGAACCTCTGTCCGTTTAGGAAATGCTGCAACGGCAGGAAAAGGAGGTAGTCGCTGGAAGGCAATGTCCGAGGAATAAGCGAAATGCGGCAGCAGCTTCTAGCACAGGTCACCCGTGATGTATGAGATCTCGCTCCATCCTGCTGGAGGAAGACGCCTTGCGGTTCAACAGGGCTGGTCGTTTTGGCTGCAGTTCAAAAGGCTAAACTAAACTGGTCGTGAGTGATGCATTCTGATCGTCCAACTGACGGCAGTACATATCTGCGGTGATAGTGGTGTTGTCCGGCAGCAACTCGAAAAACGCAACACTCCGCATATCCCACCAAACAGACAGCAGGACCTTACGTGGGAGTAAGCCGGCTTGGGGGTCAGCATGGGCTTCTGTTTTGAGTCCAAACACTGTTCGCGGGACTGACATTGTCATATAGGACCCATTTCTCGTCACCTGTCACAATGTGGTCCAAGAACGGTTTAACCTGGTCACGTGCAAGCAGGGAAACGCATGCACTCATGCGATTTGCTTTCTGCTCAACTGTGAGTTGATAGGATACCCAAACTCCCCTCTTGTGCACCTTCCAAAGTTTACGTAGGTGCGTGATAACGCTCGTGTGAGTTCGGAAAACTTCCGCATGTTCACACGTGGGTCGGTCTCCAATAAGATCTTCAGCATGTCGATATCCACGGTTGCGGGTCTTCCGGCTTTGGGACGGTCTGACAAATCCAAATTTCCCTCTCGAAACCGTTCGAACCAACGACAGCACTGATGACGTGATGCAGCACTGGGGTACATACTGATTAAGTTCCTTACAGCACTTCAGGGGTGCTATCGCAACGAAACTCATACAGCATGCGATGGCGGATGTACTTCTTGTCCACTTCCATGTTGGCTGGCGTTTACACACTTCGCCTTCTGAAAGCTAACTGCAACTGTCTTTAGACACTTACCTGCTGATGTCATCTCAGTGGCCAATGTGCGCCGTGGCCGGGGCTTCGACTTCCGTTACCTCTTCATCGGACATTACTTTCTTTCCTACCCAATAGCTATTTACGACCACTACTGGCAGAAGCGCATAAAAGAAAAAAATCCCACATTGTATACATAAGTTTCTTCATAGCGGAAGGCTTCCGGGGCAGATGGAATATCTCAAATCGAATGATTAGAAGAGGAAAAATGGAGTAAAACGCGATATAACTCTATGCATCCTGGTTGTAAAACTCTGTAATTTGTGAATTATGAAAAAGTAAGAAATACGGGGAAAATATTCTTTGTTTCAAAAGCTATGTGACGGAAAAATAATTTTTCAAATATGCTTTTGCATCCAGAGATAGCAAGAAGACAGCCTTTATATACTAGGGGTGTTCAAATGAAAAGGTACGAAACGTCATAAGAACGTAACCGTTAACATATTTGCCTATGCCTCTATGGGAGAACGTAGCGACACATCTAGGGATGCGATTGGAGTCACCGGCGTGGATCGGAGCATGCGCGGGCTGCCGCATGCGCTGGAGAGAGCAGAGGCTCTTATAAAGAGCGCCGTCCAATGGACGCGGCAGTGCGTGTGAGGACAGGATGGCGTTCACATTGCAAAATTCGACGATTGAGGAGCAGCGAGGCGTTATCCGATTTCTGACAGCGGAAGGTGTTAAACCGGCCGCTATTCATCGCGGAGGGTGTTGTTCTGCTCCATGATAACGCGCGTCACCACGTCTCCAGGGTCACACACGCGAAACTGGCCAAGTTCCAGTGGGAGCAGCTTGACCATCCGCCCTACAGCCCGGACATGTCGCCCTGCGATTTCCATGTATTTGGTCCCCTGAAAAAACATCTGAAAGGGAAGCGCTTACACTCGGACGACGAACTCAAGGACGCTGTGCAGGACTGGGTCTCGTCACGGCCACAGGAATTCTGGGAACAAGGAATCCTTCGGCTCGTTAATCAATGGGATCGTTGTGCTACGGCCTATGGTGTATACTTTGAATAAAGTCTTCATTTATACCCACAGTGTCGTTTCGTACCTTTTCATTTGAACACTCCTTGTATTCGCGCCCTATTGGAGGTACTGTGCACAATTTGGAAAGGATAATGTTTGTCATCTCTTCTGTGGCGAATGTCACGCAGTAGAAAAGGAATATTTTCCGTATGACTTTATAAGCACAGATACAGTTGCAAACATAAATACGCACTTACCCTACATAGCGTCAGAACTGGGCACTATGAAAAATCCAAGACTATACGCTACACGTTTTACGAAGTGTATGGTATGAAATCTTAAAAGAATTTCTCAGATCTATCTTTTAAGAGCAGAGATATCAAAAAAACAGATTTCAGGTTTTCTCTTCTTACTAGATAAATGGTGAATAAACGTATAATACGCACAAAAATATTTTTGTAATGAGCACCAAATGTTTTTGAAATGAGTAGCGTATGACCGAAATTGAATTTTTACAGTCAAAAGTATTAGACACGCAGCCACGACTGCAAATATGTTTCAGCCAGAAACATGTGCATGCGTTTTTTAATGCCAAAGTTGTCCATTAAGAAAAATTAGAAATTATATGCAGAATATTTCTTTCCGGCAAAGCTTCCTGAAAAAAAATATCTCATCAGACTCTTGAAAGCAGAGATATTGAGGAAAACACGATACGCCTCTATGTCTTCTAGCGAAGAACTGCGCTTTATTTCGAGCAGGAATGATGCGAAAAAGCCTTTGAAGAATGAACATTCGCTCATTCTTGCTGAATGAGTAGTTAGTTCCTTTAGTACATTTTTTTCTGCTGGGCACAAAATGAATTTTGGGGTTTGTGTTAATCGTTGTGCGATGGAAAACAGCAGGATATGAGATGCGGAATCAATTTTTTTAACGCATATACCTACAGTACCGTGGTATTCGCAAAAGGTGAAAAGATGTGCAACTATCCGACTGAGGAATACTAACTGAACAGAATTAGCGATGGGAAGAATACACTCACGGACAATGATATTTCCGCACCTAGAAGAAAACATGCTACAACAGCAGAAATTTGCAAATAGCTAGAGTGCGTGCTGGTATGCAAATGATCCACGTTTAGTGCGATTGCGCATGACCGCACACCTTGTGGTGGCGCTGCAAGCACGAACCGGCAGCCTCATAAACCGGCGTGTAGTCGATGCCCCATGAAAATGAAAAGCACCGGCAGTCGCAACCAAGAGTGCAGAGCGACAAGAATGCCGGGTGGACACCAGAGACGTCGATTTACGGAACGTACGGATTTAAAGACAAGCCTGATCATCGGGGTGAACACAGCAGGGTAGTCGGCGCACCGTATAGCCCGCCACGTGGATCGTTCTGACCATACTGTCCTACTATGTTGGGAGCATTGGACACCTGACGGCACTGCCACACAGCGGAGCGGCTCCGGACGGACCAGGAGAGCCGCCGGTGGAGAGGATCGACGGATCGTACGCAAGGCACGAACGGATCCCACGGGGACCTAACCCCCTATACAGGCAGATGTAGCGGCTCCTGTGTGTCCACAATCCATTTCTCGACGCCTCGCTAAAGCGAATCTGCTATCCCAGCGCCTCTTACGTGTGCTGCCATTAACACCGGAACATCGCCGGCTTCGTGTGCAGTGGTGCCACGCCAGAGCTCCGTGGAACGCCACAGACTGGAGACGTGTGGTGTTTAGCCATGAGCGCCGCTTCGTTTTGGGGACAGATGATCATCGTGTCCGGGTGTGGAGGTCCCCTAGTCAACGGCATCCTAACCTCGCTATCGAGCACCACACCTCCCTCACTGCAGGCATTATGGTCTGGGGAGCCATTGCCTACGATAGCCGATGAGCTCCAGTAGTGGTACGTGGATCACTGACGGGCCAGCGGTATGTGGATGAGATCCTACAGACCCATGTGCTCCCATTCCTGGGCGGGATTCCAGGTGCGCTATACCAGCAGGATAATGTCAGCCCGCACACGGCTCGGGTTGCCCAGGACGGTTTACGTCATGTCCAGACACTTCCATGGCCTGCCCGCTCCCCGGACATGTCCCGTATCGAGCATGTGTGGGACCAGTTGAAACGCTGGCTACCGCCGTGCCGCACTTTCTGGAATTTGGAGCACACCGTCCAACACGTGTGGGCCAGTCTGCCGCAAGACAACATCAGGCGTCTCTTAGCCTCCATGCCGGACCGTATTGCAGCATGTATCGTTGCACAAGGCGGTGCGATGCGCTGTTGAAGACGACCGGACTGCGTGCCACAGATCCCTCTGTAATTCTCCTGAAGCTCTGTTTTTGCCATCATTGATCAGTATCATTACGTCCATAAAATTTCAGTTCAATCCGATGCTTCCTTCTTGGTACGCAAATTTCATTGTCCTGAGTGTATTGATCAAGTTAATTGCTGTGTCAAAACGTTTCGGACTTCATTTGGTTCCCTGTCCGAAATGTGCGAAAATATTTCATACTTGAATGAACTTGAGTTTCATATTATGTTCAACGGAAAATCCCATTCCAGTTCAGAAAAGGAATCGGAACTTTTTAAGCAAACTTAGCTGGTGTACCATGACAAACTGTAGTAAATACATTTGTATTATTCACATAAACCGACGAAGAATGGTAATTTTGCGCTTTATGAAAACAGGAGGAAAATTTCGATCATTTTTGCAGCCAACAAGAGAACAACTGAATTTTGTTAACTCTAAACTCTGCAATGTTGCTCGGAAACAGCGACAAATGACAGTTTCCTTGAGTAATAACGATAGATATCAGGGAGGAAATGCAACAACCTTACATTTATCTGGAGGAAACTGTAAAATTTTGAGTGCAATCGCTGATATTATCCCTACCACCTGGATAACTTTGAGAAATAAATGTATAAAGAAAACTGTCATTCTTTGTGTTAGATGAAATGGGATGGAGGCAGTGGCGCCCATATGAGTACTTTTAGGGGGGGCTGAGAAAAATCCTTACCTCCTTCAAGGCTGTCAAACATTTTAGTAAATGTACAATATACTAAAATACAACAAAAATAATTGATACAATCAATCATTGATATCATATTTTTTTAAAATGCTTTAAAAGAAGGTTTCGTCTATTTTAGTGTTTTAAATTTATCAAAAATTTAGCTTTATCAACAGCTGGGAGGGGGGGGGCTCGAGCCTGCTGCCCCCTTATAGGCGCCCTTGGATGGAGGTCAACGTCATGAAAAGGAAAGAGGGTGGTAGGAATCGATACCAGAGTTACGTTTGCATTTTCTGGAATGCCTGTAAACATGCAATTTCATAAACCTTTGTGTTGTGACCAGAAAAAGCGCTAGAGAATAAGTGGGTAAAAGAAAGATTCAGGTTGCTGTTCACTTAAAAGATCCCTATTCCAGAGTTTAACTGAAGGTTTTTGGAACTATCGAGTGCCACAGGTGTGAACGTCGCGATGTTTAGCAATATTCCAAATACCGTTCAAATAAATCAAATAAACTAAAACATTACCTATTCTTCGGTTTTAAAGAAAGCCAAACTGATCTTCATTTAAGAAAAAGGAACATTCTTCTCTGCACCATACATTTTATTCCCAAGTTATTCATTAATCTCCAACTACAGTTCTTCGAACAAAACATATGTTCGAATTAATACACAGCAATTAATTTTAGAATATGATGAAGAAAATCTTTTCTACGCAATTTCTTTAGATTTGAATTTCAAGCGTTTTGAAAAGATTTCCTGTAAAAGAAAAATTGAAAAAGGAAATATAAAACAGGGTGTAACTCCAGGTGCATAATTTCAAAGCAGTGTGACATATGCACATCGTGTCTTAATTAAAATCTAGAATTTGGAGCAATTCAAATGACTGTACGATGCTTGAAGGGAACTAAAATCATGTTATTTAAAATACACCAGATCCTTAATACTCAAGGAAATGCTCATAGCGTAGTAAATCCGTTTATTTTCGTGGTGTAATATGCATAAATATATTACACCATGAAAATAAACGGGTTTACTACGCTATAAGCGTTTCCTTGGGTATTAACTAAAGCCATTTGCACAGGAACATGTGAATGTGGAAAAGAGAATGGGGTTTATTACTTTCAGCATTGTTTAAGATAGACTTTTGAGTAAAACTTTAAGTCAGGTAGTATATTATAATACTCAAAGAAATTAACAAAGAAATCATGTGAACACGAAAGAGATATTTTGTTTCTTACCTATACACATGACTGCATTGTCAATTTTGGCTAAAAATCAGATAAACAGCAAAAAAGTCAGCCGGCAGCTTTCGCAGGCGTCCAAAATGCACAAACAAAATTCAAACAATACATATAGTCATTCAGATTCTATCTTGTAGAATTGTGTTATTTATTTGAAAAAGCATTTGATTGCATTTGTTTCAATCTTGGGAATAACCTGGACTGAGATGGTAAAGAAAATGCTCATTGCCTCTTTGAAAAGCTGCCAATAAATGAAAAGTGAAAAGCTTGAGGATACGTTCTTTTTAAATGCCTCCAACAACCCTACATTTGTATGGAGAAAACTGTAAAATTTGAGCACGAAATATTCATGAATAATATTATTAAAGTATTCGAAAAATTAACTAAGATGAAAAATAAAAGAGGCAAAGGGCTTCTTTTGTTTCCGCCATTTTAAAATTTAGCTATTTTGCTCTCGTGCAGTACTTAAGCGTTAGTATTTAAAAACGGTATCATAAAATAAAAGCCTATAAGTTGCCTTAAATAAGAATAACTCAGAAACATTTTATTTAAAAAATACTTTATGTGGAAATTTGCATTTTACAGTCGGGCGAATCACAAAATTAGGTTTGGGAACATGAAGGAGTTGTTGAAGCGAGTGCCTAAGAATTCCCCCATGTCGTTACCCGAATAAAAGACGCAGAACACGTTGTCTTCGTATGCTTCTTCCTGAAAAAGAAAATATTGTGATCGAAAACAAGGAAGACTGTTTTTTTCTAGAAAATGTATGTCTGGGAAAGAATTTCTTGGTTGTGATCACTCTCAAAAGAAAAACTGGTCTTCAGGGGAAAATCTTTAGAGCGTCCTTTTCCAATAATTGTGTGAAAAAGAAAAATATGCAGAACCAGTTTCTTAAGAGAGTTAGAATATGCGGATTTGAAATTCGGTTTTAAATGTTTTGAATATTGCCTAAGCAACTTAGCGATTGAGATATATCTTTCAAACGATACGCTTCTTTTCAATCTTTGGCACCACTTTCTTATGAATTGACGTTTTTACTGCATCGACGCACATCATGAGCTTCGTAACTCTAATAGCAATATTTAGGCCTTTTAGATCAGACACGTAAACAGTGAATACCTACACGATTTGGTTTGATTTCGTCTGCAGTGCGGTACGTGTCATTTTTATATGCAATGTGGTATGGTATGTATACCTTACGTTCAAAGTGGTATAAAATTTCTTCAGCACATGCGGGGTACTTTCACACATTCGCTGAAAATATTAATCATTTAATTACCGAAACTATTGCTAATAAAAAAATAAAAGTAGAAAAAAAGAAGAAGAAAAAGAACTTCTAGTTATAAGTTAATTAAGAAACTGAAAGTGATAAAATTTTCAGTCAACAGAGTTTTCTAACTGACAAATAAAAACTCTTTGATTTTTTTGAATAGGATAAAACACATTTAGTATCTCAATGGTCATTGTACAAGTAGATTGTGTTTGAAGCTGGATCTTTGTTCACAGTTCTAGTGAAGCACAGTCACATTTTTGTTCACATGCGAAAACGACTGGCATCATACAAGGGAGAGTCAAATGAAAATATTAAATAATTTTTCTGACAGTTTATTGAACAAAAGTGCACAAACCTGTATCATTTTTCAATGTAATTTCCATTTTGTGCAATGCATGTCTTCCAGCGCTTAGAAAGTGCATAGATTCCTGTAGAAAAAATGTTTATGGTCACGTGTGCAGCCACTCATGCACCACCTGCTGCACCTGTTTATTGGCCATGAAAGTCTTTCCTCCCATCGCATCTTTGAGTGGTCCAAAGATGTGGTAAACACTTGGGGCAAGGTCTGGTGAATACTGCGGATGTGGAATGCACTCGAAGTGTAGGCCTTGTTTGGCTGCAACCGTTGCATGGGCAATATGGGGCCGAACATTGTCATGTTGCAACAAGACCCCAGTACTCAAATGTCCACGTCGTTTGGATTTGATGACAGGTCGAAGATGATTCCTAATAAGACCTGCATACGCGTCACTAATTACAGTGTTCTCTGTGGGCTTGTAGTGCTCTAAATTTACGCCTCGTTCATCCGAAAAGAAAGTCAGCATAACCTTCCCTGCTGTTGGCTTTGTGCGGAACTTCTTCGGCTGTGATGAGGAGGGATGATGCCATTCCTTGCTCGCTCTCTTAGTTTCTGGCCGATGATAGTGAACCTAGGTTTCCTCTCCAGTAATGATTCTCTATAGGAAGCCATCAGCTTCTGCTTCATAGCGCCGCAAAAGTTCTTAAGAGGCATCAGCACATCGTTGTTTCAATTCTGGAGTCAGGTGGCGTGGCATCCTCCTTGCAGACACTTATGAACTGGAGAACATTATGGATGATGTGGTGCGCTGAATCATTACTGATGTTCAAAAGTGCGGATATTTTATTCGCCGTCACTCGGCGATTTCCTATCACAATGCCTTCAACTGCTGTAATGGACTCTGGTATCAATACTCTATGTGCCTGACCCGGTCGTGGGGAATGTGTCACAGAACTCATGCCGTTTCGGAACTTACCAGCCATTGTGTACACTTACTGGAGTGACAGGCATGCAACTCCATACTGCAGCTTTACTCTTCGATGAATTTCAATAGGTTTCACGCCTTCACTACTCAAAAAACGAATGACAGAACGTTGCTCCTCTTTGGTGCATGTCTCAAGTGGAGAGGCCGTCTTTTCACTGCTAATGTGACGTTACTAAGCTTGTCTGCATCATGCTGCCACTTGTAAGAAAATTTTTTAGTCATTGGTAACAATATTGCTAAGTTGCAGGACAATGGACTGTATTTTAAATTTGTTATCGTACTTTTAAGGTTTTCATTTGACTCATGTGTTAGTTTAATTTCTGAAAGTGTATGCGCAATAAAGGAGAAATGATTTTATGTTTTGGAATGAAAAGCAGCTTCGCAATGGGAACGAGAAAATTTTCCTTTACTGATACAGAAGTCTAATTCACCCTAGAAATTTTCATCAGTTTATGTTAGAAACTTTTGTTGGTTCTAACTAAAGCACTGTTCGTCAATTATTTTATCCTGCTTAAGCGGTATGAATAAATTGTATAAACCATGTTACAAGAGATGAGAAGCTACGCATTGCGTGTGGTAAACATTTGTTAACGCAAAACCCTAGGAGAGTTCAGGTTACCACCAATCACATAGTCTCAACCATGCAAAACCAATTTCATTCTTCAAAACCACCTTTAACTTCTATGTGGTTAGTTACAGAGTAAAAGGGGACATAGTCTTGTTTTGGATTCAACTCAAAGAAATCGCGCAAAGCAAAACGTTAGCCATAATTCCAAATAACGTTACCCATAGTTCTAAAGAATCGTTCTGGATCCCCAAAATCCATGACTTTTCACCACATTTGCACCTCGTCCTTTTCTGTTGTGCATCATTGTGTAAAGCTTAGGTAAAGAAATCAATCACAATTTGGCACTCCACATAGCTTGGCCACAGAGACTGTTCAGTCCCTGAGCCGAGTGATCCGCTGCACTAGCTTCTAATCATTCCTCCGAAATGACTTCTGGTTCGAATCCGATGTGAGGCACAGATGACGTGCGTATCTTACGGCTGTCTGCTTTCCAGGAGCAGTGGCCGAACATTAAGGACGGGTGATTGTTTTAACCCATTGAGGTACTCACGATGGTCATTAACCCCCTCCCTCCCTCCCCTAAAAAAAGAATGACAGCGGTCTCCTGATTTACCGTTGGGTCCAGTTTTTCGGTCTCCTAAACTATCAAACAGACTTGGCAGAATCTCATTGCCTAATTATCCGATTAGAAATTTCTGTCACTGCACTTCCCTAATTTATATCAGTTAACTGCGTTTAGTATAGGGTGTTTAAAAAACACCCGAGATCTATTGTAAGATATCTTCCCTATAGGTACTGAGGATAAGCATCTGTACGGTTGAGCAAAACTAAAACTTCCTAAAATAGGCTTATAATACCGGTAATCAGGAGAACATTTAGAAAAAAGTAGATGTGAATAGGAGAAAAAATAGAAAATTTGGGACAAGGTTAAAGCTAAACACAAATCAAATAAAACTGTCAGAAATCAAACAAAGGTACCAGGTCGTTCGAAAATATATTGCCGACTAGACGAAACCCGTCGGAATCCACGGTTAGTTTTTTTCTTTTCTTTTTTTCTTTGAAAAGGATAAACTCATAAGCAACAACAAATGTAAATTTCATTTGATTGACAAATTCATTCAATCAGTTCTGTAAAGACAGTAGTCCGGGTTCGTGATTTTTTTTTGCGCTTTCCAACCGTAGGTGGAAGAAGCGTATATGCTCCAGCTTTGTCGGCCTTTCGGCACGATAACTCGCGTAAAAATGGATCGATTTCGATGAAATTTTAGTATGTGGTAGGGGACCATCTGGGGACGAACCCTATTGAAAATGGACGAAATGGGGTCAAAGGTCTCGGGATAGGAGCGGGATCAATTCCATTGCCCTTATGCGTCATAACTTACGTAAATATGGTTCGATGTCGATGAAATTTTAGTATATTGTAGTGGGCCACCTGGGAATGAACCTTATTGAAAATGGGTGAAGTGCGGTCAAAGATCAGGTCATAGGAGCTGGATGCCATCCATTGCCCTTATGCGTCATAACGTGCGTAAAAATGGTTCGATTTCGATGAAATTTTAGTATGTGGTAGGGGATTACCTGGGTACGAATCCTATTGAAAATGGACGAAATGGGGTCAAAGGTTAGGACATAGGATCGGGGTCCATTCCATCGCCCTTATCTCATATTATTAAAGGAGCGATTCTTGTATGTATGTAAATTTTATTTTGAAAACGGCTCTAAGGATTTTGATCAAAGTCGTTAACCTACCGTTTTCTGGTACTAGAAATCGATTTAGCTTGATCTCGACTTTAGGGAAATTCGTGTAGTGCGTTAAATAACCAACCCGAATTACCACGTTTCTAGTGTCATGGCGTCATTCCATTAACGTTGCCCATGCTTAAAAATCTTATGACGTCACAATCTCGCATTTGAGATGTTGGCGCGCGGTCACGCCATCTGTCTCATTACGTCACGCGTTGTGTGTGGATCATATTAAAGTTTTATGACGTCACAGTCTTTCGAGCAGATGGTCGAGATTCCCATCTGCGTCATTACGTCATGCGTTGTGTGCGTATGTCCACCTGCACGATAACTTACGTAAAAATCGTTCGACATCGATGAAATTTTAGTATATGGAAGGGGAACACCTGGAAAGAAACCCTATTGAAAGTGAACAAAATGGGGTCAAAGGTCAGGACGTACGAGCGGCGGGATCCATTCCACTGCTCTTATGCGTCATAACTAACGTAAAAAAGGTTCGATTTTGATCAAATTTTAGTATGTGGTAGGGGACTACTGGGACAAACCGTATTGAAAATGGGTAAAATGGGGTCAAAGGTCAGGACATAGGAACGGAATCCCTTCCATCGCCATTATGCGTCATAACTTACGTAAAAATCTTCGATTTGGATGAAATGTTAGTATGTTGTAGGGGCCTGATTGCGAACGGATCCTATAAAAAATGGGTGAAATGGGGCCAAAGGTTAGGACACAGGAGCGGGATCTATTCCATAGCCCTTATGCATCATAACTTACGTAAAAATGCTTCGATTGCGACAAAACTTTGTCATGTTATTTCGGAGGTATACTGAACCGGTTCTGTTCAATATCATAGAAATGGGATCAAAGGTCAGAGCGCAGGACCGAGATTTATTCTACAGCCATTATCCTCATAACTTGAGTAATGATTTCTTATATGTTGGAAAGCGTATTATAATCAATGCATTGCATGATTTTACTAAATTGTTTTTTTTTACTGAAAGTTTAACAACCACCGTGAGCAACTCAATGGGCTATAAGCAGTCGCCCGTAATATTTTAACTAACAATGGTCAATGGAATGTTTACTTACATCTTTACATAATGGGAAACGTCTTACCTACGTGAATAAACTGGATCCAATAAATATTAAATTTTATATATGCATCACACAGTTCAACGGAATAACGTAATCAGGTCTTCCACAGTGTTCGCCGTTCCGATGAGGACTTTAATACGAATGCCTGCCAGCGTTGCTTTGCGCAACGGTTCGCTCAGAAAAGATACTTCTGACTTTGGACTATCTCAGTCCCTCCATGCTTTCGCTTTCAACAGCGCGTGAGTCAACCGCACGCGTCTCCCATAGACTATACATGGGAACTTTGCTGCCCCACCACGCCTGAACCGTTGCCTCAATATCATTTTTCTCTTCGACTGGCACATCTACATGGTAATACCTTTATTTTGATACCTCAACCATATCTACATGTTTAGCCGTTCTCTCAAAATAGGACTCACAGTGAAAAACCTTATAGAATTAATATATAGATTTGGAGAATAAAAGTAAGAGCCATACCTCAAGCACATGGCCTTGTTTTATTCGAAATAGGGGACTTCCGCAGCTACACACCTCTGCCAGCGAGTGACAAGTGCTTCAATGCCAGTCCTGAAGGAATCTGCTCCCTGGATGCAAGAAAGTCCCGGAATGCAATTTTGGCCTCCTTTCGGTTTCTGAAGATCCTGTCATCGAGGTAATTGCTAAATTGCATGAACAGATGGAAATAGGTAGGTGCCAAGTCAGGCGAGTAGGCTGGATGTGGGAGGGTTTCGAACCTCAGTTCGTGTAGTTTCTGTTTGGTCATTTGTGACATGTGTGGTCACGTGTTATCGTTGAGAAGGCTAGGACCTCTCCTGCTCACCAAAGATGGCTGTTTGGAACACAACTTCATGCGCATTCGGTTAAGTTCTTCACAGTGAGTGACTGAGATTATGTTTTCACGAGCATTCAAGAACCCGTAGTGTATGACACCGTGAACAGTCCACCACACTGTAAACAAAACTTTATTTGGCGACAACCTTGGTTTAGGATGTTGTTTCGGTGGTTCACCATGGTTTAGCCACTGTTCAGATCGATAACGGTTGTCGTATAGCACCCACTTTTCAGCACAGGTTACAATGCGATCAAGTAAGGGCTTCTTTCCGTTGCGAAACAGGTCACTGCACATCTCAAACCGTTGTTGTTTCTGATGTTCCGTCAGTTTCTTTGGGACCCACGTATCGAGCTTCTTGACCTAACCAATTTGGTGGTGATGTTCTTCGGAAATGATTGACTCCGACACATTGCACTGTTTGGCGAGTTCACCTACTGTGACGCGAGGATTTGCCTTCACATTCGCCTTCAGAGCGTCGTTATCAATGCCATCCTCGGCCCTCCTCGTCTTGTAGGTTTGTGTCACCGGAACGAAATATTTCAAACCACTGATGAATAGAACGTTCAGGTGACGCCTCCTCGCCCCATACCTCAATCTCAATATAGTAGATTTGTGCCGTATTACGACCCAGTTTGAACTCATGAAACAGAATAACCTTCTACTCACTCCTTCCTAACATATTGTACAGACCACTCTCACACGTGTAGCAACGAGTGCGTGGCGTGTGCGTAACTCGTACGAATGGCGCTGCCCGCGGGTTGATTTGCAAGCATTGTGGACGAGTTGAATATCGCACCGATTTTCTGATTAATGATTTTCTTTTAATCGGAAAATCGGCAGTTATTTTCCGAACGACCTGATAATCCAAAATAAAAAGCGTCTAAAGTGCACGTAACTTTTTGTTGACACTGTGAGCTATCCATAGCCAAATCACTGCTGGGAAGCCGCGTGGGCTCTCTTTTAACTTTGGCGCAACCCGGGACAAAATATCAGTCTGTAATTTTAAAGTATGTTTTACAATTATAAAAATAGGTTATAAATAAATTAAACTACTTTCGATTATTCCGCGCTGTACGTAACTTTCACCGACACACTTCCAGAGAAAAATACAAATCAAAAGTGTCATCGGAAAAAATTAATACTTCATTTTTGTTGAATGTATTGTTATCGTCACTCTTGACGCATCAGTAAAGCAACCCAATATTTTTAGCTTTCCACCAACTATGCCTGTTGCAGATGAGAGAAGCCACATTCTCTCTGCGAATGATTTTCCTTCTATACGCCTGCTCTGCACTTGGTAACGAAAAGAAGAAAACCGGTTTCTCAGATGTAAGGCCAGCTTTTTTTTATTAAGTTAAACTTGGGCAGACGAAATGGCTGCTTTCAGCGGATGGAGATGTGCGACTCCTCTAGCGAAATGGTGTAGTCCTGCAACGCCACATGGCATACGTCACGAAGTTGGTGTATATCTGATTTTATCATCATCAATATCAACCATTATCAGTCCACTGCTGGATGAAGGCCTGCCCACGGCGACTGCTTATAGCCTATAGAGTTGCTCACTGTGGTAGTTAAACATTCAATAAAAAAAACTTTGTGAAGATTTTATAAACCCCTGATAGGAGGCTGATGGGCCTGTAGTTCCTGAGATCTTCAATGTCATATTTTTTATGTAGCAGGATCATTGTAGCATTATTGCAGTCCTCAGGAATCTCCCCTGGATTGAGACATTTAGTGAAAAACTTGGGCAAGTAAAGATTCAGTTTCTCCACTTGCTTCTTGTATAATGTCCACGGTAATTCCATATTATCCTGGAGCACTTTCCTGTTTCATGTTCTTAATTCCACGTGTAACTTCTGTCGGGAGGACTTCGAGGACTTTGGTGTTGATACCTTTCGTAATGTCTAGAACATCTCTTTCATAATGTCTAGTGTCATCTCTTTCATATAGTTTTTAGTAGAAGTCTTTCACTCTTGTCAAAATTTCGCCTCGATTTCTGGTTACAGTAGCATCTTCTTTTCTCAGTGCCCTAATCTGTTTTCCTTAGTTACCGATGTGTCTCTTTGCTTTCGTCAGGCTTTGGTTGTTTTCAATTGCTTTTTTCACTAGTTCACAATTGAATTTCCTTACGCACTCAGTGATACTTATTCGTACTGTCTTGCATAGCTCTAAATATTTCACTTTGGAAGTTATATCTTTATTTGTTCTCATCTCTCTTCTCTTTTACATCAGCATTTCAGTTTTTCTTGATATTTTCTTCATATGCAACTTTTCTTTAGTACCACCTTTTTTGTCGCTGTTTCCATAACAGCCTTGGTTAGTGTTCTTTTAACTTCAGAGATGTCTACTTCTTCCGATGTTAGACCTTCTAGAGCAGAGAATATGTTTCTCAGTTACAATTTGAAAGTATTATGATGTTTTTTTAAGATTGGTCATATCAATGCATTTTGTTAGTTTTATGATCTTGCCACGCTCGAGTTCAGTGTTGAGGTGCATCTTGCATCTCACCATTCTATAGTCATTACCTGTGTTGAACCTGTTTAGCACACTGCAGTCCTCGATTACAAATTTCTTGTTACACATAATAAATAAGTTTCATTTATCATATCATCCCATTAGCATGCCCCCGTGCTGATTTTCTTTCGTTTTTCTTGAAACAGGAGTCCATGATGAAAAAAATGTTTGCAAACTGCAAACTGTACGAGAGATTCTACGCTGGTTTCTATAACCGTGACCGAATTCACTTATTGAAGTTTCATTGTTGCTGTTTCCCTATTTTCGCATTGTATTGTTGTTTACCCTGTTTTTCCATTTTTATTTCATAATGATCTCCAAGTGCTGCTTGGCTTTCTTATTTTGATGCCGAATTTCCTCGTAAAATTCTTCAATTTCTTCCTCAAGATGACTTGTGGTGGGCATGTAAGCTTGAATAATCTGAGTTTGGTATCTTTTTGAGAGTTGGATAAGGAATCGCGCCACTTTGTCAGAAGAACTTTCAACTTCTAGAACATTGTGCTTCAGTTTCCTGTTTATTATATATTCAACACCACTAATGGTGCCAGTATCTGTTTCGCTATAGTAGAAACGATATCCACTTTTCAGTTCAATGATATCTCCTTTTCGACCAGATGGTCTCGGGGTCGATTCCAGGTAAGTTGAGCTGCCCTGAAACAGTGAATAGTTGCAGTGTGTTGGATGGTCATGTTAACCATCAGCCTGGAGATTTGGAGCCCACTTACAAATAAGGTCATCTCTTCCTTCCTTTCTGCCTTTCTTTCTTTAACTGGAAATATTTGTTCTGACGTCATAGTCTAGGACCCCTTATTACGTCGAGTCGGACTCCAAATCTGGCATTACAAGTTCCCTGACCTATCTACCTTCTGACGTATCTGAACCACCAAGTTCAATCTCATGTACCTTTATTTCTAGAACGCAGCGCAAAATTTCCATGGGACTCGGGTAGTGTGTGTAAACTCTACGAGAAATTATTGGGTTGAGCGTCATTTCATGATAAACCCAGATGGACAGGTTTTGTGGTCAAAGTGGACTACGGAGAGAGCCCAGTTGCGCGCAATTTTCCTATGCGAGTTCGAACTCGGGCATTCCGCGAGTATGACGGCCCCAAACATTAATGTAGCGTTTCGACGGGGAACTGTTAATGAGTGCCCTTTACGCCCATGGTTTGTAAAATTCCAAGCAGGAAGACATCCCTTGCAATTGCACTTCGTGATCATCAAACAGTCACTAACAGATTGGTAGCTGAAGAGCATCGTGAAAGCTGACATGGGTCATCTTTCATATGGCCGCCGGATCTCGGGAATGCGTAAAAGCTGAACGCATGGGTTCCACACTAGTTGAAAGCAGCCAATAAGACACGTCTTCTAGGGATGTGCAATTTCCGATTTGCAAGGCACGAACCGAACAAACTGTATCGGAGAGGAACAGCTCAGTGGCTGAATACAACAGAGCCACCTAAACGCTCTCAAAGGCCACCCTACACCCACTGAAAGTGCTGGTTCTCATATGATTGTCTGCTGCTGCTGCTTTGATCCATCATTCGTTTTTGAAACCAGGTGATACCATCAGTCCGTACCGCTATTGTGCTGAAATGCAGAAAATGCACAAAAATGCCCAGTGCCAAGATGCCATTTTTGTTGAACAGGCATGGGGTCCTTTTGTTCAACGACTACGCTTCCCTCCATATCTTCCAAAGGACCATTCAACTAAATTTACCAGTCTGATTACGAAACGTTTGAATCCTACATGTTCAGCAAACCTTGCTTCCACGGAATTCACCTTTCTGGCATGTGGACCATTTCCTGTCGGAGAAGACCATCCAAAGTGACCAGGCGGTGTGGCAGGTCTATACCTTCTTTGTCTCACAGACTCCGGAGTTTTATTCCATGGAGATCCACCCACAGCCTCCTAAGCCGTTGGCAGAAATGTATCGACGCAGACGGAAACTACTGTGACTAAGCGCGTAGATTCTTTCTATTTTTATGAGAGTTTGTAGGTAGTACTCCCATTTCGGAAAATTTTCCTGCATCAAACCAATACCTCTCTCGAGTGCGTTCGTACAGAAGTTCTATGCTTGAGGTCAAATTGTTTATTGCATTATCACTCGCACTTTCAACATTTCACTATTGTTTCTTCTCGGCATTTACTGCCAATGTTCTCTAAGCGGTAATGGAGTCTCGTGATAGCAATAAGATATTGCCCTTTCGTGTTATGCTATTTTAATCTACCACGTCGTTTCGTGTGAACTCTTGTATCCAAGAGTTACGAATTATTTCAAGATAATATTTCCTTGTTTTTAACACATATTTTTAAAGATTTTCTAATATTAAAATGCGGTCAGATATATTAACAGATCTAAAGAAAAGAGACATGTAGAAGATAATCCAAAATTTATTTCAGAATGGGAAGAAAATGTTTCATTTGCAGATATTTGTAAACGCTCTTGTGCTTATGAGTGATTAGCGATATTAAATTGGCTCGAATGTATATCGGAGTGTAATAAAATAAGCATCTTAGTAGTATGGTCGCAATTCAACTACTTTATTTCGTGCTTTCGTTTTGCAAAAAGTGTCGATTATGTCATCATAATTTACAGAATTTGTTATGTCTGATTCTATCAACATCACAGATAGATGAGACAACTTTTCTTGCTCTAATGAATTTCTTAGGTAATTTTAAATTTTTACCCACTTCAGAATGAAAAAAGAACATTCACCGCTGGCATTCGTAACTGGCATTGTCAAAAAATTTTAAATATTCTTTCGAGATTTTGAAATGTTGATCACAGTCAATCGTTAAGACATTGATACATATCCGTGGGATTGCTAACACCTTTATCCTTAATGAATTTTTAAAATAGAAAACTTTTGTCTTGAAACTGTTCCATATAAGTGTCCTCTTTGCATGTCTCCACCCGTTTTAAAGCCGATACTCGCAATTTGTCACTTGTCATCTGAATGTTCAAAATAAAAGAAACATGCCTAATAAGTCTTCGTAGACTTCTGCTCTACGATGAATTTATTTCAGAGGTTAAAGCGCTTTCTGTAATGAAATGTTCTCTGCCTTGCAGAACAACTTCATTTTCTGAAGTTTCATCAAAAAACTTCTTCCTTTCCTCCTGTTGACATTTTTCATTTTTAAATATATGGTGTCGGTCAAAGTTTTGGAGTCGGCTGCTATGGATTGAAAATTACTTCTGAAACTTATGATAAATGCGTTTAATGATTTTAGCGAATTCACAGCTTTTATAAAATTCATTTTGGAATCCAGAAAATGTTTGTTCGTTGCATTTAATCTTTGCAACACCGCATTCCAAATTATGGTTAATAGAGCTGTTTCATACTCCCGGAATTATTTTAGCAGACCTTCTGCTTTCTAATCGACATTCTGGTTTTTCATTTTCCCATGATTCAATTTCCCACAAAGCATTTTGTACGTTCACAAAACTGTTCTTTATTGCGAATGTAACTTCAGCTTCAGCTGACTACTTTGTGTTACTTAACGTTTTCAATGATAAGGAGTCAGATGTCAAACAAGCATCTGGAATGGCCCAGCAGCGTGTTGACTTTGAAAAGAAGGTATACAAGGTATCCACAATGTAGAAATATCTCACTGCATTTCGGCAGGAATCGACTGCCGAACTTCCAGTTAAGTTTAGTGAGTGACTTGCACAAGGAATGTAAAATTCAGTGGGACTATCGGTTCTTGATCTGGTCTATAGCTCTTATATTTGTCTGACATATTTGCTGCGTTGTCGTACGCTTGTAACCACCTGCACTTTTTAATGTCAAGAGATAAATTGTTTAATTACTTTGGTAGAATTTCTTCTAAGTATGCAGCCTCATGGTCGTCGATTGAAACACATCCAAGAAATCTTTCTTTAATTTCTCGTTTCCCGCGACAAACCTTAATATAAAAACAAGCTGATCCGTGTACGATGTGTGTGGTGTTGAATCCATTACAATCGAAAAGTATGTGGAATCTTTCACATCTTCATCAAATTGCTGGGTCAATTTTTCTCCCATTAAGTGAATAAACTCGTCACAGGTGTGCTGTGACAAATAATTAGTTTTTCCTTGCCCACCGTTTCCTTGTAAATGACACCGCAAAAAATCACCAAATTTACTCAGATATTCTAAGCAGGTTGAGAAGTTTCCCTTTCTTTCAGACTTAATAATATCGCTGCTTTCCTTGAATGCCAATCCTATTCTACTCAATAATTTCACCGTTGCAATAATCGTTTTCAAATTTTCTTTCCAATAGTTTTGTTCTGCACATATTTGCTTTACCAATTCGGTGTCAATGAGCAACATTATTGAACATATCTTTTTACACTGACTGACAGAGCTTCACACACACAGATAGGCAAATAGGTCCTGAATAAATGATTTAATCGTCACATACAGACTAGGTTCCAGTGGCCGAATGTACAGGATGGTCAATAAGGAGTGTGGCCCCCATTTTGGGCGATACAGCGTTGAATACGACGTGGCATCGAGGCAATGAGAGTCCAAATAGAGTCCGGGGGTATCGTGCACCATGTGGTGTTGATCCGAGTTAACAGTGCATGTTCATTTTGCGGGGGTGGGACAGTACTCAAACGACGTCCAATCGTGTCCCACTGATGCTCGACGCGCGAGAGGTCGGGGATCGTGCTGGGTACGGAAGCATCCGCACACCGTGTAAAACATTCTGGCTGATCTGAGCGGTATGCGGCCAGGCGTTATCCTGTTGAAAAACGGCGTTTGCGGTGCGCTGAAGATACGGACAGATGTTTGTTCTTCAGAGTACCAAGGGCCGCGGCACCTCGTCAACATAACTGCTTGCCGTCAATGTACTCGTAATGCGTACAAGCAGTGAGAGGCTGTTGGCGCCTTTAGCACCCCACACCATGATTCCACGTTGCCGTGCTGTGTTGCGTTCCACAATGGCTGAGGAATCCGCCCGTTGACCACGTCGCCTTCAGCCCCTCACACGGGGACAATCTGTGGTGAGACAGAACTACGATTCTTCGCTGAACACCACACTGTTCCATTCGGCACCCCACGCAGCTCTGCAGCGACACAACGCCAAGCGGTGACGACGATGCGTACAAGCATCGTCGTCACCGTCACTGCTTGTACTCGTAATGCGTACAAGCAGTGAGAGGCTGTTGGCGCTTATAGCACCCCACACCATGATTCCACGTTGCCGTGCTGTGTTGCGTTCCACAATGGCTGAGGAATCCGCCCGTTGACCACGTCGCCTTCAGCCCCTCACACGGGGACAATCTGTGGTGAGACAGAACTACGATTCTTCGCTGAACACCACACTGTTCCATTCGGCACCCCACGCAGCTCTGCAGCGACACAACGCCAAGCGGTGACGACGATGGCTCGCTTTCGCAACGAACCGCTGGACAGCAAACCAGACGCAGCTAATCGGCGCGACACTACACCCGTCGATATCGGAGCATCCAAACCACCCCGTACACTCCTCAAAATGTCACCCGTTGTGGCTTGTGGGTCCGCTACAGCATGGTGTCAGATCAGTGCAGTCGGACGTCCGTCTCCGTGCGTCGGTACCCCTACGGCGTTGCACAGTTCCTTCCTTAAACCACTGTTTTCAAACGAGACCGACGGTTGTGGCATCACGAAGAATTTCTTGCGCAATACGACGCAAGGACAATCCGGTGGTACGATTACGAAGGCCTATGCTGGCACTTCCAGTGAACTCATCCGTTTGACGAAATCGCGTATGACGGTGTCTTAAAGGCATTAGCGTCCCTTGTTCGTTCTTCACACACGGTTACAGCAGAACTACCCACTTCTCGTAGCCGTAACGACATCTCGACTGCTGGCCTCTCAGGCTGGTTGTCTTCTTTATATTCCGCGCGTCGTTCGTGCGATTGGTCTACAAATGCAATCATTTGCATAACTTCTACGCGCATCCACCCTGCAATTTTCATGGCGCTGCGTTCACATCTTCGTGGTGTGGCATTTTCTCTATCAGGCTGTGTGTATGAACACATGGCTTGGATATGGTCGCAACTATCCTCATGCTCAGTTAACATTTTGGAAATACTTCTCGTCATTTCATGCCGTTTTCATTTTATTACATACAGCATTCGTGAAAAGTTTGCAAACAGAGCAGTACACTGATTTGCTTGTGTCCGAGAAAACTAACCTCTCGCCTTTTGTTTCATTATTTTTGATGCAATAGAATTGAGATTCTTTAAAATACTCCGATCCCGACTTTATACACGAATTTCAAACATTCGATATTACCGACGTTTTGCGGTTTATTAATCAAATAAATCTCAATCATTTTGTTTTTCGAACTTATATCATTTGACCGTAGTGCAATATTATTTGTGTATGAGCCCGTACTTATGTATAAGGTTACTACTTCAATTTCCATTCCCCTTGGTTTTGCAGATGCAATCGATGCACAAATTGTTTCTACATTTTCTCGTTGGTGATCCAATTTGTTTTCTTCACTGCTCTTCACAGGTAGTTTCTCATGCCCCTGTGATAACTCCACATGCGTTGCTGTTTACTCCGCTTCTTTCTCTTTTCGATGTGGTTGCTTAGGTCGTCACAAAAAACGACTCAATAGGGTTTGCCTGGGCTTGATGAGCGTAAATTTGGTTTTTGTTACGTTTATGTTTCGACGCACCGGATTCAATTATTTTTCGTCATTTTGATTATCAACGTCACCAAGCGAAGACACAACATAAACTACTTATGCAAAAAACACACACTCGGCGAATGGGATAACATAATTAAGCCGATTAAGGAAGGCTTTGACGGCGTTGGGAAGGAAGGCAGTTTACGGCGTGACGTGGTAGCCAGTCAAAACGACCGATTTTCTCCCATACTAGCCGCCCAGTATAGAATGCTGTAATCCGTAAGAAATCTCTCCTTCACGAGCCGGGAGCCCACGTCAGACCATTTAGGTACCTGATTCTTAACATAGCAGTTTCTTAAAGCTCCTGATCCATGTATTTGTGTTATTTATTGGAGATGGAAAACAATGTAGAATGAAGGTGAGTGAAACTATGAGAATTAATCCACCGTAGGTCAAATGAATGATGACCAATCACATCCCCAAAAATCTGTTAATTGTACCTCAGATTTTTATGTGCTTTTATACTACTTATCGCACATCTACACATGTGTATGAGGACCTATGTACGTTTCCTTTATCAACTATCGCGTATTTTTCTGAAACACTTTTATCTCTCAAGTAATTATACATTTCCTCCCTTGGTAATCTATCATGTCTTTTCTAGATCTGTAAATATTGCGTGTATGTGTCCTCTTGCAATTATTAGATGTCGTTTTATTCATGGTAAATTTTCTAGCAAAAAATAAGCAAGCAAACAGTTTGCTTATTTGTTCACTGCAAAATTTTAAAAGTCACTGAGTTCAACTAAAGGCACCAATGTAAGCTGTTGGCGAAAAACACAAATACGATGTAAAAATGTCTTAAATACAACATACAGAACTAACGAAATTATTTTTATGAATTTGCATTTCGCAAACTTTCATGTTTCAAAAACGTCTGATATTTTAACGAATTTCACATATTCTAGTAATGTGAAAGTCCCGTGCTACATATCAGGACAAATGGTGGCAAAATTCGAAAAAACAAAACAAAAAAAACCCTGAATAATATCAAACGTGAACCAGCGTTCACGTTTGATATTTACTTTAATCAAGAGCAACCAGGAAACCACTAATCTGATTTTCGACTTTATGCCGAGCTTCTTGATCGAACTTTTTCCGCAGTAATCTTTCATTTTCCGGCTTCTTCGGACCCGCGATTGTTCCTTCTGAAGACTTCTACGCATACGCATTTATTTTGGCGTGTGTTCATTTGATGAACAAGCTTTGTGTTGATCCAGCAGAAGTGCTACTCAATTTCCTCATAACATTCATTATCTAATGGGAGGAACGGATTTTGTGCTTCCTAGTCCAAACTTTCTCTCCACCGAAAGAATTCTCTTGGTGATGATTTAATCATGTAACTCGAATAAAAGAAAAAAGAAGTTCAGTTATCGCAACAAATGCTACTTACAGCACAAAACCAAAATGCATTTAACCAAATGCATGGTGAATATTGTATACTTAGGTAAACTTCTGTTTAAGTTTGCCTCTGTGCACAAAAAGACACCATTTCGTAAGTAATTATTTCTCTCAAAGCAAAACAAATGGCTTATGAAAATCAATGTCATTCAAACAATATTTGAATCAAAGAAACACCAGTTGCAAAAAACTTATTCTATAAAAAACGGCATGTTAAACACGTCTTATGATAAATAAAATGACGTATTTATGCATGTTATTCCCCTGTCCGTTCACTGTCCAGTAGGCTCCATATCTTTGAATCTATCAGTCCGATTTGAGAAAATTATGTTTTCAAAGGGAAGCCTGAAACATGAAAATGATCATTATTTCTTGATCTTTTTCCGATGTATAGCTTTGCCCCTAGAAGTCATAAATGCAAATGTTATCGAATTCAATATACATATATATCTTATTCCACACCATTGCTCCTAATCAACGATTTAATTTTTTCTTCTTCCTTTCGGTATCTTTCTTTCATAACGAAGACCATGTTCCTTACAGTTCCTGCTTCGAGTAATGTTTATGGTGCTGATGAATTGTACATCACATATCTTCTACAAACAATGTACATCTTTCGGGGCGCAAAGTTATATTGCATTTTTCGCGATATAAGTACTTCTAAAGCCTGATTTGAAATATTTTTCTTGAGTGAAATAGAGTTCGTGGTGAATAATATTTTTATTTTGCATACAATTTATCATGTTTCATGACAAACGAATTGTCCACAAAAGGGCGTAAGTGCATATTTCGTTTTTTTTTCATATATTTGCTGAGTGGAATAGAGTTCGTGGTGAATAATATTTTGCATACAGTTTCTCATGTTTTATGACAAAAGAATTGTCCGTAAAAGGGCGTAAGTGCATATTTCTTTTTCTTTCATATATTTGCAGCAGTACTAGAGATCCTAAAAACGTGATTCGCGAAATCCTCTTCATGTCTGATATCACTCACGATGGCGAAATGAAAATTCATGGCATATTCCATGGAGATCCACCCACAGCCTCATAAGTCGTTGGCAAAAGTGTATCGACGCAGACGGAAACTACTGTGACTAAGCGCGTAGATACTTTCTATTTCACGAGAGTTTGTAGGTAGTACTCCCATTTCGGAAAAAAATTCTGCATCAACCAAATATCTCTCTCAATGAGTGCGTTCGTACAGAAGTTCTATCCTTGAGGTTGAATTGTTCATTGTATTATCACTCGCATTTTCAACATGTCACTGTTTTTTCTTCTTGGCATCTACTGCTTAGGTTCGCTAAGCAGTAATGGAGTCTCGTGATAGCAATAAGATATTGCGCTTTCGTGTTATATCATTTAAATCTACCACGTTGTTTTGTGTGAACCCCTGTGTCCAAGAGTTACGAATTATTTCAAGATAATATTTTCTTGTTTTTAAAACCTTTTTAAGATTTGTTAATGTTAATATGTGGTCAGATGTATTAACAAATCTGAAGAAAAAATATGTAGAAGATAATCCAAAATTTATTTCAGAATGGGAAAAAATTTTTGCATTTGCAGATAATCGTAAACGCTTTTGTGCTTATATACAAAGAACCGCTGCTCTCTCATTATAACGTAGGTAACTTAAAACGCCTCTACGAGAGAATTCAATCACAGGTTTTGACTACTTATCATTCTAAGTTAAATTTAGGCACCAACAACATACTTTTTTTAAATCTGTACTGTATAACTTTAAGACATCATTGCCATCTTTTGGCAAGGAAGCTAATATTACAGCCGAAGCCAATTTTGTGAAGGATAGAACATTCCTAGGTCTACATTTATACTGATGAAGAATTCATTAAGAAAAATATGGAAGTGGTTATTAAAATCTGAAGTCCAGATAATGCAAAACTTCACAAATTAATAACGAAAATTCAGATTTCACGTCACAGAATCGAGCTACGTATTAGTGTAATCTGTAAGGATTTTGCAAGGATACTATCTAATGATTAATAATTAAGTGAAGCATTCAATGTATTCATCAGTTTAGCTGTGGATGAATGAATCCGTATATGTTCATGATGTTGCTCAGTCTGCTGTGTTCTTTCGGTATGTTTCTGTAGATATAACTGAGAAATAGGAAATGCTGTATATACAGTATATATATAATATTGAGTAGCACTCGTGGTGCCTATACCCAAAATGCTCCTGATACAGTATATGTAGTTGCTGGGTACTGCTAAAACTTTTTGGAAGTGTGACAAATGATATAAGATCTGTAATGTTAGGTAAAAATGTAGGTCTCACTGGATTCTTCAAAAGCGATCCCAGAATTCTGGAGTTTTTGCCTGTTCACTGCATTATTCACCGTTAACATCTCGTAAACAAATATTTCAACTATGATAATTTTATGAACGCGCTCCTACAAACCATTATATCCGCACTCATTTAAAGAATTACTGCCTACTTAAAAGCATTCTTAAAGAGCTAGAAGATTACCGCAATGGCCTATCTTTCTTCTGCCTTAGCTTAACATACTCTAGGTTAACATCCTAGAGTATGCTAAGCCGTTTTGTGGGTTTATTCAAATGTTTAGTAGATTTTCTCAAAAGATAATCTTGTCCATAACTGTAAGATGATGAATGGATACAGGAATTTGATGTTCTTAACTGACGAACAGCTTTTTCAAAACCCCTTATTAAATTTTTTTATCGCTTTCTTCGTCTGAAGGATAGATCTTGTGAAATTGAAAAACAAGATGGCCAACTTGTGGAGTAACGCGGTAAATTACAAGAACTGCTTGTCGATTTTGAAGATGGATTTTATATTGTGCAACTGTTTAAATTATATATTTCTTTTCTTCTTGTCCCATTCGAGATCGATGCAACCAGCAACGGTTTGTATTTATTTGTTTAGGGCACAGTGAGCAACTCAATGGGTTATAAGCAGTGGCTCAAAGCTAATTTAAGATCACTAGTTCTAGGGAAGAGGGAGGTGCAGCGCCGTAAGACAAACATAACATCCACGCCTCACCGGGATTCGAAACCGGATCCATTACTGGACAATGGTCAGAAGCCAGCGCTTAGACCACTACGTAACCGGGGCGGTTTTCGCAAACTATGAACCAGATTCAAAATCTTCACGAGCAAAATGTAAACACACAAAACCTATAACAGTACAAGAAGTAGATAATAATAAATATTAATTATTAATACTATTTAATAAATATTACCATCGCTACATTATTATCTTTCAATATTATTATTACAGATTTTTATTACATGCCTATATTAGTGAACGACTATTGTTATCTATCTATCTATCTATCTATCTATCTATCTATCTATCTATCTATCTATCTATCTATCAGTCCACCAAAGTAAATGTAAGAAATTAAGAAATTTAAATTCCAAAATTTTTATTTCCAAGGTGTGAAAATTGTGAGTTCATGACTTGAATGTTAATTCCAAATCATACAAATCTTTTGTAAAAATGGAAAAAATATTCATTTGTTTTTGTTTAGCAAAAATGAAAAATTTGTTTTGCTGTATTTCTTTGTTATCAGTGACTAATGTATTCATTTGCTGTATTTCTTTGTTATCAATGCTCATGACTAATGTTAAGATAGCAACAACGATAAACAGACCATACGAATTCTAAAAGAAAGGAAAAAGAGAGGAGAGTTTCTTTTCGTAGACATGGCTGGTGATTTAATATGACATTAAATATGTAGCAACACTTTGAGATAGAAAAGTGTCTAGAAAATATATTTTTAAGTTATTAATTATGATCGTCCGGATGACGCCTAGTTGTGGCCCTCGCCTCTGCATTTATGATGTACGGCTCCTATTATCATAAACTCTGGCTACCCCTGCTGTATGCTGACTCATGATGTCCACATGTGCATGGTTACACCGATTTGTGCTTCTTCAAATTAGCCATTTACTGGTAGATGTGTCCGCTGACTCAGAGAAATGTACCGTGCATTAGGGTGGGTCGAAAATACCGAAATGTTTTTGATCGAATCGCTATAGTGCGGAAAACTTGCCCCTTGTATAGCTAAAATAACGTAATTTTTTTTAAATCACACAGCATTTTCCGTTCGCGTATGATGGTCAAAATTATAGAAATTCCCCAAATTTACGCAATTTTATTGATTTTTTTCCAACTACCAAATGAATTGCAATCAATTCGCCATAGTGCGGAAAAGTTGCCTCTAGGTTAGCTAGAGATAATGTAATTTTTTTTTTAAATTAAGACAACAATATTTTTCTTTCGCGTACCACGATCACAATAATAGAAATTCTTCAAATTTAAACATTTTTTTTTTCAATTTTACTGCTTTTAATCCTTTTCTGTTTTGCGAATCGCTTTGAAGGCAGCCTTATGTGACAATTCGGGCATGACAGATCTTGATAGTAATGTTGCACGGAAGTACCATCTCTGGCCTGAGATCCACAAATTTTGCTTAATTCTTGTCACACTGTCCACTAGAAATAAACTGAGAGTTAGAAGTGCAGCGATTGACATATAGTGGAGTTGACGTTCTTTCGTTTGTTTCTTTTTTTGAATGTTTTGGGTTTCCTGTATATCTTACTGGTCCAATCTTTCCTATCCCATGATGTCTTTGGAGACACGGGAACTTCAGTTCCATTGAAGGGACTTTTTCGATTTCTCACACGTGCATGTGATTGAAATTGGGTAAATGCAAATGGCACGTTTTTTGTTACAAACGGAATCAAGCGTCATAGAACGCTTGCATGCAGCAACATCAAAAAGTGCTTTAGATTCTTTTTGAAAACTGTCAAGTTTGTATTGAAAGTTTAGTTTGTTTTTGTCTCGGTTATAACACTTCTTTAGTTTGTAATTTTTATGATGGTAGGCTTTAATAAGTTGCATTATTATATACTCCTATACTGTAGGTATGTATACTTTATCAAATACATATTTTTCTTGTTTGGCACTGCCACCGCAACCGGTGAAAAGTTAACGTTCACATTGTTACATTCCAATGCCAATTTATATCTCTCTTCAAAACAGCACTGTATTACATTCTCATGTGAAGGTAGTTTGCTTGATGTTACACGATTTCTTCGATGACCAAATAAAGGGCAAATCAATTCTTGTCTCCTTATATGCGTATGTGCTGCTTCCATAATTGTAAAACACACAATTAGACTGTGATATCACAAGGTAAAGATAAGTACTTTCTTAAATAGAGCCACTGGAATAAACTCAAACTCTGATCTGTTCTGGTTGCGAGCTGGTTCGTGGCTGGCCGAAGGAACTGCTGGTTTGTCAAGCTAGCACGTGTCTCAGCAGTGTATGGCGTGTTTGTCAAGGTCAAGGTCGACGGGCTCCAGCCGCAAGTAAGTGGAGGGAGAACGGTTTGATATTCAGAATGAATCTCTACAAATGTCTAGATTTGAAAAATTTCTATAATTTTAATCGTCATGTGTGAGGAAAATATTGCCTTAATTCGAAAAAGCTTTTCGACATTATATTTAGCCATCCTAAAGGTAAATTTCCGCTCTGTGGTGATTTCGATTGTAATTTATTTGGTGCTTAGAAATAAATAAATAAACTGCTGAAATTTTGGAAATTTCTAAGATTTCGATCGTCATACAAAAACGGAAAGTACTGTCTGATTTAATTTTTTTTACATTACCTTTAGCTATACCAGGGGAAACTTTTCTGGATTATAGCCATTCGATAAAAAACGTTTCGGTATTTTTGACTCAACCAAATGTGCATTGAAACTCAAGAAACGATGTAAAATCCATTCTTTAGTTGTCTGTGTAATAAATAAAATTAAGAGTTAGAATCTTAATTAATACATGTAGATGCTTTTAATTTTTATCTTGAGAGCTTTTTCTTCAAAATGCTGTTAATTTTACTTGCGTGTTTTTCAAATTTAGCTGCATCTTCGTTCATGCAGATTTAGTGACTTTTAACAATTCTAAAGTAATTTTTACTGAATCTACATCAGTGTAGTGTAATCGGCTATACTGATATAAATGCACAATTACTTACTTTTACGGACTGTTTCTATCTGAAGAACATATTCTACGTTTTTTAAATTCATTTTAACAGAAAACTCTTCGCAGATGCACATTTCTGGTTTTGAGATCTTGACCAAATCCGTAGAAGCCAACATTTATGCATTATTCATCCCGTTCGCTGTCTTTTCCCGTTCACTTCTTCTTCTTCCCTTTCCCCCTTCATTTCAGTTTCTTGTTGTCTAATTGTATTGAATGGATTTTTCGTCTTTTTGGAAAGTTCCTTCCAGTTTTGGAAGTCATGACTTCAAATCAGGTACAACCAGTCATGCATTTCCTGCAAAACCGTTCCTCATTTTCTGTGAACAGCTTTGGCAGCAAAAAGATGCAAGTGTCTAGACTGCTTTGTAGCATAAGATATAACACAAACGAGTTTCGTATATACGAGGTTGCGCCATTTAAATATATAGATATTTTGAGGACAGATGGATACTTTTACAGGGCTTTAACAAATGACTCGAAAACATTTTGAGTGAGTGACTGAAATCAATCAGGCAAAATTAGTGATGGAGTTTGCAAATTTTAGGCACCCAGGCAATACTAAGTTAAAAAAAGAACTACACTCATAGTTTAATAATAAAGATAATCAAATATCTGAATCACATGCAAATGATTTAGCTCTGTGTGCGTATGTTTAGAATGTAATGATCTTTCAGATAACTTTTTACCACGTGAGTCAGCTTTGTCCTGTTAACAAAGCACGCAATCTGGTCAATTCCAATACAACAAATAGATATAGTAAACTTTACGTCACAGCAAATGTATACACTATATGTAGTAAAAAGCAAGTATGTGGCCATTCGACGGAAAGAAAACATGATCAGACAAGAAAAGCAAAAGTTCTATAAGATGGAATTTCATACGTTTTCAAATTTTGAAGTATCTAACGCACCACACTACACAATTTTTTAAAAATTACACCGTTTTCTCAAAATTTCTAGTTTTGTTTATTTGCTGAATTCACAGTTAAAAGGCCTGCGATGCCGTAAAGAATTACACAGTATTTTGATTTGATTTACGCTTGGTTTAGATAGATAACGTACCGGAATCGGAAGTAAATGTAGCTGTAAACGTCATGCTTTTTATTTTTATGTTTACGTGTATACTGTTTTGTTTCCGGGGTTTAATGACCACAGTGAGGAGCTCCAAGTGCTACAAGCCGACACTAATTTGAGGGCTCTGGTTTCAGGGAGGTGGAAGAGTCAGCGTAAATGACCATAATTATATTGCCTCATTCGAGACTGAACCCGAGCCAGTTTAGGGCGGACGGTTAGACGACAGCGCGTCGATCACTCTATCACCGGGTCAGATATGTTTGCTGTACGAGGAAAATTGAATTATTTCAGAAATTATGACAAGAGGCTTCTACTGAGGATCTCAACAGAGAAAGAACGAGAAGATTGGTTCTATTCCACGCACGGAAGACCATCGTAATGGTGGAACTTCTCCTTAAATGCACAGTTCTCCTGTTAGAGAGAGTGTGCATACACTCTATTTTTAGGAGCACATCGTCTGAAAGTCTGATTGAAGAAATGTTTTCTTGGATGGACATATTTATTATGAATACTTTGTATTAATTTTCTTCTTCAAATAACGTGCAGTTTTCGAGCTGTAGGGCGTAAATTTGTGTACTGCGACTTAGTACATATCTTTGCAGTTGTTTGATTTGAAAACTTGCTCTTGACCCTGATGTTTTCCGCTTTTAGAAATCATTTACATACAAGTTGTGATTTTTTGTGACATTTTTTCCGCTCGTGGGCGCTTCTACTTATTTATAAACACAATTATTTTAACAATTCCAGGAGTCAGATTGAATTTTTTTTTTGCAGATGGCTCCATTCACTATGACGAGCAGAGAGCATACTGTATTGGGCAATTAAAAAAGCTCAGTTTTTCAGCTAGTTGGCGTAAAGGCATTTCCCATTTCACCAATTTTACCTCATTGACCCGAAAATTTGGTGGCATTTCCTGCTCCTTTTTTCATTAGCAGTTCTAATGCTACAACAAGTCCCACAAACTCAAAACAAAGAGGACACGAGGGAAAGAAGAAAAGCTTTTTTCCGTTTTTAAGACCAATAACTTTGTAATGTTACATTGCAGTCGAAACATTTCAACCACTGTATTTACATACACCGAAGAATCAAAACATTATGACCAGAGGGTCTTTATTCAAATTGATGCATCTGCAGGTAAACGACGGCGCGTGTGAAAGTCATGAAACGATATAAATAAACACCTGATACTGAGCTATGTTAATTTAGTGTGATTATTGTTCAATAGATGGGAAACGCAGCGTTTCAGAGAGTTTGAGAAATCCCGAACTGTATAACTGCTGGACGACTGGGTCAGAGCATCTCCGATACAGCAAGGCTTGTTGGATGGTCATGGTCAACCATGGTTAGCACCACCACCGGTTGCATGTCAAAATAACCCGGGGCAAAAATAACCCGACGTCAAAATAACCCATAGTTAAAATCTGGAAAAACTCCTTTTTTTTTGTTTCTCCTAATAGCAACGAAAAGCAAAATGAATTTTATTTTCCACTTGAGACGTTTGTTTTCCACTTTAGTATTGGACTAAATTCCAAAGCCTCAGGAAAAAATGTCTTACCAACCCAAGAAGAGAATACCGGTTAAAATAGTTACTTAAGGAGCATGGCAAAGTGCGTGAGGGAAGCATTTCTTTGCATTAAATAAGGTGCCGATTTTTAAAGTTCTCAAAATTTAGCGATAAAAATATGACGAAAAGAAAGGAAAAGAATTTAAAAATATATAATTTTAACTTTGCTATTAAGCGATTAATTACAAATAACAACGGAGCATTTAATAGAAGTAATTTCCAGCTTTTTAATTAAGCGAGTTCCTTTAATGTTGTTGAAGTTTTGATTTGTTCGGCATAAAGGGATTTCTTTATGAGGTGCTACTAGCATAATGTTATTGTGTTTTTTCTTTCTCTCGAATTTATTTAAAGAAGACAGTGCTTCAGTTGCATATTATTATATTTAAGAGCTATGATCGCTATCTTTGCACTTTTCCTTAAGCCAGTAAATATCCTGTTTAGATTAAATAGATTTGAAAAAAAATTACACTTATTTTCTTTAAAATCTTGGTTTACCATAAATAAAATATTCACATGGATGTCAGTTTTTCCTGCATGTATTGTTGACGCTGTTTTTATTTTTTTTTTTTTATTTTTTTTCATTCCATCTTGGCTGTAAGCTTTCAAATTCAAAACGAATTTGAATTTAAAATTGTTCACAACACTTCTCCCGCAAGTGCTTCAGTTGTATCGACCAAGTATCGACGGTCTACCCGTCCTTTACAGTGACGTCACTACGTAAGGGACTGATAGTTCCGCTGCGAGTTAGGTGGGGTGAGCAAACATTTCTGTCTATTAAACTTGCTTGTGCGGTGACGGTCATAATGTCGACGGTCACAATGTCGACAGGGTCATAATGTCGACACCACAATGTCGACAGGGTCATAATGTCGACACCACAATGTCGACAGGGTCATAATGTCCATAATGTCAACAGTCAAAATGTCGACAGTTCAAAATGGTGACACGGTCATAATGTCGACATGGTCCAGAAAATGTCCTCATGGTACTCCCATTTAGACCGTAGACGGTTTTTGGAAGGGGTCGGAGCCCCACCCCCCGCATACACAATTTTCGTAAAATCTACAGTTTTCAATTTAGAGCAACCAAATTTGGTATACTAACTCATGAAACTCCAACTCAGTCCGTAGACAGTTTTTGGAAGGAGTCGGGGTCCGGGATCAAGCGGCCCCCACACAAAGTTTTCGTAAAATCTGCAGTTTTAAATTTAGAACCACCAAATTTGGTATACTATCTCATTGTACTCTAAGGTAGACAGTAGACAGCTTTTGGAAAAGGTCGGGGCCCGGGGTCATGAGACCACCACACAAAAGTTTTGTAAAATCTACAGTTTGTAATTTAGAACCAACAAATTTAGTATACTATCTTACAGAATTCTAACTTTGACCATATGTGATTTTTGTAAGGGGTTGGGGCCCGGGGTCAAGGTGCCCCCATTCCAAATTTTCTTAAAATCTAAAGCTTTCAATTTAGAACCACCAAATTTGGTATACTATCACATGGTACTCTGACTTAATCCGTAGAAGGTTTTTGGAAGGGGTCGGGGTAAAGGGGCACCCACACAAAATTTCCGTAAAATCTAAAGTCTTCCATTTAGAACCACGAAATTTGGTATATTATCACATGAAACTCTAACTTAGACTGTAGACGGTTTTTGGATGGGGTCGGTACCCGGGCAGTCAGATCCAGTCCCCCCCCCACCCTTCCATGCAAAATTTTCGTAAAATCTACAGTTTTCAATTTAGAACAACCAAATTTGGTATACTATCTCATGGTAATTTAACTTAGACGGTAGACAGTTTTTGGAAGGGGTCGGAGCCCGGGGTCAAGTGGGCCCCATACTAAATTTTCGTGAAAAATTCCATTTTCTACTGTTAAGATCTGAAACACAATTCAGCACTCCAATACCCTATCTACGGTCTAAGGCGCTCTTTGGCCATTTGAGGCCCTTACGCCATGAACCACCAACTAACAAACCAGCCAACTAACTAACCTAAGGTCTAAGTTGGAGACCGTAGATAACAATAATGTGCAAAAATATGCGGTTAATGGTGTATTAAAAACGCAAATTAATATAGTTTAGCTTTCACTACCAACGGGCGGCTTATCAGGCAGAAATATAATGTAATGTAAATAGAGAGTTCCAGATATTCAAAATTCAAAACGGTAAGAAAAAGATTATCGATGCCAATGCCAAGTCGTATGCATGTGACATCATCACATAGGTACATTGCATTTCTGTGTAGCGGTATTCTCAGAAGCACATGCCAGATGTACGGCAATTCTATAGATGTCTCCTCGAAGGTAAGTATTTCCATTCTTTTTCCTTTCTTTTTTGTTTCGTAAAATTAAATGAACTAAATCAAAACATTTAAAATAAGTTTACAGGAAAATTACAGAAATATCTTTTTCATTCATTAACTTTCACCCGCTGAACTTGGTGATTCCACAAATAGTAATATGTACCTGGCGTATACCTGGTATCCCTGCTAGTACAAATTATATTAATGATTTCTTTGCGTCCAGTTCAATCTAGTACGTCCATAAGAGCATTTGAGGCCGTATGAAGAATACATTTCAACGTGAGCCGCTACGGTGGCGCAGTGGTCTAAGCGCTGGCTTCTGACCACTCGTCGAGAAGGATCCTGGTTCGAATCCCTGTTAGTCATGGATTTTGTGATTGACTTCTGGCACTGGCTGTCCCCCTTTCCATTAATCAGTGGCCCAAAATTAGGAACTGCCGACTGCTTATAGCCCACTGAATTGATCACGGTGGTAGTTAAACCCCCAACTAAAAAAAATAAGATTGCAACGTGTCCATTGCTATTTGTTATGGAGCCGTATGAAAATACGTTTTTGATATCAACGTGTCCACTTCCATGTAGGCTGGCCATAAAATGTTAGGGGACCATACAAAGTTGCACTTTGTTTTCACCTTGTCAGCGCTTCGGTATATAGTTGAATTATACGTATACATAGTTGGGCCATTTCAGCGCGTAGTTTAGTTTATATAGAAAATAAACATAATGTTACACTTTTACTCAGTTACAACACATTAATCCTAAAGGCTATTTCTTGAAATCTTTAATCAGCTGTGCTCATATTCAGAACGTTAACACAACATGTCAAGTTATCAATGTTACAGTTTTACTCTCTTACTAGACCTTAGGCGTAACCTTTTTTTAGGAATTTTTAGTCCGACGTATTCATAAGGTTTCGATAACATGCCAAGGTTATGGTTCTGCGTTTTGATCAGTTTTCAGTCAACCCTGCTCATATACATAAAATTTTCATAGAAAGTCAAGTTTATTGTGTTGCGTTTTTACTCGAGAGCAAAACTATAAACAGCCATTAGGCTTAGGCACAAGTCTTTTAAAAATAATGTATGACATGGTCATATTGATTATCTGTGATGACAATTCAGGTTAATAATGTTGTGCTTATTAAAGATTTTTTTAAAAAGGGATAGAGGCTAATAATTATTGTTTGAAGCCTAAGTAAAAGCTCATTATTAACTTGACTTGTCATGCAATCCTTATTAATATGATATTTTTTTTTATTTTGTACATTTTACATAGCGTGTGCATTTTTTTTATGATTTGGCATTTGTTTTATTTTGTGTTGTGCTTGTTACATAGCGTTTCGCATTTTTGTTATGCTTGTGACTTGTGATTGCATTTTGAATTTTTATTTGTTTCCCATTTTTGATTACATTTTGATATTTTATGTTTTTGACATGTTATTTTGAAAATTTTGTCTTTTTAAATTTTGCGTTGTGTTTTACATTCTTGCATTTTCGGCAGAATTACATTCTTGAAAATTTTAAATACAAGTTAGTAAAAGGTATAATTCAATTAGTGAAAAATACCAGCACATTTTAGGAAAGGGTAGATTTATAAGAAATTCCTCTTAAAAAAGCTAGCACATTAACATTGTCTCTGTGCACCAAAGAAGTTCGAATTCCTTTTTATCTTGCCAGTGTTTCTCTTCTAGGTGGATTTGTTGGAATCTGTGATATTACTCTTTCGATTTTAGCCGTAGTTGTTGTCTGCCCCTTTCGCAATTTCAATGATTATTTTATACAGTTCCAGTTTTTTCTCTCCCAGAATTGTATTCCAGTGTCTGTCTCATCCTTCAAGTTTGTTTTGTGTTCTGGGAAAGCCAAGTAAATAGTTTTCACTTACTGACCAAATTGTTGGTGGGAAAGCGGAGGGCTTCTGCTCGGATTATTTCTTCTGCTTTTACGAAATTTTCCAAGAACATAATTTCCCTCAAACCACTGAACTACAGAATCTGCATATTCTAGTAAAATTGATTTCACTTCTTCAAAAGCAGCTGGAATTTCATTCAGATGAAGGAAATGCGAGTGCTTGCAAATGTCTGACTTTGAGAGCAAACTCACTGTTTTCCCCTTATTCCGAAGCTATGCCAGAGGATGGATATTCCTCCGCACATTTTTTCTGAGATGAAAAAAAACAATATTTTTGTATCCTGCTTCCAAATTCCTTTTTGACAGCATTATAATGAGAGCTATTTCAAAATCTATCATTATACGTATTGTGGTGCAAGCTGAATATCATAACTGATGCACAGTCATGTAAATCCTGCAAAATTCTTATATAATATAATATTTTTCATTCTTGTTGGAAGGTAACCCATAAACTAGTGGGACAAATCTTTGCATCTCTGGATTCGTTCCAACCATAGCATGAATGGTATATAATTGCCTAAGTAGGGGTGGACAAGTTTCAAAAATCCAGAGGGGTGCTTCTTTAAGCTTTCGTAAATAATTTTCTGTTAAAAATAAAATAATTATTTAATCTCCAAATGCGCTATCTCTGCCAAGAAATTTTGCACCATCTCTTTCCTATAAATCTGTTGGAGCATCGATCCCTTCTAAATTCGTAGGCTCCGCAAGCATGTTTTCTCTTCGTATTCGTTTTACAACTTGCGTTAGTGCATCAATATTAGGCATGTAAGCTGCATTTACTGTAGCCATTGACGTTGTCACGGTTTGAATAATTGTGCAGGGGCTTCATCCATATTTCTAGCTTGTTCTTTTACTTGAGCTCTTGCAACAGCAACATTACGTTTCTCCGGTCTTGGAGTATGATTATGTGGTTTCTCATTGCGCCTCCTGGTTCATCTCCAATAAGAATAGTACTAGCAAAGCCAGTACAGTTTCCATAATTTCTTTCAATGCAGTGCGAATGCCATATATCACTCCGCACTCTGTTATGGCAAAATAAATACCCTTTCAACTTCAGCAAATCATTTCCTTTTTGTGAGTTAACTATGTTGCATACTTCACCTACATAATGCCTTCGGAAAACAATGCACTTTCTCTTTCCAAAATATTTAGAATCACATATTTTCACTATTATCACTTGACAACGCACAGCAAAGGTTTCAACAAGCAAGTTCTCTGTTCGCCAGTCAACTACGAACTGTTGAGCAATTATTCAATAAAACACTCAGAATACAGACGATCACGTGAGGCCTGTTCCGCCAGTTAGGGTTTAGGCGAAGTTCAAGATTTTGGTACCTGCGGTCACAAGAAGAGGTTAAGTTTAGGGATCGGCATCTTATCTTTTGTTTTTCCAAAACGCAGAGGTACATGTAATTTACAGCAAGGACGCTCCAAGCGGGGGATCAACGGATGCGAAGAACCCGGGCGCCTGGTACCAGGGGCGGCGGCAGGCGCGGATTGGGCTACTGTACTATGGGCCGGTAAGCGCCATGCTAATTCCCAAAAATAAATTCAAATTGTTTTCTGTGCTGCACCATGCGTATGAAAGAAAATTGTTATACTGAAAAGACAATTTGTTTAGCCCGTAACGTATTAAAAAGAAGACCTACGTCCCTATGTGCCAACTGGTCTGTAAGCCAAACACAGTTTTTCATGCAACACCTTCCCCCGACTTTCTAAGTTCAGATCCATCTCGCTCGACTAATTTCCTGTACCGCACCTCGCTTTCGCTACTTGTTAATTGTCGTGAAACGGGTGTTTTACGTTGGTGCGTATTCCCGTGTGTCCTGAAGACTATACTGAAAGCGGTGAACCCCAGAGGAAAGGTGTTCCATCAAACGCAACAGAAATCCAATGCAAGAGCAAAACTTTTTTCGTTGGCATTACCTTCGAAGCAATTTAAGCGAAGTAGGAAGTATGTTTTTTTACTACGACACCAGGAGATAGTCACGGATTCTCAGGCAATTATGATACAGATGTGTCCTTAGGACTTCTCTTTCAAGACGTCCAAAGGCCGGCACTAGGAAATGGGGAGGGATACAGTGCGGTTATTCTTTTTCGTTGGAGTTAGAAATTCCTAAGAGCATTCTTCCTCAAAACTTTGTCTGTTTATTAGTAAGTACTGTCTGATGCCTAAACCATTTCCCAGATTTGTTGTTTTTGTTTTCATTCTTTGGGTTAACAGCGAAAAAATATCTGAACTGCGCTGTTTCAGTTGGAAATATTGTTTAACTTAAGCAACAGGGCTTCATATATAATTGCAAAATCCTTCGATACAATAGACAAATCTTACATAAAGAATTTACATGAGAAAATAGAGTAATAATAAGGAAAATATTCTAAAACCAAGAAAAAATATTGCGGAGCAGAAAAAGCTAGGTAAAGGAAACAGAAAGCTCTGAGAAAAAGTTCATATTTAAAGAAACCTGTAGTCGCTTAAAGAGTAAGTCATATAAATCAATACAAAAACATGTGCTGTATTTAAAAAAAATGTGAGCAAGTAGGCATCGTGAGTGTCCACAGTTTCCCCTTTTCATCCTGCGAAAATTACAACCACCACAGAAAATAAAATAACCAAAACATAACAAAAATACCCATACAAAGGAAAATGCCCAAAACATAAAAACAAGTAAACACACGAAATGAAATATCCAAAACATTGGTAAGAAATTCTGCTAAAAGCACAATGAAGATTAAAAATAAGAGAAATATATATGTTTTCAGAAATTAATATAAGTGTGAAAACTGAAATAAAAAGAAAGAAAACAGAAATATTCCAAATTTCATTGTTATTTTAGATATTTTGACCTGTCGACATTTCGTAATTGCACTTGCACTCGGTCAAAAAATATTACTTACAAGGACTCTTTAGTAACTTTTAATTGATGTGCTCATATTTGTAAGGTTTGCATAACAATCAAGTTAATAATGTTGCTCTTTCACTTAGGCACCAACTATTAATTTTAAAAGGCCTTGGCTTTTTAAATAAGTTTTAATAAGCGTAACACTTTTAAATTGATTTGTCATGAAAAGCTCATATGATCACGGCATTATAAAAATTACTAAAAATGCATATGCCTAGGCCTCTTGCGTATCTATTAATGCCTTGTGCTCGAGTAAAATTTCAGTAGAATTAATTTGATTTTCTATGAAAACTATATAAATATCAGCTCGGAGGTCTGAAAACTATCAAAAAGCCCAAAGCATAGGGTCTGCTTAATAGTTTCAACCTTAGTAAAGTGCATTGCTAAAATCTTGGACTTCTATGCAAACCTTATGAAAATTAAGATGACGGACTGAAAATTGCTAAAAAGGTCCACGCGTAGGACTTTATAATTATTGTTTTGCACCTGACTAAAAGTGTATCATTATTTTTCGTTTCTACTAGCAGGGGTACCCGGTATTTCCCGGGTAAATATTACTATTTGTAGAATCACCAATTTCCGCCGGTGAAAGTTAATGAACGAAAAAGGAATTTCCGTAAATTTCCAATAAACTTATTTTAAATTTTTTGATTTAGTTAATTTAATTATACGAAACAAAAAATAATTTACATTATTTCCATTACTTTGTATTTCTGCCTAATAAGGCACCCGTTGGTGGTGAAAGCTAACGTTTATTAATTTGTGTTTTTAATACACCATTAACCGGATATTTTTGCACTTTATTGTTATCTACGGAATCTAACTTACACCGTAGGTGGGGTATTGAAGGGCTGAATTGGGTTGCAGTTCTTAAGAGTAAAAAATGTAACTTTTGGATTCATTTTCACCCCGCCACCCGACTCTTTCCTTCTGCGGTCTAAGTTAGAATACAATGAGGTAGTATACCAAAATTTGGTTGTTCTAAGTTGGAAAGTATAGATTTTTCGAAAATGTGTATGGGGGCCCATAGACCCCGGGCACCGACCCCTTCTGAAATAGTCTACAGTCTAAGTTAGAGTAACATGAGGTAGTATACCAAATTTGGCGGTTCTAAATTGAAAACTTTAGATTTTAGGAACATTTTGTGACAAGGTCCTTTGACCCCGGGCGCCGACCTCTTCCAAAAACGGTCTACCCTCTATATTAGAGTACCATGAAATAGTATACCAAATTTGGTCGTTCTAAATTGAAAACTGTTGATGTTACGAAAATTTTGAATGGGGGCCCGCTGGACCCCTGGCCCCTACCTGTTCCGAAAACCATCGACCTTCTAAGTCAGAAACCATCTACCGTGAGGTAGTATACCAAATTTGGTAGTTCTAAATTGGAAACTGTAGATTTTACGAAAATTTTGTATTGGGAGCCCTTGACCCCGACCCGTTCCAAAAACTATCTGCCGTTTAAGTTATAGTACCATGAAATTGTATACCAAATTTGGTGGTTCTAAACTGAAAACTGTAGATTTTACAAAAACTATGTAACGGGGGGCCCTTTACCCGGGGCCCCGACCTGTTCCAAAAACCATCTACCGTCTAAGTTAGAGTACCAACAGATGTATACCAAATTTGGAGGTTCTAAATTGAAAACTGTAGATTTTACGAAAATTTTGTATGGGGGCACTTTGACCCCGGGCCCCTACTTGTTCTAAAATCCATCTACCGTCTAAGTTAGAGCATCATGAGATAGTATACCAAATTTGGTGGTTCTAAATGGAAAACTGTAGATTTTACGAAAATTTTGTATCGGGGGCCCTTTGAGCCCGGCCCCGACCGGTTCCAAAAACCATCTACCGTCTGAGTTAGAGTACCATGAGGCAGTATACCATATTTGGTGGTTCTAAAATGAAAACTGCAGATTTTACGAAAATTTTGCATGTCGGATGGGGTCTTGAGCCCGACCCATTCCAAAAAACAAAAATTCATCTACCGTCAAAGGCAGAGTACCATGTGATGTATACCGAATTTGGGGGTTCTAAATTGAAAACTGTATATTTTACGAACATTTTGTATCAGGGCCCCTTGACTCCGGGCCCCGACCGGTTCCAAAAACCATCTTCCGTCTAAGTTAGAGTTCCATGAGATGTAAACAAAATTTAGAGATTTAAATTGAAAACTGTAGATTTTACGAACATTTTGTATGGGGGCCCCTTGACCCGGGCCCCTACTTGTTCCAAAATCCATCTACCGTCTAAGTTAGAGCATCATAAGGTGGTATACGAAATTTGGTGGTTCTAAATGGAAAACTGTAGATTTTACGAAACTTTGTATGGGGGGGGCGACACGTTCCCAAAACCATCTACCGTCTAAGTTAGAGTACCATGAGATTGAATACCAATTTTGTTGGTTCTAAATCGATAACTGTAGATTTTACGAAAATTTTGTATGGGGGCCCACTTGACACCGGCCCCGATTCGTTCCCACAACCATCTACCGTCTAAGTTAGAGTACCATGGGATTGTGCACCAAATTTGGTGGTTCCAAATCGAAAACTGTAGATTTTACGAAAATTTTGTAAGTGGTGGTGGTTGGGGGTGGGGGCTTGAACCCGACCCATTTCAAAAACTATCTACCGTCTAAGTTTGAGTACCATGAGATAGTACACTATCTACCAACAAGTAATTGGACACCCCTGCAATCGACGATATCTGCGGTCCTGATACACGTCACGGCCGCCGCCGTTAAATATCGTGTGGGAAACAACATCGCAACCAGTCGAATGCAAGATGACACGCAGTTCGGAGCTCTCTGATTTCGAGAAAGGTGTAATCGTCGGGTATCACAGAAATGGAAAATCCATACGTGACATATGCAGCGAGTTGAAGTACCCAAAATCGACAGTGGCCAACATGATTGGCAAGTGGAAGATGAGAGGTGACTGTCGGAATGTGCCCCGACCCGGCAGACCCACAAAACTGGGAGTTAGAGACCGACGGGTGCTGGCCAGAGAAATTCGGAAGAACCGTACCAAATCGATGGGCCACATCCACGAGGAGTTTCAACAGGCATCCGGGAGTGTTCTTTCGATGAATACCATTCGTAAGGAAGCCCATATGTTCCGTTATCACAGACGTGCTGCCGCCCACAAGCCTTTGATCACCAAGTCCAATAGCGCTGCTCGGCTAACGTGGTGCAAAGAACGTCGACAGTGGACCGTTGAACAGTGGAAACAGGTTCTCTGGAGCGACGAATCAAGGTTCACCCTCTACCGTTCGATGGCAGGGTGTGGGTTTGGCGTCTGCCTGGAGAACGCCTCCTGCCGGAATGTATTGTGCCACCTGTGAAACTCGGCGGCGGTGGAATTATGCTATGTGGGTGTTTCTCCTGGTTTGGCACGGGACCCTTGGTCGCAATTCCTGGTAGACTCAACGCCAAGACCTACTGCACCATTTTGGTTGACCATGCGCTTCCTACGTTGCGGCAGTTTTACGGAGCGGACCCATGTTACTTTCAGGATGAGAATGCCACCTGTCATGCTGCGAGGTCCACCATGGCTTGGTATGGTGACAATGGGGTTAATCGAATGGACTGGCCTGCGCAGAGCCTGGACCTTAACCCTATCGAGCACCTTTGGGACGAGTTGGAGCGTCGACTTAAGGGGTGTCCCCATCGTCCGAATTCGGTGAAGGAACTGACCTGTCAAGCCGAGTGGAAGAAAATACCAATAGTAGTCGCACAACGCCTGGTTGAGAGTATGCCCTGGAGGATCGCAGCTATAATCGCCGCTCGTGGAGGCTCCACCAACTATTGAAGGTGAATAAACTTCGTTTTCCTTTGCTCTCACTGGTGTCCAGTTACTTGTTGGTAGATAGTGTATTTGAAGCTGGTTATTAAGTCGTGGGTTATTATGACGCGGGTTTTTCTGACGTTCAATAATTGTGACGTGGGATTATTGTGACGCAGAGTTTTTTTGTAACGTTTTTTTCACGCTGGGTTATTGTGACGTTGGGTTATTTTGTAACCGGTTTTTTAACGTGGGGTTATTGTGACGTTGGGTTATTTAGACGCCGGGTTGTTTTGACGGGGTTATTACGATTCGGGCTATTTTTTCCGGGTTATTTTGTCGGTACACCCACCACCAAGTGGTCCGAGGAAGGGTCGAGAACGGCTGAATGATGTTAGAGATGAGTGAAGGCTATCCCGTATAGTACGAGTCAACAGAAGGTATACTGCTTTGCAACTCGCCGGTAATTTAAATGTTGATGACGGGAGTAATGTATCGGAACACACATCATAACGAATATTACTGAAAATGGATTTACATTGCCACAGGGGCTCCGAGTGCTTATGCTAACCTCAATTCACCGTGTCCACTGACTCGGAGACGTGAACCATGAAAACTTGGTCTTAAATCATTGGAAGAAGGTCGTCTCGTCCGATGCACCTCCTTTCCTGTTGCCTCGTGTGGACGGTCAGGTACGTGTGCGTCATTTACTTGGGGAAGTGTTGGCACCAGGATGCACCGTGGGACAAAACAAGCCGGTGGAGGAAGTGTAATAGTTTGGGCAATGTTCTGCTGGGATACTCTAGGTCCAGTCCCTCATGTGCAGCAAACTATAACTCTACCACCTGCCTAAACATCATTGCAGACCAGTTATATCCTTTCATGGCAACGGTTTTTCACTTTAGAGTGCCGTCTTTCAGCAGGATAATATGCCATGCCACACTGCCCGGACTTTTCGGAAATTGCTTGGGAAACATGAGGAAAACTTCCGGGTATTTCCCTGTCCTCCAAATTTCCCAGACTTCAATCCAATGAAGCATCTGTGGTTTGTGTTGGAACAGCAAATATGATCTGTGGAGGCTTAACTGCACACAAGATTTAAATGATCTGTTCGTAACGTGTTGGTACCAGATACCACTATACACCTTTGGAAATCTTGTAGCGTCTACATTTTGCCGTGTAAGAGTTGTTTTGGCGACACATGGGGGATCAACATCATATTAGGCAGGCGGTCATAATGTTCTGACACTTCGGTGAATTTATCACGTGCAAATGGTTGTTAGGAAAACTCGAACCTTTCATGAACACTCATTTATGCAGTAAGAACTTAAAATTATTAAATGTGGCAGATTTATACTGTATTTAGGTAATGTGCGACATCACCCATTTAAATGTTTTCGTTCTTAAATGATCACAGCACTCTGTACTTTGAAAAAATAACTCAATCGGCGTTTATAAGAAATAAATGTGATTACATTTTGTATTAAATAAAAGAAAACATGTCGCGAAAAAGGGTGCTTTCAGTTACATATCGTTTCTTAGGAAGTTTTTCTATATCATCATCATAATTGTCAACCATTATCAATCCACTGCTGGACGAAGGTCTCCCAAGTTTCCTCCACAACGGTCTGTCTTGTGCCAGCCTCCTCCATGTCACTCCAGCATACTTTCAAATTTCATCCACCCATCTCCCATGTGGTCTTCTTCTGGGTCTTTTCCTGTCACTTGGAATCCAATCTAAAATTTCGGCTGTCCATGGATGGTCTGTCCTTCTGGCAGTATGTCCAGCCCTTTGCCATTTCAGGGATTTAACTCTGATCATGATGTCTTCCACTCTTGTCATTTTTCGTATATACGAGTTCCTCTTCTTATCTCTCCTGGTTACACCGAGCATGCACCTCTCCATGCTACCTCTCCATGCTACCTTGAGTTGTCTGCAGCCTTTTTATGTCTCTTTTAGTTAAGGTCCACGTCTCTGCACCATACGTAAGCACTGGAAGGATGCATTGATCAAACACTTTTCTTTTAAGACACAATGGCATATTGCTCTTAAAAATTATGCTGTTTCTTCCAAAAGCTCTCCAGGCAAGTTTTGTACGCCTATTAATTTCTTCATCAATGTGACCCTCACTTGATATCTGCTGTCCAAGATAAACGTACGTGTCTGTTATCTCCAGCTTTTCTCCATCAATAGGTAAATTTTCATTTCTTGAAAAAGCATTGAACATCACTTTTATCTTCTGAAAGTTCATTTTTAATCCCACTTCTTTACATTTGTCAGCAAGTTCCTGGATCATACTCTGCAGCTCGGATGAAGTAGTTGCAAAAATGACTACGTCATCATCAAAACGAAGGTGGGTTAGATAATCTCAATTAATCTTTATCCCCTTGTTTTCCAAGCTCAGCGAATGAAAGACACCCTCCAATGTGGCGTTAAAGAGCTTCGGAGATATGGTGTCACCTTGTCTCACTCCCTTTCCAATTTTCTTTCTATATACTACATATGAAGTGCCAAAAATCATGGGATAACAGTATTCAAATTTTTAACTGGCCCTGCCGTCGTATAAAGGCTTCGACGCACGCCACGATTTTTATCAGTTGCGAGGTGTAATCTCGTTAGTCAAGTTGAAAAACTGTCAGTAGGATTATGGGGAGCCGACGTGAATAATCGGAGTTTGAGCGACGCATGGTAGTGTGAACCAGAGAATGGAACATTCAGTTTCCGAATTTGTGCGAACATTCAACATTCTTCGATCCACGGTGTCACGTGTGTACCGAGAACGCTTCATGGAAGCCATTACCACTCACCGTGCACAGCTCAGTGGCCCACCACGGGTACTGACTAGGATCGTCCATGCTAAGAGACAAGCGACATTGGCTCAAATAACGTCGACATTCAATGCAGGAGGTACCGGAGACATACATGCATCAGGTCCGAGCAGCGTAATTTAGCGTCCATTGGGTATGGAAGCAGAAAACCCAACAGAGTGCCTTTGTTAACACCACGACATCGGACACAGCTCCTCACCTTGACTCGTGAACACGGTAATTGGACCCTGAAAGATTGGCTACATGGGTCGTATTCCGATGAATCACGCTACCAGTTGTTACGAGCTAATGGTAGGCGTCGGGTGTCTCTCTGACCCTATGATGCCATGAACCCAAGCTATCAACAAAGCATAGTGCAAGCTGGTGGTTATTCCATACATGTGTGGGTCTTTACGCGACACAGTTTCGGTCCTCTGGTCCTGATAAACACGTCATTAACGGGTAATTGCTTGTTGCTCTATTGCATTACCATTTGCAGCCCTTCCTGGAGTTCAGTACCCTGGAAAACGATGAGATTTTCGGGGCAGATAATGCACCATATCATCGGGTACAAGTTGTCCAAAAGTGCTTCTAGCAGCATTCTGGATAGTTCGGACGGATGGTGTGGCCACCACGTTCGCCCGACATGAACCCAACAGAGCACTTGTGGGACGTGGTGGAAAGCTCCATTCCCACCCAAGATCCTGCACCTACAAATAATAGGGAACTTCGGGCGGGTGTTCAGACGGCATAGCTAAACATCTCTCCAGAAGTCTTCCGTCCACTTGTGGAATTGATGCCACGTCGAGTTGCTGCACTTCGTCGGACTATAGGAGGTCCTACACGATACTAGGTGCATATTTCACGACTTTTGGCACTTCATTGTACACCGATAAGCCATTACATCATGACTACCCCCAGCCTAAAGAAATGAACGCGCCTGGAGACCGAACGGTAACGCAGGTGAAGTTCACACAGCAGAATATATTCAACCCGAGGACCGGCTTTTGGTTAGTAGAGTGTTCGGGGTCGGAATGGGAAAAAAGTTACCGATTTATCGGAGTTTGATAATGAACAAATTGTGATGGCACGGCGCCTAGGAACTGCGATCTCGGAAACGGCGCGACTTGGGGGTTGTTCACGTGCCGCTGCAGTGAGTACGTATCAAAAGTGGTGCACACATGGCCAAACGACTAACCATCGTCCAGCCGTGTGTCGTCCGCAACTCATTGATGCCAGAGGGGAGCGGAAACTGCCACGCACTGTTCACAGCGGCCGCAGGGCATCAGTACGGCAGATCACCCGCAGCTACAACAGTTGTGATCAGGGAAATATGGCGCTCTTTAGCACTTTGAGGCACTTGCTCCATAAAACTCGAACCAACCAATCAGGGCAAAGTGTCGCAGCACACAGTTCATCGTAGTCTTCTGCGCATGGGCCTGCGTAAGCGACGGACCAGCTGGGGCCCCATGCTCACTGCACGTCATCGTCAACAACGCATGAAATGGGCTCAAGATCATCGAGATTGGACCGAGGATCATTGCGAGAAAGTGGCCTGGTCTGACGAATCAAGATACCTGGTTCATCACGTAGACGGCCGAGCGCGGATACCACAATTACGAACGAAGTCTGTGGCACTTGGATGCACTGTTGGGCGGAAACAGGACGGCTGCGGCAGTGTTATGCTGTGGATGATATTTTCTTGGGGCACTTGAAGCCCGGCCCCATTATCCCAATAGTATAATCCTTGGCAGCTATCAGGTGAAAATCATGTAAATACGGGGCGTCAGTTGAATAAATAAATCCATCGCTCTTTCCACGTTAAGCAAAAACATTTTTTTGTTTGCTGTGCGTTGTTTAACGTGGAAAGATCGATGGATTTATTTATTCAGCTATCAGGTATCTGAACATCGTTGCGGACCAAGTTCACCCATTCATGGCAACTGTGTTCCCTGCTGGTGATGGCCATTACCAACATGCCACACTGCCAGAATCGTCAAGGACTGGTTCAAGGAACATGCTGGTAACTTTCTGTTAATGCCCTGGCCTCTAAATTCACCTGTTGGCGCTCTTTGGCCAGACATGGCACTTGCGCCATAAAAATTCAAAAACCGACCAACCAAATTTACCTAACATGAACCCAATAGAACATTTGTGGTTAGACTTGAAAAAGCAGGTTTGCGCTGTACAGGAACTTCAGGACGTGCTGTTGACATTATGGTACCAGATGCCCAAGAATACCTATCGCCACCTCATCGAATCAATGTCTGGCCGAGTGGTTGCTGTGTTGCGGGAAGCTTATTAGGTAGGTGGCTATAATGTAATAGCCCATCAGTGTGTATACAACGTAAAAACTTTCTTGGTAGAAAAGTGGTTGGATACATTACTAGTCATGTTATAAAACTGGTTTTTTTTCACTCTGATGTTTACCAATTTTTCCATGGAATCGGCAACGTTACATTTGAGATTAGTATACTTACACGGGTGCCTAACTATTTCCTAAACTAGTTTCGGAGGCATCACGTGTTTTACTTTTTATGTAAAAACAACCTGTTCCTTATGTTGAAACAATCTTCAATTTAGATATTTGTTGAAAAGACCACAAGCAAATATCAAAATAACTATTTCACAGCATTTGCGACAAACACTACTTTCGTAACACGTGTCAAAAATCATGAATATGCAATGTTCTCAAACGAGCTTTGGCAGATCGTATCGAAGTCGAGGACACGAGATTGAGTTTACTGCAGCAAACCCGGAACACACTTCATAATACTTTAAAACCTGAAAATATAACGAACATATTTTCCGAATACCTGCCATAACGATCATATTCCTAGAATGCGGTGCTTCTATCGCATTTTGTGAAAGCAAATCGTTTTATTTGGAATTTCGCTCAGTTCCTGAAAGCTGAAGTATTCTGACTGAGCTCTCAGTTTGTGAAGAATAAAATATAGGAAGATCTCATAAAATATTTTAGTGCCACGTTGTGACAAATAGGTGCGATATTCAAATATATCCCCGCATCATTTTATGCTTTCCATTTTCATTGGAATTATAATGGAAACCCATGGAAACTTCCTGAATGATTTTTGAAGTTTCCTGGTTGACAGCTAAAGGGAACGGAAATTGTTTACAGTTTTTCAATGTTTAAATTTTGCAAAATTTCCATTAGGTTAATGGCAAAATGTTTGCACTTCTATGAGAAATCAGTGCTTATCGCCAATTGTTGTTTTAACCCTTTAAGCGGCTGACATATTTGAACCAACTGGAGCCCTAAATATTTTGCGCTCCCCAAACAGAAATGTTAACACAGCTGCCGGGCTTGACGAAATCTACGGCAAACCAATTTCTTTCCGTGTCTCATCGAAGCACTAATGACCGTAAACCTTTTAACTGTGACAGGCGTTCCTGTTCTAGTCCTTTATTATCTGTTCAATAACCCAAGACATGAAATTGTTTTACCGTAGCTTCGCCAAGCCCGGCAGATATGTGAACATTTCTGTTTGAGGAAAGCAGAAAATTTAGGGCGCCATTTTGTTCAGATACATCAGCCGCTTAACGGGTAAAACCAATAATTGGCAGTGAACACTGATTTTGCATAGATGTGGAAACTTTTTGACATTAGCTTAATGGAAAAGTTAATTTTTTTTCCATTGGAAAAGGTTTGCTTTCCACGCACAGGCATCCTTCCACAGAATAGAAACAAGTGACTCAAACATCCCTCGCTCCTTTCTTTGGTTTATCGATATTGTTATAGACCCCTTAGCAGGTACTTGATCAGAAAGGAGTAGTGTCAATCATTACCCTAAATTATGACTTTTAATAACAAAGTTAAGGAAAAACCGCAGCTGTCTGATGCGCAGGTTCACTCCTCCTGCCGCGTTTGACCCACTTCTTCGACAGCGAATATATTCGTTCGTGCTTATTTTATTCTATTTTTCCTCCCCCGAGTTAATTCCGTCCAGCCGGTTAAACGGTTAAGAACCATGTGTTGAAAGTATTCACATTCGATATCAGATTATTTAATCAAATTGGAAGAAGCATAGATCTTTGTCAATATTGCCTACATCTTGAAAAAGGTATACTGATATGGACTATAAAGGCACAGAAAATTTAAACTAGTTGTGAATACAAAACCAGTCTTGAAGATGTTTTGAAAAACAAAGCTTTGACACTCCCGTAAATTTTAAACTGACTTATGTATTTGATCTGCTGCATTACATTTCTTTCCTGTATATGTTTCATAAAGTAGCTTGAGTTATATGTATTTGTTTACACATTCCGGTTCACGAAACGTAGAAAACGGATTTCATTTTTTTTCAGTTTTTAAGAGTTTTCACGTTTTGTTTTTACTTTTTTTTGTATGAGGATTTAACGACCACCGTGGGCAACTCATGGGTGATAAGAAATCGCCTGTCCCTGATTTAGGGCCACTTACTCTAGGATAGGTAGATAGCCAGTGACGTAAGAAAACATCAATGCCTGACCGGGATTCAAACGCGGCCCCATCTCGGACAGTTGGTCAGAAATCAACACTTAGATCACTGAGCCACCGGGGCGGCATTTTTTCTCACATTGTAGTATTCACTGTAGTGAATTGTGTGTTATGATCTTCGTGATCACGAATAATTCCAAGAAAAGTAAGAGCTCCCATTTTAAGAAAAAACTGTAAGTCTATGTGATTTATGATTCGAATAATATCCCTGTCCATTGGTCGGATCGCCGTTATAATCATCATATCGTATTTTTTTATCATGTTCTTTTTTTACCTCGTGAATTTTACCACAGTCATCTAGATATTGTTCTTAAGTTCTCCGAATAGTAAATATGGCAAATTGACCAGCAACTACGACCGCAACGTTTTTAAAGTAAGCTTTCTCTAGTAGCCACACTTTTTTGTTTAATACCTTTCTAGTCTTAGTGTGATATCATCAGTCACATAAAGATTTCTAGCACACGTATCACAACGCTGTGGTTTTCACTATATCAATTAAAATTCTCTTCCTATTTAGAAGCCAGATCTGGTAAAGCTGATTAAATATGTCATTAACAGTCTAATCGAAAGTCCAATTTATTTTACCCAGTTGGCAATTTTCTCACCTAATTGTAAATAACATTTTCTGTTTACATCAGTCTTATGCCTCAAAATGTTATTCAGGAAAACATTATTAAAATTGGATTCAGATTTCAAGCATTTCTCATAATCCTACCTACTTCGACCATCGCCACGATAAATTTCGACCGTTACCAGTCTTATACGATAAAACAGATGTGAAAACAAAGCACTTTTCTGCCAGTGGTACGATCTGAACTACACCGACTTTGGCTTATCACTGTAACTTGCCGTTTTGACTCATGCGTCACTCCAGTGGTACGTCACACAGTACGTCACTCAAAATAACTGATAATAAAATAAGTGCAATATGCAACCAATCGATCTTTAACTTGAATTTCACATCAGACAGAAGAAGCCGTAATTTACAAAGAGCGGCATTATGCTCTACGGGACACAACATGACGTACAATAAAGGCATGTTAGGGAAACGTATAGAAATGTCAAAGCAATTACATGGGTAAAGTGGAATGCCACATGTAATTCAGAGACAACGAACAATAGTTGGACTATCGTAACAATAACTGATAAGCATATGACTCAATGTAATCATGTTTCTTATCATTACTTAATCCGTAGCAAGAGGCATCCAATAATGTTTTCTAATTCTTATTTATAATTTATTCGCATTACGGTTAAGTAGATAACACTGGAATACTACACTGACGTTCAACAGAATCAGAAAGTTCTTTACTCCTAAGTCAAGATTAAAACTATGTTGTGCACCAGCGGTTCTCAAAATGTGCTTCGCGCAGCCTTAGGGCTCCGCAAGGGATCCAGGTAGCTTTCCCCGAAAAATTCCTCGTGACACCATCATGTTGGACAACGAAAATACATTGGGAAAATCCACGTACTTCCTCGATTTTCTAATAAATGAATGTACATAATGCTTCCTTATTGGAAGCCGAGCAACCCATATTGGAAGCCGAGTGTAGTTGTCCTTTATTTTTGTCCAGGCGTGGCAGAAGTTCGTTCAAAGTATGAGGCCGCCGCGGAGTCCACGCTTGGTGTATTTTTCTCTCACGCCTGTGTGCTATGAGGCCCAATGATTGAAGTGGCTGTATTTCTGCAAAGCTGAGATAAGATGAGCCCCGAACGAGTTAGTTCTCAGAGGACTGATACAAGAATGAAACAGTTAATCCGCGCAACGCGGTCTCTCCCTGGAACTCTTCTTTGTTTCTCGATTCTTGGAATCTGCGGCTCGACACACGATTGCACCACGTGACCATGTCATTCGCTCAAGCTTTATTCTGTCCGCCTTTTCAGTTCATTGCACTTCAGTTTACTCGGGGGAAGTGACGCGTCGTAAGTCCGCGCGTGTGTGGTAGTGTTTAATATTTATGATAGATCTGTGGCTCAAGAGTGGAACGTTAAACCACTCATCAAGAAAGTGTTCGTCTTCTACAACGAAAGTTTCGTAGCCAGTGCCAGGCCTTTCAAAGCCAGACGACGAGATATCTAAATAATCCACAGCAGTACAAGTAATACGTATCCTGGGAAGAAGGAGCAATGAGCTGCTGGAAGCGAAACTCGCGACAGTGCCATTAAGAAACGTAAATATGATGCAAGTTACCTTTCTTCTGGATTTATAGATGCTAATACACTGCTGGACAATTGCTAAGGACGGATCATAAACGGCTATATAGCGCATAAAAAAGTAAGTGTAGTTGGATGCCAAGTGAAATAAAATAATGTCAGAATGGCAGGACATTACAAGAAAGACATTTTATTGTGCTCTGAAATCCAGAAGGCTTTGGAACGTGTTCAAGGAACAAACAGGCCATTTTGTGCAGAATACGTAAACGTGAAAAAATGCAATTACCATCAGCAGGCGTTCCGGCGTAAGACGTCAATACGGGATATGGCCACAATGGAGGGCGATGCAAGATTCCACACGTCGGATCATGCTTTGCACAACATTATCAAGCAGCTGTTGGGGTAATTTTTCCCATTCCTCTGTCAGTGCACGGATGAGGATGTCTTTGTTTATTCGAGGGCATTGGCGACCAGCAAGACTCCTCCCCAAAGCATCTTACACATTTTCAATGGGATTCAGATCTGGAGAACGTGCTGGCTATACGAGGCGTTGAATATCCTCGCTCTCAAGACACTCCTGGACAGCGACTGTTCGATGACATGCTGCGTTGTCGTCCATGAAAATGAATCTATCACCGACAGCACCACGGAACATGCAAACATGAGGTAGCAGAACATCATTAATGTATCGTTGGCCAGTCATAGTCCCAGTTGGAAGCACATAGAGGGACGTACGGCCATTGATAATGATGCCAGCCTATACCATGACACTACATGTCGGATATCGGTCCCTTTCCTGTATGTTTGCTGGACAATATGCAGTACCACTATCACTCCAGATCAGTTGTCGTCGACAATCAGACGATAGACTGTATCTACTCTCATCTGAGAAGAGGACAACAGACCAGTCGTTATCAGTCCAATTGCGATGTTGATGGCACCATTGCAAACGGGCGGTACGGTGACGTCTGGACAATGGGATGCACACAACAGGACGGCGGGCGTATAGTCCTCCTTAATGCAAACGTCTGGCGACAGTTTTTCGAGAGATCCGCTTGCCAGTAGCAGCCATAAACTGATTTGCTACCTCACTAGCTGTGCTGCGCCGGTGTCTTTTTGTTGATAGCACTATGTACCGAACGTCTGCAGGTGTCTATACTGCGAACACGACTTCCCCCGTGACGTTTGCTACACTCTCCATTTGTTTGAAATGATTTCCAATGTCTTGAAAAAACACTGTGGCTGACGTCGAACTCCTGGAAACATCTGTTATTTTTTGCCCTTCTTCAATCTTGCCAATAATACGGCCACGCGTAAAATCATCTAGGTGATGTCGGGAAGACATACTGAAAATTGCAAGTTCGTCAATTGATTCTTTCCCTTTCAACTTTGCTTTTGAACAACAACGGTCAATACGCGTCAAACACTTTATATCTCTTATCAGCGCCATGACGTCACGAACAAGTTCGGCAATCCAAAATTTGCATACGCACAACACGTCTTACTGTATCCCGCAATTATGCTAATTTCCACATTTTCCTGCCTTCCATTTTATGGTTGCTATCGTTGCTATTGTCATCCGTCCTTAGCAATTGTCCGGCAGTGTAATTATCCTCAGTGTGTTTCCAGTTGAAATGCGCCGTCATTCCGAAACCACGCATTTGGATGGCGAAGACAAAGCAACCAAGTTGTTAGGGCCCGAATGGGGTGAATTATTACAGTTTAAAAAAAATATGGTTCAAGGATCCCATATTCAACTGCAAACGAAAGGTAACCGATGCAAACAATTAGTTACCGAATGGTTCAGGCTGGCGAATCCCACACAATAGGAGTGCGACTCGTTAACGCTGTGCCTGATTAAATGTACGAATATGATGAATTAAAATTCGGCCAAATAAACGTCTCGTGCTATCTCAAATGGTTCTGTTTCACGAATCAAGATACCGGTTCCGTTTCATGAATGAAACTGATACCAAAAACTTACGCGGCAGCCATTGCGTTCTTCACGGCATGCACTTGCTTGGAAAAAGATGCCTACTTCTCCCAGAAATGTCTTTGATGATGCTGAGAAAATAATCAATTTTTTTAAATGTAGACCACTTAATGCACGGTTATTCCTAATTTTGGGCCAAGATATGGGAAGTAGCTACATATGCTCGTTGCTTCTTAAAGTGCGGTGGTTCTTTTGAGGAAAAACGTTGGTGCGTCTGTTTGAACTGAGGGGTGAAGTGGCCGCTTTCCTGATTGGTCACCGTTTAGGCTTGGAAGGACAGCTGAATGATGATATGTGGTTGTTTAGACTTGCATATTTACCTGACATATTCACAAAAATGAATGAAGTTGTGAAGTTTTCCTAGGTCTCCAAGGCGAGAATGCTGCTGTTTTCACGGCTCTGAGAAAATTCGTGCTATCAAGGGAAAGGTGTAGTTCTAGACGGCATATTTCCAAAACCGTGAGGTTGATAGATTCCTAACAATTACGGACTTCCTAGAAGAGCTCGAAGGAAGCATCCATGAATCTGACGAAATATTTTGAGAATTCACCTAGCACCTACAAGAAATAAGTGATGCCCCCTTGCAGTAGTACCCAAAGGTGCTGAAGAATTTCGAAAATCATACATGGGTGAAAGATCCATTGTCATTATGATATACTCTATGTCATTCATTATGACGTACATTTGCATACATGTTCCTCCTTCAAACAATGAATAATATTTCCTTTAGGTGTATACATGTCCATCTTATTTCTCCTACTGTCTTCACTTTTAAACGTCTAAGTGTGAATATCTTTTTTCTAAACGAAAACCTCACCATAAGAAATATTTCAAGTAAATACTTTTCCGTAATGTAAAAATTTGATTCTAAGGGCATAAATTCATATTTCGCTTTAAAACTATGTGTTTTTGACTTAAATGAAGGCAAAAAATCATTTCGCATCTGATGCTGACAGCTATTAACATATTTTCGTACACGTTTTTCCACCTTTAATGAAATAAGGTTTTTTCGCTAAAAAACATAAATGTGTATTTCTATTTCTGCCGTACCTCCGCTTCTAAAAGACCAACTGAAGAACATATTTTGCATCAAACTTTATCTTTTTCAACATTCAAAGTACTTTATGGAAAGTCCGTTTTTTTTCTGATTCCAGACATTGAAAAACATCCTTGGCAAGACATTTTACAGTTTTCAAGGAAAAATATATATTTGGTTATGAAGCATGTTCAAGAATAGGGAATCATTTTATCATTCTGTGGCAAATTGTGTATTTGATCTACCTTTTCTTTATTCCTACTGGCAGGCTTTCTGGGAATTTAATACTTTTAACAGATCATAACGAATGTTCAAGCGACAAGATCAGACATAAAAAGAGAGCTCATTTTTCCCTCTTTAGCCTCCTAGGAGGGAAAATTAAAAATGCTTCGAATAAAAGTTACATTATCATAAACCATTTTCAATACGCTGAGGGATGAATGTCTCCCACGTTTTCTTTAACGAACTTTGTCTTGATCAATTCTTTCATGACATTTTGACATTGTTTCGAATTTCATCCACCCATATGTCTTCTGGGTCTATTCCTGTATTTTGGTTTCCCAGTCTAGTATTTCAGTTGCCCAACGGTGGTTAGCTTTTCTAGCAATATGTTTAGCCTATAGCCACGTGAAGTGCTTTAATTTAATAGCGGTGTCATTAACTGAATTTTCCTATTCCATGAATTCCATTTCCTCTCTTTCTTGGTTACACCAAGCATGCGTCGATGATGTTCTTTTGAAATGTCTGCAGTTTCTGTATGTCGTTTTGGTTAAAGTCCTTGTATCTGGTCCGTAATTAAGAATTAAAATGATACATTTTGATTAAGCGCTTTTCTTTTACCATATATGGTAGATTCACTCCAGCCAAGTTTTATATGATAATCAGATTCTTTTTCGATGAGGCTCTCGTACAATTTCTGTTGTCCATGGTACATGTGTGCTGTTATTTGACCTATCAACATCCAATTCTTCAGTTCTTGTGAATGAAAAGGAAACACCTGCTTATAATTTCATTTTCTGTAAGTTTGTCTTTAATCCCACTTCTTTACTCCTGTCATCAAGATCCTGGATCATACTCTATAGCTCTGAGCGTGGATACTTGCATAATTATCATCTGTCTATCTATCTATCTACTAATTGACAACTATAAGCATACGTCTCTTCTCTCCATGTTTGTGACGGAGGAACAGCAAAGTTCTGAGTGCTTTTTGTAGTCTCGGAAAGACAATTCATAACGCTGACATACAAAATTCAAGACCCGTATCAGTGCAATATTCTTTAACTAATGCTAAATTTCATATATGAAAAGCTCTCTGGAATATTTTATGGCACCATTAAGTTCAACCAGAGACGAAATTTGGCTGTCGTTATCAAATAATATTTAATGTTTGTTTTTAATAATATACACTATATTGACAAAAGTCACCGGAAACCCCTTCAAAAGCAAATGAATGGATCCCCTGCGTTGTCAAGATGCGCGATCCCTTCCAAAAAGCGTTTACGGTCTAACTTAGAGTACCAAGAGGTAGTATACCAAATTTCGTGGTTCTGAATTGAAAACTGTAGGTTTTACTAAAATTTTGTATGGGCCCCCTTGACATCAGGCCCCGACAGCCCCTTCCCCAAACCATCTACGGTGTAAGTTAGGGTACCAAGAGATAGTATACCAAATTTGGTGGTTCTAAATTGAAAACTGTAGAATTTATGAAAATTATGTATCTATCCCCCTTGGCCCCGTGCCCCGACCGCTTCCTCAAACCGTCAACGGTCCAACTTAGAGCACCATGGGATAGTATACCAAATTTGGTTGTTCTAAATTGAAAACTGTAGATTTTACGAAAATTTTGTATGGGGGCCCCTTGACCACGGGCCCCGATCCCTTCCAAAAAGGGTTTACGGTCTACCTTAGAGTACCATGAGGTAGTATACCAAATTTGGTGGTTCTAAATTAAAAACTGTAAATTTTGTGAAAATTTTGTATGGGGCCTCCTTGATCCCGGGCCCCGATCTTTTCGAAAAAGGGTTTACGGTCTAACTTAGAGTACCGTGAGATAGTATACCAAATTTGGTGGAACTAAATTGAAAACTGCAGATTTTACGAAAATTTTGTATGGGCCCCTCTTGACTTCGGGACCCGATCCCTTCTAAAAAGGGTTTACGGTCTAACTTAGTGTAACATGAGATAGTATACCAAATTTGGTGGTTCTAAATTGAAAACTGTAGATTTGTATAGCGGACATACAAACAAACAATCAATTTTACATATACAGATAAAAGTGTAATGCTTAATTGGAATTTGTGCATAGTATAGAATCATGTCTTTCCCTGTCTACAGTGCTGTAGGTAAACATTTTCATTTGTATCGCTCGTGCTTTATTGTCTGCCTCTCCTTCGCCCTACGTGGCGAAATAAAATTTTTATACAGCTCCTTACTGCAGTTTTAACAAAGGAAATTTTGCATTGGTACTGCAGCGCCGACTATTGTCAAAGAAGTACGATACAAGGCTTGAAGTTTAAAAGTGGTCTATTGTGAGAAAGTAAAATGTTAACAGTTTGTCGGTGTTTTGTCCTGTCGGCGTTTTGTCCTGTCGGTGTTCTATCCTGTCGGCGTTTTGTCCTGTCGGTGTTCTATCCTGTCGGCGTTTTGTCCTGTCGGTGTTTTGGGTGTCGGTGTCTTGGGTGTCGGTGTTTTGGGTGTCGGTGTTTTGGGTGTCGGTGTTTCGGGTGTCGGTGTTTTGTCCTGTCGGTGTTTTGACCGAAACCCGCTAATTTTACCCGATTCTGTATTATCGGCAAGATGGAAGACGTCATGTGGATGATTTTACCCGAGGCTGAATTATCGGCAAGATGGAAGACGTCATGTGGATGATTTTACCCGAGGCTGAATTATCGGCAAGATGGAAGACGTCATGTGGATGATTTTACCCGAGGCTGAATTATCGGCAAGATGGAAGAAGGCCAGACTGTGACTTACGCCGCTAGTGTGTTTGAAGTAGCACACAGTATGATGTCGTCGCTTTGGTTAGCGTTCCGATGACACAAAAGTGCTGCCAGATGGTTTGCTTTAAGTCGTTCCCGGTATACACGCCAGCGGGATGAGCGTTACCTGGCGTAATTTCAAAACGGAGTGAGGAAGCACTGCTGGCCATTTGGCTAGTCGTTTTCAAGAAAACACAGTTGTGCGAATTCCTCCGTAAACTGTCTCAAGACGTCTAAATACGACACGACTCTTTGCGCGGAAACTCATATGCTGTCTGCCATTATTCACGGAACGCCGTGCATTCCAACATCAGTGGTGTCTGTCTCAATTTACTTGTGCTCGGATCAATTAACCAAATTGGTGTTCACAGACGCATGCCGGTTTAGTCTTTCGTGGAATTTCATGCCACAGTTGACCTGGACAGAACGTTGTACCACCCATGATCCCAGGAACACGGTTAAAGATGTAGACGTCACTGGAGTCAGTGTTTGGGCCAGTATCTTGACCTGACGATTATATTTATTATTACGATTATATCAGATTTTATTTGTATGGTTGATGACGCTTGTCCACACCGCACAGAAGCAGTGGTTGAAGTATTGGCTATTGACTATATCCGACGGATGGAATGGCCAGTGCCATTCTCTGATCTTAATCCAATCGACCATCCATGGGATGTATTGGAGAGACATGCTGCGCAAAGGAATCCCCAGCCAGAATCCATTTACGCACTTTTTCAGAGATCTCCAGCAGGAATGAGACAATATTTAACAAGAGCTCCTGAATCACTTGCTGCTAAGCATGCCAAAGATAAATTGCAACTGAGGTGGGGGTATACCCTGTACTTAGGACTTCGTCATGTAGCCTGTTTATACAGTGCTGATGGAAAAGTGTCATTCGACGACAAGTGTACCTATATCTCTTTCATACCATACTAACAGGAGTGCCAGGTATTTCATAAGTAATTATTACTATTCGTGAAAGCACCAAGTTCAGCGGGTGAAAGCTAATGAATGAAAAAAATATTCCTGTTATGTTCCAGTAAATTTATTTTAATTCATTTAGGTTACTGCTTTTTGGCAAACAATATTTTTGATTTTTCCATTGGAAGCAAAAATGTAGAGATTTTTGGGATTGCCAACCCTTGAGTAGGCGACGTAGAGTTGTCGGTGTGAAAAGCAGGATTCCTTCAAATTAATGCCAGCCAATGCGAATGACTAGCTGATGCAATATCATTTCTGCCAGAAAAAAGAAGCCCCGACTGCTGCAAATGTGAAAAATAAAAAAATGATTGAGTTTTTTTATTTACGAAGCAAAAAAGAAAGGAAGAAGAATGGAAATCCTTACCTTCGATGAGACATCTGTAGAACTGCCGTATATCTGGCGTGCGCTTCTGAGAATCCCGCGACACTGAAATTGCATTTTACCATTGTCATGTCGCGTGCATGTAACTTGACATTGGAATTGATCATCCTATTGTTTACCGTTTTGAATTTTGAATATCTAGAGCTTTATTTACATTGCACTGTACTTCTACTTGATGAAGCCGCCTGTTATTGGTGAAAGCTAACGTTTATTCATTTGTGTTTTTAATTACAGAATTAAACGGATATTTTGCACTTTATTGTTATCTACGGTCTCTGACTTAGTCCATAGGTTGGGTATTGGAGTTCTAAATTGTGTTGCAGTTCGTAAGAGTAAAAAATGAAACTTTTTGTGAAAATTAGAGTACTATGAGATATTGTACCAAATTTGGTGGTACTGAATTGAAAATTGTAGATTTTACGAAAATTTTGTATGGGGGCCCTTGACACCGAGCTCCGACGCCATCCGAAAACCATCTACGGTCTAAGTTAGAGTTCCATGAAAGTGTACACCAAATTTGGTGGTTCTAAATTGAAGACTGTAGATTTGTCTAGAGGACATACAAACAAACGAACAAACATTCTATTATATATATATGTATAGATTGTTCTGTTTCGATCTCTTATGAATGTTTTTGATGTCGTGCGTTTTATTTTGCTGTTGTACCACCATTAATTCTCCTTACAGGTGTAAAACTGGTTTGTTTTTTTCGATTTTGGTCGGTCAAAAGGTTACTCGTTCATAAATTCTGGGCAGAGTGTATTTTGGCCGCTCAGGCGGCGCAGTAGTCAGAGGCTTGCTTTTGACCGTTCGTCCGAGTGGGCCTGATTCGATGCCGAAACAAGGGAAGGCAGTTTGTGCTTTCTTACGGCGCTACAACAAGTAGCTCTAAATTAAGGAGAGCTTTTGGAAGAAATAGTACAATTTTTAAGAGCAATATGCCATTGTACAATATCTTAAAAGAAAATGTTTAATCAATGCGTTCTTCCAGTGCTTACGTACGGAGCAGAGACGTGGACCTTAACTAAAAAAGACGTACAAAGACTGCAGACAACTGAAAGCAGCCTGGGGAAATGCATGCTTTACGTAATGAGGAGAGATAAGAAGGGGAACTCGTGGATAAGGAAAATGACAAGAGTGGAAGCAATCATGATCAGTCAGGAAAATGAGAAGATTTGGAAGAAACCATGATCAGTCAGGAAAATGACAAGATTAGAAGAAATCATGATCCTTGAAATCAAAATGGGCTGGACATATTGCCAGGAGAACGGACCACAGATGGACAACCGAAATTTTATATTGGATTCCAAGGTCGGGTAAAGACCCAAAAGAAGACCACATGGGAGATGGGTAGGTGAAATTCGAATGCATGCGGGAGTGACATGGAGGAGACTAGCCCACGACTGACCGTTGTGGAAGAAACTCAGGGAGACCATCATCCAGTTGTGGATTGATGATAGTTGACAATAATGATGAAATATTATTTATAAACCCCGAAACAAAAAAATTATTCTATATGTTTTAGAATATGATAAAAACATTTATTTGCAGTCAAGGATGTATATTGTTGATAACTTCTGAACTATCCAGCTGCAAATATTCACTGGAGTTGTGTTTATCTCTTATGCTATTTAGATATTTTTCTAAATTATTGAGAAAAATATCTTTTAATTGCATAACGTTTTCTAAATTATTTATGAATATTTCTGCTAAATTATTACACATAAGTTTTAGGTATGTTTTAACTACAAGCACTGAAGTTGATTGCGTCATGCCACTATTTTTCGAATCATATGAAATTGACTGCGTATGCCGTAAACTCTTTTGCCAACATTAATCAATAACTGTTCTTGAAGCGCATCTTCCATTTCCGAAGGCTTTTACAAAATATTATGGTATCCAGTCGGTCTCATTCATTTTGATAAACGTTCTATGATCTATAACCAGTTCGAGGCGGACTTTTAACCAGACCCTGTTTCGAAAGTACGAATGTGAAAAAGTCCATGGAGATAGAATCTGGTGATAGATGAAATGGGGTAAGTAAGAGGTTACTTCAGCCAAACGAGGAAGATATTTGATGACTGACTCTGAGGTACGATTCGAACCAGTGTTTCAATGCAGCCACATGGGATTGTTGCCCGTGCATAACATAAGAAGCAGTTCGTCTTGTAGCATTTTCTGCAAGAAGCGTTTGTCTATTTGGTGATGGAGGGATTTCAATCGTTCTTTTCCACGCTACAGATTCTGATCTTCCTTTTATCACTGTACATTGTAATGATCATGAAATTTTTGGGAATTTTCTTGGTACATTCTGTTTACTAATATGATACCATCATAGCTGATTGGTCTGTGGTGTATTGATTTGGGCTTGTTACGGTTTTTCAAGTACCATGCATTATATCGGTCATGCTATTTAAAAACATTTTTCCACATTATGTCCTCTAGGTAACTCGCTTATAGTGAGCAGCAGTTGGTATGATGGCCCGTTGTATGGCAAGGCACCAATGTTTGCTGGAAAGGCAAACTTTTTTATGGACGATGTGTAACGTCAACGGGCGCAAATCCATGATTATGTTGACATTTTGCTAGATTTCATGATTTTGTCCATTGACCATTGTGTGTAACTTAGTAATACACTTCAGATATTCTTCTGAACCATCTATTGTGGACGTACACTGGTGCTTCTGGGAGCCCATCTGCTATGTACTGCTTGCCCATATGGAGATATACACTTTGGAGAAATGCCGGACCTTTGGTTTTCATAGTTTCATAATTTATTACTAGGAATACTGGGTCCCAACCAATTTACAATCTCAAAACCCATTGATCCTCGATGGTATGAAACACTGTTTGCATTCGCCAAACTGTATTTACGATTACCAAGCCATCTACACATTAGCTACAATTTTATTTTCGTGAAGTTACAAGTCAGCCATACACAGCACCCTCTTATAGAAAACAATCGACGCACCGCAAAGCAGGCGTCCCATAATAAAGAAACATAGGAAGTGTGTTGTGGAAGAAGAGATAAAAAAGTGACTGCAATATCAGAGAAGCAGAACCATTTATTTTTGTGGACTTGCAGCTTTACTGTTACAGATTAATACTTGATTAAGCCACCTCTGGCTGCGATTCTGGAGGGTGTACGGTGTGGCATGGATTCAAACAAAACTCTGATGTTGTCCTCTCACAGATTGAGCAAACAGTCCTGTAATTGTTGCACAAGATTCCTTATATTCCGTGATAGCCGTGGCTGACATCACAGCATGTCCCAGACATGCCAAATAGGAGAATAATCCGGAGACCTGGCTGATCGAGGAAGCCTACGAAACTTTGGAAGAACTCCCGGGAGAAGTTAGCCGTGTGTGCCTGGGCATTATGCTGTTGGCCAATGACCACTGGAAGACGTGAAACCAAAGACAAGACGACGGGCCCCAGGATTTATGGAACGTATTATTGCGCTGTTAAGGTCCCTGTTACTCCGACTAGCGGTGTCCGGCTCTCTTAGCAAATAAATCCCTACACCATAATACACCTACTGATTGCGGTGTCTAGCTTCACAACGGAGTCCAGAGCTAAGCGCTGCCTAGTCCTCCTCGATATGCAAATACGGTGGTCATCCGGTCCAAGGTAGAAGAGGGTATTTTCACTGAAAACGATGTGACGCCATTCGGAGGCCGGCCATGATTCCCGGGCACGACACCACATCAGACGGAACCGCGGATGCTGCATTTTTAATGAAAGACGTTGGAAGGGTGACGAAAAGGGAGTATTGTATTTTCATGTCGTCTTGCAATTGTAAGTGGTGATACAGAATGCTGCGTAAGGGCCACTTCATCTACCTGGCAGAGAAGTAATAGGAGATGTTAAGGCAATTCTCTCGCTCAGTTGTCAGCATGGGACAACCAGAACCAGCTCGGCGTGTACAAATGCCCTCTCATACCCTACCAACACTACTACACAGCTACGTCATTACCGACTAGATGGGGACATATTTCGTCGACACGGTCAGCAGCAGTTCCACGATGCGGCAATCTCAAATTTACTCATTTGTTCATAGGGTCTTCTAGGGCATCGTCGATTCATTATTAGCAACAACTGTAATGAACTCACCCGATAACGCAGAAAAAGAGTGTCCATAGCAAGAATCTGAAATTTCATGTGTAGGTCACAGGTTGGTCATTTAAATGCTTTGTAGGAACAACCTGTACCTTTAATGGCGTTAGTCATTTTCATGCCTGAGCAAAGGTATTTACATACAGATTTTGACGATTCGTGGATGGTTCCATCAGGGTGCGTTGATTTATCTATCTGACAGTGTATATTTACATGTGAAAACAGCCCAGAGAATTTACCGCGGTATAACGACATTTTATCTCGAACAGGATTGGCTATAAATGCAAGTTGTGGTGTATTCGGGCAGTGCTTGCAGCGTCAGATATTAAAGAATGTATGCTCCCATTTTTCACTTCCGAAAAATGTGGATTTATTTCAGCATACCATAAAAAGTTAATGAAAACTGAGAGTTAGCTGGACACGTATACGCGATGTTCCTTCATATCTAGCAGGGTACATCACTTGACTGCTCTGAATTAATAACGATTCATGAGTTGTGAGTGTTACGTAATAATAATCTATCCAACGGAAAGCGTTTTATCTATTTTGAAATCTTGTATGCCTGCGAAACTTCAGGAGTCTGTGAGTGGAATGTGCTTCAGGAGAAAGAGCGAAATTAGAAAACGTGGGTCAGCACAAATCGGAAATTCGATTTATCTTCTTTGTCAATTAAATCAATAAAAATGTAAATTAACTGTTATTTATGAAATGAGAGCATTTCGGTAATTTTAATTTTGTTGTTCAAGAGGTTTACGTTACGACTTTGATGTTTGCTGGCAAGCAGCTGCTGTATTTTTAACAAACATGTTTGCTTTGACAATAGTCAATCTTGATTAGTCTGTCAGTTTCCTTTACTTGCCAAGGGCACTTGTAATTTTCTTGTTCTGAAGACACTACTAGCGTTTAGCTCAGTGTTATGCATCAATTCATCGTCTGCGACAATGGCAGGCGCAGTTCATTACCTATGTGAATTTATCGCGCTCCCAATTTTTAGTTACATGCAAATCGTACGTCTTCATTTACCGACTTGGGAAAATATAAGCAGAAGATTCGTCATGGCTGCTTCGGCCAATCCATTCCTTAGTTTGTCAGTAGGAATGTTACAACTGTTTCTATTTGTAACAGGGAAGAAATTCTTTCGGTGGCTGATAGGAAAGAATGCGAAGGCTATGAAGTAATGTGAGTTACTACATCCGTATGTCTGTAGTTCTGCAAAAAGGACACGTCTTCGTTAGAAACAGAGATAAAAATTTTACGGACGAAAGGAATGATGCCCGAAAGCTTACGCCCATGTCTTCCTCTATAGCACAGAGATAATTTTAACAATTCGACGCTCTGATGTGTCGTTTCTGTATTAGTTGTAGATGAAATATCCTCAGTCTAGCTGTTAGAAACGGAAAAGGAATTTCGGCGATCAGAAAGACAGAGTAACTGACGGCTCAAGGACGAAAGGAATATATCTGAAATTTTATACAGCTCCTTCACAGAAAATTGACTTTTCGAAGGGGAAGTCCTGTTCCTTGAGGAGTGAGAGCCTGACGAAAAGATAATGTAAATCGTATACTTTCCTTTATACAATTTGGAAGTAACTAAAAATTCGGTATTGGACAAACTGACGCAGGCGACAAATTAATACGACACCTGTACTCAGAGAATATTTCAAGTTCAATACATCTGCAATAGCTCATCTGACACACTGACACACTGTGCAATCATCTGACACCCTGTACTTCATCTGACACACTATAGCAAAAATATCATATACACAGTCGTATCAGAATGATATGATTATCCCCTGAATCACGGTGCACCCGCTCAGGCGCATCACAGAATGCACGTGACAAGGTCGACCACACGGAGATATAAGCGGCCGGCCAAGACAGATGAACCATAGTGCGTAACAAGATCACAATGGGCAAAGGCAGTAATTTGGCGGACGTTCAAAAAGGAATGATCATCGGCTACCGTGCTAAGAGTGGAATAATCTCAGAAACAGCAGATTTCGTGAGCTGTTCGCGAGGTGCCATAGTAAGGGTGTACCAAGAGTGGATCGCTGACACACCGAGTACCTCCCGACGTCATAACTGTGCAGCCCCAAAGGCCATCGACCCCAGAGGAGAACGTCACCTCCGCCGATTGGTAAAGGACAATCCAGTGCAACAGTGCTACAATTGACCAAGCAAATGAACGCTGGAGCACACAGGCACGTGTCCTTGATAACAGTAGAGCGAACCCTGTTACACATGAGTCTCCGGAGTCGACGCTGCGTCAAGGCTTCCATGTTAACCCAGGTCCATCTTCAACGACGCTTGCAGTTCGCATGGAACTACCATCATTGGACAGTGGGAGAGTGGGAAAAGGTTACCTTCTCCGACGAATCGAGGTTTGTACTCCACAGAAGTGACGGGCGGTGGCGGATATGACGTCAGACACACGAAAACCAACACCCGAACACGCTCGTCGGTCAAGTACAGGCCAGGGGTGGCAGCGTGCATGTGTGGGGGATATTTTCTTGGTATGACTTCGGACCTTTGGTACCACTGGACGGGTCCCTGAACGCCAATGGCTACCTGTCCACCCTCGCTGACCACATTCATCCCTTCATGTTGGACGTTTACACTGGTGGTGATGGTGTCCACCAACAGACCACTGCGCCATGCCACATCGTTAAGGGGGTGCGTGACTGGTTCCAGGGGCAAAACAGCAATGTCTCCGTTCTCCCTTGGCCGGCGAAATCGCCCGACCTCATTCCCATAGAGCACTTGTGGGACTATTTGTATCGACAAGTTCGACGTGTCGACCCCCAACCACGTCATCTCCAGGACCTCCGTGCTCTTCTGCAGTCCGAATGGGCACATGTGCCTCGGGCAACCTTCCAGGCCCTCATTGCCTCCATGCCACGCCGTCTCCCCGCTGTCATCCTGGCCTAAGGTGGTCATTCCATTTTTAGGTAGGTGGTCACATTATTCTGATACGACCATGTATGTGCTATTGGAACCACAGAAATCTCCTTAATTATAATTTGCCGATGGGTGAAATTTCCGTTCCTTCTGTCTTTTCTTTATCTTTGCTTCAGTAAGAGGTACATGTGTTTCTTTGCGTAAACACGAATCGTTTTACTATGCGGCCATGTGAAGACGGCATTCCACAAAATTTGTAAATTTTACATTTCAAAAAATCATTGCTGGAAATTCCCTGAGAAAATTAGCAAAATGTAGCTACGAACCTCCAGGCAAGTGCATAATGAAAGAAAGTAATATATATTATTCTTAACCTGTTTCAAAAGATTATTGGAAAAATTTCACGATGAACATAACATGTTAACTAAAGTATAAGTCAAAGAAAACTGGGATACGACTATCGGACGAATGTACATTTTCACCTAGCGAACTGAAAGAAAGAATCTTTTCCGAATTAGTCAAGAAGCAAAAGAAAGTGGCATTGCTTTAGAAAATCAGCTCTAAAGGAACCTACAGGAAATGCACAATCACCGAAGGAACGCCTGGATTTCCCAGGTGATATCGACTATCTCAGCTGGGAAATTTCAAGTTACAATTCGAAAAGTACAAAAGAACCTACTGTTCCAAGTGTCTGGCATCAAATTTAATGGATTATATTCGATTTCTAGCGAGTAAAGAAGTTATCAAAATAAACTATAGGAAAAAATAAATCTACGGAAACACCCAAAAGCCGAAGATTTTCTGATAAAAAAAAATCCGATATTGTTCAACTCGTGAAGTACGGAATTCGTATTCAGTAATTCGAGAAAATACTGTAATATAAAATTTCTCCACCCTAAAGCAAACACTTCATTAGACATTGGTAGTTCATGGGAACACAAAGTGTTGTAACTTAATAATATTTGTACTTGATCCATATTGTTCTTTAGTAAATAAAGTTAAATTTAAAAGCAAATTTAACAACAATTGCTTAACATTTCTTCATATGACTTCAAAGTACGGTTACTGATTTATTTTTAAAAATCACAAATCTGGCAGGACAACTGCGCATATTACGCAGGATCCAAAAGTTCCTTGGATCTCAGTAATAGTAGGATCCCAAAGTTCCTTGGATCTCAGTAATAGTAGGATCCAAAAGTTCCTTGGATCTCAGTAATAGTAGGATCCCAAAGTTCCTTGGATCTCAGTAATAGTAGGATCCAAAAGTTCCTTTGATCTCAGTAATAGTAGGATCCAAATATTCCTTGGATCTCAGTAATAGTAGGATCCAAAAGTTCCCGGACTGCGCCTATACGGCCAAGTACAATATATCGTATTCCTACGGAGATTACTGAATTGCGTTACGATATTATCCCCCTCACAGGTAAATTGGTTTCGTCCATCTACTTCACACGCTCGCTGCGGTACATCCGAGTATTTTGAGCAACTTACGCAATGTTCGGCGATTGATGAAAAATGGCGGGGTGTTTTTTATGAGCGCGTTAACATTAAGTTTTGCGTTCATTTGGACAAACGTTTGAAGTAAGTTTATGGTAAAAACACCCTGCCGCGGTCACAAATATTCGATTTGCATAGATGCTTCAGAGAAGGCAGAGAGGAAGTTGAAAACGGCGAACGAAGCGGGCGGCCAGTGACAGCTCGTACGGGTAAAAACATCTCGAAGGTTGCGACCATCGTACGCACCAACAGGCAACAGACAATCGAGCAAATAGCAGAGTTTTCTGGGATATCGGAGATTGCGTGTCATCGGATACTAGAAGAAGTTTTGAAGATGCACCGGGTGTGTCAACACACCATCCCACACATGTTCACTGAAGATCAGTTGGCCATGCGGAAGGTAATGGAGGGCGATCACGTAACCGTCGCAAAATAAGACCCACAATTTCTTTGAAGAATCATAACGGAGATGAAAAATGGTGGTTCTTCTTCGACCTGAAGACTAAGTGGGCATCAGCTACGTAGAAATTGCCATCGTCTCCACCCAAGTAGAACTTCCGCCGAGATCGCAGCAGAGGCAAAATCATGCTAGAGGTCTGCTTTGACATCCAGAGAATTATTCATCTTGAATTTATTTCTGAAGGACCCAGTGTCAACAAGAAGTTCTATCTGGACATCATGTTACATCTACGTGAATGGATTCGCAATAAGAGGCCTCACCTGTGGGGGAGATCAAATGTGGGTGCTGTTGCACGACAACGCACCCCCACGCAGGTCACTCCTCGGTCGTGAATTACCGGCCAAAACAAGAACTTTTGTCCTCCCACATCCACAGTACTCACATGACCTCGCCCCTTGCCATTCAAAATCTTCCCTGAGTTGACACGTCGACTTCAAGGTCGTCAGTTTTCGAGCGCAGAAGTGAAAAACACATCACTGGCTGCACTGAAGGACATTGCAAAGAATGAGTTCCAGAAGTGCTTCGAAGAACTCTATAGCCACTGACAGAAGTGTGTTGTCGCAAGAGGGTCTCATTTGGAAGGATGATGGCTTCAGCTTTTCAACTCTATCTATGGACTTACGGAACCAGTTTGGGAACTATTGGATCCTCCCTTAAAAGGAAAAAATGTCGAAATGTATGATACATAAAAGTACTTTTAAGGAGAAATTGCAAATAGGAAACAGAATATGAATTAAAGAAATTCATGTATGTCTCCTAGTAAAAATATACGTACAGAGGAAAATAACGCATATAAATGCGCACTTAATACACACACACACACACATAATATTCGGTCAAAACGTAATGCACAATCGGCAGTCGTCATACAAATGTAGCTGTAAAATCAGTAATCATTTTTGGTGTACATATATTTTATCAATATCTTTATAAATATACTTAACAAAAATTTTCTGTGTGTTGTAGATAGAAAATTACAGAACTTTAAACAAGCACTAGAATCGAGAAACTGTCGATCATCCAGTTCATTTTAAATACCGGCGAAACTTCAGCGACTGTGACTCATGAAAAATTGAACAATCTTTATCGTGGAGAAACTATTGACAGAATCCATGTCCAGAGATGGATTCAGCGCCTCAGAAATGATGCTTTTGATATCAGTCACAAGACTAGATCGGGAAAACGAACTAAAATGCGGCCGTTGTTGAGCAAATGATCCAAGCTGACAGAACAGTAGCAACGAATAAAATAATTGAAAAACTTTGAATGTTTAATGTAAGTATTATGCAGTTGCTTCCAACCCTTAATGTTGAAACCTTTGCACAAGGTGGTTGCCAAAGCTTCTTTCGCATGAGATGAAGCAATCAAGAAGAGATCTGTGAATACTTTTCGGAAAATTTCTCTGGATCGCCACCTGAGGTTTTTAAGTGGTCGTAACGTGCGACGAGACCTGAGTTTATCATTATGCTCTGAACATGAGTCACCACAGTAGACTCCTAAAACATTTCCAGTTAAGAGAAACCCCAGGCTTTCCCTATCAAAGAACAAATCGTTACCACGGTGTGTGATACCAAGATGACGTTATCGTCCTGACACACTTGAAGCAAATGCCATTATTAATAAGGAAAGAAAGACATTGCAAATCTTTGTGGGAACTTCAGAGAGCCTCTGAAATCAAGAAAACTACTAAAAGACGTATAAATAGGATGATGAAAAATTAGGATAATGCAAAATAATAATAATAATAATAATAATAATGCAGAATAATGTAAAGATAATGCATGTTTGGTTTTTCATTAGGATAATGCAAAACCCAACATGGCGCATCTGACTCTTTCGATAATTGATAGATTCGGTTGAACCTTATGGAAACTTGTCTCACCTTGCGTATAGTGATGACCTGGTGCCCTCGGAATATTTCTTTTTGGTAGGTTAAAGAGATGTTTACGTATGAAAACATTTGATTTGGATGAGCACCTGATGACGTAGATCAGGCATTAGTTTCACGAGCGAGAACCTGCATTTGTCAACGTGCTTATGTGGACTCGCAAAAACGCTGGAAGAAATTTGTAGAATGAAATGGTAGATATCTTGAATGACATTAATACACCGACAAAGGATGACTTATTATGCCTACCAAATTCTGTTTTTGTAACTGCTGTAGAATTATTTTATGACCGATTGCGCATTACTTATTGACTGACCTTTGTATGTATACTACTAATTCTTGTTAAAGTTTGTATAACCGTTCTTCATGTTTATCGACTACTATTATTACGATGTGATGTTGTGTCATCATTCTTCATATTAATCGACGAATGACCTTTGTGTCCTCTGTTTTAAGGAAAAGCTTAATTTAATACTGCCTGATAGAATGAACAGGTTGCAGCGATAACCCAAAGCAAAAATAATTTATTTTTTATTTGTTTTCTCTGGTCAAAGTTACTTTTACCCTGAGAAACATTTTAATACGATTACTTCCCTTAATGAGACAATTGTGCATCATTAAAAATGTAAAATATATGCAAACTATTCGTCACAGGAAACGAAATCTAATAAAGTACGATTTTTTCAATCGGAAGTTTTGAAGCACTGATTCAGTTGGAAATAAATTAATAAACAAATGCAGTTGTTCAGCGTAGGGTGAAACCACATTATGCATTACTGAGAGCAAAAACATTCAGCGGAAGTATTGCTCATGAAGTAAATTATTATCAGAGGCAGGAAGAATTTACCTTTTTTCTCACTCGGACGTTTAGAAGACAAGCTAAAGTTGCAAAACTACAAATTTGTATGTACTTCCTTAATGAGAAAATTTTGCTGTGTTAAAACAAGGCAATGTTCATAATTATTTGCTTGAAGTCAGGTAAAAAAAAATAATTTTTAAGCCGGAATTTCAGATGTCAAGATATAGCTTCAAACACAAATATACATTTAAGCCTCCATAGCGACAGAACGCTGAATGGAAAACGCAAAATGTAGGCAAAATATTTCTCATAGCAGAAAAGCAGAAGCTTTCCGACGCGAAAAAGAATTTCTCGAATAGGATCTCTGGAAGCAGAAATATCCTGAGAGATAGAATGCACGACTAACAGGAAAATCTCATTATTTGAAACGGGAAATGTGTACAAAATGTCCATCGTAGTAAAAGGTTTAGGAAGAAAAACCTTTTTTTTTCAACTACTTTTTAAAAGGAGTGATATGGAGTAAAAACCTAATTATCGAGATAAATGGCCATGGGTATTTATGCCTACTGACAGAAAGACTGTGGGTCGGTAAAAGTCCAAACGTATGGTATTGCGTTCTCATAATTCAAGAAATCCGAATGAAACGGAATTTTCTCACCCGACTAGTAAGTATAGAGACATAGTATCCCAAGACTGACGGACGGAAAACCGTCACAATATTTAAAACACTGAGACACATAGCGACAGACTCTAATGTTTTATAGCATCTTTGGCGTCAATTTAGATTTGAGAGGACGTGTGCTGAGCACCTCAGGTATAACCCCACATTATATCTACCATATCGGAATAAAGTTCATTTTTGCGTCAGATGGCTTTTCTTATGAAATATATTTGTGCATTTCCATCTTTTGGTAAAGCATATTTTTTTACGTGAGCGCGTGAATGTATAGTTTTGTTTTGTACCGAATATCCGTTTATAAGAGACAAATCAAAATAATTTACTCATACACTGAAGAGCAATTGAATTAGAGATGCCTGTCTAGTAACGTATTGTAACGTATACTCTAGATTCAGTTTCCTTTTGATTTTACTATCTCTTGTTATTTTATTTTCCTATGCAAATTATCTTCTCACTTAACGAGATGTTATTTCTCCCGCTGAATGATATGTGGCAACGAGTGTAAGTCATGATGTGGTGGTATGCAGTATATAAAGGCGCGCTCAACTATACCAAGAAGCTTCGTTTTATGTGATAGGTTCTTCTTAATTATTGTTATGCGATTCTACGAAAGTTCGGATATTCAGTAGTCGTGTGATTTGTTGAGTGTGTGTTTGATAACACCAGGAGCTCTCCAATAAAAGGTTTAAAGTGAGTACGTTTTCTCAGTTCATATTATTGTCAGACCTCTGTCTGGCCGTTAAGTCTCTTTCATTAAGTGGCTCCATTAAGTCCAGGGTATATTGTGTTTACCGCTCTAATAAGGAGCCTTCAAGGTACTAATGTACTAAAACCGAAGTTATAGTACTAATAGTCAAGATAATGAGGTACGCTGAGTAAAAAGAAGTTCCATATTCAATGAATTTATTGCACGTGCGAGTCTTACCTAAACAAACTCTAGCACTTTGAAGATTAGGTACACTTTAGCTACGTCAAGTAACCTTCCAATAACCCTAACGTGACTTAACGTAAGCTTCCCTGCACTACACGTCCAGCGGAGGACTTTATTTATTATAGTATAGCACAACCTTTCGCCCTGATGACGGCGGCGATTCGTCTCGGCATGGACTCGACAAGACACCGAAAGCGTTGGGAAGCCATACGGATCCACGACACCTGAAGGTCCAACAGTTCACGAAGATTGGATGGAGGGGTCAGAGCCTCGAACATCTCTCTCGATGGCATCCCAGATATGTTCGATGTAATTGAGGTCAGGTGACCTAGCTGGCCAAGGAAGCGAGGTCACGTCGGAGGAGTGTTCATCCAACCATTCGGATATAATTCGGGAGCGATGGCACGGTGCATTGTCTTGTTGCAGGATGCGGTCACCAGTGGGATGTTGAAGACGCACAAACGGGAGCAAATGGTCGTCCAGGATATGCCGGTAACGTTGACCTGTGAGGGACGATGTCACACGTACCAGGGATCCCATTTCAGTCCAGGTAAACAGTCCCCAGACGAAAATGATATCTCCACCAGGTTGAAGAGTACCCTGCTGGCAAGAAGGATCCATCGCTTGATGTGGTTAGCGCCGTAATCGTATCCTGCCATCCGTATGTACCAGCGTGAATCTCGACTCATCAGTCCAGGCAACATTTTCCCACATGTCTATGGTCCAGTGGCGATGTTCCCACGCCCATGCTAATCTTTGCCCCCTGTGATGTGCGGTCAGCAGCGGTACCCTCGTGGGGCGATGGCTTCTGTACCCCATATCGAGGAGATGGTTCTGGATGGTGTGGCTGCTTACACGTTTTTGTGCACCAGCGTTAAATTGCCGAGTGATTCCTTGCCCTGTGGCCCATCTATCCGCTGTTAGAGTGCGAGCTAGCCGATGATGACCCCTCTCATCCACACGCTGTTGTCCACGGTAGTTGGCCCTTGCAGGGGTGGTTTTACCGGATTCGATGTACTCACGGAGCACCCGTGACACAGTGGTTCATGAAAATCCTAGTGGTGCCTGCACGACTTCCGAGATGGAGTGACCCATTCGTCGGGCCCCGACAATTTGCCCACGATCAAATGCGCTTAGATACTTCGTCTTACCCATACTGCGTCCGACCCTTACTGATCCCCGTCGCACCACTCCTTATATTGTCAGATCGCTGCATACGTCATGTCGTTTACGTTTACAGGGCCGCCCACAGCGCTACATTTGCATAACGCCAGCTGTCTCTAATTCAGTTGCTCTTCAGTGTATAAAGTGAAACCATGTACTGATATGCTAATTAATGTTCGACGTCTATTATATTTTAACTATTTCGTTTGGTCAACGGACTTGCTCATAATACCCAAATATTCGGTGACATGACTTTTGCCCCATTATAAGCGTGCATTTGAAATGCCAGAATTGCTCGTGTAGTCCATTGTTCCGTAGGCAAAATTGTTTCTCTGCGCATAGGCGAGGACTTTGGTTTAAAAGCTCAGTTCGAAACCTCGATGCAAGTTTTGTACTTCGATTTCTGCTAATAAAAAAGCTATTGTGAAGTTACTTTTGACAGAAATGACTTTTGTAGTAAGATACACTCAATAGTGTAATTCCGAGAACATGTAGGGGTAAATTTCATTTCATGTAATGTTAGTCGGGCCAATTTAACGTAGGGCGCTATTACTTATAAGGTGGTCGTATATCATGCAAAGGAACTGGAGAAAGCTTATTGAACGGCAATTAATTTGCTAGGATACTGGTGAAGTTTTTGGTACGGACAACTGCCGCAATTTTCAGGGATGGAAGGAGATTTATAGCTTGATTGCCGCACTGCTGGAATGCAGAAACGCACTCCTGGATCAAAGCTTGTGCGACGGTCAGTACAAAGAAGAAACCTGTGATCATTATATACCTCATAAGTAAGTTTCTCTTGGATGTAGATCTTTTTTATAGCTGCTTTAATGCACGGCGCGAAAGAGAACGACGTTGTAAGGATATCCGTGAAAATTCAATATAGAATTTCTGACGCTTTCCATTAAAAGTTATCTACTCGCACTGAACGCTTTTTCTGAATCTAAGCTATGACTACAATGTACCATATCGCTATCTGAAGGTGATACCCAAACCAGAAAGTCTTTTCTGCAGTTTTTTGACTATATCATGCACTACCTTATTGACGGAGTTATAAACCATATATTTCCATGCTATTTTATCCCGTCGAAGAGGCGTTATAGAAATTTTGTTGTATTATCTTAAAGCAAACGAATTTGTGTTGAAATTGTATTAAGATATTTTATTGAAAACAAGTTTGTATTTAACAGATCTAATAAGTACTTATCGGAAATTTTTTGAAAAAGATTACGGACTTTCTACAAAGCATATTGCAGAAAAAAGCAAATATGTAAAAATCAAACTAGAAATCTCTACTGTTAAATATGAGAAATTATTAAAAACGTGTTTCATACAATCATCTATACCAAGCATAAATAAGACCGGGGAATGAGTTTTTATTCATCAGACTATCTGATTTTTTTAGAGATCTATTTGCTCTTATTGACTTGGGTGTCCTTCAATTTTACCACTAATTCTCGAGTTTTATACTGCTGGAGGTGACGGAAATTACGTACTTTTAAACTGTAGCTTATTTATTATAATATACTTTCTTTCAAACTCCACGATTTCAGTTATGATATATTCGAAAATTCATACGCCACAAGACGGATCGAGTAGGTTGGCTGACAATATGTATGCACTTGAAAACATTCTCCCTCTACTTGAGAAGATATAATAACAGGCAGTGAGACAGGGACGAGGGCACAAACCTGTCCTTCCACAGAAGATGGAAGAGTTTGATAATACATTCGTAGTGTGATCTCTGCATAATTCTACTGATCATGCTCCTCATCTGCAATATCAGGTAAGTTAAATTTCCCTACACAGCTGTGCGGAATTTTTTGCTGACGTGCTATACCTGTAAACCAAGGGTTGCCACCCATCTAGAGCAAGCGAGAAGGAAATCAGTCTGGAACTGTGGTATTTGAAAGGAATCCGAAACCAAAACATCCCATTCTTTCAGTCCCGATATTGTCCGAAAATCAGAAGTCATATTTCTGGGGGCCCGCATAATCTACAACATCGATTGCGAAGGCGAAATCAAAAGGTGGATCTGAATAGTCAAATCTGCCGTGGCAGGTCTTGCAAAAATCTGGAAGGATCACCATATCAGCAAAACCACCAAGCTGAGGCTGATAAAGGCCCTCGTATTCCTCATCGCGACTTGGGTTGTGCATAGGACTAATGCATCAATCTTGAGAGAGCTCGGCGTAGACGACCGCAAGCGACTTCTTCCGACAATCCAACGACATATACTAACCTTCTTCGGCCACATCATCTGGCGAGACCGTTTAGAAATACTTTGTATTCAGGCGAAAGTCGACGGCATAAGAACGAGAGGACGTCCCCGGAGAGATTCATCAATCAAATAAAAACTCCAATAAATCTATCAGTTGCAGAAATCATGAGAACTGTTAAGAATAGACAGGAATGGCGAACCTTGACTACCGACAGGATGTGAATTGGGTCAGGACGCTCGAACCGAGCAACGAAGACAGAGAGAGAGACTGCTCTTATTGCTACTCACATCTTATCATATTTTCGTTTTTCAGTGTAAATCGTGCATATCGCGCTTCCATTATGTATTTGGAAATAGAATGAGAACACATTTAATTCATGCCGTTATTTTGAAGCAAAACATAAGAAAAGAAATAGGTGACATTTTAAACTTTTTTTCCCAGTATTTTAAAACTTCGGTCATGCACTCTGAAAAAAATTCAGTTGTCGTAATAAATTAAATCATCCATATATCGAGAAGTTTTTTCAAAAATATGCCTCCAAACGAAGAGGAATATTTCAATTTCTTGAAATTGCACGCGAGAAATATTAATTTTTCATAAAGTTTAAGTGCTTGAAACAATAAAAACGTTAAACTATGTCCTTCTTTATTTTGCGAAGTTTTTATGAAATATACCTACATCTTTATGAAGTATGCTGAGACAATAAAGTCTTTGCCTTTTTGTCTTTAGAGATTCGTGATATTAATAATTAAAAAAAACTGAACTTTTGCGGAGATCTTTAATTCTAGAGATTTAAGAGAAAACGGATTCTTTGCGCCATAAAATATAGAAAACTTACTATACTGAGCAACGTATTAATGTCTAAATCTATACAGAAGAGTGAAGGTCTTAATGTTTTTATTGTTAATTCACTTATTTTGTTACATACACTGAAGTAAGAAATTGTTAGGAATACCCAATAACAATTAGACGCGTACCATCCTCACTTACTTATGCAATTATGACGTTGACATTGCTTTATAAAAAGTTCACTGCAAAGGGCTCAGTCGTGTACGAAGCTTAGATAGCGGCATTAAGGGAAAAATTCGTGATTTAAACCCACCTTAAAAGATTCATGATAGTAGTCGTTAAGCGTGATGGTGCGAGTATCTCAGAAAATATAAACCTTCTCGACTATGAAAGAACAACTGTATTGAGTGAGAACGATGACGAGTGTACGAACAACCAAAAAGAAAAAAAAAAAAAAAAGCGTTCTTCCTGTGAGCTGAAATGACTGGTCGATGTTTTAATTGGTTTTCCGCAAAGAATGCAGTATACTGCACTTTCATTCCCGGAAACTCAACTGGTAAAATGTCAGAGAATTTACAATTACATCTGGGGTTTTTTTGTAACACTCAGCTTTCAGTACAGTTGGCGAAATGACCCTGGATCATTTTTATAACACACGTAACAGTATCGGAGGATTGTGAACGAACTTCTGATGCTTTGAATAGATTTAAGGTTTTCGTATTTGGTGCATTTCGGCTTTTGAGAGACGGTTTTTGCTGCTCTATGTATTACCACCCCCTACTAGATGTGAGGGCGAACCATCTGCTGCGTCCTATTCGCTGCAGTGGGATTAATTATTAAAAAGACCGTTAATTTTCGTAACTCTTTATCTTCTATTATCTTCCGCCTATGGGTGTCTACCGTGAAGTTGGGTTCCCTAATTGAGGGTCTCCAAGCTCAGGGTTGACGGGTGCATTGCGTTGTGTTTCATATGGGAGAACATGGGAAACCCATATTCCTCCATATGCCGCTTGAAATTTAATAAACTCATGATGTCAGATTTGGACTTTTTATCCTGCGACTGGGCTTGCTAAATGTTAAAAGTTATTTTCTTCTTAAAATCTTGGAGTTGCTACTCTATCAAAACTTTACGATTGTTCTACTTAATTATTCAGGTTAAAATAAACAAAGATTCACTTATTTTGAATTTTCAAAGATTTGAGAAACTCGGGTAAATTTCATTATAAAATACAGAATTTATTTTCATTAGTGTTTCCTTAAAATCTATTACACTGATCGGTGGAGATTTCTATTAATTTAAACCAAAATATATTTTAAGTTCAGTATGCTTTTTATATTCGTAATCATATTTTAAAGTTCACCTTTCGCAAAATATAAGACACATTATGTAATTCAGCACTTGCAAGAGATTAAAAATATCTTTTCTACCGAGGATGTATAGGAGACAAAATCATGATCATGCTAACGAGATATTGGGAATTATGAAATTTTTCTCACCAAATCCTTTTCTTATCATCACATTCGTTGTCGTCCGGTATACTTATAGGTATAAAGTCTATGGTTGGGACCTCATCCGGTCCTGCTGGATGCACACTGCCCGCATGAGATCACTCGATGCTTCACCCAAAAATTGTAAAAAAAACCTCTCAGGGAAAAACATCATACTTCCCTTGCTTGGAAATCATCTTGCTCCATTTTGAGCGTCCTCCCAGGAAAACCTCCTAACTAAATTTTTCTCTGCGATATTCTGCCCAGGATTCATCTAGAGTCCATTCTGTCCTCTCTGCGTTCACCCAGAATTAGCAGTCATCATTGCATTCCGTGTTCTCTCAAAATCCTCTCTGAAAAACCCCAAAACGTTTCTGTCTCCCGTCTATGTTTAAGGGGTTCGGGGGTGTTCCTGTCCTACCCAAATGGCTCTCCCCTTATTGGTTGGGCCAGTTTTCCTCGCTTCGGCATTGGTTTACATCCCTGTATGGGAATCCCTCCGATTCGTTGGCAAAGGCTTGAGAACATGGAGTTTTCTTGAAGATAAATATTCCTTTATCTTGTCAACTGCTCCGCGGGATGTCCGCGCTGCCTTAGAATTGTCACGTACGCTTCCTGGGTGACTCTTTCTGTAGGTGTCAACCAGTTACGCCCACTACGAGAAATATGCCCTGTTCGTTCCCCGCTAGCGTGCGTAAAACGTGACTTCTTTAATAGAAAATGGTCCAGTAAATTGGCCCCCACCTGTGATTGCGAGATTTCACTCTCGTAGCGTTGCTTGTTATTACCCTCCGAGTTTTCTCTTTACTAACCAAGGGGTGTGTGTCGGGCGTATTCTTACTTGAATTCCGGCGAGCTCGGGGAACACAAAAAAAAATAATAAAAAAAAACAGCAATTTAAAAGAATGATGATAAAAAATAAGGAATTTCCTCCTCAAGAAAGAAATCTGCTCAGCCAGGTCTTAGAATAATTATGAAATATGTATTATAATTATCCTCTTAGAATGCCTGTCCGCATTATGCTTCTCGGATTTTCTTTCCCAATTCCCGCGCTCTCTAAATTGTTTACTTGGTAACTACTCTTCCTCGTTTAACTATTTCCTCGTACTATGCGATACCGTAGGAATTATTTGGTGAATAAATTGCTTTCCTACACTTACTAATTCGTAGGCCCCCTTTCCGAAATTCATACCTACGAAATCATGGTCCTCCAATGTTACACGATATTCCGGAGGACATACGGGTAACATATGAGTTTTTCCGGCCTCCTCCTAGGCTGCCGCGAAGGGGCATTATCACCATAGTACTGGTAGTTATTAGTATCCATGGTTATATATATACCACCATCATAATCATTATCAATCCACTGCTGGACGAAGGTCTCCCGAAGTTTCTTCCACAACGGTCTGTCTTGTGCCAGTCTCCTCTATTTTACTCCTGCATACCTTCGAATTTCATCCACCCATCTCTCATGTGGTCTTCTTCAGGATCTTTTCCTATCTCTTGTAATCCAGTCTAAAATTTCGGCTGTCCATCGATGGTCTGTCCTTTTGACAATATGTCCAGCCCATTGCCATTTCAGGGATTATACTCTGATCATGATGTCTTCCACTCTTGTCCTTTTTCTGATCCACGAGTTCCTCTTCTTATATCTCGTGGTTACACCAAGTGTACACCTCTCCATGCTTCTTTGAGTTGTCTGCAGTCTTTGTACGTCTCTTCTAGTCAAGGTCCACGTCACTGCACCATACGTAAGCACTGGAAGAATGCATTGATCAAATACATTTCTTTTAAGACATAATGGCATATTGCTCTTGAAAATTATGCTGTTTCTTCCAAAAACTTTCCAGGCAAGTTTTATACGCCGATTAATTTCTTCATCAGTGTGACCCTCACTTGATATCTGCTGTCTAAGATAAACGTAGGTATTGGTTATCTCCAGCTTTTCCCCATCAATCGATAAATCTTCATTTCTTGTAAAAGCATTGAACGTCATTTTTGTCTTCTGAAAGTTCATTTTGAATCCCACGTCTTTACTCTTGTCAGCAAGTTCCTGGATCATACACTGCAGCTCTGATGGGGTAGTTGCAGCAAAACGAAGGTGAGTTAGATAATCTCCATTAATCATTATCCCTTTGTTTTCCCAGTTCAGTGATTGAAAGACATTTTCCAATGTGGCATTAAAGAGCTTCGGAGTTAGGGTGTCACCTTGTCTCACTACCTTTCCAATTTTTATGTGCGTTGTATTTTCAAACAGCCGAATCTTTGCATTTGCTTTTTCATAGATGTTATAAATAATATTAATGTATGCATCTTAAACACCGCAGGATTTCAAAACCATTGTAACTGTTGATGGTTTCACCGAATCAAAGGCCTTTTCTCAAATTCATATTCCCTCGCTCTGTCAATTAGTTCTCTCAGTACGTGGATATGATCTATTGTGCTGTAGCCAGTCCTGATTCAAGCTTATTCTCTCGGTTGAGCCATGTCCAGCGTCACCTTCAAGCGGTGTGAAAGAACGTTAGCGAAGATTTCATAAACCACTGGTAGGAGGCTGATAGATCTGTAGTTCCTGAGATCCTCAATGTTACCTTTTTTATGTAGCTTGATCATTTCCAATCCTCAGGAATCTTCCCTTCATTAAGGCACTGAGTGAAAACTTCAGCGAGTACTGTTTCAATTTCCCCACTTGCTTCGTGTATGATGGCTACGGTAATTCCACCTCCTCCTGGAGATTTTCCCTGTTTCAAGTTCTTGATTGCATGAGCAAATTCTGCTGGGAGGACAGGAAGAACTCTAATACTGATACTTTTTGTGATGTCTGGAGGACATGTATCATCCCTTTCATGTAATTTTGAGTAGAAATCTTTCACTCTTGTCAAAATTTCGCCTCTATTTCTTGTTACAGAACCATCTTTTTTCTCAGAGCCATAATCTGTTTCCTTCCCTTACTCAGATGTCACTTTGCACTCTTAAGGCTTTGGTTGCTTTCAATTGCTTTCCTCACTAGTTCACAGTTGAATTTACTTACGTCTTCAGTGATACTTTTTCGTACTGTCTTGAATAGCTCTATATATACCACTTTGAAAGTCCCATCTCCTTTAGGTGTCCTCATGGTCACTACCTGTGTTGATCTTGTTCAGCACATTGCAGTCTTCCATGGCAAATTTCTTGTTACACATAATAAAATCAATTTCACTTGTCAATCCATTGGGATGTCTCGATGTCCATTTCCTTTAATCTCGTTCTGTTGCTGTTGCCCTATTTTCGCATTGAAATCTCCCATAAAGATATTCAAGTACTGCTTGTCTTTATTATCTAGATGACGAATTTCCTCATAAAATTCTTCAATCTCTTCTTCAGGATGACTTGTGGTGGGTGCATAAGCTTGAATGATCTGAGGACGGGTATCTTCTCGAGAGTTGGATAATAAGTCATACAGCTCTATCAGAGAAACTTTCAAATTCTACAACTTTATCCTTCAGTTTCTTGTTTATTATAAATCCAACACCACTAGTTCTGCCAGTATCTGTCCCACGATAGTAGTAGGGATGGCCACTTTTCAGTTCAATGATATCTTCTCCTTTTCTCCTCACCTCACTTAGCCCGACGATGTCCCACTTGATCCTTTGAAGTTCCTCTTCCAATTGAAGGAGCCTTGAATCAGAAGATAGAGAGCGTCCATTGTAAGTAGCCAAGGTCCGCATCAGATGGCAGCCTTGTCCGGTCCTCCGGGGATTCTTAGCACCCTCTGCCTTCATGTCGCACTGGCAGATGTCTTGGCCAGGTAAAGTCCAGATGTCGGAGGCTGAGTGCCAAGATTTAAGTTGTGGAGTCATTTTGGAGTGGTTTGGCCATAACTCACCACGCTGGCCAAGCGGGTTGGTGAGTGTGGGATAGCATTTCCCCTAATCCCGATGGTATAGTTATACCGCTATTGGCGGTCTCTCTCTCTCTCTCTCTCTCTCTATATATATATATATGTGGGATGTAAGTTCAGGTGATGCGTAACATCACAACCTCTCCTTGACAAATGTCAACCCTGCCTTTTCGTGGTGCATCCTGTTCCCACTAAAAGGGCTCTGACGACCGCCAATAGCGGTATAACTATACCATCGGGATTAGAGAAAATGCTATCCCACACTCACCAACCCGCTTGGCCAGCGTGGTGAGTTATAGCCAAACCTCCTCCAAAATGATTCCACAACTTAAATCTTGTCCCACAGTCTCCGGCAGCTGGAATGTACCTGGCCAAGGCAGCGGCCAGTGCGACATGAAGGCAGAGGGAGCTAAGAATCCCCGGAGGACCGGACTAGTCTGCCATCTGATGCTGACCTTGGCTACGTATAATAGACGCTGCCTATCTTCTGGTTCAAGGCTTCTTGAATTGGAAGAGGAACTAAAAAGGATCAAGTGGGACATCGTCGGGCTAAGTGATGTAAGGAGAAAAGGAGAAGATCTCATTGAACTGAAAAGTGGCCATCCCTACTACTATCGTGGGACAGATACTGGCAGAAGTAGTGGTGTTGGATTTATAATAAACACGAAACTGAAGGATAAAGTTGTAGAATTTGAAAGTTTCTCTGATAGAGCTGCATGACTTATTATCCAACTCTCGAGAAGATACCCGTCCTCAGATCATTCAAGCTTATGCATCCACCACAAGTCATCCTGAAGAAGAAATTGAAGAATTTTATGAGGAAATTCGTCATCTAAATAATAAAGGTAAGCAGCACTTGAAGATAATTATGGGAGATTTCAATGCAAAAATAGGGCAACGGCAACAGAATGAAACTTCAGTAGGTAAATTCGGTCACGGCAACAGAAACCAGCGTGGAAATACTTTTGTTGAGTTTGCAGAGGCAGAAGGGTTTTTCATCTTGAACTCCTTTTTCAAGAAAAAGCCACACAGGAAATGGACATGGAGACATCCAAATGGGACGACAAGTGAAATTAATTTTATTATGTGTAACAAAAAATTCGTCATAGAAGACTGCAGTGTGCTAAACAAGTTCAACACAGGTAGTGCCAATAGATTGGTGAGATGTAAGATGCACCTCAACACTGAACTCGAACATGGCAAGCTCATAAGAAAAACAAAATGTATTGACATAACCAACCTTAAAAAAAACATAATACACTGCCGGACAATTGCTAAGGACGGATGACAATAGGAACGATAGCAACCATAAAATGGAATGCAGGAAAATGTTGAAATTAGCATAAGTGTGGAATACAGTAAGACGTGTTGTGCGTATGCAAATTTTGGATTGCAGAACTTGTTCGTGACGTCATAGCGCTGATAAGAGATATAAAGGATTTGACACGTATTGACCGTTGTTGTTCAAACGCAAAGTTATAAGGGAAAGAATCAATTGACGAACTGGCAAGTTTCAGTATGTCTTCCCGACATCACCTAGATGATTTTACGCGTGGCCGTATTATTGGCAAGATTAAAGAAGGGCGAAAAATAAAAGATGTTGCCAGGGAGTTCGAGGTCAGCCACAATGTTGTTTCAAGGCTTTGAAAATCATTTCAAACAAATGGAGAGTGTAGCAAACGTCACGGGGGAGGTCGTGTTCGCAGTACGACACCTGCAGAAGATCGGTACATAGTGCTATCAATAAAAAGACACCGGCGCAGCACAGCTAGTGAGGTAGCAAATCAGTTTATGGCTGCTACTGGAAAGCGGATCTCCCGTAAAACTGTCGCCAGACGTTTGCATGAAGGAGGACTATACGCCCGCCGTCCTGTTGTGTGCATCCCATTGTCCAGACGTCACCGTACCGCCCGTTTGCAATGGTGCCATCAACATTGCAATTGGACTGATAACGACTGGTCTGATGTCCTCTTCTCAGATGAGAGTAGATACAGTCTATCGTCTGATTGTCGACGACAACTGATCTGGCGTGATAGTGGTACTGCATATTGTCCAGCAAACATACAGGAAAGGGACCGATATCTGACATGTAGTGTCATGGTATGGGCTGGCATCATGATCAATGGCCGTACGTCCCTCTATGTGCTTTCAACTGGGACTATGACTGGCCAACGATACATTAATGATGTTCTGCTACCTCATGTTCGCATGTTCCGTGGTGCTGTTGGTGATAGATTCATTTTCATGGACGACAACGCAACATGTCATCGAACAGTCGCTGTCCAGGAGTGTCTTGAGAGCGAGGATATTCAACGCCTCGTATGGCCAGCACGTTCTCCAGATCTGATTCCCATTGAAAATGTGTGGGATGCTTTGGGGAGGAGTCTTGCTGGTCGCCAATGCCCTCCAATAAACAAGGACACCCTCATCCGTGCACTGACAGAGGAATGGGATAAATTATCCCAACGGCTGCTTGATAATGTTGTGAATAGCATGACACGACGTGTGGAATCTTGCATCGCCCTCCATGGTGGCCATATCCCGTATTGACATCTTACGCCGGAACGCCTGCGGACGGTAATTGCATTTTTTTTCACGTTTACGTATTCTGCACAAAATGGCCTGTTTGTCCCTTGAACACGTTCCAAAGCCTTCTGGATTTCAGAGCACAATAAATTGTCTTTCTTGTAATGTCCTGGCATTCTGACATTATTTTATTTCACTTGGCATCCAACCACACTTACTTGTTTTTGCGCTATATAGCCGTTTATGATCCGTATTTAGCAATTGTCCAGCAGTGTACTTTCAAGTTGGAACTGAAGAACAGATTCTCTGCGTTAGAAGGCCTAACAGCGGAAGAAGTGGATATTTCTGAAGTTAACAGAAAAGTAACCGAAGCTGTTATGGAAACAGCAACAAAATTAGCTGGGCCTAAGAACAAGTTGCATGTGAACAAGTTATCAGGAAAAACCAAAATGTTGATGCAAAAAAGAAGAGAGATGAGGACAACTAAAGAAGATTTGACTTCCAAAGTGGAATATATAGAGCTATGCAAGACAGTACGAAAAAGTGTCACTGAAGACGTAAGGAAATTCTACTGTGAACTAGTGAGGAAGGCAATTGAAAACAACCAAAGCCTAAAGAGAGCAAAGGGACATCTCAGTAAGGGAAGAAAACAGATTATGGCACTGAAAAAGAAGATGGTTCTGTAACAAGAAATAGAGGCAAAATGTTGACAAGAGTGAAAGATTTCTACTCCAAATTATATGAAAGGGATGATACATGTACTTCAGACATTATGAAAGGTACCAGTACCAGAGTTCTTCCAGTCCTCCCAGCAGAAGTTGCACGTGCAATCAAGAACATGAAGCAGGGAAAAGCTCTCGGAGAAGATGGAATTATTGTAGACATCATACAAGAAGCAATTGGAGAAATCGAAACAGTACTCGCCAAAATTTTTCCTCGATGCCTTAATGAAGGGAAGATTCCTGAGGATTGGAACAACGCTACAATTTTCCTGCTGCATAAAAAGGTGACATTGCTAATCTCAAGAACTACAGACCTATCAGCCTCCTTTCGGTGGTTTATAAAATCTTCACTAAAGTTCTTTCACACCGTTTGAAGGTAACACCGGACATGGCTCAACTGAGAGAACAAGCTGAATTCAGGAGTGGCTACAGCACAATAGATCATATCCACGTAATGAGAGAACTAATTGAAAGAGCGAGGGAATATGAACTTCCTTTGTGCATGGCTTTTACCGATTATGAAAAAGCCTTTGATTCGGTGAAACCATCAGCAGTTACAATGGCTCTGAAATCCTGCGGTATTGAAGATGCGTATATTAATAGTATTAAAAACATCTATGAAAATGCAAGTGCAAGGATTCGGCTGTTTGAAAATACAACACACATAAAAATTGGAAAGGGAGTGAGACAAGGTGACACCATAACTCCGAAGCTCTTTAATACCACATTGGAAAAGGTCTTTCAATCACTGAACTGGGAAAACAAATGGATAAACATTAATGGAGATTATCTAACCCACTTTCGTTTTGCTGATGACGTAGTCATTTTTGCATTTATCCCATCAGAGCTTCAGAGTATGATCCAGGAACTTGCTGACAAGAGTAAAGAAGTGGGATTCAAAATGAACTTTCAGAAGACAAAAGTGACGTTCAATGCTTTTACAAGAAATGAAGATTTATCGACTGATGGAGAAAAGGTGGAGATAACAGACACGTACGTTTTTCTTGGACAGCAGATATCAAGTGAGGGTCACATTGATGAAGAAATTAATTGTCGTACAAAACTTGTCTGGAGAGATTTTGGAAGAAACAGCCTAATTTTCAAGAGCAATATGCCATTATGTCTTAAAAGAAAAGTGTTTGATCAATGCATCCTTCCAGTGCTTACGTATGGTGCAGAGACGTGGACCTTAACTAAAAGAGACATACAAAGGCTGCAGACAACTCAAAGCAGCACGGAGAGGTGCATGCTTGATGTAACCAGGAGAGATAAGAAGAGGAACTCGTGGATCCAAAAAATGACAAGAGTGGAAGACGTCATGATCAGAGTTAAATATCTGAAATGGCAATGGGCTGGACATACTGCCAAAAGGACAGACCATCAATGGACAGCCGAAATGTTAGATTGGATTCCAAGGGACAGGAAAAGACCCAGAAGAAGACCACATGGGAGATGGGTGGATAAAATTTGAAAGTATGCGGGAGTGACATGGAGGAGACTGGCACAAGACAGACTGTTGTATAGGAAACTTGGGGAGACCTTCGTCCAGCAGTGGATTGATAATGGTTGACAATGATGATGATGATGAGATATATATATATATATATATAGTATCACATGCATTTAGACAATCACTTATATACATTAACACACATGAAAAAAATGTAGTTAAAACCCTAGTATAAAGAGAAGTACAAAAGTAAAATAATATGATATATGGACAAAATCGAAAATAATAAAAACAAAAAAAAACAATTCCTAACCAGAGCATGGTGTCAACTGCACGAATAAATGGAATCCGGGTGTCTAGCGTATTTACAACTTAGTGGATTGGGCGTAATGCTGTTTCTTTATCGTGAGTATTTGGTTCCTAAATACCTCGGCAACATCATTTTGATTCCACGAGGTATCGACTTAATTATAGACCAGAAACATCCATACGAGTGCATAGTATTAACTGATGGAGATGGCTACTTCCACCTAGATAATGCGCCATTACACAAGACTCGAATCGTCACACAATGGTTCTATGAGCGCGAAAGTGAATCAAAGTGGCTGAAATGGTACCCACGGCCTTCAGATATTTACCCAATCGAATACTTTTGGGATGCCACTGAGAGAGCTTCATTCATAACAGAAGCACTCCTGCAGCGGACATTCGACTTTTTATAAATATCATCAGACTCCCTTGGCTGAACATACTCGTATCTACCTAGTTGAATGCATGTCGCAACGAAGGAGGCTGTTTTAATGGCCAAGTGCGGTCCCAAACGTTATTAGCTGGAAATTCCTAATGATTTGCTACTTCAGTGTAGTCACTTATCTGCAACGTTTATGCACTAGTTCTTGGAAGAAGACATTGACCTCCATGGCACAAAAGGTACAATGAAATTACTTAACTTTCAGCTTTTCATTTGATCCTTCGTTATAGTTTTACAATCCACTTTTCAGATGACGCAAATTGAACTACGTTAGAATTAACTGAACTATTCACGGTCGAAACTTCATGACAGCAGATTTTACTCATTCGTCACACAATACGAGGTAACATTTTTTTAGAAGTCTGTCGTCCTCGCACTTTTTACAGATAATATCACTTTCGATTCACTTTTACTGAGATTAGCAGTTCTTATTTTCCTGTGGACTAGCTACCAGTAGTTGCCAAAACGATAAAGAATCTTCCAAGTGCCGAATGTGGTGTTCAGAATGAACATATGCGTAACAGATAAAAAATTTCATAAAAAAAGACACGAAAAGGAAGTTTAAAAGAGAGATATACACAGTCGAGTCACATTATTATGCTCACCTCCTACTTTTGAGGTCAACAGCGCGTAGCCAAAGAAAGAAGGCACGTGTGATGAGCTGATTTGGAGGGTATATAAAGTGCATTGTAGGCATTCTGACATATCACTCGTTGCTGTCATGGATAAAAGAAGCGATTTATCAGATTTTCAAAAAGGGATGATTATTGGCTTTCGGGCCAAGGGTGGCAGTATTTCTGAAACAGGCCATTTTGTGAACTGTTCGCGTGCTGCTGTGGTTAAAGTGTATCGCAATTGGAGAAATGGCACCATTGCGAATAAGCGACGTGAAAACTGCGGAGCACCACGTGCCATTGATGTGAGAGGTGAACGTCGGCTTCTAAGGTGCATGAGGGCAGATAAACACACTACAGTGGAGCAACGTACTAGCCGAATGAACCAGTGGGCTACCGGAAGTGTGTCTAAAACGACAGTTTAGTGAACCCTGCTGTGAATGAAGCTGCGACGCAGGCGGATGGCTATTGCACTTATGCTAACGAAGGTGCATCGGCAGAAAAGGATTACATTTGCGCGGAAGTACCGGAATTTGACCTCCGCTGATTGGCGTATAAATGATGAGTTGCGTTTTCTGCTTCATCGAACGGATGGACGTTGGCGTATAAGGCGAGAAACATCGGAGAACAAACATTCTTCAAACATTGCTGAAAGAACACAAGCTGGTGTGTGCAGCGTTATGATCTGCGGAATGTTTTCGTGGCATTCCCTGGGTCCACTCATACATGTGGAAGGCACTATGGACCGAAGTAGTTATGAATCCATTCTTGCAGACTACGTATGCCCATATATGTTGATTGTCTTCGCTGGGACCTATGGGATCATCCATCATGACAATGCGAAGTGTCACACAGCTAGAAATGACCGAGAGTGGTTGGAAAAGCACGAGGAAGACTTCAAGGTACTTCTCTGGCCCCGTATTTCCCCAAACGTATATCCAATTGAGCATCTGTGGGACCAACTCGATCGTGTTGCTCGCTCTATGGATCTTACACCACGCACCCTTCAGCAACTGTCAGATACACTGCCGTCAGCAGGTCTCCACATACCTCTGAACACCTTCCAGCACCTTATTGAGTCACTCCCAGTCCGTCTAGCTGCTGTCCGCACTGCACACGGCGGTTACTCTGGATATTAACTAGTGTTCACAATAATGTGACTCGACCGTGTAAACCACTAGGTACAAAATCAAGCTTTTTAATCTGTGCAAGAGATACTGTTTACCACACAACCATCGCAATGCAAGAAATTAGTAGAGTTGGCCCAGTCACGCAGTAGTCTTAGAGCTGGCTTATGACATTCGTCCGAGAAGGGTTCGTGTTGGAATCGCGGTGAGGTATGGATGATGGGTTTTTCTTACAGCTGTCTCTCTCCCTTCCATGGAGCCAGTGACCCTAAAATTACGGACGAGCGACTGCTTATAGCACATCGATTTACTCACTCACGGTGGTTGTTAAACTATCAGTAAAGTGATTATTAGGAAAAAGCTGTGCTACCAGTAAAGAGAAAGTTGAGAGCTGTGCTTTTACGCTTCAAACTACGTATACAGTATAAGTTAGACAAAACTGCAAATGCAATAAATACTCATTGATTAAACAGCTGGAAAAGGTTTGATGTTTTAAAGATAATCTGTGTCAGTTTCCTACACCTGAATATAAAATAGCCTTTCCCTGGAGAGTAGAATGCCGACACTAAAGACATACCCAAAGTACTGGTTCGATTTTCATTCTTTGGATAGAGGCGAAAGTTGCTGTTTAATAAGTTTTCAGAAACACCGAAAATCTATAAATCTTGGAATTCAGTACATGGAAAACGTTTACTAGCTATGGAGCAGAAGTTCTAATTCTCTAAGATTTTTAAATGTATAAGCATAAAGATGATACAGTGCGCTGTTTATTTCTTGTAGGGTATATACACTGAGGGATGTAAGGTCAGGTGATGCGTAACATCACAGCCTCTCCTTGACAAATGTCAACCCCGCCTTCTCGTGGTGCATCCTGTTCCCACTAAAGGGGCTCTGACGACCACCAATAGCGGTATAACTATACCATCGGGATTTGAGGAAATTCTATCCCACACTCACCAACCCGCTTGGCCAGCGTGGTGAGTTATGGCCAAACCCCTCCAAAATGATTCCACAACTTAAATCTTGGCCCTCAGTCTCCGGCAGCTGGAATGTACCTGGTCAAGGCAGCGGCCAGTGCGACATGAAGGCAGAGGGTGCTAAGAACCCCGGAGGACCGGACTAGGCTGCCATCTGATGCTGACCTTGGCTACTTACAATGGACGCTCCCTATCTTCTGATTCAAGGCATCTTGAATTGGAAGAGGAACTACAAAGGATCAAGTGGGATATCGTGGGGCTAAGTGAGGTAAGGAGATAAGGAGAAGATCTCATCGAACTGAAAAGTGGACATCTCTTCTACTATCGTGGGACAGATACTGGCAGAACTAGTGGTGTTGGATTTATAATAAACAAGAAACTGAAGGATAAAGTTGTAGAAGTTGAAAGTTCTTCTGACAGAGCTGCACGACTTGTTATCCAACTCTCGAAAAGATACCAGGCTCAGATTATTCAAACTTATGCACCCACCACAAGTCATCCTGAAGAAGAAATTGAAGAATTTTATGAGGAAATTTGTCATCTAAATAATAAAGGTAAGCAGCACTTGAAAATAATTATGGGAGATTTCAATGCAAAAATAGGGCAACGGCAACAGAATGAAACTTCAGTAGGTAAATTCGGTCACGGCAACAGAAACCAGCGTGGAAATACTCTCGTTAAGTTTGCAGAGGCAGAAGGGTTTTTCATCTTGAACTCCTTCTTCAAGAAAAAGCCACACAGGAAATGGACATGGAGACATCCAAATGGGACGACAAGTGAAATTGATTTTATTATGTGTAATAAAAAATTCATCATAGAAGACTGCAGTGTGCTAAACAAGTTCAACACAGGTAGTGACCATAGATTGGTGAGATGTAAGATGCACCTCAACACTAAACTTGAACGTGGCAAGCTCATAAGACAAACAAAATCTATTGACATAACCAACCTTAAAAAACACCATAATATCTTCAAGTTGGAACTGAAGAACAGGTTCTCTGCTTTAGAAGGCCTAACATCGGAAGAAGTGGACATCTCTGAAGTTAACAGAAAAGTAACCAAAGCTCTTATGGAAACAGCAACAACATTAGCTGGGTCTAAGAACAAGTTGCATGTAAATAAATTATCAGGAAAAACGAAAATTTTGATGCAAAAAAGAAGAGAGATGAGGACAACTAAAGAAGATGTGACTTCCGAAGTGGAATATATAGAGCTATGCAAGACAGTAAGAAAAAGTATCACTGAAGACTTAAGAAAATTCAACTGTGAACTAGTGAGGAAAGCAATTGAAAACAACCAAAGCCTAAAGATAGCAAAGGGACATCTCAGTAAGGGAAGAAAACAGATTATGGCACTGAGAAAAGAAGATGGTTCTGTAACAAGAAATAGAGGCGAAATTTTGACAAGAGTGAAAGATTTCTACTCCAAATTATTTGAAAGGGATGATACATGCACTCCAGACATCATGAAAGGTACCAGTACCAGAGTTCTTCCAGTCCTCCCAGCAGAAGTTGCACATGCAATCAAGAACATGAAGCGGGGAAAAGCTCCAGGAGAAGATGGAATTACTGTAGACATCATACAAGAAGCAAGTGGAGAAATCGAAACAGTACTCGCCCAAATTTTCACTCGATGCCTTAATGAAGGAAAGATTCCTGAGGATTGGAACACCGCTACAATGATCCTGCTACATAAGAAAGGTGACATTGAGGATCTCGGAAACTACAGACCTATCAGCCTCCTATCAGTAGTTTATAAAATCTTCACTAAAGTTCTTTCACACCGCTTGAAGGTAACACTGGACATGGCTCAACCGAGAGAACAAGCTGGATTCAGGAGTGGCTACAGCACAATAGATCATATCCACGTGCTGAGAGAACTAATTGAAAGAGCGAGGGAATATGAACTTCCATTGTGCATGGCTTTTATCGATTATGAAAAAGCCTTTGATTCGGTGAAACCATCAGCAGTTACAATGGCTCTGAAAACCTGCGGTATTGAAGATGCATACATTAATATTATTAATAACATCTATGAAAATGCAAGTGCAAAGATTCGGCTGTTTGAAAATACAACACACGTAAAAATTGGAAAGGGAGTGAGACAAGGTGACACCATATCTCCGAAGCTCTTTAATGCCACATTGGAAGGTGTTTTTCAGTCGCTGAGCTGGGAAAACAAGGGGATAAAGATTAATGGAGATTATCTAACCCACCTTCGTTTTGCTGATGACGTAGTCATTTTTGCAACTACCCCATCAGAGCTGCAGAGTATGATCCAGGAACTTGCTGACAAGAGTAAAGAAGTGGGATTAAAAATGAACTTTCAGAAGACAAAAGTGATGTTCAATGCTTTTACAAGAAATGAAGATTTATCGATTGATGGAGAAAAGCTGGAGATAACAGACACGTACGTTTATCTTGGACAGCAGATATCAAGTGAGGGTCACATTGATGAAGAAATTAATCGGCGTACAAAACTTGCCTGGAGAGCTTTTGGAAGAAACAGCATAATTTTCAAGAGCAATATGCCATTATGTCTTAAAAGAAAAGTGTTTGATCAATGCATCCTTCCAGTGCTTACGTATGGTGCAGAGACGTGGACCTTAACTAAAAGAGACATACAAAGGCTGCAGACAACTCAAAACAGAATGGAGAGGTGCATGCTTGGTGTAACCAGGAGAGATAAGAAGAGGAACTCGTGGATCCGAAAAATGACAAGAGTGGAAGACATCATGATCAGAGTTAAATCCCTGAAATGGCAATGGGCTGGACATACTGCCAGAAGGACAGATCATCGATGGACAGCCGAAATTTTAGATTGGATTCCAAGGGACAGGAAAAGACCCAGAAGAAGACCACATGGGAGATGGGTGGATGAAATTCGAAAGTATGCTGGGGTGACATGGAGGAGACTGGCACAAGACAGACCGTTGTGGAGGAAACTTGGGGAGACCTTCGTCCAGCAGTGGATTGATAATGGTTGACAATGATGATGATGATGATGATGATATACACTGAAGTGCCAAAAGTCATGGGATACGTACCTAGTATCGTGTAGGACTTCCTCTGGCCCTGCGAAGTGCAGCAACTCGGCGTAGCATTGATTCCACAAGTGGCCGGATGACTTCCGGAGAGATTTGCCGTCTGAACAGCCACCCACAGTTCCCTGGTGTTTGTAAGAGCAGGATCTTGGGTGCGAATGAACTTTTCCACCACGTCTCATAAGTGTTCTACTGGGATCATGTCGGGCGAACGTGATGGCTCCACCATCCGTCGGAACTGCCCAGAATACTCCTCGAACCAATTTTGGACAACTTGGGCACGATGACATGGTGCATTGTCAGCCTGGAAACTCCCATCGTTGTTGAGGTACATGAATTTTATGAAGGGCTGCAAATGGTCACCCAACAGAGCAACAAAGCGATTACCGGTTAATGGCGTGTTTAACAGGACCAAAGGACCTAAAATGTACCACGTAAAGACACCCGACCCTACACATGTATGGAACCACCACCAGCTTGCATAGTGTCTTGTTGACAGCTTGGGCCTATGGCCTTATGGGGTCTGCGCCACATTCGAACCCTACCATCAGCTCGTGACAACTGGTAGCGTGGCTCATTGGACCACGCCACATGCTGCCAGTCTTCCAGGGTCTAATTACTATGTTTACGAGCCCAAGTCAGACTCTGTGTTCGATGTCGTGGTGTTAACAAAGGCACTCTGGTGGGTATTCTGCTCCCATATCCCATGGACGCTACATTACGCTGCACTGACCTGATGAATATGTCTCTGGTACCTCCTGCATTGAATGCGCATTTTATTTGAGCCAGTGTCGCTTGTCTGTTGGCATGGTCAATCCTGGTAAGACGCCGCTGGTCACGATCATTCAGCACCTGTGGTCGGCCACTGCGCTGTCCATGGTGGGTGGTATTCTCGGTACACACGGTACACCTTGGATCGAGGAATGTTTAATGTTTGGACAACTTCCGAAATTGAATGTCCCATCGGTCTGGCTCCCGCTACCATGCCTCGTTCAAACTCCGATAATTACCATTGTCTTGACATAATCCTAGTGGCGGTTGTCGAAGCCTTGATACGACGGCAACGCCAGCTAGAAATTTGCATACTGCTATCTCATGACTTTTGGAACTTCAGTGTACTAATTCATAAAGTTGAATCATCATTTACCGAACAGAAATATTTCAAGCCTCTGAATGATATCATAATCTCCGTGGCTTGTTTATTTTAAGTTTGTCGGAATGTTGAAAAAAGTGAAGACGAAAAGGTTGAAGTCGAAGTGTTTGGTTTTTAATCATTTTTCTAGTTTTACTTTATTATTTCCTAATTTTCTAAAAGTCACAGGAAGATTTACACTTAACGTGGAAAGAGGTAAAGTGTAGACGGCAACACTACGATGATGGTACAGTACAATGTCTTGTTCAGTCCTTAATGATCGCTTTAATCATAGAGAGTGGAGGTTAAACAGTAAAACTGTTTATTCTTTATCCACTTGGTAAGGATAATCTTTGCGGACTGTGACATCATTATAATTAACTTTGTAAATGACCGAGAAGCGGCAAAATGGGAGAGAAAGAGTGGAACTATACTGAAGCTATTGGAAGCATTAAAATTCCATGCTTTTCTGAATATAACCCCTTCCATCATTAAGAAGAATGGACTATGCCGCGATTATTTCCCGTGAGAATAGACAGGTGGTTTTCTGACAACTCTTGGTAACCTTAAATGATCGTAGTATATACAGTATAAGCTAATTAATTTATGAAGAGAGATCCAACTTACGCATTCCTAGACAGGTTTGTGAATATAGTACTAGTGCAAAACTAAAGGAAATTAAAGTAAACCAACGAAATTCTAAAAATGCGATCGAAGACGTCGCGGTGAAGTGCACATTCCGTTGTGCAGTTTGCAGCATCATAGCGCCCAACTCCAAGCGTTATGGTTTGGGACGCATTGGGTTCAATTTGCGATCTCACCTGATGCAAATTGAGGGAACCCTCAACTGCCAGCGGTACATCAGGGATATTTTAGAATCAGATGTGATATCCTTCCTTCAGAGTTGTCCTGGCGCTATATTCCAGAAGGACATTGCTAGGCTACATGTAGCCCGGAAAGTCCAATGCCTCTCATGCATGACGGATACCGCTTCTTCACTGAACTGCACGTTCGCCGGATATGTCCACGATCGAACGTGTCTGAGACATCGTAGCTCAGCGATTGGCCCGTCAGGTGAATCCACCAGTCACCAAAAATGAACTCTGGTCTCGCATAGAAAGAGTTTGGCAGATTATTTCACAGGACGATATCAAAAACCTCTCCCATGTAATGCCACGCCATGTTATTGTTGATCGCGGTAGAATCACACGATACTGAGCGAAATCTTTTTGTATAGCTCTACGATGTAATCAGTTATCTCCTGTAACATGAGGAATCTGTGAGATAAATTTCATTTGAATATCGCGATCCTTTCTCGGTGTTGCAATTTTTACAAACAGTAGTGTTTTTGAATTTCATAAAAAACTTCTAAGTCCCAATGACCCCACATTTTGTTTCAAATTCGCTACATATGGTGAATTTAAAAAGAAGTGGCCACCCCGGACCCAAAGTTACTGAAAAATTCCAAAAATTCTGGAAACTTTTTTATGCATACTCGAAGAACTGAGATATATTATTATTTTAGGTTAATTCGGGATGTCTTAATATTTTAAAATTTTCAAAACTAATCCAGAGTCACATTATTTTCACTTTCACCATTAAATGCAAATTTGGATCATGATTTGGTAATTGTGAGATGTCAGTTTAGACGTAATACCTGTGAATAGAAAATCTGGGAAATTCATATTTTCCATTGAAACATTTCATAGAAATTGGTTATGAAATCAGATCTTTTTACATGGTTCTTTACTGACACATGATTTAAAAAAAGCGGAAGAAAAAGATTTTAAGTATGACAAATCAGTATATGAAATATATGTACCGCTTTAACATTATTTTCACGTAGTGCTCAACTGTATAAAATTCAAGAGCTTGACGTCTTTTATTCCTTCAGACGAATTCGCTTGTGTATTCATTCAATGCATTCATTCGGTACCTCTTTCCGAGGAAATGTGTCCTCACTGCTCTGAATACTTCCCTGTTTCTTATTTAACACTGCGCTGGACTCCTACCTAACCCGTTTGTTGGAAAGATACAGCAAGCCTGAAAGTGATTGAAACTCGGAAATGGGTGCGTGGCGTGCACAATGTCAGTAAAGAGTAGTAGGCTATTCGGAAGTAAGTTGCGTGAACAAAAACCAGAAGAACGTAGATGTTGCACGATGGTAGAGAAATCTTGAAATCGAAATACCGTAGCATCAGTCTAAAATCAGCCCTTCTTCAAAGGCAGGATTAAACCCGTTTATATTGGTTATTCAAAGTAATGTTTCCTTTTCAAAACACCAAGAACTGCAAGTATGTAATGTTCTAGTTACTCCGGAGAAAGATATTAGGACTGAGACTGCATCATAAGTTCCTAGATAAGGTAATATCGCTTCCTCCTAAAACGCACTGAAATGGGTAGATTTTAATGGAGTTCTCATCAAAGATATTTTATTTGTAGATACATACCATATATTTCATTGATGATCTGATCACAAGATGATGGTGAAAAAAAGATAAGTGTCTTCAGTGTGATATATAATATCACACTAAAGATTCTTTTCTTTATGGTGTGATTAAATGACGTGATAGATGTACGGGAAACTTTCGTTTATTACCTAATGGTCCAGCGCTGTAAGTAATAATCAGCGCAACATAATGCGATCTATAGTTGAGATTCCCTAAGCACTGATTCTACGTTGAAGAAAGAAAATGAAACGCAATTGTAACTGCTCTGAATTTATTGTTCACTCTCACGTACTCATGGAAGATGTGCTTAACATCTCGTGAACTAAGTATGAATTATTTTCGTACGCAGTAATTCTGCGTTAGACTAATATTTAATTATTTTATTTGGGGGGGGGGGGGGGTTGACGACCACGGTGAGCTACTCTACTCTATGAGCTATAAGCAGGCGCCCGTTCCAAGTTTAGGGACACTGATTCCAGAAGAAAGAGAGCAAATGCCGTAAAACAAACACAACATCAGTGCCTCCCCCACGATTCGAACTCAGACCCGCTTTACGCGAATGCTCTGAAACCAGCGTTTAGACCATTGAGACAATCGAATTTTGTAAAGCAGAGCATATTATCAACGGTACTGACAATACCCTCGTTAGTGGCCAGGTACAAAAACCCTGTGCTTATAAAGCAGTGTAGCAGTGTAAGCAGTGTAATCTACACTAAAAGGACAAATTATTATGCACACCCTGGTGAAAACACGCAAAGCAGAAGGAGAGCAGAAAATCGCGGTGTGCAGGAAATTCGGTTGGGGCAATAAGTAGAGTTTGTAGGTGCGCACAGAAATACATTAAGTTAAGGGCCAGCATGGGTCGAGCACGAGACAGAAGTGAGTTTGATCGAGGTCCAGTCGTGGGAATCAGGAACGCCGTATATTCAATAAACGCAACGGCAAAACAGTTAGGAATTCCGCGACAAACCGTAGCAAGTACGTACCAGGAGTACGTGAAATCCAGAAAAACCGCTAACAGTCGGATGAAATGTGGCCGTAAAAGTGCGCTGGATGACCGAGGGCGCCGACGACTGGCCCGCATCGTACAGACGAATCGGAAGGCTTGTTTGCAGCAAATCACATCACAATTTGATGAAGGAGCATCCACAAGCCTATGCCGAAAGATAATTCGTCGACGCACTGTACGATTTGGCTGGGGCAGTCGACGACGACATAGTGTCCCGCTGTTAACGGCACAGCATCGCATGATTCGGCTGCAGTTTGCGAAGGCCCGTCGAACCTGGAGCACGGATGATTGGAAACGTGTCATATGGTTTCACGAATCCCGTTTCACACTGTATCGTGCCGATGGCAGGCAGCATGTGTGGCGTAAAGTACGCGAAGCTATGGACCCCGCAGGTCAAGGTGGGGTACTACAGGCTGGTAGAGGCGGTGTAACTGTATGGCCCGCCTGGGTTCACGTGGCCCGCCTGGGTTCCTTGGTACCTGTTGAGTATTCCATCACTGATTCCAGCTATGTGCAGCTCCTGGCCGACCATCTTCATCCTTTCATTACGTGCCTCTGTCCGAACCAAGTTCCAATCTTTCAACAGGACAACGCTCCAACCAATCGGTCCCGGCTAGCGACTGACTAGCTCCAAGAGCATCGCAGTAAGTTTACCACACCTACATGGCCCCCTTGATCACCGGATATCAACCCCATAGAGAATTAATGGGACATATTGGAACGAGTTGTTTATGATCAACCATACCCACCTACATCTCTGCCTATTCTACGCCAAAAACTCTCAGGTTGCTGGTAAGCAATACCTGAGTCTGTGTTTCGGAACCTCATTGCGTCCGTAACACTACGTTTGGATGCTGTTCTGTGGGCAAAAGGTGGTGCCACATGCTATTAGGTGGGTGTAGGTAATAATGTGTCCTTTCAGTGCACATTGTAAATGCTATACTGATTCCTTGCTCAAAGTCTTGATACAAATTGTGGTGAAAAGTTCTTCAATTCTGCCGTGCAAAACGACATGTCTGTCGAGATAGGATCTGCAAAGAAAAGTTCCTTATCATTGATTTGTCGAAGTAGCTAAATTGAAATGTTTTCTACCATGGCACAGGAAGAAATAAGTAGCACTTAATGAGAAAAACTTTTATGATTTGCTGCTAATTGTTTTGGTTTTGAAAGCTGAACTTGTAATATAAAGTTGTTTGCGCCAAAACTCTTTTACTGCATGGTTGAGTTTTGAAGGAAATCCGTAGTAAGTAATGGAGAACCTAACAAAAACTCTGTGGTTTTGCGTTCGTCAGTAAGAAATTTCGGAAAACATGATGAAGAATAAGGTTAACGTTAAAACTTAGATGCATCTTCTACTTCAATACAATAGTGAAAACATTAGTTTCTTGGCTAACAGAAGTTTTCAAACAGTTTATCCAGTACTACTTTGGAAGGCTTAGTTCGAATACCTTTCAAACATCGACAGGCAGCGTAAATTTATTCCCTAGTCTACGAGGAAAATAAATGCAGGGGACTTTTTAAAGCTTATGGTTTCACCTTAAAACTTTCGTAGCAGGCAAACGTATTCAAAACAAACCTTAACATAGTTGATTTCTTTAAAAGTCTCTAAGATTTTCTCACATTCGATCGCAAATGACATTTTCAATTCCTTTGAAAATAACAAATAGCAGGATCAGGGCAAAATCTATTTTGTGATAGCGTGGACGCTGTAGCTTACTTCAAGAGCCTAAAATAAACGGATTAAGAAATAACGCACATGCACAACTGATTAGTTTTCAAACTTGTTTTTCCATTTCAATTCAGTATTGCCAACAAAACTGCTAGAAAGGAAGCAAAGGCGGAGGAAGCTGTTTGTTCTCCGATGTTGAGTAAGATTTTACTCCACTTATATTGTTTTTACTTCATCGGGTAAAGGTTTAGAACAAAAGCTTTTCTTCCTACAGAAATAAAATTGCACGTTGAATGTCGAACACTAATCACAAGAAGTATCCGATCCTAAAAATACCGTTGTTAAGAACGATAGAAACCCAAACACAAAGTACGAGAACAACGGAAGATACTTGCTTCTTCATTGACATTTCAAGGAGTTCGTTTCATTGTTTGTTCTTTTTTTTTCTTGAAGCAAATATGCACACATGCACGGAATAAAAACCTCTTGCATCTTGAGTGTAAAACAGTTAACTAAATACTTTCGGTGACGGGTTGTATATTACACGCCAGAACGATTTTTTTATTTTTATTTCCTTTAATCCTCAAGTAGAAAGCACGAATAGATTAGTGCTTATTTTCCATCGCCTTACAAGATTTTCCGATTTGTTCATTATTTTGCGCAGGCTTTCCATTAAATGTGTAGAAAAGAAATGAAGCTCCATGTGCCGTGAAATAAAGTCAAAAAATTTAAAATACGAATTGACAAGATTCTGCAAAGTAAAGATCCTCATCCTTCCTGTTGCCATAGAAAGCTCACCTCTCTTCTCAGGCTCTACTGAATAAACGAAGACATGTGAATATGGGTCTTCTGTGTCTCACCAGAGCCTTGTGCGCGCTCTCTATTTTTTCGTACGTTTTATGATGTTTATGAGACCAGGCAATGCACAAATTAATAGATTTATCTGTGACAAGAACCAAATTTATTTATTTATTAAAGTGATGCTGGACCACGGTTTTCTCGAAATACAACTTGCATTCTGCATTAACAAGACACAAATGAATTATGACGAATTACTAGTGGGATAGCAAGCCATTCTTCACGAAGGTAAGTTTCATGCTTCATGACTGAAGAAGTTAGATAAACTATCTGATCACCCTCTTAACAAGAGCTGGTCAGAGTGGTTCGATGACAGTTACACACCGGACTGCCTCCTGATGTTACTTAGCAATATTTCGATCAGTCATTTGGTAGGGGTTGCCCGTTATTGGCGAAGCAGAGCTAAACATTAAAACAATTTTGTGGGATCCTTACAAAGAGAGTATGCGCACACTTGGCCAATAAACATAGCGGTGCTACTATGGCACTCATGAAAAAGTTTAGGACGGAGCTTAGCACACCACAAAAGACATCGAATTAACATAACTAAACGGTGAGGTCAATTTAAGGTACAAAGAAGTGATGAATGACCTCTGTCCGATGGCATAGTATCAGGTATAATTATAAAACCCAGTCGTTTGACGTTGCAGATGTGCACATACCGGCCACAAAATTAGAAACTTTTATTCAATAACGGGTTCAATAGCAACACGTATGCGGTTTGGCATAGAATCCACAAGGAGCTGTAATTCATCTACGTCTACAGGGTACCACGCATTCACTAGAAAGTCCTTTTACTGCATCAGATTTGACGGAAAAGGACTTTGCTCCCAGATCTTTGTTTCTAACATGTCCCATACATTCTCAATGGGGTTCAGATCCGCGCTTTGTGGTGGCCAGGCAAGATGGTGGAAGTCGCTGTCATACTCACTGAGCCAGAGCAGAACACATCTTGCGCGATGGGAAGTACCATTGTCGTCCATAAAGCAATTATCACGTGCGCGATAAAATGTCAACATTGCAAGATGCACTTTATCGGTAACAACGTTCATATAATCCTTGGAGGACACCCGACCTTCCAGCTATATCAGGAGACCCGTTCCTTACCAACAGAATGTGCCCCATATCATGACACCACATCCAATACCTTGCGTTGTGTTTACAAAGCAAGATGAGTTCATTTCCTTCCGTCGGTACAGATCAAAGTCTGCCGTGATTCGTCGGACCCAATGACCTTGCTACAATCTTCAAGTATCGGGTAATGGTGTTCTTGACAACACTGTAGGTGAATTTGCCAGTTCTTCGCACAAATCAATAGTTTCCATATTGGTATGCAACTACCGATGCCTATCCTGTTCAAATCGCTGCGCATAGTTAGCTGAGATATGGATCGGGAACAGCCTTCATTCAATGCTTCGGTCAATTGCTGCACACTCTTTTTCCGTACAAGCTTTCCCAGACGACGGCAATCTCGTTCCAGACAGATTGTCGGCGCCACAGATACGCTCCTCTGACAAGTAAATTAGGTTATTTTTTGACTGATTAAAATAGTTGGGATTACTCACGTTTCGAGAAACCAGTCATCTCTGCTGTTTTCAAAATCATCACTCCAGGCAGACGCACACCAACAATAAGTCCTTTATCGAACTCCGAAAGATCTTTTGTTTTTCCCATTGGGATCAGAACTACTAAAGATTACTGACGAGGAGTAGTCTAAAATATTTACCTAGATCATGTATTGAGCACGTAGTTTGCATATAGTTATGTTTACGTACACTGAAGAGCAATTGAATTAGAGAAACCTGTCTAGTAACGTGTAGCACCCCCTTTTGCCCTGATGATGGCGATGATTCGTCTCGGCATGGACTCGACAAGACACCGGAAGTGTTGGGAAGTCATACGGATCCACGACCCTGAACAAGCTCCCACAGTTCACGAATATTTGATGGAGGGGTCAGAGCCTTGAACTTCTCTCTCGATGGCATCCCAGACGTGTTCGATGGGATTGAGGTCAGGTGAACTAGCTGGCCAAGGAAGCGAGGTCACGTCGGTTGAGTGTTCATCCAACTATTCGGATACAATTCGGGAGCGATTGCACGGTGCATTGTCTTGTTGCAGGATGAGGTCCCCAGTAAGATGTTGAAGACGCACAAACGGGAGCAAATGGTCGTACAGGATATCCCGGTAACATTGGCCTGTCAGGGACGATGTCACGCGTACCAGGGGTCTCATTTCAGTCCACGTAAACAGTCCCCAGACGAGAATGCCACCCCCACCAGCTTGAAGAGTACCCTGCAGGCAAGAAGGATCCATCGCTTCATGTGGTTTGCACCGCACTCGTATCCTGCCATCCGCATGTACCAACGTGAATCTTGACTCATAAGTCCAGGCAACATTTTCCCACATGTCTAGGGTCCAGTGGCGATGTTCCCGCACCCATGCTAATCTTTGCACCGTGTGATGTGCGGTCAGAAGCGGTACCCTCGTGAGACGATGGCTTCTGTACCCCATAGCGAGGAGATGGTTCTGGATGGTGTGGCTGCTTACACGTTTTTGTGCACCAGCGTTAAATTGCCGAGTGATTTCTTGCACTGTGGCCCGTCTATCCGCTGTTACAATGCGAGCTAACCGACGATGACCCCGCTGATCCACACGCTGTTGTCCACGGTAGTTGACCCTTGCAGGAATGGTTTTACCGGATTTGATGTACTCACGGTGCACCCGTGACACAGTGGCTCGTGAAAATCCTAGTACCTGCACGACTTCCGAGATGAAGTGACCCATTCGTCGGACTCCGACAATTTGCCTACGATCAAATGCGCTTAGATCCTTCGTCTTACCCATACTGCGTCCGACTCTTACTGATTCCCGTCGCATCACTCCTTATATTGTCGGATTGCTGCATACGTCATGCCGTTTCCGTTTACAGGGTCGCCCACAGCGCCACATTTGCGTAACGCCAGTTGTCTGTAATTCAATTGCTCTTCAGTGTACATCTGAATAAAGATTTCTAATTCAGTGGCAGGTGTGTGTGTGTGTGTGTGTATGTATTATGCTTAAATAGCTAAATATTTCTGCTTATTTTTCGTGAATGCTAACTTCAGTTCTGGTTTCAGAGTCCTTCTCCAGTAGAATAGCACAAGCATGCATGCATGAAAAAGTGGCAACATATAATTTTTTACCGCTTCCTTTGGGGTTTAATCCATGCAGGTTAGCACCACAACAGGCTTTGATAACATTCTACGTGAGCACGCAGCCAGTTCTCTTAGTGTTATCTGTTGACACGTGCATACACACACATACACGCACGCGCGCGTGCACTTTGCTCCCCTACGCTTTGTCCAAAAAGATGAATTAGTGAAACAGATGCTTCACCTGATCTTCGCTCTCTGTTTCTGTCTTCCTAGAGATTTCGCCTCGCGGAGTGATTCATCGGCCCGATGGTCAGCTGAAGCTGAGCTGTCGAAAAAACTTTACCGTTTGCTTTTAAAGTGATGATTCTGTAACCAGCATCCCTTTCGAATTCCATTTCTCTTCCATAATTCACATTGAAGAAAATCTCAGAGAATTTTTTCAATGTTAATTAGGGAAGAGCATGCTAAGTCATTTTTGTACGCTATCTCTGCATCTTGCACGTAAACTGTTTGAACAAAATTTACACCAGCTGGTCAATCAACATTATAATTTCTCCTACTTTCCCACGACGCTCTCTCCATTTTAAATGTAGATTTCTTTCTTACGTGTCTCCTCTACTCTGGAATATTTTCATGAAGTTTCGTTCAAACCTCTATCCGTATACATGCTTTGATAACCCAAATGGTTGTTTTCGTCTAAAGAAGTGAAGACCCGGGCACCACCTGGGAGCTACAGAAATTTAACGGAACTTCTTTTGTTGCCCGTTTGAAATTATGTTCTCTCCGCTATCATATTTATGACGGAAAACTGGGTCGCTTTTAATTCCATTTCCACCGTGAAGGCTACCACATCTCTATAGCAACAAACTCTTCTTAAATATGTTTCTTTCTCTTCTCTTTTCGGCCTCTAACGAGACCTCCAATTGTTTGCAACATTAAAAATGTCTCCGCAACTCGGTAATTAAATTAATTATCCCCCAAAATAGATTACAATGGTCAAAGAATGACGACTTCAAGCATCAGTCGGTTTGTATAGAGGCATTTTCATTTTAAAAGATGACATCGTGTTTGGGATACAATATGTAAACCGTAGGATGAGTTTAGTATATATTCACTAGTGGTTATATTATGATGTAGTGGGAAACGACAAGATTGTTGGAAGCCTCTGTATCACTGATCTCCATCCTGTTCCATGTTTGAAGCCAAAACACTGATCCCCATTCGGTTCCATGTTTAATTGTTGGTGAGACACGACAGAAATTTTGTGCTTCATAAGCTTCTTTTGGGGCTGCTCAAACATAAACCCTGTTAAACTTTGGAAAAAGCATTGAAGATGATTCTTCAGGTCATATGGCAATTCAATAATAAGGTAAAAACACTGTGTTTAGCAAGATTAAAACGAAGTCTGAAAATGACAGATGTACTTCGTTAAATTACCATTGAATTTTAGTAAATTATCATTGAATTTTATTCTGCACGCACCGTAAAGTATCATTGAATTTCAGTTTGCACGCACCGTAAAGTATCATTGAATTTTAGTCTGCACGCACCGTCATAATCATCAACATATGACAATTTTTCAATCATCTAATACCCAGTCCTTTTGATATTATTTGTATGATTAAAATTGAAAATGCTTTGTCAGAGCATTTTCAATTTTATCATGCGATTTAGTAATAGAAGCTTTGCCGTGATCTGCTGTTTTGTGCAGCTCGTGGCGAACTATTTTGCTGGAAAAACGTTGCATTTCATACTGAGCCTGTGGTTTCGCAGCAATTTTGTACACTGCTTCTTAGAGTCCTTTCAGTCTCTGTGTGTGTGTGTGTGTGTGTGAGAGAGAGAGAGAGAGAGAGAGAGCCAGAGAGAGAGCGCGCTTTGGTTTTGTGCAATGTTCTTCGCAGATATTTGTTCATGTTTCTTTAATGCCGCGTTGGCTGTGGAGAGCATGTGACGTATGTTTTAATTTAACTTTCATTTTCAGTTCCTTTTCCTATGTACATTTGAGTTTGTTCTCTTTTGCACTTTCCAAGCTTAACGTAATATCTTCGCTCTCACATGAATGAGGTTGGCAACACTTTCGAGGTCAGAGTAAGTGACGTATGAATGTGATAAGAACGTTAGATAAAAAGGACGATACAGCTGTTACTTGGTGTGTGTGTGTAGAGATGTTCGATCGTTCTTAAGCTAGATTACACGACAGATAATTAAGGTTATTATGTGTGAACTGTAAAACTCGCAGTGCTATATTTTGGATTTCATCTACTGTGCTGGACCAATAAAAGGTTAAATGTAAGTTGGACTTCTGTATATGTTTCGTCTGGCCGTAAGACTTTAATTTGAGCTATCCTGTGCAACTATTGCACCGTATTCTCATTTAGTTCAACATTTCCTTAGTCATTGTTTTAGACACAGCGTAACACCGATCTCGCACACGAAAAAGGGTTACGTTATATTGGCGTCCGAACTCTCTCAAACAGATTCATAGGGCCAGTCAGAAAAGGCAAATATCAAGGATCCTCTAGGTATCTTTGATGACCGTAGACATTATGTTGTGCCTAATAATACTCCAGCAAATACTCCACGCACTGCACTGTACCTAAAAATTATCTTGTACACTGTACGAGACCTGCGGTTCAGATTTATCGGACAGTGAATACGCAAGCTACGAAAATCATGTTCCGCGTACTTCATCTGCAGTTCCTCAGCAGCAATTCACTCCACAACCCCAAATGAGAAGAAACAAAATCCTTGCTCATTATGTACCCCATGCGGGTTCAATTGCATTCAAGGGAAGCGGCGGGTCGCTTAGGTTTCTTGAAGATCTCGAAGATTACTTCGATTTATATAATATTCCTGAGGATTGTCAAGTGCCTATTTCTAGCACACGTTCACAAGGCACTGCCAAGGTCTGGCACGGCCAGTGTCGTCGGATGAACCCAGAGGGTTCTTATCATCAATTTAGGGCTGGATTTTTTGGAAGTATTTCCCTTTGGGCCAAATAAGGCGGGCCTTATTTAAACAACTGTTTTCCAGGCGACAGCAGGCGTCAGATAGTTCCGTCTCGTTTGCTCTGGAATCAGTTAGGCTTTATAAGTTATGGGATGCCGCTGCAGTCGATTCTGGCATTATTGGCATTTTACTACAGCAGCTGGACCCCTTCCGGCAGGATGTTTCGGAAGTTAGACGTCCTGTCACAGTTCACGAGTGCCCGAAACTCGTCCGAGGTTTTGCGGAACGTCACATCAAACGACAATCTTCACAGAACAACCCGTTATCTCAGGTCCAAGAATACCGACAACCTAGGCAGGTCCAAGAACCTCATCTTCAAAGACAGAGTTATCAGCAGCCTAAACAGAACTTTCCACAACAGGAACAAGTTTTTATCATCTCAGACAGGCTGCTTATCAGTCGAGAGTGGATAATTCCTATCAGCAGACTAGATACGTGCCGCCGCATTGCGGGCACCAGAGCTACGACATCCTGACTTTACAACTGTGAATCAGAATAGCAGCCAAGTTTATCGTCTCAGGGATTATTATTACCCGGAGGACCAAACATATCTTAAACATCGTGTTGGGGGGCAGGGAAGGCCTAGTGGTACTCACGCAGCCTCTCCTGCACGTTATTACAACTCAGCACTTTCTGGTGCTTCTGCAAATTTTCAGGATCGAGCAAGACATGCTAATGCTAATCAAATTCATCCCAATTTAAACTTCCGCAGGAGGTAGATGGGTGGATTTTTCTTCTTGCATCTCTGAAGACCTCAAACATCTTTTCTTAACCGTTCAAATAACGCAGTTGCCTGATATACTTGTCACTTTGGATCAGGTGGTGGTATCCACAAAGATATATTCCGGATCTGACATTTCTGCATAACAATTTTGATTTCTGTGCTGCTACCTTTTCAAATGCTTGTGTCGAGCTGCCAGCAGTGTCTGCGAATTGCCGACAATAATAGTTTTTCAATCTCTGGCTCAGTTTATATACCTGCCAAGATTGGCAAGGTTCAACTTTCACATACTTTTGCTCCAAGATTTACCCGTTGATTGTCTTCTGGGGGTGGATTTCATTAAAATATTTAAACTTAAGCTTGACTTTGAGCATGGGCTAATCTTAATACCTGAGACCCCGGAAGAACCTACTGATTTTCTCCAGTCCTTGCGAGCGAGAGATTGTTACCTGAACACAAGAGCCAACTTGGTCAGGTTTTAAACAGCCGACCAGGGTTATTTTCAGAAAAGCTAGGGTTCACACATGTGGTGTATAATACCATTGATTCTATCTCTCCTATGGCCAACAGAGTCTCGTGTTGACACTGATTCATCAGACACTATAGTTGAGGTTCTTCGGTCTCCAAGTGAGGAAATCCCTGCTTCTGTTAGCATTGAGCAGTTACCTACTTCAGGAACATTTAGTCAGTCTACAGTAGGGCAAAAACGTCCTGTTTCACCAACTGTGTTCTCAAGACCTAGCAAGCGTCATCCGCCTCAATTTATCCCTCCTCTTCCGCACACGCACAGTGCAGCTTCAAGTATTAGTTCGCAACCCCGACGACGAGTTCAGCCTTTGTATCCGCCTGGATTCCGTCTTTGGAATCTCTGCTCGGGACGGACGAAGCCAATATCTGGAAGCGTTCTTCTTCCTTTACGCCGCTTCTTCGCCCACCAAAGAAACTGCCTGATCTATAGTCGTCTCACATTCCTGGATCGTCTCCATGTCAGCCTGGAACCTTCTTGAGTCAACCTGGAACCTTCTTGAGTCAGCCTGGAATCTTCTTGAGACAGCCTGGAACCTTCTTGAGTCAGCCTGGAACTTTCGTGAGTCAATATGATGACCCCGCTTCTTCCGGTCAACTTGCTCTATCAACAAGGAAACCTGGCACATCCCTGCGATCCAGTGATTCTCGACGTGGGCCTTTGAAGCGTGAAGCTTCAAGTGCACCGTTGTCGCCCCGACAACAAATCAAGAGTATTGCTACGCAAATCTTTTTCGCCACTAAAAGGCAGATTGTTCAAATTTTTTTATTATTACAATTGACTTTGTCAATGCCCAGGAACTTTTACTGTATAAAGCCTTGATCTATAGAAAGACTATTTACTTGAACGTTTTCTCAGATACGCAGTGATATGTATCACAGCATTTTTTTACGATGAAAGAGACTTTGAATTCATATCCGACAAATTTTTTTTGTGCTAGTTCTTAAATTTGTTTGCACGTCCATAGCACTAATCAAATCTTGCTTTTTGCTACCAGCGTGACCAATTTGCAATAACTTGACAAATGTCTTGTTGTTTCCTCCTCAGTCAGCTAAGTTTTCCCACTGTCATGGAACCTGTGTAAACATGAATTTGTACACGGAAAGTTTAATGTTAGGTTGTTGTTTATTCTTGTGTGTGGCGCCACACGGGATTTTTTCTGCGAATAGCAAGTTCATTTGTACTAAAATGCTTGTCAATTTATATATATTGATATCATCCATTGCCTTTCTGTGGATATCTATAGATGCTTAACTCCCAGGGTAGGGTTTTCCAGGGTTTCCACTATCCCATCTAAAACTCGATGTGCGAATGCCTGGGAGTAATCAGAAGTCGGCCCTGGCCTCCAAGTATTCAATTAAAGTTTAAGCCCCTGCCACGGGGAAAATTGGCCACTCCGATCGCGCAGCACACCGGCATGACATCAGCAGGTAGGCGGCTTATGACATTGGCAGTTAGCTGTCAGAAGACGATAAGTGTAAGCCAGAGCCAACATGGAATTGGACAAAAAGCGCAACCGCCATTACATGCTGTATGAGTTTCGTCGAGGTAGCACCCCCGAAAGTTCTCTAAGGAACGTTACCAGTGTGTACCCCAATGCCAAATCACATCGTTAGTTCTGTTGTTGGGTGGAACGGTTTGGAGAGGGAAAGTTTGACCTGTGAGACCGTCCTAAAGCCGGTAGAGCCGCAACCGAGGATATGGACATGATGAAGACCTTAGTGGATCCTACACACAAGCGGGAGTTGCCCGATCACCTGGGGACTGCGCACACGAGCATTTTCACTCACCTGCGCCTACTTGGGAAGGTGCACAATGGGTGAGTTTTGGTACCCCATCAACTCGCAGTTCAGCAGATAGCAAATAGCATGAGTGCATGCCTTTCTCTGCTTGCTTGTAACAAGTCGAACGATCCTTGGACCACATGGTGACAACTGGCGAGAAATGAATCCTATATGATAATGTCAGCAACCAGAAACAGCGTTTGGACCCAAAACAGTACCCCATGCCGACCCTCAAAACCGGCTTATACCCATGTAAGGTCCCGCTGTCGGTTTGGTGGAATATGCGGGTGATGTGCTTTTCGAGCTGCTTCCGGACAACAGCACTATCCCCGCTGATGTGTTCTGCCGTCAGCTCGACGATCTTCACGCATTGCTCACTTAGAAACGACCGTACGCGCACTTACTCATTTCTTTGCGTCCAAGCTGCCACAGTTGTTCTACAGGAACGGTATCCAACAGCTGCCCAGCCGATGGGAGCAGTTCGTGGCAAACGATGGTGATTACAGTTGTTACTGATTTTTCCTTGTATATACGGTAGTTAGCGCTTTTCTGTTGCTTTGCATTTTCAGACATTATTGCCGGAAACAGGTCTGCGGTGGTGGTATCATGGAATGGAGACTATTGTAATGGACTCTGCTAGGATCCCTTGATCTCCGCTGAACACATCTTCACCCTTACTACTAGATCCTACTCAGGCATTGTTAAGGACAGTGATTCTGTATGGTACTGGACTCCTTCAGATAGACACCACCTCGTATTACATGAACAGCATTGCCCAGGAATAGTTCGATAATCATGTCGAAACTTTTGGTTTTCTTCCCTTTCTGTCCTCTACTTGAAACCTATTGAAAATGTGTGTAATGCAGTAAAATACAGCACTCCAGTCAACTGCCTCGCTGAATTCAGGCATGCCATTGTGTCAAGCTGGTACAGGATTTCTTAGGTCACCTTCCACGGTTCATTGGAGTCGATGAAACGCTGGGGTTTATCAGTGAAAATGGCCCGTTAGGTTGTTAGTCATAACATTATGTCTCATCTCACGAATATCAGCGTAAATAACATTCGTGAGACATGAAGATGATTGGGATATAATTTAAGGAGAATTCAAAGCTGTCGTAAACAGGTCTGCGGTAGAAAAAAAATAATTAAATAAAATTCCAATTATTTCTGGAGCACCTTCATGTTCACAAGAATAAGGATACCTTAAGAACGTTTAAATAAATAGCCACATTTCGCATCTTACATATTCTTTATTTCCGTGGTTGTGGTGGGTCGCTAACTTTGTTTCCTGAAAGGATTAAAAAGGACGATTGCAGAGACCATTGATCGAAACCTACAGGCAAATGCAATGTTACCGTGCAGTTATATTTAATGCTAAAAATGATGTATTTCTCTTGAAGGACTAAAATCCAAGGTTGTAAAAGTTATGGCTCTTTAGAAGCTGATTTCAAAAAATATTTTATAAATCAATCAAGAAAAATTGTGTCAACATATTTACTGGGAATAGGCCTCCAAAATTTTACAGAAGGAACTTTTCCCAATGTAGGAGTCATAATAAAATATCCATTGTTCCTGTATTACACAAACTGGGAGAAAATTTTCACAAACATTTTGCATAAATATTTGTTTTCAAATTTTAGCAATTTTAGTAGTACGGTTCCTGTTAATTGTTAAAGTAAAGGACGTCTAAATGAGCGATATTTGAAGTACTGGCAGATGCGATGCAAAAAGACGATTTGAATAGCGTGACAAAGATTGACGTACCTGAAAAACTGATAAAGAAGTCATCAAATTGATTCCATGTCCGATGTTATCTAAATGTCGTTGAACAAAAAGAATGCATAGTTCCTGTTTTGCCGTCTTGTGATTTATTAACATTTGCCTGCGCTGAATGAAATTTTTTATCCATCTATTGTAGTTAATTCGTAATGTCCTTGATGTCACGTGTTATAATATGTTATGTAGCGCACGAGATTATTTGCGTGCTTTGAATGCTTGTACTGTTTCAAAACAACGTCAGGGTAGCAGAGAGCTCCAATTTAAAAGGACAAGTCAGACGTATCATGAAGTTACGCATATGCTTATGTTTGTGTTAATGTTGTAAACAGTTAGGCTAACAAGCCATTTTTGTTAGTTATACAGTTGCGTTTGAATAGATTTACTATTAAATCGTTGTGCTTTAGATGAGTGCATTTTATAGAGTATTTATTCACATGCAATAGAAATTTAAGGTCACAACACCATCATATAAAAGACTCTGAAAAATAGTGGAATCCAACGTAACGAAAAACACAAATTAGAATGAATTATCTACAGAACGAATAAATAAAGTTTATTTGGAGGCGGTACCTATATAAACTAATTAACTTATTCTGACTGCTTTCATTGCTGGTATTATTTTCAGTTTTTACAGATTTCGAAATTTTGTGTTTATCCTGAGCACTTCGCCACACGTTCTGTTACAAGAGCGTCTTTTGTATTGTTGAGGAAGAGGAGTGAGACCAAAATTAAAACTCTTCCAAAAGTGCATCATCAAAAGGCAATAAGATATCTTCGTATGATCAGATATAAATCTTCTCTGAAAAGATGCTTTAATTACTGAACGATTTGTTACCTCAAGCAATATATTACGTTACCCTAGAGCGAGTCCTGTAGTTCGTTTCAAATTCAGTGAAAAAAATATGATGCGATAAATGTAATTTTCCTTCAGTGTTTTAATGAAAGATTTACTTAGAAGATATTAAAATATTAATCAAATCTTTTCGCAGAGAAGATCCTTTGTAAGCGCACATAAAAAGGGAGAACGAAAACAGGGAATGAATATGCGCCGTCTTTTCTTTTTCAGTCTGCTTTAGCACGATGTTATAAATGGGATCGCATAATTTCCTGCAACATCTCTGAGAATGCGGTTCTAAAGAAAAGTTGGTGACAAATAAAAACTTATTTTATTTGAAAATGCTTTGCTGCCCGAAAACGTGACTGAAACACTTTTTTTCCAACTAATTAGTTTTCTGGAAGCAGCAATGTTTCTTTTTAATTCAACTGAATCAAACTACTGTTAAATCAATGCACTCTGTGATAATAAAATTTCAGCTTTCTGGAGGAACAGGAATAAAGATAAGGTATAAGTTACTTTGCGTAACCAAGAACATACGCAGCATACGATAAAATTTTAAGATACCAAGGTCACCTTTTACTAACACAAAACAATATTTATTAAGAAGAGTTCATTATGATATAAGCCCACATCGGCTGCAGAAACAAGTCTAGATATGATGATGTATAGCTGTCGAATATCTCCCGCGATATTGTGCATCAAACCTTTGAATCTGGCCCTGCAGAACATCCATATTTCATACTGGCAGCAGACAGGTCTGTAGAAAGCGTCCAATCATGTTCCACATGTCGTCAATTGGGTACAATCTCGGTGACCTGGTTGGTCAAGGCAGTACTTCCATTCCATGAAAATGTGAAGCAGAAACCCCTGGGCTATGCATTCGGGCATTTTTATGATACAAAATGGCGTCAGGCTCCCCAGTAAAGAGAAGCGCAACGGCTTCAAGAATAACAGCTCATAATAGGGCGCAGTGGGTTGGCTAAAGACGAATGCCAACGGTGGACGCCGTTCTTAAGTTACACCATAGCATCAGCAGGGAAAATGGTGGGACCAAGGCAACCAGTGGCTCTAGTTTTATTACTTTCACAACATCATAGCCATACGTGTTTTTTTATTTGAAGGCTTTATGACCACCGTGAGCAACTCGATGGGCTCTAAGCAGTTCCCGTCCCTAATTTTGGGTCCCTGGTTCCAGGAAAGGGAGAGAGCCAGAGCGGTAAGACAAACACAACGTCCATAACAAACCAGCATCCGAACCCGGACCCATTACGTACGAATGGTCAGAAGTCAGCGCTTAGACCACTCACCTCTGGGGCGGCCGACACGTGCATGCTCGAATTGTACAACGTTAAGGTTAGTTGGTTGGTTGATGGGTTTTATTGGCGCAAGGGCACAACGTTAAGGAAACGTGGATTTCGTTGCTGAGAACACTCAATATCATTCTGAAACGCAGGTGGCCCGACCACCCCGGTGTCGCAGTGTTCTAAGCAATGGCTTCTGACCATTCGTCCGTAAGGGTTCCGGGTTCGAAACCCGGTGAGCCATGGATGTTGTGCTTGTCTTACGGCACTGGCTGTTTCCCTGCCCTGGAACCAGTGAACCTAAATTAAGGACGGGCGACTGCTTATAGCCCATTGAGTTGCTCACGGTGGTCGTTAATCCTCCAATCAGAATCAATCAGATCAGGTGGCTCAAAAGAAGCACTCTTCGAGAAGACTTTGACGGTGATCACAGGCTAGTAGTACTCAACGCAGAGGCCGTCATGCACGTAGGACACCTTCGCTCAGTGAAGTGGTTGGACGGGAATCTATGTGACATCCAGCTTAAGCCATAAGTCGTTGTGTGGCCGCTAGTCTGGATGAAATGGTCAACGGATAACGCAATCCTCTAGTTTTTCAATTAATTGTCTGTCCTTCTCCACTACACATTTGACGAGTAATCTGACCTTTCTGAAGACATTTTAACCAACATCTTTGCAATATGGTATTGACACGGCTCCACGTGTTCCGCTACACGACGAACGGACCATCCCGCTTCTCAAAGGCAAATAATTTTCCCTCCTTTGAAGTCGATGAGTTTCGGTGTCGAACGTGACGACTTGGAATTCTCGACAATCTCTTTGCATTCTCAAGTAGATTTCTACGATACACTCTGTGAACTGCTTGACGCACGGGTTGCTCTGAAATCTCCGTGCTGCACTTCTTTGTATATATCAGCCAAAGTTTCCACTCGATTCATCCCTTATTTTAAAAATTTGCTTATCTCGGCATAACTCATCCAGATTTTGATTTACATGTATTTCTGATCGTTCCTTCTGTGTGCTGCTAATTCAATGTCACAGAGTGTACATTCTTTTTGACAATATTAATTCTGCTAAATTGGTCTAAAAAAAAAAGATGAGACCAAGTAATATTGAATACGTCTACCAATGACAGTACCTTGGTCATTTTCCGTGAAAGGACTTTCCAATTGTTTCAAATAACAGTTGAAAAATAATTTGCGTTAACATTTACTGTTCAGTAAATATAATCCAGAAGGGTTGCTGCCTTGTTCAATGTGCAATTCAACGAAATGTAGCGACGTTAGATTAGAAAGCAGATCTCATTTCTTTGAGAATGTAATACGCGCGAGATTTTGTGCTTAAACAACTGACGCAAAGTCCTATTATACAGCTTCGTTACTTAAAACTTAGGCATTCGAGCAACATTCCTTCGAAAAAACGAAACAAAACGAAAGCATTTTGTGATTCGCTTAAAAACTAAGCCTCGCTAATCACATCTATTTATTCACTTTCTGGCCGAAATTCAGACTGCCGAAATTGTTTCTCGTTTCTGAATCAGGAGTCCACTGGCTTTTTTCTTTCTCTCTCTCTCTCTCTTCTTCAATGCATAGCACTTCATTTTTGTTCTTTTTTCATTTCATTTTAGCCTCCATCTATTCCCTGCTTAGCTCTATCTCAGTTTTTCTTTCGTTTAGTCTATCTCTTTCATTCTTTTCGGTGTCCTGTCTTCCTCTCTTCATTATTTTTTTTGCCCCTCAAACTGCCTTCCGCTCTCTTTCACTCTTATTCTATGTGTCGTACTCTTCTACATTTTTAATCATTCTCTCGCTTTCCGGATTTCAAATAAATCAGTGTGGTGTTACATTCCACACACCAAATTGTCTGGGATTTCTCAAGTGCACGTTCTACATGGGATGACTGCCTACAGCGACACATGTTCCCAGCTGACACGTGAGCCATGCGCCTGGACCTCTTTCGGGGGGGGAGATGTGACGTGCCTGCCCCGCAGGACGTACATGAGTTAAAGGCAGATAGCAGCGAGAGCAAATACCATTGTAGTATAGTGGATAGGCTGCGGAGCCGAGAGTTGGGCGTTCAAATCACTCCCCTGGCATAAAAATGATAGAGAAATTTACTTCGTCATAGTAGCCATTGAGAGGTTTGATGCGGACGACGCTTTACGCGACGTCAGGAAAGTCGAATGACAGAATATAAAACCTCTTCTGCACCTGCAACCCACGATCCGCTCTGATTGGTTAGGCATTCATGACGTCAGTAACAGATATTTCTTCCTGAAATTTCAAAAGACTACACTTCATTCCCGCACATTTTGCGAGTTCCAGTAGCTGTGAAATAACTTTTAGTTTAGGCAAAACAACGAAATTGGTTGAATTGGGTTTAAATGCTCTCTAATCTCGCTCTCCTCATAACAACACCAAAGCTCTTCTAAGTCTCGATGAACGCGCCTATATACTAGCTACCACACGTCATGACTTACACTCATTGCCAGATCTCATTCAGCGGGTGAAATAATATTTCGTTCAGTAAGAAGATAATTTACATAGTAAAATAAAATAACCAGAGATTTTTTTTTTTTTTTGATTGGAGGTTTAACGACCACCGTGAGCAACTCAATGGGCTATAAGCAGTCGCCCGTCCCTAATTTAGGGTCACTGGTTCCAGGGAAGGGAGAGAGCCAGTGCCGTAAGACAAACACAACATCCATGCCTGACCGGGATTCGAACCCGGACCCCTTACGGACGAATGATCAGAGGCCAACGCCTTAGACCACTGCGCCACCGGGGCGGCTAACCAGAGATAGTAAAATCAAAAGGAAAGTGAATATAGAGTATACGTTACAGAGCATATAAGCTTGATAAAGGAACCAGGGTCTGAGCATATGGGTTATCTTTCCTTAAGGCCTGGAAAGGCATTAATTGTAAGTAAACAAATACATAACTTTTTAACAAGAAATAATATTAATAATCGCAAAATTGTTGTTATTGGCTGTGACGAAACTCCGATTAATACTGAAGTAAAAGGAGGTGTCATTCGATATCTGGAATCGAAATTTGGAAAGCCATTACAGTAGTTTATTTGTCAACAACATGCGAATGAGCTTATTCTGCGCCACATGTTCGAGCACCTTGACTGTACTACAAGTGGACCTCGAAGTTTTACAGGACCTGTTGATAAATCCCAAAAAAACTGTGAAAACCTTCCAGTTGTGTTTTTTGAAAAAATGTGTTGCACTCTCCCAAAAATTACCTATAAAAGAGACTTAAGAACGGACCAATTAAATATATTTGTTGAAAATATGTGAAGTAATTAATTCTGGATCTTATTATAAAGGTTTGTCTAAAAGAAACCTAGGCAAGATGTAAAGTCTGATAATTGTATTTCTCACTGTAAGTGGCTTACAGTGAGAAATACAATTCTCAGACTTTACATTTCCTCGACTGCACCTCTAAACCTTTATCGATTCTAACAACTTTCATAGTCAAAGCTTATGCACCTATGTGGTTTGCGATTAAGACTCAGCCATTGTGTATCTTCGGAGCTAAGCATTTGCTTCAAACCATAATGTCGTCAAGGTATTTACTAAACTGATTAAAGGTGATCATCGAACCAGTAACTCAACGAAACGGGTTTTTCGGACATCCGGGAAATATTCTGATTGCCATGTTAGCTGATGAAAGGGAGAACATAAAAGTTTTGGCATTGCACAGAATTTTAAAAGCCCGTCAGGAAAAGAACCCTTCAAGGAATATTGTACTTTTGAGATTCCTAAATTCAACTTTGAAGCTACTGACTACATTGATATCATACATTGGGCTAAAGTGACAGTTACTGAACCACCCTTAACCAAACATTTAGATGATCAAATATTTTCAGGATGCATCCTGAATCCAAAAACTACAGATAACATCATATTAACATATACGTATCAAGGTATTGTTTCCTTCTCATGCGCAAGCCAATAAAAGGTGTTTAAAACTAGTAACGGAAGCTTCCGCTGCTGTTTGTAGACCTTCCAGACGGAATGGATTTATTAAAACTTGTTTAGAGTCTCGCAAACAAATTCCAGTTTTTAACACTAAAATGCATAATAGACCATTGTAAAGACTACATTTTACTGATTGCTAATACACTGGCGGAAAGTGAAAAAAGAACACCAAGAAGGAATTGGCGGACGATCATGAAATTTACATATGTTAATGGGGTCGAGTTTATGTAGGTGTGATGTTAATTTCGGGACCAACCGGTTAGCGCTTACGCCACAGCTCGGCATAATATGTAAATTATCGTTGGTGGTATTTAAGGAGTACGGTGAAGTAAATGTAATCAGTCGTCGGCGTACGGACACGTGCGAAGACACTGAAGAAGCTGCAATGCCTGGACATGGAAGACGTGTACGATTTCAGCAGTTATCGGACTTTGAGCGAAGTCATCTAGTTGGACTCCGCGAGGCCGGGTGGTCGTATCGTCGTATTGCGGAGCGAATTAGACGGGAAGTATCGGTGGTGGTACGATGGTGGCGTAGAGGGTCCGAGGAACATTCCCACACGAGAAGACCTGGAACCGGGAGTCACAGACGGACTGATGAGCGGACCGATCGACGCATAAGAAGAGCGGCGTTGTCAAGCAGAACATCCACTGCGACGCAAATCCGAGCTGCTGTTGCACCTGAGGTGACTGTGCGAACAATCCGCAACTGTCTACTGGTTGCAGGACTACGTGCACGTGTGCCTCTGGCATGTGTACCTCTGACTCCAGCCCACCGTCAGGAACGACTGCAGTGGTGTCGCTAACGTCTGCATTGGAGAGCGCAATGGCGACCTGTCGTGTTCAGCGATGAAAACAGATTCTGCTCGGGAGCCTCCCTTCTCGCATCCGCCTGTGACACACGGGGCCTACACCTGGTCTCCTGGTGTGCGGAGCGATCAGCTATCACTCCCGTACACAACTGGTGTTTTACCGGGTACGTTAAACAGCACCTCCTACATTAACAACATCATTCAGCCCGTTGTTTTGCCATTTGTAAGGTCGGTCCATTGTGGTGTTTTCCAGCAAGATAACGCACGCCCACACACGGCATGTGCAACGCAACATGCACTTCAGGGTGTGAGACAACTTCCATGGCCTGCACGTTCACCGGATTTGTCCCCCGTTGAGCACGTGTGGGATTTTACGCGACAACGATTTATCCGGTCTCCACGGCCAGCCACTTCCATCCCCGATTTAGTCCAGGTTGAGGATGCTTGGAACTCAATACCCCAAACTTACATCCAACATCTGTACGACAGACTCCATGCCAGAATTGCACAGTGTGACACAGTTCATAGCGGTTCAACCTCGTACTAACCATGTTACATGGAAATGTTATTTTTCAGTTTACCAGCAAATACAGCTGCATTTTGCCGTAATGTTTTGATCACGTTATCCTCTGTATTCCGCTATTATGCAGTATAAATTTCGTTGGCATCAGACGTCTCCTTCTTGGTGTTCTTTTTTCATTTTCCGCCAGTGTATGTTTGTATAAATAATGTGATTGTATGTGATGTGATTGGCAATGTGATTATATGTGATGCCAATGTGATTGCAATGTAATGTGAGTGTGTTTTCATTAATTATAATACCCTTCTTTATTAGACAATTTTGACTTATTTTTTAAATCTTTCGGGGCCTTGGGGCAGTATAACGATATTTAATTTATTATTAATTTTTTTACACTTGTTATTGCAGTGTGTGGTCTAAGAGCAACTTTCCTCCCACACCGGAAAAAAACGATTGCCCCAAAAAACGTTTTGCTGCACCCTAATATACTGTGTATGTATGCCAACTGGCCACCCAAAATGCAACACCAAGAAGGAAGCATCCGATTGGCCTGAAATTCGCAGTATGCGTCGCCCACGAGAGGACATGCAAACGATTAGCATTGCAGGGCATATGCAAATCATCTGCCCCCGGCACGCCCCCGAGAAACACTATAAGATGGGTGCACAGAAGGCTGGGTGTAAGTAGTGGAAGTGTGTTGTGCTGCTGGACCTGTGCGTGGGAAGCTTCCTGATGCCTCGTCGCAGAATACGGCAGTCATTCCAGCACGTTTCGAAGTTCGAAAGAGGACGAATAGTGGCTTATCGCGACAGCGGTTTATCGTACCGAGACATCAGTACCCGTGTGGGACGACATCCAGCCACAGCGAGGCGAGTATGGATTTGGTAGGTGCAGGAGGGACGGACGGACCGATGTGAGCGATTGCCGCAGCCGCGGAAAATCACCGAACGACAGGACCGGCATGTCTTACGGCGGGCATTGACGGCTCGCACCGCCACTTCACGAACGTTAGCGCAGGAATTAGGGTGTGTTGCGCAACAACCTGTGTCAGCACGTACCGTTCGACGTTGGCTGCAGGGGCGGGGACTTGCCGCACGGTGCCCATTGCTCCGTTGAACGCCGCACCTGGACTACGGAATGGCACGACATTGTCTTCTCCGACGAATCCCGCTTCTGCTTGCAACACCACGATGGTCGGATCCACGTGTGGCGGCACCGCAGCGAGAGACTGTATGACGCCTGCATTATGCATCGCCATACCGGTCCGTCGCGTGGCGTTATGGTTTGGGGCGCAATTGGATATGACACCCGCACCCACCTGGTACGCATCGCCGTTACACTTAACAGCCCCCGCTACATCTCCGACGTTTTGGAGTCTGTAGCCTTCCGTTACCTGCAGGACCTGCGAGCCGCCACGTTTCAACAGGACAATGCGCGGCCGCACGTGGCACGCATTGTGCAACAATTCTTCACGGCCCACCAGGTGTCACTGCTGCCTTGGCCCGCCTGTTCTCCCGATATGTCGCCCATCGAACACGTCTGGTCGCTGATTGGCAACCGAGTGGCCCGGCAAGTAGCACCTGCGGCTACGCCTGATGAACTGCGGTACCGTGTGAGAGCAGTCTGGACCGACATACCCCAAGCTCACATCCAAAGCTTCTTTCGTTCGATGCCGCAGCGTGTAGCAGCCGTTATTGTCAGCCATAGGGGTCACACGAACTATTGTTGTCTGCGTGTTCCGCAAGTCGCACGGGCCTGTAAGCTCAATCGCTTCATCTTTGTATCTGTTGTTATGTGTCCGGTAAATCTGGCTTTGCTATCTCGTGTCCTTCTTGGTGTTGCATTTTGGGTGGAAGCAGACGTCTCTGTCCTTTGTGTGCTAAAGTGACAGAGACGTCTGCTTCCGTCTCTGTCACTTTGGGGCACTCTGTCTCTCTTCCTCACTATCTCACACAAGATTTTCAGAAAGAGATGAACTCGTACGATTTCATTTCTCTGATTTTTTCCAAGGCACTCTGAATTCGGGAATATATTAAATATTAGACTTCCGATTTCATCATTCTCATCAACCATAATGTTCTCCACGGTTTGAAACCGGATACAGAAAGCAAGGAAAGTTTTCTAAAGCAATTTATTTACTTTTCATTTCCACTTGAAGTAATTTTAATGTGAATGAAATCACACAAATAATGTTATTCTGCTTGAGGAACTTGATGAACAATTACAAGCTACCATTTTAAAGCGAAAATACATGATTAGCTGTTAGGAAATGAGACAGCATTTATATCACTTGATTCTACAACAGCGACTCTTTTATGGCCAAAGTGCGTGATGCAGTTTAGTTTGTATTTCAATGCTCGAAATGCTCAGTTAATTAACGCGCAAATCTTATTTTCGCCGGATCTTTTTATCGTAGATATTGTCGAATGGAATGACAAGGTGAATGTTCTTCCGACTTCATTTGCATAAGAGGCATATAACGATGACTTTATTGCGGAATTAAGAGAAACTATGTGACATTATTCAAAGTTTAATTATAATCTAGAATTTTGCGGATTTATGTGATTTCCATGTCACAGGCGCCGTTCTTTTTCATTATGTGCAAAGGATTTGAGCTATGTTAGGTGGCAGTTCAGAAACATTTGTGTGTTTCTTGTGCAGTTTTAGAGCCCGCTACATGGAGCACCGGGAAAATATCCATAGACTTAAAATAAATGAAATGCAATAACCAACTGCAGAAAAATATCCCTATTCATCTGCTTTTTGAGATGAATAGGGATAGTAAAAAATGAAAAATAATGTTCACAGACAAATTTATTCACATAAATGATCTATAAGAAGCGTTGAGATACTGCGAAGAAAGTCAGAAAGGTACAAAACATTGATTTAGAAAATAATGCTAATCAGGAACCAAAGGAATACATCTTTGAGGAGGAAATTAGCCTAAACTCTTATTTTCCTTTTTCCGCGCTAATGCATTAATTGTAAAGCATTTCCAAGAAAGTGGAATAAATAATTTAAGCTCCTGTAGTAAAAAATGCACTCGGATCTGGCACATATGCAAATAAGAAAACGAAATCATTTACCAGCAGGCTTTTACTTATTACTCTTTCTTCCACGTGGCAATTTATTAGTAGCACCGACAGCTAGCAATCATTTCTGTAGATAAAAATAATGGAATGAGAACAGAAAATTTGCTATTAACAGGGAGTCACTTTATGAGCGCTGCGTTACATGCAATGAGCTGCGCCTTGTACTCATATTTTGATCATACAAACAAAATTCTGTTTTACAATTTAAATGACCTTGTTTACTCTATGTTATGTTTTTCTTTGGAAAATATCTTTTTTATCAATTAACCCTCTGATGTTATTTGAATATTTCCCTATCTTTACATCACTGAAGTTACTCTGATTAAACGTATTGGTATTAGAATTATCACACACAAGATGGAAAAAGTTACGTACACAATTTGCTTTTCATTTCCACTACATAAATCATTATTTCTCAATTTTCTCATATTTATGCATTTTACTGATTTAAATAAAAATGTGTTTCTACAAACGAGTGAACTTAAATTTGAAAAATAACACTTATTTTTCTTTGTATAGAAATTCATTTAAATTAATTTTTATGCAATGAAATAAGACAGTACGACATCAAAGAGAGAAAATTATGATAGATATGGAAGCAAAGTGAGCAGCAGAAGCAAAGAAAAGGCGAAGAAAAATTGATCGGTCCGTGGCAAGTTAAAGTAATCCAAAGGTGCTGAAATACCTCTAATCGTTAAAAACATACAAGTTAAAGAATATATATAGACTTAAAAACCACATAAGATCTTTCGACGCTCTCACAGGGGTCATCATCAGATGTTAGACGAAGTACCAAACAGCGGAAGTCTTATATACCTTAAAACATGACGCCACAGATAAAAACCGAAAAACTAAATAAATTGAACAGTACATACCCAAGTTCCAGTTGACGATGCGTATGATAAGCTAAAAAGTAGACTGGTCAAACACCAATAAAGTAATAAACCTATGTTACGTAGAATGGTATTGAACTCTAATTCTACGTAACATAGTTGATTACTTTATTGGTGTTTGACCAGTCTACTTTTTAGCTTACCATACGCATCGCCCCGTGGAACTTGGGTATGTACTTTTCAATTTATTTAGTTTTTCGGTTTTTATCTGTGGCATCATGTTTTACGGTACATAAGACTTCAGTTCGGTGCTACGTCTTACATCTGATGATGACCCCTGTGAGAGGGTCGAATTATCTTATGTGGTTTTTAACGCTATATATATATTTTTTTTAACTTGTATGTTTATAATGATTAAAGGTATTTCAACACCTTTGGATTACTTTAACTGCAAAAATAATATCGTTCAAAAACAGCATGTTTTTATGTACTTAGAGTCTTCTGTTCAGTACTGCTGCTGTCATGATGTAGTTTGAAGATGGAAGACCTGATATGCACACAAGCTTCAGAGTTTGAGTTGTATTTCAGTTGAGACTTACAATTTGAGATCATGTATAGGTGTAAAATTTTATCTCTTCCTCAGATGGAATATACAGGAAGAAATACTTTATTCTGTATGGAATTTCTTATGACAGTCCAGATCCTATTCTATGAAATTAACATAACCTATCTAACATGTTAAGAAATGACACCATTCTTCACATCTTGCAATTCTTCCGGAGTTGTAGTTAGTCAACTTTCTGGCCGTAGTATCAATCTCACTCTTGGTTTAACTGCATAATTTTATAATTTCAGGTTTATACTTTGGATGCCATTAGCAACATTCTTGCTTCAAATTGTTCTCAGAAGAGTAATATTATTATTCCATTTAGGAACGTAACTTCGAAGGTAACGTCACTGAAAGAAAATTCATTTAATTTTCTTGTCCCTTACCAAACCGTTTTTAAGATTGTAGGCATCTCTGACCTATTTTCTTTGTCGTCGAAAGGAGGATTACATATTTTCCCAAGAACTAGAAGTTCATAAATTTTAAAGAATTTATCAGTAGTATTGTTCCTTCCTGAATTGGTTAAACTAAAATATCAAATCTTCACGGTATGTAAGACAATACTGGACTTTTTCATATGGTTGCCTTTCTCGATAAATCTAAGGATCCTTTGTGTTATCTTGTTCCAACATCACAAAATCAAAAAAATAATTCTACGCTACGAACCTTATACAAATTTAAAAGCACAAATGGACGATAGTTGTGATTCTAGGTGAATGAATCCATCAAACAGGCAATTATTTATACAATTTTCTATTTGAAATATCACACATACCGAAATGAATCCACGCAATGTCACACATACCGAAATGAATCCGTATATTATCTGTCGTATTGTTTTTCTCGCCAAAAAAAAAATCATATTTTCTATGAAAGAAATCATCTAGGTGATGTGGTTACACGAAACCCTGAATTAAAAACATTTCTGAGGAGAAACGCCAGTTACACATGTACGAACGTCTCGATTTCTCTCCTTTTTTCAAGAAAACTGAGTAGTGCCGTAGTTCTGCTAGATATGTTTCCCTCGAAAACATGAAACTTCTCTATGAGGCTCATCCTGAAATTTACGAAAAGTTTATGGCAGGACATTTTGCTGTTCGAAGAACTCTGGGCAAGTTTGCGGGGAGGTGCTGACTGGGCTCTAGAGCAGACCATCAGCATGTAAAAAAATCGCTTGAGGCATTATAGGATAGACAAAGAGAAAATATAATTTTCTGAATGATAACTAGTATACCATGAGGTTCTTGTCATACGGAATGCATTTCTCAAGATACTGAATGTTCAGCAAGTTAACTACGAATTCATCATGAGCTGGGTGACTCCCTTAGAAGTGAAATGGAAGTAGAAAATCAAAAGGTACTTCAGTATGTAGAATCCAGAGGAAATCATTTCTAGATGGGAATGAACTTAGACTTCACAACATCTTGATAAATGAGTGTATTGTACCAGCTGTTGCTCAAAGACTTCTTGGATTTAGACATTAAGGAGAAGAGAAGTACAAATGGTTCCGAGCTGAAAGGTTTTTGCAGTGGTCTAAATCTCTGTATACTCCCACCAGAAGGATGAGGCTTCCCACACTCTCTCTGCTTCTAAAACAAGCAGCAACCTTCATTTATAATTGACTCACTACAGTCCATCAAATGAGATCAAGGAACTGTCTCAGGCTCAAAGATTTGATGACATTGCGAAGGAGCGAGGAAGGACAACTGCAAAAGAATTGTGCTTTGATTTAACTCCCACCGTGATGCTGGATCATAATGGAATAACCACAATACCGGTAAAGTATGGACTCAGTTACGAACTGGGAAAAAACTGGAAACTACTTAATGTAGTTTCAAGAAGAATGATGCTGTATCAACATGTGTAACAATCAATTTTATGAATCGGCTGAGAAAAATTCCTACAAAAGACATGAAGACATTCAGAGATTTCTTTCACGTTGCGCTGATTCATGTGGATCAAATATGCGAGCGTCTAGACTTTATCTTTGAGAGTTATCTGGAAGTATCTGTCAAAACCGCAAAGAGAGAAGGAAGATCATCGGTTGAATCTCACCCTATGCTATCAGAATCTCCAAATATTGGGTTGGTGCGAATGAAATGTCCGGCAAAGGACCAGCACACGTGGACGGCGAGAACGGAAAAGTAGGACAACTTACTTAGGCAAAATAATCTCCCTCGGCATCGACACATAGTTGCCATCTGTCCTGCAAGGCCATGATTCCGGAACGAAAAAACGTCTTGTGGCTGGAACCCGAAGAAGTCATCAACCGCACGTTGAACCTCGTTGTCTGTCGTGAAGTGTTTTTCGGACAGGAAGTAATCCAGGCGACGCAACAGATGATAGTCTGTCGGAGACAAGTCCGGGGAATAGGCAAGATGGGGCAGTGCTTCATAGCCCAAGGCACATAGTGTCAGCATCGTTCGTTGTGCGACATGAGGGCGGCCATTTTCCTGGAGCAGAAGAACACCATGTCTGTTGACCAAAGCTGGTTGTTTCTGAAGCAATTTCCGGTGCATCTGGTGTAATTCAGCACAGTAACGTTCTCAGTGATGGCTTGGCCTCTTGCCAAGAAAATCCGATGAATTATCCCGGCTGTAGACCACCAGACAAGAATAATCATCTTCTTGGTGTGTATGCTTAGGATGCCGCCCAGCAGGCCGTGCCTTACTTAACCATTGTACAGATCGTTTCCGATTATCATAAAGGACCAGCTTTTTGACCGTACTCAGGGCAGCCAGACGTCGAACAACTGTTATGTGGTGTACACCTACCTCTGCCGCTACCTCACTACTCTTTGTTCGGGGGTACGTTAACGTTTCGAGCGGCAATTTCTACAGAATGGCCCAGTTTAAATCCCCACAGGAAGATGACTCTCAGATTCGGCGTCAGCATGTTTCATTTGCAAGCCAAGTTACGACCAAACAAACCACGCCTGAAACTTGCTTTTCACACACTTGCTAGCTATTTATAGTAACTCTGTGACGTAATACCCGCAAAACCTATGGGTGGTTCCATTCAACTGTGGTGGGAGCCTGTCTCCACTGCACGTTTGCGCCGGACATTTCATTCGCACCAACCAAATACAAAACTTCCAGTTCATGCGAAGCGTGTTTGGTCTTCAGGTGAAAACAAAACTTTACATAGATGAGAATGACCCCCCCTCTCAGTGGATTTCCGGTGGACAGCAGATCAAATTTCAGATGTATCTGCTGAAGAAGCTGAACTACGCTTGAAACCACCTATCTTCGATCACTCACCTTAAAGCGCGATTAAACAAGCAGTTGTTGTGTCCAATGACAGAGGTTCTGCCGTTGTTGCCTCATTACCCAGTTTTTTCACCACAATGCTGTGAGTTGTCGCTACGGAAGTCTGCAGTTGACAGTTCCTGCACACAGTGTCAGAGAGAATTAGTCCTGAACAATGCAAAGTGATTCTCGCTACCCATTTTTTTACAGGCTACGATGTCACTTGTAAAATTGGGACAAAACCAGCGTGTTCATACACTACTGGCCACACAAAATGCAACACCAAGAAGAACACGAGATAGCAAAGCCAGATTTACTTGACACATAAGAACAGATACAAAGATGAAACGATTGAGCTTACAGTCCCGTGCGACTTGCGGAAAACGCAGACATCAATAGTTCGTGTGGTCCCCATGGCTGACAATAACGGCCGCTACACGCCGCGGCATCAAATGAAAGAGGCTTTGGATGTGGTCTTGGGGTATGTCGGTCCAGTCTGCTTTCCCACGCTGCCACAGTTCATCAGGCGTAGCCGCGGGTAGTGCTTGCCGGGCCACTCCGTTGCCGATCAGCGACCAGACGTGTTCGATGGCCGACATATCGAGAGAACAGACAGACCACGGCAGCAGTGACATCTGGTGGGACGTGAAGAATTGTTGCACGATGCGTGCTACGTGCGGGCTCGCATTGTCCTGTTGAAACGTGGGCGCTGGCAGGTCCTGCAGGTAAGGGAGGATTACAAGCTCCAAAACGTCGGAGATGTAGCGGGGGCTGTTGAGTGTAACGGCGATGCGTACCAGAGGGGTGCGGATGTCATATCCAATTGCGCCCCAAACCATAACGCCTGGCGACCGACCGGTATGGCGCTGCATAATGCAGGCGTCATACAGTCTCTCGCCGCGGAGCCGCCACACACGGATCCGACCATCGCGGTGTTGCAGGTAGAAGCGGGATTTGTCGGAGAAGACAATGTCGTTCCATTCCGTAGTCCAGGTGCGGCGTTCAACGGCTAACTGCCGCCGCATTTGCCGGTGTTGTGACGTCAACGGTAATCGGAGCAATGGGCGCCGTACAACAAGTCTCCGCTGCTGCAGACGACGTCGAACGGTACGTGCTGACACAGGTTGTTGCGCAACACACCCTAATTCCTGCGCTAACGTTCCTGATGTGGCGGTGCGAGCTGTCAATCCCCGCCGCACAACATGCCGGTCCTCTAGTTTGGTGGTGTGCCGCGGCTGCGGCAATCGCTCACATCGGTCTGTCCGTCCCTCCTGCACCCACCGAATCCATACTGGCCTCACTGTGGCTGGATCTCGTCCCACACGGGCGCCGATATCTCGGTACGATTAACCGCTGTCGCGATGAGTCGCTATTCGTCCTCTTTCGAACTCCGAAACGTGCTGGAATGACTGCCGTATTCTGCGACGTGGCATCAGGAAGCTTCCCACGCACAGGTCCGGCAACACAACACACTTCCGCCTTCTGTGCACCCTTCTTATCGTGCTTCTCGGTGGCGTGCCGGGCGCACATGATTTGCATATGCCATGCAATGCAATCGTTTGCATGTCCTCTCGCGGGCGACGCATGCTGCGAATTTCAGGCCAATCGGATGCTTCCTTCTTGGTGTTGCATGTTGGGTGGCCAGCAGTGAACAAGTGCTTGACAAGTTTTAGGAGATTCATTCCTCTAAGTGACCAGTCATTTGAACAAGCTGAAGAATATATAGTCCACTTGATAAAACTAGGATCAAAGTTATCAAAATTTGATGAACTGAGATACGAAATGATGAATAGGGAAAAACATCTTACTTTAGCTCTGTCCTTCAAGGGCATCTTCAAAGATCATTTATTATAGTGAGCACTTCAGTATCCATCAGATTTTTACCAACGAACTATGGCTAGGTAATGAGTGTTGATGGCAGGTGACGTGCTGCTACTTGAGACAAGAATAAAGGACTTTCCAGACGATGTCCTTACAACTTGTGGACGCAAAAATCTGATAGCGGACGTTGAAGATGCCACAGACAAAACCTGGACTGCGTGTCATTTTGCAAACGCCAGGATATGTTTCAAAATATCCAGAAATAACTGTAACGATTTTACTGCCCAAGCGATATGTTTCGCCTTGTAAGCCCAATATGTTCTTACAATAATCTAAATGTATCATACAATAGCTCTCTGTGTGCATGAAAATTATCTACTTAGAACAGGTAATAGATGTCAAGAATGGATCAAACATTTATATGTAAATATTGAAATAAATCAGACCCTTTTCAATTTCAGTGGATTTTCCAAGTTTTAATAATTATTAATTGAAAAACTACATTCAATTACTCCTCTCTCATTGTATTTAAATGAGATAGGAGTAATGAATTCATTTTTTTAAAGATTTACTTTAAATGAAATTAAGTATACTCACGGACAATGAAATTTGCACATCAAGAAGGAAGCAACGGGTTGTGCTGAAATTTTATGGACGTAATGATACAGATGAATGATACACATGATTGCAAAATCAGAGATGCTGGACATTTACAGAGGGATCTGTGGCACGTAGTCCGGTTATCTTCAATAGCGCGTCGCACCGCCTTGGGCGGCGATACATGCTGCAATACGGTCTGGCATGGAGGCGAACAGATGCCTGAGATTGTCCTGCGGCAGACTGGCCCACAGATGTTGGACGGTGTGCTCCAAATCCCGAATAGTGCGGCTCGGCGGCATCTGGCGTTTCAACTGGTCCCAAACATGCTCGATACGGGACATGTCCGGGAAGCGGCCGGGCATTATCCTGCTGGTATAACGCACCTGGAATACCGGCCACGAATGGGTAGGGATATAGGCCTGTAGGATCTCATCCACGTACCACTGGCGCGTCAATGATCCACGTGCCACTACTAGAATTGATCGGCTACCGTAGGCTATGGCTCGCCCAGACCATAATGCCTGCAGTGGGGGAGTTGTGGCGCTCAATAGCGAGGTTGGGATTGTGCCGTTGACCCGGGGACCTCTACACTCCGACACGATAATCATCTGTCCCCAATACGAAGCGGTACTCATCGCTAAACACCACACGTGACCAGTCAGTGGCATTCCACGTCGCCCTGGTCTGGCACCACTGCACGCGGAGCCGGCGATGTTCAGGTGTTATGGGCAACACACGTAAAGGGCGCTGGGATCGCAGATTTGCTTCAACGAGGTGTCGGGAAATGGTTCGTGGGCGAGGTGTCGGGAATTGGTTGTATAGCGGACCGGGTCCCCGTGGGATCCGTTCGTACCTGGCCCACGATCCGTCGATCCTCTGTACTGGTGGTAGAGAGGATCTATACCGGTGGTCCTCCTGGTCCGTGTATCCTCTCTACCGGTGGTCCTCGTGGTCCGTCCGGATCGGCTACGCCCGCCGTGTGGCAGTGCCGTCACGTGTCCACTGCTCCCAACACAGTCGGACGGTATGGTCAGAACAATCCACGTGGCGGGCTATACTGCGCGCCGACCACCGTGCGGTATTCAGCCCGATGATCAAGCCTCTCTCAAAGTCCGTAAGTTGCGTAAATCGACGTCTCTGTCCTCTACGCGGCATTCTAGTGACTCTATACTCTTGCTTGCGTCGGCCGATGCTTTTAGCTTTCATGAAGCATCGACTACACGCCGGTTTATAAGACTGCCGGCTCGTGCTGGTAGCGTCACCACAGGGTGTGCGGTCATGCGCAATCGCACCAAACGTGGATCATTTGCATACCAGCACGCACTCTAGCTATTTGCAAAGTTTCGCGGTTTGTAGTATGTTTTCTTCTAGGTGAGCAGATTTCATTGTCCGTTAGTATATATTCATTTTAAAGTACATTTTTTTAAGGAATCCGATTTAAACAATAAATAGATAATAAGTAAATCTGACACGATGCACATTTTTCAATAGTGAGATCCAATAAAGCGGCGTTAAAAAACCTAACCATATTTCAGATGCGTACCCAAGTTTTTTTTTATTCACGTTAACACCCCTAACAGGATCCAATCACGGAATTTGTCATACAAGGAAATCCTGCCTGTCTTATGTACAGAGCCGGTATTAACATGAATTTACATCGACGATATTAAGTTTTCGTGATTTAAGCACACTTTCTAAAGCGCAAAATGTTTTATTGAACATTTCATATAAAACTATCAGTATTTCTTTTACAGCAGCTGCGATGGCCGAGTGGCCTGCGTTGGTTTCGGATAATTCGTTGTTAGGCCGAATGGTGGCTTCGGCTCTAGTTCCGGATGACTCATTCGTAGCATGTTTTTCTGATGGCGCTGGCTAGTTTCATTCTTGAAGCCAGTGGCTCTAAAGCAGGAACTGGCGATTGCTTCTATTTAGCCCACAGAATTTCTTACGGTGGATTTTAAACACCGAAAATAAAACAAAAAAAGGAATTTGTTCTTCAAATTTTAGCTACACTTGCAAAATGGTAGTATTTTTAACCACATTACCCAAAACATTCTTAGGATATTTTATTTTTGCTATAACATTATATGGTGTTTGCAATATACGCGGTTTTCTCAAATCACTAAGACTATATCAACGTACATCTTACCTTATGTTTCCTGTCAGATTCCTACGTAAATTCCGTGGCATCTTCTCTCTTACAATATTATTGTATTTTTACGTCCATGGTAATCATGACAGTTAAAGGAATGACCTTTCGAGTATTTGTAATTACTGGGAGCAAAGAAAGGAAAGAATAAAAAGCAGCACTCAAATTATTCGTGTGGAGAAGCTAAGTATTAACCTCTGGGAAGTTCTCTTGCAAAGAAACGGCGTTGTCTTTCATTTGCAAAGCCCTGAGAATTTGCGCTGGAGATTGTTGCCTTTATGACTGGTATTATTACCTTAAAAGTGTCAGAAATATAACAATGACCAAAACATATGCACTCTTATTATTATTATATTCCAAAAAAAAATGTCAGTTATTCCACTGACACTGAAATGCATACTATCAGCCACTAAAAGCGATAATGATAACAACGGCAGGAAAAACAGAAGACGTCATTTTAAAGCTGTGAAAATGAGAGTTTTCGATGGTGATATACACTTAATGGACAAAACATTAGATATACCTACCTAATAGCGGCTTGGCCCTTCACTAGCGCGAATAACAGTCCGTACACGCCGAGGAATCGACTCCACCAGGTGCCGCAGTGTTTCCGGAGGTAATGCCAGCCATGCTTGTTGCAGTATTCCCTACAGATCCGCCGAAGACGTCGGTCCAGGATTCATGGATCCGATGTTCTGCCCCACGACATCCCAGAGAGCTTCCACAGGGTTTAAATCCAGTAACCTTGTGGATGGTTCCAAACTCAGATAAATATTCCTCGAGTCACTCCTGGGTGGTTGCGGCCTGGTAAGGCAGTGCATTGTCCTGCTGGAACAGACCATTAGCTGCAGGATGCGCGAAGGCCATGAAAGCGTGTAGGTGATCAACCAGCACATATTAGCAGCGCGCAGAGGTTAAGGACCTCTCTTTAGACACACCAAAGGACCTAATGTCTCTCACGAGAAGCCTCTCGAAACCATCACAGCGCCAAAAACCGCTTTGAACAGAGCCGACATGTCTCGATACGGCCATGGGCACATGCTGTCGACGCCCCACTCGCACCCTTCCATCAGCTCTGTACAGCTGAAAATGGGATTTGTCTGGCCATACGACGCGGAACTAATCTGCAGAGGTCCAGGTTTGATGTTTCCGGCACCAGGCGAAGCGTAATATCCGATGACGAGCTATCAACAGTGGCACACGAGTACGACATCGGTTCCCGTATACCAGGGTATAGGCTACGGGAGCCTGTTGCTGTACCCCTGAGCAAAAGGTACAGCGTAATCCGTAGCGTTTGGTTGCTGAGGCTTCTTAGGATTCCGACATTAAACCTGGATGTAATTTCCGCCGCCGTTGTCATGCGGCCGATCTGCACGAGCCTGGATAGTCTACGTCAACCCTGGTCCTCAGTGGCGTGTACCGCTTGCTTTCTGGGTGCTGGTACATCTATTAATATTAAGGTATACTCGCGGTAAACCCTTGATACGGTTGCCCTTGGGCACCCTAGGGTTCTTACAACTTCCGCGATGGAATGACTCATCTGTCTAGTGTCCACAATGCATCCACGATCAGAGTCACTCAGATAACCACATTTACCCATGTTCGTCGATTGCGATTCCCTATTGGGAAGCCTTGCTGTCCGCGTGTTTATCGCTTGCATTCGGTTTGGGTATGTTCCGCTCTGCGCGGGGATGCCCATGTCAACTGCCCAACACCTATCTCTCATGTTTTTCTACTGAGTGTATATGCTACATAGGGGCATATACACTCAGTAGAAAAACTGTCTGTAAACGGCTCTAATATGCAATTTCAAAGGCATTATTCTTATTTTTACAACAGTACAACTTTGAGAGTCATTTAAATCACCAGAACTGATGAACAAACACATAAAATCCAAATAATGTATTATGAGGGGCCCAATTACCGAGCGGAGACTCTCTGTGCTAAGTGGCAACACCCTGAAACACTACACAATGAATTTCAAGACCGCAATGATCGGAATTGCACATCTCTTCTGCGCCCATTTATCTTTGTATACTCGAGAGTATACATATCGTACACTGACGGGAAAAAAATCCCAACACCACTAAAAAATAGTTGTAGAGGAATGAAATGGCGGCAATACATTTGTATAGGTAACATATGTAATCGATTAAAGTTTCAAGATCACAGCTTATTATAAGCGCGAGAAGAGCCATTTTAAATGTGAAATGCTGGTACATTAATAACGGGTGTAACCGCCAGAATGTTGAATGCAAGCACGCAAACGTTCATGCATTGTGTCGTACAGGTGCTGGATGTCAGTTTGTGGGATGGAGTTCCATGCCTGTTGCACTTGGTCGGTCAATACATGGACGGTTAATGCTGGTTGGGGGTGATGCTGGAGCTGTCGTCCAATGATGTCCCATACGTGCTCGATTGGAGAAAGATCTGGTGATCTAGCAGGCCACGGCAACATGTCGACACTCTGTAGAGCATGTTGGGTTACAACAGCGGTATGCGGGCGAGCATTATCCTGTTGGAAAACACCCCCTGGAATGCTGATCATGAATGGCAGCACAACAGGTTGAATCACCAGACCGACGTACAACTGTGCCGTCAGAGTGCGTGGGATAACCACGAGAGTGCTCTTTCTGTCATAGGAAATTGCTCCCCATACCATAACTCCAGGTGTAGGTCCAGTGTGTCTCGGCCGCAGACAGGTTGGTTGCAGGCGCTCACCTGGCCTCCTTCTAACCAACACACGGCCATCACTGGCACCCAGGCAGAACCGGCTTTCATCAGAAAACACAACAGATCTCCACTCCGTCCTTCAATGAGCTCTAGCTTGACACCACTGACGTCGCAAACGGCAGTGGTTTGGAGTAAGTGGAATGCACGCTACAGGGCGTCTGGCTCGGAGCTGTCCTTCAAGTAACCGATTTATAACAGTTCGTTGTGTCACTGTGGTGGCAACTGCAGCTCGAATTGCAGCCGCAGACGTGGTACGATGTGCCACGGCCATACGCTGTACACGGTGGTCTTCCCTCTCAGTAGTGCCACGTGGCCGGCCGGAACCCGGTCTTCTTGATTCAGTACCTTCCCTTGACCACCGCTGCCAAGAATCACGCACAGTGGCTACATTCCTGCCAAAGTCGCTCTGCAATATTGCGGAAAGAAAATCCACCTTCTCGTAGCCCTATTACACGACCTCGTTCAAACTCCGTGAGCTGTTGATAATGGCTTCTTCGTCTTCTTAAAGGCATTCTTGACTAACATCAACACACTACGTCGAATCTCAACGATAACTAACGCTCACGAACGTTACAGCGCGTATTTACAGCAAACCTGCTTTGCATGTTCCGAGGGGCGCTACTAGCGCCACACGTATGCGCCGAGCGCGAAATTTGCATAGTCGTCATCTTACAGATGTACTCTCACCGCCTACCAACTGTCGTTTATCTAACACAACCCCTTCTTGGTGTTGGGATTTTTTCTGTCAGTGTATAATAAAGGTAAGCATGTCAGCTTAAGCTCTAATCTGTTTCCTAATATGTAAAACAATGCAGGCCGTTTTTGTTTTTGTGGGTTTAACGTTTCAAAAGGGTTATATTGCAAAGAGTAAAAAATGATGCACGCACGATGAGTAGAATTGGCTAAATAAACGACAAATCGACAAGGAACAAAGATCATTCAACTCACTCTGGAAAAATAAATGAAAACATACATATGGATACATACATACAGTGATCTATAGTTACAACTACTGTTTCCTAAAAGTAGCTAGCTACACTATTTTATCTGAAAAGTAGCTACTTTCAGTACTTTTTAGTTAATTTTTCTTTAGTTAGTATTAATTTAAAATTGCAAATTCTGAAGATGATCATTATTTACATTTTTACATATGACATTCAGAGCTGAATACCAAAGTAAATTACATAAGTAATATACATCTTTGTTTTAGCCTCAGCTCTGAAAATAATCATATGTAACACTTTTTATCACATTCACTGGTTTATATTCCAGGCTGGCTGACACTCCCAGAGAATTCAGATAAAAATACCATGACAAGTATCTGCGAATTCATTTTCTTTACTAAAACAATCGAAACTTGCTATCAAATGCCATCAGCAAAATCGCTAGGTCGATCATCTCGTACGGGTTGAGTTATCTTCTTTTTTTTTTTTTTTGATTGAAGGTTTAACGACCACCGTGAGCAACTCAATGGGCTATAAGCAGTCTCCCAGTCCCTAATTTAGGGTTACTGGTTCCAAGGAAGGGAGAGAGCCAGTGCCGTAAGACAAACACAACATCCATGCCTCACCGGGATTCGAACTCGGACCCCTTTCGGACGAATGATCAGAGGCCATCGCTTAGACCACTGCGCCACCGGGGCGGCTGAGTTATCTTCTCTGGCTGACTGAGAAGATCCCTGTAAATAGCATAAAGTAAGGAAGATAATACTTTATGGTTAACAGTTTGGCTAACCTTTACAATTCAACTCAACTCAGGTACGTGACTGTAGGTGGGACACATTTAAGTTCCTTGTTGCAGAAAAAAAATGTTCCAGGAAATTCGAAAATGTCGCGTGAGTTCAAGAATTTTTTTTTACGTTTTCTTTTAAGTAGCACGATTTGCAGAGTAATTTTCTGCTACAAGCTACTTTATTTTGTAGCATGTTACAGTTACAACATTTTTTTCTATTTGCAGCGAAGCTACACGCCAGGATGCTTGTAAATGTAGCGTGCTACAATAGCTCCGCTACAAGTAGGCGCTGCTTCCAATCACTGCATACATATACAGTACGGTAAGTACGCACAACACTTCGTAGAAATGTGCAGGGAAGAGTACAGTGACAGTCAAGAACGAAGATGAGTAAAATTCAGAAAGCAGGTTTAGTTCGGAGGACAGATGGGAGGCGGAAAGTGAGGGCACACCTCACAATGTTGTATGCGGCGCCAAATCGACTTGCGAGAAGTAGAGATCTGGAAGTATGGCCAGTTATCAAAATAGAGGCTACAGCGAAGGGGTACGAAGTCAGAAAAGTCAGCATTGGAAGCATCTTCTAAATCTCGAACAATGGACAGTGCACCGACACGGCGATGGCAAACGGCAGAGCGGTCCGAGACACCGAGTTGTTAGAAGATGAATACCAATAAAAGACGCGGCGGTGAGCACAAGATGAAGAAACAAAAATACTGTCATCCGGCATTAGGTGCAGGGAAGCAGCATAGTCAGGGTATAACACAAATATCGGAGACACGAGGGAGAAGGCAGGTTCCGGCGGCTCCCTTCGGGAGAGGTTATCGTCGTCACACACTGAATAAGGGGTAATGGCGTGGGAGTCGATGGGAGGCATACATTCCATCGGTCCCGCTGGTGAAGCGGAGAATAACAGGCGCCATGAGCTTCACGTCAGAAAGTGAGACACTATCGAAAGCTCAATGAAAACACTACCTGAAAGCGCATGAAGATGTAGAAGGCGGGTCAAGAGTCGCCGACTCAGAGGCCGCAGCCGAAGCAGAGGAGTACTGGAGCGTAGGATCCTTGAGCGTGAAGGAACAACGACACATGGGAATTGAAGGAGGCACTGAAGTAGAAGAGGCCGTAAGTGGTAATCATCCAGCAAATTCATAATTAGCGCTTGACGAAGCAAAGAATTCGAACGGGTAACACGGGGAGAAGACACCTGTTTGGAGACAAATGAGGTGAGCCATTTTAACGCAAAGCATGAGCAGCATCAGTAGATTGAAGGGAGCGGATTTTCTGACGGTTACCAGTGGAGCGAGCAGACGATATGTGTGGGGTGGAAGACATGGATGGTGAGGAGGCAGAACCAGATAATGTACCTACAGGACCAGAAGAGGAGGACGAGATAGGAAGCAAAATATTGAAAATATTGCACAAAGCAGTACGCAGACATAAGCACCGGGCCAGCTCCAACTGGAACAGAAGAAGATGCGAGAGAATCCTGTGAGGCACAGGCCGGCAGCAACTGAAACTGAACGGGAAACTTACGGAAAAGTGAAGTAAGCAGACGAAGAACCCGATAGATAGGCAGAAGAGCGAAGAGTAGGACGCCGGGCGCGTACATGATCGGATAGCTTACAATGGGAAAAGCAGGTGCGAACAAAGATGAAGGAGTATTGATAACCCGAGGCAGCTCGAGCTGCCGAGGCTCGAACAGGTGGCGAAGATCACGTACGTAGGATGAACCTCTAGGAGCAGCAGAAAGTTTAAGAACATGGCCCACAATCTTGCAAAAGGTTTGTAGTGCAAGTAGAAAACCATCAGAGAACTGGATGGGGTACCAGGTAGAAAGAAACCCTTCTAAAGTAACTGAGAAGAGGAGAAATCCGATGGGAGAAGCCAATCGTAATCCCCTTGGAGAAGAGAAGCTCCGCAGTTGAAACCGAATCGAAATAGGCGTAAATATCATTGGGAGCGAATAAGATCTATAAACAAAATCGTATGTACAAGAAATCATCTAGAGTTGAATGCGTGTGTCATTTAGAGAATTAAAAAACACCGCACTGTAAGATGGAAGAGTGATCGCTAGAGAAAGCGGAGTCAAGAACTGAAATCAGAACAGGTTGGTCCAAAACAGTAACGACCGGCGAAGAAGAATGGCGAACAGGTAGCAATAGAAGGCAATTGACCTGGGCAGAAAGGCTGATGAACAATAAATGCAGCGTCTCGGGTAGCGCAGTCGTATAAGCGCTGGCATATGATCATATGTCCGAGGTGGGTCTGGGTTCAAATCCCAGAGAGGCATTGATATTATGTTTGTCTTACAGCACTGGCTATCTCCCTTCCCTGGAACCAGTGGCCCTAAATTAAAGAGCGATTATAACTTCCAGCAACTTGGCCGAGAGCTGAGACGAACCAAAAGCCGTCATGTTGGAGGCTTTGAAACGTAAACAAACAGTCAAAATGGGTGGAAATCTCCAATCCAAAACGAAATGGCACAATAAAGTTCGTGGACGTGAAACAAATAAGCACTCGAGCTCAGGACCCAGCAGAAACACTTAATTGCGAGAAAATATATAGTTCTAGGTGTGGTGTTCAAGTTTCATATGGAAGGAAGAACGCAGCATACACACAAGTAAAACACTACAAAAGAATACGCACACAGGACTTACCGTGAAAAAAGAACCGGTTGAACGCAGAGATGAAGACATGCTCTGTGGAGAATATGTACACAAAATAGGGAGATAGCACATGTGGGAAAATTCTAAGTTACATCAAAACAGCGGAAAAAACACAAGACACAGCCTAAGTATTAACAACCACAGAATGCAACTCGATGGACTACAAGCAGTATCCCGTCCCTAATTTAGAAGCACTGATTCCACAGAAGGGAGAGAGCCTGTGCCGAAAGACAAACACACCATCCTTTTCTATCCGCAATTCGAAGCAGGACAATCTAAGACGAATGGTCAAAAGCCAGAGCTTAGACCATTGCACTACCAGGGCAGCCAATACAAGTTATTATGAATATTCAGAAACAGTTGTTGACGGCTTATATTTAAATAAATACTATTGAATTCTTTTTAAATTTAAGTTGTGGTGAAAGAATGCGAAAAGGCCTGTAAGAGCAGAAGCTAATGACGGATGTATTGCTTGACACCAAGCTTTCTGCTGATAATTAGCATTTTTCTTGTGAACCATGTTGTTAAGAATCAATGAACGCGCTATAAATCTTTTACTACCAAGCATAAGCTGTAATTGATGCAATTCAATATTTAATATTTTGAGAAAGTTGCTCTGCTGATATTTGGAATGCATGTTGACTGAAAGCCCTATGAGTTCAATTGCTGTAGAAAACTGTTCTTCCTGTCAATCATTATACGAAATTAATGCATGATGTTGCTAATTAGATCACATCGGTCAGTTTCCATTTTATTATAGAGACGTTTACTGGTAAAAACTGTTACTTTGTGACTTTGGGAGAGCCGCAACTCGGCTTTAACATTAAAGTACATATTAAGAAACTTTTTAAATCCCAAGAGTTGTGTTATATAACCAATTTAGTGTGCTGCATTTGAAACGTTAAACCCTGGAACATAACGGCCGATTAAACCGCCAAAATAAGACCCGTATGTTAGGTATAATGCAAGAAGTTTTACATGTTGCGTATCTTTAACTCAGTTATTTTCAGGTAACTAGACAATTTGCAGTACCATAGCTTGCAAACATTACATATAAATTGCGCGTCATGTCTTGAGGATTTTTTTCAAGACAACATAAATTTTGTCTGTAACTGCGCAAATTTGTTTCTAAAATAATTTGAAGCAAAGTCAGATGTGTAATAGAAAAGCAATTAATTTCATATGTAAAACTATGCTATTGAGGATTTGTAGGATACAAATTGATTTTAAACACATCTGATACGGATATGAGTACTTTTCATGAGGCACTTCAGAAAAAACTGCACCTGAATTCCAGCTTAATCAATATCAGCTAGAAAAGCAAAAAAACTGATATAGTACGATTGGTACGTAAAATAATTTTCATGAGCGCTGCACCCTAGTAGTCCAGGGTATAGGAGGTCGGAACTCTGGAAAAATTAGCAGCTTTATGAAACTCAGAGGAAAACTTCCTTCTGCTCATATAGTCATATCCTAAAAGTCACCGCATGTCTGACTTTTGCATTTCCAATATGGACACCGCCATCTGTAGAATGACGCAATTATTTACACATTAGAAATAATATATTTAAAAAAAATGTCATGAAAAAGAAATTTTAATATCTAAGGTGAAGGCATTATTCCACTCTCATCATCATCGCTGCTGTGTTTTTCGTTCTCTGGCTTCATGTTTCCACATTAAATCCCTCTGTAGTTCATGCGCATGTCAATGCAAGACAACCCAGCATGTTGACAGCTGCACGAAATGCACATGAGAGTTTAGCAGGAACAGGATGCCAGCTTTATAATATTGTTTCGTGCTGGAGGATCCAAAGAGGGAATAGGGTAGAGTTGTTTGCTGTTTTCCTGCCATCCCCGGTCAGTTGTTGGAATATCTTTCCCCAGCCGTATTTGAACTTCGTTAATAAACCCATAGCATGTGCTGCCGGATAAAACCTGCTGTTTGTGGCAAACGTAAGGTTAAACTGAGTAACTGAGTAGAACTGTATCCCACGAGCCTCATGTATGTGAAGTATCGTAAAAAAGTCAGCGTGTCACCATCATTTGCCCCATAGAGGTAAAACCGAAAGTGTTCTGCTGCTTTAACTAGTTGGTCAGGATCCCAGAAGAGCTGTTGAATATGCTTACGACCTGTCGCAAGTCACTGTCTATCTCTGATAGTTTATAACAAGTTTTCTATTTTTTTGATACAGAAACTTCCTGAAACGGCAGACATAAACAGTATCAGACTGCATATACTTTCCATACTGTCCTGTAACTGCTGTACGTCGGACACGTTCACTGGTTGATGAAGTTTGCCCGCTTTGTGGAAGAATATGTGTAGATGATGCATGCGGAGCAAGAGCGAGCAACATGATCAGTATGTCTGTGTCTTCATCTACAACTGCAACATAATTATCTGAAGCAGATGTGTTGTCATCGCTGTTCTGACAATCATATGACCGGCATCAGAGTCGGCAAGGACTTCTTCGACCCCAGACGAAATTAAGTATTTACTTAACGTTTGAACGAAGCAAGATTTATTTGATGGGTTCCTCAAGAACAGAGACTGTCATTGACATAAAACATAACATTCTGTTTAATAGCTGCATGGGATTTACTGGTACTTTTTCGCCACCTAAAGTTATGACTTTCACTGTCAACTCATATGGATCTTTTTCGGTATGCTGATGATACAGCTGTTCTGATAAAAGGAAAAAACTTAGGTGAAATGCTAACACAATGTATTAAACAGTTGCAAACTTTATCTGACTGGTTAAATTTTAATGAATTGATAATTAATGTTAATAAAACTAAAGCAATGACTTTCTAATACGTTATCTCCTTTAACACCAAATGCACAAATATCCCTTAATAATAAAAGAATTGATATAATACCTTTATTCAACTACCTGGGAACTACAATATATTTTGACCTCAAATGGAATAAACATATCGATTTTCTTTTAATTGAACTATCTAGAAACATTGGTATAGTGAGTAATATCCTGACTGATCTAACAACTAAAACATTGATATAATTGTATTACACATTATTTCAAGCTCATATTAATTACTGCATACTATCATTAGGACAAACTACACAATACACTATTAATAAATTACAAATTCCACAAATAAATTTATTAGACTAATTGATCACAAATCACATCCGAATACTCGACCTTTAATAAATTTTAAAACGAAGGTATATCCTAATAAATATAATATACTTACTATTACTCCACTATACTATTTTAATCTTGGTAAAATTATGTTCAAATGAGTTAAATATAATTTATATTCAGATCTCATATTTCTTAATACACATGCACATTCGTATTAAACAAGGAATAAACTACAATTACAACCTATTTTTCCAAAAATTGAATCAATTAAACTTACTTACTTTAAATTACAGAGGCCCTCACTACTGGAATTCTTTACCTGGTAACCTGACTAACTTAAATGATTTCAATTTATTTCAAAAAGAATTCAAACTCTATCTTCTTTAATAATAAAAAAAAGAAAATATTTGTGAAATTTCTTCTCATTGTCTGATTTGATGACTCTATCTGTTGTTTAATTTGTTTCTTCTACGGGGAGTATAGAGCTATGTTAGGCCATTTTGGCCTTTTCCCTTGTCTTCCCTGTTGTTACAGTCTATGACCCACTTCAACCAACCTTCTTATAAATTCCACCCATCAATGTTATTGTCCTTAAGACATCTATTGAAATTCCAGTAGAGATGTGGGATACCCAGAACACGTAGGTCCAATGCAACAACTGTGGGCTTCCGTAGGGATGCTCTGTATGGCTTTATAGGAACGTTTCAGAATTGTCCGATTTCTGCTGCAGTTGTTGAGTGTTCAGTCGAGGTATTTCTGTTTGTAAATGGACTGCATTATCAGTTGCAATGTACTTTATTCTTCTATTTCTCCCATGCTCAGAAATGTGTTATGCCTATCTACGACCCTAACTTTGAAGTCGGCGTTGTCCAAAGAAAAATGCACAAAATCACCAATACTTATTTCTGTGTCCTTGGAATAGAGAGGACGGATGAGGATTGGAGAAGAGCACAGCTCAGGATTGGAGAAGATTACACCTCTGTGTAATCTTCTCCAATCCTGAGCTGTAAATGAAATCAACAAGTGTCTTGGAACCAAATAGTCTGTGCAAGAAAACTCCAACTACGAGGTGAATAGGCGAAGTGAATGAATTAGGTCTTGTGGCTTTCATGACGGAGGTTTTGATTGAAGAGCATATTTTCTTCCAACGGCAATATGTCGCCGTTTTTCTTTTTCATGATTATGCCTTCAAACAGAAACACGCAGTGTTTCGGGAATTAGCATTGTCAGCCAGCGAGTCGTCTGTAATAACGGGATACACATTTTTTTGGCAAACGTTTGCTTTAATATCTTCGCGAACAATATGTGCTTCTGCTTCCACTATTCGCCGCCTTTCTTATGCTGGATCAGATTTACGTTCATTGTACTACTGTGAATTCAAAATTTCAAAGGCTGTTCTTTTAGAGTGACTATATTTTTTCTGCCGGGAATGTCTGTAATGAGGATTTTGTCGCCATAACAGGCTTTAGGTTTCATCTTTAGCTAATTTACAGAGTATATAGCATCACATCCACATAACTACTTCATTTTCCAAATCAGATCTTCTACACTATACTGTCATTCATCATCGTCATTAAGAAACGCAAACAGCATTTCGAATGAAAAAGCTTGCACTCATTCACAGATCTACCAAGTTTAGGGAGTGGTTACTGCATGTACTGCAGAAGTGGGCACAAATTCACTTTACTACACTGCTGGAAACATTGGCGGTGGTATCTTGCTTCTGCTGCAATTAAGTCAATAGCGCTGTCTGGTCTGGCTTGTACAGCTTCTCCTCATTTGTCAGAATGTGCTTGTGCATACGAGGATATGGTGTTTTTTATTTGACGCAGCGTCACTACACTAATGCTGTTTCGGTACGTTGAAGGTTTTTTATTTTTAGCTTCAGTATCAGCTAACTCACAGCATAACAGGCAGTTCAGTTGAAAGTTGATCGACAATTATTCTGATCTTGTTCCTTTACTGACTTGATTATCATCTCCAGTTTGTACGACACTTTTTGATAAGCAGCTATGGAATTGGGACGTGTGTACTTTTTACGACAGTCGGAAGCTGTCGTAAAAGTCGGAAGCTGTCGTAAAAGTCGGAAGCTGTCGTAAAAACACTGACCGAAGCTTTTGCAGTGTCTCTGCAAGGCCATTGCCTCTCTTAATGCTTGCATCAATAAGCGTCTGAAAACCTCTATCTACTTTAGCAACTCTTACACTTCCAAGGTGCTCCCCGTTCATTATGCGGTTGTAAATGTCTATTGATTCCATAGTGGGAATTTGCCGATGCAGTCATACACATTGATACCTTCGTACAATCATTCGCTATGATTCCCTGCCAGTCATCAGACAGCTCCTGTGAACATAGAGATTTTACCTTCAGATCTGGTGACAGTGGTACTGTAGAGAAATATGCAAAAATAATTACTGACAACATAACACACAACTTATGCTGACAAAGAATGGAAAACGTAATTGATCTACAGATGGTGACGGTAATATTGGATATAGAGACCTCACTGGATGACCCAAAATTCGGACATGCGGGTGACGACTGTATAGGGTAAAAGGAAATTATCCTCCAAGTTTCAAAAAGTTTTTGATTTTTTCCAGGGTTCGGTCAATATTTCCCCCTGCAGCATGGTTATCGCAGCGCCAGAGTGATTTTATCTTCCAAATCTGTGATCTTCCAAGAAAACAGTGCGTAATTGAACTGGTGTGACAAAAGAAAAATGACTTTTAATGTTCAATTTGTTTCATGTTATCTGAATACGAAATGAATATATATTACAAGTGCTCATTATCTTTTTATTTTAAAAACGATATTTTAGTAAGGATAAAATTTAATTACTTCGTCTGTTAAAAAATTGTGACATAATGATAAATTGCCAAGTATCAATGTATGAATATAAGTTTGACAGTCTGTATTTTTTTTTATCTTTTCAGTGTTCCACTTCCAAATGTAAAGAATCATTTTCAAGAAAAAAATTTAGCTACAGAGCATTGTTTACATGTGGAATCGTCAAAGACGGGAACGTACAGCATCCACTTTGTTTTTATTTCTTTTCATCATGAATGGACTTTCACGCATGGCGAAATAATGCATAAAAAGAACTTCTTGAGCTTGATGAAACTGCACCATTTGAACTGCATGTGCTGAAATGAGGCTGGTTTTTTAATTAAAATATTTCACGGAAGTTAAGGCCAGCAAATGAAAAATCTTTCTGCATGTTTCATTAAAATAATGACTGCTAGAGGGCATACTCTTTTCTTTGAATTTCAAGCAGTGCAATTTCCGTATTGTAGCTTTTCTAGATGCATTTCTTTCTAACATGAGAAGACACGGAGAGAAGTCCAATTATCTTATGAAACACATTTGCGAATGCTTAGAAATGAATCAAGACTAAATAGATAACTTTATTTCAGAATGAGAAACATGAAAATTGGTAAAGATAAAAATGTGCTTAGCATTTGTGGCGGAATAATTTGTATCTGTTACATGACCATGCAGAATGCGATTGTGCAGTAATTTCAAAAGTCATACTTTCGCTCAACTATTTTTAGAATCCTCGTTCAAATGCAGAGCGTTTATATAAAATCAGGTTCTAATTGTTTGTAAAAAGAAGAAACGAAACGGAAAAACTTCAGAATTGTTTATGATGCTTAATTTCTCACCATAGAGCGGAAATATAAAACAGGATGTGTCCCAAAGGAAGCGTACTACTAAAATTATAAAAATTACACTGTTAGGGTTGTTTACTGTTTCTTTCAGCAAAGTGGAAAGAAGTTGGTGATTCAAAAACGTCCAAAATGATCAAGGAACGTTTGAAATTATCAATAACAGCGTTTAAAGTGATCAATAAGAACTTTTAAAATGATCAATAGGGACGTTGAAAGTGATCAATAAGAACGCTTATCAGTAAGAACCTTTAAAGTGACCAATAAGTGATCAGTAAGAACCTTTAAAGTGACCAATAAAAACCTTTAAAGTGACCAATAAGAAAGTCCAAAATGATCGATTAGAACGTTAAAATGTCTCTAAATACGCATTCTTTACTTGAACTTTTTTGTTTTTACTGCAATGGAAGAAAAATTACTGATCATCCACTTTTGATTTTAAAACTTGCTTGTCTGATTCATGGATTGTAATAATGAAAAAGATACATATGAAAATTTACTATAAATAGAAATTCGTGGAAGTGTCATGAGATACTGAAGTGTATGGAAATTTGACATGAAACACAAGCTGCTTGGTTTCGGAAACTCATGTCATCATGCTTCACCGATCATTTTAAATGCTAAGTTTACAGCAGTGTTGCTTCAAAAATAGGGAATTTCACTCTCTTCCACATAACCACATATCCACATGTCTTATAAAGAAGTTCATATCAACTTCAGATTAAAGTATTTCGAAGCCTAAAAACGTTCTAAATGAAGACAGGTAAATGCAATGTGCTTCAAACTTGTTTATTTTTTCTGATATTTTAGTTTCTTCAACTCGGAGCAGTGCATGGAAACTCACGCAGTCAACTGAGTTGCTGAGACTGCAGTTTGACTGGAATTTCAACTCACTATATTTTTCATGCGGGATTACCGAAAAAGCACTGTTGAAGAACTAATGTAGTTTGCATGCCATTCTTTATTGATAGCAGAGGATAGTAATATGTATTTATGAATTTTAAGGAGCCACACCTGGTGAAAAAGAAAAAGAACTTAATGCTTTGATTATTTTATTCTTTTTTAAAACTAACGTAAATTCGGATAAATTTTGGCACAATTTAATAAGAGCATAATAATAATTCAGAATATTTCTCCTCCTATCGTGCTTTTTGGGTTATTTTCCAGTCAAAACACAACAAAGGCTTTGAAACCTGCGCGATCATTAATTATGATCGAAAAAACATTTTCTTTCTTGGCACACAAAATGTATACTAGAGTTTAAAGGACATCCATTTGTCTGGCTACTTCTACTTTCGAAAACGTTTAAAAGAATGCCAAAAAAATGCATATGTAGAATTACCAAACAGCTGCAAAGACTTGATTTTGCTGTTGTATAGAGAGACAGCTTAGTGACATTGATTCTGATTTAGAATTACATGCGATTAAAGATGAACGCTTCGCACCGAATAGCATTTCCTGTTGTCAACACAACACCGATGAGCAATTGGACGGAAATAGATGAACCAAGTAGACGATCGGTCATCACGAACTTTGAATTTGTAACCGAAGGAGCTCTTGTTACTGTGATTGGATTTCTTGGTATTATTGGTAACCTAGTATCATTGGTGATATTGTCCCGTCCTCAAATGCGATCTTCTGTCAACTGCGGACTCCAGGGTTTAGCTGTTTTTGACACTTTGGTTCTTGTGTGCGCCGTGCTAATTCTTGGCCTCAATAAACTTGGTCACAGAGTGTATCTTCTGCAACCTTACGCTGTGGACATTTACCCTTTTGTTGTGCCTATAGCCTTTCCACTTGGGCTAATAGCACAGACTGGATCTGTATGGACTACCGTGGGCGTTACCGTAGAACGCTACGTCGCTGTGTGTCATCCACTGAAAGCAAGGTCCCTCTGTACCTACAGACGCGCCAGGATCTTCAACGTCATTATAACCATTTTTTCCATATGCTACAACATTCCACGCTTCTGGGAAGTGGAGCGAAGTGAAGTCATTGACCCTGATCAGAACACGACATTCTACAGCATAGTCGCCTCACAGTTCCGGATGGACAAATTGTATTACGAAGTGTACCATGTCTGGTTGTATCTGTTTGTGATGTACTTTATACCATTTTCCACATTGGCAGTATTAAACATGTTCATATGGCGTACGGTTCAGAAGGCGAATACAGCTCGGCAGCGGCTAAGCCGACGGCAACAAAAAGAGATCAGCTTAGCCATGATGCTCTTCTGCGTTGTGGTGATCTTCTTTTTGTGCAACATACTTGCCTTACTCTCGAATATTCTAGAATATTTTGACATTATTCTACCTTCTCTAGTCAGAGTTTCAAACCTTCTGGTTACATTAAATTCTTCGGTGAATTTTGTCGTCTATTGTATCTTTGCCAGGAAATTTAAAAGGATGTTTTTGCTTATATTTTGTAACTATCAGGTGCAGAGAATTGGTTTTAGTGATAGTATTCACGGCAGCACTTTAGTCAGATTTAAGAAGATGAAATCTTCTGTGTCTGTAACTCAGTCCACTAATGGCAACACTTCGTGCTGAAGTAATCTTATAAACAGAACCTAACGATTACGTCAAATGAAAATTATGCTTAACCTTTACAATTGTTATGTTTGGAATACTTTACAAAGTAAATTACTTAATACCCTTTCAGAGCCCAAAATTACAATTTGATGTCATTGACATTAACTTCGTCATTATTTGGAGTCACACTGCAATGCGTATAAGGCTTATAAATTATAATAAACTATAATTCGTATAAAGCAATATTGAATTGTTTTCCAACTGCAAGGGAAGTACACGTATATTCATTTCTACTTACGTAAAGGAAAAATTATTTTATCACCAAGTAAGACATTATAATGCATGGTATCGAAGTGATGAGAACATATTAAGCACTAACTTACGCTAGTATTGAGTAAAGTACATAATAAAGCTCGATAAAATGCGATGTGAATAGAGTGGAAGAAGTAATTATCTTATCGCAGAGTAATAGAAATTTTAATTGAATAAAGGTGTGCCAGAATTTCAAGCAACTCAAAATAGTCAGACGAATAAGCAAACAGATGGGAATGGATATCATGCGATTAACCCCTTTCTTTTAATTTCATAAATAAGTAATACCTATTTCGGATGCTCTAGAGAATATACAGGGTGCATAGGAAAGTCCCTTTAGCCTGGAATAACTTGCGAACGGAGAGAGGTACAGTTATGCAAGTGAGATGACGGTATAGTAAAGCGACTACGCCCGATCGAATGCAACCGATAGCAGCGCCCCTGGTGGCGAAATGCTGAAGTGAGCGATTTCAAATCGAAAACGAAATGAGATAGAACAAAATTTCCAATTACAAAGTTGTAGAGCATCAATTAATTAGTACAAAACGACGACATTTGTTTCACACGGATAAGATAAATTGTCGCCTGAATACTCTGAAATGTCCTAAATCGTTGCGCAACCTTTTGTGTGAACGTTTGAAGGGAACAGTCATAGGCATGAGCAAATACAAACAATTTATTGCATAAATGCGTACTTATGTCAATACAGTTTGATGACGTCAGACAAAACAAAACAAAAAAGGCAAACTGGCGCACAGTGATAAAAAGTTAATGTCGAGTATGTTCGAAGAGTTCGCCATTGCCCACGATACACATTTGTATTTGTGATAGTAACTCTGCATTCACATTCCTCAGCATGGAAGGTGTCACACTATTGCAAGCATCTGTAACACGACGCCGTAGATCCAGCAGACTTGAAGGCGCTGTTGCATACACCGGATTTTTTACGTAACCCCAGAAATCCAAGCTCGCCATTCTCACGCAGCGTACGTAGACCTAAACTTCTGATCACGGTACATCCTGCTACTGGTTTTTATATCGTAGGTACGGTACGACGTCACAATCTGCATTTGCATGCGGCTACATTTGCGAAATGTGAATATGCAGATTCGAATCGTCGCGCATCGATTTCGGACATTGTAGGGTATTCAGGTGACAATTTATCTTATCCGTGTGAAACAAAGGTCGTTTTGTACTAATAAATTGATGCTCCACAACTTTGTAGTTGGAAATTTTGCTCTATCTCTTTTCGTTTTCGATTTGCAATGGCTAACTTCCGCATTTCGCCACTAGGGACGCTGCTATTGGTCGCATTCGATCGGTCGTAGTCACTTTACTATACCGTTATCTCACTTGCATAACTGTATCTCTCTCCGTTTGCAAGTTATTCCAGACTAAAGGGACTTTCCTATGCACTCTGTATATATGTATGTATTAAATTTTGACAGATTCACCTGAGATCCAATGCCATTTCTCCAGAAAAGAAAGGGTTCTCGTTTCCATCGCTTTTACGTAAAGCGCACATGATATGTCTGTTGATTGCAGATACTAAAGCGCATTTCGCTGTGAACTTTCTAAGCAGCTGCATTTCTACTGTTGCAGTCGTACTACAAAGAATCCATAAATGATATTAAAACTTTGGCATAATCATTTACCGAAATAGTTTGGCAGAATATTCGTTTCCTGAGGGGGAGACATCTCCTTTATCATCTGGAACTCTGGAGCATGTGTCCGTCTAAAAAGATAACCAGAAGTTAACGCCTATGAACACTTCGCAATGGGGACGGTAACTTGAAGCTATATGACACGTTCATAAACACAGGCATATGAAGCTGCATAAAATATGCCTTTAAGTAACATGGACTTTTTTTTCGTTAGTGAAAACTTTAAAATCTTTGCGTTACGGAAAAATTAAGAAGTTTCTTTCCCATAGTACAAAAATCTTTGTTTTAGGGAACACCACTTTGTATAACTCACTTGTAGCTTCTTCGGAGAACGAGACAGGAAACAAAAACATTAAATATGTTACTTGTGCTATCTGACACAACGTTGCTCATTACTTCTAAGAGTCATATTCTTCAAAACGGAAAACAAGGAAAGAAGTTAAAACTAATACTTGTGCAGGAAACCTTTAAATTCATATCTGACAAACGCGATGACTCACAGCTTTCACAACGATAAACAAAATTCTTTAACGTTAAAAATGTTTAATACATTTCGCCTATTTAGGTGTCTTCACCCAAATGTAAATGAAGCTATATTTGAAGTGCTCTACAGTTTGTAATAAAGCGAAATACATTTTTGGATAATTTTTCCCATGAGTTGCACCTGAGCTGAAAAATTTCTGGAATTCAACAAATCAATCTAATGCACTTAAATATGTTCATCAAATAACTTCAATGAAGAAGTTTATACATATACCAATATTTTGTCCAGAGGTCCAGGATAGAAAATTTTCTTAACCACCGCGAATCAAAAGAAAACTTCTTACCTTCATACTTAAAAAAATAATGAATGCTTTAAAGCGATTATGATGCTGTTCTTATTCAACTTACGAAAACCCAGATAACTGTATTGTATGGCTGATATCAATTGCTTTAAGATTCGAATTTGTAACGGTATCACAATTACACTGCCTCACAGAGAAAATGCCATTCCACGAAGATGTGAACACAACGCCATGCGAATTGCAGGGTTGGTGCACACGTACAAATTATGCAAATGATTGCATTTGCAGGCCAATCGCATGAAAGGCGCGCGGGATATAAGCGGACAACCAGCCCGTGAGGCCATTAGTCGAGACATCGTCACGGTCGCGAGAAGTGAGTGGTTCTGCTGTAACCGTATCCCGAGAACGAACAAGGGATGCCAAGACTGTTAAGACACCGTCGTACACCATTTCGCCAAACGAATGAGTTCACGAGAGGTGCCATTTTAAGCCTCCGTTCAGCCGGTTGGTCCTTGCGGCGTTTTGTGGAAGAAACGCAACGTGATGCCACAACCGTTGGTCGCATTTGGAGACAGTGGTCTCAGGAAAGTTCTGTGCAACGTCGTAGGGGGACCGGAGCACGGAGACGGACATCCGAGATCACCGATCGTCGCATCCGACGTCATGCCGTAGTGGATCCACAGGCCACAACGGGCGACATTTTGCGGAGTGTACGGGGAAGCTTGGATCCTCAGATATCGACGCGGACAGTGTCGCGCCGTTTGAATACGTCTGGTTTACTGTCCAACAGTCCCTTTAGAAGGCTACCCTTTACAGCGAGCCATCGTCGTCACCGCTCGGCGTGGCGTCTCTCCAGAGCTGCGTTTAGTGCTGAATGGAACGGTGTGGTGTTCAGCGACGAATCGCGGTTCTGTCTCACCACGAATGATCGCCATGTGTGAAGTTGGAGGCGACGCATGTAACCCACGGGTGTATTCCTCTGCCATTGTGGAGCGCCACAAGGCCTGGCAACGTAGAATCATGGTATGGGGTGCTATCAGCGCCATCAACTGCTCACCGCTGGTACGCATTACGAGCATTTTGACGGCACGCCGCTATGTTGACGAGGTGCTGCGGCCCGTGGCATTACCGTATCTTCAGGGAATCCCAAACGCCGTTTGTCGACATGATAACGCCGTGCCAAATACCGCTCGGATCAGCCTGAATGCTTTACAAGGTGAGCGGATGCTTCCGTGGCCAGCACGATCCCCCGACCTCTCGCCCATCGACCATCTGTGGGAAACGGTTGGACTCCCCACCCTCGCAAAATGATGATGAACTGTGGACTCGGATCAACACCACATGGTCCACGATACCCCAGGACTCAATTCGGACTCTCATTGCCTCGATGCCACGTCGGATTGAACGCTGTATCGCCCAAAATAGAGGCCACACTCCTTATTGATCATCCTGTATATTCGGCCACTGGACAATTAAATCATTTATTCAGGACCTATGTGGCGATCTGTGTGTGAAGGTTGGCCTGTTTTCGAGCATTCCTTCATGGTGTGGCATTTTCTCTGTCAGGCAGTGTAAATATAGGAATTTCAGTTTCAGGAAGAGCAGCTGGCTTTGGAAAGCTGTACTGAAAATCCCAAGGAATTTTTAGAACCCCTCGCTGAAGGTGAAACGGTGACTTTGATTTAATATTCATCCATATTCTTCTCAGTACCATTCGAAAACTGCGTCAGTTGAAAGAATTATCAAGTATTTTCAAATGGCAGTTTTCAAATCAAGGTTTTTTATTTAAACTTAATGTTTACCTCAATTAGCCAAAAGGTCTCCTGGGCATCTAAGACAGCTAGAATGGAGTCAGAATTCTTTCATGAGGTAATTTCCGCAAAGCCAGTGAGTTTTCTCCTAATGGGTCTGGAGCCATTATTCTTCCTGCTGTTCGAATTCCTTTCTTCCGTACAGGCGTGATAGCATTTTTTGGATAAATGAATAAGGTGATCTAACAGCTGGTAATCCCGAGGAATCTGTGGCGGGTTTTCACGTAAAGCAACAGGTGGATGCAACCACATTATTTGTATGGTAGTTAAGTCCTGTTCTTTAACAGAAATGCGCATAAAAATACAAATTAACACTACACATTATGATTCAAGGTTACTTCCGTTTGGGAATTAGTTCTGCAGACAGTTACTTTTGTAATGTTATTATTTTAAAATACTGTTCAGTTAATAGACTGTGACAAACATGTGCTGAATGTATTAAAGAGAAAAATGATAACTGTATGATTTGTGTTTACAGTTACAGGCATTTTTAACCTGTAATAAAAAATCATTGTAAATTTGTCATAATAAAAGCTGTATATTTTTCTTTAGTGTTAACCTATTTTACATACTTGAATATTTAAATAGTGAATCATTTTGTGTAAATCCGGAGAACGTATTTCATATAGTGGCTTTGTGTTAACACGGTTGAGTCACATTATTGTGACCGTCAGCTAATATCCAGAGTAACCGCTGTGTGCAGCGCGGACAGCAGCTAGACAGCAGTAAGGTGCTGGAAGGTGTTCACAGGCATATGGAGCCATGCTGGCGGCAGGGCATCTGACAGCTGCTGGACGGTGCGTGGTGGAAAATCCACAGAGCGAATAAACACGATCGAGGTGGTACCACAGATGCTCCGGGGAATTAAGGGGCCAGGAAAGTACTTTGAAGTCTTTATCGTTCTCTCCCAACTACCCTCGGATATTTCTAGCTGTGTGACATGCCGCATTGTCATGCTGGAAGATCCCATCCATCCCAGGGAAGACAATCAGCATACAGTATATGGATGCACGTGGTCGGTCAGCAAGGATGGATTCATAACGAATTCGGTCCATTGTTCCTTCCACAGGTATGAGTGGAACCAGGGAATGCCACGAAAACAGTCCCCAGACCATAACGCTGCCATCACCAGCATGTGTACTTTCAACAGTGGTTGAAGAGCGTTTTTCTCCGATATTTCTCGCCTTATACGCCAACGTCCATCCGTTCGATGAAGCAGAAAACGTGACTCATCGGAGAAGGCAATTCTTTGCCAAACAGCCGAGGCACGTGGTGCTCTGCAGTTTCCACGTCGCTTATTCGCAATGGTGCCATTTCTCCAATCACGATACACTTTTAACCACAGCAGCACGCGAACAGTTCACAAACTTGACTTTTTCAGAAATACTGCCACATTTGGCCCGAAAGCTGATAATCATCCCTTTTTACGACTCTGATAAATCACTCCTTTTATCCATGACAGCAAGGAGTGATATATTTTCAGAATGCCTACAACACACTTTATATACTCTCCAAGCTAGTTCAAGACACGTGCCTTCTTCCATTGGCCACGCGCTGTTGACCTCAAAAGTATTAGGCGGTCACAATAATGTGATTCGACTGTGTATATGGCGGTTGTTCCAACACAAATGCGACGATGTTATTACCTCTTCATGCAAGAAAACTGCGTGCTACATTCAGGGGTATTTTCTATTAAGCTCGGATTCTTCCTAAGAGGCATGTGCCTGCCTATGTATCTATCTATTTCTATTGTTCAAACACTTCAAAGAGTGCCTGTTGTATGCCTTGTAAATAACACCCATTTATTGTACCCTATCAAAATCAGGAAAATGTTTTTACAAATCTCTTATCCTTTATAGAATTCAAAATGTGCTTGCTTTACTTGATTTTCGAGATTCATCGCTTGTAAACCAGGGTTTTTAAGATGATCCCTTTTAAATGACGATCGTCGTTGATCAGGTGTCTTGAATACTATAAAACTCGCTGTAGGTACCATTCAGAATTGTCATAATGTAACTTACAATCTATTTTAAAACACGTAAAGATAGTACGTTCTCGCCGGAACTTGTACCATCACTGTAACAATAATTACCTTACACAAAAGAAAAAAAAAAAAAACGAATTTTCCTTATCCTTTCCGTTTACACTTTACAATAAAAGAAGCGAATTCTCCATCTTTGTTTCTCTAAATAGGTCACACGTTTTGTTCGTATTAATATGAGTGTGCCTCCTTTACCAAGCATCAGCTGTAACTAAACACCAGATAAACTTATTCCGAAGCGAAACCACAGTGTCTACTGTGCTGGGATTTAAAGAAACAAAGTCACTGAGGTACGGTTATATTTCTTCAGATATATTCTCAAATCTATTTGAATGGCTTACAAAATTTAAAATTGCACACGGAGTGATAACTATTTCATAAGTTAATGATAGATTAAAACAGCATTTTATAAATGCACTCACATTCAATGAATTACTCCCGAATAACTGTACATTTGGTTTCTGTTCTTAAGATAGTATAAATTGAATTCTTTAAATTATAATTTGATTCATTTTGACAAGAAACACTTTTTTTGTCAGTGTCAGCTGCCATTTTTTATATAACGGCTCACCTACTAAATTGATAAGAATGAGAAGCAACTCAATTTACCAATTCTTGTAATTTTTATTCAAATTGCAAGTTTCATGATCCTATACTTTTAAAAGTTAATTAACTAAATCCTGAAAAAAGGCAGGGCAATGGCACTGCATAAATTTCATTCTACATGCATATAAGGAGATATAAGATTTACCTCTAGGATTCTGTTTAATTCTCACACTTAAACTTCATAATGTTAATCCCTCTGGAAGCATAAGGCTAAAATTGTAAGTGTATGCACCTTGGGCTTGGTTCAAGTTCTAGTCAGAGGTAACCAGAATACAAGTTTGTTTTCCAGTTCTGGTCCATCTATTTCTTAGGGCTGGTATTCTGAAATTCGTAATCGGTGAATCCTCAGAGTCTTCGATATTTTTTCAGGGGGCTTTAGATACCGAAGAAACCACCCGTTGAACTGAATATGTGTTAATAAATTTGCATTGAAATGCTGCTTCGTGAAATCATTCAAATTTGTTTTCTTTGTATGGATAGTCATGATCACATTACATAAAAGTCGACAATTACTTCTCACACAATGGAGAATATTGACTAAACGTATGTTGATAATATAATTTGCAGTTAAGGTGCTAATCGAAGTTAAGATAAGAAAGTTAAGGTGTTAATCGAAGTTAAGATAAGAAAGTTCAGGTGTTAATCCTAGTTAAGATAAGAAAGTTAAGGTGTTAATCGAAGTTAAGTTAAGGTGTTAATCAAAGTTAAGTTAAGGTGTTAATCAAAGTTAAGTTAAGGTGTTAATCAAAGTTAAGTTAAGGTGTTAATCGAATTACATGTTGTAACTTTAATTGAAATCTCTATGTATTAGCACATATATATGATTTTTTTAAATTTTAACGCCCTAACGATAAATACGAATTGTTAGCACAGAAAGATCCTTCCGCGATTTTTCCTTCCTGCATTGCAACGGAGACAGAATGATCTTCCTCTTGTCATATACTAATAGTTCAGCAATATTTTACAAGAGAATTCAAACATTACTTTGTGGCAGAAAGATATGCAGTTCAAGCCGGAAAGCGCGCACCTGCGTGGCCGCTAGCAAGATTCATCGATGATAAAATATTGATTTCTTTAGGTCGTTCCCATGAGATGAGAACACAGCAGGAGCTCGAAGAATGAATTGCATCAGTTTCTAATCATAAAGATGCTCTCTTTTCTTCTAAATTTGTATTTCTAGCAAAATTTCGTTCATGGTTTTGTAAAGGAGAATTCAGGCTGTTACTGTTAAGAAAGGTAATTCCTGGTTCATTGCATTTTACTAGACGCGGTATTGTGGAATACTTTTTTTGGCGTTGTTAACTTTTGTGTTAGGCAGAGCGTTTTCATATATCGCTAAATTGATGTTCTTCCCGCATTTTCTAACTGGAATTTGATGGTAATTTAACAAGATTCCTTGAATTTACCTGCCGTATTCTGAATTTGTATGTGACTATGTCTTACAACAATATTTTTATCAACAAAAGCTTTTTCTCATTGATATTAATGTACAGCGGTCACTCTAGCAAAATTAACTTGTGCAAAAGTATTAGATCGTTAAAGAAAACAAAGTGCTTCACTATTACTCTTTCGACATGCAGAAAAGCACTGAAACCTAGTACGACGCCGCGGTGGTGCATTGGTCTATGCGATGGCTTATGACCATTCGTCCGGGAGGGGTGCCGGTTCGAATCCCGGTAGGGCGTGGATGTTGTGTTTGTCTTACGGCGCTCTCCTTTCCCTGAAACCAGTGACTCCAAATTAGGGACGGGCGACTGCTTATAGCCCATTGAGTTACTCACGGTGGTCATTAAACCTTCAATAAAGAAAACAGAACCTGGTACACCATAACTCTTCGTTACAATGGTTGTCAGTAAGGCCACCCGCCAGTTAATTAGTGAGCCGATTCTTTCAGGACCCATTACGGCAATTTATCTGAAACGCCGAACAACAAAGCTTATAGTAAAGAATTGCATTACTTTTAACTCATTCTGAACTGACTCAAAAAGAAGTCTTATAAACAGTAAAAAAAGAAATTAAAGAAGAGAGAAAGCTACCTTGATTAAGGTGTATGTTATAACTGAACTACGCATATTTGCGAGACAAGTAATTGCTACACCGAATTGCTACTTTAAAGGTACTCTGTTACGCGGCATAGAAAAATAGAGTAATGCTGCCCTTTAAATGGCATTCATATTAAGAATTCGTCGGAAGTTTAGAAATTGCCTTTCAAAACATAATATAATATGAAGATTCAGTTTTATGTTAAACAGTATTATTAAATTTTCAGATATTACTGCAGTAATGTAAGTGTTGATGTCAACATTTTGCGTAATTCATATTTTATTAAGCAATTAGGCCTAGATGGTACTACACAACACAATTCAGGGCTTTTTTAGATTGCCATGTAAAACTTAAAGTGAAAGTCAAACTCTGAATTATGACACAAAGAGTTACTTTGTACAATGCAGTTGAGTCTCCGTTACACGCTTGAGTTGCGTTCTTGAGAAACACCGCGGATATCAACTCAGCGTGAAACGGGATTATTTAAACATATATCTGTACAGGGTTTTGTTCTTTGTATGTTATTTTATTATGAAAAATTCACTTGCAATGTAACTGTTATTATTTCTGTAGTTATATATTATTGAAAAAACAGAAAATGGTGATTTAAAAAATTTAATTTATGAAATTACAGGAAATTTAAAATTTTGAAATGTGCTTTATCTGATCACAATAGACATATGTTCATCACAGTTCGAAGTACTAGGCGAACGCGTAGGCAACCTAATATTCTCCCGAGATTTACCAAATGTCCGAAAAAAAAATCTTTCCTGAAGTGGAAGGCTCAGTTAAAATCAAATATTCAGCAGTGTTGGAGGCTCAGTTGCGATTCTAGGTTGTTTTTTTTTGTTTCTTTTTTTGGTTGTTTAGATCCACAGCTGAATAATTTTCAATTTAAAATTGTAACAGTGTTCATAGCATCTCAAAACGTTTTCAGCTTTTCACTGTACAAGTGTTCATGATACTCAGCTCATGTTCATGGAAAAGCTAACAAAGTTAAGGACAAAGTTGAAGAACATTTGCTGTGAGCGTTCTCCCAAGTTCGATTCTTTTAGGACTCAACTCCGTTTATTCCTTAATGCTGTATTCTGTTGAGAGGAGATCTTCTCTGTTAAATTCCAGCTCATGACTTTTTAGTAGTTCTTCTTTGTTTTTGTCGCCAGTATCGAAGTGAATTTCTCCGTCATTTTTATCCGCGCCAGGATTCGAACCCGGGTCCACTCATTCCGGAATAAGTTGCTCTACCAATTAAGCTACGCGGACATTTTATTCTGATTCCTATCTGACTTTATGTCGTGTGCGTCCTTCTGGCAGGTACGTCACATCTCCTGGTACGTTACATCATCTCCCCCTTATTTTTTTTTTTTTTTTTTCGAAGTGCTGCTCTTATTTTTCCTATCTCGCGGTGTGGAAATAACATCACACCATTGCGAGATTGTGAACGGTCGGGTCATTCGGATAGTTCGGGCGCCATTATAACGAAGTGAATTTCTCCGTCATTTTTATCCGCGCAGGATTCGAACCCGGGTCCACTCATTCCGGAATAATTTGCTCTACCAATTAAGCTACGCGGACATTTTATTCTGATTCCTATCTGCCTTTATGTCGTGTGCGTCCTTCTGGCAGGTACGTCACATCTCCTGGTACGTTACACGGTGAATTCAATCTTTTTGCATATATTAAGAATTTCCTTGTGCCACTGACATCATTTCTTGCTCACTGCTTCATTTTATCACTGTTCGCCCTCTTAAGTTATGTTTTCCTGAATATTTTATTCACTAGTTATATATATATATATATATATATATATAAAGGGCATACAATAAAAGTAAAATGCAGAGACAACGTGGCGATCCAAGGGTTGTTTGTTTTGATACCGAGGAACACGAAAACGAGAAAGTAAAAGGGGGAGGAGGGCATAAACTACAGCCAAATGAGATCGGCATCTGTGCCTAAGCACCATCATCTTCTCAGAAGCTTCTCAAATTACTGCAGGTTTGGCTGCGTAGTGCTTTAGCAGTGCTTTAAGGGGCTACGCAAGTGATATACGTGGATACCGAAGCGCGTATAACATAACGGCAGCCGATTCCAACTGATAAGCATAAATCGCACTTAAATGATTTTTTAAATTGTGAATACCGAATATCCTTGAATGGGCTGGATTGAATAAATTAACTCGCAGTTTGAGGTGACAACAGTTCTCCACTACACTGCAGCAATTGAGATGGATGGATAGGAAGGATATAAAAAGAAAGGGAAGAAAATGGCTCCTGCTTCTTTTTGTAGGTCATTATTCATTAACTTTCAGTCATCAGAAACAGTATCTTCAACTTCTATCTCCTAAAATGAAGCTCCAAATGAAGAACTAAATATTCTTTGCGAAATAAGTTCTGGGAGATGCATCCTTGTGCACACAGCGCTTAAGAAATCGAGACAACACTACACAAAGGAAACACGGGATATCTGAAATTCGGGTAGGCACACAAAACACTACGGCGTGCAGTACGACACGCGACGATTAGTAGTGTTCTACTTCTCAAATACGAAAAAGTCCGCATATGTCCTGAGTTTCTACATCGGAATTTGCTTTTACTTTTGATCCGTGTTTCACATATCTGTGAATTTACGGAATTAAAACTTCATGGAATTAGAGAAGTGTCTGAAAATCTCACCAGTGGAGTGCCAGCGGAATATCGATTTCGCAGCTGGAATTATTGATGTTGTTGAATTACTATGTTATTCTGAATCATACCACATTATTAAAGTAAAACGAATCATACTGGTTCTTCGATGAAGAAAGAGAAAATCACATGGAACAAAAACAAGTGACTCTTCGAAAGAATGATCCCAAATCTTGTCATTTCCAGTCTTGGATAATGCATTTTGCTTGCATTATTCTTATCAAGAACAAACAAAACTCTTATCACTTCTTGATTTATTGATAAATGGCAATGTTGTATCCACGCCTAAAAATGAAATATTTGGATTGGTAGGCTCAGTAGCGCTCACGTGACAGAGTTTCAGTGGGACAAATGTCATTAAACTATCAAACAGCAGAAAACTTTGAATTCTTATGACTGTTTTATTTTAACATGCTATGCCAGGAAACCATAGGACATACACAGGTGTCAGTCATCTTGATCCCAAACATTTTTTGTCTGATTATTTCCCATGTGCAGTATAATATAAAGGTTTAAAAAGTTTAGAAAGATGAAAAACAGCACTTTCCTACTTATGGAAAGATGTTAGATCGTCTCATTAGTAATTCCAGTAAACGGACTGTTCGGTGTGTGTGTGTGTGTGTGTGTGTGTGTGTGTGTGTGTAAAGAATAGAATGCAGCCGCGATGTAGGGTTAGAGCTCTGTGAAATGAATCTCTCGATGAAGTTGCATTTAGTTTAGTGGTTTGTGTAATGAAAAGATTAAAGGTTACGTCCTCATACCAGCTTTCCGCCCATAGAACGATCTTAATTCTTTTCTGAGTTTTCCTTTTTGAATTTTCCTTTCTAATTTTGTCCTATGTAATATTTTTAAAAAGAAAGCGTTATACTTTCCTTGAGGAATGTAATTCCGTGAATCGAGGGATCTTTTCTTCTTCAGAAACCTCCGAAAAATTGTCCTGTTGTAGCATTTTAAATTAGTTTGTCTTAAATATTTAAACTATCACTTTGTAATAACAAAAAATTCGTCATAGAAGACTGCAGTGTGCTAAACAAGTTCAACACAGGTAGTGACCATAGATTGGTGAGATGTAAGATGCACCTCAACACTAAACTTGAACGTGGCAAGCTCATAAGACAAACAAAATCTATTGACATAACCAACCTTAAAAAACACCATAATACCTTCAAGTTGGAACTGAAGAACAGGTTCTCTGCTTTAGAAGGCCTAACATCGGAAGAAGTGGACATCTCTGAAGTTAACAGAAAAGTAACCAAAGCTCTTATGGAAACAGCAACAAAATTAGCTGGGTCTAAGAACAAGTTGCATGTAAATAAATTATCAGGAAAAACGAAAATGTTGATGCAAAAAAGAAGAGAGATGAGGACAACTAAAGAAGATGTGACTTCCAAAGTGGAATATATAGAGCTATGCAAGACAGTACGAAAAAGCATCACTGAAGACGTAAGAAAATTCAACTGTGAACTAGTGAGGAAAGCAATTGAAAACAACCAAAGCCTAAAGATAGCAAAGGGACATCTCAGTATGGGAAGAAAACAGATTATGGCACTGCGAAAAGAAGATGGTTCTGTAACAAGAAATAGAGGCGAAATTTTGACAAGAGTGAAAGATTTCTACTCCAAATTATATGAAAGGGATGATATATGCACTCCAGACATCATGAAAGATACCAGTACCAGAGTTTCTCCAGTCCTTCCAGCAGAAGTTGCACATGCAATCAAGAACATGAAGCGGGGAAAAGCTCCAGGAGAAGATGGAATTACTGTAGACATCATACAAGAAGCAAGTGGAGAAATCGAAACAGTACTCGCCCAAATTTTCACTCGATGCCTTAATGAAGGAAAGATTCCTGAGGATTGGAACACCGCTACAATGATCCTGCTACATAAGAAAGGTGACATTGAGGATCTCGGAAACTACAGACCTATCAGCCTCCTATCAGTAGTTTATAAAATCTTCACTAAAGTTCTTTCACACCGCTTGAAGGTAACACTGGACATGGCTCAACCGAGAGAACAAGCTGGATTCAGGAGTGGCTACAGCACAATAGATCATATCCATGTGCTGAGAGAACTAATTGAAAGAGCGAGGGAATATGAACTTCCATTGTGCATGGCTTTTATCGATTATGAAAAAGCCTTTGATTCGGTGAAACCATCAGCAGTTACAATGGCTCTGAAAACCTGCGGTATTGAAGATGCATACATTAATATTATTAATAATATCTATGAAAATGCAAGTGCAAAGATTAGGCTGTTTGAAAATACAACACACATAAAAATTGGAAAGGGAGTGAGACAAGGTGACACCATATCTCCGAAGCTCTTTAATGCCACATTGGAGGGTGTCTTTCAGTCGCTGAGCTGGGAAAACAAGGGGATAAAGATTAATGGAGATTATCTAACCCACCTTCGTTTTGCTGATGGCGTAGTCATTTTTGCAACTAGCCCATCAGAGCTGCAGAGTATGATCCAGGAACTTGCTGACAAGAGTAAAGAAGTGGGATTAAAAATGAACTTTCGGAAGACAAAAGTGATGTTCAATGCTTTTACAAGAAATGAAGATTTATCGATTGATGGAGAAAAGCTGGAGATAACAGACACGTACGTTTATCTTGGACAGCAGATATCAAGTGAGGGTCACATTGATGAAGAAATTAATCGGCGTACAAAACTTGCCTGGAGAGCTTTTGGAAGAAACAGCATAATTTTCAAGAGCATATATGCCATTATGTCTTAAAAGAAAAGTGTTTGATCAATGCATCCTTCCAGTGCTTATCCGAAAAATGACAAGAGTGGAAGACATCATGATCAGAGTTAAATCAGACCTTCGTCCAGCAGTGGATTGATAATGGTTGACAATGATGATGATGATGATATGTACAGTAAAAAGCATTAGACTCAAGATAATTCAAAGATGAGAATAGCAAAAGTTAGAGGATTATAATCACTTTAGGTTTGTCATATTACATGCCATTCCTATTACTTAATAATTTTAGCCAAAGTGATATTTCTCAATTTATAATTAATATAAACTAGTTTATTACATTCCTGAGAGACTGATATTTCAGTATTTTGCAAAGCATATATTTCTGAGTATTTTGCTTAACTTTGATTAACACCTTAACTTTGATTAACACCTTAAGCCTCCGCTTGAATTCCGAAACATCTTATGCTAACATGCACGTGTGGCACAGAATTTTAATTGATATAATGCTTATAATCCAAATTTCGATTACATTTATACTACATTTTCTGCAATAGAAATTATACATCAATTATAATTCTCAAGCAAAACCTTTAGGATAATTTTTGGAGTTGAAAATTGTATGATTCGATTTAATGTGCATGCCAGTATTTAACAATGGCATGGGTTTAGAATAATTAAACTATTTAATTTGTATTACACTTTTCAAGCAAACTTTTGATTCGTATAACAGCGAAAATTCATGTATGTTCAGCAGAAATTGATAAGTTTGATACGGCAACAGTAAGTAAATTATGAGTTAGAAATTTACCTGGTAGTTTGTATTTCTTTGTGGAGCTAACCTCTGAATCTCAGAGAAAAGCTTAGTGATATGTATATGTGTGATGTTTTAATATCAAAATGCTTACCGTATATTTCTGCATTTAAACATCATGTGTGTATAAAATTTGCCAATTTAAAGTAAGCAAAACTAGTGAAAAGAAGTAATTCGTTTTCGTTATGCTTCCCTTGAATTTCTCAGTAACTTTTAAGGAAGTGAACATTTACGTAATTATCAAAATACTTTGTTTCATTTTTATTCCATTGTTTAGTCCAAGTTTTCTCTGTAACGAAATTCATTGCATTTTAGAGAAGGTACTGAAGAGAATGTTTGACAAACAAAAAGATTTGTGCAATGGTACTACTGGCAAATTACAATTTTCGCGTGTTATTTAAAAGAACTTCCAACTTAATGCTCACTAGATATAAATTTAGTTCGAACCACCTGCAACCTAACTTTTACCTGACTGTTTGTTTCATGGCGTCATCATTCAACGTAATTCCAAACTTCAAAAACTATTCATTTACTTACACAGTGTAAATTTCTCAGAGTGTGTACATTTTTCTTGCGTGATAATGTGCTGTTAAAGTGATGTATTTTTTATATTATTTTGCGAAATGCATACATCAAACATGATAGTTGTATAGCTGTGTTAAGTAAGCATTATTACTGAAACCATGGCATTTGTGTTATCTATATCTATGTTCATAGTCTTAAGTAAGCATTATTACTGAAACCATGGCATTTGTGTTATCTATATCTATGTTCATAGTCTTTATGTCAAGGAAATGTTTCCTGGATTTGTATATGTGTTTCATTGGAGGAAAAATAAAAAACATTTTAAGTGCATTGTATTTATTTATGTAAAATGTGAAATTGTAATCAAATCAATTTATGGAAAATGTAGTGTTGTGGTCGAAGCAAATACACATAATTCACAAAATATTTGCAGTTCTGGGAAGTTTTAAAACTTTGATGAACTCACAGTTCAATAAGGACTAAAGGTCAGTCACCTCAATTTCTGTTTTACTAATACGAGTAGAAGAATAAATACATTCAGTAGATTTCTCCAGCTTTTAATGCTGATCGTAGATCCAATGTCATTTGTCAGATTTAAAATATCAAAAAGTCAAATATTGTTTTGGTAAATAACGAAGCTCCTCGGAATAAAAGTTACAATTTTATTTGAGCGACTCAGAAATTTTTATCAGTGCTTCGTGTTCAGAAGTTTAATGAGTTTAAATATTTCAAATGACTCTGTATAGTTTTAACTAGCACTTTTTGGGACATCTTGTAATCTTTGCCGTTGTGCTAACGCATTAATTTCCATTTTACCTACACATAGATCGATAAGTTAGATGCACTGTTTTAAAGCACCTTTAAATCATTCCCAATAGTTTCACTTCACTTAGCAAAAGAAATATCTTTCCATATGTAAAGACGATATTCTGAAAAACATAATCTTTAGAAAAATACTTTGATTTTCAAGATCCACTTTTAAGATTTAAAAAATGCATCATTACTGAAAAAATATTCTTTTGCGAATAAAATACACTGCCGGAAAGTGAAAAAAGAACACCCGTAAAATGTGCAGCTGCATCTAAGAGATTCACGTCGTAGCAACAACTTGTTAAGAAAGAAAAATTATCACACGTGTGAAGTGATTTCAATGTTTATTTTACCTTTTAATGCGTATAACAGTGTACAGAAGGTACATTTTAATAACGTGTTGCACCTCCTCCAGCAGCAATACAAGCTTCCAATCTGGCATGCGATTGGTCGTACAAATGCTGAATATAACGCTGTAGGGGAGAGCATTCCATGCGCTTTCAACTTGGATGCTTAATTCAGAGATAGTCGCTACCTGCAGGCGACCGCGGAAGAGTCTTTGTCCGATCCAGTCTCAGACATGATCGATTGGAGACAAGTCTGGAGAGCGTGCTGGCTAAGGGAAGTTTGTGCACAGCCTGAAGAGCATCTTGAGATGCCCGGGTGGATTGCAGGCGAGCGTTGTTCTGCTGGAATATCGCATCGGGGATCGCACTCAAAAATGGCAGGACGACCGGCTGCACGATGTAGCTTGCTATGTACCTTGAGCGTACCCCGGACAAACACCAGACTCGTGCGAGAGTGATAGCTAATCACTCCCCACACGATTATGCCTGGCGTGGGGCCTTTGGGTCGTTGGCAGATGCACGATGGCAGAAGCCACTTACTTTTTTGCCTTCGAACGCGTACACGACCGTCAAACGCTCTCAACCAAATTCGGCTCTCATCACTGAAGACCACTGACCGCCATTCTTCCCTCCAGTGAACTCGTTCTTGACGCCACCGCCAAAGTGCTCGACGGCGACTAGGGGTCAGTGGTAACCTTGCCAGAGGCACGCGTGCCCGTAGTCCTGCTTCTAACAAACGATTACGTATCGTTCTAATAGACACCCTCGGTGTGACAGAGGACCGAATTTGTGACGTCCTAGTTGTCCGCTCCGCCAACACCGCCCTCCTGATACGTCGATCCTCTCGTGCGTCCGTAACTCTGTGTTGCGCTAAACCACGTCTGCGAGTGTACGAATGTTCCTCTGACCACCGACGCCACCATTTTCCCACGGCCGATGCTTCTCGTCCCACTCGGTCCGCAGTTTGACGAATGGACCAACCTTCTTCCCGCCGACCCACTATATGGCCTCGATCGAACTCCAATGACTGAACAAATGTTGTGCGCTTGTGTCGTCCAGGCGTGGTTACTTCTTCAACGAGCACTGAACAACACGACACCAAACGAATTACTTCATTCTACACTCTTTAGTCCTTAAGTACACGCTGCGTACATTTGCATCTTGTTGTCCGCAGTGACGTCATTATTTCATCCAATGACATTCCAACTTGGATTACAGTTTCTGCTGTCCTTAACAATTAACATATTATAAAATGACGTTCCTACCGGCATTCCTTCTGGGTGTTCTTTTTTCACTTTAGGCAGTGTTCATACAGCATCAAACATTGCATCTGTCAAATATAATATTGTCACAAAAATAATAATACACAAGGAAATATGATTATCTCTTGGTTAACTTTTATCTCTTACATTAATTACACACAATACTGACACGCACTGAACGTTTATTGATATATCATTTTTTCACTTTTGCAGTAACTTCTGCACATTCTTACGTCTGATTCTAGAGAGAGAGCATCCGCATCAAGATTAGCATTCTATAACGTAACCTCTTTTCGAACTTGAACTTTTATCGCTCTTCTTACGTTATTTTTAAAAACATAACCATAAGATGAAATAGTTCCTAAATTAAACCTTAACGGCAAAACGAAACATTTAAACAAAAGTCAACTTACTGTAAATGATGCTTTATTTCTACAGCACAGATAATAGCACTTCAAGATAGCATTGAAATCACAAAACACATCTCTAACACAAATCAACACCCCACATTCAACACCCCACACTAGCAACTGTTGCATCGTAGTTTTTATCTATAGTTCTTATCTTATACAGTTACACGTCACGTTGATTCTGAACTCAATTGTGTTGTCAATAGTAATTGTTTGAGAGAGAAGATATCACGTTAAGTGTCAAGCATAACTGAGAACAAACTCAAAATTTACATAGGGAAAGAAACTAAAAAGGAAAGTTGATTTAGAATATGCGTCACATCATCTCCCTCGTAATTTTTTTAAATGTGCCGAGGACCTATGAATTTTATAAAGGTCTCCTTTCAAAACAATATAATCATCCATTGAACTCTTTCAGATTAGAACTTACAAAATGGATTAAGACATTCATTGACCAGTTGCGAGCAGCTGACTTCAAATCAGTACAGAAAACCTCTAAACATCAGGAGTTCAATATCACTAACATTCATTCAAAAAAGAAACTTTCCGTACAATATCAAATCTCCATGTTATAGGAACAAATCGCGATAAATATTTTTTCACAACAATACGTGCGGAGAACTTTCTTCAATATACATGTAAGAAGTGGCATAGTAGTAAAAAAAACTGCGTAATGCAGGAAAAAAAGCTACAACATTCTTAACGTGGAGTTAATCTACACATTCGCCCCCCCCCTGATAACTTCTCAGGGAAGACAAAACATTGAAACTAAAGTTAATTGAATAGTCGAACATTTTAACACAGAAAAGATGGTTTAAATTTAGTTTGTTGAAAAAAACTGCACTTGCAGAAAAAAAAATTCAACCACATACAACAAGTGCCAAGCACAAAAAGGATTAATCATAGAACAACAACACAAAAACCTTTAATTGAACACTTGGCGACCAGGGCCGACTTCTAACTACTCCCATGCATTCGCACATCGAGTTTTAGATGGGATAGGAGAAACCCTGGAAAACCCTACCCTGAGAGTGAAACATCTATAGATATCAACAAAGGCAATGGCTGACATCAATTTCATGCCGAAAAGGCAACATTTACAATATGAATTTACAAGCATTTTAGTACACTTAAACTTGCTATTCGCAAAAAAAAAAAAAAAAAAAAAATTACACGTTACATGTACAATTTAATATTTACACATGTTCCATGACAGTGGGAAAACTTATGTGACTGACAAGGAGACAAGGTATAATATTTGGTATAATGTTTGTCATGCTGGCAGGAAAAAGCAAGATTTAATTAATGCTATTAAAGTGCAAAAAACTTTGAACACTATCTCAAAAAATCGTATATTAAATCAGAGTCTCTGTCATAAAAATATATTGTGATAGTAAGATAGTCTTTTATAGAGCAAAGCTCTATGCAGCAAAAGTTCCATTGAGCTTGAAAGTCAATTGTAATAAAAAAAAATTAACAGTACCTTTTACTGGCAAGGACGATTTGTGTCTGGATACGTTTGCTTTGTTGTCGGGCGACAACGGCACACTCGAAGGGTCACGCTTCACAGGCTCCCGTAGAAAATCACAGTATCGCAAGGATGTGTCAGGATTCCTTGTTGACAGGGCAAGTTGACCGGAAGAAGCGGGGTCATCGGGCTAGGGTGAAGAGGTTCCAGGTTGAGTTGAAGACGAACCAGGAATCTGAGACGACTGTAGATTAGGCCGTTTCTTTGGCGGGCGAAGAAACTGCGTACAGGTAGAAGGACGCTTCCGTTGGACGACGAAGAATGGTTGAGGAAGGTATTGGCTCCGTTCGTCCTGAGCGGAGATTCCAAGGACGAAATCCAGGCGATACAAGGGCTGGATTCGTTGTCTGGATTGCAAAGTAACACTCGACGTTGCACTGTGCTTGTGTGGAACAGAAGGGTAAAATTCAGGCGGCGGACGCTTGCTAGAATGTGAGGGCACACCTGGTGAAACAGAACGTTTTTATCCAGCTGCAGATTGACAAAATGTTCCTAAAGTAGGCAACTGCTCAATGGTAACAGAAGCAGGTATTTTCTCACATGGAGACTGAAGAACCTCAACTATAATGTCCGATGATTCAGTATCAATAAGAGGTACGGCTCTTTTACCCACAGGAGAGATAGGACTACCTGAAGAAGATGAAATGCCAGTTATTTTATTTTTTAAAGTCTTAGATGTAGGACCAAACGGAGGCACCATGCGTGAAGAAGTAAATGGAGCATTTGATTTAGGAGAAGCAGATGAAAATGAACCACGTTGCACATTACGAGAATATCCAGAGGAACTGGAAGTACTGGAAGATGAACTCTCTCGTCTCTTGAGAAGGCAGGAGACGGAGGACTAGAAATAATTGTAGCACCCCGAATGAATGGGAGAATATCAGAATGAGAATCTTGAAAAGAAGTTGAAGGAAAGACCTGCTCAGACGAAGCTAAAGAATCGGACAGCACAGGGGTGGGGTCAATAATTTCATCATCAACAGTAGAGACTTGTGAAGAAGTTCCTACCCTCTACCTGAGGATTCCTACTAGACTTAGGGTCGATAATTGCATCATTATTTCTAACAAACCATTTCCTACATTGCTGCACATGGGCAGAATGTAGGGAGCTATCTGGCTTCTTTAATACTACATTATTATTGTGCAATTCCACCAATTCAAAGGCCCCTTCACATAAGGGTGCAAATTTTTTCACAAACGTATGTGCAACGGAGGATTGAAAATGAGTTTCTAACAATACCAGAACCCAACTGCGAGATCTTGTTCTCTCCTTTTTGCATTATAGTGTCGAGTTTGGTTTAACTGAGCTCGACTGATAGCAGCTTGTGCTTTTTCTGCTAGATGCTTTACAGACTCAGGTGCTGGTCTTCGGTTAATTTCAACCACAATGCCAGTTAAATTTTCAAAGGGGGTGGAGATTTTGCGCCCTAGAAAACGTTCAGATGGCGCAAGCCGCGTTTGACTCATCAAAAGATGAGCGAAGGGCGAAGCAAAACATTTAAATTTGTTCCATCCCAACGCTCATGATTATTGCCAATGAAAGTTGAGATAATCTTTAGTAAGATTCGATTAACACACACAGCCGGATTGGCTTGAGGATGATATGGACTGATAAATTTGTGCTTTATCTGGAGCCTCGCACACATTCGCTCGAATAACTCTGAAATAAATTAAACCCCGTGGTCCGAGACTACGGTACGGGGACAGCCAAAATGAGTAAAAAATATTTTGTATAAGAGTATCACATATTATATCAGCAGTAGCTGCTTTAAATGGGGAATATAAGGGCCCAATAAATCTATAGATATACATATTTTCAAAAACATATTTACTAGAATTAGAAATAAGGTGACCGGCCGGTCGTTTGTTATCATAATTGTACTTTCGACAGTACTCACAAGAGCTAATGTATGCGAGTATACTATCGTACATGCCCGGCCAGTAGGCTTCGTCTTGAAGCTTAGTACGAGTCTTTCGTATACCTAAGTGGCCGGCAAGAGGAATGTCATGAAATGCATATAATAAAGCCATGCGGAGAGACTGAAGTATCGCAGGGTGGTACTCAGATCTTGAATTCACAATTTTTTTGTAATACAAAATACCATCGATGATCTCATAATTTTGACTACGACCCACTAAAGAAGGTTTACAAGGAGCAGAAGAACCAGCGGGTAAGAAAGTATGGATTTCCCCAAAATCTAGATCATTCGGCAGCTCAGAAATTATCTGCTCCCTTGAAGTGATTTCCGAGATTAGGAATAGGGAGGAAGGTTCAGTATCGGCCTGTCCACCAGAACTGACCGAACAGCGAGACAGTGGGTCAGGCAGTTGGTTTAACTTACCAGGGCGATACTGAATCCGGACATTAAATTACTGAAGTGTCCATTTTAGCAGTCTTTGAGAAAGATTATTTGCAGTATTTAAATATTGTAATGCCGAATGATCCGTGATGACATTTACAGTTAAGCGATTGAAATAGCATTTAAATTTGGTAACTGCAAACAAAATAGCTAAGCATTTTAGCTCAGAAGCAGAGTAATTACGTTCTGCTTTGTTAAGAGTTCGAGAGGCATATGCAATAGGATGCCCTCGTTGAGATATAACAGCACCTAGACCAAAACCTGATGCATGGTTATGTAAGGCTAACACAGATGGTGAAACCAAAGCATGTTTAAGATCATTAAAAGCAGTTTATGCCTCTGTGGACCAAACAAAGTGTCTATACTTTCGTTTCAATGCAAATAAAGGTTCGCATAGAGTAGCGTACCCCGGAACGAACTGTTGATACCATCCGGTCATGCCCAATAATCTAGATAACTCGTTTGCTGACTTAGGCCTAGGAAAGTCAAAAATTGGCTTGACCTTTGAGTCATCAGTTAGAAGACCATTAGGGGTAATTTTTAATCCCAGATATACTAGTTCTTTCCGTCCAATTTGACATTCGGCAAGCTTTAATGTCAAACCCGCATTATGTCGAAAACTTGGTCCAACAGAGAAAGATGCTCCTCAAAAGTCTCAGAAGAGACAATTATATCATCCAGATAGACATGGACATTAGGTCCGAGCTCAGGACGTAAAGCTGAGTTCATTAGGCGCTGAAAGGTTGCGGGAGCATATGCCAATCCAAAGGGCATTTTCAGGAACTCATACGCTTAACACGGGGTAATGAATCCAGTTTTTTTTCTACTGAATTTGGGTCGACAGCAACCTGCCAATAGCCACCAGCTAAATCTAAAGTTGACAGCCAGTTTGTTGATGATAAATCCTGGAGAATATCGCTAAATTATAGGTAACGGGTAATTGATAGCTTTAATCACGGCAATTCAGTTTCCGATAGTCTATCACTAAACGATATTCTTCAGATTGTTTAATTTTTTTTTTTTTTTTTTTGGAACAAGAAAAGCTGGTGTTGCCCAAGGACTAAGTGATTCCTTAATAATTCTCGATTGGAGCATGTCCTGAATTTGTATTTGGAACTCAGCTTTTTCCTGGTTCGGACATGGATTAGGCTCACATGCTATGGGATTAGCCCCCTCCGTATCAATGGTGGGATATACCACCTGTGTGAACCCTGGCTTGTCTGAAAATAACTCTGGTCGGCTGTTTAAAACCTGACTAAGTTGGCTCTTGTGCTCAGGTAACAATCTCTCACTCGCAAGAACTGCAGAAAATTCAATAGGCTCTTCTGGGGAGGGAGGACTAACCTCAGGCATTAAGCTTATCCCATGCTTAAAATCAGGTGTAAGTTTAAACATTTTAATAAAACCCACCCCCAGAAGGCAATCAACGGGTAACTCTTGGATCAAGAAGAAAGTCTGTGAAAGTTGAACTTTTTCCAATCATGACAGATAAATGAACTGAACCAGAGATTGAAAAGACATTATTGTCGGCAACTCGCAGACATTGCTGGGAGGGCTCGACAAAAGCATTTGGAAAGGTAGCAGCAGAGAAATCAATGTTTAAAGCACAAATGTCATACCCAGAATCAATTTTAGTCGACACCACTACTTTACCCAAGGTGACAAGAATATCAGGTAACTGCGGAGCTTGAATGGTTAAATAAAGAGATTTGAGGTCTTCAGAGAAAAAAGGAGATAGAATTGACCCATCTACCTCCTGTGGAAGTTTAAAATGGTGTTAAACTGATTAGCATGTCTTGGTTGACTTTGGAAAATTTGCCGAAGCACCAGAACATGCTGAGTTGTAATAACGTGCCGGAGAGGCATCATTAGTATCACTAGGCCTGCCTTGCCAAACCCCCCCCCCCAGCACGGTATTTTGGATATGTCTGGCCAACCGTGTAGTAATTATCCCGGAGACGAAGAACTTGGCTGTTATCCTGGTTCCCATAAAAGTCAGGATGTCGCACCTCTGGTGCTCGACGATGCGGTGGCACGTATCTAGACTGCTGATAGGCGTTCTCCACCTTTGACTGATAAATAGTCTGTTTGGGCTGATTGACAAATTGTCCTTGACGAAAGTTCTGTTTCGGCTGGTGATATTTATTATTTTGAAGAGGAGGTTCATGGAACTGCGTAGGTTGGCGGTACTCTTGGACCTGTGAAGATTGCCCTTTTGCTGTGTCGTTCCTCAAAAACTCGGATGGGTTTCAGGCACTCGTGAACGGAGACAGGACGTCGAACTTCCAAAAAACCCTTCAGGAATGAATCCAGCTGCTGTAGTAAGGTATCAATAACGTCGGACTCGACTGCAGCGCGATCCCATAATTTATAAAGTCTAACTGTTTCCAGAGCGAACGCGACGGGACTATCTGACGCCCGCCTGGAAAACAGTTGTTGGGCAAGGCCGGCCTTATTTGTGCGAAAGGGAAATACATCCAAAAATTCAGCTCTAAATTGCTGATAGGAGCCTCCTGGGTTCATCCGACGCCTCTGTCTGTACCAGACCTTGTCAGTGTCTTGCAAACATATGCCTGCAATAGGTATTTGACAATCTTCAGAAACATTGTACAAACCGAAGTGGCCTTCGAGATCCTCAAGAAACCTAAGCGATCCGCCGTTTCCCCTGAATACAATAGAACCCGCATGGGGTACGTAATTAATAAGGATTTTTCTCCTCATTATGGGGGGTGGTGGGGTAAATTGCTGTTGAGGTACTGCAGTTGAAGTACGCGGCACATAAGTTTCGTAACTCGCGTATTCACTGTCTGGTAGGTCGGAACCGCAGGCCTCGTACAGAGCCCCAGGAGAATTAGGTGGTACCCTATAACGCTGAGTGCGTAGATTAATCATTATCTGTTGTAGAATTATGAGCCTCACGATCATGTCTATAATAGTCATGGAAGAGACCGATAGGATCCGTGAGATTTGCCACTTTCCGTGACTTCTACTATGAATCTGTTCGGCTATAGTTCGGGCGCCAATATAACGTAACCTCTTTTTGAGCTTGGACTTTTATCACTCTTCTTACGTTATTTTAAAAACATAACCATAAAATCAAATAGTTCCTAAATTAAACCTTAACGGCCAGACGAAACATTTAAACAAAGGTCAACTTACTGTAAATGATGCTTTATTTCTACAGCACAGATAATAGCACTTCAGGATAGTATGGAAATCACAAAACACATCTCTAACACAAATCAACACCCCACACGCAACACCACACACTAGCAACTATTGTATCGTAGTTTTTATCTATAGTTCTTATCTTATACATTTACACGTCACGTTGATTCTGACCTCAATAGTGTTTCCAACAGTATTCGTTTGAGAGAGAAGATATTATGTTAAGTGTGAAGTATATCTGCGAACAAACTCAAAATTTACACAGGGAAATAAATTAAAAATAAAGTTAATTTAGAATATACGTCACAATTCCCAGACTTGTAACGAACTGTTACATTGAAACGAGATATTGCTAATGCCCATCTTTGTAGTCTTGCATTTTTAGGAATGCCTTCTGTTAAGTATTGAAAGAATTCTGATCACTACAGAGAGTAATGTGCCCTCCATAGGTCTACATCTCAAATTTCTGTAGAGCGTAGTTAGCGGCGTGAGCTCCTCTTTCGATGGTGCTCCACTTACTTTGTGCTTCCGTTAACTTTCCACTGATGAAAGTTGTTATGCAAACATTTCCGTTGTAATCCCGTTGCCGGAGATAAGATTCGATTCTAACTGAAGACGCGTCACAGCTTATCTCGAAGGTCTTACTCAAATAAGGAGTACTCAAATAGGTAACCTTACATAAAGCGTTCTTCAACGATGTTAAGCACCTGTCTGCTTCTGTTAACCATGGAATATTATTTGCTACTGATTCCTTGATTAAATCGGTGAGTGGTATAGCCAGTATAGAATAATTTTGAATATATTCCCTGTAATAGTTAAACAACCCTAAAGCTGATCTCAAATCGGTTTTCATCTTTGGCTTTTGCAAAATGTTCATCACTGATATTATATCAGGATCAGGTCCATGTTCACCTGAGCCAACCACATGACCAAGGTACTTAACTTCTGATTTTGCAAAACAGCATTTCTATAAATTGCCTGTAAGATTTAGGTATTGCAAAGTATTGAGTATTGCAGCTATGTGATCCAAATGCTGTTTCCATGTTTCCGAAAAAATTACTATGTCATCTACACTGCTGGCCATCTAAAATGCAACACCAAGAAGGACACGATATAGCAAAACCAGATTTACTGGACACATAACAGCAGATACAAAGATGAAACGATTGAGATTACAGGCCCGTGCGACTTGCGGAACACGCAGATATCAATAGTTCTGGTGGCCCCCATGGCTGGCAATAACGGCCGCTACACGCCACGGCATCAGACGAAAGACGCTTTAAATGTGGGCTTGGGATATGTCAATCCAGGCTGCTTCCACACGTTGCCACAGTTCATCAGGCGTAGCTGCGGGTGGTGCTTGTCGGGCCACTCGGTTGCCGATCAGCGACCAGACGTGTTCGATGGGCGACATATCGGGAGAACAGGCGTACCACGGCAGCAGTGACACCTGGTGGGCCGTGAAGAATTGTTGCACGATGCGTGCCACGTGCGGGCGCGCATTGTCCTGTTGAAACGTGGCCGCTCGCAGGTCCTGCAGGTAAGGAAGGACTGCAGGCTTAAAAACGTCGGAGATGTAGTGGTGGCTGTGAGCGTACCGGCAATGCGTATCAGAGTGGTGCGGGTGTCATATCCAATTGCGTCCAAACCATAACGCCAGGCGACGGACCGGTATGGCGATGCATAATGCAGGCTTCATACAGTCTTTCGCCGCGGTGCCACCACACGTGGATCAGACCATCGTGGTGTTTCAGGCAGAAGCGGGATTCGTCGGAGAAGACAATGTCGTGCCATTCCGTAGTCCAGGTTCGGCGTCCAACGGCCCACTGCCACCGCACTCGCCGGTGGTGTAACGTCAATGGTAATCGGAGCAATGGGCGCCGTGCTACAAGTCCCCGCTCCTGCAGACGACGTCGAACGGTACGTGCTGACACAGGTTGTTGCGCAACACACCATAATTCCTGCGCTAACGTTCGTGATGTGGCGGTGCCAGTCGTCAATGCCCGCCGCACAACATGCCGGTCCTCTCATTTGGTGGTGAGCCGCGGTTGCGGCAATCGCTAACGTTGGTCCGTCCGTCCCTCCTGTACCCACCGAATCCATACTCGCCTCACATTGGCTGGATGTCGTCCCACACGGGCGCCGATGTCTCGGTACGATAAACCGCTGTTGCGATACGCCCCTATTCGTCCTCTGGCGAACTCCGAAACCTACAGGATCGACTGCCGTATTCTGCGACGAGGCATCAGGAAGTTTCCCACGCACAGGTCCGGCAGCAAAACACACTTTCACTACTTGCACCCTGCCTTCTGTGCACCCTTCTTAAAGTGCTTCTCGGTGGCGTGCCGGGCGCACATGATTTGCATATGCCCTGCAATGCTAATCGTTTGCATGTCTTCTCGCGGGCGACGCATGCTGCGAATTTCAGGCCAATCGGATGCTTCCTTCTTGGTGTTGAATTTTGGGTGGCCAGCAGTGTATATATTATTTGTGCAACTTAATTCTAGGCCACAGGCAAGACGACACGTTGACAGAAAATTATAGCAAATCAAATACGTACCTAATCAAGGAAATAATGCCCTGTCGTGTTATATACATTTGAGCCATTGGTCAGGCGGCTACCGAATGCCACTGCTGAAAAAAGATGGCTGTTTGGAGCTGATAAAGTCATCAATACTTGTGTTTACCTCCTCGACAGAAGTGAAGTGTGTAACACTGAGGTGATGTTGCAGGGAGCGAAAGAGGTGATTATCCGAAGGGGCGAAGTCTGGAGAATACGCCGGGTGGGACAAAATCTCCCATTCCAGGTCGGTGATCGTGTTTAAAGTCGTTTTCGCTGTGTGAGGACGCGCGTTGTCCTGAAGCAACAGGGTTGACATTCTGCCCTTGCCGGTGTATGGCCTATTCGCCTCCATTGCGTCACTCACATGAATAAGTTGCTGACAATAACTCTCAGCATTGACCGTTTCACCAGGTTTGAGCAACTCATAGTGTTCGACACCGCGCTGATCCTGCCATATGCACAGCAACAACTTCCTGGCATGAATATTTGGTTTGGCGGTACTGGTGGTAGACTGACCTGGATAAACCCACGATTAGCGGTGTTTAGGATTATCGTAGAGGATCCACTTCTCATCACAGGTCAAAATCTTGTAGAGGAAATCCTTCTTCTTCAATCTGGAGCGCAAGGACACAGCAACATCGTAGCGCCTAGACTTGTTCGCAGCTGTGAGTTGGTGGGGCACCTAACGGCCCTCCTTGTGAATCCGTCCAAGCTTGTGCAGGCGCTTTGCAATGTCTTGCCGTGTTACTCCTAGTTCCTGGGCGAGCTCTGACTGTGTGCGACAGGGATCTGCGTCTAACAGTTGTTCTAGTTCCTCATCGTCAACTTTCTGTGGTTGTCTCGGACGCTTTGCATCACAGAGATCGACATTTCCCTGCTTAAACTGCTGGAACCACTTCTTACACGTACTGTAGGACACAGAAGCCTCATCCAAAGTAGCACAAATAATTTGCTGGGCTTCCGCCGCACTTTTTTCAGCTGAAACGTGAACAGGAGGAAGTGCCTCAAACGTTGCTTCTCGAACGACATTGCTTTCACCGTCAACTTTCGTCCCTTCTATCACTTCAGCTGTGAGCGGTTGCGGTGACCTGCAATCAGTCATTATCGCACACAGCTATTTGCATTTGCCGACCTTTTATGATCGCTTGCGGTTTGGGGCCGAGAATTAAGTTGCACACCTAATAAATTTCCGCATACTCCTGCTGTGGTATAAAATCAATACTAATAGCATTCTGGAACGTTCCTGCTAGTCCAAAAGGCATGACAGTAAATTGATGCTGGCCTTTCGGTGATACAAAAAGAAGTTAACTCCTTACTATCTTTTTCCATGGGAATTTCCCAGTAGCATTTTAAAATATGTAAGATTGTCAAATACCTAGCTCCTCCAGCTTTATAGCGCAACTCGGTTGCATTCTGCATTGGAAATGCAACAATTTTACTCTCGCTACTCACGAAGAATCTGCTTTAGACACACAAACTAATGGATATGCTGCTTCAGCACTTGAAGGTTCAATTAATCCTCTTTTTAACAAATCTTCTATTTGTTCTTATACTTTGGATTTCAAAGCTTTTGGCACTATATTGATTTTTGGCTGCTTCCTATCTATTCCTGGCTTTAGCCGTATTACGTGACTCCCAAACTTAGCACGTTTTATATCTCCCTCAATAATTTCATGCCATTTTAAGAGTACCTGCATCAGCTCCTCTTGCTGTGATGCATTTAAATGTGTCCATTTGCCTTAACAGAAATCGAAGTTTCCTTTGCCTTTGGCCTCTCTCCGACTGGAACTGGTCGTATTTCTCCAAACCCATCATCATTTTCACAAATATTTCCAACTGTATTTATTGGTTTAATATACTTCCTCAATTTGTTTTGATAGAGATACCTTTTACTTCCATCTAGTAGTTTCACTAAGTATGAAAGTTGTGATTTTCTATTTTCAATTTCTCCGGGTCCCTATCCATCTTGAACATAGTTTTTTTTGTGGAATCTGGGATGAGTACAATCACCTCATCCTCTACTTCATAATTTATCTCAATAGACCGCAAACTGTGATAGTGTGCATACTTCCTCGGTTGTTCCTCCGCTTGATCTTTAGCATTTTTCTCTGCATTATTTAAATTTTCCTTCGGTCGCTATAGGTGTTTACTTATCGACTCTCCTACCCCTTGTGGTAGAATTAAGCCATCCTTCCAGCAAGATTTTAAAATTGAAAGAAGTCTGGTTGGCATGCGCCCGTACATGAGCATAAACGGTGATACTCCTATCGTGCTATTTGGTACCTCACGCACATAAAAGGAAGGACATCTGGCCATACTAAGCCCATGATGTAGCATGTGTTTCATCATTTCATTCAATCTTTCTGCTAACCCGTCCATAGCATATCTTGGGGTTATAATCCTCGGTGATGCTCCTAAATGCTTCAAAAACTCCTGTATTAGCTCAGACTCAAAATTTGTATCGTTATCCATAATACACTGCATGGCCGAGAAAATACCATACCACGAAGACGTCAACGCCGCGCCATGCAAATTACAGGGTGGCTGCACACGTACAAGTTATGCAAATGATTTCATTTGCAGGTCAATCGCACCAACGGCGCGCGGGACATAAGTGGACAACCAGCGCGTGAGATCATCAGTCGAGACGCTGCCACGGCCGAGAGAAGAGAGTGCTTCTGCTGCAACCGTGTCTGAAGAACGAACAAGTGGTGCCAATTCTGTTAAGATGCAGCCGTACGCAATTTCGTTAAACGGATGAGTTCACGAGCGGTGTCATCGTAGGCCTTCGTACAGCCGGATGGTCTTTGCGTCGTATTGCGGAAGAAACGAAACGTGATGCCCCAACCGTCGGTCACATTTGGAGACAGTTGTCCAGGGAAGGATCTGTGCAACGTCTTAGGGGTACCGGAGCACGGTGACGGACTTCCGAGCGCACCGATCGTCGCATCTGACGTCATGCTGTAGCGGACCCTCAGGTCCCAACGGGGGACATTTTGCGGAGTGTACGGGGAGGCTTCGATGCTCCGATATCGAAGCAGACAGTGTCAGGCCGATTAGCTGTGTCTGGTGTGCTGTCCATTCGCCTGTTGCAAAGTCTGCCCATAACATCCAGCCATCGTCGTCACCGCTTAGCGTGGTGTCGGTCCAGAGCTATGTGAGGTGCCGCATGGAATATTGTGGTGTTAAGCGACGAATCGCGGTTATGTCTTACCACGGATGATCGCCGTGTGAGATCTGGAGGCGACGTGGCCAACTGGCAGATTTCTTCGCCATTGGGGACAAAACACGGCCCGGCAACTCAGAATAATGGTGTGGTGTGCTGTCAGCGCCAACAGTCGCTCACCGCTGGTGCGCATTACGGGCACATTGACGACATGCCGCTATGTTGACGAGGTGCTGCGGCTCGTGGCATTACAGTATCAGCAGGGCATTCCAAACGCCGTTTTTCAAAAGGATAACACCCGGTTACATACCTCTTGATTCAGCCTGAATACATTACATGGTGTGCGGATGCTTCCGTGGCCGGCGCGATCTCTCGACCTCTCGTCCATCGAGCATCTGTGGGATGCGATTGAACGTCGGTTGAGTACGCTCCCACCCCAGCGAAATGAAGATGAACTGTGCACTCGGATCAAAAGCGCATGGTTCACGATACCCCAGGACTCTGTTCGGACTCTCATTGCGTCGATGCCACGTCGGATTCAACGCTGTATCGCCCAAAATAGCGGCCACACTCCTTATTGATCATCCTGAATATTCGGCTACTGGAGCCTAGTATGTGGGTTACAATTAAGTAATTTGTTTAGGACCTACTTGGCTATCTGTGTGCTTGTTCTGTTTTCGAGCATTCCTTCATGTTGTGGCATTTTCTCTGTCAGGCAGTGTAATTGCACTTGCTATATACGGTACAGACGAAAACTTCTAAAAGTGCTTCACCAATAGCTTTTGCCGATAATGATTTTAAAGGTACCGATTCCGACCACCTAATATGTTGGTCCATCAAACATAACAAATATTAATATTTAAGTTCTTGTGAAGACATGGATTCTATCGATCCAACAACATCCGCATTTACACATTGAAACGGTAACTCTGGCCTACCTATAGGCTAAATCGGTACTCTATCACATACCCTTACACGTTTGCGTAATTGGCAATCCTTAAAAGCTTCACAAAAAATTTTCACATCATTCGTTAATCCATCCCACCAAAACGGCATTTTATCCTATCCGCCGTCTTTTCCCAGTTAAATGATTCCCAGGTAACGTTTGGTGAGCCAATTTCATTATTACTAATCTATGGCTCTTAGAAAAAAATTATTGGTTATATTGCTGCCCATTTAAATTTCCCGTATGATAAAACAGACTCAATCCAGTAGTCATTTTTATTTCGGTGTGTGTCTGTGTTCCAAAGTCTTGAACTCTGTTTGTTCGTTTGTAAACTTTTGACTCGGAGATTCAGGATGTGAAACTTCCTCTCATCTCTGCTCACTCTGTTTCTGTGGTCTGCTTGGAGACGCGCTAGTTTCTTCCCCCTGACCCCGACATCTAACAAATTTGCCTGCCTCAGTAATGCGTTAGGCTCTTCGAATTATCATAAATACACCTTTTTCGGCTCCCAGAGCGTCTTATATACATATGGCGTGATTAATGCTTCTTCATTCAGTTCATCCACCACTGTAGCATGAGATTGAATATGCCTTGATGACTTGAACATGATATTGAATATCCTTTGTTGACTTGAACATGAGATTGAATATCCTTTGTTGACTTGAACATGAGATTGAATATCCTTTGTTGACGTTGATAAACTCAAAGGAACTAACACTAGCTTTGCTTCAACTGACGGTCCAATAGCCGGATGCACAGATATTTTCCATCCGGTCTCCAAATACCTATTCGAGACAAATTATTTCCTTAAGACACAAATGTGTGCTCTTGAATCTATAATTCCTCCAAAGCACCTATCTTCTGTTCTCAGATTTACTCTAGACAATTTCGACTCCTTTTTACTCGATGGAATTCATTCCGATATCCATTCTGGCTCTTCCGGTACATTTAATTTTATACAAAGTTCATTTAATCTTTTTTCTTCCTTATTTATTTTCAGTGACACTTTTATCTTGAGATCTCGATCGGTTAGTAACTTTGGAACCTGGATTCTGGGAATATCTTCTTTTTACATGACATATTAATCCACATAGAAAACACTGAATTTTCTCCATACTATTCAAAGCTCATGTTTCCCACCTTTCATTAAAATTTCTACTATCAAATGATGCATGTGTCTGCACTCAACCTCCACTTGTATCTCCCCCCAAACTGTCTTATCCCTCTAAAAATTATACCTTTTTCGGTTACCATCAGCCTTCCCAAATCTTCCACATTCTTTCACTTTCGTACTCCGCTTACTCAAATTAAATTATCAAATTTCTGATCTCCCTTTGGCGTAGCAGCAACAAAGTTATCAACTTCACAAGTTGATAACTCTGGTCGTTCTTAACCATTTCTCGGTTTCTTTTAACAACACATGTGATTTAATGTGGCTTGGCAAGGTGTCCTTTACTTGATCTGCCTCTAATAAATCTTTCAACTCTGCCAAAGTCTTTATTTCCCTTGATTCTAAGTAAACTTCTAGTGCAGATTTGACTTTCATAATGTACTGTGTGTTAAGATTCTTCTGGTTTCTTTACATAATTTTTTGTTTCTTTTATGCTGTGATGGAGTGATTTTAAATTACTTTAACAAGGTTTCTTTAATATCAACATAATTTTCCAATTTTCCTCTCCCAATTTTGCAGCTAAATGACGTATGTACCCTGCAAATTGTGCAATATCACCTTTCCTTGATATTCATTTGGTACTTCACATAGCTTGAACATAGTTTCGGCATGGTAAAAGAAAAATGGCCATTCCTCGGCTCTAGAAGGAAGTTTAACAAAACACCTTTCAATAAATTTACATACTTAAAAAACTCATACTTCTGTGATACCATGGTTTCTGAATTACTTACCATACTACTTATTCGCGTGCTATCCTATTGCGATGCTAACTCTAATTCCTTTAACTTTACTTCATGCTCAATATCCCTTTGTTTTGTTCTTAATTCCAGTTCCTGTTTCTTTATATTCATTCCAGCTTCCTTCTGAGACCTTTCCCATAAAACCTTTTCCCTCTCTAATTCCATTTCTAGCAACAAGCTCTTGCTACCATCGTTTGAGAGTCACCTGACATAATCTCTTCCTCACTACCACTTTCAGAATCAGATCCCTCTTCCTGTATCTCTGAATGTGATGTTCTTCTAGTCTTCAGAGGCATGATTACAATATTCACTGTTATAACACTCTCCTAACAGGTATCATTTCAACAAAAATAATCGACCTCCAGGATTAGCAAATGAAAATAAAATTACTTTGGTTTATACGTTACACCCATCGTAACTTTAATCAGTTGCATGAGATAACATTAAAAAACATAATATGCAATTGCGGGTATTACTTCTTTACCATTTTCTTTATGCCATTATTATTTACGCCATTATTCTTTATAACATTTTCTTTACACCATTCTTTCTTTACATCAACTTTCTTTACATCATTTTTCTTTATACCATTTTGTTTATACCATTTTTCTTTACATCACCTTTTTTTATACCATCTTTCTTTACATCAATTTCCATTTATGCCAGTTTCCAAAAAATTTCATTTTCCATACTTTCTTTTTGCATTTAAACAAAAACATTTCAGGCTACACACATTCTCTTTTTCCACGAGTACAAAATATTTCATTCCTTGGCAACACTTCATTTAAATTCATACAACCACATACCTTGGTTTACTGCCACATAGACCATTTAATTTCTTAAAGAACACTTTACTGATATAAAAAATTAACTCATCCAAAACACTGGTATATTCAGGCTACCCCTATTTTTCTTTTCCACAAATACCACATACAAATCTTTCATCTCTCGCCTACTCTTCATTTAAATTAATACAACAAAACAAATCGATATACTGCTACATACAACATATAAACATATTAAAGAACACTGATACTTATATAAAAACAAATACTTCCTTTGAAACACTTGTATACTCATTCTAAGTTTTCACTCCTAATCACTAAGTAATATCTTACAATATCCCTACCTTTTCCTACTCCTAAACATGTATTCCCCTTTGTACGTTTTTTATGTCTAAATGGCCCTATTTAAATTGAGACTAAAAGCAACTTACTCCATTATCCAACGTACACATCTCCACTGTAGCCACTGCCCTAGCGGCACACAATGCAGTTCTTGTCACATCAACTAGACGACATCACAGTCTCTTTCTCCAACTTTATATCTAGTCCAGCGACAAGAAGATACCTCATCCATCAGTAATTGGTTCCATACAATGCGTCCATCAGTTCCTTGTATCGGTCGGTGAGTGGATTTGAGCTTTCATTTCCTTCTCGGTGGTACTGCCGATCCGTTCAATTCCAGCGATGCTGTCGATTCGTTCAATTCCAGCCATACTTCCCATTCATTCAATTCCAATTCACACACCGCTTAAATTCTCTTTCGGGTTTACCATTTTTCCCGGGCGCTAGGCGAAAGCTGAGCCTACTTATCAATTGTTTGGGACGGATCCATGGCGATCTGCGCCAGTGTAATACAGCGGGCTCTGGTGTTCCAGCCATTCCTCATTGCAGGCTTAATATTTTCTGTTCGTTTCTCCTTCAATAAATGAAGAAGACTCCTAGGGAAAATAGCTTCAGGAATCCATTAATATGAGGTTCAATTATTTACTCAAGTTATATATATATATATGCCTCTTTCAGATATCATCACTACCTTTAAAGAGCTGTATGTAGAATTTAAGCTTAACCAATTTGTTAATGTGGGTGCTTGGAACTCTTATCTCAATTGTTGCATTAACAATAACCATATTTTATACAATAATACTCTCTATAAGCAAGTCAACGGGATACCTATGGGAGTAACTCACTCCACAAATATAGCGAATCTATTCCTATTCTTTAAAGAATATAAGTTCATTAATAAAATCTCCTCATGCTCAGATAACTACCTATACACTTATAGATATATTGACGATTTGCTTTGTATAAATAATTCGGAAGTTGTAGAAAGTGATTTTCCAAATATCTATCCTAGCTCTCTTAACTTATGTAAAACCAACCAAAGTAATCAGGAACTAGATTTCCTAGACTTAAACATTAAACTTAACTGTGGTAACCCGACCATCAGCCTTTTTGATAAAAGAGTTAATTTTCCTTTTAAAGTAATAAAATATCTCCACTGGAACAATAATATCTCGGCCAAAGTAATTATGAATGTACTAATTTCTCAGGTACTTAGGATTTCAAGAATTTGCGGTAACAATTTGGATTTCAATAACCACATTAGAATCTTATTAAACTGTTTTCTAGAAAGTAAAATTCCTATTAATTTCATAAAAAGAACTTTAAGAAAAATTGTTCTGAATAATAGAGTTAGGTTGGTAGATCTGTTTTAATTTCTACACAGTTACTAAAATAATTCTGGCCAATGAATGCCTTTTGGAAGTTGGTCTGGAGGATGCATATTAACTACAAAAGGGAACCTTTAGTGCTATGGACAGGACAGTCCTATTAAAAATAAAAAATGAAAAATGCAAATAAAATCACACAAAAATGTTTATAATTTGATTAAAAAGTAAAATTAAAATAAATACAAAGTAAAATAGGTATTTGCTTACTAGAATAACTATCCTAAAAATAGAAAAACTTACGTTAAAATAAATAGGAACTTGTAGTGTCTGTAGAAGCACACTAAGGTAATTAAATACATATAAAGGTTATTAAATACACTACTAGTGTATTTGATAATGTTTGTCATGTATTCTGGAGAGTTATTCTACTCTATCTAGACAAGCAGGACTTAATTCTTAGTTGTAAAATTACCTTGGAAGAAATTTAACGGGCAGCGTCTTTTATGCGGAGAAAAGTTAGAGACCACCCAGACCACCCCCTGCTTCTGAGAGTGGCGAGAAGGGAGTTCGGCCATGTTTTTTTGGCACTTGAACTGCAAGTGTGGCTTAGAAGGTAAGCTCTCATCTTTGTTCTTATATTTACTTCGTTCTAAGTTTTATTAATGAACATTCTTGGCGGAAATTTTAGTTTTTTAGCATCAAGAATTAGGAGCAAGCATTTTTGCTAACTTTTTAAGCATTTTTACCTTTCACTTAATTGGAATTTTAGCGTGATTTTGGGCACTTTATTTAAGTAGAGAGCCGTTTTATTGTTCTTGTTGTCGACGAAGTTTTTTCATTATTGGTAGGAACATAATTTCTACATAATTATACTCTTAAAGCACTACTGGAATATTTGTAAATATTTAAACTAATTGTTAACTTCATATAATTTTTTCCAATGCATCTTTTTATTTTTATTATTATTATTTTTTTCTTTGATGTCAATTATTGAGAAAGTTGTGGGTACCAAAATCCTGATTACGTTTAGGAATCTCATTTTTTTTAAACTTGCTATTTATGGCATTTTGGATAAAGCTTTTTTCACTACAAAGCATATAAGATTTTGTAGTACTTTGGTACTGTTATTCATGTTTAAAATCTCTCTTTGGCGGCAAGGTTGCTTGGCAATGTGTGCTTTAGCTGAATAATTCTGATGGCTTATTCAGAAACTCTCACAACTTGTGTTTTTTTAATCGTTTCTCTGTTTTTTGGGGCAGATGACGAGCCTATGTTGGGCCAGGAAAGTTATAGATGCATGCAAAAACTTTAAGTAAATGATTCCTCATGCAACTCTGAGGAAGTTATGTTAATTTTAAAAACATTTTTGTGGGCATTAAACTTACATCTATGGCTTCGCAGAAACCCATTTCCAACTAGGTCTTTGTGGAAGTGAGAAAATGCAGGGTTTTGCTGGTCCTTGATAATGCCAAGGCCCGGCATTCTCGACACTTTCTACATTCAGGTTGCTATTACTTTATTTCTTTTTTACTCATACCTGTTGGTTTTTGAGTATTTCTTAGTTGTTTTAGTACCAGATAAAGTTTTTTTTTTTTTTTTTTGCGTCAGTCTCTTCTTAATAGTGTATGCACTATCTACCAACAAGTAATTGGACACCTGTCATAGCAAAGGAAAACGAAGTTTATTCACCTTCAATAGTTGGAGGAGCCTCCACGAGCGGCGATTACAGCTGCGACCCTCCGGGGCATACCCTCAACCAGGCGTTGTACGACGGCTATCGGTATTTCCTTCCACTCGGCTTGGAGAAGACAGGTCAGTTTGTTCACCGATTTCGGACGGTGGGGGTACCCCTTAAGTCGACGCTCCAACTCGTTCCAGAGGTGCTCGATAGGGTTAAGGTCTGGGCTCTGCACAGGCCAGTCCATTCGATTAACCCCATTGTCATCATACCAAGCCAGGGCCTAGCAACATGACAGGTGGCATTGTCATCCTGAAAGTAACATGGGTCCACCCCGTAAAACTGCCACAACGTAGGAAGCACGTGGTCATCCAAAATGGTGCAGTAGGTCTCGGCGTTGAGTCTACCAGGAATTGCGACCAAGGGTCCCGTGCCATACCAGGAGAAACACCCCTATAGCATAATTCCACAGGCGCCGAACTTCACAGTTGGCACAATACATTATGGCAGAAGGCGTTCTCCAGTCAGACGCCAAACCCAGACCCTGCCATCCGAACGGTACAGAGCGAACCTTGATTCGTTGCTTCAGAGAACCTGTTTCCACTGTTCAACGGTCCACTGTCAACGTTCTTTGCACCACGTTAGCCGAACAGCGCTATTGGACTTGGTGATCAAAGGCTTGCGGGCGGCAGCACGTCCATGATAACCGAGCAGATGGGCTACCTTACGGATGGTATTCATCGCAAAAACACTCCCGGATGCCTGTTGAAACTCCTCGCGGATGTGGCCCATTGATTTGGTGCGGTTCTTCCAAAATTCTCTGGCCAGCACTCGTCGTACTCTAACTCCCAGTTTTGTGGGTCTGCCGGGTCGGGGCACATTCCAACAGTCACCTCTCATCTTTCACTTGTCAATAACGTACGCGACGGTCGATTTTGGGTGCTTCAACTCGCTGAATATGTCACGTATGGATCGGCCATTTCTGTGATACCCGACGATTACACCTTTCTCGAAATCAGAGAGCTCCAAACTGCGTGGCATCTTGCATGCGACTTGTTGCGTTGTTGTTTCCCACACGATATTTAACGGCGGCGGCCGTGACGTGTATCAGGACCACACATATCGTCGATTGCAGGGGTGTCCAATTACTTGTTGGTATATAGTGTATATATATATATATCATCATCATCATCATTGTCAACCATTATCAATCCACTGCTGGACGAAGGTTTCCCCAAGTTTCCTCCACAACGGTCTATCTTGTGCCAGTCTCCTCCATGTCACTCACGCATACTTTCAAATTTCATCTACCCATCTCCCATGTGGTCTTCTTCTGGGTCTTTTCCTGTCCCTTGGAATCCAATCTAAAATTTCGGCTGTCCTTCTGGCAGTATGTCCAGCCCATTGCCATTTCAGGGATTTAACTCTGATCATGATGTCTTCCACTCTAGTCATTTTTCTGATCCACGAGTTCCTCTTCTTATCTCTCCTGGTTACACCAAGCATGCACCCCTCCATGGTTCTTTGAGTTGTCTGCAGCCTTTGTATGTCTCTTTTACTTAAGGTCCACGTCGTCTCTGCACCATACGTGAGCACTGGAAGGATGCATTGATCAAACACTTTTCTTTTAAGACATAATGGCATATTGCTCTTGAAAATTATGCATATATATATATATAACTTGAGTACATAATCAAACCTCATATTAATGTATATAAACTGTATATATATATATATATATATATATATATTCTATAAAGAAGATACCTAAGCAAAAAAATACATATATAATTTTGACTCACACCTAGTACAACATAGAAAAGGTTATGTATCTACCTGTGTGAGTAAAAGGAGAAAAGATAAATAAATAAAATAAAACAACTGAATGTAGAAGGTGTCGAGAATACTGAGCCTTGGCTTTATCAAGGACCAGCAAAAACTCTGCATTTTCTCACTTCCACAAAGACCTAGTTGGAAATGGGTTTCTGCAAGGCCATAGATGCAAGTAACATTCCCACCTAAAATAGTTTAAAAAATATATATAAGTCATGTCCTCCGTAGAGTTGCATGACCTAGCACTAGTTAACAATTTCGCTTGCATCCATTAACCTTCCTGGCCCGACCCATGCTCTTCATCTGTTACGATTAAACAGAGAGAAGAAGATTAAAGAGAACTCAAGCTGTGAGAGTGACATAATAATTAGAAATGATTTTCAGCCATAACGAAACTCCAAGTTCGTTTGAGAGAGAATTTAAACCTGAAAATCAATGCAAAAGAAATCCAAATTTTACATTGCAATTAAAAAAGGAAATGTTAATTTTTAACGAACAGATTTTTGAAAGAAAACTTGAGTCTAAAACCCCCTACTCTACAACTTATGACAGCACGAAAACGAGAATAAGTTAAAGATAATAATTAACTAAAGAAAACTTTGTGAAAGTTATATACCTTAAACAGTTAGTTGCAATATGTACAAAGTATTTCAGCAGTGCTTTAAGTGCATAATTAATTAGTTATTAAGAACTTAACTACTTTGAAAAAACAGCGCATAGACAGCGCATAGAAAAGGAACAAGCTTAGCCATCTTCTGTTCCTAGGTACCCCAAAAGACGCTCAAAGTTACAAAGAAAAGAAAGAGTTGAAACCCGCAAAAATGTTAACAGACAAACCAATGCCTAAAAGCTGAATAGCTAAAAAACGACAGAGAAAAAGTACATGAAGTACAAACATTGAACTTATAAAACCTAGAACCCAAAAACAAGGAAGAGAGCTTACCTCTTGTGTGACAAAAACTTTTCTCCTCACAAGAGAAGAACATGGCTGACCTCTTCCGCCACTCCCTAGACGCTGGGGGGCAGTGAGGGTGGGGCTGATGGCCTCCTCATACAGCAAGAAACCAACGCGCGGAGATTTTAACCAGAGAAAAAAATATATAAACTTAAGACTGTGGATCTGTATGATCAGAAAGAGCAGAATTAACTCTCCAGAATACATGAGAAATATTATAAAATACACGAGCAGTTTATTTAATAATCTTTGCATGTAGCTTCTATGTAACAGATGAAGAGCATGGGTCGGGCCAGGAAGGTTAATGGATGCAAGCGAAATTGTTAACTAGTGCTAGGTCATGCAACTCTACGGAGGACATGACTTATATATATTTTTTAAACTATTTTAGGTGGGAATGTTACTTGCATCTATGGCCTTGCAGAAACCCATTTCCAACTAGGTCTTTGTGGAAGTGAGAAAATGCAGAGTTTTTGCTGGTCCTTGATAAAGCCAAGGCTCAGTATTCTCGACACCTTCTACATTCAGTTGTTTTATTTTATTTTTTTATCTTTTCTCCTTTTACTCACACAGGTAAATACATAACCTTTTCTATGTTGTACTAGGTGTGAGTCAAAATTATATATGTATTTTTTTGCTTAGGTATCTTCTTTATAGAATGTGAATTCTGAATTTTCAAAACTGCTGCGTTGCGCGTTTTGATTTTCAGGTTATTTTGCAACCTTCGTTTTAAATTCTAAAGTTTTTCCTTAGTCTTCAGTTTTGCTCTTAAGTATATATATATATATATATATATATATATATATATATATATATATATCATCATCATCATTGTCAACCATTATCAATCCACTGCTGGACGAAGGTCTCCCCAAGTTTCCTCCACAACGGTCTGTCTTGTGCCAGTCTCCTCCATGTCACCCCTGCATACTTTCGAATTTCATCCACCCATCTCCCATGTGGTCTTCTTCTGGGTCTTTTCCTGTCCCTTGGAATCCAATCTAAAATTTCGGCTGTCCATCGATGATCTGTCCTTCTGGCAGTATGTCCAGCCCATTGCCATTTCAGGGATTTAACTCTGATCATGATGTCTTCCACTCTTGTCATTTTTCGGATCCACGAGTTCCTCTTCTTATCTCTCCTGGTTACACCAAGTATGCACCCCTCCATGGTTCTTTGAGTTGTCTGCAGCCTTTGTATGTCTCTTTTAGTTAAGGTCCACGTCTCTGCACCATACGTAAGCACTGGAAGGATGCATTGATCAAACACTTTTCTTTTAAGACATAATGGCATATTGCTCTTGAAAATTATGCTGTTTCTTCCAAAAGCTCTCCAGGCAAGTTTTGTACGCCGATTAATTTCTTCATCAATGTGACCCTCACTTGATATCTGCTGTCCAAGATAAACGTACGTGTCTGTTATCTCCAGCTTTTCTCCATCAATCGATAAATCTTCATTTCTTGTAAAAGCATTGAACATCACTTTTGTCTTCTGAAAGTTCATTTTTAATCCCACTTCTTTACTCTTGTCAGCAAGTTCCTGGATCATACTCTGCAGCTCTGATGGGGTAGTTGCAAAAATGACTACGTCATCAGCAAAACGAAGGTGGGTTAGATAATCTCCATTAATCTTTATCCCCTTGTTTTCCCAGCTCAGCGACTGAAAAACACCCTCCAATGTGGCATTAAAGAGCTTCGGAGATATGGTGTCACCTTGTCTCACTCCCCTTTCCAATTTTTACGTGTGTTGTATTTTCAAACAGCCTAATCTTTGCACTTGCATTTTCATAGATGTTATTAATAATATTAATGTATGCATCTTCAATACCGCAGGTTTTCAGAGCCATTGTAACTGCTGATGGTTTCACCGAATCAAAGGCTTTTTCATAATCGATAAAAGCCATGCACAATGGAAGTTCATATTCCCTCGCTCTTTCAATTAGTTCTCTCAGCACGTGGATATGATCTATTGTGCTGTAGCCACTCCTGAATCCAGCTTGTTCTCTCGGTTGAGCCATGTCCAGTGTTACCTTCAAGCGGTGTGAAAGAACTTTAGTGAAGATTTTATAAACTACTGATAGGAGGCTGATAGGTCTGTAGTTTCCGAGATCCTCAATGTCACCTTTCTTATGTAGCAGGATCATTGTAGCGGTGTTCCAATCCTCAGAATCTTTCCTTCATTAAGGCATCGAGTGAAAATTTGGGCGAGTACTGTTTCGATTTCTCCACTTGCTTCTTGTATGATGTCTACAGTAATTCCATCTTCTCCTGGAGCTTTTCCTCGCTTCATGTTCTTGATTGCATGTGCAACTTCTGCTGGAAGGACTGGAGGAACTCTGGTACTGGTATCTTTCATGATGTCTGGAGTGCATATATCATCCCTTTCATATAATTTGGAGTAGAAATCTTTCACTCTTGTCAAAAATTTCACCTCTATTTCTTGTTACAGAACCATCTTCTTTTCTCAGTGCCATAATCTGTTTTCTTCCCTTACTGAGATGTCCCTTTGCTATCTTTAGGCTTTGGTTGTTTTCAATTGCTTTCCTCACTAGTTCACAGTTGAATTTTCTTATGTCTTCAGTGATACTTTTTCTTACTGTCTTGCATAGCTCTATATATTCCACTTTGGAAGTCACATCTTCTTTAGTTGTCCTCATCTCTCTTCTTTTTGCATCAACATTTTGGTTTTTCCTGATAATTTGTTCACATGCAACTTGTTCTTAGACCCAGCTAATTTTGTTGCTGTTTCCATAAGAGCTTTGGTTACTTTTCTGTTAACTTCAGAGATGTCCACTTCTTCCGATGTTAGGCCTTCTAAAGCAGAGAACCTGTTCTTCAGTTCCAACTTGAAGGTATTATGGTGTTTTTTAAGGTTGGTTATGTCAATAGATTTTGTTTGTCTTATGAGCTTGCCACGTTCAAGTTTAGTGTTGAGGTGCATCTTACATCTCACCAATCTATGGTCACTACCTGTGTTGAACTTGTTCAGCACACTGCAGTCTTCTATGACGAATTTTTTGTTACACATAATAAAATCAATTTCACTTGTCGTCCCATTTGGATGTCTCCATGTCCATTTCCTGTGTGGCTTTTTCTTGAAGAAGGAGTTCAAGATGAAAAACCCTTCTGCCTCTGCAAACTCAACGAGAGTATTTCCACGCTGGTTTCTGTTGCCGTGACCGAATTTACCTACTGAAGTTTCATTCTGTTGCCGTTGCCCTATTTTTGCATTGAAATCTCCCATAATTATTTTCAAGTGCTGCTTACCTTTATTATTTAGATGACAAATTTCCTCATAAAATTCTTCAATTTCTTCTTCTTCAGGATGACTTGTGGTGGGTGCATAAGTTTGAATAATCTGAGCCTGGTATCTTTTCGAGAGTTGGATAACAAGTCGTGCAGCTCTGTCAGAGGAACTTTCAACTTCTACAACTTTATCCTTCAGTTTCTTGTTTATTATAAATCCAACACCACTAGTTCTGCCAGTATCTGTCCCACGATAGTAGAAGAGATGTCCACTTTTCAGTTCGATGAGATCTTCTCCTTTTCTCCTTACCTCACTTAGCCCCACGATGTCCCACTTGATCCTTTGTAGTTCCTCTTCCAATTCAAGAAGCCTTGAATCAGAAGATAGGGAGCGTCCATTGTACGTAGCCAAGGTCAGCATCAGATGGCAGCCTAGTCCGGTCCTCCGGGGATTCTTAGCACCCTCTGCCTTCATGTCGCACTGGCCGCTGCCTTGGCCAGGTACATTCCAGCTGCCGGAGACTGAGGGCCAAGATTTAAGTTGTGGAATCATTTTGGAGGGGTTTGGCCATAACTCACCACGCTGGCCAAGCGGGTTGGTGAGTGTGGGATAGAATTTCCTCTAATCCCGATGGTATAGTTATACCGCTATTGGCGGTCGTCAGAGCCCCTTTAGTGGGAACAGGATGCACCACGAGAAGGCGGGGTTGACATTTGTCAAGGAGAGGCTGTGATGTTACGCATCACCTGACCTTACATCCCATATATATATATATATATATATATATATATATATATATATATTGTATATATATGTATACGACCCAAAATATATTAAAAGCATAAATCCAAAATATATTCAATTAATTTACCTTATCAAATGAAACGCACAAAAGCAGAAAGAAGTAAAAACCCCAAGAAAAAAATATCAAAAGCAAATAATGAAACGAAGAAAAATATCAAAAATATAAAAAAAAGATTTCGAATTGTTTTGCAGCATTTGCTGCATTTTGCGTCTGAGCGTGTGCTCATATTTCTTTCCAATTCTTGATGCTCTACCACACATCTTTCAGCAGCTTGAAACATTGCCACATGTTTTGCATTAAGGGGCCAGGCACAAATTGCTGTTCCTACGAAGAACACTTTGAATGTGTAACAATTTTTTCAGTGGGGCAGTTTTCCAAATTCCCGAATTACGTGTGGCAGTTTGCCAAGGTGCCTAACGAGGGGAAGGAACTCTTTTGTTTGTCTGAATTTGAATTTTCATTCCGGTTCATACGAGCTTAAGGCGACTGGCCACAACAGTTCAAGAAGGAAGGAGGAAGGGAGGGGGATATATAATAAAAGATTGCCGTTTCTGTACCTATATTGAGAACTGAATTGGGATCCAAACGAATTTCGAGAAAACGTTGCATGTAAGCCAAGCGAGAATTGTATTTTAATTTGAAGAAATAGATTGCCGAGGATCCGAGGTACACTTGGTTGGGGAAGAGCTTTACCCCCAACTTCCGTAATATTACATTCTGGCTACTGGTGTCAGTGTATCCAGGATGTTCTCCTTGAAGCGTCCGCGAGCTTTGGGGGGGGGGGGTCTCCCTAAATGTTAAAATAGACGTACAACTGTAAACATTAGTAGCATGCTTTATATAACGATTCTGTACACTACCACGAATTTTCAGGAGGGTGGGGTGACCCCCCCCCACAGTTTCTAAGAGCTCTTTAGGTGTATCATCGAGGATACACTGACCGGCTCTAGAGGTCCAGAATATTAAATTACGGAAGTTGGGGGTAGAGCCCTCCAAACAAAGCACCGCGTATCCGTTTTACAGACTTCACCAAATTTCTGGGGGAGGAGGGAAGGGCATAAACAGTCTGCCGCTAAAAACAACATTAATCATAGAAATTGAGAGCAAATCCCATACCTTCAACATTTTTCTGCGCTCTTAGAAACTTGGGGGATGGTGAATTCATCCCTCCCTCCTGAAAATTCATGGTCGTGTTGTAACGTATACTCTATATTCACTTTCCTTTTGATTTTACTATCTCTGGTTATTCTATTTTACTATGTAAATTATCTTCTTACTGAACGAAATATTATTTCACCCGCTGAATGAGATCTGGAAATGAGTGTAAGTCATGACGTGGTGGTAGCCAGTATAAATTGGCGCGTTCAACGATAGCCAAGGAGAGCTTTTGTTGTTATAGGGAGAGCGTTTGTTGTTATAGGGAGAGCGTTTGTTGTTATACTAGGGGAGCGTTGTTGTTGTGAAGGAGAGAGTTTGTTGTTGTTGTTGTATTGAGAGCTTCGGTCTATGTGATTAGTTTGATTCTTCATTATTGTGAAACGAGTTGTGTGTGTGCTTTGGATGATCAAGAGTTACATAATAAAAGAGCTTTGTCGTAAGTACGTCTTTCTCAATTCATAGTTTTTGTCAGATCTCTGTCTGGCTGTTAGGTTTATGTCATTAGTTTATTACTATTAACAACCAGCGTTAAGACTTTATTCATCCTAATTACTGCTACAACATTACTACCAGTTATAAGTTTGTTCAATACTATTACTACACTACTAGCAGGAGACTTTATTCATGTTCTTAATTAACTAGTAACAACAACCATTTGAATTCACTATTTGAAGCTTAGTACAAGCATATCATTCAGTAGCAGAAGCATTATACTATACTTAGCTCAGTAGTAGGAAAGCTTTATCATTCATTAGCATTATACTTAGCTTAGAAATAAAGCTTATTCATTATAGTGTACAGAATCATTTTATAAAGCATGGTTCTAATGTTTACAGCTCTACGTCCAGTTTAACATTTTGGGGGAAAGCCCCCACCCAACGCTCACGGACCTCGCGGACGCTTCAACATCCTGGATACACTGACAGACTCCAGCGGCCCAGAATATAATATTACGGAAGTTGGAGGCCGAGCCCCCCCTTCCCCCCAACCAAGTGTACCTCGAATCCTCGGCAATTTATTTCTTCAAATTAAAGTATAATTCTCCAACCTTTACTCGAAATTCGTTTGGAGTTTCCAATTCAGTTCTCAATACAGGCCCAGAAATGGCAATCTTTATAGAACTCTTTATAGAATGGCAATCCCCTTGAACTTTTGTGGCTAGTTGCCCTAAACTCGTATGAACCGGCATGAAAATTCAGACAAACAGAAGAGTTCCTTCCCCTCGTTAGGCAGCTTGGAAAACTGCTACACATATCTCGGAAATTTGGAAAACTGCCCCACTGGAAAAATTGTTACGCATTCAAAGTGTTCTTCCGAGGAACAGCAATTTGTGCCCGGCACCTTAATGAAAAACATGTGGCAATTTTCCTGTGTGGCAACGTTCCAAGTTTCTGAAAGAAGTGTGGCAGGCCACACATCAGTGTTCCTGTGATCTGCCACACATCAGTGTTCCTGTGATCTACCACACATCAGTGTTCCTGTGTGGCAGATTACAGTGAACCGTTTGTTCTGGGAATATTTTTTCCAGGGATATTTTTACCGCTTTTCAGTTTGTAGGGGTATTTTCTCCGATATTATTTTTATTTACATCCTCATACAATATATCTGGCACTGCCGTTACTTCAACATACACACACGCACACACAACAAAAATTATATTCATTACTGGAATGTCAAATTGAATAACAGATCAATTAAAATACATAAATCATATTCAAATATTTATAGAGGCCTCTCGTCCGCGGAGATCCTCCCAGTCTGGCACGACATTCTTCGACAATTGCAATGTTGCTGAACTCATGTTTTAGGATTCGCATGAAATTCATTGGAAGCTGTATATAGAATTTAGATTTCCTAACGAAATACAGTCAGGATATTTGTTTGTCGAAATTTTGATATCACAACTTCTGTAATTTCTTTAGAAGGTGGGTACAATTTTAATTGTGATATTTGAATTGAGTTTGAAAGATTGAAAAAACAATTCGATGTGACATGGCGAAGCTCTTAATTCTACTAAAATTAGTATAAAAACAAGTTTCACACAATTTATATTTAAAATATTTCAAAATCTCACCCGAAACAAGAATTCAGGCCTCTGTATATAGGTGACTGGCCATTTTCGTAGAAACTCATAGATCAGATCAGATCATATGTAGAGGATTTTGAGAAGGGAGTGTCTGACCCCAGGTCTTAAACAATCCTTAGAAATAGGAAGCTAGAAGATTTGGGCTAGAGTGCCCGATAGGAAAGTGACACGGAAACGAATTAGAAAGGGGGAGGAAGACACCCTTATTTATTACCGGGGACCATTACCTGGGATCTGACTGCTTAACGCGCCCATCCGACGCACGGCGGATATTTAGAGGTCCGAGCGTTCGTACCTGCCTTGGATCGAACCTGTGGTTTCTCCGTGGCAGTCACGAACGTTGAACGCTAGGCCATCCGCGGCTCCCAAAGAAACTTACAGATTGAAGCACCACTAAATCTATACTACACAGTGTTTGCGTTTGCAAGTTAACACAAAATACCTCGTACACAAAAAAAAACATAAAATTTTCAATTTTGTTTTAATATTTAGACAAAATATTTTAATGGCTGCTTTGCCGCATGGAAGAAATCAAGACGGCGGAGACCATCTGTAGTTGACCTGGTTACGGTAGTTTTGGATAAGCCCTGGTTGTATGTTACTATTTAGGCACACTTAAATTTAGGAATATGCATTAAAGAGAACTGCGATACGTTGTGATAAGGGCAAAAGCTATAGACTTCAATGAGTCATTACAACGTCAATTCATTAGGAATTTTTATAATTTTTTTGATCGGATGAATACAGTATGGTCTCCATGTAGGGAAAATCAAGTTTTCAGTACGTAGAAATAGCTTTCGTTATACATAGCAAAACCGAAAAACTCACTCAGTGAGAAAGAAATGGCTGCATCTATATACTCGTACATAAGCAAAGTAGGAAAATGGGATAATGTGAGTGTTTCTGTACGCGAATTGTTCGATTACTTTTGAATGGCCCAAAGATCTGAAAATTTGCATGCTCATAGGTCTTAAAGTCCGGAAACCTAGAAAAGTCCGAAAATCAAAATAACGGTTTCAGAATAATGTCTGCTTGAATTTTTCGACCACTTCTACAAGCCTGGAGATCTCAAAATTGGCATGCTAATAGGCTTTAAAGTCCGGATGCCTGGAGAAGTCCGAAAACCAAAAACAAAAAAATCAAAATGGCGGCTTTGGAACATTGTTTCAATTTTTGCCGAAATTTCGCACCACTTTTAAATGATCTAGATATCTGAAAATGGGCGTGCTGATAGCCCAAAAAAGTTCGAAAACTGAAAAATCAAAATGTCGGCTTTGAAACATAGTCTGCTTGAATTTTTCGCGAGTTTTTCGATCACTTCTGAATGACCTAGAGATCTGAAAATGTGCGTGCTGATAGGCCTTAAGGTCAGGATACCTAGGAAAGTCCTAAAAACAAACGAATCAAAACGGCGACTTTGGAATATCATCTGCTAAATTTTTTTACCACTTCTACCCCTAACACGTCTGAAAACCAAATATTCAAACGGGTGCCTTAGCTTTACTCTTCAAAATGCTGTTAGGTCTTAAGGTCTTGATACCAAGAAAAGTCCGAAAATCAAAAAAAGTAAAAAAAAAACTGAAAATGACGACTTTGAAATGTAGTCTGCTTGAATTTTTCTACCACTTCTACACTTAGAAAAGTCAGAAAACCAAAATATTCAAATGCGAGGCTTAGCTTTACTGTTCAATATGCTTATAGGTTTAAACATAATTATTCCAGAAACGTTGAAATGATGCAAGAATTCCAAGAAATTTTGATTTAAAATCAAGGGGCTCCAAAACTTGCTACCGTTTTACGCCAAACCGTGTTTATTGGCACCATGACCCTGTTCTAAATCGCAAAACAGTTAAGAATCATAAATTACTTTTCCAAAGTGATTTATAGCTTACCCGAAAAAGTGATAGCTTATGTTCAAAAGTGATTATTTATAGCTTATGTTCAAAAGTGATTATTTATAGCTTATGTTCAAAAGTGATTATTTATAGCTTATGTTCAAAAGTGATTATTTATAGCTTATGTTCAAAAGTGATTATTTATAGCTTATGTTCAAAAGTGATTTTATAGCTTACCCGTTCGGAGAACGGGCATGACTGCTAATCTGTTCTATAAATAAGATCGACTTTGACGGTTCTCTGACAGATCCTGTCCCAGAATCTCTAAGAGAAGAACTTCAAAAAAGGAACTGCTTTGGAAATATACAGAACCGTGGAACTGTTGCAGCCCTGTCGCTGAACTATCAGGTAACCACAAAAGTATTTGTCGTTTTAGCAAAAGAAACGCCTTGTAATGATTGAATTTGCGGAGAGATGGCGTTCCGTTCGCGGTATATCGTCAGCTGAAATCCCAAAATGCCTACGAATATGAATCAGAAGAGTAACCAGTTTGGTAGTAGAAAGATGTGCGATTGCAATGGAGGTATCAGTAGAGATTTTTTGTGGGTGTTTGATATACAAAGATAAACTCGGTTCATCTGCTGAAGAAACAACTCGTCGCATTTGCTTGGCATTCGGGTAAGATGCTGTGAAGGAACGCACAACTCGGAATTCCTTTAACAAGTTGGAAGACGGAGATGAATCCCTTCAGGACAATTCCCGGAGTGGTCGTCCTGTCAACCTGGACACAGAAGCCCTGAAAGTTGCTATTGGGTTAAATGGTAGAAAAACATACCAGTATCTAGTCCAGTCATTTGGTGTCAGTGATGAAACCGTCTGAAGATATCTGCATTCAATAGGCATACAAACTGTCTAAGCGGGTCCCCCCATGAATTGTCTGTGGTGAACAACAGCAACGTATCTCAGATGTCTTGCATTGCTGCCTCGCGATGACAAGGGACCATTTTTCGATAGGGTACTGACATGTGATGAGAAGTGGGTCCAGTACAGCACCCTAAAATGTTCCAGACATAGGTTGCCCACCACCCAGCAAAAACACAAATATTGGGAAACTGCTGGCAACCAGTTGGCAGTGATGGGTCACTGCTGTCTGAAATATGCCGGTCACGGCACGGTAGCGGTCCGTTGGTGGCAGCGCCATCAGTTGGCAGCCATTGATGGCCCTGCAGCATCTCCGTGAATTACGGGCCTCCAAGCAAATGCCACTAGTGGCCTGTATTTAGCAACCGAAGCAACCCCAACACGAGGTGGAAGCAACGGGACTGCGCACGCGCAGAAGCAATGCGGGCTGTGTCTCTCGTGGTACCAGTTAGTTGAAGACGACGTTATTGCCATGGTGTTATTTTCGTGGATGTTAAGAAAAAAAAGCCATATGTAGAAAGGCGAATTAATTTCCTAGTGAAATGCTACGTCAACGAAAATTACAGTCGGAAGAAAATTATTTAAATAATTATTAATGAACTGTAAGAAATAGTCCATTACTCTCGTGTATTTACGAAAACTCATTTCGTAGAAAAATTCCTACACTAACACACAAAGAATCGAGAATGTAGACAACCATGAAACACACCCACTCCATTCCGATGAATAACAAGAAATATTAATAATTTCTGTGTAATCTTTCATTTTAACATAATCTTTCGTTTCAAACAAAAGTCCCGGAAAGGCATTAAAAAATCGTTATGTTGGAAAAAATAAGAATTACACGCGTGCAAAATTTATCAATTATTCGGAAAAAAAGAAAAAAAAGCAACTCTATGTAGATATATTGCACTCATCCATGGGATGAATGCACAAGATAGGAGGAATTCGCTGCTAAAAATAACGACAAGTAAAATAAAATATCTTTCCTCTTTAGAACAAATGTAGCTTCGGATCGTGAAAGAAAAGATACAACGCTGAAAAGGTAAAAGAATGTGACATAATATATTAATTAAACAAACGCCTTGAAGACCACAAGGACAGAACAAAACTTTGGAAAGCGTCTTTAAGTTGGTACACTCGTTGAAAATGAGTGAAGTTCCGTTACAATAGATGAAAACAATCGTTACGTTGAAAAACTAAATTTATGAATTATATGAAATGAGCATTTATGAAAAATACCTCACAATATTAAAAGAGAACCCTTCGTTTCATATCGCGCAGGAAAGAGATGCACTTTCAAGCCAAGGTTCGTGCGTGGCAAACAAGTGTCGTGGTTAAAGACTCCGCTTCGATCACCGAGCCTCGTCGGTTCGATGCCAGCCAAATTCAAACAGGCTTTTCTCAGGACCTGTTGAGAAAATTTCCCCAGTGACCTTCCGTCATGCAGAAGTTTCGTTAGGGAAAAAAATAGTTGTTGTACCTTTGGGAAACTGCGGTTATCTTTTCTTTCTTTTTATGGCTACTACTGGGAAATTGGCGGACAAGATTCGACGAGCCCTCAGTTACGTCACGTGATTGCGGGCTGCTACTGTCGGGAAACTGGTGGACCACATCTGGCTAGCTATCATTTATGGCAAGTGATTGCAGGACCTCTTAAGGGCCGCTTGAGACAACCACTGCCAGTGATGGATAACTGATGGCTCTGTTCTGGCATATGACAACTGATGGGGATGCCAATTGTTGGCCAGCTGCTGGCCCATGTGGTGGCAGCCGGGACATTTTATTGACGGTTCGACAGTGGCAACATAGTGCTATGTCAGTGCTGGTATGAGTACTGGCCCAGCAACACTGTTTTTGCTGGGCAGTGATTCAATTCCTCACACATCGAAGGGAGCACAGCATACACCAAAAGTTATGCTATGTGTATGGTGGACAGTACGTGGTGTTGTTCATTATGAACTCTTGCAACACGGCCGAACGATCACAGCTGCAATGTATTGTTAACAAGTGAAACGTGTGCATGAGGACCTGAAGAAGAAGGAAGCAGCACTGGTCAACAGAAACGGAGTTTTGCTCCTTGAAGAAAACGCTCTTGCGCACTCCACTTCATTGACCAGAAGTACTATCAAAGAACTTGGGTGGGAGATTTTATATCATCCAAATTACTCACCAGATATCTCTCCTTCAGACTATCACTTGTTTCTTTCACTCGACAATCATTTACGTGCACACGACTTCTCGAACTTTTATGAGTTACACGCTGCCCTCCAAAGTTTTCTCTTCCCATGACCCGGAATTTTATCTCAGGAGTATATATAAATTGTTAACACGTTAGCAGAACATCGTTGATATCCATGGTAATTTTTTAGATGAATGAATTGCTTTTCTACTATGTGTTATACTTTGTCACAGTCTCCGAAAGCGCAAATACTTTTATGGTTACCTGATACATGAGTTTTGTCGATGTAAAGAAATAGTCTGTGCTCAATAAATAGTAGCAGCCTTTGACAGTGCGATGATATTCTCCATCTCGTTAACTGTTCACATTTGACAACTGTTCACTGTCAATGTTGCAACTTTTATGTAACTCATAAAAGTTGCAACATTGACTTAAGAGCTCACATGAGCAAGCGATCTCTCGTAGTTTAGAAGGAAGGGGTGTTAATCCCAAATTCTGGGTGAATCCATGCATAAAGCAATTATCTTTATTTGATTCATATAAAAAAAACTGCGTTCGTTGCAGAACTTTCGTGTGTTCACTGCGCTCGTTGTACACATTGCCGTTGTCATTGTAATTTGTATGATGTGAAATAGGAATAGGATAAAGCAAGTTTTATTTGTAGTACCAATATTCAATCGGTTGACAAACAAGGGGTGTCCCAAAAGTTCTCGGCCCGCCCATGACTGAATGGTCATGGGTAAATATGGTAGGCTTATTTTCTACATAGTTTCCTTGAAGTTCCACATACTGTTTTCCAGTGGTGCTCTTTTTCAAGGATATTAATTATTAGCTCTGCTCTCATTTGTCAAGGCTGTTATGTCCTTCAAATAAAATTTTTTGTCCATACTGTTAAAATAGTCTTCCATGGCCTCAATAACATCTCCTTCCGCCCAAAAATGCACACCAGACAAGTTCTTTCAAAGATTCTGGAACAGATGGTAGTCCTAGTGTGCAAGGTCAGAGGAGTAGGCAAAGTGTGATAGCAGCTCAAACATACATCCAGGAATGACAGTCATGTAATTGTTGATTTGTGGCTTCAAATATTAGTTCGATGAAAACAATAACCCTTGGTCGGCTCTTTTTGGCGTTTTCCCTTCAAAATCTGTCAAAGTTTCTTTTGTGGGTTAGCATAGTATCCTATAAGCTGAATCATAGTACCCTATAAGACGAATCATAGCGTCCTATAAGATGAATCATAGTATCCTATAAGATGAATCATAGTATCCTTTGATTCATTTTAAGCTAAATCACAATCACGATTCCTCCTGCATCCAAGAAAACTGTTGCCATAATTTTGCCAGCAGAAGGGACATACTTTGCCTATTTTGCAGAACGTAAGGAGCCATGCTTTCATCATTTTGACTGTGGAATATAGTGGGGAGTGTCCATGTTTAATCTACTGTTACAAATCGTTGTAGAGATTTTTCTGGATTGGCCTCAAACAGTACAAGATTGTCTCGCGACATGTTTTATCTGATCAGCTTTTTATCAGGTGTCAGAAGTTTTAAGTTTTAGCACCCACCAGACAGCAACCTTTGTCATTGCCAAATGCTTAGCATAAAGCAATCAACAATTCTTTCTGATGTGTACAATGTATGAATAATAAACCTGACCACTAAAGTTTATCTTGCAGTACTGTTTCGTGCATATTTTTCACCTTTCCTTGAGTAAAGGCCTCAGAGGCTCTGCCTGATCTAGGGCCATTTTTCACACTTGTTTTCCCAGGCTTGAATTCAGCTGCCCAATTCGTTACAGTACTGGATCAAGGAGCATTCTCCACTGTTGCCGCTATATCTTCATGGATGCCTTTTGACTTCAACCCTTTCAATGCAAATTCTTTATCACAGCTTTGATTTGAGCTTTTGCTTCTCCATTTTCCCCTTCCGTGTTTGACATAATTACTTTCTATGACCTGCAAAAAATAAACATAACTTTGTAGCTGAAAGCTGGTATTTAAGCATATAAAGGCTTGTACAATTACGTCCAAAAATCGCGAATTGACAACAGTTCGTCCATGATCGGGTCGAGAACTTTTGGGACACCCCATGTCTTTACTAACATTTGGGATGAATGTTTAGAATTTCGCACAAGTCCATGAAGAAGCATAATTTTTATTTCAAAATAAATAGTGACAATATGCAAATGAAGAAAACTATAGTTTTTGAATTCGTTTACTTCATGGAAATTATACTTCGTCTACTTACCGTTTTCTGATGGAAAATTTATTTAAATTAAAGGTTATCAAGCTATCATTGTTTATTGCATAATTTACTCATACGACGTGTAAAATCGATTTGTTATAAACTATATTATATTATACAGTACGTACAGCAGACACACTGACAATTCACACCATTTTTATTTTCTGGAACGTCATGCGGTGAAAATGCGTGATGAAGAAATGTTTGTGCTACACAGACAATGACGGCGACGCATTGTTAAGCAACGTACGAGTATATAGAGTTGCAGAAGTTATCTCACAATAGAAAGAAACAACCGCGAAGCAATAGGAAATTTTGAGATAATATACCTCGAATCGTCAACAATAAATAGCTGCTGAATGTACTATAGTAAGGAAAACATTCAAGCAACACGTATTGAAAAATGGTTTTTAACACATAAGCTCTACGTAATTACTCTGCAGTAAATGTGAATACAACGGGGATAATGGAAAATATATTTAACAAGAAATTCTGGAGTGCTGGCATTAATTTTTGATGTGAGCTCTTAGTTTCCAATAAGCAGTGCGAAATTGATTCATTTTAAAAATGCAACAAACCGTAGGAAAACAGCAAGTGGTTAAAGAAAGATTCCGTCAGACATTCCAATGCTTTCGAAACTTGAACTCCTAATACAATATTTACATGGATTCCAGATGGTTATCTAAAAGAAAAGAAAAAGTTGCTTCTGTAACCTAACAAAGAACAGTTAAGTATAAAATTTCGAGGACCCCGGTAACTGATAATGAAGTATATGCGTAACTTTGGAACTGTGATTGACTGCGAATTCACAGATAGTTTGATTTTATCGGAAAATACAGGCTTGTTCTGAAAATTTTCAAAACGTTACGAAAAAAGACAACAAAATATTTAAAATATTTAAGAAGTGTACAGTATACAAATCCTGCATTGTTCTGCTATTTTGTCGTTGTATCTCAACTTAATTCCTATTTGTTTACGAACTGCTTTGTTCAAAGGTGTTGAGCATATTTTGAGAGAACAAAGAATTGGAATATAATTTTTAGATGTAACAATGAAGAGCCCGATGAGTGAAGATCAATTAATTACTAATAGTCTTCGAAAATTACTTTTATTAAAAAATAATTTCTTCGCAAACTCTGATTTCAAAGACGAATGGAGTGAGAATAGCTCTTCGGAGTGCAAAAGAAAGGTTTAATATCCCAAAAAATATCGCGCCTAAACTTCGAGCAAAACTTGTTAATAAATGGGTCATCTCTAATGATCATCAAAATAAATGGATCTTCTTTCGCTTCATGGAATTTAATTTCATGCATGAAATCTTGGTTAATACACCATTGTGCTCCTGAAGACAAGAATTTATAGTACATGAATACTAATTGACGGAACTTTTAAAAACGGAATCTGAAAGGATTTTCATTTTTACTTCCAGTAAATACTTGATATGAAAAATCTTCAGCCAAGGGCTTCAACCATTTGAGATCACATTCGATAAATTACCGGAAGCGACTCTACACGTTATATTATTTCATGTTCAAAATTTTGAGGTTTCTTCAAAATTAATTTCAATTCTAATAGTCTCAAACTAACATAATTCTCCTCCCATGACAATTCGAAACCAAACTGCATAATAATCGCATTCGTGGAACACTTACTTTCTAGTTATAATATTATCCACTATATTTATATTAATTGAACAAACATTTTCACTTAGCCGAAAGACTTCTGAGAAGAAAATTCTGACACAAATTTACTTTTCCAAGTCACTCCTAAGAATGCTTTCAAACATGGGTATACAAGGAAGTTTGGTAGTTACTACGACAAGTAAGAAATTCTCAAATAAATACCAACTGGTATAAGCAGTGAATTAAATATTGTGCTGAATACTTCAAAACATGCAAATAAAATCTAATAAAATGCGACACGCAAGATGTTTCATAAATTTCCATATTTGTGCACTTGAGAGTTTTTCAAACTTTCCCGTTCTCTCAGGATCAAATATTTTCACTCAGCCGAAACACTTCTGAGAAGGAAAATTCTGACTTCATTCAAAATTTTGGAGAGTTCGTTCTAGGAAGAGGTACAGAAGAAAGGTTCCTTGTAGATGTGTTTCACTATCAGTAAAAATCTTTTCAGGATTCTTTGTAAGAGATATTCACTGTGAAAGCTAGGAAATGGGAATCAAGTTAGCCTAACTTAAGTTATGTAATTTATTAAAAAATGAAACACTTTATTCTTATTGAAATAAGCCATGGAACTGGCATTAACACCAAGAAGGAATTAACGTGGTAGTGAATATTTTGGTAAAATTTTGTTTTCCTCAAACGAAGATATGATGAATATACACAGTCGAGTCGCATTATTGTTACTACCTCCTACTTTTGACGTCAACAGCGCGCAGCCAGTGAAAGAAGACACACGTCGTGAGCTGGCTTGGAGGGTATATAAGGTGCGCTGTATGCATTCTGAAAACATATCCTTTGTTGCTGTCATGGATAAAAGGAGCGATTTATCAGATTTGAAAAAAGGGATGACTATCGGCTTTCGGACCAAGGGTGGCAGTATTTTTGAAACAGCGCGGTTTGTGGACTGTTCGGGTGTTGCTATGGTTAAAACTTCGGAGCATCACGTGCCATAGATGTGAGAAGGGAACATCGGCTGCGAAAGTGCGTTAAGGCCGATCGACACGCTACAGTGGAGCAACTCACTAGCCGAATGAACCAGGGGGCTACCGGAAGTGTGTCTAAAATGACAGTTCAGCAATCCCTGCTGCGTTTGGGGCTCCGATGCAGACGGGTGGTCACTGCACCTATGCTAACGAAGGTGCATCGGTAGAAAAGGCTTACATTTGCACTGCCGTATCGGATTTGGACATCCGCTGATTGGCAAAGGAGGGCCTTCTCGGATGAGCCACGTTTTCTTTGCCATTGGGTTATAATGCGTGAAACATCGGAGAACAAACACTTTTCAAGCATTGCTGGAAGAACACAAGCTGGTGAGGGCAGCGTCATGGTCTGGAGAATGTTTTCGTGGTATTCCTTGGGTCCACTCATACCTGTGGAAGGAATTATGGACCAAAATCGTCATGAATCCATCCTTGCAGACGGACCACGTACACCCATACATGCTGATTTTCTTCCCTGGGGCAGATGGGATCTTATAGCACGACAATGCGACGTGTCACACAGCTAGAAATGTCCGAGAGTGGTTGGAAGAGCACGATGAAGACTTCAAAGTACTTCCCTGGCCCCCAAATTCCCAAGACGTAAACCCAGTTGAGCATTTGTGGGACACTCTAATTGCGTTGTTCACTCTATTGATCCTCCACCACGCACCCTTCAGCAGCTATCAGAAGACTGGCACTAGCACCAGCATAGCTCCAAATACCTGTTAACACCTTCCAGCACGTTATTGAGTCACTCCCAGCCCGTCTAGCTGCTGTCCGCGCTGTACACGGCAGTTACTCTCGATATTAGCTGATGGTCACAATAATATGACTCGACCCTGTATAATATGCAATGATGGTCGAATGGTTGTTGGCTTATGAAATTTATGAGACAGGGTCTATGATAACTAACAAAATGTTCGTCATAGAACAGTTTGGTGCAAAAGGGCTTTCTAAGTCTGCTTTTTAAGAGCGGAGATACGCTTGGGAAAGAGCAAAAGAGCAAGAGAAAGAGAGAGAGAGAGAGAGAGGAGAGACATTCTTTCGGACTTTCAGAAATAGTCGCAAGTAGAAATATGCATTTCTGTTTCCTAGTGGAAAACGTCATGTGTCATGCGAAAAAGAAAATGTTAGAAAGGATTAAAATAACGGCTGGTGTCCTATTACTAAGAAATTTTTTTCTAACGATGCCGTAGCGGCGGGTGTACCTTCAAATTTAAACATGCATATCAGCATGCTTGTTCGCAGAGTTTTGCATTTGGAAAGGTAGATGGGATGTTTTTCATGACTGACACTTTCTACCAGAGAAATAAGTTTTCGGATAGGATTATTGGAAGAGAAGATAATCAAGAAAACAGAACGTGTATTGAAGTCTTTTGAGGAAAAGCTAAACAGTATTTAAAGAAGAACCTGTATGGAAAATGTTCTACACGGTTAATGATGTGCCGTGAAAAAAGAATATTTCCCTTCGGGTTTTAAGAAGATATGATACCGCAACAACGAAACATCCAGTCGCGAAGCGCAGCCCCTAGCGGCATTACTAAAAAAAAAAAAAAGGAGAGTTCTCACAGCATAAGTTATACTACGCAAAAAATATATTTATAAATTGAACTATTAGAGAAAGGCACAAACTTGCATGAAAAAATTAAATACCCGCTTACGCCTCACGAGAATAAAACTCCGCAATATTTAAGGTAAGAAACTTGTGTATTGTTTTTGATGTTGAATAACAACCACCTTTTTTTTTTCAATTCGCCTTTTGGTATCGGATGTACAGACCTCAAAAAATAAATCCACTCCCCTTAATTTTGAAACCGTTTGCCGCATGTAAACAAGTAAGGTACCGTTGGAAAGCATTCGAAGGGGACTATCATGTGTTGCAAAGAAAAATGCTAATTAAGCTCATTAACACGCTAATTAGCTTTTTATCTCCGAATTTTTCCATATAAGAAATATCCTATTTTACACGCATTCCATTCAGCCTATTATAAAACCCTTAAATTCCAAATTTCATACGAATCGACAGTTTGAAATTTAGAATTTAAGGGTTTTATAATAGGCTGAATGGAATTTACAGTGAGCTACGGAAAAAAGATGCAGCTAATGTTAAACTGCAAAGGTTGATTTTGATTTGTATCATTTAATTGAGAACCGATACATTGATCCGGTGTTGCAACAGTAAAACACAAAGATGCCCAGATAATATGAACTATGATACAAGAACTATTATATTAAAGGAATTATAAATTATGGAATTCGATCATGAAAAAAAAAAGAATTATGACCATATCTGGTTAATAGTCCATGGGATGCGAAATATTATTAAATCCCTAAATCCAAATTTACAGCGTGATAGCATAAAAATTTGCTGGGATATAAGCGAAAACTTAAGTACACATCGATTAGGGGCCGCGCATAAAAAGACATATTTTCCTCTGCTTACTGTAAAACTGTTTACCCCGCAATACTTAGCAGCACTTAGGAGGAAGTTTTCCTACGTTAAGTTGGTTGAAGGAAGCAGCAATACCCCTAAATTCTAAATTGCAACTTTTAATTATGAACATCATAAGTTAATAATTTTGCACAAAAGTAACTTAATTTACACCATAGTTCGTGCAATTGCATATTTAATTTTTTCCCATTGGTTACGTAGCTGACTCTTGTATATTGTTTAATTCAAAAACGCAAAAACAAAACAAAAAAAACAGTATGTTCCACATAACGAAAGTTTCGTATGTGTTTTCTGTATATTTCTTACATAAATACCTTTACAGCTTCTTTAAATTATGAAACTGTGGTTATGCAAATGAAAACTGCAAATTGCTTCCTGCGCAAGTGAATCCCTGTGCGTGATTTTTTTTTATATTGCAGATTTGCTCTTGTGTCCATTCCGTCAGGAATAATGATATGATCAGCATGTAATTGGATATTGTTGCGATTCATTGATATTTTCCATTGTAGTTATACTGCTTAAACTGTCTGTAATAAACAAAACGGAACTGCCTTTCGCTGCAATACAGAAGCCGAATCTACGTGTGTCGCTTTGATCTGCACATAAATCGCCTCTTCGGCATTAGACGTTTTCGACTACCGGTTAAAAAAATAACCGTAACCACTAGCGTTTGGAGCATTAGGCTTACTTAGTGTAGTTTAATACGGATCTAATTGCATTTTTCTTTTCTTTTTGTTTTATTTTTCATTTATTCTTCTATTATAAATAAAATAATAACTAGTTATACTGTGCGAAAAAAATGTAGTTATGTTCTGAGAATTTCGTAGTTTGAGGAAAAAGGTAAAAGAAAGTTCCCAAATCATGTTTCTTCAACATGCGCATGAAATAATAAAAACACACTGTTACCTACTTCTTTGCAACTCTCTATTTTGAGACTTAAATGAGAAAAGAAACTGGTTTGACAATCTAAAATAAACATTTTAGGTTCACAAGGGAAACCTTAAAATTAAATTTCATACGACAGAATTTTTGTCTGGTGTTCAAATCTCGGACTTGCTGGCCATCTAGTCTGCTGTTTTTCCGGGGTTTCCCACAGCCTCCCTGGGCTTGAATACGCCAATGCCAAAATGATTCCCTGTCAAGTGGGTCCCATATGCACTTTGTCTGTTTCTCCTCATGCTGGAAGTAGCAGAAAAATGCATTTCCCAAGACTTCTGGTCAACGTGGGAATCTAGAAAATTACCTTCCCGAATAAAGAATTGGTAGATACCAATAGCCAAAAGTGGCTATAAAAAGGGTTAACAGACACACAGAAAAACGATAGGATTTGTTGTATTTCGTTATTGTTGGTTCTGGGGGTGAATCCCCCTGCTTGTCCGAAACGTTTTACTACATGTGGTGGTGTTGATTCCATTCCCATGTTATTCTCTGTGGTAGCGTTGACCAACATATTTGGCACTTGTTATGACCAGCCGTTCCTCATCATTGCAGGTCGGTGCAAATTAACATAAGCATTGTTCCAATTAAAAATGCAGGAAGTTAAAATAAATGGTTTTTAATAAAACCAGACGAACACACAAAGACGGTACAACACATAAACAGCAAACATTTAACATTACATCATAATGCTTCCTTCGTTCACAAAAGAAACGAGCAACTGCCTGGACGAGCAAGTAACATTCCTCTGCTTGGTGTCCTTCCAAGAAAACCACTCCCCTTTTCTTCTCGCTTCTCAGTTCACCCATCATTTGCACGTGTCCGCAAAAAAACATCATATACAACCTCCCGTGCTGGGAGCTTTCACACAGGACACATAGCTCTCTCCCTAGCTCTCTTTCTTTTTCTTTTTCGATGGCTGTTCGCATCACTACAGTCCTCCCCCTAAGTTTACCACTATTTCTGGTAAATGGTGTCTTTGCCAGCGATCAGTTGGGTAAGCGACTATGGCTACACACTGTTTATATATATATATATATATCGTTCATGTAATAATACCAGTATTCACAAAGAGTTCAGTTTTATAAAAACTGTTCCATATAGGTTGTGAGATTTGTGCATCAGTTCGCATCAGTTTGAGCCAGTCCATCATTTTATGAGAGAGTTCAGATTGGAATTTACCGTCTTGTAAATATTTATAAATGTACGTTTAATTAACACACTACATCCTACACTATTCATACATAAAAATTATTAATACATGTTTATATATGTGGAGAGCTAATACGAAAGAAAAAATAATACATTTTCTAGGAAATAACAAATATTCTTAACTGATATACAAATTATTTAAACTGTCTCCACCATTTCAACTTAATTATACATATATTTAATTTCTCCTAGACAAACCATCAGCATTACCGTGTTTATTCCCTGGTTTGTATTCAATTTTAAAATTATATTCTTGAAAATAAAGTGCCCATCTCATGAGTTTCTTGTTTTTATCTTTTAAATGGTCTAACCATACCAGTGGGTTATGGTCGCTCACTATAGTAAATGGTTTTGAACTCACGTACGGTTGGAAGTTATCAACAGCCCACACTACTGCTAATGTTTCCTTTTCAATGGTTGAGTATCGTTTTTCCGTGTCTGAAAGCTTTCGGCTTAAGTAGGCTACTGGATACTCTTTCCCATCTGAATTTCGCTGACTGAGTACAGCACCTATTCCTAAATCACTAGCATCTGTCTGTACAAATGTATCTTTACTATTATCAAAACATTTTAAAACCGTTTCTTGGCATAGCTGTGATTTTAAATTATCAAAAGATTTTTTACCTGATTCTGTCCAATTAATAGTATCAGGACATTTCTTTTTAAGTGTGTCTGTTAATGGGCTTGCTATGTCTGCATAAGGTGGAATAAACTTCCTGTAGTAACCCGTTACTCCCAAAAATGCTCTTACATCCTTTTTTGATAGCGGACGGGGCCACGATTAGATGGTATTCACCCTAGCAATTTCTAGCTTAGTCCCAAACGATCCTACACAAAATCCCAAATAAATGATGTTTGCATTTGCAAATTCACTCTTTTTTGGATTTATCGTTAAACCTGCTGTTTTGATTCTGTCTAAAACTTCCTGAATATGTTTCACGTGATCTTCCCACGTAGCACTAAAAATTACTACGCCGTCTACATAGCACTTTGCAAAATTGTCGGTTCCCTTAAGAACCTTTGACATCAATCTTAGAAAAGTTGCTGGGCTATTTTTTAATCCAAACGGCATTACTTTAAATTCATATAATTGATCAGTTGTTACAAATGCACTTCGTTCTCGTGCTCTCTCTGTTAAATTTACCTGCCAATACCCTTTTGATAAATCTAATTTTGTCAGATAGTTATAAGAGTGTAATCCATTAATTAGTTCCTCTATGTTTGGAGTCGGAAATGCATCTCCCTTAGTAATTGAATTGAATTTCCTATAGTCAGAACAAAATCTCATGGATCCCCATTTTTTTTGGGTCAATACAACTGGTGAAGCATATGGACTTTTACTTTCTTGGATAATTCCCATTTCCAACATTTTTTCAATATCCTCATCAATGATCCGCTTTTTCTCGATGTTCACTCTATATGGCTTACATTTTATTGGTTTGTCATCTGTTAACTCTATGTCATGTTCAATTATGGCAGTTCTTTCTGGTATTTCAGTAAAAATATCTCGAAATTTTGATAAGCTCCTTTTGTTGTTCCCATAAAAGTTTCTCCGAAATCTTCAATTCTCCTTGATTTTCCTTACTTTCATCCTTCGGAGGAAAATGTAAATCCTCTACAATTTCATTTCCTATGTCCTCCCGTGTATAACAAGCATTGCTGACATGATCAGGTCTGTGATGGTATTTCTTTAGCATGTTAACATGGTATGTCCGATGACACGGCTCATCTTCTCCAATGTCAATAATATAGGTGTTCTGTGCTTTCTTTCAGACTAAATTATGCAGACCTTCCCACTCTACCTGCATCGCTCTCCTTTTGTTAGATGTAAGTAAAAGAACTTCATCACCTTTCTCAAACTCCCTCAACCTAGCCTTCTTATCAAGCCATTTAACCTGTTTTTCCTATGATAATGTTAAGTTTTCCTGAGCTAGGGTTGTAGCCCTATTCAAATGTTCGTGCACTCTGTTTATATATTCTTTTTCTGTGTGATCAATTCTCTCTCTGATAAGATCTAATGGACCTCTAACATTGTGACCAAAAATTAATTCGAAAGGTGATAAACCTGTGCTCGCTTGTGGTACTTCCCTACAACTAAATAATATGTAAGATAACATTAAATCCCAATCATCTGGATTTCCCTGACAAACTCTTTTTAGAAGGGATTTCAAAGTTCCTACGAATTTTTCTGCCAGTCCATTACACTGGGATGATACGGACTAGAAAATATAGGTTCAACTCCCAAATGTTTCCAAAGCTCTGTTGTTAGTTTGCATGTGAATTGTTTTCCTTGGTCGGACAGAATTTCTCTCGGAAATCCTACATGTGAGAAAATGTCAATAAGTGCGGTAACTAGCTCCTCTGCTTCTATTGTCTCTAGGGCTCTAGCATCTGGATACCTACTTGCATGGTCAATCACAACTACAATATATTTCTTCCCACTTTCTGTGACATTATGTGGACCTAGAAGATTAACACTCACCCTCGAGAATGGCTTTTCTATAATTGGTAATGGTTGTAATTTACTACGTGCATGGTAACCTCTTTTCTTTACAAACTGACATCATGAGCATGAATTTACATAGTTCGACTCATCTTTATACACGCCTGGCCAGTAAAAATTCTTTAACACACGATCCACTGTCTTCTTTACTCTTAGATGTCCTGCTGATGGCAAAATATGGGCCACCTCTAGAATTTTCTCTCTGCACATTTTTGGTACTACTAATTGTACTGTATCACTTCCCTCTTTTCCTTTTCTTTTATACACCCTTTTCAACAAATCATTTTGCAGCACAAAATGTGAACAAATATCTTCATTCTGAGATTTTTCCTTCAGCTTCTTCCACACATTATTTAATGTTTTATCATTTTTCTGCAATCTCTTAAATTCGTCGGATGTAAAATGTTGTGATATGTTCTCAACACTCTCCTGTATCTCTTCCTGGTTCTGTAATCCCTGATTGATATTTTCTATTTCATCACTGTTTTTCTGTTCTAACACTACTGTCCTCAATTTCCATGAAACTTTCTTCACTGTTATCATTATTCTCTTGTTCACTGTTATTATGATTCTCTTTTTCACTGTTATTATGATTCACTTCTTCACAGTTATTATTATTCTCTGCTTCACTTTTATTATTCCCTTCATTTTCTTTCTGGCTCTTAGTCATACTACGCGTCTGTATACTACATTCTTGCTCTTGGGTATCACTAGTTCTTTGTACAATCTCATTGCCTCCAATACTACTTCCCTCCATCTCCATATCATGACGAAGCATGATATCACTGTCTCTATGTCTGTTCTCCTCAATTTCCCAATCATTCCTTAATATAATATCCCAGGGCACATTCTTTACTATAGCAAACTCATGACTTCTGGCTTTCCCATTTATGTCAACCAACACACTCTCCATCTCAAGCTCATGTTTTTCTCCTGTAACTGGAAATACAGTTATCCTTTTACCAGTTTTTGTACCTTTAGGCACAATCGCTTCCCTTATCAAACTAGCACTTGACCCTGTGTCTCTAAGTGTTGACATTATTTCTCCACTTACTTTAGCTGTACCCATATATGGTGCAAATATGGATTCTTTTGTAGACCATATTGACTCAGTAGAACACAACATTGAAGGTGAGCTTCCTCGACGCTCACTTCCTCCTTGTTTATTTGCATGACTTCTCTTGCTTCCCTGAGAAGTTTCTCCTATCTCACTACTTTTCCCATAATTTTGCTTACTCCGTTGACCTTTCACTCTGCATTCATGAGCCCTATGCCCAATTATTTCATAAACAAAACATCTGACCTTGATCTCTGAACCTTTTCCCTGATGAACAAACTGAAACGATTTCCCTTGATGTTGTCCTACATCCTTGGGTGTCTGTTTTCTTTGCTCTCTCTCTGAAACATTCGACCCTCAGAACTCTGCTGAGACTTATGATGTGACTTCACATTTTGTTTCTCCCTAGCTTCCAAATACCTGTCCGCTAATTCCATAGCTTCTGCAAAATCACTTGGTACATGATCTTTAAGATACACTTTCACTGGTTTACTTAACATATCATACATTTGTTCTATTAAAATAACCTCTATCAACTTATCATAATCTTCATCTACCTTTGTTCCATGTAGCCATTTATCAACAAGTTCCCTCATTCTCACTCCCCACTGTTGATACGTTTTATTATTATCCTTGTACAGACTTCAAAACATCACCCTGTATTTTTCCGGTGTCACCCTGTACTCACTTAACAAATTTTCTTTAAGTTTATCAAAACTTTTCAAATCATCGGCACTCATGGAATTAATTACATTTGCAGCTCTAACGTTTAACGTCGGTAGTGTAAGCTGATTCCATTTTACTTTAGGAATACCCAAAACTACACAGTTTCTCAAATTCTGTTAAATATGTATCCATGTTATCCTCTTCTGTGAACTTTCTTATTATATCTCCATATTTATTTTGAACAGATTGGTCACCCGACAACACGGAACTGGGTTGTTGCTCTGCATTTGAATTTTGCATAGTTAAATTTAACCTCATCTTTTCTAACTCAAATTCTTGCTCCGCCTTCTTTTCTTCCAATTCCAACTTTCTAAGTTATAACTGAAATTCCATGTCACTCATTGTGTCTTCATTTTTAGAGTATATCCGTATTTCTTCTTCAGTAATCACTTCTTTCTCCCCACTACTTTGTTGATCATCATATTCTACCAACATTTCAATTAACTCCTTCTTAGACTTTTTCTTTCTATCCAAATTTCTATCGTTACATTTAATTAGCAAATCTTTTTTTGACAATGCACTGTACTTTGAAGCCATAATTAATTCTTACTGTTAACTTTACTACTAAACCTACACCTTTAATTAATGCAGAAAATCTTAATATCATATATGATAAAAAGTATAAGACTGAATATGCTTATCTCACTGTATAGATATAATTCCTAATATATCATATATCACAAAACAATAATTTTCTTTCTGTTTCTCCTCCGACTGATGCTTTTTTTCTTACTGTTAATCTCTTACCTCCAAATATATTTTATATCCAATTCTTGGCACTCCATACAACACTTTGCACACTGTAGGCACAACACGTTCACTATAAGCACAACGGATAGATTTTCACAAACACTGCCTTCTGGAACTGGTAGTGATGACGTGAACTGGCAATGGAACTGGACTTGCTTCTCTTCCACGACTCTTCAATAATCACTATGGTACCTTCCAGTGCAGATCTGCTACTTCCGTCACATCATAGTGTATTCGGCTTCACGCATATCCTCCATTCTCTTTAATCGGCTTCCCATATTACGGCTTTCATTGCAGATGGCCACTCCGTCGTCATCTCATTTGCCTTCGTCCGAAGAATACGAAAATTCAAATTCATACCGTATCTTTTTCTGCTCCTGCTCTTTTTTTTTTTTACTTTGCTAAAATTGCATCTTCATCTTCATCCCAACCGCTGGTACCAAAACTTTTGTTGTATTTCGTTATTGTTGGTTGTGGGGGTGAATCCCCTGCTTGTCCGAAACGTTTTACTACATGTGGTGGTGTTGATTCCATTCCCATGTTATTCTCTGTCTTAGCGTTGACCAACATATTTGGCACTTGTTATGACCAGCCGTTCCTCATCATTGCAGGTCGGTGCAAATTAACATAAGCATTGTTCCAATTAAAAATGCAGGAAGTTAAAATAAATGGTTTTTAATAAAACCAGACGAACACACAAAGAGGATACAACACATATATAGCAAACATTTAACATTACATCATAATGCTTCCTTCGTTCACAAAAGAAACGAGCAACTGCCTGGACGCGCAAGTGACATTCCTCTGCCTGGTGTCCTTCCAAGAAAACCACTCCCCTTTTCTTCTCGCTTCTCAGTTCACACATCATTTGCACGTGTCCGCAGAAAACATCATAAACAACCTCCCGTGCTGGGGCTTACACACAGGACACATGGCTCTCTCCCACGCTCTCTTTCTTTTTTACGCTTTCCAACCGTAGGTTGAAGAACCGTATATGCTGCAGCGTTGTCCGTCCGTCTGTCCGCACGATAACGTGGCATACAAATGGTTCGATTTCGACGAAATATTAGTATGTGGTAGGGGACCACCTGGGGACCAACCCTATTGAAAATGGGACAAATGTGATCAAAGGTAACGACGTAGGAGCGGGATCATTCCATTGCCCTTATGCGTCATAACTTGCGTAAATATGGTTCGATTTCAATGAAATTGTACTATGTGGTAGGAGACTGCCTGGGGACGAACCCTATTCAAAATGGGTGAAGTGGGGTCAAAGGTCAGGACATTAGATCGGGATGCATTCCATTGCCCTTATGCGTCATAACGTGCGTAAAAATGGTTCGATTTTGATGAAATTTCAGTAAGTAGTAGGGGACCACCTGGGAACGAACCCTATTGAAAATGGACGAAATGTGGTCAAAGGTCAGGACATAGGATTGCGATCCATTCCATCGCCCTTATCCCATATTATTAAGGTGGACGGCAAGTAATTTTGCTTCCTATACTTCCAATGGAAAAACTGTTGTACACATTTCCTTCCCAATTAATGTGTTCCCAAGGATGAAAATTTGAACATCGATTAAAATAACTTCATATTATAACTTGGAATACTTAATATTTTCTAAAACATAACCATAACTATATTAAAAATCAATAAGTTTTCCTTTGGTGGTGTTGAAACCGGAGAAAAGATGGTGTGACCTGTACTTTAATGACGTCAGTGGACAAATAAATGTTGGATTGCATAATTACGGTTATGGTTTAGTAAATATTAAGTATTCCAAGTTATGAAATGACGCTATTTTATTCGATGCTCAAATTTTCATCCTTGGGAACGCATTAATTGTAAAGAAAATGTGCACAGAAGTTTATGCATTGGAAGTATAGGAAGCAAAATTACTTCACGCCCACCTTAAAGTAGCAATTCTTGTATATATGCATGTACATTTTATTTTGAAAACGGCTCTAAGAATTTCGACGAAAGTCGTTAACCTACCGTTTTCTGGTACTAGAAATCTATTTAGCTTGATCTCGACTTCAGGATAATTCGTTTAGTGGGTTAAATAACCGCCCCGAATTATAACGTTTTTAATGTCATGGCGTCGTTCCATTAATGTTACCAATGCTTAGAAATCTTATGACGTCATAACCTCGCGTTTGAAAATGTTGGCGCGCTGTCACACCATCTGTCTCATTGCGTTACGCGTTGTGTGTGGATCCTATTAAAGTTTTATGACGTCCCACTCTTGCAAGCAGATGGTCGCGATTCCCATCTGCCTCATTACGTCACGCGTTATCGTGCGTATGTCCGTCCGCACGATAACTCGCGTAACAATCGTTCGATTTCAAAGAAATTTTAGTATCTGGTAGGGGATCAACTGGGAAGGAACCCTATTTAAAGTGAACGAAATGGGGTCAAAAGTCAGTACATAGGAGCTAGATCCATTCCACTGATCTTATGCGTCATAACTAACGTAAAAAAGGTTCGAGTTAGATTAAATTTCAGTATGTCGTAGGGCACCACCTGGAGACAAACCCTCTTGAAAATGGGCGAAATTAGGTCAAAGGTCAGGACATAGAAGCGGAATCAGTTCCATCGCCATTATGCGTCATAACTTACGTAAAGGTGCTTCGATTTGGATGAAATGTTAGTATGTTGTAGGGGCTTGCCTGGGGACGAATTCTATTGAAAATGGCAAAATTGGGTCAAAGGTTCGGATACAGGAGAGGAATCTATTCCATAGCCCTTATGCATCATAACTTACGTAAAAATGCTGCGATTGCGACAAACCTTTATCATGTTATTTCGGAGGTATATCGAACCGGTTCTGTTGAATATCATCGAAATGGGATCAAAGGTCATGGCACAGGATCGAGATTTATTCCACAGCCATTATTCTCATAACTTGAGTAATGATTTCTGGTATATTGGAAAGCGTATTATAATCAATGCATTGCATGATTTTACAAACTTGTTTCTTTTTCGATGGCTGTTCGCATCACCACAGGATTCTGAATGAAAAATTCAATATGTCGTTTATGAACGACAAAGTAGAACTAAAATTCATGACGTAACGTTTTCCTGTTTCAAAAGAGTTGATCGTGTGACGTAATACATCTCTGACGTCATGTCAGAATGTTTTAGATGAGATGGCGTCACACCAGCGGCTGTTGAAAATCGGTCTTTACTGCTATAACAACAAAGCAAAATGAAATTGTCTCCCACGCGTCCGCTGTGGGTGACAAAATGGGAAAAACGTTCGTACTTTAGAACAAAGAAAATTGTATTGTTTTAGATTGACACGTGGAATTAATATATAAGAGGTGCACATTTAAATTACAAGACATAGCTGTTCCCATTAATTCGTACGTTAAGCACGATAACTATGAAAGAAACGTGAGTTTTTGAGGAGGAAAACAACAAATCATTTGGAATAGATCTCACACTTTCTCAGAACTTTGCAAAAGCCATTTCCAAAAACTGGGTGATCATTGCGTTCCTCATATATTGCCAAAGTGTTCCGAATGTGTATCAACCTGTTTCGCATGTTTTATCAAAGCTCTCGCCACCATAAAATGTTTTATAATAGAAGATACTAGTATATTTACATAACACATTCGGGACTTATCGTTGCAAAAGCATGGAACACTGCCGTAGCATACTGAGAATACAGTTTCCGAAATTACTTTATCGATGTGTTCCGAATGAGTTATCAACCTCTTCTTAATGTGTTCCACTGGGAACACATTGATGTGCTACATATTCCAAAATGCCACGGATGGCTAGGAAAGAATTTCTCGAAATAGGGCATGGCTCAAGCATCTGCATCATGTTAACTGTACTAATGCCCTAATTTACTTAAATAGTAGGTTTTGGATAAGTGGGTAAGTGAAACTTGAGTTCAAACACATCATATATATTTTGGTGCACATAGACATTAATCTGTATCCATTCAGCAGGTTAACAGGAGCGCCAGTCCCGATATATTCCATGGCATTATATAAGAGTTGACGACTTTAATCATTGTGACAAAGAACCTTTTCACGGTTCGGTATATCAGAGTAGAGCATAAACTATATTTGCGGGTTTATTTGATTAGGTCAAACCAGTCCCTGCCCTAATTTAGACTCCGTGTTCATGTATGGCTGTGCCCGGCTCGAACGAGGACTTTTCAACTGGTTCGCGTAATACGTGACCAATGACAAGCAGCATAGAGTTTTATACGTATTTCCAGTTATATTTGATATTTACGTCCTCGTTTTCTATATTTGTGCGAACCAAATATTTCAAATAAAAAGAATGATGACACCGAATTTTCTGTTATAATGAGCACATCTTTTGAACCGTTTCTGACGCGAATTAAAATTTTCAAACTTATTCAAAGTCAATGCAAGCAGTAGGAAAATATCAACCGGATTTTTACAATCAATAAAACATCCAGAAATAAAAGCAGCTACATTTCTTCTAACATCGTCTAAAACGTACGTTAAAAAAGTTAACAAATATCGCACAAAAATGTTCTCATAGCAGAAGGATATAGGAGACAAACATATTTTCAAATCAATACAGTTAAAAGAACAAATATAGAAAGTAACATGATATAACTCTATGCCTTCTATCTCAAGAATTTTGCATAATAATAAAGTTGAAATTAGCCTTAAAATATTCTTCATGGAAAAAGCTATGCTAAGGAAAAAATAACTTTTCAAAATTTCAAATACGTCTCCCGCAAGAGGAGATAGCGAAAAAAAAGACATTGATCCTTACACCACCTAGCGGAAAATATGAGCATTATTTAAAGAGGATAATGTTCCACATATCTATTGTTGTGAATGCCATACAGTAAAAAAAGCAATTTCTCAACAGGGTTTTTAGAAGCGAAGATACAGCTGCAAAGAAGTACGCAAACACCACATAGCGACAGAACTGTGAATTATAAAACTCCTTAAATACTAACCTAAAGTGTTCCACAAGATAAATGGCATCGATGTTGAACGAAGTTTTTAAATCGCACATTTAAAAGCAGAGATATTAAGAAAAGTATTGGCTTCCCAAGCGGCGACATTTTGCATTAATTTGTTAAGAAAATGCGTTTACAGAGTTAGCACATTTATTAGTAGTATCTGACCGAAGAAATTATTTTTTCTATCGGGCTTTTAGTCCCTCAGATATTGCTGTAAACGAAAATGTGAGCTTACGCCCTCTCGTGGCAGACTTCTGCGTTAAAAAAAATTAAAATTACATGAGAAACATTTCGCAGCGGATATGCTCTCGAACAAAAAAATAATTTTTAAAATCGCACTCTTAGGAGCAGAGATATCAACAAAAATAAGATATGCGTCTACGCTTTCTGGTGGAAAAACTATACGTTATTGTAAGAAAAGGTTTCCCAAAGATCGGAAACAAGAATATTCAAAAAAAATTTTAGCTTGCACAGATTCAGATGTTCTATTGTTAGGAAAATACATACTGTTTATTCTAACACTAATTCAAGTCATTAGCACGAATAAATGAAGTTGTTATCAAGGAAACGACGAGAGTAAATAAACGCCGTCCCTGCCTGGCCCAGGTTGTCATACAAATCCCTGTCAGGGCCTTTGCTCATCTTTACTCTGCATTCAATTTGTCAGAGGTTCGGGCAAGACGCAGACTTTCCATCATTATCACTCTTCTTCATGCAGGAAAGGAAACATTCCAGGTGTGCTTCCCAGATGTAGATATATGGACCTCTAACTTTATTTGCCAATATCTTCGCTATTAACCCTCCAATTTGGACGATATTTAAGATTTAAGGGTTTTACCATGTGCTAAATAGAATGCGCATAAAATAACATACCCTTTATATGGAAAAAGTCGGAGATAGTGAGCTCATTAGCATGTTAATTAGCTTACTTAGCATTTTTCTTCGCATCACGTAATAGTTTCCTTCGAATGCTTTCCAGCTGTACCTTACTTGTTTTCTACTTTTTTTTTGAGGTCTGTACATGTTTAAGTAAGAAAACATATACTTACATCCACCAGTTGGAGAAAAATTTCTTTCAAAAGGGAAATACGCATTGAAAAAAAAAATATTTCTTCTCTTTCAAATTTGACCTTTAGAATCAGAGATGTCGAGAAAGTCGTATACATTTTCAAGGACTGTGAGAGCAAGAAATATTTGATGAAAATGCAAGAAAAATGTTCGTTCATGGATATTTGATAATCGCCTTTTTCATACGAATTTTTAAAGATGAGGTGCTATTTCTAAAAGCAATACAGTCTTATGCTCACACGAGCAGAAAATACGTTCGTGTAATGTTTTGTAATATGTTTGTCATGGAGGAAACAATACAACAGAAGAATAATTTTTCACACAAGATTTTTAGTAGCAAAGAATAAAACAGCAATTATTCTCTAGGAAGAAAACTGTTCATTCTTTGATGTAGATGGTGCAGCCAATCTTTATCATCGTGAATAGTACCCAATGTGAAAAGAATTTGTAAATGTGATTATTAGAATCGGAGGTACTAGAGATATCTAAGAAAACATAATATAATTTTATGCCCGAAGAGTGAAAGTTATATATATTTTGCGCAGGTATTGTCTTATAGTATTTTTAGCAGGGAATTATATCTCATCGAAGAAGAACTTTTCAGTCGAATTTTTGTAATTAGAAATTATTTGCAAAAAAATAATATCCAGTTGCGTTCTGTAGTAATGAAACTGTTTGTTTCCAAAAACCAAAAAACCTGTGCAAGTAGTAATCATCGATTTAAAAACAAGAAAAACAAAATTGAATTCATATTTTTGAAAGAAAATATAGCAAGAAAAACAGAAGATATATTGAAGCGCTCCAGAAGGAATACTTTGCATCATTTGAAGCAGGAAATTTATACAAAATTACGAAATTTGAAGAACATATTTTCAGTCGGATTTCTAGAAGGAATGCTTTGACAAAAACAAAACATTATCGAAGTCTACAGCATAAATTCACATTATTTGTGTCCATGGCGGCCGTATTATACAAAGTATAAAGACCAGAAGATCTCCGCTCTCATATTCAGGCTTTCGAATGGAAGAAGAGTTTATCAAATCAGTTTATCATTTTGTTACACATTCTTACCACAGACTGACAGATAAAGTGATATTATAAATGCTTATTTCCAGTTTGAGAATGTTGGCACATGCACACTCGAGTTGCATAAATTCGGCGCTTAAGCAGCCTTGAAACTTTTCGTGGATATAAAATTAATTGATGACCTTCGAAAATTATGCGGAATTCACTCAAATTTTCATGCATCCAATATTATACTTATATATATTATAAATACTCATACTCATATTTCCAAGCACAGAAGAACCGTCAAGAACCGTCAAGTGGAACCGTCAAGTGATTTTGTGATCCCAGTAATTGATTATCGAACAATGTGAAATCCTTTGTTTCTTCCTTTAGGTTAATTTATTCCCATTATCAATCAAACTGAAAGACGACTTTGGTGCGTTTTTAGTAAAGCTATGTAGTTACTTATTTTAGAAATATGGTTCCAATAAAATCGCAATTTTCGTAAGTTAATTAACTTTGTACTTGATATAATTTCATACATCATCAAGAAAAATGCTTAGATACCGATCAAGCGTGTAACGCTCATCGCAATACGTTCAAATGACTAAAAATATTGCTTCGTACTTTCTTTTATTTTCTCTGCAGTAAAAAGGCTTTACTGGTTTGCTTTTGCGTTGCCTTCCGCTGTCTGTTTTATAATAAAACCTCTGTTGTTGCTGAGGCGTTTACCATAATAGCCAATAAAATCATCAAAGCCGCGGATTAAATCTGACTGCTGAATAGTCTTGAAGTCGAAACGGCATTTCAGAGGCACTAGTGGCATTTGACACACAAACCGCTTGCATCGAAAGTGAGGATTTAATATTTAACAGAAGTGAGAGTCCTGTTATTCTCCTTTATTTCCTGCATACAGATGCATAACAAGATGTAAGGAGTTTCTGTGGAAATATTACAATACTTCTGTAAAGCAGAATTTTATTTTCTGACACTATATCTGACATTATTTGGGTTTCGCACTTAATTGCAATACTAACAGTATGGGAGGCAGATACAAACTTTGAGATATACTAGCATTTTTACAGTATTTATTTTCATTTCATCGACTGAAAATGGCATCAGGAAAACCTAAAATTAGAAAACAATGCCCCTGATGTCTTGGGTAATATGTTTTAATTGCCCAAGACACCATGGTGATCATTACCTCACAAGTACATATAGGATGGTGTGCTTATTACGTCGAATAGATTGTATTTTGTACTAGCTTAAATCTAAATCCTAGTGAAAAAGTTGTCTTTGGCTTGTTTACCACCTGTATAAACTGTTAGTGTGGTTCATAATTAAACAAGTTAGTAAAATCATGCAATGCATTGATTATGATACGATTTCCAACATACCAGAAATCATTACTCAAGTTACCACTCTTGGAATAAATCTTGGTCCTGTGCCCTGACCTTTGATCCCATTTCGATTATATTCAACAGAACCGGTTCGGTATACCTCCGAAATAACATGATAAAGTTTTGTGGTAATCGAAGCATTTTTACGTACGTAATGATGCATAAGGGCTATGGAATAGATCCCGCTCCTGTGTCCTAACCTTTGACCCCATTTCGCCCATTCTCAATAGAATTCGTACGCAGGCAGGCCCCTACAACATACTAACATTTCATCCAAATCGAAGCATTTTTACTTACGTTATGACGCATAATGGCGATGGAACTGATTCCGCTTCTATGTCCTGACCTTTGACCCCATTTAGCCCATTTTCAATAGGGGTTGTCCCCAGGTGGTCCCCTAGAACATACTAAAGTTTCATCGAAATCGAACATTTTTTACGTTAGTTATGACGCATAACAGCAGTGGAATGGATTCCGCTCCTATGTACTGACCATTGACCCCATTTCGTTCACTTTAAACAGGGTTCTTTCCCAGGTGATCCCCTACCAGATACTAAAATTTCATCGAAATCGAACGATTGTTACGCGAGTTATCGTGAGGACGGACATACGCACACAACACGTGACGTAATGAGGCAGATGGAAATCGGGACCATCTGATCGCAAGAGTGTAACGTCATAAAACTTTAATAGGATCCGCACACAACGCGTAACGTAATGAGACAGATGGTGTGGCAGCGCGCCAACATTCTCAAACACGAGATTGTGACGTCATAAGATTTCTAAGCATTGGTAACATTAATGGAACGCCGCCATGACATTAAAAACGTTATAATTCGGGGTGGTTATTTAACCCACTAAACGAATTATCCTTAAGTCGAGATCAAGCTAAATCGATTTTTAGTACCAGAAAACGGTAGGTTAACGACTTTCATCAAAATTCTTAGAGCCGTTTTCAAAATAAAATCTACATACATACATACATACAAGAATTGCTAATTTAAGGTGGACGTCAAGTAATTTTGCCTCCTATACTTCCAATGGAAAGACTTCTGTACACATTTTCTACACAATTAATGGGTTCCCAAGGATGAAAATTTGAACATCGATTAAAACAGCTTCATTTCATAACTTAGAGTACTTAATATTTTCTAAACCATAACCGTAATTATGCAATCCAACATTTATTTGTCCAGTGACGTCATCATAGCACAGGTCGCGCCATCTTTTTTCTGGTTTCAACACCACCAAAGGAAACGTTATTGTTTTTTATTATAATTATGCTTATGTTTTAGAAAATGTTAAGTATTCCAAGTTATAGTATGCAGTTATTTTAATCGATGTTCAAATTTCCATCCTTAGGAACACACTAATTGTGAAAGAAATGTGTACAAAAGGTTTTCCATTGGAAATATAGGAAGCAAAATTACTTGACGTCCACCTTAATAGTGTGGGATAGGGGCGATGGAATGGATCCCGATCCTATGTCCTGACCTTTTACTCTATTTGTCCCGTTTTTAATAGGGTTCCTCTCCAGGTGGTCCCCTAGCACATACTAAAATTTCATCGAAATCAAACCATTTTTACGCACCTTATGACGTGACCTTTGACCCCACGTCACCCACTTTCAATAGGGTTCGTCTCCAGGTGGTCTCCTACCACATACTAAAATTTCATCGAAATCGAACCATTTTTACGTGAGTTATCGTGCCGACAGACGGACGGACAGACGGACGGAAAAAGCTGGAGCATATACGCTTCTTCAACCTACGGTTGGAAAGCGTAAAAAATGATGAAAATGAGTCTATGATAGACTTCGTTTTAAAATCAGAAAATCACATGATTGGAATTCTATCAGATGGATTGCAGACATGTTTAGATTGAGTTAACGCATACGCAAACGACCAGCTGCAAATCCCCATGTTCGATTTACAGCTGGTTAAGCATTTTCCAAGGTTCATGCACTTATGTGAACTAACATCAGATTAGTTACCGATCAAGCGTGTTCCGTGTGTATTCAATGGATTACGCACATCCATTAACAAATGTTGAATTGGTTATCGAGACATTTGATGGATCACATACTTAGATGTGATCCACCTCAAGACTATGAACGTAAATTTTCGCTCATCCAGTTGCAGTAGGTATCTTCTTGTAAAAGTCACATACAAAACTGAACTACAATCTGATTGGGTGCCCGAACAAACTGGTGAACATACGTCTTCTATGGATCATACGTATTCGTATGTTGTCTATTTGATGGATGATTACTCCAATTGAAAGTTTACGTGTCTGCAGTGGTTCGTGTGAACATAGAAGCGAGTACGTAAGCCTATTTTGCTAGTACTGAAGAATAATGTCATATTAACCAACTGTTTCTGAGCTTAGCATGCTCGAAATTTTGGTTTGCATATTTTAATCAAAATGTTCGGGAACGAAAATATTATGGGAATTAGAAAAGATTGATCATAACGGATCTTCACAATTATTTGCGTCAGTTGCTTCCCCATAGATCCTATTCTATGGTCATGACGTGTACCACCAGACTAGAATATGTTGGCGAAATTTAAGAAACATGGTTTGGTGTAAAATGCAGCCCCACTCTGAAAGTTTTGGCAAAGAACGTCTAACGTTCACGTGTACATTTTTGTAAGAAAATTGCTTGTAATACAAATTTAGGAAAGACCACAATGAAAACTGAAAAGTTCCTTTATTACTTTTACAGTTATAATATTACATGCATCTATTAAATTGTGCATATTTTTTATTATTTTTTGATTAATATTTGTTCACATAATCAGTTTTCAGCTACCAACTTTACAGTTCTAACGAATTTATCGTAATGTAAATGCAAACACTGCTTGAATAATACATGTACATCCTCATCAGATATGAAGGAAAACTTTGTTTCGCAGAAAAGTGGCGGTGATTATAGTTTCGCGAAATAAGCCAAAAGGTTGAAAACCAAGGGGGAAAGGATATGTACTGCAAAGATCCCAGTTCTACAATCCATTGCTTGCGGAACAACACGCTTAAATTGTCAGTCCAATTTACAGGAAATTGAAGTAATGCTCTATCAAGCTGTAAGAAAGTATTAAATTGCTTTGAAGCATTCTCGCCAAAGCAAATTATTTGATAATTGTAATTTCATCATTGCTTAATTACAAAAACAGCCAGCTGGGGTGCACTGCATTTTACAACAGAAGTTAGAAACTGTTAGTTGAGTTATTCGCAGAGACATGCGCAAAATACTGGGGCACTTCAGCGTCACATTTCCTTGACTACTGAAGGCACTGAACGACTATTTTTCGGTTCAGTGAAAAATAGTACTAATTGTGTATGAAGATATTACATATTTTTCGAAAAGAACAATTCAATTCATTTTGTTTAATTTGTATTATCGGGAAAAGGAGTTGGATAAACAAAATGATATTAACTCTCACCTTTCGCAAGTAAGTGCAATAAGTAATCTATTCTTGAAAAAAGGGGAGAGAAAGAAACGGGAGACATGTGGAATGAGTTTGAGGCATACAAATATAAATTTAAGGAATGCCCTGAGCGCGGATTTTTGAAACCGATCAAATGTGATATCTTTCCACTCATTTGAATACCTTTAGAACGCTGATTACTAACTCAGCGGTGCCTCGCATTGAAAAGCATTGAAAAGTGGCGGTTCTGAAAGGCCCATTTTTTTTTCTTTTTTTGCTTTTTGTTTAGAGGTTTAACGACCACCGTGAGTTATTCGATGGGCTATAAACAGTCAGCCAACCCTAATTTAAGGCTACAGGTTCCAGACAAGGGATAGATCCATAAGACAAATACAGCATCCATGCCTCACAGAGATTCGAACCGGGATCCATCTCGGACGAATGGTAAAAAGCCATCGCTTAGACCACTTCGCCACCCGGAGCGGCTTCATATTTCTTCTTGAACAAGATTTTCAGTGTAAAGAGTTTTTCTCGTGTATTAGAACGTACTTCGGGTTGCTCATATACAGCTTCAATGTACTGTAAATTTATTTTACATGTCTTTTATATTAACGTTTCTATATTGTACTTTCGCGTAAATTCCATTTTACATTTGCCAGGTTAAAATTCAAAAGTTTTTGGAGAAACCCTAAGCGATGTTTAGTATCTGTAACATTCTTTCCTTTCAAAATGTATAACTCTGACAAATCTGGCTTCATGCCGTTAACATGGAAGAAATAACAGATAGAGACTTCTCTAAATTCCTAGCGCCAGGGTTTAAGCACATGGTCACCTAAATTAGAACTTAGGTATCTGCGGATTTAAAACATTTGCTAACTGGCAAATGTGTCCCAGTTCCATGTTTCTGAAACATTCTAGATGAATTAGATGATTTGCGTTAAATCTGGTTCTAAATATTTGTTTTTAATTTTGAGTCTTTATACACTGATTGGCCACTTTATTATAACCACCTGACAATTTTAAGCAAATCAGCTATGGCTGCATGATGTTGCCGCCAGAGGGCGAGGCTAGTATAAAAAGGGAAAGCTTAGTGCTTGCGAGAGTAGTAGAAATGATTTTTGGGTGACGAGATGGGTAAAAAATGCGATTTGACGGACTTTCAACGTGGGATGATTGTAGGAGCTCGGAGCCATGAAGCGAGTATCACCGAAACCGCCGCATTCGTGAAATGTTCCAGAGCAGCTGTTGTTACAGTGTTTAAAGACTGGACTGTCAGCAACAAAACTGGGTCTCTACGTGCAACGTGTAGTCGTCATCGACTAGTGACTGCTCAGGCGGGACGCAGAGTGTCCAGACTGGTAACAGACAACAGAAGGGCGACAGTGTAGCAAATTACAGACAATCTTAATTTAAGATCCCCTCAAATGATCTCTGCACGCACTGTTCGCCGTACACTGCATCGGATGGGATATGGCAGCCGAAGGCTTGTTCAAACCCCTTTGCTGTCTGCAGTTAACAAAAGAAAACTTCTCCAGTTCACACAGGAGCACAAGGATTGGACAGTCGATAATTGGAAACAAATCATGTGGTCCGATGAATCACGTTTTCAGTTGCGCCATGCCGATGGCCGAGTGAGGATTAGGCGGAAACAGCACGAAAGCATGGACTCCAAAAGCATTGCTACAACCCTTCAAGCTGGTGGAGGCAATGTTATAGTTTGGGGAATGTTTTCCTGGCATGCTTTGTGCCCTTTAATTCGTGTCTGACTGGCACATCATATCTAAACATCGTTGCGGACCAAGTGCATCCTGTCATGTGGATGGATTATCCCAATGGCGATGGCTACTTTCAACAAGATAATGCGTCCTGCCATAGTGCTCGTATTGTACAGGATTGGTTTCAGGAACATGCCGGTGAGTTTACTTTGCTTAGGTTTCCCCCACAATCTTCAGATCTCAACCCCATTGAGAATTTGTGGGATGAAGTTGAACGAGCCATCAGACAGCTGGATCCACAACTCTGCAACCTCACACTCCTGGAAAGTGCTATTCATCAAGCATGGTCTCAGATTCCACAAACCACATATCAGCATCTCGTGGAGTCCATGCCCGGAAGAATCGACGCAGTAGGTGGCTCAACGAAGTACTAAAGGGGTGGTCATAATAAAGTCGCCACTCAGTGAATAAAAAAAGTGATGACATGATGGTTTTTAATAAGGGTCGCAAATTATCCAAGACAGCCCTCCATGTTAACATCAGAAACAAGCCCCTGGATGAGATAAAATCATTGATCATCAATTCTTAGTAAGAAATGTAACGACCTGAACTGTTGAATGACTCAACAAGATAACCATCCATTCTTGATGAATGTTGAGAACTCGTTCATCTTACATCGAAAAATTTCCTGCAGGGGAAACAAATGTTTTAGTGCAGTGAAATGAAGTGAGAAGTTAGAATTAGCGATAATTCGGTGACTTCAGACATGAAGGTGAACACTGTTGCAGATACATTATCTGTATGATTCTTATTAACCATTTAACGACTATAACGCCCAAAACGCCAGTATGTACAAACGGCCATAGCCGCCTAAAACGCATGTCTAGATTGAGTCAGATTTCCTACCCTTACTTGTTCTTCAAATTTTCTCGACCTGTGATCGATCAGGAGGAGTCACCCTCAGTCACTATTGATGTTACTGAACAAAGATGTGAAACAACAGACATTTTCGGGCGTTATGATATTTAGAGTGATACACGAGTTTTGGGTCATGGTCGTTAAAAGGTTAACACAGCATCAAATTTGAATTTAGTAATGAAATGGAACAGGTAAATCGCCGATTCTCTGTTATTCAGCGCTTCCAAGACAACTGTAACAAAAGCAAACACAGATACAATTCATATGCATTGCACCAGCTTCTGTACGCAACTTGGCTCATGCTGCAGGCATTGGAAGTTAACTTGATCCGCTCGCCAAGTGTTTCGAGCAAACCGTGAGGTTTGCTCGAAACACTTGGTGAATATTTCTATGCTTTATCACCAATTTCGTTTTCCTACTGTATGTTTCAAATTTTAACCTTTCCACTTACGTAAAATAGAAAAACTATATTAGTAATCTGATTTATGGGTGTAAAAATAGAAATAAAAGTGTCCAGGTTTTTACATATCAAACAGATGACTTCTTAAAGGAAAGTAGCCACCTTCCTTGAAAAAGCCATCACTTATCACTCAAATTTATGTTTTTTCAAGATGTGATATGTAACTTTTATGTGCCTTCCAAATTACATATCTACCTGTCTGACTTTCTTGAGAAATCAGTTTAGTCTTGCAAAAGCTTGGAAATATTTATTTCGATTTTTGCATCAATAAATTGTATTACTAATATGTTTTTTCTATTTTATGTATAGTAGGTGCACAGTTCCTTGTTTATTAATTAGCCTTTCCACTTAAGTTTTATTCATTTTAACTAGCTTATAGCTATTCCTAAGACGGTTGTATTTAGACTTTAAATAAATACTAATATATAGGGGATGTTGCAGGTTTTAGAACGGGGTGAAATTTCTTATTGGAACAGATTGAAAACAAATCAAATACACACCGTATTTTCTGTCAGGAAATATAGTAAAAACTCATTAATTTAACAGTTGAAAATTATATGCTATTTATTTCCGTTTTTCAAAAAAACCTCGCGATATATAACATTCCATGTAAAATATTTGTTGTTGTTTAACAATTTTTCTTAGCTGTTCATGTGAGAAGACAGGCTCATCGAGATAAATTCCGACGTGCTCGAATGTTTGTCCCTGCAATGTGTCGATGGTCATGGCGTATGCTGGAATTATCGGAAACTGGCGGCGCTTGACGACGAATGGCAGATTTAAGGCACTGGGAGCTAATACAATTCTTGGCAAGAAAAAAACATCGTCTCGATTGCATTCAGCAACTATTTCCGCAGTTATGAAATTTTCATGGAGTCCAGTGATTGATAGGCGAGTACCTTTGCAAAGTCCTTCTTGGGAAACAACATTTCTGAGCAACATGACGATTACTCCTTGTTTCGGCAACAGCGTATGTGGCGGCATGCCTGGTAGAATTTGGTCATGTAGAAATTCAGGTGGATAGTTAAGCACGTTGTTCGGACCTTCAGCCATGATTGAATCGCAGCTGTGATAGATATGAGAGTCTCCCCGGAGTTTTGCAATGATTGCACGATTCATTTCCAGAGTCTTCTTGTTCTTTGCGACTAAAATGACTCGCTTTGCCAGCCCTTCGACATTCATGTTGCTCAAGTTTTAACTGTAAATGGCTTCAGTCAGGTTTTCTTCTGCTACCATTTGCTGATGGATTTCAATTGAATCACACGGTAATCCTGGAATTTATGGAAGACTGCCTGATCCGATATTCAGCAACCACGTGTTGTGCTGCTTTTGTCCAGCGCTGTGTATATTTGTTGTGAGTGCAAGGTGCGTGAATATGCGCAAAAAAGGGATTGATTTTATGCAGCTTTCGATGATATCGGCTCGAGTACCTCTTGGAACTACTGGCAGTGTCTGTCTGAAGTCGCCTCTGATTACAAAAACATTTTCTCCGAAAGGCTTATCGTTGCTCATCACTTCACGCAAAAAGTAAGTCGATACAACGCAGACCATCCTTTGTGAGCACCGTAATTTCGTCAATGATGATGAGCACAACTTGAAGCAGTTTCTCAGCTTCCGGAGATGTTGTTCTCATTGACGAAACCGATGTGTTGAGAAGAAGAACTGGTAGCTTGACTCCACTGTGAACATTTAGTCCACCTCTCAGCAGTGTTACGGCAATACCAGTAGTTGCGAATGAAAGGGCCATTTCTCCTTTGCCTCAAATGAAAGACAATAGCGTTGAATATAGGTAAGTTTTGCCAGAACCTTCAGTACCATCCAAGTAAAAATATCTTGCTTCAAGATTGTTGCCTAAATAATCAAGAGACATGTCCATCGAATATTTGTTTCTCAGCTCGAGCGCTTTTGTCGGATTACAGAAGCAAAGGATAAATGCGAATGTCTGACATAATTGCTTTGCCATTTCATAGGTAGCAGCGTCGCTTAAGCAACGATTCCAAACTTCATCTGAGCCCAGCAAGTGACGAAGGAAAGCTGCTTGCTTGAAAGTGTCATAAACAACGTTATCTACTGTTCGGAGAAATTCGAAGTTTGTAGCCCCAGGAACGTGAAGCAACAGCATGCGCAGGTAGAACCGTTCCCCGTCTTTTACACTAACCATGCACATTCTCGCACCTATCTTGTTTCTTCCTCTCTGTTGCTTTTGCCAGTTATTAGGAACATACACGTAGTTTTAAGAAACATCAGTGTACAACAATGCACATGCATCAGAATCTCTTCTGTTTAACTGGAACCACGACTCGAACTTCGTTTGTCCTGTTCGTGCAGCATCCAAGGCTTTATCTTCATGGTCGGCTTTAAACATGATACGTTGCTGGTTTGTCAGATGAACTGGCATTCCCATCACTGCATGCGAACAGTCATGCATGTTCGATTCAAGCAAGCGCCACATTTCTTCAGGTGCACTGACATATCGAGCGTCAATATAGTTAACAATCTAGTTATGTTGGAGTTGTCCTGCAGTCACAACGACGTTAGCACGGCCAAATCCTTTGTAAATATATTTGTATATATATATATTTAACTGCACGCAGAGAAGTGCAAACTTCGACGTTAATGTGAGAGTCGTATTTTAACAGCAGGCACTGATTGTAGGGCACAACGAATCTGTTAGTCATTGTCGTCCCTCGTACTTTAGCTGTGACACCTGAGCGTCTACGATACAAAGGATAGCCATTCACATTGTGTGCCGTTTCCAGTTGAAATTGCTAGGGAAACATTTTCTTTCACTTTCAGCCTCCCATGCAAGGTGCATCAGGATTGTTGATGCCACAATGTGCATGCATCATGCATATTGTCACGATTTCATGCAAGCGCTGAGGTTGATCAGCTGCTGGAATCTCAGCACACATAAATTGATCGATACGTTCAGTAGTTGAAAACTTGTCTTCGGCTTGTAGAACAATTAAAATGTGAGCACGTGGCAGTCCTCGCTTTTGAAACTCAATCGTGTGGACATATGCTGTAGATTTCCCCAAAACTCCAGAAATTGTCAAATCTTCCATGCGTGATTTTAACCAAATCAGGACGGTCAAACAGGTGTTCGCCTCACCGCAAGTGTGTGGTTATTTCTGGCCACTTCGGATTCGCTGTAAATGTAATGTAGTGATCTGGTGCACCGTGTTTGACGAAGATGGACATCGTGTCAGCACACCGTTATCTCATGCTGCGCCATGATCCTTCAAATGATGAGGGCAGAAGCACGAAAATTCCAGCATGCGTGATAGCATTTTGAGCGACGTTATCAAAATGGTCAGCAAGTCCTTGGTGGAGCTCAGTTCGTAAGTGCTGCTAATGAATTCGGATAAAATTCAAGTTATTTGCTTCTACCTGGAGACAATCGACAATCCGTTGCTGCGTAAGTTTTTCTGCACTAACAATCGGATTGAATTCGTCTCTAACGGCTGTTAAGGCAGCTTTGTACTGAAGCATAGTCACGTTGACTCTGCTGCGACTTCCTTGTGCTCAATCGTAAGCTTCACAACGCCAGTTCGGTTGCCAACCAGGCTCGCCGTAAGGAAACAAAGTCGGATACGACATTGGGTCCAAGTTTGAGCTGAGGATGTTAACATTGATGAATGGCTGCTGTGGATTTGCCAGATTCAATGGACACACGCGAATGTCACGTTCGAATGGAGGTTCTCCATCGCTGTTGACAAAGACCATTGCGATTTCGTTGGCAGTCAGTGCGTTATATCGTCGCTGATCGGAATGACGGTCTTGTCGGAATACCATATTAACGACAGGAATATCTTCACCTGCTTGATTTGTTTCTTCGATTGCTCGAGCTTCAACCTCTTAAAGCATGCGATATGTGTCAGAGAGTCGATTGTGCTGTCTAAAGAAGCGGTCGATCTGATCCAGAACAGGCGTGACGCATTGCTCATTGGCTGGATGAGTAACTCGGATTTCTGTAGACTGAGTACTGTCGATCACGTAAAATTGAGCATACTGAGGAGCTTGGCCATTCAGTGGTTGAGTGGTCCTCGTGCGGTGCAAAATTTGACCGTGAACTTTGAAAACGTAAGGCTCCCATCAATGCGAATGAAACAGCACTGTTGTATGAGCGATTATTTTCGCGAAAGTTCTTATAGTCCAGATTGTCTGGATTCATAATTAAGTCACGCAGAAAATTTGGATAAGGCAACACATTTCCACCAGCATCTAAGGGTTTCTCCAATCTGACTTTTCCTTTGCGGCAGCAACTGGTGAATTTTTCATCAGACGGAAGTTCAGCAGCAAAGTTGTGTGAATCACATAACTGGCAAATAACGTTCATCGGTCCGTATTTGTGTGCTTGTGCTCGAGTGTCTACGAAATTAATCGCTTCGTTGCGAATCACTTGGCTTCGAAGCTCTCGGGCAAAGCGTTGTGCTTCAGCATGGTAGGTAAGAACCGTTTAAACAAAGTCTCGACAAAGATGTAGCACCAGAATACGTCCTGAGATTATTATTGTTCGCAAATGCGGCGCCCCAAATTACGAGTGGTAGAGCCCACATAACATAAATCGAGCTCTGCAGGGTTAGTAGATTTAAGTGGAACCATATATACACCGTGACAGTTCACACATTCAACACAGTCTCTGTCCTTTTTAACAGTGTTAAATAAAATAAGAGACCTTACACCAAAATTGAGTTTGTATTTATGACATGTTTTTTATTGGATTTTTAACGACTACCGTGAGCAACTCAATGGGCTATAAGCAGTCTCCAGTCCCTAATTTAGGGTCGCTGGTTCCAGGGAAGGGAGAGAGCCAGTGCCGTAAGACAAACACAACATCCATGCCTCACCGGGACTCGAACCCGGACCCCGTTCGGACGAATGATCAGAGGCCATCGCTTAGACCACTGCGCCACCGGGGCGGCTATGACATATGTTCTTTAAAATGTTTAATACAGGTGGTATATATGGAATGGATTCCACAAATTGGTAGTCAAATTTATCGGCAAGCAAAGCTGTCTGCGGTCGACCAATTGATTTCTTAACAATCAAGCGATCAATCATGTGACGAGGGTAACCGAAAGTCAAGGCAAACTGTTTAATCCTAACTAACTCTTGGTTCCGGAGATCCTGTGTGGACTTGTAAAGTATATAGGCTACTCACTTCTATGCTTACTGCTGCACTGTTTCTGAGGATGACGCCGATGTGGCGTTGAAAGTTCTTAAACATATTTATTTTAATTATACATAGTTTTTTATCATTAAAGTGTATCGTGCAGGAGACGGCGTTTGTTTTCGACTTAATAGGTTTTGGTGCACGAGTTAATTTCTTCATATTTCTTCACATCTTTCAGGTTTCTTCTTAAAACAACTGTTTTAACCTTGAGTGCTTGTTATGTGCATGGGTTGTTTCACATTTAGCCAGTACTTGTTCTGTGCGAAGTGTTATGATGCTTATTTCGCAGTGGCACAAGTTCCCCTATTTTTTTTAGGATACAGTACATGATTCGCCAAGGAAAAGGCTAGAGCAGTTTTCTTTAACGTCGTAAATGTCATGAGGTATTTGAGTGCATTGCCATTGAGCTGTTCGTATTCCCCACTGACATTTACCCAGAAGGTAATAATATGCATTCCTTTAAAATCAGAATTTAAAGAAGAATCAGTTGAAAGTTCGATTAACTGCTCTTTTTCATTAATTGATAGTTTAGTTTCTTTGAAGAATTCTTCATTGAAAGGATCTACAATCCAGTTGTTTTCTTTTCCACGTTGAGGGAAGTAAGTATAAAAGGACAGTTTGAGACCTTCCAAGTGACTTAAAATATTCTCTTTCACGTTTTGTGATAGGAGCAAGTCATTCTCAGATACGAAGTTGTGCAGAGTTTCGAAAACGTCAGGCTGACCTCTTTCAATACACGCTTTCCAAAAGCCCAGTATTTTAATCAATGGTTCAATTTTGTCGGTTACTTTCAATATAGTGATTGAGCTGTTTTGAAGTCCCAAGTTGAGTTTGTATAATTCCAAAAAAATGTCTGATAAATATGCAAGACTTTGAAACCAATCACTGTCATGAAACTTTGAGAACAAGAAGGAAACGATGGTATTAAAAAACAAAAAAGATGACACCGAATTTTCGGTTGTAATAAGCGCGTCTTTTGAATCCGTTCTGACGCAAATTAAATTTATCAAAGCTTTTCAAAGTCAATGGAACCGGTATGGAAAACAATAGTATCTGACGGAAGAAAGAAGTTTTTCAATCGGGTTTTTAATCCCTCAGATATTGCTGTAAACGGAACCGTGAACTTACGCCCTCTGGTTGTAGACTTGTGCGTTAAGAAAAACATAAATTTATATGAGAAACATCTCGCACCGAAAACGCTCTCCAACAGAGAAATATTTTTTCAAATCGGACTCTTAGAAACAGAGATATCGACAAAAATAAGATGCGACTTTAGGTCCTCTGGTGAGGAAACCATGAATTATTTTAGGAACAAAGTATTCTCAAAAGGTTTTTCCATATGAGCGGTATCGGTCCAAGAAAAAAAAAAAAAAATTAGTAGAGTTTTCAGGAGCCCAGATTTTACTACAAATACATCAGATGCAGAAATTAACACTTATGTCCCCTGCTGGCCAAACCATTCTTTACCAAACATTAGAAATTATGTAAAGAATATATTTTTTTTTTATTGGAGGTTTAACGACCACCGTGAGCAACTCAATGGGCTATAAGCAGTCGCCCGTCCCTAATTTAGGGTCACTGGTTCCAGAGAAGGGAGAGAGCCAGTTCCGTAAGACAAACACAACATCCATGTATCACCGGGATTCGAACCCGGACCCCGTTCAGACGAATGATCAGAGGCCATCGACCCCGTTCAATCGATATTTTAAAAGCTCACTGCGCCACCGGGGCGGCAAAAAAGAATATTTTACATCACGTATTGTATGCGACACAGGAAGAAATTTTCAAATCTGAGTTTTAGAAGCAGAAATAACGCAGAAAACACAATTTAACCGTGTGCCCCCTAGCGCAAAGGCTATGATTTACCTGAAAATTTTTATTTTTTAGGAAAAACATTTCGCATCAGAAACACTGTCCAACATAGAGGGAATTTTTCAAATCGGACTCTTAGAAGTAGAGATATTGACCAAAATAAGATATACATCTACGCCCGCTGGCGTAAAAACCATGCATTATTTCAAGAAGAAAATGTTCCTAAAAGGTTTGTCGACAGAGTATAGTATCGGTCAACAAACGACTTTTTTTCAATCGAGACTATAGAAGCTCATATTTTGCTGCAAATACATCAGAAGCAAATATTAAGCCTTACGCCACCTGGTGGCCGAAACATTTTTTACAAAAATTAGAAGTTATGTACAAAACATTTCCCATCAGGAGCTGTATCCTGTGCAGAAATAATTTTTCAAATCGGGGATTTAGAAGCAGATTTATAGGGGGGGGCATTTACCTTTACGCCCCCTAGCGGAAAGTCTATGAATTACTTGAAAATTTTATAATTACATAAAACACATGTCACACTGGAAACACTATCTAACAAAGAAGGAATATTTGAAATCGGACTCCTAGAAGTAGAGATATTGACAAAAATAGGATATACATCAACGCCCTCTGGCGGAGAAACTGTGAGATATTTTAGAAAGAAATTATTCCGAAAATGTTTATCTATGCGAGTGGCATCAGTCAACGAAAGAATTTTTTCAATCGATATTTTAAAAGCTCAGATATTATGGCAAATACATCAGGAGCAAAAACCAACACTTACGCCTGCTGGTGGCCAAACTATTCTTTGCCCAAAATTAGAAACTATATGCAACAGATTTTCCATCAGGAGCTGTATCAGCTAAAAAAAAAATTTTGAAATCGGAGTTTTAGAAGAAGAGATATCGGGGAAAATGTAATTTACTTTCACGGCCCCTACCGGAAAATCTATGCGTAATTTGAAAAAAGTAACTATACTTAAAATACTCTTCGACATAAATGGAATCGAAAGATAAAATAATTTTTTCAAAACGGTTGTTTAGAAGCAATTATGTGGAATAGAACGTATTTTTGAATTCGACATAATCTGCATTTACGCCCTCTAGCGGCGAAATTGTACATCTTAAAAAAATACGAAATAAAGGATCATCATTCGCATATTTCAAGCTTTCCAATGCAAAAATATTTTTTCAAATCGGACTAATAGTTGCACAGATATCGTGGGTACCGACGGACGGACGGATGGACGGATGGACAAACTGGTAACATAAGCACGATCATTTTTTACCCAAGTTAGTAAAATCATGCAATGCATTGATTATAATACGCTTTCCAACATACCAGAAATCATTACTCAAGTTATGAGGATAATAGCTGTGGAATAAATGTCGGTCCTGTGCCCTGACCTTTGATCCCATTTCAATGATATTCCAAAGGACCGGTTCAGAATATCTCCGAAATAACATGATAAAGTTTTGTCGCAATGGAAGCATTTTTACGTAAGTTATGATGCATAAGGACTATGGAACAGATTCCGCTCCTGTGTCCTTACTTTTGACCCCATTCCGCCCATTTTCAATAGGATTCGTTGACCCCATTTCGCTTAGTTTATAAGCAGGCCCCTACAACATACTAACATTTTATCCAAATCGAAATTTTTTTACCTAAGTTATGACGCATAATTGCGATGAAATTGATTCCGCTTCTATGTCGTGACTTTTGACTCCATTTCTCCCATTTTTAATAGGGTTTGTCCCCAAGTGGTCCCCTACCAGATACTAACATTTAAACAAAATCGAACCTTTTTTACGTTAGTTATGACGCATAAGAGTAGTGGAATGGATCCCGCTCCTGTGTCCTAACCTTTGATCCCATTTCGTTCACTTTCAACAGGGTTCCTTCCCATGAGATCCCCTTCAAAATACTAAAAGTACATCAAAATCGAACGATTTTCACGTGAGTTATCGTGCGTACGGGCATACGCACACAACGCGTGACGTAATGAGACAGATGGGAATCGCGACAATCTGCTCGAAAGAGTCTGACTTCATAAAACTTTAATAAGATCCACACACAACGCGTGACGTAATGAGACAGATGACGCCATGACACCAAAAACGTGGTAATTCGGAGGGGGGGGGGGGGTATTTAACGCACTAAACTAATTTTCCTAAAGTTGAGATCAAGCTAAATCGATTTCTAGTACAAGAAAACGGTAGGTTAACGACTTTCATCAAAATCCTTAGAGCCGTTTTCAAAATAAAATTTACATACATACATACAAGAATTGCTCCTTTATTAGTATCGGTTAAGGGCGATGGAATGGATCACGATCCTATGTCCTGACCTTTGACCCCAATTAGTATCGGTTAAGGGCGATGGAATAGATCACGATGTGTCCATTTTGAATAGTGTTCGATTTCCCATCAGGAGCTGTATCTGGTGCAGAAAGAATTTTTTAAATCGGAGATTTAGAAGCAGAGATATAGGAGGAAGGGACAATTTACCTTTACGCCCCCTTGCGGAAATTCTATGAATTACTTGGAAATTTTAAAATTATATCAAAAATATGTCACACTGGAAACACTATCTAACAAAGAAGGAATTTTGAAATCGGACTTCTAGAAGTAGAGATATTGACGAAAATAGGATATACATCAACGCCCCCTGGCGGAGAAACTGTGAAATATTTTAGAAAGAAAATATTCCGAAAAGGTTTATCGATGCGAGTTGCATCAGTCAACGAAAGAATTTTTTCAATCGATATTTTAAAATCTCAGATATTATGGCAAATACATCAGGAGCAAAAATCAACCCTTACGCCCGCTGGTGGCCAAACTATTCTTTGCCCAAAATTAGAAATTATATGCAACAGATTTTCCGTCAGGAGCTGTATCAGCTAAAAAAAAACATATTTGAAATCGGAGTTTTAGAAGAGGAGATATCGGGGAAAATGTAATTTACTTTCACGGCCCCTAGCGGAAAATCTATGCGTGATTTGAAAAAGAAACTATACTTAAAATACTCTTCGACATAAATGGAATCGAAAGATAAAATAATTTTTTCAAACGGATGTTTAGAAGCAATTATGTGGAATAGAAGGTATTTTTGAATTCGACATCATCTGCATTTAGGCCCTCTAGCGGCGAAATTGTACATCTTAAAAAAATACGAAATAAAGGATCATCATTCGCATATTTCAAGCTTCCCAATGCAAAAATATTTTTTCAAATCGGACTAATAGTTGCACAGATATCGTGGGTACCGACGGACGGACGGATGGACGGATGGACAAACTGGTAACATAAGCACGATCATTTGTTACCCAAGTTAGTAAAATCATGCAATGCATTGATTATAATACGCTTTCCAACATACCAGAAATCATTACTCAATTTATCACTCAAGTTATGAGGATAATGGCTGTGGAATAAATGTCGGTCCTGTGTCCTGACCTTTGATCCCATTTAAATGATATTCCAAAAGACCGGTTCAGTATATCTCCGAAATAACATGATAAAGTTTTGTCGCAATGGAAGCATTTTTACGTAAGTTATGATGCATAAGGGCTATGGAACAGATTCCGCTCCTGCGTCCTTACTTTTGACCCCATTTCGCCCATTTTCAATATAATTCGTTGACCTCATTTCGCCTAGTTTATAAGCAGGCCCCTACAACATACTAACATTTTATCGAAATCGAAAAACTTTTACCTAAGTCATGACGCATAATTGCGATGAAATTGATTTCGCTCCTATGTCGTGACTTTTGACTCCATTTCTCCCATTTTTAATAGGGTTTGTCCCCAAGTGGTCCCCTACCAGATATTAACATTTAAACGAAATCGAACCTTTTTAACGTTAGTTATGACGCATAAGAGCAGTGGAATGGATCCCGCTCCTGTGTCCTAACCTTTGACCCCATTTCGTTACCTTTCAACAGGGTTCCTTCCCATGAGATCCCTTTCCACATACTAAAAGTACATCGAAATCGAACGGTTTTCACGTGAGTTATCGTGCGTACGTGCATACGCACACAACGCGTGACGTAATGAGACAGATGGGAATCGCGACCATCTGCTCGAAAGAGTCTGACTTCATAAAACTTTAATAAGATCCACACACAACGCGTGACGTAATGAGACAGACGACGCCATGACACCAAAAACGTGGTAATTTGGGGGGGGGGTATTTAACGCACTAAACTAATTTTCCCAAAGTTGAGATCAGGCTAAATCGATTTCTAGTACCAGAAAACGGTAGGTTAACGACTTTCATCAAAATCCTTAGAGCCGTTTTCAAAATAAAATTTACATACATACATACAAGAATTGCTCCTTTATTAGTATCGGTTAAGGGCGATGGAATGGATCACGATCCTATGTCCTGACCTTTGACCCCAATTTGTCCATTTTGAATAGTGTTCGATTTCCCATCAGGAGCTGTATCTGGTGCAGAAAGAATTTTTTAAATCGGAGATTTAGAAGCAGAGATATAGGAGGAAGGGACAATTTACCTTTACGCCCCCTTGCGGAAATTCTATGAATTACTTGGAAATTTTAAAATTATATCAAAAATATGTCACACTGGAAACACTATCTAACAAAGAAGGAATTTTTGAAATCGGACTTCTAGAAGTAGAGATATTGACGAAAATAGGATATACATCAACGCCCCCTGGCGGAGAAACTGTGAAATATTTTAGAAAGAAAATATTCCGAAAAGGTTTATCGATGCGAGTTGCATCAGTCAACGAAAGAATTTTTTCAATCGATATTTTAAAATCTCAGATATTATGGCAAATACATCAGGGAGCAAAAATCAACCCTTACGCCCGCTGGTGGCCAAACTATTCTTTGCCCAAAATTAGAAATTATATGCAACAGATTTTCCGTCAGGAGCTGTATCAGCTAAAAAAAACATATTTGAAATCGGAGTTTTAGAAGAGGAGATATCGGGGAAAATGTAATTTACTTTCACGGCCCCTAGCGGAAATCTATGCGTGATTTGAAAAAAGAAACTATACTTAAAATACTCTTCGACATAAATGGAATCGAAAGATAAAATAATTTTTTCAAACGGATGTTTAGAAGCAATTATGTGGAATAGAAGGTATTTTTGAATTCGACATCATCTGCATTTACGCCCTCTAGCGGCGAAATTGTACATCTTAAAATTTACATACATACATACAAGAATTGCTTTTTTATTAGTATCGGTTAAGGGCGATGGAATGGATCACGATCCTATGTCCTGACCTTTGACCCCAATTCGTACGTTTTTAATAGGGTTCGTACCCAGGTGGTCTTCTACAACATAGTAAAATTTCATCGAAATCGAACCATTTTTACGCGAGTTATCGTGCCGACAGACGAACGGACGGACAAAGCTGGAGCATATACGCTTCTTCAACCTACGGTTTGAAAGCGTACAGCAGACGTGCTAAAAATATTTCCGTCAATGGGTAAGATATCAACAGGTTTTCCTCGATTTCATTTTCTGTCAAGTACCTCAAGATGACGAGCAGAATAAATAAATCAGTAACATCTAAACTTTTATCGACCTGGATGGAAAAGAGCTTACTTTTTAGCACGTCTTTTGTAAAACAAGTTAGTAAAATCATGCAATGCATTGATTATGATACGCTTTCCAACATACCAGAAATCATTTCGCAATTTATGAGGATAATTACTGTGGAATAAATCTCGCTTCTGTGCCCTGACCTTTGATCCCATTTCGATGATATTTAACAGAACTAGTTCGGTATACCTCCGAAGTAACATAATATAGTTTTGTCGTAATCGAAGCAATTTTACGTAAGTTATGATGCATAAGAGCTATGAAATTGATCCCGCTTATGTGTCCTAACTTTTGACCCCATTTCGCCCATTTTCGATACGATTTGTTCCCAAGAAGGTCCCTACAACATACTAACATTTTATCCAAATTGAAAATTTTTTACGTAATTTATGACGCATAATGGCGATGGAAGTGATTCTGCTTGTATGTCCGGACCTTAGACCCCATTTCACCCATTTTAAATAGGGTTTGTCTCCAGGTGGTCCCCTACCACATACTAAAGTTTAATCGAAATCGAACCTTTTTTACGTTAGTTATGACGCATAAGATCAGTGGAACGGATCCCGCTCCTGTGTCCTGACCTTTGATCCCATTTCGTTCACTTTCAATAGGGTTCCTTCCCAGGTGTTCCTCTTCCACATACTAAACGTTCATCGAAATCGAACGATTTTTACGCGAGTTATCGTGCGGACGAATATACGCACACAACGCGTGATGTAATGAGGCAGATGGGAATCGCGACCATCTGTTCGCAAGAGAGTGACGTCATAAAACTTTAAATGGATCCGCACACAACGCGTGACGTAATGAGACAGATGGCATGACTGCGCGCCAACATTCTCAAAGGCGAGATTATGAAGTCATAGGATTTCTAAGCATGGATAACATTTACGGGGCGACGCCATGACACTAAAAACTTGGTGATTCGGCGTGGATATTTAACCCACTGAATGAATTTTCCTAAAGTCAAGATCAAGCTAAATCGATTTCTAGTACCAGGAAACGGTAGGTTAACGACTTTCATTAAAATCCTTAGAGCCGTTTTCAAAATAAAATTTACATACATACAAAAATTGCTCGTTTAAGGTTAACGTTAAGTAATTTTGCTTCCTGTACTTCGAATGGAAAAAATTCTGTACACCTTTTCTTCCCAATTAATGCGTTCCCAAGGATAAAATTTGAACATCGATTAAAATATCTTCATTTTATAACTTGGAATACTTAATGTTTTCTAAAACATAACCATAATTATGCAATCCAACATTTGTTTCTCTATTGACGTCATGAAAGTACAGGTCGCGCCATCTTTTTTCTGGACATTTAATGCATCCACAAGGATGAAAATTTGAACATCGATTAAAATAGCTTCGTTTTATAACTCGGAATACTTAATATTTTCTAAAACATAACCGTAATTATGCAATCCAACATTTGTTTGTCTACTTACGTCATCAAAGTACAGGTCGCGCTATCCTTTTCTGGTTTCAACACCATCAAAGGAAAAGTTATTGATTTTTAATATAATTATGGTTACGTTTTAGAAAATATTAAGTATTCCAAGTTATAATATGAAGTTATTTTAATCGATGTTCAAACTTTCAACCTTTTGAACACATTAATTGTGAAGGAAATGTGTACAAAAGTTTTTCCAATGGAAGTATAGGAAGCAAAATTACTTGACGTCCACCTTAATAATATGGGATAAAGGCAATGGAATGGATCGCAATCCTATGTCCTGACCTTTGACCCCATTTCGTCCATTTTGAATAGGGTTTGCTCCCAGATGGTCCCCTACCACATACTAAATTTTCATCGTAATCGAACCATTTTTACGCACGTTATGACGCATGAGGGCAATAGAATGCATCCCGCTTTTATGTCCTGACCTTTGACCCCACTTCACCCATTTTGAATAGGGTTCGTCTCCAGCCGGTCCCCTACCACATAATAAAATTTCATTGAAATGGAACCATATTTACGCAAGTTATGACGCATAAGTGCAATGGAATAAATCCCGCTCCTACGTCGTGTCGTGACCCTTGATCCCACTTGTCGCATTTTCAACAGGGTTCGTCCCCAGGTGGTCCCCTACCACATACTAAAATTTCATCGAAATCGAACCATTTTCACGCCAGTTATTGTGCGGACAGACGGACGGACGGAAAAAGCTGGAGCATTACGCTTCTTCAACCTACGGTTGGAAAGCGTAAAAAAAGATCGTGCTTATATTACCGGTTTGTCCTTCCGTCCGGCAGTCCGTCCGTAATTATGTACCCCCGATATCTCTGCAACTATTTGTATGATTTGAAAAATTCTATTTGTATTGGGAAGCTTGAAATATGCGAATGATGATCCTTTATTTCGTTTTTTTTTAACGATGTACAATTTCGCCGCTAGTACAGTGGCGGCTTTTCAGGTGAAGTAGGTGAAGTGCCTCTTCACCTATTTTATTGGAAATAAGGTTTCATTTAATAATTTCGTATAATATATTCTTTTTTTGCTTTTATTGCGTGCTAAAATACACAAAATTTTGATTAGATACCAATTCACAATGCGCGTCCAATACGGAAAACAAGTCCTCATACGTAAAACAGTTCAAGTGAAGAGCTGAAATGAGAATGCTTGGAAGTCTGCGCTTTACGCCCGAGTTGCCATGGTAACTGTGACGTCACCCTCCCCTATCTGCCGGGCAAGTGAAGTTTTTTTAGCTTGAGACGCCAATCCTCTGCACCTGAAGTCGTGACCTTCCGAAGAGATCGTAGTGGAAATGGAATCCTTGGCAATCCACTAGGGCTTTGCGGTGTTTCGGTACATACTTTCCAAAAGAGATTTGTTTTTTCGTGTTTTGTGATTATTTGTTAAAAACTTCATTAGTTACTTTAGTTTCGTGTACAGTTTAACTGACAGTGATAGTATTAGTTTTCAGTATGCATCCTGTGAACGACATTGTCTGTAATTTATTGCAAACTCCGTTCAATCAGTGGAAAGATGAAAATAAAAGAGACATTTTACTTCAACGACGACCGACGGATTCACTGTCAATTGTCGCCAAGAAAGAAATCAAGAAGAGCGGCAAATCTTACAATATTAATTTTAACAATTGTTGGTTTACTGAATATAAATGGCTTCGTAGCCCTTCTGTGTTACAAAAACTATTTTGTTGGCCCTGCTTATTTTTTAGTAATAAAATTCGGCGTGGAATAAAGACAATTTTCAGATTTCTTAAATATAAAACGGTCACTTCACAAACGTAGGGATTCTAGCAAACACCTGAAATGCGAATTAATGCTGAATAATTTTGAAAAGAATCAGAATACCATTGCCGATGCCCCGAGGGAGAATGCTAGGCTTTTGAAAATACATTTAAGCGAAAGCGTTCGTTTAAATAGACTTTTCCTGCAGACAATGATTGATGCAGTACTGTATTTGAGTAAACAAGAACGAGCATTCCGTGACCATGACGAAGGCATTGACTCGATAAATCGTAGAAATTCAAGGAATTGCTTTCACTGTTGATATCAAGATTTCCTTTAAAAATTCAAAATCAATACGAAACGATAAAAAATGTCTTCACAGGTGACTCAAAAACTATTCAAAACGAATTAATTGAATGTATTTCTGAATATATAAACGATCAGGTCAAAAATGAAATAAATGAAGTTCAATGCTTTTATATTCAAGTAGATGGGAAGACATAGCCAGACTTCCGAGTGCTCTTTAATAATAAGATCTGTTGATTCGGAAGGTGTATTGGTTGAGCGATTTTTGGGTTTCCATGGTGTGAGTGAAGATAGAACGTCAGAAGCTTTATACAAAATGCTCGACAAAGTTTTGGAACAGTGTGATTATCAACACAAGTCAATAGGACAATCATAAAGGAAGAGGATAATGTTACGATGGGGCAAACGTAATGTCTGGACACTTGACTGGACTCCAGAAAATAAATGAAGCATAAAGCTTCTCAAGCTGTTTTTGTTATTGCTTAGTACATCGTTTGAACCTTGTATTACAGCAGAGTTTTTCTAAAATTTCTAAGTGTCGAATATTTTTTGCAAGCCTCAGTGTAATTCCTTTGTTTTCTCACCGCTCAGCGAAGCGATCGCTTCGCTGAGTGGTGAAAAACAATATACTCACATCAAGAACCGCGAGATGCAAGCCAACCATAACGGAAACTCGATGGTCCTCCATTTCGAAGTTAGTATGTGTAATAGTTGAAGATTGGGATAAATTGAAGGAAGTATTCGAATTTCTCACAAATAGTAACCAATCAGAAAAAAATCAATTCAACTTGCCCAAGGATTTTTAAATGATATGAACACTTTTGAATTTACATTTTTGGGAATAGTATTTAATTAAATATTTGACTTCACCGATCTATTATTCGAAATTTTGCAGAAAAAATCAATAGACATAAACTACTACTGTGTTACTCAAATCAAAAACAACTTATGAAATTTTGAGCCATAAAAGGAACGATGAGGTATTTGGAACACTGTTTGGAAAAGCTAGCAAAATCACAGAAATAAGCAGATCTAAACGGGAATATGCTGCTCTTACACCAGAAACAATTTTTCAAAATTATAAACAATTGTATTTTGAAATTTTGTACCACATTCTTATGGAAATGGATATAAGATTTCAAGACTGTGAGAAACTTAAACTTCAATTTGCCTGGCTTGCTGACACAACCAAATTCGACCAATTTAATTCATGCTTTTCCCTCTCACGCTTTTGAAAATCTACAACATTTTTACGGGAAAATGTTTACTAAACACCAGCGCCTTAAAGATGAACTGAGTCTTGTATATGCTGATTAAAAACTAAGGAATATATCGACTCATGAAGTTCTTCGAGTGCTTCATGGAGAAAAAGGCATTTTTACAGAAGCTTATAAATTGGTTTCCCTGATTTTAACAATTGCATCTGCAAGTGTTTCAGTGGAAAGAAGTTTTTCTTGCCTTAAAAGAATACAAACTTACTCTAGAAACACTATTTCTGCATATAAACTTGCTTCTTTGGCAAATATTTCTATTCCGAAAGACATTTTCTTGATGTCACGAAGAAACACCCATTTTCTGACGACATAATCGACAAATTTCCAGCTTTAAAGGGAAGAAGAATTGATCTAATATAAAAAAAAAATAGGTAAGTTCTCATTAACTGATTTTCATTTAAGACAGTAGATATCTTTTCATATTGCTCTTGTAGCTCTTCACCTATTTTTCCTACCACGAGCCGCTACTGCCGCTAGAGGTCGTATATGCAGATGATGTCGAATTCAAAAATACGTTTTATTCTACATATTTGCTTCTAAACATCCGATTGAAAATATTATTTTATCGTTCCATTCCATTTATGTCGAAGAGTGTTTTAAATATAGTAACTTTTTCAAATTACGCATAGATTTTCCGCTAGGGGTGTAAAAGTAAATTAAATTTTTGCCGATAACCCTTCTTCTAAAACTCCGATTTAAAAAACCTTTTCTTCACCGGATACAGCTCCTGATAGAAAATATGTTGCATATAATTTCTAATTTTTGGTAAAGAATACTTTGACCACCAGGGGGCGTAAGTGTTAATTTTTGCTTCTGATGTATTTGCCATAAAATCTGAGCTTCTAAAATATCGATTGAAAAACTTATTTCGTGGACTAATGCCACTCATATCGATAAACCTTTTTGGAATATTTTCTTCTTAAAATATTCCACAATTTTTCCGCCAGAGGGCGTAGATGTATATCTTATTTTTGTCAATATCTCTACTTCTAGGAGCCCGATTTGAAAAATTTCTTCTTTGTTGGTTAGTGTTTTCAGTGTGACATGTTTTTCATATAATTTCAAAATTTTCAAGTAATTCATAGACTTTCCGCTAGGGGGCGTAAAGGTAAATTACGTTTACCCCTAATTCTCTGCTTCTAAATCTCCGATTTGAAAAATTCTTTCTGCACAAGATACAGCTCCTGATGGGAAATCCTTTGCACATAATTTCTAATTTTTTAAAATAATATTTTGACCACCAGGGCGCGTAAGTCTTAATTTCCGCTTCTGATGTATTTGCAGCAAAATATGAGCTCCTAAAATCACGACTGAAAAGCATTTGTTTGTGGATCGATACTACACATGTCGATAAACATTTTAGGAACATTTTCTGCTTAAAGTAATGCATGGTTTTTACTCCATAGGGCGTAGATGTATAATTTATTTTTGTCAATATCTCTACTTCTAATCGTCTGATTTGAAAAATTCCTTATTTGTTAGATAGTGTTTCCGATGCGAAATGTTTTTCCTATAAATTCAAAATTTTGAAGTAAATCATAGATTTTCCGCTAGGGGGCGCATTGTCAAATTGCGTTTTCTGCGTTATTTCTGCTGCTAAAGCTCCGATTTGAAGAATTCTTCCTGCATCGCATACAACACCTGATAAAAAAATATTTTTCATGTAATTTCTAATGTTTGGTAAAGAATGATTTGGCCACCAGGGGGCATAAGTGTTAATTTCTGCTTCTGATGTATTTTTTGCTAAATCTGGGCTCCTGAAAACTCAACTAATTTTTTTTTCTTTGACCGATACCGCTCATATGGAAAAACCTTTTGAGAATACTTTCTTCTAAAATAATGCATGGTTTTCCCACCAGGGGACGTAAAGTCACATCTTATGTTTGTCGATATCTCTGTTTCTGAGAGTCCGATTTGAAAAATTCTTTCTGTGTTGGAGAGCCTTTCCGGTGCGAAATGTTTCTCATATAAATTCATGTTTTTCTTAACGCACAAGTCTGTAACCAGAGGGCGTAAGCTCATGATTCCGTTTACAGCAATATCTGAGGGATTAAAAACCTATTGAATAACTTCTTTCTTCCGTCTAATACTATTGTTTTCCATACCGGTTCCATTGACTTTGAATAGCTTTGATAAATTTAATTTGCGTCAGAACGGATTCAAAAGACGTGCTTATTACACCCGAAAAGTCGGTATCATCTTTCTTGTTTTAATTATATCTACTACTGCAGTTTCAACATCTTCAGACATATCCTGTATTCTTCGAGACATTGTATTATTTGAAAAAAAGATAGAATCGATTTTGCGGACATGTTCTTCCCCAAGCATACAAAAAACCGCATCCTTATACAAAGAGAAAATTAAAACTTCAGCTATGGTGTAATTTTTACCACATTTAGCTATGCAATAAGCAATACGGTAGGAAGATTCAACTGCGTTCTCATTGTCTTTCTCTTCTGACGTCATGCCTGAAGTTACACATGGACGCTTTTCTAAGCGCTGAAAATAATGCATTTCTTTGGTTTTACACTTAGGATGTTTTGTTTCTAAATGTTACATGAGCAGAGAGAGTTTCATGCAACCGTTGGATAATACTTCCCCACACACAACACACAAAGGGTTAGGAGAGACATTATCCCCTACAAATGTAAACCCATATTTAATATACTCTTCACAGTATTACCTTTTCTTCTGTGTAGTACCTGAGGCACGCGCCTTTTTACTATCTCCCAGTGTGGGTGTACTCATAGCTGAGCACACGTGTTTTGAAGTACTTGTCGACGGGTTATAAGCCCCACAAAGTTTGGTTTTTTAACCGTTCCTGTTTTCAACAACTGATCCATAACTGACAAGCTTAAAAATCCCTGACAATAATAACTGAAACGACGTTAAACATTAAACAAAAAAACTACTTGAAAAGAATCACAATTAAAGACAACACATTTACTTATACTCAGTAAATAACTGAACTGATCCCACAGTCTGGCTACGGATGCACACTATCTACCAACAAGTAATTGGACACCTGTGATAGCAAAGGAATACGAAGTTAATTCACCTTCAATAGTTGGTGGAGCCTCCACGAGCGGCGATTACAGCTTCGACCCTCCGGGGCATACTCTCAACTAGGCGTTGTACGACGGGTAGCGGTATTTTCTTCCACTCGGCTTGGAGAAGACAGGTCAGTTCCTTCACCGATTTCGGACGTTGGGGGCACTCCTTAGGTCGACGCTCCAACTCGTCCCAGAGGTGCTCGATATGGTTAAGGTCTGGGCTCTGCGCAGTCCAGTCCATTTGATTAACCCCATTGTCACCATACCAAGCCATGGTGGACCTCGCAACATGAAAGGTGGCATTGTCATCCTAAAAGTAACATGGGTCCACCCCGTAAAAATGCCACAACGTAGGAAGCGCATGGTCATCCAAAATGGTGCAGTAGGTCTCGGCTTTGAGTCTACCAGGAATCGCGACCAACGGTTCCGTGCCATACCAGGAGAAACACCCCCATAGCATAATTCCACCGCAGCCGAACTTCACAGTTGGCACAATACATTCCTGAAGGAAGCGTTCTCCAGGCAGACGCAAAACCCAAACCCTGTCATCCGAACGGTAGAGGGTGAACCTTGATTCGTCGCTCCAGAGAACCTGTTTCCACTGTTCAACGGTCCATTGTCGACGTTCTTTGCACCACGTTAGCAGAGCAGCGCTATTGGACTTGGTGATCAAAGGCTTGTGGGCGGCAGCACGTCCATGATAACCGAGCAGATGGGCTTCCTTACGGATGGTATTCATCGAAAGAACACTCCCGGATGCCTGTTGAAACTCCTCGCGGATGTGGCCCGCCGATTTCGTGCGTTTTTTCGAATTTCTCTGGCCAGCAACCGTCGGTATCTAACTGCCGGTTTTGTGGGTCTGCCGGGTCGGGGCACATTCCGACAGTCACCTCTCATCTTCCACTTGCCAATCACGTAGGCCACTGTCGATTTTGGGTACTTCCACTCGCTGGATATGTCACGTATGGATCGGCCATTTTTGTGTTATACCCGACGATTACACCTTTCTCGAAATCAGAGAGCTCCGAACTGCGTGGCATCTTGCATGCGACTGGTTGCGTTGTTGTTTCCCACACGATATTTACCGGCGGCGGCCGTGACGTGTATCAGGACCGCAGATATCGTCGATTGCAGGGGTGTCCAATAACTTGTTGGTAGATAGTGTATTTTGTAACACGCGATTGTTCTGGAAAGGAGGATGGATAACAAAAGTGACGCATGAACTATGCGTAATTATTGGTAGAAGAGTGGTTTGGGAAAGGTGTTCTTAGCCACGCTCTCACCAATCATCATTCGCTAATGTGAGCTGATTTTGAAGTCTCTCCATTAGCGGTGATTCAAACTTAACATTAATTGTTCCATAACTTACGTTTTGCATCTTTTTTAATTTACTTGTTTTTTCGCCATTTCTGATTAATATTCGTGTACTCCTAAACTGCCCAGAACGTTATTCCGGGGTACTCGTACCACCGGTTGGGAACCGATGCACTATACAAACCTCCACAAACGTCACTCAAAGCTTTATGAATTTCGATAGGGATTTTCCTCGCAAAGTTTCAATTTTACTGTAGTATCGCTGGTCGTTACTCGTGATCTGACCTGATTCACCTTCTTCCTTCATTTCCAGGCAGACGTTTTTAGAACAGGAACAAATTAGCCAGTAAACCTAAACAAAACTTTGAATGCTGAAGCCTGACCCACAACTGGCGCAACGATTGGAGCGATTGCATCATCCTACTAGCAGCGCTTGCGCAGTGTGCAAAACTTTTGAGATGACTTGCTTATTAATGATAAATCACTTGATTTTGAAAGCAAACACAGATTGATTAAATCAGTTAAACACAGCATAAAGAACTCCATAATAAAACTGAAAAACAGTTGCTTTTACTTAAACCTAACCGCTCAAGCAGAAATTTCAAATATCTTGGAAAAAGCCGAATGTTTTAGGTCCACAACGCAGATAAGATTAGTAGAAAATAAAAATTAGTTGTCCATGTATCCTTGCAAACTCCGTAAACTCGTAAAACAAATCAGTAATCTTACAACTCGTAGCCTAAATCAGTAATCTTGCAACTCGTAAAACAAATCAGTAATCTTACAACTCGTAACCTAAATCAGTAATCTTGCAACTCGTAACATAAATCAGTAATCTTGCAACTCGTAACATAAATCAGTAATATTGCAACTCGTAAAACAAATCAGTAATTTTACAACTCGTAACCTAAATCAGTAATCTTGCAACTCGTAACATAAATCAGTAATCTTGCAACTCGTAACATAAATCAGTAATCTTGCAACTCGTAAAACAAATCCGTAATCATACAACTCGTAACCTAAATCAGTAATCTTGCAACTCGTAACATAAATCAGTAGTCTTGCGACTTGTAACATACATCAGCGGTTTCCCAGTTCGAAGTTAGTAAAGAGTGAGTATCGGTCATGGTTTATGAGTAACGGTCATGGTTTATGTAGATGTTCCTGAAAATCATGCTTTTAGTAATGAACGTTGCCGCTCCGGTGTCCGAGTGGTCAGAGTCGCAACTTTTGGCTGATCAGTCATGGGACCCGGTTCGAGCCCTGAATGGGACAGGAGCAGTATATTTTTCCTACAGTGGTGCTGGTTCTGTCTCTGGTCTGGAAGCAGTGGCTCCAAATTAAGAACGGGAACTCCGTGTGTATTTAAATCTTAACTGGGGTAGTTAAACACCTGACAAGCCGTCCCCGAGACGCAGTGGTCTAAACTCTGGCTTCTTATCATTCGCCCAAGATGGATCCGGGTTCAAATCCCGTTGAGGCATGGATATTGTGTTTGCCCTACGGCACTGACTCTCTCCCTTCCCTGTAGCCAGTGGCCCTAAATTAGGAACGGGGATGGAAAATTAGTATGGAACTGCCCATCGAGTTCCTCGCGGTGATCGCTAAACCTCCAATCAAAGATAAAAACCCTGACAAATCTAAACGTCACAAATTTTAAGAGTCCTCGATATTCCAACAATTCATAATGCATAAAAAATGTCTAGATAAATAGTTCACCAAGAACAAATATTTAATATGAATTTTATTGAATAAATAGCAGGTTTTTTGTTGTTGTCAGATAGGGTAATGCGTTCTAGCTACCAATAAAAAAAGAAACACATGCTAACTCCGTGGTCATGTTTCTTCTCAACGCCGTAGAATATTAGTTCAACCGCTGTAATCAGCCCTTTCGGTAAATATCTTACGCCAAGAATTAGAGATATAGAAATACATTTGCGTCTCTAATTTTCGACATGAAACAGTGTAGAAAATATTGTAGCTATTTCGTGGAAAACAGCTGCTGTATAATCGTTGATGCATATCGAACAGAACTGGAGGAGTACAAGGAAAATTTGTAGCACTTAAAAAGTAATTAGTAAAATGAAGGAAAAGTAAGTCTATTGAATCGTTTTGGGTGATTCAAAAATGAGTTGATGCGCAAATTTGGCTGAAGAATAATGCTAGGGTAGGGGTGGCCAAACTTTGAGGAACCAAGATCGACTTTAAGCTATCATTCCGTACTATGATCTACCATGGTTTATCTCAGTGATATTCATATTTAAATGGGAATAAGCCTATATCGCGAGTGTTTTGTTAGTGTGTGGGATTTTGTATGTTTGGAAACAAAATCCAGAAAAATAATAATATTTAAACCATTTTTTATTTCTGAAACACTATTTTTCAAAAGAATTATATAATTTCACTTACAGATTCTTTATTTACAGTATTTAATACTTAGCTATTGATGCATGACATTGCATGTCCTCACAAAGTTTGAATAATCAGGCACATATTCAGTAAAGGACAGTCGGAGACACGCTTCTAAATGAGCATTAATCAGGCAGCTCTTGCATTTCGACTTCATTATTTTCATTTCTGAAAAAACTGCTTCACACAGATACTGTTAGTGGATCCAAAGAAAGCAGTGAGCCGCAAAGCAACAGATCTTAAACAAGAATATTTTTCTTCTGACAATAGAGTTCAAAATATGTTATCTGAAGCTCTTGCCTTCAGTACTATGTCGGATTGAGGTTTCACAATTTCTGATTCTAAATCTGAAGAATCGAAGAGGAAAGCAGAGAAAATGTTTGATGACACTTCCTCGATATTACATTCGCTAAATGTTTATGACATAAAGCTCAAAATGGGTTGAACGTTTTTCAGGTCTGTGAATCGTCTGCCAAATTCTGCTATCAGAACCTCTATCTCAGTGATGTACTCGTCAGAACTACAATCAGTTTGACGAGTTGTGTGTTTTTCCAGATTGGAAAAGTTTTTTAAATTTCCTTTACCAAGTTGAGATTTTAACAATTATAGTTTTGATTCGAAAGCATTCAGCGAGCTTACTAAATCTATAACACTCTTCCCTTTCCCTTGCAGCTCGAGGTTGAACGTGCTGTAGTGGCCTGTGAAATCAATTACAAAAGCTAAATTTTGTAGCCAAATAGCGTCTTATAGCTGAACATAATTTTCTCCCTCTACATCTTGAAATTCGATTATTTCTAGCAAGAGATTCAAAAATATTTCAAGAAACATTCCTTTACTAAGCCACCTAACATTCGTGAAAAAAAGGTCTTCGTATTAAGCTTCATTTTCTTCTAGTTGGCTTCGAAAAAGCCTCCAACGTAAACTTCGTGCCCAAACAGAATTAGCTATTTTGCCAGTTATATTGATAATGTCTTTCACATTTAAAACTTTGATGCATAGTGCATTTTTGGTGGATAATCCAGTGAAAAGGGGTAAATCTGGAAAACCGTCATTTTCCCTGCAAAGTTCAATGAACTCATTGATTTGGCCTGTCATCGAAGGTGCCCCGTCAGTAGTGAAACCAACAAGCTTCTACAATGTCAGATTTATTTTTTGAACGAATTCCGTAAATACACTATCTACCAACAAGTAATTGGACACACCTGCAATCGACGACATCTGCGGTCCTAATACATGCAACGGCCGCCGCCGTTAAATATCGTGTGGGAAACAACAACACAACCAGTCGCATGCAAGATGCCACGCAGTTCGAAGCTCTCTGATTTCGAGAAAGGTGTAATCGTCGGGTATCACAGAAATGGCCGATCCATACGTGACATATCCAGCTAGTTGAAGTACCTAAAATCGACAGTGGCCTACGAGATTGGCAAGTGGGAGATGAGAAGTGACAGTTGGAATGTGCCCCGACCCGGCAGACCCACAAAACTGGGAGTTAGAGACCGACGGTTGCTGGCCAGAGAAATTCGGAAGAACCGCACCAAATCGGCGGGCCACATCGGCGAGGAGTTTCAACAGGCATCCGGGAGTGTTCTTTCGATGAATACCATCCGTAACGAAGCCCATCTGCTCGGTTATCATGGACGTGCTGCCGCCCACATGCCTTTGATCACCAAGTCCAATATCGTTGCTCGGCTAAAGTCGTGCAAAGAACGCCGACAGTGGACCGTTGAACAGTGGAAACAGGTTCTCTGGAGCGACGAATTAAGGTTCACCCTCTACCGTTCGGATGGCAGAGTCTGGGTTGGCGTCTGCCTGGAGAATGCCTCATGCCAGAATGTATTGTACCAACTGTGAAGTTCGGCGGCGGTGGAATTATGCTATGGGGGTGTTTCTCCTGATATGGAACGGGACCCTTGGTCGCTAAATTCCTGGTAGACTCAATGCCGAGACATACTGCACCTATTTGGATGACCATGCGCTTCCTACGTTGTTGCAGTTTTACGGGGTGGACCCATGTTACTTTCAGGATGGCAATGCTACCTGTCAAGTTGCGAGGTCCACCATGGCTTGGTATGACAATGGGGTTAATCGAATGGACTGGCCTGCGCAGAGCCCGGACCTTAACCCTATCGAGCACCTCTGGGACGAATTAGAGCGTCTACTTAAGTGGTGCCCCCACCGTCCGAAATCGGTGAAGGAACAGACCTGTCTTCTCCAAGCCGAGTGGAAGAAAATACCGCTAGCCGTCCTACAACGCCTGGTTGAGAGTATGGCCCGGAGGGTCGCAGCTGTAATCGCCGCTCGTGGAGGCTCCACCAACTACTGAAGGTGAATAAACTTCATTTTCCTTTGCTATCACAGGTGTCCAATTACTTGTTGGTAGATAGTGTATATTAAAAATGTCTTGACCCCTAGTTGTTTCTTTGATAGCAAGCATGCTGAGAAATTCTTCTTTTGACTTCATGTCCGGGAATACTATTCGTATAAATACTATTAGTTGGGCTGTGTCAACTACATCTGTTAACTCGTCAAATTGTAAAGAGAAGAATTAACAGATTTGCAAGTCTGTGTCCAGTTTTTTATTCACATCTTCATTCAATGTTTCAACGCGTCGTACGACGGTTTGACGTGAAAGCGACAGCTCCTTAATTGAACTTATCATGTCACTTCAATTTTTAAATTTGTCAAATAAAACTGCACTAGCCTCTAGAAAAGCTTCTTTTATTATTTTCCGTCCTGGAAAAGTTTTTATGTTTGATCAAAACACGAGTAATTCGCAACAAACCCTCGGCCGCTGCGTTCGATTATTGCATAGGCGTAGCAAAAAATAACTGTTGTGCTCCTAATTGAGTTTTCAATTCCTTAAGTTTAATTTTTCTCAGTTCATTGTCAGCAGGATAATCACTTTGGTGCTGTAACGTACCAGGAGATGTGACGTACCTGCCAGAAGGACGCACACGACATAAAGGCAGATAGGAATCAGAATGAAATGTCCGCGTAGCTTAATTGGTAGAGCAACTTATTCCGGAATGAGTGGACCCGGGTTCGAATCCTGGCGCGGATAAAAATGACGGAGAAATTTACTTCGTTATAATGGCGCCCGAACTATCCGGATGACCCGACCGTTCACAATCTCGCAATGGTGTGATGTTATTTCCACACCGCGAGATAGGAAAAATAAGAGCAGCACTTCGAAAAAAAAAAAATAAGGGGGAGATGATGTAACGTACCAGGAGATGTGACGTACCTGCCAGAAGGACGCACACGACATAAAGGCAGATAGGAATCAGAATAAAATGTCCGCGTAGCTTAATTGGTAGAGCAACTTATTCCGGAATGAGTGGACCCGGGTTCGAATCCTGGCGCGGATAAAAATGACGGAGAAATTTACTTCGTTATAGTGCGACTTATGCATACTCGAAAAAGTTCTTTCCGATTTTCGTTTTTTTTTTTTTTTTTGGAAAGGCAACTGAAGCCCGACACATCGAACACAAACACTTGCCACGAAAAATTGTGAAGAAATAAGTTTCCTCCCATTCAGTGTGGAAATGGTATGTTTTCGGTTTTTTAGCTCCAATTCATTTTTAAAATACTGCCTGAGAGAGAAAATGCTACACCATGAAGGAATGCTGGAAAACCGACCAAACTGTACACACAGATGGCCAAGTAAGTCCTAAACAAGTGACGTAATTGTCACATACAGACTAGGCTCCAGTGGCCGAATGTACAGGATGGTCAATAAGGAGTGTGGCCCCCATTTTGGGCGATACAGCGTTGAATCCGACGTGGCATCAAGGCAGAGAGAGTCCTAATTGAGTCCTGGGGTATTGTGAACTATGTGAATTTGATCCGAGTCCACAGTTCATCTTCATTTTCCGGGGGTGGGAGGGTACGTAACCGACGTCCAATCGTGTCTCACAAATACTCGATAGGCGAGAGGTCGGGGGATCGTGCTGGCCACGGCAGCATCCGCACACCGTGTAAAACCTTCAGGCTGATCCTGTGACTGGTAGGATTGGTTCGATAGCTTCGGGTGATTAAATTATTTTATGCTGGAATCCTCTTTCATCTCCTTTGCTACGATGTATCCAAAGCATTACTCCACTTTCAGTCACTTACCACAATCACATTTTAAAAACAACATTTTATTACATAAAAATAACATGTAGAAACACCGAGCTCTTCGCTACACAATCACCACGACAACCTCACTCTACGGAGGCGAACATTGAAGTGACGCTTTTACGTCATACACAGTCTGTTCAATGCGATGTGAATCTGGCGCCAACTATTAAGCCAAATAGTATGCAGAAAAATTGGGAATTACAAAATTTACAATAGATCCGAGCGGTATACGGCCGGGCGTTTTCCTGTTAAAAAATGGCGTTTGGAATGCCCTGTAGATATGGTAGTCCCACGGGCCACAGCATATCGTCAACTTAGCGGCGTGCCGTCAATTTGTCCGTAATGCGTACAAGCGGTAAGAGGCTGTTCGTGCTGATAACACTCCACATCAATGTTCCACGTTGCCGGGCCGTATGGCGATCCACATTGGAGGAGAAATCCGCCCGTTGGCCACGTCGCCTCTAGACTCACACACGGTGATAATTCGTGGTCAGACAGAACCGCGATTCGTCGCTGAACAACACACTGTTCCATTCGGCACCTCCCGCAGCCCTGGAGCGACACCACGCCAAGCGGTGGCGACGATGGCTCGCTGTTCAGGGTAGCCTTCGCAACAGACGACTGGACAGGAAACCAGACGCTGCCAATCGGCGCAACACTGTCCGGGTCGATATCTGAGCATCCAAGCCTCCCCGTACACTCCGCAAAATGTTGCTCGCTGTGTTCTGTGGGTCCGCTACGTCATGACGTTGGATGCGACGATCGGCGCTCTGACGACCGTCTCCATGCTCCGGCCCCCCTACGACCTACGACGTTGCACAGAATCTCCCTGGGACTACTGTCTCTAAATGCAACAGACGGTTGTGGCATCACATTGCGTTTCTTCCGCAATACGACCCAAGGACCATCCGGCGGTACGAAGGCCTACGATGATACCTCTCGTGAACTCATCCGTTTGACGAAATCACGTACGACGGCATCTGAACAGCATTGGCACCCCTTGTTCGTTCTCTATACACGGATACCGCAGAACCACTTACTTCTGGCGGCTGTGTCCACGTCTCGACTGATGGCCTCACTGGCTGGTTGTCCTCTCATGTCCCGCGCTTGTTCGTGCGATTGGCCTGCAAATGCAATCATTTGCATTACTTGTACGTGTGCACTCACCCTGCAATTTTCATGCCGCAGCGCTTACGTCATCGTGGTGTGGCATTTTCTCTGTCAGGCAGTGTGTGTAAACAAAGATTAATAACTTAACTTATATCTGCACTCAATAAGTAAACTAATTTTTATTCACAAATACGAATGTTGAAAGATCGGCCTTCCTGTAAGTGTAGGCTTTGCGATTGATGACTAGCACAGCGGGAGATAACAACATGCCTCATGCGACAAACTGAAGTTGAGCGTTGACCATGCACAACAGTTAGGGATGGTGAGGGGAGTCTGACTGATTGATTCGTTCTATCTTCTGGTCTCAGGCAGTTTGTATGGAACAATATACGCCAGCGCAAAAAAACAAACGATCGGCCGTATGAGAACTCGCAATCAACCGTTTAGCCATCCTAGTTTAGAGCAATATAAACTGCGAATGAGACAAAAATTATGATCCCTGTGATACAAAAACCAAAGATGATGCAAGAGAGTGACGAGGAAGTAGAAGAATGTGACATAGCGAGACTGCCAGACCATGCTTCAGAGTTTACAGTTGTACGTCTGCAATGAAGGAATGGTGAAAGAGTTTGAGGGCCTCACAAACTAAAATTCTAAATGAATAAAGTGCCTAGCAAAGCTAAAATAAATGAATAAATAGAATAAAGGCAGAAAATAAATCAACACTGGTGGAAAAGAGAATTAATATTACTTAAAATACCACGAATATAACTACTACCTTTCATTATTAATTTAAATCACATATTTAATTAAGGGATACAAATATTTTGTCTCTAAACAATGAAATAAAGTTTAGTTCACATTATTTAGTTCACCCATTTTCAGTTAATTGCTTTAAGTTCGTTCGGTTCAAGTTACAAATGAAAAATGTGTCGTCTTCTAATTAAGTCGTACAGTTGACGTTCCACTGTAAAAAAACTATTGTCTCTCTATCAGTTTGATGTAAACATTAGAATATTATAATTCGTTTTAAAAATGTTTATTTGTGATAATTTTTTTATCCCATCGTCGACTTTTTTTACCATTCCAGTATCTTGTTTGAAAGTTAATCCAGAATTATTTTAACTATTTGCTTCCTATTTTTCGTAATAACTCATCCTGAACAAAAGAGAACGAATTGCTTGATTTCTTTCAAATTTTCCTTTTATTAATAATACTAAGTGTTTTGGAAATTGGTAATTTTTGCTTTTCCTCATTTTTGGAATGATCAATGTTTTTTTATTTTCCTTCTTAATTTTCTTAAAACTTCCTTTGATTTTATTTGAATTTTCAGTTTTGGGCAGCTTTGGTTTTAGGAGATATTTTGTTTTTACTTCCTCAAATTCTTTTACTTTCAATTTGATTAGCTAAATAAGTGCTAAAGTAATTCCAGTGGCATTGGGTACATTTCTTTATTCCTCTTTACATGTGAGTCAGGATATTTTTGAATGCCATGATGACAATAATTATTATCTATTCAATATTGTTCAGTTTTACCCAATGAAGTGTCATTTTCCCGTACATTGGCTTGTCAATGAATATTTCTCAAACCCAATATATTATCCAAGAGATGTATTTTCATGTTTTCTGAACAGAAAAAAATGTTTATTTCAGCAAACATTCATATTAATAAATTTAAGCTTTTCTTGTGAAACTCATTTTCACAGAGAAAAGTTTTCTGCGATACAAAACTGTCTAATTAGACATTTGAATCAAATTTGTTAAAAGTACTTTGAGATTTCGTTTCAGCGAAAGGAATGACACATATCTTGTCTGAATTCATTTAAGAACACCGCAACAGTGCGTTCGTAAACGCCATGTGGAGCTAATAAGAAAGAACAATTTCTCCGCCAGAGATGTTTAATTTAGTTTGATTTTCCTTTACATCAGATTTCCACACGAAAGGAAATTAAAAGGGTAAGGATTTTAAACTCTAATGACATTCGCATCATATGTTTGTACGTTTGGTAACCCCGAGAAGTAAATCTCAATCTTAAGGTAATCAATGGAATGCCAAGAATTCAGACAAAAATAATGAAGTTCGGGGAAGAAGGCATGTGATAATGCTCTTATTGCTTTGCAAACACCCAAGTATTAAATCTTCCGTCTTTGAGAAAATCTTTTGTAAATATTTGAAAGCACTATTAATATTGAAGTTGTATTAAATGCCCAAACATATACAAACTTCGTTGGGACAAGAGAGTCACAGGAATTACCTGATTCAGTACTAATTATTGAACTACATGATCTATGGCTGGAATGACTGCGTTTGGCCGTAACATTTGTTAGATATTCTCGTGGGAGTGAGAGTTTGCAAACGAAATACCAATTTCCACGAAACTGACATGTCTATCCAGAAATGAAATGACCAAAGATATGCAACGCGAAGTTAAATTATTTGATTTTATTAAATCAAACACTGATCTTCTAAGGAAATGCAGTAAACATAAAAGGATTGTCTTGAAACAGAAGTATCCGTAACTTTAATCAAAACAGAAACGCCATCAATCTGATTTTGTGCTGTACTTCAAAATGTTCATATTTAAAAATGTATTTTTCAGGCATACTTCGTATTCTAAATGACTTGTTAATTGTGGAATCCAGTGAAACAATACTGTGATCGATATTCAGGCCAAGTGCAATGCTAATGAAAGCAAACATAACTTTGTAATATTTAGCGGACTTCTGAAGTTCGATTTCGTATAGTGAATACTTATTAATTTGCTTGGATTTAAGGTTGCTTCAGCAAAACGACATAAAATGACTTCTGAATTACATTCAAATACACTATATTGACAAAAGTCACCGGACAACTACAAGACAAACAACACATAGCATTTATTGATACACAATACATTAGTACAGTGTCGGTCCACCTTTGGCCTTAGTGCATGCACTGACCCTTCGAGACATGCTTTCGACAAGGTTTTGGAACACAGCGATAGGTATGCGCTTCCATTCAGTGCATAATCCTGCCGCTAACTGTTGCTTAGTACACTGGCGTGCAAAACTTAAGGACCGTTAGGTTTTTTTTGCATTAGCTTCGCAATGAAGCAGCCTGTGTAGATGAATGTCATAACACAGAGACCTCAGTATGTACCAAACGGGGGAACGAACAAACACATGTGCAGAAATGAATACAAAAGTGTACACTGGAACTTTACTAAGAAATGACGGTAAAGCAGTACACACCATGGTACAGAGCCACCGTTTCCACAGATGGATTGCAGCAAAGAGGTGGTCGTCAGTAAGGAATAATGTCCCCTAACAGCAGTGGCTGCGTTGCAGCGTCTGGCCGTCCTTAACTCGAGGTTGTCGATGAGTTCTTGGGGCAACTTCACCCATTCCTCTTGTAGTGCACATTTCAACTGATGGACATATTCCAGTAGATGTGGGCGTGCCGCAAGACTTCTCCCCAGAGCGTCCCACACATGTTCTATGGGATTTAGATCCGTGGAGTACGGAGGCCAATCCATAATTTCCAACAGCTTATCTACTGCTCATGTACGATCGGGGGTCTCGCGTTATCGTCCATAAACAAGGATTCGTAACCACTGGCACCTCGGATTAGGGGTACATAGGGAAGAAGCACCTCATCGGAGGAGCAGTTTGTGGATACGGAACCTCCTCCGAAAATGTGGAGCTCTGTAAGACCATTCAGCGTAATGCCTCCCCAGACGATCACACGAACACCACCATACCGATCTTTTTCGGTAATGTTAGCCGGTAGAAAACGTGGTCCCACCTCTCTCTAGAGCAGCTGACGTCCAAAATCGCTCGTGATACAGAAACGACTCTCATCCGTGAAGAGTACCGTACCCCATTGCTCTATGGCCCAATCCTTGTGGTCCTTACACCATAGTAATTGATGTCTCCGATGGGTAGACTTTAATGGGATGCAACGTTCAGGTCGTCGGGTAAATCGTCCACATTTATGTAGACGTCTGGCAACGGTGAACCGCGATACGGCACACTTTGTGGTCATCTGCAGTTGCTTCGCGATATTGCCCGCTGTCTGTCGTCGATCACGTTTGGCCTGTAGGACTATATATTGGTCATCGCTTACTGTTCTTTTCCGTGGCCAACCACCACCGACCTTTTTAATAGCTGTTCCTGTCGTTTGGAAAGTCTTCCACGCACATAAAACAACGCTATGTGTTTAATCTGCAGCACTAGTGTCCGTCCTTAAGGTTTGCACGCCAGTTTAGTAGGCCTTGGTTCCAAACTTCTTATGCGACGCTCTAATTCCTCCTATAGGTGCTCTACGGGATCAAGATCAGAGCTCTGTGTTGGCCAGTCCACACACGATACGGGATTATAGTCAAACCATGCCGTAACAGTCCTTGCTTTGTGGCTAGGTGAATTAACCTGCTGGTACCAACAAGGCTCGTTTCCATAGCATTGCCACAGAGTTGGTAAGGCATAATTGTCTATAATATCGAGGTAAACGTGCTGGCTAACAGGTTTGACCACGATAACCATAGGGCCGGGACCATACCACGAAAAACACCCCCACACGAGTACACTTCCAGCTTCAAACTTGACCGTAGGAGAAGTACACTGTGGTAAATAGCGTTCCCCGGCCGCCGCCATACTCAGACACGGCCATCAGACTGATGGATCATGTGTCTGGATTCATCGGTCCATAGGAGCCGTTTCCATTGATTTACGGTCCACGATAAATGTTCTTTAGACCATACAAAACGACAAGTAGCATTCCGAGGGGAGATGAAAGGCTTATGAGCAGCGGCACGACCACGGTAACCGATGGAATGAAGTTCTCTGCGAATGGTATGTGTACATATCGAGGTTCCAGAATTTTCCCTCACCTGTGCACTGAGATCTTGTGCAGTTACTCCGTCGATTAGCTATAACGACTCTCCTGAGGCTTCGACGTCCTCTATCACTGATTTTCTTTGGTCTGCCGGTACGTTTTACTGCTTCAGGCACGCCATGTGTCTTCCACGTATTCAGTACATCCAAAACAGTTGACTTGGTTATGTTTAAACGCCTCTCGGTTTCTCTTATTGACAAACCACTAACATAACACCCAATAATATTTCCTTTCTCACAGTCAGGTTTCTCTTGCCGCGACATTTTCACTCAACCTCATAGTGCAATATGATCGCAGTCAGCTGCAGGCGTGTTTTTATATCGTTTGCAGCTGTACTGCGCATCTTAACAACGCAGTGGGTCAGTTCTTTTGCTTTTGAAGGGGTGTCCGGTGACATTTGTCAATATAGTGTATGTGTAGTCCATTAACGTCGACCAGTGATCATCCGTTAGCAGCAATCTATATTCGAAAGAATTTGCCATAAATTAGGTATTGAAATCTGGACGGCAATGTAAGCAATTTATTAGCAGTTGTTGAACTGTGGAGAAAAGTTGTTCGGAAGTTTATTGGCTTATGAATGCTCAAGAAAAAAATTAGCTGTATTATTGAAAATATGCGTTTCAGTTGACCACTTGATATTATATCCTGCCTATATTTTCATATACAGTCGAACCCAGACATAACGAACTTGCATAATGCGAAGTTCCGCATAAACCGAAGTTTTTGTAGATCTTTGAACTTAGTAAAATTCTCCCTTGTTATTCAATCTCCATATTACGAACAATGGTTTTGGAGAAACCTCATGTATTGAAGTTCAGCATAGTTGTTGACAAGAAAAAGTAATAGTATTCACCCCATTTCTAGTCCTTCCGTTTAATCCGAATAATAGGTAATATCTTCTGTTGAAGAAAACCTCATGTAGTTCCTCTTACAGACAGATCAGCCTGCATGGGAACAAAACGAGTTTCAGTTCTTCTTTTACTTCCTCCTTTTCCCACTTTTCACCATCTCTTTCTCCTCACACGTTGACTATCATCTGCTGGATTATAGCCGAGAGGTAAGCCACGGGTCTGTTGGAAGATCGTCGTAAAGATAATTTTACTGTTGAGATGTGTTGGTCAGTAAAATACAAATACTAGCCTGGTATCATGAACTGGATCCCTGTCATTTTTCTTCAACATGGCCACAGAAATACAGGGAAGAGGGTATACTAACCTCAAAATTCTGACTTTATCTCCAAAACTATTGGCTTTGTAGAGACAATTGTTATTACAATAATGTTCCCAAGATAATTTTGAACAATTTCATTAATTGTAACTATTACTTAAAGATAACAGTTTTCATAAAAAATAAGCATTTTCCTGCAAATCTATTGTTTACTAATTAACAATGATAGATCTACACATTACACCAACAAGTTTAATTCAGATACTAAATAGTAACACTGTACTAGTGATCCGATTTATTGGCGTAGGAAGTAGACACATTAGCGTTTCCAAGCTTTCGCACATCAACCAGATGGCTTTTTCAAGGAAGTTAGACAGTTGCAGTTTCTGTCTAACTTCTTTGAAAAAGCCATCTGCTTGATGTGCGAAAGCTTGGAAACGCTAATGTGTCTACTTCCTACGCCAATAAATCGGATCACTAGTACAGTGTTACTATTTAGTACTTAATTCGTGTACTGTTCCTCGTTATCAAATTGATTCAGACACTCTATCGCATAGGAAGTTTAGTGTATTTTGACAACCATCATTTCTTCTATAGTCACATAATTTGGGGTGCAAAATCATAAAGGTACAACATTTCCAAATTGAATCTTGCGCACATTCTTGAACTTGCATGGACCTGTAAAATGTTTAGGCAGTTTTTTGTCAGTGATACAATGAAACCATTCACCAACTTGTTTTGTGAAGCCATACTCGGATAGATTTAGGGCTAGAGAATCCCCAAAAATATGGTTCACCGATTTCTCTGAAGATATCAGAATTTACACGAAGATATGTGGAAGATGACGTTGTGCACTCTCTTATAGTAGAAGCCTTTGGGCGCCTTTGCAGTTGCAGAAGTTCTTCAAAAAAATTGTCCGAAGTACGCTCATATTCGTAAAAATCAGAACCCCTGAAAGGATTTGAGCCACGACTTTGATTTTTACAGAGTATGCTAATCAAGCAATATCACAGAAATGATTAGCATTTCAACGTCATAGGTGCATGGGTACCGTGTCTAGGTAAATCAGAAGGCTTAACGTCACAGACCGGAAACCAGCTGTTTTTCTGTTATAAGCGCCTCGTCGCTCGGTCAGCATGTCAATGCCTGGTAAACAGTGGCGAAAGATCCCTCGTCATCGTGTAAGACATTAGTACGATTACAACAGCGGTCTCGACAAAGGTCGAATCATGGGCATTTGAGACTGCAATACTTCCCTCGGGGAGATTTCTTGTCGTGTGGGGCGAAGTGTTTGCGTCGTTGTAAGAGTGCAGGTAATGGTACAAAGAAGGGCGTAGGACACGAAGAGAAGGTACTGCACGTCGTACATAGAACATGCCGAGGGACAACCTTCATCTCATGAGGATGCCTTTGAGTGACCTTTCTGCACCATCAACGATGTTAGCACGGTAGTGGCGAACTGTGACGTCTTATCCCATATCAGTTGTTAACAGTACGTCACCTGTTATTGCAATTCGTACTGTATGTACGTAGTCCCCTCCTCCGGCTACCTTTGACATCGCAGCAAAAGGCTGCAATGGTGCATCGAACGAAGGTAGTGGCATCACTAATGGCCTTATATCGTGTTTTCGGAACGAAACGCCTTCCTGTTTAGGCGAAAATGATGGTCGCATCTGAGTCCGCCGACAACAGGGGAAGAGACGTTGGGAACAATGTAACCGCACTAGGTATAACGCACCAGCACGAGGCATTATTGCCTGGGGTGCTGTCGGGTACCCCTCTTGGTAGACCGCACCACCATTACGAGTGCCCGGTACGGCGCTGACATTCTACTGCCTGTTGCCCTTCAGTTCATGTAGGACGTCTCTGGGGCCATATTTTAGCACGATAATACACACAGCATGCTGCAGTGAAACTACGTGACTTTTTCAGGGACAACAACGTTCTGCATCTACAGTGGCCAGCTAGATCGCAAGATTTATCACCCATAGAAAATTTCTGGGACATGGTCAAACGACAGGTGCAGCGGTACGACCATCTGCCAGAAACTCTTGATGAACTTTGGACGCGGGTCAATACAGCCTGGATGGCTTTCACACAGGACACCATCCACATATTATTTGATTCCATGTGTCAGGGCGTACATCAGGTGATATAAGCCAGAGGTAGCCACACCGATTATTAGACATATCGACGCACCTGGTGCCTATGACACCGAGATTCCAATAATGTGTTCTGTATTGCCTAATGACCATATCCTGTGAAAATCAAAGTCGCAGCTCGATTCCTTTGAGGTGTTCCTGTTTTTATTTATGTAAGCTGAGTTTTGGAAAAGACAACAATTTCCGCAAAATAATTTTGAAATGAAACTCCTGTTTCTGTTTAATTTTCTCAATTATTGAGCCTCACTGATAACATTTATGAGAATTTCAGCTAATTTGTACAGCAATGATGTAAGGAATAAAAATTTTCAGACTGGAACATGCTCCTCCCAAGTGCGTTCCCAATCGTGCGAGGCAACTCGGTTTTTAATGTTTCTTCGCTTCGCTGGCTCTTTCTTTAGTTTTCGCTTTCGATAAAATTAACTATTCCAGGTGTGAAAATATTTACTTTGAAAATTGTCCAAGAAACTCATCCAAATGTTTTCGAGAAATTTAAGAAATGGCATTTTGTTGTTCGACAAAGTGAAAGACATTTCAGCAGCATAACATAGCAAACGACCAAGTTCTCAAACAAATGTATGTAACGTACCAGGAGATGTGACGTACCTGCCAGAAGGACGCACACGACATAAAGGCAGATAGGAATCAGAATAAAACGTCCGCGTAGCTCAATTGGTAGAGCAACTTATTCCGGAATGAGGGGATCCGGGTTCGAATCCCTGCGTGGACAGAAATGACGGAGAAATTTACTTCGTTATATGTACTACAAGCCAACAGATGATGAATACGTGATACACCATTACTTCACTTCTAAAAGAATATTTGCTGATGAAGAGAAAGATAAAGAAATTTTGAATCTTATCTATGAAAGACAAAATCAATTTAATGAAACTACAGAAGGTCTCGAGAAATTCTAACAGGTCAGCAGTTCACTGAAACTGCGGAGGCATTCAAGCTGGAATGTCTTGACATTCCAGAAAAAACTTACCTGACTTTCTGAGATAAAGTTTTCATCCACATATCTAAGAAGTTCTTTACGCAGGTAGAGGTTGCATACGCACGTCAAGAAGCATTCATTTAATAAAACAAGAAAATATTTGATGTGCAAAACGAAATCACTGATGTACTGAGTGAGGTTCACTGATGCGGCACGAGAGAGAGGTTCGGCTGTTGTCAATATGATGTGACAGAACTCCAACTTCTTTATTTTTGAAAAAAAAATATTTTCTTCAGAAAATGAACAAATCTGAAATACAACGGCCATTCCATGAAAACTGAGAGTAAAATCACACAAAATGAAAACGTATAGGTAAAATATGTTATTACTTCTCAAAGTCTCTCCGTCGGATGATATGCAATAGTCCCATCGTTCAGTCCACTTCTCAAAGCATGTGGCGAAGAAATTTTGTGGAAGCTGCTTTAGCGACCCTTGTACAGCTTGAATAACGTACGCATCTGTGTTGAATTTTGCGCCACGGAACTTCTTCTTCATTGTTGGAAACAACCAGAAATCGCACAGGGCGAAGTCAGAACTGCAGGCAGGTTGTGGCATGATTTCAATACTGCATTTCGGAAGAAACTGTTGAACAGAAGCAGCCGCGTGTGGGGGGCTTTATCATGGTGTATGATTCACTTGCCCACCAGTTCCGGTCTCTTAATCGATATGTGTCGTCGCAGACGCTTCAAGGCTGAAATGTAATACTCAACTTTGACAGCTATTTATGGAGGAACGGCATGCTGGTAGACTACACCACTATGATCAAAGAAAATGATCATTATTACCTTCCCAGCTGATTTTGTTTGGCGGACATTTTTCGGAGGATGCGAGCCTGATGTTTCCAGACACACGTTGCGCGCTTCGTGAGGGGGTCGAAACAGTAGTCCCATGTTTCTTCGGCAGTTATTACTGCGTTTTGAAAGTCTGGATCGTTTGCAATCATTTGTTTCCACTCATGACACACCTGAACTCTGGCTAACAATTGTTCTCTCGTCAGGTGATGAGGTACCCATTTGGAACACACACGATGCAGCAGTAATCTGTCGCGTAGAATGCGGAATATCGATGTATTAGTCGACGCCGCTATGTCTTCGCACGCCATTCGTCGATCTTCTTACATGATTGCACAAACAGTGTTAACAATACGCTCCATAACAACATTTTCAGGTCAACCAGGCAAAGGAGCGAGTTCTACAGACAAACGCCGTTTTTTTTAATTCATGGTGTCATCTAAAAATCCTTGACTCACCCAAAATCTTTGTAAGCTTTTTTCTTTAAATCAACTGTTTCTGGAGCCATTTTGCACAAACGATAGTAAACTTTTATCGCACAACATTTCTTAACTATGAATCACTCACCTCCATAACTGTATGGCGAAATGCAGACGTACTTTAAACAACTGCGCGATAACAAAACCAGAATCGTATGCCATGGCAAATAACTGCTGCCATAGATACAGTACTTAATTAATTCAGTTAGTCATCTGTGTGGTTATTTTTCCGCATCGCACTGTTGCCAACTCAAAAAAATTACTCCCAATTTTTATGGAACGTAGTTAATGAGCTAGAGTAACACTTGCTTTCAGAGATTATTAACAAATATGTCCGTGCAGAGATAGTGCAGAGGTGAGAGTTTCGTGTGTAGTGTTGACTTTTTGATGTCTATAGCATAGTACTTTGTCCTTGATGTTTTGTGTTTCCTTCAACTGTTTAATATGTAAAGTTAGTGGTATTCAGCGAGCATTTCAGAAATAGTGTACTTAATGGTAATAAATGTATATTAGTGAAGTGTTCTCAATAGTAAGACTAATGGTCAATTGAACTACATAGTCCCTGGAACTTCTCGTTCTTTATTTTTTTATACTGCAATATTAAGATTGCTATAGACTTTTAGCATATGCATCGAAGGAAAGGCTAAACTACTCACATGTATGAATGTGCATAGAGTTTAAGGTAATGAGAACTGCATTTGAGAAATACACCTCATCAGCACATTAACACAGACCATAACCATGTGGTTCATCTATAAAATATGTCCCTACGGCAACCTTTAATTAATTTGTGTTTGGTACAAGAATGATACCTGCACCAACTGGAAAGCCATTAAGAACTTTAGAAACTTTGCAAAGCAAGTCTTATAAAGAGTTCTTCATGTATCCCGATGCTCCTTGACAATTGATATTGCACTGGATGTATACAGAGATGGTAGCGTAATCAACAGAGAGAAACAGAATAATGATATATGACGCAACTCAAATCAACGTATCTAGCGTGGAAACTACTTTCTAGAAAACCATGATTGCATTTTTGGCTTCTTCACAACATTAGAAGAAAACTCATGGAGTACCTCATAGCCACTGTTCACCTGAATACCACACTTAGGAGACAGATCTGCTTTGTCATTATCTACTTGTGTTTGAAAAATCATTTTTGAGAAACAACTGTTTTTCGTCACATGGCTCCAGTAATTCCACCATGACCTCTGACTGTTTTGTACATTTATTTCGCTGTTTGGTTCATTGTTATGCTGCTGACGTGTCTTTCGGTTTGCAGAACAGAACGTTCTACCATGAAGTCTTTGAAAACTTTTGGATACATTCCATACAATTTTCTAGGTAAATACTTCCCCATCTGGAATAGTTAATACTACCAAAAACGAAAAATAAAGGATGTGTCCTACAAAGTAAAGAAACGTGAAGTACTCAGTTGCCTCGCAGAACAGGGAACATACTTATGAGGAACATGTTCAGTATCTGGAGAGTTTTTATTCTTTACATCCTTGCTGTGCAAATTAACTGAAGTGTTCATTAATGTGATCAGCGAGACTCAATAATTGAGAAATTTTAACAGACAGGAGATTCATTTCCAAAATTCTTTTGCAGATAATTTAATCTTTCAAAAAACTCAGGGTGTTACTGTGGATAATTGATTCTCTTTGAAGAACAGCTGCCACTGAAAAAGTGCAGAAAACTTCTCCAATAAGATAGTACACAACTTCATCTTCCATACATCTTCATGTAAAATGAGAATATCTTCTAAAAAATAGGCGGTATCACATTTCTAGAGATTCTCCAGCCGTAAATTCATCTGAGTATGGCTTCACAGAACAAGATGGTGTTGCATTGTATCACTGACGAAAATTTGCCTAAAGACTTAACAATTCTATGCAATTGCAAAAACGTGCGCAAAATTCCTTTTGGAAATGCGGCGCCAGCACGATTTCGTACTCCAAATTCTGCGACTGTAGAAAAAATTATAAGGGTTGTTCAATAAGTAGTGAGACTCTTTTGTTAGAGTGCGTTTGCGCTTTCTAATTTTGTCAATGGGTGGTGGTAGTGTACAGGCGATTTAAAGGCTATGCAACTGCATTGCAGCTTGTTTGTTACGGAAGCCGTGTAACGTTCTGGATTAATTTTATTGTTCACTTGTAGGATATGGATACGCCCAAAGTTGTTGAACGTGCTGTAGTTCAGATTTTGAAAGCGGAGGAAACGCCGCCAAGCGAAATTCACAGACGAATGAAGAGGGTGCATGGGCATGCTTGTCTTCCACGCAGTACCACACTGTTAAAACTTTTGTGGTAGATTGCACCAGAAACTTGTGTTACACCATCTGCTCCACGTTTTGAGAAAAGATACACTACTGTTTGGTGCAACCAAATCCCAGCAATTTGCTGCAACCTTGCACCATAATGTGGTGCGACCTTGTACCATATCGTGGTGCAAAGTTGCCGCATGTTGTTGGGGTTTTTTTGCTCCACACAATGGTGCAGAACAAACCCAACAACATGGTGCAACTCAACTTTTTTCGGAAAACGGTGCCGCTGGTGTATCACCACTTTTTGATGCAACCTACCACAAACGTTTTAACAGTGTATAATGCGGTGGTGCCAGCTTTTAATGGTGAAAAAAGTCCTACAGACCGACCAAGATCAAGAGCACCACATTGTGCTGTTTCAGTGACGAAAATTGCACGTGTAGGGGCTGCAGTAAAGTCCAACTGAAGAATCACGATGCGAGAACAGGGGGACAGTGCGGGTGTGAGCATCGGAACTGTCAATACGATCATGCATTCACACCTTGAATATCGTAAGGTGTGCCACACGTGCGTATCGAAATATCTGTCCGATGAACAAATGAGTCAAGGAATGGGACTATCGTTACAGCATCTGTTTCCCTACCATGAAGAAAGTTAAGATTTCCTGCTACGTATTATTGCTGGGAACGAAAGCTGGTGTCATCATTTAAACCAGACTCAAAACGCCAGAGCATACAATGGAAGCATGGGTCATCGCCACCGCCGAGGAAATCACGGTCCTCCATTTCCGCAGGCAATGTAATGTTCACCCTGTTCCTTGAATATCGAGGACCGTTGCTTTTTGAGTGGCTACCAAAAGGATCAACCATCAGTGCCGAACGACATTGTCAAACTTTAATGAGGCTTCGACAAGCCATCAAAAACAAGACACCTGGCAACCGCACTTAGGGTATTGTGCTTCAGCATGATAACGCCCAGCACCATATGGCCGTTACCAGGCAAAGGACAGTGCTTTCGGTAGGGAGTCCTTTAATATCCCGCATATACTGCTGACTTATCGCCCTACGATTTTTCACATCTTCGGACCTATGAAAATATTTCTCAAAGGCAAACGTTTCACTTCGGATGATCAGATGCATGAAGCTGTAGGTAACTGGTTGCAGCAAGAGCCAGCCTCTTTCTATACCGCAGGAATAAGAAAACTTGTGCAACGATGGGACTGCTGTCTAAATGCTGGCGGCGATTATTTTTAGATCTGTCATGTTTTGACTCTTTCGGGCAGAAATTCTCACTACTTATTGAACACCCTCATATATTTGTCAAAATACACTAAACTAACATTTAAGCATAGAATTGCATGCGACAGTGATATCTGAATAAAACTCGTTGATTTTTTGGGAGAAGATCAATACGTTTTAAATAATAAACCACAAATTTTCAGTTTTTCAGTAGACATGCGGATTTTTATGAAAACGCTGAACTTCAGGTGTATAGTTCCACATAATAAAATTGTTCAGAATATTCTTCCGGACATTATCGTAACAACAATTGTCTCTGTAAAATCAATAACTTTGAAGAGTAAGACAGATTTCTGTAGAATGGCGTTGCCGACAATGTTTCGAAAAGTGACAGGATCGAGATCATGTGACGAAGCCGGAATTTGTCCTTTACTAACCTATAAAACATCCCAGAAGAGAGATCCTCTGTATGCTGATCTACCAACACGCAGGGGGTTGGCCCCAGGACTATTAAGGCAATTGACAGCTGTTCATCGACTTTCCATAATAAACACAGATTCTTGTTAATCAGGGAATAATAGAAAATATGAAAGTGCACCGAAGAAAAATATACTTCGAGAAGTCTTAATTAGTTCAGAAAAAGGTGAAATAAGAGCTATTGACGTTAGAATGATAAATGTTATTCTAAGCTGTTCTTAGAAAGCTTTTGCAAAAGAAACAGTTCAAAACTTCGGGTAACACCCCAGTTTCGGAAAATTTTACCAGGTGAACAAGGAAACCGTATCTGCAAATGAGATCGAAGATAGAAAAAATGAAAGTGAATAAAACTTGGAATCATCTGAGTGAAAAAGTTGTCACCGACTCTGATATTTCTTTTGAGATAATATATGAACATTCGATGAGAAGCTTTGGTAGAATTTGGGTGTCACGTCAATTCGTCGCGTGCGTCAATTCGTCGACTACGTCAATTCGTCGCGCGTCAATTCGTCGACCACGACGATTCGTCGAGCGTCAATTCGTCCCGGAAAAATTCGTCGACTACCTCAATTCGTCGACTACGTCAATTCGTCGCGTTTACAGATTTTGGTTACATGCAAAACGAATGCAGGAAAACGTACGATTTCGAACGTCTTCCTCCCTGACTAAATTTATAAAGTTTGGACACTCAGACAGGATAAGAATATTACGATTTTTCTTTGGCACTAAAAATATTAGACGGTAGACGGTTTTTGGAACGGGGCAGGGCCCGGTTGGTCAGAGCCCCCCATATACAAAAGTTTCGGAAAATCTGCAGTTTTCAATTCAGAACCACCAAATCTGGTATACTATCTCGTGGTACTCTAACTTAGACTGTAGACGGGTTTTGGAAGCGGTTGGAGCCCGGGGTTCAGAACCCCCACCTCTACAAAATTGCCGTAAAATCTAGTTTTCAATTTAGAACCTCCAAATTTGGTGCCATGAAACTCTAACTTAGCGGAAGACCGTTTTGGGAACGTATCGGGGCCCGGGAGGTCAGAACTAACCCCCCCCCCGTACAAAATTATCGTAAAATCTACAGTTTTCAATTTAGAACCACCAAATTTGGTATACTATCCCATGGTATTCTAACTTAGACTGTAGACGGTTTTGGGAAAGGGGTCGGAGCCCGGGGTTCAGAGACCCCCTACAAAATTTCGTAAAATCTAGTTTTCAATTTAGAACCACCAAATATGGTATATTATATCATGGTACTCTAATTTAGACGGTAGACGGTTTTCGGAACGGGTCGGGCCCCGGAGGGTTAGAGCCTCCCCCCCCCCCCAACAAAATGTTCGTAAAATCTAGAATTTTCAATACAGAACCACCAAATTTGGTATACTATCTCATGGTACTCTAACTTAGACGGTAAATGGTTTTTGCAATGGGTCGGGCACGGGTTCAGAGCCCCCCCCCCCCCAAAAAAAATATTCGTAAAAACTAGAGTTTTCAATTTAGAACAACCAAATTTCGTATACTATCTCACGAAACTCCAACTTAGACTGCAGACGGTTTTTGGAAGCGGTTGGAACCTGGGAGGCAGAGCCCCCCTCCTCCATACAAAAGTTTCGTAAAATCTATAGTTTTCAATTTAGAACCACCAAATTTGGTATACTATCTCATGGTACTCTAACTTAGACGGTAGATGATTTTTTGGAATAGGTCAAGGCGCCGGGGAAAGAGCCCCCAAATACAAAATTTTCGTAAAATCTATAGTTTACAATTTAGAACCACCAAATTTGGTATCATGAAACTCTAACTTAGACGGGAGACGGTATTTGGAACGGGTCGTGGCGCTGTGGGTCACAGCCCACCCCCACCCCCTCGTACCAAATTTTTGTAAAATATACCGTTTCAACTTAGGACCACCGAATGTGGTATACTCTCTTATGGTATTCTAACTTAGACTGTAGACGGGTTTTTGTAAAGGATCGAAGACCGGGGTTCAGAGCCCCCCCCCCCCATAAAAAATTTCGTAAAATATACAGTTTTCAATTTAGAAAAACCAAATTTGGTATACTATATCATGGAACTCTAACTTAGACTGTAGACGGTTTTCAGAACGGGTCGGGGCACGGGGAGTTAGACCTCCCCACACACACACACAAAATTTTCGTAAAATCTATAGTTTTCAATTTAGAACCACCAAATTTGGTATACTATATCATGGTAATCTAACTTAGACGGTTTTCGGAACGGGTTGGGACACGGGGGTTACACCCCTCCCCCCCCACAAAATTTTCGTGAAATCTACAGTTTTCAATTTAAAACCATCAAATTTGGTATACTATCTCATAGTAGTCTAACTTAAACGGCAGACGGTTTTTGGAACGGGACGGGCACTGGGTCAGAGTCCACCTCATAAAACTTTCGTAAAATCTACAGTTTTCAATATAGAACCACCAAATTTGGTATATTATCTCATGGTACTCTAACTTAAACGGTAGACGGTTTTTGGAACGGGACAAGGCCCGGGGGTAAGTGCCCCCACATACAAAATTCTTCTTGACAAGTGGTCCGAAGACAGCCCCTAGATCACTCCGCCGCCGTAGCGGCACACGTTGAAATGTATTTTTCATACTGCCCCAAACGCTCGTATGGACATACTAGATTGAACTGGAGGCAAATAAATCATTAATATAATTTGTACTAGCAGGGATAACAGTTATTTGCCAGGTATATATTACTATTTGTGGAATCACCAAGTTCAGCGGGTGAAAGGAAAAATAATGAATGAAAAAGATATTCCTGCAATTTTCCAGTAAACTTATTTTAAATTTTTTGATTTAGTTAATTTAATTTTGCGAAACAAAAAAAAAGAAAAAGGAATGGGAATACTTACCTTCTAGGAGACATCTATAGAACTGCCGTACATCTGGCGTGTGCTTCTGTGAATACCGCAACAAAGAAATGCAATGTACCTATGTGATGTCGATTGCTTACGACTTCAAATTGGCATTGGTAATCTTTTTCTTACCGTTTTGAATTTTGAATATCTGGAACTCTCTATTTACATTACATTATATTTCTTCCTGATAAGCCGTTATTTGGTAGTGAAAGCTAAACTGTATTGATTTGTGTTTTTATAACACCATTAAACGCATATTTTTGCCCTTTATTGTTATCTACAGTCTCTGACTTAGACCGTAGGTTGGTTAGTTGGTTGGTTGATGGTTTATGCTGCAAGGCCCTCAAAGGGCCAAAGAGCGCTTTAGAACGTAGATAGTGTATTCTTAAGAGTAAAAAATGGAACTTTTTACGAAAGTTTTAGTTTGGGGCTCCCTTGACCCGGGCTCTGACCCCTTCCAAAAACCGTCTACCGTCTAAGTTAGATAACCATGAGAGAGTACACCAAATTTTGTTGTTCTAAACTGAAAACCGTAAGTTTTACGAAATTTTTATGAGGAGGGGGGCTCTTACCCCCCGGGTTCCAACCCCTTCCAAAAACCGTCTAGCGTCTAAGTTAGAGTTTCATTATACCAGATTTGGTGGTTCTGAATTGAAAACTGTAGTTTTTAAGAAAATGTTGTACGTGTGTGGGGGAGGCTCTGACCCCCGGGCCTTGACCCGTTCTAAAAACCGTCGACCGTCTAAGTTAGAATACCATGAGATAGTATACCAAATTTGGTGGTTCTAAATTGAATACTGTAGATTTTACGGCATTTTTATGACGGGGGCTCTTACCCCCGGGCTCCAACCCCTTCCAAAAACCATCTAGCGTCTAAGTTAGAGTACCATGAAATAGTATACCAGATTTGGTGGTTCTGAATTGAAAACTGTAGTTTTTAAGAAAATTTTGTATGTGAGGGGCTCTGACCCCCAGGCCTTGACCCGTTCCAAAACGGTCTACCGTCTAAGTTAGAGTCCCATGAGATAGTATACCAAATTTGGTGGTTCTAAATTGAATACTGTAGATTTTACGGCATTTTTTATGACGGGGGATCTTACCCCCGGGGTCCAACCCCTTCCAAAAACCGTCTAGGGTCTAAGTTAGAGTACCATGAGATAGTATACCAGAATTGGTGGCTCTGAATTGAAAACTGTAGTTTTTAAGAAAATTTTGTATGTGGGGGGCTCTGACCCCCGGGCCTTGACCCATTCTGAAAACGGTCTACTGTCTAAGTTAGAGTACCATGAGATAGTATACCAAATTTAGTGGTTCTAAATTGAAAACTGCAGATTTTACGAAATTTTTTTATTAGAGAATGGTCTGACCCCCCCCCCCCCGGGCTCCAACCCCTTCCAAAAACCGTCTAGGGTCTAACTTAGAGTACCATGAGATAGTATACCAGAATTGGTGGCTCTGAATTGAAAACTGTAGTTTTTAAGAAAATTTTGTATGTGGGGGGCTCTGACCCCCGGGCCTTGACCCATTCTGAAAACGGTCTACTGTCTAAGTTAGAGTACCATGAGATAGTATACCAAATTTAGTGGTTCTAAATTGAAAACTGCAGATTTTACGAAATTTTTTTTATTAGAGAATGGTCTGACCCCCTCCCCCCGGGCTCCAACCCCTTCCAAAAACCGTCTAGCGTCTAACTTAGGGTACCATGAGATAGTATACCAAAATTTGGTGGTTCTAAATTGAAAACTGTAGATTTTGCGAATTGTTTATGAGGGGGGCCCTTATCCCCCGGGCTGCAACCCCTTCAAAAAATCGTTTATCGTCTAAGTTAGAGTACCATGAGATAGTATACCAGGTTTGATGGCTCTGAATTGAAAACTGTAGTTTTTAAGAAAATTTTGCATATGGGGGGCTCTAACCCCCGGGCCTTGACCCGTTCCAAAAACGGTTACTGTCTAAGGTAGGGTACCATGAGATAGTACACCAAATTTGGTAGTTCTAAATTGAAAACTGTAGATTTTACGAAACAAAATTTATTAGGGGGACTTACCCCCTGGGCTCCAACCCCTTCCAAAACCGTCTAGCGTCTAAGTTAGAGTACCATGAGATAGTATACGAGATTAAGTGGTTCTGAATTGAAAACTGTAGTTTTTAAGAAAATTTTGTACGTGGAGGCTCTGACCCCCGGGCCTTGACCCGTTCCAAAAACGGTCTACTGTCTAAGTTAGAGTACCATGAGATGGTATACCAAATTTGGTGGTTCTAAAATGAAAACTGTAGATTTTACGAAATTTTTAATGAGGGGGGGGCCTCCAACTCCTTCCCAAACCCGTCTAGCATCTAAGTTAGAGTTTCATGATACCAAATTCGATGGTTCTGAAATGAAAACTAGATTTCACGAAAATTTTGTATTATGTGGGGGATGGGGTGGGGTGGGGTGGGGTGGGAGTGGGGGTGGGGGGCTCTGACACCTCTGGACCTTAACCCGTTCCCAAAACCGACAACCGTCTAAGTTAGGGTACCAGGAGATAGGATACCTGATTTGGTGGTTCTGAATTGAAAACTGTAGATTTTACAAAAATTTTGTATATGGGGGCTCTGACCAACCGGGCCCTGACCCCTTCCAAAAACCGTCTACCGTCTAATATTTTTAGTGCCAAAGAAAAAGCGTAATATTCCTATCCTGTCTGAGTGTCCAAACTTTATAAATTTGATCAGGGAGGAAGACGTTCGAAATCGTACGTTTTCCTGCATTTGTTTTGTATGTAACCAAAATCTGTAAACGCGACGAATTGACGTAGTCGACGAATTGAGGTAGTCGACAAAATTGTCCGCGACGAATTGACGCTCGACGAATCATCGTGGTCGACGAATTGACGCGCGACGAATTGACGCGCAGCGAATTGACGCAGGCAACGAATTGACGCGCAGCGAATTGACGCAGGCAACGAATTGACGCGCGACGATCTGACGCGCGACGATTTGACGCGCGACGAATCGTCGCAGTCGACGAATTGACGCACGCGACGAATTGAACCTAGAATTTGTAAACACAGATGCAGACACTAGTGCACGATATTCAGAGCAAGAATGCTGATCGGTCAATAGATAAAGTCCATAGCAAAGGAAACAATTTCTAACAGGCTTGCTTTGAAAGTTCAGAAAAAATTATAGTTTATTTTGCGTCTAGAAATTTTTCACCACAGCGTCAGAGGAAGTGGGAAAAATTTAACGACTTCTATCACAACATGCACGCAAAATCAACAACAGTTGAATTATATTTTCAACGTAGCATGTCTCATTCATGTTTTTTTTTTTTTTTTGTGCTAAGCGTATTTTGTAATGAACAAATATTATTTCCCTTCGATTAATTGGCAAGCATATTACGATTAACTAGTTTTAACCTCACATAATTCAATATGCCGAGAGTAACCTTTTTTAACAGTTCGGTTATAATAAAGTTCACATATAACGAATTTTATTTTTATATACTGGTATGGCGATGCATAATGCAGGCGTCATACAGTCTCTCGCCGCGGTGCCACTACACGCGGATCCAACCATCGTGGACTTGCAGGCAGAAGCGGGATTCGTCGGAGAAGACAATGTCGAGCCATTCCGTAATCCAGGTGCGGCGTTCAACGGCCCACTGCCGCCGCACTCGCCGGTGGTGTAACGTCAATGGTAATCGGAGCAATGGGCACCGTGCGACAAGTCCCCGATCTTGCAGACGACGTCGAACGGTACTTGCTGACACAGGTTGTTGCGCAACACACCCTAATTCCTGCGATAACTTTCGTGATGTGGCGGTGCGAGCCGTCAATGCCCGCCGCACAACATGCCAGTCCTCTCGTTTGGTGTCGTGCCGCGGCTGCGGCAATCGCTCACGTCAGTCCGTCCTTCCCTCCTACACCCACCGAATCCATACTCGCCTCACTGTGGCTTGGATGTCGTTCCACACGGGCGCCGATGTCTCGGTACGATAAACCGCTGTCGCGATAAGCCACTATTCGTCCTCTGTCGTACTCCGAAACGTGCTGGAATGACTGCCGTATTCTGCGACGAGGCATCAGGAAGCTTCCCACGGACAGGTCCGGCAGCACAACACACCTCCACTACATACACCGCACCTTCTGTGCACCCTTCTTATAATGCTTCTCGGTGGCGTGCCGGGCGCACATGATTTGCATATAATCGCTTGCTCACAATAGTCTCTCGCGGGAGACGCATGCTGCGAATTTCAGGCCAATCGGATGCTTCCTTCTTGGTGTTGCATTTTGGGTGGCCATCAGTGTATTTTATTAGGTTAACGCTGACAGTTATTTTGCTTTGATACAGATATATGTATTACCATAGGAAATTGGAGCACATTAAATATGTATTTGTTTTAATACAAATGAGACCCATCTTGTTGATCCTGTTCTGCAAGGTAAAGGCAGTTAAGTACAAAATTCCATGTGCACTAATTTTTAATTGGAATCTTTTGCCATTTCGCATTTTATTCTTTTGCTCTCTCTCTCTCTCTCTCTGTTTGGATTTTGTGAAAGCATCACTGTCATTTCGCATTTTTCAGTCAATCGAAAATGAGATTCACCGAAAAAGGATAAATAAAAAAGGACAAAATATTAGATAGACGAAGCTTTGGAATTCAATTTTGCTAACCTCGTGCAGAATGAAAGCGGTATGTGCTTCAGATTCCAATGATTTTATTATCTATAAATACACGTATATAGCAATATTCATACAGTTTTGTAAAACCGCAGGGCGCAAGCACCCTTAAACAAAGTCATATTTATCAACTGAGGTTAGGGCAGATGTCATGGGCTGCAGTAAACGACAACGTTATGGGTGTTAGCACACACATGAGAAAATACTTCGAAAAAGCTCTACCAATCAAATAATTTTCCAAATACTGTGCATAGTCCCTTCTCAAAGAACTGAAAATAACTGACCAAACGAACATTAAGAATAACCTTTCGAATGTCCAAAAGAATTCAAGAATTCTCGTCTAACGCTTTTTCTTTTCTTTTTTCTTTATTTAAGACGACTATTGTGAGCAACTGCATGGACTATAAGCAGTCGCCCGTCCCTAATTTAGGGCTACTAGTTCCAGGGAAGGGAAGAAGCGGGTGCCATAAGACAAACACAACATCCACACCTTTCAGGCTATCGACCTTAGACCTTTTTCAAACGAATGGCTAGCGCATTTCAGCCAGCGCTTAGACCACTGCGCTACCTCCTTGCTTGGAGTTCATGCTGGTACGTGATCCGTAATTTGTACCCTGAAACCCTGTTTCCCGAATATTTAGAACGCTCTGTTTGCGCTTACCTTGTGTTAAAGGGTACGCTCTACCTTTCTGGATTGTTCTGTGCCTCGGTGAGTCTTTATTTTGCACAGCTTCTTCGTTCTTCTACATCTTCCTGCGGTGTTTACGTCGTGTTCATAGACTGTCATCCTTTCCTCTGACTGCCTTGCCTTAATTAACAGTGTGTTCTCCCATGTCTCGCATCTTTGCTTACACAGCCTGCCCTAGCTGCCGACGCTTCGCTCGCCTTATCGCTGGGTGTTGTGTTCCGCCTTCCTGTTTGTGCTTAGTGACGTCAGTGTTTTGTACCTCTCGTCCTTCTCTGCAGAGTAGCTTAGTGCGTTGCGCTCCACGTCTTAGCGCTTCTTCTCCTTTTGCGCTACGATGGATTCCGATGGCTTCCGATGACTTCATTGGATCGTGGTTCTCCGCGCAGCTTCCTCCTGCAGCCTTTTCAACTCGGCCATCATGTGTCCTGTCGACTGCTGTCTTCTCTTCGTTTCAACGCTTCTTCCGAAGGCGCCGGACTCTTTTACTGCTCAACGAGATTCTATCCTCACTGAAACTGTCTCCTCCTCCTCCTCCTTGAGTAAGTCCATGTTGTCTACTCTTCGTCTTGGCGTACATTCTGATTCCCTTCCTGATACAAAGCTGACTGCCGACACTTCTGTGTTGAAATCCTTTCTCCCTGATGGTGCTATTACCCATATTGCTCGCAAGCATCGGTCGTTCTTATTTATTTTGCTACTCCTGGTCTGGCAGATCAGAGCAGCAGTAGACTACATGTATTTCCGTTGGTGATCACAGTCTAATGGCTGTGCCTATTTCCCAGCGTCCTCTTTTGCTCGCCAGTTACACTGTTCCACCCGAAATTTCAGATTCCTCGCTACTTGCTTTTCTTTCCCGTTGTGGCAGCGTTGTCGGCTCCATACGCACGTTGCCTACTACTCCCTCCGATCAAACTGATTGTTCTCATTTGAGCTTCCGCCGATAGGATCTTGTTATTTTCCCTACTGAAGATTCCGTTTCATCTTGCCACACCACATTTCGGTTGTTGCGTGGTCGTCGCACTTATTTTGTTAATGTTTTCTCTGCATTTTATTGTTTCACTTGTAAGTCTCCAGGTCACCTTTGTGCGCAATGCCAAAGTTCTGCCCTGGCTGCTTCTTCAGCTTCCGATTGCATGGTATCCCCTTCCGACCCTTATATTGTTGTTGTTCCTTTATCTATCTCCCAGACACCTCAAGCTATTGTGCCTCCGTCACCCAGTTCCTCGTTGCCGACTTCCTGTGGACTCTTTCCAGCTTTTGCAGTGACGTCCTCCTCGACGCTTCCGCGCAGAATTCTCTTAGTGCTGTTCGTTCTCCTTCTCCTCTGGATGGTGCATCGAACTATTCTTCTGTTTCCTCGGACAGTGTTTCTTTTGGCGACCGCTCATATGCTAGCTCTCTACCTGTTCTATGCCGCATTCACCGGCCGTTGGTTCATTGCCTGTATCGTTTGTGGTTGTTCCTAATGTTGCTGATGATTGTGGACCGCTTATTTCCCCGTCTCAAACTGCTGCCTATTTAGATGCTATTCAAGATTGCGATGTTTAACCCTGCCTTTTGTGATTCGCCTGCCTCTACCGCTGTGATTTCACTGGTGTTATTGCCTGCGATTCTTCCCTTTTTGTTGTTCCTGGATCTCCCAGCCGCCCCGCTGCCTCCCTCTCTTGTGCGCTTTCTGCGTATGGAACTAAGCCCAAGAAACCCCACCAGCTCCCACCTTAACGTACACGCAAGAAACGTGCTGCCTCTCGTACCTCGATCGCTCCGATTGCACCTGCTCCGCCATCTGCGTGGCTTCATCCGCCAGTTCCCGCGGTTACGGAGTATTTTATAGCCCTTACCACGTAGGAAGCTGAGACTGCTTTTCCATCTGAATGTACCTATTATCTTAATCAGGTCATGGATCCACGTAATTGGTGATGGTGTTCTTTCTGGACTATGAACTTTGTTTCTCCCCTTGACGCTGTTTCTGACGTTGCTGTACGTTTCGTGGATTCCGTGCTATATGTATTGCACAACTTCCCTGCTCTGTATTGCCTACGATTTCTCCGTGTTTACGCCTTTGTGTCATACTTCTCGTATGTAATTTTTGTATAGTGTCCCTTGGTATTGCAAATTTTCCCGTTTTCGATGTACTGTTTCCCTGATTTGAATAGAGCGAATTTTGAAACAGCGCCACCGTGACGGCGCCTACTGCTTGAAGCGGTATTTTGGCACAAAGCCGACCGAGGAAACAGAATTACGAGATTTTCGCCAATCGCACGCGGTAGTTCCAAGAGTCCCGGATGAGGTATGGGTGATACATATGTCCCACACCGTTCGCTCGTTTCCTTCCCTAGAACTAGTAGCGAAAAGCTAGGGACTTCTTTTTTCAATTTTGTATCAACATTGAACATTGAATTAAAACCCATGGAGATAATTTTGCTTTCTAGGACAATGAGAGTACTCTAACATGTTCTGCTTGTTTTCAAGTATTCTAACGAGCTCTGGCGATTTTGCACAATTATCATGTCGGTTGAGTGGTCCTCTTAATTCTGTGCTTCATTTCAGGAAAATAATTATTTTGCCGAAACGAATCTTCCTGTTCATCGAACGATTCGTTTGCTTCCTCTCTTCATGTTGGTACCTCTGTGTTGGGTTCTTCCCATTTTTCTGCATGATAACCGTTAATGGTCTTCCAATTTCCACGCAGCTTATATTTTGGGCACTCACGAGTCATTCATAAATCTTACTGAGAAACAAAATTATAAAAAATATTATACATACGATGAGAGGAATTTTAACAAAATTAGTCGACGAGGTATTTCTTTCCATCCTTCCTACGAACATTGTAGGACAATATTTAGTTTGATAATCGCCCTTTCTGATCTTTTTGTTTCTACTCCTAGAGATAAACAGGTGTTGATTTTTTTTCCTATTGGAGTTTTGTACAAATATTGGAACTGATGACTCATGATCAGAGAGGTAGTAGGAAAGATAATGATCAGGTTTGTCTGAACGTCAGTGTCGGGACGATTTTTACCGTTTCAGTTTTGTCAGCATGAAGGGGTTTTCGTCAATGTAGCTGCACTCGTTCATTTTTAGTTCATGCAAACATTTCTAAAAACTGTGCCCAGAGCGAAGCTCATATTCTGAAAGAAGAAACGAACTCACAGTTGCTGTTTTTGTCGTATCTTGATTTTGCGTATAAAGACCATCGATATTGAGATTCCCATATGCTGTGATTAATTGCAGAAAAAGTAGGAATGGATTACAGGAAAATGTGAAAAATGGTCGATAGGACAGAAAATCAAGACAATACATAAAAAAATAGAATGAAAATTTCAGAGAAATACCAAAAGTTTTGTTACAGAAATGAAAGATCGGAAAACTTACCTCTCTTCACACATAAGCAAAATGGTGGACTATAACTCTGATTCACTCTTATCTATTAATACTTTTTATAAGGTATAAGGTAGCCTAAATTCTTCTCTAAAGATATAAGGGAAATTGCTGACAAAGCAGCCTTCAACGGATTTCAGATTTGCTTCACTGCTGCAACTGCATTAGAATATTAACACTTTAGCTGATGAGGAACGGAACTTCATTCTCATGTTATCTTATTATTGAAAAACCTCAGAGATTTCCGTTAACTAGAATTTCATTATTACAAAATTTTGTTCTTCAGTTTTGTTGATTTTGACATATTTTGGAGACGTCATGCGAATTATGTCCATTACTACAAGGGAATTTTTTAACGTCTAGTAAACTTTTATGAGCTCTTAAAACGTTTCAAAAAATTTTAATTATGGGAGATTTATCTCTTAATAAAATATATCAGATATTGCTATGCCTTTACATTGTTGAATTGTTTAACACTTCTGAAAATTTTGATTTTAGCTGAACTCTTGCCCATACTCTTTAAAGTAATACAGTCTGCGAAGGCTATATTGACCTAATCTGTGGCAAATCTGTTGCACCAACCAATGGTGTGAAGCGATCGAATCTGAAAATAGGAGAGCATCTCACGTAATTTTCGAAAAAAATACGAACGAGCTATCCTTTCCCTTCCCTTTCTTTTCGGAGTTTTCCAAATCCCACGGGCACTTGCAGGTTACGTTCATTTCTGATTTAGCTTCCTTTACCCAGGAAAGAGGAATTAACTGGAACCACGAAACAAAAGACTCCTACCGTGTTTTTTAATGCACATGGGATCCAAATCTCGATCCTTCTCTGAAAGAAATTGACTACTTTATCCACGGCGCGGTGAGATGTTGAAGCCGTGGGACCAAAATCTCGATCCTTCTATGAAAGAAATTAAGTACTTTATCCCCGGCGCCGTGAGATGTTGAAGAGGCGCAAAAAAGGAGTTCAGAAAGTTATCACAGTAAAATCTGTTAAAGTAGGAAATCAAAACTCCCAAAGTTCGAAGAAAAGCGACACTTACTTAAATATAAATACAACAGGCTCCTTATTAAATAGAAACAGATCACTTGGATGCGAATTATTCAGTGACAGCTTTAGAAATCGTATTGTTGTACATACGATGTTAAAAGAAAAAGTTTCTTTGGATCTTCAAAACAGTGCTTTAGTTCTGGTCTAAATTTGCACCGGAAAACTTGAGAAAGCTTCCTTTCTTTTCTTTATTCATATCTGTTTCCCTGTGCAAAAACGCATTGAACACAGACGTCTCCTTTAAAACCGTTAAAAATCTGAGAAGATTAGTTGAAAGACGTACTTTTGATTTCGATTCGTAGCATCAAATATCATGTGATAAAGGAGGATTAAATATTTGTTCCAGAAATAAATAGTTCAAGAAAGAGTGTTAAAATCGTTTTATCGAGTACTCATCAAATATGTCGATGTCAGACTATACTACATTCTCATACTTCCTCAGACATTCACTGATAAAGAATATGAACCAAGCATATCAGATGAATCACTTAAGGAAAGTGTTCTTTATGTGCTGGTATCGGTTTCTTTCATGTAAAGATGTGTATCGCATAAAAGTACAGAGTGGACTCTCTATAACTGTAACTTTGATAAGACAAAATTCTTGATAACTCACTCAAAAAGGGTAAAATTCTTTGCACATGTCCTATGCGCATTATGTTTTCCCGATATCTCGAATTTTTCAGCACTCCCTTCGGATTCGATTCATTGAAAGCCAACTGTAGTATATTTTTCCATTTTAATCCATCCAAAAAAATTAATCAGAGCATTAGTGAAAAGCTGAAAAATGATTGAAATGACTGAGTTTTGAATGGTATCTGATGTGAAAAGATATGTCTTAGAGCTTAGGAAATTGATCTAGCCTGTAAAGTACCTATAACAACGTTTGCAACATACCAGCCTATCAAGCTTCGCCTACAGTTAATGTTGACCTATATTCTCTTATACTCGATTTTTTCCTTTTTTGAAACATTCGGCGATGAAAGAATCCTAAGATCTGTTTTTCACAATGCCGATTCACTTGGAACATAAATCTTTAAACATTGTTTTCCAAAATACAGTGAAACCTCTCTTAGCGATCACCCTTATTTACAATTACGAACGAATTTCTGTGGAACCAATTTCAAACCCCATAGGTAACCTTCCCCCTATTAAACCTTCCCCCTATTAAAACATCACTCACCTCCTCTTAACGACCATTTTTGCTTTAGGACTACTTCACAAAAACGGCGTTGTCCGGATTATCATTCCGCTGGAAATTTTATCCATACCATGGAACTATGAAACAATAAATTAAAGAAATGTGCATTAATGTGGATGGGGTCATTTTAAATGGCTCAGAAGTTTCCTCCTTCAGGAAAGTAAGTGCGGGGCGAGAGTGAAAGAGTTCTTGGTGATGACAGGTAACTCTAATGGCTTACGTAGTAACGTAAAGAAAGACAGAAATTCCGTGCCTGCACTTCCCACAAAGGCTGGAAAAGGGAGTGACAGTTAAAACTCATCTTTATTTCACTTACCTTTTTGGGCAAACAGCGGACACTTAAGAGGGTAGGGATGGCGGATGGATTCCACGTTTTGCGAACGTTAGCTGCCTTGAGGGTGTCGTGCTGACCATTTCAGTCAAGCAGATGGCAATCAGTGTGCTGTATGTTTATGCTACAACTGAAATCCTCCTTAGTTGGAAAGATTGACCTCTCTCTCTCTCTCTCTCCCTCGAGCGACTGATAGTCTGATGTGTTATTCATTCTCTTTGGTTTTTTCTTCCTGTAAGATCATGCCACGCAAGAGAGTTGTTATAAATTTAGTGGATAGAATAAATGTGATCAATCAGAATCAAAATGGAGTTTCTGAGAAAACTGTCTGACATGTTTAAGTGTGGAAAGACACAAATAGACAGCATTCTGAAGAATAAGGAAGCGGTTTTAAAAGAATGGAAGAAAAACAAAAACCGTGATCAAAAGAGAAAGCGAAAGGAAAAAATCGAGAATGTGAACGATTCACTTCTGGAATGGTTCAAGTGTGCCAGGGCCAACAAAATTGCCATTAGTGGTCCTGTAATGAAAAAAGAGCATCCCAAATTGCAAAGAAATTTGTGGTTGAAGATTTTTCAGCTAGTAATGTCTGGATCGACCAATTTCGCGTCCGCCATAACATTGTTTTTCGAGCTATAGCTGGCGAATCAGCTGATGTCCATGAAGAACTATGTGATGACTAGAAATCGCGACTATCATAAATTATGGTCACGTCAATGAAGAGGATTACAATATGGATGAAACTAGTCTTTTTTCCGGACTCTGCCAACAAAAACTATGACAATTTGACCTAGATCACGAGAATGTAAAGCAGGGAAATTATCGAAAGAAATTTTGATGATAGCTTTTTGTGTCAGCGCTGCAGGAGAAAAATAAATTCCTTTGATAACCTAGAAGTCTCAACGACAAAGTTGCTTAAAAATATCGATCTATGATTATTAGCAGGCCAATAAAAAGTCCTGGATGACATCAGTGATCTTTGAATGGTGGCTGGAAAATTGTTATCGAAATATGGCTGGAGAAAATCGAACTGTTCTGCTTTTTCTGGACAACGAACCATGCACCATGTCACATCCATCAAACTGCTTTCACAAATGTTAAACTCGATTTCCTTCCTCCAAACACAACTGCAAAATTGCAGCCATTAGATCAAGGGATTATTCAGTCTTTCAAACTGCAATATCATCGATGCGTATTTGAATGATTCTGACAGCTCTTCTGAACTGTCAAAAACATTACGACAGCTGATGACATTTAGTGAATCAAATCTTCATGGAAACAAGTGAATTCCATTACGATTGTTAAATTCTTTAATTCCTGCGGTTTCATATCGACATGCCTAGAACTGCCATCAATTGACATTTTCAAGGATATCCTCGACCTCTCACGTATTGCAAGGATAGAACGTGATTCGAAGGCCGTATAGCAAGAAAACGATCTGGATTAGTACCAAGACATGAGTGAGAATTAGGAGAAATGCTTGCTAAAAGACCGCATAAGTGCAAGTCTTTTTAGACTAGGATAAAAATTGCAATAATAATGCTCATAGCACTGACATATCCCCTTTCTCCGCAGGCACGTTTACAGAATCTCTGGATGCAATTTTAGATGAGGAAATCGATATCATTCCAAAATTATCAACTCAAGAGACATTGAAGGAAGTTGATTGTTTAATGCGATCTTATGAAAATCCTGAAGGGTAAAAAATAAAAAAATATTCTGTGAGTTGAAAGAAAAGTTTGATAAACGTAAGCGGACGACATTATATTCGTTTTTCAAATGCGTTTTTTTAGATTACCACTATAGGTACCTTCCAAACGTGTAACTGTACTACACATACTTTTTATATTTTTTTTATATAATATTATTATTTATACATATACATACGTACTGTACTGAAAATAAACTGGAATGCATCATGTTTGGAATGTAACAATTCAGAGTATGTAATTTATAAAAGTTATGCTACTTTACAACGGTGTAATCTCAGAATTGTTCATTGGATATGCCATTAAAATCTTTTCCTATTTTGCGACCACCCCTCTGAATGACCGTTGTTTAGAAGAACAAGCAGTGGTCGCCTTAGAGAGGTTTCACTGTAATCTTCAGTTATTAATTTTCTGATTTCCCTAAAGTTACAACGGCATCTGGAAAACCGTATCATAGTTCCGTCACAAATGCTGATACTATGTTTGAAGTTGATGGAAAGTTATGAATTCCGTATCTCTACTTTTCAGCACCATAGAGGCTTCCAAACTTGACAACTGAGAAGAGAAATCATATTTTCAGAACTTAACCTTCTTTTGGAAAATTTTCAAAACAAATCCGTTCCGTTTTTTGATTGCGTATCAGAATAATACTCTTGCACGCAGTTTTTCAGTTTTCTGCAAAATCAAATAGTTTAAAAATTCAAACTACCGAGAACCGAGATTTAAATAACGCAGTTAGTTGAAAATGCTACGGGTAGTGATTTATCAAGGAAAAGGCATTATATGCTTACCGGCATAAGGCAAAACATATTGGATGAAAATGAGTGGATAAAGTTACTCGAGGTAGAAAAGCTGATACGATGATAAGATCAATTTCATATATAGATGTAATGGCTTTATGGAGGTTTCAGACCGTACATCGGATGATTGAGTGAGATCAGGATGGGTGCGTTTTAGGTTTATTGGGACTGAATCTGGAATTTTCTTGTAGGAGCGGTTCAAGAGCAAGCTATACATAGGCGAAAGACCAACATGAAGCCCATTGATGTAATGCATAATTTGGGGTGATGTAAAACATCATCGTAGGATTACCTTAATTTATTGGATTTATTTATATGCTTAGTTATGATCCATATTTTGAGGAGCTGAAGTAACCTGCAAAACGGAAGCAAATATGATTATAAAGGAAAATTACTTTCACTACGTAAATTTATCAATGTAGACGAGTTATCGCTCTAGATACAATATATAAGGGATTTCGAAAGAAGTTTTCATGAATTGCAGTTTGGAAAAGCTCCATTCTCGCTGATAAAGCAGCAGCCCAAGTTCTTAATTTAAGACTTAACGCTACGTAAATATCAGAACGTCAGTTAAATTACTGTCTGTATTATTTTTGCAGAGCCATACATGTTGATACTTCGAAGTACATTGTGGGCAAGAATTCTTGGTTCCTGAAATTCACAAATTGTTCTTACTTTTAACGCTGCCCGAGAAATATTTAGCACAAAATACAAAAGCAGTTATCATGGCGAAAATTTTAACCTCTGGTGAATTTCAGAAAGATCTGATCAATCGTTCTGTTGGTTTATCAGGGATTAATTAAAGCAAAAATTTTCTCCCATGACATACGTTAGAAGAAAATCCCTGGTTGAAAGGCAGGGAAATTCAAGCGCAAAATTCGCTTGTCTTAATCACAACCAGGAAAACAAAATTTCATGTCAAAGAAAAAAAAAAAGAGAATAATATTTGATTTAACTGACTTTGGGGTTTTGGAAATAATTATTTTATCTGTTCTTTTATCGTGATAGGAAAAGGCGAGTAGGTGTGCAGCTCAGAGAGTCAGGATTAATTTTACTTTTACATCACGGAATGGGGAAAAAGCGTTTCTGAGAAAAAGAAAAGTTGTGAGAAAAGGGAAATCTCCTTTCAGATCGGCCATTTGAAGGGTCCTGTAGAAGTCGCTCAGAGAGTGTTGCAGAAATGCTCTTAGGGGGTTGGCGCTGTTCTATTTCTGGGACAAGGTCACAGCCGCACATGGGAAGTTACTTGGTCCCTACGTGTTGAAGGACAAGTTCCTTTCCCCTGGCTGACCGAAGATGCTTTGTTCCTGGTAACATTTTTTTTCCGTTGAGAGTACTGGACGGTGCAACGATGCTGCCCGAGTGAAGGTCAGAGGTCACTCGAGGCGTTTGAGAAAGCCGTGGCTTGCAGAGCTGCTGTTACTAGGGAAAATTTCATCCAATCAGGGGTCGGCATTTTCCAACACCCCAGAGTTCCTTTTTACACCTTGAGACGCTTGTCTCATTCGCACTTTTGCTCTGGGTTTTTGCTCTTGCTGGCCGGAAGAAAGAGGGGACGGCCGAGTTTTCTCCTCGCCTTTTGGTGGGGAGAGTACCTACAGAAAAAAACGATTTTTTTTCTTGACTGCCTTTGCTGACCACCAGTCCACCACAATGGGACACTCTGGATCTGGGCTGCCTATTGAAAGTTTTGACGATGTAGAACGCGGATAAAGCGGCATTCCGCCGGCCGGGAACTTCGCCCTGGCAAGGAAAAAAATGACGGTTAGGCGACAGGCTAAGACGATGTCGCTCGTGGAGAGAACTTAGCCGAGACAAGAAAGACATGCCTCCTCCCTTATTGATATTCCGCAAACCCATTGACAGCTTCTCCATTCTGTTGCTACTTCCAAAGGGGAGGCCTGCTTCAAAGGCCGGAGGAAAGAAGCCCAAAAACAGTTCCATCTCATCATAAAGTTTGGGGAGGCTCTTCCCTGCAGGTCATCAGGAAGCACATTGCTGCTAATCACCAGGTGGATATTGAAAGCTCTCTCCCTTTCATCGAAAAGGTACCTCAAGTCTGCAGCTGCCAGCGATGCCCGTGTTCAGAAAAAAAAGAAAGACATGGAAGACGACCTACAGAGACTTTGGGGGCTTCAGTGATAATAACGCGGGGGTGTGTGTTGTGTTGTAGAGAAAAAAAGAAAAAAAAAGGAGAGACGCCAGCTCAAAGGTAATGTTTTTAGTTCATATCTTTTTGTATTGATACATAACATCCCACGCAGGGTACCTAAGCTTCGAGCTGAGCATAAAAAAAAAAGCAAGTTTTTTTTTGCCGCTGATTGTGGCTGTGTTGTCGTTCAGTTTTCAAAAATAAGATTTATTAGTTCCTCAGGTATGAGTTCAGAAAAAAGAAAGAAAAAAAGAAAGGGGAGTTGAAAATGCTTTCATTTATGTTTTTTTCATGTCCGGTATTTTAGCAACTCCCCAGGCCAGTAAATTTTAATGTATCAAAAAAAAAATTGGTTTAACGTTTGAGCACAGTGAATTTTGGTGCATCGATTGTAGTTTAGTTGGGCATGTGATAATTGAAAAGCAGTGTTTTTGTGATGCCGTGGGTGATAAAATATTTGTAAACATTTCTCTCTAGCCTTTTACAGCGTTGAGTTATATTTTTTTATGAGTGAAGATAAATTATGGGATGATTTATATTGGGACTTTGGGAGCATATATATAGTGTGATGAAATTGGAAACCTAAAGTGCTGTTTACATTCTTGGAGTGTTGAGTGTCGAAATTAAGAGTGTTGGTGTGTTATTTTGAAGACCAGTATTTTACATGCTCCAGATGAGTGTTAATCTCCCATTGGAAAGGGGTGATCTTAGGGCAAGCCTAGGAACTTGTCCTAGGGCAGAGGGCTCTGAGTAGGGAATTTTCACCAGGATGCGATATGTGCAAAATAGAAGTTAAGGTATTTGGGTTCTCAAGTTTAGTATTTCACAAACGGAATGAACATCATGGGTTGAGAAGACACACTTTTGCTCACCAGTTCCAGCATTAATTGTTCTTTTCTTTGGCCTAAATTTTCCTGTTTTTACAAAAAAAGTCTAAATGTAATTTTCATTTTCAATAAGGTGAAAATATTTAGTGGGTTATGTAAATGGTCAGTGTTATTGTCTGCAGTGCGACCTGCGCATTGCCATGGTACAGAAGAATTTCCTTGCTTAGTGATTTTTCCTGGGATTTGGATGTAGTATGAGATAAGTGATTTTTCCTGGGATATATATAGAGAAGTGATTTTTTCCTGGGATATATGTGGATAGAGATAAGTGATTTTTCCTGGGATATATGTGGATATTTTGGATTTCTTGGGATATAGAGAGATAAGTGATTTTTTTCCTGGAATATAGTTGTGTTAGTTCTGGGCCGGATATGCCTGGAGTATTTTGGGTTGAAGTATGACAGGCTCTTGCAGGCGTGGTTGATTAAGGTGGGATCATGCATTGGTTCGAAAAGGGGGAGCCTTGAGGACGTGATTTTTGGGGGAAAACTTGTCTTCAACCCCCCCCCCCCAGTAGTTTCGCTGCCCACGAAGATATGTACTGCCAGCGAGGGTCGGTCAGGCGTTGCTTCAACGGATGCTGCGAGATCATGTTAGAGGAAATTCTGTAACTGATGATGATGTGTCGCACTTGGGGATTTTTTCCTTTCCCTTTGCCTAGGCTGAAATTGGATTCACGACTCAATTTCACGCCTTCAGCCTGACTGATATTTTCTTTCTGTGTTGGTTCTCAAAACCCAGGTCAGTTTCTGAGCTGAGAGTATTTGCCTTACCGCTACCTCAGTAATTCACTGCAGGTGTTAAATTTAAGTTTTGTTTTGCAATTTAAAGTATCTAAATTAAGTTGTTTATGATGTGCTGTAGTGCTAGGGATGTAAATTCTAAATTCTGGTTGTTGGTGTTTGTGAACATGATATTTAGTTTGGAAATTTAGTTAATTGGTATTTTGAGCTTTTGTTTACAGTATAGAGTAATTAAGTATCTTGAGCTATCATTTGAAGTGCATAGTGAAGTGATTTTTATGAGCAAGCTAGTGCAAGTAGATTGTGTGAATTTCTGAATTATGTTGATGATGTTATGAATAGTTGTAATTTTTAAGTTAATTAGTGAGGTTTCTTTATAAGTGAAGTAGGTTCATTCAGGGTAGTTCTATAGGTTATGTAATGTAAATTAATGCTTGTGCTCAGTGTAAATTCTGTTTTGAGGATAATTTACTTGGTTTGTTTACTTTCAGATAGTAGATTTGGTTAAAGTATAATTTGTGGCTCTTATTATAACTGTAAATTTAATTAAAGTCTTTGAAGCTGGTCTGGGAGATTGCAGAGTTTGCTAAGATTGTTTAGGTGCTGTAAATTTAAATCAATAAGTGTAAAATTGTAAATTTGTCATTGAGCTAATTAGGTGAGGGAGAAGAGAGTACGTTTCAAAAAGAACAGAACTTGTCCACCTTCTGGAATTAAAATAAAAAGAATTCAGTAAATTTTTTGTGTAAATTATGTGAATCGTAGTATAATTTTGGATGCATAAAGAGTGTAAACTACGTGAATCATAGTATTATTTTGGATGCATAAAGTCAATACCTAGTGTTCAAACCAACTGTGTTGAAATATGTCAAGTTGTGCTGTTCATAAGGCCAGTGGCCAAACAGATAGAAAAAAGATTGAGATTCTGTTTTTATACTGCTGTGTGTAAGCAAACTAGAAAAGAAAGAAATACCACAGCTGATTGTCCACTAAATTACCTTGTTAAGTTTTTAAAGAAAAAAATAAATACATTTTTCAAAAAAAGTCCAAAATTAGTGCAGTGTGAAAACGTTTGTGTGCTGTTGTCTTCCATGACTTGGTCCCATGTGTTCACCTTAGCTTGACTAAAGCTATCGATCCGAACCCTGGTATTACAAGGTATTTCATAACGGCAATTTTTGTCCTGTCCTTTTTAATTGACTTTCACAACCTCCACAAGTTGTTATTGAACGAGTACATTTTATCCTATGACTTATAGTGACACATTTTCATATACATGCAACAATATTCACTTATTTTTGCACTTTCAGATGACTCAACTCTGCGTGAACACAAACAACGCAAACTTTCCAATAACTTCTTGTGGAATGTAAATTTTTAGATGCATTTTTGTTTAGGATGTTCATGGTCTTTCTAATACTTAGAAAACATTTTTGTTTCAAAATGCATCTACCCATCTCCCGAAGTAAAATTTTAGTCCAAATTCAAAATTTCTCTTCAGATTTAATTTTGGCCATCAATTATAATAACCCTTATATAAAGTGGCTAAGATAAATCCACAACACAGTGTAACAATCAAAATTCTGGAGACCTGTATAAAATTTACACTGTGGCATGTTAATGGAAAGCACGTGTTGGATGATGTTTCACTTAGTTTTTTTTTTTTTTTTGATTGGAGGTTTAACGACCACCGTGAGCAACTCAATGGGCTATAAGCAGTCACCCGTCCCTAATTTAGGGTCACTGGTTCCAGGGAAGGGAGAGAGCCAGTGCCGTAAGACAGACACAACATCCATGCCTCACCGGGATTCGAACCCGGACCCCGTTCGGACGAATGATCAGAGGCCATCGCTTAGACCACTGCGCCACCGGGGCGGCATGTTTCACTTAGTGAATGACATGTAATACATCCAAATCCCGTTAGAACGAACTTTTTTATTATTATTGGAGGTTTAACGACCACCGTGAGCAACTCAATGGACTATAAGCAGTCGCCCGTCCCTAATTTAGGGTCACTGGTTCCAGGGAATGGAGAGAGCCAGTGCCGTAAGACAAACCCAACATCCATTCCTCACCGGGATTCGAACCCGGACCCCGTTCGGACGAATGATCAGAGGCCATTGCTTAGACCACTGCGTCACCGGGGCGGCTAGAACGAACTTCACGAGACCGCCAAAATATGTTCGTTATATCGAAATTTCGTTGTAATGAAATTTTTAATTTTGCACTTATTTTTTAAACTGACTCAGAGGAATAGACTGTATTCAAAGTGCTCATACTATACTGTATATTAAAACATAAAAAAAAAGAAAACTTTCTAGTACGTCTAATTCCATACATACCATTCATAAAGTTTTTACCAGTTTTGTACACTAGAGGTTTTCTCTTCTCATACAGTACATATAGTACATATAGTATGTATGTACGTAGTATTTACATTTTAAAGAAATCTGTTACTTTTGTTTGAAAATGGAACTTTGTTGCTGCCGAAACTATAAGTTCTTGCAAAGAGTGTAAATGGGTGAAAGTTTCATCCGGGACGTTCGTTTGTCCTGATACGAAATGGCAAACCTTTTCTAAACAGCTAAGTGCTTCACACGCATGGACACGCAATGGAGAAGTTGAATGAATTTCATCGACCTCACTGCTTTTCGCAATATACTCATTTCTGTTATCCGAAATCGATTCAGTTGTATCTCAATCAGTCAGTTCGTAAGTGGTCAGAATATTGTTATCCGCTTGCAAAATATCCTCTAGAAAAACGAAAAACATAGGTAGGAACTGAAGCAGATGTTTGGAGAGCATTCCACACTGCCCATAACGAAACACTTAAATCTGCGTCGGTGTCGGTTGCATCGTTTTACGGTTCATTTTCACATTCAATTAACTTTGCATGGCGCCAACTGTTTTTTTACTAATGCCTCGGACACTTTGCCCCATGCTCCAGAAATCATACGCAATGCATCTTTGACATTCACTTTTATGGAATCGTTTTTCTCAATTCCAAGATGAATCAATTTCATCATTATGCACTTGTAATGGTCATTTACAGGCTTTATTATCCCCTGGTCCGAAGGTTGGAGAATTGCTGTGCAGTTTGGGGGAACGTACTCCACACGAATATTTTCAAGCTGAGAAGGTTCGTTATGAGCCTTACAGTTATCAACCAGAAGAAGTACTTTTCTTTTTCTCCTCTTCACCTCAGAATGGAACCTCAATATCCATTCATTGAAGATAGTTTGCGTCATCCACGCCTTTGTAGTCACAAGGTAGAGATTGTAAACGTTTCAAACACCGAGGTTTTGGGGATTGTCCAATCACTAGCATTTTCCTCTTTTCAGTTCCTGACTAATTACAGCAGAAGAGAGCTGTCAGTCGCTGTTTCGATCTTTTACCACCAACACATTTGTCATTCTTCATTGCCAAAGTTTTATCGGGCTCTAACTGGAAAAAATTCCAGACTCGTCTGCATTGAAGACGCCCTCTGGGCTATAAGCTTGGATGAGTTTTGCAATTCCTTCTGCTCTCTACTCATTCATTTTCCATTGGAGCAGCACTCGCTTCTCCGCAAATTGTTTTTGCGACGATTCCGTACCAGTCGTTGAACCGATTCAACCAACCCCCACTTGATGCCTTAAAATTCATAACTCCTAAATTTTCGCGAACTGCGCATCCTTTTCTCGAATCAGGGGTCCACTAATAGTTACATTTCTTGATCTTACCTCTTGGAGCCAGGTGAAAGTGGGTGAGTCCACATCTTGTAATGGAGTTCGCCGTAATGTTTTTCTTTGAAGTCCGATCGTCAGTTTTTGAAGCTGCTCTGTGATTTTTTCTTTGTTTTTCAAAATCATTGATAGTGTCGATGGAGTGATTCCCTATTTTTTTGCCACACCTCCTTTCTTTTCCCTTGCACTCACTTCATCAATAATTCCTTTTTTCTCCTCCCAAGAAAACTGCTTTCGTTTGGCTGAATTCATTGTTAAAATATGTAGCAAAAGCTGATCAACTTGCCTTGAAGAAGACGCCAAACTGGAACGTAAGCCGATGAGCGAAATTTTAAGAAAAATTGAAAGAAATAAATCCTCCTCCTTTTGCAACGAAATAAAGCGGTCAACTGCGTCTTATCTCTCTTTTTAAGGTTAGAAAAACTGCGTTCCAGTTGCGGAAGAAAAGGGGAAGGAGGGGCTTACTGCACGAGGCAAGTAGGTTGTTATGGAAACACCGGCATCTTGACGCAGGCCAGTCACCACGGGTTCGCGAACATGAGTGAGTCATCCAAGTAAAAAAAGTCAAATAAAGAAGTTGCCTTTTCCTTTTTAAATGTGGGGAAAAGCGCTTCGAAAAAAAATGTACTGCTTGTTTTCAGTGCTGAAAATTTCTTTATAATGGAAAACTTTCTTTTAAAATTAAAAATATTTCTTCCTTGTAACGAAAATTTTGTTTTAATGAATTTCGTTCAAACGTAATTAAAATACATTTCATTAATGGGAATTTTCCATGGGAATGCAAAAAATGTCGTTATAACGGGTTTTTCGTTCTATCGAATTTCTCTCCAATGGGACTCGACTGTAAATCAGAATGCCAGATAAAAGGAGCGCGTTTCATCAGCGGTTGCCAGTACAATGTGAATGCTGCAGTAAAAATGGAGAATCTAATTTTCCTCATCCTTTCATAAAGCAGACGACTAGAAGATTCAGCACAATGAGAAACCTTTAGGGCTGTAAAGGCCAGCTAATTAATTACGGCTATAGATCGATTCTTTGGTGTCAACCAGTCTGCGAGTTTAGTGCTGTGCAACCAATTTCAAACGAGTGAAATAGTCGTCCGGACACGTGATATGTACATCCAAGGGTAAAAAGCCTTCAAGTTGAAGCTACAGTGCATAAATGGTCAGACTAAAAGGGAGAGAAGAATCCGCCGGGATGCCTCCAGTTATCGTCTCAAGAACATGAAATAGACGGCTGTCTCTTTGCTGTGACCAGAAGTAACCATAATTGTGGATTCTTGCCCGCTAACGTGTTATAGGTATGTAGTTACTTACCAACAAAAACCGCAGCCACTTACGATGGTGCTGTGATCATGTCCAAGGGACGCTGGAACAGTAGCATAATGTCTTTTTCATTGTTGAGTGGCATTTTACTCTGGAATCAGACAGATGTTTGCTAATTTGATGACATTCTGGAGCCCGGTACAAATCTCATAACATCACAGAGATTAGTGAATGTTGCTTTTATGGTGGCAGTGTAACTCTGTGGGCCAAAGTTTCATTGGATGACCATACCGACCTCGATGTTCTTTAGCAAGCTCCTGTTACACCAGCGTGAATTCTCAGATAGGAATTCAGGATTCCTATGTAAGGATGTGGGATATTATTATCAATTCCTATGTAAGGATGCATCCGGTGCATTTGGTATATATTTACTCCTAAAGGAAGATAACCCAGTCCCCACAGAACTTGAGTTATCGACGCGTATCTGGAAAAACAAAAACACAAACGCCGCCCCGGTGTCGCAGTGGTCTAAGCGATGGCTTCTGATAACACTAGTCTGCATGAGATCAGATGATTGAAAACTAATATGTGTGCTTAGCTCAATTTTTCATGCTGATTCCAGAACTGGTTTTAGTTTCTTCTTTGACATACAGTTTTTGCACAATCGACCCAAGTTGATTTCGAAGGTTTATCGCTGATAGCATTACATCTGCCAATCAGGGGCGTTTTAGCGGGAGGCAGTTCAGCTATCTCTTTTGCCAATCGTCGTCAAAGCAACGTAAGGTTACTTTTGGAGTATTGCCAACTAGCCACCTGTAGAACAAAGACTGAAAAGTGAATTGACAAGAATCCAAAAATATCATTCCCGCCAGTCAGATGCCCACATTTCCATTTCATTTCTTTTTCTGTTCGGATTTACACAGCTGTTCAAAGTTGCTGCCTCTATTGTGAGTGCGTAGTCTTACAATGTCGAAACGCAAGTGTGTAAATTGTCCTAATGTGTTCTGTTACATTTGTGGAAATTATGTAATGCTTAAGCAAAGAACGGATCTCACAGACTTTGTGAAGAAATTTTACTATGCTTATTTCAAAGTGCATCTTGGTGTTCAGGATAAGGCATGGGCACCACAGAAAGTGTGCCGCTATTGTGTTGAGGGGTTAAGGTTATGGACAAAAGGGAAGCAAATGCGCATGCCGTTTGCAATACCTATGATGTGGAGGGAGCCTAAAGACCACCTGAACGACTGTTACTTTTGCTTAGTTAATGTTAATGGCTGCAATTCGAAAATCAGAACAAAATTGTGTATCCAAGCATTCCTTCAGCCATTAGGCCAGTTCCACATGAAAAAGATCTGCCTGCCCCTCTTCCTCCAGCTGTGTTAGAGAACGTGGCGTCTAGATGATGAATGCGAACGTGATGCAATCTCCGAAGACGATAGCGATGATGTCTACAAGCCGGAAAAGGACTCTAATCCACAACTGTTCTACCAGAATGAACTTAATGATCTAGTACGTGATCCGAATCTGCTTAAAGAATCTGCAGAACTACTTTGATCCCGGTTGAAAAGTAAGAATATTCTGGCTCCAGGAACACATTTTTCATGGTACCGACACAGAGAAAAAGAAGTACTTCATTTTTTCTCACAGAACGATTCCTTGGTTTACTGCAATAACATCAACGAGTTAATGCACTTCTATGGCATTGAACATGATCCTTCTCAGTGGAGACTTTTTATTGACTCGTCCAAGAGGAACCTCAAAGGCGTGTTACTGCATAATGGGAATGTGTATGGGTCCATTCCTGTGGCCCACTCAGTTAAAATGAAAGAGACATTCGAGAACATGAAGGTACTTTTAACAAATATACAGTACGAGCAACACAAATGGCTTATCTGTGGTGACTTCAAAGTAATAGGAATGCTATTAGGACAGCAAGCTGGGTACACGAAAATGCCTTGCTTTCTATGTGAATGGGACAGTAGGGCAAAGCAAAGGCATTAAACAATGAGAGTCTGGCCAGAGCGGAGAAATTTGTTCCTGGGACTAAAAACATCCTACATGACCCACTTGTTGACCCCTAATACGTATTACGTCCACCACTACACATCAAATTGGGGTTGATGAAACAGTTTGTAAGGGTTCTACCATAAGTTGGGCCATGTTTAAAGTACCTTTCTATGAAATTTCCTTTCATCACACTAGAAAAGTTGAAAGCTGGAATTTTTGTCGGTCCTAAAATAAAAAAATTGATGGAGAACAAAGATTTTGAGAAAACGATGAATGAGAGGGGAAAAGACGCATGTACAGCAAGCATTCCGATCTCTAACCGAAAACTTTCGAGGGAATCACAAAGACCCTAATTACAGAAAAATTGTTGAAACAATGTTGGAAAACTTCAAGCAGTTGGGTTGTAACATGAGTGTAATAGTTCACTTTCTACACTCTCATATCGACTACTTTCCGGAAAATCTGGGACATTATAGTGAAGAGCACGGTGAACGCTTTCACCAGGACATTAAGGAGATGGAGAAGAGGTACCAGGGGAGATGGAAGGAAACTATGATGGCCGACTATTTTTGGATGTTGAAGAGGGACAGTAAAGATAAAGGAGGATCTGCAAGAAAGTAAAAAAAAAGACAGTTTGAAAATTAATGGAACACTGTTTGCTTGTGGTTTTGTTAAAGACTAGTCACAGGTCAGTTCTTTATAGTAATTTTAAAGTGTTTTTGTAAAAAAAGAAAGTGTGGGACATTGTGTTTGCATTTCTGTGTTTACATTAATTAAAATCTTAAAAAGATAACTTCTTATTTTATTTAAAAACCTGACGTGATAGAGAAAAATGGAAGTCATTTCTAGAATCGGTGTCAAAAATTGATTCAGGAACAGCTATTTTAAAAAAATCATCTGACAAAAAATAAAAATTTGCAGACTCGTTTTCGTCCGGAAGGCGACCGGGTTCGAATCCCAGTGAGGCATGGATGTTGTGTTTGCCTTACGGCACTAGCTCTCTTCCTTTCATGGAACCAGCGGCCCTAAATTAGGGACGGACGACTGCTTAGAACCCATTGAGTTGCTCACGGGGGTCGTTAAACTTCCAATAAACAAAAAAAAAAAAAAAAAAAAAACAATAAATGGAATTGCTAGATTTTTCCAGGCTGCAATGCAACTGAATATCTGTGGGATCTCCTAAGGAGAATTTGGCTGCCCCTAAGGGGATTGAAAATCCCCTTAGCGGAGCCTTGTAGACCCCAGAACACCTCTCATTCATCTGAGACAATTTTGCCTTCTCATTAGCTGAAATATATTGACCGGTCGGTCCTAATCCTACATTACTTCAAAATGTGGCTACATTCCATATTGACTATACTTTTATATACCACATGTTTATCGCATTTTAGAGTTGTGTTTGTCCGCCCATATGTATTTGTACTGTCTGCAACACAAGCGTTGTCCCATAGTTTTAAGACATATACCTCATTCGTCGTTTTACCACGGCAAGGTGCTTTACATGAATTGGGTAATTACTTCGTAAACTACGCCCATTTTCTCATTTTTGCTTAACTTTAGATGGGCAGAAAATATCGTACAATAATTGGTACCTCAAGCAGCATAAGTGGAATTTGAAACTATCCATAACACCCCAAACGTTGCCGGTTTGTACTAGTTTATTCTTTTAAGACAAGATACTGAACATATAAATAAATGTGCTTGAATAGATTTTCCTTATCTGAAATTGACATTTAGCTCTTATATAAATAATGTCGAATATGACACTAAAGATTCAATTCCCGAAACATACGCACGATTTTCACCTTGACAGTCGCAAACAAAATGACTTTTTCTCTAATGGAACCTAATCCGGTTAAATGCCCTTTTGATATCCATTTCCTGAATTGTTTGTCTGTTTTTTAGCACGTCTTTTGTAAAAAAAGATCGTGCTTATGTTACCGGTTTGTCAGTGCGTCCGTCCGTCCGCCTGTACCCACGATATCTTTGCAACTATTAGCCTTTTTTTTTTTTTTTTTTTTTGCGATAGGAATCTTGAAATATACGAATGATGATCCTTTTTTTCGTTTTTTTTTCACGATGTACAATTTCGCCGCTAGAGAACGTAAAGGCAGATGATGTCGAGTTCAAAATACGTTTTATTCCACATATTTGCTTCTAAACATCCGATTGAAAAAAATATTTTACCTTTCGATTCCATTTATGTCGAAGAGTATTTTAGATATAGTTACTTTTTCAAATTACGCATAGATTTTCCGCTAGGGGGCGTGAAAGTAAATTACATTTTTCCCGATAACTCTTCTTCTAAAACTCCGATTTGAAAAATATTTTCTTCAGCGGATACACCTCCTGATGGAAACTATTTTGCATATAATTTCAAATATTTGGTAAATAATACTTGGCCACCAGGGGGCGTAAGGGCGTTTGCTTCTGATGTATTTGCCATTAAATATGAGCTTCTAAAATATCGATTGAAAAAATTCTTTCGCGGACTGATGCCACTCACATTGATAAACCTTTTTGAAATATTTTCTTGTTAAAATATTCCACAGTTTCTCCGTCAGAGAGCACATATATATATATCTTATTTTTGTCAATATCTCTACTTCTAGCAGTCCGATTTGAAAAAAATTCCTTCTTTGTTGGATTGTGTTTCCAGTGTGACATGTTTTTCACATAATTTCAAAATTTTCAAGTAATTCATAGACTTTCCGCTAGCGGGTGTAGAGGTAAATTTAGTTTTCCCCTGTATCTCTACTTCTAAATCTCCGATTTGAAAAATTAATTCTGCACCGGATACAGCTCCTGATGGGAAATCCTTTGCACATAATTTCTAATTTTTGTAAAAAAATGGTTTGGCCACCAGGTGGCGTAAGCCTCAATTTCCGCTTCTGATGTATTTGCAGCAAAATATGAGCTTCTAAATTCTGGATTGAAAAAACGTCGTTTGTAGAGCGATACTACTCATGTCGACAAACCTCTTAGGAGCATTTTCTTCTTGAAATAATGCATGGTTTCTACGCTAGGGGCGTAGATGTATATCTTATTTTTGTGAATATCTCTACTTTTAGGAGTCCGATTTGAAAAATTCCTTCTTTGTTGGATAGTGTTTCCGATGCACAATGTTTTTCCTATAAATTCAAAATTTTCAAGTAAATCATAGACTTTCCGCTATGGGGCACAAAGGTAAATTGCGTTTTCTGCGTTATTTCTGCTTCTAAAACTTCGATTTGAAAAATTATTCCTATATCGCATACAAGACCTGATGGAAAATATTTTTCACATAATATCTAATGTTTGGTAAGAATGGTTTGGCCACCAGGGGACATAAGTGTTAATTTCTGCTTCTGGTGTATTTTTGTAGCAAAATCTTGGCTCCTGAAAACTCGACTAATTAATTTTTTTCTTGGACCGATACCGCTCATATGGAAAAACTTTTTGAGAATACTTCCTTCCTAAAATAATGCATGGTTTCCCCACCAGGGGACGTAAAGTTATATCTTATTTTTGTTGATATCTCTGTTTCTAAGAGTCCGATGTGAAAAATTATTTCTGTGTTGGAGACCGTTTCCGGTGAGAAATGTTTCTCATATTAATTCATGTTTTTCTTAAGGCACAAGTCTGCAGCTAGAGGGCGTAAGCTGACGGTTCCGTTTAGAGCAGTATCTGAGATATTAAAACACGATTGAAAAACTTCTTTCTTCCGTCAGATACTATTTTTTTCCATACCGGTTCCATTGACTTTGAGTAGCTTTGATAAATTCAAATTGCGTCAGAACGGATTCAAAAGGTGTGCTTCTTACACCCGATAATTCGGTGTCATCTTTCTTGTTATATAATCATACGATCAGCAGAGAGATTCCTTAAATTCTTCGGTACGGTGTCCAGCTTCGTAATGCGGCTTCATTTGTTTAGGTTTAACGTTTAAATAAATATCGAAACACACTACTAAGGAATGTATGAAAAAAATAACTCGAAATTTCTTCATGTAAGGAGTCACATGTACTACGAAATGGGTATTTTTGCCATTTTCCCTAGGTACTCAGTAATATGATTTGTATTGGTAGATTCAGAATGAACGTCTACGGGAATACATTGCGCAATGTCGGTTTCTTTGATTCTGCAGAGCTCTCTACTGTTCATTCAACTATATTGCCGCCTGCAAAGGTAATAGCGACACACATGCATGAGAACAACCCTGTGCGAAACACTGGGTAAGTTAAAGAGAATTACATCGCTAAATATTTTATACCACGAACAGACACGGCATTTATCGAACATGTCGTACATAGTGTAACTGTTATTATTCCCTCTTTATATGCAGATAATCTTTAAAACCTTAGTCTCCTTACTAGACTTATTTGCTTTCGTAGCTCATAATACAGGAAGAAGTACGTCTTTACACTTTCCAGTGAAAAACGACAACGTGTTACAAAACATCCTCTTAACCAACTGCATTTGCCTTACTCAGAAAAGAGGCTGCCAAAAGCAGAAGGTTAAAATAAAAAAAGTAGACGGTGGACCATTTCGTATTTTAAGAAACGCGATTTTAAAACCAAAGGGAGGGGCCGAGGAGGAAAGCCTACACTAAATTATTCACGATAAAACTCGGTCAATAATTTGAAAATATCAAATCGGATTGTCCTTTTAAAAATCATTGGAATACCGTAAAGTCATCGAAAACCGTGCAGCGATCCGGAGTGGAATATTTAATAAGAAAAGAACACCTTAGAACACCGAAAAAAGACACATTAAAATATAAAGATTAGGACGGCAAATACACAAGGTAACGCCTTTGGGTAACATCACACATTCAAAACTACGAGCTGCATTTGCAGTACAATGAAGAAGAAGCTCTTAGCAGAGAAAGATGGGCGGTAAAGATATCAAAGCACTCCACCACAAGTTGTAAAGCATTGATTATGTGGCAGAGTGTCCCATTCTTGTGTGCGTGTATTAGTTTGTTTATTTGAAAATTACTGGCGAAAGTTCCGTAGTTAGAATCCGAAAAGGCATCTTCTAAAAACTACAAAGGTTGATTGGAACAGTGGAGCCGTGACTGAAACCGTAGACTGGAATCGTGGAGTTCCATTGTTAGCATCTGAATCATCTTTCAAAAATATGCAAATTTAGACTGGAACCGTGGAGCCGTGCGTGCGTGTGTGTGTGTGTGTGTGATAGATTCACCGATTCATCAAGACCTCGATCCCCATGTAAAACTTAATACCCAAAACCAATTATACAAATTGAATTTGTGTTGTGCAGGCATGCATTATTCATGTAAAAGGAAGATTCCAGAAATTTCAGTGACACAGAATAAACAGTCAGACAGGATAGTTGCAGTATAGAAGAATAGTCCACAAGTTGTACACTGGCGTGCAAAACGTAAAGACCAAGTCGAAAAAGTAAAATAACTGCGTAAATAACGGCAAAATATATGCTCAAATTTACTCAGGACCGCTTCTAGGAACAGAAGTAACAGCACATGCGTAATAATGCAGCGTGAGAAGAAAATGCGACGTGAGAAAAAATGCGCTCGCGCAGTCCATTAGCATTAGTTGAACGGAAGTCATGCATAAGTGTTACAGACGTTCAATTGTATTTATTGTGTTCTAGAGACGACAAAATGGTCCGTCGAGAACATCTTAATTAATTTACTCGTGGTCAAATAATTGGGAAGCTCGAGCAGAGCGAACTGTGATGAGTGGAAGCCAAGAATTCGGTACTGCCCACAGCTTCGTATCAGGTGCGTGGTCAGTCTTCAAGATTTGAGGTACAGCTGTGCCGAAGACCCGTGGTGATAATCTGCCAGAAACCACCCCCAGTGAGAACCACTATCTGCTCCTACAGGCCAAGAAAGATCTGTACCAGACAGCAAATAAATAACCTTGCAAAACAACTGAACATGAGCACAGTATCGCAGTTTACAGTGGCCAGGCGACTACAAAAAGTTGGACTGTTTGCCCGACGACCGATACCCTGTGTTCCGTTAAAAACTGCTCACCGGGGATACCCTTTACAGTGGTCTAGAGAAAATGAGGACTGAACCGCAGAACAGTGTGGTACGGTGCTCTTTACTAATGAAAGTAGATGTAGCCTCTCTAGCGATGCTAGACGTCGGCAAATCCGGTGTGAGGCCGGCACTCGATATCGCCCCGAAAACATCAATTAAAGGGATAGATATGGCGACTGCGGTGTTCTCGCATGGAGAGGCATTCTTTTCCAGATTCAGTTCCAGAATGCATGACTTTTCCAAACCTCATCAAATATGTTTTTTCCTTTCATCGTTACCTGTTTCATGGTTTGTTCGAGAAGAATAATTGATGTACGTACTTTATCGAAAACGCTGTTATAAAGAGCGGTGTTGTGTTAAATACATAAGATCGATTACTTGCCGTATAAATTTGAAGAATTATGTTTCTCTATTTCGGCAAACAGAAAATTTAGAACAATTAAACTTAACCAAATAGTGTGAAGTTTATTTAGCAGCAGGTAAAGACCAAAAGTTCAAATTCTGTAGTTACAATGTTGGTTGGTTAAACGAGTGTATGTAAAATGGTTATAAACAAAATGTTATTGAAACAGCATTTAAACAGATGAATTTCGCAGACGCTGTATGTTGTAGTAGGTCGCTGTAGGTAATACTCCCCCTGTGCAGGTTGTGCACTAGTAATAAAAGATAAAGGAAATGCTGGAAAGTGAATGCATCAAAAACTGCTTAATCGATTTTGGTAAATGTCAAAGAAATTCAAAGAAATCCTACGAGTGTGAACCAATTGAAAGAAATTCAATTGGCATAGTATTAGTTAGAGGCTGGAGCAAATGCCCCTAAAATTTAAGACTGAATAACCTAATATGGTGTACTCAAACCTTGCAGTGTTTCAGTACACATAACGTAACTTCATGCTAAGAATAAATTTGCTCAGCGATTCAATTCGTGATCAAAGGCAAATTTTAGCTCTCTGTGAGGTTCAACGTGTAATTCAAAAATATCCAGATTGGATTTATTAAAGAAAGATTTCAAACTTAATCATCTTCGAATAAGTCTCCTTCCGAAGCCACACACTTATCCCAGCGCAGTTCCACCGCTCGAAGCATTTTTGAAGCCATCTTCTGAAATTCTGAGTAGCTGCTTCGTCGCATTCTGTTGTATCTCCTCAATATCTTAAAATATTTTTCTTTTCAAGTGGTATTTAATTTTTGGGGAGAGAAAATTATCGCAGGGAGCGAGGTCTGGCGAATAGGGTGGATATTGAACCTGTACAATGCGGTGCATAGCAAGAAAATGCTGCGCAAGATGTGATGCATAGACAGGCGCATTGTCAAGTGATGCATAGACAGGCGCATTGTCATGGTGGAGTTGCCACTCGCCATTCTCATGTAATGCTGGCCTTTTGTGACAAACTGCGTCCCTCAAACGCTGCAAAGCTTAACCATACTATTCCTTTTTTATTGTCTGGCCTCATAGAACGAATTAATGATACACAATTCCCTCATAATTAAACAAAAAACAGTCAGCATCGTCTTAATATTGCTGCAGCTGTGTTGGACTTTGGTTGAGTCTGAGAGAGTTTGAGATCTTCCACTGTGTAAACTGGGCCACAGTTTCTGGATCATACTCATAAACCCACGACTCACCACCAGTTATGATAGTTTTAAACAGATATCGTTGTTTTCCACACACTCAAACAGGTCACTAGCAGCTGAAACACGAGCCTGTTTTTTTTTTTTTTTTTTTTTTTGATTGGAGGTTTAACGACCACCGTGAGCAACTCAATGGGCTATAGACAGTCGCCCGTCCCTAATTTAGGGTCACTGGTTCCAGGGAAGGGAGAGAGCCAGTGCCGTAAGACAAACACAACATCCATGCCTGAACGGGATTCGAACCCGGACCCCTTACGGACGAATGATCAGAGACCAACGCCTTAGACCACTGCGCCACCGGGGCGGCGAGCCTGTATTTGCTCCGCTGAGAGCAATTGTGGCACAAATTTGGATGAGACGATGCGTCTCATACCCAAATCGGCCGTAAGAATCAACTGAATTGAACCGAAACTAATTTTGAAGTCTTCAGATAACTCATGAATAGTTATTCGGCGATTTTTCCGCACAGCTGTGTGCACAAGTTCGACAATGTTTTCACTTTTGCTGATTACGGGCCTGCCAGACTATCCATCACCCTCAGGACTTTCATGACCATCTTTAAATCGTCAAACCTCTCATAGGCTTTCTATAACTGTCTTTATGTGTCTCTGCAAGTTTCACTACGTTTATGACAAAATCTGATGTAAATTTTTGATAATTTTTTTCTTATATGACAAATGCGGCGAACAGCTTTACAATCGTAAGAACAAAGTATTTATATAAAAACACCGGACGAGCACGAAAGACGTGACTCACTGCACACTGCACAGGCGTGGTAGGTTACGAGGTCTACCTGTGCGAAGTCGCTTCCTGCTGTGTCGCGCGATTCCCAGCTTATGTAACCAGTCTGGATATTTTTGATCACACCTCATATAAGCAAGTAAGGTCGAGAGAGGGATCCTTTCCTCCAATGAATCCTGGACAGGCTCTCTAGGGTACGAGTTCAAGGCACAAGTTTCCATGAATTGTCTGCGACCCCTATCTAGGCAGCAGTACTCTAGTTGTGTTCTGAAAATTTTGTCGACATCATTGATTAAAAAGAAATCAGCACCAATTAGCACTGCAAAGAAAATAATGTGATTTTCATAAATTTACTTGTGATAACACCCAGTAGGTCTGTGCAACGGTTGAATATGATAACTTCTCGCATAATCTAGTCTCGTTTTCTGTTTCACGTTGTTTTGAAAAATGAAATCTACTTTCCTGTTCGTTTTTAATAAAGCGTCATTTTGAATACCAGTGGAATTCAATCCAGATTCAGCAGAGAACGGAGTAGAGTAGCAACATAACTAATGAAGTTGAAAAAGATTATCTTGCTATTATATCTCTTTATACCACATCAAAGCTACACATCTTTGTCACAGGCGGGACTTACGAAAACACATATCGCTCGTCATTTCGCCTTTGAACAAAGAGTATCAAAAATTTATACAATTTTATTCATTTTCGAATCACAAAATTAATGATATATATGTAACCGAGCATGTACTTTCTATAAGAAATTTGCCATAAGGACATCTCTTGAGACACATCGTCTTGAACATCGGATACATATCGATCCGAAAGGGGAACAAGGAAATTATTCTGGATGTTGACGAAAAGCGGTATAGGTTCCTGTTCTCATTTTTGGCTGAAGTTCTGGATATCACGCAAGAGTTGCATTTGTTAAGGGAAACAAATGCACAGTTGGGTGTGCAAAGTGGAGCCACTTCCGTGAAGTCATGCACCGATCAGCCAAAACATTAAAACCACCTACCTATTATGATGTACGTCCTCCTCTCGCCACCAAAAGAGCTCTCACCAGATGAGGCATAGATTCATATATATATAAATACACACTACCAAGTATAGACTGTTAAAAATCTATACTTGGTAGTCTGTGAGTTCTGAATATTCTTAGTCTGGTATATATATATATATCATCATCATCGTCATCATTGTCAACCATTATCAATCCACTGCTGGACGAAGGTCTCCCCAAGTTTCCTCCACAACGGTCTATCTTGTGCCAGTCTCCTCCATGTCACTCCCGCATACTTTCGAATTTCATCCACCCATCTTTCATGTGGTCTTCTTCTGGGTCTTTTCCTGTCCCTTGGAATCCAATCTAAAATTTCGGCTCTCCATCGATGGTCTGTCCTTCTGGCAGTATGTCCAGCCCATTGCCATTTTAGGGATTTAACTCTGATCATGATGTCTTCCACTCTTGTCATTTTTCGGATCCACGTGTTCCTCTTCTTATCTCTCATGGTAACACGAAGCATGCACCTCTCCATGCAGCTCTGAGTTGTCTGCAGCCTTTGTATGTCTCTTTTAGTTAAGGTCCACGTCTCTGCACCATACGTAAGCACTGGAAGGATGCATTGATCAAACACTTTTCTTTTAAGACATAATGGCATATTGCTCTTGAAACTTATGCTGTTTCTTCCAAAATCTCTCCAGGCAAGTTTTGTACGCCGATTAATTTCTTCATCAATGTGACCCTCACTTGATATCTACTGTCCAAGATAAACGTACGTGTCTGTTATCTCCAGCTTTTCTCCATCAATCGATAAATCTTCATTTCTTGTAAAAGCATTGTACATCACTTTTGTCTTCTGAAAGTTCATTTTTAATCCCACTTCTTTACTCTTGTCAGCAAGTTCCTGGATCATACTCTGTAGCTTTGATGGGGTAGTTGCAAAAATGACTATGTCATCAGCAAAACGAAGGTGAGTTAAATAATCTCCATTAATCTTTATCCCTTTGTTTTCCCAGTTCAGTGATTGAAAGACATTTTCCAATGTGGCATTAAAGAGCTTCGGAGATATGGTGTCACCTTGTGTCACTCCTTTTCCAATTTTTATGTGTGCTGTATTTTCAAACAGCCGAATCTTTGCACTTGCATTTTCATAGATGTTATTAATAATATTAATGTATGCATCTTCAATACCGCAGGATTTCAGAACCATTGCAACTGCTGATGGTTTCACCGAATCAAAGGCTTTTTCATAATCGATAAAAGCCATGCACAATGGAAGTTCATATTCCCTCGCTCTTTCAATTAGTTCTCTCAGTACGTGGATATGATCTATTGTGCTGTAGCCACTCCTGAATCCAGCTTGTTCTCTCGGTTGAGCCATGTCCAGTGTCACCTTCAAGCGGTGTGAAAGAACTTTAGTGAAGGTTTTATAAACCACTGATAGGAGGCTGATAGGTCTGTAGTTCCTGAGATCCTCAATGTCACCTTTTTTATGTAGCAAGATCATTGTAGCGTTGTTCCAATCCTCAGGAATTTTCCCTTCATTAAGGCATCCAGTGAAAATTTGGGCGAGTACTGTTTCGATTTCTCCACTTGCTTCTTGTATGATGTCTACAGTAATTCTATCTTCTCCTGGAGCTTTTCCCCGCTTCATGTTCTTGATTGCATGTGCAACTTCTGCTGGAAGGACTGGAAGAACTCTGGTACTGGTACCTTTCATGATGTCTGGAGTACATGTATCATCCCTTTCATATAATTTGGAGTAGAAATCTTTCACTCTTGTCAAAATTTCGCCTCTATTTCATGTTACAGAACCATCTTCTTTCTCAGTGCCATAATCTGTTTTTTTCCCTTACTGAGATATCCCTTTGCTATTTTTAGGCTTTGGTTGTTTTCAATTGCTTTCTTTACTAGTTCACAGTTGAATTTCCTTACGTCTTCAGTGATACTTTTTCGTACTGTCTTACATAGCTCTATATATTCCACTTTGGAAGTCACATCTTCTTTAGTTGTCCTCATCACTCTTTTTTTTTTGCATCAACATTTTGGTTTTTCCTGATAATTTGTTCACATACAATTTGTTCTTAGACCCAGCTAATTTTGTTGCTGTTTCCATAAGAGCTTTGGTTACTTTTCTGTTAACTTCAGAAATATCCACTTCTTCCGATGTTAGGCCTTCTAAAGCAGAGAACCTGTTCTTCAGTTACAATTTGAAGGTATTATGGTGTTTTTTAAGGTTTGTTATGTCAATACATTTTGTTTGTCTTATGAGCTTGCTACGTTCGAGTTTAGTGTTGAGGTGCATCTTACATCTCACCAATCTATGGTCACTGCCTGTGTTGAACTTGTTTAGCACACTGCAGTCTTCTATGACGAATTTTTTGATACACATAATAAAATCAATTTCACTTGTCGTCCCATTTGGATGTCTCCACGTCCATTTCCTGTGTGGCTTTTTCTTGAAAAAGGAGTTCAAGATGAAAAACCCTTCTACCTCTGCAAACTCTACGAGAGTATTTCCACGCTGGTTTCTGTTGCCGTGACCGAATTTACCTACTGAAGTTTCATTCTGTTGCCGTTGCCCTATTTTTGCATTGAAATCTCCCATAATTATCTTCAAGTGCTGCTTACCTTTATAATTTAGATCACGAATTTCCTCATAAAATTCTTCAATTTCTTCTTCAGCATGACTTGTGGTGGGTGCATAAGTTTGAATAATCTGAGCCTGGTATCTTCCCGAGAGTTGGATAACGAGTTGTGCAGCTCTGTTAGAGGAACCTTCAACTTCTACAACTTTATCCTTCAGTTTCTTGTTTATTATAAATCCAACACGACTAGTTCTGCCAGTATCTGTCCCATGATAGTAGAAGAGGTGGACACTTTTCTGTTCAGTGAGATCTTCTCCTTTTCGCCTTACCTCACTTAGTCCGACGATGTCCCACTTGATCCTTTGTAGTTCCTCTTCCAATTCAAGAAGCCTTCAATCAGAAGATAGGGAGCGTCTATAATACGTAGCCAAGGTCAGCATTAGATGGCAGTCTAGTCCGGTCCTCTGGTGATTCTTTTACCCTGTGCCTTCATGTCGCACTGGCCGCTGCCTTGGCCAGGGACTTTCCAGCTGCCGGAGACTGAGGGCCCAGATTTAAGTTGTAGAGTCATTTTATATATATATATATATATATATATATATATATATATATATATATATATATATATATATATATATATATATATATATATATATCTCAAAGAAGCATGGAGAGGTGCATGCTTGGTGTAACCAGGAGAGATAAGAAGAGGAACTCGTGGATCCGAAAAATGACAAGAGTGGAAGACATCATGATCAGAGTTAAATCCCTGAAATGGCAATGGGCTGGAGATACTGCTAGAAGGACAGATCATCGATGGACAGCCGAAATTTTAGATTGGATTCCAAGGGACAGGAAAAGACCCAGAAGAAGACCACATGGGAGATGGGTGGATGAAATTCGAAAGTATGCAGGGGTGACATGGAGGAGACTGGCACAAGACAGACCGTTGTGGAGGAAACTTGGGGAGACCTTCGTCCAGCAGTGGATTGATAATGGTTGACAATGATGATGATGATGATAGATATATATACATATGTAATGTGATGCGTAACATCACAGCCTCTCCTTGACAAATGTCAACCCCGCCTTCTCGTGGTGCATCCTGTTCCCACTAAAGGGGCTCTGACGACCGCCAATAGCGGTATAACTATACCATCGGGATCAGAGGAAATGCTATCCCACACTCACCAACCCGCTTGGCCAGCGTGGTGAGTTATGGCCAAACACCTCCAAAATGACTCTACAACTTAAATCTTGGCCCTCAGTCTCCGGCAGCTGGAATGTACCTGGCCAAGGCAGCGGCCAGTGCGACATGAAGGCAGAGGGTGCTAAGAATCCCCGGAGGACCGGACTAGGCTGCCATTTGATGCTGACCTTGGCTACCTATAACGGACGCTCCCTATCTTCTGATTCAAGGCTTCTTGAATTGGAAGAGGAACTACAAAGGATCAAGTGGGACATCGTCGGGCTAAGTGAGGTAAGGAGAAAAGGAGAAGATCTCATTGAACTGAAAAGTGGACATCTCTTCTATTATCGTGGGACAGATACTGGCAGAACTAGTGGTGTTGGATTTATAATAAACAAGAAACTGAAGGATAAAGTGGTAGAAGTTGAAAGTTCCTCTGACAGAGCTGCACGACTCGTTATCCAACTATCGAGAAGATACCAGGCTCAGATTATTCAAACTTATGCACCCACCACAAGTCATCCTGAAGAAGAAATTGAAGAATTTTATGAGGAAATTCGTCATCTAAATAATAAAGGTAAGCAGCACTTGAAGATAATTATGGGAGATTTCAATGCAAAAATAGGGCAACGGCAACAGAATGAAACTTCAGTAGGTAAATTCGGTCACGGCAACAGAAACCAGCGTGGAAATACTCTCGTTGAGTTTGCAGAGGCAGAAGGATTTTTCATCTTGAACTCCTTTTTCAAGAAAAAGCCACACAGGAAATGGACATGGAGACATCCAATTGGGACGACAAGTGAAATTGATTTTATTATGTGTAACAAAAAATTCGTCATCGAAGACTGCAGTGTGCTGAACAAGTTCAACACAGGTAGTGACCATAGATTGGTGAGATGTAAGATGCACCTCAACACTAAACTGGAACGTGGCAAGCTCATAAGACAAACAAAATGTATTGACATAACCAACCTTAAAAAACACCATAATACTTTCAAGTTGGAACTGAAGAACAGATTCTCTGCTTTAGAAGGCCTAACATCGGAAGAAGTGGATATTTCGGAAGTTAACAGAAAAGTAACCAAAGCTCTAATGGAAACAGCAACAAAATTAGCTGGGTCTAAGAACAAGTTGCATGTGAACAAATTATCAGGAAAAACCAAAATGTTGATGCAAAAAAGAAGAGAGATGAGGACAACTAAAGTAGATGTGACTTCCAAAGTGGAATATATAGAGCTATGCAAGACAACACGAAAAAGTATCACTGAAGATGTAAGGAAATTCAACTGTGAGCTAGTGAGGAAAGCAATTGAAAACAACCAAAGCCTTAAGATAGCAAAGGGACATCTCAGTAAGGGAAGAAAACAGATTATGGCTCTGAGAAAAGAAGATGGTTCTATAACAAGAAATAGAGGCGAAATTTTGACAAGAGTGAATGATTTCTACTCCAAATTATATGAAAGGGATGATACATGTACTCCAGACATCATGAAAGGTACCAGAGTTCTTCCAGTCCTCCCAGCAGAAGTTGCTCATGCAATCAAGAACATGAAGCGAGGGAAAGCTCCAGGAAAAGATGGAATTACTATAGACATCATACAAGAAGCAAGTGGAGAAATTGAAACAGTACTCGCCCAAATTTTCACTCGATGCCTTAATGAAGGGAAGATTCCTGAGGATTGGAACAATGCTACAATGATCCTGCTACATAAAAAAGGTGACATTGAGGATCTCAGGAACTACAGACCTATCAGCCTCCTATCAGTGGTTTATAAAATCTTCACTAAAGTTCTTTCACACCGCTTGAAGGTAACACTGGACATGGCTCAACCGAGAGAACAAGCTGGATTCAGGAGTGGCTACAGCACAATAGATCATATCCACGTACTGAGAGAACTGATTGAAAGAGCGAGGGAATATGAACTTCCATTGTGCATGGCTTTTATCGATTATGAAAAAGCCTTTGATTCGGTGAAACCATCAGCAGTTACCACGGCTCTGAAATCATGCGGTATTGAAGATGCATACATTAATATTATTAATAACATCTATGAAAATGCAAGTGCAAAGATTCGGCTGTTTGAAAATACAACACACATAAAAATTGGAAAGGGAGTGAGACAAGGTGACACCATATCTCCGAAGCTCTTTAATGCCACATTGGAAAATGTCTTTCAATCACTGAACTGGGAAAACAAAGGGATAAAGATTAATGGAGATTATCTAACCCACCTTCGTTTTGCTGATGACGTAGTCATTTTTGCAACTACCCCATCAGAGCTGCAGAGTATGATCCAGGAACTTGCTGACAAGAGTAAAGAAGTGGGATTAAAAATGAACTTTCAGAAGACAAAAGTGATGTACAATGCTTTTACAAGAAATGAAGATTTATCGATTGATGGAGAAAAACTGGAGATAACAGATACGTATGTTTATCTTGGACAGCAGATATCAAGTGAGGGTCACATTGATGAAGAAATTAATCGGCGTACAAAACTTGCCTGGAGAGCTTTTGGAAGAAACAGCATAATTTTCAAGAGCAATATGCCATTATGCCTTAAAAGAAAAGTGTTTGATCAATGCATCCTTCCAGTGCTTACGTATGGTGCAGAGACGTGGACCTTAACTAAAAGAGACATACAAAAGCTGCAGACAACTCAAAGAAGCATGGAGAGGTGCATGCTTGGTATAACCAGGAGAGATAAGAAGAGGAACTCGTGGATCCGAAAAATGACGAGAGTGGAAGACATCATGATCAGAGTTAAATCCCTGAAATGGCAATGGGCTGGACATACTGCCAGAAGGACAGACCATAGATGGACAGCCGAAATTTTAGATTGGATTCCAAGGGACAGGAAAAGACCCAGAAAAAGACCACATGGGAGATGGGTGGATGAAATTCGTAAATATGCGGGAGTGACATGGAGGAGACTGGCACAAGACAGACCGTTGTGGAGGAAACTTGGGGAGACCTTCGTCCAGCAGTGGATTGATAATGGTTGACAATGATGATGATGATGATGATGTAATATTTAAAAACACGAGGAAATTTTAAGACTCTTACTGAAGTCCAAAGAATTACAACTGAAATACCATGAAACGGAACTACAAAATTACAAAGCTAATATCTCGGTTGAGCAATATGCAGCGGACTGAAGGAATTAGCGAATTATACAGTTATGAAACAACAACAAAGGAATATCGAACAAAACATGTTAAGACAGGAACGTAAAAAAATAGAAATTAAAATAAAAATGAAACTGAAAAAACCAGGTTGCCTTCATCATGAGCGCAACAACCCGGGGGAGTGACTTTTCTGGTATCAGTGAACGGCTAGCAAAAACCGATAGTCGACTGGTCCTACTCCCGAAGCCACTAAATCCAGAGCAGTAAGAATGAGAAACATCCGATGTTTCTGTTCGATATTCCTTTGTTGTTGTTTCATAACTCTCTCTCTATATATATATACTCTGCTGGCCACCCAAAATGCAACACCAAGAAGGACACGAGATATAGCAAAGCCAGATTTACTGGACACATAACAACAGATACAAAGATGAAACGATTGAGCTTACAGGCCCGTGCGACTTGCGGAACAAGCAGACATAAATAGTTCGTGTGGCCTCCATGGCTGGCAATAACGGCCGCTACACGCCGCGGCATCGAACGAAAGAGGCTTTGGATGTGGGCTTGGGGTATGTCGGTCCAAGCTGCTTCCACACGTTGACACAGTTCATCAGGCGTAGGCGCGGGTGATGCTTGCCGTGCCACTCGGTTGCCGATCAGTGACCAGACGTGTCTGATGGGCGACATATCCGGAGAACAGGCGGGCCTCAGCAGCAGTGGCACCTGGTGGGCCGTGAAGAATTGTTGTACTACGCGTGCCACGTGCGGGCACGCATTGCCCTGTTGAAACGTGGCCGCTGGCAGGTCCTGCAGGTAAGGGAGGACTACAGGCTCAAAAACGTCGGAGACGTGGAGGTTGCTGTTGAGTGTACCGGCGATTCGTGCCAGAGGGGTGCGGGTGTCATCCAATTGCGCCCCAAACCATAGCGCCATGCAATGGACCGGTATGGCGATGCATAATGCAGGCGACATACAGTCTCTCGCTGCGGTGCAGCCACACGCGGATCCTACCTTCGTGGTGTTGCAGGCAAAAGCGGGATTCGTCGGAGAACACAATGTCATGCCATTCTGTAGTCCAGGTGCGGCGTTCACAGACCCACTGCCGCCGCACTCGTCGGTGGTGTAACGTCAATGGTAATCGGAGCAATGGGCGCCGTGCGACAAGTCCCCGCTCATGCAGACGACGTCGAACGGTACGTGCTGACACAGGCTGTTGCGTAACGCACCCTAATTCCTGCGCTAACGTTCATGATGTGGCGGTGCGAGCCGTCAATACCCGCCGCACAATATGCCAGTCCTATCGTTTGGTGGTGTCCCGTGGCTGCGACAATCGCTCACGTCGGTCCGTCAGTCCCTCCTGCACATACCGAATCCATACTCTCCTCACTGTGGCTGGATGTCCTCCCAAACGGGCGCCGATATCTCTGTTCGATAAACCGCTGTTGCGGTAAGCCACTATTCGTACTCTGTCGAACTCCGAAACGTGCTGGAATGACTGCTGTATTCTGTGACGAGGCATCAGGAAGCTTCCAACGCACAGGTCCGGCAGCACAAGACACTTCCAATACTTACTACCCGCCTTCTGTGCACCCTTCTTATAGTGCTTCTCGGTGGCGTGCCGGGCTCACATGATTTGCATATGCCCAGCAATGCTAATCGTTTGCATGTCCTCTCGCGGGCGACACATGCTGACAATTTCAGGCTAATTGGATGCTTCTTTCTTGGTGGTGCATTTTGGGTGGCCAGTAGTGTATATATATATACACTGAGTGGCCAATTTGTTATGACGACCTGACAGTTTTAAGTAAATGAGCTATGGCTGCGCGCTTAGTGCTTGCGACAGTAGTACAAGTGATTTTTGGGTGACGAGATGGGTACAAAATGCGATTTGACGGACTTTCAACGTGGGATGATTGTAGGAGCTCGGAGCCATGAAGCGAGTATTATCGAAACCGCCGCATTCGTGAAATGTTCCAGAGCATCTGTTGTTAAAGTGTTTAAAGACTGGACTGTCAGCCAAAAAACTGGGTCTCTACGTGTAACGTGTGGTCGTCATCGACTAGTGACTGCATGGGCGGAACGAAAAGTGTCCAGACTGGTAACAGGCAACAGAAGTGCAACATTGTAGCAAATTACAGACCATCGTAATCAAGGATCCCCTCAAATGATCTCTGCATGCACTGTTCGCCGTACACTGCATCGGATGGGATATGGCAGCCGAAGGCCTGTTCGAACACCTTTGCTGTCTGCTGTTAACAAGAGAAAACGTATCCAGTTTGCACAGGAGCACAAGGATTGGACAGTCGATAATTGGAAACAAATCATGTGGTCCGATGAATCACGTTTTCAGTTGCACCATGCCGATGACCGAGTGAGGATTTGGCGGAAACAGCACAAAAGCATGGACCCCAAATGCATCGCTACAATCCTTCAAGCTGGTGGGGGCAACGTTTTGGTTTGGTGAATGTTTTCCTGGCATGCTTTGGGCTCTTCAGTTCGTGTTGATCAACGTCTGACTGGCACATCATATCTAAACATCGTTGCGGACCAAGTGCATCCTGTCATGTGGATGGTTTATCCCAATGGCGATGGCTACTTTCAACAAGATAATGCGTCCTTCCATAGTGCTCGTATTGTACAGGATTGGTTTCAGCAACATGCCGGTGAGTTGTTTTGCTTAGGTAGCCCCCACAATCTTCAGATCTTAACCCCAGAGAATTTGTGGGATGAAGTTGAACGAGCCATCAGAAGCTGGATCTACAACTCTGCAGTCTCACGCTCCTGTAAAGTGCTATATATCTAGCATGGTCTCAGATTCCACAAACCACCTATCAACATATCGTGGAGTACATGCCACGAAGAATCGACGCAATATTAAAGACAAAAGGTGGCCAAACAAAGTGCTGAGGTGGCGGTCATAATAAAGTGGCCACTCAGTGTATATATATACGTGTGTAGAGCAACGTAAAAATAACTCATCGAATTACATGCGGAAGAAAACACTTGTTGTGTGGTTGAAACATATTAGGCAGTTCCTATGAAAACAAGAAAGATGACACCGAATGTTTGGTTGAAATGAACACATTTTTTGAATCGTTTCCAACGGAAAAAGTTTATTTCAAAGCAAATTTGTAGAAACTCGTAAAATTCAGCAAAAATGAAAATGCACTTACACCACCTTGGGAAAAACTGCGCATTATTTAAAATAGCAGTGAGCAGGGTTATTCATTGTTAACGAAACTGGTTTAAAAAAACCAAACGGATTTCTACAATGGACAAAACATTCAAAAATAGAAACAGCTATACTTACTACCACGAGCTGTCGAAAAGCACGTATTCTGCGAAAATTAACAAATTGTGCACAAAAAAATTTGTCATAGCGGAAGGAATATATAAGAAACAAATGGAAGAGATACAGAGGAAAACACGATATATATAACTTTACGCCCCATAGCGGACAAACTTTGCGTTACCCAAAGAAGGAACAAAGTTCCAAATACTCTTCACAGTAAACAGTATTTGAACTTAATTTTTCCTATAAGTAAAATAGTATCCAGTATCTTAACAGAAAACGATTTTCCTAAGGGATTTTTAGAATCAAATTAACTCTTTCAAATGGAAATGTAGCCAAATACCCCTGGCGAGACAAGTTTGAAAAATGAACAATCAGAAGGTATGCAAAAAGGATTCCTCTTTGTAAACGCTATGCTAAGGAAAAATAACTTCTCAAATACTACTCTTAGACGCAGAGATAGCGAGAAAAAAAGTGTTTTTATATTTACTGGCCCCTAGCTTCAAAATTGTGCATAATTTAGAGATGATAGCGTTTCCTACCTGTTCTATAGCGAATTATATATAGTGTAAAAAATAACTTTTTCAACGGCGTTTTTTGAAGCGGACATTCAGTGGCTAACATAAATACCCACTAACACCACCTAGCACCAGAATTGCGAAATACAAAAAAACCCACGAGTACGTGCAAAGTATTCCTCAAGTGCAATGGTATCAAGTGTTAAAAGAACTTTTAATAGGACATCTAGAAGGAGACATATCGAGAAAAACAGATTAAACATTTGTGCCCCTAGAGGCGAAATTGTGCATTATTTTGGACAAGAAAGCACACAAAATGTTTTCGTAGTTACTAGTATCTGACCGAAAAAGTGTTTGTTCAACCTAGTTTTGAGACACGTATAGATTACTGCAATTATGTTGTAAAGAATCGTGAACTTATGCCCTGAGGTGACAAACATGTACGTTAAAACAATTTTAAATTACATGAAAAACGTTTCGCGCCAGAAACGCTCTCCGACAAAGAATTTTTCAAATATGACAAACAGAAGCAGTGATATAAAGAAAAATAACATATATATACATATACTATATATACACTGAAGTGCCAGAAAAACTGGTACAGACTAGCTTATGCAAAATACATAGCAGCGTCAACTATGCGCGTACTCGGCTGCGTCCGCGAGTGCGTATATAAAGCGATGGACATCCTTGCCAGCTGTCTGAGCTGTTTTCGGCATGAGAATGACAAGTAATAACGATTTAAGCGATTTTCAACGTGGTGTCATAGTTGGTGCTCGTGAGATGGGCCATTGTATTTCGGAGGTAGAAACGTAGTTAGGATTTTCACGGACGATCATTGCAAATGTGTACCGCGACTGCAAGAGTTCCGGCAGAACTTCCAACCTACGATACCAATGTGGCCCTAAAAAGACATTGGGTGAACGTGACCATCGTCGGCTGTCAAGAATCGTTTCACGCGACAGGCGTGCAACACTCTCGCAGGTATCATCGGAATTCAATGCTGAGGCCTCCACAAGCATCAGCGCCCGGACTGTGCAACGTACCCTGTGCGATATGGGCTTCGGGAGCCGACGCTCAACTCAAATCCTCTTGATGGGTGCACGACACAGAGCTATGCGCCTTGCTTGGGCACGGCAACACCGCCACTGGACACTTGATGACTGGAAACAAGTAGCCTGGTCTGACGAGTCGCGTTTCCAACTGTATCGGGCAGATGGAAGGATTCGTGTGTGGAGCAAACCCCATGAAACCATGGATCCCGTCTATCAACAGGGAATTGTACCGGCTGCTGGGAGGAGGGAGGGGTCCGTAATGGTATGGGGTGTGTTTAGCTGGACTTCACTGGGATCCCTGGTACGTCTACAAACGTCTGTGACCGGCCAACGCTATTGCGCATCCTTTCTGACGAGGTACACCCGCTCATGTCCTGTATTCATGCGGATGGGTTGGGCCTGTTCCAACAGCGCAATGCACTTCTGCACAAGTGTCAGGACGCCACATTATGATTAGAGGAGCATTCATCTGAGTTTGGGTTGTTGCCATTCCCACCCATGTCCCCAGATCTGAACGTGATAGAGCACATTTGGGATACCATGCAACGCGCTATCGAACACAGGAATCCGAGACCTCGGAATACACCCGAATTGTGGAACGCTCTGCAGGAAGTATGGTGTGCATTGCCTACAGCATATTTGCAGAAGCTAGTGGAATCCATGCCCTGTCGTATTTTGCAGTCCTGCGCTCCCGTGGGGGACCTACCAAGTATTAGACTGGTGTACCAGTTTTTCTGGCACTTCAGTGTATATATAGAGACGGCGTGGCATGGACGCAATGTGGCCCTGGAAGGTTGCCCAAGGCACACGTGCCTATTCGGACTGCAGCAGAGCCCGTAGGTCCTGTAGATGACGTGGCTGTGTGTCGGCACGTCGAACCTGTCGTTACAATTAGTCCCACAAATGCTCTATGGGATTGACGTCGGGAGATTTCGCCGGCCAAGGGAGAACGGTGACTTCGCTGTGGTGTTCCTGGAATCAGTCACGCATCCCCGTAGCGACGTGTCACGGCGCATTGGTCTGTTGGTAGACACCATCATCACCAAGGTAAACGTCCAACATGAAGTGATAATGCGGTCAGCGAGGATGGACAGGTAGCCATTGGCGTTCAGGGACCCATGCAGCGGTACTAGCGCTTCCAGGTCATACCAGGAAACCATCCCTAAGACATGCACATTGCCACAGCCAACGTGTACATGACCGACAAGCATGCCTTGGTGTTGGGTTTTGTGTGACTGACGACGTATAAACCTCGATTCGTCGGAGAAGGCAATATTTTCCAACTCTTCCACTGTCCAATGACGGTAGTTCCATGCGAACTGCAGGAGTCGTTGACGTTGGACTTTGGTTAACATGGACGCCTTGACAAAACGAGTCCGGAGACTCATGCGTAACAGTGATCGCTCTACTGTTATCTGGGACACAGATCTGGGAGACACGGTGTTCATTTGCATGTTCAACTGCTACACAATTTGCGCGTCGATTGCCCTTTAGTAGTCGACGGAAGCGACGTTCTCCTATGGGGTCGATGGCTTTTGGGGCTGCACAGTTATGACGTCGGGAGGTACTCAGCGTGCCAGCGGTCCATTCTTGGTACACTCTTACTACAGCAGCTCGCAAACAGCCCACGAAGTCTGCTGTTTCTGAGATGCTTTCACCCTCGGCGCGGTAGACGATGATCATTGCTTTCTGACTTTCTGAACGTCCGTAAAATCACTACCTCAGCTCATTGTGCTCGCGTAACGCACGATGGCTCATCTGTCCTGGCCGGACGCTTATATCTCCGTGTAGTCGACCTTATCACGTGCATTCTGTGATGCACCTGGGTACACTGTGATTCTGGGGGTGGTAATACTGATACGGCCGCTTATGTATATCCGAAAACTGTGTTTAGCTGCTAGAATTAAGGACACACAGTGTACATAAAATTAGAATTTCCTCAAGTCATACACTCAGGCACACTGACACAATGCAACTTCAAAAGAAAACCCTAAACAATTATGTGGCCTGCCCCTGAGGACCACTCATCAGGAAAAGTCGTCAACAACCACCGATCACACCTCAAACTTGAGGATTCATGTAGGTGTAAATTATCTCATATTGGCCAAAATAAGACGTCTATTTTTAAAAAAAATTACAAATTTAAGACGAAACACCGGTTGTAAATATAAACTTTTTTTCTGTTTTGTAAAATATGATTTTAACTTATCGTCCTAACTAGAAAAGGTAAGGTGGAAAACTCACAGAAGAGTAGCGACAGTTGCCGAAGAGTATGAAGAAAGAGCCTGTTGAGACAATGTACAAATAAATAACACTTCACATGATATTCTGGTACTAAAAATATAGCAGAACGCTGACTGGTTTCATTAGCGCGAACATGGGCAGAGAGAAGCCATGTTTGGAACAAGTTAAGTATCGTTACGTGTGTATATCAATAGTAAAATAAATATTTATCTCTCACTTGCATATTCGAAAATGTTCAAAGCCGCCCCTGTGGCGCAGTGGTCTAAGGGACGTCTTCTGATCATTCGTCCGAGATGGGCTCGGGTTCGAATCCCGGTGAGACCAGGATGTTGTGTTTGTCTTACGGCAATGGCTATCTCCCTTCCCTGGAGTCAGTGGCCCTAAATTGGGGACGCGCGACTGCTTATAGCCCATTGAATTGCTCACGGTGGGTTAGTCGTGTTTTTCTGTGCTCCTCAAGTTTTCGTCGGTGTGTGTTATTTTTCTTCGTTGTCAGTGTTCTATTTCGTGTGTGTGTTGTGTGTGAAGGTCCCGTGTTTCTTTGTATATGCCTGCCGAGCTGGTAAGTGCTTATTTTGATTAGTTATCCTTATTTTTCTGCCTTGGCCAAGCTGGCTAAGGGCTAAGCTTCTCCTCGCCATTGCAAATGGCGGCTTCCGGGGAGAATCACGTCCTAACCCTTGCTACCGGAAATGATGATCTCCCGATAACAGCTTCTCTAAATACTACTACCAATGACGTGTCTATCTCGATAAACCACTCCTCCTTGCAGCCTTCTGTTGCTGCCTTACCATCGGATATCGCCTCTTCTTCCAAGTCTCCCAGCGGCGATACGATGTCTTCTCTGAAAGCTAATGATGACGCCATGGATGTTTCGCACTCCATGCCGGAATCATCTCCAAAGCAACGTACAACTACCCTCTCATATGCTGACGTAACCGCATCTAAGTCGGGACCTTCCCAGTCTTCTTTTTCTCCTGGACAATATGAGATGACGCATAATGCTGAAGTCATTGAGGTTGTCCTTAAAGAAGATACCCCTTCTGGGCTGAAATTCCTTCAAACTATGGAGAATGGTATTGTGTTTCCGAGCCTGAGAAATACAAAACTTACTGCATATACTGCTGCTCTTCGAGAGATTGTTCCTGCATCAGCCATAACTCATGTGGGCAGGAAGCCTTACAAAGTAGTTGTTTACTTCTCTACTCCTGCCCATTCCCTACATGTACTGACCAAGGGCATCTCAATTGGTGATCGTCACATCCATGCCGAACCTGTTTCACAGAGTTCCGTTGTTGTAAGTTTCTCACCAGTTCCACCTGAGGTTTCAGATGATCTCTTGATTGCCGCTCTTCTTCCTTATGGCCGGATCATTGGAGGTGTAACTACCTACTCTTCGTTTCCAGAGGTGCCAGAAGATAAATACCTACTCGGGTTTCGCCGCAATGTTCGTGTGGTCTTCCCTTCAGAGGAGCACATGCTGCGTATTCCACCCACTTTACGTGTACGCTGTTGCACGCACATTAGAGAGATATTCATCACAGTAGGCTCCGTCTGTCCGAATTGTAAAGGCACGGGACATCCCCGCGCTCTATGCCCTCATTATGCGAACACTCTTTCCAAGTCAACAGCACGACCTTCTTCCTCTTTGTCACGCCAATCGGCATCCTCTTCTGGTGCTAAAGACCAGCAACAGCCGACTTCCTCAAAAAGTAGTGATACAGTAGTTGGTCAACCGACGTCTAGAAAAAGTAGTGAGACAGCCGTTGGTCAGCCGACGTCTACCAGAAGTAGTGAGACAGCCGTTGGTCAACCGGCGTCTACCAGAAGTAGTGAGGCAGCCGTTGGTCAACCTACGTCTACCAGAAGTAGTGAGGCAGCCGTTGGTCAACCGACGTCTACCAGAAGTAGTGAGACAGCCGTTGGTCAACCGACGACGTCTATGGGTAAACCCTCGACCTCGGGTGATGCATTGGCGCCCACTTTATCTCTTCAGTCAAAAGAGGCATCAATTGTTAATCCAAAGTCTCCTATAGAGATGGTTGATGACGATTCTCGTCATACTGCTACACCGACCGTTGAGGTTGTTTTTTCAGTTCCTTTTAAATTGCCGGAAGTTCCAATTCCGGTTACAGCACAAAGTCGTGGACGGGCAAAGCGACGTAGAACGTCGCGCGCTCAGAATAAGAAGTTTAGAATTACAACTACCCTTAAGGCAGGACGTGATTGTTCTAGTAGTCAGATGCTCACGTCTGAAGGCTCTATGGAATCTGATACAGATGATGGAACAATTATTCCGATCTCCTGTGAAAACTTTTACATATTCTAGAGGCATCCTCTCTTCCACAGACACCTGTGTCTGGGGAGAAGGTGTATGCGTTCCTAATAAGTCCCCGTAGAGACAAGCTGTCTCGCAATTTTTTGGAAGGTTACTCCCACTGTCTGTCTGACACCATGAATCAAATGTTGGCTATACATTCTCATTTACGTACCGTTCCGGGCAGAGATCTGGGTGGTCCCTACTGGGCAAAGAAGTTCCGTAGCCGTCTCGCCAAGTTACAGAACGCAGCCGACAACATCCTTCAACCATCATCAGACTATTCTGTTCAAGACAGTCTCACTGAATAGTAGGGGTATGTGTACCCCTTTGGCGAATGCTTTAGTGTATGAAGACGTCCACCACCTCAAAGCAGATCTCCTACTTTTGCAAGAGACAAATTGTCTATCCACTTCACCCTTCCATCGCTGGAGGAGATGGGACTATCAGTTTCATCACGCGTATAGGTTCTCTCTTCGTGGAGGTTTAGCGATTGGTGTACATAATAGATTTCGTCAAGCACTCTCCTCTGTTAAAGTTCATAACCTGTGCCGAGACTTATTGCAGCGACTCACTTTCGTCCTAGATGGACAACGATATTTAGTTTTCAACATATATATTCCATGTTCATCTACACATCTAACGTTGTTATTTTCGTCGCTCCGCACTGCACTTCAGTCAGCATTACCATCAGATCATGTGCTCATTGGAGGAGACTTTAACTGTACACTTCAACCAGAGCTCGATCGCGCTCCTTCGACTATTGAACATCGTTCACGTCTTGTGGAGCAATTGCGATCATTAGTGTCTGATTTTGATTTACATGACGTGTTCCGACGATTGCATCCGACATCCATTTCACATACCTGGAGATCTTCATCTGCATCCTCCTCTCTTTCTGCCAGGCTGGATCGATTTTACGCTTCTGCTCCGTTATTGCCCATTACAACGGATTGTATGCACTCTCCTACAGCTTCATCGGATCATTGTGCCATCACTATCTCCTGTAGCTCTTCATCTCGTCTGCATGTTAGACCTCGGTCATGCACACTGGACACTTCTCTCCTAGCTGATGAGAATATGTGCACCGAGATCAAAGATCTTCTTGATCATATGCGAGAGAGCCTGTCCACTGCACCTTGTGCCATCAATTACTGGCTCGAGGTAAAATCTTACCTAATTTATCTTCTCAGACGTCATTCCTTCTTCGAAGGCACGAAGCGCTCCATGGAAGAGCAAAATCTCCGAAACATCCTGTTACAGCTTGGTGCGAGTCATCCCATGTATACAGCTTACCAAGCGGATCTTAGAGCACTTCTTGAGCCTCGTGCACGTCAGGTAATTCTTCGTCTCCGTCTACAACATCTATCACCAGAGGACTGCTCCTTTGAGTTTCTATCCGCGTTAGAAGAAAAACGCCGCTCGTCGCATCAGCTTCGACTACTTCGGCGGCCTGATGGTGAAATCATCTCTGATCCGGATGCAGTTTGCTCTCAGGTTCGTCGATATTTTACTATCAAATACAGTGAAACTCCTCAGCCTTCTGTTTCTGCTTCTGCTACTTTACTCTTTGCTCTTCCCCAAGTTCCTTCCAATCTCTCTGATTCCCTTTTACAACCTATTTCGCAGACTGAACTTCGGACCATTCTTGCCTCTCTAAATTCCCGTGCTGTCCCAGGTCCAGATGGCCTTCCGCTCCTTTTCTACCGTACTTTTCTCCCTTCGTTGCTTCCATTTCTTCTCGCCGCTTTCAATGCTGCTTTTTCTTCCTCTTCTCTTCCGAGGGGTTTCACAGAGGCTCATATGGTGTTATTCCCCAAGAAAGGCGATCTGCTTGACTTGGGAAACTGGCGTCCTATCTCGCTACTAAACATTGACTATAAACTCTTCACTAAACTCCTTTCCAGTCGACTCAACCAAGTTCTTCCATTTCTTCTTTCTCCCGACCAGACCTACACGGTTCCTGGTCGGTCCATCACTTCTAATCTCAATCTCCTTCGAGATCTCCTACATCTGGCTCGTACTAACTCTGAACCACTTGCCCTCTTTAATCTTGACCAAAGAGCTGCTTTCGACAATATCTCACATTCGTATCTTTCTGCTGTTCTTATTGCTTTCGGCTTTCCTTTTGCTTTTGTTACCTCTATTCTTGCCCTTTATCAGGACGCTGCTTTCCATGTCAAGACGGCCGCCTTCTTGACTGCACCTATTCCTTTTCGGCGAGGCATTCGGCAGGGTTGCCCACTTTCTGGGCAGCTCTTTGCCATTGCTTTTGAGCCGTTTCTTCGGTCTGTCCATCGAGCCTTTATAGATGCACTGCCACCGCCTACTGCAAGTACTAGGCACTTTTCTGTGACATACTCTGCATATGCTGATGATGCGACCTTTTGTGTACGGACAGAGGCTCAATTCGACATCTTGCTCCAGATTTACGATCAATATTCTTCATGTTCAGCGGCATCACTTAATACATCCAAGAGTGCAGGTCTATGGAGCGGAGCGTGGGCCTCTAGGACTGACACCCCGTGGGGCGCCTCATGGACTGCTTCATCCCAGAAATTCCTTGGGGTCCATCTCGGAGTCCGTCTTTCAGCTCAAAATGAAACATGGAATGCTCTCAGAACACGCCTTACTCGAACTGCTGCCTTCTGGCGAGGTTCCCAGTTTTGTACTTCTTACTTCTCAAGAGCTAGAATAGCTCAGACTTATATTCTTTCACCATGCCTATATGCATGGTCAGCTGAACGTATGCCCATTTATCACCTCAATGAAATCACTCGAATCATCTCAACGATAATATGGAACAGGTACCATTGGATCCAGGTCTCCACTCTCTGTCGTCGAGTCACTGATGGAGGTATTTCACTGCTGGACGTTGGCACCTACTATAAAGCACATAAAGTGGTTTCTTTCCTGCGGCTACTAAGTGCACCAGAGTCGCCAGTTACGCTCGTTAGAGATGTCATGATTTCGCCTAGGAATTCCCGAATCACTTTCATCATGTATCTTCTAATGGATCAATCTCCTTTTTTCCATTCTAAACTTTCCCCTTTCTACAAAGAGGTCCTTTCCTTTCTCCGTTCTCTACCCCTCTTACGTGCTCCACCGGCTTCCACCACTGAACTATTAGCTGAGCCCCTGTTCTTTTCTTCCATCCTTCATCCCCCTAATGCTCCCTACTTTACTGACCTTTCCTGGCTCCCCGCCGGAATAGTATCTGTTCAAGATCTAATTTCTCCAGATCTTTCTTGGAAACCCTTCTCTGATCTGTCCCCCCACATCTCCCCTACCTCTTCCTCTCTTTCACTGTATGATTCCTTCCGTTCTTCAATCATTACCCTCTTCCCTAACCTTGCCTCTCAAGCTGGGTTAACTCTTGTTCCCTCTGCCTCTCTTCCTCTTCCCTTTTTCCTTTCCGTTCGGGGCTCATCACTTCCTCTCTCCAGTTTTTCTATCTCGTCTCTTTACCGTTGTCTCATTGATCCACTGTATGCTACACCATTGATGATTCCAGATGTTCCGAATGTCGCCCTTTCACAAGTGTGGTCCATGTCTAATTCGCCACTATCTGTTCCAGCAGAAAGAAACATCCAATGGTTGTTTCTTCATCGGCGGTTACCAGTTCCTACCAAATTATTCAGGATGACGCTTGTTGATTCGCCTAACTGCATGTTTTGCTCTACGATTGCGGATGTAGATCATGTATATCAACATTGCACAGTGCTTCTTCCCTTGTTACATCTGACCTTCACTACTGCACAGTGCCTTAGTACTACTGATCTCTCTTTCTCAGCCTATAGCACGCTACTCAGTTCCAGTACTCTGCCTATTCCTATATCAGAGTCATGTGCTTATGTTTTCATATTAGCAAAACATGTGATTTTTTGCTACTATCAACAGCTTCGTTCTACCCCTATACAACCTACCATCTTTCAGGCGGGAGCTGCCATGTGCAGTCAGTTCCGGAACAGACTGATTTCACGCTTGAGGCTTGCTTTCACTGTTGCTAAGGCTGCGAATCGAATCCCACACTTTATGTCAGTGTGGTCACCTTTTCGTCAATGGTTTTCTGGTCCATCAGAAGACCTTAGACTATTGTTCTGACTTCTGTGAATTTGTTTAGACTAACTAAAGTATAGTTTTGTAATTAACGTGTTCTTAGGTGCCCTCTTCACCATTGCTGCCCAATGTTACTGCGCGTCTGCATGTTTCTCACCAACAAGGTCCTGTAGGTGAGGGTTTTTTTTTTTTTTTTTTTTTTTTGTTACACCACAGGCACTTAGATAAAGTTTAAAGTTTTATGTTCAACGCTTTCCTTATGTCTGCCGGGCTTTATAATTTCTGGTTTATGCTCACGGTGCTGAGCAAATGTTTGTTAATGTTTAAATTTAATTATTAATTTTGCACAGTGGGGTTTTTGATCATGTTACATGTACATAAAGGTATATGATCAGTCAAATACACAATGTTCAGCGAGGTTTAGCACTTTTGTTGTACAAAGAATAATTGTTTCTCGTTCAGATATTTGTACTATACCTGAAGTATAGTTGCTATGCCAAAAGCTCAGTTTTGTATATACTAACGTACTTTCGTAATTGCACTGTAAAATTTATGTTCGGCACATTTCGCATGTTGGGTCAAGATTAGATGTCTTAAGTTTTATGCTCATGGTGCGGAGCAAACGTTTTGATAGTATTTCAGTTATATGTTTAATGTTACACAGTGTGGTGTTTCTCATGTCACATGTGCCTACCAGGAAATAATCAGTCTTTTACATAATGTTCTGCGCTGTATTGCACATTTGCTGTACAAAGAGTCAGTTTCATATTTTCATTATTTGTATTGTACCCGAAGTATAAATTTTCTGTAAAACGCAAGTTCTGTTTGTACTAATATACTTTACCCTTTGCACTGTGAAATTTACAGTTGTACCATGGAATTGTAATTCTTTATTAGTGTCTTCCCTATGCCGTTGCACCTTGTGTACATATGTTGTTGTTCATTACATGTTAATCTATAGTATTGTGATTGAGGCACTTGTTTAAGCCTAAGTAATAGTTCTTTTTTTATAATTTGACAGTGTTTCACAATAGAGATATTGCATTCAATTTGTATAGAGTTCACACCATCATTGTAATTAGATTATTTATTCGCTTATCTTTCAGACACTGAAAAGTATAAGCCTTATGCTCTTTTCTTCTTTTTTCAAGATTGCTCCAAATATACATGTTTGTTTTTGCACTGTAAAATTTATAGTTATACCTTGTAATGGTGTTCACCTATTAGAGATGGCACTCTGCTGATGCACATTGCGAACATATGATGTACATAGAATAAGTCAACCCTTCAGTCCAGTATTGTCAGTGTTATGAATTTGCTTACATTGTATATAGTGCATCCACATAGTGTAAATATCTCATCGTCATTGTAAATAGGTCATCTACTTGTTTATCTTTTGGTAACTGTTAAGCACAGGCCATCTGTATCTTCCTGTCCATGTTTGCTCCAAATAAATATTGTTGAAGCTCACGGTGGTCGTTAAACCTCCAATAAAAAAATTAAAAAAAAACGTTCAAATAATATGTCAATAAACATAAAAGCAAAAACCAAAAGGTAGCTCGGAAACAACATCATTTCTATTACTGCACAAACTTTACCAATATACGGAAAACATTATTTTCATTAGCACTTAGCACATTTGCGGTAGTCTGTGTTTCGAAAACCGTGTTTTAAAATGCACCCAAAACTTTTATATTTCACTGATGTAGAAATAAGCACTCCTCTAATTACTAGTTCCACTAGTAGGTTAATTTAGATTAACCATAATGAACGCTCCCTATCTTCTGATTCAAGGCTTCTTGAATTGGAAGAGGAACTACAAAGGATCAAGTGGGACATCGTCGGGCTAAGTGAGTTAAATAGAAAAGGAGAAGATCTCATTGAACTGAAAAGTGGACATCTCTTCTACTATCGTGGGACAGATACTGGCAGAACTAGTGGTGTTGGATTTATAATAAACAAGAAACTGAAGGAAAAAGTTGTAGAAGTTGAAAGTTCCTCTGACAGAGCTGCACGACTCGTTATCCAACTCTCGAGAAGATACCAGGCTCAGATTATTCAAACTTATGCACCCACCACAAGTCATCTTGAAGAAGAAATTGAAGAATTTTATGAGGATATTCGTCATCTAAATAATAAAGGTAAGCAGCACTTGAAGATAATTATGGGAGATTTCAATGCAAAAATAGGGCAACGGCAACAGAATGAAACTTCAGTAGGTAAATTCGGTCACGGCAACAGAAACCAGCTTGGAAATACTCTCAATGAGTTTGCAGAGGCAGAAGGATTTTTCATCTTGAACTCCTTTTTCAAGAAAAAGCCACACAGGAAATGGACATGGAGACATCCAATTGGAACGACAAGTGAAATTGATTTTATTATGTGTAACAAAAAATTCGTCGTCGAAGACTGCAGTGTGCTGAACAAGTTCAACACAGGTAGTGACCATAGATTGGTGAGATGTAAGATGCACCTCAACCCTAAACTGGAACGTGGCAAGCTCATACGACAAACAAAATGTATTGACATAACCAACCTTAAAAAACACCATAATACTTTCAAGTTGGAACTAAAGAACATATTCTCTGCTTTAGAAGGCCTAACATCGGAAGAAGTGGATATTTCTGAAGTTAACAGAAAAGTAACCAAACCTCTTATGGAAACAGCAACAAAATTAGCTGGGTCTAAGAACAAATTGCATGTGAACAAATTATCAGGAAAAACCAAAATGTTGATGCAAAAAGAAGAGAGATGAGGACAACTAAAGAAGATGTGACTTTCAAAGTGGAATATATAGAGCTATGCAAGACAGTACGAAAAAGTATCACTGAAGACGTAAGGAAATTCAACTGTGAGCTAGTGAGGAAAGCAATTGAAAACAACCAAAGCCTAAAGATAGCAAAAGGACATCTCAGTAAGGGAAGAAAACAGATTATGGCCCTGAGAAAAGATGGTTCTGTAACAAGAAATAGAGGCGAAATTTTGACAAGAGTGAAAGATTTCTACTCCAAATTATATGAAAGGGATGATACATGTACTCCAGACATCATGAAAGGTACCAGAGTTCTTCCAGTCCTCCCAGCAGAAGTTGCTCATGCAATCAAGAACATGAAGCGGGGGAAAGCTCCAGGAGAAGATGGAATTACTGTAGACATCATACAAGAAGCAAGTGGAGAAATTAAAACAGTACTCGCCCAATATTTCACTCGATGCCTTAATGAAGGGAAGATTCCTGAGGATTGGAACAATGCTACAATGATCCTGCTACATAAAAACGGTGACATTGAGGAACTCAAGAACTACAGACCTATCAGCCTCCTCTCAGTGGTTTATAAAATCTTCACTAAAGTTCTTTAACACAGCTTGAAGGTAACACTAGACATGCCTCAACCGAGAGAACAAGCTGGATTCAGGAGTGGCTACAGCACAATAGATCATATCCACGTACTGAGAGAACTAATGGAAAGAGTTAGAGAATATGAACTTCCATTGTGATGCGGCTTTTATCGATTATGAAAAGGCCTTTGATTCTGTGAAACCATCAGCAGTTACAATGGCTCTGAAATCTTGCGGTATTGAAGATGCATACATTAATATTCTTAATAACATCTATGAAAATGCAAGTGCAAAGATTCGGCTGTTTGAAAATACAACACACATAAAAATTGGAAAGGGAGTGAGACAAGGTGACACCATATCTCCGAAGCTCTTTAATGCCACATTGGAAAATTTCTTTCAATCACTGAACTGGGAAAACAAAGGGATAAAGATTAATGTAGATTATCTAACCCACCTTCGTTTTGCTGATGACGTAGTCATTTTTGCAACTACCCCATCAGAGCTGCAGAATATGATCCAGGAACTTGCTGACAAGAGTAAAGAAGTGGGAATCAAAATTAACTTTCAGAAGACAAAAGTGATGTTCAATGCTTTTACAAGAGATGAAGATTTATCGATTGATGGAGAAAAACTGGAGATGACAGATACGTATGTTTATCTTGGACAGCAGATATCAAGTGAGGGTCACATTGATGAAGAAATTAATCGGCGTACAAAACTTGCCTGGAGAGCTTTTGGAAGAAACAGCATAATTTTCAAGAGCAATATGCCATTATGTCTTAAAAGAAAAGTGTTTGATCAATGCATCCTTCCAGTGCTTACGTACGGTGCAGAGACGTGGACCTTAACTAAAAGAGACATACAAAGGCTGCAGACAACTAAAAAAAGCATGGAGAGGGGCATGCTTGGTGTAACCAAGAGAGATAAGAAGAGGAACTCGTGGATCCGAAAAATGACAAGAGTGGAAGATATCATGATCAGAGTTAAATCCCTGAAATGGCAATGGGCTGGACATACTGCCAGAAGGACAGATCATCGATGGACAGCCGAAATTTTAGATTGGATTCCAAGGGACAGGAAAAGACCCAGAAAAAGACCACATGGGAGATGGGTGGATGAAATTCGAAAATATGCGGGAGTGACATGGAAGAGACTGGCACAAGACAGACCGTTGTGGAGGAAACTTGGGGAGACCTTCGTCCAGCAGTGGATTGATAATGGTTGACAATGATGATGATGATGAATTCTGAGTCATATATAAAGATTTCTAAAATGGTGTTAAGGCAATGCATACTTGAGCTGTTACAATAAATTTCGTTGACATATAAACGCCTTTTTCCTTTTAATAGGACCCATTCGCTCGAAAATTTCATAATGATATTCATGCTTCACAAAACGCAGTATTGAATACTTTGCCAATAATATGTTTATTTTACAGTTATCAAAATGGAAAGAAGGGAAGTAAAATTTGTGTACATCTGAAGCGGATTATCTGTATTTACCCTTACGCTTCTGAAATTGTTTGTATAACATACATAGCTTAAATAATGTTGCAGCATGGAAATATTTAAAAATAGTAAAATCTGCTTGCTGATCAAGGAAATCAATAAATTGATAATTGCTGGGAATTGGAAAATGAAAATCTATTGAAGTTGTTTTATTTACTTAGTTTTAGGAGTGTTTTTCTTAGTAAACTATACGAAACTCGTAAAACTCTCGTGTTTTGAAACCAGGCACGTGTCTTCGTTCCAAGCAGACAGAGAAAGCTGAGCCCATTGAATCTAACTAAGCCGGATTACACCTCCACTATAGGGATTTCATGGATTCAACGGAATTAAGATAGTCTGAAATTGAGTTCTTCATAGCAAGAGATTTATCTGATTCGCCGGTAAATCTGATCCTAGAGAGAAGACGACAGTTTAAATTCATCGAACTGCAAAGTACATTTTATAATATTCCGTATCACTTATTATAACCAGATCATTGGTTGTTTCAAAGCAGATATATATTAGATATATACCATTACGTTTAACACATCTGAAGGTCATTAAAGTTAGGTAAATTTAAATTTATTGTATCTAAATTTTCTGCAATACATTAATATATATTTCTTTGAATTCTGTTAAATTTTCTATACGTAGGAAATTTCTTTCAGTTGAAATAACTTTGTGTTGTGACGTTTTCTGATTAATGGCATTCAATTAGTTTCCGTATTTGGCGACTTTTTTTTTGCGATCACTAAAATTCAATCACCTACACTAGACTTCAGAAATTATCGATAGGGAGTTTGTAAATCAAAGGCTTTTCCGTTTTTGCATTACAATGAGCTATTTCTTCTTATTTTCGAAAATGTGAGCACCCGTTGGGGTACTCAGTTTATAAGCATCAATGCATCCAGGCAGAACATGAGTTATGCAAATAATAAATGCAAAAATAAAGAACACAACGCACATGTCGGAGTGTCAACACGATAAAAAAATGATCGCGCTCATTGGGGGGCACGTTAAATGAAAAACAAAGGGTGTCAGCAATATCAAATGACGAAACAACTTACGTAGGGAAACGTATAGTGGTAGATGCATAAAAATGAACAATATGATAAATAGACAAGTGTTGTGGTTCACAGTATACCACGATATTGACAAAACGTGGAAAACGACAGAGAAAGTATCTGTGAAAATTAAAATGCAGGGTACAAAATGGTTGGTTGGTTGGTTGATTGAGTTTAATGGCGCAAGGGCCATGGTTGACCAAAGAGCGCCAAACAAAGACATCAAAACGAAGGGTACAAAATGATAGCAAACGTGCAGTAGAGAGTGACACATAACAACGACATCAGATATACGGGCACATAACAAAATAAAATAACACAGAATGTAGCGAAAAGAACGCTAACCCAGAATTGCATCGACAAAAGCAGCCCTAGAGTCAAGAGTTCCTGGCCGTGGTGGTGGTGGTGGTGGTGGGGGGGGGGGGTCACCAATAGTCGCAAGATCTGCGAACACCAATGAGTTGGGTAACGGATTCTCTAACCTCCTGGTATTCATGGAACTAAGAGTCAACAACCTCAGGTGGAAGAGCATCACACAGAGACGACTAAGAGATTTCTTTGAAACGTCTCAAGCGTGAAAAAAGGCGTGGAGGAGGGCACAGTATCGTTGATCAGAACGGCGGTGCGATTGAAAATGGCGGATATATTGTTCGAATTGATAAGCAGCAGCTTGAATGTCCAAGTCAAAAGACCACCGATACTACGTTGAAAAAATCTGTACTTTCGTGCTAGGAGAAAGAAACTGAAGAAGTTGTTTACGGAACAACGGCCCAAGAATCAGAGGAATTGAGTCCACCATACGTGCAATATCGGCAGCAATTATGGCGGGAGTCCCGAACGCTGTGCTGGAGCGAGAGCGCAGCGTCTCAGCACTTTGGGCGGCTGGGATCAAGAGGTATCGGGAAGAGTCAAACTACCGGAGGTAACCATAGGAGGCAAACAGGATAGTTGACGTACCTTCTTTTGTGTGGTAGATTTTTTAGAGGAGACAGACCTCTTAGATGAGGAAATAGCTGGTGACACATCCATCTGTTGCTCAAGGACGGTTTCAGATTCGGAGGGAGAGATAACAGACTGCACTGAAGAGTCATCAGCGTGAGAGTCGGACTCGTGTAAAAGGGAGAAGGTACGAAAAGACGCGACGAACGCAGTATGCTCCTTGGAGAAGGGAGATCGGTGGGGCCAGACAAGGGGTTTCCGTTCCGGATGCCAGAATTGAGTAATCTCCAATTGGAAGCATGCAAGGAACACCTGGCACAACACAATCTGAAAGTGCAGTCGGAGAGATGACAGTGGTCGAGACAGTCTCCAAGAGGCGTGGTGGAGGATGCAGTCCCATCCGCTGGGACAGGAGTGAAAATTGGCTGGAGTCTTTCAAATGGCTCGGAGAAAGCACCAAAGACGTTGAATCAGCATCAGTAGATGTGCTTGCAGAAATATCAGACGGCAAGGAGGAGCCAGCTGCTGCGGATGGGTGATCAGCAGGAGGGTCACATCGTCGGCTCGGACAGGCTGCCGTGGTGTCATCTTGCGTCAAACACTGTGTACAATAATGAGATGTGAAGATCTTGAAATTATATGAAGGATTGCAGATGTTAACACTGTGTGGCGATTCCGCAAAGCTTGGTCGGTCGGACAAACAACCAGCAATTGTCTTCGAATGCCAGAGACGTGGGCGAAACGGGTGCCTCGAGGTGAATCCGATAGGCGGAGCACTTTCCCGATAATATTGCAGACTTTGTCAACCAGCAGGGGAAATAAGTAATCAGGAATCGTCTGGAGATCAGGGGAGAAAGTAATTGCGGCAGGCCGTTTCGAAAAAGGAGATTGAATGAGGTGGTGTGCACCAATGTTCAGGTCATTGACCAAGAAGAATTCAGCGTCAGTTTCACGGTCAAACAGCACATAAACACCTCTAGGTGTTCTGGCGATTCCGGAAATGGATGTTGCAGGAATATGGATAGATAGAGCCTCCATATAACGAGGTAGAGGAGTGTTAGGTAGGGCATGAAAGAGTACACCTCGATCTAATAAGGAGGCAAACTCTCTACCTATCTTTGACTGTTCATCATTTGCAGCATTGACACTGTTGTTGGTGATCTGTACATTCAGGAAACCAGGTGACGACCGTACTGGAGAAGCAGAAGAAGGTGATGGAGTTGAACCACGTTGAAGAACAGTCGTGGATGATGCCTTTCCCGATGGCTGGAGAGGTGGAGAAGGATGCACTGAAGTATGAGAAGGCAACTGTGCAACGGCAGGCGTAGAATGGGAAGGCACAGCAGTTGCAGAGGTAGGTAGCACGTCTGAACCAAGTTTTGAGACGGGATGACGAAAGACAGTGGCATTTGGGAGCAAGGGTACACCTGCTTTCATGTAGTTAAAGAGTAGGGTGTGATCAACTTCCGCCCATGATGTCTCTAAGGCGGGTTCACCGGAAGCCGCTACTGTGGCGACTTCCAAATGTAAACAAACAGAGTTTAAAGATGAAAAATGAGCAGAACGTAATGATGAGAGCAAACTGTGAGGTAAGAATAAATGCAAACGTAGTTCGTACCTTTATGATGACAATACACACAGATAGAAGAGACAACAGGAAGGAAAACTCACTCAAAAGCTCAAAATATCGGGACACGAGATACACACAAACATCTCAGTCAGAGTTAGTTTTGCGTTAGGAACAACACCGGTTTTACATATTTGGAGCGATAACGAAGTACACGAGATATTAATGTCACGTGCGGCTATTATGAATTGTACAAACCTGTCCTCTGCACGTAATCAGTAAACGCTTGCCAGTAATGGGGAAACGTGGCGAAGTAAACCAATTTACCGCTTCTAGATTGTTAGGGCTTGGGGGGCAGGTGCCAGTATTTCGGAAACAGCCTCACTTGTTGGCTGCTCCTGTACTACTGTATCAAGGAAGTACCAGGACTGGATTAACCATGCACAGAAATCCAGCAGAAGCAGCCACGCGCGGTTGATCCTAGAGGTGAGCGTCGGGTGTTACCACTGGTATCTCAGCAAAGACGCGCAACAGTCACACCGCTCACCCGCCAGTACAACAGCGGTGCAGTTCGACGTATTTTCACATTCACCACCCTTGCTTCGCCTGTAGTTCCACAGCACAACAAAAGACCATCGAGGGTATCCAACATGACGCCCAATAATCGCAAACGACGCCTCGCATGGGCCAAGGCACTTCGGCAATGGACCCTTGACAGATGGAAGAAGGTCGTCTAGAGTGATGAGTCCGGCTTCCTGCTGCCCCATGCAGATGGTCTGGTTCGCATATGGCATAAACAGAATCAAACCCTACCCAATTTGGATTCAACATGCAGGTGGAGGTGGTGTTCTAGTCTGAGGAGCTTTTTCCTGGCAAGCTCTAGGTCATCCTGCAAACATTGAATGGTGGACGCTACAGGGACCTGTTAGCCTACCATTTCCATCCATATCTGTAGGAGGTTTACTCGGACTACAGTGCCGTCTTTCAGCAGAACAACGCACCGTGTCATCGGGTTCGTATAAATACTTAGTTGTTGGAGGAACACGACAACGAATTCACCACATTGCCTTGCCCCCCAAACTCCTATGACTGCAGTTCAGTTGAACATTTGTGGTATATGCTAGAACGGGGTGTGAGAAATACTGATCCTCCTCCACGGAATGAGAGGGAACTGGCAAAGCTGGTGCAGCGGACGTGGGGCAGGTTACGCATGGAAGATGTTTGACACATTCTATAATCGGTTTCTAGGCTTCTGCGAGCCGTGATTGCACAGAAAGGTGGATCAACGCGTTATTAGGTAGGGTTCCTGATGCATGGACTAACTCTGTCTGACCATATCCAGCTCAAGAGCATGTAAAAGTGCGCTAAGTAAGGCAGCGGACAATTGTGTAATAAACCACAGTCTTCAGTAGCATAGTGCTTGGGCAATCATTTTTTGTCATTGTAAATAATCACTGTCAGTTTGCACTTATTGCAATAAGTGTTTGGTTCTTTTAAGCTTGGTATGTTATCAAATCTTCACTGTTTACCTATGACTAAATAAGCAGACAAACACATGACGAGTTAAAGACTTATGATAAACTTAGATTTCAGGGTAGCTCAAGATTTGACCAATGCGAATAGTCAATCGTCAGCATTACAAAAGCTATAAATGTTTTACAAATAAGCTCAGAAATGTATCCCCTTCAAATTTACAACAACTTTTCTGCTCTTTCCTACTTTTATATTAGCTCTAAAATAAACATATTATTAGCATCCTGGGCCCACAGCAAATTAGTGAAGCTTTTCAAGACATAGTTGACAGATACAGCAATAGGTTCTTCTCAAAATACAAAAAATAAAAAAAATATGATGAATGAAGCCTTCAGACAGCCATGAAAGTTGAAAGGAAGTATCCTATCATGTTTTATGCAATTGTTTCAGACGCCCTCGGAGATTTATTTGTACGCAAATTGAATTTACCCATGAACAGCATATTGCAACTGACCCTATTTTTAGCACTTTTAAAAAAAAAAAAAATCGTGCTTATGTTATCGGTTTGTCCGTCCGTCCGTCCGTCTGAAGACACAATATCTCTGCAACTATTAGTCCGATTTGAAAAATTATTTTTGCATTGGGAAGTTGAAGTATGCGAATGAAATATGCGAATCCTTCATTTCGCTTTTTTTTTACGATGTTCAATTGCGCCGTTAGAGGTCGTAAATGCAGATGATGTCGAATTTAAAAATACCTTTTATTCCACATATTTGCTTCTAAACATCCGATTGAAAAAATTCTTCCATCTTTCGATCCCATTTATGTCGAAGCGTATTTGAGGTATAGTTACTTTTTCAAATTACGCATAGATTTTCCGCTAGGGGCCGTGAAAGTAAATTACGTTTTCCCCGATATTTCTTCTTCTAAAACTCCGATTTGAAAAATGTTTTCTTTAGCTGATACAGCTTCTGATGGAAAATCTGTTGCATATAATTTCTAATTTTTGGTAAAGGATAGTTTGGCCACCAGAGGGCGTAAATGTTGCTTTTTGCTCCTAATGTATTTGCTATAAAATCTGAGCTTCTAAAATCTCGATTGAAAAAATTCTTTCTTGGATCGATGACACTCACGTCAATAAACCTTTTCAGAATATTTTTTTCTTAAAATACTGCATGGTTTTTCCGCCAGGGGGCGTAGATGTATATTTTATTTTTGTCAATATCTCTTCTTCTAGTAGTCCGATTTGAAAAATTCCTTCTTTGTTGGATAGTGTTTTCCGTGTGATATGTTTTACATATAATTTCAAAAGAATCAAGCATATCGCAGACTTTCCGCTAGGGGACGTAAAGGTAAATTGCGTTTCATTTATATCTCTGCTTCTAAATCTCGGACTTGAAAAATTATTTCTGCACCGGATACAGCTCGTGATGGGAAATCCTGCGCACATAATTTCTAATTTTTGTAAAAATGATTTTGCTACCAGGGTGTGTAAGTCTTAATTTCCGCTTCTGATTATTTGCAGCAAACTCTGAGCTCCTAAAATCTCGATTGAAAAAATGTGTTTGTGGATCGATACTTCTCACGTCGATAAACATTTTAGGAGCATTTTCTTCTTAAAATGATGCATGGTTTCTACGCCAGGGAGCGTAGATGTATATCTTATTTTTGTCAATATCCCTACTTCTAGGAGTCCGTTTTGAAAAATTCCTTCTTTGTTGGATAGTGTTTCCAATGCAAAATGCTTTTCACATAAATTCAAAATTTCAAGTAAATCATAGACTTTCCGCTAGGGGCTCAAATGTAAATTGCGTTTTCTGCGTTATTTCTGCTTCTAAAACTCAGATTTGAAAAAATCTTCCTGTATCGCATACAACACCTGATGGAAAATATTTTTCATATAATTTCTAATGTTTAGTAAAGAATGGTGTGGCTACCAGGGGGCATAAGTGTTGATTTCTGCTTTTTATGTGTTTGCAGCGAAAGCTGAGCTCCTGAAAACTTGACTGAAAACATTCTTTCGTGGACCTATACTGCTCAAATCGAAAACCTTTTGAGAAAACGTCATGCATCTTTTTCCGGCCAGGGAATGGAAAAACCTTTGAGAATACGTAATGCATATTTTTCCTGCCAGGAAGCGTAGATGCATAACTTATTTTTGTCGCTATGTCCGTTTCTAGTAGTCCGACTTGAAAAATTATTTCTGTGATGAAGAGCGTTTCCGGTGTGAAATGATTCTCATATAAATTCATATTTTTCTTAACGCTCAAGTCTGCAACCAGTGGGCGTAAGCTCACGATATCGTTTACAGCAATATCTGAGGGATTAAAAACCCAATTAAAAAACTTCTTTCTTCCGTCAGATACTATTGTTTTCTATACCGGTCCCATTGACTTTGAATAGCTTTGATAAATTTAATTTGCGTCAAAACGGATTCAAGAGACGTGCTTATTACATCCGAAAATTCGGTGTCATTTTTCTTGTTTTCTGTTCTTGGTTATTTATTTTCATGCATGAAAATAATTAAAGAAACTGGTTCCAGAGAGTGTCCTGTTCTACTTTGTGATAGTTTTAATTTATCAGAAATCAAGCTACAGGGTAATGGTGTACTTTAAGACCATGTACTTTAAAAATGTTTATCTTGTTAGCTCAGGTTCAAGTCCCGATATTGCATGAGTGGTGTGTTTCTCTATGGCGCTGATTCTATCACTTCTCTGGAACCAGTTTCTTTAAAAGAGGTTCGACATAATCATCACATGCCCTCAAGAATGCCATTAAACCTTGAAAAGAAAAATACCAGTATTATCAGTTCAAGGTCACGCGATGCGGCATTGTTGTAGCACTATGTTTGTACCATTGAGAAGGTAGACACCACGTGTAAGTGACCATGACTCAGCAAGAGATTTTAATTACCATTGCAACCCTTTTTCTTCAGTGTGTTAAATTAAGTGCTCAACGCCCCTCCAACTGGGAGATCGAAAGATTAACTGCTAGTCCTTTGGAAACACTGGAAAAAGAGTTTACCGAACGGGATCCTCGCGATTTCTTCGTTTATTTAGCAAATGGTGCTTTGCATATGAATTAAAACTGATTTTATCAACAAATTCCCACGGGACTAAAACCATAAAAACTAGTTTTCACATGAACTCGATCTGGCAGAGAGCAGTTAGTTCCAGTTCATTATACCCTGCTGTACAATGAAATTAACACACGTGTTACTGCGGAATTTTCTATATCCCCGTAACATTTAAATTTCATCCGTATAATTTGGATCATTTATTATTTTTTTTTATTTTTACTCTAAGGCGGTAGGAAATAAATATTTAAATTGCCAAAATAGAATATCAATGATTGAAAATTACTTTCCGGTAAAGCTGAGCCAGGCTACCCGAAAGTTTAGGTTGATAATGAGATCAGTCCTAATTGCACTCAAGCCAAACGAAAAGGGGAAAATTATATTTTTTTTTCACGGAAACTTGATGAAAATCCCAGACGGGAAGGAAGAGAAAGGAAGACATTCACAGTTTTTTTTCTCACGAAACTCAAAGAAACTGAAGAGAATAGCAGAAGCGCAATAAATCCTTTTGGGGGCGTCACCCCTTTTCTCAAGCAACTGTTGCGAGCGTTTCTGCATTGTCCAGGGTAGCGACCAAATTTGAGATAAGTCACGTCGCCGGAAATACCTACGTGACAATTTTCGCTTCTAAGTAGCTAGGCGAGGTCAATTAACCAAAAAGGTGCGAGGACAAGTACAGCTGAAAGAAGACATAATTTTTGAGAAAGTGACCCGAACTGAACGGATAGCCAGCGAATCGCATAGCAGGGCTATCTGTGAGGGCCAATGACATAACCCGACGCGATTCGGATGGCCGGGCCGTCACGCCCCAAGATGGACACCGGACACGGGAAAAGAGAATTATGAACGGAATGAAGACTAAGAGGAGAGACGACTACACACAGATTTTAAAATAACGACAGAGGAAACACTGGAGAATTGCAGTCTGAGCAGAAGAGAGGTCTCAGCGGTTTCGGAGGAGAGACGGTTCCAAGATAGAGAAATGAGGTAGTAAATATTTTAGAGTATAGTCGAGATATACCGCCAACTAAGATGGAGAGTTGACTCTACGACCATCCGGCAACCCAGATTTGCGATCGGGGCTTCTCAAGGAAAAGAGGGTATGGTGACATTTGTCTTACACATTTCTGATTCGTGCCTCATAGCTTTGCATGTGCTATGCAGGACCAGTTACCCGAAAGTCTCTCACATAGTGCATTAACAATTTTTTCCTCTGGCGCACCGCGCCTAGTTTAAACCAGTAACTAAAGTTTAAAGTCAGTTATATAATATTAAGTGCATTATACCCGTTTGAAATTAAAACTAAATTGTTTAGCTAAAGCAAGCAACCTCACCGGTACATTGTACCTAGCTTTAAGACCATATTCTAAAAAGAAATAAACAGTTAAATTTTAATTCACGTGTCACTCAGATCATTTCTCCAAATCTCATTAGAATTAAATTTGTGATTTTATGATTGTTATTCATGCAAATTTTTATGTTAACTTCTTTGCGGCATATGAATGAGCATGGAAACCCCATGCTGATTCATATGAAACACAACGCGATGCATTTGTTGACCCTGAGCTTGGAGACCCTTAGTTAGGTAATTCAAATTCATTGTTGACACCACTAGGCGAAATTTTGGGGGTGAAATGATTAGTATTGAATTTTGACCTTTTTAACTTTTACCCACTACGGCGAATAAGACGTAGTAATGGTTCGCTGATACCCGACAGGGAGCGGTAATACACGTAAAAGAAATCGGCGTGTCAGCTTGCAAACTGGACGTGATAAGCAGATCTCTTTTTGTACGCAACCGATCTCGAAAGATGTGGGCACGATCGAAAGGCAATCACGGCGGGCACACTACGCTTTGTCCTGTGCTCCAGGTCATACGGAACAAAGCAATGGAGCCCTGAGAGCCGCAACAGCATATACAAAGGCAGAAGATGCCTCTTACACCTCGTCGCCAAAACCAAACCCTGTCATAAGCAGGAAGTATTTCAGAGAAGATGGATCGTAAGGCTTTGTGAAGCTGATTGGTCAATTAATCGAATCTCAGCACATGTGCATCGAAATGCCAGAACAGCTGAACGCTGTTCCCAACAGTGGTTGCGAGAAAATAGACACCACGTGTCGATATGGGTATTCGTCACTAAACAATTGTGGAGCCACAAATGCTACTGCAGAGAACGGCGACTATAGACATCCCAACTGAAGATCGGAGGAAACAGTTCTGCTTTCCTGGAAATCACTGAGTCAAATGGACATCGCACTCTGGGCTGGAATAATGTCGTAGCAGAGATGCGCGTTCACACGAATGGTACCATATCGGGTTCAGAGATGTGTCTCTGTTCTGAATAGAAGACGATAATACTCGAGGCTGCGTCGTGCCGCAACGTGGTCACTAGAAATATCCAGCGGTTGTTGGCGAGCATCAAATTTCGACATCCACGTATGAGGTGCCATTAGTTAAGATAGCCAGTCACATATGACACGCATGACGGACACAGTGACAGTCCGGCTGTACGTTACAGTCAGTGCTTTTTCCTTTTCTCAGTGGTATCCCATCGGCTGTGTCACAGAAAGATAAGGCTCTACCACACTGAAACATCACCCAAGTTTGCCTACAAAGGGATCATATGTTTCCATAGCCAGGGAATACTTCGGACCTATCACCCATGGAAAACCTATGGAACGTTATTAAACGACGCTTACAAGCTTCAAATCGGTAGCACCGAAACGCCACTGAATTGCGGGACTAAGTAAGCCTTGCGTTGTCCTGGGTACTTCAGTACACCATTAGAAGTCCACACCATGCAGCTCCGTATTTCTGACTGCCTTGTGCAACATGGTGGAAACATAAGGTATTGACTGATGTCACGTGATAGTGTCCTGTATCCAATCAAGGGGATGTAAGGTCAGGTGATGCGTAACATCACAGCCTCTCCTTGACAAATGTCAACCCCGCCTTTTCGTGGTACATCCTGTTCCCACTAAAGGGGCTCTGACGACCGCCAATAGTGGTATAACTATACCATCGGGATTAGAGGAAATGCTATCCCACACTCACCAACCCGCTTGGCCAGCGCGGTGAGTTATGGCCAAACCCCTCCTAAATGACTCCACAACTTAAATCTTGGCCCTCAGTCTCCGGCTGCTGGAATGTACCTGGCCAATGCAGCGGCCAGTGCGACATGAAGGCAGAGGGTGCTAAGAATCCCCGGAGGACCGGACTAGGCTGCCATCTGATGCTGACCTTGGCTACGTATAACGGACGATCCCTATCTTCTGATTCAAGGCTTCTTGAATTGGAAGAGGAACAACAAAGGATCAAGTGGGACATCGTCGGGCTAACTGAGGTAAGGAGAAAGGGAGAAGATATCATTGAACTGAAAAGTGGACATCTCTTCTACTATCGTGGGACAGATACTGGCAGAACTAGTGGTGTTGGATTTATAATGAACAAGAAACTAAAGGATAAAGTTGTAGAAGTTGAACGTTCCTCTGACAGAGCTGCACGACTCGTTATCCAACTCTCGAGAAGATACCAGGCTCAGATCATTCAAACTTATGCACCCACCACACGTCATGCTGAAGAAGAAATTGAAGAATTTTATGAGGAAATTCGTGATCTAAATAATAAAGGTAAGCAGCACTTGAAGATAATTATGGGAGATTTCAATGCAAAAATAGGGCAACGGCAACAGAATGAAACTTCAGTACGTAAATTCGGTCACGGCAACAGAAACCAGCGTGGAAATACTCTCGTAGAGTTTGCAGAGGCAGAAGGGTTTTTCATCTTGAACTCCTTTTTCAAGAAAAAGCCACACAGGAAATGGACATGGAGACATCCAAATGGGACGACAAGTGAAATTGATTTTATTATGTGTAACAAAAAATTCGTCATAGAAGACTGCAGTGTGCTAAACAAGTTCAACACAGGCAGTGACCATAGATTGGTGAGATGTAAGATGCACCTCAACACTAAACTCGAACGTAGCAAGCTCATAAGACAAACAAAATGTATTGACATAACCAACCTTAAAAAACACCATAATACCTTCAAATTGGAACTGAAGAACAGATTCTCTGCTTTAGAAGGCCTAACATCGGAAGAAGTGGATATTTCTGAAGTTAACAGAAAAGTAACCAAAGCTCTTATGGAAACAGCAACAAAATTAGCTATGTCTAAGAACAAATTGCATGTGAACAAATTATCAGGAAAAACCAAAATGTTGATGCAAAAAAGAAGAGAGATGAGGACAACTAAAGAAGATGTGACTTCCAAAGTGGAATATATAGAGCTATGCAAGACAGTACGAAAAAGTATCACTGAAGACGTAAGGAAATTCAACTGTGAACTAGTAAGGAAAGCAATTGAAAACAACCAAAGCCTAAAGATAGCAAAGGGACATCTCAGTAAGGGAAAAAAACAGATTATGGCACTGAGAAAAGAAGATGGTTCTGTAACAAGAATTAGAAGCGAAATTTTGACAAGAGTGAAAGATTTCTACTCCAAATTATATGAAAGGGATGATACATGTACTCCAGACATCATGAAAGGTACCAGTACCAGAGTTCTTCCAGTCCTTCCAGCAGAAGTTGCACATGCAATCAAGAACATGAAGCGGGAAAAAGCTCCAGGAGAAGATGGAATTACTGTAGACATCATACAAGAAGCAAGTGGAGAAATCGAAACAGTACTCGCCCAAATTTTCACTCGATGCCTTAATGAAGGGAAAATTCCTGAGGATTGGAACAACGCTACAATGATCTTGCTACATAAAAAAGGTGACATTGAGGATCTCAGGAACTACAGACTTATCAGCCTCCTATCAGTGATTTATAAAATCTTCACTAAAGTTCTTTCACACCGCTTGAAGGTGACACTGGACATGGCTCAACCGAGAGAACAAGCTGGATTCAGGAGTGGCTACAGCACAATAGATCATATCCACGTACTGAGAGAACTAATTGAAAGAGCGAGGGAATATGAACTTCCATTGTGCATGGCTTTTATCGATTATGAAAAAGCCTTCGATTCGGTGAAACCATCAGCAGTTGTAATGGCTCTGAAATCCTGCGGTATTGAAGATGCATACATTAATATTATTAATAACATCTATGAAAATGCAAGTGCAAAGATTCGGCTGTTTGAAAATACAACACACATAAAAATTGGAAAAGGAGTGAGACAAGGTGACACCATATCTCCGAAGCTGTTTAATGCCACATTGGAAAATGTCTTTCAATCACTGAACTGGGAAAACAAAGGGATAAAGATTAATGGAGATTATCTAACCCATCTTCGTTTTGCTGATGACATAGTCATTTTTGCAACTACCCCATCAGAGCTACAGAGTATGATCCAGGAACTTGCTGACAAGAGGAAAGAAGTGGGATTAAAAATGAACTTTCAGAAGACAAAAGTGATGTACAATGCTTTTACAAGAAATGAAGATTTATCGATTGATGGAGAAAAGCTGGAGATAACAGATACGTACGTTTATCTTCGACAGCAGATATCAAGTGAGGGTTACATTGGTGAAGATATTAATCGGCGTACAAAACTTGCCTGGAGAGTTTTTGGAAGAATCAGCATAATTTTCAAGAGCAATATGCCATTATGTCTTAAAAGAAAAGTGTTTGATCAATGCATCCTTCCAGTGCTTACGTATGGTGCAGAGACGTGGACCTTAGCTAAAAGAGACATACAAAGGCTGCAGACAACTCAAATAAGCATGGAGAGGTGCATGCTTGGTGTAACCAGGAGAGATAAGAAGAGGAACATGTGGATCCGAAAAATGACAAGAGTGGAGGACATCATGATCAGAGTTAAATCCCTGAAATGGCAATGGGCTGGACATACTGCCAGAAGAACAGACCATCGATGGACAGCCGAAATTTTAGATTGGATTCCAAGGGACAGGAAAAGACCCAGAAGAAGACCACATGGAAGATGGGTGGATGAAATTCGAAAGTATGCGGGAGTGACATGGAAGAGACTGGCACAAGACAGACCGTTGTGGAGGAAACTTGGGGAAACCTTCGTCCAGCAGTTTATTGATAATGGTTGACAATGATGATGATGATGATCCAATCAAGATTAAATCATGTATTGCCCACCCTATATATGTCACTAATGATTTTCGGCATATTTGGTTTAATTTTTCTGAGTGGAGCAATTTCGATGTCGAGCAGTGTAACTTGGAAGTTGCTAAGAGTAAGAAAATGGTTGTATTTAAAAGTCTCCTGCAAAACTGATTGATCGTAGCCGCCCTGGTGTTCAAATTCCGATGATTCATGAATTGTCTGTTTATCTTACGGCACTGACTCTTTGCCTTCCCTGGAACCAGCTGCCCTAAATTAGTCAAGTTATTAATAGTGGTCGCTAAACCTCCAAACAAAGAAATTATCACAAAATGTAACGTGTTTCTGTAAAAACGTTCTACACGTGGAAGTTTAAATACGGTTTCAGTATTTGCCTTTCTTCTGACAGTAAAAACCCAATTTTAAAAATTTCATCTAAGCGATACAAGAACACCCAAGCATGAGGTAGTTTTTAAAGAAAATTTCAACATAACACCAAGAAATTATACTGGCTTATGATTTAATATTACTTATGACGTATTTATTGAACTCATCAGGGGTACAAATAAGATTTCGCTCAAAGTACTTCTGACGTTAAATTACTTTCACTTCGCTGGTCATCTGACTGAAATAGTTTTAAGGATCTATCCTAACGACAATTACTACCGTCAAACAATGACGTCCTCTTAAAAGATTAAATTGCACATCAATGTCCTAATCAATTGGAAATGTCGAATAGTGTCACAAAAATTTCTCAAGAAACTATCCGCTTCATTTGAGAAGTGATAAGGTTATTTTAAATCTCGTCAAATCCTTGTGCTATTAAAAACATTTCAAAGCGTAATTTTAAACTTCTACTGAAACGCAGGTCATAAACATCGAAGTGCATTCACGTCATTATCTTTTTCCTTTTTCCAACTTAATACGAAATTTGGGGTTTTAATCCATGAATCATCTCCGACTGTGTCCGAGCAGTATATCAGTATATTAGTATTATTATCAGTATATTAGTATTATTGTTTTTTTTTATTGGAGGTTTAACGACCACCGGGAGCAACTAAATGGACTATAAGCAGTCTCTCGTCCCTAATTTAGGGTCACTGGTTCCAGGGAAGGGAGAGAGCCAGTGCCGTAAGACAAACACAACATCCACGCCTCACGGGATTCGAACCCGTACCCATCTCGGACGAATGATCAGTAGCCAGCGCTTAGACCACTGCCTTCAAATGGATCTTTATTAAACGCTAAAATATAACAATACAATAGCAGTCACCGGGATCAAAACATGCCTTTTGGCTCACCGGTTCAAAAACAAAGCACAGCTAACATGAACAGTCATACACAAAAATTGTCTGTAAAAAATCACAATGCCAAATAGCCGAGAAATGAGCGTTTAACAATAAAAAGCAAAAACCCAACTGAAGTGCGTCGGCAAACGCCTGCGACCGACGTGAGACAAAAAAAAAAAAAATAAGAAAAATATCATATGCAAAGTATCAAGAAATAACTCTACACATCGCAAAAACAAAAAATAAAAAAAGACACACCACACGGAAGAACATGGGATAGTAGGCCACTGTAGCCGACTAAAAAACAGAACAAAAAATGGCGCAGACACAGTACAACGCAAGCGCAAAAAAATACACAATTATAAACGATTAAAGATGCAATCACACACTTCAAATCACACAATGCATAAACCATGGTAGTATCATTAGAATCTCAATAATAAGAAAAAAAACACAAGCTCAGATCGGCGCGGCACACACATCGAAGGCCGGCAAGCAGAGATCATGGTAGGGCACAAAAACATGAACAACACACCAAGAGAGTAAGGCTGCCTACCGCTATACCAGGTTGACCACGAGGAAAGGCATACGCACAGACCACAATTAAGCACTAGCACAGAAGAGGATCAAAAGCAATAACAGTAAGGCAAAAAAAAAAAAAAGACTGAACAAAGTAAACATTCGTGGTCAGCCCGCTGCTGAGGCCGACAGAAAAAGAAAAACACACCGGCAACGAGCTGGTTCAACACAATACAGGATCACGAAATTCCGATCCAAATACACAATAATTTAAAAATACCGAAATACAGCACAATAGGAACAAGTCAGCAAACGCCAATAACCGACTAAAATATTTAAACCTAAAATGTATGCACAGTATATTACAGACGCGAAATAACACAAGCATAAACAGGAATAAAAATAACTCCCAATCACTAGCATTAAGATCTAACGAAGCAAGAAATAAAAATAAAACAGAAGCCCACCCACAAAAACATTAACACCAAAGGAATGCACGGGGATCCGCCTAGCGGAGTCCACCACAGAAAGCAGAACAGCAAAGTGCAGTAGTAAATATAAGTTCAACTGCTAAACATAATTACTGGTAGTACCTAAGGGGAAAGAAAAAAACCCCACGCAATCAAAAAGAAAAAAACAAAACAAAAAAACAAAACAAAAAAAAACTCAGCGCAATTCAACTTAAGAAAGGAAAAATAAAGGATAATACAAACAAACACAATACACTGGGAAAAGACAACAGGAGTTTTGCCACTTTCATGATCCAAAAAGCGGAAAAAAACAATCCCAACCTAAAACAACCGGTTCAACAAGACTACAGAGAACCGGGAAGCAGAAATAAAGCACATGCACAATGAAACAGGATAACAGAAGCAAAACAGTAAAATTTACGATTAACATCTGTAAACGACTAAAGCAAAACGCGTACAAATACAAAAAAAGCAGCACAGGACCAAAAAGGGTAAAAAAATCAGTAATAATACACGGCGCCACACTAAAAAACAAAAGTTCGGTCAATTACTGAGCCGACAAAAAAGGCAACCACACTACCGACGAAATAGCACTGTATGGCACCGGGCGCCAAACGAGGAATCTGGGACATACAAGATTGTGAAAACGGGATATAAAAACACAGCACCAAAAAAAAAAAAAAAAAAAAAAAGCCGCGTTGGCCAACTGCGGTAACCAACAGAAAGATACAAACACGTAGAAGAACACAGAACCATGTCACTCGGATAAATAAACAAACGACATCGGAGAACAAGAATTAATGAAACAAAACACACAGTAATTTCACAACACGGCAGCCAACAACTCGAGCCGTCAAAACACTAAGGGGGAAAGTACACCAGCCAACACTATAACATTGAGCACACAAAAACCTGATTAATAAGAATTGAGAAAAATTGCCAACAAAAGAGTATAGTGAAAAAACTGGAAGAAAGCAGGGGCATGAAACTGGAGAACGCTGAACAACCAAAAACCACTGGAGGATAAAAAACCCTGCAACAACGGTGACAACAAGGGGGCAAGGAACTTAGACATTCAGAACTAGGAACAGAGAGGAAGAAACTAACAAAAACACAAGTCAAGAGAGATCAACGAAAGAAATCAACAGGGAAAAAGAGTGGAAAGCCAGGACCGAACACCAAGAGAAAAAGAACAAGAGGCCTGAGTGTCGGACCTGACGGGAGACAACTGAAAGAGAGAAATCACCAAAAAAAAAAAAAAAAAAAAAACCTAGAGGAAAGAAGAAAAAATAAATTATGGAAGTAGCACCGTTCAAAACACAAAACCAAGGCAAATGAGGGGACCAGATTGAAAAAGAAACAGGAACATCCCGTCGGGACAGTGCCATCTCGTACACAAGTTGGATGACAGATTTGAGTGAGGAACGGTAACGACGGCACAGAAAGACTCTGGCCGAATGATACCGCCGAAGCGAAGGCCGACCAATGCTGGAATGGTAGAACAGATAGACTGTCAATTTGGCTTGCAAAATTAAAAACGCACAGACAGGATTATGAGAAGAGGCAGAAGGATGATGACGACGAAGGAAGTAATAATGGATCACTGAATGGGACTGAGGACAAACCTTGCAAAGAAAAGAGAACATGAGGGAGAACCAAACAACAATCAAATGCATGAAAGACATCACCCAGAGTGGAACAAGAAAAAAAAAAAGAGGGGAGGACAAATGGCGAAAACGATGAAGTGTTTTCACCATTTGTAAGGATATCCATTGGCTTCATCCTCATCGCCGGCAAAAACACTTCATCGTTTTCGCCATTTGCGAAAACGATGAAGTGTTTTCGCCGGCGATGAGGATGAAGCTAATGGATATCCTTCGCCTTTGGCGACGCCAAAGAGGAATGGGGATCCGACCAGGTGCGGGATAGCTCATCAGAAGGAACTGAAAGAATGTCGAGCGTAGCTTTAAAACCAGTTATAACGAAGTAAATTTCTCCGTCATTTTTATCCGCGCCAGGATTCGAACCCGGGTCCACTCATTCCGGAATAAGTTGCTCTACCAATTAAGCTACGCAGACATTGATTCTAATTACTATCTGCCTTTATGTCGTGTGCGTCCTTCTGGCAGGTACGTCACATCTCCTGGTACGTTACATCATCTCCCCCTTATTTTTCTTTCGAAGTGCTGCTCATATTTTTCCTATCTCGCGGTGTGGAAATAACATCACACCAATGCGAGATTTTGAACGGTCGGGTCATCCGGATAGTTCGGGCGCCATTATAACGAAGTGAATTTCTCCGTCATTTTTATCCGCGCCAGGATTCGAACCCGGGTCCACTCATTCCGGAATAAGTTGCTCTACCAATTAAGCTACGCGGACATTGATTCTAATTACTATCTGCCTTTATGTCGTGTGCGTCCTTCTGGCAGGTACGTCACATCTCCTGGTACGTTACACAGTCAAAAAAATTATTGTAAAGGAGTTTAGCAGAAACCTGATGAACAAAGAAAGAGGAGTCGTAAGAATGACAATAAACAGAAGACAGAGGAACGGCGACTAAGAAGAAATGAGGCCAGAAGAAGTCACAAGCGAAGGATAATGACGTTGAAGACAAGAATGGATAAAACGAAGTTGTGCGCGAGCGATGGCGAGACGTATCTGCAAGAGAAGAGGAGGCGTGATGTGAGAAAAAGATTTTCAACGGAGAGCAGAATCCACCAGCTGAGAGACCTGCACCACGCCACTGGCAAACCAAGTGGAGAAGTGCGGGTACTTAGAGGTAGGAGAACGGATAGCAGAAGAAAAGAAAAGAGGTTCCGCAAGGAGATCGTTAGTCGAGAGGGGGGGGGTGCGATGCGGATAAAGGTAGCAAGAGTGAGGAAAGGGCTGCGAGGAAAGAGCAAAATATCAACAACAATGGTAGAAGAAGTTGGAGAAAGGAAAAAGCCGCGAAGAAAGTGCTGAAGGCGAAAAGCGTTAGACTTGAGAGAAAGGTCAGGAAGAGAAAGACCGCCGTAGGAAAGAGAAAGGACGAGTGTGGAACGATGTACCCAATGAATAACGTTCCAAATGAAATCTGTAAACGTTAATTGAATATGACGGAGAAAGATGGGAGGGGGAATATGAGCAATCCAAGAATGCAAAAGAACTGGCAAAAGGAAAGTAGAAACTAGGTGAGCTCGACTAAAATATGAAAGAAATGGTTTAAAACGTCGAAAGGGAGCCAGACGATGATTCAGAGCTTGAACTACTTGTGTCCAAGTGGCAGCTGCAACAGCCACAGGACTGCCAATGTGGACCCCAAGAAGCTTGATCATCGTGCTCGACCAGCGGTCCCGGCGAGCCGACCACGAACCGGCCCATAAACCAGGAGATTTGGATATATTCAGTTCAGTGCCCGAAATGGCAGCATACTCTCGATAAAGAAACATAACAACACCAAAGGCCCGCTCCGAACGCAGAAAAAGTGTTAAGTCATCAGCATACGCAGACAACACCACACGATGGTGGCGAGAGGAAGCAACGCCATAAAGAACGGTAGAAAGTAGCTGGGAACGAATTGATATCAAGAGAGGTTCAAAAGCGAGGGCAAACAGCTGACCCGACAGGGGGTAACCCTGCCGGATCCCGTTCGCAAAGGGGATAACAGCCGTCATAAAGGTAGAAGTTCGGATTCGGAAAGAAGAGGTAGAATAAAGGTTGAAAAGCGCTTGACCGAAAAGGGGGGGGGGTCAAAATGGCAAAGAACAGCGAAAAGATAGGAGTAGTTAATCGAATCAAATGCTTGTTTTTGTTCAATTCTGGAATAACAGCTGATACAGCAGCCAAATACTGGGGGAGGGGGTTGTGTCGCGCAAAGCCGGGATAAAAACATTCAGTAATAAAGCAGTGGAAAGTTCCTTACCTTGAGGACAGTCATTTGGGAGGGTAATCCACACGCTTGAATTCGGGACGAGAAGTCCCCACAGCACTCGAAGGGGTCGAATCCGAACCAGTAGCAGCAGCAAAAGAACTTAGGCACAGGAAGCCAGGTGCCAAGTACACCCGACCCAGTCACCAACACATTGGTATCCAAAGCCACAGTTGAAGTCGACGACATATCTCTTTTCGATAAAACACCAGCTAAATTAATCTCCGAACGTGAAATAGACAAAGGCGAAACGTCAGCAAATGAAGACTCAGTCGCAGTCGTAGTACTCATAAATGCACAGGTCGTAGCCAAACCGGCCACGAAACCTCGTCACTCGTGTGTTGCAACTTACAACACACAGCTCAGAAAGAAGGGGGAAAAACACTGTGCACACTTGGCACGCAGCCTCACACTTGTTGAGAACTGCAAACACAACTCAAAAAAGGCAAAACCAATTGCAAAAAACACAAAAAACACGATGTAAACAAATCACTTTTGTGCTAACCCAGGAGCCAAAAAAAAAAAAAATAAATAAATAAAAATGCGGCCGTCTCAAGTAGCAGACCACTGCGCCACCGGGGCGACGATACCAGTATTAGCTTTATATTGATAGATTATATTCCCCAAGCTATATTTTTTATTGTTTGTTTGTTACACGACCACCGTCAACAACTAGATGGGCTATAAGCTGTCGCACGTACCTAATTTAGGGCCACTAGTTCCAGGGAAGGGAGAGGGCCAGTGCTGTAAGACCAACACAACATCCATGCCTCGCCGGGATTCGAACCGTGACCCATCTCGGAGGAATGGTCAGAAGCCATTGATTAGACCACTGCGCCACCGGGGCGTAATATACTTATTAAAGAGCGGATATTTACAGTATGACCGCCAATAGCGGTATAACTATACCATCGGGATTAGAGGAAATGCTATCCCACACTCACCAACCCGCTTGGCCAGCGTGGTGAGTTATGGCCAAACCCCTCCAAAATGACTCCACAACTTAAATCTTGGCCCTCAGTCTCCGGCAGCTTGAATGTACCTGGCCAAGGCAGCGGCCAGTGCGACATGAAGGCAGAGGGAGCTAAGAATCCCCGGAGGACCGGACTAGGCTGCCATCTGATGCTGACCTTGGCTACGTATAACGGACGCTCCCTATCTTCTGATTCAAGGCTTCTTGAATTGGAAGAGGAACTACTAAGGATCAAGTGGGACATCGTCGGACTAAGTGAGGTAAGGAGAAAAGGAGAAGATCTCATTGAACTGAAAAGTGGACATCTCTTCTACTATCGTTTGACAGATAATGGCAGAACTAGTGGTGTTGGATTTATAATAAACAAGAAACTGAAGGATAAAGTGGTAGAAGTTGAAAGTTCCTCTGACAGAGCTGCACGACTCGTTATCCAACTCTCGAGAAGATACCAGGCTCAGATTATTCAAACTTATGCAAACACCACAAGTCATGCTGAAGAAGAAATTGAAGAATTTTATGAGGAAATTCGTGATCTAAATAATAAAGGTAAGCAGCACTTGAAGATAATTATGGGAGATTTCAATGCAAAAATAGGGCAACGGCAACAGAATGAAACTTCAGTAGGTAAATTCGGTCACGGCAACAGAAACCAGCGTGGAAATACTCTCGTAGAGTTTGCAGAGGCAGAAGGGGTTTTCATCTTGAACTCCTTTTTCAAGAAAAAGCCACACAGGAAATGGACATGGAGACATCCAAATGGGACGACAAGTGAAATTGATTTTATTATGTGTAACAAAAAATTCGTCATAGAAGACTGCAGTGTGCTAAACAAGTTCAACACAGGCAGTGACCATAGATTAGTGAGATGTAAGATGCATCTCAACACTAAACTCGAACGTAGCAAGCTCATAAGACAAACAAAATGTATTGACATGACCAACCTTAAAAAACACCATAATACCTTCAAATTGGAACTGAAGAACAGATTCTTTGCTTTAGAATGCCTAACATCGGAAGAAGTGGATATTTCTGAAGTTAACAGAAAAGTAACCAAAAATCTTATGGAAACAGCAACAAAATTAGCTGGGTCTAAGAACAAATTGCATGTGAACAAATTATCAGGAAAAACCAAAATGTTGATGCAAAAAAGAAGAGAGATGAGGACAACTAAAGAAGATGTGACTTCCAAAGTGGAATATATAGAGCTATGCAAGACAGTACGAAAAAGTATCACTGAAGACGTAAGGAAATTCAACTGTGAACTAGTAAGGAAAGCAATTGAAAACAACCAAAGCCTAAAGATAGCAAAGGGACATCTCAGTAAGGGAAAAAAACAGATTATGGCACTGAGAAAAGAAGATGGTTCTGTAACAAGAAATAGAGGCGAAATTTTGACAAGAGTGAAAGATTTCTACTCCAAATTATATGAAAGGGATGATACATGTACTCCAGGCATCATGAAAGGTACCAGTGTTCTTCCAGTCCTTCCAGCAGAAGTTGCACATGCAATCAAGAACATGAAGCGGGGAAAAGCTCCAGGAGAAGATGGAATTACTGTAGACATCATACAAGAAGCAAGTGGAGAAATCGAAACAGTACTCGCCCAAATTTTCACTCGATGCCTTAATGAAGGGAAAATTCCTGAGGATTGGAACAACGCTACAATGATCTTGCTACATAAAAAAGGTGACATTGAGGATCTCAGGAACTACAGACCTATCAGCCTCCTATCAGTGGTTTATAAAATCTTCACTAAAATTCTTTCACACCGCTTGAAGGTAACACTGGACATGGCTCAACCGAGAGAACAAGCTGGATTCAGGAGTGGCTACAGCACAATAGATCATATCCACGTACTGAGAGAACTAATTGAAAGAGCGAGGGAATATGAACTTCTATTGTGCATGGCTTTTATCGATTATGATAAAATTCGGTGAAACCATCAGCAGTTGGTGAAACCAACTGCTGATGGTTAATCAACTAATCGATAAAGCCATGGTGAAACCATGGCTTTTATCGATTATGCCTTTGATTCGGTGAAACCATCAGCAGTTGCAATGGCTCTGAAATCCTGCGGTATTGAAGATGCATACATTAATATTATTAATAACATCTATGAAAATGCAAGTGCAAAGATTCTGCTATTTGAAAATACAACACACATAAAAATTGGAAAAGGAGTGAGACAAGGTGACACCATATCTCCGAAGCTCTTTAATGCCACATTGGAAAATGTCTTTCAATCACTGAACTGGGAAAACAAAGGCATAAAGATTAATGGAGATTATCTAACCCACCTTCGTTTTGCTGATGACATAGTCATTTTTGCAACTACCCCATCAGAGCTACAGAGTATGATGCAGGAACTTGCTGACAAGAGTAAAGAAGTGGGATTAAAAATGAACTTTCAGATGCCTTAATGAAGGGAAAATTCCTGAGAACACTCGATGCCTTAATGAAGGGAAAATTCCTGAGGATTGGAACAACGCTACAATGATCTTGCTACATAAAAAAGGTGACATTGAGGATCTCAGGAACTACAGACCTATCAGCCTCCTATCAGTGGTTTATAAAATCTTCACTAAAATTCTTTCACACCGCTTGAAGGTAACACTGGACATGGCTCAACCGAGAGAACAAGCTGGATTCAGGAGTGGCTACAGCACAATAAATCATATCCACGTACTGAGAGAACTAATTGAAAGAGCGAGGGAATATGAACTTCCATTGTGGATGGCTTTTATCGATTATGAAAAAGATTTTGATTCGGTGAAACCATCAGCAGTTGCAATGGCTCTGAAATCCTGCGGTATTGAAGATGCATACATTAATATTATTAATAACATCTATGAAAATGCAAGTGCAAAGATTCTGCTATTTGAAAATACAACACACATAAAAATTGGAAAAGGAGTGAGACAAGGTGACACCATATCTCCGAAGCTCTTTAATGCCACATTGGAAAATGTCTTTCAATCACTGAACTGGGAAAACAAAGGCATAAAGATTAATGGAGATTATCTAACCCACCTTCGTTTTGCTGATGACATAGTCATTTTTGCAACTACCCCATCAGAGCTACAGAGTATGATGCAGGAACTTTCTGACAAGAGTAAAGAAGTGGGATTAAAAATGAACTTTCAGAAGACAAAAGTGATGTTCAATGCTTTTACAAGAAATGAAGATTTATCGATTGATGGAGAAAAACTGGAGATAACAGACACGTACGTTTATCTTGGACAGCAGATATCAAGTGAGGGTCACATTGGTGAAGAAATTAATCGGCGTACAAAACTTGCCTGGAGAGCTTTTGGAAGAAACAGCATAATTTTCAAGAGCAATATGCCATTATGTCTTAAAAGAAAAGTGTTTGATCAATGCATCCTTCCAGTGCTTACGTATGGTGCAGAGACCTGGACCTTAGCTAAAAGAGACATACAAAGGCTGCAGACAACTCAAAGCAACATGGAGAGGTGCATGCTTGGTGTAACCAGGAGAGATAAGAAGAGGAACACGTGGATCCGAAAAATGACAAGAGTGGAAGACATCATGATCAGAGTTAAATCCCTGAAATGGCAATGGGCTGGACATACTGCCAGAAGAACAGACCATCGATGGACAGCCGAAATTTTAGATTGGATTCCAAGGGACAGGAAAAGACCCAGAAGAAGACCACATGGAAGATGGGTGGATGAAATTCGAAAGTATGCGGGAGTGACATGGAGGAGACTGGCACAAGACAGACCGTTGTGGAGGAAACTTGGGGAGACCTTCGTCCAGCAGTGGATTGATAATGGTTGACAATGATGATGATGATGATTTACAGTAATTAGAAAGAACAATGAATTTTTTTTTCGGTGCAGTAGAACATCCGAAATCTCTAGATATATTGTCGATGTTGATTTAATCCGGATGCTTGCAAAATCCCGCTGAATCAAAGGGGGATGAAAAATTGCCACATTTATGGGCAATATTCCAAGGAAATATCGAAAAATCTAAGTAGGAACTTTCCTTGTGAAAGAATGAGAAAAAAAGTTTCGAAATAAACTTCTTATTAGCCTTATGGCATCGAAATCCTAAAACCTTTAATGACCTATTTTACTGAACTTTATCACATTCGACATGCACACACTCACACTAACATATGTGTGTGTTGCTGGTTAAGGTTTTCTAATCTGTACGGGCTTCCAAAGTAGTCAAAACAATACACACCATTAACAGAACACGAGTAAGAAGATACCGTTAAATAACCTATGAACGAATATACACTGTAGTATGAAAATTACACAACTCCAAAGGAAAGACTCGACATTTATGAAAATTAGCTGGTGAGAGTAACGGGGTGGAACATGCGACTGATTATTTTCAGTCGCATGCTCTGACTTGTTCGCTGTTAAAATACAGCAGATGCTGACACATCACCTAAAATTGAGATCAGCAGAACTATGTGCATAATCGTCCATGTATTTTTCAGCCAGATCGAAAACGTGTGACATCTAAGACGGTCCATGAGGCGGGATGGTCAATTTGGCGTGTGCCGAAACATGTCGGATGCAGTTATTTGTGTCATTGGATGTTGTGTTCAGTGGTTGCAAAAAGTCACATTCCGATCTCAGTAAAGATTTAGTACACGCCCAAAGATAACGCCGTGGCTCCAGTGGTCTTGTATTTTCTCGGATATCGACCATAAATGTGCAGAGCAAGCACCAGTAGCTCAGAGATGGCACAAACCGCGTTACATTCCAAAATACCACGAATAATTTTCCCACCAACTTACATAGGCAGAGTTGCATGCATATCGTCCATTGCATCGCCTTGCACTAAAAGCCAAAGTATCGTCAACTTAGGCTAAAATATTGGTGTTCGGAATAATATGTCCGAAAGAAGATAATCACCATTCGCACTCGATGAGGCATTACAGTATTGTGCAAGCAGCAGGGGCTATGATACAGAGTGCGATATTTCATTATTTATTGTTCTTCCTCTGACACTTTGTATTCGTAGCATTTACTCCATGTCGTTTAGAAACAACATGACGGTCCATCTTGAGGTCAGGTCGTGCCCGGTGTTTTCTGGTAATCTTACGGATCATGCTGTTAAGACCGCACTGAGATGTCAATGACTTGTTCCCTGTCGTTAGTGTTCAATAAGAATTTCAGGAATTTGTCGCTCATCGAGCTCGGGGACTTTTGAAAAATTATTTGCAGATTTATATGGACGAACACAGATTGTCATCAAACTAGAAACCAACTGCAAAACGTTTCGTTGTTTATATGGTTGTGCCATGAGGCCCTGAATAACATCACACAATGACGGGTGATATAAACTATGAGGGATTTACGCTGTGAAAAAAATTACACCACCACCAAGTAGTTTTGCAAATGCTGCAAAACTTACTGGATACACAAGGTAATACATAAGAAATTATGAAATTTTCAGATATAAACAAAAATAAACGTAATGCTGGAAAAGAAAATTTACAGGGCCATACTATAGTATGAAGTAAATTCTCTCTAATGAACAATTCATTCTTCCATCCTCCGTGGAATGAGGTTCTACAGACGTCTTTTAGAGACATGTTGCGCTGACCAACACAGTTCGTCGAGAAGGTGTTGCAGTGCAATCTGTTATCAGAGGAAGTTGACGCAAAGCTTTGAGGTGTCGTTCTAGCAGGTCACAAGCATGATTTATTGGTGACAAATCTGGGAATATGCCTTTCCAAAGTAGCATGTTGACACCTTATAGATATTAACTCAATGTAATTGACATAAGACAGCATGCATTGTCTTGCTGAAACAATGTGTTGTTAAACCTTCCACGAACAGTATCGCAGCGTCAGAGTTCCTCTAATAAACCTATAAGTAGGTGAATCATATGAGACAACTGCACAAGACAAGATTCTAGCTGTTCGGGCGGCTTATCGTTCAATGACATTTGCTAAGCTGTTGGGTTGACCATATCGACCCATAGATGCACAAGATGACCATCTAGTTGGAGTATATTTACGCGACCTCATTCTTCAACGCAGCTTTACTGGAAGCCGCAGCATTCCGAGCACTGCCGACGGTTGGTTAGAAGTCAGTAGAAGGCGACGACCAGACGGGCTCCATGAGTGGAAGTTTGCTTTCCCTGAACGGTTTGAAATTGTTTGCTGTGTGACTGGATGACAGATGCTCTTCTTATGGCTGAGAGCGAGGCTGTCGGTTCAACATGGGCCAGTTGCCGGATTAAACCGTATTCTTGTTATGTAGTCAATTTTGGCCGATCACTTCCAAACCGATGGCGGCGCATGCTTTCGCTAATCATTCTTGTGTAACACGACGAGTTGCAGCATTGTGATTGCTAACGCGTGACTCAAGGCATTAGCTGATGAGCTGGCTTCACAGGAGGATCGATTGATAAGTAACATCTCATACCGCGTAACGTCGCTAGTAGTTGTGAAAGAAAAACGTTTGCTCATGAGTTCGGTAGCCGACATTGTGCAGTGCAAACGAGCTAAGTTGTAGTTCACTGTTTGACGTCCTTGAGTAATAGCGTTCGTTAGTCATGAGTGCACATTCCGAGTTACGTATAAAGCAGCGATCAGTAATAGGGTTCTTGACACTAGAACTTTGCCCGCCAATCAAAATTGCCACTGGAGAGGAATCCTGGGTTTGTCATTAAGACCCAGAAAACAAAAAGCAATCCATGGAATATCGTCACCCAGGTTCTCCGATCGTAAAGAAATTCAAAAGAGTTCCTTTAGCGCAGAAAGTCATGTTCACCCTTTCTTTCTACCTAAGGGAACGACGATTAATTACGAAGGTATTGTGAAACCTTAAGAACACTCAAGCAACATATCCGCAGAATCAGCCCTGAAAGAAGCACTTTTCCTTTGCATCACCACAACGTAGCGCAACATTGTAGTCGACAAACGATGGAAACAGTGACAAGCCTGAAATTCACACTTCTTCCACACCGTCCTTACAGCCCAGATTTGGCACCCTCCGACTTCTGGTTGTTCCCGAAATTGAAAGAGATTTCAAAAGGTTAACATTTCTCATCAGATACCGAAGTTGAAGTTGTTGCGCGCAAATAGATCAAAAGCATACCGCAAACATTCTTCATGGACGGAATGAAAAAGCGGATAGCGCGTTCGGAAAAATGTGTAGCAGTAAATAGTGACTATGTTGATAAATAAGGTTGTAATGTTTAAGAGAAATAAATTTCCTTCGTTTTGATACCACTTTCTTTATTTTATTTTGTCGGAAACTTATTTTATACGATTGGAGACCTTACTTATTAATCTACCCTCGTGCAAGACCAACAATACATGTTCTTTCGAAGGCCGTTAGTGGATGACAATCATGGTGCTGATATAATATCCGGAAACCACTTTTCAAAATACGCGCCTACCTGTTCCTCATGGATCACCGTATTCACGCTGTTTCAATAGCTTCACTTTTACAGGATGAGTTCGACAGTGAAATCATTTTCACATCTCCACGCTAAACTTTTACCCCCCAATCTGCATGTGAATTGTAATGCTACATCCTGGCGTTGCGTTTTTGACAGAGTGAATAATATACTACACTGGTGTGCAAAAATTAAGGACGAAGAGAAGAAATCAGCATAACAGCGGAACGAGCAGGTAGTACGGACCGAAAGACCACTCAGAAGATAGACTAGGGTCCGGTACGGTAGGGCATGCGCATATATGCAGCATGACTTGGGGAGTGTCGGAAGGGTATAAAGCACACGGGCGGTGTACGCTCAGCAATGCGGTGAAAGCTATTGCACGGTGTACATCGGTTTGAACGACGTCGAGTTGCTGCCACCGTGTGATATGGCCAAAAAGCAATCCAGTAAACGACATCTCGATGACTTTACCCGAGGTCGCGTCATTGGGTAGTTGGAAGAAGGTCGAAGTGTGATTAGTGTGGCCGAGGAGTTCGGAATCGCTCACAGCATCGTTTCACGAGCTTGGAGACATAATTTCAAACGACAGGAACAGCTGTCCAACAGTTTAGCAGTGGTCGTCCACGAGCAACCACTGCGGCGGACAACCGGTATATTGTCCTACAGGCGAGAAGAGACAGACGGCAGACAGCGGTAGAAATCGCAAGGCACATGCAACAGACAACTGGACGTCCGTTATCGCGTTTTACCGTGGCGAGGAGGCTGCACAAAGGTGGTCTATTTGCACGACGACCAGTACGGTGTGTGCCATTAACGCCTGCTCATCGGAGACAGCGGTTTCTGTGGTGCCAGGAACACAAGAACTGGACACATCAGCAATGGGGTCGAGTTCTCTTTACGGATGAGAGCCGATTTAGTCTGACGAGCGATTCTGGACGTATACACATCTGGAGAGAGCAGGGAACACGCAATCACAAGTCCAACATCATCGAAAGGGACCTGTTTGGAGGTGGTGGAGTTCTCGTTTGGGGCGGCATCATGCTTGGTAGCCGTACTGACATCCACATCTTCCAAGGATGTTCATTCACTGGTGTCCGCTATTGCACCGAGGTTGTCCTGCCTCACGTGCGTCTGTTTAAAGGTGCTCTGGGTCCTGAGTTACTCTTCATGGACGACAACGCTACAACTCATCGTACAGTGGCTGTCGCAGAGCTGTTGGAGAGTGAAAATATTCAACGCATGGATTGGCCCGCAAGATCCCCTAACCTAAATCCAATCGAACACGTGTGGGACCTTCTCGGGAGACGATTGGCAGCACGTCACCAGCCGCCAGCAACGATTCCGCAGCTGCGATTGGCGCTACAAGACGAATGGGCCGCGATGCCTGAACAGCTCCTTGACAACCTCGTCCTCAGCATGAACAGACGTTGTAAATCCTGCAACGCAGTCAGGGGTGATCATATCCCCTACTAAAGGCTGGACTTTTCTTGGCAGCCGCCTGACACATGGACGTTTCTGTCTTCTGTCAAGTTATGCTCGAAGCTACCTTTTCAATAAAGTGCCTTTGTATCCTTTGGATTCCTTGTTTAGACGGTTTTGCTTACTTGTCCCATATTCTTACATCTTGGGGATCTTGTGGTATGATTTGAGTCGATGTGGAGCACTTCTGCACGACGTTACATTCGAAAAACCGTCTCGTCCTGAATTTTTGCACGCCAGTGTAGTACCGCTGTGCAGTATGTATATGTGCTTGTGTGAAGTGAATCTATGCCATTGTTATGATATCTTAAACCTAACTTGAAGGTCTGTCATTGTGGTTGACTATAATTTCCATCAGAACTCAATCACTTCTGGGTGACTCTAATTTCTATTTTTTGAATGCAGATGTAAATATTTTAATGGAATATCACATCACTATTTTTAGCACGTCTTTTGTAAAAAACGATCGTGCTTATGTTATCGGTTTGTCCGTCCGTCCGTCCGTCTGTACCCACGGTATCTCTGCAACTATTAGTCCGATTTGAAAAATTCTTTTTGCGTTCGGAGGCCTGAATAATGCGAATGACGATCCTTTATTTCGTTTTTTTTTTTGCAATGTACAATTTCGAGCTAGAGAGCGTAAATGCAGATGATGTCGAATTCAAAATTACGTTTTACTCCACATATTTGCTTCTAAACATCCGATTGAAAAATTATTTTATCTTTCGATTCCATTTATGTCGAAGACTATTTTATATATCGTTTTTTTTTTCAAATTACGCACAGATTTTCCGCTAGGGGGCGTAAAAGTAAATTACATTTTTCCCGATAACTCCTCTTCTAAAACTCCTATTTTTGAAAAAAAAAAAATTCAGCGGATACATCTCCAGACGGAAAATCCTTTGCATATAATTTCGAATTTTTGGTAAAGAATACTGTTGCCACCAGGGAGCGTAAGTGTTAATTTTTGCTTCTGAGGTTTTTGCCATAAAATCTGAGCTTTTAAAATATAGATTGAAAAATTTCGTTCGTAGACTGATGCCACTCACATCGATAAACCTTTTCGGAATATTTTCTTCCTAAAACATTTCACAGTTTCTCCGCCAAAGGGCGTAGATGCATATCTTATTTTTGTCAATATTTCTACTTCTAGTAGTCCGATTTGAAAAATTCCTTCTTTGTTGGATAGTGTTTCCCGTTTGACATATTTTTCATATAATTTCAAAATTTTCAAGTAATTCATAGACTTTCCGCTAGGGGGCGTAAAGGTAAGCTACGTTTTCCCCTACGTCTCTGCTTCTAAATCTCCGGTTTGAAAAATTCTTTCTCCACTGGATACAGCTCCTGATGGGAAATCGTTTGCACATAATTTCTAATTTTTGTAAAAAATGGTTTGCTCACCAGGGAGCGTAAATCATAAATTCCGCTTCTGCTGTATTTGCAGCGAAATATGAGCTTCTAAATTCTCGATTGCAAAAAAACGTCGTTTGTAGAGCGATACTACTCATGTCGACAAACCTTTTAGAAACATTTTCTTCTTAAAATAGTGCATGGTTTCTACGCCAGGGGGCGTAGATGTATATCTTATTTTTGTCAATACCTCGACTTCTAGGAGTCCGATTTAAAAAAATTCTTTCTTTGGTCGATAGTGTTTTTCGAGTGAAATGTTTTTCCTATAAATTCAAAATTTTCAAGTAATTCATAGACTTTCCGCTAGGGGGCGTAAAGGCAAATTGCGTTTCCTCCTATTTCTCTGCTTCTAAATCTCCGATTTGAAAAATTCTTTCTGCGCCGGATACAGCTCCTGATGGGAAATCGTTTGCACATAATTTATAATTTTTGTAAAAAATGGTTTGGCCACCAGATGGTGTAAGTCTTACTTTCCGTTTCTGATGTATTTGCAGCAAATATGAGCTTCTAAAATCTCGACGGAACAAAATGTCGTTTGTTGACCGATACTACTCATGTCAACAAACCTTTTAGGAACATTTTCTTCTTAAAACAGTGCATGGTTTCTTGACAAAATAAGATATATATCTACGCCAGGGGGCGTAGATGTATATCCCTTTTTTGTCAATATCTCTACTTCTAAAAGTCCGATTTGAAATATTTCTTCTTTGTTGTATAGTGTTGCCGCTGCGAAATGTTTTTCCGATAAATTCAAAATTTTCAAGTAAATAATGGACTTTCCGCTAGGGGGCACAAAGGTAAATTGCGTTTTCTGCTCCTAAAACTCCGATTTGAAAATTCTTCCTGTATCGCATACAAGACCTGATGGATAATATTTTTTACATAATTTCTAATGTTTGGTAAATAATGGTTTGGCCACCAGGGGTCATAAGTATTAATTTCTGCTTCTGATGCATCTGTAGCAAAATCTGGGCTCCTGAAAACTCGACAAATTTTTTTTTCTTGGACCGATACCGCTCATATGGATAAACCTTTTGAGAATACTTTCTTCCTAAAATAATGCATGGTTTACCCACCACGGGACGTAAAGTAACATCTTATTTTTGTCGATAACTCTATTTCTAAGAGTTCAGAAGGTCACGATTCCGTTTACAGCAATATCTGAGGGATTAAAAACCCGACTGAAAAACTTCTTTCTTCCGTCAGATACTATTGTTTTCCTTACCGGTCCCATTGACTTTGAATAGCTTTGATAAATTTAATTTGCGTCAGAACGGATTCAAAGGACGTGCTTATTACACCCGAAAATTCGGTGTCATCTTTCTTGTTTCCGATTGTTACTGGTTTGTGGGAAAATTAGCTACATGAAATTCGTCGTAAAATAGCATTTCCGTTTCGCAAAAGATACCTCGAGAAAAGTCTGACTGATTTTGGCTACTCTGTATTGCAACGAGTCTTTCGTGTAGTTATGCGCTAAAGACCCGAGAAAAAAGACCCGAAACATCATTTTACGGACATTTTATTTAGATAATTTTGATTTTAACATTTATTAGTCACTGGGAACAATTTTCGAATTCCTTATTCAGCGACACTGGAAATAATCAAAATGAAAGCAATAACGACGTCCTACTTGGCAACTGATCCTCAACACAGCAGTGCGAGGAAACAAAATCGCACGCTTTCGTTTATTCCACAATCACAAAACCCGCATTCTCAAAGGAGAGTAAAAAATTTTTAGTTATTCAATAGCTTTCGTTTATTCCACAATCACAAAACCCGTATTCTCAAAGGAGAGTAAAAAATTTTTAGTTATTCAATAGCTTTCGTTTATTCCACAATCACAAAACCCGTATTCTCAAAGGAGAGTAAAAAATTTTTAGTTATTCAATACAGGTATTGAAACAAGTATTTCTAATCGCTAAAAAATTCGGCAACAACACCGTTTCAATCAAAAGCTGAAGGGACTGCTTTACTGGGAAAGACACATATAGTAATCATCTACCGCCGCAGGGTTATCAACGTCCTCTGTTCCGTATTTTCGTCTTTGAGTTTTGTCCACTGTACTTTCTGTCTTTCAATTCCTTATTTTCACGCCATCACATACGCAACTGTTCCGAGTCTCATAACAATTTTGATTTGCTCAGTTTCTTCCAGGCTCCATGCTCATAATTGTTCATCCTGCTGTTCCTATCTTCATTTTCAGAACAAGACACGTAAGCGTACTTGTGATACGCGAAACGCATTGTTGCTTCACATCAAAATAGAATGAAAATTTTTAAGTATCACACCCTGGGAAACAAAACTACAAGGAATGGTAGAAAGGTGAAAATCTTCCGAATACGTAGCGTCAGTGAATAAACAAAGACATCGCTCTTTCCACGTTTTAGCAACACACAGCAACCAAAAAATTGTTATTCGGCCACTTTTGGGGAATCGAATCCCAGATCTCTCGACATCTAGCCGAGCGCGTTAGCCTTACACCACGGTGGCCAACAATTCACGGCGCTATGTGTGTTTTTCTGTTAGCTTCTGACATCATAAACCCGTAATATGGGCTCAGCTACTGAGACGTCTCTATCTGGTGGACATTAAAGCAACTGGCTATATATGCCAGTCTCCATCTGGTGGGCATTATTGGCACTGGCTATATATGCCAGTGCCGTTACTACACACCAGATGAAGACGTCCCAGTACCTGAGCCCATTTTACGGATTTATGATGTCAGAAGCTAACTGAAAAACACACACAACGCCATGCATTGTTGGCCACCGTAGTGTAAGTCTAACGCGCTCGGCTAGATATCGAGAGATCTGGGATTCGATTCCCCTGCAGTGGCCCAATAACAACTTTTCGGTTGCTGTGTGTTGCTAAAACGTGGAAAGAGCGATGTCTTTGTTTATTGGTAGAAAGGTATCAACGTTCAGTAGACGGAAGATGAATTACATAATTGGCGTGCACTACAATGATAAAAGATACCAATCGACAAAAACACATTTAAGTCGGTTCAAAGGGAAATCGACTTTAGCGCAACGAAGAGTACAGGGTGAATGAAACATTGATATTTTCAAAGGTTTATTTGAAAACGAAGTAAAGTTAAACGACAATGATTGCCAAGTTGGATGATCTGATAGACCCATTCAGCGCAGAAATGCTTTAAAAATGGGAGCAACAAGCAACAGTAGTGAAACAATTTCTTTCCATTTTTAGCACATTTTTGTAAAAAAAAGTTCGAACTTGACTTTGTTCGTCCGTCAATCCGTATGTCCAATGTGGAAACCATTCCTTTGAAAATAATAGTTCGATTTGAAAAATTCTTTTTGAATTGGAAAGCTTGAAATATGAGAACGACGATTCTTGCTTTCTGTTTCTTTCCCGATGCATAGCTTTGCTGCTAGAGGGCGTAAATGCAGATGCTATCGAATTCAAAATACATTTTACTCCATACATTTGCTTCTAAATATCCGAGTGAAACATTCTTTCTGCCTTTCGATGCCGTTTATGACAAAGACAAGACTATTTTGGGTACAGTTTCTTTTGCAAGTAATGTATAAATGTTCTGCTAGGAGGCGTAAGGGTTAATTGAGATTTTCCCGATATCTCTACTTCTGAAAGTCCTATTTGAAAAATTCTTTCTGCATCCGATACAACTCTTGTTGGGAAATGTTCTTCATATAAATTCCAGTTTTTGGTAGAGAATAATTTGGCCACCAAGGGGCGTAAGCGTATATTTCTGTTTCTGATGTATTTGTTTCAAAACCTGAACTTCTGAAAACTCGATTGAAAAAGTCTCGTGGACCGATACCTCTCACCACGGAAAACCTTTTGATAATACCTTCTGTTAGTGAGTAGTTATTCCGCCAAGTGACGTAGACGTATATCGTATATGTGTCGATATCTCTGTTTCTAAGCGTCTGATTCGAAGATTGCTTTCTTTACCGGAGAGTTTTTCTTATGCGAAATGTCTCTTAAAATTTCATATTTTTACTTAATGAAAAAGTGTTCCGCTAGAGACCGTAAGCTAATGCTTCCGTTTAAGCAAGATTGCAACAATATTTGTGGGACTAAAAACCCGTTTAAAAATATTTTTCGGTCTGATACCACTAACAATTAAAACTTTTTGTGTGAATTTCCTTCCCTAAACAATGTAAAACTTCCCCACCTTGGGGCACAAATATTTAATCTGTTTTTTCGATATCTCTGCTTCTAAATGACCGATTAAAAAGTTATTTTAACACTGCATAACATTTCCTTGTAGAACACTTTAGTTTGTACTTTACGAGTTCTTTTGCAGTTCACAGTTCTGCCTATAGATGGTGTTTGCGTACATCTGTTTACTGCTGTATTTTTTCTTCTAAGGCCCGTATCGAGAAATTTCTTTTTTTATTTTATGTCATTCGCTACAATAAAGATGGAAAACATTATCCTCTTTAACTAATGCACAGCTTTCACGCTAATGGTCGTAAAGGTCAAAACTTTTTCTTGCGATACCTGCTTCCGGGATACTCATTTCGAAAAATTATTTTTTATTAGCGTTTACCACGAAGAATACTTTTCGCATATTTTCAACTTATCTTATGCAAAATTATACCTCTAGGAGGCATAGAATTCCATCATGTTTCCTTATACACTGCTGGCCACCCAAAATGCAGCACCAAGAAGGACACGAGATAAAAAAGCCAGATTTGCTGGACACATAACAACAGATACAAAAATGAAATGACTGAGCTTACAGGCCCGTGCTACTTGCGGAACACGCAGACATCAATAGTTCGTGTGGCCCCCATGGCTTGTAATAACGACCGCTACATGCCGCGGCATCGAACGAAAGGGGCTTTGGATGTGGGCTTCGGGTATGTCGGTCTAGGCTGCTTCCACACGTTGCCACAGTTCATCAAGCGTAGCCGCGGGTGGTGCTTGCCGTGCCACTCGGTTACCGATCAGCGACCAGACGTGTTCGATGGGCGACATATCGGGAGAACAGGTGGGCCACGGCAGCAGTGACACTTGGTGAGCCGTGAAGAATTGTTGCACGATGCGTGCCACGTGCGGCCGCGCATTGTCCTGTTGAAACGTAGCCGCTGGCAGGTCCTGCAAGTAAGGGAGGACTACAGGTTCCAAAACGTCAGAGATGTAGCGGTGACTGTTGAGTGTACCAGCGATGCGTACCAGAGGAGTGCGAGTGTCATATCCTATTGCGCCCCAAACCATAACGCCAGGCGATGGACCGGTATGGCGATGCATATTGCAGGCGACATACAGTCTCTTACCGCGGTGCCGCCACACGCGGATCCGACCATCGTGGTGTTGCAGGCAGAAGCGGGATTCGTCGGAGAAGACAATGTCGTGCCATTCCGTAGTCCAGGTGCGGCGTTCAACGTCCCACTGCCGCCGCACTCGCCGGTGGTGTAACGTCAATGGTAATCGGAGCAATGTTCGCCGTGCGACAAGTCCCCGCTCCTGCAGACGACGTCGATCTGTACGTGCTGACATAGGTTGTTGCGCAACACACCCTAATTCCTGAGCTAACGTTCGTGATGTAGCGGTGCGAGCCGTCAATACCCGCCGCAGAACATGACGGTCCTCTCCTTCGGTGGGGTGCCGCGGGTGCGGCAATCATTCACGTCGGTCCGTCCGTCCCTCCTGCACCCACCGAATCCATACTCGCCTCAATGTAGCTGGATGTCGTCCGATACGGGCGCCGATGTCTCGGTACGATAAACCGCTGTCGCGATAAGCTACTATTCGTTCTCTGTCGAATTCCGAAACGAGCTGGAATGACTGCCGTATTCTGCGACGAGGCATCAGGAAGATTCCCACGCACAGGTCCGGCAGCAAAACACACTTCCATTACTTACACCCCGCTTTCTGTGCACCCTTCTTATAGTGCTTCTTGGTAGCGTGCTGTGCGCACATGATTTGCATATGCCCTGCAATGCTAATCGTTTGCATGTCCTCTCGCGGGCTCCGCATGCTGCGAATTTGAGGCCAATCGGATGCTTCCTTCTTGGTGTTGCATTTTGGGTGGCCAGCAGTGTATATTTCTTCTTTCAAGTGTCTGATTTGTAAACTTCTTTGTCTTTGAAACTTTCGTTATGCTAACATACTTTTTAACCGGTGGTGGAAGTACCTATTTCAATTTCTGGATGTTTTATTAATTGTAGAAATCCAGTTGATGTTTTTTTTAACCAGATACATTAACTATAAATGACTGTGATGATTTTTTTTCGCCGCGGAAAGAATTAAAAATACGTTCTCAGTGCAACAGAGAATTCGGTGTCACCTTTCTCGTTATATTATGGACCTGACCCGTGATTTTACAGGAATGTGTTCACGAAAAAAGTAGGAGTTGCGAATGTAAAATTTTAAATACAGAAATAAATATCGTAATAATATTTCTGAAAGAGATGGCGAACTTGTAATCAATGCACTAACTCTTTATTTTCATCATAAACCTTTGGGTGATGCAAATGGATCTAAACGTCGGAAAACATCTTCCTTCAAAATATAAAAGGAGGGAAAACTAATGAACTGGTATTATTACCCAAAATGCTTCCTTATTTGAAGATTAAATTCTGTTTTCTTCTGGTTATGTCAATAAAAACATTAAGATAATCCCTTGCAAGAAATGTATGGTCATCAAGCATATTTTATTTAAAAATGAGTTTCGTTCTAACAATTATATCGTAGTGGCACAAATTGTTTTAATCCCTATACTGAAGTTTTATGCCACATAAATGAGTTTGAGAAAGAAGCTGTTTTCAACACTATGTGCTGGAACATATTTTTGAAAGTATTTCACATTCATGCTTAAATGCTTTTTAATGGAATATATTACTTTCGGTTTGTAAGGGGAATATTGTTCCTTCAGAATCGCAATCGCCTGAATGCAGGAAAAATGACTTGCGATTGCTGAAGTGATAAAATTGTGCTACTGTTTCATTTGTGCATTTATATTCCAAAGAGACGAAGCTTCTCAAATAATATTATTTTAGAAATTGCATATCGTCTATTGTTTATATCTGCTGCGCACCTCAGTTCTTCATGGAAATGCATTTCATGGGGACAGCCAACCACCGCCGCCCGTTGATTAAACACCCGTAATCTCCTTGTGAGATGGCGTCAGTGTATCTCTGAACAAGCGAAAAAAGTATCTCCTTGGCGTTATTTGTTTCCTTATTATATCTCTGTTTACGCTACTTCTAAACTTATCCCGCTGCGCTATTTTAAGTGCCAGTTTGAATAGTTTCTGCTTCAACGCGGCATCTGTGAGAAGTTTGCTTTTACAACTGGTGTTTGTAAAAGGGTACTGCGCTTTGTGCACTAAAACTGTGGAACTATAAGTAATTTTTCTTTTAAAAGATAGGAGTTTCCAATTAAAAGATAAACTCTTCATTAGGCATTTGCGTTCGTAACCAATCCACTTTTTTCTGTTGATTAAATAAAAGCTGCTTTGCAAATGAAATAAAATTAACATAAAAATTCAAGATTGCAGAATGCTACGTAGCGTGTGCTCTTTCATCAAAACAACAGATAATTAAGTTGATCAGAGGATCTTGTACAAAATTACGGTTTCAGCATTACGCTTTACAGGCGAAAGAAAAGCGACCATTTAATTTCGATTGTTGCTGAAAAGACAAAGGCTATGAATTTTCTTGAGAGCGTTGTCAATTGTATATTCATTCATATCAACATATATATTCACTACCCCCGCAAACGGTGAAGCTTCCAAGCAGATAATCATATATGAAAAACAAACTGTAGTAAAGGTGACTTCTTCAAAAACAACTGATTTTCGATTACCGAAGTTCAGGAAAAGAAAATTTTTGAATAATATTCAGCGTCATAGATATGAATGAGAAAATAATTCCCCAGGAAAATTAATTCTTCAAATTCAGGACGATATAATTTTCCAGTTTTTTGAACATGTGGTTACATGGAAAACAGTGAAGATATGGAACCTTTGTACCAAAAATTACATTAATATTCTACCTCAGTAAAGCAAGCAACCTTGAAGCTCTTAGAAAGAAAGCGAAAAGCAAAATGCGTTTATTAACCAGAAACGTTATTTGGAAATTTAGAATTTTTAACGTAGCAAATGGAAAAAACTTGACGTGAAACATTCGCTTGAGAATTATTCGTAATATCACAACTTTCTTAACTTTGGCATATACGGCTATTGATAGAAATATAAATTACTGAAAATTTTAATTCTGCTGGGGATAAATGTTACTTTCAACTAGCATATACAACTTCTTCATTTTAAACTATCTGAACAGTAACGAAAGAAACAGGCTTTAGTTCATCATTGCAAAAAGACAAATGGTTTCTTTTATAAATATTTTTCCGGTTCCTGTTCATTTTATAAAGGAAACACTGATTTTAATTTCCCAATGGGATGCAGATACTGAAATTTGGAAAATTATAGACTTTTGTGCCTGGATAGCCAACTGTCCAAAGGTGCGATCTTCCAGCTAACCGTCAGAGCTGGGCCCGAGGCTGTATCCTGGATGAGACATTGGTGTTGCGCCTATCCAACGATACTGTCGCTGCGCCTACTTGGAATCAGTCGCCTCAAATAAGAGTCAGGCGGCTCCCAACTGCCTTAGATGCTCTTAGGAGTAGTTGAACTGCAGAAGTAAACAAGAAAGATGACACCGAATTTTCGGGTGTACTAAGCACGTCTTTTGAATCCCTTCTGACGCAAATTAAAGTTATCAAAGCTATTTAAAGTCAATGGAACCCGTATGGAAAACAATAGATCTGACGAAAGAAAGAAGATTTTCAATCGGGTTTTTAATCCCTCAGATATTGCTGTAAACGGAATCGTGAGCTTACGAACTCTTAGAAACAGAGATATTGACAAAAATAAAATGTGACTTTACGTCCCGTGGTGGGAAAACCATGCATTATTTTAGGAAGAAAGTATTCTCAAAAGGTTTATCCATATAAGCGGTATCGGTCCAAGAAAAAAATGAGTCGAGTTTTCAGGAGACCAGATTTTGCAACAAATACTTTACAAGCAGAAATTAACACTTATGACCCCTGGTGGCCAAACCATTCTTTGCCAAACATTAGAAATTATGTGAAAAATATTTTCCATCAGCGAATGCGATACAGGAAGAATTTTTCAAATCAGAGCTTTCGGAGCAAAAATAACGCCGAAAACGCAATTTACCTTTGTGCCCCCTAGCGGAAAATCCATGATTTACTTGAAAATTTTGAATTTATAGAAAAAACATTTCGCATCGGAAACACTATTCAACAAAGAAGGAATTTTTCAAATCAGACCCTTAGAAGTAGAGATATTCACAAAAATAATATATAAGTCTACGCCCCCTGGCGTAGAAACCATGCATTTTTTCAAGAAGAAAAGTTTCCCTAAAAGGTTTGTCGATATGAGTAAAATCGGTCAACAAACGACTTTTTTTCAATCGAGATTTTAGAAGTTCATATTTTGCTGCAAATACAACAGAAGCGGAAATTAAGATTTACGCCCCCTGGTGACCAAACTATTTTTTTTACAAAAATTAGAAATCATATGCAAACGATTTCCCATCAGGAGCTGTATCCGGTGCAGAAATAATTTTTCAAATCGGAGATTTAGAAGCAGAGATATTGGGGGAAACGCAATTTACCGCTACGCCCCCTAGCGGAAAGTCTATGAATTATTTAAAAATTTTGAAATTATATGAAAAACATGTCACACGAAAAACACTATCCAACAAAGAAGGAATTTTTCAAATCGGACTCCTAGAAGTAGAGATATTGACAAAAATAAGATGTACATCTACGGCCCCTGGAGAAACTGCGGAATATTTTAAGAAAAATATTCCGAAAAGGTTTATCGATGTGAGTGGCATCAGTGCACTAAAGAATTTTTTTAATCGATATTTTAGAAGCTCCGATTTTATGGCAAATACATCAGAAGCTAAAGTTAACGCTTACGTCCCCTGGTGGCCAAATTATTCTTTACCAAAAATTTGAAATTATATGCAAAAGATTTTCCATTAGGAGATGTGTCCGCTGAAAAAAAATTTCAAATCGGAGTTTTAGAAGAAGAGTTATTCGGGAAAATGGAATTTACTTTTACGCCCCCTAGCGGAAAATCTATGCGTAATTTGAAAAAGTAACTATATCTAAAATACTCTTCGACATAAATGGAATCGAAAGATAAACATTTTTTTCAATTGGATGTTTAGAATTAAATATGTGGAATAAAACGTATTTTTGAATTCGACATCATCTGCATTTACGCCCTCTACGGGCGAAATTGTACATCGTAAAAAAAACGAAATGAAGGATCATGATCTGCATATTTTAGGCTTCCCAATGCAAAAAGAATTTTTCAAATCGGACTAATAGTTGCACAGATACCGTGGGTACAGACGGACGGACGGACGGACAAAATGATAACAGAAGAACGATCTTTTTTTACAAAAGATGTGCTTAAAAAGTTGATGAAAAAGTATAATTAAATTCTGTTTGAAAAACAGCAGCTTTTAAATTTACTTGACCTTCGAGAATTATCAACTAGTGTAGGAGTAATGGATTTTTGTGATGATGACAAAAAGTTTTGGAATATTTTCATTATACTGTAGTTTCAAAATTCCATGTAAGAAAAGACAAAATTGTTCGCAAGAAACGTTTTCACTTGAATATCTACAAATAAAAGATTTCAAATTATCTGTGCTTCATTTTGTTCGCGAATCCACCTGTTTTTACGTTTTAAGCCGACTCATGTTTTTAATTATGAGTTATGGATGGGACAAATTCGTTTTACTCAATTTTTCATGAAAAAGTGATATAGAGAAGTATGATAACTAAATAAAACAGAGAAATGTAGCCAACGAACTGATCTTTTATATTTCCATGCTCTTCTTCGGGTGACTTTTAGATAACATAATTTTACAGAATTTTCAAGAAATGTTTTCGTTATTCTCTGCTAAGGAAATAGAATATATATTTTTGTAGGCAATTTCTTTTATCATGAACTAGCGTTTTCACTTCTTGCTGTAGTTGTTCAACATACGGAGCCACTTAGTTCACCAATAAAATCAATACCTTTAAAACACTGGATTTTTCAATATAGTTCGTGCCATTTTCTGATGCACTTCACCTTGATGTCACGAAATTGTGCTCGCCTCTGCCGATGGTTTCCTTATGCTACATTTAAAAGAAACTTCGCTAATGTTCTTTTCATTTCTGCACGTATTTTTTACATAAGCTCTTTTACTTCCGCGAAATAAACTTCCAAAATGAAGTTCATACACAAAATATCTTAATGTACTGTTAGTCTAACGAATGTTACTGAATAATATGGATAATTATTTATATTCCACATATTTTATTATGGATCTTCTCCTGAAATGAGTGTTAATATTCAACAGATTGGCTCCAAGAATATTTGCAAAAATAAGCTAGAAGTAGTAAGGGAAGGGAGGGGAAAGATCTTCCTTTGTTGCTATGTGTGAATTCAGATAAAATAGATTTACGTAAAGTTTCATATTTAATTTTCTTATCTGCTAGGGAGATCTAAATTCATTTCTAACTTGATAGTACAGTGTTCTCCCCACTTATTGTCAACGGGCAAATTGTTCTTTGAAGCGAAACATTTCTTTTGAATGCTTTTCTTACCAAATTACTTCTATCATATGTCTGAAGGCATAGTTATAACTTTTTAAATGGTATATATCTGCACTTATTCTGGGGATTTGGAGGTCTGTACCATTAAAACATTACTTATCGTACACTGTGATACTTGTAACACTGGAGCTCCTCGACATTAAGCTCCGATAATTATACAATGAACAATATTAGGACCTCTAGTGGCCCCAAGAGTGTATTTATTACTTAGGGAAACCGTCTTTATTGTTTCCTGAAGGACATCAGGACTACACTACAAATGACTTCAACAGCATCAATACACAAAACATCTGTAACGTGAGATACAAAGTGCATCACTACCAATGGAACTGAAATGCGCGCGCGCGCACGCACACACACAAACATACATATATACACAGTCGAGTCACATTATTGTGACCACCCCTGCTTTCGACGTCAACAGCGCGTAGCCAATGAAAGAAGGCACGTGTCGTGCGTTGGCTTGGATGGTATATAAGGTGTGTTATAGGCTTTCTGAAAACGTATCACTCCTTGCTGTCATGGATAAAAGGAGCGATTTATCAGATTTGCAGAAAGGGGTGACTATCGGCTTTCGGGACAAGGGAGGCAGTATTTCTGAAACAGCACAGTTTGTGAACTGTTCGCGTGCTGCTGTGGTTAAAGTGTATCGTGATTGGAGAAATGGCAACATTGCGAATAAGCGACGTGGAAACTGCAGAGCACCACGTGCAGTTGATGTGAGAGGTGAGCGTTGGCTGCGAAGGTGCGTGAGGGCCGATCGACACGCTACAGTGGAGCAACTCACTAGCCGAATGAACTAGGGGACTACCGGAAGTGTGTCTAAAATGACAGTTCAGCAAACCTTGCTGCGTATAAGACTCCTTATTATGAATATATAGCTTCTGCTACTGAATTATAATGAATTCAGCTTCTTCTAAGCTAATGCTTCTTCTAATGCTTGTTGTTTGTTAATTATATCATGAATAAACTTTCCTGCTAGTAGTGTAGTAATAATAATGAACAAGCTTTTAACTGCTAGTAATGTTGTAGTAGTAATTAAGATGAATAAAGTCTTATGCTGGTTGTTAATAATAATCAACTAATGAAATTAACCTAACAGCCAGACAGAGATCTGACAAAACTATGAACTGAGAAAGACGTACTTACTAAGACAATCTTTTATTTGGTAAACTTCTGGCTCTCACATAAACGAAGATCTCTTTACACACGAAACAAAGCTTTCACGCACATAAACAACCGCTCTCTCTATACAACAACAGCTCTCTGACACATAAACAACAGCTCACTTCGTACAACAACAGCTCTCCCTACGCACATCAACAAAAAGCTCTCTTCGTACAACAACAGCTCTCCCTACGTATCGTTAAACGCGCCTATTTATACTGGCTACCACCACGTCATGACTTACACTCATTGCCAGATCTCATTCAGCGGGAGAAATAACATCTCGTTCAGTAAGAAGATAATTTATATAGTAAAATAAAATAACCAGAGATAGTAAAAATCAAAAGGAAAGTGAATCTAGAGTATACGTTACATCCTATGCAGACGGATGGTCACTGAACCTATGCTAAGGAAGGTACATCGGCAGAAAAGACTTATATTTGCGCGTCAGTATCGGAATTGAAACTCCGCCGATTGGCAAATAATTGCCTTCTCCGATGACTCACGTTTTCTGCTTCATCGGACGGATGGACGTTAGCGTATAAGGCGAGAAACATAGGAGAAAAAACACTCTTCAACCATTGCTGGAAGAGCACAAGCTAGTGGGTGCAGCGCTATGGTCTGGGGAATGTTTTCGCGGCATTCCCTGGGTCCACTCATACCTGTAGAATGCATTATGAACCGAATTCGTTATGAATCCATCCTTACAGACTACGTACACCCAGACATATTGTCTTCCCAGTGGCGCATAGGATCTTCCAGCACGATGAACACTTCAAAGTATTTCCTGGCCCCCTAACTCCCCATACCTACACCCAATTGAGCATCTGTGTGACCACCTCAATCGTGATGTTTGCTCTATGGATACTCCACCACCCACTCTCCTGCATCTGTCACATGCACTGCAGTCAGCATGGCTCCACATACCTGTGAGCACCTTCCAGCACCTTATTGAGTCACTCCCAGCCCGTCTAGCTGCCGTCCGCACTGCACACGGTGGTTACTTTGGATATTAGCTGGTGGTCACAATAATGTGACTCGACCGTGTAAAATAGGATTCTGGTCCACTGCTAGCGCGAATAACAGCCTGCACATGCTAAGGCATCAACTCCGGTATTCCACCAAATGCCGGCGAGTTTGCAAAGGTAATGCCAGTTATACATGTTCCACTATTGTCCACAACTCTGCCTGAGACGTCATTCCACGATCCATGGATCCTATGTTATGCTCCACGGTATCCCAGAAAGCTTTCACACGGTCTAAATCTGGAGACCTTCGGGGCCACTGGTTGGTTTCAAACTCAGATGAGTGTTTTTCGAGTCTTGTCTAGGTGGTTACAGACCTGCGGGGCGTCGCATTGTCCTGCTGGACTAGACCATCGGCCGCAGGATGCTTGAAGGCCAAAAAAGCAAGTAGGTGATCAACCAGCATATGCTGGTAGGGCGCAGCGGTTAAGGAACACTAAACACTTACTCAGTGACCTAATGTGTCCGATGAGAAGTCGCCCCAAGCCACCACAGAGCCACCACCGCCTTGAACAAAACCGATCTGGCACGACGGTGCTATGGCCTCATGCTGTCGACACGCCACACTTGCATCCTCTCCTCAGCGTGGTACTGCTGAAAATCGGAATGATCTGACCACATGACGCGACGCCACTCTGAAGGGGTCCTGCTGATGTTGCGGGGAACACGCGAGACGTAATCTCCTATGACGAACAGTCAAGAGTGGCACACGAGTAAGGCGTCGGCTCCCGTAGCGCAGGGTATGAAGTGTGCTTTGTACCGTGTGTTCGTTGACCCTTCTTTGACCTCCGACATTTATCCTGACTATAGACTATCCTGTACGAGCCAGGATAGTCTACTTTTCCCCAAGTCATGAATGGTGTGTGGTCGGCCACTGCTTGCTCTCTGGGAGTTCGTACGTTTGCTGATGTTATATTCACAGTACACCGTTGATACGGTTGTCCTTGGGATCACTATGGTTTTGGCCACTTGGGCGACATGTGTCTTGTGCAGACAATGCATCCACGGTCAACGTCTCTCAAACCACCACTCTTGCCCATGCTCGTCGATTGAGATACACTGTTGGGAATCCCTGCTGTCCGCCTAAAAATCAGCCGCATTCGGACTTGATCTGTTCCACTCTGCGCATATATACATATACTGTATACGTATATAACACCCAACAATATTTCCTTTGTCAAAGTCGGTTCTCTCTCCCAGCGACATTTTCACTCAACCTCACAGTGCGATATGATCGCGGTCAGCTTCAGGCTTGTTTTTGTACCGATTGCATCTGTACCGCGTATCTTAACAACGCAGCACAGCCTATCATTTGCTTTTGAATGGGTGTCCGGTGACTTTTGTCAGTATAGTATATATATATATATATACACTATCTACCAACAAGTAATTGGACACCTGTGATAGCAAAGGAAAACAAAGTTTATTCGCCTTCAATAGTTGGTGGAGCCTCCACGAGCGGCGATTACAGCTGCGACCCTCCGGGGCATACTCTCAACCAGGCGTTGTACGATGGCTAGCGGTATTTTCTTCCACTCAGCTTGGAGAAGACAGGTCAGTTCCTTCACCGATTTCGGACGGTGGGGGCACCCCTTAAGTCGACGCTCCAGCTCGACCCAGAGGTGCTCGATAGTGTTAAGGTCCGGGCTCTGCGCAGGCCAGTCCATTCGATTAACCCCATTATCACCATACCAAGCCATGGTGGACCTCGCAACATGACAAGTGCCATTGTCATCCTGAAAGTAACATGGGTCCACCCCGTAAAACTGCCACAACGTAGGAAGCGCATGGTCATACAAAATAGTGCAGTAGGTCTCGGCGTTCAGTCTACCAGGAATTGCGACCAATGGTCCCGTGCAATAGCAGCAGAAACAATCCCATAGCATAATTCCACCGCCGCCGAACTTCACAGTTGGCACAATACATTCCGGCAGGAGGCGTTCTCCAGGCAGACGCCAGACGCAGACCCTGCCATCCGAACGGTAGAGGGTGAACCTTGATTCGTCGCTCCAGAGAGCCTGTTTCCACTGTTCAACGGTCCACTGTCGACGTTCTTTGCACCACGTTAGCCGAGCAGCGCTATTGGGCTTGGTGATCAAAGGCTTGTGGGCAGCAGCACGTCCATGATAACCGAGCAGATGGGCATCCTTACGGATGGTATTCATCGAAAGAACACTCCCGGATGCCTGTTGAAACTCCTCGTGGATGTGGCCCATCGATTTGGTGCAGTTCTTCCGAATTTCTCTGGCCAGCACCCGTCGGTCCCTAACTCCCAGTTTTGTAGATCTGCCGGGTCAGGACATATTCCGACAGTCACCGCACATCTTCCACTTGCCAATCACGTAGGCCACTGTCAATTTTGGGTACTTCAACTCGATGGATATGTCAGGTATGGATCCGCCATTTTTCTGATATCCGACGATTGCACCTTTCTCGAAATCACAGAGCTCCGAACTGCGTGGCATCTTGCATGAGACTGGTTGCGTTGTTGTTTCCCACACGATATTTAAAGGCGGCGGCCGTGACGTGTATCAGGAGTTCAGGACCGCAGATATCGTCTATTGCAGGGGTGTTCAATTACTTGTTGGTAGATAGTGTATATATACATATATATATATATATATATATCATCATCATCATCATTGTCAACCATTATCAATCCACTGCTGGACGAAGGTCTCCCCAAGTTTCCTCCACAACGGTCTGTCTTGTGCCAGTCTCCTCCATGTCACCCCTGCATACTTTCGAATTTCATCCACCCATCTCCCATGTGGTCTTCTTCTGGGTCTTTTCCTGTCCCTTGGAATCCAATCTAAAATTTCGGCTGTCCATCGATGATCTGTCCTTCTGGCAGTATGTCCAGCCCATTGCCATTTCAGGGATTTAACTCTGATCATGATGTCTTCCACTCTTGTCATTTTTCGGATCCACGAGTTCCTCTTCTTATCTCTCCTGGTTACACCAAGTATGCACCTCTCCATGCTTCTTTGAGTTGTCTGCAGCCTTTGTATGTCTCTTTTAGTTAAGGTCCACGTCTCTGCACCATACGTAAGCACTGGAAGGATGCATTGATCAAACACTTTTCTTTTAAGACATAATGGCATATTGCTCTTGAAAATTATGCTGTTTCTTCCAAAAGCTCTCCAGGCAAGTTTTGTACGCCGATTAATTTCTTCATCAATGTGACCATCACTTGATATCTGCTGTCCAAGATAAACGTAGGTGTCTGTTATCTCCAGCTTTTCTCCATCAATCGATAAATCTTCATTTCTTGTAAAAGCATTGAACATCACTTTTGTCTTCTGAAAGTTCATTTTTAATCCCACTTCTTTACTCTTGTCAGCAAGTTCCTGGATCATACTCTGCAGCTCTGATGGGGTAGTTGCAAAAATGACTATGTCATCAGCAAAACGAAGGTGGGTTAGATAATCTCCATTAATCTTTATCCCCTTGTTTTCCCAGCTCAGCGACTGAAAAACACCCTCCAATGTGGCATTAAAGAGCTTCGGAGATATGGTGTCACCTTGTCTCACTCCCTTTCCAATTTTTATGTGTGTTGTATTTTCAAACAGCCTAATCTTTGCACTTGCATTTTCATAGATGTTATTAATAATATTAATGTATGCATCTTCAATACCGCAGGTTTTCAGAGCCATTGTAACTGCTGATGGTTTCACCGAATCAAAGGCTTTTTCATAATCGATAAAAGCCATGCACAATGGAAGTTCATATTCCCTCGCTCTTTCAATTAGTTCTCTCAGCACATGGATATGATCTATTGTGCTGTAGCCACTCCTGAATCCAGCTTGTTCTCTCGGTTGAGCCATGTCCAGTGTTACCTTCAAGCGGTGTGAAAGAACTTTAGTGAAGATTTTATAAACTACTGATAGGAGGCTGATAGGTCTGTAGTTTCCGAGATCCTCAATGTCACCTTTCTTATGTAGCAGGATCATTGTAGCGGTGTTCCAATCCTCAGGAATCTTTCCTTCATTAAGGCATCGAGTGAAAATTTGGGCGAGTACTGTTTCGATTTCTCCACTTGCTTCTTGTATGATGTCTACAGTAATTCCATCTTCTCCTGGAGCTTCTCTTTGCCTTCAGTATTCTGTGAACGGAAGTATGAGACATACTAGCTCCTTGAGCAAATAATAAATACACAGTTGACGTGGACCAGGAACATCAAATAGAAGTCGTCGCTCTTTCCACGTTTATAAGTGAGTCGCGGAAAAATTTCTCTTATAAACATGGAAAGGGTGATGACTTCTATTTGATGTTCCTGGTCCACGTCAACTGTGCATTTATCATTCATTCGCCTTCTAGTTATTTGTTCAGTTGCTGCTGTTCATCTGTGGTGAATCCCCAGCATTGTGCGGGGCTCCAAAGAAGCAACCCTGCCATGTGGTTTTGCAGTTTGTCGTTTGTGAGTCTGGAGAATTTCGATCCCGCTGTGGTGCAGTGGAAGCATATCCGGCGCGTAACTGGAAGACCCTGGGTTCGATTCCCGGTGTCGGCCGATGAGAAATTTTTCTGCGACTCACTTATAAACGTGGAAAGAGCGATGACTTCTATTTGATGAAAGAAAATAAACTTCCGAAATATTTTTAGTAAAATAATTTCATGACCTTGGGCCTACAACATTTCACTTAATAAAGATCTGGGGTTCGATCCCAGCGGTGTCGGAACAACACATTTTCAGTTGCTATGCGTTGTTTATAAAATAACGTGGACAGAGCGATGACATCGTTTATTTACATTATAACCACGTATTTGAAATATATTCACCATTTCTATCGCCCTTTGGATTTACCAGCTGTAATTAAACAGCTTGCTCTCTTAAATGCCACTAGATGGCGACACATCAGTTGTTGAGCCCATCAATATGGATTTATGTAGTCAGATGCTGACTGATAAACCACGTATAGCGCTGTGAATTGTTGCCACCGTAGCGTAAAGCGAACGCACCCGGCTAGTTATCGAGAGATCTGGGGTTCGATCCCAGCGATGTCGGAACAACAATTTTTCAGTTGCTATGCGTTGTTTATAAAATAACGTGGACAGAGCGATTACATCGTTTATTTTATTCACTTAATAAAGATATGGAAAAACGTAATAACCATGTTACGTCGAATACTAAGATCTTTCAAGTGATGTATTATACTACCCCCTCCCCCTCCCCGTTTCTATCTGGAATTATTGAATGACTGATGAGGTCTATTCAATAATTTCTTCTTTTTCCACTGCCTCTATCTATGCGCTCCTCCGTGTGCCCCACACTTCTCCACATGGTCTTCCTGAATGTTCTCCTTCTCTTCTGCTGCCTATCTGGTCTGCCTCTTTCTCTCCCCTTTCTACCACGTTAGAGCGAAACATCCACTGGCGGTTTCTTCACCACCACCTTCCTGTTCCTTCTTTTCTCTTTCACATGTCTATTTCTTCTACTTCTCTCTGCTGCTTTTGTGGTGTTGAAGGTGATGTTACTCATGTCTACTGTCACTGTCCCGTTCTCCTTCCACTTCTCAATACTGCCTTTCGTCTTGTAGGCAACATTTGCTCCAGAGACACCCCTTTTCAAGCGTACGAGTGGCTATTGCTTACCAAACATCACCCGGGTATTTTGCCGGATGCCTGTGCCTATCTCTTCGTACTTGTCAAACATGTCGTTTTTCTTTATCATCAATCTCTCCGCTCTCCTGCTACCACACCTAGTATTCTCTCTGCTGGCGCGGCCTTACGGTCGATTTTTAGGAATCGCATCGTGTCTCGACTACGCCTGGAGAACTTCGCTGCTTCCAACCCTTAATCTCAAGCCACTTTCCGGTCTACCTGGGAGCATGGGACCGGATGGTTCAAAATCACTGGATCTTCCATTCATCTTTCCTTCTGATTGGTTTGTTTTTTCCCAGCTTCGACCTACTGAATGCAGCAGTTGAGATCTTGTGCATTTTTTTTCACATTCTTTGATGTCTTGTTTACTGTACTTCCCTCATCGCATTGTGCGTTCTGGGCTTTAAGATCTTGTTTGTGTTCAAGGCTAGTAGACTCTTGGACCTTTGATGTGTTTTTTTCCTGTTGCCTTCTGCACCGGAGCGTGTGGTGTTTGGTATCTCTGGGTGTTCTACTTGTACTGCGCCGGGTATCTATGTCTCTTTTTGTTTTGTGTTGTTTCGACTGTGTTTTTTCTTGCACGACAGAGGGTTTTCTGTTCGTACCTATGATTTTGCATACAAGTTCCTGTATTTCTTGCTCGATCTAAGTCATTGTTTTTTGAACCGATGCAATACTGCACGGCTTGCTGTTTGTATTTTGTGTATTTTGTGTTTCACTTGGGGAGTTTGCCTAAGTTTCCACTATGTTCTGTAATACTTATCATGTTTTTGTTACATACTATTCAGTTCTGTACCTTTATCATACTACATGCTTTTATTGTGTTCTACATGTTCCCTACTTTTTGTGCACTGCGTTGTACAGCAATATTCTTGTAAATATATTTCCCTATTGTTTTGTGCTCTGCTGTCACTGTGCACGTCATCGCATGCTGTAATATCCTAATCATTACTATTTTTTGTGCAACATCTTCCTCAAGCATGTATTCTTCAGTAAAATAATATTTCTATGTACATGACAATGGAATTCTGCCAATAAATACAGTGGTATATACATCAGCTGGAAAGTTCCAGTGAAACATAAAACAAAATATTGTTAAAATCATAAAATTATTTCGCCACGTAGGGCGAAGGAGAGGCAGACAATAAAGCACGAGCGATACAAATGAAAATGTTTACCTACAGCATTGTAGACAGGGAAAGACATGATTCTATACTATGCACAAATTCCAATTAAACATTACTACCATACTAAAGATTAAACATGCACAAGGTACTAATTCTCATAAAAGACCATGGGTGAGAAGGAACTAACAGGTGCAACAGTATTTAGAGATATGACAGTAATGGTAGAAACAAAGAAGCTCAAATACTTATCATATGTACAGAATTATGCAGTGACAAGACAGAAATATGCTAAACGAACCCAGGAGAGCAACTTTACAAAAAAACAGAAATCGAACAGCAATGCAATGCACAAGTTTCATATCATATGTACAGAACAATACAGTGACAAGGAAGAAAGCCGCTAAACATACCTAGAAGGGCAGCTTCTCATGAAACAGAAATGCAACAGTGATGCTACATTCAAAATTTACAACATATGTACAGAAGTATTCAGTGACAAGGGGAAATAACGCTAAATGTACTCAGAAGGGCATCTTGTTACATTAAATTATACACACAGTGGCTAATATTTTAAAAATATATTCAACATAATGAAGGGGACATTGCGTGGGCAGTAAACTGTGCAGAAGGAAAAATTGTTCCTTATTAGTGATTTTAACATTTTGTCATCCTTAGTTGACTGCCGTATCACATTCACCTGTAATATTTCATCAGTATCGCTCATTGTTTTGTTGTTTATTTTGCCATATGTGGTACGCCTGTATTCCCCATGTTTTTGCCAATAAAGTATATTTTGAAATAACTGCTGTAATTAATATATAGCCAGTGCCGTTAATGCCCACGAGAGGGAGACGTCTCAGTAGCTGAGCTCATCTTACGGATTTATAATGCCCGATGCTGACAGAAAAACGCACATAGCACCCTGGATTGTTGGCCACCGTGGTGTAAGTCTAACGAGCTCGGCTAGATATCGAGAGATCCGGGATTCAATTCCCCGGCGGCGGCCGAATTCCAGATTTTCGGTTGCTGTGCGTTGCTAAACGTGGAAAGAGCGATGTCTTTGTTTATTCACTGACGCCACGTATTGGAGGATTTTCCTGTTGTAAAAGCTTCTATACTAGTGGGAACATATATGTTTAACTTTAATTCTTGTTTAAACCCAGCGATGCTCCCCGGTTTTAAGCTTGTTCACCATTCATGAAATGACCCAGATTTCAAATCAGAATGACATCGTCTAAAAAAATTAAATTTGGATTACCGTGGTTTTTAAGTCTGCCTTAAAACATAGATAAAATATAGATTTAAATGGATATTAACAGTTCGGCCCCCGGCCAGTTGTATCTGATCATAAGTAAAACGTTTTTCAGTTAACTCTGCAAAACTAGCATTTAAACTGCAAGAAAGAACGGGGCATATAAAAAAGCTACTAGACATCTCAAACGCCTTCCGTTGTGTGGTATATTCACTACCTTCATATTCAGCTAAATTATTTCAGAATCAACCAATTGATTTAACGCATTTTTTCGCAAACGCGAAGTATGCTGCTCTAGGGGAAGCTAATTTTTCTCAAGATTTCCCAAAACTGAAGTGAGTGCAAAATTCTTAATATGCAATACCAGATGAAAATTCTATTAAATGATTCAGCATGTAGAAGGGAGATGTCTTTATGGCAGTAAAAGCAGCAGTGTCTAATTAAAATACGCATAAATCTATGAAGGGAAACCGCATAAAATTACAAACATAGGGTTTAACTGAAAACCACTTCAGTTTCATATGCAAAAGGTTTCAATTCCATTTATAAATCACACTGCAAATAATATTTAGAGGCTGATGGCTTCAAATATTTCTTTGTCAATGCTACATGCAGACTCAGGACATAAAGAGTTTGGCAGCCACCGTTTTAGCAAACAAAATGAGCTCCTTCGTCTTAAATGAGGTACTTTCGTTCTGTAAATTTATTTTGCCTTTTCAAGTCAAGAAATCGATTACCAAACCCTTACGTTTAATTTAACATGTTGACTCAAAATCCCGAAATCCGAAATTTTATTTGTTACGTAGAACATTCTAATTAAAAAAACAGTGTTTTTGCTTCAAAAGCATAATCGAAACTCATTTATGCAAGTTTTGAACAACGAATATTCTGAATGATAGCTGCCATCTTTCAAGCAAATTTAGGTAGTACTTCGTACAAATGTTTTCAGAGCACTGACGAATAGGGTCAGGCCCAATGCGCCAAATCCTGTTTGTGATGCTCTCCTTAAGTGCCATTGGATCCTCAATATCTTACATTGCCACTCACGGTGTGTAGTACGTTGAACCATCTTCCTCGAAGTAAACTTATCGGTAGTTAGTATTCCTCAAAGAACTGCTAAAAATGCAAGAGAATCATTCATACCTGCAAGTCAATTTCTTTTCAAATTAAATAGTGAAAAAAATCTTACACCGATATGATACACCATGTAGTACCGGTTGTGCATGTGGGTCTTTGACGCTACATAGCTTTGTGTTCTGATTATTTGCACCGCCGAAGCGATGAAATTAAGCTTCATTCATATAGAACCTAAGACCTGAAATATCTTAGCCATCAGCAATGGTGATGCACTGTGAAAATCAGAGGACAATTCTGAACAAGACTGGTGATTTAGGGATGTCACTTCCAAATACTTTATGTCCGTTGACAAGATCCGTAGGACAAGCCGCAATGATGAAACAGTGTGTAATGTTTCGAATCATCTGCCGTGGTCGTTTGTTGTTATTAAGCAGTCACCTGAAAACTAAAATTACACTGGTGTGCAAAAACTAAGGGCGAAAAGGAGAAATTAGCATAACAGCGGAATGAGCAGGCAGAACGGACCGAACGATAACTCAGGAGATAGACTAGGGTCCGGTACGGTAGGGCATGCGCATATATGCAGCATGGCATTGGGAGGGGGTGAGTGTCGGAAAGGTATAAAGTATACGGGCGGTGTACACTCAGCAATTCGGTGAAAGCTATTGCACGGTGTACATCAGTTTGAACGACGTCGAGTTGCTGCCACCGTGTGATATGACCAACAGGCAATCCAGTAGACGACATCTGGATGACTTAACCCGAGGTCGCATCATTGGGAAGTTGGAAGAAGGTCGAAGTGTGACTAGTGTGGCCGAGGAGTTCGGGATCGCCCACAGCATCGTTTCACGAGCTTGTAGAGCATTTCAAACGACAGGAACAGCTGTCCGACAGTTTAGCAGTGGTCGTCCACGAGCAACCACGGCGGCGGACAACCGGTATATTGTCCTACAGGCGAAAAGAGACAGACGGCAGACAGCGGAAGAAATCGCAAGGCACATGCAACATACAACTGGACGTCCGTTATCGCGATTTACCGTGGCCAGGAGGATGCACAAAGGTGGTCTATTTGAACCGCGACCAATACAGTGTGTGCCATTAACGCCTGCTCATCGGAGACGGCGGTTTCTGTGGTGCCAGGAACACGAGAACTGGACACATCAGCAATGGGGACGAGTTCTCTTTATGGATGAGAGCCGATGTAGTCTGACGAGCGATTCTGGACGTATACACATCTGAAGAGAGCAGGGAACACGCAATCACACCTCCAACATCATTGAAAGGGACTGGTTCGGAGGTGGCGGAGTTCTCATTTGGGGCGGTATCATGCTTGGTAGCCGTACTGACCTCCACATCATCCAAGGAGGTTCGGTCACTGGTGTCCGCTCTTGTACCGAGGTTCTCCTGCCTCACGTGCGTCTGTTTAAAGGTGCTGTGGGTCCTGAGGTCCTCTTTATTGACGACAACGCTACACCTCATCGTACAGTGGCTGTCTCAGAGCTATTGGAGAGTGAAGATATTCAACTCATGGATTGTCCTGCAAGGTCCCCGGACCTAAATCCAATCGAACACGTGTGGGACCTTCTCGGCAGACGCTTGGCAGCACGTCACCAGCCGCCAGCAACGATTCCGCAGCTGCTATTCGTGCTACAAGAGGAATGGGCCGCGATACCTCAACAGTTCCTTGACAACCTCGTCCTCAGCATGGACAGACGTTGTAAATCCTGCAACGCAGTCAGGGGTGATCATAATCCTTTGTAAAGACTGGGTTTTTCTTGGCAGCCGCATGTCACAAGGCCGTTTCTGTCTTCTGTCCAGTTGTGCTCGAAGCTACCTTTTCAATAAAGTGCCTTTGTATCCTTGGGATTCCTTGTTTGGACGGTTTTGCTCACTTGTCCTATATTCTTACATCTTATGGTATGATTTGAGTCGATGTGGAGCACTTTTGCACGACGTTAAATTCGAAAAACCGTCTCGTTTTTAATTTTTCCACGCCAGTGTAGTAATGGCACTGAAAGACAGAGCTCGTGAGTTTGAGAAACAGGCTACTTACTGAAGTTTACAGCTCTCTTTATTAGTTGTCTGGTGCAGACTTATAGTCCCTGTAGAGTCCCGAAAGAGTCCCGAAAGGGAAGGAAGAAAGGAAGAGAGAGGCTCGGTCCAGAGACAGAAATAAGGCCAGTGTCAGAAACCAGAAGTGGGAAGAGGGTACGGAGAGCGGAGCGAAGGTCATATTCCTTTTCCAAGGTGGAAGAAGGGTCAGGGAAAAGAGAAGAGAGGGGTTTCCAGGTCAAATCGGAAGTTAATAAAGCTTCGACAGTGAGAATTCCTGAGCGGAACCAAGGGGGAAAAAAGTATGGTTGATCGGGTGGATGAATCTGAGTGGAAAAGAAAAGAGGTTCTGCAAGCAGGTCCAGGGTGGTAGAGGGAGGAGCGCGGAGTAGCAGGAGAGAATCAAATACCGCTAGAGCGTCGGTAAGAAGTGGTGGGAGGCGTTTAGAAGTAGAAGGAGATGAATCCATCCGAAGAAAAAGGAGGAAAGTGAAGGATGGATCATGAAGAGAAATAAGAGTATTCAGGGTAGAAGAAAGTGCAGGGGAGGGCGAAAGGAGAAGACGAATGAAGGAGACGATTCGGTGAGCTCGATAATATGTTCTGACATCCGGGAAATGAAGACCACCAAATGATGTTGGCAGAGAAAGCGTGGCAGCAGAAATCCAATGTCTAGATGACCATATCACTGAAGTGAAAATACTATTGATGGAAGAGAAATGATGCGATTTAAACACACAGGAATCCCAGTGATAGAAGCATTGTGAGAGAAGATATCGATGAACAATTTGAGCACGTTGAAAGTAAGAGGAAAAGGAAAACGTAAATCGCCAAAAACCAGCCGTGCGATGAAGTCATGGGCTGAGAGCTTGCCAAGTGATGTTGCTTGTGGTAAAGGAGTGTCCAAAATGAGCTCCAAGAAATGTTTGGGTCGAGGAGGACGACACTGCTCCTCACGGTAAGTCAGTGCTGCCTCTCCAAGAACCACACCAAAGGCCAGCACTTTTCTGAATATTCAGCACAGCACCAGAGTGAGCAGCATACTGTTCATAAGTGGCAAGAAGAGTATCAAATTGGTCATCGCGGCGAAGACAAAAGGTAACATCATCTGCGTAAGCAGAGACAAGAAAGTGGTGGTGCCGAGTACTAGAGACAATCGGTCCTACCGCAGGTAAGAGAGACGCCCGACTCGCAATCAAAAAGGGCTCAAAGGCGAGAGCAAAGAGTTGTCCTGATAATGGACAACCTTGTCTGATGCCAGATCGAAAAGGAATCGGGGCCGTCAAAAATGTGGCCGTCCGAACGTGCAAATGGGCGCCCCGGTAGAGGCTAAGGATGATACAAACAAAAGCGGGAGGAAAACCAAAGTGAGTTAATACGGCAGAAAGGTAAGTGTGAGAGACGTTATCAAATGTGGATTTCTGGTCAAGATTAAACAAAGCTAGGGGTTCGGAATGTTTTAGTGCAAGAAAGGAAAGTTATGAAGAAAGGAGATATTGTTAGAAATAGAACGAACAGGTACGGTATATCTCTGGTCGGGGGATATGAGGAACGGAAGAACAGAATTTAGGCGGCGAGAAAGAAGTTTAGTGAAGAATTTGTTGTCCAATTTGAGAATGGAGATGGGGCGCCAATTCGACAAGTCCAGAAGGTCACCCTTCTTCAGCAGGAGGATGACATGTGGAACTGTAAATTCCGGCGGAAGCGCAGGAGAAGAAAGAGCACACGAAAAAGCGGCAGAGAGAAAAGGCAGGAGTGACGGAAGAAAGGCCCGATAGAACGAGAGCGGGAGGCCATCAGGTCCCGGGGAAGAGTGAAGATTGAGAGAGGCAAAAGCCTCTCTCAATTCAGGCAAAGAAAAATCAGCAATGAGAGGGGCGCAGAGAGAAGACGGGACCTGAGGGAGAGAAGAAAGAAAAGAGGAGGAAGAAAAAGACGAACCCTGCGCAACCGCTCGGAACTTCTCCTGAAAGAAGTGACAGACATGAGAGCAGATGAAAGTTGTATTGCCAGTAACAGTGCCATCAGGCAATCGGAGATGTCTGATGGAAGATGACGTGCGTCGCATGGATTCCATCTTCGAAAGGACTTCGAAAGAATGCGTCGATGGTGAAATACGTCGGAGCCGAAGACGACGGACTGATTGCTGAGCAAACGGTTTGAGGCAGGCATGAAGTTCATCCCGGACGGAGGCATGGTGCGGGTCAGACATTGGCGTCGCGGAGAGGAGTCCTCGTAGGTTACTCACCTCCATCGAGCGACTGATGGAAATAGTAAAGGAAAGTTGACGAACGAGCAAGAGAAGATCTCGTTTGGCATCAAGCCACAAACGCAAGGCGCTTGGGGTCGTTGTGAGCAGCAGCTTTCGATCAGAAAGGAACTGCTCAACTTCCTCACAAAAGGAACGGTCTTGCAAGAGAGTGTCATCAAACGTCCAATGACGACGCGTAGATGAAGGTGCAGGAGAGACGCAAATTGATAGTGAAACGGCAGAATGGTCGGAAGAAACAGTAGGTGAATGCCGAGCAGCAGTGATAGCAGGGAGTAAGGAAGCAGAAACATATATTCGGTCCAACCGCGCAGCAGTAGAACCAAACGTCGGCGGATTACACCACGTGAAGGAAATGGAATCAGGATTTAGCCGTCTGAAGGAATCGACAAGATGAAAATCATCAAGGAGCTGAGTCAGCTGTGAAACTAAATTCATGCGGTATTCGCCAAAAGACGAATTTCTGTCAAGAGAAGGCTGCAGCGTGCAGTTAAAATCGGTTCTACGTCAATTCGTCGCGTGCGTCAATTCGTCGACTGCGTCAATTCGTCGACTGCGACGATTCGTCGCGCGTCAATTCGTCGCCTACGTCAATTCGTCGCGCGTCAATTCGTCGACTGCGTCAATTCGTCGCGCGTTAATTCGTCGCGCGTCAATTCGTCGACTGCGTCAATTCGTCGCGGACAAATTCGTCGACTACGTCAATTCGTCGCGTTTACAGATTTTGGTTACATACAAAACGAATGCAGGAAAACGTACGATTTCGAACGTCTTGCTCCCTGATCAAATTTATAAAGTTTGGACACGCAGACAGGATAGGAATATTACGTTTTTCTTTGGCACTAAAAATATTAGACGGTAAACGGTTTTTGGAACGGGGCAGGGCCCGGTTGGTCAGAGCCCCCCATATACAAAATTTTCGTAAAATCTACAGTTTTCAATTCAGAACCACCAAATCTGGTATACTATCTCGTGGTATTCTAACTTAGACTGTAGACGGTTTTGGGAAGCGGTTGCAGAGAGGGGGGGGTTACATCCCCCCTACAGAATTGCCGTAAGATATAGTTTTCAATTTAGAACTACCAAATTTGGTATGTTATCTCAGGGTACTCTAACTTAGACGGTTTTTGGAAAGGGTCAGGGGCCCGGTTGGTCAGAGCCCCCCACACTACAGTTTTCAATTCAGAACCACCAAATCAGGTATCCTATCTCATAGTACTCTAACTTAGACGGTTGTCTGTTTTTGGAACGGGTCAAGGCCCGGGGAGTCAGAGCCCCCTCCCCCCATACATACAAAGTTTTCGTAAAATCTAGTTTTCATTTCAGAACCATCAAATTTGGTATCATGAAACTAACTTAGACGCTAGACGGTTTTTGGAAGGGGTTGGAGCCCGCGGGGTCGGACCCCCCCCTCTCATAAAAAATTTCGTAAAATCTACAGTTTTCATCTTAGAACCACCAAATTTGGTATCTTATGGTACTCTAACTTAGTCGGCAGACCGTTTTCGGAACGGGTCAAGGCCCGGGGGTCAGAGCCCCCCACATACAAAATTTTCTTAAAAACTACAGTTTTCAATTCAGAACCACCTAATCTGGTATACTATCTCATGGTACTCTAACTTAGACGCTAGACGGTTTTTGGAAGGGGTTGGAGCCCGGGGGTCAGACCCCCGAATAAAAACTTTTTCCTAAAATCTACAGTTTTCAATTTAGAACCACCAAATTTGGTATACTATCTCATGGTACTCTAACTTAGACGCTAGACGGTTTTTGAAAGGGGTTGGAGCCCGGGGGTAAGACCCCCCGAAAAAAACTTTTTCGTAAAATCTACAGTTTTCAATTTAGAACCACCAAATTTGGTATACTATCTCATGGTACTCTAACTTAGACGCTAGACGGTTTTTGGAAGGGGTTGGAGCCCGCGGGGTCGGAGCCCCCCCCCATTAAAAATTTCGTAAAATCGACAGTTTTCATCTTAGAACCACCAAATTTGGTATACTATCTTATGGTACTCTAACTTAGACAGCAGACCGTTTTTGGAACGGGTCAAGACCCGGGGGTTAGAGCCTTCCCCCACACACAAAATTTTCTTAAAAACTACAGTTTTCAATTCAGAACCACCTAATCTGGTATACTATCTCATGGTACTCTAACTTAGACGCTAGACGGTTTTTGGAAGGGGTTGGAGCCCGGGGTCAGACCCCTCCCGAATAAACAGTTTTTCGTAAAATCTACAGTTTTCAATTTAGAACCACCAAATTTGGCATACTATCTCATGGTACTCAAACTTAGACGCTAGACGGTTTTTGGAAGGGGCTGGAACCCCGGGGTGAGAGCCCCTCCCCCTCCTCATAAAAATTTCGTAAAATCTACAGTTTTCAATTTAGGACAACCAGATTTGGTATACTACTTATGGTTATCTAACTTAGACGGTAGACGGTTTTTAGAAGGGGTCGGGGCCCGGGTCAAGGTAGCCCCATTGCAAAATTTTCGTAAAAAAGTTCCGTTTTTTACTCTTAAGAATACCCTATTTACGTTCTAAGGCGCTCTTTGGCCCTTTGAGGGCCTTGCACCATAAACCATCAACCAACCAACCAACTAACTAACCTACGGTCTAAGTTAGGGACTGTAGATAACAATAAAGTGCAAAAATATGCGTTTAATGGTGTATTAAAAACACAAATCTATATAGTTTAGCTTTCACTACCAACGAACGGCTTATCAGAAAGAAATATAATGTAATGTAAACAGAGAGTTCCAGATATTCAAAATTTAAAACGGTAAAAAAAAGATGATCAATGCCAATGTGAAGTCATATGCATGCGACATCACATAGGTACATTGCATTTCTGTGTCGCGGGATTCACAGAAGCACACGCCAGATGTACGGCAGTTCTATAGATGTCTCCTAGAAGGTAAGTATTCCCATTCCTTTGATGATCAATGCCAATGTGAAGTCGTATGCATGCGACATCACATAGGTACATTGCATTTCTGTGTCGCGGGATTCACAGAACCACACGCCAGATGTACGGCAGTTCTATAGATGTCTCCTAGAAGGTAAGTATTCCCATTCCTTTTTCTTTCTTTTTTGTTTCGCAAAATTAAATTAACTAAATCAAAAAATTTAAAATAAGTTTACTGGAAAATTGCAGGAATATCTTTTTCATTCATTAACTTTCACCCGCTGAACTTGGTGATTCCACAAATAGTAATATTTACCTGGCAAATAACTGGTATCCCTGCTAGTACAAATTATATTAATGATTTATTTGCGTCCAGTTCAATCTAGTATGTCCATAAGAGCGTTAGGGGCCGTATGAAAAATACATTTCAACGTGTGCCGCTACGGCGGCGGAGTGATCTAGGCGCTGGCTTCTGACCACTTGTCGAGAAGGATCCTGGTTCAAATCCAGGTGAATCATGGACGTTGTGCTTGACTTCTGGCACTGGCTGTCCCCCTTCCCAGGAACCAGTGGCCCAAAATTGGGAACGTCCGACTGCTTATAGCCCACTGAATTGATCACGGTGGTCGTTAACCCCCCCCCCCCCCCCAAGATTGCGACGTGTCCATTGCTATTTGTTGTGGACCGTACAAAAAGTATGTTTTTGATATCAAGGTGTCCACTTCCATGTAGGCTGGCCATAAAATGTTAGGAGACCGTACAAAATTGCACTTTTGTTTTCACCTTGTCAGCGCTTCGGTATATGGTTGAAGTATACGTTTATATAGTTGGGCCATTTCAGCACGTAGTTTGGTTTATATAGAAAATCAAGATAATGCTACATTTTTACTCAGCTACAACACATTAATCCCGAAGGCTATTTGTTGAAATCTTTAATCCGCCGTGCTCATATTCACAACGTTAACATAACATGTCAAGTTATTAATGTTGCAGTTTTACCCTGTCACAAAACTTTAGTTACAAGACCTTAGGCGTAAACTTTTTTAGGAATTTTTAGTCCGACGTATTCATAAGGTTTCGATAACATGCCAAGGTTATGGTACTGCGTTTTGACTGAGGCACAAAAATTAATAAACAGGCCTTAAGCCCTTTTATCAGTTTTCAATCAACCGTGCTCATATACATAAAATTTTCAGAGAAAGTCAAGTTTACTGTGTTGCGCATTTACTCGAGTACAAAACTATAAACAGCCATTAACTTTCACCCGCTGAACTTGGTGATTCCTCAATTCATCCATTAACAAGTCTTTTAAGTGATTGTATGCTATGGTCATATTGATAATGTTTGATGACAAGTCAGGTTAATGATGTTGCACTTATTAAAGACTTAAAAAGGTGTAGAGGCTAGTAATTATTATTTGAAGTCTAAATAAAAGCTCATTTTCAACATGACTCGTCATGAAATCCTTGTGAATATGGCATTTATTTTATTTTGTACATTTTACAAAGCGTATGCATTTTTTTTTTTTGGCATTTGTTTTAATTTTGTGTTGTACTTGTTACATAGCGTTTCGCATTTTTGTAATGCTTGTGACTTGTGATTGCATTTTGAATTTTTATTTGTTTCACATTTTGGATTGCATTTTGAATTTTTATATGTTTCACATTTTGGATTACTTTTTGACATTTTATGTTTTTGACATGCTATTTTGAAAATTTTGTCTTTTTTAATTTTGCGTTGGTTTTACATTCTTGCATCTTCGGCGGAATTACATTCTTGAAAAATTCAAATACAAGTTAGTAAAAGGTATAATTCAATTAGTGAGAAATACCAGCACATTTTAGTAAAGGGTAGAATTATATGAAATTCCTCTTAAAATGTCCATCATGTTAACATTGTCTCTGTGCACCAAAGAAGTTCGAATTCCTTTTTATCTTGCCAGCGTTTCTCTTCTGGGTGGATTTGTTGGAATCTGTGCTATCACTCTTTCGATTTTAGCCATAGTTGTTCTCTGCTATTTCGCAATTTCACTGATTATTTCGTACAGTCACAGTTTTTTCTCTCCCAGAATTGTATTCCAGCGTCTGTCTAATCTTTCAAGTTCGTTTTGTGTTCTGGGAAAGCCAAATAAATTGTTTTCACTAACTGACCAAATTGTTGGCGGGAACAGCGGAGGGCTTCTGCTTGGATTGTTTCTTCTGCTTCCACAAAATTTTCCAAGAACATAATTTTCCTCAAACCACTGAACTACAGAATCTGCATATTCTAGTAAAATTGATTTCACAAAATGAAATGCCCAAAACATTAAAAAAACTGCAACCACACGAAACAAAATACCCAAAACATGGTAAGAAATTCTGTTGAAAGCACAATGAAGGTATACGATAGGAGAAATATATGTTTTTAAAACTTAATACAAGTGTCAAAACTGAAATAAAAAGAAAGAAAAAAGAAATATTCCAAATTTCATTGTTACTTTAGATATTTTGACCTGCTGACATTTCGTAAATTGTACTTGCACTCGATCAAAAAATATTACTTACAAGGACTCTTTAGTAACTTTTAATCGCTGTGGTCGTATTTATAAGGTTTGCATAACAAATCAAGTTAATAATGTTGCGCTTTCACTTAGGCACCAAATGCTAATTATTGGCCGCTAGGCCTAGGCCTTTTAAATAATTTTTGATAAGCGTAACACTCTTAAATTGATTTGTCATGCAAACCTCATATAATCACAGCATTATAAAAATTACTGTAAATGCATATGTCTAGGTCTCGGGCGTAGCTATTAATGCTTTGTGCTCGAGTAACATTTAAACAGAATTCATTTTATTTTCTATGAAAACTACATAAATATCAGCTCGGAGGACTGAAAACTATCAAAAATCTGTAGGCCTATTGTCTGCTTAATAGTTCCAACCTCAGAAAAGCGCATTGCAAAGATCTTGGACTTCTATGAAAACATTATGAAAATTAGCACGGCACACTGAAAATTGCTAAACAGGCCCAGTCCTAGGGTTTTCTAATTATTGTTTTGTACCTGACTAAAAGTGTAACATTATCTTTAGTTCTTACTAGCAGGGGTACCCGGTATTTCCCAGGTAAATATTACTATTTCTAAAATCACCAAGTTCAGCGGGTGAAAGTTAATGAATGAAAAAGCTATTTCCGTAAATTTCCAGGAAACTTATTTTAAATATTTTGATTTAGTTAATTTAATTATACGAAGCAAAAAAGAATTTACATTATTTACAGTACATTGTATTTCTGCCTGATAAGGCAACCGTTGGTGGTGAAAGCTAACGTTTATTAATTTGTGTTTTTAATACATCATGAACCGGATATTTTTTCACTTTATTGTTATCTACGGCCTCTAACCTAGACCGTAGGTGCGGTAATGGAGTGCTGTATTGGGATGCAGTTCTTAAGAGTAAAAATTGTAATTTTTACGAAAATTTTGAATGGGCCCCCTTCACACCGGGCACCGACCCTTTCCGTCTGCGGTCTAAGTTACAATACAATGAGGGAGTGTACTAAATTTGGTCGTTCTAAATTCGAAACTGTAGGTTTTACAAAAATTGGCATGGGGGAGGGCTCTGAACCCCTGTCTCCAACCGTTTCCAAAAATCGCCTGCATTCTCAGTTAGAGTACCATGACATAGTATACCAAATTTGGTGGTTTTAAATTGAAAACTGTAGATTTTACGAAAAAATTTTATGGGGAGGGCTCTGACCCCGTGCCTGACCCGTTCCCAAAACCGTCTACCATCTAAGTTAGAGTACCATGAGATAGTATACCAAATTTGGTTGTTCCAAATTGAAAACTGTAGATTTTACGAAAATTTTGTATGGGGGAACGATCTAACCCCCGGGCCCCAACCCGTTCCGAAAATCGTCTACGGTCTAAGTTAGAGTACCATGATATGGTATACCAAATTTGGTGGTTCTAAATTGAAAACTATAGATTTCAAGAAATTCTATATGGGGGGGGGGGCTCTGAACCCCGGGCTCCGACCCTTTCCAAAAAACCATCTACCGTCTAAGTTAGAGAACCATGAGATAATATACCAAATTTGGTCGTTCTAAATTGAAAACTAGTTTTTACGAAAAATTTTTATGGGGTGGGGGGCTCTTACCCCGTGCCCGACCCGTTCCAAAAACCCTCTACCGTCTAAGTCAGAGTACCATAAGATAGTATACCAAATTTGGTGGTACTAAGTTGAAAACGGTATATTTTACGAAAATTCTTTGGGGGGAGGGGGTGCTCTTACCGCCCGGGCCCCGATCCGTTCCAAAAACCGTCTCCCGTCTAAGTTACAGTTTCATGATACCAAATTTGGTGGTTCTAATGTGAAAACTGTAGATTTTACGAAAATTTTGTATGTGGGGGCTCTTACCCCTCGCGCCTTGACTTATTCCAAAAACCGTCTAGCGTCTAAGTTAGAGTACCATGAGATAGTATACCAAATTTGGTGGTTCTAACTTGAAAACTGTAGATTTTACGAAAATTTTGTCGGGGAGGGCATTATAACCCCCGGGCGCCGACCCGTTCCAAAAACCGTCTACCGTCTAAGTTAGAGTGCCATTATATAGTATACCGAGTTTGGTGGTTCTAAATTGAAAACTAGATTTTACGAAATTTCGTATGAGGGGGGGGGCTCTGAACCCAGGGCTCCGACCCTTTCCAAAAACCGTCTACAGTCTAAGTTAGAATACAATGAGATAGTATTCCAAATTTGGTGGTTCTAAATTGAAAACTGTAGGTTTTACGGAAATTTAAAATTTTGTACGGGGAAGGGGGAGTAAGGTTTGCTCCGACTCCCGAGCCCCGACCCGTTCCAAAAACCGTCTCCCGCTAAGTTAGAGTTTCATGACACAAAATTTGGTGGTTCTGAATTGAAAAATAAAAATTTTAAGAAAATTTTGTATGTGGGAGGGGTCTTACCCCCGGGCCTTGATCCGTTCCAAAAACCTTCTACCGTCTAAGTTAGAGTACCATGAGATAGTATACAAAATTTGGTGGTTCTAAATTGAAAACTATAGATTTTACGAAAGTTTGTGTGTAGGGGGGGTAACCACCCTTGACCCGACCCGTTCTGAAAACCGTCTACCGTTTAATTTAGAACACCATTATATAGTATACCCAATTTGGTAGCTCTAAATTGAAAACTTTAGTTTTTACGAAAAAAATTTAGGTGCGGGGGTCTCTGACCCCGTGCCCGACCCGTTCCAAAAACCGTCTACCGTCTAAGTTAGAGTACCATGAGAGAATATGCCAAATTTGGTGGTTCTAAATTGAAAACTGTAGATTTTACGCGGCATTTTATGGGAGGGGGGCTCTTACTCCCGGGCGCCAACCCCTTCCAAAAACTGTCTAACGTCTAATTTAGAGTTTCATGATACCAAATTTGATGGTTCTGAAAATGAAAACTAGATTTTACGAAAATTTTGTATGTGGGGGCTGTGACCCCCGGGCCTTGACCCGTTCCAAAAACGGTCTGCCGTCTAAGTTAGAGTACCATAAGATAGTTTACCAAATTTGGTGGTTCTAAGATGAAAACTGTAGATTTTACTAAATTTTATGAGGGGGCGACCCCGCGGGCTCCAACCCCTTCCAAAAACCGTCTAGCGTCTAAGTTAGGGTACGATGAGATAGTATACCAAATTTGGTGGTTCTAAATTGAAAACTGTAGATTTTACGAAAAAGTTTTTATTCGGGGGGAGTCTGACCCCCGGCTCCAACCCCTTCCAAAAACCGTCTAGCGTCTAAGTTAGAGTACCATGAGATAGTATACCAGATTAGGTGGTTCTGAATTGAAAACTGTAGTTTTTAAGAAAATTTTGTATGTGAGGGGCTCTGACCCCCGGGCCTTGACCCGTTCCAAAAACGGTCTGCAGTCTAAGTTAGAGTACCATAAGATAGTATACCAAATTTGGTGGTTCTAAGATGGAAACTGTAGATTTTACGAAATTTTTATGAGGGGGGCGACCCCGCGGGCTCCAACCCCTTTCAGAAACCGTCTAGCGTCTAAGTTAGAGTACCATGAGATAGTATACCAAATTTGGTGGTTCTAAATTGAAAACTGTAGATTTTACGAAAAAGTTTTTTTTCGGGGGTCTGACCCCCGGGCTCCAACCCCTTCCAAAAACCGTCTAGCGTCTAAGTTAGAGTACCATGAGATAGTATACCAAATTTGGTGGTTCTAAATTGAAAACTGTAGATTTTAGGAAAAAGTTTTTATTCGGGGGGTCTGACCCCCCGGGCTCCAACCCCTTCCAAAAACCGTCTAGCGTCTAAGTTAGAGTACCATAAGATAGTATACCAAATTTGGTGGTTCTAAGATGAAAACTGTAGATTTTACGAAATTTTTTATGAGAGGGGGGACCCCGCGGGCTCCAACCCCTTCCAAAAACCGTCTAGCGTCTAAGTTAGAGTTTCATGATACCAAATTTGATGGTTCTGAAATGAAAACTAGATTTTACGAAAACTTTGTATGTATGGGGGGAGGGGGGCTCTGACTCCCCGGGCCTTGACCCGTTCCAAAAACAGACAACCGTCTAAGTTAGAGTACTATGAGATAGGATACCTGATTTGGTGGTTCTGAATTGAAAACTGTAGATTGTGCTCCGTGAGTTTTGTTTGTATTTCAAGTATTTAGGCTACTAGGATAACTAGGTTTGTGCTTACCTCCACTATAAAGGTTTGGAGATTCGTTTCGGACATCTCCCGAAGTGGTGAGTGCCTTTTTTCGTTTCTTATCGTCGTGTTTAAAATTCCTACCGAGCTGGTAGAAGCCTACTTATCTCGGCGCCATTAAAATGGCGTCATCCGGTGGTGTTGTCAACCCTGACATCACTTCCGGTGATCACGGCACTTTGCCCAGCGGTGGCGTTGTCACGTTGCCCTCCGGGTCGACGTCAACCGTTGGCGGCGTATCGTTTTCCTCCCCTGACGTCACTATTACAGCTCTTGCCCCAGCTGCTTCTCATATAGTGAAAGTTGACGTCATGGACACTATGGATGACGGTGCTCCTCTGCCTTCAATGGATGGCGATGCTCCTCTGCCTTCAATGGATGGCGGTGCTCCTCTGCCTTCAACCTCCACTTCTACTGCTCCTCGTTCCTATTCTTCAGCGGTAACTTCCCAAAGGCTTCAGCCCAAGTCTAATTCCATGCGAGCGGAAGCCGCAGCTTTAAAACCTCATGTCCGTCGCTCTGGTAATGAGGTTGTGCTCGAAATTCCAGTGGATTCTCCAGCAGGTGCCTCTTTCACCACGGCTACTGAGTTGGGTGTGTGCTTTGAGGCGCTGCCAGACACACCACTCAAAATGTACTCAACTGCTCTAAAACAAAAGTTCTCTCCGTCAGCGATACGTCATATGTCGCGCAGAGGGCCGAGTGTCATTGTTTATTTTTTTCATGCGGCAGATGCTACCTCTGTCTTACAGACTGGGCTGGTTGTTGGTGATCACCAATTATTTCCTGAGCCTGTCGCCCAGAGACCAGTAACGGTCTCGATGTACCCAGTACATCCTGAAGTCACAGATGCTATGCTTTGTGCTTTTCTTATGCAATCCGGTCGTGTTGTGGGTAACATTACCACACACTCCGCTGCTCCAAAGGACGAGGATGATCGTTCGATTGAAAGTGCCCGACGAGTTGCGCGAGTAGTATTCTCTTCGGATGAACATATCAAGTCTTTTCCTACTCTCTTCACTGTAAAATGTGGAGATCAAATCCGACGCATCGACGTTTTAACCTCCTTTCATTGTCAGACTTGTAAGGCGTATGGCCATCAACGTAGTGAGTGCTTCCGCCGCCCTGCTGTACCTCAGTCTTCGAGACCAAACGTCACTCGTGACAGCCCTGTGTCGTCCACCCCTACCGTTTCTAAGGAGGTGTCTTCAGAACTTCAACCTGCTCTGCCATCGGGCCTTCCTCCACGGGGTCCTGCCCCACAATTGTTGACAGAGGACTTTCCTCATCTGGTACCGACAGCTCCGCCCACGTACCTTGCAGCTCCAGCTAACCTGACTGCTGACCTTCATCTTCCTTCGGATGAAGACACTCCAAGTACAGTTACTGACATGGACTGCCCTACTGCTAGTGACACTTCTGGCAATCACTCTGACCCTACAACTACCAGCAAGCCTGCTCGACGGGAGTCCTGGAGTGCTCCGCAGACTCCGCTCCCTCCTCGCATCGGTGCTGCAAGAGGTCGTTCTGTTGACTCATCTTCCCGCTCCTCCTCTCAACGTCGTACTTTGCCACGAACAAGTCGACACCCTGCTGTGATTCCAGGTTCTAAGACTCCACCCCCAGTGCTTTCCCTAGATTCTTTTCTCCGATACCTAGCTGAAGCGAAGGCGGATATACCGGTAGGTCCGCTTTCTCTTCATAAAATATATGAAGTATTATGCTCTCATAAACATCCTAGATTCTTTAATCAGTTTGTTGCACGTCATTTGCTTGATCTTCCTACTGTTCTAACCCAAGTTTCTAGTGTGATATCTGTGTATCGAAATCTTGTGCTTTCCTATCCCGATCTCAAATTTAGTGTTGACAGAATGAAGAAGCAAGCGAAGAAAATAACAGATTCCAGCGCACGTGCGTGTCGACCTGGGAAGGACCTACCGATTCAAGGTGGTCACACTTAACTGCAGAGGGTTCTCTGCTTCTCCTAGAAATGCTCTAGTGTATGAGGACTTGGCGCCTCTACACGCAGATCTTCTCTTGCTCCAAGAGACCAATTGCTCTGCTACCACTTTGTTCTCTCGTTGGCGGGCTTGGCCCTACGATTTTCACCATGCTTATCGAGTTGGACGGAATGGTGGCCTTGCACTTGGGATCCATCACCGCCTACTCCCTCTGATTTCGACGCCAGTGATTCGTGCCTTACATGTGGACAACCTCCAGGTCGCTGTCTTTTGCATTGAAAACGTGACCTATCATGTTTTTAACATATATGTCCCCTGTGATGAACGTCTGTTACCTGATCTTCTCTCCACACTCCGTACAGAGCTGTCATGCATCCCACCGTCTGAATACATTCTCATCGGCGGAGATTTCAATTGTACGTTGTTGCCGGCCCTTGACCGCAATTCAACCGTTGGAGAATACCGCAGACAACGTGTATTACAGATTTCCCAGCTAGTTGATGATTTTCAATTGGTTGATGCGTTCCGGCATCTACACCCGTCGGAAATCTCTTTTACCTGGCGCTCTTCCATCCATGGCAGCACTACGGCAGCATGGTTGGATAAATTTTATGTTTCGACTGCTCTTCTCCCGTCGATCGCAGCTGCTGCCCATCATCCTTCCGCCGCTTCAGACCACAGTATTGTCAGTCTGTCGGTGTGTGTTTCGCCTTCACCTTCAAGGACTCAACGAGTATGGACTTTTCCGGACTCGCTCCTGGATGATCAACAATTTTGTGTTGCTGTGCGTGAGTTCCTCCGAAGTCGTCAGCCCCTTCTTGATACTACGTCCGACGCGATGCAACTGTGGCTCAGTGTCAAACATGACTTGGTCCTTTTTGTACGGCGCTACTCCCATGCCTCTCGGAATGAGAGCGATATGAAAATTGCGAATCTACGTGCTCTATTGTCGATGCTCTCTCTTGATGATCCGCAATACCCCGGCTATCTGGCAGATCTCCATGCTTTGCTTCTTCCTCGCGCATCCGATGCAGCCTGCAGGATGCATTTCTTGCATCTCTCCCCTACAGCTGATTCTCACGATTACTTAACCGCCTTGGAATCTCAACATCGTTCTGCTACATCTTTGCGTCATCTTCGCCTCCAGGATGGTTCCATCACTTCGAACCCATCGAAGCTATGCACTTTCACCAGACAGTATTTCATCGCCAAGTACAGTGCGGTAACGCAGTCTTCATCCTCATTAGCTTCTCCTCTTCTCTCCTCTCTTCCTCAGGTCCCCTCTACTTTATCTACTTCTTTACTCTCTCCTTTCTCTCTTCGCGAACTCCGCGAGGCGTTCGCTACTCTCAATCCTCATGCCGCTCCTGGACCTGACGGCCTTCCTCTGTCCTTTTATCGTGCTTTTCTACCGTGCCTTCTGCCTTTTCTGTCTGCGTGTTTCTCGTCTGCTTTTTCCTCTCCTGCGTTACCGCCCGACTTTACTTTGGCACACACCATCCTCCTTCCTAAGAAGGGTGACCTCTTGGATCTTGGAAACTGGCGCCCTATCTCCATCCTAAACACTGACTATAAGTTCTATACAAAACTCTTATCCCGTCGCCTTAATTCTGTTCTCTCTTTCGTTATTTCTTCTGACCAGACATACACTGTGCCTGGTCGGACTATTTCCACTAACGTTTCTCTTCTCCTTCATCTTCACTTCCTCGCTCGCTCTTTTTGTGAACCTCTTGCCTTCCTCAATCTGGATCAAAAGTCCGCTTTTGATAACGTTTCTCATTTTTATCTCTCTGTTGTCCTTTCACAATTTGGCTTTCCTCCTACCTTTTCTTCCGCACTCTTGGCCCTTTATCAGGGAGCTAGTTTCCATGTTCGAGCGGCCACATTTCTAACCGCTCCAATTCCGTTTAAGCGAGGCATCCGGCAAGGATGTCCGCTCTCCGGCCAGCTATTCGCTCTCGCTTTTGAGCCTTTCCTGTTAGCAGCCCGAAGATCACTCCTGGATGTCCTACCGCCGACAGTGGCTAGTACTCGTCATCATCGAATAATTTTCACCGCCTATGCTGATGATGTGACCTTTTGCGTCCGGGATGAATCTCAATTTGATCGCCTGTATTCTGTATATCAACAGTATGTTGCATTATCTGGAGCAGCGCTGAATGCCACTAAAAGTACTGGCTTATGGTGCGGGGCATGGGCTGCCCGCACTGATGCTCCTTGGGGTGCGCAGTGGACAGCCACTACACAGAAGATCCTCGGTGCGTATGTCGGATTGCCCTTGGCTTCTGCATCTGCCACCTGGACTGCTCTTCTTCCCCGGATACAACGGACTGCTGCCTACTGGAGTAAGGCCCGCCCTTTCACATCGTTCCGTCAACGAGCAGCCGTTGTTCGTCGACAACTTATCTCTCTATGCGAATACTCTTGGATGTCGACGGTTGTGCCCGTGTCACAAATGATGACCATCACTCGCCTCTCAACTTCCGTCATCTGGTCTTCACATCACTGGGTTAAACCTGCCACGCTTCATCTGCCAGCCTCTTTGGGTGGCATCCAGCTTCCTGATCCAGCTTTCCTTTATAAAACTCATCGCATTATTCATTTCATTCGCCTTGCCACTTCAACTGTTCCGTCCCTTACCACTACCTTGAATGTTCTAGCTTCTTTCCGTGACCCATCTTTCACCTTCCTACTGTTTCTGAAGATGGATGCATACTCTCTTCTCCCGTCCCACCTCCCTCCTGTCCTGCGAGAGGGCCTTTCTCTCTTTCGTTCGCTTCCTCTTCTCCGTTCATTTCCTTCTTCAACTCTTGATCTCCTAGATGAACCTCTCTTCTTCTCTTCTCTTATTCACCCTCCTAACCTCCCTTACTTTTACTTTCCTCATTGGATCCGCTCTGGTGTGATAACTGTCCGTTCTCTCGTAACTTCTGATCTAACCTGGAGACCTCTTTCTTCCCTGTTTCTATCTCCAACCATTACTCTTGCTAACGAATATCTTCTTCTTCGCACAGCGCTTTGGAGCCTCTTTCCACTCCTCGCTTCACCTGATGGTCTCTTCTCGGTCCCCTCTGCTCCTCTTTCCCTACCGTTCTTTCTCCTCATTCGTAGCTCCCCGGTTCTAGTTACTTCTCTCTCCTCCTCTTCTCTTTATTGGCTTCTTCTTTCCCCTCCCGCACTTCCACTTTCTGTTCATTCTGCTCCTCCTTCTCTTCTCCCCGCCATCTGGACAGCATCTACCTCCCCCTTTCCTCCCCTCTTGAACTCAATGTCCATTGGCAATTTCTTCACCTTCGTCTCCCAGCCCCATCAGTACTGTTTCGCATGACCCTTCTCACCTCTCCGCAGTGCTCCTTTTGCCCTGAAGTCAGCGACGTCCAACATCAATACCTATTCTGCCCCGTTCTCCTGCCAGTCCTAAACACAGCATTTCGTCTTGCTGATCGAATTTGTGCTCGATCGTTACCATTTCTTGCATATGCTTGGCTACTCCAAACAAAGCATCCACCTACTCACTTGCCTCCTGTGTGCCGTTATATTTTTCTTCTTGTGAAGTTCACTGTCTATGCTTTCCATCTTCAACAACGCTTCCCCGCTCTTATTCCACCTCCTCAGGAGGCAAGTGCTATCATTCGGAGACGCTTCCTAGCACGGTTAACCACTCGCCTCCAAATGGAGCACTCTCGTGCTGCCTCAACAAACACCGATAGCGTTTTTCAATCCACTTGGGCCCAATCGGCTGGGTGGTTCCATATCCACAATTTGCAGTTACATCTCAACCTATAAGTGGGATTTTTGTTGTCGCCCACGTTCACTGTAACAAATCATGTTTTTACGTATTAATTTTGGTGCTTCGCTATTTGTGATTTTTCTGTTTTAATGTGCCATTGAAGATAGCTCAATATGTTTCCCATGTTCTCTTCGATAATGTTGGGTTTTATGTTGTTGTATATAATTCTTCCTTCTGCACAGTTTACTGCCCACGCAATGTCCCCTTCATTATGTTGAATATTTTTTTAAAATATTAGTCACTGTGTGTATAATTTAATGCAACAAGATGCCCTTCTGAGTACATTTAGCGTTATTTCCCCTTGTCACTGAATACTTCTGTACATATGTTGTAAATTTTGAATGTAGCATCACTGTTGCATTTCTGTGAATTAGTACCTAATGTTTAATCTTTAGTATGGTAGTAATGCTTAATTGGAATTTGTGCATAGTATAGAATCATGTCTTGCCCTGTCTACAATACTGTAGGTAAACATTTTCGTTTGTATCGCTCGTGCTTTATTGTCTGCCTCTCCTTCGCCCTACGTGGCGAAATATTTTTTTTATGATTTTAACAATATTTTGTTTTACGTTTCACTGGAACTTTCCAGCTGATGTATATACCGCTGTATTTATTGGCAGAATTCCATTGTCATGTACATAGAAATGTTATTTTAATGAAGAATAAAGGCAATTTTGAAATGTAGTGTGGGGGCTCTGACCAACCGGGCCCCTGACCCTTTCCAAAAACCGTCTAAGTTAGAGTACCCTGAGATAACATACCAAATTTGGTAGTTCTAAATTGAAAACTATATCTTACGGCAATTCTGTAGGGGGGCTGTAACCCCCCCTCTCTGCAACCGCTTCCCAAAACCGTCTACAGTCTAAGTTAGAATACCACGAGATAGTATACCAGATTTGGTGGTTCTGAATTGAAAACTGTAGATTTTACGAAAATTTTGTATATGGGGGCTCTGACCAACCGGGCCCTGCCCCGTTCCAAAAACCGTTTACCGTCTAATATTTTTAGTGCCAAAGAAAAACGTAATATTCCTATCCTGTCTGCGTGGCCAAACTTTATAAATTTGATCAGGGAGCAAGACGTTCGAAATCGTACGTTTTCCTGAATTCGTTTTGTATGTAACCAAAATCTGTAAACGCGACGAATTGACGTAGTCGACGAATTGACGTAGTCGACGAATTTGTCCGCGACAAATTGACGCGCGACGAATCGTCGTGGTCGACGAATTAACGCGCGACGAATTGACGCATGCGACGAATTGACGCGCGACGAATTGTCGTAGTCGACGAATTGACGCGCGACGAATTGACGCAGGCGACGAATTGACGTAGTCGACGAATTGACGCACGCGACGAATTGTCGGGACACCGTTAAAATCCCCCCAAGAACGAAAAAATTCCCGAGAGGAATCACTGCAATTGCTGCGCGAATATTATTGAAAAGATGAGCAACATATATTTCATCAGTGGGAATATATACATTAAAGATATGAAAAGTAACATTATGCACACAAAAGGTAAAACACTGAAGAAAATCAAGGTGTAAATTTGTCACAGAAATAGAAGTCATCTGAGTCAAAAACTGCTGGCGCACAACTACAGCTATACCACCATACCGGGAGAGGCGATACGAGTGGTAAAAGATGTATGGCCAGCGTCTCCATAGGTGAGTGGGAGTGTCAGCAGAGCAGTGAGTTTCCTAGAGAAGGAGAACATCTCCACCAGCGGCAGAAATGTCCTCATAAACGAGGGAGTTCAACACTGGTGTCGCGAACCCGCGACAATTCAAGAAAGTCACAGTGAAAGTGCCATGTCTCTAGTGGCAGTGACAATCTTTTCCAAATGGGAACGGAAGTTGTTGTACCGCCGTTGGATGCACTTCTGAGTGTCAGCATCCTCGGCAGATGGACTCTTGATAGTATTGTAAAGAGTTAACAGTTGTGCCAGTTGATTCTCAACTGCTGGGTAGCGACCTTCAAATCGGTTGACATAGGTGGGTAAATTAGGAAGAAGTGTCTAGGCACAAGCAAAGTCGTGCAATTCGTTACAAGGGAGAGGAGTGTCCGGAAACACATTCATGTGTAGGCGTGAGGAAAATTCCTCAAGAGGCAGGAGGTAGATAACTGGCTTGGAAGACTTGACAGGGCGACCCGAAGCAGGTGATCCAGCAGGCTTAGTCGGAGAGGTTTGAGTAGAGTGGCCAGATTGTCACCGTCGTTTCGTAGAGCCGCGAGGAGGTTTGGCATCCCTTTTGTCAGGACGGGTCCGGAGATAGCTCTCCGTCCCATCACTCATCGCTTGGTCGCTGACGCTTTGATAGGCTGTGTCATCAGCGGTCGAGGTCTCGGTATCAGACTGGTCAGTCGTAACGGACTCAGCAACTGCTGTAGGGTCCGCAGGAACACGAAAAGATGTTGAAGATTGTAAAACTGGGTAGTGTTCCTCGGAGAGAGAAGGTGGGACAACAATTGGCGTAGAGGTTGCCACCGAAGGTAGGTTGTTTGCATGTACCACCGTCTGTAACGGAGCGCTACTAGGATCATGATGAGAAGGCGTCGGATCTTGATAGACGGGCGAAACAGACTTTGGTGGAGCAACTGGACACTGCTTATAGTAGTGCCCAACCTGGTGACATTGACTATAATGGTCCGTCAGGAAGTTTATTTGCCTGACCTGATCCTCGCACCGAACAGTGAAGTGTGTTGGAAGCCGTTCGATTGCTTCTTGTGATAGAAATATGACCCTCGCAACACGGCGAGCACCTTGGATCGACGCATGTCGTGGATCACGTTATGGATCGTTTCGGGCAGCAAGATGCGTTTGTATGCCTCCAACTACCCGACCAACCGAAGATAAGACAGCATACAGCATGAGATCTGTCACTTCCAACGAGACCGGGTAGAAAGAAACGTTAATGGGTCATTGGCCCACCGGTTCTGCAGAAAGATGTCTATCACCAATGGTGAGGCCAGATGTTAGGAGAGATTTCGCCATTTCAGCCGTGGCCAGATAAACAACCACAAGTCGTCCTCTCCGATACATTTGCGGAATATATTCAGATGGGAACCGCTGTGCAATGGCATCTGCATATACTCGCAAAGGAGTGTCCGGAAGAGCTTCGAAATGGACGCCTTTTGCAAGATTCTCAGAAAAAGCTGTGCCAGCTGGAGAGCTGGCTGGGATATTAAGCACGATATTATTGCCAGCTTGGGAAATGAAAGATTTCAGCTTTTCAGCGCCAACATAATTATTCTTGGATGCTGGACGAGAGACTTTGGAGGCTGCAACAGAAGAAAACGAAGGTAATGACACGTTGGGCTCGGCAGTGCTAGAAGAGGCTGCATTTCCAGTGATGTCCATAGCGTCATCATCGATAGCGGAAGCCGGGAGATGTGACGTAGCTGGAGAAGGCAAATTGGCAACGCCACGAGCGGACGCTTGCGTGGCCACACTCCATTTGGGGCATCAGAAAAGGAAGAGAGATTAGGGCTATCACTATCCCTACCGGAAGTCGCCATCCTTAATGGCGGTGCCCAGTAGCGAGCTTGGACAGCTCGGCCAAACGTAAATAAGATGAAATACAACAAAATAGGCGCTCACCGCGCTCGAAACGAAGCAAAATGAAAGACGATACCTTTATACTTAAGGTGAACCTGAAATTAAGGAGCGAAGAGTCTAATAACACACCCAAATCACAAGAAAATCGCGGAGCAACAACACGCTGCTCAGTTAAATCCAAAGGGCGAGATCCAAAGTAAAAATCCTCCAAATACGTGACGTTAATGAATAAACAAAAAGATCGCTCTTTCCACGTTTAGCAACGCACAGCAACTGAATTTTTTTATTCGGCCGCCGCCGGGGAATTTAATCCCGGATATCTCCCTCGGCGGCCGAATAAGAAGTTTTCGTTTACTGTGCGGCGCCGGGCCGAATAACAATTTTTCGTTTGCTAGTTATTCCCCGGCGGCGGAAGAATAACAATTTTTCTGTTGTCGTGCGTTGCTAAACATGAAAAGAGCGATGTCTTTGTTTATTCACTGATGCCACGTATTTGGAGGATTTTCACTTTGGATTTAACTGCTATAATTATTATATAGCCAGTGCCGTTAATGTCCACCAGATGGAGACGTCTCAGTAGCTGAGCCCATCTCAGGGATTTATAATGTCAGATGCAGACAGAAAAACGCACATAGTGCCGTGGATTGTTGGCCACCGTGGTGTAAGACTAACGCGCTCTGCTAGATATCGAGAGATCCGGGATTCAATTCCCCGGCGGCGGCCAAATAACAATTTTTCGGTTGCTGTGCGCTGCTAAACGTGGAATGAGCGATGTCTTTGTTTATTTACTGACGCCACGTAGTTGGAGGATTTTCACTTTGGATCTCGCCCTTTGGATTTAAAAGCCATAATTAATATATAGCCAGTGCCGTTAATGCCCACGAGAGGGAGACGTCTCTGTAGCTGAGCCCATCTTACGGATTTATAATGTCAGATGCTGACAGAAAAACGCACATAGCGCCGTGTATTGTTGGCCACCGTGGTGTAAGGCTAACGCGCTCTGCTAGATATCGAGACATCCGGGATTCAATTCCTCGGTGGCGGCCGAATAACAATTTTTCGGTTGCTGTGCGCTGCTAAACGTGGAATAAGCGATGTCTTTGTTTATTTACTGACGCCACGTAGTTGGAGGATTTTCACTTTGGATCTCGCCCTTTGGATTTAAAAGCCATAATTAATATATAGCCAGTGCCGTTAATGTCCACCAGATGGAGACGTCTCTGTAGCTGAGCCCATATTACGGATTTATAATGTCAGATGCTGACAGAAAAACGCACATAGCGCCGTGTATTGTTGGCCACCGTGGTGTAAGGCTAACGCGCTCTGCTAGATATCGAGACATCCGGGATTCAATTCCTCGGTGGCGGCCGAATAACAATTTTTCGGTTGCTGTGCGCTGCTAAACGTGGAATGAGCGATGTCTTTGTTTATTTACTGACGCCACGTAGTTGGAGGATTTTCACTTTGGATCTCGCCCTTTGGATTTAAAAGCCATAATTAATATATAGCCAGTGCCGTTAATGCCCACCAGATGGAGACGTCTCTGTAGCTGAGCCCATATTACGGATTTATAATGTCAGATGCTGACAGAAAAACGCACATAGCGCCGTGTATTGTTGGCCACCGTGGTGTAAGGCTAACGCGCTCTGCTAGATATCGAGAGATCCGGGATTCAATTCCCCGGCAGCGGCCGAATAACAATTTTTCGGTTGCTGTGCACTGCTAAACGTGGAATGAGCGATGTCTTTGTTTATTTACTGACGCCACGCAGTTGGAGGATTTTCACTTTGGATCTCGCCCTTTGGATTTAAAAGCCATAATTAATATATAGCCAGTGCCGTTATGCCCACCAGATGGAGACGTCTCTGTAGCTGAGCCCATCTTACGGATTTATAATGTCAGATGCTGACAGAAAAACGCACATAGCGCCGTGTATTGTTGGCCACCGTGGTGTAAGGCTAACGCGCTCTGCTAGATATCGAGACATCCGGGATTCAATTCCTCGGTGGCTGCCGAATAACAATTTGTCGGTTGCTGTGCGCTGCTAAACGTGGAATGAGCGATATCTTAATTTTTTACAACAGGAATTATAAATTTTAAACTTGCGTAACGTTATGAACAAATGCGGTACTTAAAAATGATTTTTCCATTTATAGCAGAAGTGCAAGAAAGTTCTCTTAAGGAAGCCGAACTGTTAATTTTTTTTTCTTTCGGTCAAACAACCACCGTGAGTAACTTGATATGCAGTCGGTTGTCCCTGATTTAGGGCCACTGACTCCGGGAAAGGGAGAGAGCCAGTGCAGTGAGACAAACACAATATCCATGCGTCATCCATATTCGAACCTGGACCCATTTCGGACGAATTGTCAGAATCCAGCTTCGCCACCAGGGTGTCACACAGAAATGTTAATTGATTAAAATTTATATTTTGTGACCGACTTATGAATCATGGTACTTAAACGTGCTTCCAGAACAAAATCAAAAATTCTTATATTTAATTCTTCCTCTTCTCCAAAAGTATTTGTTTTCTTAACGATTCAAACAACTATTACATGCTCTGACCGAAAACATTGCCTTTGTGTTTAGTATAAGCACGAATTTATCATTTTATAAAAATTACTAAGCTTATTTTGCTTTTCGCTACAATGCTGTTATCATCAACGTTTGAAATAAGAAATTACCATTCATTTAGTTTTTCAGAAGTTTATCGTTTGTCTTCAACTCGAAACAAAGAACTGCGTGAACTATTTTCTTTTCATTAGCTCTTTTTTAACAACTAAAGTGCATTCGCTGCGTCCACGCCGGAAAATGGATGAAAACCGTTAAGGTTCATCTGTAATAGGTCCTCGCGTTTAATACAGCAAGTAAAGGCAGGTTCTTCTTCGCAACATCTACGGTAGAGTTTTGTGAGACTAAAGGCCCATGGCGTCGCAATAGATGACAAATATTCCAGACAGAAACAAAGCTCCAGTAGCAAGTACAATCCAGCACAAGCTAACTCCAAGCAGCGCTTTTATGGCACCATAATAAAGCTGGTACAGGACTGAGCACGGCATGTAAACAGCCAATACAAACAGAATCATCCCAGCCATGCTTTTTGCAATTCTTTCCCTTTCTGCTCTCCAGCATTCTCTGTATACGAACTGGGAGACTCCTGCTATTAGTCCAAATTTCGGAGCGTTGAAATTTTGAATAACATATGCCAATAAATATAAAATTAGTCCTATAAGGCTCATCTCTTTTTCATTACAATTTAAGAAGGATTGAAATATGAATAGATGAAGAAAATGTGATACTAATTGCGTGACATTCAATAGTCTTGTTGTGTATGTGCATTCGGAAAATAATGTTAAATCGCAATCTTCAGTGAAACGCAACAATAAAATTAGGAAATTGCTTATTCAGTAGAAAATTACAGCTCTTCAAAAAAATGGATCCCGGTAGCTAACTTACCAAAGAAGGTATTCGGGAAATTTGTTTTCCTCGCCCTGCTATTTCTATTTAATTTCTGTTTTTCTTGTCTATTACTTTTTGCTATAAAAAAATCACTGTAAAGATGCCAAAAATTTGAAATTATGCGTATAAATTGCGCACATAAACTTGAAATTATGCATAAAAAATGATGCTTTTTAATTGAATTCAAAATGATGCTGTTTTAATAGAATTGAAATTTTTCATTTGCGTTTCGAAACGCACATACTAAAAATTTTTAAATTGATTTCGCAACACACGCCACACGAAATAATTATGAAGCTGAAAGCACAAGAATAAATTCATATATTGTTTCTCAAGAACCATGCAAAACCTGATCTCAATAAATTGATTGAGTAATTACGAATCTATTTCTACGGTTTCGTTTTCTTCAAATTGCTCTTTCGTTTGAACGTATTGTTGGACTTGCTCCTAATGAAGAAAAAAGGTAGTTAGGTCAAAACATGCAGACCTTATTTTTTTTTCTAAGTTTCTCAGCTTGCGGAAGATCTTTCACGGGTAAAAATTTAAAAAAATCGTTATTTCCAACCAGCGTTATTATTGTATTACACACGGATATTTTTTATGAAATTTTTCATGAATATATTATTGTGATGATCAGATCACAGGCCAGCAACCTGTATGCAATCGTAAAGAACGCTATCGTGTAATCGGGCGGTAGAAGGCAAAGATAAATAGACAATGTGTTTGATACAACGCGCCAGTAGCTCTTGATAGTAGATACCGAAAAAATGGAAAAATATGTATCTTTATTATTTTTTCATATAATTGAGACGAAATATAAATTCGAAAGTATGCAGGGGTAACATGGAGGAGACTGGCACAAGACAGACCGTTGTGGAGGAAACTTGGGGAGACCTTCGTCCAGCAGTGGATTGAAAATGGTTGACAATGATGATGATGATGATATAAAAGTGTTTACTAGAAATCGAAGCGTTGAATGAATCAGCACGATCAGAATTCACAAAAAAAAAAAAAAAAAAAAAAAAAAAACATCATAGAAGGCGCCGATATTTCACGCGCTGGACACATATAATATGCTGCACGAGATTTCTTCAGATAACGTCTGCACTTTCAAACAAGAAAGATGACACCGAATTTTCGGGTGTAATAAGCACGTCTTTTGAATCCGTTCTTTCTGGCCGCCCCGGTGGCGCAGTGGTCTAAGCGATGGCCTCTGATCATTCGTCCGAATGGGGTCCGGGTTCGAATCCCGGTGACGCATGGATGTTGTGTTTGTCTTACGGCACTGGCTCTGTCCCTTCCCTGGAACCAGTGACCCTAAATTAGGGACGGGCGACTGCTTATAGCCCATTGAGTTGCCCACGGTGGCCGTTAAACCTCCAATAAAAAAAAAAAAAGAATCTGTTCTGACGCAAATTAAATTTATCAAAGCTACTCAAAGTCAATGGAACCGGTATGGAAAACAATAGATCTGAGGAAAGAAAGAATATTTTCAATCGGGTTTTTAATTCCTCAGATATTGCTGTAGACAGAATCGTGATCTTACGAACTCTTAGAAACAGAGATATCGCCAAAAATAATATGTGACTTTACGTCCCCTGGTGGGCAAACCATGCAATATTTTAGGAAGAAAGTATTCTCAAAAGGTTTATCCATATAGGCGGTATCGGTTGAAGAAAAAAATAGTCGAGTTTTCAGGAGCCTCGATTTTGCTACAAATACTTTAGAAGCAGAAATTAACACTTATGACCCTTGGTGGCTAAACCATTCTTTACCAAACATTAGAAATTATGTGAAAAATATTTTCCATCAGCTCTTGTATGCGATACAGGAAGAATTTTTCAAATCGAAGTTTAGAAGCAGAAATAACGCTAAAAACGTAATTTGCCTTTGTGCCCCCTATCGGAAAGTCTAGGATTCACTTGTAAATTTTGAGTTATATTATAGGAAAGCATTTCGCATCGGAAACACTATCCAACAAATAAGGAATTTTTCAAATCGGACTCTTAGAAGTAGAGATATTGACAAATATAAGATATAAATCTACGCCCCCTGGCGTAGAAGCCATGCATTATTTCAAGAAGAACATTTTCCTAAAAGGTTTGTCGACATGAGTAGTATCGGTCAACAAACGACTTTTTTCAATCGAGATTTTAGAAGCTCATATTTTGCTGCAAATACATCAGAAATGGATATTAAGACTTACGCCACCTGGTGGCCAAACCATTAAAAAAAACAGAAATTATGTGCAAACGATTTAGAAGCAGATATATAGGGGAAAAACGAAATTTACATTTACGCCTCCGAGCGGAAAGTTTATGAATTACTTGAAAATTTTAAAATTATATGAACCACATGTCACACTAGAAACACTATCCAACAAAGAAAGAATTTTTCAAATCGGACTCCTAGAAGTAGAGATATTGACAAAAATAAGATATACATCTACACCACCTGGCGTAGAAACCACGCACTATTTTAAGAAGAAAATGTTTCTAATAGGTTTGTCAAAATGAGTAATATCGGTCAACAAACGACGTTTTTTTTCAATCTAGAATTTAGAAGCTCATATTTTGCGGCAAATACATCAGAAGCGGAAATTAAGATTTACGCCCCCTGGTGTCCAAACTATTTTTTTACAAAAATTAAAATTTATGTGCAAACGATTTACCGCCAGGAGCTGTATCCGGTGCAGAAAGAATTTTTCAAATCGGAGATTTAGAAGTAGAGACATAGGGTGAAAGGCAATTTACCGCTACGCCCCCTAGCGGAAAGTCTGTGAATTTCTTGAAAATTTTGAAATTATATGAAAAACGTGTCACACGGAAACCACTATCCAACAAAGAAGCAATTTTTCAAATCGGACTCCTAGAAGTAGAGATATTGACAAAAATAAGATGTACATCTACGCCCCCTGGCGGAGAGAGTGTGGAATATTTTAAGAAGAAAATATTCTGAAAAGGTTTATCGATGTGAGTGACATCAGTCATCGAAAGAATTTTTTGAATCGATATTTTAGAAGCTCAGATTTAATGGCAAATACATCAGAAACAAAAATGAACGCTTACGCCCCCTGGTGGCCAAAGTATTATTTACCAAAAATTTGAAATTATATGCAAAAGATCTTCCATCAGGAGATGTATCCGCTGAAGAAAACATTTTTCAAATCGGAGTATTAGAAGAAGAGTTATCGGGAAAATTGTAATTTACTTTTACGCCCTCTAGCGGAACATTTATGTGTAATTTGAAAAAGTAACTATATCTAAAATACTCTTCGACATAAATGGAATCGATAGATAAAAGAATTTTTTCAATCGGATGTTTAGAAGCAAATATTCGAAATAAAACTTATTTTTGAATTCGACATCTTCTGCATTTACACCCTGTAGCGGCGAAATTGGACATCGTAAAAAAAAAACGAAATAAAGGATCATCATTCTCGTATTTCAAGCTTCCCAATGCAAAAAGAATTTTTCAAATCAGACTAATAGTTGCAGAGATATCATGGGTTGAGACGGACGGAGAAACGGACATCCCGATAACATAAGCAGCATCTTGTTTTACAATAAACATGCTAAAAGGTGCTGCGCCATACGGCAGGCAGCTCTGTAGAAGTATTTTAATGCAAGTACGATCCCTGGTGAAGATTTCCAAAACCTCACTATTTTTTTATTTGGAGGTTTAACGACCACCATGAGCAACTCGATAGGCTATAACCAGTTGTCCATTCCTAATTTACGGTCACTGGTTGTAGGAAAGGGAAAGTACCAGTGCCGTAAGACAAATATAACATCCATGCCTCACCGGAACCCGAAACCATCACGGACAAATGGAAAGAAGTCAGAGAGATCACTGCGCCTCCGGGGCGAGAAAACTCACTTAGCGCTGTCCTTCATGATTTGGGTAAGGTAACAGTTCGAATTTTACCCCGCAAGGGAGAAGTAGATTTGATAATTTTTTTTAATAGAGCTGTGCTCCCCCCCCCCCTCTCCTTTTATCTCTTTTCTGTTCTTCGCAATTTATTGAAAACCAAAGTTCGCTCATACGAAGCTGCCAGCTGATTGTTAAGGAGTTTCTGCGATAGCTTCCAAGCAACAAAAAGATAATTTTCCAGTTAACTGTGCATAACCTGAGGTATTTTACGCTGTGCTTTGATAATACTGAAATTTCGCAACTGTTTTGAAATTGACAAAATCGCAGAAAATTAGTGCTTGTTTTATGACAAACCCGTGAGCAGGGAATTCTGCGTTCCTCCCTGCCTAAAGACGATAGCTCGCAAATCAAAAGTCCTAAAGAAGTCTTATGGCTTTTAAAGAGAAAGTGAAGATTAAATTAGTTTGATATTATTAATATTTGTTGAACACAGTTGAACACAGACTATTAAAAAGTTGAACACAAACTATTAAAAAGTTGAACACAGACTATTTTAAAAAGAAGTGTTCGATGAATATACATATTTCCATATGAATATATATACTGTATATACACTTTATATTGACAAAAGTCACACGACACTCCTTCAAAAGCAAATGAACGGATCCGCGGCGTTGTTAAGATGCGCGGTACAGCTGCAAACGGTATGAAAACAAGTCTGCAGCTGACCTCGATCATATCGCACTGTGAGGTTGAGTGAAAATGTCGCGGCGGGAGAGAACTGGCTTTGAGAAAGGAAATATTGTTGGGTGTTATGTTAGTGGGCTGTCCATAAGAGAAGCCCAGAGGGGTTTAAACATACCTAAGTCAACTGTTTTGGATGTACTGAATAAGTAGAAGATACATGGCGTGCCTGAAGCAGCAAAACGTACCGGCTGACCAAAGAAAATCAGTGATAGAGGTCGTCGAAGCCTCCGGAGAGTCACTACATCTAATCGACGGGGTACTTCACAAGACCTCAGTGTACAGGTAAATAAAAATGTTAGACCTCGGTGTATACACGTACCATTCACAGAGAATTTTATTCCATGGGTTACCGTGTTCGTGCGGTAGCTCATAAGCCTTTCAGCTACTCGTCGTTTAGCATGGTGTAAAGAACATTTATCGTGGACCGTCGAACAATGGAAACCGGTCCTATGGACTGAAGAATCCAGATACACGATCCATCAGTCTGATGGCCGTGTGTGGGTATGGCGGCAGTCGGGGAAAAGCTATTTATCACAGTGTACTGTTCTTACGGTCAAGTTTGCAGCTGGTAATGCACTCGTGTATGGGTGGTTTTCGTGGTATGGACCCGGCCCATTGGTTATCGTGGACAAACCTGTTAACCAGCACGTCTACATCGATATTCTGGACAATTATGCTGTACCAACTCTATGGCAATACAATGGTGCCGAGCCTTTTTGGTTCCAGCAGGATAATGCAACGAGTCATAAAGCAAGGACTGGTACGGCGTGGTTTGACGATAATTCCGTATCTTGTATGGACTGGCCAGCACAGATCCCTGATCTTAATCCCATAGAGCACATGTGGGATGAATTAGAGCGCCGCATAAGAAGTTTGGAACCAAGGCCTACTAGGTACTAAGCAACAGTTAGCGGTAGCATTATGTACTGAATGGAAGCGCATATCTATCGCTGTGTTCCAAAACCTTGTCGAAAGCATGTCTCGAAGGGTCAGGGCATGCATTAAGGCCAAAGGTAGACCGACAACGTACTAAATAAATGCTATGTTGTGTTTCTCTTCTAGGTGTCCTGTGACTTTTGTCAATATAGTGTATACATACATATATATATATATATATATATATATATATATATATATATAATAGGGTGGTCCTTATAAACTAAGATTAAAAATGTTAATGTCTTACCTGTTAATATTGGTCACTGGGCTGAGAAAATCATGTACCTTGAATTTTCAGCTGATCAGTCAATTTTAAGAGGTGTCACACGGAGTTCGAATTTTATATATCTCTTTACTTAATGAAATACGAGACGTTACGTACGAATCTGCCTCTTACATTATTTTATTGTAGAAGTAAATAAAGGAATTGCATTGTCCGTAAATAAACATTAAACACTCTTCAATTATTATTCAGTTTGCCGTTTACTGTCACTCTCGGTGATTTATAGAGCATTTGGAAATTTTTTCCTGTGTTCCTCCGCAATCTGCAGCAGGTACTGTTTCTGGTGTTTGTTACTTGTGAGAATGCTGTTGTAGTCCTGCATCAGCGCCAACCTCACTCGGATGAGTCGTTTACTACCTTCAGTGCTTTAACAGTATTCATTGCTGATTGATAATCGGATAATCTGTCCCACTCGCTGGGGTCGACAGACAGAAACTCGGTGTCTATGTCCAGCATTTGAAAAAAAAGACAGGACGAGCTGGTCACAAAGTCGGCCACCGTTTTTTTATGAATACTTTGGGTCACCATCAGATTGATTCTCTTTTCAGGGTTATCCGTGCCATACTTATTTAACGCATTGATCATATCCCTCTTCACTGTCAAGGATACGTCAGAGTCAAAGAAAAACAGCAACACCAACAATTGGATCAGATACCACACATGCCTGGAAAAGGCATTAATAACAGCACTTGACACGACTTTGTCGTTATAAGTAACCAGTTGTTTCAAGAAAGCAAGGTCGTTGGCTGGGGCAGCAGCTGCAAGTGGGGCCACAAACCATGATCTGACGTACAGGTTGACGGCAAAAGCTGCGAATCCCTTTACGACGGCCTGCTCAGGTTTTGTCATTATAAATTGAAAACGAAAAAGGCATATTTTTATTGCCTAAATGACGCGAGCTATCCATCTAGCCCGGTGGGGGCTTCGGGCTGCATGAACCGGATTCCTCGGAAAGGACTGGCACCTAGGTAGATTATAGTCAGTTCTAGCAGTTCCCGGTAGTCGTCCCGTGGTTGGCTGTCAGTTAGCTGCTGCTCACAGAAGTTGATAATATTTTCCCGTTCTGTGACTTCTTCTTGGATGACTTCAAAATTCTTCTGGCTGATAAATTGTCAATGCTGTTGGAAGCGCTTAAAAAGCAGGATGTCAGGACCAGTACAGTGGATGTCGCATGCGGCAAAGACCTTTTAGGCCACAATCTCCATAATGTGGTGGTGACATGAGAGATTCAGCAGGTCTTTTCCCAAATTGAATTCAATAAATTTGCAAGCCCCTGCCCTGTGACCGGTGTTACTAATCGTTGTGTCGAATAACATTACTTGGATGTGATCCTTGATCCTCCATTCTTCAAGGCAATTCACCACAGCTTTGGCAGTTTCCTCGCCTGTTCCGGAATGAAGTTTTGGAAAGCCAAGAAGTTTTGATATTCCTGCCCCAGTACCTGTTTCTGTGATATCCGGAAGTATTTCCCCGTTCCAGTGGACTGGGAGGGGAATTTGGGCATGGAAGGTTTCTTTCAGCAAGTCTGCGATTTTTTTCCTTGCGTCAAGTCTTGATATACGTATGGTGCTATCGGTTGATCGAAAATTCTTCTACATTATGTCCCAGAGTGGCAGCAGTTGCTAAGAGCACGTAGATTGCATTTCGGTTGCTCACTTCAGTGCGATCAAGTGTTGAGGCAAGCGCTGGCGAAAAAATGTTCTTCCTTGCTCTTTTCATTTTCTTTGGAGAATCTGCTGTTGCTGTGGTTGCTTTGCGAACTTCCTCTTCAGCGCTGCTGCTACTCGACGAGGCTAGTTCAACTTTTGCAAATAACTGGTCCCTTTCTTGAGCGTGTTTTCGTTTCAGTCGCTCGAAATTGTCTTCCTTCTCTCTCTCTCTCTCTCTCTTTCCGGCTTCCTGCCTTGCTAACTTTTTGTCTTCTCCATAAATGTATCCTTTTCTTCCCTTATCTCTTTGGGCCAATAGAAACTCGTTGTCTTCAAAAATAGTTATCATGTCAAGGGCGTTGGCATGGGTGATATCGAAAAGATTGGCCAATTCCTCGGAGAAGAGTTTTTTCTTATCTATCTGTGGTTCAGATCGCCGAGAACTTCCCTTCCAAAGAGCACGCCACTGGTTGTATTCCTTCTGAACCTTCGGGATGATGCTGTAGTCAGTCATGGTAGGTATTCGGGCTTTTCCCCCGATTGACAGAAGTTCTTGCGTGATAATGCTTGAAGCATTCTTAACTGTGTTCTTTTCCGTTCTTATAAGGAAGAACAAACGACGCAGAACCTCTCCTTTTGACGGGAGCTTCTTATCCGGAATATCAATTGGTTGTATGACCAGCCTGACTTCGAAGTTTTTGCGAGTTACAACTGAAGCGCGTGAAGCTGAAGCCATATTCATTGTTCACACTTGTTTTTCTGTTGTTGTTACGTTACACTAACTTACTGGCGACTGGAGACCTGCGCGTTCAATTGCTGCAGAACCGCACAATCACATAAGGGGAATTCCCATACTATGTTCCAATACCGCATGCGCGAATTTGCGGAGGAGAAGGTCGCGCTTACAAGATTATGAAGCAGAAAAGATGCATGTTTTCTGTGGACTTCTTTTTCGTCATCAGTGTGCGTTCAAATTTTGCGAGCGTTGTCGTATCCTTGAATTCCTTATGTTAAATGCCGATACAACCTACTAACGAAGTTTGGATTCGTTGTGACACGTCATAATAATCTCGAATCATCCCCAAATTTTTTATGTAAGGTTTCTTTCCACAGACATAACACTATTAGGCGGTAAGACTATGAAAAATAAAAAAAAATTGCTGTGTAAATAAGGACCACCCTAATATACAGTATATACAAATACACAAGTATGAAAATTGATGATACAAGAAACAAACCTAAAGAAGCCTAACACCTCCAAATTCCGAATGCAGCAGTCGCGGAGAATGGCAGTATAGAAGAATTGTAAGTTACTCCAATAGTCTAAATACACGAAACAATGAACCAAAGTAGACGTAATAAAAAATTGCCGTTATCAACAAGGCATTAACCCTGCAGTGAAGGAGTGACTTTTCTACTGCGAATGAATTGCTGGAAGCCCCCAAAAGCACACTCTCAATGCCCTCAAAGTTACAAAACCAAATAAAATAAATGAAGTACAAGCAGTTCATGAAATTGAAAAACACTCAAACGTTCTACCTAGACCAAAACGATTCCAAAACGGTGAAAATAAAAACCCAAACGGAGTAAAACAACCTCTGAAGAGCAAGGACCAAATTGTGTTAAAACACTTGGAATCTCCCAACACACAACACCAAAGAACACTGATGAAGAACTAAGAATGCTAAAGTTGCTGTAGGTCAGAGTTCAAACACATAAGAAAGCTACAGGTTGCGGTTAAAAACAAGGGTGTAACATGTTTTACTGAGAGTAGGAATGTAATTTAGATTTGATGCAATAAGTGTAAGCTGGTGTGAAAGGAAGCAATTGATTATTTGGCTAAAAGTGGTCTACCATGTGGTACTTAGAATGTCTAACATTTAAATTTGTCAGACCATGTGTTAATTAAAGTAATGTAATTAAAGTTGTCGGCTGAATAAATATTATGATTTTCAAGTAATTGTATGAAATATTTTTTAATGAAAGCTAAAGGAAATTGATTGCAGGGTAGTTGCTCAAAACACATTTTAGAGTTGTAAATAAAATTTTCAGAATTACTACAAATACGTTGAAAGCGAAAAAACTGAGGAAATATAAGGTTTCTATGAATCAAGAATAGAATAATTTGAAAACCAATTGGCATATAAATGAACCTTAAAACTGAAAAAGCGTCTTTTATCATAGACGGTAACTTCAAGAGACCCGTTTTGAGAAAGTCTTATCTCCAAATCCAAATGAACAATAATGTTTTGTTGATGGTTAGTTTTCTCCAGTATCAGATCTTGTGGAAATATAGAATGAGACAAGTGATGGAGCTAGGAAAGTCTATTACAATTAGATGATCAATATTTCTAAAGAAACTTTTGCTGGAAAACTGACTATTGTTAGCAAAACGTGCCTCAAACGAATGCAAATAAAGGTTAGCCAAAACTCTTTAAAAACTGCTGCACATAGCAATTCTTATGGTTTGCAAGTATAATCTGTTACCCATTAAAATGTAATTATTTTGGAGGCATAGTTCGACTAGAGCTTTTTAATATGTCATGGTAATTGTAAGTACTTTTTCATATTTCAAATACATCTCACCACAAATCTCCAATAGGCTGCAAAGCATTATTGAAGCAAAAAGGTTCGTGAAGTCAATGGTGTGTATATTTTGAATTGAAGAGTCAGACCTAATGTAACTCAGAACTGGTTTATTGTTATTAATTATCCAAGAATCCTGTATTTCTTTATAAATAATGTTAAGATGTTTTTCAAAAATTTTACCTACAAGACGGGTATAACACTGTTGACTGCTCTGAATAAATCTGAATGACACAGGAACTTTACGGAACTTAGGAATAGCATGCAAAACAGGTAGCTGCATGTTAATATTTTTAAGACTTAAGAGTTCATGTAAAGCAATAACTTTTTTCTTCACAATATTTATTTCAGGAGTAATGGGTTTGTAAGTTGAGCAGTAATTTAATTCAGAAAATAATATCTCAAGATATAGACTCTTGCAAGAAACGGCTAGAGAATTTTTTGATTTATCCATTGTGGTAAAAAAAACCTCTTCTGTAATTCTCTGATATGTTTCTTAATAAGTGGAATGTTGAATAGATTTTTTGATTTCAAACTATAGAAAGGGAGTCCAAAGCCCTCATAAAATCCCGCAGCATATAGTCCAACGAAACAGCAACCTCCTCATATGGAATTCCAAATTTGTACGATAATTTAAGGATATATTTAATTAGATCAGTTTTGAGATCCCTAAGGATTCTACTGAAATTTAGTGTAGTTGAAATGCGAAATCCTGCACTCTTACTTAAAACAGATCTCAAAAGAGGAGAGTAAATAATATTGATATATCCTGTAAGAATATATTTATGAAAAGGATCAACAAAATTAGCACATCATGGGTCACTGCACAGGCAAATTTTAGACCGGTTTTCATATAAGTGCTGAAAATTCTCGGAACTTTACCGATATTTATAGATTAATCGACCAACCGTGGTAGCATAGTAGTATAGAAAGGCGGTTTTAAACACAAAGAAGGACCCCCACGGACCCCCACTGCGGCCCACGTGCTCAGCCCGGCCCCCGGCCCCGCCCACTGTTCCCCACGTGCTCCCCTCGGCATCACCCACTGCGGCCACGTGCTCCCGCACGGACGGATGTAGTCAATCATGACGTCAGTCGCCGCCATTTTTTCCCCGTGTTCTTTCCGGCCATCATTTGTACGCCACGTGTTTTGAGATGAGTCATCGTTTTCTTCGACCATGCCATTTTGTGTGCCACGTGTTTTGAGATGAGTCATCGTTCTTTCCGACCATGCCATTTTGTGTGCCACGTCTTTTGGGATGAGTCATCGTTTTCTCCGACCGTGGCATTTTGTATGCAACATGTTTTGGGATGAGTCACTGTGTTGGGTGACATCGCCGTGCTAGCAAGCAATACTATGACATCACCAACACACTCATAATGGGGTTCGCACAGACGCTGGAGGAATTTTTCGTTCTAAGCAAATTAGGAGTTGACGTCATTTGAGATTCTGTTAGACACATTAAGCTCCAAGACTGATTTTTTTTCAATAACTTGATCATTTTGCAACGAATTTATTCCTTATTTGTTCCCCATAATTTCCCAATTTATATAAATAATTTTTCAACGTAACGATTTTTTTTATTTTCTTTGAGGAGACTTCACGCGTTTTCAACGGACGTACCAACATAAAGACGTTGCCCAAAGTTTTGTAATGCAGACATAATCTCAAAACAAGATTGTTCATTAATGTATTTACGTGTTCATAGCATTTTCTGTTACATTTTTAACATTATACCTTTTTCCACCATACAAAGTCGCAATGTTTTATACATAGTTAAAATAATTTTTTTTATGTTTTCGTTTCTTTTTTTATTTCTTCATGATTAATCAGTGAAATGTACCTTTTAACGCATTATCTTAATTTTTTTAAATGCTTGCGTACTCGTTAAACTTCTCGATGTACCAACATTATTTTTTTTCTTACTTTTCAAACTAACAACTACTTTTATCGAGACTTTATTTTTTCTGCTTTAAACAAGCAAACGTTTCTTCATTATTATTTATCTTTCCTATGTAAACAACTTTTCTTACTTGCTTTTAATGTATGACTTTATCTGGTTTTCCATATAGCTGTTTCATGTTTGTGCAAGAAATATACAGATCTATTTTTTTTTTATTGGAGGTTTAACGACCACCGTGAGCAACTCAATGGGCTATAAGCAGTCGCCCGTCCCTAATTTAGGGTCACTGGTTCCAGGGAAGGGGGAGAGCCAGTGCCGTAAGACAAACACAACATCCATGCCTCACCGGGATTCGAACCCGGACCCCGTTCGGACGAATGATCAGAGGCCATCGCTTAGACCACTGCGCCACCGGGGCGGCATACAGATCTATAGCAGATATACATAAAATTCGTTCGTAACAGTATCTTTTTTCAGATTTAAACCAACATATGTTTCTTAACGACTTGATATCTGTTCTACAAGATGTGACGAAACTTCAGATTTTTAATTTTTTCCCTCTGAAACTGCTTTTTTTTTCTTAGTTGCTTTTAATGTATGTTTTAATCTATTTTTCTATCTCGCTTTTGTATGTGTGTACAAGAAATACATGGATCTATAGTAGTTAAAATTCAATTGATTTCTTCATTCTTACTGTATTTTTCCATTTCTTTCATTCAGAGTAGTTAAAATTCGATTGAAACAATATTTTCTCCATTCTTACTGTATTTTTACATTTCTTTCTAACCGACGTTTTTTCTTCTCAATTCCCGCTATCTAACTTAATCTATGTCTTGAATATCATTCTAAGTTCGCACATTCGTCCATTATTTTATTTCAAACTTTGCAAACTGCCTCATTCTTATATTCTGACTTTATTTTTTTTCATTTCAACCAACGCTTCTTAACGACTTGAATTTCCGGATGTGACAAAACTTCAGATTTATTTTTTCTCCTATTAAACTATTTTTTTTCTTACTTGCTTTAAATGTGACTTAATTTATTTTTTACATCGCTGTTTCGTGTATGTACAAAAAATATACAGATTTATAGCAGTTAAACATTTGATTGAAACAGTATTTTCTTTATTTTTACATTTCTTTCTGACAAACATTTTTTTTTTCACATTTTCTCCTATTTAACTTAATTTTGTGTTTTTGAATATCATTCTATGTTCACGATTCAGACTTTATTTTTTCATTTCATTTTAATCAACGTTTCTTAACGACTTGATATCACAAAATGTAGCAAAACTTCAGATATATTTTTTGTTTCTTCATGTAACGCAATATTTTTTCAAAACTCAATTTTAAGTATTCCTAAAAGCTTACATTTATGAGAAATATACAGATCTGTAGTGGTAAAATTTGGACTGCAACAGTATTTTCTTTATTCCAATTTTACTTTTCTATTTCTTTTCAGCAGGCGCTTCTTCATTATTATTTCTTTTTTCATATGTAAGCAACTTTTCTTTCTTTCTTTTAATGTATAACTTAATCAATTTGTCTATCTTAAGTTTTCATGGGTATACGAGAAATATACATATCTATGACAGTTAAAATTCGATTGTATTAGTATTTTACTTTATTTTTTCGTTTCATTTGAGTAAACGTTTCTTAACAACTTGATATTACAAGATGTACCAACACTTCAGACTTTTTGCTTAACTCACTTTTAAGTATTCTTAAAAACCTGCATGTATGTGAAATATTCATATTTTTTCACTCTATCCTAATATGCTTTACTTTTCTTTAACTGACCGTCCCAACAGGAAAAGCATTCATTGTCAAGACATTCATTCTAAAGCATTCTTTCTTACGATAAAATTTATATTTCTTGCAATATATTTTCTGTATATTTTTTCTAAATCAATAGAAAAAACATTCATTCTGGAGACATAGCGACCAAGTCCGTACTTCCACTAAACATCATATTCTTAACAAACATTTTCCCCCCTAAATAGAAATTTAATAACTCACCAGAAAAGCAGCTATTCTCAACATGTAGCTAAAATATCGAATTTCTCCAAACAAATGTAATAATTTTTAAAGAAAGACTTAGTTCTTTTCTCTGTATAATGACCTTATCTATTTTTCGAAAAACTGTTCTACGTTTACATACTTTGTTTAACTTTGCTTTTGCACTGTACTTCGATTTTTTCTTCGTAGTACTTTTTTTCCTGTTTCATTACAACAAACTTGTTTCTTTTCGACTCGATCACTCACACATTTCCACACAAACTTTCCTAATATCAGAAATGTAACAAAAACTTCAGATACATTTTTTAACTTTAGAATAAATCTCACCGATATTTATTATCATGACATAAACTAAAATTTCATACTCTCCCCAAAAATAATTTTCTTAATGAGTTGTTTTTACACTTTTTCATGTATATCCAAATATTTTTTGCTAATTCACCTAGTCCAAGTCAATATGAAAACACCTAACCACATCCTTTTATTTTCCCCAAATTATTTCGGTTTACAAATGCGTCAAAACTTTGCGTTTACTTCATTCACTCAATGATCACTTTTAACTTACCAGACATTACATGCGAAACATCTGTGTTTGCGGCATTTCCCTTCATACGTTAACTTTCGTTTTCCCTTACATTCATTTCTAAATAGGTTATCTCCATCGCATCTGTTTTTCTGATACAAGATCACACACCATTTATTTAATTACTTCAAGAACATATTAATCTTGAACATAAAGAACAGCCAATCGTATTCTAAGTACGTTTTCTCTTTATTCTCATAAAGGAACAGACAGCAAGAAGTCTCACACACTGAAACAAACATCGCCAATTTGTCGCTTTCATTGAGAGGGCGATTTTTTAAATTTTAGTGTTTAATATAGTTGCAAAAATCCCATAGAATAATATAAGAAAATCATTTACCTTAAAGGAGCGTTTTTAGACATGTTAGAAATCTTAAAAGAGCAAAATATTTCACTTGAAAAGTTAAAGGGTGCGTTTTTAAAAAGTTCATAATTGAGGAGGATTGTTTTTTTACATCTTCATTTTAGATAAGGTTTGTTTCGAGAAAGCTAAATTCCGTCTAGGTTAAAAATGTTTCACTTCATTTTACTTAGAGGATGGTTTTGGGAAAACATAGATTTGAAAAGCAGGAGAAAATCCCATAGAATAATATGGGGAAATCATTTGACTTAAAGGAGCGTTTTCAGACATGTTAGATATCTTAAAAGAGCGAAATATTTTCACTTGAAAAGTGACAGGGTGCGTTTTCTAAAAAGTTCATAATTGGCAAGGACTGCTTTTAGTTTTATTAAATTCATTTTAAGTACGGTTAGTTTCGAGAAAGTTAAAATTTCGCTTAGTGTTAATCCAACAGGAGAAAAATACACCGAGGAAAGAAAACTGAAATTGCACACATGCAAAGACTTTGCTACGGCTGAAGGTCCCCCGAGCGAGTTATTCAACCAATGCTCGTATTCGCCATTCAAAGATGGAGGTATCAGGACGACCAAATCTCTCGTTGTTGTCTTCTTGTAGAAAAAAGAGGTGGTGAACTAAACCAAACATGGTTCCATAATATTGGAAAAAACACATTAAGGTTTACGAAGCAATTAAGCCCACGCCAGTGACCTTCTTCGTTCACATACACTCACATTCAAACAGGAAAAAATATATATAAATGAATGAAAAATATTGAAAAGTCCTAAAAAGGACTTTTTTGTTCTTTAAACTTTGAAATCATCATCACACTCCATGTTTTGAACAGTCTTTAGAATTTCGCAAACATCAAGATGTTCAAGAATAAATATGGGAACTAAAACTTTTGCAACTGAGGAGGCATTGGCCTAAGCAATCCCAAGTACGTTGGATTCGATAAGTGCAAATGCCACCGATCGCTTGCTGTGGAATTCATACAGCCACCGATCGCTTTTATAATTATATGCCACCGATCGCTTGCTGTGGAATTCATACAGTCATGACCTAGCTGATTATTTGGCATAAGAAGCACTGGAAGATAACACTCCCTAAAGTAGAATACTTTTTCTACATTTTCCCTAATGGTAGCTCTTACCACTTCCACGAGAACGTCTTTCAGTTTTTGAATGTCTACAGAAAAAGTAGTCAAAGTTCCTTGATGCTGTAACACTGCATTTTAGAAGGTGGATCCAAACTGTAATTTTTTTACACTGATCCAAAGCTTTTTGCATGCATCTTTCAGAGTTTCAAATTGATCACATGTTAATGACACTGATGTTCGATTCAACATAAACGAATCATCAGTCACAACGTGAAGCTGTTGAACACGATAAGCAATTTCACGAGGAGAAGGGAAACAGTTCATCATCAATTCCTTGTTGAAAACCGCGATTTCATTACTTCCATCATACATATAGCAGTTTTCCATAAATTATTTAAATGTTTTTGCTGACATGGTGACTCCGTACTTGGAAGGAAACAGTTTTTCCTTTTTCACAACATAACTTCCAATGTGTACTCTCACAGTGCTTGTTAAATCAGACACGTTTGCTAACTTATTTCCACCCAAGGAAACATGATGTGGAGGAAAGCTTTCTAATGAGATGCGTGATTCAGCATGAGACTCAGGCTTTGTAGGAACACACACCTTCTTTGTAGCAGTAGCAGAGGAAACTTCGACAGATCGCTTTATGTTCAAGGCAGTTCACGGTAGATTGGAGCGGTAGGTTTTAGCGATGATATTCCGTACGATGAAGAAACAGGTAACACAACGTGTGAGCAGTTCGATGATTGAGAACAGAATGACAGGGAGTGAGCATATTTATCCTCAGGCAACACTGATAAGAGACTTGCGCTCGCTTGTGCGTCTGCTTGATGACGTCAGTCCTCCGCGTGGTAAAATCATGACGTCAGATACACCCAACGTCTCCCTCACCGACGCCATCTTGAATCACCACGTGCTCCAGCACAGCAGAATGTCGGGAAGTGAGCTGACTTGTCCTCAGGCGATAAGAGACTTGCACATGTGTGTCCGCTTGATGACGTCAGTCCTCCACGCGGGAAAATCATGACGTCAGATACACCCAACGTCTCCCTGACCGACGCCATCTTGGATCGCCACGTGCTCAAACATATATCAGCTCACGCAAAACGCTTAGGGTGACGTCACGAATTACCTAAAGTTTAGATTTAGGCGAATATTGGGAGCATTCTTGCAGCGTGGTGATCCACTAAATGAGTAACGGACATGATTATCACCGTAGGCCACATGTTGTCTAGGAATTTTATATGTTTTTCCATAAATCTTAATTTTGCTGAGATCATCACCAAAATATTCAACTTCATTTTCGAGGCGGTTAAGAAAATCTGTAGCTTCAGAATCAGAAAATAATTTTTCATATGAAAAATGGAGGCCATCCTTATGACATATCTTAGAAGAATGCATTTCTTCAGACGAAAGAAAATGTAGCAGTAATTGAAAAAAGCAATATCTTAATGAAACAGACAGACCTGAGATAAGACGTACGACTACCGAGTGCGTGAGTCATCGGTGATGCAAGCACGAGCACATTACGGACAGATGCAAATGATCAAGAATTAAGCACGTTGCTTTAAAACCAGTGTCAAATAAGCAGTCAAAAAGTACAATTTCTCGAATGGGAGAAAATGAAATTGACTACGTGTGTGAGAAAAAACTGGCGGTGATAGTGAAATGTCGAGCCCCCTCCCCCAAAAAAAATAAAATGGCGGCGACCGCTAGCAGGATGGCAACATCCAACATGTTGACTCGATGAAGAAAACAGAAACCCGTTTTCTTCATCGATCGTATATATATTTGTTTATGTATATCTGCTATAGATCTGTATATTTCTTGCACAAACATGAAACAGCTATATGGAAAACCAGATTAAGTCATACATTAAAAGCAAGTAAGAAAAGTTGTTTGCATAGGAAAGATAAATAATAATGAAGAAACGTTTGCTTCTTTAAATCAGAAAAAATAAAGTCTCGATAAAAGTAGCTGTTAGTTTGAAAAGTAAGAAAAAAAATGTTGATACATCGAGAAGTTTAACGAGTACGCAAGCATTTAGAAAAAAAAAGATTAAGATAATGCATTAAAAGGTACATTTCACTGATTAATCATGAAGAAGTAAAAAAAAAACGAAAAGATAAAAAAAAATATTTTAACTATGTATAAAACATTGCGACTTTGTATGGTGGAAAAAGGTACAATGTTAAAAAATGTAACAGAAAATGCTACAAACACGTAATTACATTAATAAACAATCTTGTTTTAAGATTATGTCTGCATCACAAAACTTTGGGCAACGTCTTTATGTTGGTACGTCCGTTGAAAACGCGTGAAGTCTCCTCAAAGAAAATAAAAAAAAAATCGTTACGTTGAAAATTTATGTATATAAAATGGGAAATTATGGATAACAAATAAGGAATAAATTCGTTGCAAAATGATCAAGTTATTGAAAAAAAAATCAGTCTTGGAGCTTAATGTGTCTAACAGAATCTCAAATGACGTCAACTCCTAATTTGCTTTGTACGAAAAATTCCTCCAGCGTCTGCGCGAACCCCATTATGAGTGTATCGGTGATGTCATAGTATTGCTTGCTAGCACGGCGATGTCACCCAACATAGTGACTCATCCCAAAACATGTTGCATACAAAATGCCACGGTCAGAGAAAACGATGACTCATCCCAAAACACGTGGCACACAAAATGGCATGGTCGGAAAGAATGATGACTCATCTCAAAACACGTGGCACACAAAATGGCATGGTCGAAGAAAACGATGACTCATCTCAAAACACGTGACGTACAAATGATGGCCGGAAAGAACACGGGAAAAAAATGGCGGCGACTGACGTCATGATTGACCACATCCGTCCGTGCGGGAGCACGTGGCCGAAGTGGGTGATGCCGAGGGGAGCACGTGGGGAGCAGTGGGCTGGACCGGGTTGAGCACGTGGGCCTCAGTGGGGAGCCGTGGGGGTCCGTGTGGGTCCTCCTTTGTGTTTATAACCGCCTTTCTATACTACTTAGCATACTGATAAAATGGAACTGTTGTTATGGTGTTTTTTTAATGTAAAGTGTATATCATTTTTGGCAAAAAAACTTTAAATACCAACTTCATCAAAGATTCGATCCGGAAATTGAAGTACACAATAAATAAAGCTTTTCTTTATAATCGGATCCAAATTTGTTTAACCTTGAGAATAATCTGTAATTGAGCAAATCATTGAGTTGCATTTTGATTTGTAAATTATTAAAATGAAAATTGCCGAATATTTTTTTCAAGCAACGAACTTTTGCCAGATTAAAGGGGAAAATGCTTGATATACAATGTTTTACAACACTCTTGGTAAGGTCATCTGATTCCTGCGGCAAACCATGAAAATCAACCAAAATACCCCTATTGTGTCGTGTCGAACGATTCTCTGATATTGCAAAAGATTTATGCTTGAAATATCTATAAACCAAAGCAAAAAAATCCTTCGCTGTGGTTTTTATGCCATTAACAAAATCATTAAGTCCTCATCGGAACAAGGTCTCAAAATGCGAAATACACAAATTTTCAAGCAATACCCTCTTTTCCAAGTCTGACTCGTACGAACCTCTATTTCCTCGAAACTGTAGTGCTGAAAGTGAAGCAGTTCGATATCATTCTTATTCTTGAAGTTTTCAATGTCAGAACGATGCCCATTTAATCGCATGTGCAAAGAGTTGCCAGTTTGTCCAATACAATGGCATGCAATGGAATAAACTACATTTAAAGTTTTACAAATAACGGAATCGGACATGCCTCCAATGTTTGAACTATGGATGTATATACAGGTCTTGCATCTTGAATCTTGGCAGCAACTAAATTTGAACAAAGGAATAGTACCAAAAGAATCACTAAAACATTTTAATGATTTATAAAAAAATATTAAATTAAAAAAAGGAATTCAAAAATTTTCTGGGATTTTTTTGCTATTCTCAGAAACCATTGAACTAGAAGTGCCACAAAGTGGCAATGGAGACAGTAAGTAGATTATACGGCACCGAGGAGCTATTTTCCTCAAGTCCCGAAACCCGAGGTGGTAATTCACTTATCGTAACTGCCCCCCCCCCCCATTACTCGTCGGGCAGTACGCTATCCTTGTACAGTATAACCACGATACAACCGATGTAGCATATTTGTATAGTTTCCAGATCTCAATTTCAGTTTTCCCATGAGAAATAAAATATGATATGAATAAATATGAAAAATGAATCAATTAATGTTAGATTTTGATAAATTTTTGGTTGATATTCAAGATTTGCTGCAGGAATTATATGGCTTTGGTACCAATATTGTAAAAAATTGTAGATCAAGAATTTTTTCCCTTAATCGGGCAAAAGGTATATTGAAACAAATATTTGACAATTTTCATTTTAATAATTTACACATCAAAATGCTACTCAATGATTTGCTCAACTACAGATTATTCTCAAGGTTTAACAAATTTGGATCCGACAAAGAGAAAAGCATTATTGTGTACTACAATTTCCGGATCGAATCTTTGATAAAGTTGGTATTAAAAGTTTTTTTGCCGAAAATGATATACACTTTCCATTAAAAAACACCATAAAAACAGTTCCATTTTATCAGTATGCTACCACGGTTGGTCGATTAATCTATAAATATCGGCAAAGTTCCGAGAAGTTTCAGGACTTATATGAAAACCGGTCTAAAATTTGCCTGTGCAGTGACCCATGATGTGCTCATTTTGTTGATCCTTTTTATAAATATATTCTTACAGGATATATCAACAACATTGGCTGACCTGTTTTAAGAAAGGGTGCAGGGTTTTGTTTTTCAATTACGCTAAACTTCAGTAGAATCCTTAGGGATTTTAAAACTGGTCTCATTAAATATATCCTTAAATTATCGTGTAAGATTGGAATTCCTTATGAAGAGTTTGCTGTTTGGTTGGACTATGAGCTGGGAGATTTTTAAAACGGCTTTGGGCTTCCTCTCTGCAGTTACAACTCAAAAAGTCAATTCAACATTCCACTTATTAAGAAACATATCAGAGAATTACAGAAGAATTTTGTTTTTACTCCAGTGGATAAATCAAAAAAACAATTTAGCCATTTTGTTTGCAAGAGTCTGTATCTTGAGATATTATTTACTGAATTAAATCACAGCTGAATTTTCAAGCCCATCAATGTTGACATAAATATTATAAAAATATATTATTTTTTTTTTTTTGATGAGAGGTTTAACGACAACCGTAAGCAACTCAGTGGGCTATAAGCAGTCACCCGTCCCTAATTTAGGGTCACTGGTCCCAGGGAATAGCCAGTGACGTAAGACAAACACAACATACATTCCTCCCCGCGATTCGAACCCGGACCTCTGTCGGACGAATGATCAGAACTTCAAAATATCTTTATTGCCATAAAACCATATAAACAATATTTACAGTAAGTTCACCGGGAACAGTTGTTGCCATTTTGGCATATTTTACACAGAAGGCAAAAAGACTCAACAAACATACAGTATTGCGAAATGACAATGACAGAAAACAGAAACGGAATCAATTTAACATTCTCCGTCTACCACAAAAAGCCAAAAAAAAAAAAAAAAAAAAGAAAGCATCAGGTAATTCACAATAATGAACATTAAAATTTAACAAGACACAAAATCTGTAAAACTGAACATTGTCAAAGGCCGCACAAAGTTAAAAATATTTCAGCATGTCATTCATGAAAAAAAAAACATCAAGCCAGGAAAAAAAAAACCTTGCTCGTAACATGTACGCTACCACTAACAACATGATGTACTGATTTTTTTCTGCCAGGCTGTAAAACTATTTTTTACGACAGACATATTAATTCATTAAGAATCATGAAACAAAATAAGCGTAAACCTTAACTCTAAAAAAACCCTGCTTAACGCGGGTACGCTGCTTCTAATACAAAAAAAGGTTCTTCTGTCTGTCTGTAAGTACCACAATTTTCCATAAAAGAAAAATATCACTAAGTGAGACTCTAAGAGCAACATAATTCGCAACAAAAAAACATTATACATACGAATCAGTTTCACTTCAAAACAAAAATCATCTACTTCTCAATTTATAAACACAGACTTTTTTCATCAACAAGTTGCGGAAAAAGTAGATGAGTAAAAATCTCGTAACATTAGATGCAACTAACAAACAAAAAGGACTCATTATTCGGATGTGATAAATACAGAAATTCAATGTACAGGATATATTGCAAGTGTTGTTAAATTCAAAGGGAAGAATCGCAAATTAGAAGTACAGAAAACTGCATGATTTTACAACAGATGAGCATTACATTATCTTAAAGAAACCGTCATTTTCATACAGAGAAAGTACTTATTGCTAGACAAAAACTAAATAGCTAAATTAGTCTGTCACTTTAACAATAGGCTTGCAAAGACAAATACTACAACTGAAAAAACTTCAGACGTAGTAAAATTCTCATTAACCACTATGGGTTCGATAATGCAGAAAAAAAGACCATTATGTTATCGCTAGACAGTGCAAGCAATTTCAAACATTCAATTTCCCCCAACAATAAATACAAAATTCAGTTATAAACGCGAATGATTAGGAAAAAACCTTAACAACACATGACGGCGCAACGTTATAACATAAAATACTCTCACGTGACACTCAATGAAGCAGAACAATTTATGAGACACTAACTTTTTGAAATTGAACAGAGAAACGTAACTAGGTAGTCAAATAAAACGACATATTACCCAACAGTAATTTATGGGGAAAGAGGTTATGCCGAACACTTCGTCGGGCAACTAACCTGCGTAAATATACAAAAATACTCACAACATAGTGCAAAAAAACAAAAACCGCTCCAGTACAATACAAAGACAAAGATTTGACCACAACAAAATGTCGTGGACGTTACACGGTTAATGTTACAATATCATTATTCGTATTAAACCAGATATGACTTGGGGACCACTTAGCATGAAAACTGTCAAGACTGTTACTCATCTTTGCAGTATCATACTCGACCTGCAATATCGCAGTCACAGACTGACGGTATCTGCGACAAAGAAAACGTCTTGCCACGTTATAACGTCTAAGGGTAGGACAGTCGACACTAATATGATAATACTGATAAATTGTATATTTTGCTTGCAAGATGAGAAAAGTACATACAGAATTGTGTGATGAAGCAGATGGGTGATGTGAGCGAAGAACATTATAATGAAACATGGTGTGTAAAGAAGCACAAACATTCTGAAGCAAAAGAAACATCAATGAAAACAAAGGCTGTAAAAACAAGCACATCGAGTAAGAGTGAAATACATCTCCCTCTGTATTGCAAAAATAACACAGTGACGATGTAAGATGCCGAACACGATGAAGGGTGCGTGGAGTTAATAAGCGACTATGTAGATGTAACCAATGGATATCCCTTGCCTTTGGAGTAGCCAAGGCTGTTAGTGAATCACTCCATGTTGCTGGTACTTCTGCCTCTGGCACGGAGGGAATCGGCATTGGATCGGTAAAATATGTAATGAAATGCCCATAGATGAGTTTAGCATATACTCGATGTGAAAGAAACGGCTGGTCATTTAGATAAATAATGAACGGGAGACTGAGTGAGGCTGATGAGTTCTGAATAAGTCCATTCTGATTGGCAAGTTGTGGGTAGAGTCTCTGAATGCAAATCAGAATATGCCGAAGTTGAGCACGATGAACAGGGGTGTCTGCAAACAAGGGAGAAATGCGAGAAAGAGGTTTCCAACGGAGATCAATGTCAACGAGTTGAGAGACCTTCACAACTCCACTGGCAAACCATGAGGAGTAGTGAAGGTACAAAGAGGTAGAAGAGTGGATAGCAGAGGAGAAGAAGATGAGTTCTGCGAGGAGGTCATTACTAGTGGAAGGGGGAGTCGGACAGGATTCAAGGAGCGCCAAAATGTAAGTGCAGACTTGTAAGTTTCAGGGAAATGATTGGGAATGAATGGGAACAGGTCCATTCGCAGAAAAGTTTGAACTGTAAAGTGGGGACTCCAGGGGAAGAACAGAGTATCGATAACGGTTTGCGTTGAAGAAAGAGGCGTTGAAAAAATCTTAAGAAAGTTATGAAGATGGAAGGCTTGAAATTTTCGAGTGATATCAGCAAGAGAGAGACCACCATAGGAAATCGTAAGAGAAAGCGTGGAGCGATGCGATGCACCCAATGAATAATATTCCAAATGAAGTCCACAAAAGTTCTCTGCAGATTATTCAGCAAGAAAGGTGGTGGCAGGTGAGCAATCCAGCTGTGAAACAATTTCGGTTGCACAAACACATTTAGTAGCAGTGCCCGACTAAAAAATGAAAGAAAGGGTTTGAGCTGACGGAGAGGCGCAAGTCTTCGAATAATTTGATGAACGAGGGGGGTCCATGCTGCAGCAGCAACCGCCTCCGGTTTTCCGAAGTGCACACTAAGAAATTTGTCTACGTTTGAAAACCATTGGGCCCCCCACGGAAGGTCGCCACGGGTCGCCCACGCTCCAGTCCATAAACCTGAGCATTTTTCAGTGTTTAAGGCTGATCCAGAAATTACGGCATATTCGTTATATGTTGATAATAGGATTACAAAAGAAGATTCTGTTCGTAAAAATAACGTCAAGTCATCGGCATATGCAGTCAAGACAGTATGATGGTGCCGAGTGCACACAACTCCACGGGGGACAGAAGAAAGAAGTCGAAAACGGAGACAGATTAGAAGAGGTTCAAAACAGAGTGCAAAAGTTGACCCGACAGGAGACAGCCCTGCCGGATACCGTTAGAATAAGGGATAGCAGAAATAATAAAAGTCGAAGTACGAACCCGAAAAAAAGAGTTTAAATACAGATTAGAAAGAGCCTGGCAAAAGAAGGGAGGGAATCCAAAGCGTTGAAGGACAGTAAAGATATAAGTATGGTTAATGGAATCAAAAGCCTGTCTTTGATCAATATTAAAAATAGCAAGGGGTTCTGTGAGCTGGGATGCGAGAGTGTTAAGATCACGGATCGTGGTAATATTAGAAGTGATAGAGCGGGTGGGAACAGTGTAAGTTTGGTCAGGATGAATTAAATAGGATAGGACAGGATTCAGACGGAGTGCGAGTAGTTTAGCAAAGATTTTATAGTCGGTATTAAGTATAGAGATGGGTTGCCAGTTAGATAAAATACCAAGATAGCCAGATTTAGGAATAAGGCGAAGCAGAGCAAAGCTGAAAGCATTGGAAGAAGAACTTGAAGACGAAAAAAGGAAAGTATAACAACTGAGGAGAGTGGCAAGAGATAAGGAAGGAATATTTTGTAGAATTTTAAGGAAAGCCCATCCTCTCCAGGTGAGGAACGACCATTTAAACTGCAAATCGAATTGCGGATTTCTTGAGGGGTGATCTGAGCATTTAGAGAGGACACATAGCATTCAGGAACTTGCGGAAGGTCTTGCAAAAGTGGTGCAGAAGAGGCTGGTCGTGTTAATGTACGTTGAAAACGTTGGCTATAATACGCATGAGTTTGATTACACATAACATATGGGTCAGTAGTTACTGAGCCATTAGAGAGGGTGAGTTGTACAATGGTATTTTTTTCCTAGTACCTCGAGGGAACGGAGACTGCGAAAAGGATCTTTTTCGAATCTGAGAAATGAGTATTTCAGACGGGTCAGTACATTTGAAACAGAGGCTTGAAGACATTCTCGTAATTTCGTTTCAAGGAGATCATAATCCGGTTCGTGGGATTTGCTGAAGCGCACGCCGGAGACTGTCCACAGTCATATTACGCCGGGTTCTGATAGTAAAAGAATATTTCTTCGCAAAAGCTACAATAGATTGTTTTGTCGAGATCCACAGAGCCGCTGGGTCGGAAACAAAAGACAATTGAGTAACAGCTTGAGTGATAATAAGAACAACTTCAGTATTAAAATCAGGATGTAAAAGACACGAATCATCTAAAGACCAAACACTCGACCGTGGAATACCAATAGACTGAAAACAGAGGGAAAGAAAAACTGGTTTATGGTCTGAAGAAACAGAATGTGCGTGATTGACTGAAATAATAGACGGACGAATAAAACGGGAGACATAAAATCGATCAAGTCTGGCTGCAGCACTATTTAAATAAATAGGGGGGAACCAAGAAAACTCTCGTTCAGTTGGGTGTAGATATCTGAAGGCATCTTGGAGGTCAAAGTTGAAGACAATCTGAGAGAGCTGAGAAACTAAAGAATGACGGCTTTCATGTGAATTATCTCTATCAACGTAAGGTTGAAGTGTACAATTAAAATCACCAGCAAAAAGAATAAGGTCTGAGGGGGGAATATTCGCAAGAACGGCAGCAACATGAACCAGGAGATCAGTAGCTTCATTATTATTTTGAGGTACATGAATATTTAATAGATGAATTCGACTGGACTGAAGTCAAAACGAAATATATTGAAAAACTCCCAGGCGGCTCTGGGACTCGACAATATCCTGTAATATAGAGTAAAATCGGGAATGAAATGCTATTGCAGTTCTGGAACCAACATGTGTCCGGTAATTATGATAAAAAACATAAGGCCAGCGGCGCCAGCGAGCAAAATTGATTCCTGCCGAACAGTTAGTCTCTTGCAACATTAGAACATCCGCTTTTAAAGGTCGGACATCTTCAAAAACCAATGCATTTGCTGCTGACGCCGCTAAACCTCGGCAGTTAAAAGAAACAAATATTACCTTAGAGTTCATTTTGGTGGCGGTAAAACCCCTCAACCTGTTTATGAAGCATTGTTAATAAATAACGAATACGTCGACAAAATAAGTGCACTTTTGGTGTGGTGGTCGAGTGCTTGTGGAACAGTTCATGTAAAAAAGATAGCTGTGAAACCAATTCCGGCACTCTAGACAGATTTTTCTGAATGCAAGGAATTTTCAAGATGCTAGTTCTCTTAGGAACCGCATACAGAGAAACTAGTTCAAAATATGATAATGGCGTAACTGGCACTTCTATATCTTTAAGATATCTATCAAAGTCTTCCGCACACTCTGGATATGGTTCAATATCAGAATGTGTCGACGTGGTGTCACTCAGATTATCAGGTATTTCCATTTCAACCTCCTGATAGCTCACACTGGTTTCAGTCTGTTTTAGGGTTGAAGTGGAAGAGTTGCCTCGTTCAAGACTCGGCGACTGAGAGGGTCCACCAGAACGTGCCCCTTTCGAGCTTGACCTGGTTTGTGGTCGACCTCTCTTTTTCTTAGGAGATGTCGGGGTCAAAGGTCTCTTACACGTTGTTGTAGAAACTCGTGTTCCCCCGACGGTGGCAAGGCAGGGTAATCTTCTAATTGATAACCACTATCAGGTACTTCCACAGAAGGGGATTGCTGAGCTGTAGAGTTAGGAATAATAAGACTCTGAAATGTGCTGTCTGTACTTAACATAGCATCATCTACTGATTCCAGGTTTGGTGTCTGGGCAACTGACGGCTCAGAACAGAATGATGACTCAACGGCTCCAGGATTTGAAGTAGAATTATTCTGCACATTTCTGTGAGGACACGAGGTCACCCGATGCCCTTCCTCTTTACAATAAAAGCACTGCATTCCTGCAAATAAGTCAAAAGAGTAGTTTCTTGAGTCTGTAATAACCTCAACGGAGGTAGGCCTGTCCTTCAGGGCCTGTTCCGTAGGGAAAATTACCCTATACTGACGACGTCCTCCTTGCACATAGGCATAGGGGGTGTTTACGCCTGCAGCAGAGAGAAGTTTTGTTGTACCTATTACTCTGCCGATGGAACTAAGCGTATCTACTAATAGCTCATCAGGAAGTCCCGAGGGAACGGGTGTCAGAGTGACGGTAACAGGGCGCTGAATAGATGGTGTCGGTTGCAGATACACAGTACCAATGTCTACATCACATTGGAGAATTTTTTCAACAGCAGATTTTAGGGAAAAGCGCACTTCGATCCCCCCACCAAAATGGATGGCTGATTTGATGGATTCTCTGGAAACAACCATTGAAATTGCATCCAGGTACCGAGGGATTGGGGTGTCCTTTAGGACAGGAACATAAACAGTGAAAGATAAATTTTCTGAGAAACGCTTACCTAGAACACAGTCATCCGGAACTTTTAGTCGTAATACTTTATCCACACGTGTAATATTATATTGAGAGTCTATTGAAGCTGCAGAAGGTACATTCGCAGAACGGACAGCAGTCGCATAGGTGCTGAGAGGGGGTGGGGGTGGGCCCTCGGCTCCGACCCCTTCATTCACATTTTGTTTCACAACACTTAACACACTTTCCGAAGAATGACAAATCCCAGTGGAGGTATCCATTACTGATATATCCTTTGAAGCAGATACACTGGTCGTTGATATAGAAGATTCGAGTAGAATAGGCACAGAAGCATCAGACGTCGACCTAGACGCTGAGGTCGTAATCATCTTGACTACTAACACCGAACTTAAACTAAAACCTGTGTTGCGGCTTGTTACACTAAAAACAAAGGAACCCACCTTCAACAGTATGCTTGAAGACATAGGTACTCTCCTTGAGTAACCTTGTAACACTGAAGTGAGTAACTGACCTAGTCACCCACGTCGGTGTAAAATACACCAAAAAAAATAAATAAATAAAGGCTGTTTCGACGAATTCGTGGGTTCAACTTAAGCATACAACATTCACAAAACTAAATAACATAAAATACCTAACAGGAAACTCCAAAAAACAACTAATATCCGAGGCACCCTTCTATCCTACCCAAATCCCTAGTAACGGACAGGAGCACAAGTAAACGTGACCGCCCGATCAGAAGCCATCGCTTAGACCATGGCGCCACCGGGGCTGCAATTAGCGCTTTACATGAACTCTTAAGTCTTAAAAACATTAACATGCAGCTACCAGTTTTGTATGTTATTCTTAAGTTCCGTAAAGTTCCTGTGTCACTCAGACTTATTCAGAGCAGCCGTCTTGCAGATAAAAAAAAATTAAAAACATCTTAACATTACTAATAAGGAAATAAAGGATTCTTGGATAATTAATAACAATAAACCAGTTTTGAATTATATTAGGTCTGACTCTTCAATTTAAAATACAGACACCTTTGACTTCAGGAACCTTTTTGCCTCAATAACACTTTGCAGCCTATCGGAGATTTGTGGTGAGATATGAAAAAGTACTTAAAATTGTCATGACATGTTGGAATGCGCGGTAAACATGCTCCACATCACACAACCGCCTCGACTGGCTTGCACTGAGGAGACCATGTAGGATGAATTGCGCGCCTCGTGTTTTTTACGCCAAACATCTACACACCATTCACGGAGTGGAGTAAAAACGCGACTCGTCAGACCAACACACTTTTTTCAGTCACCCGACGTCCAACTTGCATGATCTTTGCACCAGGCGAGTCTTTTGCGCCGATGAACCATGGTTAGGAGAGGATGTTTTCGTGGTGGTCTGCTTTTATAGCCCGTACGTGCTAGCGTGTGACGTGTGGTCATGACATATACTGTTCCGGGTTGACCTCTGTTGTATTGGGTAGCCAACTATTGAACATCTCACTTCAACCTTTCGCTGTTTTATGCAGTTTTGCCTCCGGGTCGTTGTTTGACCATTTCCACGACAATCTTGATACACCTTAACTGCGGTGGGTCACGAACAACCAATCAGTTCAGCCGTTGGGGAAACCGAGGCACCCTTCTATCCTACCCAAATTCCTAGTAACGGACTTAGAGAAAGGGTAAATTATGGGAGCCCGGAGAGCTCCCACAATCGATAAATGCTTCCGTTTACGCATCACTCTCCGAATTTTACTACATACTGCTCCACTCAGATATTACATATGATACGTCGGTCGACTAATCGCGCCCTCTCGGAAATCACGAGGTCAACAGGCCTCATCCTCTTTTGATATGGGTGGTCATAATAATTCAATTATCACTCGGTGTGTGTGTGTGTGTGTGTGTGTGTGTGTGTGTCTTAATATTTGAAAAAAAAAACCCCAATGCGGTTTAAAACAAAATAAGCAACCTAGAGGCATAGCTGAGCACGCTGAAACCCCCCAAAATATATAGAAACTGTTTCCCGCAGTGAATATCCGGCATTAAGAGAATTTTTCAAGTCAGGTTTTTAGAGAAATGGACGTCGGGGAAGGTAGAACACACGTTTATGCACTTGGCTGGAAAACTACATTATTTTAATCTGAACAGTAAAAATATAAATAAATTGAATAGTGTTTCTTGAATCGGAGATAAAATTGCAAATATGTAACAAACCAAAATCCACTTACGCTTCAGAGTTGCAAAGGTGTGTATCATACCAAATTCAGAAAGTGCATGAAAAATATTTTCCCCATGGAAACTATCTGAAGCTAAAGGAATTTTTCACAACGAAACACTAGAAGTGAACATAACGAGATGAAGAAAATGTATCTTTACGCCCCCCTAACGGAAAAACAGTACATTACATAGAACAGGAGGTTTACATAAAATATTTCCTTTGGTGAGTGGTATCTTATCAAAAAAGAATATTTTCACTCTGGTTTTTAAAAGCGTAGACACGGTTAAAAATGGTTGATAATGACAAATTTTGCAACTACATATTTAGCTAAAACACTGAATGAGTTTGGCACTCTGTATTCAATAACAAAAATATAATACATATATATGTGTAATATTTTTGTTATTGAATATAGAGTGGGAAACTCATTCAGTGTTTTAGCTAAATATGTAGTTGCAAAATTTGTCATTATGAAAAAAGATGTGGTAATAAGAAGATTTGTTATTTTGCACCTATTAATTATCGGATGTTTTGTTACATGTTATATGATTGAAAAGATATTTACTTAAAATAAAGCAAATAAGACAAAATACAGGCTGATATAGATGCAAATCTGAATTACTGTTATAAATGCAAATCCGAATACTGCTCCTGAATAATATATATGCTACACGGAAATGCAGTAATACAGTATATAACATCATATTTAATAGGAGAAGAATGAAGAACACACCTAGTCGATGTTCCTCCCTTCTATCTAGATTGACTACGCGCTCAATCCACCAGGGATTAGTAAAAAAATTCTCACTAATACATTTTAATTACGAAGAACGGAGCGGAGGGTTCTGGTTTATTAGAACGTAGTGGGCAAAACATTAAAGTCTAGCTTACAAAAGAAGGAAAATACTTGTTTTAAAATGAAAAAGTATTTATATTTACTCTAAATGAATATATTATATTTACTACTAGTACATGCTGAGAATTAATATCAGTTTTAAATAATCCCTTCAAGTGCAAATTAAAAGGGATGTTCTCTTTGGGATTCCTAATCTGTTTATTCATATGTGTGTATTTTGATTTGCCCATTTCTACAGTTAATTAAAACACACAAAAAATAACTTCATCTTTTACACGAAGTAGACGTAAATGCCTCTTTAATCTGAGTACCGAAGGGGCCAAATAAATTCTCAAATTCAACTCAAATCGAATTTAATTTCAGTACCGAAGGTCTCAAATTAACTCGGCCGCCCCAGTGGCTCATTGGTTTTAGCGCTGGCTTATGACCATTCACCCGAGAAAGGTCCGGGTTCCAATCCCGGTGAGGCATGGATGTTGTGTTTGTCTTACGACAATGGCTCTCTCCCTTCCCTGGAGTCAGTGCCCCTAAATTAGGAACGGGAGACTGCTTATAGCCCACTGAGTTGCTCACGGCGGTGGTCATTAAACCTTCCATCAAAAAAAAAAAAAACTCAAAACAAATAATGCGAAAAAAAAATGTAAAGCATAAACCTTCAAAATGTTTTGTGAATAATCCAGACTTTTAGGGGTACTGCTGATTTTGGGGTACCCGAAGACTGAAATAGAAATTACCTTGAACGCATGAGTGAACACAATACATTTTCCTAAAGAAAAAATACGTTTCAAGCACTCGGCTAAACAAAGTTAAAAATAAGTGGTCCACATCTTTTTATGGTCGCCGTAAAAAGAAGTGAACATTTAAAAGAACGCGATTTTTTATTATTTCACTAGGAAAGGAATAACTTAGCACGTACAAAAAGAATAGACGTGTTTGTAACAAGCTGGAATGTGTGAAATAACTGAAACTTCAGTAGCTCAAGAAGTGCTCTTACATCCAAAGAACCAATAAGCCTTCACCGCCTACGGCAGTTTCATGTGTACTCCGTATTTTCCAAGAATCCACGCTAATTGTGTTTTACGGAAATAGAAGTGTGAGAATAAAAGAAATTCAGTTCAGAAGAGCATTTCTCGTTCCGTGATCATTAATGCAATTTAAACTCAAAACGCTGAAAGTGTTTACAAGTCACTCTCACTAAACTGTATGAAAGCAGAGACTTGCGCAGACTGCATTAAAGAACTTAGGGTTGCTCAAACATTTTGGAAAATCACGTGGAAATAGATTTTGCATGTTCTAAAGGTTTTTCCTTTGCTTCTAATGGGATTCCAGATAACTGGTACATATTTTATACTCATCTAGAAAACGGTCGAAATCTGCCACTTATATTTCTGCACAAATACACCCACAAATGAAGTAATATGATTCACAAAAATACAGCATTCGAAGATGACAAAAACTCTTTGCGGCGCATCAATTTAATATGGTTTTATGAAGTCCTTACCGACAGACTACTACACTGATGTGCAAAAATTAAAAACGAAGAGGAGAAATTAGCATAACAGCGGAACGACCAGGCAGAATGGACCGAAATACCACTCAAGAGATAGACTAGGGTAGGCATGCGCATATATGCAGCATGACACGGGGGGGAGGGGAGTGTCGGAAAGGTATAAAGTACACGGGCGGTGTACGCTCAGCAATTCGGTGAAAGCTATTGCACGGTGTACATCGGTTTGAACGACGTCGAGTTGCTGCCACCGTATGATATGGCCAACAGGCAATCCAGTAGACGACATCTGGATTACTTTACCCGAGGTCGCGTCATTGGGAAGTTGGAAGAAAGTCGAAGTGTGACTAGTGTGGCCGAGGAGTTCGGGATCGCTCACAGCATCGTTTCACGAGCTTGTAGAGCATTTCAAACGACAAGAACAGCTGTCCGACAGTTTAGCAGTGGTCGTCCACGAGCAACCACGGCGGCGGACGACCGGTATATTGTCCTACAGGCGAGAAGAGACAGACGGTAGACAGCGGGAGAAATCGCAAAGCACATGCAACAGACAACTGGACGTCCGTTATCGCGTTTTACCGTAGCCAAGAGGCTGCACAAAGGTGGTCTATTTGCACGACGACCAGTACGGTGGTTGCCATTAATGCCTGCTCATCGGAGACGGCGGTTTCTGTGGTGCCAGGAACACAAGAACTGGACACATCAGCAATGGAGTCGAGTTCTCTTTACGGATGAGAGCCGATTTAGTCTGACGAGCGATTCTGGACGTATTCACATCTGCAGAGAGCAGGGTACACGCAATCACACCTCCAACGTCATAAAAAATGACCCGTTTTGGAGGTGTCGGAGTTCTCGTTTGGGGCGGCATCATGCTTGGTAGCCGTACTGACCTCCACATCTTCCAATGAGGTCCAGTCACTGGTGTCCACTATTGTACCGAGGTTCTCCTGCCTCACCTGCGTCTGTTTAGAGGTGCTGTGGGTCCTGAGTTCCTCTTCGTGGATGACAACGCTACACCTCATCGTACAGTGGCTGTCGCAGAGCTGTTGGAGGGTGAAGATATTCAACGCATGGATTGGCCCGCAAGGTCTCCGGACCTAAACCCAATCTAACACGTGTGGGACCTTCTCGGGAGACGATTGGCAGCACGTCACCAGCCGCCAGCAACGATTCCGCAGCTGCGATTGGCGCTACAAGACGAATGGGCCGCGATGCCTGAACAGCTCCTTGACAACCTCGTCCTCAGCATGGACAGACGTTGTAAATCCTGCAACGCAGTCAATGGTGATCATATCCCCTACTAAAGACTGGATTTTTCTTAGCAGCCGCCTGCCGCATGGACGTTTGTGTCTTCTGTCCAGTTGTGCTCGAAGCTACCTTTTCAATAAAGTGCCTTTGTATTCTTTGGATTCCTTGTTTGGACAGTTTTGCCCACTTGTCCCATATTCTTGCATCTTGGGGATCTTACGGTATGATTTGAGTCGATGTGGAGCACTTTTGCACGATGTAACATTTGAAAAACCGTCTCGTCCTTAATTTTTGCACAGCAGTGTAGATAAGTCTATTACATTGGTCAACAGTGATTAAAGCTGCTGAAATATTGTATTGCCGACAATATTTCAGCAGTTTTAGCCTGACTTTGTGGCGCTGATTACGAATATTGCATCGGTTTTGAAAGATTGGCTCTACTTTTTGAGATAATGGTGGCTCCATTGAAAAGCATAAGATATGCAAAAAATGTAATGGTGAGGCGTAACCTACCCACAAATCACAGCTGTCTCAACTCATACAGAAGTAAAGATATGAAATACCTAATGGTGTTGTTTTTTGTACACTAACACACAAAAAAGTAAGATGATTCAGATGTTCACAAAGAATACGTAGAAAAACCCATTTTGTACAATTTTCTCTTATGAGGATCATCAGGACAATCACGTTGGTGGCTCCAGTAGTAGTCTGTCATCACGCATCTGTTCCATTTGCTTTGATACATTTCCTCCATCACCCTGATATCCTGGTGGAACTTCTCCCCTTGTTATTCACTGAAATCACCAAGATTATCCGGAAATATGTCTAAGTGGCTATGAATAAAGTGTTCCTTAATGATCATGTTAGTACACAAATTGTTAAAGTTAGCGACCATGTTTTCAACCAGTTATTCATAATTGCCTGATTTGTGATTACCCAAGAATTTCTTGACAACTAAGACATAACTGCGCAAGGAAGACATTTCAACATCATTCAAAAGTTTGGTGAAATTCGAATCGTTGATGAGTTTACGAATTTGAGTACCATCAAAGACTAAGCCCCAGGAAACATCTACAAATGTATTTGAAGCAATCTCTATCTTTTTCCAAGGCCTTAAGAAATTGCTTCATCAGTCCAAGCTTGATATGGAGTGGTGGGAGAATGATTTGTTTTCTGTCAACCAATGGCTCTTTAATGATATTAGCTGCACCTACAGTAAAATCATGTTTTCCCTTGAAGGCCATGTCATTTTTTTAATGATCTTGTTTTGCTCTACTACCGCGCAAGCAGATAAAACAAGGGTACTTTGTGCATCCACTTTGCTGCCCGAGCAAGAAGTTAACCATCTTTAGATCTACACAAATAAACCACTGGTGCTCATGATAGCAGAGCTTCTGCAAAACTTTTCTGATATTTTCAATCTTCTTTAAGTTCTGTTGAGTGAGCAATTGGAAGAGATGCATAGCGGTTACCATTGTGCAATAAAACACATTTTAAGCTTCCGGTGGAGCTGTCTATTAAAAAGCCGCCAATCTTCTGGTCGATATTTCGGTAGTCCATTTGGATAATAAGTCCAGAACATTACTGCAGTATACAAGTTCTTCATCTTGGCGGAAGTAAGGAAGAATTTCCTCCTTTCTTGTCCGATAAGCTGTTATTGTAACTTCCGGCTTTAGACAGTTCTTTTCCTGTTGCCTGAATGCTTGAAGTTTAGATGCTTGCTCTGATAGATTGAGTTCTTGTATCAGATCATTGAGTTCTTTTTGGGAGAACTGCTAAGGTGTTGAAAAGCTTCCTTCATATTCACTTCCACTGCTACCACCTGCGGTACACTCTAAGTCCTGCATTTCTTCAACATCTGGCAATTGAAAGTCAGGCAGTGAGGTATACGCTGGTATGGGAAGGTCTTCGCAGTGTGGCACAGGACGTCTTGCTGATTTCAAATCAGGATACTCTCACTTGTGCTTCTTGTAGTGCCTTTCACATTCACAGCACGAAAATAACAACCATCGTGATGGTTTTGCGGCTCTGTCTACACTATAGACACACCAAAGTGTAAACATTTCCTTTCAACATTTTTCCACTGTTGTAAGCATTCTACACAGGCTTTCCAAACCTTATGGGGAGTCCAAGACTTATTTTGGTCTCCGAGCTTCATTCCAAAATATGCAAGACATGCTTGTCGTACAATGTCAGTGATGTTTTGCCCTTGTTTTTGCAGAGTGTATTCGCTACAAATGTAGCAGAATGCATTAGAAAGCAGAATGCAAATGTTTATGGAGCTTCTTCGTGAAGAACTCATATTTCTATGCTAAAGAAGAAAAAATAATAATAAGCATGATATTGCATGTGAGTGATAATCTTTCAAAACAATAGTAAAGATAAAGCAGAGAATACATTATATAAAAAACGCTGTTAAAGAGCAAAAAGACAGATCAAAAGCTGCTTCATATGTCAGCAGCGAGAGGTAGAATTTGGGGTACAATCAAAATTTAAGGGATATACATTATTTCAAAAACTAGAGCCAATTCGGCGAAACTAATATCATTTTTGGATTCAGCACGCCTCAAATACCCAAACTATGTTCAAAAATCCGTGGCAAAAAAAAATTATTGTCCATCGAATTCTTTTCAAAATATTTTCACGATTTTCGTTTTCACGTGTTTTTCATTATTACCAATGTCAATGAATTTGTGTACGCCCTATTGTAAGCACAGAGAAAACAAAGAACTTTCTGCTATAATTCTTTTCTCTGAAGAATAAAGTTCTTTTACGTCCATTTCTTAATTTGCGGTAGCAGGAAATTTGATTTCCTAGGATTTCTAAAAGGGGAAGTATTACTAGTTCCAAAAACCTTTCGAATTCTCAAATTTTGAGGAACTGTTTTAAAGAACAATTTTTTTTCTAACTGCTGCTTTAAAGCGTTAGATGATCTGTTTATTTAAATAGAAGCCACAAACCAGATTCATCGAATACACGTCATTACCCGACTACAGCTTTACTGTATTTTGAAGTTGCGATATACATATACTTTTGCAGAGAATTTTGTACATTAGAAGATGTCCGTCTTTGGGAAAAACGGAATGGATACTTGATCGGTAAGTATTAATTCCCTTTAAATATGTGCTTTAGCAATAAAATACTCTTTTCTATAGTTTTCCTTTCATTAGGGAGAATAACTGAATGGAAAATTTCAAACCAAGTCACTGCTGACAATTCAGGTAAAAAATAAGACAAACGACAACAAAATATATTGTAAGAGAAACTGCCAATAGTTAGCGTTCCACGATTAGTACCCTTGGCGCAGAATTTTGGGTGAGTGATATACTTCTCATACGGATTAATGGATAAAGAAATAGATGCGGCGATGAAGTTTCAAACGCAGAGCAAATAAGAAAACTGAGAAAAAATAAAAACGTGCATTGTAGCCATCTGGAGACAAAGCGGAAATCAAAGAAGTCAAACTAAAAACGAAAGATTGTGTGCCATCCCGTTGGAAACACAGGCCTCGAAATGGAGTACGCAAAATGCACCGTATGCAAATCACAGGGACGACATCACCATCGATGTGAGGAATTTAAAGCGGTGCAGTACGATATCGGCTATTATTATACGTTGCAGTCCCGTATTCGCAGGTGCAATAGCTGTTGTGGAGAAATTGTCGACAATGTTCGATCTCAGTGACGTCAAAAAAGCGTGATGATGGGTGTATATCTTGCATGAGCTTCAGTAACTAGAACTGTAGAAATAGTAGGTGTAATACGAAGAACTGTTTCTAAGATTATGACTACCTATTAAAAAAGGACACGGCTTTTCTCCAAACGTGCAAATTTTGAATGCCATGCGAAGTTGTCAGATAGGGATAGGCGAACGTTCGGACGGATTGTACAACGGAAACACAAGACCACGGCACTGCAAATAGGAGCAGAGTTGAATACCAGTCGGAGCGATCCTGTTTCTGTCATAACAGTTCGTTGAAAACTCCACCGTGCCGGTACTTTTGGCCGTGCTGCAATCTAAAAACCCTGGTTATCAATGTCAATAAAATAATACATGCACGGTGATAAACAGCACATAAAAACTACTGTAGGATGCCATAGATTCACAACGTGTCATCTGACCTGATAAACCGTGCTTCACATTGTTTCCCACCACTAGTAGAGTGTAGGTCTAGCTAAAATTGCAGAACCGTACCACCTCGTCTGTTTGGTTCCGACTGTGAAACATGGAAGTGGATCTCTGATGCTGTGGGGTGCCGCAATTAGAAAGAATCATTGGCGCAATCAGAGAGAACAACAAAATGATGATGGGTAAGTGGATTGAGGGAGACAGCATCTGGGGTAAAATGACTGCTTTAAAGAGTAGGTAGAGGCCCAAACTCCAAATCAAATAGCTGTCCAGAAAGAGGGCAGCCCTTACATATAACCGCCAAAGCGTAGCGTGAAATGTACGTCTGAAGAAGCTGATCCGTCTCCGCACAGGAACGTATCCAGTCCAAAACTATCTGAGGTTGTTCAAAACAAGCTTGATGATCAGTTTCCTCATCATGAAGAAAACTCTTCTTCGGAACCAACCGATGACAAATATGAAAACGAAACTCACGGCTCATGATACAAAGAAAGTCAGGCCTTGAGCTGAACATAGCCTCACAATCTGAATGCATAATAGCAGCGGGCCTACCATAAGGGTGACGAGTAGCAGAGCAAGAACGGCGTGAATCAGAAGCAAGAGATGGAAAAGCAGGAGCATTCCTTACAGAAATAGGAACTTCAGTGCCAAAATGGCCTTTGTCAGCGTCGGAGTTCTTACCTTTTTGGATTGTTGCTCGGAAATTAGAAGAGAAAAAGCTTCGTCTTACGCGTGGCTTCCGAACATTCCATATCAGAAGCGTCAGAAACAATAACTTCCGACGATGAGAAAGTTCCATAGATTCCAGTCTAGTAACATTTTCTGGATGTATAATATGCGAAGAAAGACTCTCATCCTCGGCACCAACAACACTCGATGGGCATTGGATAAACCCCAGAAGAAGTGATGTGTTTTCATCCATGTGCTAAAAAGAAGTTGAAACTGGACGGCCAGGTACTGAAGACGACGAAGGCTTGAAGGAAGAAGAAAGCAGTGATGTCTCAGGTGCTGAAGAATCATTTGAAGAAGATGGAATAACTGACGAAGCTACGGGAGAGGCGTTTTTCACTGGAGACACAGTGGATGAAAGCGCTGGAATTTGGCCTCAGAAGTAACACCCACGGCAGGGGTGTCTGCCTGAAGTTGAGGGAACTGGGACTTTATGTGTCTATGGGCTTCACAGCGAAAGAAGATGACATCTGTTGAAATAAAGAAGATAAAGATCCACACTTGATAGTGAGTGATAGTGGACAAGCGGCAAGCGCTTCCTCTGTGGGAAATATGACTTGTAGTTGACGTCTAGTACCAATTAGAGGAGAGTACCACGAATCCCGTAGAGCGCCAGGTAGCCCGCGAACAGAACTGACAACTTTACTAATTGCACTCAAGGCTATAACGATGGGTTCATCCGGCACTTCTGGTGGAACCGAGTACGAGGAAACTTCGACAGGTTTTGCAGTCAGTGGCGAAGGGGTAAGATGCTGTGCACCTGTAGCAATGCCTGAGGCAAGGATTTTGCAACCATAGCACCAGAAGAAAACAGAACTCAGATTCCTCTTGTCATACGCACACAACTAATAACAACAGGGTTTGGAGCATCTACTTTAAGAGAATCCCATATATCGAGTGAGGGTATTGTTCTTCAGAGCACATGAAATAATACACCTTTATTCAGATAAGAATAAAGGACACAGCCAACAGGTTAGTTCTCAGCAACTGACACAGTCCGCATCATACGATCAACCGAAACAAAAGGTTCTCGCACAAATCTGACTCAGAGAGATCTTGTACGCTGTGCAGTCTGACTCAGATAGACCTTGTGCGCTGTGCTGTCTAACTCAGATAGAACTTGCACGCTGTGCAGTCTGATTCAGAGAGATATTGTACGCTGCGCAGTCTGACTCAGAGTGCGGAGGATAAATAGTTCACCCAGCCCCTACCGCGCTTTCCGTTATTTAAGACCAAACGAGCAAAAACAAATCAGTGGCAACAACCAAAATCTTAAATTATTTATCCGTGGGAACGCCATATCAGGCGCTTTGCACATAGCTTTGAGTAGAAAGTCCAGTTTTTTCAGATAACACCGATACATCTGAAAGAGAGAAAGTTTGAGGATCATTCCCGATTAAGGATCACACGTATCATAGCACAGTGTTTGACAAAGTTATCAGGATCAACTGAAAACAAGGGCACAGACAAAATATCATCACCAGGCAGGCAGTCAGTACGAGAAGGCATCTGGTGCTCAGGGCCGTTACTATAGTCATCTTGCATGAGTGAAGAAGAAGGACCACGTGTTTCCGCTACAAGCAGAGAGATTTCAGCACAACCGGAAACCGCCAATTTGGCGTTGCAAAAATGTAATCAAACCGCTCCGAAGAGTTGTAAGTGTTCGCACTAAGGTAAATACAACTTAATGAGTTCCGGAGAACAGTCAGGGATGAAGCACAGAAACTTTGTGCAGAACATAAACACAAAAATATAACACTAAACTAGTTAAAACCAACACAAATGACAGCTAACTGAAAAGTTCGTAAAGAAGCACCGATGCATTGTACGAAACGTGTCTAGTTGTGGCTTTCGGAGCATGGAGAAGAGACTACAACAGCCACACTGGCTTTCTCAATCTCCAGACCTGAATATTGTTAACATTTTTGGAAATATCTAGAGAGAAAGGTCAGATCACATTTTTCATTTACATCACTGGTCTAGTTGCGACGCGTTTTACAGAAAGATGGCACCAAATTCCATTATCGTATATGCATGACTTGTATATGTCTATTCCAAGTCAAATTGCTTTTGTTCTGAAAGCCCAAGGAAGGCCTACAGCTTATTAATAAAAAGTTCTCCACAAACTGTAAGTGTTTCCATTATTTTGATAAACCCCTGTAGTTTGTTCAGCATTAAAAAGTGTGAGACAATTTTGCTGATGTGGAAGACTGGCATAGGAAAATTTGCGAAAACAGTATGGCACATGCGGTAATAAATCGTACCGGGCAGTTAAGAGCACTCGTCGGCATGGCTTAGGGACACTTAAATAAATGAATATGTTCGGAAATTTCTATGGTTTAAGAATTGAGGATTTCGGAAAACTGAACTTAGAAACACGCCACTAATATTTGAATGTAGCTGAGAAATTCACTCGTTAAACCTCCAATAAAAACATATTTTCTGATCCTTAACAACAAAATTAAGAACTAATATCTTCTACCAAGATGCCTACGATAGCAGCATAGTTCGAAATCTGCAAAAATCAATTCTCCTTGAAGGCGTTAAGTTTATGATGGATCACTTCGTTCATAATTTGAAAGCATCACAAGAAAATTATTTCAAGGAAGTAGAGCAATAGTAAACTCTTTCCTGTGAGCTAAACAGTAAACATTAGCTGCTGATTGCTTCGATCCGTGCCTGAGAGGCCAATTATAAAATGTGGGGTTCAAGTTTTGTGAAAGCGATCAAATTACAAGTATGAAAATGTTTTCGTTATTTGTGCCTTAGAAGATGTTTAGGTAGAGCAGATGAAATTTGATCAAAAATACTTTTGAGAAAGTGACTTTTCAGGAAGCTGAATTTTCTTGAAAATGTTACAGAAATAGAAAATATTACTGGTGAAACACAGAATGTTTCTGAACTTTAAAACACCCTAAGTAGCAGTTCAGAACTATCGCGAGTTTTAATAAATAGGGCGTTAAACTCTCCCAGCGAGAAAAGAAAAGGATCAGATTACATGTGTACCCTGCGCAGCACGCATTCGGTGGCCTAGAGACTTCAGTAATTACAGTGAAATATTAGATGGGGAATATCTGGCTCTTTTCGTGCATGCATGAAATAAACAAAATTATAACAAATGAAATGCTCTAAGCATCTCCGTTTGCGTAGACTTGCAGAGCTGGGTTCTGACCGTTCGCCTGAGTTTTTCCAGGTTCGAGTCCCGGATGAGGCTAGGCGTGGGCGGTGTGTTTGTCTTGCAGCACCTGTGTTCTCCTTTTCAGAGCACTAACGAACCCATCAGGACGGGGGACTGCTTATAGTCTTTAAAATGTCGGTGTAGGTTTTCTTAATGTCTATCATCGTATTAATGTACCAGTTTTGTGTATGCACCTCGTTGTCTATATAAAACTCTTTGCAGAAACTGTAAGCATCCTTTTCCTATTCTCCCGGACATGTGTTGCGTCACTGACAGCTTGTGCCTGAGTTATTAACCACACAATAATGTAACACTGAGCGTTAATAAATGTGTGAAATTTTGCATGCACTGAAGAACAGAATGCCTCCAGATATTGATTACCTTATGGTAGAACTAGCTGCATGCTTTCAGTTACATACGTAAGTTTAGCACCATTTTATCTGATATATTGTTAATCACACTTAGCTGTATTTAATCTAATATAACAGTGTTCACCTCCTTTAAGACTGTGCATCCAGTTAATTACATACTGACTAACTAGATTTATGGTAGTTTTAATAGCGCCTTGATCATGCTGCTTTTGATCCATGATCCAAACACGTAGGCCTGGTGTAAAACTTATCTTGACTTAGGTACGGTAATAGTAATTGAATTTGTGCTCAGCTGACGTCAGAGACAGAAAGAGAGAGAGAGAGAGAGCTTGACGTTATACTTTGGAATTACTTTAATGGAGAACGATTCAAAGGCACATTTCCAGTTGTACCTTTTAGGGAGTCCAGAAAAAATCCCAAGTTATTCGGTCTTTTCATAATTATTGGCCGATTCGGACACAAAGAAACAAACAGCAGTATGAATTTAAAAAGACGACAAAATGAATTTTATTCCGACAAAATTCTGCCCTCGGCAGCAATACACTGTGCCCAACGTGTTTTCAGCGCAAAAATGCCACGGTGGCAGAAACTGGTAGCACAGTGGTCCGAGGAATCGCTAACGGCAGAAGTCACAGCATCCTAGTTAGGGAACCGTTTGCCCCTTAAGAAGCGATCCAAATGGCGAAACATGTGAAGTCTGAGGGGGCCAAGTCAGGTGAATAAACAGGGTGAGAGGACCTCGTACCTCAAGGCGTTGATTTCTCGCATGCTTCCAATAGACACATGCGGTCGTGCGCCATCCTAAAGCAGTATGGGACCCAAACGATTGGCGAGCAATGGTTGTTTGCTGCGTAATTTCTGGTGACACACGTCCATTGTGATTGTTTGACCTCACGGAAAAAACACATAATGAACCACAGTCTTGGCAGTCCACCACACACAGATCAGAACCTTCTGTGGGTGCAACTCGGGTTTGGACCTGTGTTTGAGTGGTTCCCCTTTATCGAACCACGGCGCAGTTCGCTTCCTTTTGTCATAAAGCACCCATTTTTCATCAACCGTAAGGATCCGATGCAGAAAGGGAGCACTAGCCTCACGTTTTTGGAGGGCAATGCATGTTTCCAGACGCCGTATCTGCTGCTGTTCGGTGAGTTCGTGTGGAACCCAGGTATCCAGTTTTTAACCTTGCCCATAGCAGCCAGGTGTCTGGAACCTGTCGCTGATGATACGACAAGTTCGGCACTGAGCTAATGTACTGTGGACGTTGATTATTCTTCCACTTTCCGCCTTAAATGTACAGTGTCACACAGATCCGGACGACTGGCTCCTGGCTTATGGTCGATGGCAACATCACCGGCATGGAACTTGGAAAACTGTCTACGGACAATTAATTCCCTCGTCGTTCCGACAACCCACGCTCTATTGACATTTGCGACCGTTTCGTACACATTCCGGCCAAGTTTGAATTCGTGCAAAATCCCTGATCTCACGTCGGTTTGCTCCATCACGTCCCCAACTGCTGAGATCTGTTTGAAATACCGTTTTATACGCGTGGACTGAACCGATTCAATTTGCATGGGCGTTTGATAGTTCCTCCTACGAGGCGTCCCTTGTAACCGGCTCTGCAAATTCGCCTTGTCTGCATCGGCCAATAATTATGAAACGACCCAATACGTTTGGTGTCAGAATAGCCATAATACAGACTGTATCTGGTTTTGGGAAGTGGGTTACTGTGGATACCGAGCAGGACCCACCTAACAATATTAAATCTGCGAAGCTTAAGTGTTTTTCAAAATCTACAGAATCTAAAGCATTTTATTTACAGTAATTATTTGTAAAGCATATATTATTTTTTCATGCCTACCAAAGTGCAGAAATATCTATTCCTCGTTCAAATTTAACACACAGTTTAATTCACTGCTATAAAACACCCTTAAACTAAGTACGTTCAACTGCTGAAGATGATTTTTGCATTTTTTGTATCATTGCTACATTATAAAATATTTCCCTTTAATTTTAGTTTACAGAAGCCATCACAGGCTGCCTTATTTTTTGAAAACTTTTCTGCCTTACTTTTGCATTATTCACATATTAACTGGACAAGAAATGCTGAGAAGGACAAGTGCAATGAAATTTGGAATAAACTTGACAGAAGGGCAACGTTTTCGTTAGATATTCCCCGAACCGCTTGGTATGATTCATGAGAAATTCCAGTGTCTTAACGATTTAAGGACTGGGTGGCTTTCCGCAATGCTTCACTAAATTACATAAATGAAATGCAAATCACGTTGCCGTAAGTTGAATGGGATTTAAATCGTTCTTTCTTTATGGTATACATCCATCCATCCTTGAAAAAAGAAACTCCAGAACCAGAACCTACGGAAGACTCATTATTCCTGTTCCAAACCCTGGTAGAATCATAAGTTTCAGAAGAGTGCTGTAATTAAAAAACTGCAAACACACTAAAAAAAGCCTCGCGTTTGAACGTGCATCACCTGCGATTGACGATGAAGAAGTGAAATGAGGGGAAAACATAAAAACGCCAAAGTTCAAATCACCTCATATTCTTCAACCACAGAATTTATGCGTAAAGAATTTATGCGTAACCACAGAATTTATGCGTTCAATTTATCAACCTTTTAAAGGCAGTCTTCATAACTTTTGCCTAGCTTTAGTATATACGCTAAATAGTCTATACCACTTTTGCGTATCTGAATATGCCAAACAGCTGAAAATCGCGCAAACATCTCTCACGTTCTTATCGTGAACAATGCTTAGATTACCCAGCGAAAACACAAGTGTTGGGAAACTGCAGGCCACCTGCTGGCAGTCATGGGTCACTGCTGGCTGAAATCTGACACTCGCGGTACGGTAGCGATCCGTTGGTGGCAGCGCCATCAGTTGGCAGTCATTGATGGCCCTGCAGCAACGCTGTGAACTACGGGCCTCCACGCAAGTGTCACTAGTGGCCCGTAGCCGGCAACCGAAGCAACCCCAACAAGAGGTGGAATCAGCGGGACTGCGCATGCGCTGAAGCAAGCACAGTCATTCGGGGTAACAGTTAGTTGAAGACGACGTCCTCGCCATCGTGTTGCTTTAGTGGATGTTAAAAAAAAAAGAAAACCATATGTAGAGAGACGGATGAATTTTCTAATGAAATGCCGTTTCGACGAGGATTACTGTCGGAGGAAAATTATATGAATAATTAATGAAATGCAAGAAATAATCAATTAATCTCATGTATTTATAGAAACTCATTTCGTAGCAAACGTTCTGCACTAACACACAAAGAATCGAGAATACAAACAGCCATGAAACCCACTCTCTCCATTCCCATGAATAACAAAAAATAATTTCTGTATAATCTTCATACACTAAACCGCTTCAAACATAATTCCCAAAAATGCATAAAAAAATCGTTGTGTTGGAAAAGAATAAAAATTACACGAGTACAAAATTATCTAGTATTTGAGACAAAAAAACCCCAATGCTATGTGAATATAATGTACTCATCGATGCGTTGAATACAGAAGATTGGAGGATTTCGCTGCTAAAAGTAACGGGAAGTAAAATAAAATATCATTCCTATTTATAACAAATGTAGCTTTGGACCGTGGAGAAAAAAGATACCTTAGAAATGTAACAGAATGTGAAATGAATGTGTATATTAATTAAACAATCGCCTTTCAAAACCACAAGAACAGCACAAAAGTTTGGGAAAAGTTTTTAAGCTGGTACACTCGTTGAAAGTGAGTGAAGTTCCCTTAAAGTAAACGAAAAAAATCGTTACGTTGAAAAAATTAATTTATGAATTATATGAAACGTTTTATACATTTACAAAAACAAACTCGAAATATTGCGAAATTAAAAAGAAGATCCCTTAATTTCACATCGCGCAGGAGGGAGGCTCACCTCCAAGGGGCCAGTCACGCGTTGCACAATAGTGTAGTGCTTAGACCATTCGCTTCGCAACAAGCAGTCCTTGGCTCGATGCTAGTCTGATCCGTCGGGCGGTTTGACGGACCTGTTCAGTAAATTTTCTCAGCGCCGTGGCATCATGTAGGAGTTTCGTTGGAAAAAAACGCAGTTGTGTGTGTGCCTTTGGTGAACTATGATTATCTATTTTTTACGACTACTGGGAAATTGGTGGACAAGATTCGGCAAGCCATCAGTTACGGCTCGTGATTGCCGGCTGCCAGTGGCGGGACACTGATGGATCACATTAGGCTAGCCATCATTTATGACACGTTCTGGCAGGACCTCTTAAGGGCTGCTTGTGGCATACACAGCCTGTGATGGATAACTGATGGCCCTGTTCTGGCATATGACCGCCAACTGTTGGCCAGCTGCTGGACTGAACTGCTGGCTTATCTGGTGTCCACCGGGACATTTTATTGACGGTTCATGTAACGGCAACATAGTGCTGTGCCAGTGCTGGCACAACAAGACTGTTTTTGCTGGGTAAGTACATATTAATACATTTTTCTTCATAAATCAAACAAATAAGTTCAAGCTTTTTCTGTATTTTTCAGACCCTTTTTTCAGTTTACCCTTTCAGGGCATTTATTTCGCCTTCTTTCATACATCCTCGTTAGGTTTTACCCATTTTTGTACTTTCACATGATTACCCCCCTTTTTTTTTTATTGTTCACGTCCATGTATTGTAAGGCTCAGTTTCTATCAAATGTCCTTTTTGGCAAATATGATGGTGCGTCTGTTATTGGAATAGGATTTCCCTTGCAGGGTATTTTTTCGCGGAGACCCTTTGCTCTGTGGCAATAAAAGTTCCCGGAATATATTTCTAAAATGTGTCTCACAATCGAAATACATCAGAGTTTTATGAAAGCAGTTTTGGGTATAATTTAGGAAATTCCGTTCTTCAGGAAATTATTCTCAAGTGGTAGTCGCACTTAGGTCTTTTCTTTTTGCATTTACGAGTAAGTGTAATAAGATTTACATATCTCCGGCAATGGACTGGGATACAGTTTAGAGACCATAACTATATTGAATGTATCTCCAAATTCATGTCTTTAATTTGTTTGTTTCTCCTTTAATCGAAAAATAAATAATATATCTTTGTGATAAAGAAAGCTATTAAATACGCTACGACAGCCTTACATCAGCACGTTATGAGCAATTATAAGGAATACAAGCAGTAGCCGTTCTTAATTTAAGGTTACTGGTTCCAAGGAGGGAGGGGGGGGGGGTGAGGCAGTGAGGTTATTCACACCAGCCATGTTTCTTTCGGGCTTCGAGCTGGGTTCGGTAGAACAAACGGTCAGATGCCAACGCTTTGACAACTGCCCCACAAGGGCGGCCATATGATTTCCATTTTACACACAGTACAGTATTGCTAAATTTTCTGAAACTCGAGGAACAGTAACACAAAATATTTTTTTTAAAGGAATGGATACAGATAATGTTAAATAGCTAGATGCAATTCTTTTGAACTTTATTCAAAACCTGAACCGGAAATGCTGCCGTAGAAAACTCATTATTGAAAGCTTTTGGCCTTGTAATCTAGTAAATTACTGATGCGTTATCTGTATGTTCTACATGAGCCCTTTCTCACACATTGTCCCTCAGTTTCTATCAAAATGTCCTCCAAAGTTTGCTAATGTTGGATGTCATCCTCTAAAAATCACGGAGAAAAAGCTCTAAAGTGCGGGTATTTTAACATCTTTTATGTTAAAATAAATGTCCGTATTCGTCCAAGAAATTACTTTATCCGTCCGTTCGTCTGTCTGTCCGTTCATCCGTCTGTAGACATCATATAGCTGCAACTGTTCATCCGACTTAAAAAAAATGTTTGCGTTAGGAATCTCTAAATGTCATAACGATGATCCTCGCTTTTCAGTCCTTTTCTGATACAAAACTTCGCCACTAGATGATATAAATGCAGATGCTATGGAATTCAAAATAAATGTTATTCCATATCTTTGCTTCGGCATATCCGACAGAAAAGATTTTGTCTTTCTTTCGATACCATTTATTACGAAGGATATTTTCGGTGGCGTTTCTTTTTCAAGTAATGCATAGTTTTTCCGCTTGAGGTGCATTGGTAAATTGCAATTTATCCGATATCTATGCTTCTAAATGTCCAATTTGAAAATCCTTTCAGGCGTTAGATAAAGATTCTGGTGAGAACGTTCTGCCTGAGGTTTCACTAGGCTACATAGGTGTTAATTTGGTTTATGATGTACTTGCAGTAGTATCTGCGCTTCTGAAAACTTGATTGAAAAAGTTCATTCGTGGTCATATACCGCTCACCATATAAACGTCTTGAGCATAGGTTCTGCGTGCTTCTGCTAGGAGGTCCAAATACTTATCTTATTTTTCTCTATAGCTCTGCTTCTTACAGTTCGATTTGAAAACTACTTTCTTTGTCAGACATATCTCATGCACAATGTTTATATCTCATGCACAATGTTTTGCATATACCTTCCATACTTTCTTAATATACAAGTTTGCCGCTAGGAGGCATAAGTTCCCGTTTACTGCATATTTGTAGCAACATACGGAAATCCAATTGAAAAAATCTCATTTCAGTCAGATAATATGAAATATGAACACACTTTATGCTTATTTCTTGTCCCAAATCATACACAGTTTTCCCGTTTTTTATTTTTCAATGATTAATTTGCTTTTCTCTGTATCTGTGCTTCTAAAAGTCCGATTTAAAAATTCTCTCAACACCGGATTCCATTCACCTTGTGAAACAATTTGCATGTTCTCATGAATTGTTTATAGTTACAGTTCTGGCGCTTGGTGGTGTAAGTGTGCATTTCTGTTTACAACTTTATCTCCGCTTCTAAGAATCATATTGAAGAATTACTTTTTTTAATGTATGCTATTCGCTACAGTGAATATTGGGAAGATTATTCTATTTGAATAATGAATAGTTTTTCGGCTAGGATGCGTAAACGTCATGATGTTTTTTTCGCTATATCTGCTCTGAGAAGACTGATATCAAATATTCTATTTTCTTAGCAGAACTCTTTCCACGAAGAATATAATTTTCGCGTTTTTCCTTCTTTTCCGTTATTCAAAATTCTGAGGCCAGAGGACGACAGCGTATATTTATTTGAAAAACTTTATTCGATTCTAAAATTTACTTAGAAAAATCCCTTTTTGGTAGGATGCTTTCCATAACGAGGGATATTTCTCACCCATTTTCTTTTTTAAGTAAAGTGCAACCTTTGTGCTAGGGCACGTAATGTTATATGATGTTTGACCCTATATCTCTTCTTTTAATTGTTCAATTTGAATATCTCTCTTGTACTAAATTATGGGTTAAATTGGTTATGTTAGTCCACCTTGACAACACTGTGTCGAAATAGAGTTGAAACACAAATTTACGCTGGGCGATTAGGCATTATCGTTCACTTATAGAAATTGTACGGAAAAATTCTAATAGATGAACATAGAAATAGGAGAAAGCTGGAAAATAATACACTATTTTTCCTTTCTGTATGTGGAAATTGTATAAGAATGCGTGAATAAAGTTGTAAGGTTATGTTTTGCGAAGTATTGTGGTCAAGGTTACTGAAATATTTGAGCTTTCATTATAGCGAAAATGGTGGAGGTGTTAATACAATTTCAGATAATTCCAAGTACAATACAGAAATCATATGCGTGAAAGACTATTAGATATATGCTCATATAACGATTACAGAGTAGAACGCAGAAGTTAGTTATCAAGAAGACGTAAACAGAAATAGACAGCCCTTGGAAGAACCAGAACATGGGCATATGACAGAAAAGTGCTAAGATTTGCAGAACAGCTGATATTTTTAAAGCAAAGTCGAGAACCATCTGCTCTAAGAGCAGAAATAAAAAATTACTAAAAATAATACCCATTTTGATAAGAAAGATGACACCAAATCCGTGGTTTAGTAAACACGTTCTTTGAATCCTTCCTAACACCAAAAATATTTTTCAAACCAGATGTTTAGCAAGAGAAAGAGAGTATGTACTGAGGTATCCTAGTGGGAAAACTGCGCGTTTTCTAAAATCAACAAATGTGTGTCGTTTTCTTCTTAGTGAATGGAAATAGTTACATTTCTTTTCAACCGGATTTATGGAAACAATAAGAAATTTGCAAATAAAAACAGTTTCTCTCGTCTACTAACCGTGGAATACGCTTTAGGAAAATTCACAAATTGTACACCGAAATTCCTCATAACGGTAGACATCCGACGTAAGAGGAATTGTTGAAATTGGGCCGTTAGAGTGAAGTGTACGAAAGAAAATGGGATATAACCTTTGCACCCCTTATGAATAAATCTATGAGATATATGAAGAGGAAAACGAGAGCAAAATGTTTTTCATAGTGAAGGGTATCCAACCAAAAAAGGATTTTCTGAGCTGATTGTTAGAACAGGAGATGACATTCTTTCAAATATAAACACATGCTAATGCTCCCTGAAGGAAGAATTTTCAACTACGAAAGTAGAAACTATCTTTCATAACGGTAGCTGTGTGACGAAGAGAAATATTCAAATACGACTTCTTAAAATGAGAGATAGGAGGACAAAATAGTCCACAAACATGCCCCTAGGCTGATGACTTTACCTGCACCGTCTTAGTGTAGACCTCGCAGGGAAATGCGGAACTCTCTCGAATAGTTTGGAATTAATAGGATCCCTGACGGCGTTCCAACAGCTAGCCTGTCAGTCACCGAAAACCACAGTCTTCCACTCGGACAGATTCGGTCTAGAGACCTGTGGGGATCTGCCTCCCCACGGGACCGGTACCTTACACCCTTCTGTCACAACCCGTGTGTGCGACGTGCTATGGGCAGTTGGGGCAAGCAACCTTTTCAAAAATATCCCATCTCGTGGCCGGGAGATCGCCCGCCAACGCGAGTTTTTGGGACAAAAGTCCTTTATTTTGTATCAAAGTGGATTACAAACATGCACATTTCCCTATGAGGGTCCCATGCACAACTCTCACAAACATTCAAACACTGAGAAATAATAAAAACACATCACAAAATCAACATGGTCCACAGCGCTAGGGCCAGTGCTGTGGTGATGACCCCGGGCCAGGGTCATCCAAAAATACCTTGGTCAATAGACCCAAAAGCTCAATATCGAGAGCAACCTACCTCCAAGGGTACAACCATCTGTCAACCATAGCTGACCCGGCTCTTCCTTTGCTCAAGTTCCCTGATAAGACTAGGGCATGTCTTACTGAAGCTGGAGTGAGAGACGTCCAGCTTCAGGCGGAACTTGGCATTCGCAGCAGTGCAATTGCTGCACACTGGTGGTGCTGGTGCCCAACTTCACCGCAATTGCCGCACCTTGCTTCTGACTCGGGGCAGTTGCCTCGGAAATGACCGAAGCCAATTACACCGAAAACACCTGACCTCCCTCAAAAATTCCTTTAGGCGGAGCACTGACCAACCCAAGTTCAGTGTCTTCCGCCTCACCAAGTGCTTGAAGGCCTTGGGCTCAACGTCTGCCACCCAGTGGACCCTTCCTCCCTTGCCCTTGATGGGTAAACAGGCTTTGAACCCGTTCTCGAGCTCTGGGTTCAGCCCGCAAACCGCCTGCTCGAACTCTTTCCTTGGGAGATCCGCGTCGACCCCATAAACTATCAACCGGGGGTGTCTCTTTCGTGGGGCCGTGGGGAGTGTGCAATCTTTCGTCAACGGATTGCTCCTCAACTCCTGGACAAGGCTGTTGAACTCCCCGGGACGGGAACACTCCACCGCGACCCCACCTTTCCTAATGCTCCGAATGCTCTTGACCCCTATCTGCAGTTTAGTTGTGTTGACTGCAGTTTTCAGGGTCTTCTTCGTGTCCTCTGAGGACGCACTCTCGACTGTCGGGTAGACCAAAAGCACGTGTCTCCTGTCTTTCGACTTTTCCTTATTCTTCTTTTTATTCTCTATCGGGGCGGGCGAAGACCCTTTCGCCGTGCTAGCCCTTTTCCTAGTCACTTCGGCGTAGGAAACCACTTTGGCGTCGGCTTTGCAGCTCGACTCCTGCCGAACGGACAGCCTGCCTTCAATATAGGCTACCCGATCGGCTTGCTCGTAACAAGCCTTATTAATACAATTCAGGGCAGCTTTCACCTTTTCTCTCCCTGAGGAAGTGACCCACGAGTCCAAGAGAACGGACTCAACTTCCCCAATGAGGGTGAAAATGCAGCTCATGAAAGCCTCAGGTGTAAGCACCGGGGGTGTCCTGGGATGCTTATATCCCACCAAAGGTATCTCTGGGGGACGAGTGGACGACCCCTCAGGAGCCCGAGAGGGTTCGGGCTGGGGTGGTGTTTTACCCTTCCTTGCCATGGGCGGAACTGGCAAGGGCGTGCTTACACCACTAGCTGACTGAGAAGGCTCAATCGAGGCTCCCTTCGTGGGTGTAGCGGCTTTAGAGCCCTTCGCTGGGGGAAGCGTCTTTAACAGTTTCCTCCTGGCATTGGGCTCAACCTTCCGGCTGTTCTCGGAAGCAGGGATATGCCCTTTAGCACTGCCGACAGGGCTTGGTAGTGCTTCGGCTGCTACCTTCAGTGTCCGGGTTGACCCGGACGGTTTGGGGACTGACCCCTTTGATTTCACTTTACCCTTCTGGGTAGTTGACATCTCTGTAAGAGAGAGATGAAAAAAAAAACACAAATTTTTTTTCTAAGTACTGAGTGGGCACCCTGGGGTTCTCCCACTCAAGTCTAACCTTAGAAACCGGGCGCTCGGGCTTTGGTCTGACAAGGGATCAAGGAGTCCCTTCGTCAGCGGGACCGGAACGGCGTCGACGTACCCGAAACTGATGCCAGAGTCTCTATACGGGCTGAAAGGAACTTCGCCCTCTCAAGGGCGTTTTCACTAAGTCCCGTCACTGCTCTAATTGATAGGCAACATAATGCTCACCTATTCTTTAAAGAAAAAAATCGCGAGATCGGGATGAAACCCGTCTCGCGGTTGAAATCGTCAGTTCTGCTTGACACTGCAGTATTGCTCAACCAAGTCACACACAGAGAACTCTCACCCGGTCGGCATCAGAGTGACCGGTCAAAAACATGCCCCTAGTGGGAAAACTATGTAATAATTAAAGAGGATAATATCTGAATTCTTTGTTATACTCCTTTTGTGTACAACACAAAAGAAAATTTTGCAATATAATTTTTAGAAGTGGAAATAATATGTAGTGCGATCAAAAAATTCGGAGACTAGGCACGTAGCTCGCCAACAGATGGAAATACGCAGATGCGCGAGCAGCGGTCGAGGGCAGTGACCATTATGAATCATTGTGCCGAGTAGTGTCGTTCTGTGAACATCGGGAGCTGTGCTACACGATATTTGGTGACCACATGCAGAACACAGCTGCGATTTCGGTATGGACTGCAAACTGGAGCAGCGAGTGAACGTCAAATTCTACGTCAAACTCGGCAAACCGAGAACGGAGACACATGAAATGTTACGGCAATCTTATGGCAATGAAGCAATGAGTCGTGCGAGGTGTTTTGAGTGGCACTCGCGCTTCAAGAGCGGCAGAACGGCACTGAAAGACGACGAGTGGTCAGTTCGACCGAACACGAGCAAAACCCTCGAGACTATTAACAAAATTATGGAACTGGCACTTGAGGATCGTCGGAGAACCATTCAAGATATTGCTACCATCGTAAATGTCTCATACGGAACAGTGCAAGAAATTCTGACGTCGGTTTTGAACATGAACCGCATTGCTGCAAAGTTTGTGCCAAAGATTCTGAATCCCGAACAGAAGGCGCTCCATGTCGAACTCTGTCAAGATCTTCGTCAGCAGGTGGTGAATGAACCAACGTTTCTGTCGCGGGTCATCACAGGGGACGAGATTTGGGTTTACAGTTACGACCCGGAGACCAAACAACAGTCGTCGCAGTGGAAGATCCCTGTATCTCCACTACCGAAGAAGCCCGACAGGTCCGGAGCGCAACCAAAAGCATGCTCATCCTGTTCTTCGACATTCGTGGATTCTTGCACCGTGAATTCGTCCCCCAATGCCAGAATGTTACCACTCTTTTTTCTGCGATATTCAGCGGCAATTTAGGGTGGACATAAACGACCTGAAATGTGGCGCAAGGGCGATTTCCTGCTCCATCACGACAATGCAGCAGCTTACAGAGCATTAGCAACACACCAGTTTTGCAGCCGCTAGAGCATGACTACCCTTCCTCACCTGCCTTACTCGCCGGATTTGGTCCCCTGCGACTTCTTTCTGTTCCCGAAAATGAAGCTGAAGCACAAGGGTTGCCGATTGGAAACCGTGGATGAGATCCAGAGCGAATCTCAGACGGTGCTTGACACGATTCGCGAACAAGACTTCCAGGGAGCGTTCCAACAGTGGCAAAAATGCCGGCAGCGATGTATCGCTGTCCAAGGAGACTACTTTGAGGGAGATCATAGCGAGATGTAAGTACTTTGTTGTATGTCGGCCTAGTCTCGCAACTTTTTGATCGGACCACGTATTGAAAAAATAATAACGCACTAACGCTACCTAAATCCAAGGGCATATGCAAAATATTTGACTCAGTGAATACCTAATATGTTATAAGGAGTTTTCAAATTGAACATTTAAAAGCAGAGTTGTCAAGAAAAAGAGAATATGCGTTTGCCCTCCGTAGCTGCTAAATGTGTATCATTTTGGGCAAGAATGCACACATTTTTGTAATAAGTTGTATCTGAACTAAAAAAATAATAATTATAATCATGTTTTTAAGACACGCAGATGCGGGCGGCAGCAAATATCTCGCAGACGTCTTATGGTGGCAAAATTATGCCTTAAAATAGGAATTATATGCAAAATATTGCAGAGTGGTAAGGCTGTCTAAAAAAGAAAATAATTTTTCGAATGAATCTCCTAGGAGCCGAGAAATCGGAACAAATATGATTACATTTACCTCTCTCCCGTGCGAAAAACCTGTGTATTATTTTCGATAAATAATATGTGCCAAATGTTTCCCGTCGTATGTAATATCTGACCGACTAAGAATGTTTTCAATCGAGTTTTTAGGATCACAGATACTTCTGCAAATACATCGGAAACAGAATTATGCATTTACGCCCTTATGACCAAATAGTGAGTTAAGAAAAATTTGAAATAATGTTTAAAATATTCTTCACCATGAGCTCTATCGCAAAGAGATTTTTTCTCAGCTGAATTTTAGGAGCAGAAATATCGAGGAAAATGAAATGTTAGCGAGTTTGTAGTTCCTTTACGTACAAAACTGTGTAAAATGAAATATTTCTGTGACCCTCTCTTTTCATGTTCAAAACACATCTTTGCATCGTAGTAGAGGTGGAAAATATTCAAGACAGATCATGCAGAAGTGTTAAAAAATGCTTACAAAGAGTATCAATAAAATAGTTGTCAATTAATGTGTAGGTACACAGCGAGCAAGGAAGGTTTATTGGTGATAGCAAAACATTAAATGTAGAAGAAGAGATACGCATCTCATCGTGTGCGCTACTGTACAGTAGAATAATGGCAACTGGCTTGCTTTTTGCATCCACTCCGAAAGAGAGTCAGACATTATGAGATATTCAAAGGATCTGCTAGTACTGTAACTCTACACAAACTGGGGACTCAGAAATTTAAAGGAGTGCATTTAAAGCGACTATCCACTAATAAGAAAAGGAAGTATGGAAGGTCGACTGGAAATTTAGATGATTAACGGTAGATGATACGATAGGGTTTAAGATTCCATACTTTTAATAAAAAAAGTTTCTGAAAGTATTTCACTTAAAATATATTCCTGACGGAATCTTTACTCCTGCGATCCAATAAAAAAGTTGTGGTTTCTCGAAGATGGCACCATATTCGTTGTAAATAAATCATACGATTTACACATTTCATGAGGTTGTAACACACTCTTACAACAACGCATGTAGTTAACTATCAAACTCAATTAACTATGCAAAACAGCACCTTTTTAAATACCAAAGTATTGATCTCCTTAGCTTATCTCATCGATATCTTTGATCTCTCTAATAGTTTTCACACATTTTTTGATCGCTGTAAGGTGCTACTTTTATTCAAGTCTTCTGACTTGACTGATTTCCAAAATTTAATAAACTATTGGGAGTTCCAACATGTGGTTTTGTGCAGAAAGCATAAAACTAAAGGTAGCCAAATTTTGCACAAGAGAAGGTAAAAACGAAAACAAAACGTTAAAACTTGGTATGCGGCACAGTACCTTACGAGTGAAAGAGAGAGAAGAGAGTACTATGAAATTGTGCAAATGTTTGTTGGAAAAATTGTGAAGAAATCCTGGGGAGATTCTCAAGAGCTATATCAAGATATAGCTGTGGAGAATCTCCCTGGTGGCCGAGGGGTCTGAGGCTATGGCTTCTGACTAGCATAAGAAATTGGTGGTGTGTTTGTCCTATGGCATTGCCATCGGACAAACTATACAGCTACCTATGCTGCTTCTCTGTAACCAGTGCCCCTAAATTAGGGACGAGCGACTGATTTTAGCCCTGAGAGTTGGTCATAAGGGCCCTTGAACCATGAAACAAAAATAAGCAGTGTGGAATTCTGCATTTCCAAAAGACTGTAGGAAAGTGAGAGAAATTGTAATAAATCGCCCAGAAAAGTTAGTCAAGAAGGATGATCATCGCAACAATGACTTTTAGAAACTCATAATCTATTTATCTTTTATTTTTTTATTTTTGTACAGTGGGAAACAGGATCAAATTGACATGACCTATAGTTTATTCCGGAAGTTTCCATATTGCCACGTATTTTATAAAAAGTCATCTTATTTTGTAATGCATACCTAGAACATTCATCTTATTTCGTAATCCTCATTTTTATCATAGGTTTTCAGACACTTTCAAGAAAATATCGTGCCCTTTAATCCCCAGTTTTCCATTACAGTATCTTCTTCTTACCTTTGTATTTTTAAAACTTATCGTTCGAAAAGTTCTGATGTCATTCTCTACGAAGATTATTTGGGATGAATAAAGAATTACAATGCCGGATCCACCAATTTGATCATTACATACAAATAAAAGAAATCTCAGGATTTGGTTTGTCTATCTACAGCTATGCTATTCGACAATTACGGAATTCGATCCCACGAGTTAAAATGAATTAAGCTATACGTGCCCGACGAAGTAAAGCTGTTATCTTGAGACTTTCCGTTTAATTTCAGTCGGATTTTAAGCCAATCAAAGCTCATTAAAATGTCTGCGACTGCTATATTATAAAATATAACTTTTTTATGTCACATGATCTGAAGCTTATCGATTTAATGGTATAAGCCAGCGCTTATACCACTGTATCACTGAGACGTGGATTCGAGTTTCAGAGGGAAATGTCTATTAACCTTTTCTTGTCTGCATCAAATGTCGGATACTAGGATTTCCACATGGTTCTCGGTATCAACCACTGCCGTGACTCTACTTTTTTTGTAAGAACATACTATACAGTTATAAAAAGAAAAAATAATGTAGGCTGCTGTTTCATCTTCATTGAGCAACATCTTTTCACTGACACAAAACAAGAATCTGTCATCGAGTTTTCGATATTATTTAACGTAAATCAGCATTCATTAAGAATACGTCATAAAATTACAAGCCGAAACGCAGACCCCTTCTGTGATAAATATTTTTCGCTTTCATGGTGAACGAAAAGCCATGAATTTTGAAAATTTACGTCCGGCGGCACGTAGCATCTTTGGGGACCAACAGCCGAAGAATTTTGGGAAAATGGCTGTTAACATAAGATACCAGAAACGATGCGGAAATAACAAGAATCCCCCACATCATGGCAGAAAGGGCAAATTCGAGAGCTTCGTAGAAAACCTGATACATCTTGCAGCTAGGTAAACCAATTGCTAATCCAAACAGAATGGTTCCCGCCATCATTCTGACATCTCTAGAGGCATCTGCTGTCCAGAACTCTACGTATACAAACCGGGTGACAGCTGCTATCAGTCCAAATTTTGGAACGTCAAAGTACTGCATCGCACTTTCAAGTAACAGCAAAATTGACTCCGTAAACGCCATGCTTTAAACATATGAAAATCAAACTTAAATAAAAAAATCACATTCACTAGCTTTTCTGAATATGTCAAATTAAGAAAAATTGCATCATGAAATGAAACGCAACAATATAAGGAGAATGCCACCGGATTTAAATTAGGCTACTGTGAAAAATTATCTCATATTTCATTAACTTATATAACGCTCTGTAGCAATAAGTTCGCGAATAGTTTTGTTTGGCATGAAGCTGATTTTGTCTTTCACTTCGGCCGTTTCTATTTTTACAATTCGTTGTAGACAGAAAGAAGGAATAGACAAAAAGAAATCGATTTTTTTCTATCTGCTTTTTCTTTTCTGCATTTTATATTTATGTCTGCACAGAAATGAAAAAAACGGTATATAGGAGACCTCTGTTTAATATTGCGTAAATAATGTATTTACTCGTAGTTTTTAATTTGTATACTGATATAAATCAATTTTTAAATTTTGGACCTTAGGTGAAGCCCAATCTATGCTTCAATGCCTGAACCGACTGCATGAGTGTGGGATTCTGTAATAAGTGTAAGACATGAAAGAAATACGGGATTACGCCATATAATACAAATTTTGAAGATGACAATCCGATTTTTGACGTAAATGTGACAAGGATGGTAAGTCAGATAATATCCGAAAACTTGAAAAGCTTTCAAGTTTTCAAGTTTTCGGATATTTTCTGACTTACCATCCTTGTCACATTTACGCCAAAAATCGTATTGTCATCTTCAAAATAAGTATTGTTGTCGTAACACCAATTGAGGTATTTAAAAAAAACTACAATGTATGCATCGTTTTCATTTGCAGAACAAATGTGTTATTTTCTTTTTGGTTTTTACATTTTCTAATAAGATTGTATAGTAGGTAATAATGCACCTAATGTACAGCGTAAAATGCATTTGCTATTTGTTTCGTAACAAGTAAATGTCTTACTAATAATAATATTTGCTTATTAAAAAGCATACTGATTGGTAACTTCTTGACAAAATTTAGTCAGTGAAATTTTACTGAGGCATCTCTGAGACTAATTGTTTAGAACCATGAGGTAAACAAGACGTGGCTCCTGCTATTTAAAAAAATATTTTTCTCCTGATAATTTTCTTCAATGGGTAGTTCAGTTATAAAAGCAAATTTAAAATTCTTTTCGCTTATACACATAAATTCACGTTTTAGCTCCGAGCGGAAGTCACGCCCATTTCTAAAAAGCCAAGGAAACTTTGATTTAAAAGGATCATCGCTATTGATTATTGAGCGTTTTTTATTTTGTCTCTTCTTTTAATCTCAATAATTCACACAGTTCACTGCACAAATATTTCAAATCAATGACAAAAGTGCACATAAATAACAGATCTGCTACCTAAGTTTCTGGTATAATGAGCAGATATCTTAAACCGAAATGATCCAACGTTTATTTCTCTGTGAAATCCTATGATTTAGAGTCAATGATATCTATCAAAATTTTTGTCATAAAGAGTAGTGTGCGATAAAGTAGAAAATGTATTTAAATTCTTCACTATGGTCAACACTGTCCTGCATAAAACGAATTTTTCAAAATTTTTTTCAAAAGCAATACATTGTTCGAAACAAAACTTATGCTTCAAGTGACGGAAGTACGCATTTAATTGGAAAATATGCACGGACACAGAATAGCTATATGATACGGACTTTTTTTTTAATAGGAGCTTCAGAAGCGAGAAGAGTCAGCGAAATCTAATAAACACTTACACCTCAGAAGTAAGAGCTATTTGAAACAGAAAACGAAAGTAAATATTTTTCATAGTGAAAAGATTCCAGCAAAATCATTTTAATTGGATCTAATCTCAGGGATTTAGAAAAAAATACCTAGATAAAATGTAATGCGCATTTACACTGCCTAGCAGCAAGTTTGAACATCAAAAGAATAAACAAATCTATTGATCACCGTTTTCTTAATTTAGGCTACCGGAAAGAAAAAAGAATTTTTCCGATCTGGCAAATGGGTGCAGATAATGTCGATACTAACAGAGTAGCACAAAGTTTTGCATATTTCCAATATATGAGAAGTTCCTGAAAAGAAGAATGCTTTTACATAAAAATCCTACTTTGAATAAATGTACAAGTATGTGGATAAAAGAAGTGTTGCGGAAGAATTTTTTTAATTTACTTGTAACATTTGAATCAAATAGATTTGTTTATGTGTAAATTAATGAGTAGCATGTTTTCCATATTTAAATGTGAAAAACATGCTATTCGTTATAGGCACTTTAAAAAGTAAAAATTGTAAGGCATATTGAGAGCAAGAAAAGAGTTCATAGAAACGATATTCAAAGTTCTCTACTTTTTAAAAAAAAATGCTACCTCATATTATCAGTTTTAATCTTTTAAAACTTATTTCACTGGTGAAGAAATAAAAATAATTTACCTATCGCGCACTTCCTCCGAACGAAGCTGGATTAGCTAAAGCGGGGATTGTGTGATTGGGTCACCATCACATTTTTTAAGCTGCTGTAAAAAGAGTAACCTGAAGATGACTTTCCTCACTCTTGAGAGAACGTTTAAGGTATTCATAAACGCATGTTTAGGATAAACTGCTCATGAAATAAATAAATGGTAATACCGTAGTTTTGAAGATTTTGATACTCCTTAAATTTTGATTACCATTGTGTAAAGGCGTTTGAAATAGCTGCTTTACTAAACAACCTGAATATATGATATTAGATAGAGCAATGCATTGTAGGGCCTCATTCCTGAAACGTACTGTGCGTGTGTGCGTGCTGATTTATAGATAAACTTGTTACTTAACTGCCTTATGCTTCGAAATGATTTCCCATTTAACTAATATTTATTTGATAGTCAAACAGATGTTACAGGTGGATGGATGCCAAATTAATCAAGCAAGTAGACATGTCTCAAAAAACTTGAAACTCACATCGTCCTGGAACGGGAATCGAACCCACAACTCCCTATTTACCTTCGAGTATGTTACAGTAACATACTGTAACGTAAATCAAGAGGTGCGGGTTCGATTCCCGTTCTAGACGATGTTTTTTTCAAGTTTTCTGAGGCATGTCTACTTGCTTAATGTTAATGTATTCTTAATTTCGTATTAGGGACAGGTTCTATAATGAATACCTTTACTAACGCTACCACTATGCGGACAGCAAAATTTGAAAACAAAAAACATTTTTTTTATCCAAGTTTTACTGAAGCATGTGCTTTTATAGTTTTCACTTAAAAATTGTTATAAGTTTGATTTCAATATATTTTTAATGTATAGCAGTCAGTATAACAGGTTCTGAAGAAACGAAACTAGTTCTACTCGAGACGCATATTTGTTGCTACTTTGCACATTCAAGTACAGTAATAGCCTTTCCCTCCATGCAACCAATGTTCCAAAATTAGGGACGAAAGAACGCTTATAGCGCTACGAGTTGCTCATAGTGGATGCTAACTTCCCCTCTTCCCTAAAGGAACCTTGAAGTAGTAGAACTTTAGCAAATAGAGAACATGGGTGCAAACCGTTTAATATCTCTAATTTTTTGTAGATTTCTGTGTTCAGAACGTTGATAACACAGCAATCTGTGCACGTAAACTAGTTTTAAAAAATGTAAATAAATATATATTCGCTTCGCTGTGAAAAGAGCGGAAAGTAATGAATTAGAGTAACGCATTTTCTTTAAAGAAAGAACAAGTTTTCTTCTCCTTACGTACCGATTAATCATGATTAATCGGTACTAGCATTAAACTGCAGGAGTAAACCTACACGAAAGAAACAAACGCCCACGTTGCCTGCGCCTATTTCATTCGATTCTCTCTGAGATCTATGTTAATCGCATTTCAATAATCAAAAGTGTTTAAATCACGAAATGCTGTTTACAAATCTAAATGTAACTTCGAGACCGTAGGAGTAATTTCTTCCTACACAGTAGAAAATATTTTTAACTCCCACTCTTTTGACATATAGATCGCCTAGTCTAGAACGAAAATTGCGTGATCTGACTTACGGCTGCTCTGAAAATTTGTACAAGTATATAAAAAGAATTAGTCGTGTTAGGCTGGCATGGGCTCATTAAATTTTCCTTCAATAACTAAAGGCAAAGTGAAAAGTGAAACCTTTCTATGTGATTCATTCACGAACACAAAGTTTGAAATAATTTTTGCAATGCTACTGCCTGGTAAGAAAATTGAATTTAGATAATCTTGTTTTCTCAATGCCAGCAAAGATTATTTGTCATTCTTTGAATTTCAAGAATTTCGGAAAAATACATATATTTGCGGAATTTTACTTCACGTTGTCCGTGAACTTAAGCTAAAGAATAACGGAGAAAAACAGAGCCATGCCCGTCTGACTGAATTTGTTCAACACTCGAAATGAATTTATTCAACACTGTTTCAACACTCTTATAAAACCAAAGTGTTTCCTGAAACAGAGAAAAAAAGCGTTTTTGGAGAAATTGATTGCATGCCTTATTTTTCTTCGAGTTTCACAAACAAAGTCGTTATTGATTAGTTTAGGAAACATGTTTTTAGATCCACAAATCCCCTTCACTTCTGTTTTTCAATGAATTTGCTATTTCAGGTATTTTACATTGTTGCACATGTCCTCCCTTAGCAAAGAAATGGGATATTTGAAAACGATATCTTCTGTGTGTAATTTTAGTACAAGATATTTTAATTTTCAACATTCTGTAAGAACAGTTTAGTGAGAATTCCATCATTTTGACACACTCGCAATTGAAGTCAAATCATAGGATAATGAGTTTGCGCTGTTCACACTTCTGTGCCTTCTGTCTGTAGGTTATATATCATAGAATGAGATTTTAGAACTTCATTATTCAATAAAGACCATGGATCTGTTTTAAAATGCTTTCACTTTGGTGAAACAACTAAATGGGTTTTTAATAATATTCACAACTCAGTGCAAATGCGAAAAAGCGTCGGCTCATTCAAACCTCATTCAGAATGTTACAAAATTTATTTTGAGCTCTCAAAACAGTGTCGAAATTAATTAACGAGGTATAATGAATTAGCTTTATTTGCTTTCCGCTAAGCTAATTATTATGAATGATTCTCTTCTTACCAACTAGCTAATGATATACTTGCACTAAGCTTCAAAATAATGAATTCCCAAAAGGGTGTTGTTACTAGTTAATTACGAACTTAAACAAAGTCTCAACGCTGGTTATTTATAGTAAGTAATAAAAGTTTATAAACCTAACAGCCAGACAGAGGTCTGACAAAAACTATGAATTGAGAAAGACTGACTTACTGAAAAACTTCTTTATTTCCAAGACTCTTGGTCAACTAAGGCACACACAACACACTGCAACGCAACAACCACGCGACACCTCATAACAACACACAACGCTCACCTCATAGCAACACACAACGCTCAAAGTCTCGATGAACGCGCCTATATACTAGCTACCACCACGTCATGACTTACACTCATTGCCAGATCACATTCAGCGGGTGAAATAATATTTCGTTCAGTAGGAAGATAATTTACATAGTAAAATAAAATAACCAGAGATAGTAAAATCAAAAGGAAAGTGAATATAGAGTATACGTTACAGAGGATGTGTACTCTAAACTGAGTGCGAGCTGTGGAATAGGTTTTTATATCAATATGAAAAAATTTAATATGTTTGACATTATCAAATGTGTAGGTTAAAAAACTGAATTTCTGTGCTTAACAGCCTTTAAATATCAGCCATTTAATAACATGGTTAACTTAAACATTTCAAAGTTGGCATCAAGTAGCCTGTGCCCGGTAATTTGATGTTATGCTTTAGATGAAGAGTGGAGCTCATTGTAGTGATCATTTCTGCAGTATACAGTGCATTTTCGCCTAGAAATATATAATATGTAATAGCACATATGGAAAAGAGCTATTAGTCTTTAACTGATATACGGGGACCATGACAAAATTATAAAATTATTGATCAGTAAGTAATAAAAATTCCTTCGCTTGTCATAATGATGTTCCCGTTGCAGCAGCGCGCACAACACACCTCCCACTCGTGGACAAAGTGAGTAGGCGCTGGCCGCTAGGAGGCATTGACAGCAACTGAAGAAACTGGATGTGGAAAGCACCCTAAGATGGAATTCACGCGCAGGGAGCCGATTTTGTTTGTGAAAATACAGGTTGTCTACGGGAGAAATTCCACACAGTGTGAAAAGGGATTGCAAGAAGCATGCGATGTTAATGTGTTGCCATATTCAACAGTGAGAAGGTGGGTGTTGGCGTTTAAGAAGAGTCGTGAAGATGTTGATCATTGCTCTGGTGCTGGGAGACCTGTTGAGGTCATCGATGACAGGCTAGTGGAGTTAACCCGGGAATCGTTTATCATTGAACGACGATTGACTTGCATGGAATTGTCTTGTGAGGTACACATTTCTCAAAGGCTGTTTACAGGATACTCATACAGCATCTGGGTATAAGGAAAATCGCCAGAAGGTGAGCCCCTCACCATCTGTCGGACGTTGAAAAATGGCTCTGATTCGCTGTGACTGAGATGATTTTGAATCGTTATCGACTGGAAGGTGAGCCTTTCTTGAAATACATAATCGCAGTACATGAAACGTTGGGCCTAGCTACGAGCCGGAGCTAAAACGTTAATCATATGAGTGGCGACATCCAAGTTCCCCTCGACCGAAAAAATCCATCAGTCTCCCAGTAACGCCAAAGTGTTGCTTATTGTTACGTACGACAGGTTTAGGGTCATTCTTACACATGATATGCCTTTTGGGACAACAGTTAATGCACAGTATTACAAGAAATTTCTAAAATACCACTTATGACCTGCACTTCGCAGCAAGAGATTTGATCTTCTGAAAGAACAGCCGATTTTGTTGCACGACAATGCTCGTTGCCATACAGCAAGTGTGGCAACAAAACTACTGCAGAAATGGAGTTATCTTTGACCATCCGTCCTATCCACCCAACATATCTCCCTGCGATTTTGACTTGTTTGGGAAGTTAAAAGAGCCTTTAAGAGGTCAAATATTCCCAACGAGAGACGCCATTCTAGCTGCAATAGGGCGATCAATTCGCTCTATCCATGAAAACCACTCGACTGACGGAGTAGGACGACTGCCGGGGTTTGGCAAGGAGTGCTAAACATGGCCGGAGGCTATGTAGAGGGTCTATAAGAACACTGGTAAGTACGCTCTACTTCGTACTTTTCTATTCATTAGTGATCAATAATTATGACATAGCCCTCGTACAATGGTTTTCATAAATTAAGGCACGTAATGAATATCAAAATGTCGCTGGAACAATAAAAAGTTTGATATAAAATCTGAGGAAGACGTATAATTTAATATAGCCTTATATTATATGTACAAAATACAGGGTTCTAGTTACAGAACAAATAACAAGTGAGATACCTGGCCACAAGGCAAGATTAAAACGAAATAGCCAAAGTGACTCAACATGGAGTGTTGTCATCCCTTACAGCAATACATGTTTAATAGCGACGTTTCATGCTCGTAATGAGTGTCCAGAAGTAATGCTGGAAATAACGGCGATTGTTCCAACAAGGTGCTTTGAAGCTCTTGCTGGTTTTGAGGAGACAGTTGCTGCCTAGAACATTCGAAGCATTGTAAACAGGGTTTAGGTCAGGAAAAGGAGCTGAACACTCCATACGGGTGACGATGTTCTCCTGAACAGATTTTTAAACCATTCTGGCTGAGAGAACATGCATTATCGTCCTCTAAGATATAAATGTCGCCAGTTGCTTTTGCGTAAGGCCCAACAAAGCGTTTTAAGATCTCACTCCTCTAAATCTGAGCATTCAAACAGACGGTTTACAACCCGTAGAGATCTGTGAAGCAACCCCAAAATATACCTGTCTATAACGAGACACTGCAACAATCCTAAGTGCCCGTTTGTGCGTAAGATGTCTAAAGGATGATGGCGTGACCCTACTTCTCACACTATAACACTTTGTCTTGGGTCACTCTGGTTAGAAAATCTGGACTCATGATTAAAGAGAACAAAGCTGCGTTGATCATTATTGCAGTTGACATGACTACGACACCAACGGAAACACTCTCTTTTATAAAGAAATGTGAGAGGAATGTACACCATTAGTATCCTAGAATAAAGAACATGCTCATTAAGCCTCCTGAGCACAGTGAAACAAGATACCATATTTCTACTGCTGCCATAAAGCCCGAACACAGTTGGGTTGGCGCTGCAGTTTTTCTTGAATGAGCATTTCGTTGCAGAGAGCGGTAATCTCTTGAAGTTTTTTCTCGAAGAATTCCATTACTGAACCATCTCGATTCCGTATTTGTATTTTGGAATGTGACCTAAAGCAGATAAACTATGCAACGATTCACATTAAGCCACCTACTTATTTTTGCCTAAGACTGTCCGACGTTGATCCTTCAAATGGCTATTGTTCTTGATTCTTCTTCTGAATAGCCTCTAAAATATGTCTCCACGATGGTTAAACGCAAACTTCCGAAGCAACATGCTTCCAGTGTTAGAGCGATTGATTCTGTGAAGTTCGCCTTCGTTAGTAAACCTCAGACATGCAGTTTTTGATTCTTGAATCACTTCAAATACAATTAAGAGTAGAATTCGAAACTCAAGCACTGGGATACTATAGGTACTCTAGTATTAAAATAATAGATATAGAACTCGTTGCAGTGCTTTTTAGAAATGCGAGGTAAAAACCACTCCAGACGGCTCAGGAAACCTGCAATACCATAAGTTATTCTAATGCGAGAAAGAATTTACGAAGAAAAACGCTTTAACGAAATAACTATATGTGAGACTTACATAAATGCTGTTAATAAAATCATCGTTAAATAATATTATTGAGATAAAAAAGAAATATTCTCTTTGGAATGCAATCATTCTGGGCACCAGAGATATGCAAAAGTGCGTGAATAAGGAAGCTATGGTACTTACACAATTTAAATATTTTTTAAGGTATTGCCAATATCTAGGGATATTCCATCACAATTTTTGAATCTCAATGTACTCACGCCGTCCTTGGGCGAGGTGGTCTAAACGTTGGTGTCTGACCGGAGTCGAATCCCAGTGAGACATGGATGTTGTGCTCCACTTACGGCACTGGCTGTCTCCCCTCCGAGGAACAGAGGCTCCAAATTAGGGACACCGCCTGTAGCCTATTGAGTTGCTTACGGTGGTCTTAATCCCAAACAGTGAAAGAAAAGTGTAGTCAATAATATTTTTTTTATACGAGCAAGTGGCTTTCTGGCTAAGAACAATTTGTTGGGAAAATTGAATATGTTTGAAATGACACGTGCTTGTCTTATGTACTTTATGAGTATATATACACTATCTACCAAGAAGTAATTGTACACCTGTGATAGCAAAGGAAAATGAAGTTTATTCACCTTCAATAGTTGGTGGAGCCTCTACGAGCGGCGATTACAGCTGCGACCCTCCGGGGCATACTCTAAACCAGACGTTGTACGACGGCTAGCGGTATTTTCTTCCACTCGGCTTGGAGAAAACAGGTCAGTTCCTTCACCGATTTCGGACGGTGGGGTACCCCTTACGTCGACGCTCCAATTCGTACCAGAGGTGCTCGATAGTGTTAAGGTCCGAGATCTGCGCATGCCAGTCCATTCGATTAACCCCATTGTCACCATAACAAGCCAGGGTGGACCTCGCAACATGACAGGTGGCATTGCCATCCTGAAAGTAACATGGGTCCACCCCGTAAAACTGCCACAACGTAGGAAGCGCGTGGTCATCCAAAGGTGCAGTATGTCTCGGCGTTGAGTCTACCAGGAATTGCGACCAAGGGTTCTGTGCCATATCAGGATGAAACACCACCAAAGCATAATTACACCGCCGCCGAACTTCACAGTTGGCACAATACATTCCGGCAGGAGGCGTTCTCCAGGCAGACGCCAAACCCAGACCCTGCCATCCGAACAGTAGAGGGTGAACCTTGATTATTCGCTCCAGAGAACCTGTTTCCACTGTTCAACGGTCCACTGTCGGCGTTTTTTGCACCACGTTAGCCGAGCAGCGCTATTGGACTTGGCGATCAAAGGCTTGTGGGTGGCAGCACGTCCATGATAACCGAGCAGATGGGGTTCCATACGGATGGTATTCATCGAAAGAACACTCCCGGATGCCTGTTGAAACTCCTCGCGGACGTGGCCCATCGATGTGGTGCGGTTTTTCCTAATTTCTCTGGCCAGCACCCGTCGGTCTCTAACTCCCAGTTTTGTGGGTCTGCCGGGTCGGGGCACATTCCGACAGTCACCTCTCATCTTCCACTTGCCAATCACGTAAGGCACTGTCGATTTTGAGTACTTCAACTCGCTGGATATGTCACGTATGGATCGGCCATTTCTGTGATACCCGAGGATTACACCTTTATCGAAATCAGAGAGCTCCGAACTGCGTGACATCTTGCATGCGACTGGTTGCGTTGTTGTTTCCCACACGATATTTAACGGCGGCGGCCGTGACGTGTATCAGGACCGCAGATATCGTCGATTGCAGGGGTGTTCAATTACTTGTTGGTAGATAGTGTATAAGACCAGAATCAATTTTCAATGCCTAATTCAGTGTCACTTGCTTTAGGGAAAGGAAGAAAGAGGAAAAGTGAGTAAACGCAACACCCAAGTTTTACCCAAGGTTTCAGAAGCTGAATTCATGGACAAACAAGAGCAGGTTGACGAAACTTCTCTCTCTGCGACCTTCATATTGTAAGCAAATGAGCCCTGGCTTTCCTGAAGGGCAGGCGCTCTAAGTCCTTTTGTAAAAAAATATACTGCAAGTTCTAATAGGTATAGCTCCCAGGTTCTATATGCTTTGCGCTTTAACGTCTCCGGGGTTAGCACTTCCTTTCAAAACGAAACCAAAATGACTGAGAAATCGTAGCAAAGGTCTAGTATAGCACTTGGCGCAATGTAAGAGTCGTTGCAAAATGCAGTTTGTGGTAAGTTATAAGTCTTCCTGAGTTCAGTGTTTCTCCGTCAATTCCAACAGTGTCTTTCACTGGCGCATCTGTTTGCTTTATTCAAAAAGAGTGAATGTTAGAATTACTTGCCGTTATAAATTTTTTTTATATGATTATTCCTGTTCACACTCATATTTCAATGTCAACTGATTACAGTATCAAATTTGTTTTCTGAATACCGTGTGAAACTTGGGTGGAGTACCACGGGAGACCGCCTATTTTTCTCTTTTTTTTATTATTTTCTTTTGTTTCGGGGTTAAATTATCTTTTTCATTATTTTCTGTTTTCGATTAAATGACCTCTACGAGAGTCTGCGGACACAGGGAACTGCTTTCTATGGTATGTCACTGGCTCCAAAGACAGGGTAGAACCACCATCCTGATAAAATCGCACTATCCACGCCAAGACCGCACTCGGGCCAGGGCCCAACTAGGGCGTCCAGCCATCAACCTGCGGAAACGATCACTTGACTGGCGCTGTTTTGTATTTTTGTGAAGCAATATCACTATTCACTATAAAAGATATCGAAGTATGTATACACAGTCGAATCACACGATTGTGACCACCTCCTACTTTTGACGTCCACAGCGCGTAGCCAATGAAAGAAGGCACGTGTCGTGTGGAGGGTATATAAGGTGTGCTGTAGGCATTCTGAGAACCTATCACTCGGATGGATAAAAGGAGAGATTTATCAGATTTGCAAAAAGGATGATTATCGGCTTTCGTACCAAGGGTGGCAGTATTTCTGAAACAGCGCAGTTTGTGAACTGTTCGCGTGCTCTTGTGGTCAAAGTGTATCGTGATTGGAGAAATGGAACCATTGCGAATAAGCGACGTGGAAACTGTTTAACACCACGTGCTATTGATGTGAGAGGTGAGCGTCGGCTACGAAGACGCATGAGGGCCGACTGACACGTTACAGTTGAGCAACTCACTGGCCTAATGAACCAAGGAGCTACCGCAAGTGTGTCTAAAACGACAGTTCAGCGATCCCTGCTGAGTATGGGGCTCCGATGCAGACGGATGGTCACTACACCTTTGCCAACGAAGGTGCATTGGCAGAAAAGGCTAACATTTGCACGGCAGTATCGGAATTGGACTTCCGCTGATTGACAAAGGATTGCCTTTTCCGATAAGTCACGTTTTCTGCTTCATCGAACGGATGGACGTTGTCGCATAAGGCGAGAAACATAGAAGAACAAACAATTTTCAACCATTGCTGGAAGAACACAGGATGGTGAGTGAAGCACTAAGGTCTGGGGAAGGTTTTCGTGGCATCCAATCACACCTGTCGAAGGCACTATGGACCGAATTCGTTATGAATCCATCTTTGCAGACCACGTACACCCATACATACTGATTGTCTTCCCTGGGGCGGATGGGATCTTCCAGAATGACAATGCGACGTGTCACACAGCTAGAAATATCAGAGAGTGGTTGGAAGAGTGCGATGAAGACTTCAAAGTACTTCCCTTGCCCTCTTAATTCGTCAGGCTTAAACCCAAATGAGCATCTGTGGGACCAACTCTATCGTGTTGTTCGCTCTATGGATCCTCCACCACGCACCCTCCAGTAGCTGTCAGATGCACTGCAGTCAGCATGGTTACACATACCTGGAACACCTTCCAGCACCTTATTGTCACTTCCAGACCATCTAGCTGCTGTCCGCGCTGCACACGGCGGTTGCTCTGGATATTAGTTGGTGGTCACAATAATGTGATTCGACCGTGTATATATATATATATTTTTTAAATTTTTGGTGGGCTTAAAACTTTCATTTATGGCTTTGCAGAAACCCATTTCCAACTAGGTCTTTGTGGAAGTGAGAAAATGCAGAGTTTTGCTGGTCCTTGATAAAGCCAAGGCTCGGCATTCCCGACACTTTCTACATTCAGGTAGCTTTTAATTCTTCTTCTTTTTGCTCATACCTGTTAGTATATGAGCTTTTCTTTGTAGTTTTAGTACCTGTTAAAAATTGTTTTTGCTTCTGCCTCTTCTTAATAGTATATATATATATATATATATATGCTGCAGACAACCGAAAGAAGCTTGGAGAGATGCATTCTTGGCGTAACCAGGACAGATAAGATGAGGAACTCGTGGATATGGAAAATGACAAGAGCGGAAGACATCATGATCAGCGTAAAATCCCTGAAATGGCAATTGGCTGGATATGTTGCCAGATAAATGGACCACCGATGGACAACCGAAATTCTAGACTGGATTCCAAGGGACAAAAAAGACCCAGAAGAAGACCCCATTGGAGATAGATGGATTGAATTCGAAAACATGCCGGTGTAACATGGAGGAGAGTGGCTCAAAACAGCAGTTGGGCAGGAAACTTGGAGAGACCTTCATCCAGCAGTGGATTGACAATTCTTGACAATGATGATGATGATGACGTATATATTTTCTTTTTCGTTTCGGTGTTCAACTGTGCGATATGCAACTCTTAGGGCTATAATCAGCAGCCTGTGCCTAATTTGGGGGTCAATGGTTCTGGGGAGGGGAGAGAGAACTAGTGCTTGAAACAAGCACACCACCCATGTCTAACCAAAACGCAAGCGCCTCAAACCACTCGGCCGCCGTGACGGCCCAAATAAAAAAATTTTCTCGGTAATTTTAGTTGTAACTAAGTTATTGTAAATGAAAATGCTGCTTGCGATTTGAGAATATCTACCCATTCTATGCTTATTTAGGAGGGGACGTGCTGGCACATGAAATGTATTAATCGAATCATTAGCCATAAAAAAAAACATTTTTTTTTTTTTTTTTTTTTTGCTAACTTAATTTAACGTCTGGTGTTTTTCATGCTATGAGAATACGCTCCCGGAAATATTGGGAATTCCTTCCTAGTGCTGATGTTTTTTTGTTTTGTTTTTTTCTTTTTCAGAATTTAAAATGTCAAAGTGATCGCAGTTATCCACTTTTAGACGGAGTAAATCCGACCGAATAAAAAATATGCAATTTTTTCCTTCGTATTAAATTGTATTTGTTAATTTATCATGTGTCTTCAGCGTTTCAAATATTAAGTGCCGAAGAAACACATCGAATATAAGCGTAACGCTCTTTACGTACAGGACTTGTGATTTTGTAAAAAGTAATTGGCGCAGATCAGCATTTCTGAGAGTTTTTGCTTAAGTCAACATTTCCTTTTTACAGCAGTGTCCTCACGAACACGTTAACTTTCGAAATATCCTTCGCTGAACTTCGAAGCAAGCTGTGCAGTAGACAAACATGTGTTCTAACACCTGTCAGCCGACATATGTATTTGCAAGTACCAAAGCGAAATCTGGATTGCACCAATGTAAAACTGCAATTCAGAAAACGAAAAAAGTGGAGTAGCAAAGCTGACAGTTTTTGTAATTATGTAGTTTTTCTTTACGTTAGTTTATTATGATAAGACAATATCAGCACAGCTCGGTTACACTACTTCCGTTTTTGTTGTAGAGTTATTTCTTGTTATTCACGTCTTCAAATGTTAAAATTTCTGGTTTCGAGCCAAGGTTACTGATGATCAGGGTAAAATCATAACTTTAGTATAGTTTGAAATGTGAATTTCGCAGAGTAGTTAAAACAGATTGGTTGTAATTACGAAGAATATTGTATTTATTTAATGGTATTTAATTGACTTTTATTTGTATCATCAGTTACCAGGTTGGAATGTGCCTATCTGTTAAGTGTGTGGTTATTTCTCGTACAAGCAATTCACAAAGTATAAACTCAGATCATAGATGACGAAGTCTTCTACTAATATACGAACCCAGCAGATAAAGATGGCTTATTCATAAACTAATAAATGGGATATATCCGTTTAACTAAAGTTATTCGAAAACACTTCTTTCATAACAAAATTTTATTAAATCGCTGAATACGTAAGTAAAATATTTGGATTGAGATGAATTGTGATCATAATTACGTATAACACCATTGAACTATTTCCCCGGAAGTTTTTGAATTTTAATTAAATTACAAGGTCGAAAAAATCATTATTTTGTTTATATTTCCATTTAAATACTGTTTTTTACTATTTAAACAAAATTATCTTTCTGCGATGAAATGAATTATACTTTGAGATTAAGGAATGTATATTTAATTGTAGAAACTCAGTTTGATACTAATATACTTCGCCAGTTTATGAGACGAAAGCATCAGCATACAGATAAATTGTATTGCAGACTGGGAATATTCTGTGAAACATCTTTCGTGTTTCTCACAAAATTACCAACAAAAATAATTTTCTTTCAAAGAATGGATTCTAATCTATGTGACTGAATTTGATAACATTATGAGAATGTACCACACTTTCTGTCCATCTATTTTAGCAACTTTTTTAACAACCAGACTTTTGCTTTTTTATTAATAAAGACCAAAAGCTGGACTCGAAGATTACACTGGTTATTCGTAACATGAAAAATGATATGAACCCAAAACTACCCAAGCTTAGTTATGTTTAGGGTGCCGAATGCTAAAATGACATTTAAAATTGCCGGTTGCCTCTCATTTTCAAATTGCACCCATGATATCAAATTATGAGTGTCTCACATTATTTGGTTACAGCTTTCGGTAAAAGTAAAGTAAAACTGCAGCTTTAGTGGCCCCAAGGTCTTATCATATGATCTGACAGTCCAGCAAGCTCCCTCTTCACCACGTGTTCAGTCGGTGTGATGCCTCGTGCTAATCACGTGATTTTTATTTTCTTCGTCGCTTCTCTCATGTCAGTGGTAGGAGTCGAATGAGATATGCTTTCAGTTGTTACGTAATTGTCAGAATTTCAGTTGTTCGGTAGCTTCCGTCTTGAGTAACTTCAGGTAACTTCTTTTTGTTTCATTTCTGCCGTGAAATATTAAAAATGTCTGATAAATGTGCAAATAATCCAGAAAACTTAAAGTTATGTACACTCACGGACAATAAAATTTTCGCACCTAGAAGAAAACATGCTACAACCACAAAACTTTGCAAATAGCTGGAGTACGTGCTGGTATGCTAATGATTCACGTTAGGTGCGAGTGCGGATGACCGCATGCCCTGTGGGGACACTGCAAGCACGAGCCGGTAGCTTTATAAACCAGCGTGTAGTCGATGCCCCATCAAAGCAAAAAGCACCGGCCGACGGACGCAAGAGTATAGAGTTACAAGAATGCCGGTTAGACGCCAGAGACGTCGATTTACGCAACTTGCGGACTTGAAGAGAGGCTGGATCATCAGGCTGAAAACCGCAGGGTGATCGACGAGTCGTATAGCCCGCCATGTGGATCGTTCTGAGCATACCGTCCAACTGTGTTGGGAGCAGTGGGTACGGGACAGCGCTGCCACATGGCGGAGCGGCTCCGGACGGACCAGGAGAACCACTGGTAGAGAGGATCCACGGATCGTGAAACAGGCACGAACGGATCCCACGGTGATCCGGTACATTACACAGGCAGATGTAGCGACTCCTGTGTGCCAACGAACCATTTCCCGATGTCTCGCGGAAGCGAATCTGCGATCCCGGCGCCCGTTACGTGAGCTGCCATTGACATCGGAACATCGCCGGCTCCGTGTGCAGTGGTGCCAGGCCAGAGCGACGGGGAACGACACAGACTGGCGACGTGTGGTGTTTTGCGATCACTGCCGCTTCGTTTTAGGGACAAGTGATCATCTTGTCCAGGTGTGGAGTTCCCCGGGTCAACGGCACAATCCCAACCTCGCTATGGAGCGCCACACCTCACCCACTGCAGGCATTATGGTCTGGGGATCCATTGCCTACGATAGCCAATCAGCTCTAGTAGTGGTACGTGGATCATTGACGTGCCAGCGGTATGTGGATGAGATCCTAGTACCCCATGTGCTCCCATTCCTGGCAGAGATTATCGGTGCGCTATTCGAGCAGGATAATGCCCGTCCGCACACTGCTTGGGATGCCCAGAACTTCCTACGTCATGTGCAGACACTTCCATGGCCTGCCCGCTCCCAAGACATGTTCCCTATTGAGCATGCGTGGGACGAGTTGAAACGCCGGCTGCCACCGTGCCGCACTATCTTGGATTTTGAGCACACCGTCCAACACGTGTGGTCCAGTCTGCCGCAGGACATTAAGCGTCTGTTCGCCACAATGCCGGACCGTATTGCAGCATGTGTCGCCGACGAGGCGCTGCGACGCGCTTTTGAAGATGACTGGACTGCGTACCACAGATTCTTCTATAATTCTCCTGCAGCTCTGTTTTTGCCATCATGTGAATCACTCATCTGTATCATTACGTCTATAAAATTTCAGTTCAATCCAATCCTTCCTTCTTCGTGCTCAAATTTCATTGTCCGTGAGTGAATGTAGAGAAGTGACATTTGCGTCAAGAAAGAGTGCATTTTGTGCAAGAAAACATATTTCTTTTATTTCGGTTGCAAAATAGGCAATCTTGACAAAAAAAATGGGCTCCACATATATGCTGCAATAGTTGTGCCTAAAAACAGAGCGTGGGTGAACGAAAAGGGGCGTTTCGCGCCCTTTCCAGTGCCAATGATTTGGAGAGACGCAACGAACAACACCATAGACTATTGTTTCTTTATGCTGTCTCCTATCAAAACAGACATGACTATGAAAAAGAGCAAGGAATTTCATATCCGAATATACCTTCAGCGATTGGTACCGTGGCTCATGGCAATATTGCTGAACCGCCTTATTATTTTTCGAAGAACCTGATGAAGAAAACGACATTGGTGAACATGATTTGCACAGCGAATCAGAGCAGCCATCAACTTTAAGAGACCAGGAATTTAACCCTTTAATGACCATGACTCTAAATTCTAGTGTCACTCTGAATACCACAGCGCCCGAAACTGTCTGTTGTTTCACTTCTTTGTGTAGTAACAACAAAGGTAACTGATAGTGACTCCTGCTGATCCCTCATAAGTCGTGCAGATTTAAGGAACACGTCAGGGTAGGGTATCTGACTCACTAAAGACAGGCGTCTCGGGTAGCTATGGCCGTTTGTATGTACGGGCGTTTTGGGCGTTATGGTCGTTAAAGGGTTAATCCAAACCCAGATTCTTTAGAACCACACATGATCACACTGCTTGAACTTAACTATCACATCAGAGATGTGGAACTACTAAAGAATAAGGCTGAGCTTTTGGTATCAAGATTACAAAAATGGAATGTCTTGGACCCATCTGTGAAAGTAATAACATTTGGTACCAGAAATGAAGATTTGGAAAAATTCTATCAAAGAAAATGTGACTTCACTTTCTGTACTGATGTTGATGGACTACTAGTAGCAAGTAACATGTGACTCCTTCCTGAAGAGTAGCGACTATTTATAGATGCCTCTAAGCTGAATCTTAAATATGTATTATGACACAATGAAAATAAGTTTCCTTCAATCCCGATTGCATATGCAGTCCACACAAAAGAAACATATGCAAACGTGAAAAGTATCCTCTTAGGTGTACACTATCACAAGTATGAGTGGCAAATGATTTAAAAGTGATCACCATTATGTTAGGATTACGAAAGGTTTACACCAAGTATTCTTGTTTTCTCGATGAATGGTTTATCCGTGCAAAAGGTATTTATTACAAAATGAGAAATTGGCCTGAAAGAAATCTTTACCACCCGGAATTGAGAATGTGGCGTCTGAACTCTTGATAGAACCAAGTAAACCTTTGTTACCCCCACTACCCATAAAATTTGGGCTAATAAGCAACTTCATCAAGGCTTTGGATATGAATGGTCTTGTATTCACATATTTGCGCGAGAAATTTCCGAGACCTAGTGCAGAGAAGATTAAAACATGCGTTTCCATTGGCCCACAAACAAGGCATCTTTTCAAAGCCGATCATTTGAATGTGTGCTCAGTGAAAGGGAGAAAACAGCGTGGAAGTACTTCCGATGTGTTTCAGCTAGCCTTCGGCGGAATACTGAAGCAGTAAATTTCAGGGAGCTTGTAGGAGATTTCATAATATCTTAAAAACAAATGGGGTGCAACATATCCTAGAAAATGCTTTTCCTGCATTTGCATGTCGATTTCTTTCCATCAGACTGTGGCATGGTTACTGACGAGCAAGGTGAGTGCTTCTGTCATGACAGCTCGATGAAGCAGAGGTATAATTGTAAATAGAGTTCCCCCATGTTAGCTGATTATTGTCGGTCGTTAAAAAGAGAATCCCCAGAAACTAAATACAAACGAAAGTAAAAAAGAAGCCGTATTTAAGACAGGTTATGTTTGTGTGTACACTGAAGTGCCAAATTCGTGGGATACGTACCTAGTATCGTGCAGGACTTCCTCTAACCCAGCGAAGTGCAGCACCTCGACGTGATATAGATTTCAGAAGTGGCCGGAAGAGTTGTGGGAAGATATTGAGCGATGCCATCCGAACAGCCTCCCACAGTTCCCTGCTTTTTGTAGCTGCAGGATCTTGGGTGCGAATGGACCTTTGCACCATGTCCGATAAGTGCTCTATTGAGTTCATGTCGGGAGAACGTGGTGGACACACCATTCGTCGGAACTGTCCTGAATGCTCTTCGAACTAATTTTGGACAACTTTGGCCCGATGACATGGTGCATTGTCCGCCTGGAAAATCCCATCGTTGTTGAAGTCCATGAAGTCCATGAAGGGCTGCAAATGTTCACCCAGCACAGCAGCAAAACGATTACCGGTAAATGACGTGTTTACGAGGACCAGATGACCCAAACCGTGTTAAGTAAAGACACCCCACACATGTATGGAAACACCACCAGCTTCCACAGTGTCTTGTTGACAGATTGGGTTCATGGCCTTATGGGGTCTGCGCCACACCCGAACCATACCACCAGCTCGTAACAACCGGTAGCGTGACTCATAGGACCACTCCATATGTTGCCACTCTTCCAGGGTCCAATAACCGTGTTCATGGGCCCAAGTAAAGCGCTGTGTCCGATGTCGTGGTGTTAACAATGGCACTCTGGTAGGTCTTCTGCTGCGATACACCATGGACGCTAACTTACGCCGCACTGACCTGATGGATATGTCTCTGGTACCTCCTGCATTAGGTGGAATGTTATTTTAGCCAGTGTTGCTTGTCTGTTAGCATGGACAATCCTGGTTAGATGCAGCTGGTCACGATCATTCAGCACCCGTGGTCGGCCACAGACAGCGCAAAGGTTGGCCACAGCGATGGTGGATTTTCACTGGGATTTATAGAGATTCTGTCTCTTTTATATATGATGGTGGATTATTGCAGGCTTTATATATATATATATATATATAAACTGCCGCAAAGTGAAAAAAGAACACCAAGAAGGAATTGGCGGAAGATCATGAAATTTACATATATTATTGGGGTGGAGTTTACGTAGGTGTGATGTTAATTTCGGGACCAACCGGTGAGCGCTTACGCCACAGCACGGAATAATATGCAAAATATCGTCGGTGGTATTTAAGGAGTACGGCGAAGTGAATGTAATCAGTCGTCGGCGTACAGACACGTGCGAAGACCCTGAAGAAGCTGCAATGCCTGGACATGGAAGACGTGTACGATTTCAGCAGTTACCGGACTTTGAGCGAGGTCGTCTAGTGGGACTCCGCGAGGCCGGGTGGTCGTGTCGATGTATTGTGGAGCGAATTGGACGAGAAGTATAGGTGGTGGTACGATGATGGCGTAGATGGTCCGAGGAACATTCCCACACGAGAAGACGTAGAACCGGGAGTCACAGATGGACTGATGAGCGGACCGATCGACGCATAAGAAGAGCGGCGTTGTAAAGCAGAACATCCACTGCGACGCAAATCCAAGCTGCCGTTGCACCTGACCTGAGGTGACTGTGCGAACAATCCGCAACCGTCTACTGGATGCAGGACTACGTGCACGTGTGCCTCTGGCATGTGTACCTCTGACTCCAGCCCACCGTCAGGAATGGCTGCAGAGGTGTCGCCAACGTCTGCACTGGAGAACGCAATGGCGATCTGTATTGTTCAGCAATGAAAGCAAATTCTGCTTGGGAGCGTCCGATGGCCGTCTGCGTGTTCGCAGACGCACAGCGGAGCGTCTCCACCCTTCTTGCATCCGACAGCGGCACACAGGGCTTACACCTGGTTTCCTGGTGTGGGGAGCGATCAGCTATCACTCCCGTACGCAACTAGTGTTTGTACCGGGTATGTTAAACAGCACCTCCTACATCAACAACATCATTCAGCCCGCTGTTGTGCCATTTGTAAGATCGGTCCATCGTGGTGTTTTCCAGCAAGATAACGCACGCCCACACACGGCACGTGCAACGCAACATGCACTTCTGGGTGTGAGACAACTTCCGTGGCCTGCACGTTCGCCGGATTTGTCCCCCATTGAGCACGTGTGGGACTTTACGGGACAACGACTAATCCGATCTCCACGGCCATCCACGACCATCCCCGATCATCCCCGATTTACGCGTACAGGTTGAGGATGCTCGGAACTCAATACCCCAAACTTACATCCCACATCTGTACGACAGACTCCATGCAAGAATTGCACAGTGTGACGCAGTTCATGGCGGTCCAACCTCGTACTAAATATGTTACATGGAAATGTTATTTTTCAGTTTACCAGCAAATACAGCTGTATTTTGCCATAATGTTTTGATCACGTTATCCTCTGTATTCCGTTATTATGCTGTATAGATTTCGTTGGTATCAGACGTCTCCTTCTTGATGTTCTTTTTTCACTTTCCGCCAGTGCATATATATAAGTGTCAGAATCTATAAATCCCAGCAGTACTCTACCATCATATTCACATTTCAGCGTCTTTGATATCGTTTTTCCATACCTTTCATATCTTGGTGAAATCTTTCACCTTGCTCTTTACTCACCGTACCAAGATTTTCGAGAAAATAGTCAATGTGAGAGTGCAGAAAATTAATTTTTAGGTTTATCTTATGACCAAGATTATTAAATTTTTATACCATAGTTGCTACGATGGTTCTGTAATCAGGATCCTTGTTATTGCCAAAAAAGTTTGAACGACAGTTCTGAACTAACCCATGCTTCCTTTTCTGTTATGTCATTTTTTCCTCAAAAGTTTTAACTTTAGTTAACCGCTTTATATGTGGCCTAACAAACACTCATTCTTTGGTTTTTGTTTCTCATAAATGTGGAAAAACGTTAATCAGATATTGCATGGTGAAAATCCTCCAAATACGTGGCGTCATTTAATAAATAAATACATCGCTCTTTCCACATTCCAGAAAAACATAGCAACCGAAAAATTATTTTCAGCCTCCGCCGGGGAAATGAATCCACGGATCTCTCGATATCTAGCCGAGCGCGTTAGCTTTACACCACGGTGGCCAACAATCCACGGTGCTATGTGTATTTTTAAGTCAGCGTCTTACATCATAAATCCGTAAGATGGGCTCAGCTACTGAGACGTCTCCATCTGGTTGGTATTAACGGCACTGGCTATATATATTATAGCAGTTAAATCCAAAGGGCGAGATCCAAGGTGAAAATCCTCCAAATCGTGGCGTCAGTAAATAAATAAGATATCGAGAGATCCGTGGCTTCAATTCCCCGGCGGTGGCTGAAAACAATTTTTCGGTTGATATGTGTTTCTAGAACGTGGAAAGAGCGATGCATTTATTTATTTACAGGTGTTGCAAACTCTTGCCTCTCATAATCTATATTGTATTAATGTTGTTCAGATATATGATGACTTGATTCAAATAAATAGAATAGCGCTAAAAAGAACAAAACATACCGATAAAGTAAAGATGACTTTTTTAATGAACATAAATAAGATGCTTGAAGTTATGAATTGAAGATTATATACTTAATAACTGAAGGTAATTAGAAGAAGAAGAATAGTTCACTTTGTGAACAAAAGGTGCATTCCACAAATTATTTGGTTCTCCGGGTGAGAAGCGAACTTATGACCTTCACTTTTAGTCATTTAAAAGAATCACCAAGAAACAGTTTCTTCTTGAAGAAGGAAGGAAATACTTCAGACCAGGAACACAACCTCTGTAAATATGAGTTCCATTGTCTGCTGGGAAGAAACAGAGTAAACACACACACTTCCAGTGACATGCATAATCATACAACTTTTCAGGACAGCAACCTCACTCACTTCTGTGTAGCTTCTTTTGAGGAGAGAGAGTTCCTGTCTTTTTGTTTCTGTCCGAGCGCGAGAGAGAGCTAGTTGCATCGGGCCTCTTAACTTATAAAATAAATAATGTTTTCATTTGAGTGTTTCTTTCCTTTTGAACGTCTGTCAGAGCATAAATGGTGGTCTTACGCTAACAAAAACATTAACCATTTTTGTCCAAAGCCGTTACAAATTGTTTCATCAATCCTAATTTTATGTGCAAGGGTGGTAAAATAACATTTTTCCGAACACATTTTTTAATCTTGAAATCAAGTTTTATCCTTTAGGCCATTTTTTTGTGATCCAATGCTGTTTATAAGCTCAACTGTCCCATTCACAGGTGAAACATGGCATTTTTGTGTAACCATTTTATTGCCCTAATATCATGACAAGAATTTTAAAATCTCCATAAATTTGTTAGCTGTATTACTATCTTATTTTATTGAGGCTAAATTCAAGATTTTCATAAGATTCCTACAAATGTACTTAATGAGCAACTGGTACTAAGGGGAAAATGTTGCCATTATGTTAAATTAACTCCTAAGCTTCTCTAACTAGAATCAATGAACAATCTTCACTGTGATGGGTCATGAACAGTGGAAGATAAATGCATTATAAATCCAGGTATGTCTGCAAAGTACAAGCGATTCTTCTTGAGCAAAATTCAGTAATTCTTTTTCTCGGTTTCTATACCAAGAAAATGTTTTTCTCGGAGCAAGTAGATTCTTATCTTTGAGCCTTAATCCTAAACGTTGCGCACTTTCCTTCGGCAGATTTAAAGCCCGTAGCAAGTCCTTTAATTCTGAACAGTGTGGAAGAAATATTCTTCACATAATACGTGAAAATTCATCTGAATTATTAACACAGTAATCGGACATCTCTGAGTTGCGTGTATTTTATTGTTTCTCACGTAACATTAATCACATCCGGAAACCTGAAAAGGACATCCCCTGGAGCCAGAATCGAATCCGCATCTTCCGATTTCCGTTTAGCATGCTCGAAAGGACATCGGGAGATGCGGGTTCGATTTCCGCCCCAGAGCGATGTACTTTTCAAATTATCTGATGTGATTAATGTTACGTGAGAAAGAGTAAAATACACACAACTCAGGATGTCTCATTGCTGTATTAATAAGTCATTTAATTCGCTTTGTGTACACTTCTGTGGTTCACTACTTATTTCAGGATTGCTGAGAAACCCTCAGTTACACTGTAATTTAACTCAAGTTCTGAAGCGGATGAAAAATCTAATGATGTAGGAGGTGATGGTACAGGTAAATCAGGAACATGCGGTACAGGTCTGATAGCACAGGGAGACGCTGGGTAGAAAATATTACTTATGTTTTTTCAATTATAGCTCTTTACTGGTGCGACTAAGCAAAAATAACATTACTCATGACTCACCGGCTGCCGCCATTCCATTAGAATAGCAGATGGAAGAGAGTTTTCCTTACCTTAAGTCCATTCTCTCAGTTGATAAACACACGTGTGACAAACTTGATGTGGGGCAAACTTAACTCAATAAAGTTTGACTTCTTGTCCTGGTCGCCAAGCTTTATACCGAAATATGCATGATACGCCTTTAGACAAAATCCGTTATATTGCGTTGCCTTTTTTCACCACAACACAATCATACATGTAACAAAATAGATCAGGACAGTTATCATAGCCTCTTGACCCCATAACGCAGTAATAGAGAACAGCACAACAGTTAAAATGAGCTAAATGCACTTCGGTATTATCGCTAGAAGCACAGTGTTAAAAATGGCAATTTCACACAATGTGACAATCATTGACGTAGTAGTGCAATCTACTGTACCATTTTCCAATTAAAAATTTTCCCTCCATTGCATCATTTTCCAATTTGTCGCAATCAGCTGTAGCTAGTAAATTTAAATCTCGAGAATAACAAATTACTTTATAATATTTTTCATTTTTGTAATACATACGGTAAATAGACATAACATGGGAAATTGTGAAAAATCCGTGTGTGACAGAGGAAAACGGATGTTATTTTCGCGATCAGCATATCTGAATTATTATGAAACACTTGACATTTTGCTAACCCCAGAATCATGTAGGCCTCTGTTATCGAATCAACAAACTTGACTCAATAAAGTTTGACTGGAAGATAATATTTCCTTCAGTTAGATGTTTAGCATATTTTCTAAAAATTAAATCATTAAAGCTAACACTTTTGTCGAACTATGTGTTGAGTTAAAGATCAGATTTTGATTCCAGCTGAGAAACCTTATATGTTACATGTTAAAATGACTCAAAACAAAGTGCTGGTTGTTTAACTTTTCTCTTTGGAGTGAGTTCTAATATGGATGCGAAAACGAATTCTATGGATAGAAATAAGTTGCTTCTGATCAGTTCTGACCATGGTTAGTGCTCTGATCCTGCTACCTACCTGAATGCAAAGTGTTGTTTAGTTTTAAACTTCATTGAAAGTTTTACTGTGATAAAAGTATGTTCGAATCATTTATTTTATCTATTGATTTTCGTGAACTGAGAGCGTAATTCAAAGAGATTTTAAGATAAGGTATCAAAAATACTCGTACTGTTCAGAAGTTCATAAACTTCAAGTAAAACTGTTTGGCTAGAAACAAATATTTTTACTTATGACCATCTCAGAGGGTCCATTGTGCATGGCTTTTATCGATTATGAAAAAGCCTTTGATTCGGTGAAACCATCAGCAGTTACAATGGCTCTGAAATCCGGCGGTAGTGAAGATGCATACATTAATATTATTAATAACATCCATGAAAATGCAAGTGCAAAGATTCGGCTGCTTGAAAATACAAAACACATAAAAATTGGAAAGGCAGTGAAACAAGGTGACACCATATCTCCGAAGCTCCCTAATGCCACATTGGAAAATGTCTTTCAATCACTGAACTGGGAAAACAAAGGGATAAAGATTAATGGAGAATACCTAACCCACCTTCGTTTTGCTGATGACGTAGTCGTTTTTGCAACTACCCCATCAGAGCTGCACAGTATGATCCAGGAACTAGCTGACAAGAATAAAGAAGTGAGATTAAAAATAAACTTTCAGAAGACAAAAGTGATGTTCAATGCTTTTACAAGAAATGAAGATTTATCGATTGATGGAGAAAAGCTGGAGATAACAGACACGGGCTTTCATCTTGGACAGCAGATATCAAGTGAGGGTCACATTGATGAAGAAATTAATCAGCGTATAAATTTTGCCTGGAGAGCTTTTGGAAGAAACAGCATAATTTTCCAGAGCAATATGCCATTATGTCTTAAAAGAAAAGTGTTTGATCAATGCATCCTTCCAGTGCTTACGTATGGTGCAGAGACGTGGATCTTAACTAAAAGAGACATACAAAGGCTGCAGACAACTCAAAGAAGCCTGGAGATGTGCACTCTTGGTGTAACCAGGAGAGATAAGAAGAGGAACTCGTGGATCCGAAAAATGACAGGAGTGGAAGACATCATGATCAGATTTAAATTCCCGAAATGGCAATGGGCTGGACATACTGCCAGAAGGACAGACCATCGATGGACAGCCGAAATTTTAGATTGGATTCCAAGGAACAGGAAAAGACCCAGAAGAAGACCACATGGGAGATGGGTGGATGAAATTCGAAAGTATGCCGGGGTGACATGGAGGAGACTGGCACAAGACAGATTGTTGTGGAGGAAACTTGGGGAGACCTTCGTCCAACAGTGGATTGATAATGGTTGACAGTGATGATGGTGATATATATATATATATATATAACAAAATTATGTGGGTCACAACATTTTCTGAAAATCTTTCCTTTATGCTTACCTAAATGAAAATCTTCCCTTTGTACTTCTCGTTTTTGATCGCAAATTAAATCATTCCTATTTCACTTATCGCGAATGAAATCATCCCTTTGACGTCACTATGTAATTATTTGCTTACTCCATGTAATTCTATTACGCATTTACTGCTTATTTGTTGTCAATCGCCAAGCGGTGTGTCACAACTGTCATTCATCATAATTTCTTGTCCATGTTCTCATCCGCCAGTTCTATGGATGAATCATTGTATCGTTTTTAGTTTGAATAAAGATGGTCCCCATAGCTTTCAAAATGAAAGTTTCTGAAAACCTTCCCTTTACTTTTAGGAAAGGTCTCAACTAATTATTAGGCGTATAACTAACACTTCTGGTACGATATCTACCTGTTATCCGTTTCTGGTTGACGGATTTTAGCATTGTGCGTTTTTGTATTCAGATAATGGACACTATTTGAACATTTAAATAGAAAATCTTGATTTGTCAGTTCTTTAACTTTTGAAAAATCAATTCATATAAAAATACATTTAATTGAAACTTGAGGAAATTTCCGACTTACCAATGAAACAAAATGCAAAGAACTGCCGAAATGCTACATTCCGATGAAAAGCAAATATTAATTCATATATTTCATTATATTCTTTTGGAAATTGAGTTGGCCAATGTTTCGCAGTCCATATCTACATCGAATGTAGAGACAGACAGACGTGGGCCAAAAATTTCCAGTTTGTTTCTAGGCTTCCCAAAGTGGCGTATGTGCTCATGGATAGGAAAGCCTACCCGAGGTTGTAGATAACTCTAACATGCCTTTCTTGTAAGCTTAGGCGATCAATGCCTAAGCTTATTGAAAAGGCATACCTTTCCACCCTTAAGTGGAAATGTTTATAGAAGAATCAGAGAAATTATATAAATGTGATTCTAAAAAGTGCAGTAATTTTCGAATCAATTAACCTGAGCCCTCGTGGACCACTAGACGTCAGAAGTCCAGCGCATGACGTCAACTATATACGCGATCAAAATTTTGTCTGATTTTTAACCATCAGCTGGACTTTAGATATCTTTTCTTGTGAGTTTAGGCAAAATCCATAAGTACCTCCTATTAAATGGGTCGTCCCTTCTTTATTTTTGAGCACTGATTTCAGGAAAGCGATAGAACCAGCGCATACACATCAACAGGTACAAACACATCAACTATACCGCAACCAGGATTCAAGCACGGACCCTAAACTGACCAGCAACCAGAAGACCGCTGCTTTGATTGGTCGGCTACCGTAGAATCCCACACAGCTGTGAACGTCGAGGATAAATTGTAACAACTTCAAATTTTAGGCATATTCTGAAATTCAGTATTATGTGTAAAGGGAACAATTTTCTAGCACGAGTTTTCTTAGTGTGTGAAGCAGTTATTTATTCACTTTGTATTTATAATTTAATTTTGCTGGTCATCTTATACTCACAGTTGTAATTCAATCATATAATTCTGTATAATCTACTTCAATTGCTTTTTAAATGGTTGTGTAGGATTTCGGAAAAAAAATATTTAACAAAAACATTTCAAGAACTTGTTTCTTAGAAACCTGTGAAACTTGAATGATAATCACTAAAATTGTACTTAAGATTCTGTCCTGAATACTCAGAATCGTGGGATACTTACTTGTCTTCTATCCGTGTTTTAAAAACAGGTTGCGTGACAGATTCGAGAACTATGCGCACTTACTCTAAATTGGAAGTAATGTTTCTCTCCAGTAGAAATGGAGAGCAGATTATATAACTTTATTCGTTATACACTGAAGTAACAAATTATTAGGAACAACTATCTAATAACGTATTAGGATATCCTTTGCCTTCAAAACAGCCACGAGGTGTTTATAAAGCCATGTCAACGTCGTAGTTGGGTATGTAAATGTGAATGGCACGTGTCTAAATGCTACTGTGTGTTCATAATAATTTCCTACTTCAGTGTATATATACTGACTGATTCTCTCTCTCTCTGTCTGTCTCTCTTTCTCTGTCTCTCTTTCTCCCCCCTCCCCCCAACAACATTTCCAGTGCACTTCTGGGATACGAGCTACGGTGCTCACAAAAGAAGAAAAGAGGTAAAAGAGTGACCTATGGGCGTCATTTAATAGAACATATATTTTGCTTCAAAAGACGTATAAGGCAGGAGTAAAAATATAGGAACAAATATGTTCTAATACACTCAAGGAAAGGTCGAAAAGGTTTTATTGTTTACAACAAATCACAAGATTGCAATTCTCTGTCAATAGCTAGGCTTCCCAAAGTGGCGTATGTGTATCCTCGGGGAAGTTTCTGAGACATAAAGGAAGCAAGTTACTTATGGCTGACAAGTCACAAGAACGAGAGGCAATTTAGAGAAACTGTAGAACAGGAAACCACAAATAAGACTATTTCAATTTAATGCTATTTTAGATTTATTTTACATACAAGGTGCGGCACAAGTAAGCACCCTATTTAAATTTTTGAACGTTTATTTTTCTGGAAATAAGATACAGGCTTCTGGAATGTTTATAGACCTGTAAGTCTTCTATGAGCAAGCGACATTTGTTAATTTTTCTAAACCGTCATATAATCCTATAATTTTACTTACACATAGAGACTTTCTTAAAATTCTTATCACGTAAATAAATCTCTCTTATCATCACGGCAAACATGACGCCGTAAAGGAAAAGTATTTCAGCTGAATTTCTGGGGAGAGGCATTGAAAATTACATTGAGCAGAATAATTTCTGAAATGAGGGACTATGGAGGAAAAATATTTTTAAAAGTATCTAAAATTATGCCACACAACAAGAACAAAGTCATGAAGAAATTATTTTGAAGTTAATCTAATTGGGCATCTGGTTTAATAAAATAATGAGAGTTTCAAGAACAGTGCGGGCTTCCATGTGTATGAGAAGAGAAGTAAATGACAAAGTAGCATTAGAGTCTGAAAAAGTATGTAGTCTTTTTTATGTTATTTTATTTTTCAGAAAACATGGGGTTTTGGAAGCAGAGTATGTCATTTGATAACATCTGAGAGTAGGGACCAACGCTACATCTTGATAAACAATAACAAAAGAAAGTAAGCACGGGAATTGTAAAATCAACAGCCTAGAAAATTTCATTTGAAAAAGAATGTCTAGAGATAAAGGCGGCAAAATCAGAAATGTTAGTCATCAGTTCAAAAAGGGAGAAGAAAATTTGTTAGAACCTGATGAAGAGGTAAACGACTAGTAGAAATAGAATGAATGAAATACTTAGACTCAATCTTGCAAAAGAATGGCAGCTACAAGAACGCAGTTATCGAACGAGTGAGAGCAGGCTATATGTAATAGGCCGATAAGTAAATGCGATCATTAGAAAATTTAGATGCAAACACACAAAGTCACGAAACTGGAATTTCTTGAATAGTTTCATGGCTATATGTATCAGAAATTAATGACAAGAAAGCCCATGTAAAAGTAGATTTAACAATACAACTATGCAGGATATCTTTAGAACCAACTGTTTTGTTTGAATCGGATCCTTGGTCAGCTACGAAAAAGAAGAGAGGTAACTGGAAAGAACGGTGGTAAGGATGTTTGGAATGGAGGAAAGGAACATAAAAGAGAGAACACAGGTGAAGTGAGGATTCATTAAGAAAAACGCTTGGTGTTAGAAACGTCCCAGAAAAGTTAAGAGAGTAATTTAAATGGCCAAATAGGTGTGCAGGGAAGACGAAGAAAACTCAGTTTGCAAAGCACTGAAAATATACATCAGGAAATAGGAGAACAAAAAGTCTAAGCAACAAATTGTGCAAGTGATAGTTGAGAACAAAAACGTATGAAAAATAAAAAGTAAGAGGAAAGGGATGTTAAAAGCTGAAACGTCTTGCATGAACAACTGCTGAAAAATAGGAGAAGAAGACGGCGTTATTTTTTTTAGCTGCTTTTGTTCTGTGGGGGTAAAACAACTACTGGGTCGGAGAATTAAGGCTATAAGTACATGTTCGTCCCTAATCCTAATTTAGGAAGGGGGCATGTACTTGTCGTACAGCGGTACCCAGCCCATGCCGAAATAAAGTGAGGCACCGCTGTACGATAAGCGGAATCCACTCATGCCTAATTCGGGAATCGAGCTTGGTCCCAGTTCCATAGTTTAGCCGAAAGCCTAGTCTCTGAACACTCTGCCACTGGGGAGGCTGGCAGTAACTATACCCAAAATTCAAAATTTATTTTGTGTTAAATGGACTGGAAAATGTCGTTTCGTATAATTTACACTTAAAGTTTAACTGAGGTTTTTCCAGTTCTTTTCAGTCTCGAATTTTTTCTGTAAGTGGTAAGTTGTATGTTTAAACAAAGTATGATATACGACTGAACTCCTCTGCCTCGATGTCAGAGTGGATTTGGAAGTGTACTGAGGAATGTTTTGTCTTAGTAGAATTGTGTATTCCCCCCCTCAAAGAACGTATTCGTTGACTGCATTAGTGACATACATTTTGCTGTGAATAAAAGGAAAGCCTTTAAAGCTTCTTACCTGGTAAATTTCGAGATTATGAAAGAAGAAAAACCTTATATGATGGTCGCAACTGTAATTTCAACCTTATTTATGGAATAATTCGAAAATAATATGAAAGCACTATTTTCTAATGGCACCGTTTCCCATCACATACAAGGAATATAACGTGATGTGGGTTTGCAGATTAAGACTATTTTTCCTCTTAACAAATGTTATAGCTTAAATTACTGAAGTTAAATCGCTTCTTGATTGTTTTAGGGAGCAAAAAAGTCATGGCTGGTTAAATTTAAGTTGTTTTTCTCTTGCCTCAAGGCACAGAAAGCAAAAGACAAAACTACTTTGACTCAATATCTTTTTTGTCTTCTCTGCAACTGGATGTTACAAAGTTTTGAGCTCAAGATTTTCCGTAATCTTCAGATAGACAAAACAGAAAACTAGTTTGGTATCCAATAATCATAGCAATTCACTTTACTCAGGTTTCTGTCGTATTAGTACCAAGTATGACCGAGGTATCCAGAAAAAAGCATTTTGTTTTGTTACCATTTCGAAACTCAATTGCAGCGCAGAGAATAATCTTCATTTGAAATATGAATCGAAAAACGTTGTGCAAGTTTTTAGTGACAAATGGATTATTTAAAAAAATTGCACGGAAGGAAAAAAATTAATGGCAGTAAAATTCCTGCAGATGTTCGTCTGAAAAACAAATTTGCTAATGTTCATGTAGATGGAAGATGAATAAAAATTCCTCGAGTGGTTTCCAATCGTAAACCAGGGCAATTTGTGTTGTTGGTGTTTGGCGAATCAATAACAATAATTAATTTCGTTGAATGTCTGTAATTAAATGCAAGAATTCCTTCCTATTTTAAAATGTAACAGTCATCCGTAAGGGAAAGTTTACGTGCTCTCTTTTCGTCATGTCTAGGCCTAGTGTCTGTCTTATGTAATAAAAAGGATTTATGAATTTTATTATTATTGCAAATTTAAGAGAATTTATGGTTTCGTGTTTTATTAAGCATACAATGTTTATAACATTCCGCATTCAATAAAAATGGCATCTCTTCCATCTAATCCAAAAGTTTTTAAACTTCTTAATACTTATAAGGATTAACTTATTATTTTATTCATGTCCAGAATAATTCATCGTATTATCTAATATATTGTTCATTATTATCACCTGAGAAGTCTTTGGAAACTCTCGTGAGGAGTAGCATATCTTATTTTTTTCTTCTTGGAAGTTTAACGACCGCCGTGAGCAACTTAATGGGTTTTAAGCAGTATTCCACATTTAATTAAGAACCACTGATTATAGGAAAAAGAGGGGAGCCTGTGCCGTACTAGAAGCTCACCATCCATGCCTGACCCCCGATTTGAACCCAGACTAATCCCTGACGACTGGTCAGTGGCTATCGCCTTTTACCACCATTATGGCCTTTTCGTAACAAGGTTTTCTTCAAAATTTCAAAATTTCTCAAAACCTTTAATTTTAAAATGACCCATAAGAAATGAACTTTTTAGGATCAAATAACTATGTTGAAGACAAAACCTCGTGAGGAATTTATCAAATTCCACGTGAATGTGGCGCTACGTAAATAGCACAGACCCATAGAGCCTGGCGTTTTCGATTGAAGGAGCACAAGACCTACATTAGGAACTGTGGTCTAAAGAAGTCATCGATGGCTACACACTGTTACGAAAAGGACCATAAATTTATCTTTGAAGAAGGAAAACTAAATGATAAGCAAAATTCAACCACCAAACTTGATATTTTGGAAGCTTGCCATATACACTATCTACCAACAAGTAATTGGACACCTGTGATAGCAAAGGAAAACGAAGTTTATTCACTTTCAATAGTTGGTGGAGCCTCCACGAGCGGCGATTACAGCTGCGACCCTCCGGGCATACTCTCAACAAGTCGTTGTACGACGGCTAGCGGTATTTTCTTCCACTCGGCTTGGAGAAGACAGGTCAGTTCCTTCACCGATTTCAGACGGTGGGGGCACCCCTTAAGTCGACACTCCAACTCATCCCAGAGGTGCTCGATAGGGTTAAAGTCCGGGCTCTGCGCCGACCAGTCCATTCGATTAACCCGATTGTCACCATACCAAGCCATGGTGGACCTCGCAACATGACAGGTGGAATTGTCATCCCGAAAGTAACATGGGTCCACCCCGTAAAACTGCCACAATGTAGGAAGCGCATAGTGATCCAAAATGGTGCAGTAGGTCTCGGCGTTGAGTCTACCAGGAATTGCGACCAAGGGTCCTGTGCCATATCAGGAGAAACACCCCCATAGCATAATTCCACCGCCGCCGAACTTCACAGTTGGCACAATACATTCCGGCAGGAGGCGTTCTCCAGGCAGACGCCAAGCCCAGACCCTGCCATCCGAACGGTAGAGGGTGAACCTTGATTCGTCGCTCCAGATAACCTGCTTCCAGTGTTCAACGGTCCACTGTCGACGTTCTTTGCACCACGGTAGCCGAGCAGCGCTATTAGACTTGGTGATCAAAGGCTTGTGGGCGGCAGAACGTCCATGATAACCGAGCAGATGGGCTTCCTTACGGATAGTATTCATAGAAAGAACACTCCCGGATGTCTGTTGAAACTCCTCGCGGATGTGGCCTATCGGTTTGGTGATGTTCTTCCGAATTTCTCTGGCCGGCACCCGTCGGTCTCTAACTCCCAGTTTTGTGGGTCTGCCGGGTCGGGGCACATTCCAACAGTCACCTCTCATCTTCCACTTGCCAATCACGTAGACCAGTATCAATTTTGGGTACTTCAACTCGCTGGATATGTCACGTATGGATCAGCCATTTCTGTGATATTCGAGGATTACACCTTTCTCGAAATCAGAGAGCTCCGAACTGCGTGGCATCTTGCATGCGACTGGTTGCGTTGATGTTTCCCACCCGATATTTAACGGCGGCGGCCGTGACGTGTATCAGGACAGCAGAAACCGTCGATTGCAGGGGTGTCCAATTACTTGTTGGTAGATAGTGTATATCAGAAGTCTTCGAATCTTGTTAATGACATTGCTTCCACATCATTTCTATCAAGCGCGTGGAAGCAACTAACCAAAACCTGTGACTGTAAACACCATTTATTATATCTTTTACAACTTGAATATTTACGTGCCATTCGTCCTGATGAAGCTAGGTCAATACCCAGAGATGCCATGGTCGACTTGAAAAAAATATTTGTGACAACTACGTTGTATTATCTTAATATATATAATCGTCTTTGTATTCAAGCACTTGGTATTTTTATTTAAATGTTTATTTAGTCTTAAATTTATTGAAAGCTTTTGCACTAGATCCCGTTTAAATATTGGAATAACATTTGCCTTTAATAAGGGCTGAAGTACTCTATTCGAAATTAGAAATTGTTGTTATAAATATTTGTATTTCTACTCATACGTGGCTTTCGGTAACTATTATAGTTTAAAATATCGCCTGTACCAGTGGATGAAGATTTTAATTGATAACTTCGAATTGTTCGCGGGGAAGAATATTTCGCTCGTTTTGAATAGGTTAATCCAATAAATGGCGTTTAATTGCACTTAAAATACACTTTACTTACTATATAAAAACGCGCAAAAGCAATAAATGGAATTTTTGTCAAATATTCCATTTATTCCTTTTCACTTTTGACTAAAATACACAGAAAAGGAATACAGTGGAACCTCTATATTCGTCATTAATTCGTTCCTGAGGGACGGACGAATACTGAATTGGACCAATATAGAATCAATTTTTTCCATAGGATATAACTAAAATTGATATAATCCGTTCCCAGCCCCGAATCTCATACATAAATACTGTAAATAAAAATTTAACCAGAACTTTACCTTTACTGAGGAACGATGATGGCCTGAGCTGAAGAAGAGGAAAGGAATTATTGTTTTGAAGAGGAGTCGCCTTCCCTTAAAACATCAGGTAACTCCTATTACCGTGATCGATTTTTTTTGTCCCTTTCCTAATTTTTTCACCTTTTGCCACTTCAGCTGCTTTAATTGCTTCTTTATTTTTAATTATGCTGCTTACCGTAATTCTCGGCATGTTAAATTCTAACGCTAAGTTGGAAGCACGTGTTCCACTTTTAAACTTGGCAATGATTTCGTTTTTCAATTCAATTGTGGTTCTCACAGCTTTCCTTTTTGGTTGCTCTTCTTTACACTTTTTTGGGGCCATGGTCACTTCTTTTTACAAAGTAACTGCAAAAAATTGCATAATTAAAAAACACATTCAAAGAGATAATAACAGGTGATGCGCACTGAACTATCTCACAAGGCAGACTGCTGGGCTATCACACGGGGCTATCTGACTGCGTGGGCGATCGCACGAGGCTACGATGGCGATATGGTGGATGACTTCTTTTTGTGACGAATATTGGATTTTTGGACGAATATCGGAGCATTTGTTTTGCCGGAAAAATGTGACGAACATTGGATTTGACGAATATAGGGGCTGACGAATATAGAGGTTCCACTGTAAATGTAATTTTTGACTGTATTGGATAGAAACAGACCACAAACACAACTTGGGAGTAAGACTTCAGCACAGGAACAGTAGTGGGAACAGAGCGAGATCTTCCTTTTTAATAGGTTAACGGGAGCTGATCACGTGACACAATGCCAGCTGTTAACGGATTCAAAAGTCAAAAATATTATACAAGTTTTTCTTTTCTGCACGTGAGAACAACGTATGCGAGTACTGAGAGATTATGTACGATAAATATCCCTACAGCTTCGCACTCGGTTAGTTGGAATCGCTCAGACGTCCATGTCCAGATCCTATCTTCGCTTTTGTAGTATTCCCGTCCGGTGTTGAATAATTCTCTACGTTTCTACTTAAGACACTAACTCCTATGGCTAAATTCGGTCTTGAGACTATGGAAATGTACGCTATTTCTCTGTATTCCGAATTATCCGTGAGTTTTTCTTATTATTATTATTTGTGTTTTCCAAAGTATCTAGAGATCTGTGGGTAATACTTTTTTAGTAGTTATTCTTCATATTTTTATGATGTACTTTAATTTTGCACTTTGATGAAGTACGAACCTACCTTCATTATTTCTTTTCACCTGTACGCCCTCAAAATTTGTTACTTTGCCAAGAGTTGTTGTTTCAAATATGGTTTCAAATATTTTTCTCGTTTTGTTGATATCTTTGATGAGATCAGATGAAAATAATGTCTCGTTCGCGAAGAGGATTACATACACTGATGAGTCATTGCATTATGACCACCTACCTAGTATGATGTAGGACCTCTTTAGCCCGCAAAGCAGCGAGCACGCGAAGAAACATAGATTCGATGAGGGGGCGATGGGTATCCTGGGGTATTTGGTACCATAATGTCAACAGCAGGTCCTCCAGTTCCCGTATATTTCAGGGTGGTGATGATATAGTGCGAACCATCTTTTCCAATGCAAACTACAAATGCTAGATTGGGTTCATGCCGCGTGAATTTATTTGGAGGACTGGGCATTAACAGAAAGTCACCAGCATGTTCCTCGAACCACTCCTTGACGATTCTGGTAGTATGGCGTGGCACTTTATCTTGTTGGCAATGGTCATCAATAGCAGGGAACACAGTTGCATGGGTGAACTTGGTCCGCAACGATAGTCAGATACCTGACAGCTGTCAATGATTTTGCTATTGGGATAATGTTGTCTAAAGTGTCCCAAGAAAACATCGTCCACAGCATAACACCGTCGCCGCCGGCCAGTTTCCGCCCAACAGTGCATCCAGGTGCCATAGCCTCCACTGGTAATCGGCGTATTCGCGCTCGGCCGTCTACGTTATACACCAGGAATCTTGATTCGTCAGAACAGGCCACTTTCTTCTAATCATCCACGGTCCAATCTCGATGATATTGGGCCCATTTCATGCGTTGCTGGCGATTGCGTGCAGTGAGAATGGGGACTCGGCCGGGTCTTCGGCTACGCAGGCCCATGCGCAGAAGGATGCGATGAACTGTGTGCTCTGACACATTGCCCTTATCACCACTGCAATAGCTACGGGTGATTTGTCGCACCGTGGCCTTGCGGTCGCTGTGAAAAATACGAGACAGTCTCCGCTGCCATCTGCCATCAATGAGCTGCGGACGACACACGGTTCGTCGTTTGGCCATTTGTGCACCACTTTTGATGCATACTCATTACAGCGGCATGTGAACAACCCACAAGCCGCGCCGTTTCCGAGGTTGTAGTTCCGAGGTGCCTTGCCATCACAATTTGGCCTTTATCAAATTCCGATAAATTGGCAGATTTACCTATTCTGACTCCGAACACTCTACTAAACGAAAGCCGGTCCTCGGGTTGTATATACACTACATTGAGAAAAGTCACCAGCACCCCTTCAAAAACAAATGAACGGATCCGCTGCGTTGTTAAGATGAGCGGTACGGCTGCAAGCTGTATAAAAATAAGCCTTCAGCTGACCGCGATCATATCGCACTGTTAGTTTGAGTGAAACGACGCGGCGGGAGAGAACTGACATTGAGAAAGGAAAGATTGTTGGGTCTAATATCAGTGGGTTGTCCATAGAGAAACCGAGAGGCGTTTAAACATACCCAAGTCAACTGTTTATGATGCACTGAATAAGTGGAAGACACATGGCGTGCCTGAAGTAGCAAAATGTACCAGCAAACCAAAGAAAATCAGTGATAGAGGAAGTCGAAGCCTCAGTAGAGTCGTTACAGTTAATCGACGGAGTACTGCACAAAACCTCAGTGCACAATTGAGTAAAAATGCTGGAACCTCGGTATGTACACGTAACAGTCGCAAAGAACTTCATTCCATTGGTTACCGTGGTCGTGTGGCTGCTCATAAGCCTTACATCTTCACTCGAAATGCTACTCCTCGTTTAGCATGGTGTAAAGTACATTTATCGTGGCCCGTAGATCAATGTAAACGGGTGCTATGTACTAATGAATCCAGATACACGATACATCAGTCAAATGGTCGTGTGTAGGTATGGCGGCCATTTACCACAGTGTACTGTTCCTACGGCCAAGTTTGGAGCTGGCAGTGTACTCGTGTGGGGTGTTTTTCGTGGTATGGTCCCAGCACATTGGTTATCGTAGACAAACCAGTTAACCAACCCGTCTACCTCGATGTTCTGGACAATTATGCCCTAACAACTCTGTGGCAATGCTATGTAACCGAACCTTGTTGGTACCAGCTGGATAATGCACCAAGCCATAAAGCAAGGACTGTTGCGGCTTGGTTTGACGATAATTCCGTATCGTGTGTAAATTGGCCAGCACAGAGCCTTGATCTTAATCCCATAGACCACCTATGGGATGAATTAGAGTGTCGAATAAGAAGTTTGGAACCAATACCTCTACTAAGCAGCAGTTATCGGCAGCATCATGTACTGAATGGAAGCGCATACCTATCGCTGTGTTCCAAAACCTTATCGAAAGCATGTCTTGAAGGGTCAGTTTTTCACACAGTATTTATTAGAAGAATGATACAGAAGATGTGCTTGAATAAATCATCTCAAATGATGTATGACAAAAAAACAATATTTACAGATGCTTGTAGCTTACGCTACTGCTTATTTACACGGTTTTGTACATTGATAATAGTAAAAAAAAAACAGTTAATTACACTCGAGTGTCTGGTGAGGCAACAAAAGTCTCTGACAAAGCAAATAATAATACCAATTCAGCTTGAAGAGCGAATTGGTATTATTATTTGCTTTAATAATACAATATTAAAATAATAATACAATATTAATTTTGCACAGCATTAAAGCAAGGAATAATACAGAATTCGAGCTTGCAGACATAGATTCAAAAGACAGGTGATGGGAAATTAACAGAATGTGCAGCTTGCGCTACGTTAATTACAGGATTCGGTGCAACGTTTGCATGACAACAGTTAAGTGCAGTAGAAATCTGGCGAGGCAATATGAATCTCTGGTAATACAGAGAGTAAAATCAATCCAGAATGATGAGCACTATAGAGTATAAATTTTACACAATATTGATGGAAAAAAAGTTCTGACCGAAAGGTGATACATTGTGGGTGACCTGGAAAATCAGGAGGTTGCAGGTGATCGAGGAGACAAACATGAAATCAAAACTTCGAAAGACAGAAGATGAAAAATTTACAGATGAATGTGGCTCTCGGTACTACATGTTACATACAACAGTGATATGAAAAATAGTTATATACAATAATTTTCCTGAGAATACAAAAGAAAAAATAATCTCTGAAAATGCAGAGAGAAGACACAACTCATCACAGTGAGTATTGGAGAACACAAATTTACACAGTTGAAAAGTAAAATTACACATTTGAATCAGGAATTGAAGATAAGAATATACTGTAAAAACGACAAAGTTTACAGATGTCTGTGGTTTGTGAAACGACCTATATACATGATTCTGTACAATGAGAAGTTACAATTTATATATATTGGTTTGTCAGAGGTGGTGGAAGTACAGTTTGTTTCCTGCAGAAGTAATATATCAGCATTCAGCGGAGCAAGATCCTCTCGTACCAGCGCATTCGCAAGAGGTGTCGCAAAACCACGACAATTAAGTGACACCACCTTGAATGTCTAGGTTAGTTGTGGGATGCAGTAGGAATTGACTGGCTGTAGTGATGGAGTGGAGTCGACGGAGAAAACAAACGCTCCACGGGACCTCGTCCGCAGTGCGCCGAAGAGTGTTTTCAAGTGAGTGTAATTGAACCAGCACTTGTGGAACAGCTGCTTCATACTGCTGAATGGAAGTGCGTGCTGAGGAAGTGCTAGAGGACCCTAAAAGGCAATCCAACACGTCCTCGTATGGCAGAGGCTCAGCAGGGAAAGCATTTTCAGCAAGAAAAGTTGTGAATTCATCTAGTGAGGGAAAGGCACCCTCACATGCTGTCTCAGAGGAAGTGTGTAGAGGCGACCTGGAGAACGGTCGTCGAGAGATGACGGAGCGAGTGGATGAGCGGGTAGAAGAGCGAGATGATCTTCGGGACGCCAGAGTCTTTGACTTCTTCGTCTTGGGGAGAGTAGCACCTCTGTGTTTTCTAGCAACCACAAAAGCTTCATGATCGTCTGGAGAGTCTGAACCCGAAGCGTTACCTGTGACTCGTGTCATGGAGCCAACGGTAAAATCTGATGAGTAGTCAACATGTACATCAGCAGTGGTTGTAAAAGTACTAGGGGAGTCGATTTTGGAAGCCTGGGAAAATTCTTAGGATCAGCAGGAGGTGGATGCATCAAAGTCGTTTGTTGACCAATGGCAGTAAGCTGACTTTTGGAAGATCTTGATTCCGCGACTTTCCTCGAATAGGAAGAAGTCTGTGAAGCGTTGGTGGACAAAGTAGAAGAAGATGTAGTGTGTGGAGCTGTTTGCAGGGAGGCACGTGGGCACTGAGCCCTTATGTGACTTTCGCTCTGACAGATAGTGCAATACTGTGAAGTGATTATCTCAACTCTTCGGCGTTGCTGTCCACAGCGGATGTGCAAAACATTCGAAACCGCTTTCAGCTGAGCAACAGATGAAAAGAGGACTCGAGCAGTGCGGCGGAAACCCCAACTCTCTCTGTGGCTCCCAGAGACTCTGAAGACAGCTCGAAAACCCAGATCTGTCTTCAGGGTCTCTGGGAGCCGCAGAGAGAGTTGTTATGGAGCCAACAACTCTGCCGTATCTGCTGAGCAAGGTGCAGAGTGCAGCGTTGGATACCTCTGGTGGTACGGGGTAGAAGGTCACCTGCACCGGTTGTGCTAACAGATGCACGTCATTGATGGTTAGACCTTCCGTAAGGACCTGGTCAGCATGCGCTTTATCCTTAAAATAGACCAAGACAGATCTGGGTTTTCGAGCTACAAAGTCTATTGCATCCTTTGGTAAGATAGTTTTGAGGGCTCGGCTATATTGCCACAGCTTAGTGTCGGGAAGCGCATCAAAATAAACGCCCCGTTCCATAGTGGAGGAAAAAAGGTGACCAGCTCGGGAATCCTCTGGTATGTCAATTGTAGCAGTAGAACCGACGACAGTGACATAGGATTCAGGAAAATGCATAGCAGATGAAACTGGGGGTGTGAGGACCCCAGAAGTTGCAGAAGCATAGGACGCTTGGGCAGACATGGGTCGAGAATTCGATGAAGCGGCCCTTAGCAGTGAGGGCGGATCAGAAAGTTGATGATAAGTAGAAGCTGTGAGCTCAGTATTGCTGATAACGGATACGTCATCATCTGCTGAGATGTAGATAGGAGACTTGGCACTACCGCACTTGGTGGGAGTTATAGCTGGAGAAGAAGAGGTGTCCATGACGTCGCAATGACGCTCGGGAGCCACCTCATTAAGCTGAGCAGGAGCTACCGCGGTAGAAGAAGAGGAAGCTGGCTGATCTGCCAAGATAAGGATGTGGGCGTCACCCTTGTCTGCCTCCGCCATCGAAGCGATGGCGAGACTTTAACGAAAAAGACCAGCTTTATTGAAAAATAAAACAATGAATAATAAGAAAATATGGCACTCACCAACCTGGGAGATACACGAACGTAAAGTGTAGAACTTCAACTTGAAGATACACGCAACCACAGAAACTAAAGCACTCAATAAACACCTTATAGCAACGAAAATCACGGAGCTCAAAACCCAACCACTTCGAGCTTCGAAGGATCAGTGCATGCATTAAGGCCAAAGGTGGACCGACACCGTTCTAATGTAAGTCAATGAATGCTATGTTGTGTTTCTCTTGTAGACGTCTGGCTGACTTTTGTCAATATAGTGCATATACTACTTCACCTGCGCCACCGTTCGGTCTCCAGGCGCACTCATTTCTCTAGGCTGTGGGTGGTCATAATATAATGACTCATCGGTGTATGTGTAGGTGCCCCATTCTTTGCGTGAAGCAGCATGGATCTTTCTTCCCGTGCGTGTATCCATTCTCATATAGAAATTTTGGAATAGTCTGATTCCATACTGTGGCTGATTGCTTGAGTCAATAGATAGACTTTTCATACTTGTGGCGCTTGTCCTTTTTCTGTGTAACCTGGTGGTTGACACGGGTGCCGGTCAAAACACCGACACCCAAAACACCGACAGGACAAAACACCGACACCCAAAACACCGACACCCAAAACACCGACAACCAAAACACCGACAGGACAAAACACCGACAGGACAAAACACCGACAGGACAAAATACCGACAGGACAAAACACCGACAGGACAAAATACCGACAGGACAAAACACCGACAGGACAAAACACCGACATCTCCTTTCTATTTTGTTTCTCCAACAGCAGTCGGCGCTGTATGTCAAAGATCAAGTAATATCAGAAAGTTTGTAGGACGGCTTTTAACGGCAAAACAAAAATTTTGCGGCATTGCTGTTTTCAATTTAGAACTACCAAATTTGGTGTACAATCTCATAGTACTCCAAGTTAGACCGTAGACGGATTTTGGAAGGGGTCCGCACAAAATTTTCTTAAAATCTACAGTTTTCAGTTTAGAACCAAATTTGATATACTACCTCATGGTACACTAAGGTAGACTGTAGATGATTTTGAAAGGGATTAGGGTCAAGGGGGGCCCCATACAAACTTTTCATAAATTCTGGTTTTCAATTTAGAACCACCAAATTTGGTATACTATCTCATGGTGCTCTAAGTTAGCCCGTAGACGGTTTGAGGAAGGGTTCGAGGCGGGTCAAAGAGGCCCCCATACAATATTTTCGTAAAATCTACAGTTTTCAATTTAGAACCACCAAATTTGGTATACTACCTCATGGTACTCTAAGTTAGACCGTAAACCCTTTTAGGAAATGATCGGGGTCAAGGGGCCCCCATACAAAATTTTCGTAAATTCTTCAGTTTTCAATTTAGAACCACCAATTTTGGTATACTACCTCATGGTACTCTAAGTTAGACCGTAAACCCTTTTTGGGAAGGGATCGGGGCCCAGGGTCAAGGGGCCCCCATACAATATTTTCGTAAATTCTACAGTTTTCAATTTAGTACCACCAAATTTTGTATACTATCTCATGGTGCTCTAAGTTAGCCCCTAGACGGTTTGAGGAAGGGGTCGGGGCCCGGGGTCAAGGGGCCCCTATACAAAAATTTCGTAAAATCTACAGTTTTCAATTTAGAACCACCAAATTTGGTATACTATTTCATGGTGCTCAAAGTTAAACCGTAGACTGTTTTTGGAAGTGGTCGGGGCCCGGGGTCAAGAGGGCCCTATACATTTTCGTAAATTCTACAGTTTTCAATTTAGAACCACCAAATTTGGTATACTACCTCATGGTACTCTAAGTTAGACCGTAAACCCTTTTAGGAAATGATCGGGGTCAAGGGGCCCCCATACAAAATTTTCGTAAATTCTTCAGTTTTCAATTTAGAACCACCAATTTTGGTATACTACCTCATGGTACTCTAAGTTAGACCGTAAACCCTTTTTGGGAAGGGATCGGGGCCCAGGGTCAAGGGGCCCCCATACAATATTTTCGTAAATTCTACAGTTTTCAATTTAGTACCACCAAATTTGGTATACTATCTCATGGTGCTCTAAGTTAGCCCCTAGACGGTTTGAGGAAGGGGTCGGGGCCCGGGGTCAAGGGGCCCCTATACAAAAATTTCGTAAAATCTACAGTTTTCAATTTAGAACCACCAAATTTGGTATACTATTTCATGGTGCTCAAAGTTAAACCGTAGACTGTTTTTGGAAGTGGTCGGGGCCCGGGGTCAAGAGGGCCCTATACATTTTCGTAAATTCTACAGTTTTCCATTTAGAACCACCAAATTTGGTATACTACCTCATGGTACTCTAAGTTAGACCGTAAACCTTTTTTGGGAGGGATCGGGGCCCGGGGTCGAGGGGGCCCCATGCAAAATTTTCGTGAAATGTACAGTTTTTAATTTAGAACCACCAAATTTGGTATACTATCTTATGGTGCTCAAAGTTAAACCGTATACCGTTTGTGGAAGTGGTCGGGGCCCGGGGTCAAGAGGGCCCCATACAAAATTTTCGTAAAATCTACAGTTTTTAATTTAGAGCCACCAAATTTTGTATAACAGCTCATGGTACTGTAAGTTAGACCTAAACCCTTTTTGGAAGGGATCGGGACCGGGGTCAAGTGGGCCCCATACAAAAATTTCGTAAAATCTAGAGTTTTCAATTTAGAACCACCAAATTTGGTACACTATCCCATGGTGCTCTAAGTTCGACCGTGGACAGTTTGAGGAAGCGGTCGGGGCCCGGGGTCAAGGAGGCCCCATACAAAATTTTCATGAAATCTACAGTTTTCAATTTAGAACCACCAAATTTGGTATACTACCTCATGGTACTCTAAGTTAGACCGTAAACCCTTTTTGGAATGGATGACCACCAAATTTGGTATACTACCTCATGGTACTCTAAGTTAGCCTGGGTCAAGGGGGCCCATACAAAATTTTCGTAAAATTTACAGTTTTCAATTTAGAACCACCAAATTTGGTATAATATCTCATGGTGCACAAAGTTAAACAGTTGACCGTTTTGGAAAGTGGTCGGGGCCCGGGGTCAAGAGGGCCCCATACAAAATTTTCGTAAATTCTACAGTTTTCAATTCAGAACCACAAAATTTGGTTTACTATCCCGTGGTGCTCAAAGTTAAACCGTTGACCGTTTTGGGAAGTGGTCGGGGTTCGGGGTCTAGAGGGCCCCACACAAAATTTTCGTAAAATCTACAGTTTTCGATTTAGAACCACCAAATTTGGTATATTATCTCATGGTGCTCTAAGTTAGCACCTAGACGGTTTGAGGAAGGGGTCGGGGCCCGGGCTCAAGGGGCCCCATACAAAATTTTCGTGAAATCTACAGTTTTCAATTTAAAACCACCAAATTTGGTATACTATCTCATGGTCCTCAAAGTTAAACCGTAGACCGTTTTTGGAAGTGGTCGGGGCCCGGGGTCAAGAGGGCCTCATACAAAATTTTCGTAAAATCTACAGTTTTCAATTTAGAACCACCAAATTTTGTATACCACCTCATGGTACTGTAAGTTAGACCTAAACCCTTTTTGGAAGGGATCGGGGCCTGGGTCAAGGGGGCCCCATACAAAATTTTCGTAAAATGAATTAAAATTTAGTGCCTAAGTAAAAGGGCAATGCTATTAACTTGGTTGATGTGCAAAACGTTATGAATATGACATTGGTAGAGTAAAAATATTAAAAAAGGCTTAGACCTTAGGAATTAATATTTCGTTCTTAAGTAAAAAAGCGCGATATTATTGACTTGATTTGATAGGTAAACGTTATGAATGTGACATCGGTAGAATAAAAACGGTTAAAAAGGTCTAGGCCTTGGCCTTATGAATTAATATTTCGTGTTTAAGTAAAGCCACAATATTATTAACTTGATTTGATATGTAAACGTTGTGAATATGAAACCGGTAGAATAAAAACTGTTAAAAGAGCCTAGGCATAGGTCCTGTGAATTAAAATTTAGTGCCTCAGTAAAAGCGCATATTAACTTGATTTGATACGTAAACGTTATGAATATGAAGTCGGCGTATTAAAAGCTGTTAAAAAGGCCAAGGTGTAGGGCCTATGAATTAATTAAGTTACAAAAAATATTACAAGCTGGACATGTTATGTAAATACTTAACGCCTAAGTAAAAATTCAACGTTTTTAAAAAATCCCATCTTATCGTCCTTTTCTGAACACAGCGTGAGTCGTGCTGTAGTTCCGTCGAACACTGCACACCGTAACCGTAGTTTAAAGAAATGTACGGAGTCCGGCTATTTATTTCGTCAAATTAAAGTACAGTTCTCGTTTGGCTTACATATTATAGAGTTCCCAATTCAATTCTCAATATAGTCCAAGAAATAGCAATCTTTATACCCCCCCCTTCCCCGAACTTTTATGGCCAGTTGTGAGCCGGCATGAAAATTCAGACAAACAAAAGAGCTCCTTTCCGTCGTGAGGCAGCTTGGAAAACTGCCACACATAATTCGGGAACTTGGAAAACTGCCTGACTGGAAATATGCCACACATTCAAAGTGTTCCCCAAGGGAACAACAATTTGTGGCCAGCCCCTTAGTAAAAAACATGTGGCAATTTTCCTGTGTGACACTTTGTCAATGTGTGGCAGTTTTCCACGTTGCTGAAAGATGTGTGGCGGTTTTCCTGTGTGTCAGTTTACAGTGAACCGCATTTGTGCACGACGGCCCCTTAGTGAAAACTATGGGGCAGTTTTCCTGGGTAACAGTTTTCCAATGTGTGGCATTTTTCCAAGTTGCTGAAGATAATGTGAAGCTTTTCTTGTTTGACGGTTTACCGGATATCTTATAAAACATCTGAAAGTTGCGGGAAAAATGGAAATGCCGATCCCGGCAATTCACCCTCCACATATTTGTTTTAAGCAGCGTGAAAATGGAAATCACAAGCAAGCCCAGAAATCTCCCCCACATTCGAGGTTTTGAGTAAAATGCAATTTGTGCGCTATACCTGACTCAAAAAGGTGGGGAGATTCATGTGGGGGAATTTTCCTATGTGGGGGACTTTTTCGTGCACCTGTATGCAACATATTGCCATTTATTGTGTCGACAAGTAAACCGAAACATCTTACGATTAGTATGGTTTCTCAAAGTTATTTATGTTTATTTACATTTTGTAAATTTTTCTCTTGCATCACAAACATGCAAAATCCGTTTGGCAGTTCACCAGAACATAAGGGCTCATTACGTCAGCTAAATTATGTAAAGGAACATTAGCAACTAGCAACGGCTCCACTGCAAAATAATTTTTGCCGAATATTTTCGTAGGTTGCCGGAAAACCGCCACACAGGAAAATTGCGACACGTTTTTCAGTAACTTGGAAAACTTCCACACAGGAAAATTGCCACATGTTTTTCATTAAGGGGCGGGGCACCAATTGCCGTTCCTCCGAGGGAAACTTTGAATGTTCAAGGGGGGGGTATAAAGATTGCCGTTTGTTGGCCTATATGATGGAGAATTGGATTGGGGACTCGAAACAAATTTCGAGAAAACTTTCTATGTAAGACAAGCGAGAAATGTACTTTAATTTGAAGAAATAAATTGCCGTGACTTAGTACATTTCCTGAAACTACAGTGCCCCCCTCTCCTCCCCTGCTGGTGGCGCAGGCATATGACCAATCGTCCAAGTAGGTCCGGATTCGAATCCCAGTGAGTCATGGATGTTGTGTTTATCTTATGCAGAAGCGCCGACTATGGAGGCGCAAGGCGAATCTTGCCCCCTCAATAATTTTACTGGAAGAGAAGTGCCCACCTAGTGTCTTTCATTCTGTTCAACTAAATAATCGCTTGGTTCTCATAAAGTAGACCAAGCTCCACTTTATGAGGCCAAAGCTCTTTATTTCCAAGAAAATAATAAATAGCAAAATAAGTAAAAACGTTTTTTACATATTCAGTATTGCTCATTTGATAGGAAACTTGATTGCCATCCCCGTATTGTGTTTGATATGTTCTCACGATGTGTGGGAAATGTTTAAAACAATTATCATAAATAAAATAAATAAAAATACAGAAACGGATAACCTCTTGCGCCTTTATTTCTCAATTTATTTTTTGTGCTTCTCGTTCTTTGTTCGAGTAACCTCACTAATTTCTCACTTTTTTTTTTTTACAAATGTTTGAAAATAAAGCTTTTCTGGATATTTCTATAAAATCACAGGCTCAATTTTATTTTTAAATAAAAGAATATTTCTGTTTCCTTGTGCATTTACTAATGAACAATTACAATTGTGTTTTAAAATATACGACGTTGACGTAGTTTATCTTTTTGCCTTTTTTTTATTGTTATTTTGAGAATAGAAGAAGCGTGACCCCCAAATTTGGTGAAGCCACCGCCCCTGGTTTTACGGAACTGGCTCGCTCCCTTCCATGGAACCAGTTGCAATAAATTAGGGACAGACGATTGCTTATAGCCCACTGAGTTGAGTTGCTCTCGGTGGTTGTTAAACTCTCAACAACAACAACAACAAATCCCTTATATGAGAAAGTGTAAGAGTTTATCGGTACAAAACTTTTTCCATATAGAATTTTTTCGCCAAACGTCCAAAACCACATCGTGAGAACTTGCAGTTACAATGTGCCTCTCTCCCCCAATCACTTTAATACTGATATTTTTCATTTTTGCACTGATAAGGTTTTAGTTTCAATTTTATTGGTTTTTAGCATAATCAATTAAATATCCGTTTCTAGAGATTTGGCTATTTAGAAGAAAAGCGAAAAGGAAACATACATGTGTAAGTTTTTTTACAAAAAGTAAAGCAAATTGTTCAGTTTACGTGAAAGCATTCCGAGTAGTGAACTACTCGGCATTCTTCGCGGTGTAATAAAAAAGACGAACTGTTAGCTCCCCATCCATTCATATGGATGGACGGAAGAGTCCCCCACCTCTTTCAGTCAGGGACCGTACAGAAATTGCTTTTGGCACAAAATATCGAACGTGTAGAAATTTTTGGGGTCGGCTTTTCCTTATTTTTTAATGCAACCTACATATGTTTACCACTTTTACAGTAGTTTATGTTAGCAAGAAGGGGTGGGGGAAATTTCCGGATTAGTATTTCGAATAGTATCGCGGTTTTCAGTGAAAAACGATCTTACAATTAGTAGGCTGATGGGGTAGGGGAAAATTCCGGTTTTGGTAATTCCGTATTCACTGCAATCTACAGATGCTTTGTAAGTAGTAGAAAAATGTGGGAGACATTTTCGGGGACGGCACTTCGACTTTTATTCTACTGTAGTTTGTAGCAAAAAAACGATATTACAAGTAGCAGGATGGGGTGGAAGAAATTTCCGGGGTCGGTTATTCTTTCTTGAGGTCTGCAATGTCGTTATACTGAAAGCCATGCGCAACAGCCGAATAAATTAAAATCAGGTTATCCTCTGAATCGATGGCGCACACATTTATTTCTTCTCGAAAGTTTTCGGTTGCAATTTTCTTGTTGTTTGAGGAGTTGCCATTGTTTCACGATTTTGATAGAATCACCTGAAATTTCAGGATTTGTTAGAATATAAACATTGCATCCGTCGGTTCGCTTGCGTTCACTTACGAAACATGTGGTGTTCATAAACTCTGTATTTGATATAGATGTAGCCATTAGCGCACCCACGGAGGGGGCTTTGGGGGCTTAAACGCCCTCCAAGGAGATTATGAGCGACGTACGTCACAATTTAAACATTCAAAAATATTATTTTACTAGTTCAAAAAATTACATAGTGTCTGACATAATGTCTTCCAATACATGGTGTCTTCTTTCCAAAGCCACAAGGAGATTAAGAGCGACGTACGTCACAAATTAAACATTATTTTACATGTTCAAAAAATTACATAGTGTCTTCTATTACATGATGTCTTCTTCCCAAAGCCCCAAAGAAATAAGGAGCGACGTACGTCATAACCGTATATAAACAATAGACGTACACTATATATATATATATATAAATGTGTGTGCACACATTGTGTGCGTATACTATATATACGTATATATAGCCCCCTCCGATACATGTACTCCAGACATCATGAAAGGTACCAGTACCAGAGTTCTTCCAGTCCTTCCAGCAGAAGTTGCACATGCAATCAAGAACATGAAGCGGGGAAAAGCTCCAGGAGAAGATGGAATTACTGTAGACATCATACAAGAAGCAAGTGGAGAAATCGAAACAGTACTCGCCTAAATTTTCACTCAATGCCTTAATGAAGGGAAGATTCCTGAGGATTGGAACAACTCTACAATGATCTTGCTACATAAAAATGGTGACATTGAGGATCTCAGGAACTACAGACCTATCAGCCTCCTATCAGTGGTTTATAAAATCTTCACTAAAGTTCTTTCACACCGCTTAAAAGTGACACTGGACATGGCTCAAGCGAGAGAACAAGCTGGATTCAGGAGTGGCTACAGCACAATAGATCATATCCTCGTACTGAGAGAACTAATTGAAAGAGCGAGGGAATATGAACTTCCATTGTGCATGGCTTTTATCGATTATGAAAAAGCCTTTGATTCGGTGAAACCATCAGCAGTTACAAATGCTCTGAAATCCTGCGGTATTGAAGATGCGTACATTAATATTATTAATAACATCTATGAAAATGCAAGTGCAAAGATTCGGTTGTTTGAAAATACAACACACATAAAAATTGGAAAAGAAGTGAGACAAGGTGACACCATATCTCCGAAGCTTTTTAATGTCACATTGGAAAATGTCTTTCAATCACTGAACTGGGAAAACAAAGGGATAAAAATTAATGGAGATTATCTAACCCACCTTCGTTTTGCTTATGACAGTCATTTTTGCAACTACCCCATCAGAGCTGCAGAGTATGATCCAGGAACTTGCTGACAAGAGTAAAGAAGTGGGATTAAAAATGAACTTTCAGAAGACAAAAGTGATGTTCAATGCTTTTACAAGAAATGAAGATTTATCGATTGATGGAGAAAAGCTGGAGATAACAGACACGTACATTTATCTTGGACAGCAGATATCAAGTGAGGGTCACATTGATGAAGAAATTAATCGGCGTGCAAAACTTGCCTGGAGAGCTTTTGGAAGAAACAGCATAATTTTGAAGAGCAATATGCCATTATGTCTTGAAAGAAAAGTGTTTGATCAATGCATCCTTCCAGTGCTTACGTATGGTGCAGAGACGTAGACCTTAGCTAAAAGAGACATACAAAGGCTGCAGACAACTTAAAGCAGCCTGGAGAGGCGCATGCTTGGTGTAACCAGGAGAGATAAGAAGAGGAACTCGTGGATCCGAAAAATGACAAGAGTGGAAGACATCATGATCAGAGTTAAATCCCTGAAATGCCAATGGGCTGGACATACTGCCAGAAGGACAGACCATCGATGGACAGCCGAAATTTTAGATTGGATTCCAAGGGACAGGAAAAGACCCAGAAGAAGATCACATGGAAGATGGGTGGATGAAATTCGAAAGTATGCGGGAGTGACATGGAGGAGACTGGCACAAGACAGACCGTTGTGGAGGAAACTTGGGGAGACCTTTGTCCAGCAGTGGATTGATAATGGTTGACAATGATGATGATGATAGCCCCCTCCAACAAGAATTCCTGGGTGCGCCACTGGATGTAGCCATGTAAAGCTACTTTAATTCCCCGCGTATGTTAAAGAATTTTTCCATTGCTAAGGATGTGGAGTCTCTCAACTAAATGAACGACCGGAAAGTCAGGACTCGGGAAAACTATGGGGGAAACCGGAAGTCCCTCATCAAGGACAGAGAATTTTCGGGTGTAGGAGAAGTGGCCACCGGAGAACTGACCACAAAAATTTAAAAATTTTAAGGGGTCGTATAAAAATTGCGTTTTTGACCGCTTCATGCCCACGACACCCAGAGGTTGGTTATCTGAGTCATATAAAGTTTCCGTAATTTCGTCTTTTTCTTAATTGCGATAATTAATGTAATTTTTTTTTTTTTTTTTAATTTTATGATCTACATTTCAACAGAAGATTTCAGGGTTTTCAAACTACAAGTCTTCGAATTATCTGAGCGCATGTGCTGACTCAGGAAACTTTTCGGGGGGAGGGGGGTGCCAAAAGTATAAAATATAAAGCATTTCTCGACCGATCCGAAGATTTTCAGCATTTACAAGCTACAACTCGACACATTATCTGAGCGTATGTGCCTACTCTGGAAACCTGTGTGTGTGTGTGTGTGTGGTTGTGGTGGTGGGGGGGGGGGTAATACCAAAAGTGTAACATATGAAAAATTTCTCGTCCGATCGGAAGATTTTCAGCATTTATAAGCTACAACTCGGCAAATTTTCTGACGGCATGTGCCTACTCAGCATACTGTCAGGGGTGGAGGGTGGGGGTGGGGGGTGGAATTACCAAAACTGTAAAATATGAAAAATTTCTCGTCCGATCCGGAGATTTTCAGCATTGAAAAGCTACGTACAACTCGACACATTATCTGAAGGCAAGTGCCTACTCTGCAAAACCGTCCGGGGGGGGGGCAAGGGGGTTAGTACCAAAAGTGCAAGATATGAAGAATTTCTCGTCCGATCCGAAGATTTTTAGCATTTACAAGCTACAACCCCCCCCCCCCCGACAGGATTCCTGAGCAGGCACATGCCTTCAGATAATGTGTCGAGTTGTAGCTGCTAAATGCTGAGTATTTACAGTTTTGGTATCCGCCCCCCGGACAGGTTTTAATGAGTGGGCACATGCCTTCAGATAATGTGTCGAGTTGTAGCTGCTAAATGCTGAAAATCTCCCGATCGGAAGAGAGAATCTTCCTATTTTACACTTTTGGTATGCCCCCCCCACACACACACAGGTTTGCTGAGTAGGCACATACCCTCAAATAATTTGTCGAGTTGTAAATGCCAAAAATCTGCCGATCGGACGAGAAAATCTTCATATTTTATACTTTTGAAATTACCCCCCCCCCCCGGACGGGTTTGCTACGTAGGCACATGCGCTCAGAACAGAAAATTTGTCGAGCTGCAGCTTGTAAATACTGAAAATCTCCCGATCGGACCAGAAAGTCTTCATATTTTACACTTTTGGTATCCCCTCCCCCTCACATACACAGGATTGCTGAGTAGGCACATGCCTTCAAATAATGTGTCGAGTTGTAGCTTGTAAATGCCAAAAATCTCCCGATGGGACTAGAAATTTTTGATATTTTACACTTTTGATAACCCCCCCCCCCCCCCCCCCCATCGCCGACAGGTTTCCAGAAAGTGCACATGCGCTGAGAAAATTTGTCGAGTTGCAGCTTGAAAATGCTGAAGATCTCCCGATCGGAAGAGAAATGAGAAATTTTTGATATTTTACGCTTTTGGTATCTTTTTTTTTTTTATTTTGATTGGAGGTTTAACGACCACCGTGAGCAACTCAATGGGCTATAAGCAGCCCTCGCCCGTCCCTAATTTAGAGTCACTGGTTCCAGGGAAGGGAGAGAGCCAGTGCCGTAAGACAAACACAACATCCATGCCTGACCGGGATTCGAACCCGGACCCCTTACGGACGAATGATCAGAGGCCAACGCCTTAGACCACTGCGCCACCGGGGCGGCATTTTTGGTATCCCCCCTCCACACACACACACACACACACACACACACTACTTTCCTGAGGCAGCAGACGCCCTCAGGCAGGCAATTCGATGACTTGTAGCTTGTAATGTCTGAAAATCTCCCGATCGGACCAGAAATTCTTTATACTTCATATTTTAGGTTTTAAGCACCCCCCTCCCCCACCCGACAAGTTTCCTGGGTTTGCTCATACTCGCAGAGAATTTGTGTAGTTATAGTTTATAGAAAAATATCGTAAATACAAAAATACGAAATTACGGACATTTTATGTGTGTCAGATAACCAATCTGGAGGAGACAGAGCAGCCCAGAACACAATTTTTGTACGGCCCCTTAAAATTTTTTTGGCCAGTTCTCCGGTGGCCAGTTCTTCGCTTAGTCTTAGCTCCGAAAATCATGGAAATGTCTAAATTTCTTGCTGAAAATGAAATATTAAAAAAAAATTATGAACAATAGTTGCTCAAGTAGTGGAGAATATAGCCACACGAAATTTGTCTATGCAGAACAATTTTATGGCACTGAATTTGCAATGTTTCCAGTTCTCCGGTGGCCACTTCTCCGGGGGCCAGTTCTCCGTACCCGAGAATTTTCAGCATTGGAACTAAAATTACCAGTAGCAAAACCCAGGAGCAAAACCTTCGACTGCGATTAAGAAAATGTGTGGTGTTACTTTTTCTACAATCCAATATACCCGTCCGAATCCTGTAGGGAAGGGGGGGGCTTTACTGGTAATATCAGATGGGGAAGAAAAGAACTTTTCTTTCTTCCGCGAAACTATACTCTGAGCAAAGGTAAGCTGATTACACTGTCAACGCTGTGAAACCGATTCACCCACGAGTTCGTATCTCTTGTTTATCTGTATTTCTCCCCGCACCCTTCCCCTTAGGACCCTAAGGGTGATGGGAGGAAAGACAAAAGGAATCCTCCCGCTCATGCTTCCTCAACTAACAACCACCAGACAAACGATTTTTTCGTTTTCAAAAACGCATCTGGGTGGATAAGATACACCTTCGTTAAACATATTCCTTACTATTCCATTTCATCAGTTATACATAAACTTTAGGTGTTCCAAAGATATTTTTTAGTTACATGTTGAACGTGTATGCAGTACGCATTTTTTAATTTATTTTTTTTAGAAATACAGTGGACTGCGCTACGTTTCCAGATGTACTGAGAAAATAGTATGTTATCTCTGTGGGAAATGATATTTTATTTATTATTTAGCTAAAAAAAGTTTTTGAATGAATGAAATGGGAAATCCACTGTGCAAATGTTGTATAAAGCACAGAAATTTCTCAAAGGTTTTCGAATGTATTATTTGGTTTCTAGCACATTACAGCGATACGGAAATTCCTGGATTCAGGATTATTTCTTAATACATACTCTCAGGGCCGCCTGGACGATCGGTGCAGTCGCCCAGGAAGCGCACTTACGAGGCCCTGCAGTTAAAAAAAATTAAAACAAAACCTTTTTGGGGAGACTTTCTCATTTATTATTATTACGTTTTTTTAAGTTTTATGTAATGTTTTCTTAGCTGCCTATCGCCCCGATTTTCAAATTGTTATCGCCCTTTGTCATACAAATACCGAAATTTGCAGCTTTTGAATTATTATTATAACCACATTAATCGTTTCCCCATTCGTTAAATAGCAAATTAAACGTGTGGCTTCCTTCTGATATATTCTACAATTTGTGTGTAAACCAGGTACTTGAATTTAAGAAAACATAAAGAATAGTATCAAAGTTGTTTGGAAGCTATTGCAGTATTATATATGGAGGCCAATTTTTCAGTGACTTTAAACATATTACTGGAAAATTAATATATATATATTATAACAAAGTAAATTTCTCCGTCATTTACTATTACTGTTTAAAGGCCTAGGCTTTTTAAACAGTATTTATTCTATCGATGTCATATTCATAACATTTACGTATCAAGTTAATCATATTGACATAACTGGGAAGTATAAGAAGAGGGAGGTCCGGACTAAAGCCCACAGGACACTTGCCCACCGGACACATGCCCACTACGGATAATTTGTAGATAATGCGTAACGTCTGAGGACGTTTCCGATCTAGTGTAAGAAAACTGATCAAATAAATATTTATGAACCTTATAAAAATTGCACTTTGTTTTAGAAATGTTGAAATTTAAGGGCGTTACCCCCAAACCTAAACTAATATATATTACCTTTCTTATGGGTTCAAGAAGCTCAAACTTAAAACATTAGACTACGCTATCAATAGACGAAAGAAAATTTTGAATTAAGGGGTGTTAAACCCCTAAAGGTAAACTAACATATATGATATTTTTCATGGGCTCTAAAAGCTCTAACTATATCTAGGTTGTAACTTGAAATCTAAAAAGGCTCGCGGCCAAGGTGCTTTGTAAAGAACCGCGAAATAATTTGTTGAGTGCTTTTTATTAAGTTTTATAAACTGTTAACAAGGATATCTAAGTTGCATAACAAATATCTAAGTTGTAACTTAAATCTAAAAAAGCCGGCTGCCTAGGCGCCTTGTAAAGAGCTGAGAACTGATCCATTGAAATAATCTGTTCAGTGACTTTTATTATGTTTTATTAAATGTTTACAAATACGAAATATCAAGGTTGTAATTTAAAATCTCCGAAAAAGGCCCGTAACGTGGGTATCTTGTCAACACCTGAAGATCGATTTGTTGAGTCCCTGTAAATTAGCCTTTATTGCATGACATGCGAAATATTAAAGCCATAACTCAAGATTTAGTGAGTGGCAAAGCTTCTACATAAACCTTGTGTCGTTATGATCTTACAAACGCATTTATATCCCTAGGAAAACACGTACATTTCGTTTTGTTCTACTAGGAAAACTTCCACACTTTGACAAGATCTGTGAAAGAAACGCAATTGCGGCGTATGCATTTTATCTATGACCCCGTAACGTCGCTGATCGGGGCGGGGGCAATCTCCCTAGTACGAATTTGCCATTTCCCGTAGAGATCTGGTGTGTTGTTTTTGATTTGCATTGCATTTGCTTTTTTTGGGATCCACCCCTCCCCCCCCCAGCTGAGACAAGTCGGATTCTTTTTCAAAACGTGTGTTGGGTCACACTACATGCAAATTAAAAATTCAGCGGGTGGACAAATCACGTGGGTGTACATCATGTCCCAAACGTGCGTTGGGCCACACGGCATATACGAAATTAAAATTTCGGCGGGTGTACACCATATCCCAAATTCAAAGCAGGTCCTGATGCTTAAATTTCGACAATATGATAGCACATACCTGCCAAGTTTTACGATTTACCCGTAACATTTACGGAACTTTTTTATTTAACTTAATCCATTCAAATTAAAGCGCCGATGTAAATTACGAATAACTTTTCAGTTACATGTGTTTATGTGGGAACATTTGCAGCAGTTTTTCCACGGTTTAGGTTTATTGTTTTGCGTTGTTTCAGACACTAAAACAGTAAAACTTGCGCCGCGCTTAAACTGGACTGCGCCAACTAAGTGGTCTTGTTTAATCTTGGGCTTGGTTCTGTCCATCTCTCTCTATTTCTCTCTCGCTATGCCCCCCCCTTCCTCTCCTTTTCAGACAATGCGTTGTTCGTCCCCCGGGTCGCAACTTCTCAGTAGGCCAGCGTGGGGTGTGTTTTGCATTCCAGCACGTGTCTTTATTTCTCCCAGTTCAAAATTCTATTTCAGAACGTAGTTATCGTAGAAAAAAAATTCAAACGGATTTTAAATCTGTGGAATTTTTAAGCCCAGATCGATACCCAACATGACGAAATTAAGCAAAAGCTGCCAGTTTTGTGAAATTAAGAATGCGTTGGGGCATGGTTTCGTAACTTCTTCTCTTGCAATAAATTTGACCTAAGAGGAAGTTAAAAAAAAAAAAAAAAAAAAAAAAAAAAGTAAATCCAATGTTCATTCGAGCCACTGCTTCTTAAGTTTTCTACGCTTTCCAACCGTGCTTTGTTCGTCGCTCGTTAACGTGCATAAAAATGTCTTGGTATATTCAATTAATATGTTGGGGTACTATTTTTTCTTCTGCAAATTGCATCTCTTTAAGCGGTTATTGTTTTACTATATCAGTTTTACTTGCATTTTTTTCAAGTGTCAATAAATTTAATATTAGTGATTCGCTATGAGCAGCAATATAAAAGGGGATTGGGGGGGGGGTTACTATAAAATATTCCGTGATGCGTGCGTGTTCTGCGGAATTCTCGTGTATTGCAAAATCTTCAAAAAAATGAAAAACATGCATTTTGCACTACGTGTTGATGTAATTTCAGCTTTTCGCGTGGTGGAAAGAATGATATTGCTAATGATGGACGGAAAAGTCTCTCACAGGAAAACTTCCCCACAGGAAAACTCCCACTCAGGAAAACTGTCCCTCATTCGGAAAAGTTCCCGACATTGAAAAAGTTTCCCTTAGGAAAAGTCCTCTACCTTTTTCAGTCAGGGACCGTGCACAAATTGCAGTTTACACAAAATATCAATTGTGGGAGAGATTTCTGAGGTAACTGTAGGGGCGAACGTACCCAGCTAATTATGTGGCCACGCCCTAAATATGTTTAGCAGTCGTCTACGTTATAGGACCCCCTCACAGCCAATAGAAGCACCAGGTTCGTTCATATGAACTTACCCCAATATTAATATTGAGTGAACGGACGCTCCTCCCCACTTTACTATAAAGAATATTTGTGAACCAGGAGGATAGATTGAGACTGCCGAAAAACTACAGATAAAAACTACCAATGACTACAAAGTAATTGCTGAAAGATTTGATTGAAATGTAACAACATTTAATGAATAATATGGGAGGCTTTTGCAGGTAAGCTTGTCCGTAGAAAAAGAAACGCTCTCCGTAGTGATAAATCAAATGTCTTTCTTCCAGTGTAAAGAGAAAAGTTTGTAATCGGCCAACCTATAAACTGGCGCCTATCATTTACCGATACTCGTGAACTAGAGAGAGAGTCTTTCTCGATAATGCCTAAAACCTGTATCTCTCCGTGGTTTCCTATCTACCTGAAGAACAACGCAATCGGTGAGAGTTCCCGTCTCGGGGACCTGTTTCACCAAATTTCTAAGTTACGCTCTCCGGCTAACGGAAGAAATCTCGAGAGTCTGTCTTCCTGAGACCTGTGCCGCCGATTTTCCTTAACCTAGAAAATAATAGTTCCATCACCGTATATGGTATGACTGGACCATCTCGTACCTTTACTCTGAGTACACACGCACCCGAAAAACCTTCGAGTCGCGTCAGCTGAAGCTTCCCTGATCCTCTCCGTTCGTTCCGTGAACAACCGACAGACTACCCTTTTCGCTTGGCGCTCTGTCTTCGTTCGCTTCCTCACTGTACGTATATACGTTACTGCCGCTTCCTGGGCCCGAGGGCCTACTACTACTCTCCCTGTTGGCAAGCGAGGTCCTCGTGGCCAGCGCGTTTGCTCCTTTTCCCCTCGATGGCGTCGACGTGCCTATCCGTTCTGCGGGCGTTTATTCTTTCCACTGGATAGCCGGATCGTTTGATCGGTGGCGTTTCTTAGACGGGCTTAACCTACCGCAAGAGATACAAGCATATATGAACGCAATACATTTTCCTGTCCACATACAATGCTGATGTGTAGACAGCCGGACTTCTCGGCGTCTGTTCGTTAAACAAAGTTTGCCGGATGCCATTATCTTAATGGGTCGATCTTTATCGTACTCGAGAAAGGTGTATCTTTTCCTGAGCGTGAGTACTTCTGGCTTTCTTTGTAGCCTTCAAATATTTTACAAAATGTTCTGGAACTTTCGAAAGTTCTTTGTCTTTGTGGAATACATTCTAGGTTCCATTAGAAAAATACATATATGGAGGTTTTTCGTCGTACACCCATACAACATACGTTAATTTTTGTATTACATTATAAAACCTAATGTATTTTTTACTAGTTCATTTCATGTGTGATTTCCTGATTACACAGGCTTAATGTTCCATTAATTATGTGTCGTGCATCAGTGAAGTTCCCGCTCTCACAGTAACCATTTTCATGCTGTTTAAAACAAGTTGCATCCTTTCAACGAGCACAAATATGTGGGAGAATTTTCCGTGGTCGTCATTTCAAATTTTACCGCCGTGTATACAAAGTAAAAACAGTCTTACAATTAGCTGGACCGGGTGGGGGAATTTTCGGTGTCGGCATTTCGACTTTTACGCACTTTTTAGTAAAAAACGGTCTTACAAGTAACTGGATGGGGCGGGGGAAATTTCCGGGTTAGTATTTCAACTGTGACCACAGTTTTTAGCGGTTTTCCTAAGTTTTTTAGTGTAATTTCACCGCAGTTTACAGTAAAAAAACGGTCTTACAATCAGCAAGCTGACAGGGTGGGGGAAATCCCGGGGTCTGCATGTTTTATTCCATCGTGCTCATGTTCAAAACGTTTACGTAACATTTCAAATTATTATTACCGCGGTACAACTCAGGCAGAAAATATTATTAGGTCTAACACACTTAGGCGAAGAAAAAGTTAACTCGCCAAGCTATTAACTTGACTTTTTTGTAAATTTTACAAATATCGCATAGGCGAAGAAAAAGCTCCAGGCCTACGGCCTATTAATCAATGTTTGGTGTACAAGTAATAGCGCAGTATTACTGACATTACTTGTTACGTAAATTTTAGGAATATGGAAATGACGGAATGAAAACTTTTAGAAGGGCTTAGGCGTTAGGCCTAATAATATTTTCTGCCTGCGTAACATCACAATATTATTGACTTGTTACGTAAACATTATGAACATGAGAACGATGGAAAAGAAATCCGGACCCCGGAATTTCCCCTCACCCTGTCAGCCTGCTGATTGTAAGACCGTTTTCCACTAAAAACCGCGGTAAAAGTGGAAATACCAACCTGGACATTTCCCTCACCCAACCCTGCTAATTGTAAACCGATTTTTACTCTAAACTGCGGTAAAAGTTTGAAATGCCGATCCCGGAAATTTCCCCCACATAATTGAGCACTTTGTACGGCTGCAACTTGTTTTAAACAGCGTGGGAATAGAAATGATGACCCCGGAAATCTCCCCCACGTTCGATATTTTTGTGTCAAATGCAATTTGTGCATGGTCCCTGACTGAAAAAGATGAGAGACTTTTCCTGTGAGGGGCATTTCCGATGGGGGACCTTTTCGATGTGGGAGAGTTTTTCTGTTGGGGACTTTTCTGATTGCCTAAGGTGAACACATCCCTCTGTGCAAATTTCTACTGTCTGAAACAGTGGCTTGAGAGAAAAGATCGTTTTCCGAACTTAAAATCACGAAAAATTACTTTTGATCTAATATGAAACAGAAACGACTTTCAAATATAAGTATCGTTAATACTGAAAATAAAATTGCCACGAATTTGGGAAAAGTTTGCAACCGGAAAAAAAAAATAATAATAAAATTAGAACAGTTCATTTTAGCTGAAACTACGCATAATTGCTTGAGGGCTTTCTTGAAGCCTCAGTTTTCAGTTTATGGTTATTTAATATCAAAACCAGTAATTTCCAATTCTGTTTTTAGTTTTATACAATTGATTAGTATATGTCCCCATAAGAGATATTTTTTGGCTACAATAGTTAAGGAGACGCCCGTCATGTATGTTCAATGTTTTATATATATACTCTTGTAGAAATGGCGGCATATCTGGGCTTGCGTGGGCGCTAAGTGCTCCTCACTTTTCCTCATTTTTATTATATCCCTAAATGGGAAGTCAGATAAATATTTTAAATCCTGTATTTCTTGCCATTTAAAATTCCGTATGATAAAGCTAAAGAGTATTATTTTCTATTTCAATTGCTTAATCTTCTAAAACTTTGAATGTTTTAATGAAATCCCTAAGACACGACTCTGCAAAAAAAGGCCCCTGCCTATAGGTTCCTTGGAAAGACCTGATAAATGATACGACGAGTGATTTATATTAGGTTTTATAACATATTTACAAATACCAAATATCTAGGTTGTAACTTAAAAACTTCTAAAAAGTATCGCGGCCTAGGTGCCTTGTAAAGACCTGAGAAATGATACGATGAGTGCCTTTTATAAGGTTTTATAAAAGGTTTACAAATACCAAATATCTAGGTTGTAACTTAAAAAATATTGTAAAAAGGCCAGCTCCTAGGTGCTTTGCAAACAGCTGAGAAATGCTCCATTGAGTGCCTTTTACCAGGTTTATGTAAAATGTTTACAATTACCAAATATACGGAAATGCTCTTTCAAAAGGATATAATAAGCAGAAAAATTTAAATCATTATTCCTTTCTGGAAAATAGAACAGTTTATCGTTGGTAAGATGATAAAATTGGACGAATCGGCGTTGGACCAATCGTACTATTGGACGAATCGGCATTGGACCAATCGTACCATTGGACGAATCGGACATTGGACCAATCGGCATTGAACCAATCCTCGTTGGGCGAATCGCCCGGAACTGGTTGAAACACATTCGTCCCGTAGGGCCGACCTTTGCACATGGTCTCGTAGCATGACAAATCGTAGTCCTATTCGGCAGAGACAGTAGAGAAATTTCTTGGTAAGCGAGCCGTTGCTGCATTGAATAACCCACGGTATTATATTGATCTGGCGCCGGCTCAGTGAGTGATCCCCCTCCCCTTCGATATCAGCACTAAAAAGAAGAAATTCATTGATATTTCTAACATTCAAACGGCGTGACAACCCAGCTGAAGAAAATAACGAAAGAGGCCTTTTACCACAGCTTTCAGTAATTATACGAACGATGTCAAAAATGTATTGTATGAAGTATTTTAAACGCCAGTAAATTAAATGTTATTAAATATTACCTGTTGTTTATTTTTACTGTGCATTCACCGAGTTTTATTGAAGAGACATCACCGAATAGCGGTAACTTCTAAACAACGGTGAGTTTCAGATGGTACAGAATATGTGCACTACGAATAACATTAACAATAGCCTGCACACAATAGAACATCTTAACAGCGGTTAACGGGCACTCCCTTCAGTCATGAAGAAGAAGCAACCGTCATCTTGTGCCCTAATAACGTATCGCTTCCGTACTTCGTTGGAAGCGATACGTTAGGGACAAAGAACATTGCTAAAGAAACTTCGATTCCGTGGACTGAGCCGGCAAACATTGATATGAGTGGATAAAAAGAGCTGTTGAAGAATTTCATAGTTGACGTGAATATTAATAAAGCCGTCTTATTTGGTTTCACTATTCAAGCCTCCTGAATAGTGGGGGAAAAGGTATCAATAGAGAAATAAAATGCGTTTATTAATATACACATGTAAATACATTTATACGAGAACATCCGTTAAAATCCTGGCTTTCAACTCGAATTGCAAGATGAAACGAACTGTTTCTTGTGAATTGTTTTTCCAGTTGTTTTAATTAATGATTTTCACATAACACTGAAATTTAACATTTGAAAGAATAATGTAGAGTGTAGTACGTTCATGCGGTTTAAACCCAAGCTTGTACTAGTACGATTACAACTTCCTAATGTACGATATTTTCTATGTAACTGAAAACGAATTCTTACGAATTCTGAGAAATGAAAATCCGCTTTTCAAAACTGTATTTAGAACGGTACAAACACATTTTATTTCAGCAGTTAAAGAAGAAAATTATAACTTCCTAATGTACGACATTTTCTATGTAACCGAATACGCAGATTCTTATGAATTCTGGGAAATGAAAATCCGCTTTTAAAAACTGTACAGACAAATTTTATTTCAGCAGTTAAAGAAGAAAAGCTTGAATCCAAAATAAAATTCTTACTATGAAATGTATATAAAATAGAAACCTTTATCAGGAGTTTTAGTTTCAATATATAAGCACTGTAAAATACACTGCCTGACAGGGAAAATGCCACACCATGAAGGAATGCTCGAAAACTGACCAAACTGCACACACAGATAGCCAAGTGGGTCCTGAACAAATGATTTAATTGTCACATACAGACAAAAAAAATTATAACAAATGATTTAATGGTCACTGTTACATTCGGCACCCTACGCAGCCCTGGAACACTCTCCAGTGGCCGAATATGCAGGATGATCAATAAGGAGTGCGGCCCTCATTTTGGGTGATACAGCGTTGACTCCGACGTGGAATCAAGGCAATGAGAGTCCGAATAGAGTCCTGGGGTATCGTGGACCATGTATGTGGTGTTGATCCGCGTCCACAGTTCATCTTCATTTTGCGGGGGTGGGAGGGTACTCAACAGACGTCCAATCGTGTCCCACATATGCTCGATGGGCGAGAGGTCGGGGGATCGTGCTGGTCACAGAAGCATCCGCACACCGTGTAAAGCATTCAGGTTGATCCGAGAGGTAGGCGGCAGGGCGTTATCCTGCTGAAAAACGGCGTATGGGCTGCCCTGCAGTCAATGTTCAGTATTACGTACCAGCGGTGAGCAGCTGTTGGCGCTGATAGCATCCCACACCATGATGCTACATTGTCGGGCCGTGTGGTCCTCCACAATGGCAGAGGAATCCGCCGTTGGCCACGTCTTCTCCAGACTCTCACACGGCGATCATCCGTGGTGAGACAAAACCGCGATTCACTGTAAAGCACTGTAAAAAGCACTGAATGAGTGGGATCACTCCTGAATTCACTGACCACAGAGTTGGTGGGAAGATTGGCTCGTTTCGCCGTTCTTCACCGCTACGTGTTGTACGACGAACTTTTCCCAAGACATAGTACTCTTCAAACCATTTGACTAAATCTTCCGCTTCGTCATCAAACAATAGTTTTATCTCGTTAAAGGCATTATCAATATCTTCAGGAGGAAGAAAAACAAGCGCCGGAAGATGTCGAACTATCAAGCTGAACTCTTCATTACTACAATATCTCGATTGCAGGCCAGGAGTAGCCTGAACTTAGCGCCAAATGTTTTGCCCAAGATGAAAGAAGCATCCGTGGTGTCTAGCGCCTGGAAAGGCGGCCCTTACAGCATTGATGACTGACATCTCAAAATCAGTGATCGCCCACTGTGGATCTAAAATAATATCTTTCTGAGTGGCAAATGTCTTTAGCTCTTCAAAGAATGAGAAGTAACTGGTTAGCGATTTGCTAGTCATCAGAGCGTAAACTAACGGCAAAATTCTACAGTTGTTCATAGGACCCACGGGACCGTGAATGGAATACAGCTGTTTAAAAATATTGGGCACTGTTTTAAAAGTCCCATCCATCACCCAAAATGCAGCTTCACTCAACATTTTGAGGTTAGCTTCTGTTGAAAAAATTAAACTTTTTTCATTCCTCTCATACAAGTCTTTTAATAGGAATAATTCCCCGTCCTCTGTGTATTTTAAGAACTCAGGTATATTTAGTATTTCCACAGTTGCAGGTTCAGGTGGCATTTCAACCCTCCTAGTTCTTTTTATCAATTTCCTCTGTGCTTCTTTCGACGGCATGCTCTGATGAGCCACAAGAGACATTTCGGAGGCTACATCCTGTATAATTCGCAGGGGTAAATTGTTGGTGGTTCTGGCCTTCTCTTAGATGTCCGCAATCTTCTGGGCTACTTTAGATCGAGCACTTTCCGGAGCATGGTTATGCTCGGACGCACTTATAAGATAATGTTCTTCACCTGCAAGTGATGTAATTGCTCTACTTCTGCAGCCATTACTCTTCTGATCGCATATCCAGTAAAATTTATTACACCGTTGTCTTTCTTTAAGGAAAAGAAATCAATTTAAACTCAGTTTTTTCCCTCCCTTTTGTAAATCGACAAACGTACATATTTCCGACATGGTTGTGCTTGGAACTTCTTCAAAACCTCTGTTACTCATGGAACTGAGAAACAGACTGATTACAAAAAGACTAGTGCTCTTAGGTAACGTGATTTTTCCTCGCTCCGAGGATTTGGGTTCGGTCCAAGGTTAACGAATTTAATAACCTGCTCCCCTCTCACCTTTTCGTAGGAGTGTAAGTAAATGAAGGTCATTAGATAGTTGGGAGGCAGCTCTGGGTGGGAGGTAATAGCTTTCATTGCAAGATAATTTTTCGGCCGCAGTTTGTTGCTTATCTCTATCATACCAACAAAGCGCATTGTGAGGCTGGGAGAAACTGGGTTTCTCCCAGGGTTTTTTCCTGTGGTTAAAACTTGCAGTACCCCGCAGCACCCTGGGTGTTGTACGTGGGCAGTGATGTCTCTGGGGTGTTTCCTGCTAGTCCTTGGCTGAAGGGAGAAATCTTATTCTTTCTTCAATACATTGTCTGCTTATCTTTTCTATTACATCTCTGAGCTTTCGTAAAGGTGGCGACGTACCAGGGCTATAGAAAAAGAAGGTCTGGGTCGTTCCTTTGTTTCAAGATTAGTATTCTAAGCTTCTGCAAAGAACGGTTCATGGGGGGCTGTGACGTCATAGCGAGAACCAGAGACGTGCCAAGTAGCCAAATTCCAAGGGTAGGCAAGAATCCCAAATAAAATTTTACGTTTAATAAATTAATAACAGAGACATGGCAAAAGCTATAAAAACGCTTTATTGTGAAAAATGGAAATGCTACGTGGCACGTTGATTTTTTTTGTAAAAATTTACTTCATTATATAATTCAATAGAAAACGACTTAAAAACAGAGCAAAATGATTTATTCTTTTGTTCACTAACGGATACCACGGGCAAAGGACTAACATTTTATTTTCAATTTTTTTTTGAATTTTGAAGATTTCAGCTTTCATGATATGCGTGGCCAGGTCCAATATGATGGAATAAATGGGGGCCAGTATGAAGGTAAAACACAATGGACTTAAAAAAAACATAATTTTTTTTTTGATTGGAGGTTTAACGACCACCGTGAGCAACTCAATGGGCTATAAGCAGTCGCCCGTCCCTAATTTAGGGTCACTGGTTCCAGGGAAGGGAGAGAGCCAATGCCGTAAGACAAACACAACATACATGCCTCACCGGGATTCGTACCCGGGCCCCTTACGGACGAATGATCAGAGGCCATCGCTTAGACCACTGCGCCAGCGGGGCGCCCATAATTTTTGGACAATCACTTAGGCATTTTATGTACGTTTAAAAGCATTAACATGTCTTGCTATATAAACGTTATGAACATGAGTACAGGTGACTAAGAATTGTTGAAACTGCCCAGGTCCCCGCGATTAAAAAATACGAAATTAAAAACGTAACCTATGTAGCTGAGAAAAATCTGCAAAACCGAGGTAATTTATATCTCAAACTAGCAGGGGTACCCGGTATTTCCCGGGTAAATATTACTATTCGTGGAAACACCAAGCTCACCTGGTGAAAGTTAATATATTAAAAAGGTATTCCTGTAATTTTCCAGTAAATTTATTTTAATTCATTTAGGTTATTGCTTTTTGATAAACTCTACTTTTAGTTTATCAATTGGGAGCAAAAATGTAAAGAGTTTCAGGATTGCCAACCCTTGAGCACGCAACGTTAAGTTGTCCATGTGAAAAGCAGGGTTCTTCCAAATTAATGCCCGCCAATGCCAGTGTCTGGCTGATGCAGTAGTATTTCTGCAAAAAAAAAAAAAAAAAAGTAGGAGCAGGGATGGCTGAAATTGTGAAAAAAAAAATTGATTTACTTAATTTACTTATACGAAACAAAAAAGAAAAGGAAATGGAGTGGAAATATTTACCTTCGAAAAGACATCTATAGAAGAGCCGTGCACTGGCTTGCGCTTCTGAAAATCCAGCGACACTGAAAATGCAATGTACCTATGACACGTCGAGTGCATGTGACTTGACATTGGCATTGATCATCCTTTTGTTTACCATTTTGAATATCTGGAACTCTCTTTTTACATTACATTGTATTTCTGCCTGATGAAGCAGTCCGTTGGTGGTGAAAACTAACGTTTACTCATTTGTGTTTTTAATACACCATTAAATAGATATTTTCTCACTCTGTTGTTATCTACGGTCTCCAACTTAGACCGTACATCGGATATTGGAGTGCTAAATTGCGTTGAAGTTCTTAAAAGTACAAAATGGAACTTTTACGAAAATTTTGTATGGTCCCCCTTCACGCCGGGCCCGACCCCTTCCAAAAACCGTCTACGGTAAAACTCAGAGTACCATGATATAGTATGCCAAATTCGGTGGTTCTAAACTGAAAACTGTAGATTGTATGGAAAAGTTTGGGTGGGCGCCCTGTGACCCCGGGCTCCGACCAATACAAGGCTCCAACTCCTTCCCAAAACCATCTACTGTGTAAGTTAGGGCACCATGAGATAGTATATAAAATTTGGCGGTTCTAAGTTGAAAACTGTAGATTTTACGGAAATTTTGTATGGGCCCCCTTGACAACGGGCCCCGACGACCCCTTCCCCAAACCGTCTAGGGGCTAACTCGGAGTACCATGAGATAACCAAATTTGGTGTTTCTAAATTAAAAACTGTAGATTTTACGAAAATTTCGTTTGGGGTCCCCTTGACCCCGGGCCCCGACCACTTCCAAAAATTGTCTACGATTTAACTTTGAGCACCATGAGATAGTATACCAAATTTGGTGGTTCTAAATTGAAAACTGTAAATTTTACGAAAATTTTGTATGGGACCCCCTTGACTCCGGGCCCCGATCCCTTCCAAAAAGGGTTTACGGTCTAACTTAGAGTACCATGAGGCAGTATAAAAAATTTGTTGGTTCTAAATTGAAAACTGTAGAATTTACGAAAATTTTGTGAGGGGCCCCCTTGACCCCGATCCCTTCCAAAAAAGAGTTTACGGTCTAACTTGCAGTACCATGAGGTAGTATACGAAATTTGGTGGTTCAAAAGTGAAAACTGTAAATTTTACGAAAATTTTTTATGGGGTCCTCTTGACCCCGGGCCCCAACCACTTCCCAAAACGGTCAACGGTTTAACTTTGAGCACCATGGATACTAAACCAAATTTGGTGGTTTTTAATTGGAAACTGTAGATTTTACTAAAATTTTGTATGGGCCCACTTGACCCCGGGACCCGACCCCTTCCAAGAACTGTCTACGGTCTAACGTACAGTACCACGAGGTAGTATGCGAAATTTGGTGGTTCTAAATTGAAAACTGTAGATTTTACAAAAATTTTGTACGGGGCCCTCTTGAATTCGGGCCCCGACCACTTCCCAAAACGGTCAACGGTTTAACTTTGAGCACCATGGGATAGTAAACTAAATTTGATGGTTCTAAATTGGAAATTGTTGATTTTACTAAAATTTTGTATGGGCCCACTTTACCCCGGGCCCCGACCACTTCCAAAAACGGTCAACGGTTTAACTTTGAGCACCATCAGACAGTATACCAAAATTGGTGGTTCTAAACCGAAAACTGTAGATTTTACGAAAATTTTGTATGGGCCTCCCCTTGATACCGGCCCCGATCCATTCCAAAAAGGGTTTACGGTCTAACTTAAAGTACCATGAGGTAGTATACCAAATTTGGTGGTTCTAAATTAAAAACTGTAGATTTTACGAGAATTTTGTATGGGCCCCCTTGACAACGGGCCCCGATGACCCGTTCCCCAAACCGTCCAGGGGCTAACTCGGATTACCATGAGATAACCAAATTTGTGGTTCTAAATTAAAAACTGTAGATTTTACCAAAATTTCGTATTGGCCCCCTTGACTCCGGGCCCCGACCACTTCCAAAAACGGTCTACGGTTTAACTTTGAGCACCATGAGATAGTATACCAAATTTGGTGGCTCTAAATTGAAAACTGAAAATTTTACGAAAATTTTGTATGGGACCGCCTTGACTCCTGGCCCCGATCCCTTCCAAAAGGGTTTACGGTCTAACTTAGAGTACCATGAGGTAGTATACCAAATGTGTTGGTTCTAAATTGAAAACTGTAGAATTTACGAAAATTTTGTGTGGGGCCCCCTTGACCTCTGTCCCTTCCAAAAAGAGTTCACGGTCTAACTTACAGTACCATGAGGTAGTATACGAAATTTGGTGGTTCTAAATTGAAAACTGTAGAATTTACGAAAATTTTGTGTGGGGCCCAATTGACCCCTATCCCTTCCAAAAAGAGTTCACGGTCTAACTAACAGTACCATGAGGTAGTATACGAAATTTGGTGGTTCAAAATTGAAAACTGTAGATTTTACGAAAATTTTGTATGGGGCCCTCTTGACTCCGGGCCCCGACCACTTCCCAAAATGGTCAACGGTTTAACTTTGAGTATCATGAGATAGTATACCAAAATTGGTGGTTCTAAATTGGAAACTGTAGATTTTACTAAAATTTTGTATGGGCCCACTTGACCCCGGGCCCCGACCCCTTCCAAAAACTGTCTACGGCTAACTTAGAACACCACGAGATATTATACCAAATTTGGTGGTTCTAAATTGAAAACTGTAGAATTTACGAAAATTTTGTATGGGGCCCTCTTGACCCCGGGCCCCGACCACTTTCCAAAACGGTCAGCTGTTTAACTTTGTGCACCATGAGATATTATACCAAATTTGGTGGTTCTAAATTGAAAACTGTAAATTTTACGAAAATTTTGTATGGGCCCCCTTGACCCGGGCCTCGATCCATTCCAAAAAGGGTTTACGGTCTAACTTAGAGTACCATGAGGTAGTATACCAAATTTGGTGGTTCAAAATTGAAAACTGTAGATTTTACGAAAATTTTGTATGGGGCCCTCTTGACTCCGGGCCCCGACCACTTCCCAAAATGGTCAACGGTTTAACTTTGAGTATCATGAGATAGTATACCAAAATTGGTGGTTCTAAATTGGAAACTGTAGATTTTACTAAAATTTTGTATGGGCCCACTTGACCCCGGGCCCCGACCCCTTCCAAAAACTGTCTACGGCTAACTTAGAGCACCACGAGATATTATACCAAATTTGGTGGTTCTAAATTGAAAACTGTAGAATTTACGAAAATTTTGTATGGGGCCCTCTTGACCCCGGGCCCCGACCACTTTCCAAAACGGTCAGCTGTTTAACTTTGTGCACCATGAGATATTATACCAAATTTGGTGGTTCTAAATTGAAAACTGTAAATTTTACGAAAATTTTGTATGGGCCCCCTTGACCCGGGCCTCGATCCATTCCAAAAAGGGTTTACGGTCTAACTTAGAGTACCATGAGGTAGTATACCAAATTTGGTGGTTCTAAATTGAAAACTGTCGATTTGTATAGCGGACATACAAACAATCAATTTTACATATACAGGAAAAACTGAAATTTTTATATAGCTCCTTACTGCAGTTTTAACAAAGGAAATTTTGCATTGGTACTGCAGCGCCGACTATTGTCAAAGAAGTACGCTACAAGGCTTGAAGTTTAAAACTGTTGAAGTAAAATGTTGACAGTTTGTCGGTGTTTTGTCCTGTCGGTGTTTTGTCCAGTCGGTGTTTTGTCCTGTCGGTGTTTTGTCCTGTCGGTGTTTTGTCCTGTCGGTGTTTTGGCTTGTCGGTGTTTTGTCCTGTCGGTGTTTTGGTTGTCGGTGTTTTGGGTGTCGGTGTTTCGGGTGTCGGTGTTTTGTCCTGTCGGTGTTTTGGGTGTCGGTGTTTTGACCCAGACCCGGTTGACACATATACACTATTTCTTCTGGATTTCCATATAAAAATGCAGTTTTTATGTCAGAATGGTGAAGACGCATTGCATTTTTCTATGTGCTGCTATTGCAAGTAGGAAAGTATTGTTGTATGTTTTATGACAAGAGTGATTGTTCAGCCATAATCTTCACTAGGTTTTTGACTAAAGCCCTTGGCCACAACTCTTGCTTTGTATCTATCCACGTCACTATTATCATGATATTTTATCTTAGAGGTCCTTCTGCATCCGATGGCTTTCTTATCTTTGGGCAAATCAGTATGTTCCCTGGTTTTAGTTTTTGCATCTATATATTTTTTTCTTTTTCTGTCATTTGCTGTCATTTGTGCCGGTTTGTTGACTCAGGAATTGGTTGCTCTCTTGCAATATATTCTAAATTATCTTGCGGTTTTCCTTTAGTTGCTTTGACAGATCGCCTGGGCTGTTGACTTGTACTTTCATCTGTATATACAGTTGATTCTAACACAAGGTTTTTACTTACAAACGCAACATCTTGTGTGTTTTCGCTTGATCTTGAAATTGACCCATATGTATTGTGCGCATTCTGTCTTTGATCGAATTTCATACTACGGCTTGTTATCACTCTCTTCCTGGTACGATAACCTTTGGTTCAAACACTGTACCCAGCCAATTTTCTTTCTTGACCACAACTTTCGAGCTCCTGCGGCTTGTTTCAGTTTGTAAATATATGTTTTTCAGCAAAACACCTTTATGTGTCCCACGTAAGGTTTGTAGCCCTTCCATTGCTCGAATGGTATTTTTTCTGTTCATCTAGTTGGTAAAATGTTTTACAGATACGTAGCAGTGATAAGAGCTCCTCGACAGAAATTTCCTTTAAAGTTTGAGTCCAGAATCACTGTTTTTTCCATTTCAAAGTCATATCGATTTTTTCTTTTCTGCTTCGCTATTTTGTTATGGACAATAAGGTACTCTCGTTTGTTGTTGAATCCCATTCTACGCAAGATAGTTTTTAAATTCTGAACCAACACATTCTTTTCCGTTGTCTGCTCGAAACGTGCCAGCCTTGTTTTGAATTTGTTTCCTGTCACTGCAACGTATTTCTTCAGTTTTTCTGTGGCTTCGTTTTATTGCGCATCAGATAAACATACATAAATTTGCTGAAGTCGACAGTTAAAGTATTGCAGTATCATTCCCTTCCCAGGAGTTATTGCTTCCATGGGACTAGATATGTCACTATAAATTGTCTTTTGTAGTTTTTGTGCTTTGTGCATATTCTCTTGGGACATAATTTTAGTAGCATGTCCTTTGTGCAGCATTTAGAATTCATATTTCTTTTGCATTCAAACAACTTTAATCTTTCACCAATTCCCTTCTTATAAAATGTAAAAAATAGTGTTGGGATCTTGGTTTCCTAAACGTCTGTTCCATATATATATATCATCATCATCATCATTGTCAACATTTATACATCCACTGCTGGACGAAGGTCTCCCCAAGTTTCCTCCACAACGGTCTGTCTTGTGCCAGTCTCCTCCATGTCACTCCCACATACTTTCGAATTTCATCCACCCATCTTCCATGTGGTCTTCTTCTGGGTCTTTTACTGTCCCTTGGAATCCAATCTAAAATTTCGGCTGTCCATCGATGGTCTGTCCTTCTGGCACTATGTCCAGCCCATTGCCATTTCGGGGATTTAACTCTGATCATGATGTCTTCCACTCCTGTCATTTTTCGGGTCCACGAGTTCCTCTTCTTATCTCTCCTGGTTACACCAAGCATGCACCTCTCCATGCTGCTTTGAGCTGTCTGCAGCCTTTGTATGTCTCTTTTAGTTAAGGTCCACGTCTCTGCACCATACGTAAGCACTGGAAGGATGCATTGATCAAACACTTTTCTTTTAAGACATAATGGCATATTGCTCTTGAAAATTATGCTGTTTCTTCCAAAAGCTCTCCAGGCAAGTTTTGTACGCCGATTAATTTCTTCACCAATGTGACCCTCAATTGATATCTGCTGTCCAAGATAAACGTACGTGTCTGTTATCTCCAGCTTTTCTCCATCAATCGATAAATCTTCATTTCTTGTAAAAGCATTGAACATCACTTTCGTCTTCTGAAAGTTCACTTTTAATCCCACTTCTTTACTATTGTCAGCTAGTTCCTGGATCATACTCTGCAGCTCTGATGGGGTAGTTGCAAAAATGACTACGTCATCAGCAAAACGAAGGTGGGTTAGATAATCTCCATTAATCTTTATCCCTTTGTTTTCCCAGTTCAGTGATTGAAAGACATTTTCCAATGTGGCATCAAAGAGCTTCGGAGATATGGTGTCACCTTGTCTTACTCCTTTTCCAATTTTTATGTGTGTTGTATTTTCAAACGGCCGAATCTTTGCATTTGCATTTTCATGGATGTTATTAATAATATTAATGTACGCATCTTCAATACCGCAAGATTTCAGGGCCATTGTAACTGCTGTTGGTTTCACCGAATCAAAGGCTTTTTCATAATCGATAAAAGCCATGCACAATGGAAGTTCATATTCCCTCGCTCTTTCAATTAGTTCTCTCAGTACGTGGATATGATCTATTGTGCTGTAGCCACTCCTGAATCCAGCTTGTTCTCTCGGTTGAGCCATGTCCAGTGTCACCTTTAAGCGGTGTGAAAGAACTTTACTGAAGATTAAATAAACCACTGATAGGAAGGTCTGTAGTTCCTGAGATCCTCAATGTCACCTTTTTTATGTAGCAAGATCATTGTAGCGTTGTTCCAATCCTCAGGAATCTTCCCTTCAATAGGGCATCGAGTGAAAATTTGGGCGAGTACTGTTTCGATTTCTCCACTTGCTTCTTGTATGATGTCTACAGTAATTCCATCTTCTCCTGGAGCTTTTCCCCGCTTCATGTTCTTGATTGCATGTGCAACTTCTGCTGGGAGGACTGGAAGAACTCTGGTACTGGTACCTTTCATGATGTCTGGAGTACATGTATCATCCCTTTCATATAATTTGGAGTAGAAATCTTTTACTCTTGTCAAAATTTCGCCTCTATTTCATGTTACAGAACCATCTTCTTTTCTGAGTGCCATAATCTGTTTTCTCCCCTTACTGAGATGTCCCTTTGCTATCGTTAATCTTTGGTTGTTTTCCAGTTACTTTCCTTACTAGTTCACAGTTGAATTTCCTTACGTCTTCAGTGATACTCTTTCGTACTGTCTTGCATAGCTCTATATATTCCACTTTGGAAGTCACATCTTCTTTAGTTGTCCTCATCTCTCTTCTTTTTTGCATCAACATTTTGGTTTTTCCTGTTAATTTGTTCACATGCAACTTGTTCTTAGACCCAGCTAATTTTGTTGCTGTTTCCATAAGAGCTTTGGTTACTTTTCTGTTAACTTCAGAAATATCCACTTCTTCTGATGTTATGCCTTCTAAAGCAGAGAATCTGTTCATTTTCAACCTGAAGACATTATGGTGTTTTTTAAGGTTGGTTATGTCAATACATTTTGTTTGTCTTATGAGCTTGCTACGTTCGAGTTTAGTGTTGAGGTGCATTTTACATCTCACCAATCTATGGTCACTACCTGTGTTGAACTTGTTTAACACACTGCAGTCTTCTATGACGAATTCTTTGTTACACATAATAAAATCAATTTCACTTGTCGTCCCATTTGGATGTCTCCATGTCCATTTCCTGTGTGGCTTTTTCTTGAAAAAAGAGTTCAAGATGAAAAACCCTTCTGCCTCTGCAAACTCTACGAGAGTATTTCCACGCTGGTGTCTGTTCCCGTGACTGAATTTACCTACTGAAGTTTTATTCTGTTGTCGTTGCCCTATTTTTGCATTGAAATCTCCCATAATTATCTTTAAGTGCTGCTTTCCTTTATTATTTAGAAGACGAATTTCCTCATAAAATTCTTCAATTTCTTCTTCAGGATGACTTGTGTTGGGTGCATAAGTTTGAATAATCTGAGCCTGGTATCTTCTGGAGAGTTGGATAACGAGTCGTGCAGCTCTGTCAGAGGAACTTTCAACTTCTGCAACTTTATCCTTCAGTTTCTTGTTAATTATACATCCAACACCACTAGTTCTGCCAGTGTCAGTCCCACGATAGTAGAAGAGATGTCCACTTTTCAGTTCAATGAGATCTTCTCCTTTTCTCCTTACCTCACTTAGCCCGACGATGTCCCACTTGATCCTTTGTAGTTCCTCTTCCAATTCAAGAAGCCTTGAATCAGAAGATAGGGAGCGTCCATTATACGTAGCCAAGGTCAGCATCGGATGGCAGCCTAGTCCGGTCCTCCAGGGATTCTTAGCACCCTCTGCCTTCATGTCGCACTGGCCGCTGCCTTGGCCAGGTACATTCCAGTTGCCGGAGACTGAGGGCCAAGATTTAATTTGTGGAGTCATTTTGGAGGGTTTGGCCATAACTCACCACGCTGTCCAAGCGGGTTGGTAAGTGTGGGATAGCATTTCCTCTAATCCCGATGGTATAGTTATACCGCTATTGGCGGTTGTCAGAGCCCCTTTAGTGGGAACAGGATGTACCACGAGAAGGCGGGGTTGGCATTTGTCAAGGAGAGGCTGTGACGTTACGCATCACCTGACCTTACGTCCCTATATATATATATATATATATGCAATTTTTTTTCATAATATAAATGTATATTTTTTCCGTTTCTCTCATTGCTTTCAGCTTATAAAGATTTGTAATACCTATAGATGCAGTGATTTGTTCAAGCTTTATTATGCATGATGCCCATTGAATATCATACAATAACCCTTTTCAGCAATTTTTCTAACTGGCAGGTGGCTAATTTCTAACTCTGGGACGCAAAATAATCCTGCTTTTATATTGTTTACTACCCGTTTATCGTTTCTACATGAAAAATGTCTTTTTCCCTTTCCAGTGGATTGCACTTTTATCATGCTGGCTTGTTTTAACACCTCCTGAACATCTGGGTTAAATTTCTGTAAGACTATTTTCATTAACGGTGATATGGCTCATGGAGCCTGAAGCTATTGACCATTCGGTATTTCCAATCTTTTCTAGTGTTGTTTTAACCGTTTAACCTGCTGGAACGAGATAATTTGGGGTTGGCAAAATGGACTGAAACCAGCTCAAAAGGATATATTCTCTGTCTAAGAAGTGGACTGAACGCGGCTGTAACCAGTGAACCAGCGCATCCTGAAGTGCTGGTAATCCCCTTGGTTTTGTTATTCAAAGTGTCCTTTTAGGGGAATGATTGGCCCTAATCCTCTCTAGTGATTATCAGGTAAGAATTTTATAACATTAAACATAATCCTAAGAAAGGAGCCGGAAGATATTTGAGACGTGTTTTTCTACTTAGTGGCATATCAGGCTGACTGGCCCTTCCTAATAAATGGCACAAAAAAGTAAAGAACTACGATTATCTCCAATGACAGTTTATGGTGCTTGCTGTTGAGACCGAGGGGAGGGCGAGCGGAATTAATTGTTTTACCATACACTTCGTAAAACTCTTATGAGAACATTTTTGTTTGGGAAAGCAAAAACGTTTGGGCGTCATTTGGTTAATATACATCGGCCGCCTAAAAGGTTAAATGTGAAAGGTTATGTTTCATAATACAGACATTTGACGTGGACTAGGAACAGCAAACAGAAGTCATCGCTCTTTCCACGTTTATAAGTGAGTCACGCAAAAATTCTCATTGGCTGCCACCGGTTATCTAACCCAGAGTTTTCCAGTCACCGGGAATCGAACCCACGGTCTCCCAGTCAATTTATTATTATTCATTCGCCTTCTAGTTATTTGTTCAGTTACTGCTTACCATCTTTGGCGAATCCCCAGTATTGTGCGGAGCTCCAAGAAGCAACCTGCCAATTGGCGTGGCAGTTAGTGTATGTGAGTCTGAGGTAGCTCGAGGCCGATGTGGCGCAGTGGAAGCCTGTCCGTCGCGTGACTGGAAGACCCTGGGTTCGAATCCCGGTGGCGGCCAATGATAAATTTCCGTGAATCACTTATAAACATGGAAAGAGCGTTCACTTGTGTTTAATTTTTGGTTCATCATTTGCATTTGATTTAAATTTATTTCTGGCAGTTTTAGCCTGATTTCTTTTTTTGTGCGTTTAGGTTCTTGCGGGACGATTTTACATTTTATACCTTCAATTTTTGCTCAATGCCAGCATTCATTTTTATTGTGACCTTTCTTATTGCAGAATGAGAAGTGTTTTGCTTCTCTTCTATTTTTGTTTGACTTGTCACTCTTTTGAAATGCTGTTGTGGAACTCTTGTTTTTTTTGTGATCTCTCTTTTCAACTATTGTACTAATCGGAAAGTTCATTTTTAGCATATTCTGCTATTAGTTCATCTTCGCGTATTGCTTCAAAAGCTGTTACAAGGGAGTCATGTGTGAGTGGCAGACTACACAACATTATAGCTACTAGATGTGTACTTTTTATTTCATCTATTGATTTCAGTTCGTTTGCAATTTCTAATATCTGGTTGATGTACTCCTTCATATTTTCGCAGTAATTGTACCTTTTTCCATAAAGTTTTCTCAGCAAATAGAGATTACTGCTCAAATATGTTCTTTCATGAATTCTCTGCAAGCTAGACACATATTTCGCGTTGTCGTTTTTTCATATCATTTATGATTTGTTCATCTGCCAAAAGTAAACTTGCAGTTGTCATCGCATGTGCATTTTTCTTAATACAGTATTCAGTTTTGACTTCATTTCTCTTGGGAAACAACATTCCAAGAGTCTTCTTTGACAGGCAGCATTTGGACTTTAAATTTCCAAAGCTGATAGTTTTCACTATTTAATTTTTTAATGGAAAAGTTTGTCGGGATTTTTGGGTAAGAAAACGCCCTTTTCATTATATGTAGTTTACTTATGAGTTCTCTTCTTCTTCAACTGAGCGTAAAACGTTGGCTTATGCAATGGAATGCTTAACATTTTAGTTACGGTTTTGGAACCTCACATTAGCGTTTTTCATTATTGCTTTTCGATTCCGAGTTCATTTTGTATTCATGAGATCAATTCAGTTTCATAATCAAATGTTGCATACATGTTTGTATATTTTTACATGTACGTGACTTTCGTTAACAACTTTTTTAACAGCGCCTATGTCAATGGATGAAGATTTTAATTAATAATTTCTAAATGTTCGAAGGGAAGAATAATTATGTCACCTTGAATAGGTAAATCTAATGCAGGACATTTAACTGCACTTAAAATGCCCTTAACTTGCTACAGGAATATGCACAACCGAAAAAGGAATAAACGGATTTTGACTATATTGAATAAGCACGATGCACAGCCTGCGAGTAAGGCCGCACCTTAAGAACAGTGGTAGTAACAGAGCGAGACATTCCTTTTCAACAGGTGTCCGGAAGCTGATCACGTAAAACCGAATCAGCATTTTACAAGATTCCAAAGTCAGAAATAATGAACAGCTTTTTATTAAATAGTAAAACTTTATTAGTACTGCGATTTATTGGAATAAAATTAAATAAGAATATACGTTTTCCAAGCTTCACATATTAACCAGATGGCCATGGCGGATATATTAGGTGTACAAATAAGTTTTAAAGCGTTTTTTGTGTGACGCATACCGCTAATTTACATATCCGACATTCCCCTGCGTTGTTGTCATGTGGCCATAACTGATCCAGAGTGTAACATGTTACACAGAAGTTTTCCCAACAGTCAAACACACTTGCACATCGGTAGGTGAAAGATGGCAAGCGATACTGCATTCACTCGACACTACATTCGTTACGAATTTCATGAAGGAAAAAGTTCTGCAAAAGCATGTGCATCGTCGATCTGTTCTGCCCTGGGGGAGAATATTGTATTGAAAAGCACGTGTGAAGTTTGCTTTAGACGGTTTAAAGCGGGTGATTTTGATGGTAGCCATCGAGAACGTAGCGGCGCCCAGCAGAAGGTTGCACATGAGGAACTGCAAACATTACTGGATGAAGATTCGTCTCAAACGCAAAAAGAACTAGTTGAACAACTGGGGGTAACTCAACAAACCATTTCCAATCGTTTACGCGCGATGGGAAAGATTCAGAAGGAAGGAAAATTAATGCACATGACCTGAGCCAGACGAGCAAAGATGAGCCCGTCATGAAGTGTTTGAATCTGTTGAATAAACAACACAGAAAGTCTTTCCTGGGAAAAATCATTACGAGCGATGAAAAGTGGATATGGTACGACAATCCAAAACGCAAGAAAAACTGAGTAGAACACGGCAAAGTTATGACATAAGCACAGAAACTCAATATTCACTCCAAGAAAGTTCTGCTGTGCATCTGGTGGATTATGAAGGGTGTGTTCTATTATGAAATATTGGAACAGGGTCATTCTGTTACTGTTGATCACTAATGCAATTTCTGGGATTGAACCAGGAAATCTGTGGGAAGCGTCCATTCACAGGCAAAGGATTGCGTCCCGTGAAATTAGTGCATGACAACGCTGGGCTGCATGTCACGAAATCGGTCAAGGAAACGTTATTGACGCTTGTCCGGGAAGTTTTGGAGCACCCGGCGTATAGTCCCGACATATCCCCTTTAGACTATAATTTGTTCCGATCGATGCAACATGGTTTGTCTGCTGTACGGTTCCGGACATAGGACGAAGTGCAAAAATGGGTTGAGGACTTCATCGCGTCACACGACGAAGTATTCTTTATTGCTGGAATCCGTCAGCTGCCCGACCGATGGCGGAAGGTGATAGATAATGACTGCCCATATTTTGATTCGTAAAGGTATTGTTGTTCTTTCTGAAATTACATGTTGCGTTGTCTTAAAACGCTTTAAAACTTATTTGTACACCTAATATGAAAGCTAGAAAACATTTGTTCCTGTTTTGCACCAATAAATCGGATTGCAAATATAGTTTAGTTATTTTACATATAGTTGGTGTAAATCATCGTTATTGATTAAACAACGTTTTCTTTTCTCCAACCCAAAATAACGTATGCGAATTGTTCTAGAAGTATTTACGATTGATTTTTCAAGAGAAATTACCCTAGCCTTCATTTTTATTTGAAGCCGAAGAATCACAGTTTTCTAACACGTATCAATCAGCTTATCAATAAAAATTACCTAATGATCCGTCGGGTATTCCACGAATTCAACAATCTGCAAATGTTTCCGGCAACTTAAATGAAATTATGAGTACAATATTCTGAATGAAATTCGAGCGGTCTTCTGATGGTTCGTCCAAGGTGGGCCCGGGTTCCAGTATGAATAAGGCACTAGTGGTGTGTTTGTCTGATAGCGCTCGCCTTGTCCTTTCCCTAGAATCAGTGACCCTAAATTAGAGACAGGCGACTGCTTATAGTGCTGAGAGTTACTGATGGTGGTAGTTAAAATCCGAAACAAAGAAGTTAGAGAAATGATACAAACAAACAGCAACATAGTAAAATAAATGTGTGAAAAATATATAATTTTATAAACTGATATAAAGCTTAAGTAAATATGAAAATATTACCTAACTTAAAAATATTAAACGACTGTATTCTGTGAGCTGTGCAAATATTAACGACTGTATACCTTTGAATGAAGATATTCAATAGATATTTTATAAAGAAGAATTCATTTTAAAGATGCGTATTTTTTAGATTGTGAGTGCAATTATTGAATGCTATATCCATTATTCTCTTTTTCAGTAGTATGAATGGTCTCTTCGTAAAATTGATGCAAAAATTTTATCAAACGTTAATGCATCACTGACAAAAGCAGAAAAAGGAAAAGAATTAAGTCAAATCAAATATACTCTTTAAAAAAAAACATATCTAATTCATCACTTTATTCGCAGGGGTCTTTCTTCAAAATCTTAAAGTTAACGGACTGGTCTCAAATTCCAGTTACTTCAATTTACAAGGACAAATCTATAAACAAATAAATGTCACTCCTATGGGATCCTCGCTTTCAGTAGTCCTCGCGGGAGCAATACTTCTCCCTATTGAGCAATATATATTCACCAACATCATCATAAGACCAACCACCTGGCTACGATATGCGGAGCACGTATTTTTCTTATGGCCTCATGGAAAGGAGACTCTTCCGCTTTTCCTGGATAAAATTAATGATATTCACCCTACGATCAATTTCACTATGGAGCTCGAGCACAATAATTAATGCCTTGCCTTATCTGTATGTTTTACTAAGCAAATTGAATGAAAATCGCCTTCGTACACAAGTTTATGATAAATCCCCATCCGTCCCGAACCTACTGCTCCGTAGCTCATTCTGCTGCATTGATTACAAGAGAGCTTTCTTCTATTCTCGAATCAGAAGAACCTTTGCCTGTCTCCTCTGATGTTTCTTCTAAACAATGCGAATTAATAAACGTTGTCGAATTCGTCACTGAGGCAGGATACACCCCGAACCTGGTACCAGTGCATTGCTATATCGAAAAATCCAGAACCAGTTAATATCTCTATGCCGCAGCTACGCTACCTGGGCTCAATTCGCTACATACCAAATGTTTCCTATCAACTCAAGAACGTACACAAGAAGATGAACCTCAGTGTCGGCATAAGGTCTGAGGCAACTTTATATGCCATGCTTAATACAAATACTAACAAGCCCCTCTTTGCAACGAGGCAGGTGTTTATATGTCATCCCTCTACAATATCTGGACGGCTCCAAGTGATACTACATTGGTTTGACTAAGCGTTCATTTGAATTAGAGTCAACGAACATAAAAAGGACACAAAGAGTGGTAAAGTAAACACGGCTATATCCAGAGAAGTCAAGTTCAGGTCCGCTGCTCTTATGTGGGATGGCATAAAATAATAGCTTCTTATTCCTCCCCTAAATCTACTGCCATTCCCAAAACTTTAAAAATCATTACCAACAGTGAGTCCTGCAATGATAGCGTCTCGCTGAAATTGCCACAAATTTGGGACCAATTAATTCTCCAAATAGTGATGCCTTTTATTTTCCTTCCAGGATTCCGCTTTCAAATAGTTGAAGCGTTCCATTACTCAGTTTGCAGTTTGCTGTCTACCTTCCATCCAGAAGCCATCTGGTTGATGTGGGAAACCTTGAAAACTTTGATTTCTATTCTACACCAAGAAATTTGGATTACTAGTATAGTAATATTATTTTGAGTATAGTTAGTGGGTATTGTTCCTTGTTATTAATACTCTTATTAATCTGTACATAGTTAGAAGCGTTGGATTTTTTCAGATTATAATAAATAAATGCAAGCGCTTCATAAAATTCTTTCAAATTGATAATTTCCGTACTCTCAGCGTTAATTTACAATGCATTGACGTTGAGCAATGCATGAAACCAGCAAACTATTATGGATTCCATCTTAATCAGCAATTGGCGTGCATTTTCTTCCATAAGTGCTCTTTTTACGGCTACCTTATTTTCTTGTACTCCCTGAAAATTTTCCGAAATACCTTTCTTTAAGATAATTGTAGGCTGAAAAATCTACGTTAGCTTTGTATGGTTAATGTTGGCGCTCTTTATAAATAGATGGTCTGCACTTTTTCGCAACAGAGACGGCCAATTGAAATTATTCTCAAGTCTCGTGGTTTACACATTTTCTAATTTCAAGACTTATGAACAAATATTCAATAAACAAGTGATTTGCCAGAAAAGCTGCCACAGATTCTGCTCGGCAGTTTTCACTTAACGTATACATTCGTTTAATTAAAATACACGCAACTTTTACTCAAAAAAAAAAAAGAAAAAAAAAGAGAAGGACTATTGTGGACATTTATATTGATATACTATAAATGCTAAACTGCCATATCTATGTTATTTACCTAATTATTCCAGGGATATTCAAACTCTATCTAAATGATTTTACAGAGGAACTATTGTATTTCTTAAATGCTGGTAAAAATTTGTCATTATTCCTCCAAAATATTTTCACTTCTAATTTTCAACAGACATAACTTAAAAACAAATATTCGTCCTTACTGTGAAACCCCCAGCCTTACTGAACCCCTTCTTTCACTTTCTCTTGAAAACCTGAATGTCATTTCACCTTAGTAGATTTTTCAAAGCCGACAGCACACCAATAAAACATTTGCTTGTCGCTTTTATTAGTCTCTCTTCTAGAACCCAAAAGGGCTTTAGTCACTATGTTAATATTCTAAGATGTAATGAAGTACGCACAACTTCCTGAGAGGAGTATTACGATTGATTTTTTTTTCATTCCATGCAACCTGATCACACATTTTCCAAATTTCATATTTCCTACCAATTGGGCGGCAAACAGTATTAAGGCTGTTCACAGTCAGTTGGTGTGTGTGTGTCAGCTGACTTCACCGTTTGCTCACCCATTTCCCGAACTGAAGGCTGTCTGTACTCATCGCGTATTTCAACAAATATATCAATTCCTTGTTCCATGTACCTTATAATAATACAATCACTCCTTAAAGTAAAATGCGTATTGAAGGAACATTTATATCCTTTGAGCAGTGTTTCTGAGATATTGCAGACTTAATTAAGAGGTTTCAACATTAGGAAAGATGCAGTTTTGGCGCCGAAGGTATTTACCAAAACGTCGAAATATAATGGATGAAGTTAAATTTTTCAAAGACATTTTTTTTCTGAGATTCCCTTTTCTAATTATACGTTTAGTGTTAACTATTATTAGGTATTGACATGAGTACGTAGGAGCAATCGTAATGTTTTCGATGTTTAGGTTTTTAATGTATGATGCCTATCGCTAATATATATTACAAATAGACTTGTCGCTTTTCTATTTGGCATGAACACATATTTCCTTTTTTGCCAAGCGCAAGGCTTTTGTGCTTTTGTGTATGACCATAATCCCCCCATCGATTCTCAGTTTCCATGGATACACCAATATTTATTGCCTGCAGGCCATTCCGTTTGCCATAGTTACAAATTGTTGAGAGGAAATTCTTCGTTTGTCAGTTTTCTGTCCTAATAGTATGCTTACGCCTCATTCATCTCACCCACCAAGTGACGAGGCATCGAACTTCTGTTCATGTACATCGATCAAACCCTTGATCTAATTGCATTCTTGAAGGTTTAACGGTGCAAAACGTTTGTGTTTTTCTCATCCGAAGAATGAACAAGAACCAGTTTAAGGACCAGTTCTTTGGAATTACTGACCAAATGCAACAGGCAGTACCAAATGCTTTGGAATTGTTCGCAAATAATTTTTTTTATAAATCTCAAAAAACTTTGCTTGTTTGACACAGATTTCTTTGCATGCAAAAGGTATCAAAAAATGATTGAAAACTCTTGAATTTTAGAGTTTGAGACCCGTCCTCATTAGAAGCATACTTCCATTCTAATGATGCGTTGGTGTAATGTCTTCAGAAACGGATTCACTATATTTCATAATTTATTTCGAAAAATTCTTTTTGTTACCTAGAGACTGTGTTAATTTCACTGAACATTAGTCAACGAGAAGTTCAAATCTTAGTGCACTACTGATGAACACAGAACTTTAGTTCTGTTGAAACATATAGCGTGCACCCAATTATTAATATTCTCACAGATGTAAGGTAAACTGTGGTAAAGAAGAGTCTTGGCGTTTGCACATATCGGGTTCAGAAATTATATTTTTTTATACATTTCAAGTCACAGTTTAATCAGCATTATACCCATTACTTAACGGAATTCTCCATTATAGCTAACAAGAAGAACAAACTGTCCTAAGATTTTTATTTTGAGGCAAAACTGTAATCTTACATTCCTTATAGGAAATCAAACAAATGACCTATTGGCTTTGTGCCTTGATATGTTACAATTATGTAAATGTTTGACTTTTGCATAAACTCAACTTACATATCGCACTATACCTAAGATCCCCCTTTATCTGCACAATTTTTTGTACTTATAAATTTTAATTAGATGCTCTGCTCCTCTCGTACTGAAAAGCCACTGAGAATGTATTGTTTAAAGCATAATTCCAAACTTCGCCGGTTAGTTACAATTCTTAACATTTTCAGTTGTTAGTTTACAGAACGTTATTTTGATAAATATTTCTAACAGTATTCTTGAAAGGTAGATATCAGAACTTAAACTTTAACAACTGAAAAAGTGCTTAATTCTTTATTTAAAGTTGCAGGAGGAAAATCTTTCTTGAAATTATATAATGCTAAATCATGTGCATTCATTGATTTAATGAATGTTTGTGGTGTTTTCGACATATTATTGATATTTATCAGCAGTTATCTGTGAGCTTGCACCCTTTATTCAAATCATCATAAAAATATTACTATAAATTTGCTTAACATGAAATTCAGCGAAAAATTATGCGTCAGTTCCCGACACGCTTAGTGCTGCTACCCAATTTGTATTGGAAATATCATGTCCGATATAAAAGCCCTACGAAGGATGTAGAGCATACGTATCTCAGATTGAAATACAGAAGAAACACAAGGAAAGGAAAGGGTAATCACTCTTTCATCAAAGCCAATTTTAATGTAGAAGATTATTATTAAAATTGAGTTTTAAAATTTCAAATTACTACAAAACATTTCCATATAGCCATAAAAATGCTCTTATTTTTATCACGTGTTTTATAAAAAAGAATGTGCTTATACACAAAGACCTTTATGCGGATGTACGGAAACTTCATTTACGCAGGCAGCGTATTTGCAAAATACGTGGTCACGCACGTTATCAAGTTATCTAGGCAAATATTTGAGACTGCTGCTCGTCAATAATCGACAGTAGTGCTGATCACATTGGGAAAGACAAAATACCTTTCGGATCGATAATGGCCTTATCGTGGGTGCGCGTCTGGCTGGAGCGTCCATTTTGAAAATAGCAGAGCTGACTGGTTTCTGAAAAGGTGAGATGTCCTGGATCTTTAATCAGTGGAAAAGTAATCGACATTGCTTGTCTAAGAGTCGTAACTGTGGCGCGACAAAAATCTGTTAAGATCTGAATTGAAAACGTGTTAAAATATGTTATGCTGCACAGGACTTCCTGTTTGCAGCAGTTGACCGAAACATTCAATGAAGGCTGTTTATACGGAAACAACTGATTTCTGCGAAGAACCGGAAAGCTTGTCTACAGTGTTGTCAGGAACACCGTGACTGTACACTGGAAGACAAGAAAAAAGGTCATGTGGTCGGACGAGTAGCGGCACACTTTGCTCTGTACCGATGGTAGGCAAAGATTTTGGCGAGAGCCCCATGACCTAGATTGTCTTATAAACAAAACTCAAGGTTCTGGTGGTGATGTCACAGCTTGCAGACACGGTCTGTTGGTATGGAACGGGTCCCCTGATATTGCTAGAAGGTTAGGTGTCCTTTGAGGATTATCTAAACATTGTTGTCTATCATGTCTACCTTGCATTAAGAATAAATTATGAACGTTTATTCACAATTAAAAGGTTTATTTGCATCGACTATAGTTTCGCAGAGCTTCTGGCTCGGCTTCATCAGGACAAATGGTTCTGATGAAGCCGAGCCAGAAACTCTGCGAAACTATAGTCGATGCTGATAAAGCTGTTAATTGTAAATAAACGTTGATAATTTATTCTGAATCAACATCACAAGTGTGTAGTTTTGAATTGTATACTTTTATCGAGAACATGAAAAATTCTTGACTTTTTATCGAGAACATGAAAAATTCTTTGTTTGCTGAACAGAGTTTCTTGTGCAGAATGTTTGCCATGCAATTTCAAATTATTTTAGCGTACAGGTTTGCCACTAGAGGCATAGCTTCACAATTCCGTCTCCAAGATACTCGTATTTTCAGAAACACCTTGGCATCTGAAAACACGATTTAAAAATCATTTTTTGGTCAGATATTACTAAATACCGAAACGTTTTATGCACATTTACTGCCCTAGATATCGCACAATTTCTCCACTAGGAGGCGCAAATATTTAATTTGATTTTTTCTTTATCTATGCTTATGGAAATCCGGTTTAAAAACATCATTAATTCGGGATACCATTCACCCTGCGGAGCATTTTGAATGCACTAGTGGTATTTCTGTAATTTACAGTTCTTGCGCTAGGTAGTGCTACTGTGCATTTCTGTTTGCAAGTAAATCTCCGTTTTAAGAAACTCAATCAAAAATTTTCTATTCTATTTGCTACAGTAAAGATTTTGAATATTATACTCTAAATATTGCACAGTTTTCCCGCTTTGGGGTGTAAATATGAAAACCTTTCTCTGGATATTTCTGCTTCCGGAAGACGCACTTGAAGAATTATTTTTTCCTTTGCATAACTTTTGCTGTCAAAAATAATTTTCGCGTATTTGTAGTTTTCCATTTTTTTAATTTTTCCACGAGGGGCGTCAGTATATATTTTTATTTGAAATAATATATTCGATTAGAAAAATCATTTAGAGATATCTTATTTTTGTAGGATACTCTTCATTATAATGATTTCGTATCTACCTTCTTCTTTAAGTAAAGTACTGCGTTTCCGCTAAGAGGCGTACAGATATACCATAATTTTCTCACTCCCTTTTAACTGTTCGATTTGAAAATTCATTTTTACCTCTGCTACCTCCTGCTTAGAGAACTCTTCTGCACAATTTATTAATTTTCACAACACACTTTTCAGCCGAAAGTGGGAGTAAGCAGTTATTTCTACTGTGAATGTTTTATCGATTGCAAATGTGCGGTAACATTTTTATAACCAGCTTCGTTCGCTATGAATAACTAGGTCCACGTCACGCATTTTAAGGTATGCGCAGTTTTCTCCTAGGTGATGTAAGTTAATTATCTTTTTTGCTGAATTTTTGGTTTTCTAAAAATAGATTTGAAGTATTTTGTCGTATCAGGAAAGATTAAAAATTCATGCTCATTTCGACCGAAAATTCTATGTTATCGTGTTTGTTATAAATAGTATTGAATGTGACACGGTATTGTTTCCAAACACAAGAAGTCGTTTTGTATCACCGGGCAGGAATATTAGGACCTACTCCCGTTTACACTCGGCGGAGGTGTTTGTGAATGCCATTTGATAATGTGCAGTTCAGTTTCAGCTGAGGTCTTAACTCAGGGAATGAAAGTTCAGTTATCGAATTTAAGGGCAGGTGTGCTCCAATTTTGTCCCAGATGTGTTTACCTGGGTAGGGATAAGTAAAGCAAGAAGTCGTGTAATTACCTGCGTCTCTAGAAGAGTTAATCTGGAAATGTTGGCGGCATAGTAAGTTTTTATTTTGCGAGAACATCGCATTATCCACATTCGTCAAAACGAGAGCAACAAGCTTTCATTTTAAACAAAATAATGTGTAGTCAAAATGCTCTCCACAAATATGACACTGCTGCCTTGCCATATCCCACGGCTACCCAAACAATTACACAGAAAGTTCGTGATGTGTGTCTCCCCTTATGTAGTCAACAGATTCTCTGGTTTCCCCTAATGGGCTTTAACACCCATTCGTACATTATTCATACTGAGGTAGGCTCTACTGAAGGCCATTTCAGGTTTTGACACCCATTCGTCCATTATTCATACTAAGGTAGGCTCTACTGAAGGCCATTTCAGGTTTTGATACCCATTCGTCCATTATTCATACTAAGGTAGGCTCTACTGAAGGCCATTTATGGCTTTGACACCCATTCGTCCATTATTCATACTAAGGTAGGCTCTACTGAAGGCCATTTCAGGTTTTGACACCCATTCGTCCATTATTCATACTAAGGTAGGCTCTACTGAAGGCCATTTCAGGTTTTGACACCCATTAGTCTATTATTCATACTAAGGTAGGCTCTACTTAAGGCCATTTATGGCTTTGACACCCATTCGTCCATTATTCATACTAAGGTAGGCTCTACTGAAGGCCATTTCAGGTTTTGACACCCATTCGTCCATTATTCATACTAAGGTAGTCTCTACTGAAGGCCATTTATAGCTTTGACACCCATTCGTCCATTATTCATACTAAGGTAGGCTCTACTGAAGGCCATTTCAGGTTTTGACACCCATTCGTCCATTATTCATACTAAGGTAGGCTCTACTGAAGGCCATTTCAGGTTTTGACACCCATTCGTCCATTATTCATACTAAGGTAGGCTCTACTGAAGGCCATTTATGGCTTTGACACCCATTCGTCCATTATTCATACTAAAGTAGGCTCTACTGAAGGCCATTTATGGCTTTGACACCCATTCGTCCATTATTCATACTAAGGTAGGCTCTGCTGAAGGCCATTTCAGGTTTTGACACCCATTCGTCCATTATTCATACTAAAGTAGGCTCTACTGAAGGCCATTTATGGCTTTGACACCCATTCGTCCATTATTCATACTAAGGTAGGCTCTACTGAAGGCCATTTCAGGTTTTGACACCCATTAGTCTATTATTCATACTAAGGTAGGCTCTACTGATGGCCATTTCAGGTTTTGACACCCATTAGTCTATTATTCATACTAAGGTAGGCTCTACTGAAGGCCATTTCAGTCTTCACATTGCCGTAGGTTTCACCTCAGTAGGCGTTTACGACTATGTGTCAAAGTATGAAAAAAATGGTTCAGTGAGAGTTCATAGGAAAACCAGTATTCTCAATGCGGAAAAAAGGTTACTTACGTATTCTCAACATCCATGTGGTGAACTCGTCGGCCGTGCATAATGTATATTGGTGGTTATGGAAGGACCCATGTTTAGTCTTCGGATGTTTTCTTTCTGGTTTCCATAAAATCCAACATAAAATCACTCAACCATTTATTGTCCAGCTGTGGAGTGGAAGACCGTTTAGTCTGGACAGTTCTACTTGTCTCCAAGTTAGGAGAAGTAGAACAATGGGTATAACATACATTTATCTTTGGCATTAAATGGTAAATTCAATAGCTTTTAATTTTAAGTTCCCCAAAGTTGCCAATATTTATGCAGAACAAATGTAACTGTAGAATCTGTGAGCAAACAACGTTACGTTTTTTCTTAAAAGCTGAAGAAAGTTTTTTCCATAATCCCTCTTAAATGACTCTTAATTTGTTCAAAAACTAAATTAATATTTAATGGTGTTCCAGATTTTGTTTTCTTTACCGCATTTGGTCGAATTAAAAGCCAGATATCTCGAAACGGAGCAGTGATGCTTCTCCGTGTCATCTACATTATTACGTAACACGGCGACAAAAATAGAACCAACTCGATACCAACCTTTCTCTTCCACAGCACTTATTACATCTTTTGTTTTTCAACTCTCATATCTTCTTATCTTCTTGCATATGACGAAATTTCTCCGACACATAGAATTCTGCAAACAGAACTTAAATAAATGAAATGATAGCAGGTTTTAGATGTATCAGAAAAAAAAAGATAAAAAGTCTTTTAAAATGTTCCAAATTGTTGCTAAAAATTAGCAAATGTAGCTCTTTCTTCGTTGAAGGTGCTTTAGTTATTTTATCGTTGAATGCTTTTATAGTTCTTTCTTCGCTGAATGTTTCATAATTCTTTCTATGTTGAATGTTTTTATAGTTCTTTCTCCGTTGATTGTTTTTTATTTGGCATAGCAAATTGCCATTTGCTGTGCACAAAATAAAAAACAATGTTTCCACCTTCAGATAGTTGCAAACATGCACCGTACCCAGTTTCCAGAAAAACAAATTTTGCAAGCGAAACGGTGGGCACACAAATCTTCATTCTGAAGGTATTTTGAAGCTCACTTTTGTTACTCAAAAATATTAAGGATGGCTGCAAGTATTTAGGAGTTAGGGTGAGGTACGCCCGCGCTCAATAGCTTACAACTTTGATAAAGCATTGGAACATTCCTTGTGCCTGTCGAACCAAATTTACGTCAGTGAAATTAAAAAATGGCTCTTGACAGTTCCCTTCATCATCGACATATCACCATTGTTAATTGACTATTATTTGCCATGTCAGTAGTTTCATCAAGCAAAATTGGAACAAAAGATGATTCAGCTGTTCCTCATCGAACTTTATTAGCCATCACGTCAAGCTTGCTACAGGATTATGGAGCTACGTTTTGTGTGAAGACGACACAAAATAACTTTTTTATTGAAGGTTTAACGACCACTGTGAGCAACTTAATGAGCTATAAGTAGTCGCCCGTCCCAAATTCAGAACCATTGGTTCCAGGTAAGAAAAAAACCCAGTGCCGTACGACAAACAGAACATTCATGCCTCATCGGGATACCAACCCAGACCTTTGCTCAGACGAATGGTCATAAGCCAGCGCTAAGACCACTTCGCCACATGTGTGGCGTGCGAAATTACTTTACTGATGATAGAGACACTTCAGAAGAAACTTCTGAACTGGCAAATATTCCAGAAATGTTGTATTTCAGTAGTATGTTTCTGATTCCAGAAGTCTGGTTGAAAAACAAATTCTAACTAGTTTTACTCATTATGAAGAACACTGAGAGAATTATACGTTTTATATAATGCGCAGTTTTCTCACTTGGGGATGCAAACTATACTGCTCTTCGATAATCATCTTATGCTAAAAATCTGCTTTCAAAAATACTTTTCATGTAAAAAATTCAAAAGACGTGCTGTGACGTATATTCTAAATTAACTTTCCTTTTTAGTTTCTTTCCCTATGTAAATCTTGAGTTTGTTCTCAGTTATACTTCACACTTGACGTGATATCTTTTTTCTCAAACGAATACTGTTGGCAACATAATTGAGGTAGAATGAACGTGACGTATGCCTGTTATTAGATAAGATCGAGTGATATAAACTACGAGTAAACGGTTGCTAGTGTGGAAGGTGGTGTGTGGAGCGTTTAATGTGAAATGTGATACTGATTTGTTATGTGAAGTGCTATATCTGTGCTGGAGAAATAAAACATCATTTCCGTAAGTTTGACTTCTGTAAAAAATGTTTCGTCTGGTCGTTTAATTTAGGAACTATTTCATCGTATGGTGATGTTTTTAAAATAACGTACAAGTACGTAAAGATAAAGACATTTACGTTATATTGGCGCACGATTTATAGCCGAACGGACTCATAGTAAAAGTCACGCAAAATGGCAAATCTCACGGATCCTATCGGTCTCTTCTATGACTGTTATAGACATGATCATGAGGCTCATAATTCTACAACAGATAATCTACACACTCAGCGTTATAGAGAACCAAATAATTCTGCTAGTGCTCTGTACTAGACCTGCGGTTCCGACTTACCAGACAGCGAATACGCAAGTTACGAAACTTATGTATAGCGTAGTTCAATTGCAGTACCTCAACAGCAATTTACCCCACCACCCCCAGTGAGAAGAAGCAAAATCCTTGCTCATTACGCACCCCATTCGGGTTCTATTGTATTCAGGGGAAACGGCGGATCGCTTAGGTTTCTGGAGGATCTCGACGATCATTTCGACTTGTATAATGTTCTTGAAGATTGTCAAATACGTATTGCGGGCACATGTTTGCAAGACACTGCCAAGGTCTGCTACAGACAGTGGCGTCGGATGAACCCAGAGGGCTCATATCAGCAATTTCGAGCTGCATTTTTGGATGTTTTTTCCTTTTGGCACCAATAAGGTCGGCCTTGCCCAACAACTGTTTTCCACGCGACAACGGGCGTCAGATAATCCAGTTTCGTTCGCTCTGGAAACAGTTCGACTTTACAAAATTTGGGATCCCGCTGCAGTCGAGTCTGACATTTGTGATACTTTGCTTCAGCAGCTGGATCCTTTCCTGCAGGATTTTTTGGAAGTTCGACGTCCTGTCTCCATCGAGTTTTTGAAGAACGACACAGCAAAGGGCAATCTTCTCAGGTCCAAGAATACCGCCAACCTACGCAGTACCACGAACGTCTTCAAACTAATAGGTATCAGCAGCCAAAACAGAAATTTCGTCAAGGATAATTTTTCAATCAGCCTAGGCAGGCTGCTTATCAGTCAAGGGGGAGAACGCCTATCAGCAGTCTAGATACGTGCCACCGCATCGCCAGGCACCAGAGGTGCGACATCCTGACTATTATGGGAACCAGGATAACAACCAAGTTTCTCGTCCCCGGGATAATTACTACCCAGTTGACGAGACATATCCAAAACACCGTGTTGGGGGGCAAGGCAGACCTAATGATATTAATGCTGCCTCTCCTGCATCGTTACTACAACTCAGCACGTTCTGGTGCTTCGGCAAATTTGCAAAATCAATCAAGACATACTAATCAGTTTCACGACAATTTAAACTTCCACAGGAGGTAGATGGGTGGAGTCTATCTCCTCGTATTTCTGAAGACCTCAAATCTCTTTTTTTAACCATTCAAGCTCCGCAATTGCCTGATATTCTTGTCACCTTAGGTAAAGTGGTGGTGTCGACTAAAATTGATTCTGGATCTGACATTTCTGCCTTAAACTTTGATTTCTGTGCTATTACCTTTCCAAATGCTTTTGTCGAGCCCTCCCAGCAAAGTCTGCGAGATGCCGACAATAATGTATTTTCAATCTCTGGTTCAGTTCATTTACCGGTCAAGATTGGTAAAGTGCAAGTTTCATATACTTTCTTCTTGATCCAAGAGTTAACCGTAGATAGCCTTCTAGGGGTGGATTTCATTAAAATGTTTAAGCTTACACTTGATTTCGACCATGGGCTAATCTTAATGCCTGAGGTTAGTCCTCCCACCCCAGAAAACCCTATTAATTTTTCTGCAGTTCTTGCGAGTGACAGATTGTTGCCTGAGTACAAAAGCCAACTTGGTCAGGTTTTAAACAGCAAACCAGGATTATTTTCTGACAATCCAGGGTTTACACAGGTGGTGTATCACACCATTGAGGCGGAAGGGGTTAATCCCATAACATGTAAGCCTTATCCATGTCCGAACCAGAAAAAAGCTGAGTTCCAAAAACAAATTCAGGACATGCTCCATTCGGGAATTATTAAGGAATCACTTAGTCCTTGGGCAGCGCCTGCTTTTCTGGTTCCCAAAAAAAAAACAATCTGGAAAGTACCGTTTTATGATAGACTATCGTAAACTGAATGCCGTGACTAAAGCTATCAATTACCCGTTGCCTATAATTAGCGATATTCTCCAGGACTTATCGTCAAAAAACTAGCTGTCAACTTTGGATTTAGCTAGCGGATATTGGCAGGTTGCTGTCTACCCGAATTCTGTAGAAAAAACTGGATTCATTACCGCGTTTGAAGTGTATGAATTCCTGGAAATGCCCTTTCGATTGGCATATGCTCCCGCAACCTTTCAGCGCCTTATGGACTCAGTCTTAGTCCTGTGCTCGGACCTAATGTCCATTTCTATCTGGATGATATAATTGTCTCTTCTGAGACTTTTGAGGAGCGTCTGTCTATGTCGAACCAAGTTTTCGAACTGTTACATAATGCGGGTTTGACATTAAAACCTGCCAAATGTCAAATTGGACGGAACGAACTAGTATATCTGGGATTAAAAATTACCCCTAATGGTCTTCTAACTGATGACTCAAAGGTCAAGCCAATTTTTGACTTTCCTAGGCCTAAGTCAGCAAACGAGTTATCTAGATTATTGGGCATGACCGGATGGTATCAACAGTTCGTTCCGGGGTACGCTACTCTATGCGAACCTTTATTTGCATTGAAACGAAAGTATAGACACTTTGTTTGGTCTACGGAGGCAGAAACTGCTTTTAATACTTTTAAACATGCTTTGGTTTTACCACCTTTGTTGCCTTTCGTAACCATGCAGAAATGTTTAATATTTATACTGATGCATCAGGTGTTGGTCTAGGTGCTGTTTTATCTCAACGAGGGCATCCTATTGCATATGTCTCTCGAACTCTTAATAAAGCAGAACATAATTACTCTGCTACTGAGCGAGAATGCTTAGCTATTTTGTTTGCAGTTACCAAATTTAAATGCTACCTCAATCACTTAACTGTCAATGTCAATACGGATCATTCGGCATTACAATATTTAACCACAGCTAAAAATCTGTCTTGAAGATTGTTAAAATGGACACTTAGATTTCAGGAATTTAATGTCCGAATTCAGTATCGCCTTGGTAGTCGCCCAACTGCTTGACGCACTGTTTCGTTGTCCGGTCAGTTCTGGTGGCCAGGCTGATACTGAACCTCCCTCCCTATTTCTAATTTCGGAAATCACTTCAAGGGAGCAGATAATTTCTGAACTGTCGAATGATCCAGATTTTGGGGAGATCTATAATTTCTTACTCGCTGGTTCTTCTGCTCATAATGGACCTTCTTTAGCGGTTCGTAGTCAAAATTATGAGATCATCGATGGTATTTTGTATTACAAAAAAATAGTGAATTCGAGAGCTGAGTACCTCCTTGCGATACCTCAGTCTTTCCGCATGGCCTTATTATATGAGTTTCATGATATTCCTCTTGCCGGCCACTTAGGCATACGGAAAACTCGTACTAAGCTTCCAGACGTAGCCTACTGGCCGAGCATGTACAATAGTATACGCGCATACATTTGCTCTTGTGAGTACTGTCAGAAGTACAATTTTGATAATAAACGACCGGCCGGACACCTTTTTTGTAGTTCAAATAATTATGTGTTTGAAACCATATCTATAGATTTATTGGGCCTTTATCCATTATCAACTAAAACTAAGTCTCGTTATATTTTAGTTGTTACAGATAACTTTTCTAAATGGGTGAAAGCATTCCGCATTAAAGCAGCTACTGCTGATGTAATATGTGATACTCTAATACACTGACGGAAAAAAATCCCAACAACAAGAAGGGGTTGTGTTACATAAACGACAGTTGGTAAGCGGTGAGAGTACAGTTGGTAAGCGGTGAGAGTAAGATGACGTCTATGCAAATTTCGCGCTCGGCGCATACGTGTGGCGCTAGTAGCGCCCTCGGAACATGCAAAGCAGGTTTGCTGTAAATACGCGCTGTAACGTTTGTAAGCGTTAGTTATCGTTGAGATTCGACGTAGGGTGTTGATGTTATTCAAGAATGCCTTTAAGAAGACGAAGAAGCCATTATCAACAGCTCACGGAGTTTGAAAGAGGTCGTGTAATAGTTCTACGAGAAGGTGGATTTTCTTTCCGCAATATTACAAAATGACTTGGCCGGAATGTAGCCACTGTGCATGATTGTTGGTAGCAGTGGTCAAGCGAAGGTACTGCCTCAAGAAGACCGGGTTCCGGCCGGCCACGTGGCACTACTGAGAGGGACGACCGCCGTGTACACGTATGGCCGTGGCGCATCGTACCGCGTCTGCAGAAGGAATTCGAGCTGCAGTTGCCACCACACTGACACAACGAACTGTTACAAATCGGTTACTTGAAGGACAGCTTCGAGCCAGACACCCTGTAGCGTGCATTCCAATTACTCCAAACCACTGCCGTTTGCGACGTCAGTGGTGTCAAACTAGAGCACATTGGAGGACGGAGTGGATATCTGTTGTGTTTTCTGATGAAAGCCGGTTCTGCTTGGGTGCCAGTGATGGCCGTGTGATGGTTAGAAGGAGGCCAGGTGAGTGCCTGCAACCAACCTGTCTGCGGCCGAGACACACTGGACCTACACCTGGAGTTATGGTCTGGGGAGCAATTTCCTATGACAGCAGGAGCACTCTCGTGGTTATCCCACGCACCCTGACGGCACAGTTGTACGTCGGTCTGGTGATTCAACCTGTTGTGCTGCCATTCATGAACAGCATTCCAGGGGTGTTTTCCAACAGGATAACGCTCGCCCGCATACCGCTGTTGTAACCCAACATGCTCTACAGAGTGTCGACATGTTGCCGTAACCTGCTAGATCACCAGATCTTTCACCAATCGAGCACGTATGGGACATCATTGGTCGACAACTCCAGCGTCACCCCAACCAGCATTAACCGTCCCTGTATTGACCGACCAAGTGCAACAGGCATGGAACTCCATCCCACAAACTGACATCCAGCACCTGTACGACACAATGCATGAACGTTTGCATGCTTGCATTCAACATTCTGGCGGTTACACCGGTTATTAACGTACCAGTATTTCACATTTAAAATGGCTCTTCCCGCGCTTACAATAAGCTGTGATCTTGAAACCTTAATCGATTAAATATGTTACCTATGCAAATGTATTGCCGCCATTTCATTCCTCTACAACTATTTTTCGTGGTGTTGGGATTTTCTTTTTCCGTCAGTGTATTTTTACTCGTTTTGGCTGTCCTCGTACCGTTGTCTTGGACCCCGGGGTTCAGTTCATTTCAGAGTTATTCGAGCAAATGTGTGTGAAGCTTCAAATAAAACACAAATTTATCAGTCCATATCATCCTCAAGCCAATTCGGCTGAGCGTGTTAATCGAATCTTACTAAAGATGATCTCAACTTTCATTGGCAATAATCATGAGCGTTGGGATGAACATGTTGAATTGTTTTGCTTCTCCCTTCGCTCATCATATCATGAATCAACGCGGCTTACGCCCGCTGAACTTCTTCTAGGGCGCAAAATCCGCACCCCCTTTGAGAATTTAACTGGCATTGTCGATGAAATCAACCAAAGACCAACACCTGAGTCTGCAAAACAACTTGCGCAAAAGGCACGGGCTGCTATCAGTTGAGCTCAATTAGGCCAAGCTAGGCACTATAATGCAAAACGGAGAGAACCAAATCTTGCAGTTGGGATCTGGTATTGTTAGAAACTCATTTTCAATCCTCCGTTGCACATACATTCGTGAAAACATGTGCACCCTTATATGAAGGCCCTTTTGAATATTTGGAATTGTACAATAATAATGTCGTATTAAAGAAGCCAGATGTCACCCTACATGCTGCCCATGTGCAGCAATGTAGCAAATGGGTTGTTAGAAATAATGAGGCAATTATTGACCCTAAATCTCGTAGGAATCCTCAGGCAGAGTGTGGGACGTCTTAACAAGTCTGTACGGTTGATGATGAAATTATTGACCCCACCTCTGTCCTGTCCGATGCTCTACCTTCTTCTGAATGGGTCTTTGCTTCCACTTTTCACGATTCTCATTCTGACATTATCCCATTCACTAGGGGTGCTGCAATTATTTCGACTCCTCCGTCTCCTACCTTCTCAAGAGACGAGAGAGTTCATCTTCCAGTACTTCCAGTTCCTCTGGATATTCTTGTAATGTGCAACGAGATTCATTTTCATCTGCTTTTCATAATTCAATCGCTCCATTTACTTCTTCACGCAGGGTGCCTCCGTTTGGTCCTAAATCTAAAAAGTTAAAAAGGACAAGAACTGAAATTTCATCCAAAAGAGCTGTACCTCTTGCTGATACTGAATCATCGGACAACATAGTTGAGATTCTTCAGTCTCCAAGTAAAAAAATCCCTGCTCTGTTTTCACTGAGCAGTTGCCTACTTTAGGAACATTTAATCAATCTATAGCAGGGCAGAAACGTCCTATTTCGCCGTCTGTGCCCTCTAAGCCTAGCAAGCGTCCGCCGCCTGAATTTTCCTCTCCTGTTCCACAGTCCCACAGTGCAACTTCTAGTGTTGGGCTACCATCCAGACATCGAGTCCAGCATTTGCATCCTCCTGGATTTCGTTCTTGGAATCTTCGCTCATGACGGACGGAGCCATCACCTTCCTCCATCATTCTTCGTCGTCCACGGAAGCGCCCTTCTAACTTTACGCTGCTTCTTCGACTGCCAAAAAAACGACCGTATCTACAGTCTTCTCAGATTCTAGGTTCGTCTTCAAGTCATCCTGGACCCTCCTTGTGACGGACTGGACCTCCCTTGCTTCAGCCTGGTCCTTCCTTGGTTCAAGCTGGACCTTCCTTGCTTCAGCCTGGTCCTTCCTTGGTTCAAGCTGGACCTTCCTTGCGGCAGCCTGGTCCTTCCTTGCTTAAGGCAGGACCTTCCTTGTGGCAGCCTAGACCTTTCTTGCGACAGCCTGATGACCCCTCTTCTTCCGATCAACTTGCCTTGCCAACGGAAAATCTTGAGACATCCCGGCGATCCAGTGACCTGCGACCTAAGCCTGTGAAGCGTGAAGCTTCGAGAGTGCCGTTGTCGCCCCGACAACAAAGTAAGCATGTCCGCACACGGGTCTTCTTTGCCAGTAAACGGTACTGTTAAAATGTTTTTTTTTTTGCTATTACAATTGACCTTCAAGCTCAAAGGAACTTTTGCTACATGGAGCTTTGCTCTACAAAAAGACTATTTGAATCTTTCTCTATACTCAAAATGTATCATTGAGCTTTGCTCTATAAAAAGACTATTTGAACTTTTCTCTGTTCTCAAAGTATCACAGAACTTTTATGACAGACTTTGAGGACAAAATATATCACATACCTTATCTCCTTGTCAGTATGTAATTTTTTTTTTTTTTTTTTTTTGGTGTGGCGCCACATTAATTTTTTTTTAGTACTAAAATGCTTTTCACTTCAATTTTATGAATTTTTCCTTTTCGGCATGACATTAATATCAGCCATTGCCTTTGTTGATATCTATCTATATTTCACTCCCAGGGTAGGGTTTTCCAGGGTTTCCCCTATCCCATCTAAAATTCGATGTGCGAATGCATGGGAGTAGTTCGAAGTCGGCCCTCGCCGCCAAGTGTTCAGTTAAAGGTTTTTATGTTGTTGTTCTATGATTAACCTTTTTTTGTGCTTGACACTTATTGTGTGTGGTTGAATTTTTTTCTGCAAGTGCAGTTTTTCTTTTCAACAAACTCAATCCACACCATGTTTTCTGTGTTAAAATATTCGACTATTCAATTAACTTAGTTTGAATGTTTCGTCTTCCCTGAGAAGTTATCAGGTGTGGACGAATGTGTAAATTAACTCCACGTTAAAAATGTTGTAGTTTTATTTCCTGCATTACGCTGGGTTTTTTACTACTATGCCACTTCTTACGTGTATTGAGGAGAGTTCTCCACACGTATTGTGACAAAATATTATCACGACCTATAATATGAAGATTTAATATCGTACAGAAAGTTATTTTTTTCTATGATAGTGATATTGAACTATTGATGTCTAGAGACTGTGTACTGCTTTAAAGTCAGCTACAGCAACTGGTCAACAAATCTCTTCATCCATTTTGTAAGTTCTTTTCTGAAAGAGTTGAATGAACGATCAGATTGTTTTGAAAGGATACCTCAACAAAATTTGATAGGTTCTTGGCAAAAAAAAAAAAAAAAAATAGGAGGGAGATGATGTGACTTATATTCTAAATTAACTTTCCTTTTTAGTTTCTTTCCCTATGTAAATCTTGAGTTTGTTTTCAGTTATACTTCACACTTGACGTGATATCTTTTCTCTCAAACGAATACTGTTGGCAACATAATTGAGGTAGAATGAACGTGACGTATGCCTGTTATTAGATAAGAACGAGAGATATAAACTACGAGTAAACGGTTGCTAGTGTGGAAGGTGGTGTGTGGAGCGTTTAATGTGAAATGTGATACTGATTTGTTATGTGAAGTGCTATATCTGTGCTGGAGAAATAAAACATCATTTCCGTAAGTTTGACTTCTGTAAAAATGTTTCGTCTGGTCGTTTAATTTAGGAACTATTTCATCGTATGGTGCTGTTTTTAAAATAACGTGTCAGTACGTAAAGACATTTACGTTATAGTGCTCATTAACCCGAGTATTGGATGTCATATTTCTTTTTTCAGATATGGAAGTATTTAAATGTCGAAAAGTAAAAGGAAAATGAGATGTCCAAATGTCAAGAATTCTTTACTGCATTGGCGCATATGAAATATTCTTATTTAGAATGAAACAGTAAAAACCACCCAGCAATATTCCCTCCTTTTTCGCCACAGAAATATACAAGAAATTAAAAGGAAATTTACTAATATTAAAAGAAATTTACTTATTTATTTCGCGGGGGCACTTACAAACAATGGCGAAAATCAACTTAGTGTAGATAAAGCCAATGTGGAAGTATACAAAATACTACAGTACATTGGAAAAAGCATCGAATTATGCGCAGTTATGGAATATCTGAAACAACGTGTTAATATTCATTAAACATAAAAATCAAATTGCAGCATAATCAACGAGCTTGTAAAGAAAATTAGCGCAAAGGAAACAGTTTAAACATTCACGTAACCATTGGGACTCACCCGATAACCCTTATTGTTGATCTAGATGGAATTCTGGAAGAACGGAGAAAGAAATGACTGTTCCATAACTGCCTTAGCATTACATCAAGAAGATACACTGGTGTGCAAAAATTAACGACGAAGAGGAGAAATTAGCATAACAGTGGAACGAGCAGGCAGAACAGACCGAAATTCCACTCAGGAGATAGACTAGGGACCGGTACGATAGGACATGCGAATATATGCAGCATGACGTAAGATGGGTTGGGAGTGTCGAAAGGCTAAAAACACAGGGACGGTGTACGCTCAGCAATTGGGTGAAAGCTATTGCATTGTGTACATCGGTTTGAACGACGTCGAGTTGCTGCCACCGTGTGATATGGCCAACAGGCATTCCAGTAGACGACATCTGGATTACTTTACCAGAAGTCGCGTCAGTGAGTAGTTGGAAGAAGGTCGAAGTGTGACTAGTGTGGCCGAGGAGTTCGGGATCGCTCACAGCATCCTTTCACGAGCTTGGAGAGCATTTCAAACGACAGGAACAGCTGTCCGAGAGTTTAGCAGTGATCGTCCACGAGCAACCACCGCGGCGGACAACCGGTATATTGTCCGACAGGCGAGAAGAGACAGACGGCAGACAGCGGGAGAAATCGCAAGGCACATGCAACACACAAGTGGGCGTCCGTTATCGCGATTTACCGTGGCCAGGAGGCTGCACAAAGGAGGTCTATTTGCACGACGACCAGTACGGTGTGTGCCATTAACGCCTGCTCATCGGAAACGGCAGTTTCTGTGGTGCCAGGAACACGAGAACTAGACACATCAGCAATGGGGTTGAGTTATCTTTACGGATGAGAGCCGATTTAGTCTGACGAGCGATTCTGGACGTATACACATCTGGAGAGAGCAGGGAACACGCAATCACACCTCCACCATCATCGAAAGAGACTGGTTTGGAGGTGGCAGAGTTCTCGTTTGAGGCGGTATCATGCTTGGTAGCCGTAGTGACCTCCACATCTTCCAAGAATGTTCAGTCACTGGTGTCCGCTATTGTACCGAGGTTGTCCTGCCTCACCTGCTTCTGTTAAGAGGTGCTGTGGGTCCTGAGTTCCTCTTTATGAACGACAATGCTACACCTCATCGTACAGTGGCTGTCGCAGAGCTGTTGGAGCGTGAAGATATTCAACGCATGGATTGGCCCGCAAGGTGCCCGGACCTAAATCCAATCGAACACGCGTGGGACCATCTCAGGAGACGTTTGGCAGCACGTCACCAGTCGCCAGCATCGATTCCGCAGCTGCGATTGGCGCTACAAGAGGAATGGGCCGCGATGCCTCAACAGCTCCTTGACAACCTCGTCCTCTGCATGGACAGACGTTGTAAATCCTGCAACGCAGTCAGGGGTGATCGTATCTCATACTAAAAAGTGGATTTTTCTTGGCAGCAGCCTGTCACATGGACGTTTTTGTATTCTGTCCAGTTGCGCTCGAAACTACCTTTTCAATAAAGTGCCTTTGCATCCTTCGAATTCCTTGTTTGAACGGTTTTGCTCACTTGTCCCATATTCTCACATTCTTGGGGATCTTACGGTATGATTTGAGTCGATGTGGAGCACTTCTGCACGATGTTACATTCCAAAAACCGTCTCGTCCTTAGTTTTTGCACGCCAGTGTAATAGAAATGTCCAACTACTGCCGCAAATGTTTTTAAACGTAAAATGTGCCTTTAACATCAGCAAGAGGATCTACACTTTAACAACTTCCAAAGTAAATAGTCTTATATTTTTCTGAATCAGCTTCCTGCACGACCATGACTGAAACGAACTTTTCATCGATCGCTAGCGATCGATGAAACGTTCGGTTATAAATGTTTCAAATAAAAGCTCTAAATAAATGTTTCTGGTTCATTTAGTGTTCTACACTGAGTGGCCACTTTATTATGACCACCTGGCAGTTTTAAGCAAATGAGCTATGGCTGCACGCTGTTGCCGCCAGAGGGCGAGGCTAGTATAAAAAGGGAAAGTTTAGTGCTTGCGACAGTAGTAAAAGGGATTTTTGGGTGACGAGATGGGTAAAAAATGCGATTTGACGGACCTCCAAGGTGGGATAATTGTAGGAGCTCGGAGCCATGGAGCGAGTATCACCGAAACCACCGCATTGGTGAAATGTTCCAGAGCAGCTTTTGTTAAAGTGTTTAAAGACTGAACTGTCAGCCCAAATCTGGGGCTCTATGTGCAGCGTGTGGTCGTCATCGACTAGTGACTGCTTGGGCGGAACGGAGGGTTTCCAGACTGGTAACAGACAACAGAAGGGCAACAGTGCAGCAGATTACAGACCATCTTAATCAAGGATCCCCTCAAATGATCTGTGCACGCACTGTTCGCCGTACACTGCATCGGAAGGGAGATAGCAGCCGAAGGCCTGTTGGAACACCTTTGCTCTCTGCAGTTAACAAGAGAAAACGTCTCCAGTTCGTACAGGAGCACAAGGATTGGACAGTCAATAATTGGAAACAAATTATGTGGTCCGATGAATCAGGTCTTCAGTTGCACCATGCCGATGGCCGAGTAAGAATTTGGCGGAAACAGCTCGAAAGCATGGACTACAAATGCATTGCTACAACCCTTCAAGCTGGTGGAGGCAACGTTATGGTTTGGGGAATGTTTTCCTGGTATGCTTTGGGCCCTTTAATTCGTGTTGATCAACGTCTGACTGGCACATCATATCTAAACATCGTTGCGGACCAAGTGCATCCTATCATGTGGATGGTTTATCCCAATGGCGATGGCTACTTTCAGCAAGATAATGCGTCCTGCCATATTGCTCGTATTGTACAGGATTGGTTTCAGGAACATGCCGGTGAGTTTACTTTGCTTAGGTAGCCCCCACAATCTCCAGATCTCAACCCCATTGAGAATTTGTGGGATGAAGTTGAACGAGCCATCAGACAGCTGGATCCACAACCCTGCAATCTCACACTCCTGTAAAGTGCTATTCATCAAGCATGGTCTCAGATTCCACAAACCACCTATCAACATCTCGTGGAGTCCATGCCACGAAGAATCGACGCAGTAATAAAGGCAAAAATTGGCCCAACGAAGTACTGAGGGGGTGGTCATAATAAAGTGGCCACTCAGTGTATAACAGTCTGATTCTTAATTTAACGTGCTATAAAGCTATTTTCCTTTCATTTAAACTAACTATGTAAGAGCATCCCTGTTACTTAAATCTGCTACACAAGTATTTCATGACTATTTTGCGTTCTTTCTTACTTATATTAGCTGAGTAATATGTTGCTTTTTAGTTAGGCGCATTTGCGTAAATACTTCTCGCTAAATGAAATGTAGGATACTAAAAGAAAACTTCTTTCTATATGTAAGAGTTACCAGGATTCATACACTTCTTATTCAAGTAAATCGGCAATTCAAAATTTAGGATTGTTATTGACGTTTTAGGTGGAACGGAAAAAATAACTTACGACTGGCAATCTTGTTCATAAAGAGAACAAATAGGGATTATGTAGAATTAAGGATTAACGCTATTTGAAGCGCAGCATTGTTTTACAGCTTATGAAGTAAACAAAGAAAAAGAAACAGTGAAAAAGAGAGCGCTATACTTTAATCCTTTTAGAAAACTGTCATCAATGAGTTTTGTTTGAGCTGCTAGTAAGAATTAATCCCTGACGAGGACTATTTACCGGTTCTTTTCTCCAATGTGTGAGTGTGCTTGTTATTACAACTTATTATGACATTGATATTGCGGTTAAGAGGGAACAAAGAAAATTTCTGTGTCCTAATTGCCTGCGCTTCCTTCGAACGAAGTCCACTTCATTTTCACATTCTTTTTTTGTGTTCGAATAAGCTTAAGCTTCGAGAAGTGCTTTCTCTCATTCGGAAATAATTAATATGGATCGATAATAAGCACAGTTTTTAAAAGCAATGGTTTTCGAGAAACTAAAATCTCGAAACTTACGTTTCATGTAGAAAACTAGGAGAATTTGCATAAGTACAAAAATAGTGGAAATTATTAACATAAAGCAAAAGTGCAAACTTTCGCAAGTTCTTTTGTAATATTTCTTGTGGTTTTCACACTGAAATGAAAATAATGTTTCATCACTGCAGTGGAACATACGAAATACGTTACATTCATCATCATCATCATTGTCAACCATTATCAATCCACTGCTGGACGAAGGTCTCATTAAGTTTCCTCCACAACGGTCTCTCTTGTGCCAGTCTCCTCCATGTCACTCCTGCATACTTTCGAATTTAATCCACCCTTCTCCCATGTGGTCTTCTTCTGGGTCTTTTACTGTCCCTTGGAATCCAATCTAAAATTTCGGCTGTCCATCGATGGTCTGTCCTTCTGGCACTATGTCCAGCCTATTGCTCGTTCGTGATAGACGTAGTGTTGGTGGCTCCAATATTTTATGCGTTTTAGTGTGGAATACCTTGTCCCTCACTCACCTGTTGCGTGGCCCGGCTGTCTAAAGGTACTGTGTACGTTTTGAGCTACTTTTCTAGCGTTCTCACCCTCATATTAGTTCATATTCATCCGTTTTCTTATCGTTTGCTCGTTTGTTTACGTTTGGAAGCTGCCAACATGGCGGCTTCCGGTATTTCGTTATCATCTATGGGCGTGGCGGATGCACGTCACGTCACACTTCCCACGTCCATGGAAGTTAACATACTCTCGTCCTCAGATGTGTCTGCTCAGTTGCCTTCCCAGCTTTCTAGTACTCCTGCACCGGTGCCTTCACTGGACTTGGCTGCGCTTTCTTCTTCAGCTCCTGCATCTGTCTCGGTGCCCTCCCTGGGAACTCCTGATTCTACTGCCTTGCCTTCGGCCTGTGCTTCTCTTCCCTCACAGCCTTCTGTGCCTGCCGGATCCGAACAGACTTCTCTTCCGATGATGTCATTTGCCTCTAAAGTGCAACGAGGCGCTACTTCTACGTCCGATTCCTCTCAACCAGATGGTCTTTTGCAAGCAACACCTATTATTCAGGTATCCAACCACAAGGTGAAGGTAACGATTGATGACAATTCGCAGATTGGTCGTGAGTTCCATAACCTCCTGGATAGAGGTGTGCACTTTCATGCTTTACCAAATACTCCATTGCCACGCTACATGGAAGCCCTCTCTGTACATGTGTCGTCTGCGTCCATTGCAGGAATTTCTCGTACTCCTCGGGGTATTTCGGTACAGTTCAATCACAAGGAGGATGCTGACTTTTTTCTAGCTAACGGACTTTCGATTGGGACAAACCATCTCATCCCGTCGCCTCTTTCCAAGAGACCGGTGAACATCACGTTCTATCCTGTTCCACAGGAAGTGCCGGATACTGCACTTCCTCTCCTTGTCAGTCATGTTTGTAAAATTGTTGGCAAGGTCCGTCGCCTTTCTGACGATCCCCGCGGAACTCGTTTTGCACATGCTACAGGACCTCGCCGTCAGTTATTGGTCGTCTTTCCCACCGATAAAGCCTTGGCGGATTGCCCTACAGAAGCTACTGTTGAAATTGGCGCACGAACGTACAGTTTCTAGATTTTCACTGCTCACTATTGTACACACTGTTTAACACAAAATCACACCACTGCCTCCTGTGACCGCGTTCGAAGTGGACGTTCATCAAGTTCAATCCTCTCTCTGATGCTGAGGTTCACTGCTGACCACATTGGTCTTTCTACTATCCCCACTGCCGGTAGTTTGCCTGACGCGAATTCTTCGTTTCTCCGTCAGGCAAACATTTCCGTCACGGACAATGCTGCCTTTCCTCCTCTCCCGACCCGTACGATTGTGCATCCACCTTCAAGATTGACAGAGTTGTCTTCGACTACAGATGTGTCTACAGCGGAGTGTTCCGATCCGGGTGTGTTGAGTGGTGGTTTGGCGGATCGGCCGTCTGGCTCTTCTCCTAGCCTCTCGGATATCGGATCTCCATTTACAACTTTGTCTACCATACCCTTGTTGCAACATCTTCCTGAAGCCTCGGCTGTTGTACCAGTCTCCACTAAGGCAGCTCAGCTACGTACTGCTTCTTCGGCGACGTTCGTTTCCTCGTCTCCTGACTTGGGAGGTGAGCCTGATCCACTAATGGATACATCCGCCTCAGCTACCTCTTCGAAGCGGATTGGAACTTCCACAGGCGCTGTAAAACAGAAAAAGTTAAAACAACTTTCTGTGCCACATTCTGAGGATTCATCTAGTATTCCCGAGGTTTCCGGTTCCGGTGTTTCTCCACCTGATGTTTCTTCAAACAGTATGCTTCTCCGCTCAAGTCCTGTCAATCCTCTCTCTGATGCTGAGGTTCTACAGGCAGTTGATACGTTTCCTCCAGTTCCTGGCCCACTGTCCAGACAGCAACTTTTACGTCTTTTTCAACCTGCACGTACGATTGTTGGTTCTGGAGAATTCCTTCACTCACCTGATCTGGACCTGTATGCAGCGGTAACGCAATTCGAAGCTTATGTGTCACTTTTTAAATCTCTGCGTGCCACCGATCCTCGGTATCAGCCTTTTTGAGACGTTACACGCGCCGTCTCGCCTACTTGAAGGAGCTCGTTGAGAAGCATATATGTGATACCTTCTATCCTTTTACCGATGACCTTTAGCTCTCTTCCTCACACCGATTACTTTTTGTTCTCTCAATGCTAGAGGATTTGCGAACCCGTTCGCAGATTCCCTGGTTTTGCAGACTTAGTGCATGTTGATTCTGATGTTTTCCATGTGTGTTTTTACTGTGATTCACAAGTCATGTATTGTAAATTTGCTTTATTTGTGTGTTTGGCTGTGTTTCACAAGTATTGTATTTTAAATTTGCGATCATTGCGTGTTTTTGCTGTGTTTTCACAACTAATCGGTCTCGTTACTTGTGTGATCTCCTCATTATCTGATCATTATCTTATCTGTTGTTTCCTGAATTTGTGCCTGTTTTTAAATTACCTATAATTGTGAGTGTTTGCTGTGTTAGTGCTTTCCTCTATCGCGGATTATTATAGTGGTACGTTTGTTACCTTTGTTATTTTTATATAGTTGCTGATGTACTCTATGTTGTTTTGCTCTCTAACCACAATTCAGTTCCGTTCGGTTGATTTATGATAGCATAGTACATTTCATGCATTTGTGTACATGTGTTATAGTGTTTGACATGCCGTTAGGTCTTTCATTGTTCGTGTGCAAATTAATTTCCTTTCTGTGTAACGTTGTGCGGCATCGTGGATATACTTACTTTCCGCACTGTTGTTTTCTGTACTGCAGCTTTTAATGAATCTCCTATGTCTGTATTTCGTTATCGCAATAAACTGGGTATCACTATGGTACCCACAGTTACCAATACCAATACCATTGCCATTTCAGGGATTTTACTCTGATCATGATGTCTTCCACTCTTGTCATTTTTCGGATCCACGAGTTCCTCTTCTTATCTCTACTGGTTACACCAAACATGCACCTCTTCATGCTGCTTTGAGTTGTCTGCAGCCTTTGTATGTCTCTTTTAGTTAAGGTCCACGTCTCTGCACCATACGTAAGCACTGGAAGGATGCATTGATCAAACAGTTTTCTTTTAAGACATAATGGCATATTGCTCTGGAAAATTATGCTGTTTCTTCCAAAAGCTCTCCAGGCAAGTTTTGTACGCCGATTAATTTCTTCATCAATGTGACCCTCACTTGATATCTGCTGTCCAAGATAAACGTACATATCTGTTATCTCCAGCTTTTCTCCATCAATTGATAAATCTTCATTTCTTGTAAAAACATTGAACATCACTTTTGTCTTCTGAAAGATCATTTTTAATCCCACTTCTTTACTCTTGTCAGCAAGTTCCTGGATCATACTCTGCAGCTCTGATGGAATAGTTGCAAAACTGACTACGTCATCAGCAAACCGAAGGTGGGTTAGATAATCTCCATTAATCTTTATCCTCTTGTTTTCCCAGCTCAGCGACTGAAAGACACCCTCCAATGTGGCATTAAAGAGCTTCGGAGATATGGTGTCCCCTTGTCTCACTCCCTTTCCAATTTTTATGTGTGTTGTATTTTCAAACAGCCGAATCTTTGCACTTGCATTTTCATAGATGTTATTAATAATATTAATGTATGCATTTTCAATACCGCAGTATTTCAGAGCTATTGTAACTCCTGATGGTTTCACAGAATCAAAGGCTTTTTCATAATCGATAAAAGCCATGCACAATTGAAGTTCATATTCCCTCGCTCTTTTAATTAGTTCTTTCAGTACGTGGATATGATCTATTGTGCTGTAGCCACTCCTGAACCCAGCTTGTTCTCTCGGTTGTCCAGTGTTACCTTCAAGCGGTGTGAAAGAACTTCAGTGAAAATTTTATAAACCACTGATAGGAGACTGATAGGTCTGTAGTTCCTGAGATCATCAATGTCACCTTTTTTGTAGCAGGAGTATTGTAGCGTTGTTCCAATCCTCAGGAATCTGTCCTTCATTAAGGCATCGAGTGAAAATTTGGGCGAGTACTGTTTGGATTTCTCCACTTGCTTCTTGTATGATGTCTACAGTAATTCCATCTTCTCCTGGAGCTTTTCCCCGCTCCATGTTCTTGATTGCATGTGCAACCTCTGCTGGGAGGACTGCAAGAACTCTGGTACTGGTACCTTTCATGATGTCTGGAGTACACGTATCATCCCTTTCATATAATTTGGAGTAGAAATCTTTCACTCTTGTCCAAATTTGTCCTATATTTCTTGTTACAGAACCATCTTCTTTTCTGAGTGCCATAATCTGTTTTCTTCCCTTACTGAGATGTCCCTTTTCTATCTTTAGGCTTTGTTTGTTTTCAATTGCTTTCCTCACTAGTTCACAGTGGAATTTCCTTACGTCTTCAGTGATACTTTTTCGTACTGTCTTGCATAGCTCTATATTTTGGAAGTCACATCTTCTTTAGTTGTCCTCATCTCTCTTGTTTTTTGCATCAGCATTTTTGTTTTTCCTGATAATTTGTTCACATGCAACTTGTTCTTAGACCCAGCTAATTTTGTTGCTGTTTCCATGAGAGCTTTGGTTACTTTTCTGTTAACTTCAGAAATATCAACTTCTTCCGATGTTAGGCCTTCTAAAGCAGAAAATCTGTTCTTCAGTTCCAACTTGAAGGTATTGTGATGTTTTTTAAGGTTGGTTATGTCAATACATTTTGTTTGTCTTATGACCTTGCCACGTTCAAGTTTAGTGTTGAGGGGCATCTTACATTTCACCAATCTATGGTCACTACCTGTGTTGAAGTTGTTTAGCACACTGCAGTCTTCTATGGCGAATTTTTCGTTACATATAATAAAATCAATTTCACTTGTCGTCCCATTTGGATGTCTCCATGTCCATTTCCTGTGTGGCTTTTTCTTGAAACGTTGTATTATTTGGTTATATTAATTTCTCAAACCGATAAGAAAGACAGAGTGATATTAAATTAGTTATGTTTCCGTAACTCCTGAATCTTCCAGAATTTTGGTACCTTCAATGTTTGCATTTTAATCAGTGGCACTGAAATTATATGCTGAAAGTCTTCTGCAAGATTCGAAATCCGTTAGAAAGCACTTACATTCATCAGCTTATTTACACGCCTACTCTTTTTTCACCAAATATTTTCTGAATTATACAACTGAAGATCATAATGCGTTTAATAACACACATGCATCTTGCTACATAAATTTACATTGTTCAGATAATTTCTGGTAGTTACCTAAACTATTATTTTCTCTACTATCGGCCCTTCTTTCTCAAATTGTTGCCCAGGATCTAGAATTCATTGCTTTAAATAACTTCAATGCACTGGATCATCAGTATCTAAATGATATGTCTGCAGTGTTGTTATTTTGTTTGGGTGTTTAACGACTACCGTGAGCAACTCAATAGGCTAAAAGCAGTCGCTTGTCCCTAATTTAGGGTCACTGGTTCCAGGGAAGGGAAAAACGCCAATGCCGTAAGACATACACAACATCCACACCTCACCGGGATTCAAACCCAGACCAATCTCGGACGAATGGTCATAAGCCAGCGTTTAGACCACTGCGCCACCGGGGCCGTTGAAGTGTTTGCATCTGCAAAAACGCTTTTTCTGGTATCATGCCATTTTAACTGTCTTAGTGGATCGACAATATAAACATCGCAAAGAAGTCTGTTTAATTCTTGAACTATATTTTTCTTGAACCTCAAACTAAATATTCACAATCTTTGTCATCTGATTTCTCTTTTGTATACTTTTTATTTAGCACAGTGTTCTTCGGGACTTCATTACCATTACTTTTCTGACTTTATTACAAGCACATAGAATACTGATGATAACATCTTTAATTTTGAAAGATTATGTATGTGCTCGCCTATGTTATTTGATACTGTCCGTATTATTAAGGGGGTCTTCACGAATTCACGTTTCTTGATATCGTTTCACTCTTGATTGTTTCCTGACCGATTGGTTTAGCGGAATGATGCAACCTTTGCTGGCAAAACCACAACGAAAAAACGTTTCCAATCAGAAATGTGTTTTGTGGAGGATTACCTCCTCTTTTTTTTACCAAGGATCAGAGCGTCTTTTTATGGCAAAAGCTTTACCATCTCTTCGTTTTTTTCAGGAGAATAATCAGATATAAGATGAAAGCTATATGGGAGATACAAATATCATTGTCAGAAAGTAAGTGCTGTATTTTTCACTGTTCCCTGTCTTCGAAAACTTAAGCCATCCTTCAGAAAACTTAAAAATCACATCATCCCGGAACGGGAATGTGATTTTCGAATTTTCTAAAAGAAGGCTATACGGAAAATAAGAAAAAAAATTATTATCAACTATGTGCCGACAATGATAATTGTACATGTTTTTCATGTAATCATCAGGAATTAATTCTTTAGAGGATTCACTTCCGATTGATTTCAATAATAAAAGAAAAATCTTTGTCTATATTGGTTTTTTTTCTGTGCTTGTGATGAACAGGAAAATAAACAACAATTTTAAGATCTTTAAGCTGAGCAGAATTGCTAACCATCATTAACCCAGTTCTGTGTGACTCAGATGCAAACAAAAACTGACGCTCATTTGTTGTTCAATTTAAATCGGTCACCACGCCTTTTATTAGCATCAGCTATTACTGATATTTGTGGGAGAATTAATGGAGCATTGTAAATGCTACATATTACACAGTGAGATAATCGCCAATGAAGAGACATGATTGAGTAGTTAAATCTACTATTTATTATCCTTAAAAGTCATAAGAAGTTGTAAACATTTAAAATAATGGAATACAGTAATGCCTGCTGACTTCAACCTTATGCCACGAAGGCAAGAACAGCTCTGATGATACTTTGGCAGTTACAGCACGTACATTCAATAGCTTGTCATGAGAACAATGCGTGACGTGATATATACACATCTCACTTGACTTGATTAAATAAACATAATAACATATGAACAATAACGTCATTACATGAGATTAAACAGCAAAATAAGGATTAATTTCCTACAATACTCGTAAGTACCAACAAACCAGTGCAGTTTCATCAATACCATGCATTTATTGCATCCGAAATAAATCGTATTCATCAACCAATTTTTCAAAAACACTGGCAAATTATATGAAAGCATAAAAGTTCAGACTACTACTTTTTTTCACGAAAGGAAAAGTGGCTTTTAATTTTAAAATTTCATTGAAACATTGTTCTGTTCTTAAGTTCTTCCTGAAAACCATTCATGTAATATCTTCTTCATATCTAACTTATAAAGTTAGCAACATTTTTCTATTGATTTTGTAGTTTCTAAAAATAAAGCTAACTTTAGAGAATCACATTACGTTATCATTGTAAGCTTTCTTGTGGCAACAAATTGGGAAAACAGTATTAAATCGATAATTCAACTATAAGGAGAAGGAAAAGTTGGTTCATCGTACAATATTGACGATCCAATTTTTCGTTCTCTTTGTGACTTCTAGATTTTAAGTATTAATTTGATTCGTTCCTTTTCGGCTATTCTTTCAGATTTACTGAAAAGATAACATTTCCATAGGCTGGGTACAGTTTCTATAAGAAAACGCAGTGATAACAAATCATAAACAATGTATGACATCTTATGCAGTTTTGGTGCATTATGAATGACTACATGGAAAAAATATATATATCAGCAAGAAGCTGCGACAGCGTTCATTTTATCAATTATTTAGAGCTCGTAGCGTCCCCGAGCAGAGAGAAATAATCCTAAAGAGAGCTTGTTATTACGTGGGGGTAGAACTCAGGGGCAATACATAGCTGGAGCGAAAGCCACGTAGTTCAATGCTTGTTCGATGGCTCACTAGCAAGTATTTGAACAAAACTTTTCCAGATATGTGAAATAACTAAAGTTATCAAGTGAAATGGATTTGCAAAAGAATTAATGGGAATTTTCGAACGCGAAAGTGACATTTCGAAGAAAAGGAGATCTGAGATTTAAGCGCGGGTCACTGAAAGGAGTGACAGGCGTGAATTTCGGACGCAGTGCGTGTGTCATTCACATCTTGCACTTCTAAAGCTTTCTGCTACTAAAATATCAACTGATGGAAGACAGAAGTTCTAGTAAAATAAAAAAATCGTTGGAGCTCAAACAGCAAAAACAAAAGAATTCCTGCAAAATTTTGAAGGTTTTAAGATTCTGCCGTAAGGAGAGGTCTATCACGGTTTTGACAGCGTAAAGTTCTGCAGGGGGTCAACCAAGAGCTCCGGAGCAAGATTTTACCGGTAGTCTGTCTGCAAGTAGGCAGTGAATAGAGATTGATCCTCTCCGAAACCGATATTGTTAGACGGCTTGTGTCTAAAGAAATATAAAAACTTGAAATTTTCTCTGAAATATTAATAGACTCTGGTGTCCTCCTGGTGTTCAAAATGAAAGTCTTGTATGTTTTCATTAAGAAACCTGGAAAACCAACTAGCCCTACCAAATATCATGACACGCAAATACCACTAGATAGTGAAATTAAAACAACCCACGAAGGAAGACGATCGGCCGACAGGCCAAGCGGCAGAAAAAGCTGGAGAACTGTGGAGACTACCGATGTCTTTTAGAAGAAACCAGAAAATTCCCTTCTCCGTGTGGTTAGAGACTTCGACGCGCTTGCAGAGAGAGAGAGAGAGAGAGAGAGCAGGGGAGGGGAGAATGGGGAAGAGACCTGTTCCCTACAAACCAAGGTGCCTAAAGTTGAAAGACGAGGGTGAGGAAGGAACATCTTTCGAGTTCTAATGATCAACTGGTGTTACGATTTTTTCTGGATGTGTTTGATACCACAGTGAAATCAGTAGCATGAAGTCGGTTTTAAATAAGCATAGAGGTATGTATATACACGTCAAATCTATATCTTCCTCACTGAAGGTTGATTGTTGTTTTTGTAAAGATATATTTCTCTCTTTCATTTTGCTGTTTAAAATATCTTGAAAGTATCTATATCAAAAGATCTAGACTTAGTTTTTTCTAGTATTGTACTAGTTTAAAATTACTTAAATTTTTTCTAAATACCTGGTGTTTCTGCTCTTGAATTTCAACGATTTTATTAAAAACCTATTATGTTTGCATTTTCTTAGCTTTTATTTCTGTTTCTACGAATACTATATATCATTGATCTTTTCTCATATATAAAATGTCAGATTTATTCCTCATTGTGTAAATATCATAAAATGTCAATGTTAATTGATATGTCAATAAAATTGTAATTTTTGAAAAACAGAACACTTCTTGTTCTCTACGTATACTCATATTTTAAGAGAATTTTAAAGCTGATTTACAGAAAGAAATGCTTTTCTTGAAACATACACGGAATTTGTTCACGACAGGCTAAGAATAGAAGAAACAGTGAAGTAAATTGTATGTGTTTAGTAAAAGAGTATACATGGATATTATGCTTTGTTTATTCTTCTTCATTATGATGTAAAAAGTAGAAATTTATATTTCTACAGGGCAGAAAACGATTGTGCTGCAGTCAGACACTAAAAATTAGACATATCTTCCGAAATTTATGTAACTATACTGAACATTATTCCAGCTGTGAGAAAATGTTTAACTGAGAACAATTTTTAGTGAAAGCAGTGGAATTATTCTTGCTCTAACTGTAATGCTAAATAATATAAAATAAGATTTTGTTGTGAATCATTTTTCATATGTTTAGTTTCTTTCTAGAAAATTCCCAACAGGAATGCAATCCCTTGTTTCGAAATGTATTCCTCATTATATAAAATACCAAACTCTTTTACTAGTTATTTCATTAATTCCCATGCATATTTTAAATTCATGTTAAAGCACCACTGAACATTATGACACATCACAGTCACTACTATTACAAGCATACAGAACATGCCGTTTATGGTCTAATTTATAATATTTAGGGCTAATAAATGATTATTTTGCAAACGTAACGAGCCAAATACTACCGGCATGACGCAGTTGGTGAAGTCGTGACTTAACCAACTGCATCGCGCGCTGTGTGAGGCGGACGTTTCTGACCGGCGTTCGAATCCCGGTCCTGCCGGCCATCTAGTCTGCGGTTTTTCTGGGGTTTTCCGCTAGCTGCCTGTGGTTGGGGACACGAATGCGTAGATGGTTTCCTGTAAAGTCGGCCCCGGACGCACTTTATCCCTTATCCGTATGCAGCTGAGGAATGGCAAGCCGGCTGCATTAATTTGCCAGTAACCGTCAGGGGCGCATAGTCGTCTTTGCGGGACTCAACCCTCCGTGAGCGAACGTGATGGTTGGATGCATAGATGGATGGATGGAACAAGCCAAATGTAGCCACAATAATTTCTAATCAAAATGTCAGCTGAAATTTACAGACATGCTTCACAAACAGATGTGCATTCCTTTCCTAGGCTAAGGAGAATAGCTTAATGTTCCTTAGGGAAAACAAAGGTTGCAATCGTACAAGAGAACGACAAACATTTTTCTTTAAGAATTTTTTAAGAATTCTTTCGTGCTTTTCAATTTTGTTTAAAAAAAGAAGTTAGTATGGGAAGTTTTAATGTTGGAAGATTCAATCATTTCTTGTACAGTAAAAAACACATCATTATTATCTCTGGAGAAATGAGGGATGAAAAAGGCAAGTGTGCCCAAAATATGAAAGTCAAGAATAAAAATTTTGTACCCAGCACCCACGGGATATTCGATGGTGACTATTTGATTCAAGCTGCCAGGGCCACGATTACGTTCCTAGAATGACGCACTGCTGTATTTGTCCGGCAATTCTACTTTTCCACTTTAACTGAAGCCAGCAGTTCTAAACAGAAGAGAGGAGCACATCATTACATCCAGTTCTCACCGAATTCGTTTAATTATGGAAGGGGTTAAAGTATCTCATTTAAATACTCAAAATTCGTAGCATTTTTTAAATTCATATTTTTCGGAAAATCTAAGATGTTTGTGACAGAAATATATAATATATCGCGTACAGTTAAGAATGTCGAGGTTAAAGGAACTTTCTTCATTCGAAGGAAGTTCGTTTCGCACTTTTCAGTAATGTAAGTAATTTTCTTATAATAATAATTCATTGAAGCTTGGCGTCAGAACGACTGCGTAAAAAATCTTTCAGGAAATCACATTATGTTTTGTTTTGTTTCTGATTAATTTATCTTACACTTGAGAAAATACTTATTTAACATTCAAATTTGCTGAGAGATCTTCAGATGCATGAGTTTATTAGGAAAGGTAATTTAAACGAAGTAACTAAAGTAAACCAAAAGAACTGCAGATTAGCAAATAATGAAAATCCAAAAGCAGACATGAGAATTCTCTAGATAATCTGATTCCGTTCATTAAAAATGAAAATTTTAAAGATCTGTACTTCTTTCTGATTAATACATGATTAAGGCAAAACGAAGAAAAGAATAAATGAAGCTCTCAAAATGTTAGCTCATGAATTAATTGATTTATTTTTCTGATAAGCCCGAAATGTTTAAACTAGCATACACTAAATTCGTTGTTTGTTAATTAAATCCACATTTATTGTACTCATCCATCTTTTCATCAAAGAAGAGTGAAATTTTCCTGAACTTAGGTATTACGATATGCAAAGTTTACTAACAAGTGACAGTCAGACGTATTAAGGCTAAATTCATAGGCTGATGAAAAGAACTGCGCGCCATTAGTGAACATGCTGCTTCATTTCCAGGCATTTATACATAAAACTCATTAAGAAGATGTTGTTACTTTTTGAATTTTTTTTGCATCAAAAGTACGAGAAAAGGCACTATGAATTCGATTTTGTGAGGAATTCAAAAAGTTGAAGCTGAAACTTATTAGTTCTTGGAAATTGCGTGACATTCTGTGATCAGTTTTCTCTTATTTCTAACACGGTATTAAGAAATTCTCAAAAGCCAAAAGTTTAATGATATGAAAATAATTAGTCAACTTTCTGGAAAACATACGGTCGTTGATTATTTCATAATATGAGTATCTTAGTTGGTTTTCAACGTTGGTAGAAAACAAAAGAAAATTTGGGCATACGTGACTAAATTTTTTATGAGGTAAAGCAGCCAGCAGTTTCATTAGTAGAGTAGTCTAGGTTACGAAATATGATGTTTTGTGCTACTCGGTTATGTTTAAATCGCAAAGCAAGAACTGGATGTTGAATTCGTCCTTCCGGCAAAGATTCAGTACAGTCTTTGAAACTAGTAACTCTACACCAGGGATAGGGGACAACTTATAGCTCCAGACATCCATATACGCTCATACATTATATCATACATTATTTATTACGGTCGCCAAATACCGTAATAAAAGTCACTAAAGTAAAGCTGCTTAATTTTTACGGATTTTGTTGCAAAATATTTAAATCAGTCACTACGAGTATATACAACTAATTCAAGATACAGTGAATAGCTGTATATAAAAAAATATTTTTCACAACTTTCAAAATTCGGTAAGAAAATACAGGGGCAATGGCATATTTGTTATTCTGGAAGCCACTCGTAAACATTGTCCCACAGTTCATGTTCGTTAGGGTTGTATGATAATGTCGCCAAAATGTGAAGATTGCAAATCATATTTTTATGTGCGTCGTTTAAATATATGTCGTATTAGAGCGGTTTGACCAATGCATACACATCTAATAAAATAATTCTCGCCGAGTGTGGAAATAGAGAAACAACCATAGAAAAAAAAGAATACAAAATTTCCTTTTCCTACGGAATTGCAATGAAATGTAAATTGAATACATGAAATAAAATGAAAGGAAAATATGAATTTTCCAGCATTTCATTTTTCAAAGCTCAATATTGCTATTACGCCGTTCGCGCATTCCTCCCCTTCATCTTAAGGTTTTATTTATTTTTTCGTGATGAAATCTGGATCCCCCATCACTATACAATGGAACAGAACTGACTCTCAAAAACTCATGAATAATGTCATCTGAGCTGCTATCATGACTGGCCATGCTGCAGGAAACCATGATTTTGTTCCAGGCATTCTAATCATCCTATCTGGCTTTTCATTTTAGTTCAAACGCCTACAGTTTCCTCTTGTTTTCAGTTTACTTTGCAATGAGTATCAACAAGCCACGGGTTCAATCCTTATATGTTGTGGGACTCAACCTGAAAAATTCATGCTTTTCCTACGCCCAGCCTTATGTTAGTTTCTCCCAAGTTGATGAAAATAAAAACCTCTTCATCTTGGTTCCAAATAAAAGAACACTCAACGTCGTTGATCTAAACTAGAGGCTCTTCACGGAAAACTGACTTGTGCTTCAAATTAACTGTACATTACGATCATCACAACACGATAGAAAGATGCAGATGTTTCAGGTACTTAAAATTTCCTATATTCGTAGTCAGTCAAGACTGCTGCTAGTTTAAGCTAATTGTGCCGGCACACAGGTTTTGTTCGAGTTTTTCCGCCTTTTATTTTCATTACCGGAACACATTTCCGATAAATGTTTCTGTGCAAAATATACCATTCGCAAGTTCAGGAAAGCTCCGAAAACGCTGGCTCGGAAGCTGATGCACATTCTTTTTTAAAACCGGGGAAACGGCGGGTACCTCTGCTACTGTTGAAACAAAAACGATTCTTTATATTTTATGTTTTCGGAATAAATGGACCTCAAAAATGAAAACCAGAACAGCTTGCTAAGACTGAAAACAGACGACTTGTTGAGAATGCAAGCAAACGTCTTGTTGAAATTGAAAACAATGAAGATTTTTATACTCCCCACTTCACTTACGATTACTTGATGCGCATATCAAAGCTGCGTATTTCGATACCATCGAATCTATCAAATATATAAGCCAATGTTGAACGAAATGATCTGAATGATTATTTGTCTTGACGAAAAACGAAATTATTTGTGATGTAACTGAACACTGAAAATTGGAAGACAGCATCTGTGAATCTGTATAAATTAATTCCAACTTCTCAGTTTACGAGGAAATCAAATTTACAGTTTACGGAGAAGTTAAACTAAACTAAGCATATGAACTACATGTCACAATGTTTCATCTTTCTCTGTGTCGTAAGATTGATCAGAAATTGCTGAAGAAACATGTTCAAAGCCAATTCCATAATTGTAAATCCGAATATCTTTTTTTTTATTTTCTTAGTGTTATTTCCCTTCTTCATCTTTAGAAAGTGATTACTTCGCCCAGAAACTTCTCAATCCTGCTGAGCTGTTGTCTAACACTGACACACGTGCAACAGAAATGAAACTACAAAAAGCAGGAGATGATGATGTGAACCAGACAAAATCCATGTCAGTAATATACTTGTCTGTATGTTTCTTATGCACGAAACAGATTCTAACACGTTAACGAGACTTCTGCTACTTGAGATCAAAGAATCAAAGTCATCTGAAGACCAGCGACATTTATGTGGAGTAAGTTTTACATTACTTGGAGACATGAGAATAGTACATGTCATTATTTTCAAAACATCAACACATTTGCCAGCACAGAAGAATCCCCGAAAACAAGGCTCATTTTCACTGCACATTACAGCAGTAATATGCAAAGTAATTATCTGGGACTAAATAGATATTTACTCACTTGAAGCCACAATTCATTTCGGTTGTTCTTTCCTTTTTTATCTCACTATCCCACCTTGTGCATGTTATATATTGAATAAACAAATCTTACAAGCCAAAGGCAAAAGTGCACACAGAATGGAATTGTCAAGCAAAATGCGCGTCCTTTGAACTAAAGAAAGTGTCGTAACGTAAAATGTAGTAATGATTAAAAATTTACTGGCATGTGAAATTTAATAGCAAAGTAATTTTTTTTGTCCTAAAAAATAGCTTCCGCTGCAACGGAAAAGCGAGTATAAATTTTTCGTCGTAGTTAATAGTATCTGATACAAAATAAAATATTTTTAATAGGCTGAAAAATGACAGACCTATTATCTGTAATTAATGGAAAAAGCGTAGAAACGCAAACCCACGATAAAATTATTTTGCAGTGGAACCATTGCTGCGTAACCCAGTAAAATTACGATGACATAATGTGCAATGTTTCCCTAGGGAATTACAAAATGGATTTTGCCTCTACATAACCAAATGGAACAATTCATAATCAGGGGAACTTAAAGAACCAAAATACATGTAAGAAACCATTTTAATCGTAACATACTCTAGTTTTCTTGTAGACACAGTAAAATGACTTTTGACAGCGCATGAATAAATCCTACGTGATATTTCTCGTTTCTATCGTCCTGCGTGGGTTTGTTTTTTACGCTTTCCAACCGTAGGTTGAAGAAGCGTATATGCTCCAGCTTTGTCCGTCCGTCTGTCCGCACGATAACTGGCGTAAAAATGGTTCGATTTCGATGAAATTTTAGTATGTGGTAGGGGACCACCAGGGGACGAACCCTATTGAAAATGGGACAAATGGGGTCAAAGGTCACGACGTAGGAGCGGGATCATTCCATTGCCCTTATGTGTCATAACTTGCGCAAATATGGTTCGATTTCAATGAAAGTTTACTATGTGGTAGGAGACCGCCTGGGGACTATAACTGGCGTAAAAATGGTTCGATTTTGATGACATTTTAGTATGTTGTAGGGGACCACCGGGGGACGAACCGTATTGAAAATAGGACAAATGGGGTCAAAGGTCACGACGTAGGAGCGGAATCATTCCATTGCCTTTATGTGTCATAACTTGCGTAAATATGGTTCGATTTCAATGGAAGTTTACTATGTGGTAGGAGACCACCTGGGGACGAACCCTGTTCAAAATGGGTGAAGTGGGGTCAAAGGTCAAGACATAAGATTGGGATGCATTCCATTGCCCTTATGCGTCATAACGGGCGTACAAATGGTTCGATTTCGATGAAATTTCAGTATGTAGTAGGGGACCACCTGGGGACGAACTCTATTGAAATTGGACGAAATGTGGTCAAAGGTCAGGACATAGGATTGCGATCCATTCCATTGCCCTTATCCCATATTATTAAGGTGGACGTCAAGTAATTTTGCTTCCTGTACTTCCAATGGAAAAACTTTTGTAAACATTTCCTTCACAATTAATGTGTTCCCAAGGATGAAAATTTGAACATCGATTAAAATAACTTCATATTATAACTTGGAACACTTAATATTTTCCAAAATATAACCATCAATATATTAAAAATCAATCACTTTTCCTTTGGTGGTGTTGAAACCAGAGAAAAGATGGCGCGACCTGTACTTTGATGACGTCAGTTGACAAAGAAATGTTGGATTGCATAACTACGGTTATGGTTTAGAAAATATTAAGTATTCCAAGTTATGAAATGAAGCTATTTTAATCGATGTTCAAATTTTCATTCTTGGGAACGCATTAATTTTTGTGAAGAAAATGTGTACAGAAGTTTTTCCATTGGAAGTATAGGAAGCAAAATTACTTGACGTCCACCTTAAAGTAGCAATTCTTGTATGTATGTATGCACATTTTATTTTGAAAACGGCTCTAAGAATTTTAATGAAAGTCGTTAACCTACCGTTTTCTGGTACTAGAAATCGATTTAGCTTGATCTCGACTTTAGGAGAATTCGTTTAGTGGGTTAAATAACCATCCCGAATTATAACGTTTTTAGTGATGGCGTTGTTCCATTAATGTTACCAATGCTTAGAAATTTTATGACGTCATAATATTGCCTTTGATTTGAGAATGTTGGCGCGCGGTCACGCCATCTGTCTCATTACGTCACGCATTGTGTGTGGATCCTATTACAGTTTTATGACGTCACACTTGCGGCAATCAGATGGTCGCGATTCCCATCTGCCTCATTACGTCACGCGTTGTGTGCGTATGTCGGTCCGCAGGATAACTCGCGTAACAATCGTTCGATTTCGATGAAATTTTAGTATCTGGTAGGGGATCACCTGGGAAGGAACCTTATTTAAAGTCAACGAAATGGGGTCAAAGGTCAGTACATAGGAGCAGGATTCATTCCACTGCTGTTATGCGTCATAACTAACGTAAAAAAGGTTCGATTTAGATGAACTTTTAGTATGTGGTAGGGGACCACCTGGCGACAAACCTTATTGAAAATGGGAGAAATGGGGTCAAAGGTCAGGACATAGAAACGGAATCACTTCCATCGCCATTATGCGTCATAACTTACGTAAAAATGCTTCGATTTGGATGAAATGTTAGTATGTTGTAGGGTCTTTCCTGGGGACGAATTCTATTGAAAATGGGCGAAATGAGGTCAAAGGTTAGGACACAGGAGCGGGATCTATTCCATAGGCCTTATGCATCATAACTTACGTAAAAATGTTTTGATTGCGACAAAAGTTTATCATGTTATTTCGGAGGTATACCAAACCGGTTCTGTTGAACATCATCGAAATGGGACCAAAGGTCAGGGCACAGGACCGAGATTTATTCCACTGCCATTATTCTCATAATTTGAGTAATAACTTGAGTAATGATTTCTGATATGTTGGAAAGCGTATTATAATCAATGCATTGCATGACTTTACTAACTTGTTCATTTATTTCTTATATTTGAACTGCAACGGATATTCAGAACTTTGTTATTTGCATTATAATGAAATATCTTCACTGCAGTAAAATTTTAATAAATCATTTGAGGAAACGGAAAGCCAAATCTTTAGAGTAATAACATGAAAAAAGGGGTAGGCAGCGAATGAAAAAGAGAAAAATTCCCGCCTTCCCGATAGAACGAAACGATCTTGTTCATTTTTTTTGTTTAAAGTATTTTATTCCAAATTATCCAAACTCGGGGTACAGCAGTTTTTTTCATACGGAACCTCTCTACCCGCATTTTGCAGGAGTTCAAGAATTCAGATCTCTTTCTTCCATTTTCTTGAAAAGTTACGAAGAAAACGTGTTTTTTTTTTCGACGATACTGCATGTACAAACAAAAGGAAGTAGGAACCTTGTTTTGTCCAATATTTAATGTGAAAAAGAAATATCGAAGTCGATTGAATGGCTCGTTCATTATCACTTATGCACGGCAGCGGAACAGCAGTATCACGTTTTCTTTCTTGAAAGCAAACCAAGTAAAATATCGAATCCGAAAAAGAAAACAAGTATAACCATAGTATTGGAGTGAAATGTAACATTGTTTTACATTCTCGTGATTATTGATACTTTCACACAAAGCAAAGACGACATGAGGACCAATGTACTATGTTCCGCAATAGTGGCCCATCGAAAAAACGGGTATTGGACTAATCGTTCACTTGGACCAATCGTACCACGGAGCGAATGGGCATTGGATCAATTCGTCCGAGTTGTCTGAATTCGCATTGAACTTATCGACTTCGGACCAGCTGTCGTTGAACGAATCGTACCAGAATCGAGCAACATTTGTTCAATACAAGTACGCAGAGGAGCAATATGACAAACGACAATTTACTTTATTTATGCCCAGCCACAAAAGTAATGCCTGGAACTCAACTGCAATGATATAATTTTCGATCAATTTCTCTAAATAACTGAAAACAAGGTGACGTGTGTGTGACCCTCTGACTTCACAACGTTTGACCTTCCGAGCTCACATGGAGAAAAAACAGGAGCTTAAGAAGTGACATTTAAACATGTTTGAATCTGTGACGTACCTACCTGTGACTTAAGGCAAGTGAACTCGTTTTCCGGTGACGAAGTGGTCTAAGTGCTAGCTTAAGACCAATCGTTTGCGATGCGGTTCGGGTTCACAACCCGGTGAGGTATGGAAGTTGTATTTGTCTTACGGCACTGACTCTCTCTCCCTTCAATGGAAAACCCAAAATTAGTGACGGGAGGGCGACTGATTATAGACCATTGAGGTGTGTGTGTGTGTGTGTGTTTTCATTGGAGGTATAACGACCACCGTGAGCAACTCAATAGGCCGACGTGAGCAACTCAATAAGCAGTCGCCCGTCCCTAATTTAGGGTCACTAGTTCCAGGGAAGGGAGAGAGCCAGTACCGTAAGACAAACACAACATCCATGCCTCCCCGGGATCCGAACCCGGACCCCTTTCGGACGAATGATCAGAAGCCATCGCTTAGACCACTGCGCCACCGCGGCGGTGCCCATTGAGTTAATCATGGTGGTCGTTAAAGCTTCGAACAACAACAACAAAAAAAAAAAAAAAAGGAAAAAAACAGTGCCAGAACTCTTGGGGGTGATTATCCCATGACCATAATTATTACACTACTGCTTCCGAAAATTGCAACACCAAGAAATAATCGTGCCATTCAAATGTAATTTATGTCACAGATTTAACATGTTACAGGAGACAACTGATTACATTTGTAGAGCTATACAATATTTTTTGGCTTCAGAACTCATTATCGTGTGAAGCCACCTCGTGCAAAATATACAACAGCCTCCACACGGAGTGGCATTGAATAGAAAAGGTTTTTTTTTATCGTCCTGGGACTAAGCTGATTCTATTCAAGATCAGAGTTCATTTGGGGTGACCGGCGGCGATGCTTGACGGGCCAATCGCTTTGCCACCACATCCCAGACATGTTCGATTGGGGACATACCTGTCGAACGTGAATCCCAGAAAACGAGCAGTATTTCCCGTGTGTAGAAGACGTCTTGGGCATTCCGGGTTACATGCGGCCGAGCATTGTCCTGCTGAAATATAGTGCCACGACAACTCTAAAGAAAGGATATCCCCTCTGGCTCTGAAACATCTCTGATGTATCGCTGGCTGTTGAGGCTCCCCCTCAAGTCTTATCAGGCAAGATCGAGAACGTAACCTAATGGCGCCTCAAGCCATGACAACTGGCTTTGGGTCGGAATGACGCTGCAAGGTGCAGTTTACCATGACAAATTTGAACACGTATGCAGCCATCATGATTCATCAAGATTAGTTGTGACTCGTCAGAAAACACAACCTGTTGTCAATCAGCGAGTAGTGTCTGTGTTCGAGACTGCATTGCAGCCTCAGGCGCCTGTAGTTGAGGGTCAAAGGAATGCACAGCAATGGACAGCTGGCGACCAGTCCTCTATTAAGCAAACGACATCGAACCGTGATGGAAAACAAAGCCTGGCCTGTGACAGTGCTCCACTGCTGCGCTAACTACGTGAATGTCGCTGTGCGATCGGTCACTGCTATGCGGTATATGTGTCTGTCATCCCGTGCAGTCGTGTGATTTTGTGGTCCATTTCCCTGATTTCTGTGCGTCATAGCTTCATCTGTCCCCTGACGCCACGCTCGCATCGCTGTATTGGGGTGTCGTCCCGTTCGAGTGGTAATTTTACGGTAGAAAAATCCAGTTTCTCTCATCCCAACAATCCTTTCCAGCTCAAAGTCCGGCAGGTGTTCAAAATGTTCTTCATCCCCAAGACCGGACAGCTCAGAGGGCGCTGCTCTGAAACCGCATGCGCGTTTTCACTGATATTTTAAACACTTTAGTGTCTCGACTTGTTGTACATATCCTTTAAGTTTCAAGCTAATACCAGCAGTCTTAAGGGTGTTAGAATTTTCACTAGCAGTATTGTACATTAAAAAACTGTCTGACAAATTTTAATGTAGATTCCCTGCATGAAAAACCAGAAATATTCTTTAAAATGATCCTACTAGCTGTTTCTCATACATATGGTGGAATCCACTTTTTGGATGCGCCGTTATGCACTAAGTAAATGTTTTTCACTAACCTTCTCCAGGAAGAAATCTTGCAGTGAAAAAGAATAGACAGTATCAACGAAAGATACTGTAGCTGCTAGATTGTTAACAAAATAAATGTATCCTGTTATAATTTTCAAATTGCATTTAGATACGGCAAGCAGAGAAACCCCGACATCAACAAAGTCCTGTAAAAGTTACAGCTACAGGACTTTGTCTGGTATCATTGCATCATTTTTCAAAAGGCTATATATAAAAAATCTGATTTTTCATGCACAGGACTGTTTCTGAAATCACTGCACCATTTTCTTCAAGGCTAAATATAAGAAACTTGATTTATCTTTGAAATTTAACACTGAAAACGGATGAGATATTCCGCTGTTAGCTTGGAACATGAGGAAACACTGGTCGTTTTCAACCTGGAACTACAAAGGATGAAATGTCATTTATTTCACAAATTTTTACATTTGGGAGAAAGCACAGCAATTGTGTTCAATCACAAACATTCGCGATATTTAAAAGGCGATTTATTTTATGATAAGTTCGTAGCAAGTCTGTTCAAACTGAAAAAAATGCTCACTATACATTTCAAAATGGAACTATCTCAGCGTTGGCAACTCTGAAAGCATACTATTTGTAAAAATTACACATCGTTACCCTAATTACAAGTGACTATGCAACGAAATTGCCTTGTCATCAAGAAACACTCCATAAGGAAATACTAAATTATCTGGGACAGTTCAACAATGCAAACAAATAGAATCTGCACCCAGTACCGGTGATCTCTTCCTTTACTGAGCTGAATTCTTCAGTTATGAAGAAACGCTTGGTATATTTTTGCACAGTCCGCATTTCAACACCGTAGAACCATTGATACATCCGAGTAAAATGGGGATAAAGTGTTACTTCTCACACGTTTTCCAGAAGCGCAAGATTCGGACAAGACAATTACTGAATTTTCAGAATTTAATTCAGATTCACGCTTTTGTCATGCCCTGCTGTACTTTGGTTATCCATAGTTGATAATGGCATGAACCCTTTTTCTCTGGGTCCTAAACAGAAAAACATACAGCGTCGTTTATGACGAAGCTCTGTGCTGTTTAAAATTAGAATTAATAGATCATTGACATTCAGAAGCCTCAGAAATACAATACAACAAGGCAGAATTTACATGATAACTACAGTTCATTTTCTGGTTTAATAAAAGTTTTCAAAACTTTTGTTTTACCTTATTTTGGAACGTCGACTCTCATTTCACCTGTTTCACACAATACAATTTAGAAATTTTTTAAAAATGTTTAAACGTCTGAACATTTTATTGGATGTTAATAAACATGTAACAACTAGAAAGGTCATAGGAATCATAATTCACGGTTCTTTTTTCGTGCATTGTTTCACGATAATGCAAATATTCTTATTTTGAGGATGCTTATTGTGAATTAAATGAAGTTGCAATTTTCAGAATAATGTTGCATCTTCCCTGTGATAGTTAAGCTTCAAAAGGTAATCTTTTTCACTAAAAACTGACTCTCTTAAAATCCATTAATCCCTCACATATTTATGCATTTAGGTTACTGTGGACTCTCATGTTTCAGTAATTCAAGCGTCATAACTCTTTTGCTAGCCCTCCTTCGACAGTTACTGTCTAGCATAACAATTTTTCATAATACATTCTCGTGAACTGTTATTTAAATTCAATACGCTCTGCTCTCTTAATGCTTTTTTGTATGTCCAAGAATAAGGTTAGAAATCTCATATAATTATTCAGCCACAAAATTTCAAAATATCTGAATAACAAATATAAGCTTGGTTCTTTGGAAAATGCACGGTGTCTTTAATTTTCTCCCAGAAAATTGTTTTAATTCAGATTTCTACGTTTAAATTCATTCTGTATTTTAACTTCAAAATCAGCAATGCTTAAGCAACTAATGTGAAACAAAAGTCGATATACCTAATAATTTCTACCCTTGTGAATTCCTGAAATTTTATCGCAATGGAATTTCAATAAAACAAGGGAATTATTAAAGAGTCGATCGTCATTAAGGTACGGACTAAGTAAATTGTTTTTCCTCGGGAAAAATGAGAGGCGATCTCATACCTATAACAAAAATTGTACTCTCAAGCTTGTTATCGGCGTCTCACTTATTAATGTCCTAAGATTTTTCCAGTAAGTGTTTTTCGAAACATCTCACTCAGCTACTGCATTTGTGTATGATAAGTTAAAATCATCTAAAAATTAAGATTTTATTTCTGATAATTATTTTGGAATGCCATTCTGTGCGCATAGAGTGAGTTCTTACTTTTAAGCAAATACAGGTTAAATTTAAATGTAAAGGAATTGCGTATAGCTTTCGCAAATATTTTCAGAGCTAGGAAATTTTGTTGCGTTTTAATTTTCCTTTATTTCATATATTCACTTACACTATGAAAATTTAAGCAAAAACTGAGAATCGAAATGTCGTCTTCAACTAATATTTTTTTCATATGTTCACTTCTATTCCCATGCTTGATTGCCGCACTGAAGAAAGTACATTTCCGTTGTTGAAACAAACGTGGAAGTCTTTATCAATGGTGTGCAATATCACGATTATTAGTTTAAATTTTTCAGAGCAGGAATTTGCTTAAAATTACAGTTGGCGATGATATTTTCATGCTATAATGAATGGCACGCTGATATTGTTTGCTTAAATTTAATAAAAGCAATATAAAATATGTGTAGGAAACATGAATGAGTGCTTAAAGAAACAGTGTTTTTTTGAAGTCGTTGACGAAATTCGTGCCAATAACATCAATTGCTAGAATGCCGTCGTTGCACGATATAAGATGAAATTCAAATTTAACGATGGAAAATTGCCTTTTTATTACACTGAATCAAAAGCTAAAAGTCAAAATCACATCACTAGATCTTTCATGCTGGCTTCCAGCACATCCTCAGGTGAATTCTAAAACAGGTATCGTAAAAATTTGAAAACGAGTCTACCGTGGAACGTCGCTTTTGTTTATATACATCGCGTTCAGCACACGAATGACTTCAAAAAACGTCACCATACTCTGACTTATGATTGTTGTGTCTTAATTGTTATTGGGTGAGTTCCGAAATCAAGTTCGAGTTATTGGTTTATTTGCTTTTTCTTGTTCGAAATTAACTGCATCCAAGCTGGATATATGACTCTGGGTATTTCATCGTTACAACATTTATCAGCGTTATTGACGATGTGTAAGCTCTCCGCTAGCAAAGTCTCATTTTTGTTTTTGTGAGAAGAAATAACTCTTGCCTCATTCCACAGAGGGATGTGAGCTCCCTGGTTAACTAATCTTGCAAGTGCTGTAGAGTTTGAATGTGTTTTGACACTGTACTTATGTTCCGCAATACGAAAGTTCAAATTCCTCATGGTGGATCCAATATAAATTCGATCTATGTCAACAATATCCAGGGCCTGTAAAGGTATTTTGTAAACTCCGAATCTGCTATTACTCGGAATTGGGTCCCGATCTTTTTTAATAGTTGACATTAGGTTGTTTGTTCTAATTCCAAAATCCAAGTTGTATTTTTTACAGGAAGATTTAAGTATATTCATGACTTTTGGAATATAATCCACTGACCCAACATATTTTCGTTGACTGGATTCTTTAGTTAATGTAGAAAAGTTTGTGCTTCTTATTTTTCGATGGATCCGGTTTACAATATTTCTGGGGTACCCATATTCGTCTGCTATGGCATTTATTTCATTTAATTCTCGTCTCCTAGCAGTAACGCTTGAGCAATGTGTGTAAGCTCTACGGATGAGAAACTGGAATGCAGATAGTTTATATGTATTAGGATGTGCTGAATAATATGGTATAATTGCTGATGTTGCACTGGGCTTGCGGTATACTGAAAAAGAAATAATTTGTGATATAGGGTTTCTCTTTAACAGAAAGTCTAAAAAAGGGATAGTACAATTCTTTTCTAGTTCAACTGTAAAATTAATTGAGGTAATCTGCGAAGACAACAGTTCAGCAAATTTATATAAGGAATCTACGTCATGGTTCCAAAAGACAAGAATATCATCTATGTATCGTAGATATAGGCACGGAGCTACAGGAGTAAGTTGTAAAACTCTTTCCTCTAAATCTTGTAATACAATCTCTGAACGCGATGTATATAAACAAAAGCGACGTTCCACGGTAGACTCGTTTTCAAATTTTTACGATACCTGTTTTAGAATTCACCTGAGGATGTGCTGGAAGCCAGCATGAAATATCTAGTGATGTGATTTTGACTTTTAGCTTTTGATTCAGTGTAATAAAAAGGCAATTTTCCATCGTTAAATTTGAATTTCATCTTATATCGTGCAACGACGGCATTCTAGCAGTTGGTGTTTTTTTGAGCTGGACATAAAATGTTACATGATCGTTTTTCTCTTGTAGTGCGATGGAGCACTGCAGGGCAGCCCCGGTGATGCAGTGGTCTGAGGCTCTGGTTTCTGAACACTGCACTAAGATGGGCCCCGGACCGAATCGCCGAATGAGGCATTGAACATTTCGTAAATCCCTTTTTGAATAATTCCTGCCAGCTTTGATGGTAAGGTGCCTCCAGCACTGGCTCACAAGCTATCATGTCTAAAAAATAATATATCAGTTTTTCAAGCCCATTCTAACAAGAGAGACGAGTGTTCGTTAAAGTATTCAAGAGACACAACGTATCACCACGGAATGAAAATACACTGAGATACGCAGACGAAAATAAATAGATTGCCAAGCTTTCTGCTGCAGTGACATGGAAATTGAAAGCTCATTCATATACTCGCAGGTTTCATGAAACACAAATCACAGCATTTGGGAAGCCGCATACACTCTTTGCCCCCTTCCCCAAACAAACGAATCAACCGGAGAAAATCCTTTGATCCTGATGAAACTCCGCATCGGAGCCGAATATGCAAACGGTTAATAAATAGCAACCAACGATTAAATAGTGGGCCGCCACGGCCCATGCGAACCGTTGATCGAAGAGGGTATATCTTCAATCAACAGAAGGTATATCAAGGGAAAAGGTCGCTTGCACGGACAATTTTGACAGTTGATTTGTGGTTGTATTAACTTCCACGGACTGTGAGGATGCCTCGACGTCGGAGCACTGCACAATACGAGCAGCTGAGCGAGCTTGAGAGAGGACGTATATTTGGGCTGAGAAAGGCCAATAAAACTGCATATAGCGCCATGGATCGTTGGCACCGTAGCGTAAAGCGAACGCACTCTGCTAATTATCGAAAAATCTGGGGTTCGATCCCAGCGGTGTGGAAATACAATTTCTCGGTTGCCGTGTGTTAATTAAAGAAAAACGTGGAAAATTTTTTTCCTCTGCTCAAATGTATGAGGTGATGAAATGAAACACTTCAATTTATATGATAACTATTAAATTAGTAAAAAATGCATATCTCATTAATCTGTCGGACTACGTACTTTTCATTAATGAAATGGAAAGTTTCATTTAGAGATATTTTCCCCAATGATGTGTTTCTTTGTTCATATAGTGACGGGAAGCAACTTGTTTTTCTAGAAGGAGAAGCAAAATTAGCCAAGCAAGTCTGTTGGAAGAATTTACGTAATAAGAATGTTGATCGCTCATTTTGTCGTTTGGGAGCTAGCGTAGGTTTTCCACTCCTGCCTTTTGCCGTGTAAGCAGATATTGAGTATGGTCTGTCCCTAAGGCAGGCAGTTGTAGCTAGCTATTTAATGAAGATCTACACAAGTGAACTAATGAGGCGAGCGCGTATGGGGTATGACTAGATGTCTAAGAAAAGAGTTGTTTCCAAATTGAGTTATATGGTAAATTAAACTGAAAAATAAAGAGTAGGCGGATTGTAAAATAGTGGGTTTCTATAATTATTCTTTTCCCTCGTCATGGACCATTCTTAAAATGAATCACTGCTTTTGCTGGGAGACTAGTGATTTTAAAACTTTTGCTTTTAGTGCACAGTTAGCTTTGGAAGGGAGAAACTATTTTCGATGTTTCTATTGTTCTACTATGCCTATTGATGGCAGCAACAGTGTATTGAATCTCTGAGAGTTGACACTTCAAAGGGCGTTACCATCCATTGGATAATGAATGGTAACGTCCTTTGAAGTTTCATACGAATCTCGCCTATAACCATGAAAACTAAAGGATGGACCGGAGTAAAACATGAATTTAAGTAATATTGCAATGGATTAAGGCTGCCCCTGGTAGCCCAGTGGTCTAACAGATGGCTTCTGATAAGGACAAGTCGCATACTCGTAGAGCTCCCAAGTGATAGTCAGTTCTTGCTTTATTTTCGATAGTTTCGTGTTGGTTTGAGTGTTCCTGGTATCATTTTGTTGTGTTCTACATTCCGTCCACTTCACAAGCAGTGATATTGGATAGCCACAGGTTTGTGGTTTTGTCTTTTTGAGTGTTGCGAGGTGCAGTACTAGTTCACGTTAGGGTTCATTGGCGATATGGTTGCAACTTCTTCTAATGTCTCTACCGCTTTACATGCATCTTCATCGTCTTCTGGTTCTACTATTCCGTATTCATCAGCTTTGAATGTGCTTGCTTCCTCACCTACGCATCCTGATATCTCTACTAAGTCTTCTACCAGCAACGTCCCACAGACTGATGGAACCAACTTTAGTGTTAGGGCTAGTGACATGTGTCCATCCCCACCCCCGCTTGCGTTTGCGTTTGCGACTGTTGTTCATGGCTCATCTCAGCGGATTACGACTTCGTTTTATGATAGCACTGAACTTACCAGAGTGGATAAAGTATTGAAGATTTTGGTTCCTGAAGAATCTCATGAAGGTAAGCAGTATAACTTTGCATTACTTTTTAGTGTCCTTTTTCAATCGTTGCCCGACACCCCTCTCCCACTTCATCTAGATGCTATTTATAAAGTTGTTCCCGAAAAACAGATAATATCGTTGTTTTTGAAAAACAGATATGCTATTTATGTATTGTTCCCGAAAAACAGATACGCTATTTATAAAGTTGTTCCCAAAAGACATATATTATTCGTATGGGTGGGAGAATTATAGTGCCATTTACAGACCCCACTACTGTTGACAAAATTCTTCAGTCGGGAACTCATATTAGACATTTCCATTTGCAATCTATTCCTGCATCACATAAGCCTATTACTGTTACCCTCTCGCCGGCGCCGACTGCCATCCCGGATTCAATACAATTTAAAGCACTACGGTTTTTTGGACGGGTAATTGGTAAAACGAAAATTCTTCCAGCTTTAGGTCGCGACTCGCACTACAGAGCAGTGCAAGGAGGACGTAGACAGTACCGTATCATATTCCTTAATGAAGAAGCTATTGTTGAACATCCCACATCCATGGGACTCAGCATTGGCACCCTCACATTCGTTTTTAATGTGTTTGCGGGTGTCGAGTGCTTTAAATGAAAGGCTGAAAGACACGTCGTATCCGAATTCCCACATCGTGTTCTACAGGTCAATTCTGCTCCTGTTGCCGCTGTTACTTCTATTTCCAGCCAAAAGGAACCTTCATCGCCTTTATTTGCTGCTCAACCAGGAACTGTAGGAAAACCACCTGTAATACATTCCACAGACTCTACTTCTACTGGTAACACTGTTGCTTCCGTTCGTGGATCTCGTCAATTTGATAACGTTCAACACGGTCGGACTTTGACCTCTACTGCAGTGGGTTTACATAATCCCCTTAATATGGACACTTCAATTTTTTCACATCTGCTACCACCTCAACAGGCCACCCAGTCTCAGACAGCTAATAAACGCTCTATTTCCCCAGCTTCACCACGATGCACTCGTTCGTTCGTTCTCTCGTTCCCGTTTATGGCAAAAAGAACGCACTTTAACCCCGCACTCTCGACGTTCTTCTGCTTCACCTAGCCACGACAGTAAATATGCTGTTTCCACATCCAACACCTATGGCATCCTTACCGATTCGGCAGAAGGAAGCATGGGAACTGCCCATGATAGTGAATCGTAGTTGGCTTCTTCAGAAGGTTAATGCCCCCCCCCCCCCACACACACACCCTTCTTGACCTTTCAGAAGTTTTCCAGGACAGCACTGTCCACAATAGGCCATTTACTCTCTCTGAATTAATGTCTTTCTATCAGTGTCCAAAAAAGACCAATATTATGGAAATATCATGTGTGCGGAGGAATTTACAGCGACTTCCCGAAATGGTACAACAACTTGCAGCGCTCGAAGAAGTCTTTAGTAATGTCTCTCTGCCGTCTTGGGCCATCAAATATGTTAGAAGGACAAAATATATGCTTAAGGTTCTCATGCCTAAACTTGCAGACCATCTTCAACCACCCCAATGAAGAAGAAATTAAACGTTGTCTCCTTCAACTGTCGGGGATTTGCTAGTTCAATAGCGAACTCCTTGGTTTTTGAGGATCATCGTCTGCACGAGCCGATATACTTTTGTTAAAAGAAACAAATGTTGCAATACATACCGATCCTTCCTGTTGGCATCGCTGGACTTTTTATTCCACCAAAACCACAGAACCCATCGTGGGTCAGGAACTGCATTGAGTTTTCATAATTCCCTTTTGTCTTTTATTACTGACATCCACGAGTCACAGGGTCAGCCGGGAAGTTTTCAATATGTTTCATTTCGATTTTTTTCTGTTTGTTTCCATTTACTCAACGTTCATGTGCCGCAATATGCCTCTACAGCCAAATCTCTTCTGAATCATGTGACATCTATTCTTTCTTCTATTCCGTTTTCAGACTTTATTATTTTTGCTGGGGACTTCAACTGTACATTTAATCCAACATAGGATTAATACAGACATTTGACGTGGACAAGGAACATCAAACAGAAGTCGTCGCTCTTTCCACGTTTATAAGTGAGTCACGGAAAAATTCTCATTGGTCGCCACCGGGAATCGAACCCAGGGTCTTCCAGTTACGCGCCGGATATGCTTCCACTGCACCACAGCGGCCTCGAATTCCTCTAGACTCACATACACTAACTGCCAAGCCAATTATCAGATTGCTCCTTGGAACCCCGCACAATTCTGGGGACTCACCAAAGATGGTAAGCAGCAACTGAGCAAATAATTAGAAGGCGAATGAATAATTAATAGAGACATTTGACGTGGACCATGATGGTTCTTCACATATGATATTGATGGTTCTTCTGAATCCCGACATTTTTTGGTTTCACAACTCTCGCAGTTGATAGCTAATTTCTACCTATCTGATGCTTTTCCATTACTTTATCCGACTACCCGTGAATTCACTTGATTTCCCTCCACCATTTCCACCTGTCTTCCTGCTGGACTGGATCGATTTTATGTTTCACGGTTTTTACACTCCGCGGTGTCTTCTGTCTCCCACGCACCAAGTGTTTCTTCAGATCATCAACCGGTTATTCTTTCTTTTCATCCTTCGGTTTCAATTACCCCTCATCCTCACATTTGGACGTTTGATGACACTTTGTTTCAAAATGCTACCTTTGTTTCGGAAATTATTAGAATAATTTCTTGTTCAGTTGCGTCACTTCCTACTTCCGCTGATCCGGCTGCCCTGTGGCTCTCCACCAAACAACAGATTATCGCTTTTGGCCCGAAAATGATTGTCCTTTCGTTTTCATACAATTCAAGCAATGCAGATTAATTCCCTCCAACGAGATCTCCTTCTTGCTCTGCCTTCCACATTTGAATATGATTTTTTAAGTGCTAAACTTCGGCAGCTTCGTTTATCTCTTGCGTCCACTACCCTTGTTCATCTCAAATACTCAAAGCTTCGCTTTCATGATGATCCTTTTCAAAATATTCGTCAACTGGAACACACCTCTATTAAAAGTAACATGATTACTTTCCTTACTCTTTCCGAAGGCTCTGCCACTGTGGATCAGTATCAAATTTGCTCGATTATTCACGCATATTGTAGCCGTCGTTTTAGTCTAACTCCCACTTTACCAGCGGAATCGTCCTTGCTTCATCAGAATCTCCCGCTAGTTCCTGCCCATTTTTTGTCTTCGTTATCTACTACCATTTCACCTGCCGAAATCAAAACTTCAATTTTTAGCCTCAACGATCGTTCGGCTCCAGTTGAAGATGGCTTTCCTCTTTCTTTTTACAAATTCTTACTTCCACATCTTCTTCCTTTATTGGTTGCTTACTTCAATTTTATTTTTTCAAATTCACATTTTTCTTCGTCCTCTTTTTCGTTTGCTACTCTTCGTTTGATCCCTAAATTCGGAAATCCTAGCTCTCTTTCTAACTGGCGGCCTATCTCTATACTCAATACTGATTATAAAATGTTTACTAAGCTTCTAACCCAATGTCTCAATCCCATTCTTGCTGATATAATCCATCCTGATCAAACTTACACGTTTCCATCCGGTTCTATTACTTCCAACATTCTTACCATACGTAATCTCTATTCCCTAGCTTCCAGGCTTTCGGAACCCTGGCACTCTTTTCTATCGATCAGAAACAGGCTTATGATTCCATTAATCACTCTTACCTCTTCCCTGTTCTTCGCCGTTTTTGGCTTTCCTCCCACTTTCTGCTCTGCAATCTTTAACCTCTACTCAGATGATTTTATCTATGTTCGTACTACCGCTTTTAAACTTCCTGTATTCCTTTTTAATGGGATTCAACAGGGCTGTTCCTTTGAATCATTGCTGATTGCTCTTCGGTTTCGTCTATGTACTACATTTCCGCGCAGTCTCTTGATGCATCGCCACCACCACGTCGTCTTGTCCGCCTACGCCGATGACCTCACCGTCTTCCTACGTTCTAAAAGTGCTTTTGAAATCATCCGTACCACCTATGATGAATACGCTGCTATCTGTAGATCTGCTTTAAACACCAACAAGTGCTCAGTCTCTGGGAGGGGGCATGGACCTCCCACGGGGATCGACCTTGGTCAGCCCAGTGGTCGAATACAGTGATCGAGATTTTAGGGGTCTATATTGGCTCTCCTATGGCCGTGGGTGCTGATACATGGAGTCCCATCATCAGTAGTATTGAAAAACGACTTGTTCCATCCCGCCCTTTGAAAGCTCATCTTTCTTTCTCTACCCGTTCTTTCCTGCTCAACACGTTTATTCTACCAAACGTTTTTCATACATGGATTGCTCACCCGCCGCCTCAACTTGTGTTGATTCACATTAAACGTTTATTTACAGCTTTTATTTGGAACACCATTCATTGTGTACATCGTACTACGCTTACTCTTTCCGTGCCGTGTGGCTGACTTTGCCTTGCCGATGTCTCTTCTAAATTCAGGTCCTTTCATCTTTATAACTTCATTCATGAATTTACGCTTAATCTTTCTTCCTCTAGAACCATTATCGATACTCTTTTCTTTCCCCGCAGCCCTCATTTCAGTGTTTCCACCTTTCTGCCAATGGATCTCTATCCACTCCTTCCCGCGCATATTCCAGACACTTACATTTCCACAATTTCCCTTTAGCGATCCTTGTACCCAGTCTTTTTTTTTATTGGAGGTTTAACGACCACCGTGAGCAACTCAATAGGCTATAAGCAGTCGCCCGTCCCTAATTTAGGGTCACTGGTTCCAGGGAAAGGGAGAGAGCCAGTGCCGTAAGACAAGCACAACATCCATGCCTCACCGGGATTCGAACCCGGACCCCTTACAGACGAATGATCAGAGGCCAACGCCTTAGACCACTGCGCCACCGGAGCGGCGTACCCAGTCTGGCTCCCACCCTCTACTACACTTGATCTATTGGCAGAACCTCTCTTCTTTTCTTCCGCTATTCATTCTCTCTCCTTTTCTTACTTTCACATCTCCACTTAATTTGCCAGTGGGGTGGTGAAGGTTTCTCAGCTTGTCGATTCTTCACTTCGGTGGAAATCTCTTTCCTCAATCTTACCATCGTTGCCTGACACGTCAACAACTCCTCCGCTTGATCCAAACTTGTATTACAGCAACTCTGCTTGACCCAAACTTGTATTGTCGGTTGTATCCTTCGTTGGCTGATCAATTTGGTCTTATCTTCACCCCTTCAGCGCCACATTGCCTTCCATATCTTTTATTTTTGAACGACACCCCTTACCTCCCCCATTCAGTACCTATGAAGATGATATATCGTCACTTTATGACCTACTACAACGATCCAATGCCACCTTCTTCTCTACCATCTGACGAATTCTTTGCCACTTGGACTGATTCCTCTGCTTCATTGGCTTCCCCTAAAGCACAGGGCACCCGTTGGCTTCATTTACATCAACAACTTCTGATCCCCAGCACCCATCATCTTTCCCGCCGCCTGAAATCACCGAATTGCTTTTTCTGTTCTACGTTACGTGATATATATAATTCTTTTTCTCTATGTTTGATTTTACAACCTTTGTTCTCTATGATGTTTTGTTTGGCCAAAATAGTTTGTTTTTCTCTTCATACTATGCTACAATATTTATCATCCGTCGTCATCGTCGTCATTCTCAATCTCACAACCGCCTTAGTTCTTTTTCCTTCCTTCAAGCTAAACTTTCTATTTATCACTTTTACCGTCTCAGTGTTGATGACCCTTCTTTGAGAAGATACAATACTGCTCGTAGTTTTCTTTGCCGTCGACATCCGTCTTCCATTACTACAATTTCACGGGCTGAATATGATACCGCTAGAGCTGTCGATTCCTTATCCTCGTTCTTCTCGACATGGATGTATGACAACTTCACTGTTAATGATGATACTATTTCTCTTGTTATTTGAATTATTTCATTTTACTGATGTATTGTGTTAGTAAAGACAGCTTGCTCCGTTTTATACAAATTAGTTATTTTTTGATTAGCTGCTACAGGCAAAGTGCGCCTGTAGCATCGTTTCAACGCTCTTCTTTTGTCCATACAAATGGACGGGCACACCAAGTTTTCTTTTTTGGGGACCAAAAGTTTTTTTGTTAAGAACGTCTTTTTGTGTAGTATATGCTTATTGTGTTTTTTTCTTTCATCACCAGGAAGTGTGACTAGTGTTTCTTCCTCGTGATGAGAATGCCACAGATTGTATTATATTATGTCTTCCGGGGAGATGAGACTGATCTTTTTCATGTTGTTATCCATTTGGCTTCACTTTCTTGTGCTCAGCTGTGAATGAGTCTTTGACCTCCATAGTTCCTGAGATCTCTTGGTCCTTGTTCATCCTTCTGTCCTTGCCTGGTTTGTTGCTTTTGTGTTCCATTCTCTCCAGTGATCACTATGAGTGAGGTCTGTAACTGCACCATCCTATTTGATTATCATCTCGTCCTGACTGCTTGATGTTTGCCATCCTTCCTACACCTTCTCATCACCAGTGCTTCTCGAATTCAACCGTGTAGCATGGTGTTGTGAGTAGTCATTGTTGAACTTTTTGCGTCTTCCTATGATGAGCTCCTTCCTTCACAGTGACTTTCCACGACGGGCTTTTCCTGCGAAGCCGGCACCCAACATCAAGCTGGCTTTTTCTCCTTCTTCATCAGTGACTTTCCTACATTTTATCAACAATTGATCACTTTGGGTTTTGTTCTTCCGAAATTTGAACATTCCCCGACTGACTTTCATTGAATTTTATTAACAGTCCTGTATATGCGTCATTCTTCGTTACTTATGTTAATTGCTTTGGCAGGAGAAAAGCTTGATGGTATCGCCAACACGCGACGACAACCCGGTGATTGTAAATACTTGTATATATTTGTTTCTCAATAAATACCATTTGAATTCTGATCTTTCGTCCGAGATGGGCCCGGGTTCGAATCCCGGTGAATCATGGATGTTCTGTTTTTCTTACGGCACTGTCTCTCTTCCTTCTTCTGGACTCGGTGGCCATAACTTATGGACGGGCGACACTTATAACACATTGAGTTGCTCACGGTGGTTGTTAAATTCTCAATCACAAAAAAAAAACGGATTAGGAGTAGCCCTATTGGCAGATATGGAATTCATACAGAATGATCTTGGGCATTAGTGAGAACCGGTGGCATCAAAGTAAGAGGTTTACATTTTGTTACAGTTTGTCTCATTTTGAAAGGCTGTTAAAAAATAGATTTTTCCACAAAATGTGATGTATTACACAGGTGCAGCACGTGTCAAGACGACAATTCTGCAGCTGTATGCTCAGTCAGGGTAGCTCAGTCGGTTAGCGTAACTCACTCTGGAGAGAAGAGACGTGGGTTTAATCCCCGTTGCTAAAAGATTCATATTTTCACACAAACAAAACAGGAACTTTTTGACAAGACGACAAAAATAACAACAAATGAATGAATTGACTTTAGAAATGTGAAAGTTCTTTTTCCCTAGGTTCGTGTCTTGGTCACGTTTAAATCAGGTATGATTTAAGATTTGATTGATAAAGTAACTACCCTGCTGGCCACCCAAAATGCAACACCAAGAAGGACACGAGATAGCAAATCCAAATTTACTAGACACATAACAACAGATACAAAGATGAAAAGATTGAGCTTACAGGCCCTGCGAATTGTGGAACACGGAGACATCAATAGTTCGTGTGGCCCCCATGGCTGGCAATAACGGCCGCTACACGCCGCAACATCGAACGAAAGAGGCTTTGGATGTGGGCTTGGGGTATGTCGGTCCATGCTGCTTCTACACGTTGTCACAGTTCATCAGGCGTAGCCTCAGGTGGTGCTTTCCGGGCCACTCGGTCGTCGATCAGCAACCAGACGTGTTCGATGGGTGACAAATCGGGAAAACAGGCGGGCCACGGTAGCAGTGACACCTGATGGGCCGTGAAGAATTGTTGCATGATGCGTGCCACCTACGGGCACGCAATGTCCTGTTGAAACGTGGCCTCTGGCAGATCCTAGAGGTAAGGGAGGACTACAAGCTCCAAAACGTCGGAGATGTAGCGGTGGCTGTTGAGTGTACCGGCGATGCGTACCACAGGGGTACGGGTGTCATATCCAGTTACGCCCCAAACCATAACGCCAGGCAACGGACCGCTATGGCGATGCATAATGCAGTCTCTCGCCGCGGGCATCATACAGTCTCTCGCCGCGGTGCCGCCACACGCGGATCCGACCTTCGTGGTGTTGCAGGCAGAAGCGGGATTCGTCGGAGAATACAATGTCGTACCATTCCGTATTAGTCCAGATGCGGCGTTCAACTGCCCACTGCCGCCGCACTCGCCGGTGGTGTAACGTCAATGGTAATCGGACCAATGGGCGCCGTGCGACAAGTCCCCACTACTGCAGCCGACGTCGAACGGTACGTGCTGACACAGGTTGTTGCGTAACACACCCTAATTCCTGCGCTAACGTTCGTGATGTGGCGGTGCAAGCCGTCAATGCCCTCAGCGCCACATGCCGGTCCTGTCGTTCGATGGTGTACCGCGGCTGCGGCAATCGCTCACGTCGGTCCGTCCGTCCCTCCTGCAGCCACCGAATACATACTCACCTCACTGTGGCTGGATGTCGTCCCACACGGGTGCCGATGTCTCAGTACGATAAACCGCTGTCGCGATAAGCCACTATTCGTCCTCTGTCGAACTCCGAAACATGCTGGAATGACTGCTGTATTCTGCGACGAGGCATCAGAAAGTTTCCCACGCACAGGTCCGGCAGCGCAACACACTTCCACTACTTACACCCCGTCTTCTGTACACCCTTCTTATGGTGTTACTCGGTGGCGTGCCGGGCGCACATGATTTTCATATGCCCTGCAATGCTAATCTTTTGCATGTCCTCTCGCGGGCTACGCATGCTGCGAATTTCAGGCCAATCCGATGCTTCCTTCTTGGTGGTGCATTTTGGGTGGCCAGCAGTGTATATTTGAATTGGGTAAGACTGCAATGTTACGTTTTTTTTATTGGAGGTTTAGCGACCACCGTGAGCAACTCAATGGACTGTAAGCAGTCGCCCGTCCCTAATTTAGCGTCACTAAGCCAGTGCCATGAGACAAACACAGCATCCATGCCACGAATGATCAAAGGCCATCGCTTATACCACTGAGCCACCGGGACGGCAAGTTATGTTTTGGAGAGGATTGCGTCTTTGTTCCTCTCAGTAGAACACCCGCACACATATATACATCAAGTGCAGCATCATATTGTGATCGTTTGTGTACAACAGTATCTTAGGGTGTTTTTGTTTTGGTATTTCACAAGAATACAACGAGGTCTCTAACAGAAAATGCACGACGGTTACAAGATTTTCAGAGACGTACTTCTAATTTTATTTGCTATTTGTTATTTCGTCAAAGATGTTATTATTTCCCTAATTTATGTGTTTATACTGAATGCGTCAAGTGACTCTGATTGGTCGGTTTTCCTAGTTCCAGCAGGATATAATACCATTGGGTCTCAGGATGTTTCACCTCAACCTACTCCTCTACGTGGCGGTGAGACAATGGATGGTAACACAGGGAAGGGACTTTTATCAAAAAGGGAATAGAACAGCATTCCTAATGTGAATAACATCGCAATTACAACGGGTACTGCTGGGAAGGGTAGCAGGATAGCTTCACAGTTAAAGTTTTAATGTAATTACCAGAACTCGAAGTAAAAAGCGAAATCACAAGTCTTATCAGCTTATTTGCAGACCTATTTCCGCATGTTTATCACTTCTGAACTTACTCCATTGCTCTTTCAGAGTACGAAGAATTTCCAGGAAACTTGCAAAAAAGGACTCGGGCATGAGTCCTTTTTGCAAGTTTCCTGGAAATTCTTCCTCCCCCGGCTTCCAAAAATTCGTACAAGCATGCTTATCGAATGTTAGTCGAGCGATCTCTCTGGTTACTGTACAGATTCATCAGAGCTCTTTAGGTCTGCTGAATCTACACAGAAGCGATCGAAAATACAACAGAGTGGGGTAGGGAATTGTGCTTTCAGAGAAAGCTATCACTGCTGTGCTCGTGCGTAGCATAGCACGAAGAGTTCCAAGCCTGTTGGTCATACATTAGATCAGTGCGTCCCGCCAAAGATATCTTTCTAAAAATCATGACATTGCGAACACAGGTAATTCGTAACATCGCTTTCTTGTCAACTGAAGCACAAATATCTGTAACTGTCAACTGAAGTCTGTCCACGTCAACTGAAGCACAAATATCTGTGGAGGGAAAAAGTCGATACAGTCACGAACATCATGTTAGCCATCGTGCAAGCATTTTTAACTGAAAAACAGAACAAAAAATGATTTTGAAAGCTTACTGATTAAAGCAAAGGTCTGTCAGTATTCAAAAATGGAAGCTTCCTTAATATTTAATGTTTAACTGAAATTGAAAAAAAAACTATCACATTACACCTAAATTTTACGGGACATAATTTCTTACGCCTTGACGACGTTCAAAATATCGCAGCGCAGAAGTAACTAACTTTACAGCTGTTTAACACAGGAAAAGACTTGATCTCATGCTCTAATCACAAGTCCTATACACAGTGCCCCTTAATCTCTCCTTATCTTTGCGCCATCAAAACTCCATTAAAAATTAGTGAATGTGAGCTCAGCCAGAGGTTAAAAGGACATAGCCTCTAGTATGAGCTCAGAAATAATATAAAATCGAATAATAAATGAAATTAAGCTTTTCAGAAGGTGACATTTTCAAAATGTTCCATCCTTGTAACAGTAACAGAATGTACTGATCACAATCATATTATAAAAGTACAAATTATTGAACTGCGAGACTTAAGTGAAATTGTGTCAGAACTCTAAAGTGCAATGTGCAATAAACCATTTGTTAAAATTTTGATTTTTTGTTCGGAACTAGAAATATCAGGTTTAAGTACTCTATTTCATTTGTTTTACTGCGATCTACGACAGTAGTATAACGTACTTAAGTAGAAAACAAACGGGAGATACTTTATGAAACTATGTCATTCATGAGTGTTGACTCATTCCAAATAAACCTTTAACCATACGCACTCATCATTCTTTTCAAAAGTAAATTAATACCTTAACACAGAAGCCTACCTATGGGACGTATAGAGAAACAAGGACCTGTGAAAATTTTATTCAAAATGAAAAATCATTATGAAATCATGAAATGAGATACGCAAGTTTATTTTCACAGTGCATCAGGCAAAGCGACCTGCATCATAATTAATCTAAGCCGATATGAATCCGCGCTGTTTAGAGATATATTTTCGAGCGAACCCTCATTAAAGTAGAAGGCGGAGAAAAACAATAAAATTTTTGTGCTTGTTATATCTCTTGAGCAATTTTTATAATGGACTTTTTATAATGAAGTCATCAAACGACCTAATGAGAATGTGACGTCGAGCAAAAGTTTAGAAACAGATTTCGGAAAGTTTGTAACGTGAAGTTATGTGATAAGAAAGTTGTCACATGATTTCAGAAGTTTTTCAATATGAGAAATCGAACGATGGAACAATGCACTCATGTATCCGGCGATCATCCTGTTCCAAACAGAGGCGACATTCATCGCTTTACCACACTCTCCAAATGATGATTCCTGTTGACCAGGGGTGCACGACCTTTTAACACCTACGGGCCAATTTCAGGTTGACTGAACAATGGCGGCCTCGGGGTTACCTCCCCCCCCAAAAAAAAGGTTACAAAAATCTCAAAACCAAAATATTAAAGAAAAAACTAAAACAAGAAAAAGGTGTACAAAAATTGTTTAAACAAAACAATTTACTTCTTGAAAGATATGCAAGTGTCGCCAAAATCTTTTTATGAGTGAGAAATTTGACTCTGTTTTTATTAGTCTTTCTATATCTGGCTCAATGTTGGACACAGAGATCCGCAGGTTTTACTCCAAGTGTTCATCAGTTAGAAGAGAACGATCTCATGATTTCTCCTGTTTCATTGCAGAAAATGATTGTTCACATAAGTTGGTGCTTCTAAATAATGTTACGTTTTTGAGCGTTGATTTTCAATCTCTTCATTTCACAATGCAAGTACTTTATGTAAAATTCTCAACAAACTTCTGCAAATTTAACCTTTAATTCGGAGTTATTTTGAAGGTCTGTAAACTCCATCTGAAAAAACGACGGACACTTTCAATATTAGTTGCGATTGGTATTGCAAACACGCCATATATTTGTATGTACCCCAAGCAATTTTCATATCTTTACGTATACTTGTGTGTACCGCCAGTCCCCCGTAAAATTTTCGTATCTCTATAATTTTTCATTTTTTTTTCTATAAATGTTTGACTAATTTCCGCTTTGTACTCCACTGGGATATTTTGTACGCGGGCCAAATACGATCAGGCCGAGGGCCACGGTTTGTGCATGATTGGTGTTGACTATTGAACGGAACAACTCTAGATGTTGGCGAGGGTCTGTATCTTTTAATTAGAAACGATGTAACGACCTCCGTAAACGCATTTCCGCCTCCTGTTTGTGATGGTGTGACGGCTGGATATTTTTACTTATCTGCTGAAGGAAGCTATCACAGCTGTACTACGATGTAAGGCTACTCCACCATAAGGCAAGAATAGTACTCCTGCATAATGTTATACATATTTATATCATCATCATCATGAACTATTATCAGTGTACTGTCTGGATGTAGATCTTCCCAAGTTTTTTCCACAACGGTCTATCGTGCATTCGAATTTCATCTCCCCATCTCTTATATGTTCTTGTTCTAGGTCTTTTCCTAATCCTTGGAATCCAATCTAAAATATCGGTTGTGCATCGGTGGACCGTTCTTCCGGCAACATGTCCAGCACATTTCTCGTTCTTGACAGACGTTGTATTGGTGGCTCCTATATTTTATGCATTCTAATGATTCCCTACGTCCTCTTCCGCACTCACCTATTGCGGGCCCCGCCTATTTAAAGGTACAGTGTACGGTTTGAGCTACTTTTCTGGCGATATTGACCTTGTATATGTTCATATTCCTCCGTTTTCATAATATTAGATCGTTTGTTTACGTTTGGAAGCTGCCAACATGACGGCTTTCAGTCTATCCTTATGTTCTCTGGGCGTGGCGGTTGCACGTCACGTCGCATTTCCCACGTCTATGGCAGATGAGGTACTCTCGTTCTCAGATGTGCCTGCTCAGGTGCCTTCCCAATTTCCTGATGCTCCTGCTCCGGTGCCTTCACTTGACTTGTCTGCGCCGCCTTCTTCTGCTTTTGCCGCTGCCTCGGCGCCCTCCCTGGGTACTGCTGCTAATGCTGTCTTCCTTTCTGATGGTGCACCTCTTCCGTCACTGCGTTCTGTGCTATCCGGCTCAGCACAGACTTTTCTTCCGTGGATATCATTTGCCTCTACAATGTAGCGAGGCGCTGCTTTTCCGTCCAGCCACAAGGTGAAGGTAACGATTAATGATAATTCGCAGATTGGCCATGAGTTCCATAATCTCCTGGATAGAGGAGGTTATGGAACTCTCTTTCATGCCTTACCGAATGCTCCTTTGCCACGCTACATAGAGGCCGTCTCAGGTCATGTGTCGTCCGCGTCTATTGCCAAAATTTCTCGTACCCCTCAGGGTATCTCAGTGCAGTTCCAGCGCAAGGAGGAGGATGCTGAATTTTTTTTTGTGCACACGGACTTTCGATTAGAACTTATCATCTCATCCCTTCACCTCTTTCCAAGCGTCCTGTGAACATCACGTTTTATCCTGTTCCACAGGAAGTGCCTGATACTGCGCTTCCTCTCCTTGTCAATCATGTTTGTAAAATTGTTGGCAAGGTCCGTCGCCTTTTTGACGTTCCACGCGGAACTCGCTTTCTACATGTTACAGGACATCGCCGTCAGTTGTTGGTAGTCTTTCGCACAGTGAACGCCTTTGCGGTTTGTCCTCCAGACGCTAATCTTGAAATTGGCTCACGCACGTACAGTTTAAAGGTTTTCACCACCCACTATTGTACTCACTGTCTTAGCGAGAATCACACCACTGCTTCCTGCGTGCGCCTACGCAGTGGTCTTTCTTCCTGCTAGCATCCCAATGGTCCTCCTACCATACCAACATTTGTCCATTTATCATACCCACATTGTTCCTTCTACCATACCCACTTCTAGTGTTTCGCCTGACGTGACTGTCCTCTCTGTAAGTCACGATCATTGTCCTTCCATTCAAGGACAATGATCCCCCACCTCCTCTTCCGCACCGTACGGTAGTGAATCATTCTTCTAGATTCGCAGAGGTGTCTTCCACTATTGATGTGCCTCCAGCGGAGTGTTCCGACTCGGATGTGTCGAGTGGTTCTTCGGCACTCCGGCCGACTGGCTCTCCTCCGTGTCTCACGCATATCAGACCTCCGATTACGACCATGTCTGCTGTTCCCCCGTTGCCTCACTTTTCTGCTGCCTCGGCTGATGTTCCAGTGTCCACCAATGTTGATCGGGTGCATACTGATTCCTTGGCGCAACTTGTGTTCTCGTCTTTCATTTCGGGTGTTCTTCCAGATCCGCCAATGAATTCATTCGCCTCAAATTCGTCTTTGAAACCGACTGGAACTTCCAAAGGCTCTGTGAAACAGAGGAAGGTAAAACATCTGTCTGCTACTCTTCCTGTGGCCTCATCCAGTATTCCGATGTTTCTCCGCCTGATGACTACTCGAACAGTATGCATCTCCGTTCCGGTCCTGTCAATCTTCTCTCAGATGATGAGGTTATACAGACCATTGATAATTTTCCTTTAGTTCCTGGACCACTGTGCGTACAGCAACACGTATGCATCTTCCAATCTGCTCGTACGGTTGTCTGTACTGATGATTTGCTCCATTCACCTGATCTTGATCAGTGTGCAGCGGTGATGCAATTGGAAGCTTATGTGTCATTTTTCTGTACTAGTGTTACAGGTACTAGGCACAAGGTTTTGAGACGATACACTTGCCGTCTCTCCTTCTTGAAAGAGTTCGCTGAGAAACAATTTCGTAATACTTTACTTCCTCAAGCCGATGAACTTCAGCGCTCTTTCCCAACCCATCACTTTTCGTTCTCTCCGGCGACGTTTTCCACATTGTATTCGCCTGGAATTTTCCGGTTTCGCGTTTCTTCATCTATTGTTCCCCTAATTGTGTGCTGTACCCTTCGTGTTATCACTCTCGCATTTCAATGTTGTTTCCTGATTTTGTTATTGTGCCTAGTGTGTGTGTGTGTGTGTTTTGTTGTTGCTCTCATTGTATGTTCTTGCTGTACTAGTGTTTTCCTGCGTCGAGGTTTATAACAGTGCTACAATTGATCAATCGATAAATCCTCATTTCTTGTAAAAGCATTGTGCATCAGTTTTGTCTTCTGAAAGTTATTTATTCCAACTGCTTTACCCTTGTTAGCAAATTCCTGGATCATAGTCTGCAGCTCTGAAGAGACAGCTGCAAAAATGACTTCGTCATCAGCAAAACAAAAATGAGTTAAATAGTACAAAACGAAGGTGATCAGCGAAACGAAGGGGAGTTCTTTCAGCACTAATTGAAAGAACGAGGGAATATTAACTTTTGTGATCAGCGAAACGAAGGGGAGTTCTTTCAGCACTAATTGAAAGAACGGGGGAATATTAACTTTTATTACATATTTATATGCTTGCAAGAATTTAATAATGATATTATTTACGCAGAGCACACAGTTACCATTTTGCGCTGATATTCATAAATTTGTCTTTTATACGAGATATCATGAAAATGGCAGCATACATTTCCGTATGCGCTTTCTAACCTTTTAGTGAAACGAGTGTATGATCATTGAATTCTGGGAGCAATAAAATATTCCTAGTTTAAGGTTAGCGTCTCAAGTAATGGCATGATTCATAAAAAGAGAACAAGCAGTATTGTTCCCTAACTCATGCCCCGAATTCGAGAAGATGACGTTCTTAACAGTCGTCCACAAATTTCAGATTTCAGTTTTGCACTACATCAACATTATGCATATTTGCATGCTGCTTGATTTACAAATTTGGAATTGTTTTAATAAACGCCAATTCCTGTGTCATTACTATGCATTAAAGTTGTAGGGTTCTAAATGCATTAAAGTTGTAGGGTTCTAAATGCATTAAAGTTGTAGGGTTAAAGTTGTAGGGTACCTAAATTATGCTATCGGTCATCATATCTTATATCATATCATATCATATCATATCACATCAAATCGTATCGTATCATATCATATCATATCACATCACATCAAATCATATCATATCATATCATATCACATCAAATCATATCATATCATATCATATCATATCACATCAAATCGTATCATATCATATCACTAAGCTGTTCTCTGAGATTCAGAGATGTAGCTCCACAAAGAAATACAAACTACCAAATAAATTTTTACCTTATAATTTACTTACAGTTGACATATCAAACTTCTCCATTTACAGGTATCTTGACGCACAACTCGCGTTTCACTGACATCTATCATACGACCTACATAAGACTTTCTGTACTTCATATTGATCATCATTTTCTCATGCAACCACTCCTGAATCTGATACTTCCATGACTTCCTTGGCCTTCCTGCCACTTGGGCTACAAAAAGTTCTTAGAAAGCATCTCATCACTCATTCTTTCAGCGTGGCCAAACAGAAAAATATTAGTCTCCACTTTGCTAACAACATTTTGCTACACATTACACAACTGCAACACATCGTCATTCCTCACACGATCAGAAAACGTCTTGCCACAAAGCCCCGTAAGTAACGCATTTATCCAGCACACAAACGACTCCTATGTTTCTTCTGTAGTACACAGGTTTCACTGTGACTACAGAAGAAACATGCATCAGAGTAGCAACAATTACACTTTCATACACAGCCATGAGGGACTCACTAGAGAGCCCATCATTACTGTGAAAACTTCCCAAAGCAGCTATGCATTTCAATGAAGAATTCACTCGCCTAATAATTTCACCATCCAATTTGCTCTCTCTAACATACATACTTCCTAAATACACAAACTCATTCATATGGTTAATCACTGTGCCGTTTAGACGTATTCTGTATTCAGTACTAACAGTTCCTTGATCAAAAACCGCAGCTTTGGTTTTTCCCTTATTCATACTCAGTTTGAATTTCATGCAAACTTCGTACATCCGGAACAACACACTCTACCACTCACATTTGCTCTCTGCCAACAGGACTGTGTTATCGGCATTCAGCAATCTGCACCCACGGATATTACCAAGACATAAACGAGTATTGTCCATCTTGGTATCACGCATGCACGCATCCATAAACATATTAAACAGCCATGGTGACATTGCGCAAACTTGTCTGACTCCTACACTAATAAAAAACTATTTCGATAAAACACATTCACTCTTACTCAAGCTCTACCGCCAGCATACATGGCTTTTACACTATTAAGTAGATTCCCAATAACACCATATTTATTCAATATCTTTCACAAAAGTATCCTATTTACTCATTCATAAGATTTCTCTAAATCTATGAAGGCAGCAAAAACTTTCTAATAGCCAGATACTCTTTAATCATCAAGCGTAATGCCAAAATCTGCTTAGTGCAGCCTATACCAAGAATAAAACCATTCTGAACATCCTACACTTTCTCTGATGTAAGACCTCGTACTTTTCCAATGATGGCCTTGCCAAACACTTTCCCTGACACACTCAGTAGCCTAATATCACGACAGTTCTTGCAGTCAGTCTGATCACCTTTTCCCTTATACAAGGGAACAATGATAATATCCTTCGAATCCCGAGAGACCATTCCTAACTCCCAGCACAACTGGCAAATTTCCAGTTAACCAGTCAATTACAGAGCCACCACCATATTTCAACATCTCAGCAGTTATGCCATCAGCTCCAGAAGCCTTACCATTCTGAAGAGATTTTAGAGCTTTACACTCCTTTTCTCTTGAGATCCCTTCTGTGCTTCCATCTTTCACTGTGACATCATCTGCTTGTGCCTCTGAATCACCTTTGCTTTCTTGATCTAATACACTGCCGGATAATTGCCAACGACGGATAACCATAGCAACGATAGCAACCATAAAATGGAAGGCAGGAAAAGGTGGAAATTAGCATAAGTGCGGGATACAGTATGACGTGTTGTGCGTATGCAAATTTTGGATTGCCGAACTTGTTCGTGACGTCATAGCGCTGATAAGAGATATAAAGGATTTGACGCGTATTGAACGTTGTTGTTCAAACGCAAAGTTGAAAGGGAAAGGATCAATTGACGAACTTGCAATTTTCAGTATGTCTTCCCGACATCACCTAGATGATTTTACGCGTGGCCGTATTATTGGCAAGATTGAAGAAGGGCGAAAAATAACAGATGTTGCCAGGGAGTTTGACGTCAGCCACAGTGTTGTTTCAAGGCTTTGGAAATCATTTCAAACAAATGGAGAGTGTAGCAAACGTCACGGGGGAGGTCGTGTTCGCAGTACGACACCTGCAGAATATCGGTAAATAGTGCTATCAACAAAAAGACACCGGCGCAGCACAGCTAGTGAGGTAGCAAATCAGTTTATTGCTGCTACTGGCAAGCGGATCTCCCGAAAAACTGTCGCCAGACGTTTGCATGAAGCAGGACTATACGCCCGCCGTCCTGTTGTGTGCACCCCATTGTCCAGACGTCACCGTACCGCCCGTTTGCAATGGTGCCATCAACATCGCAGTTGGACTGATAACGACTGGTCTGCTGTCCTCTTCTCAGATGAGAGTAGATACAGTCTATCGTCTGATTGTCGACGACAACTGATCTGGCGTGATAGTGGTACTGCATATAGTCCAGCAAACATACAGGAAAGAGATCGATATCCGACATATAGTGTCATGGTATGGGCTGGTAGCATGATGAATGGCCGTACGTCCCTCTATGTGCTTTCAACTGGGACTATGACTGGCCAACAATACATTAATGATGTTCTGCTACCTCATGTTCACATGTTCCGTGGTGCTGTCGGTGATAGATTCATTTTCATGGACGACAACGCAACATGTCATCGAACAGTCGCTGTCTAGGAGTGTCTTGAGAGCGAGGATATTCAACGCCTCGTATGGCCAGCACGTTCTATAGATCTGAATCCCATTGAAAATGTGTGGGATGCTTTGGGGAGGAGTCTTGCTGGTCACCAATGCCCTCCAATAAACAAAGACACCCTCATCCGTGCACTGACAGAGGAATGGGATAAATTACCCCAACAGCTGCTTGATAATGTTGTGCAAAGCATGATACGACGTGTGGAATCTTGCATCGCCTTCCATGGTGGCCATATCCCGTATTGACATCTTACGCCGGAACGCATGCGGACGGTAATTGCATTTTTTTCACGTTTACGTATTCTGCACAAAATGGCCTGTTTGTCTCTTGAACAATTTCCAAAGCCTTCTGGATTACAGAGCACAATAAATTGTTTTTCTTGTAATGTCCTGGCGTCGGACATTATTTTATTTCACTTGGCATCCAACCACACTTACTTTTTTATGGGCTATATAGCCGTTTATGATCCGTCCTTAGCAATTGTCCAGCAGTGTATAAGAAGTACATGAAATCAAGAGTTTGGACCCGCATATCCTTTACCCGACCCTATTCTTTACACAACTTGCAACTTTGTTTCCCCTATTTTTTCTGAGTCTGATGTACTTTTAGAAATTTTTTCTATCTTTCCAAAAAGCCAATTTATGCCTTTCCACCTTCTCCTTCCTATCTTTTGCCTTACTCTGGTGAACCAGCTTAGCTACTTCACGCTTCTTACAGCGATAGTCATCCACATAAACTTTACCTTGCAACATCCCCAAATGGGCTTCCTCCTTTCTCTTTAATCTCTTCAATCTCACTATTTTACCAATCATCACCTCTAATGGTACCCACTATTGTGGTGCCACCGACCTTTTCAACAGCAGTGACAACACAGTTCTTTAAACATTCCCACTTTTTTACTACATCCTTCTGACATGACTTCGGCTCTTTTAGTCGTTCTCTGAGCAGTGGCGAAACGTGGTGCTTTGTGTTGGGGAGACTAAAAATGTTGTTTATCTTTTTTGCAGTTAGACTGAATGCATATATAGATAGCATGCTCTCAAAGATGCATATTATATTCATGTGAATATTTTAGTACCAACATATTGTTTGCATTGTCATTGCTTGCTGTACTGTATCTTTAAAAAACTGCTACATAAATGCAATTTTTTTTCACAACTTGCGGAACTTAATCACAGATCAGACTGTTAGCAAATTAAACTGTTGCCAAACCGATCCTGAAAACGAAAAAAAAAGGTAATGATTTTCATTTCATACCGCTTAAACTTAGACTCACAAAGATGAGTATTATTTATTACTGCGGATTGGGATATATTTCGATATATTTTTATAATTTACTTATTTAAACAAACTAATATTATGCATATTTAACAAGGGTTAGCATTACTTTGACGCCCGGTGGCGCAGTGGTAAGCGATGGCTTCTGATCAGAGATCCGGGTTCGAATCCCTGTGAGGCATGGATGTTGTTTGTCTTACGGCACTGGCTCTCTCCCTTTCCTGGAACCAGTGGCCATAAATTAGAGACGGGCGACTGCTCATAGCCCATTTAGTTGCTCACGGTGGTCGTCAAACCTCCATTCCAAAAAAAAACAAAAAAAAACAGTTCTTTAGCGGGTTATTTTTGTTTTAAGTTCAAATGATTTGTTCCCATATCCGTGTCCATAAGGAAAGAAATCCTTGCTGAATGCTAATATATTTTTGTGAGGAAGAGGAGTGTAAAAACAGCTTTGAGATTTCTCAACGTGTCAGCTGTAATGCTTTATGGGCCTCACCTTTGCAAAATAGAACTTTTAAGAACATATGAACTACTGCTCTGAATCCGAAAAATGAAGGATTTGATTGCACGCATGCACAATGAAAATTTTGTTAAGCGTTTACCCGAACTTCTAAATATTTAGAGCACTAAACATCGTTTGAACACACACACCTGGTTCTTAATAGAAATATTAAGGTTGACAGCGGATTTTCCAGCAGATACTTAACTGAATCAGAAGAATCATGAACTTCTTGTTCGCACATTGCTCGCTTAAAAAATAAAAATTAAACACACAATACTTACAACACGATCATTAGTCAGTCATAAGTTCCACTTTATAACAAAAACTTTCTCTTTAGCATCAAACTGGCTCAAAACAGCTTTCAGCTCATTCCAAAAATATTCCTTCTTATCAGAAGGGTTCCGAGTTACAAGGAGCATACACTACAACAATTAGAATTCTCTGAAGTTTCACTTTCAAACGAATCCAGAGAATTCTCTCACTTATGCAACTATAGTGAATCAAATTGTTCTTAATCTTTCCACTTAAAATCACACCTACACCAGCCTGTCCTCTCATATTATCCAATACTCCAGACCACACACTCACCGTGCCATTCACTTCTTCTACCCCAATTTCCTTCTTTTTGGTTTCACTTACACACAGCACATCCAGTCTATATTTATCCATCTCCTCAATCACCTCACTCATCTTGCCATTTATACCTCTGGTATTCCATAAAACAATCTTACATTCACTCAACCGAGATCTTTTTCTCATATGTCGTTTAGGAATTCCCGTTCGATTCAGTGGTGGACCGTCCTTCTCAAATGTGGTAGGTCCACCATATCCCACACTAGAGTCCGAAGCATTATTTCTTGTCTTTTTAATTATGTAAGTACACTTGTGTGGGGGATTAACCAGCACCTGTTGGTTCCAGTTGGTCATTCAACCTAAGTATTCTGGAACAAAATATAGTGAGTTGGGGTCCTTTTGCCAATGTCACACAGAACTAGTTGGTACCTCTCCTAGATTCACAAATGCATTATGCTATCGGTTCTTTTACGATTTTATTCATTTTAGTAAATGAGAAAGTTAACACCAATTTTTGTGGTAACGGAAAATTCCTTCGACAGAAGTCTCTAAAATGGTAGTCAAACGGAACTTCATGAGATTTTGAGTGCGTTATCAGCAATTATGTAAAAAGTTAAGATTTACTAGACAACATGGGGGATGAACGTGGTTATCCAGCTCGGGAAATTCTTCGGTATTATTGGTGGCGTAAAAATGTGTATATATACCATTAAATAGAACATTTTGTGTCAGAAACAGATGAGACTAAAGATGTTAGTTGTAGTTGGTGTCTCATAAAAGTGTTTTTAACTGATAAGAAGAAAAAATGTTGAGTCCAATAGAAATATGTATGTATTCACGCAACCTAGGAGGGTACTGTTTTAAAAAATGATCTATCAGCTTCAAAATGAATTTTCGAATCCAACAAGAGACGAAGACATGTTACGAAAACAGAAAAACACTGTAGCGCTATCTAGTTTGGAAACTGAATGCGTGGTAAGTTTTGAAAATGTGCGTAAAATATTGCTGACGTTGAGAGTATATGGCATAAATGATTTTTCATACGAACTCCACAAGCAAAGAATTTCTTCGTTACCCATGCCGACCCCACAGTGACACATTGGTCTAAGTGCTGGCCTCTAACTGTTCGATCAATACAGGACCCGGCTGGAGCCTCGAATATGGCATGGGTAGTGTGTTTGTTTCAAGAAAAGCATGTTTGTCTCTCCGGAAACAAAAAGGCACAAATTGAGCAGAGACGACAGCCTATAGCCCTTAAATTTGTTCATTGTGGTCGTTCGATGCCGAAACAAACAAACAAAAAAGCAGAGAAATAAGTATCTTACTGAATTCAGCTGTACATTTCAGCCAAGCAGCAGGAAATTCTTTCAGTAAGCAAAACTGACAAATTCAGGGATAATATTAGCCATGTTGTCAGCTATTCACACCTAACTCCATAGGAATTTTCAATGAACTCTCTTAGAAGGACATCTCTATGCTGCTAAAATGCGAAGCGAGGAAATGCTGCTAAAGGAGAATTACGGTGCACTATGAAAATTCGATCATGTGTGGGTTATCTTAATTATGATTGAAGAAAGTGGAGGTTGAATTGAAAACTTTCGCCCTAGTGACGTAATGGCCTAAGCGATGGCTTCTGCTTGTTCGTCCAAGAGGTTTCGTGTTTGAATCCCGGTGAGGCATGGATGTTCTATTTTTCACACCTCACTGGCTCGCTCCCTTCCCTGGAATCCGTGGTTCTAAATTAAGGACAGGCGACTGTTTATGCCCATCGAGTTGGTCACAACTGTCACTTGACTTAGATCGCTAAACCTCCAAATAACAAAGAAAAAAAACTGAAGGTATTTCCACTCCGGCTTGTAGAAACAAAAATATAGTAGAACGCTTAGCCTGGATTTGTGCGGGCAATAAAATATTATAGTGCTTTCTTAACAGTCTCCTTTCAAGTGCTCTTTTAACAGTCTCCTTTCAAGTGCTTTTTTAAAAGTCTCCTTTCAAGTGCTTTTTTAAAAGTCTCCTTTCAAGTGCTCTTTTAACAGTCTCCTTTCAAGTGCTTTTTTAACAGTCTCATTTCAAGTACTTTTCCTGTCAAATGAATAGCGTCAGTGTGGCTTCTGAATGTACACATGCTGATGAAATTGCAGAAATACGTTGCGTGGAATAAATATGCTTTGAGGATCTCCGTATCCACGGATTAGGATCTACACTTATTTAACTTCATCAAAACAGTTATCAAAACTCATCTTGTGCAATGGCAGAACTGAATTTCTTTAGAATTGTCATTTAAGTAATTTCAACAGCTTTTCTTAGATGTGCATGAATTCCAGACAAATCGAACATAATCAAAATCTGAAGGCACATGAAGTTTTCTGATTTTCACGAATTGTACAATTAGCGATTTACTTAGATCAGTTCGCCTCGGAATTGATTCAACAAGGTTTTTAGGACATTCCTGTGAGGAAATGTCGCAAATATGTCAGTAATGATTTTACTCAGATTGAATTGTAGTGGATCTAAAGATCAGATGTCGAGTTCGAGTTCGTCACACAACAGTCCATGCAGTTGAGGCCAAAGTAATGTGATAGGTAAAGAAGCAATGTCCCCATAATTTTTCTTAAACGACTCAAAGGAAATGTGGATATTGTTGCACTGCGCACTGTGCCGCTAGAAGCATCTACCACCACACAGGTAAAGCCGGACTACGGTAGGATGACTCTTGATTAGTAAAGCCAGTCATTTATGCCTGTGTCCACTCTAATATTGGGGCAAAAATCTCCCACGAAACATGGCCCGCCGCCCCGGTGGCGCAGTGGTCTAAGGCGTTGGCCTCTGATCATTCGTCCGAAAGGGGTCCGGGTTCGAATCCCGGTCAGGCATGGATGTTGTGTTTGTCTTACGGCACTGGCTCTCTCCCTTCCCTGGAACCAGTGACCCTAAATTAGGGACGGGCGACTGCTTATAGCCCATTGAGTTGCTCACGGTGGTCGTTAAACCTCCAATCAAAAAAAAAAAAAAAAAAAAAAAAAAAAGAAACATGGCCCACACCACTACACTAGCACCGTAAGCCTGGAGAGTTGTGACCATTCAAGAAGAATGCATGCTCCCAGGCTGTTTTTATTCTAAATTCTAACTTTTCTATCGACATGATTCTGCTCAAAACGCAATTTGTAAGACTGTATGATCCGTTCTTAATCATTTGGTGCCGATCTCTGATTCTTATGAGTCGAACGGAGGAGTTTTATCTTGTTCGCTCAGACAGGAATGTTGAAAAATGCGATGCACAATGCCATGCGATACCGATCGACGTTGTTCCTGAGCAAGTGAAGTAATTTTGCTGATAATCGCACCACGCGTCTTCTTCGTATACCCACTATTATCCCACGATTAAACACCATCAGATCCCGTTGCTTTTTCACTAAACTTTCAGTTGTTCTGAAGTTTCGTTTGATTTGTAGCCATAGCGATGCGACAAAAATATCACATACCAAGATATTTTGATAACATATGTTCTTCTGGTCATATTAAATTGGGACAGTCACTGTACGTACACTGGTCTCCATAAATCATGAAAAAAAAATTAGAAAAATCATATTATTTGTGAAAGAAGTGTTGGAAATGTGCCACAGTAAAATGTAATACGGAGCGCCGTATGCAAACGACAGGCAATGGCATCTGGCCGCATTATAAGAAAGGCTGATAAGGAAGTGTGCGTTACATCGTTTTCGGAGTGTAACGAAATTGTTCCGAGACAACAGACTTGTTGTAATGGCTGCGAGACATCATTTAACAGATGAACTGAGGTGGAAGGCGATCGAAGACCAGAGGCAGGCCAAAGCCAGGTGGAAGCTGCAAGATGGCCGCATGTGAGACCTGTGGTCCGCAGACTGTGGAAATCAAATTCCAAAATAGGCAATCGGTTTCACAAAGGTGCAACAAAGGAAGTCCTAATGATACAACTTCCGTGAATGAAATATATCTCTGCTTACCTGAGCGGAGGAACAGTTCGGATATGTAGACAGAACTGCAATATGCACTTTCTGCTGCTACAGAATAGTGGTGTCTGCATCCGCTGTGCGCAGAAAGCGTCACGAAGCAGGTCTTTGTACTTGGTAAACAGAACTCTGAGTGCCCCTTAGCCCAGTCACAGGGTAGAATGTTTAAATTTGGCAAGACTTCACGTCAATTGCATTGATAACCAGTGGAGGTCAACACACTTCACAGACGAGTACTGATTTGTTAATCCACAGAGATTCCAGGCATTCTCTGATTAGATGATAACGTGAGACACGCTATCAGCCCTAAACAACCCGTGAAAAGAACACTTATAGAGGTGGTAGCGTGCTGGTTTGGGGTGGCTTCTCGTTAGGTGGACGCACAGACCTCTATGTGCTTCCAAGGGGAAACCATGAATGCTCGATGCTATTGGAATGATGTCCTGGACTTTTGTGTTCGTGTTTATGCAAGTGCCATAAGAGATACATTTCTTGTACAAGGCGATAAAGCTGGTCTCTACCAAGCGAGGCTGGTTGAATAGTATCTTCGAAAGGAGACGATTCTACGCATGGGTTAGCCAGCCATGTTTCTCGGCGTTAATCCGATCGAGTAAGTCTGGGATGCTCTAGGGTGACGTGCTGCTGTTTACAGTCCTCCTGCTCAGAAACTGGAGTTGATTAGACAAGCTTTGCACCAACAATGATTTTAGCTACCTACTGAGCTCCCTGGCACCATCATCAACAAGGTGAAACATCGCTGTGAGGTCTGTGTTGCTGTGAGGAACTTTAGCTATTTAATTTTGACACCTTATTCTTCACCTGGTTCTGTATGTGTTTAATTTTAATGGAATAAGGTGTTTTTTACGTTTGACGTGATTAGGTTTTGTTCAAATTTCATAATATTTCACCAGTATTTTCAAGCTAAGCAAGTATCGATTTTTTTCCCTGAATTTATGTAAAACAGGGTAGGTTAAAACAACACGTTTTTTGAAACATTTACGGTTATAAACATTTTTACGCAACAAACTTTTATTAAATCACGGGCAGTGTCTGAGTGTAATTTTTACAGGATAATTTGGAAGTTTCATCAGCAATGAAATTATTTAGTTAGAATTAAAAATGTCAGGAATAATTTTTTAGTAAGTGGTAAAAAACGATTAACGATTTTCGTTGCTTTTTTAGTATGTTGCATGACTTTCAAGAATGAAGCTATTCAACGCTGTTCAGCCACCAGATGATTTAAAAAATTAGGAGATTCTCCACAATTTAAAAGAAAATGACACTTTTCAAGTTTCCGCCTACCACATTCGTTATATGCGGAGAATTGCATGCGATTCGCCCTTGGGAAAAGTCATCAAGCATTCATGCCAGCAAAGATACAAACACGACGCCTTTGAAAAAAAAACTGTAAAATAAAGAGGAAGCGAGGCAGGCGAATTTATTTCAACAAATCTTCGAAGTTTCTAACAAATTACCTTTCAACATTCAACCTGTTAGAACTGAAACTCGTTCTCGTTTCAATTCTAACTCTCCAGTATACAGCATAGCTTATGTTAAAACGCACTTTTCGCTAACAAGTAAGCATTTGTTTTTGTCACAAAGTTGGCAATGCATTCTTTTCTGAATTTACCTGCAGTAAATACCAAATGAGCATCACCAAACACATGTATATAGAATTAAAGAATGAAAAGTTCCCACTTCTTTTGTGAAATTTATTAATGAAAGCGTATATTCCAAATTTGTATACGGAATCTCTTCAGGTATCTTTAGCAATGCTATAGTTTGTTCCTTATAAATCAAGCATTCTTTAACGTATAAATATACACTAAAATGCCAGAAAAACTGGTACAGACGAGCTTATGCAAAATACATGGCAACGTCACCTATGTGCGTACTCGGTTGCGCCCGGCAGTGCGTATATAAAGCGATAGACAGTCCTTGCCAGCTATCAGAGCTGTTTTCGGCATGAGAATGACAAGTAATAACGATTTAAGCGATTTTCAACGCGGTGTCATAGTTGGCGCTCGTGAGATGGGCCATAGTATTTCAGAGGTAAAAACGAAGTTCCGATTTTCACGGACGACCATTGCGAGATTGTACCGTGATTACAAGAATTCCGGCAACACCTCCAAACTACGATATCAGTGTGGCCGTAAAAAGACATCGCGTGAACGTGACCATCGTCGGCTCTCAAGAATCGTTTCACGCGATAGGGGTGCAACACTCTCGCATGTATACTCGGAATTTAATTCTGGAGCCTCAACAAGCATCAGCGTCCGGACTGTGCAACGTACACGATATGGACTTTAGGAGCTGACGCCCAACTCGAGTCCCCTTGATGGGTGCACGACACAGAGCTATGAGCCTCGCTTGGGCACAGCAACACCACCACTGGACACCTGATGACAGGAAACAAATAGCCTGGTCTGACGAGTCGCGTTTCCAACTGTATCGAACAGATGGAAGGATTCGTGTGTGGCACAAAACCCCATGAAGCCATGGATCCCGCATGTCAACAGGGAACTGTACCGGCTGGTGGGGGGGTCCGTAATAGTATGGGGTGTGTTTAGCTGGACTTCACCGGGACCCCTAGTACGACTACGAACGTCTGTGACCGGCCAACGCCATGTGCGCTTCATTTCTGACGAGGTACACCCGTTCATGTCCTGCATTCATGCTGATGAGTTGAGCCTGTTCCAACAGGACAATGCACCTCCACACAAGCGTCGGGAGGCCACATTATGGTTAGAGGAGCATTCATCTAAGTTTGGGGTGTTGCCATTCCCATCCAAGACCCCGGATCTGAACGTGATAGAACATATTTGGGATGCCATGTAACGCGCTGTCGAACACAGGAATCCGAAACCTCGGAATACACCCGAATTGTGGAACGCTCTGCAGAAAGTATGGTGTGCACTCTGCAGGACGTATTATGTGCATTGCCTACAGCATATTTCCAGAAGCTAGTGGAGTCCATGCCCCGTCGTATTTCTGCAGTCCTGCGCTCCCGTGGGGGACCTACCAAGTATTAGACTGGTGTACCAGTTTTTTTTTGGTACTTCAGTGTAAATCATACCAGGTGAGTCAAAAGTTCGTCCCTTTCACAGCTAAGCGTTTAATGATGGAAGAAATCCAGACACGCTCACCTCATTCTGCAAAATACAGGCAGAAGTATTCTGCATTCCTTTGCTAAAGTTGCACTACCGCTACGGTACTACGGTGGTATCACTCGGCACGTTTCGAAGACCGAAATTTTTTATTTGATGCCTGATTCCACAGACATCCCTGAACCGAAGTGTCGCCCTTGTAGGAAATGGACTATGGACCGAAATAACAGGTTTTCAACAAATTTTATTTAAGAAAATAGGCTGTTACATCATTCGCGCCCATCAAAAACATAAAAATACACATGACGCATGTAATGATATGTACACATGACAGAGGGTAAAGCTACCCAGATTAAAATAATAAAAACACGAATGCAGGCAAGCATTCTTTCAGTATCGTAATGGTACAGGAATCTGGGGTCACGTGCAGCCCCATAATACGTGAAATACAACTAGAGAAACACAGGAAGCATATTTAGCATATGAGAGCAATTAACAAAATGATTTCGGGAGAGTGTGCTAGAACAGAGAATGTAAGTAAATACAACGATGTATGTAATAAACAAAAACAATACACAAAGCACAAGATACAACATCGCAAAGTCGGTGACACAACAAGAACTTTGATCAGAAAATACAGGGATGCTAACGGAGATAATATCGTCACAGAACACGACTCACCAAATAAGACATAATGACATACTACAGAATAAAAATATGTTCTTGAGCAAAATCACATATAATATGCAATGTAAGAAAAAAGGAAATTTGTACAAGTTAGATGAATGGGACAACTGTTCCGACTTTGTGGAAAATGGGTTAGGATCTCAACCCATTCCACCACTTGCAGGAACGCCCACTTCCAATTAATGAGCGCTGGGTAGTACCGGCGTAGAGCAGCATGGTTCCCTGCAGTTGTGTTCGGTATAGAGATTCCCGTCCATAGCCTAATCATCTTGCACGAGCTCAAAATGCACAGGACCCTCACAATTTCACCAAATGCACAGCATGACGTTCTTCTCGAACATCCCTTTCTGCACCACTTAGGTAATGTGCCATACATATGGCAGAATTATTTTTAATCCATGCGACCAGCTCTTCAAAATTTCATTTGACTGACCCATAATGGGGCCACAGTGAACCTAGACCTTCCTGAAGTTATCTACTTGTAAGAAGGAATTTGAAGACATCACTGAATGTTGGCCCCCATGAATAGTCTCCTTTCGGAAAGGCAATCAGAATCGAACAAATAGATGAATTTGCAGCTTCTTGATGCAACCATTCTTGATGAGTAACGGATGAATTTGCTGTAACTACATACAGATCACATTATTTCATATAGATGCTAAGATTGTGACAATAAGGTGACAGTACCTTCTAAGTTAAGACATCAACGTTGTTAACAGAAGGTACTGGTGGAATACGTTTTGTTTGGGTGTTTAACAGCCTTTATGAACAGCTTTTTCGACTACAAGGAGTCTCTAGTCCTTAATTTAAGGTCACAGTTCCTGAGATCTGCATCGTGAGCAAAGGGGAAATTAAGCCAATGAGGAAATTGAGGAAATTAAAAGCCAACGAAAGGAAAAAGGAATTTATTTCAACATTTAAACAAACCGCCAATTTCAGATTCTCATTTTACAGCATGGCATGCCAATTTCAGATTCTCATTTTACAGCATGGTATGCCAATTTCAGTTGCAGTTAATCAACTCGTCTGGAGTCGGATGCATTTCAATATAAGTCATTCTCCGTTTTGTGAATCGAAATGTTTTTCTTTAATGCTTAACCTTTGGGTATAGGCCCGTTCCGGCCAGAGGGAGTAATTTTTCATTTTACTAATGAAAAGAAAAAGCCCGACCTGGGCTTCAAGCGCGATCAGGCTTTTTTTTTTTTTTTTTTTGCCAGGCCTGAGCAAACCTCTAGTACATGTACACATCTGTACAAAATTTTGCGCCCGAACACCGATCAACCGTTTTCACGGCACTTTTTGCAAACGTTTCTAAATCTCGCTAGTTAACATTCTCTAAAGAGACAAATATGTATATTTAGATAGAAGGTGACACTCTGGTTTCAAAATTTAAGCATTTTAAGATTCTTACAATTTGTTTACAAATCAAAGTAAATTCCAAGGCAGAAAGATGGGACACAGAGGTATATGTAGTACACCATTTGTAATTAAAGCACTAAAATAAACCTAAAAGTAAAATGCATATGATAGAATTTTTGTGGTTAAATGACAAAATGCAGTTAAACTAAATGGAACTTATGGGAGAAGAAAGGCATCTGCTTGATCTCTGATGAGAAGAATTCTTTTGTCTTTCCGAGGTAAGTGACAGCACAAAAAACCTGTGAAAAGATATATTACTAACCGCCAAACGCGGAAGGAATTTTAATTTACCAAAATACGTTTAGAAAATAAATCTTGGAATATTATATAATTAATAGAGTATAATAAAAAATGGTTTTAGGAAAAACTTTTGCCGAGAAGAAAGCAATAGAAACGAGCTGTTTTATTTTGCATTTTGCATTTAATGCAATTAATTGTGTTAAACGCCGATTATAAAAACCCGTGACATTCTTGTAAAAAATCAAGTTTCTGATATTTTTTTCCGTTTCTTTTACTTCCACGGCTCAGGGAAAATTAGAGAGGAATAGAAAAAAATTAAAGAAAGGGAACGAAGCGTAAGGCTCAAAGTTTAAACAAATGGCACAGAAACAGAGGCAGTCTCTCATAAAAAGAGAGGGAGAAACTATGTATAAAATGTGAAAGTAAACGCGATTCTATTATACAGGTGACAATTCAGGGGAAAAGGTACAAATAACAGAAAAACTCGCATACATATTGGAAAGAGTGATATATACGTATATAAGGTAAGATGAAAAATTAAAACCATATTTAACACAATACAAAGAAGCGTTTTGCCTTATGTTAAATGTACCTTTAACTTTTCCAAATCAAAAGGATCGAAAACTAAATAAAAGACCTAAAACATATTTTAAGTGGTACAGAGAGTTCGACATTCTACTTAAGGGCCTATGTTATGTTTATTTGCGCACGGTTCACATTCAGTTATAAACGGAACACTAATCAGTGAAAAAATATGGAAACAGTCTGTATAGTAACAGTAACTGCTTCTACATCATGGAAACATTTTCCTAATCATGGAAACATTCTGTTTAGTAACAGTAACTGCTTCTACATCATGGAAACATTTTCCTAATCATGGAAACAGTCTGTTTAGTAACAGTAACTGTTTCTCTCAGTGAGATCATTCTCACCGAGAATGAGAAGTCAACGAAACGAAGTAGAACTTATCTTAGCTTTAAAAAACTGAAGCTGATTTTAGTTTTTAAAATCTGTGGCTAAGTGCGGAAAATTTTGATACGTATGTCCCTAACTTTAATTTTAAATATCATTATTACTATAGATATTCGAAAGTTATGTTTTAATGGAGTTTTATTCAAAAAGGGAGAATCAAAGCGAACACGAAATTTATTCACATTCGTTTCTTCGCTTTTATATTGAAATTGTGTAATGACTGCTTTTATCAGAATAAAATATTTAGGATAACCACGTAAGGATAAATAAACATGGATTTACATCCGTGAGTGGTGGTACATCTAATTATTATGCACCTGCTAACTTCCTAGTTTCGCAAGTATTTTGAAAGAAAATTTCGATGATGAGGTGATGTAACATTTTTGCAATACTTTTCACAAGAGCCGACGTTTCGAAGGATTCTGCTGATAGAAAGTGCTCTCAATTTCCCTGGCGTCTCCCTCAGGAGCCCAGGGATCAATTTCTGCGACATTGTGGATAGCATTTACCTCAAATGCTTGTTTGGGATTTTATTCTTTTGAAGCCTAAATCTGCGATGTTACTCTCGTTTCGGAACTTGAATTCCTGTACATTTAAGAATTCCTTTGTGTTTCTCTTCCACGAAAATTGTTTCACGTAAACACCCTCCTAGGGAATAAGGAGGCTGTTGTAAAGCCTTTGTTCTCATTCAAATTCTTGTTGCAGTATTGAGAAAACTGAGGAATTTTCAGTCCAGACGCTGAAAGTTTCTCTTTACTTCAGTTATGTCAGTTTTTACAAATCTATTTGCTGCGCTTACCCTGGCAACAAGAGAAAAGAAACCTGCTTTTTTTTTTATTTCTGTTCTGTTTCGTATTCTCAGGAGAACCTATAAGCGTAACATATTTTTGAAGACGTGAATATAATTTCTTGTGCATTCTTACGAATATCCTGATACTTCCTAATCTACTAGTAGAAGGAAATTTTTAATTTAGTGGACTAGGGATTTTTTTGCCTCTTTAACAAGTTTCCACCAGACCTTAAAACACCACAGAGTTATGAACAAACAAACTTGATATTCGTGATAGTTGCTTTCCCTTCCAAACAGTGAGGTACGAACATGAAGTACTTTTTCAGTCTCGATCTTAGAAATAGCACAGCAGTGCAAGCTTTGCTGGTTTTATTTCTATGCTTTTTATTCATATAAGATCACAATTCAGTGTTACAGTTTACACATTCATAGGTAAACGGACTTGTTTGTCAGTCATCATTTTCTAGGTTATTTCTTAAATTTAGCATACCCAATATTCGAATTGTCGGAATCGAAACTGTAACACCCCTCATTTTTCTAAATCTAGATTTTCATCTTTTCTTTGTTCTATTTTAGGTTTAACGACTGCCATCAACAACTCTAAGAGCTACAAACATTCGCTCGTCCCTAATTCGAGACCACTGGTTCCAGGGAAGGGAGATATGTAGCCCCGAAAAACAAACACACCGCCTATATGTCTCATCAATTACTGTTTACAACCCTCACAGTAGATCATGGCATGGTGGTCCCTAAACCCCGAAACCAAATCAAAACGACATTTAACTTTTATCTTCAAACATTTTTTGTTATATGTATGAGTTGTAAAATAGTCAGAAATTTTTAACTGATGTATGAAATTCCATATATTAAGAAAATTTCAGTGGAATACAGTCAAGTAAAACACTAGCCAATTGCTCAGTACAGCAGCTGCCTATTAAACTTACTACGCTGAAGAATACTTGCATTTGTAACTTGTGATGTAGAATAAGAAATCTTACATTGTAGAAAGCTGCCCAATTACAGTACCAGTCCAAAACGGATTTAACAAAGAAAATCTGATGCTACTAAATTTTCAGATGCAATGAGTACGGTTTCTGTAAACCTAAAACTTTAGTATTTCAAGATATTCTAGGATAAGCAATCGCTCTTTTCTAAAACCTTAAGGTTTCTTAGGAAAACATGTGGACAGCTGGAGCCATGTTACCTGCACAGAGCACATGTAACTTGTAACATTCTCTGATGATCGAGGCAACATAAAAATAATAATAAAATTAAAATTAAAATGGTTTTAATCACTCTTGAATAAGCAAGATATCTTGGTTAATGAAATTACAGAAACAAGCAAGTGAACAGGGAATTTTTCATCAGAAATGCTCGACCTCGGAAATGCATAAAAAATTTGGAACTTCATCAAGAATGTTTGACAAGTATGAAAATTATTTTCAAGAGAAATTTTTCCCGTGTATTTGAAGTGGATAACTGGACAGATACAAATGCCGTCCAGGTAGCTACTGAGAAAAATAAAAATGGAATACCTGTAAGAAATTGGAATTAAGATAAAACTTGACAAAAAATATTAGTGATTATTACAGCTTCTGACAGAAAATATAGTATACACTGCTGCTCACAATTTTGGAAAGTTGAACAAAATTGCAAATATTTCAGGAAATGCGTTTTGAAATTTTACGAAAGTTTTTAAGCAAATGTAGTTCGAAATTGCTATAAAAATTACGTTTCTCAATGCAGAATTCTCCGTTATATGAAAATTAAGTTAGCAATAAAAGCATCTTCATAAATGAGCGTTTCCAGTTTCAAATTAAAACTTCTGTATCCATAGTTCTGGATTATAGATTCGTTAAAATGCAGAGAAGGAAGGAACCACGTTGATAAGAGTCAGAGGAGCAGAACCATGATACGGATGGAAGTAGATGTCATATAGAGAGGCTGCCATGTTCACGAATGGTGTATATTCTGAACTCTGGGGATGTTTTCAAGAAGATGAGACATAATCTAGATGAAAGAATCAGAGTAAGCCTAGTGGAACAACAGTTCAAGGCGATCGTTTTCGGTACCTAACTGCAAGGCGTAACAAACTGATGTCGCCGCCCTGGTGGCGAAGCGTTCTAAGCACTAGTTTCTGACAATTCGTACGAAATGGGTCCAAGTTTGAATCCCGGTGAGGCATGGATGTTGTTCTTGCCTTACGGCACTAGCTTTCTCCTTTCCCTGGAACCAGTGCCTCTAAATTAATGACAGGCGATTGATTATTGTCCACTGAGTTGCTCACGGTAGTCGTAAATCCCCTCTTCGTTCCGAATGGTGTCAGCGCGCCAACTTTATTGGAAACTCTGAGCTGTAACAGGAACAACAGTTTCCACAGTATTTACATCACGACGACTTCATGAAATAAGGTTATATGCTAGAACACTTGTAGTGCATATGGCGCTAACCTCATTCATATCTTAAAAGGGAATGATTCGAAAGGTGTAGGCAATGCCTGGATTTGACCCCAATAGCACTGGTCAACAAGCAAAATGCATCCCTTATCTAAACACTTAAATCTCACAAATTTTGTGATGCTGATCACTAACGTAACAATAAAATTTGATCCTGTGCATTGATGAAGTCATGGCAAAATCCTAGTGATGAAATATCTTGAAAGTACAATTATGTTACATGGGGATTACTAGGATGACATAAAAATTACTTTTTGTCAAATTTTTCGGGTTGCACACCAGCCCGTCATCGGGACTGATTCAAGATCAAACCGATGACGGGTTGGTGTGCAACCCGAGAATTTGTCAAAAAAGTAATTTAAAATAAAGTTTGAATCTTAGCTCTAGTTTTCATGATGCACTGCTTAAGAATCAAAATGGAAAATGACAAGGAATTAATGATATATTTTCCCACAGGATGGCAGCTCAAGGCTGAAAGAGTTTTCACACGAGTTAGCGGTTTTCCCTTCCTAACCGCATTCTTTCTCCGTTTTTTGTTCCAGTTCTTATCTCCTGAGCTACTTTGAATATGTTTTTATAGGTTTTCCTCAAGTGTTTGACAAATATGCTATATGTATGCGTTAACAGAGATGGTATCTTTAGTTATGTGTGTGCGGAAGTGACATTTTGTCTTACAGAAACTCACCATAACACCTGTAATTCGAAACTCTCACTCTCATTACTTTGAATGCAAGGTTGATGACCAAAATAAACAAAAAATGGGCACCACTTGTATATGCACTGCTAGCCACCCAAAATGCAACACCAAGAAGGACACGAGATACCAAATCCAAATTTACTAGACACATAACAGCAGATACAAAGATGAAATGATTGAGCTTACAGGCTCGTGCAACTTGCGGAACACGCAGACATCAATAGTTCGTGTGGCCCCTATGGCTGGCAATAACGGCCGCTACATGCCACGGCATCGAGCAAAAGAGACTTTGGATGTGGGCTTGGGGTATGTCGGTCCAGGCTGCTTCCACACGTTGCCACAGTTCATCAGGTGTAGCCGCAGGTGGTGCTTGCCTGGCCACTCGGTTGCCGATCAGCGACCAGACGTGTTCGATGGGCGACATATCGGGAGAACAGGTGGGCCACGGCAGCGGTGACACCTGGTGGGCCGTGAAGAGTTGTTGTACGATGTGTGCCCCGTGCGGGCGCGCATTGTCCTGTTGAAACGTGGCCTCTGGCAGGTCCTGCAGGTAAGGGAGGACTACAGGCTCCAAAACGTCAGAGATGTAGCGGTGGCTGTGGAGTGTCCCGACGATGCGTACCAGAGGGGTGCGGGTGTCATATCCAATTGCGTCCCAAACCATAACGCCAGGCGACGGACCGGTATGGCGATGCATAATGCAGGCCTCATACAGTCTCTCGCCGCGGTGCCGCCACACGCGGATCCGACCATCGTGGTGTTGCAGGCAGAAGCGGGATTCGTCGGAGAAGACAATGTCGTGCCATTCCGTAGTCCAGGTGCAGCGTTCAACGGCCCACTGCCGCCGCACTCGCTGGTGGTGTAACGTCAATGGTAATCAGAGCAATGGGTGCCGTGCGACAAGTCTCCGCTCTTGCAGACGACGTCGAACGGTACGTGCTGACACAGGTTTTTGCGCAACACACCCTAAATCCTGCGCTAGCGTTCGTCATGTGGCGGTGCGAGTCGTCAATGCCCGCCGCACAGCATGCTGGTCCTCTCGTTTGGTGGTGTGCCGCGGCTGCGGCAATCGCTCACGTCCGTCCGTCCGTCCCTCCTGCACCCACCGAATCCATACTCGCCTCACTGTATCTGGATGTCGTCCCACACGGCCGTAGAAGTCTCGGTACGATAAGCCGCTGTCGCGATAAACAACTATTCGTCCTCTGTCTAACTCCGAAACGTGCTGGAATGACTGCCGTATTTTGCCACGAGGCATCAGGAAGCTTTCCACGCACAGGTCCGGCAGCACAACACACTTCCAGTACTTACACCCAGCCTTCTGTGCACCTTTCTTATCGTGCTTCTCGGTGGCGCGTCGGGCGCACATGATTTGCATATGCCATGCAATGCTAGTCGTTTGCATGTCCTCTCGCGGGCGATGCATGCTGCGAATTTCAGGGCAATCGGATGTTTCCTTCTTGGTGTTGCATTTTGGGTGGCCAGCAGTGTAGTAGCAAATGTTCTTGCAGTCTCAGAAGTTGGATAAACGGCAAAGGACGATCTATGCATTTCGCTGTGCCAATGATTAAGAGACAGCCTACAAGATCATGTAAAAACTTGCTACTTCTGTTCGGTGCCTGTTCTTAAGCAAGGGATTTCAAAAAGAAAAAGTGGACAGTAACCTACCCTAACTTAATATCAGCTACACGTCCAGTATCACACGAAAAATGCCTTCATTAACCTGAACAGAAAGGAGGAGTATCATCTTGATTCTCATGCTGATGATGGGTGCTGATGAGCATACTAGAGATCAGTCTTCTAAGCCAAATACTTCGACTGACCCCTAGTTTAAAGTCGATTTACCCACTAGTGAACCACATGAAATAACATATAATGTCCTGAGGGATCTCATAGGAATTTGCATCTTTCAAAAAGTAAATCAGAAGTTTTGTCCTTAAGATTGTAACACTGGAATGTTCTAGAAAATGAAGGGAAAATATACATTTACAGGAGTAAGCAGAAAGATTTAACCCATTTCTTCACCATTTGTTGTTGCATGCGCCAACGTAAGCGGCTTAATGAAGGCTCTGAACATAAATCACAAACCTCAAGAGTGGAGACGTATTATCAATTCCTTAAAGCTGAGTTTAAAAGATGTACTACCACACACTGGAAACGAATTTCTCTCAGTTCCTATTTGGCCATGAAGTTCACATGAAGGAGTCTTACTCAAATATTAAATTTCTTCTCGGAACCATCAGGTATTGTGGCTATATACACAGTCGAGTCACAACTTTTGTGACCACCTACAACTTTTGACGTCAACAGAGGGTAACCAATGAAAGAAGGCACGTGTCGTGAGCTGGTTTGGAGGGTATATAATTTGTGCTGCAGGCATTCTGAAAACATATCACTCGTTACTGTCATGGATAAAAGAAGAGATTTATCAGTTTTGCAAAAAGGGATTACTATAGGCTTTCGGGCCAAGGGTGGCAGTCTTTCTGAAAAAAAGCAGTTTGGGAACTGTTCGCGTGCTGCTATGGTTAAAGTGTATCGTGATTCGAGAAATGGAACCATTGCGAATAAGCGACGAGGAAACTGCGGAGAACCAAGTGCCACTGATCCAAAAGGTGAAGGTCGGTTGTGAAGGTGCATGAGGGCCGATCGACATGCTAAAGTGGAGAAACTCACCGGCCGAATGAACCCGAGAGCTACAGGAGGTGTGTCAAAAACAACAGCTCAGCGAACCTTGCAGCGTGTGGAACTCCAATGCAGACGGATGGTCACTGCACCAAATCTAACGAAGGTGCATCGGCAGAAAAGGTTTACATTTTCATTTTTTTACAAGATAGTATCGGAATTGGACCTCCGCTGATTCCCAAATATTACCTTCTCCGATGAGTCATGTTTTCTGCTTCTTCGAACGGATAGACGTTCGTATATAAGGCGAAAAACATCGGAGAACAAACACTCTTTAACTATTGCTGGAAGAACACAATCTGGTGAGGCAGAGATATGGCCTGGGGAATGCTTTCGTGGCATTCCCTGGATCCATTCATGCCTGTGGCAGGCACTATTGATTGAATTTGTCATGAATCCATTATTGCATACCACGTACAGCCTCACATGCTGATTGTTTTCTCTGGGGCAAGTGAGAGCTTGCAGCACGACCATGCCACGTGTCACACAGGTAGAAATGTCCGAGAATGATTGGAAGAGCTCGATGAAGACTTCAAAGTACTTCTGTGGCCCCCTAATTCCCCAGACTTAAACCCAATTGAGCATCTGTGGGACCACCTCGACCGTGTTGTTCGCTCTGTGGATCCTCCATAGCGCACCCTCCAGCAGGTCTCCACATAACTGTAACACATCCTAGCAACTTATAGAGTCACTTCGAGCCCGTCTAGCTGCTGTCCACGCTGCACACGGCTGTCGCTCTGGATACTAGTTGGTGGCCACAATAATGTGAGTCGACCGTGTATATATATATATTATCATACATTATATAGGATGTAAGGTCAGGTGATGCGTAACATCACAGCCTTTCCTTGACAAATGGCAACCCCGCCTTCTCGCGGTACATCCTCTTCCCATTAAAGGGGCTCTGACGACCGCCAATAGCGGTATAACTATAGCATCGGGATTAGAGGAAATGCTATCCTACACTCACCAATCCGCTTGGCCAGCGTGGTGAGTTATGGCCAAACCCTCCAAAATGACACCACAACTTAAATCTTGGCCCTCAGTCTCCGGCAGCTGGAATGTACCTGGAAAAGGCAGCGGCCAGTGCGACATGAAGGCAGAGGGTGCTAAGAATCCCCGGAGGGCCGGACTAGGCTGCCATCTGATGCTGACCTTGGCTACGTATAACCGACGCTCCCTATCTTCTGTTTCAAGGCTCCTTGAATTGGAAGAGGAACTACAAAGGATCAAGTGGGACATCGTCGGGCTAAGTGAGGTAAGGAGAAAAGGAGAAGATCTCATTGAACTGAAAAGTGGACATCTCTTCTACTATCGTGGGACTGATACGGGAAGAACTAGTGGTGTTGGATTTATAATAAACAAGAAACTGAAGGATAAAGTTGTAGAAGTTGAAAGTTCCTCTGAAAGAGCTGCACGACTCGTTATCCAACTCTCGAGAAGATACCAGGTTCAGATTATTCAAACTTATGCACCCACCACAAGTCATCCTGAAGAAGAAATTGAAGAATTTTATGAAGAAATTCGTCATCTAAATAATAAAGGTAATCAGCGCTTAAAGATAATAATAGGAGATTTCAATGCAAAAATAGGGCAACGGCAACAGAATGAAACTTTAGTAGGTAAATTCGGTCACGGCAACAGAAACCAGCGTGGAAATACTCTCGTACAGTTTGCAAAGGCAGAAGGGTTTTTCATCTTGAACTCTTTTTTCAAGAAAAAGCCACACAGGAAATGGACATGGCGACATCCAAATGGGACGACAAGTGAAATTGATTTTATTATGTGTAACAAAAAACTCGTCATAGAAGACTGAAGTGTGCTAAACAAGTCTAACACAGGTAGTGACCATAGATTGGTGAGATGTAAGATGCACCTCAACACTAAACTCGAACGTAGCAAGCTCATAAGACAAACAAAATGTATTGACATAATCAACCTTAAAAAACATAATAATACCTTCAAATTGGAACTGAAGAACAGATTCTCTGCTTTAGAACGCCTAACATCGGAAGAAGTGGATATTTCTGAAGTTAACAGAAAAGTAACCAAAGCTCTTATGGAAACAGCAACAAAATTAGCTGGGTCTAAGAACAAGTTGCATGTGAACAAATTATCAGGAAAAACCAAAATGTTGATGCAAAAAAGAAGAGAGATGAGGACAACTAAAGAAGATGTGACTTCCAAAGTGGAATATATAGAGCTATGCAAGACAGTACGAAAAAGTATCACTGAAGACGTAAGGAAATTCAACTGTGAACTAGTAAGGAAAGCAATTGAAAAGAACCAAAGCCTAAAGATAGCAAAGGGACATCTCAGTAAGGGAAAAAAACAGATTATGGCACTGAGAAAAGAAGATGGTTCTGTAACAAGAAATAGAGGCGAAATTTCTACTCCAAATTATATGAAAGGGATGATACATGTACTCCAGATATCATGAAAGGTACCAGTACCAGAGTTCTTCCAGTACTCCCAGCAGAGGTTGCACATGCAATCAAGAACATAAAGCGGGGAAAAGCTCCAGGAGAAGATGGAATTACTGTAGACATCATACAAGAAGCAAGTAGAGAAATCGAAACAGTACTCGCCCAAATTTTCACTCGATGCTTTAATGAAGGGAAGATTCCTGAGGATTGGAAGAACGCTACAATGATCTTGCTACATAACAAAAAGTGACATTGAAGATTTCAGGAACTACAGACCTATCAGCCTCCTATCAGTGGTTTATAAAATCTTCACTAAAGTTCTTTCACACCGCTTGAAGGTAACACTGGACATGGCTCAACCGAGAGAACAAGCTGGATTCATTAGTGGCTACAGCACAATAGATCATATCCATGTGCTGAGAGAACTAATTTAAAGAGCGAGGGAATATGAACTTCCATTGTGCATGGCTTTTATCGATTATGAAAAAGCCTTTGATTCGGTGAAACCATCAGCAGTTACAATGGCTCTGAAAACCTGCGGTATTGAAGATGTATACATTAATATTATTAATAACATCTATGAAAATGCAAGTGCAAAGATTAGGCTGTTTGAAAATACAACACACATAAATATTGGAAAGGGAGTGAGACAAGGTGACACCATATCTCCGAAGCTCTTTAATGCCACAATGGAGGGTGTTTTTCAGTCACTGAACTGGGAAAACAAAGGGATAAAGATTAATGGAGATTATCTAACCCACTTTCGTTTTGCTGATGACATTGTCATTTTTGCAACTACCCCATCAGAGCTTCAGAGTATGATCCAGGAACTTGCTGACAAGAGTAAAGAAGTGGGATTAAAAATGAACTTTCAGAAGACAAAAGTGATGTTTAATGCTTTTTCAAGAAATGAAGATTTATCGATTGATGGAAAAAAGCTGGAGATAACAGACACGTACGTTTATCTTGGACAGCTGATATTAAGTGAGGGTCACATTGATGAAGAAATCAATCGGCGTACAAAACTTGCCTGGAGAGCTTTTGGAAGAAACAGCATAATTTTCAAGAGCAATATGCCATTATGTCTTAAAAGAAAAGTGTTTGATCAATGCATTCTTCCAGTGCTTACGTATGGTGCAGAAATGTGGACCTTAACTAAAAGAGACATACAAAGTCTGCAAACAACTCAAAGCAGTATGAAGAGGTGGATGCTTGGTGTAACCAGGAGAGATAAGAATAAGAACTCGTGGATCCGAAAAATGACAAGAGTGGAAGACATCATGATCAGAGTTAAATCCCTGAAATGGCAATGAGCTGGACATACTGCCAGAAAGACAGACCATCAATGGACAGCCGAAATTTTAGATTATATTCCAAGGGACAAGAAAAGACCCAGAAGAAGACCACATGGGAGATGGGTGGATGAAATTCGAAAGTATGCGGGAGTGACATGGAGGAGACTGGCACAAGACAGACCGCTGTGTAGGAAATTTGGGGAGACCTTCGTCCAGCAGTGGATTGATAATGGTTGACAATGATGAATGATGATGATACATTGTATACATGTTAATGTACTGCAAGGATTTAATAAGTGTGAACACTTTTATGATGAGTCATCATCATCAAAATTTTCTGTACAACAAGACATGAAAAAGTTTTTTACACAAATGTAAAAGCATATGAATAGTACCGGAATGCACATGATGTTTTTAAGTCATGTTCAACACATTCTTTCTTTTAAATTTTTGTTTTCAGTTATCTATATGGGCATAACTTGTACATAATGTGATTCATATTCATTTAAGTTCTTTATTTATAAAATTGCATTAGGAAATTTGTTTCTAAATACGATATACTACACAATCTCAAAATAGTATAACCATACTAATGATCCGAATTTCTTGGAGTACAATAGAAATAAAACTTTCTAAGCTTTCACACATCAACCTGATGGCTTTTTCAAGGAAGGTTACCATGGGCACACGATGGTAAAAAACGCAGCATTATTTGAAGAATTGATTCTATATACGTGGCAACTCCAGAAATACGCTATAATTGCGAACCTCGCTGCTGGTCAAGATTTCCAAGTTTTCGCGAATGGAAGTAGATTTGGGTGTGGTGTATGAAGCTAATTTCTTTATATCATTCCACATAGGATCAGCGGACTTGAACTTGACAGAGCAGTGGTTATTTTACGGCCTTTTGTATCCCTTTTATGTTCGTTGATTCTAATTCCAAACAAACAGTTGGTCATTCCGAAGTAGTACGAAAATCGGGGGAAGACATGTAGAACGAACATCGGAGGAGACAGCAAAGGCTATTCTAATTTGAGAATGTACGAAGGCCGTCTTGTAATCATCAGTGCCGGATGAATTGTGCAGCATCAGGTTGGGAACGGAGGTGGCTTTATAATACATTTCCGTATGAAGGCGGTTGCCATGCGATTCGCTCACTGAGACGTCGAGATAAGGAAAGGTACCATTGTGTTCAAGCTCGATAGTGAAATTGATCGTAGGCTGTATAGAATTGATGTTATCGAGGTAAAATGGGAGAGTCTTCTTTCCGTGTGTGCATATGAAAAAAACATGTCGTCGGCATATCGTAACCAGGTGGTAGACCTTGGGGTAATGTTGGTGAATATATGTTGCTCAATGGGGTGAAATATTACTTCCGCGAGGGCGGCTGAAAGCGAAGATCCCATCCGAGTGTCAGTTACTTGTTTATAAATTTGCCCTGGGAAACTGAAGTAGCTGACATTTGAGACCATGAGTTCATTAATTGGAAGATGCTGAGGCAAGACTCCTGCGAATAAACTGATGAATCAGATATAGCCTTTTTCAATTCTCTGATGGCTTCCGGTACAGGGATCGATGGGTAAAGAGAAACTACGTCGAAACCGCCGATAATGTCGCGTTGTTGAACAGTGAGCAGCGTGGTTTTCGTGATAAAATCTATAGTGGAAGTTATTATAAAGTCCGATTTCGGTAGATGATTAGTTAGGAATTTGGATAATGCTTTCTCCAGATGGTATGTCGGAGCGGATCTCCTGGATACGATCGGCCTCAATGAATAGCCGGGCTTGTGATGTTTAAGTCTTCCGAAGAGTTGTGGAATCTGAGGGCCAGGTTGTAATTTGGCGGCTTTCTTGAGATCGTTCGGAATAGCGGTTACCCTTGCAGCTTTGTACCTGTGCCATCCAAGAATTTAGAGCATTACGTCGTAAGATTATAGATCCAGAATCGGATATATTTAGCAATACTTCGCCCCATTGAGCAACATATATTTAGGCGAAGTATTGCTAAGTATACCCCAAGGCCTACCACCTGGGTACGATATACCGGCGACGTATTTTTTATATGGTAACACGGAAAGGAGACTCTCCCATTTTACCTCGATAATATCAATTCTATACAACCTACGATCAATTTCACTATGGAGTTTGAACACAATGGTAGCTTACCTTATCTCGACATCTCAGTGAGCAAATCGCATGACAACCGCCTTCATACGGAAGTGTATTATAAACCCACCTCCGTTCCCAACCTGATGCTGCGCAGTTCATCCTGCCCTGATGAATACAAGACGGCCTTCTTACATTCTCGAATTAGAATAGCTTTCGCTGTCTTCTCCAATGTTCGTTCTACATGTCTTCCCCCGATGTTCGTACTACTTCGGAATGACCAACCGTTCGTTTGGAATTAGAATCAGCGAACATAAAAGGGATACAAAAGGCCGTAAAATAACCACTGCTCTATCAGGAGAGGTCACGTTCAAGTCCGCTGATCCTATGTGGAATGATATAAAGAAATTAGCTTCATACACCACACCCAAATCTACTGCCATTCGCGAAAACTTGGAAATCTTGACCAGCAGCGAGGTTTGCAATGACAGCGTCTTTCTGGAATTGCCACGTATTTGGAAACAATTCTTCAAATAATGCTGCGTTTTCCACCATGGTACCACGTGTCCAACCAACCGGACGTTGTTTCTTCGAATTATCACATTTGCGCCTATTCATTTATTGTCTAGTCCAGTCACCGCGTTCAAATTGTTGAAACGTTCAATTATCCAATTTGCAGTTAGCTATCTACCTGCCTTGAAAAAGCCATCAGGTTGGTGTGCGAAAGCTTGGAAAGTTTTATTTCTATTCTACGCCAAGAAAAAAATTCGGATCATTAGTATAATTATACTATTTTGAGTATAATTGGTGAAGAGTTCCTATTTTTCAAATACTACACAATACATATGTATAAAAAATATCGTTTCTACGTATCGAATTTTTTTATGAAACCATCGACTTCGATATATGGATGTCCCGCTGTACCTATGGTATATATATATGTGCGTATACACACAATATATATATATATATATACACTCTCAATTGACAAAAGTCACCGGACACCTAGAAGAGAAACACAACATAGCATTTATTGACATACGTGTACATCAGTACGGTGTCGGTCTACCCCTGACACTGACCCATCGATACATGCTTTCAACAAGGTTTTGCAACACAGCGATAGGTACGATTTGCGGTACTTTAACTCGCTGGATATGTCACGTATGGATTGGCCATTTCTGTGATATCCGACGATTACACCTTTCTCGAAATCAGAGAGCTCCGAACTGCGTGTCATCTTGCATGCCACTGGTTGCGTTGTTGTTTCCCACACGATATTTAACGGCGGCGGCCGTGACGTGTATCAGGACCGCAGATATCGTCGATTGCAGGGGTGTCTAATTACTTGTTGGTGGATAGTGTATATATATTATGTAAGGTATATATTGGATTTGCACTAGATTGGATTTGCTGCGGGAATAGCCTTCCACTTTGCCACAAGTGAATTAGAAACAGGTCCATCACCGATGTCGAGCAGTTCGGCCTAGGTCGCAGTCGGCATTCCAATTCATTCCAGAGCTGTTCCATGGAGGTTGATGTAGGAGCTCTATGCAAGGTCTTTAGCACCCATATCATCAAATCTTTCATGCACGGACCTCGCTTTGTGGACTGGGCACTGGCGGTTGGTAAAGGACCGGGATTTCACGGACCTGCTAAAAAATAGCACCAGGCACGATGTCCCCCTCCACCAAACTTCCCAAATGATACATCACAGCCGTGCAAGTACCGCTTCCCCAGCATCCTGCACTCCGAGAGCCATCAGTAGGGCTGCCAGACGGTGATTCTTTCTTACCAAAACTGCCAGGCTTAGCTTTCAGTGGTTTTACGACCACCGGAAGCAACTCAATGGAATATAAGCAGTCACCCATCCTAACTTAGGGCTACTGTTTCCAAGGAAGGGAGACAACTACTTCCATGCCTCACCGGGATTCAAACCCGAACCCATATCGGATGAATGATCAGAGGCCATCGCTTAGACTACTTAGCCACCGGGGCGGCTCCAGACGGTAAAGCATGATTCTTCACTCCGGAGAAAGCGTTTTCCCTGCTCCAGAGTTCACTGGCGATGAGCTTTATACCACCCCAACCGCTTATTGACGTTGACCTTGATGGTATTAGGCTTGTTTGCCGCTCCTCTGCCATGGGAACCCATTCCTTTTAGCTCTCGATGAACTGTTATGGTGCTGGCGTTGCTTCCAGTGTCATTTTGGATCTCGGTGGGGAGTGCTGCAACCGAGAACAGGCGGTTTTATCACACCCGCTTCAGCACTCTGTGGTCCCGCTCTGTCATTTTACGTGACCTACAAGGTCGCGACTGCGCCGTTGCTGATTCCTAGAGATTTACACTTCACAATAACACCACTTGCAGGTGATCGGGGCAACTGCAGAAGAGAAGAAATTTTCCTAACGGACCTCGTGCTAACATGGTATTTTATGACAGTGCCACATTGAAAGTCACAGAGTTCTGTCATACAGTTCATGCTTGCTGATGATGCTTTCCAGGCCATGTGCATCTTTCAATTATTGAACCGCGAAAACAAGGGATTAAATTAATGGTGATTATATAACTCGCCTTCGTTTTGCTGATTACATAGCAATTTTTCAACTATTACTTCAAAGCTACAGAGTATGGGTCCAAGAACTTGCTGACAAGAGTAAAAAAGTGGGATTAAACATGAACTTTCAGAAAACAAAATCGAAATACAAATACTTTTATGAGAAATTAAGATTTTTTGATTGATAGGGAAAATCTGGAGATAACTGATACTTACATTAACCATGCGCAACACATATAAAGCGAGAGCCGCATTGATGAAGAAATTAGTAGGCGCATAAAACTTGGTTGGAGCGCCTCTGGAAGTAACAGTACAATTATCAATATACCAGTATGTTTTAAAGAAAAGTATTTAATCAGTATAGCCTTCGAGTTCTTGCGTATAGAGCAGAGACATGGAACTTAACTAAAAAATCCATACAAAAGCTGCAGCAGAGCCAAAACAATCTTGCTGGCTGCCAGAAGTGCAAGCAGTGAGTGGCCCAGCAAATAAAATGTGTCGGCGGCCAACACATGGGCCAGTAGTTGGGGCTAGCAGCTAGAACTCCATCAGTTGTTGTTACATGAAGCAACAAGGCCATCAGGTTTCTATTACAGGATAACATGGGAAGATAAAAATAAAAAAAAATCACAGAATAACTAATGCTCGAGACTTCATAAAACCTCAACGTTTCTAGGACAGCATCTTTTTTTGTGCACCACGCTTCGGGTGCTGCGCCATGTTGGATGGCTTCGCTGTTCTTGGTTGATGATGACAACACAACTCCTCAATGTTTTCCTGTCAACGCCACTTTTGTTTTTTCCTCCATCATTTTTAAGTCACGACTCGGTCGGTGCAATTTTTTCCCATCAGTAAATTTTACTGTGTGACAACATAGCGCTCGGGAAATTTTCCCCACCGATCTAAAAATTCAGCAGCAGCCAGTCTGGTATCGAACTCACGATAGACTGGCTGCAAATTGGATGCTATAACCACAACACAACGCTTCCTGTTCAAGGACTTTCCTTAAAGGGGAGCTTGTTTCCTGTGCAATGTGTGAAACTTGGGCGTCTCTAATTTTACAATATTTCGAGTTATTGCTTGGTACATGTCCGTTTTATATAATTCTTTAATTTATATTTTCAACGAAATTTTTTTTGCATTGAGGAAACTTCATTGATATTCAACGGATGTAAAAATTAAAGACGTTTTCTCGAAATGTAGTGCCGTGTTTGGTCTTGTTTTTCTTTTTGGTTGAGGGTTTAACGACCACCGTGAGCTTCAACAATATTTATTTGGAGCAAGCATGGACAGGAAGATACAGATGGCCTGTGCTTAACAGTTACCAAAAGATAAACAAGTAGATGACCTATTTACAATGACGATGAGATATTTACACTATGTGGATGCACTATATACAATGTAAGCAAATTCATAACACTGACAATACTGGACTGATGGGTTGACTTACTCTATGTACAGCATATGTTCGCAATGTGCATCAGCAGAGTGCCATCTCTAATAGGTGAACACCAGTACAAGGTATAACTATAAATTTTACAGCGCAAAAACAAACATGTATATTTTGAGCAATCTTGAAAAAAAGAAGAAAAGAGCAGAAGGCTTATACTTTTCAGTGTCTGAAAGATAAGCGAATAAATAATCTAATTACAATGATGGTGTGAACTCTATACAAATTGAATGCAATATCTCTATTGTGAAACACTGTCAAATTATAAAAAGAACTATTACTTAGGCTTAAACAAGTGCCTCAATCACAATACTATAGATTAACTTGTAATGAACAACAACATATGTACACAAGGTGCAACGGCATAGGGAAGACACTAATAAAGAAATACAATTCCATGGTACAACTGTAAATTTCACAGTGCAAAGAGTAAAGTATATTAGTACAAACAGAACTTGCGTTTTACAGAAAATTTATACTTCGGGTACAATACAAATAATGAAAATATGAAACTGACTCTTTGTACAGCAAATGTGCAATACAGCGCAGAACATTATGTAAAAGACTGATTATTTCCTGGTAGGCACATGTGACATGAGAAAAACCACACTGTGTAACATTAACATATAATTGAAATACTATCAAAACGTTTGCTCCGCACCATGAGCATAAAACTTAAGACATCTAATCTTGACCCAACATGCGAAATGTGCCGAACATAAATTTTACAGTGCAATTAGGAAAGTACATTAGTATATACAAAACTGAGCTTTTGGCATAGCAACTATACTTCAGGTATAGTACAAATATCTGAACGAGGAACAATTACTCTTTGTACAACAAAAGTGCTAAACCTCGCTGAACATTGTGTATTTGACTGATCATATACCTTTATGTACATGTAACATGATCAAAAACCCCACTGTGCAAAATTAATAATTAAATTTAAACATTAACAAACATTTGCTCAGCACCGTGAGCATAAACCAGAAATTATAAAGCCCGGCAGACATAAGGAAAGCGTTGAACATAAAACTTTAAACTTTATCTAAGTGCCTGTGGTGTAACAAAAAAAAAAAAAAAAAAAAAACCTCACCTACAGGACCTTGTTGGTGAGAAACATGCAGACGCGCAGTAACATTGGGCGGCAATGATGAAGAGGGCACCTAAGAACACGTTAATCACAAAACTACACTTTAGTTAGTCTAAACAAATTCACATAAGTCAGAACAATAGTCTAAGGTCTTCTGATGGACCAGAAAACCATTGACGAAAAGGTGACCACACTGACATAAAGTGTGGGATTCGATTCGCAGCCTTAGCAACAGTGAAAGCAAGCCTCAAGCGTGAAATCAGTCTGTTCCGGAACTGACTGCACATGGCAGCTCCCGCCTGAAAGATGGTAGGCTGTATAGGGGTAGAACGAAGCTGTTGATAGTAGCAAAAAATCACATGTTTTGCTAATATGAAAACATAAGCACATGACTCTGATATAGGAATAGGCAGAGTACTGGAACTGAGTAGCGTGCTATAGGCTGAGAAAGAGAGATCAGTAGTACTAAGGCACTGTGCAGTAGTGAAGGTCAGATGTAACAAGGGAAGAAGCACTGTGCAATGTTGGTATACATGATCTACATCCGCAATCGTAGAGCAAAACATGCAGTTAGGCGAATCAACAAGTGTCATCCTGAATAATTTGGTAGGAACTGGTAACCGCCGATGAAGAAACAACCATTGGATGTTTCTTTCTGCTGGAACAGATAGTGGCGAATTAGACATGGACCACACTTGTGAAAGGGCGACATTCGGAACATCTGGAATCATCAATGGTGTAGCATACAGTGGATCAATGAGACATCGGTAAAGAGACGAGATAGAAAAACTGGAGAGAGGAACTGATGAGCCCCGAACGGAAAGGAAAAAGGGAAGAGGAAGAGAGGCAGAGGGAACAAGAGTTAACCCAGCTTGAGAGGCAAGGTTAGGGAAGAGGGTAATGATTGAAGAATGGAAGGAATCATACAGCGAAAGAGAGGAAGAGGTAGGGGGGAGGAGGGGGGAAAGATCAGAGAAGGGTTTCCAAGAAAGATCTGGAGAAATTAGATCCTGAACAGATACTATTCCGGCGGGGAGCCAGGAAAGGTCAGTAAAGTAGGGGCCATTAGGGGGATGAAGGATGGAAGAAAAGAACAGGGGCTCAGCTAATAGTTCAGTGGTGGAAGCCGGTGGAGCACGGAAGAGGGGTAGAGAACGGAGAAAGGAAAGGACCTCTTTGTAGAAAGGGGAAAGTTTAGAATGGAAAAAAGGAGATTGATCCATTAGAAGATACATGATGAAAGTGATTCGGGAATTCCTAGGCGATATCATGACATCTCTAACGAGCGTAACTGGCGACTCTGGTGCACTTAGTAGCCGCAGGAAAGAAACCACTTTATGTGCTTTATAGTAGGTGCGAACGTCCAGCAGTGAAATACCTCCATCAGTGACTCGACGACAGAGAGTGGAGACCTGGATCCAATGGTACCTGTTCCATATTATCGTTGAGATGATTCGAGTGATTTCATTGAGGTGATAAATGGGCATACGTTCAGCTGACCATGCATATAGGCATGGTGAAAGAATATAAGTCTGAGCTATTCTAGCTCTTGAGAAGTAAGAAGTACAAAACTGGGAACCTCGCCAGAAGGCAGCAGTTCGAGTAAGGCGTGTTCTGAGAGCATTCCATGTTTCATTTTGAGCAGAAAGACGGACTCCGAGATGGACCCCAAGGAATTTTTGGGATGAAGCAGTCCATGAGGCGCCCCACGGGGTGTCTGTCCTAGAGGCCCACGCTCCGCTCCATAGACCTGCACTCTTGGATGTATTAAGTGATGCCGCTGAACATGAAGAATATTGATCGTAAATCTGGAGCAAGATGTCGAATTGAGCGTCTGTCCGAACACAAAAGGTCGCGTCATCAGCATATGCAGAGTATGTCACAGAAAAGTGCCTAGTACTTGCAGTAGGCGGTGGCAGTGCATCTATAAAGACTCGATGGACAGACCGAAGAAACGGCTCAAAAGCAATGGCAAAGAGCTGCCCAGAAAGTGGGCAACCCTGCCGAATGCCTCGCCGAAAAGGAATAGGTGCAGTCAAGAAGGCGGCCGTCTTGACATGGAAAGCAGCGTCCTGATAAAGGGCAAGAATAGAGGTAACAAAAGCAAAAGGAAAACCGAAAGCAATAAGAACAGCAGAAAGATACGAATGTGAGATATTGTCGAAAGCAGCTCTTTGGTCAAGATTAAAGAGGGCAAGTGGTTCAGAGTTAGTACGAGCCAGATGTAGGAGATCTCGAAGGAGATTGAGATTAGAAGTGATGGACCGACCAGGAACCGTGTAGGTCTGGTCGGGAGAAAGAAGAAATGGAAGAACTTGGTTGAGTCGACTGGAAAGGAGTTTAGTGAAGAGTTTATAGTCAATGTTTAGTAGCGAGATAGGACGCCAGTTTCCCAAGTCAAGCAGATCGCCTTTCTTGGGGAATAACACCATATGAGCCTCTGTGAAACCCCTCGGAAGAGAAGAGGTAGAAAGAGCAGCATTGAAAGCGGCGAGAAGAAATGGAAGCAACGAAGGGAGAAAAGTACGGTAGAAAAGGAGCGGAAGGCCATCTGGACCTGGGACAGCACGGGAATTTAGAGAGGCAAGAATGGTCCGAAGTTCAGTCTGCGAAATAGGTTGTAAAAGGGAATCAGAGAGATTGGAAGGAACTTGGGGAAGAGCAAAGAGTAAAGTAGCAGAAGCAGAAACAGAAGGCTGAGGAGTTTCACTATATTTGATAGTAAAATATCGACGAACCTGAGATCAAACTGCATCCGGATCAGAGATGATTTCACCATCAGGCCGCCGAAGTAGTCGAAGCTGATGCGACGAGCGGCGTTTTTCTTCTAACGCGGATAGAAACTCAAAGGAGCAGTCCTCTGGTATATGTTGTAGACGGAGACGAAGAATTACCTGACGTGCACGAGGCTCAAGAAGTGCTCTAAGATCCGCTTGGTAAGCTGTATACATGGGATGACTCGCACCAAGCTGTAACAGGATGTTTCGGAGATTTTGCTCTTCCATGGAGCGCTTCGTGCCTTCGGAGAATGAATGACGTCTGAGAAGATAAATGAGGTAAGATTTTACCTCGAGCCAGTAATTGATGGCACAAGGTGCAGTGGACAGGCCCTCTCGCATGTGATCAAGAAGATCTCTGATCTCGGTGCACATATTCTCATCAGCTAGGAGAGAAGTGTCCAGTGTCCATGACTGAGGCCTAACATGCAGACGAGATGAAGAGCTACAGGAGATAGTGATGGCACAATGATCCGATGAAGCTGTAGGAGAGTGCATACAATCCGTTGTAATGGGCAATAACGGAGCAGAAGCGTAAAATCGATCCAGCCTGGCAGAAAGAGAGGAGGATGCAGATGAAGCTCTCCAGGTATGTGAAATGGATGTCGGATGCAATCGTCGGAACACGTCATGTAAATCAAAATCAGACACTAATGATCGCAATTGCTCCACAAGACGTGAACGATGTTCAGTCCTCGAAGGAGCGCGATCGATCTCTGGTTGAAGTGTACAGTTAAAGTCTCCTCCAATGAGCACATGATCTGATGGTAATGCTGACTGAAGTGCAGTGCGGAGAGACGAAAATAACAACGTTAGATGTGTAGATGAACATGGAATATATATGTTGAAAACTAAATATCGTTGTCCATCTAGGACGAAAGTGAGTCGCTGCAATAAGTCTCGGCACAGGTTATGAACTTTAACAGAGGAGAGTGCTTGACGAAATCTATTATGTACACCAATCGCTAAACCTCCACGAAGAGAGAGCCTATACGCGTGATGAAACTGATAGTCCCATCTCCTCCAGCGATGGAAGGGTGAAGTGGATAGACAATTTGTCTCTTGCAAGAGTAGGAGATCTGCTTTGAGGTGGTGGACGTCTTCATACACTAAAGCATTCGCCAAAGGGGTACACATACCCCTACTATTCAGTGAGACTGTCTTGAACAGAATAGTCTGATGATGGTTGGAGGATGTTGTCGGCTGCGTTCTGTAACTTGGCGAGACGGCTACGGAACTCCTTTGCCCAGTAGGGACCACCCAGATCTCTGCCCGGAACGGTACGTAAATGAGAATGTATCGCCAACATTTGATTCATGGTGTCAGACAGACAGTGGGAGTAACCTTCCAAAAAATTGCGAGACAGCTTGTCTCTACGGGGACTTATTAGGAACGCATACACCTTCTCCCCAGACACAGGTGTCTGTGGAAGAGAGGATGCCTCTAGAATATGTAAAAAGTTTTCACAGGAGATCGGAGTAATTGTTCCATCATCTGTATCAGATTCCATAGAGCCTTCAGACGTGAGCATCTGACTACTAGAACAATCACGTCCTGCCTTAAGGGTAGTTGTAATTCTAAACTTCTTATTCTGAGCGCGTGAAGTTCTACGTCGCTTCGCCCGTCCACGACTTTGTGCTGTAACCGGAATTGGAACTTCCGGCAATTTAAAAGGAACTGAAGAAACAACCTCAACGGTCGGTGTAGCAGTATGACGAGAATCGTCATCAACCATCTCTGTAGGAGACTTTGGATTAACAATTGATGCCTCTTTTGACTGAAGAGATAAAGTGGGCGGCAATGCATCACCCGAGGTCGAGGGTTTACCCATAGACGTCGGTTGACCAACGGCTGTCTCACTACTTCTGGTAGACGTCGGTTGACCAACGGCTGCCTCACTACTTCTGGTAGACGTCAGTTGACCAACGGCTGTCTCACTACTTTTTGTAGACGTCGGTTGACCAACTACTGTATCAATACTTTTTGAGGATGTCTGCTGTTGCTGGTCTTTAGCACCAGAAGAGGATGCCGATTGGCGTGACAAAGAGGAAGAAGGTCGTGCTGTTGACTTGGAAAGAGTGTTCGCATTATGAGGGCCTAGAGCGCGGGGATGTCCCGTGCCTTTACAATTCGGACAGACGGAGCCTACTGTGATGAATATCTCTCTAATGTGCGTGCAACAGCGTACACGTAAAGTGGGTGGAATACGCAGCATGTGCTCCTCTGAAGGGAAGACCACACGAACATTACGGCGAAACCCGAGTAGGTATCTATCTTCTGGCACCTCTGGAAACGAAGAGTAGGTAGTTACACCTCCAATGATCCGGCCATAAGGAAGAAGAGCGGCAATCAAGAGATCATCTGAAACCTCAGGTGGAACTGGTGAGAAGCTTACAACAACGGAACTCTGTGAAACAGGTTCGGCATGGATGTGACGATCACCAATTGAGATGCCCTTGGTCAGTACATGTAGGGAATGGGCAGGAGTAGAGAAGTAAACAACTACTTTGTAAGGCTTCCTGCTCACATGAGTTATGGCTGATGCAGGAACAATCTCTCGAAGAGCAGCAGTATATGCAGTAAGTTTTGTATTTCTCAGGCTCGGAAATACAACACCATTCTCCATAGTTTGAAGGAATTTCAGCCCAGAAGGGGTATCTTCTTTAAGGACAACCTCAATGACTTCAGCATTATGCGTCATCTCATATTGTCCAGGAGAAAAAGAAGACTGGGAAGGTCCCGACTTAAATGCGGTTACGTCAGCATATGAGAGGGTAGTTGTACGTTGCTTTGGAGATGATTCCGGCATGAAGTGCGAAACATCCATGGCGTCATCATTAGCTTTCAGAGAAGACATCGTATCGCCGCTGGGAGACTTGGAAGAAGAGGCGATATCCGATATTAAGGCAGCAACAGAAGGCTGCAAGGAGGAGTGGTTTATCGAGATTGACTCGTCATTGGTAGTAGTATTTAGAGAAGCTGTTATCGGGAGATCATCATTTCCGGTAGCAAGGGTTAGGACGTCATTCTCCTCGGAAGCCGCCATTTGCAATGGCGAGGAAAAGCTTAGCCCTTAGCCAGCTTGGCCAAGGCAGAAAAATAAGGTAAACTAATCAAAATAAGCACTTACCAGCTCGGCAGGCATATAAAAAGAAACACGGAACCTTCACACACAACACACACACGAAATAGAACACTGACAACGAAGAAAAATAACACACCAACGAAAACTTGAGGAGCACAGATAAACACGACTAACCCACCGTGAGCAACTCAATGGGCTATATGCAGTCACCATTCCCTAATTTAGAGCAACTTGGTTTAGGGAAAGGAGAGAGCCAGTGCAATGACAGAAACACAACAGCGTTTAGATCCAAACCCTGGCTTATGACCCACTTGGACGAACAGTCATAAGCCAGAGTTTAGACCACTGCGCCACCGGGGCGGCCTTCTGGTCTTGAAAGGCGATTGTTTGATTCATTTGTGTGTTCATGTCATATTCTGCTTGAAAGTTGTGCCAATTCCTATTGCCTCAGCTTACACGTGCCTCCCTCACTTTTTTAAAACGTCGCTGTCTTAATGAAACGTCAAAGACAAAATTTGCACATTATTATGCTGCCGTTAAAATAAATCAATTATCGACTCACCAAACAGAACGAATTTTGGCGAGAAGTATGAACAAGCTTTTTAAGTATGTTATTCGAATATTCTTAGATGGAAACTAACATCGTTTTTAAGAGTGTGGTTATTAACAAAAACCTCTTAGCTTTCCTTTGTTTCAGCAATTGTAGTAATAATCTTCATACAGATATACATGATGGCGTCAACGTCAACTAATGCAATTATACTACTGCAATTATACAGGAAAGCGTCAATGTCATCTAACTAGACCGCACGTGTTGCTTTTGCGCATGCGCAATCCCGCTGATTGTATCTTGTGTTGGGTTTCTTCGGTTGCCAGCTTCGGTGCAGTCTTGGTGGCCCGCAATCCAAGCGTTGCGTCATGGCCATTAGCGGTATACGATTGGCTGTCAACTGATGGCGCTGCCATCGACGGATCGCTAGCGTGCCGTGAGCGACAGATTTCTGCCACCAGTTTCCCAACACTTGTGTTTTTTCTGGGAGACAACTGAAAAAAGCTTGGAGAGATGCAGTGAAACCAGAAAAGATAAGAAAAGGAAGTAGGCGATCGAAAAAAAAAACCCGGCAAGATTGGAAGACATCATAATCAAGGTAAACTCCCTGTGATGACAATGGGATGAACATGTTGCTAGAAGAACGGACCACCGGTGAACTACTGAAATAGTCGACTGAATGCTACGGAACAAAAAAAGACCCAGAAAAATATTACCCGGGAGATGGGCGGATGAAATTCGAAAGCATACCGCAGTGATATGTAGAAAACTGGCTCAAGACAAACAGTTGTGAAAGAAACTTGGGGAGACCTTCATCCAGCAGTGGGTTGATATTAGTTTATGATGACGATGATAGTCATCAACGATACTGAATTGTTTTCTGAATGAAGGTCTTCTTACGTTTTTCACAACTCTCTATATTGAGCAAATTTCTTCCAACAGTCGACTGTAACCTGGGCATCCATATTTATCAGGAGTGAAGTTAAGGAACTATTCGAAGAATAGTAGTATAGAATGGTAATACTTTTCCCGCCATTTTTTCCATGCGTTGGTCAGTGGGCACGACTTTCGTTTCTCAGCGTTGCAATAGAAGGAAAGTTAGATTTATGGTTTCGTGGATGTGCAATAGGGGACTCGTTAATGGTCTGAGGGGGTCACAGAGAGAAGGTATTTTTAAGAAGTGCCCGCGTCTTCTTGGAAAGTAGGGGACTCTTTGGTGTTACGAAAGCGTGGACACTTTTCCTGCGAGTAGAAAACGCAAGCAGCCGAAGGAAGAATGTTCGAGCAGGGGATTCGATGGGAAGTAGTGCAGAGAGCGAGGTGTGAAAATCTTGTTCGTCGGTGTGAATTGGGGAAAATGCTGAGAGTTGAGGGAGAATGAAAAAGTAGGAAGCGAACATGGCCGTAACGGGAAGCCGATCAACGAGTTAGTGATAATAGAGTGCAAAAGAGAAAATCAGGGAGATGCTTTGAGACATTCCCCATAACATCTGGATAAATACCTTCTTCACTGCAAGAGCGAGTACTTTGTATGGTATTTTATCTATCTGCTCAAGTTGGGTAAAATACGGGTTTAGGTCCAGAAATAAAACTCTCTGGAAGCAAAGCATCAAACGAGCCCCTCCCACAGGGCGCTGAAATATAAATCAGCACTAAGCCCTGTAACAAAACAACCGGCTGTGGACAACAGAACATGCCTTCAAATCACAAACAATACACTGTCGGTATACTGTGAGAGATCTACGTGTGGTGTAACAAGCTCGAGTCCCCTGAGGCATGCAATTGATAAGGTTATCTAGCAGCTCGTGGTCTCGTAAGGCCCATTCTTGAACAGCTGCTTGTCGAAGCTCAACTAAGGTCCTTGATTACGGTTTCCTCCATCCCATAGCGAGTTTCAGACACCCCACACTTTCTCGATAGGTTTCATATCCGGCGAAAGTGTTGGCCAGTCCATTCAAGTGATACTAACATTTTCATCTATGTGTTGGCCAGTCGTGATCGATGTACTCGGGCGTTTTCATCTTGGAGAGCGAAATCTGGGCCTACCGCAACATGTAGAGGTTGAACAATAGCTGCCAAGATCATGTCCTTGTGCGATGCTGCAGTCCTCACACAGTTCATGCAAAGGAGGGGAGTTCTGCGACCGTGCATGATCCCAGCACAAAACATGGCGTAATCGCCACCATGTTGCACACAAAGAATGGTGCGTCAAAATCGTGACGCGTTGCCAGGTTCATGCCAGACTCGTACGTCATTATTGTCGGGAGTCAGACAGATTCGGGTTTTATCCATAAACAACACGTTGTGACAGTCGGCTTGTGTCCATGTCAGATGTTCGTTTGCTCACCGACGTCGTGGTCCCCTGTGAGGTGCTGTCAGTGGTGGTCCTCTTCATGGGTGCCTTACTCGCAGATGTGCATTTCGAATGGTCTGCGTCAACAGGATATTTTCAGTAGTTGATGCTAGGTTAGCTGGGGTGCTGTCGTTGTGCGGTTATTGAGCGCCGTAAGACGAAGATACTTGTCATCGCTCGGTGTGGTTACTCGAGGGTGACCTGTCTTTTGCCTGCAGTCTACATTTCCACCCTCCGGGTAACGTCATCACGTCCGCATGGCATGGCAGCACCCTACATACGTTGGAATACTTTTAACCGTTGCTGTCTTCACAATGCCTTTCCTTTGCGGGACACGATGTAACGTTTTTATGCTCTCATTGCTCAACACCGACCAATGGTTGTGCAGCAAGGTGGCAGCATTTTGCATTTTTACGAGGACAGCAGGCTCTATGCAAATGACCCATGTGGTGTTTCGTTCTGCCTAACAGTCTGCGTTTTCCGGCTTTCATCTACTCTCACGTGACATGGGTGATGCATAACTTTTGTTAGCCTGTGTAACTGTTATCAAAGATAAATATAGGCATCAGTTATTTTTAAATTTGCTACATCAACCTCTAATTCTTAAGTTCTCGTAAACACATTGCACATCAATTTTGTTTTCTGTAAGGTCATCTTTAATCACAATTCTAAACTCTTGTCTGCTAAGTTCCCGGATCGTGCTCCGCAGCGTTGACTGAACGCTTGCAAAAGTTATATCATCAACAAAACAAACGTAGGTTAAACAATCTCCATTAGTTTGCACCCCCTTGTCTGCCCAGTTCAATGATTGAAAGGCATTTTTCAATGGGGCACTGAAACGCTTGTGTAATATAACGTCAACTTTTCACACTACCTTTCCAGTTTTTATACGTGCCTGTCGTTAAACAACTGAAACATTGCACTTGCATTTTCATAGATGTTATGAATAATATTAACGTACGCATTTTCAGTAATACAGTTTGCAAAGTCATTATCACTGCTGATGCATTCGCGCAATCGAAAGGTTTGTTAATAAAACCATACATGATGTAAGTTGTACTGCTTTGTAAATTTAATTAGTTCTCTCAGTATAGATATGATATACACTGAAGTAGTAAACTCTTTATCGACATGATATACACTGAAGTAATAAATTATTTATCGATATGATATCCATTGAAGTAGTAAATTATTTATTGACATGATATCCACTGAAGTAGTAAATTATTTATCGATATGATATACACTAAAGCTAGACCCACATATGATTAGAGAAAGACCAGGCCAAATGGCAAACTGTAGCGTCTCATTATTTCATATGTTTACGCACAAGCGTCTCACCAGGGGTCTCTTATCATCCTAGATGAATTTTGCGTTGCTGTTGTGTGTTGTTAAGTGTGAATATACACTGACGGAAAAAAAAATCCCAACACCACGAAAAAATAGTTGTAGAGGAATGAAATGGCGGCAATACATTTGTATATGTAACATATGTGACTTCCAAAGTGGAATATATAGAGCTATGCAAGACAGTAAGAAAAAGTATCACTGAAGACGTAAGAAAATTCAACTGTGAACTAGAGAGGAAAGCAATTGAAAACAACCAAAGCCTAAAGGTAGCAAAGGGACATCTCAGTAAGGGAAGAAAACAGATTATGGCACTGAGAAAAGAAGATGGTTCTGTAACAAGAAATAGAGGCGAAATTTTGACAAGAGTGAAAGATTTCTACTCCAAATTATATGAAAGGGATGATACATGCACTCCAGACATCATGAAAGATACCAGTACCAGAGTTCCTCCAGTCCTTCCAGCAGAAGTTGCACATGCAATCAAGAACATGAAGCGGGGAAAAGCTCCAGGAGAAGATGGAATTACTGTAGACATCATACAAGAAGCAAGTGGAGAAATCGAAACAGTACTCGCCCAAATTTTCACTCGATGCCTTAATGAAGGGAAAATTCCTGAGGATTGGAACACCGCTACAATGATCCTGCTACATAAGAAAGGTGACATTGAGGATCTCGGAAACTACAGACCTATCAGCCTCCTATCAGTAGTTTATAAAATCTTCACTAAAGTTCTTTCACACCGCTTGAAGGTAACACTGGACATGGCTCAACCGAGAGAACAAGCTGGATTCAGGAGTGGCTACAGCACAATAGATCATATCCACGTGCTGAGAGAACTAATTGAAAGAGCGAGGGAATATGAACTTCCATTGTGCATGGCTTTTCTCGATTATGAAAAAGCCTTTGATTCGGTGAAACCATCAGCAGTTACAATGGCTCTGAAAACCTGCGGTATTGAAGATGCATACATTAATATTATTAATAACATCTATGAAAATGCAAGTGCAAAGATTAGGCTGTTTGAAAATACAACACACGTAAAAATTGGAAAGGGAGTGAGACAAGGTGACACCATATCTCCGAAGCTCTTTAATGCCACATTGGAGGGTGTTTTTCAGTCGCTGAGCTGGGAAAACAAGGGGATAAAGATTAATGGAGATTATCTAACCCACCTTCGTTTTGCTGATGACATAGTCATTTTTGCAACTACCCCATCAGAGCTACAGAGTACGATCCAGGAACTTGCTGACAAGAGTAAAAAAGTGGGGTTAAAAATGAACTTTCAGAAGACAAAAGTGATGTACAATGCTTTTACAAGAAATGAAGATTTATCGATTGATGGAAAAAAGCTGGAGATAACAGACACATACATTTATCTTGGACAGCAGATATCAAGTGAGGGTCACATTGGTGAAGAAATTAATCGGCGTACAAAACTTGCCTGGAGAGCTTTTGGAAGAAACAGCATAATTTTCAAGAGCAATATGCCATTATGTCTTAAAAGAAAAGTGTTTGATCAATGCATCCTTCCAGTGCTTACGTATGGTGCAGAGACGTGGACCTTAGCTAAAAGAGACATACAAAGGCTGCAGACAACTCAAAGCAGCATGGAGAGGTGCATGCTTGGTGTAACCAGGAGAGATAAGAAGAGGAACACGTGGATCCGAAAAATGACAAGAGTGGAAGACATCATGATCAGAGTTAAATCCCTGAAATGGCAATGGGCTGGACATACTGCCAGAAGAACAGACCATCGATGGACAGCCGAAATTTTAGATTGGATTCCAAGGGACAGGAAAAGACCCAGAAGAAGACCACATGGGAGATGGGTGGATGAAATTCGAAAGTATGCAGGGGTGACATGGAGGAGACTGGCACAAGACAGACCGTTGTGGAGGAAACTTGGGGAGACCTTCGTCCAGCAGTGGATTGATAATGGTTGACAATGATGATGATGATGATGATGATGTAACATATTTAATCGATTAAGGTTTCCAGATCGCAGCTTAATGTAAGCGCGAGAAGAGCCATTTTAAATGTGAAATGCTGGTACATTAATAACCGGTGTAACCGCCAGAATGTTGAATGCAAGCATGCAAACGTTCATGCATTGTGTCGAACAGGTGCTGGATGTCAGTTTGTGGGATGGAGTTCCATGCCTGTTGCACTTGGTCGGTCAATACAGGGACGGTTAATGCTTTTTGGGGGTGACGCTGGAGTTGTCGTCCAATGATGTCCCATACGTGCTCGACTGGAGAAAGATCTGGTGATCTAGCAGGCCACGGCAACATGTTGACACTCTGCAGAGCATGTTGGGTTACAACAGCGGTATGCGGGCGTGCGTTATCCTGTTGGAAAACACCCCTGGAATGCTGTTCATGAATGGCAGCACAACAGGTTGAATCACCAGACCGACGTACAATTCTGCCGTCAGGGTGCGTGGGATAACCACGAAGGTGCTCCTGCTGTCATAGGAAATTGCTCCCCAGACCATAACTCCACGTGTAGGTCCAGTGTGTCTCGGCCGCAGACAGGTTGGTTGCAGGCGCTCACCTGGCCTCCTTCTAACCAACACACGGCCATCACTGGCACCCAGGCAGAACCGGCTTTTATCAGAAAACACAACAGATCTCCTCTCCGTCCTCCAATGAGATCTAGCTTGACACTACTGACGTCGCAAACGGCAGTGGTTTGAAGTAAGTGGAATGCACGCTACAGATCGTCTGTCTCGAAGCTGTCCTTCAAGTAACCGATTTGTAACAGTTTGTTGTGTCACTGTGTTGGCAACTGCAGCTCGAATTGCTGCCGCAGACGCGGTACGATGCGCCACGGCCTTACGCCGTACACGGCGTAAGGCCGTGTACGGCGATGTAGACACGTACGTGTGATATAAAAGAGTATGCAGATGTCTACTTCTCATGCTCCAAATTCCGATACATTAAAGAGTTCTTAGTAACCATACGAATTCTCTTGAGGGATTCGGGTAGTTGATAACCATCTGTAGAGTGTTGATGGGACAGCCTCAAGCTGAGGTACCGAGAGCGCATAATGTCTCTCCGATGGTCATCTCCATCAGAGAGACATTATAATGAAAATGTGTCACGATGAACAGTCGCTGTCAAGCCAAGGGTCAGATTATTCCATGAAGGCTACTTCTGGTCTCAACAGCGAAATGATGACATAGGAAGAATACCACACGGACAGTTTGCTTTCGAGCTTTTCTGTGTTTCAAGCACGATGGTGTCAAGGAAAACTGTGGCTAGACGACTTAGTGAGAGGCGCCTGTGTTCAAGGAGACTGTTGATTTGCCTTCCATCACCCATTTCAAAGAAGAGCTCAAAGGACTTGATGCAGGCAGCACTGCACTTGGACCGAACGGTGGTGGGCGCATGCACTGTAAAAAATTGCATGGTCAAATTACGGTAGATACACCGGCCGCTGAGTGGCCAGTCAATAAACCGTAATTTTACAGTACCATACTGTAATGTTCATTAACGGTCTAATGACCGGGAAATAAAAAACGGTCAAACTACCAGAAAATGTGGCCTAACACGGTAGTTCAACCGTAAATTTAATACGGTAGATAAACCGTATTTTAAAGAAAAAACATGGCAAAGCCTTTTTTAAATAAATACGGTGTTAATACCGTAATTTTACAGTACCATACAGTAATGTTCATTACCGGTCTAATAACCGGGAAATAAAAAACGGTCAAACTACCAGAAAATGTGGCTTAACACGGTAGATCAACCAAAAATTTATTACGGTAGATAAACCGTATTGTTTAAGAAAAACATGGCAAAGCCTGTTAAATAAATACGGTGCAAAGACTATTTTTTTACAAAAATGTTAAACCACGGTTTTTTAGATTTGGTTTAATGACTGTTTTTTAATCATTGTTTAATAATTAATTTTTTTGTCTAATTAGGGCTTCATACGCCCAATTTGCCTGCTAACCTGCATATTATGCATATAGAAACAGTTCACTCTTTCAACTACTCACTCAAAGCTGTTCAGTTACAATTTTTCCCTCTCATTTTTGCAAAATTGCATGTGTTAATGTTTCCCCTTATCTATAATGCGCATTTGTTATTTGAGTTTTTTGTTTTCATAATTTGTACAAACTCTATAAAATACAGTGTAATTACATACACCAATCAGCCAAAACATTAAAATCACCTACCTAATATAATGTATATCCTCCTCCCACCTGATGAGATAGACTCAACGAGATGTTGATAGGTCTCTCTTGGTATCATGACTGCAACTGAAGATCCCAGTTCCCGTAAATTGTGGTTCAGGTGATGCTGCTCGTACTCCTTCCTCCAACTGAAACCATAACTGTTCAATAGGATTGGGGGCCATGGCAAGTATAGCGAATTCTTCATTGATTCATGTCTGGCAAATTTGGGGGCCGTGGCATTAAAAGGAATTCCTAGTTATGTTCTTGGAACCATTCAAAGACTTTCTATACAATGTGGCACGGAGCAGTCTTGTTGAAAGGCACCATCTCCGCCAGGGAATACAGTTGCCATAAGGTAGTTTTAATGTTGTGGCTGATCGATGTACATTTATATAAAGATTTCGAATGCGGTCATCACTAGGAGGCAACTCAGTCTAACAAAATGGTCAAAATACAAATACCACTGAACTTGCTTATAAATGAGTAAGAAGTATATTATCCCACACTGTCAATTCATTTTCACCTGATAAACAATTATGCATTATTTACTATGTAGCAGTGGCGTAACCACATTTTAAAATCTGGGGAGTACGATCACACATACATACATTATATATATATATACATGAGGATCCCCGACTCTGAAAATCTGGGGGGTGGGTCCTGACCCCCAGTGGTTACGCCTATGCTATGTAGTTTTACTGGCATTGGCAGTGCTGCAACACGTAAGTTACCCAAAAAAAAGAAAAAAAAAAAGACCCATAATTACAAATTCTACGTATCTTTTGGGACCACACATTTAATTTGTATTTTTTTAACATGCCATTTGGCAAAAGTCAAATTCATGAGAATTAGGGAAAGAACGAAAACAGCCAGAAAGGCACCATCCCTCATGATCAGTGTTAGAATTAGAACTAGATCTTCTACTGGCCCAGCGGACCACTAGAATTTGCAAACCACCTACTGGTCCGTAAAAATATAAAAATTAAGACATTTACAATATATGTAGAAAATAACGTATCATTTCAATGGAATTACCCAATATTTGTTTTTAAACCTATCATTAGTTTGCCGTCTAAAAAGGAAAACCATACAGCAAGGTAAAAGAAAAAATAATTTTTGAACTTGTGAGGGGAAAAAAAAAAAAAAACTTACTGGCCTTTTGGGCCAGTAAAGTCAATAAGTTCAGTGGTCCAATGGAAGTTTTACTGGCCAATGCCAGCGGACCACTGGGTAATTCGAACACTGCTCAAGATTATGTGAGTATATAATGTAAGGTTAAATGTAAATGTCCTGGTTAATTTATTAAATCTTTCAGCTCACTTAATATTGGAATAGCTGAAATTTAAAACATGAAAAACAAACAAATTTACATTTAATGAGAATACTGAACGATTATACTTTACTAAAAGTTGTACGTCTAGTTCAATGATTGTTTGTTAAAAGTCAGAACTGTTCAAAAGTAGTCACCACACAGTTCCTGTGTTTTGAAAAATAAAAGTTGCTCTGGTGTTCTGAGCTGACTTAGAGTCTTTGGGTAGTTGTGCCATTATGATAAAATTTAGTAATGTAGTTGAAAATGATGAAATTTAATTGTCAGCACTTGATTTTTTTTTAAATTGTTTTCAAAGAGCATAAATTAAAAAGTCAAACAATGTACATTAAATTTATCTTTCATTTGTTTATGTAAGTATAAATATTCATTCTCGCTTGATTCTTTTGATTTTTGCAAAGGACCCAGAATATCTCACAAGGTAGCCACTTTTTAAAAATCTATGGGTCTCCAGGACCCAGCTTGATAACAATGTAATGGCAGCTCTAAAGATCACTGGGGTGAATGACAACTTGAAGGAAATGAAATTGTTAAATCCTATAGTAATAGATATCAGCTTACCCTTTTAGGTTAGCTTCTGTTGAACATTTTCTTGCACGTCAGGATTCTGGGTTTCCTGTGTAGAGGTTCCAGCTGGGTGTGGTCCCACCCCCTCATTTCACCATTGTTGTTCTTCACACGTGTGAAACAAGCAAATTAAGCGACACAAAGCATTCTTGTGATAGCCCGAAGTTCACCATAACTTGAAAAATATTTTACACTGAACTTGAATTCTTTTACTAACACTTAAATCCAAACTTAGACAACTCAGGAAACCTATTAAACATACACGCACTTCACAAACCTATGACATACCACCAAATTCACACACATCCAAACCAGGTACTAAAAGACAAACAATTGTAACTAAACTGTAAAAACCTATTTACATTATGTACATCAAACCTGCTATTATTGTTATTTATGCCATTCTATCTCATTCGTACATCTCGCCTCAACTCAATGTTCACGACACGTGCTGGCTAATCCCTTTACCACACCTCTGCTTTTCCCCAACAGATTGCCTCAAGTGCTTTCTGCCATCTCCATGGCCATCCTCTGGAAGCATTAGCAATGTTGGTCCATCTGTTGCCACAGAGTGAGTGAGCATTAAGTCCTGTGCAAAATATTAAAACCATTCACGTCACTGAAAATCAAGAACAAATCATAATGCTTTAGCTTCCTTGGAATTTTCCAAAGGACAACTAAAACAGTTAATTTCTGCATGACAACACAATGTGAACCACATTTTAAATATTTTTTGTCCCTACAAAATACACAACTTCTGGTGTGACAGTCGCAGTTTATTTTGGGTAAGTTGCAAAACCAAAGTGCAGGTTGTTCGCAAGTTTAACAAACGGATGTCAGAACTACAGAAATAATGGTGTATAGCAGTTGGTTTGAAGACAATGGTGAATCATTAGTATTTTTTAAAATAAATCATACATATGCTGAGAACTAGAAAATATTTACCAACACATATTTTTCCATGTGCTCGGACAAAAAAAACATATCTGCTTCTTAAGATTTAGGACTACCATTACCAAAATAACTGATACATAAATATGTATATGTATCAACTTAAATAAGAAGGAAAAAGTACTGAATCAACTGGATTTCATTCTTTATTTTCTCAAAAAAAAAAAAAAACAATTGATTGGGTGAAGTACATTTTTTCAACTATTATATGGATCAACTTATTTAATAGCCAATGTTATTTATAAATATACACATAGTGACAATGTTTTTTTCTTCTTTAATTATGTGTTACTTATAGCCTCACATCCTTCAAGCGACTGTCGTGCTCTTTCACTGTTACATAGCTTCGTAATTTTTGGATTCACTTCAGCATAGTTTCTTCCCTTTCTTCCTTAGATTGACACAAAGGATTCATTCCCACAAAGTACCTGTGATTAAAGTGAGACATTACCACAATGAAATATTTCATAAAAATTCTGGCTTCTAAAAAAATGAAATATATATATATACACACACAATAATAGTATGTATCTTCATGAACACTGTACGGAAGACTCAGGTGTGGTGAAGTTCATTAAGACTGAGAAACTGATATCACAGTGCTGCAAAATAATCTGCAGGGTAGTCACAGGGCAAGGCAACCATGATATAAGAAACTAGGTAACAACCCTTGCGAAACAGGCGAGATTTTCCCAGGCCACTGTCTTTCCACCCTAGCATGCGAACTGTAAAAATAGTCAGCAGGTAAAAATAGGGAAACCTAACAAATTTTAGCACCAACCCCTTTATGGAAATTTATCGCTGTCGGTCATGGCATTCTTGTTTTGCAGCTTAGAAAGAAGCCCAATTAAAGATGACAAATAATTGAAATTCACCAGGAAATATTGATCTGTCATGGTAACAAGTATGAGTCACTACACTGCAAGTGGTGACCAGATGTGGCCTGTTCATTTTTGTAATGCAGTCACACATGACAAGTAGATTTTTTTTTTTTCTGAATTGTGTACAGTTATTGACAGATTAGGAAGAAAAGACCATAACAAAGGTTGAGACTTGAGAGCATAGCAAAATTTGCACTAGGCTAATTTATGCCAAAATAAACTCTTCCAATAACTTATGAAGAGAACAAGTTTGTAGGCAAAAAGAAATTATCTGATCACCAGTGGAGTAACGCAAAATATCTGCACCCCCCCCCCTCGCAAAATTTTCCTAACAGGCCCCCCACAATATGGTAATAATTAATGCAAAAATTGAGGGTAAATATTTAACTTTGCTGTAGTAAAAATATTGATTTTTTTTTGTGGTTTGATTGGAGGTTTAACGAACACAATGAGCAACTCATTGGTTCTAGGGAAGGGAGAAAGCCAGTGCCATAAGACAAACACAACATCCATGCCTCACCGGGATTCGAACAATGATCCCTTTTGGACGAATGATCAGAGGCCATCGCTTAGACCACTGCGCCACCAGGGCGGCATAAATATTGATTCCATGATCACTTTAGTATTGCTTTAATTATGTGATCGCCGCCCCGGTGGCGCAGTGGTCTAAGGCGTTGGCCTCTGATCATTCGTCCGAAGGGGTCCGGGTTCGAATCCCGGTGAGGCATGGATGTTGTGTTTGTCTTACGGCACTGGCTCTCTCCCTTCCCTGGAACCAGTGACCCTAAATTAGGGACGGGCGACTGCTTATAGCCCATTGAGTTGCTCACGGTGGTCGTTAAACCTCCAATCAAAAAAAAAAAAAAAATTATGTGATCACTTATTCCGGTAAGTATCCTTGATAAACTTAGTACTCAGGGAAAAAAGTGCAAAATCTTTAAATGGCAAATGCTCACGATATCAAATCAAATAAAAATAAATACTGATCTTCGAGTGTATGGTTTCGAACTTCCTTTAAAAGCTGTTTAATTCTTTAATACAATAACTTTTGAGAAAGAGGAAAAACAAGTGTTTGCATTTTTCTAGTTTGAAATACTTTAGTGATATTGTTTCTTTTTAGTGTCATATCTTTTACATTCAAGAAGCAAGCATACTTCACAAAATGAAAAAAACTTACATCACTAAAATCTGGATTCCCTTCTAACGTTCTTAGCAAATATTTCAATCAGTTTCTGGACGTCTAGTTTACTGGCTCGGTCATTCTAAATGCTTTTATCATCGTAAGTCGATCAAGCCTACTTTAAGTGTGCGATGACCGAAGGTAGTTTTTGATTAACTTCAACTTCGATAACGACCTTTCTGCTGTACTCACAGTCACTGGGATTGCCAAAAAAAAAAAAAAAAAATTCAACGCTGTCACAAGGTCCAGAACACTGGGTAATATTGTACTGTTTTTGAAATATATGAGCTCCATAAGGTCTTTTACAGAGCCACCAGAAATATTTTTTAACTGGTTGCTCATAGCATTTGTAAATGAAAGTACTTGTGACAAAAAATCACTAGATAAATAATCTCTGTACTGCAACCTTCAAGACTCAGCTGACTGGAATAATTCACTTTCATTTGCATTTAACAAATCAGATGACTGCAAGAAAGGAAATTTATTTGCTACCGAACTTAGTCCTTCAAAATGGAATTTTATTTGAGAAATGGTGATGTCTATAGTTGCAAAAACGACATTAATTAATTTTGAATTTCTCTTTGGGGTTGTGTAACCTACTGTCTTGATTTATTTAATCAAATAACTTTTTTGAGTGATGCGACTATGTTTCGCTAAATTTGTCTTCAACACTCCATGTGTTGGCAAAAAAAGATGAAGTGCTTTTAATATCTTTGAATTCTCTTAAATCAGAGTTTTTCACTCGCTGATTGTAGCATGTCAGCTGCATTTAATAATTCAGCGTCCTTTGACTGCAGAAGTTTTGAAACATTGCTAACTATTTCCAATATTTTGTGTTCGATGAGAACAATCACAACAAAATCAAAAGGTCTCCAAACATTTTTAAAATCTCATAGCTGCGAAGAGAGGGCTAAAGCCCTCTCTTCGCAGCTATGAAATTTTAGTATGATTTAGGTCAAAACTTCTAAAATGTCATTATACCTGAAACTAATGGCACGTAGGGCATCGTATCAAGCACAACTTTTTCCCAGTTAGGTTACACTATGATTTTCCTAATAATTCCCTTCTTTTTCTAATTCTTTTAACAACAGAATTGTGGCCACCCACATTGTTGGCTCCATCATAAGCTTGTCCTTTACAATTTTCAAGGAACAGTTAGTGTTTGTTTATCATCTTTCATTTTACCTCTGTCAGTCCCACTGCACTTTGGTCTTTGACATTTCAAAACCTAAAAATCTTTCGCTAATTTCAATTTCCACTGGAGATCCATTTTCGTTGTATATGACGGTGACTTATCTAAATATTTGGCCCATTTGTTAATCTTTTCCAACGTCTTGCGTTGTATCTAGAATGGTAGAGTAGAACTGTGCCTCTTTAATTTCTATTACAATTCCCTTCTTAATTTCGGTAGCCAAAAGCTTAAACATATCGTTTTGTATCGGTGAACTGAAATATTTCATTTTCTTTTCTATCAACTGATTAAGAATCAGGTCATATTTCATATTTGCTGAGAAGCTTAATTATAAATAAAGAATTTTTCTTTAGTTGGTGGCTTTATATGCAGTGATTGTAAAACTTGCCGTAACTCTGGTAAAGTCTGTTTGACAATAACAGATACAGTCGTGATTCCTATAATAATAAAAGCGATATGAACAGTTGCAAGGTAAATGCGCCATGGTGAGCATCGCAGCTACATGCAAGCAGCGGGTGCCTGAGCGAGCATCTATGTGCCAGGAGCGAGGTTGCAGCATAAACGTACACTACGTTGTCCTACTTTTTCCGTTCTCACCGTCCAAGTGTGATGATCCTTTGCCGGACATTTCATTTGCACCAATCCAATACAAACATTCCTCATCGCAATGCAAGGGGGGGGGAGTTTTCCCTTGGCTGGAAGTAGCATGAAAGCAATTTATAGCACATCAGGCCAGTTAAGAATTTGCCTTAAAATATGAAAAGCATGGGAAGTGCAAATACTTTTTTCACCTACCACTAAAACCAAAGCTAAAGTATTTTAACCATTCTCTTCAAAATAAGTACATCAATAAGAACTCAAAAATTCAGGGTAGCAGCAGCAGCAAGAAAAAATACATGTTACTAATATCAGAAAGCAAAATATCAATTAACAATACAAAGTGGTGGCTTTAAGGATTGATTTGTTTGTCCGTGAAAACCATATTGAAACTGGAAATCCAATTACACGCTTTCGGGGCTCCTCAAGCTCTGGAGACCCAGGCGCGCGCCTAGTTGGAAACCCGTCCCTGTACATTAATATGAGAAAGTACTGTATTATAATAATAAAAAATTCGACTCTGAGATGTCAAAGGAAATGTAAATTGTGATGAACTTTGCACAAAAAAGTCTAGTTATGACTACTTTCTATTTTTAAATAAGTCTGATAGATGTATCACCTATTTTTCTCTTTAAAAACAAAATACGATTTTCATTTCTAGGAACTTTTGCCTTCTGTCTCATTTATTTAGCACTGATGGAGGGTGGGTACAGCATAATGCTTCACTGATGATGTGACTTCACTGCTGATATTCAATTAGAATGGCAACATGGTAGAGGCCTGAATGGAACATTCAGGTTAAAATGTTCACTGATTCACAATTTCATGATGCATGTTCTATGGGAATTATTTCAATTCATTTATTGTGACAAACTGACAACATGGGACAGTTGAGATATACCAAATATGGCATCAGCCATCTTGATTTGACATTGAAGTCCAATGTAAAATAACGTTTTGAAATTACCTGATGCTTATGTATACATATTTGGTGTTTCTATTAACATGCTGCAAAAGTAATTGGATTTTGTCTTTGTTTTAATGCTGGAAAAAGAAGGGGGGAGAAGCTAGGTGCAGCACAACTGAATGTTATGTTAGGGCTTATTGCTCCCGATTCCAATTTTCACGAGTCTGCTGCTTCATAAATTCCTCCATCCATTTCATAGCTTGCATTTCACTTGCCAAAACCAGTTAACCACTCACCATCTCTTAAAGGCAAAATGTGGCCTAATGTTAGTGTGCTCAACTTGAGACTTGGCACAAATGCTGGTTTAAGTCCAGCTGACCACTAAAGATCAGTCGTGGCTCAGAAGTCATCCTAAACAGATGAACCTCCTTGTTATAAACAGGACCAGATTTAGATGAAATTTGCCCCCCTCCCCTCGCTACTCATTTTTTTCTTTTAATATACACTGGCGGAAAGTGAAAAAAGAACACCAAGAAGGAATTGGCGGACGATCATGAAATTTACATATGCTAATGGGGTCGAGTTTACGTAGGTGTGATGTTAATTTCGGGACCAACCGGTGAGCGCTTACGCCACGCACGGCATAATATGCAAATTATCGTCGGTGGTATTTAAGGAGTACGGCGAAGTGAATGTAATCAGTCGTCGGCGTACGGACAGGTGCGAAGACCCTGAAGAAGCTGCAATGCCTGGACATGGAAGACGTGTACGATTTCAGCAGTTATCGGACTTCGAGAGAGGTCGTCTAGTCGGACTCCACGAGGCCGGATGGTCATATCGTCGTATTGCGGAGCGAATTGGACGGGAAGTATCGGTAGTGGTACGATGGTGGCGTAGATGGTCCGAGGAGCATTCCCACATAAGACGTGGAACCGGGAGTCACAGACGGACTGACGAGCGGACCGATCGACGCATAAGAAGAGCGACTTTGTCAAGCAGAACATCCACTGCGACGCAAATCCGAGCTGCCGTTGCACCTGAGGTGACTGTGCGAACATTTCGCAACCGTCTACTGGATGCAGGACTACGTGCACGTATGCCTCTGACTCCAGCCCACCGTCAGGAACGGCTGCAGTGGTATCGCCAATGTCTGCACTGAAGATCGCAATGGTGATCTGTCGTGTTCAGCGATGAAAGCAGATTCTGCTTGGGAGCCTCCGATGGCCGTATGCGTGTTCGCAGACGCACAGGGGAGCGTCTCCACCCTTCTTGCATCCGCCAGCGACACACAGGGCCTACACCTGGTCTCCTGGTGTGGGGAGCGATCAGGATCACTCCCGTACACAACTAGTGTTTGTACCGGGTACGTTAAGCAGCACCTCCTACATCAACATCATTCAGTATGTTGTTCTGCCATTTGTAAGGTCGGTCCATCGTGGTGTTTTCCAGGAAGATAACGCACGCCCACACACGCCACGTGCAACGCAACATGTATTTCAGGGTGTGAGACAGCTTCCATGGCCTGCATGTTCACCGGATTTGTCCCCCATTGAGCACGTGTGGGATTTTATGTGACGACTTATCTGGTCTCCACGGCCAGCCACGACCATCCCCGATTTACGTATCCTGGTTGAGGATGCTTGTAACTCAATGCCCCAAACTTAAATCCAACGTCTGTACGACAGACTCCATGCCAGAGTTGCACAGTGTGACGCAGTTCTTGGCCGTTCAACCTCGTACTAACCATGTTACATGGAAATGTTATTTTTCAGTTTACCAGCAAATACAGCTGTATTTTGCTATAATGTTTTGATCACGTTATCCTCTGTATTCCGTTATTATGCTGTATAAATTTCGTTGGTATCAGACGTCTCTTTCTTGGTGTTCTTTTTTCACTTTCCGCCAGTGTATATTGATATTTTGTTAACAATTTTTAGATGATTCAAAAATCAAATTTTGGTATTTTATTTTGATAAAATCTTTAAAAAGTGCCTTTATTTTTATTATTTATGAAATTTTAAAACGAACGTAATCATGACAGAGGTGGCATCTATGTTCAAACCTGAACTTGTATTTTGACCCCCCCCCCTCACTCCACTCACAGTTTTGGAATTTTATTAGCAATGGAAAGGAAACGAACCGCAGGTGTTCGGCTGAGGTGACAAGCTACATCATTTCTCAAATAAAGATCAAGAAATATCAAACTGCATACCACAGGACTTATATCTATTGTTTGATTATAAATATAGTACTGCAAAATAATAATGTTTAATTTTTAACAAATTGTGCAGTCGTATAATTGCACAGATCAGTGGGAAAATTCACCTCTGGCTGTAGCCCGGTTGCCCGATCCAAGTACAGCACTGGTTATAAACATGTGTAACCCCCATTGCTTGAGGCTTAAATCTGGCATATTTAGCTCTTTGTGTAGCATAAGTAGTGCCTGACAGGGATTACAAAACACCCAATCATCAATCATTAAAGCAAGATGTTTGTTCTTGGCAGCAAGATAATGATGATAAATTACAGTAACAACAAAATTCCTGAAACTTGCACGATTGACACTGGAACAGGGAAAAAAATATGCAGTATCACTTCAAGCTTTGTGACGCAAAAATAGCAGTTAGCGATGAAAGGTTATATGTAATTTTTTATGTATATTTTACAATTTCATCTTCTCATATATCAAACTCATATTTGAATTGCAAAACCTTATTTAAAGTTTAGTATGAAAATTTCCATTAATATCTATTTTTAAAAAAAAGTAGGGTATGGCAAAACGCTATTGTCCGTAATGATAAACTGCAGCCTATGCATATTTCTGGGCCTATCTCCAACACTCTTTTTTGTCATATCTTATTCAGTGCATCATTTTCTACACGCTGGTGATGTTTTCGTACCGATCGCTGCCATTTTTATCTATATTTTACAATTCCATCTTCTGGGTATGAACAGTGTACCTTGTATCAAGTTTAGCATTGTGGTACTCATTTAAGTTCAGCATTGTGGTACTCATTTAAGTTCACAGGGATGGTTCACAGTGCATCCCCTAGTATCTAAAAAAAAAATTAGGCCTAAAAAGACGTATATAAAAATGTTCAACCTGTGATCTTTTCCTCCTGATTGCAAGGGACCTTCCTTTTCTTTACTGGGATTTTTTCACGTAGCATACACTTGTTATTGACCCTGTTAAGAAGTTGTGGAAGGGAATCATATCCAGATCCCACAATCATGTGGATTTTCTCCACTAATGAGTCATTATATACGATTTTGCTTACGCATTAAAAATAAAATTCTATTCATAACTTAATCGTGTTTGCTTTCAGCTAGAAAAAGCTTCCTCATGTAGTCCCACTTTGCAGTGATGATGTGGTCTAAGTCGGACAGCAGTCTATGATTTTCCATATCTACTAAAATATTTTTAGATTTTTCTTTACATTACTGATTACAATATTATTGACAGATATTGAAAGGGGAGCTAGTAATGTTTTATAATAAATTAATGATTTAAATAAAAGTAAGTTGGAAAAGTGTCCATGTAATTACTGAATTGCTCTGCAACGCTAAATCTGAGGAGAAAAATTGCTCCCTCCCCAAAAACCAGTTATTTCTCTCCCTGCACGGAAAGGTTGAGTATTTTTTTACGTATACACTGAGTGGCCACTTTATTATGACCACCTGACAGTTTTAAGCAAATAAGCTATGGCTGCATGCTGTTACAGCCAGAGAGCGATACTAGTATAAAAAGGAAAAGCTTAGTGCTTGCGACAGTAGTAGAAGTGATTTTTAGGTGACGAGATGGGTAAAAAAATGCGATTTGACGGACTTTCAACGTGGAATGATTGTAGGAGCTCGGAGCCATAGAGCGAGTATCACCGAAACCGCCGCATTTGTGAAGTGTTCCAGAGCAACTGTTGTTAAAGTGTTTAAAGACTGGACTGTCAGCCAAAAGACTGGGTCTCTACGTTCAACGTGTGGTCGTTATCGACTGGTGACTGCTCGGGCGAAACGGAGTGTCCAGACTGGTAACAGACAACAGAAGGGCAACAGTGCAGCAAATTACAGACCATCTTAATCAAGGATCCCCTCAAATGATCTCTGCAAGCACTGTTCACTGTACACTGTATCGGATGAGATATGGCAGCCGAAGGCCTGTTCGAACACCTTTGTTGTCTACAGTTAACAAGAGAAAACATCTCCAGTTCGCACAAGGATTGGACAGTCTATAATTGGAAACAAATTATGTGGTCCGATGAATAACGTTTTCAGCGGCACCATGGCAATGGCCGGGTGAAAATTTGGCTGAAAACGCACGAAAGCATGGACCCCAAATGCATTGCTACAACCCTTCAAGCTGGTGGAGGCAACGTTATGGTTTGGGGAATGTTTTCATGACATGCTTTGGGCCCTTTAATTCGTGTTGATCAACGTCTGACTGGCACATCATATCTAAACATCGTTGTGGACCAAGTGCATCCTGTCATGTGGATGGTTTATCCCAATGGCGATGGCTATTTTCAACAAGATAATGCGTCTTGCCATTGGGCTGGTATTGTACAGGATTGGTTTAAGGAACATGCCTGTGAGTTTATTTGCTTAGGTGGCCCCCACAATCTCCAGATCTCAACCCCATTGAGAATTTGTGGGATGAAGTTGAACGAGCCACCAGAAAGCTGGATCCACAACCCTGCAATCTCACAGTCCTGGAAAGTGCTATTCATCAAGCATGGTCTCAGATTCCATAAACCACCTATCAACATCTCGTGGAGTCCATGCCACGAAAAATCGACGCAGTATTAAAGGCAAAAGGTGGCCCAATGAAGTACTGAGGGGGTGGTCATAATAAAGTGGCCACTCAGTGTATATATTAAGCAAACAGGGTTAAGGGGAGTCACAATTATGTTTAGCATTGGTGCTAATGCGGAGTTTGACTAAGGAATTTTTTAAATTTAAGCATGGAACACAATGGCAACTCCGCCTGAAAAAGGGAATTTGCCAGGCAATTATTTGATAGCTATTGGCTGGAGAACAATGAAGACTCCAACCCTGAGTAACAATTGCTATGTTTTTACAGAAATAAAATTAAAATTTGACCACTTATAAAAATCAGTGTTCGAAGTTGGGCGAGATGGCATCCCAGCAGTTAATATTATTTACCATCCCAGCATGTAATAAAATTTAAGCCCGTCACAGACTATAAAAAAATTAGGATGAAAGGACAAATTTTAACACAAAAACCAGCAAATGAATTTTTTAATGGATTACATTGATAAATAATAGCAGCTGGGACAGAAAAGATCAGACATATTAAAGGGGAAGGGGCTAAAGGGCCACGGTCAGTTCAGGGGCCCACTTCATAGTCTGACAGGGGCCTGGATTTTTCGTAAGTTTTTGGTCCCCAACAAAATGAGTGTGCCAACACCCATTTTATTGAGGGCTGAAAACTTCATGTGGGTAAAAAAGTTCCAAAAAGCGTAAATCGAAGAAATAATTTCAGTTATTCATATTAAATTTACAGCTTACATTGTCTGGAGGCCCCAAATCTTTTTTTCCTACCTACAGACATTGCTATGTTTTTTTCTCTCAAGTTCCCCTCATAAATGGGCCATATTTTCCAGCAATTTGAACCAAACTATGAATAATAAACTATTTCACTTAAAAAGCTTGAGTAAGACTAGATGGTATGGTCATTATTAATGAGTAAGAGCACTGTTCAGTGTTCACCGACTATGACAATATTTTTTTTAGTGCCCCAGATAGTGTATCTAAGAATTTAATAAAAAAAACTAGAACCTCGGCAGAAAGCAAAGTCCTTACAAAAAAGTTTATAAAATTCAAATCCGTTTTCATGTGTGCTCTTTGGCATGATATTTTGGAAAGATGCGATAAAGTTAGTACTAAATTACAAAAGCCGTCACTAGATTTGTTAATTGGATGTAACCTTCTTCGGTCACTATCCCATTTCATTGGCAATGAAAGAAATAATTTTGAAAAATATGAATGGCTAAAACATTAAGTGAAAAACCTGGAAGTTTTGTCAAATCATGATCAAATAAAAATATGCAGATGACAATAGCCGTAATGAAACAATTTGAAGTAGAAACATTTAATGTGATTATTGATGAGTTATTGATATATATAATAATTTGATTGTTTTCCTAAATTTATTCACTATATTGAAACTATATTTGGTAATACAGTAAAACCTCTGAATAGCAGACACCTCTGGACCAGATAATATGTCCGCTATTGGGAGGTACACGACCGTCTACTAAAGCCATCGTGCAATACGAACTTTGTGGCCGGTATTCTTTTGCTGTTAAAAATAAAGTTACATCTATAAATATACATACTTTATATGTACATATTTATGTAGTAATAAATTCCGAAACCACATTAGTAATACTGGACACGAAATTGAATATATGTACACGAAAATTGAAAATATGTAGATAGTAACTTAAATAGTTGAGTTTTTCAAACATGAGAGAAAATGCAATTTGCGTACATATGTATATACGTAATTCAATGCGTTTCTGATTAACAAATGTTTTAAAACTTAGATAAAGTACTTACACCTAATTCATCAATTTATCTGTTAGCATCCTTCTTTCAAAAAGAAAAAAAAACTGACAACAGTGTTTGATTTTTTCTTTCACTGTTTACAGCCCCTTTTTCAATATGAATTTTCAAATTCATCAAAAGTGTTAGCCCCTAACAATCACTTTTGCTAATAAAAAAATTTGAAGTTTTTCAGTAAATTTTTCCGCGGCTGTGAAGTTCTTAATGTCGCACACCTTTTCTGCAGCTCCGTCCACTGCCTCTTCTTGAGGAACTTTGCTGTCTCTTCGACCCTGTCGTTCTTGTTGGGTGTGTGTGAAGAAATGAAATTTGCATCTATCGTCTGTTCAAAACACAGTTCATCAACTGTAATAAAATCATTTCATTTCCCTCACAGTTTAAACAAGTCACGAGTTCAGAAATCGAGCGCAGATCATCTGCATTGAAAGTACATACACTTTGTCTACCAAGACAAACCCTGCTTTTTGGAAACGATTAATGGACTGCGGTTAGTCTTTGATTGCGGAGGTTACTCAAGTTACGGCATGGAGAGCATTAACGTGAAATAAAGGGCAAACAATAGCTAGGAATGATTTCAATAGTGTGCTTCGCATCGCTATAAAATTTCGCATACCTTTTTCCCTTCAGTGAACGCATTTTTAGCTTTTTTGACTGAAATCGCTGTCCGCTTTTCAGAGGTAAAAACACAGAACTACCTATACTTTGGGGACTACAAAACTGTCCGTTAAATGGAGGTGTCTGCTATTCGGGAGTGTCCGTTAAGAAGGTTTTACTGTACCAATAACCAACTGTTAAGTAGTGCGTTCTTTTTCAAAAATGGCATTGGTAAAAAATAACTTGCGATAGACAGTGCTTTTTTTTTTTTTTATTGGAGGTTTAACGACCACCGTGAGCAACTCAATGGGCTATAAGCAGTCGCCCGTCCCTAATTTAGGGTCACTGGTTCCAGGGAAGGGAGACAGCCAGCACCGTAAGACAAACACAACATCCATGCCTCATCAGGATTCGAACCCGGACCCCGTTCGGACGAATGATCAGAGGCCATCGCTTAGACCACTGCGCCACCGGGGCGGCAAGACAGTGCTTCAAGAAAGACTTAATGGTCTAGCTATCATGTCATTAGTACATGATATTGCCAAGCAGTTATCGTTCGACAATGTTGTGCACTGCTTCGCAAACCTCAAAAGCAAGGAAAAAGACATTTTAAAGATGAACTTAAACTCCTGAACTATGTGTTAACTTCTGTTTTTGTGCATTCATTTCTAATTTTTGTTGTCTATACTTGATTCAATGTTCATGTTCTTTTAGTAGAAAATTTTTGTAAAATATGTTTACATTTGAAAAGATTTTGGGTTTTGGGGCACTTTTGGGGTATACTAGCAATGTTTATATTCTACACAGAGTACAGTTGAAGAGATTTTCTTAGCTCACTTAGCAGTTCTAATGTAATTACTGCCTTGCGTGACACGTTTGTAAACTTTCTACACAACTGGGTTTACACTGAAAGAAACCTTTTGGGTACTCATTTTATAAATAAAGTAAACCTATTGCTACTGCTATTAAGAGCATTGGTAGTTTACCTAACATATGTTGAGTAATGTGTTGGGTGATATTTCTGTCATTTTTTTGTAATTTTACAAAAACACTGGCAGTTAAGCAAGTATTACTACACAAAGACCGGTGTGCCGAAACATTTCACCTAATTTTTAAGGAATTGAATGGCTCCGATAAATTTCAGTCTTATCACAGATGGAGCATACACACAGAAATGTCTCGAGTTATGAGTAAGTGATATTTCTGTCATTTTTTTGTAATTTTACAGAAAACACTGGCAGTTATTACTACACAAATACCTGTGTATTGAATTGATATATTTCACCTAATTTTTAAGAAATTGAATGGTTCTGATAAATTTCTATCTTACCACAGATGAGGTACACACACTGCTAACACGAGATTTCTTCAATGTGTTGGTTTGCAGAAAAAAATGTTTCAACATCTTCAAACAGACATTTTAAAGACAAACTCCTGCACTAGGTGTGAACTTCTGTTTTTGTGCATTCATTTCTAATTTTTGTTATCTATACTTGATTCAATGTTTGCATTTCTTTAGGAACAAATATTAAAAATAATACATCTCTTTATGTCTGCAAACACATAAGAAGTACTTTACAAGGCCTTAACACACACACACACACACATATATATATAAAAGATGTAGGAAGCATGGTGTTAGAATTTTTAGCACCTACGATTGTGTGCTAAATAAAAATTTCCTGGCCCCAACGTGGTCTGACCATTATACGATTTGTACCTCGTTCGCCAAAACTAGTTGTCACCCTAGTCACAGGAAAAGTGAGGAAAACTAGTTATCTACTGCATTCGTTTACTTAACTTGTGCGGCCTAATAAATAATTTGAACGAAATACATGAAATAAAAATCAGACTTGTTTCAATTCTTATGCCTGTCAGATGTTACCAAAACCACTTAATACTAACATTCTCATCATAATGCACTGTAACTTACACAAAACAAAAAAATACTTACCGAAAATAAATGCTGCGGTGCTTAACTATCGACAATATAGTCACACGCCACGAGTTACCTTTACTTCACGTAGAGACTTCCATCGCTTCATGCCAATATGGCGGCCAGTGAGATGTTGCCATTCGACAGCACGTAAAAAAACAGGCATTATACCGTAATGGTTAGAACAGTTTAAACACCGTGAACATGTAGTTTATCTACCGAAAATTTACGGTTCATCGCCCGTTGGCATGCTTACGATCCGTAAACCGTTTTAATACGGTTGAAACACCGACAATTCACGGCAATTTTTTACAGTGTGTGCTTCTTACGGATGAGTCCCGTTTTACTGTGGCTACATATGCTGATCTGGAGATAACGCGGAATGAACAACCACGTCTCAGCATCCGAAGACAAGCTGTGGAGTCTTCCGATGTGAAGAAGCATATTGTTGGATGGCGGTACGTCACTCAGTGTAGTTTATAGAAGATCCTTCAGTCCTGTATATGTAGGCCCCGCACTGGCTTATTTAGGGGAGAAACGCGAAATGTAAACGCGCTTTCTTTATGAAATAATTTTTCTATCTACTTAAAAAAAAATTCAAAACCTTCGAATTCGAAGCAGGCAATATCTGAATTAAGTACCACTATTTCCCATTTTTATTTAATTTACTAGATAATGATTTGCAAAAACGTAGAATAATAAAAAAATTTCATATGCTTGCTTGTAGTCATTAATAACTGTGCAGGTTTTTCGCACTCTCACCCCGTTAAGCAGGCCCATAGACAGAGATTGCCAAGTCGGGCACTGCAGGACCTGCGTTTTTTTGCTCATCTTAGTAATTATATACACACACGGACAATAAAATTTGCGCACCTAGAAGAAAACATGCTACAACCGCGAAACTTTGTAAATAGCTGGAGTGCGTGCTGGAATGCAAATGATCCACGTTTGGTGCGAGCGCGCATGAATACACACCCTGTGGTGGTGCTGCAAGCACGAACCATCAGCCTTATAAACTGGCGTGTAGTCGATGCCCCATAAAAGCGAAAAGCACCGGCCAACGCAAACAAGTGTACAGATTGACAAGAATGCCGGGTAGACGCCAGAAACGTTGATTTAAGCAATTTACGGACTTTGAGAGAGGCCTGATGATCGGGCTGAAAACCGCAGGATGTTAAACGCGCCGTATAGCCCGCCACGTGAATCATTCTGACCATACCGTCCGACTGTGCTGGTAACAGTGGACACGTGATGGCACTGCAACACGGCGGAGCGGCTCCGGACGGACCAGGAGGACCATCGGTATAGAGAGAATCGACGGATCGTGCGACAGGCACGAACGGTCCACTATACAGACTTTTGGGTGCCCACGAACCATTTTCCGACGCTTCGCGGAAGCGAATCTGCGATCCCAGTGCTCATTACGTGTGCTGCCATTAATACCGGAACATTGCCGGCTTCGTTTGCAGTGGTGTCAGGCCAGAGCGACGTGGAACACCACAGACTGGCGACGTGTGGTGTTTAGCGATAAGTTCCGCTTCATTTTGGGGACAGATAATCATCGCGTCCGGGTGTGGAGATCCTCGGATCAATGGGACAATCCCAACCTCCTTATCGAGCGCCACACCTCTCCCACTGCAGACATTATGGTCTGAGGATCCATTGCCTACGATAGCCGATCAGCTCTAGTAGTGGTATGTGGAACATTGACGGGCCAAAGGTATGTGGATTAGATGCTACGGCCCCATGTGTTCCCATTCCTGGCAGAGATTCCAGGTGCTCTATACCACCAGGATAATGCTCGTCCGCACACTGCTCAGGTTGCCCAGGACTGCCTACGTCATGTCCAGACACTTCCATGGCCTGCCCACTTTCCGGGCATGTCCTCTATCGAGCATGTGTGGGACGAGTTGAAACCCCGGCTACCGCCGTGCCGCATTTTCCGGGATTTGGATCACGCCGCCTAACACGTGTGGGCCAGTCTGCCGCGAGACAACATCAGGCGTTAAATTAAATCTCGTTCTCATTCGCCTCACGTGCGATAAATTAAATCTCGTTCTCATTCGCCTCACGTGCAATAAATGAAATCTCGTTCTCATTCGCCTCCATGCCAGACCGTATTGCAGCATGTGTTGCCGCACGAAGCTGTGCGACGTGCTATTGAAGATGACCGGACTGATGCCACATATCCCTTTTTATTGTCCTGCAGCTCTGTTTTTGCCATCATGTATATAATTCATCTGTGTCACTACGTCCGTAAAATGTCAGTTAAATCCGATGCTTCCTTCTTGGTGCGCAAATTTCATTGTCCGTGAGTGTATATGTAAAGAGGAATAAAGCATCTGATCTTTTACGTAACTGAATCATCTACTGCCACTCTAAACTTCACTGTCTGGTTACGGGCCTGCATTTAAAGCAAATGCAGGCTTTAAATGCAGGCCCATTTTAAGCAAATCTTCAGGTGAATCCCCGAGTTCACTTTTACGTGCGATAAATTAAATCTCGTTCTCATATGGTTTAGCGTTCAAATGTTTTCTGAATATTGAAGATTTACTCGGGGGTGAAGATAGAACAAATTATTTCGAAAAGGCGCTGATGGAGGAAATGCTCAAAGATTTCAGAAATAACAAAATTCATGGGAAATTCCTTCAAACTTAAGTGCGTAACTTTTTTTCGTATCGCGATCTTCTTTCGCCAATCGAAAAGCAAACGCGAACACTGGCGAATTTGGCTTTGCATTTTCAGTTCACAGTTTTTCGAGGGTGGGTTCACATGTGTAATTCATTTCTCCGAACTCCCAGGAGTTGTTTTTTTTCCGGCTGCAGCTTGTTGTCGGACCGTGTGTTTTTTTCCCCCTTTACAGTTTTGACAAACTCGGCTGACTTTTCTTTACCGCCTTGCTTCATTAGTGGTCTGTCCTGTATGTATTGTTTGTTGTGCAACTGTTTTCTTTTTATCTTGTCATGTGTTATTCTTCAACTTGCTCTGATGTCGTCTGCTTCTTCCTGTAGAATACTATCTGTTTATTGCAATATTGATTGTGTGGAGTTATTGATGTTACCGGTGAGTTATTGTGCAATTTTTTTTCCCGGTGAAAATTTGTGTTTGTATGTTGTCTTTTTTGTAAATAAATGCTCTTTTGAAGTTCATTAAGTAGAGAAAACCAGCTCTAAGGAAGTGGCGCCATCTGGAAGTTCAGATAGAGATGATAATATTCAATGTTTTAATCAGAAATCAATGCAAATTTTGATTATTCTTTGACGTTGTTAACAATGTGCATACAACCCTCTTGCAATATTCGTTTGATAATTTATTCGTTTGATGATTGATAATATTATTACAGGCAATCTTGATATTTACATTTAAACTTGCAGGGAGGGATATTGCAGAACCATGACAAAGACCTGCATAATTTACGAGAAATGTCTTTTTCTGCCATGGAGAATTCCGATATTCTGTCTTTGAACTGACAGTCTCTCTTGGAGTGAAGGCCTTTAAAATACATAAAAATGTGAGAACCCTCCTTTTACAGAAATTGAACACTGACAATAACATTTTACAGAGGATGTTCACACATTTTATGAAAGATTTTTCAGAAAGGAAATTAATGTTTAAAATTAAATTATTTCTTTCTTAAATGTTCTATCTGCTGTGAACATACATCTACATTTTCAAGATAACAGGACAGTTCTCAAAATCGGTAGTGGGATTTTATTCCACTCCTCTTCCACAGCTTTCCATAGTCCAATAATTGATTTAGGTCTGTGTTTAGAAAGTGTTCTTTTTAGCAGTCCGAAGGCACAACAGTCCATTGGTGACACATCAGGGGACTTTGAAGGAATATGAGCAAACGGTACAGACTTGATACCCGTCTTTTTTTCATTTTCTAAAGAAAGAGAGTGGTAGATTTGGATGTATGACTGGTAGCCTATTTTGATGGAGTTCTACTCTTTGAAGGCTTTGTGGATAAAGCAGGGACGGCGGAAAGTGAAGTTCGTTGACCGGGCCCGAAATTTCGAATCGAAGTGAATCCCCTCACTTCCCGCCTTCCGGAACAAGTAGAATAAAAACAATGCCTAAGGAGCCTTGTTGGGGATTAGGACCATCCGACCACTTACCTAGAGGGACTTTCTGAGGCACATCACAACAGTCGCACATGTGCCAAATAAAAATAAAATAAAAATAAAAATCTTGGCTGAAATTATTGACCGGGCTCGGGCCCTGGTGGCCAGGCGGTTCCGCCACCACTGGGATAAAGGAATAATATTTCCTCTTTAAATATAGAACTTAAAACGTCATTTTGGTAATAAGCAGAAGTAATTCACTTTAACATTATTTTCAACTGTTCTTAATTATAATTTACCATTGTACAAGATACCGGCAATAATCATGAATTCTTTACTGAAACTTTCTTTGGAGTCTTGGAACAAAGTTTTAAAATCTTTTCTGCCCCTTTGCGACAGTAAATCGACGTTTCATTGTTACAGTCGTTTAAGTAGATCCATGCTTAATCAATAATCACAATACATTTTTATCTGTCTGAGGCTAACTGATTTTCATAAAGAAGCCTATAGCGTATTCTACTCTCAACTACGTGCCTAGGCAAGCGATGGCTTCTGATCCTTCTTCCGAAAGGGGTCCGGGTTCGAATCCCGGTAAGGCATGGACATTGTGTCTATCTTACGGCACAGGCTATCTCCCTTCCCTAGAAACCAGTGACCCTAAATTAGGGACGGGCGCCTGCTTATAGCCCATTGAGATGCTTACGGTGGTCGTTAAATCTCCAAAAAAAAAAGTGGTGAACATTGTGGTTTTGTTTTTCTTTCAGATTCAAATAATTGTTTATTACCTTGTTTACAGTTGATTCAGAGAGATTTAACGACTTAGCCATTGTTCTTTGAGACAGTGGAATTATTTTTAAGACCAGAGACCTTACTTTTGTAATAGTCCTAAAAGTACGTACCTTCTTTGGATATTAGTTTGGTGTTCTTTTTAATGCTAAAAAGACGATTAGCATTGCCCATCTATTATTAATAATATTGCTTATTTTTCATTTCGAAATGCTAATTCAATGATTTTCGCAGCGTTTTTTTATTACAGAACATGAATATTTCTCATGGGAAAGAGCGAAAACATAATCTTCTATGCACAGTTAGTTTACGTGCACCATTTTCTTAGCAGACGGTATTTAACTGCAACAGTTGTTTCTTTCGTTTTCATCTAACACGCTGCTACCAGTTTCAATTCCTTGAACTTCTTTTGTTTTCTGTAATTTTCTATCAAAATCGTTCTGAAAATATGTGAATATCCTCTGTATTTCTCGTTCGCTTTAAAATCGCACGTGCAGCATAGTAAATTTAAAACACTGCATAGCCATGCGTCCGAAATACTGTTATCTGGGATCCTTGTTGAAAACGAATTTTCATGTTCACGCACGTATATCCACAATGCGTAAAATGTATTATTTTGAAATTAAAATGAAAGTCAAGTGAAAGTATCAAGCAACTCCTCAGTCTTTCAGGCTTTGTTGGTTCAATTGGAGAAGCATTGCTTTGGGTCCTCTCAAGCAGATGCGATGATGAAATTCGATTGTAGTCGGGCAGCCAAGCCTCGTTGAAAGCACTCTGCAAATTTAGGAACAAGAATCTCCTATTTAGAGACCTCAAGTCGCTACTAGAAATGGCTGACGAAGGAACTGTTAAGTTTCACTGGGTCCGAAGCCATGTCGGAACCAGTGGAAACGAGAGGGCGGATCAGCTATCGAAGGATGCCACAAAGAAAAGCTCGATTGATTGTGAAATGCCAACACCGCTACAAAGCGTGCGTACCATTATGATGCTGGTCGTTCTCGGTTAGTGGCAAGGAAGGAGAAATAATGGCGAGACGGGAGGGGACACCTACAAAATCTTTCCGGGTTTCAGTAAGTAGGACTGAAACCAACAAATTTCTTAATCAAATACTCAGCTGGCATGGCACCTCTCCTGAATACCTCGCCCGTTTTGCCGTGAAGGAAAAGACATGTTGCTGTGGTACAAACTCCGCCGACATTGTCCATTTAGCGCTAGACCTTTCGACCCTAAAGGAGAGACGTCGAGTGTTGACTCCAGGATTTAATAGTACGAAGGACATTTCCCTTATCATCAGGTCCGCAAAGGCCACAGAGTGAATAGCAGAACTGCTAAAAGAATCACCGCCACCTAGGACAGCCTCTGCCGGGTGAAGGTGGACAATGAAGCTCCTCCATCAACGGATAATTCAGAAGGAGAGGAGGTTTGCCTCTCAACAGGATCTTCAGACTTTTAATCAAAGAGAACTTGCCTCCAGTCTCACATCATTTCATTGTAGATAACATTTGCCGTTTATCAGTGTAATTTAGAATGTTTTCGATGCAAATATCATGATCATCATCACTGCATTTGTGAGTCTAATAGAGACCAGTGTAAATTGCAAGTGAAAACGTGTTTTTAAAAATGTACTCTATACTCTTGTCTTTTAAGAAATAAAGAGCCAGCCGGGCCCCATGATAAATAACAGAAAGTTTGCGTTCACGGACACATCTCCTAGTCGCAAAAATCAACGCAGCTTTCCCATCTTGCATGTCACACCAACGGGAAGATGGCTGGCGGTGGCCGGTGATGGTCTTGGGTTGGCAGTGGGTTGCCATCATTCTGTTGGTCGATCTCGTGCAGGGATGGCTTGTGTGTTCAGGACGGGGTGCTATCGCAGCGCCTTCAACATCAATTAACTTTAATGAGGCCCATTAGTCCCTGTGGAGGCAGTCCGTTGACGGCGCAGGATAAAGTCGTCAGCTTACTTTCAGTAAACAAATATTATCTTTCAATGCATGCATACAAACAAGTCGATATAATTACAGCTAAAAGAGAAATCGAGAATGGGCGCTAATTGCATTTTAAGTTGAATTATGAATCTTCCTTTCATCACGTAAATACAAAACATTTCTTAGTATTATTATTATATTTGGTTTGATTTTCTCATCCATAGCAATGGCATTTGTAGCATGGTCCACTTGTCAGTACGGACATGAAGTCAAGTAAAGAAAGACAGTCACTCATGGTTTAAAAATCGTCGTACGATGTGGCACGTTACAAGAATTACTGCTCCTCGGATTTTGGGTCTTAGGTGTTGTAGATTTGAAGCATCAAAAGCTGAGTTATAAGAGTCTGAGGCATGGGCGGCGGAACCTAATAACTTCGCGGGGGGGGGAGACCAACTTCTCTGAGAGTTAAAACAACAAAAAGAGAGAGAGAACCCTTTATATATGCAAGTACGCGTACAAATCATCGTCAACTATCCTCAATCCACTGCTGGATGAAGGTCTCTTCTACAACTTTCTGTTTTGAGCATATCTCTTCCAAGTGACTCCAGCATGCTTTCGAATTCATTCACCCATCTCCCAGGTGGTCTTATTCTGGGGCTTCTCCTGCTTCTTGGTAATATCTCAGTTGCTTAACGGTAGTCAGTTTTTCTAGCAATATATCCAGCTCCCTGCCATTTGAGAATTTTTAAGCGATTTTTAAAGTGAAAAATGCAACATTGAGTTAATGTTTAAACTTATTTGTGCACAATCAGTTTTCAAAGTTGTACTTGAAGAGTTTTCCATAAAACTGCGAAACGTAGTGACAGTCTCTAGGAAATTTTCATTTCATAAAAAAAAAAAAAAAAGAAACCACGTTACATCATATATGAACCACAACTTTTTAAGATGCTCTGTAGTAGGAAGACACCCCCAAAGGACAGGATCATAAAATTCTGGAGATCCGGACCCCCGTGTTTCCTACCATCCGCCGCCCGCGGTCAGAAGAATTATACCAGTTTCAGAGATAATCAATGGACGTATGTGAATTGTATAACGAAGTAAATTTCTCCGTCATTTTTGGTCTACGCCGGGATTCGAACCCGAGGCCGCTTATTCCGGAACAAGTCGCTCTACCAACTGAGCTACGCAGACGTTTATTCTGATTCCTATCTGCCTTTATGTCGTGTGCGTCCTGCTGGCAGGTACGTCACATCTCCCTCACCCCCGAAAGAGGGCCGGGGGCATGGACCACGGGTCAGCCGTGACCATGAATCGTTGCAGGCAGCCATCCACTGTAGAACGTGCACTTGAGAACTCCCAGTCAATCTGCTGTGTGGAATGCAACATCACACATTTTTATTTTTCGAAGCGCTGGAGAAGGAATTCTCTGATTTTTCCTGTCTCGCGGTGTGGAAATAACATCACACCAATGCGAGATTTTGAACAGCCGGGTCATCCGGATAGTTCGGGCGCCATTATAACGAAGTAAATTTCTCCGTCATTTTTGGTCTACGCCGGAATTCGAACCCGAGGCCGCTTATTCCGGAACAAGTCGCTCTACCAACTGAGCTACGCAGACGTTTATTCTGATTCCTATCTGCCTTTATGTCGTGTGCGTCCTGCTGGCAGGTACGTCACAACTGTTTTCCGCTTCCACATCTGTTTAATCTCTGTAGCCAGTTCCACATACTTGTTGATTTTTGTTGCATAGGTATTCTGAATATTACGGTCCAACGGTACCGATATGTCGATAATGACTGCTTCCTTCTGCCTTTTGTCATATAGCACTATGAACGATTGGCAGCGATGGTTACATCGTTTTAATCTAATGGTCCCAATATAATTTGTATTTTTTATTATCTATTACCTCAGTGGGTTGATATTTATTGTATGGTACTTCTGACACTGATAGTTCTGTATCGTGCGCTAAATTGTCGATGTATCAATTTCGCAAAATTATTATGCCGCTGCATATAATAAACGTTTGCTAGCGTGGTGCATCCCCTGCAGATGTGTTCAATGGGCTCACTGTACATACCACATTTTCTACGTTTGTCATTTTTCAGATCCTCCTTCCAAAATGTATTTTCCATAACTTTTGGTTGCAATCACTTTGTCTTGAACAGTCGTCATAAATAATTTTCCTCGCTTCAACAACTGATTTGAGGCTTTCTTGTCAACTTTTGGCCTGTCGAACTGTTTTGGATGAACCCCATGAAGTTTCATTTGCTTCCATTTTCGAATCTGATTTTCTGTAAACAACTCTTCTATTTTAGCATCTGGTTTACTTAACATTAGGGGAGTGTTCTCTTTGCCTGCAGCACATATGACATCAAACATTATTTTCATTACATTTGGAGTGAAAGTATTTCCGCAGTGAGCAGATTTGCTCATCGGGGATGCGTTATTATTATTATTATTATTATTATTATTAGATTCCACCTCTTCCTGAAGTTTTTCTTCTCTCCCTTCCGGGACGGGTCCGACGTACCAAGTCTGGGAAGTGGTATTTCTTTCTCTCAGTTGTCCAGGAACTTCCTTACTATCCTACGAGCCTTCTGTAGTTAAATGTAATTGTTAGGTTGAAGGTCTAGTGTCTGTATAGAGCTGTGAATGGTCTGAGGTACAACTCCTGTGGCTGATATTACAATGGGGATGGTGGTGACGTTCTCCATATGCCACATTTCCTTGACTTATCACGACCTACGGTACGTAGGTCGTGATACTTTGACATCTTCTCTCCGTGCGTCTTCTGGATGTTGCACGTGTTAGGCACGGCTATGTCAATGAGGTATGTTGACTTCTTCTCCTTGTCGAATAGGACGATGTCGGGCCGAATGTGGGGGTGGTCTTATCTGTTCTGATCGATCTGTCCCAGAGCATCTTGTGGGTGTTGTTCTCTAGAAGCGTTGTTGGCTCATACTTGTAGTAGGGGGCAGGCTCAGTTGTAATGAGGTGGTGCTTTCTTGCCAAGTTCTGATGGACAATCTTGGTGACTTGATTGTACCTTTTAGTGTACTCTGTTTGTGTGAGAACTCTTCACCTTGCTGGGATATGTTGGATGGTTTCTGGCGCTTGGCGGCATTGTCGACATGTGTCGCTTTCCACTGACGTGTCCTTCAGGATATGCTTCCGGTAGTTTCTGCTGTTTACAACTTGATCTTGTATGGCCATCAGGAACCCTTCGGTCTCGAGGAAGAGTGATCCGCTTGTTAGCCATGCATTGGAGGCAGTCCACATGGTCCGATTGCAGATCGTTTGTAGTGCCTTCCGTGAAGGACGTTCTTAATCCAAGCTTCTTCTTTTGGCTCCCTTGTTCCAATCCCGATGTTATGAGTAAAGACGTCTAGGGCTGTGTACTTCTTGTCACTCAGGTTTATCGCTTGGTGAAGGTGTCCCTTGCTCTGATGGAAGTATTTTCTGATGCTGCTGATTTCTTTGTGTCGGTGTTCCAAGAGATAAATCATTCCCCGTCCTTCTGCCCGTCCAGTGGTCAGCCTTTCTGTTGCTGACTTCGGGTGGGGCTGGCGATGTTTAGTGAGGGTTGTCTTGGTATTGCGCATTATTTCCTCAAGCTCTGTTGTGGTCCACTTGATGATTCCGAAGGAATACGTGATAACTGGAACTGCGTATGTGTTGATAGCCCGAGTGATGTTGTGAGCGTTGAGCTTGGTCTTCATTAGTCTCCTCAGCCTTTGGTTGTATTTGGTGGCTACATTGTTTTTGATTTATTTGTGTTCTAGGTGTTGTGCTTGAAGCATACCAAGGTACTTATAGACCTCTCCTTCCTTCATAGCTGCGATCTGTTCTCCGGTCTTCAATTGATGGCTACGTGCATCGTGCTTTCCTTGGTTCATACCTTGTGTCTTGCATTTCTGTAGGCCGAAAGAAATGCAAGACACATAATAATAACAATAATAATTATTATTATTGAATAAAGAACAACAAATGTTTGGCATTTGCTCAATAAAAGGGAGAATCTTTAGACTTATTAAAGTCGGGTATTATTGAGTTAACAACAGCTTGAAATATTGAACACCATTTTTTGCTTTGGACTTTTATTGTTTCTTTGTTATCGGTTTTACTTAACGTTGATTTCCTACGCTAACAATTGGATTTCTTAAAACTTTGCATTGAGACACAATTTTGAATCTGTTCTGATATTAAGGCAAAAACTTTTCTAGATCGTGGATAATGTCTGCATTGCTTATTCGATGAAGCAGCTGCAACATTCTGAAGCTCCTTTATTTTGTGTTGTTTTTTTTGTATGTTTCTCCGGTTGCTGTTTGAGTGTAGGGCTTGCATGTGTAGAGCTAATCTCTGCCTCTACATTACATTTTTGATATCATTTTCTTCTAATATGAATTACCCAGTCATTATCTCACTAAAGCTCAATAGCAATAATGTCTTTTCTGCTTGTTGCTATCAACCTGATTCTTCGAGTTCTCCCACTTCCTCTTTATTTAAGTTTCACTTCTCCTCCTACAGGTTTACTCTAAGCGTTTGTAACCCAGTTCTAGAAAAGGACTCTGAGCAATTCTTGCGACTGAAACAACTGTGTTCTTAGAATTTGAGCGCACACTTGGGCATTTATAATGAAAACAAATTTGTGCATGTAATTTTATTTTCAGAGCAATGAAGCTGATAAGAAAAGTGTAAACATGATGAATAATAAAGATATCCCTAGCTACTGTCTTTTGCTCAAACGTTTGGTTAGTGACGCAGTTACTGTTATGCAGTATGAAAACATTTTATCCTAGAAAATACATTTTGGCCGTGTAATTAGCGAAGATAATTTTCCAAATCCAAAATGTTGACCGATATCTTGAAGCCGTTGTATTAATGTCGCAAGAACAAACACTGGGCTTGGTGAAATCATAGTGTCCTAAATATACAGAAACTTCATTTCAGACTTTACTTTATTTGTATTTTGTAAGAAGTGTTCCTGAGGCAGAGCTCTGTGATTATGTAGCATACAAAAAGTGATGGAAATGGGTAATTTTAGCAATTTTGTCCTTATTTCGAGAATGTGATCAATCAGAGACAAAAGTTTCACACAGAAGACCACGGGGTGCTGGGAGTTGCAGAAGTTTCGAGACCTCCAACAATCGCTGTAAGAAAAAGCTGTGGGAATATTTGCTTCAATGTTGAAATGGCCCTTTTCTCAGGTTTATCTTTCATCTTCTATTGATTCTTTCGGATACTTCCCGCTTAGGTATACTAAATGATGTCGAGAGCTTTTTGAAAATACTTCTTTCAGCTACCGTAAGAGCGTGTCGTAAGCAAACAAGGAGTTTTTGTAGAAAATTACTTGAAAGGAACAGTCTGTATTCGACATGTTTGCTTTGAAACACGATTGATAACAATCAGCTATCTGCGTTGCATATTAGGTCTAACAAACTTATTTTGTTATTGTGATTCGAAGTTTTTCTGTAAATTTCCCGAATGGTTGCGCAATAAGTTTGCTATTTTTAATTATGAAATTAGTAAGTAGTTACCGCAGAGAAGAAAGGCTTCCCACGTAAAAAATTAATTTAATGGGGTTTTTTTTTTGAGAAATTCTGTAGCTTAAAGTCGATCGTTACATATATCCATATCGGGTATCTAGTACGAAAAAAGGAAAAATGCTGATGAAGTTTCGAGTTACAGGCTAACCATAAATAATCTCTGCAACTTTCAGCACTAATTAAAAATTCTCGAATTGAAATAATTTCACGCGGTTTGTTACATTTGAAAAATAACCATCCAAAGTTTTTTTACAAATTTGAGGACAGCTCAATATAAACAGTTATTGTATCAAGTAGCACATCGAAGCGGTGGTCGGTTTCTGCTCATGTGCTCTCTCAAAATTCGTCGTATTATCGGTCTTAATGGATTTTGTAATCCTTTGATTGAGGTCGTCGATGTTGAGAACCCTTGTTTTATACACAATATTCTTAAGAGACGGTTCATGTTAGGCGAATGAGATGGCCAAAAAACCGGTCATCTCTTCCAAGAGACAGTTCAAGAAATTGCACTTTCAAGAATTCACGGACACATATACACCAATGAGCCATTGCATTATGACAGCCAACATAATAAGCTGCAGAACCCCCTTTAGTCGGGAAGACAGCGGCCACTTGGCAAGGCATTAATTCGACGAGGTGACCATAGGTATTCTGGAGTATATGGTACAATAATGTCAAGAACCGGTCCTCCAGTTTCCGTACATTTCGGGGTGCTGGTGATTTAGTGCAAACCGCTTTTCCAAATCAAACTAAAATGTTCAATTCGGTTCATGTCAGTTGAATTTGGAGGCCAGGTCATTAACAGAAAGTCACCAGCATGTTCCTCGAATCACTGCTTGACGATACTGGTACTGTGGCATGGCGCGTTATCCTTTTGGTAATGGCCATCACCAGCACGGAACACAGGTGCCATGAATGGCGGAACTTGGTCCACAACGATGTTCAGGTACATGACAGCTGTCAGAGATTGTGCTATTGGGTTAATGGGGTTTAAAGTGCCCCAAGAAAGCATCGCCACTGCAAAACACCGCCGACTCCGGTTTGTTTCTGCCCAACAGTGCATCCAGGTGCCACATCCTCCGTTGATAATCGGCGTATCATCGCTTGGCCGTCTAGGTGATGCACCAGGAAACTTGATTCATCAGACCAGGCCACATTCTTCCAATCATTCACTGTCCAATCTCGATGACCTGGTACCAATTTCATGCGTTGTTGGCGATGACGTGCAATGAGCATGGAGACACGGCTGAGGCTTCGACTACGCAGGCTCATGCGCCGAAGGCTGCGATGAACTGCATGCTGTGACGTATTGCTCTGATCACTATTGTTGTAGCAGCGGGTGTTTTGTCGCACTGTGACCCTGTGGCCGCTGTGAACAATGCGCGACAATCTCCGCTCTTCTCTGGCATCAATGAGCTGCGACGGTTCGTCATTTGGCCGTCAGTGCACCACTTTTGATACGTATTCACTACAGAGGCACATGAACAACTCTCAAGCCGTGCCGTTTCCGAGGTCGTAGTTCCGAGGTTCCTTGCCATCACAATTTGTCCTTTATCAAACTCCGATAAATCGGCAGCTTTTTCCAGTATGACTCCAAACACTCTACTAACCGAAAGCCGGTCCTCGGGTTGTATATATACTGCTCAGCGAATTTCACCTGCGCCACCGTTCGGTCTCCAGGCGCGCTCATTTCTCTAGGCTGGGGGTCCTAATAATGGAATGGCTTATCGGCGTAGAGGTGCACGTAAGTCTAGCAACACCTGCCTCGACATGGTTGTCAGCATCTTTGAATAGCAATAAAACATATATAAAAAAGGGTATAGCCTATATTATACACCAAATGAAAGGACAATGCATGTAGATTTCAAATCTGGCCTGACATTTAAGCACTTTATAATGCTATAAAAATTATGATACAAAATGCAGGATATGTGTTATACATCCATTTAATGTTTCTTAAGGAAAAGGCTAACGTATCAGTTGTTTACTGATGGATTTCAAATTTTACAAAAAAAAGCAACTGAAAATGAATACAATGGACTTTTGCATACATTACTGAAACACAAGACATCGTCAGTATTTGATCGGATAGACCTTATTCTTGAGCACTAGAACACACTTCTTGGGCTACGTATGGACAAGATTTTATCACTGATTCAACAGAAATTACAGATGCCGTCCGTGATTTATGCTTTCAAATAACTCTTGTTTATTTCTTAGCCTTTGACGTACTACAGAGGTGAAATCATGTGTCAAGACGACAAATATGCAGCGGTACATTCCTTTCCGTGTAGCTAAGTTAGGAGAGCAACTTACTCCAGAGTGAGGGGGAGTGGACAAACTTGTGCTTTCACATTGGCAACCGAACGTAAAAATGGATCTACTGGCTATTGAGTTCTTCCAAACATGTGTGATGTTTGTTCCACACATCGTCTTGAATTAATGAAAAATTCCTAATTCGCTTCAAATACAAAAATTAAGAAGATAATGTGACGTATTACAGAGGTGAAGTCCGTGTAGCTCAGTTGGGAGAGCAACTTACTCCGTCACGAACAAACTTGTGTTTTCACAGGCTGCTTCTTCGATATTTCCACACTTAGTTTCCTCCGCAAGTTCTCGATTGGGTTTAAGTCTGGAGATTGCGCAGTCAGGAGATAAGTCAGGAGATTGCAGTGAAGACGATGCACACCTCTGGTTGTGTGCCAATTTTGCACAGTCTTTGCTCGATGGCAAGGGATGTTGTCGTTCTGCAACACGAAGTCAGCATATAGGAATGAGTCAGCAGCACTAGGAAGCATTTCATCAGTTACGGCATAAATGTACTTGCTTTAATTCATCATTCCCTCTACAATGCAGCCTCCCAACGGCAGACGCAGTCATACAAGACCAAATGATGACAGATGTTGGGTACTGAATGATTCTCTTGGTGCACTCTAGCTTGAATTCTTCGCCAGGATACCTCCTTACATATGAGGTTCCATTATTTGTAGCAATAGAAAATGTCGACTTATCACTAAATAACAGTTTTTCCCAGTCAGCCGTCGACGAATGTCCATGCTGCTTAGCCCAGTGTAGCCGAGTTTTCCCATGGCGTTCTGAGAGCAACGGCTTATTCCTTGCTTTATGGCCTGTGAATCCCAAGGATAGTAGTCGAAGACGAACTGTCAACGCAGAACAGATCACTGAAGTACTCTTGGACAATTCTCTTGCCAGCTCCGGTGATTTCAGCATCCGATATGCGTGACTAAGTCTCTTAAGCACTTTATTCTCTCTTTTCGATGAACATGATGGACGTCCACTGTGTTTACAATAAGCGAAGGATCTTGTTTTTTATGACGCTGGATTATCCTGGCTTGATAGAAAGACTAATGAGGTGGTCCTGAAGAGAGTGAGAGAACACAGGAATCTGATCAACATGTTAAAGAGAAGAAGTATGTTACAGACAGGACACACATTACACCATCAAGGCCCGATTATGAAAGTTTTGGAAGGAAAAATAAATTCAAAGCGAGAGAGGAAGAGGACGGCCAAGGAATGGTTTTGTGGCACAGTTACTCCAAGGCACTAATACTAGGACATACTATGACTTGAAGAGAACGACGGAGAACAGAGAGGAATGGAGAGACAGAGTGATTTACTGAACAACCAGTACTTGGACTGAGTAACCAAGAAGAAGAAGAAAGATTATCCTTAACACAGTAGAATGCTGACAATTCACTTTTAAAGCAATTTGGCGGAGAGAAAGAGTTTCCCGATGCAACGTCATGACAGTGTATCGGTCAGCAACACACAAAAGCTTGCGTGTCATCGTAACTGGTGTGTGATCATATGATGATCATATGTAGAGGATTTTAGGAAGGGAATGTCTGACCCCAGGTCTTAAACAACCCTTAGAAATAGGAAACTAGGAGATTTGGGCTAGAGCGCCAGATAGGAAAGTGACACAGAAGTGAAGTAGAAAGGAGGAGGATGATGCCCTTACTTATTACGGGGGGTCAGTATCCGGGGTCCGACGGCTTACCGTGCCCATCCGACGCACGGCGGATATTTAGTGGATCGAGCGTTTGTACCTGCCTGGGATCAAACCTGAGGCCCTTTCCGTGGCAGTCACGAACGTTGTCCACTAGTCCACCAGCCGTCCAGCTGGCGTGTGAATCAGGTTTGTGCCTTTATATAGCAACACAGCGGATTAGAAAGTAACCAATAAGAGTTCGGAACCACTGAGCTGTGATTGCCTATAAACTTTCGACCTCTGATTGGTTAATACAGCTGAGTTCTCGATCTGGTCTTTATTTCAACATGACGTATTGTGTTTGTGTAGTACCATACAAGTAGTTGCGGAATTCCACCTATACATAATATTGAGGATCTGTTTTTCGATTTGAAATCTGCATGAATTTTGTCTTTATTTGGTATATAATGTAGATTAGTATCTAGTTTTTTATATGTTTTATTGCTATTCGAAAATGTTGAAAACTATGTCGAGGGAAGCGTTGCAAAACTTACGAACACCTCTGTATACCACAGTATAGACGTGGCGCGTCCTGTTGGATTTGAACGTTCGTGCAACACCGCAAAGTTCAGCAACATGTCCAGGTAAACGCTGACGATTATTATTTGCTCGTTGAAGAAAAAAGGACTAATGTTTCATCTGTGCATGAGATCACACTACACGTTCAAATTTTAGGCTATCTAGCTGAAGTTCTTGGAATTAATGGGTTTTTTTGAATATTCAAACCATAAAGTTATGTGGCTCAGTAACTGCAAAAGTTTTATCTTCAAAAGATGAAAGGCTTCTTCTTCACTCAAAAGGACAAGTTGGAGGAAGCCATCATCGTCATCAGTCCGGTTCGATACGTCAATTGCAAACGCAGTACGTGGCAGTTTATCATCTGACTGAATAGCCTGCACCAGTTGCGCTTTATAAGCTTACAATCGCACGGTACACAACTTTGTGTACCGTTGAACGTGTTAATTGGTACTGTCTGATAACCATACGAATAGAATTCTCAGGGCACGTTCCTAGACTGTGTTTGTGCTTGTTTGGGAGCTGTTTGTGTTTGCACTTGGTTGGCCGCCCATTTTGATGAAGCAGCCTGCTGGTTTCCGCAAACTCCTTGTGTCACTCCTAGACAGCGGGTCATAATGGTGGTTCTCTTCCGTAATTTTTTCAGAAATTCCGCTGGTCTTGAGTGTCCGATTCTGTTTCTGTGAAGCAGGAAACGCGCTTCACTTGTGGACAAGTCATTTTCATCAGTTTTGATGTTATGAGAAAAACACTACGTACACACCTGCAAGTAAACACCAAAAATGTCCGTTAAAACTTTGAGACCTTATATTTCAAACGCAAAAAAATCACTCCAAAACATTTCAGTTCCTGAATATTTAATTTATGTTTGAATTTGTAAGGAAAATTTATTGGCACCCTGTATTTCTCCCACTCAACTTCTCAGTGCTTGTGCAAATTGTAAATCGACTGTAATGAAAAGTATCCCTAAATTAGGGACGGGCGACTGCTTATAGCCCATTTGAGTTGCTCACGGTGGTCGTTAAACCTCAAAAAAAAAAAAAAAAAAAATGAAAAGTATTTGTTCTTCCTCAAGTAAATTTAAATTATTTACGTAAGACATAGGGATATGATTACGGGTGTAATACTGCAATGCTCAATGTGCAGAATACTGTTAGTAATGGACTGTTACTGAAATGGTGTGATCGATATATCATCCCTCAATATCTCATGATGCACATGATAAGTATAAGCATTTGTGGTGATGAAAGATTCTACTTGGAAATAAAATTTAAATTTAAAGGCATAGTTGTAGCCCTGTGTTCTGTTATGATCATGGATCTAGGCTCTGTTGTTCTTAGACAGAAAGAACAGAAGCAACGTCTGCAATGGTAATAATACTAGTTATTACTCTCGCACGTCGATGCATTGCTCTCTTTGGTGATCATCATGGCAATCAATGGACCAAACACATTGTTTGTTTCTGTGTTAACATATGTCAGTATTTATCTGGCATTCAAAGTTGTATGGTTCTAAATTTGAGCAGAGAAGAACACAACGATACATGAAAATTGAAACTCAACAGAACGCGAAAAGAAAACCGGATGAAGGAAATATTTAAAACAGAAAGCAGTTTACTCTTTTAAACGTAAATACCGTACATGCTGAGTGTATATCCCACATTTACGTAAGTAATTTTTCAAGGAGAATGTGTTGAGAGTATATCTACATTTACCTCGTCATTTTTCAAGGAGAAAAAAACCCTACGTTTTCCCATGGAAAACGAAGGGAAGCATTACCTCCGATATTTTCATCGGGGAGAAGGTGGATTTCCAAGACTTCTCAGTTCCTCTTGGCTACAAACAGAACTGGTTCTGTCGCACGATATGAAATGTTCCTCGAGCAGAATCAGACATTGTTTCACTGAAACATCAAAAACCCAAAAGACTTAAAAAACATAATTTTGAAACACAAGATACATTTTTTCCACATATTTTGCTTTCTTGAGACGTGTATGACAACTGATACCATAGTGGAATAAATATTGCTTGTACATAACTTCCTGCAAATTTTCGGATTGGATGGCTATGTGCAAGGAGCAACCGAGTGCTGGATCTCACAGCAGTAGAAATTAAAAATTAGTTTAGATTACTATTAATATTTTATAAAAGATGCACCGCTCCGCCCCTGCACCTTCCCTCTGGAATGAACTTGGAACTAATATTTATTCTGCTTGGCCATCAAGAACAAGCGCGGGAATGAATATTTTACAAATATAAATTAAAAGAAAAATTCCAGGAATTTATTGAGTTCTCTGATTACTCTTTAACTGAATATACGGCTGAACCTAAAAAGAAAAGTTCATATTTTCTTTACGTTTGCTCTTTTAATATGCATAAACAAAAGTATCGGATCAAAGGAAAGTACGCTCTTTAAATGGTAAGTGCTGCCATCTTTCGAGAGATTTGTTAAATGACAAATAGAAATAGATTGTTTCAATTGACTTCAATGTACTAAACCTGAAAGATCTTAATCACGTATATAAGAAGATCTCCTTCATATATATAAGGCGGCTTACTAATAAATAGTGTTAACAATTGTTTGAGAACAAGACGATTAATTTTGGTTTGTACAGAATAAGATACAACCTGTAGCACCCTTTATCTCGAAAACAAGCTTCTGATACTTATGAAAAAATGTTTAAATATAAATACATACAGTGACGTAGGAACGCTTTTGATTTAGGGAGGTACAAGCTCATGAACCTTACATCTCAAGGATTAAGCCATCTATAGATGACCCCCTCCGAATTTTTTTTTCGGGGTAGTATATTGGAGTTTTTATAAAATACGTATACTGATCAGGAATTTATCTGAATGAACATTGTTATCATCATATTATTATTAATTAATACCATTATTATTTTTATTGCTGACAAAAAGTTCACATTATTAATTTCTTATCAAAAAATGAATGGAGAAGTTTTTTTTTTGTGTGTGTTCTCTCTTGTTAATTTTTGTACTTTTTTTTTCTATTAAAATATTGAGCAGGGACAAGTCAACATTAGGATGAATTTCTGTCAGCAGGGTTTGGAAAAGAGGGATTTCTCAGGAAATGTTATATAACTCTTTACAAGAACGAATTAAATTTCTTATCATTTTTGTTTACGTTAATAAAGTAAAACCGCAGTAAGATAAAAACTGCTCTACCCGCGAAGATAGTTCCATTGAAGCATTATGAAGTCTATTTTAAAAAGTTTGAACGATACATAGGCTGACAATTGATGTAAAAAGCACATTGGTCTGGTGCACAGCTAAATGATGGTGGAGATATCGAGGAATTCGAGTTCTATGAGTGGTATGTGAAATCCGTAATGCACTTGTTGTATTGCTACAGATCTTAAGACAGAAAACAATTTTAGTGCCGGGGCTGCGGGCGCTGAAATGTCCACTTGTGCATTAATTTTTTTTTAAAAGTGCATAAAGGACGACCTGATAAAGATGCATGGAATTTTAGGAGAAAAGAAACACTGATCGCAAGTATGTTATCAAGCCCTAGCCTTAACCATAGGCTGTTTGAAGTTATTAACAAAAACCTCGCACTTCATTAGTAGTTAGTGAATTTTGTTTTATGTGATTACTGACGTGCTCTAAAACGCAAACCTATTTGTTACTGGTAGCAAGGACATAATAGTTCACCATACAAATATTTTATCTTTTTAGGACAGTTAAAGGTGATATCTTACTCATCAAATAAGTATTCGCATCATTAATTTGCCGATCTCAGTGCAAAACCTTTAATTTCTCCAAACTAAGAAATATCACCTGGACTCAGCGCAGTAAATCATAAAACTTTTAACATTTAACATTTTTTTGTGCCATCCATATTGTTAATCAAGTTGATAAAAATCTCGTCTTGTGAAAACATGTTCCTCAGAAATTTTAACAAAAGACATAATAAAAAAAGTTAAAACTTGTGTATTTCAGCAAAGAAATTCAAAAACAGTTAATATGACAGCAAAACAGAAACTTACTATAATTCACTGAACCCGAAATGGTGACTAATTATGATACAAGTCAATTTCACAATAAATTCTTGGCCAGATTAAATAAAGTGTTGCTGTTGCATATTATATATCGAAAGTACCAAAGTTAGCAACCGCCAAGTTATGTAAAATGAAAATGTTTAGGATGTTTATACTTTTCCAAATACACCTTTCCGGTAATCATTATTGATGAATTCTTTCATTAAAGACTCTACGCTCAGGCTGTCTAAACGATCAGAATATGCGTGCAGAACACAGAGATGATTCAGCCGGTCTTGTGTCATTGTGCTTCGAAGATAAGTCTTGATCCGCTTCAGGGTGGAAAAGTTTCGTTCCGCGGATACTGAAGTCGCTGGTATTACCAGTAGTTCCTTCAACAGTGATTCGACATGTGAAAATAAACTTCGCGTTTCATTATGGATAGATTTCATTTTTTCCACTACTTGAAGAATGCTTTTGATGTTCAACATCCTGCTTAACATTTGTATTTCTGGTTTCAGCCTGTTTGGTAGAATACCTCTTTCTTCTGCAAGAGCTTTCATGGTGTCAGTCCAGTTTTCTGGTGACATCGAAAGCAGATTCTCGAGCTCACAGTAGCATTCCAAATCCGGTTGATGAAATCTGGTTTCAATTTCTACACAAACAGTATCAATCGCCTCGAAAAATATTTATCTAAACATATCCTCAGCACTTTTCAATTTATGATTTATGGTGGGCTTTACAGTGTTCTCTAGGCGTGCGGGTATGCAACGCAAGCGTGGTAATTCGGGTTTCAGAAGGCCATACTCTTCTACCGTTTCCTGTACTTTTCTCCAAATGCACTCAAACTCATAATCGTTACGTTTTGATTTTAGATTTTGCAGTGTAACATCAAGTGACCCTTTTGCTCCACTAACTGTCTGTGAAGCTTTCTGCAAAGAAATGCTTAATCTTTCTGTGGGCTCAAAAATTAGCAGACACAGTTAAAGACCGAAAAACGTTGATCCTTTCAAAAAATTGTCGAGAAGACCTCAAGCTTTGCTGGCACAATCACCAGCCAAATTAGCAATATTTTCCAGGAAGATCAATACAGAAGAGTAGTTGTGAATCAATGCCTGTATTGTTGCTGTGCAAACAGTCCATCTAGTGGGACACAAAGGTCGAAGAGAACTGAACTCCAATGGACTCTCAGTAGTCTTTATGTCATTAAAGAGAGCTATCCTTTTGGGGGAATCCCTAAGAAACACCCCGATTTCGTTTGTATAACTCATCGTATCTCTTAAAAGAGCAATTGATTTTGTTACGTCCTGGAGAGCTAGGTTGAAGCTATGATTGCAGCAATGTACGTACAAAGCCAAAGGTTGCTTCTTAATGACAGCTTGAACACCTGCCCTAATTCCAGACATGTTAGCTCCTCCATCGTAACATTGCCCTCTCAGATGGGAAATTGACAGATTAAATCGCTGTAAAGTATCCAGAATAATACAAGACATATAATAATATAATTCAAGACCTGTAGTACTGGCGGTTTCGTAAAGACCTAGAAAGTATTCGCACACTTCTAAGTTATTGACAGTGCAAACGCCAATCGAAACCTGTTCATGACCGCTAATGTCACAAGTTTCATCAACAATAAGACTAAATCCTTTACATTCCTGTACTTCAGAAATAATTTGCCGTAAAATAATTTGCCGTTATTGAAAACGAGATGCTAGAAATAATGAGCCATTATTTCTAGCATCTCGTTTTCAATAACTGGTGAGCTGAAGTCATTTTTGCGTTCCAAAAAGTCTCTAAGCTCTGGAATATCCGACTTCCTAAGTTCATTCAGTTGATAGGAATTTCCACTTTCTTTGTAATGCCCACGAAGTGGAATGCCCTGTCACGCAAGGAAACGCAAAGAGTTGAATATTGCTTTCAAAGCTACTCTACACGATTGTTGCTGACTTTCCTTAGCTGCTACTATTTTAGTGCAGACTGGTATGTCTTCAAAGCCCTTTAACTTGTAGACTGAATCCTTGTGAATAGCACTACAGTTGTGAGACATTAATTTTCCCCTGGCTTTATTCCATTTTCGGAATCCCTTACCATTCAAGAGGTCAGATTCATTTATCACTTTAGTGAAGTGATGTCCGAGTAAACCTAGGTGGAAAGCTTTGCAGCAATGATAACAGGAAAACCCCTTCGAAGAACAGTCAAAATCTAGCCAAGGAAACTCACTGTAAAGCTTTGTCTGAAAATAGAAGTTTCTTCCTTTGATCACTTGGGGCTCTACTTCTTGCGGTTGATGCGGTTTTTCGGCCAACACTTTCTGGACGTTCACATTCTGGGTCGAAAGGGCGTTATCACCGTCCTGCACGTTTCTGTAGGGTTTAGAAGATATGTCTGGTTCCATGACAGGACCAGCTTTTCCACAAAGATCTTCTACATCAGAAATAAAAACTTAAAAAAAATTACTCTTTCAGTTAAAATGAATTTTTGTGATGCATACATACACAAATAAAACAATAAAAGTAATTATAGAATTTATATGCGTAGCTGCCTAGTGTTTTACGATTGCTGTGATATATATAGGTTATGTAGTGCTTTACAATTTGTGTCATAATATCGCCGCCTTTCTTCTGCTCAAGCTGGCAGTCGTTTAAACTCGTTTCCCTGCAGAACTAATTTGCTGGAGTTTCCTAGATGGTTGGCCAGTTTTTGGTGGATGAAAAGCCTCCTACTACAAGCTTCGGATATAAAAAAAAACCAGATGACCCGTGATATTTCTTTGAAAGAAAAGAGAATAAAAAAAATAAGTAGCATATAAATTTTGCAGTTCACTCTTTATAAATGATTGGTTTCTGTTTGCTCATATCTGGGGGGGGGTATAGTAGATATTAATGTACCTCTCCAAAAATTGGGGGGTACAATGTACCCCTGTACCCCCGTTCCTACGCCACTGAATACATGTGCTTCAACCGGGGGCATATTTAGAGGGGAGATGGTAAGAAACCTTGGCCTCTCGAAAGTGTTCCATGATTTAATGTTTTTTTCATTAAAATGAGAATTACATAAGGAAAAATGTTTTAATTTTTTCTTTTACTTTTTATTAACTTTTATTAGGTCCTGGTGGATTTCAAAACCTTCCACTTTTTGTCAGCCCCTTCAAAAAATAGTATATGTACCCCCCATTTGCAACATTCATTGCTATTGAGAGGAAAAGCGTAATTTTAAAGAACAAAGCTGTCAGCAGTTTGTGTCTGAAAAACCGATATTTTCAATTTTAAAGTGCGATAGAAAACTTCTTTCTGTATCGGATAAAAGAAACATCTCTACAAAGACTTAGCCGCCTGTTCCTCAGTTCATCCATCAGGCAGTGTATCTGTATCTCCAGCTCCAAAAGTTATCGTATTATAAAATTCCATATAAAGTCTTTTGCTTATCCTTTGTACCAAAATTATTATTCATGGCATTTAGTTATTTTAATGTGCATAGGGGCCTGGGTGTATCCAGGAATTTCAAATTGGGTGGTGCTGAAAGAACTTAGATAGGCTGTTGAAAATTTTTAAGCGGGTTTTGAATGAAAGTAAATACACTGACGTAAAAAAATCCCAACACCACGAAAAAATAGTTGTAGAGGATTGAAATGGCGGCAATACATTTGTATAGGTAACATATTTAATCAATTAAGGTTTCAAGATCACAGCTTAATGTAAGCGCGAGAAGAGCCGTTTCAAATGTGAAATGCTGGTACATTAATAACCGGTGTAACCGCCAGAATGTTGAATGCAAGCACGCAAATGTTCATGCATTGTGTCGTACAGGTGCTGGATGTCAGTTTGTGGGATGGAGTTCCATGCGTGTTGCACTTGGTCGTTCAATACAGGGACGGTTAATGCTGGTTGGGGGTGACGCTGGAGTTGTCGTCCAATGAAGTCCCATACGTGCTCGATTGGAGAAAGATCTGTTGATCTAACAGGCCACCGCAACATATCGACACTCTGTAGAGCATGTTGGATTACAACAGCGGTATGCGGGAGAGCCTTATCCTGTTTGAAAACACCCCTGGAATGCTGTTCATGAATGGCAGCACAACAGGTTGAATCACCAGATCGACGTACAACTGTGCCGTCAGGGTGCGTGGGATAACCACAAGAGTGCTCCTGCTGTCATAGGAAATTGCTTCCCAGATCATAACTCCAGGTGTAGGTCCAGTGTGTCTCGGCCGCAGACAGGTTGGTTGCAGGCGCTCACCTGGCCTCCTTCTAACCAACACACGGCCATCACTGGCACCCAGGCAGAACCGGCTTTCATCAGAAAACACAACAGATCTCCACTCCGTCCTCCAATGAGATCTAGCTTGACACCACTGACGTAGCAAACGGCAGTGGTTTGGAGTAAGTGGAATGCACGCTACAGGGCGTCTGGCTCGGAGCTGTCCTTCAAGTAACCGATTTGTAACAGTTCGTTGTGTCATTGTGGTGGCAACTGCAGCTCGAATTTCTGCCGCAGACGCAGTACCACGGGCCACGGGCATACGCCGTACACGGCGGTCTTCCCTCTCAGTAGTGCCACGTGGCAGGCCGGAACCCGGTCTTCTTGAGGCAGTACCTTCCCTTGACCACCGCTGCCAACAATCATGCACAGTGGCTACATTCCTGACAAGTCGTTCTGCAATATTACGGAAGGAAAATCCACCTTCTCGTAGCCCTATTAAACGACCTCGTTCAAACTCCGTGAGCTGTTGATAATCTCTTCTTCGTCTTCTTAAAGGCATTCTTGACTAACATCAACACACTACGTCGAATCTCAACGATAACTAACGCTCACGAACGTTACAGCGCGTATTTACAGCAAACCTGCTTTTCATGTTCCGAGGGGAGCTTCCAGCGCCACACGTACGCGCCGAGCGCGAAATTTGCATAGACGTCATCTTACAGATGTACTCTCACCGCCAGCAACTGTCGTTTATCTAACAGAACCCCTTCTTGGTATTGGGATTTCTTTTCCGTCACTGTATTTCGAAGTCTGAAAATGATCATAGTGAAATATTTAGCCTTTAAAGCTGTGAAAAAAAACGGGAAAAACAAAAAATGTAGAACAGTAGATTCTTTTATAAAGAGTGGTTAAAATCGGGAATATATTATTTTTCAAAACTGTATCTAGTTATTTTGTTTTTGTGCTGCCTTTTTTCATCTCCCATTTCTAAATGCTTTCCTAGACAAGGCAAACACAAGTAAGTACTAACATGGGTTACTGAAACAGAAGATATTGATATTTTCATAAATCTTGTGCATGCTGAAAAGACTCAAAAGTATATCTGCAACATCTATAACATACTAAAACGAAGTGATACATACATACGTTTTGTGTTTGTAATTATTGACTTTAACTAAATGCTTTATACAAGAAAAACTTAAAAGAAAAATTAAACTGCAATATATTGGGTTGGAAATAAAGTATATCCGATGACGAGGTACTCGAAGTCTAAGCCTCGGCAACGGAGTACATTCGTGATTGAGATTGCGCAGCAGAGCTCAGTTCGGGCTCAATTTTAAGAGCCCGAGCCCGTCCGAGCCCGAAGTTTGTCAGCCCGAGCTCGCCCGAGCCCGAATTTGATATTGCAAGATAGATCCCGGGTCCGAACGAGCCCGAAAACTATGATTAACCTGTTCAGGCATTAAAAAAAAGTATTCTCTTCCAGACTTCCAGTCTTTCCTACCCGTGCAATTAACTGATGTCTTTCTCAACTGCGGAGTGCGAAAGGGATGTCTATCTGTTTCTATAGTTTCTTTGACCATTCATTTTTTCCTGAAATGTTTCGTTGGGGAGGGGGGGAGGTGGATCAGGAAATCAGGAAAAATCGTGAGACATAACAATCTAAGTCGTACGTTGCTTAATAGAATTAGCAGGGAGCTGCCCCTGTGAGGTAGGGAGCAAAATTTCGCCAGCTTGCTATCTACTGTCTACGATTCCTATAGAAACTATTCCTTCGCACAAATCCTGTAATTCATGACCTATGGAATTTTGTTACCCAAGCCCGGAATGGATAGCCCTGCCGAATTCATACTCCCCATTTAGACTCAGTTGCCAAAGAACTCTCTTTAAGAACTCGAAAGTGTAAAAAAGTCTCGTGTGATAAATCATGTTTTAATAAAATCACATTAAAAGAAGAAGAAAGAAAATTCTCTCCCTCTCTCAGAGCTCGAGCCCGCCCGAGCCCGATTTCCATTAAGTATTACGCAGCCCGAGCCCGCTCGGGCGGCGTAATACTGCTCGGGCTCAGCCCGCCTCAGCTGTTTTGCCCAGCACACCGGCATCATCAGCAGATACGGCTTAAATTAGTGGCAGTTAGCCTTCAGAAGGCAAAGAATGTAAGCCCAGCCAACGTGGAAGTGGACAAGGAACACATCCGCTATCGTATGCTGTATGAGTTTCGTCTTGGTAACGCCCCCCGAGTGCTGTAAGGAATATTATCAGTGTGTACCCCAATGCCACATCACATCGTCAGTGTGGTCACTGCTTCCACCGGTTCCGAGAGGGAAATTTTGACCTGTCAGACTGTCCCAAAACCGGAAGATCCACAACAGTGGATATGGATGGACATGCTGAAGATTTTACAGCAGATCGACTCTCGCGTGATCACGCGGGAGTTGGCCGAACAGCTGGGGACTACTCACACGAGCATTACCACGCCCTTGTGTCAACTTGAGAAGGTGCACAAGGGGGAGTTTGGGTATGCCATCAACTATTATTTGAGCAGAAAGCAAATAGCATGAATGCATGTGTTTTCCTGCTTGCACGTGACGACGTTGAACCGTTCTTAGACTGCATAGTGACAAGTGACGAGAAATGGATCCTGCATGACAATGGAAGCCCTCAGAAACAGTGGTTGGATTCAAAACAGAAGCCCATCCCGACCCCAAAAGCCGAGTTACCCCCACGTGAGGTCCTGCTGTCTGTTTGGTGGGATATACGGAGTGTCATTTTGTTTAGCTGCTGCCGAACAACACTACTATCGCCGTCGATTTGTACTGCCGTTAGCTCGACGATCTGCACGCATTGCTGACGTCAAAACGACCAGCACTTCTGAACCGCAAAGGCGATCTCCTACAGAAGGATGTAGGAAAACCTTACACAGCCCGGGTGACCTGTCACAAGATCAGCGACCAGGGTTGAGATCTGCTGACTCACCCCACCTATTACCGGATATTGCTCCAAGCGACTACCACCTTTTACGATCGTTGCAGAATTTCCTGAAGGGACAGCGGTTCACCAACCTGGACGATGTCGAACGTACACTTACTAACTTCTTTACGTAAAATTCTGCAGGGACGATGTCGAACGTACACTTACTAACTTCTTTACGTAAAATTCTACAGGGACGATTAACAGCTTCCCAGACAATGGGAGCGGGTAGTGCCGAACGATGGAGACTACATTTTGTACTATTTTGTACTTGTGTATACGGTAATTAGGACTTTTTTGTTGCCTTGCATTTGCATACATCACTTTCTTTCCAACCCGATACATAGACTTCTGACTTCTAATAACAAAAGTGGGAAAGTGTCATTGCATCATGGTAAAAGATACTTCAAGGAAAAGCTGAGGAATTAATTTATATGCATGTATGCACGAACACGCGCGCGCATGTGTGTGTGTGTGTGTGTGTGTGTGTGTGTGTGTGTGTGTGTGTTACATACCTCCAGATGGATGGGAACTGAGAAATTTCTATAAGGGGGGTTTGAGATAATTGAGGGGAGATGTTAGGCGGTATGTAGAAATCCCAGCATATGGGCTCATCGTCAGTAACTGTCGATTCCGTCAATGCATAAAGCCTTAACTCTTAAAAGAAGGCTTTAACCAGCAGGAGCTGAATATTTTCTCGTCGAAAACTTTTAAGTTCTTCATCACTTTTGGATTTTTTTAATTTTTCACCTAAGTGGTTCAGAATGCACTTCAATTTAATTGTTATGCCTGATTATTTGTTTACATTACAAAGGTTTTCCATCCATTTGACTCTTTTCATACACTAGGTCGTTCGGAAAATATGACCGATTTGGATGGTAAAAATGAATGATAGATGCCTTATATCACACAACCTTGTTTTATTCGAAGCATGCGCCTTCAGCTGCGTGTGACAAGTATTTCAATGCCAGTGCAGAAGAAACCTGACTCCCTGTATGCAAGAAAGTCCCGGTATGCAATTTAGGCCTTCTCTCGGTTTTTGAAGGTCCTGTTCTTGAGGCAAATGCAAAAATGAATGAACAAGTCGAAATCGGTAGCGCCAAGTCAGACGAGTAGGCTGTGTGTGGGAGGGTTTCGAACCTCAGTTCGTGTAGTTTCTGTTTCGTCATTTGTGACACGTGTGGTCTCGCGTTACCATGGAGAATGGTAGGAAACAAAAACCAACGTACCTACTGCGAAACATTTCATAAATTCCTTTATGAAAATTCGATTACAACCTGGAAAAAAGAGAACTGTTAAAATGTGCATCATAAAACAAATTCAATAGTGAGCAAATTTTAAAAGTTTAATCGTGAAAGAATCTTAAAAATCCGCTCAGTGTAATATCAAATCACGCTCGAAACGGGGTATTGCATCGGATAATTATTGTCCTTTGAAAATTTTGGTTTTGACCAAATCACGAGTCCCTTGATGACCCCCTCTCCCCACACTTCCATCTGAATCATCATGAAGACCATTCTGAAAACTAAAATACATGTCACATACTAATTTTTTTAAGCAATTAATTTTTTTATGTTTATTTGGTCACTGATCACTTGCTGCATGTTGGTAACTCCTCCTTGAGTAGATGCTTTTTCTATGTCTACTCGTTATTTTTACCTATGAACCGGTATTGGGAAATCGTTGTTTCTTTCACGATAAATCTGGGTGGGAAACAGATTTCGAAATAAATACGTTTACGGGAGAATTGCTTTGTTCCCTATGTCAGCCTCTGGAAATAGGGATGGGAATGATACCCTATCACAATGTCTCCTTGAAGATCACAGAAGGAAAGTTGGGGCTACCAATGACCGTAGTAGCCCCTACCATGGTCGTCCAATGTCTTACGTCTAACTGTAGTTAACTTTAGCTTAATTAATTTATAAGAGCGTGCTTGGTCTGACGGCGCTTTGCTCACATAAGTACGGATAATTCTGCTGTTTCATTTCAAAGACACTACAAAACATAAAAAGAAGTGGTTTTTTTAAGGGAATAACTTTACAGACAGAAATAAAGTTCAAATGAGATTAACGATTATTATTCATAAGTACCAAAATAGTATTCCTTCGTTCCAAAATATCCAAATAAAGAGTATGCCAGGAGGTCGGCCCTTTCTTGAGTGGTCCAACGAGAAATGTTCCGGCATCCCGATTGATCAATCCACCCTTGCTGTCGCTCAACATTCATAAAGATAGAAAGGAAGATGAAGTAAAGAAAGAACGAATCTCTTCGATATGTTTCGATCTTTTTATTTCTAGTGGGCATGCTCAGTGACAGTACAAAATATGGGTGCTTTACCTTCTTTTCAGTTTGCACGCTACAGAAGTGAAACTGAGTTTAATTTTACAGTGTTGAAGAAACGAAATTTAATCCTAATATATTCGCGGAGAAATTTGCCTGACCTAGCTACAGAGTATCGCATTTAATCTATACATACCTGTGTTTGAAACTTTCCATTAAAATTTTTAAGCCTCGATACGCTTAATGACGTTTAGTCTGGTATGACATTTTGAAGAGCAGTTAACAAAAAACGACATGCATCTGAAGTGCGGGCTTTGTGATAAGAAATTGACAGAAAAGAATCACATTTTAAATCCAACGATGTACCAAAATCATGCGAAATCTGCCAATAGTGTGAGGTTGTATCTTGCTTGAGGAACTGTCCCAAGACAACAGAACAGAAGCCAACACGACACGGACCGTGCAGCTGTTTTTCGTAGAGAATTCTAATGGTATGCATATAAGTCATGGCCACGCAATCGATGGACATGAATTCTATCGAAGATACGTGGGATCAAATATATCGAGACTACCACAGAAAGTTTTCCCTCACTTGATTACTTTTGAGTTATAAAGAAGTTCATTCGTAAAGCAGTATATAATGTCAGTAAGTCGTTTATTAAGCAATTTTATAATTTTTTCTTTTCTTCTTTTTTATCTTTTTTCTAAATCCGAATATAAACAGCACCGAAGAAGCGAACATAAAAGGTATTATCTGGAGTCAACATTATGTGTTTGGCAATAGATCTCACATTTTCGTTTACAAAACATAAGACAGAAATTTAGAGGTAAACAATTTCAATACTACTTTGGTGGTTGGGGACAGGGAAATGCTGTATGGATCAGAGGCATTTTACTTTTCCTAACTTTTTCGCCTTAATTTTTTTTTAAAGGAGCAACGTTTTTCGCATTCCTTTCAGCTTAAAGGAGATTTTTAGCTCGTCTTTTGCAAAAAAAAAAAAATACAAATAAAAAGAGGGCGCTTATGTTATCCGTTTGCGCATCCGCCTGTGGACGGGCAAACGGATACCATCTCTGATAACATCTATCATAACGGATAACATCTCTGCACCTATTAATCCGATTTGAAAATTTTTCTTGCTTCGGAAAGCGTAAAATGTGAGAATTATGATCCTCGCAGTCCCGTTTTTCTTCGATGCACAACTTTCCCGCTAGAGGGGGTAAATTCAAATGATATGGAATTCAGAATGTGTTTTATTGCATAGATTTGCTTCTAAATATCCGTTTGAACAAAATTACTTTTCCCTTTCGATGCCGTTTATAACGAAGACTATTTTAGGCACAATTTCTATTTCAAGTAATGCATAGATATTCCGCTTGGAGCGTAAAGTTAACTTGCGTTTCTCCTAAAATCTATGCTCCTGAAATTCCTATTTTTAAAATTCCTCCTGCATCGGAAACAGCTTTTCATACCGAATGTTTTGCATATAATTTAAAATTTTTGGTAAGGAATGGTGTGGCTACCAGGGGACATAGTGTTTATTAATGCTTCTTATGTATTTACAGCAGAATCTGAACTTCTGAAAACTCGATTGAAAAAATTCTTTGGTGGACGGATATCCCTCACCTCGGAAAACCTTTTAAGAATACCTCCTGCCTAAAATAGCGCATAGTTATCCACCAGGTGTCGGAAATGTATTATTGTTGTCGATATCTGTGCGTGTAAGCGTCCGATTTGTAAAATTATTTCTTCGTTGGAGAGCGTTTCCGCTGCGATATGTTTCTCATGTAATTTCAAATTTTTCTTAACGCACAAGTTTGGCACTAGAGGGCGTACGTTCACGTTTCCGTCTACAGCAATATCTGCGGAAAACCAGACATAAAAAAATTAGTTTTTGGTTAGATGCTACTAACTGCGAAAACTCTTTCCGTATGTTTTTTTTCTCCAAATAGTGAAAATTTCGCTGCTAGGGGGGGCCAATTTTTTACCTGTTATTCTTAAAATCTCTGTTTCTAAATGTGCGATTTAAAAACCTGTCGATACCAGGCCATTAAACTAGTGGAAGACTTTAGGTTAGTATTTGGAGGGTTTCATAGTTCACAGTTCTGTCGCTAGGTGTTTTTTCGTACTGCTATTTACAACTGTATCTCCGTTTCTGAAAACCCTATTGTGAAATTTCTTTTTTACTGTATGCCATTCGTTACAACAGAAATAAGGAGCATTATCCACTTTAAATAATCCACAAATTTCCCGCTAGGGGGCACAGATGTCAATCACTTTTGTTTTCGCTCTCTACTTCCGGGAGATGTATTTGAAAAGTTATTTTTCCTTAGCATAGTTTTTTTCAATTAAGAATAGTTTTTGCCTATTTTCATCTTTTCCAATACGCAAAATTCTTCCGCTAGAAGGCATAGGGTTATGCCATGCTTCCTTCTATATTTTTTTCTTTAGCTGTTTGATTAGAAAATTTGTATCTCTCTTTTACCTTACTTCTGCTATAAGAAACTTTTTGTGCGCCATTTGTTAATTTTCATAACTTACTTTTTCAGTCGCTGGCAGAAGTAAGTAGCTGTTTCTATTTCTGGATGTTGTATCGATTGTAAAAATCCGGTTGGGCGATTTTGTTCTAACTCTTAAATTGACTTTGTACAACTTTGATAAATTTATTTCGCGTGAGAAAGGGTTCAAAAGACGTCCTCATTACAATCGAAAATTCGGTATCATCTTTCTTGTTTAAATATTTCTCGATAGGGAAAATAATTAATTCGCCAAAGGTACTTTGTTATCTAATCCTACCACTGGAATCAGAGATGCTACATTCCCCGCATTCTGGTGATAGACTCATAAAAAGAATTTAAATGTATGTTTTACTCTATTCAGTGTAAGAAACTTTGCAATTCGTCATTAGTAGCAATTTTTTTTGTAGACTGGTAAAAACTAGACTAACGGATGAACAGAGGAACAGACAAATTTAAAATCCTGCGCACTTTTTATCCTGTTCAGAATAGTAACGGTGAAAATTGACGCGACGCTTTGTTGAAGTTATCAGTGAATTTATTAGTTCGATATTCCCTGAGCTTCACACAAACAAGATTTCCAAGCCGTGTCATAAGAGATTTACCACCTTGTCTGATACTTTCATCTTCCTTTCCTTTTTGGTAAGTATAAAATTACTTCCCTGAACTGCGTGAAACTGCACGTGTTTATCATTTGGCGTCTTTGTGAAAGTCTTTCAGGATGTACAAAGTGACTTATGTAACTAAATTGTTGGGTGATTTGTACGTAATTCGGAAGACGCCAGATCGCATGCCACACGCTCATGAGTCTCACCAGTTTCAGACTACCTGTTTGCGGTTATTGTTTCGCACTGCGTGTCTCTGGTGATCCAAGCATTTATTTAAATAAAAAAAAAAACATATATATGTAATGAATAAACATGAATGAAATACAGTAGGGGGATCCATATTCTTTAGCTTGAAATATTCTACAAATGTTTACTAGAGTTTAATGAACACTACGCCATAATACAGGTCGATTTCATCAATTTAATTGTAAATGGAATTTTTAAAAGGTTTCTTTTGGCGAAGAAAGTTAAATTCCAAATTTTAAGTCTCAGAGCCAAATCATTCAATTACTTTAGTGCCTAGGATTTTCTTGACTGATTTACGTTTTTAATCTTTCTCCGCGAAGCGAATATCTACCAGATTTTAAAAAACGCAGGTTCAGGTTTCCTTCAACTTCATGTTCGATCGCCTCAGCTGCAGTCTTGCTGTTTGGGCGTAAGGATTGTTAACCAGAATATCTGCAAGGGCTGCTAATATCGATCGCTTTAATTCTTCATCTTCATTACGACCAATACGTACTGTATATCAGTTGCTGCCGAGGAATCTATAAAGTACAACTGGCCGTATGAAGGGTTTTCACCAGTAAGTGGTGACAAATCCCAAATACACCAGTGAATTTTAAGCAGTGCGGACCATTTATTACCTTTAACTCCTTTTCTGTGGCCGAGAGCGAAGCGAATGACATCGCACTATTGTATTTCTGGATGTGTTGGAAAAAATGAGGACTGTTCAAAAGTAAGTCTTTCAGCACCGTCTTTATCTGTAGTTCTGGAAGGGAAGTAAGGCTGTTATGACAACAGGAATTGAAATGACCATTAGTTTCCTAAATGCAATGCGTGGCAATGCGAACAATTAATATCCATCCCACCCAAGCTGTGCTCATGTATGGCTGGCAGTTTCGTCCAATAAAGCTTTTCGGAAAGATGGGTGGCCGCGTGTATTACTGTGATCATGACGTGTACTTTCGAAATTCCTTCGCTCACGTACATTACGAAAAACACGCCCTCCTTTGGGTGGTCTCCCTCAAACGCTACTCATAACAGTTTTAGAAATTTCTAAATAAATAAAATCTATATTTAAAGTTTGTCCTTTGTATAACGCAATAAGTCACTCACCAGCTGTAGAGTCCGCGGTACACTCAGCGAAGCATAAATCGAAGCATAAATTCACAAATCAAAACTATTTACTCATTTAAATCTGAATAAAAAATAAACACATGAATATTGACAAAACCACACCCTCACACTAATATACATCTTCCTACAGCATTAACGCACATACACTCTACATCGCCGACATAATGCTTTTTGCCAAGAAGACTGCACAATAACTTGCTGATTACGTCAGAACGGTATCTAGGCAACGCTCGCTACAGCAACCAAAATAAAACAGCGAGTGCAGCGCAACCTGCTGTCAGCACCGCGTTGCAATGAAGAAGTCAGAATAGTTGGCGTACGCTTTGTAACACCTACAGCAATCAGCTGATTAAATTTAGAAGAAAATTTTTATTCCCCTCCCCCTTTTCTTGGGATCAAGATCTCTAAAATGAGCCATTTCACAAGTCCGTATGATATATCTGTGTCCCGAAATTTTGTGGGACACTACGGAATTATATATAAAATAGCAACATTTGAGTGATATTGGTAAATTTATGAGTCGGAAAAGGGCAACATATCACCTGACCGACGCAATATTAATGTGTTTTCAATTTTAAAACAGTTAGCACAGAATGTATATAGTTTAAAGGTCATAACGAAGCTTAATGTATTTTTAAAATTAAGTGTTAACTACATATCCGCCAGATTGCCCCAGTGGTCTACGCTCTGGCTTCTGATCATTCGTCAGTGATGGGTTTAGACCAGAATTGAAAATGGGTAAAAAAAAATTTGTACCCGTACCCTTCCCAGTCAAATATAATTTGGCCCGGATGACACCGGCGAGACGGCGTGGCGTGGACGGAATGTGGCCCTGGAAGGTTGCTCGAGGTACACGTGCCCAAGCTGACTGCAGCAGAGCACGGAGGTCTCGGAGATGACGTGGTTGTGGGTCGGTATGTCGAACCTGTCATTCTGAAAAGTCGGACAAGTACTATATGGGATTGAGGTCGGGCGATTTCTCTGGCTAAGGGAGAACGGAGACATCGCTGTCGTGTTCCTGGAATCAGTCACGCACCCCTTAGCGACCTGGCACGGCGCACTATCCTGTTGGTTGATACCATCATCACCAGGGTAAACGTCCCACATGAAGGGATGTATGTGGTCAGCGAAAATAGACAGGTAGCCATTGGCGTTCAGGCACCCATCCAGTGGTACTAGCGGTCTCAAGCCATACCAGGAAAACGTCCCCCAGATATGCGCACTGCCACCACTGGCCTGCACTTGACCAAAAAACGTGTCCGGGTGTTGGTTCTCATGTGTCTGACGTCATATCCGCCCCCGCCCGTCACTTCTGTAGAATGGAAACCTCGATTCGTCGAAGGCAACCTTTGCCCACTCTTCCACTGTCGAACGACGGCAGTCTCATGCGAGCTGCAGGAGTCGTTGCCGAAGGACCTGGGTTAGCATGGGCACCTTGACGTAGCGTCAATTCCGCAGACCCATGCGTAACAGGGTTCGCTTTACTGCTATCGGGGAGAAGCACCTGGGTGCCCCCGCGTTCATTTGGTCAGTTGCTGCACTGCTGCGCGTCGATTGCCCTTTACCAGTCAACAGAAATAACGTTCTCCACTGGGGTCGATGACCTTTGGGACACCACAGTTATAACGTCGGAAGGATGACATTGGGTGCTCCACAGTTATGACGTCGGAAGGATGACATTGGGGGCTCCACAGTTATGACGTCGGAAGGATGACATTGGGGGCTCCACAGTTATGACGTCGGAAGGATGACATTGGGGGCTCCACAGTAATGACGTCGCTGTACTGTTCTAGAGGACACGTACCTGGCTGCGTGGTCAATTACTGCACTGTTGCTCGTCGATTGCCCTTTACCAGTCGACAGAGGCGACATTCTCCTCTGGGGTCCATGACCTTTGGGGCTCCACAGTTATGACTTCGGGAGGTACTCGGTGTGCCAGCGGTCCATTCTTGGAACACTCTTACTACAGCACCTTGCGTACAGCCCATGAAGTCTGCTGTTTCTGATATGCTTCCACCCTTGACGCGAGAGCAGATGATCATTCGTGTTTGAATGTCAGTCAAATCACTGCCTCTGCTCATTGTGCTCACTCACATAAATCACTATGACTCATCTGTCCCCACCGGTCGCTTATATCTCTCCGTGTGGTCGACCTGTCAGGTCCACTCTTTGACGCGCCTGGGTGGGTACATTGTGCTTCCAGGCGTGGTGCTATTATTCTGATACGACCGTGTATTTGTGTATGTGATACAACCTCACACAAAACGTCAGTAACAGTATTTTACAGCAGAATGTCGTTCAACGGAATATGTATGAAGTAATCACCACGTAAAAAAGGTTCAAATAGAACGTGTTAACTTGAGATGAAAAATATTTAATATTGTTTTTCAAGCTTTCAATCATCTTTATACAGTCGGAACTTATTGCTTTCCTTCCCACTATACACTGTTTTCATCTATATTTCCATGTGTTGCACCCAGTTTACTAATTATTGAATTAAACCACGAAAGTATAAATTATCTACTACATTAAAAGCTAAAGGAGTTTCCGCCATTAGTTTACATTCACATTTCCTCATTTGATCGAAATCAGCATTTCGTACGTTAACTGATGATCGTTTGAACGGCAAAGTTCACTCTTCCGCGGTTTGATGGAGGTGGGCATGCTTCCATATGGTCGGTTAGATTTTCGGTTCCATAATCTTTTATTACACCGTCGACATCTTTCTGTTGGTTATACACTTTCCACATTTTGAACAACAAGAAAAACCAAACAACACACCATTCACTGGTTCCTTAATGAAACGAAACAATTTCCAGCATTCACTCTTCCCCGTTTTGTTTTCTACATACACGTATTTGTTGGCCTCGACGTTTTTTTTAATCTCCTTAATATTAAATTCATCCATATTAACAAATAAGGTACTAATTGCGATACGACATGCCATGGGAACGGAATGTTAGCACATCGAACTAAAACCTCTGAATGCTCAATGCAGAAGATGTCTTGTGAAAAGTAACTCTGAGTCTTACAATTTGACACGCGGAGAGTTAGAAAGTAAATCAGCAAAGAATCAGGCCACAGGCATTTCCCCTGTGCCTTGCTCCGGACAATCGCACTGAAAACAAACGCAAAGCAAGTATTGATGAAAGAAGAAATATTCCTCATAATGCATGGGAATTCGATAGATTATTCAAAGCAAACGGAATACAAATTCTGAATTTGCTTGTACCACTTTCTGGATGACCAGGAAGTGGTACAAGCAAATTGAGAATTTATATTCTGTTTGCTTTGGAAAAGGAAGTATCGTTTCACGATATTGTGTCGGTGTGTCTAACGTCGCCGCCGTATCATCAGTCGATGGAAATCTTTGTTGCCTTAAGAAAGAGACGAAAATTTGCATGACAAATCATTTTTCACTCAGCAGGCACCAGTATCGAGCACAAAATTTCAGAGACCGCATTTTGCTTTGAAATGTCTTTTTTCTTTCCAAAAACACAGCGGAAATATAAATGGGTTGAAATCGGGTCAGGAACACCTTGACACGACCCGTTTGACCCACAAAGAATAGTTGACCCGTTTCATCTCTGGTCTGGGCTCCAATCCTCCTGAGGCATGGATGTTGTGTTTGTCTTACTGCACTGGTTCTCTCCCTTCTCTAAAACCAATGGCCCTGAATTAGGGAAGAACCACTTGCTTATAGCCCAAAGAAAGGAAAAAAGAGATACCACATGAATAAACTCCAAACAAAGCCTCCAAATGTTAAACCTCCAAACAACAACAACAAGAACAACAAAAAATTAAAAAAAATATATACGACAAGAATCTAAGTGGAACCTTGGAACAAATCGGCTAAAGAAGATTAAAACCATGAAATGATCATAAACGTTTCTCATAATTCGTTGCCAATTTAGTTGGAAAAGTGTGCAGAAGAACGTGACCCAGTCTACCATAAGACTATGAAAGGATATTTTTTTTGGATACGCAAAACGAAGTTATAACGACCCTCTCTCCCTTTAACCTTTTTCTTATTACAGCTGCGATCCAGCGAGAGCCCTCATTCACATAATTTCGTTGTTCAGTCCATAGAATTACACACTTGAAAACTGTACAGACTTCGAAGCCGTGCGTGTAATAATAACAACAAATGGTTTATTTTTATATTTCTATGTGGCTTAGGACTTATCGCAGGGCAAGTTAATGGAAAACTTGATTGACTTGGTCTCCGTCCGTGATATGGATCCTAGATCTGACCTTCGTGCTTTTCGTAAACCGCCGCTGCAGCTACGCCGACGCAATACCAATAACGCTTCCGAAAACATTTCGTATTCCCCTACGCCAATTTCACGACCCGACCTTTCTGAACTCAAGGTCCCGTCTCTTCCGTCTTGACCTCCACGAAAATGTCCCTTCTTCAAAACTTCAGAAATCCCACTTAGTCGGATTTCGGAGTTAATTCTCACCTAAGGTAAGCTACCTGAAAACACCCTTAACCTTGCGACCCTCTCATTAACCCAACGAGACATTTCCATGCTCACAAGACAGGAACAATGCACTTAAAATACACTGCTGGACAATTGCTAAGGACGGATCATAAACGGCTATATAGCGCATAAAAAAGTAAGTGTGGTTGGATGCCAAGTGAAATAAAATAATGTCAGAATGCCAGGACATTACAAGAAAAACAATTTATTGTGCTCTGAAATCCAGAAGGCTTTGGAACGTGTTCAAGGGACAAACAGGCCATTTTGTGCAGAATACGTTAACGTGAAAAAAATGCAATTACCTTCCGCAGGCGTTCTGGCGTAAAATGTCAATACGGGATATGGCCACCATGGAGGGCGATGCAAGATTCCACACGTCGTGTCATGCTTTGCACAACATTATCAAGCAGCTGTTGGGGTAATTTATCCCATTCCTCTGTCAGTGCACGGATGAGGGTGTCCTTGTTTATTGGAGGGCATTGGCGACCAGCAAGACTCCTCCACAAAGCATCCCACACATTTTCAATGGGATTCAGATCTGGAGAACGTGCTGGCCATACGAGGCGTTGAATATCCTCGCTCTCAAGACACTCCTGGACAGCGACTGTTCGATGACGTGTTGCGTTGTCGTCCATGAAAATGAATCTATCACCGACAGCACCACGGAACATGCAAACATGAGGTAGCAGAACATCATTAATGTATCGTTGGCCAGTCATAGTCCCAGTTGGAAGCACATAGAGGGATGTACGGCCATTGATCATGATGCCAGCCCATACCATGACACTACATGTCGGATATCGGTCCCTTTCCTGTATGTTTGCTGGACAATATGCAGTACCACTATCACGCCAGATCAGTTGTCGTCGACAATCAGACGATAGACTGTATCTACTCTCATCTGAGAAGAGGACAGCAGACCAGTCGTTATCAGTCCAATTGCGATATTGATGGCACCATTGCAAACGGGCGGTACGGTGACGTCTGGACAATGGGATGCACACAACAGGACGGCGGGCGTATAGTCCTCCTTCATGCAAATGTCTGGCGACAGTTTTTCGGGAGATCCGCTTGCCAGTAGCAGCCATAAACTGATTTTCTACCTCACTTGCTGTGCTGCGCCGGCGTCTCTTTGTTGATAGCGCTATGTACCGATCTTCTGCAGTTGTCGTACTGCGAACACGACCTCCCCGTGACGTTTGCTACACTCTCCATTTGTTTGAAATGATTTCCAAAGCCTTGAAACAACACTGTGGCTGACGTCGAACTCCCTGGCAACATCTGTTATGTTTCGCCCTTCTTCAATCTTGCCAATAATACGGCCACGCGTAAAATCATCTAGGTGATGTCAGGAAGATATACTGAAAACTGCAAGTTCGTCAGTTGATTCTTTCCCTTTCAACTTTGCGTTTGAACAACAACGGCCAATACGCGCCAAATCCTGTATATCTCTTATCAGCGCTATGACGTCACGAACAAGTTCGGCAATCCAAAATTTGCATACGCACAACACGTCTTACTGTATCCCGCACTTATGCTAATTTCCACATTTTCCTGCCTTCCACTTTATGGTTGCTATCGTTGCTATTGTCATCCGTCCTTAGCAATTGTCCGGCAGTGTACTTTGAAATGCGTATGTACTAAGCTGACTGTAATGCGGCTAATCGCGTGTATCAGACACAAACAGCCTTAAAACATGCTTATTTTGTCAGCTCTGCGCGAAATAAGCATGTTTTAAGGCTGTTTGGACGCGAACAAAGAAATTACACGTGGGATTGAACATTTTTATAATTTTTTTTTCTGAACTGGGGGTTAGCAAATCTTACAAAAGTAAAAAAGAGTGTTAAATGCAGATCGTTGTGATCTCTTACATATCAGCATGCCTGTGGAGTACATGAATTTTCCTCATTCAATAAGCTGATTGATGAAAACTTTGTTGAATAAAAGATATAATGCATTTTGAAAAACGTTATGTAATTTATAGACTGAATGTTATCGATTTAATGCAAGTCGCACTTCATTGTCTAATGGTTTACGGTAGATTCGGCGATAGAATTAAAGATTTAGTCGTGTTAAAGAGAATTCACTTTTCACGGATGGGAGATTGAAAATATTTCATACAAACTCAGGCACGGGAATAAATAAATTCTCATCTATTAAAACTGTAAAATAACAATATCAAGTACAGAAAACTCTCCAGGGAAATCTGAAGAACACATCTTTTTTGTGGTAAATCTTTAGAATTAAGCAATATAACATTTTGCGGGGACAGGGGAGTGGAGATTATAGATTTTCTTACTCTATTTCAACAACGCTAGAGGGAGGAAACAAATTTCGGATATCGGATTCATGCTCTAGTTAGTTAATGGTTCAAGAACTTTGCCTGCAGTTGTGAATATTTGTTCCTTCGATTAAATAAGAAAGCGATGCAATTTTAGGAAATTGAATAGTAACACAGAACATTTTTAAATGGTTGATAATGGATGCATCAATGTATTTAAATGCAAATGACGATATGTTTCCGACACGTGATGCAGAAGGAATTTCCACCCGCATGCACACATAGCGAATGCAAACACCTAAAGTACGTTTGCAAATTACGATGAAAGTATGACGGAGTCATTCGATGAAATAAAGTTTAGGATAGCTGCTTTTCATAGTGGAATGAATTCAAACAACAGACCGGGTATTCTAACCATTTTTCACAAAACCAAGCAGCACGGAATCAGTTATTGAAAATTGTTTAAGTTTCGATTTTCTAAAATAAAAAATAATTTTACGATATTTCTTTTTCAAGTGTTTATCCAACTTTCAAATAGAAGAAAATCATGAAACTCCTGAAATTTGCCAGAATATTTGAGAATATGTATATACCTATGTTTCAGTTAATTTACATATCCAATTCATAAGCACCACATTTCATAAATTACCTTGAACCAGTTCAGCATTCCAAATCTTATGTTCTAATAAATTAATTGTACTAAATGTGGATCTATTGCCTCGTAAAAGTGTTGTTACAAAGGTACTGATTTTTTCTTATGACTTACAGTTTGACTTTGCTTTATGATGGTTCTTAAGTTCGACACTATGGGTCTGTAATTTCTATTTTTTTAATTCTCTTTTGTAGAAACAGGAAACCTCGGCAGTATTGAGATAAACCAAAGTGTTGTCACTAGAAATTTCGCAGTCACTAACAATCTTTACACATGCGCTTATGTCGTGATTCGGACAATTGTCCACCAGACCAGGGTCGGCGATTTTGGCTTACATCTATGAAAATGCAAGTGCAAAGATTAGGCTGTTTGAAAATACAACACACATAAAAATTGGAAAGGGAGTGAGACAAGGTGACACCATATCTCCGAAGCTCTTTAATGCTTTAATGCCACATTGGAGGATGTTTTTCAGTCACTGAGCTGGGAAAACAAGGGGATAAAGATTAATGGAGATTATCTAACCCACCTTCGTTTTGCTGATGACTTAGTCATTTTTGCAACTAGCCCATCAGAGCTGCAGAGTATGATCCAGGAACTTGCTGACAAGAGTAAAGAAGTGGGATTAAAAATGAACTTTCAGAAGACAAAAGTGATGTTCAATGCTTTTACAAGAAATGAAGATTTATCGATTGATGGAGAAAAGCTGGAGATAACAGACACGTACGTTTATCTTGGACAGCAGATATCAAGTGAGGGTCACATTGATGAAGAAATTAATCGGCGTACAAAACTTGCCTGGAGAGCTTTTGGAAAAAACAGCATAATTTTCAAGAGCAATATGCCATTATGTCTTAAAAGAAAAGTGTTTGATCAATGCATCCTTCCAGTGCTTACGTATGGTGCAGAGACGTGGACCTTAGCTAAAAGAGACATACAAAGGCTGCAGACAACTCAAAGTCGCATGGAGAGGTGCATACTTGGTGTAACCAGGAGAGATAAGAAGAGGAACTCGTGGATCCGAAAAATGACAAGAGTGGAAGACATGATGATCAGAGTTAAATCCCTGAAATGGCAATGGGCTGGACATACTGCCAGAAGGACAGATCATCGATGGACAGCCGAAATTTTAGATTGGATTCCAAGGGACAGGAAAAGACCCAGAAGAAGACCACATGGGAGATGGGTGGATGAAATTCGAAAGTATGCAGGGGTGAATGGAGGAGACTGGCACAAGACAGACCGTTGTGGAGGAAACTTGGGGAGACCTTCGTCCTGCAGTGGATTGATAATGGTTGACAATGATGATGATGATGATATACAGGGCGTATCAAAAGTCCTTAGACAAACTTTAAGGGTAAGTCAGGCATGCAAGCAGAAGTCATTTTGACATAGGAACGTGTGGTCGCAAACGCAGCGGACGACCGCTCGAGGTGGCTCTTTGACAGTGAATTAACCAAAAGAAAAGGATACCAAAGTAAGTGAAATCTGACTGAAATGTGCGAGCGCCCCGTCGTGCTGAAACCACATGTTACGGCGAATGCGTGCCGTAACGTCATGGAGTAACTCTGATAACACATCCTCCAAAAATATGCGATACGTTCTCCTGTCGATACGTGTTGGCAGAAGGTATGGGCGTAGCAAACAATATCCCACAATGCCTGCCTAAACATTTATGGTGAATCGTTGTTGTGGACCATGTGGCCTTGTTGCTCGTGGGTTTTCATACGCCCACACGTGCCAGTTATGCACCGTCCCTTGAAAATGTAGCTTCGTCCGGGAAAGAAAGCCAGGCTGGAAAATCGGCCTGCGCTGCAGCTTCTTGCAAAAACCAAACTGCAAATGCGAGTCGCCGGGGGTAATCTCCAGCTCCGAGTGTCGGGACACGTTGAATATGGTAAGGGTGTAAACACTCATCGTGCAGTACGCGCATCACACTGGATTGCGAAACGCCAAGGTTACGAGAAATGGTTCGCGTACTTGTACTTGGTTCGCGTTCCACTTCTCGTATGATCACTTCTTGCGTGACGTGTGAACGCGTCGTTCGGGCTCGACCACAATGTCTGCTTACTTTGAATGACCCTGTTTTACACAATCGTTGGTGCAAACGCCCAAGCGTCTGATAACGGGGCACTCGCCAATTTGGGTAGCGTTGACGATATAAATGCTGTGCTGCACGACCATTTCCTTTCGCTTCTCCATAAATTAAATGCATCTCTGCCACCTCCGTACTCCTGCATCCTACTCCGGCAACGTCCGCGCCTCGAATGATCTTGCCACGCACGTCCCAACTCACTCGCTTGCAAAGAGCCCCTATCGCGGTCGTCCGTTGCGTTTGCGACCGCAAGTTCCTATTTAAAAAAGACTTGTGTTTGTATGCCTCACCTACCCTTAAAGTTTGTCTAAGGACTTTTGACTCATCCTGTATATACACAGTCGTATCAAAATAATATGACCACCTACTTCATAGTGGGAACAACCGCCCCCTTGTCCTAGATGACAGCGGTGAGACGGTGCGGAGTGGTATGGACGCAATGAGGCCCAAACACTTTGCCCGTGGCGCACGTGCCCATCCTGATTGCAGTAGAACACGTAGGTCCCGGAGATGACGTGGCTGTGGGTCGCCACGTCAAACCGATCAGTTCAAATAGTCCCACAAGTGCCTTATGGGATTGAGGTCGGAAGATTTCGCCGGCCAAGGGAGAACGGAGACATCGCTGTCGTGTTCCTGGACCCAGTCACTAACCTTGTTAGCGACATGGTACGGCTCATTGTCTTGTTGGTATACACCATCATAACCACGGTAAACGTCCAACATGAAGGGTTGTATGTGGTCAGTGAGGATGGGCAGGTAGCCGTTGGCGTTCAGGGACCCATCCAGTGGTTCCTGTGGTTCCAGGTCATATCAGGAAATCATTCCCCAGATATGCACACTGCCATCACGGGCCTGTACTTACCGGCAAACCTGTTCTAGTATCTATCTATCTATCTATCAGCTGCGTATCTTGGGTCCGAGAACTGGGCTATCTCAACCGTACTAGGCTATTTGGCAGTAACTGTACTGGGCTATCTTACAGTACGGTTTTTTTAATTCCCAAGCTTATATTTTAATTGTTAGGTAATAGAAGTAACATTTTTTTCTAAATTCTTGGTACATGCTATTGCTAACATGATACCAAATAATTATTAGGATTAGGATTTTAACACTTATTTGTACACGAGCTCCATTCTTCTTTCCTTTTGTGTGAACTTGAGTGTTACGTTTTCACAAAAGTGTTCCTTCCGAGTACATTTTTCATATTTAAAAATACTGTTTTCCTCTGTTAACAAACCAGCCAAGTTGCTCGAATGTACATGTCCTTGTGTGGCTATAAGATATATCTTGATTCTTTTTAATACAGAAAAACATCTTTCGGCAGTTGCAGCTGTTGATGGAAAGTTGAATATTAGATCTGCTAATTTGTACACCTCAATAAACACTATGTGCAATTATTCAACTTTATGTAACAGGTATTGTCTCTTCCTGATTTGTTTTGTATTCATCAAGGGAATAAAACACCTTCAGTTCTTTTTTTTATCGAGCTGTATCAAAATTTGAAGCATAGAGTTCCTTAAGCTTTGATAGTAAATGTTCAGGGAAGCTTTCACAAGTTTAAGATATAATATCACTGATTTTAATTCATTGACACTTCACACAAACTGAAACCACTCTCGCGAAACACGCGCTGTTAAAGGCAGAAGCATGGAGGCACTGAGGTAGTCCCGAGTCTTCTCTGTTCTGAGCGAACCGTTGCACAAAGCAATGGCTCATTCACCTCCATACGGTCATTCATGTTGTCATGGAAACGCTAGCAGGCGATCATCTCGAAGTTCTTCGCATCAGAACAGCGAAGACTCTCGAAGACCTGCTTGCATTATACCGTTGGTCATCGCTCGCCAGACTGATTTTCATGATCGAAAGAAACTAATTCACTCGTGTTTTTTTCGCACCGAAAGCATCCACATATCTTAATACCGCTGATAATCGACTTTTATTTGTCTGGGCTTCGCAGCTAGCCTCAAATATACGCCACTGCTATCTATCTATCTATCTATATATATATGCGAATGATGATAAATCATTTCGTTTTGTTTATGATGCACAATTTCGCCGCTAGAGGGCGTACATACAGATGATATCGAATTCAAAATACATTTTATTCCATATATTTGCTTCTAAACAACCGATTGAAAATATTATTTTACCTTTCGATTCCATTTATGTCGAAGAGTATTTTAGGAATAATAACTTTTCAAATTACGCATAGATTTTCTGCTAGGGGACGTAAAAGTAAATTGTGTTTTCCCCGATATCTCTGCTTTTAAAACTTCGATTTAAAACATTTTTTCTTTCACCGATACAGCGGCAGATAAAAACTATTTTGCATATATTTCTCATTTTTGGTAAAGAATTACCAAAAATGTTAATATTTTGCATATATTTCTCATTTTTAACAAAGAATGGTTTGGCCACCAGGGGGCGTAACTGTTGATTTCCGCTTCTGGTGTATTTGCCACAAAATCTGAACTTCTAAAATCTTAATTGAAAAAATTCCTTCAAGGACCGATGCCACTCACGTCGATAAACGTTTTCGGAATTTTTTTCTCAAAATAATGCATGGTTTCTCCACCAGGGGGCTTAGATGTACACAATATTGACAAAGTCACCGGACACCTAGAAGAGAAACACAACATAGCATATATTGACATACATTAGTACATTGTGGCTCCACCTTTGGCCTGGACACGTGTGCTCCAGCTCTCTTATTTTTGTGCCCTTGAGTACATTTCCTGGTTTTCTTATCATCTGTCTTGTGTATGATTTCCGTGAAGTTCTCTTCTTCCTTTTAAGACATCTCCCAAGTCTGTGAGTGCTTGCTTCTACTAATAATCTCTATGTTATTTATCGACCAAGCTGGTCGTCGAAAGAACTTGCCTCGCCATTAAAAATGGCGTCTTTGCCTGGGTTGGCTGAGACCCTTGTCTCTCACTCCAAGGTTCCTCCTAATGCCTTGCCTTCTTCTGACGCGGCTTCGGGTTTTCCCACAGACGTCAATCATCCACCTGCTGACTGCATGATGGATACTTCTTCTCGTGGTGATGCCTCTACTTCTCTGCTTTCCCGGGGTGCCAACGGCTTTGTGCTGCTACGTCATTGGAAGTTGTCTTAAATGCTACATCTGACGTTGCTCCTCATCCTTCTTTCATGCCTTTGCCTACTGACGCGGCGTATCGTTATTCAACAGCCTCTGCCTTTGCGAATGCCTACGCGTCCAGTGCCTCGTCAACAACTCTGCTATCCTCTACTTCTATGGTAAGTGCACTTGATTATCATGCTACCTTTCGAGATAATGGAGTTCTCATTGAAGTTCCCGAAGATTCTCCCACTGGACGGAAAATGAACTCCACCCTAGGGCTTGAAGCATTGCCGGATACTCCACTGAAATCCTACTGTTCTGCCCTTCAGACATTTCTGCCTTCCGGGGCCATTATTCATATGACAAGAAAGCCTCGCATTGTTGTCGCGTATTTTGCACATCTTAATTTTGTTACACAGGTGTCAGCCCAAGGTATTCACTTTGGTTCTCGTTATCTGCTTCCACAGCCCATTGCCTTACGTCCTGTTCTCGTTACATTTCACCCTGTGCCTCCTGAGGTCACCAATGCGTTACGTCATGCTGCTCTCGGCCGATTTGGAAAGGTTATTGGGCCCATCACGAAGCTCTCATCTGCACCTAAAGATCCTTCCAATCGATCGATTGGAAGTTTTAGCCGCCAGGCAAGAGTTGTTTTTTCCTCAGTGGCTCTTCGACGTGCTTGCCCATCTGTTCTCATTGTATGATGTGGACATCACCATCATCGCATTGAAATTTCGATTGAGCCATCATCTGCTGCTGCCCCTCCGCCTTTCTATGGTGTTCTGGCAGCGTTCTCTACTTCAGCTTCTTTGCCTTTTTTCCTGATACCAATTCTTCTTACAATTCAACTGCAGCCGCTGGTCAACGCTTGTCTTCCGTTTCAGCTATGTCATCTCCTCCTCAAACCGACTCTACTGAAACGTCGGTTACAGCCTCTGATCAACACCCGTCTCCTCGAAAGTCAGTTACAGCTCCTGCTCAACGCTCGTCTACAGCTTCAGCTCCTCTGTCCTCATCTCCTCGGACTGACTCTCCCCAACAGTCAGTCATAGCCCATGGTCAACGCTCGTCTCCTGCTTCATCTATATCCAGTGATCCCTTACCCGAGACGTACATGGATGTGTCATCAGCTTCTGTGACTCTTCAGCAACCGTCTGCTTTGACCTCTGTACCTGCTCCTCAAGGCGGTCCTTTGGTCGGTTCTGCTGTTTCCTTGCTCAACAGTGCTACATCTTCTGCAGCTCCTGATCCCCGACGATCACCATCGCCATCCTCTTCTCCTCCTCTCAAGAAAGTGTGTACTTCCTCTTCCCAGGACCGTACGCTTCGCCCAAGACCAAGTCTTGCTCCGCCAGCTTTTACAGCCGACTCCGTTACATCTGCTGCGAAGTCCCATTCATCTCCTCCTTTCACGGCAGAACTGCTATCTGTGCTCCTACAGCTTTATCAGCTCCCGCCTTCACAGCTCACTAGTTCAGAAGTTAATCGCTTCTTTTTCACGCCACCGCGTGTACATACCACCAAACAGTTTTAGCTCGCCATAAATTCGCCTGCTGGAAGCTCATCTATAAACAACTCTGCCCGTATTATGATACCCTACATTCTCTACGAAAAGACTATCCTTCTCTCCGACCTTGGCTATGGTATGCCAATCGTCGATTGAACATGCTTGAAATGAATGCTTTTCCAAAAGCCACAACTGCTCCTTCCGATGAACAGATTTGCCTACCATCCGACTCACAGCGCTCCTGCACTTCTTCCTCTGATGAACTTGCATAATTACCACCTGATTGACATTTTGTCTTCTCGCAGAGTGTATTTTTACACACGCCGTCTCAAAGACTGCACTTCAACTTTTTGGTTTTTTCTTCCGCATTTACACTATAGTGTTCATAATTTTGCCCTCGTGTTTTGTTATACATTTTATTGTTCACATATTTTGACACTACAGTGTTCCCAATTTTTTTCACATTACTAGTGCTGATTGTACATATTCTCATCGTCTGCCATGCACCTTTCCGGCACGCCTCGCTGTTTGCTGTAGTGTGCGCTCCGGTTTCCAGTGCTCATTGTAAATTTCATTGTCATTTGCTTTCCGACAAACCTCGCACTTGTGCTGCAGCGTGTGTCCCAATATAAAGTGCCAGGTACTTATTGTATTATGTCTTGTTTTTCTCCCGGTTTTCTCGATGTATATTCTCTGAGCTATATTAAAGCGAATTATGAAACCACCTTTGGCCTTAATGCATACACTGACCCTTCGGGAGAGGCTTTCGACAAATTTCTGGAATGCGCTTCCATTCAGTACATAATGCTGCCGCTAAATGTTGCTTAGTAGTAGGACTTGGTTCCAAACTTCTTATGCGGCGCTCTAATTCATTCCATATGTGCTCTATGGGATTAATATCAGGGCTCTGTGCTGCCCAGTCCACACACAATACGGAATTATCGTTGAATCACTCAGTAACAGTCTTTGATTTATGGTTCGGTGCATTATCCTGCTGGAACCAAAAAACCAAAAACCTCGGTTCCATGGTATTGCCACAGAGTTGGTAGGGCATAATTGTCCAGAATATCGAGGTAGACGTGCTGGTTAACAGCTTTGTCCACGATAACCAATGGGCAGGGACCATACCACGAACCCCCTCCCCCCACACACAAGTACACTGCCAGCTCCAAACTTGGCCGTAGGAACAGTACACTGTGGTAAATAGCGTTACACCGGCTGCCGCCATATCCGCACACGGCTATCAGACTGATGGATCGTGTATCTGGATTCATCAGTCCATAGGACCCGTTTCCATTGATTTATGGTCCATGATAAATGTTCTCACACCATGCTAAACGACGAGTAGCATTCCGAGTGGGTATGAAAGGCTTATGAACAGACGCACGACCACTGTAACCCATGGAATGAAGTTCACTGCGAATGGTACGCGTACATACCGAAGTTCCACATTTTTACTCACCTGTACACTGAGGTCTTGTGCAGTACTCCGTCGATTAGCTGTAACGACTCTCTTGAGGCTTCGACGACCTTTATCACTGATTTTCTTTGGTCTGCCTGTACGTTTTGCTGCTTCAGGCACGCCATGTGTTTTCCACTTATTCAGTACATCCAAAACAGTTGACTTGGTTATGTTTAACCGCCTCTCGGTTTCCCTCATGGACAACCCACTAATATAACACCAAACAATCTTTCCTTTCTCAAAGTCAGTTCTCTCCCGCCGAGACATTTTCACTGAACCTCACAGTGCGATATGATCGCGGTCAGCTGCAGGCTTGTTGTCATACCGTTTGCAGCTGTACCGCGCATCTTAAAAACGCAGCTGATCCGTTCATTTGCTTTTGAAGGGGTGTCCGGTGACTTTTGTCAATATAGTGTATATCTTATTTTTGTCAATATTTCTTCTTCTAAGATTCCGATTTGAAAAATTCCTTCTTTGTTGAATAGCGTTTCCGGTGCGAAACGTTTTTCATATAATTTCAGAATTTTCAAATGACTCAAATTTTCCACTATGGATAGCGTTTAGGTTAATTGCGTTTTCACCGATATTTCTGCTTCTAAAACTCCGATTTTAAAACTTCTTGGTGTATCGCATACAGTTTTTGATGGAAAATGTTTTTCGCATATCTCATAATTTCTAATATTTGGTAAGGAATGGCTTGGCCACCAGGGGCGTAACTGTTAATTTCTGTTTCTGATGTATTTGCAGTAAGATCTGTGCTCCTGAAGACTTGACTGAAAACATTCTTTCTTGGGATGATATCGATCACATCGAAAAACCTTTTGAGAATACTTTCTTCGATCACATCGAAAAACCTTTTGAGAATACTTTCTTCTTGAAATAATGCATGTGATTCCCGCCAGGGGACGTAGATGCATATCTTATATTTGTCGATATCTCTACTTCTAAGAGTCAGATTTGGAAATTTGTTTCTTTGTTGGAAAGCTTTTCCGCTGCCAAATGTTTCTCATACTTTCAAATTTCTCCTAATGTACAAGTCTGCCGCCATAGGGCGTAAACTCACGATGCCATTTGCAGCAATATCTGCGGGATTGAAAACCCTATTCAAAAACTTCTTTCTTCGGTCAGATACTACTGTTTTTTATTTATACCGGTTCCATTGACTCTGAATAGCTTTGATAAATTTAATTCGCGTCAGAACGGATTCAAAAGACGTACTCATTACATCCGAAAATTCGGTGTCATCTTTCTTGTTTACCATAATATTTTGAAATGTACCTTATCAATGAATGCGCGATGGAGCCAAAATTTTAAGTTCTCGAAGTACAAAATGTGATTAACGGGCAAAGTTCAAACAATCTTCAGTTCAAAATTTTATAAAAATGGGAAATGCGATTATCATCATAACACACAAAAATTAACTTGCACATTTCCTAGGTACGTGTATGTCTAAGAATTTGATTTTTATTTCTCAAATCACTGGATATTTTCGCATATATACAACGGCCGTTCCATGAAAACTGAGAGTAAAAACACACAAAATGAAGAAACATAGGTACAGCAAAATATATGTTATTCTTTCTCAAAGTATGTTTCCTTGGATGATATGCAACGGTCCCATCGGTCATCAATCCACTTTTCAAAGCATGTGGCGAAAGCATTTTGGTGAAGCTGCTTTAGCGACCCCTGTACAGCTTGAATAACGTCAGCATGTGTGTTAAATGTTGCGCCACGGAACTTTCATTGTTGAAAACGACCAGAAATCGCACGGGGCGAGGTCAGGACTGTAGGCAGTCTGTGGCATGATTTCAATGTTGCATTTGGTAAGAAACTGTTGAACACAAGCAGCCACATGTAGGCGGGCGTTACCACAGCATAGGGTTCACTTGCCACCAGTTCCGGTCGCTTTATCGCTATGTGTCGTTGTAGACGCTTCCAGACTGAAACACAGCATTTACAGTAATTTGTGGAGGAACGGCATGCTGGTAGACTGCACATTTATGATCAAATAAAATTATCATCATCCTCTTCCCAGCTGATTTGGTTTGGCAGACTTTTTTCGGATGAGGCGCGCATGTGTGTTTCCAGACACTCGTTGTCCGCTTCGTGAGGGAGTCGAAATAACGAAATAGTGGACCCATGTTTCACCGGCAGTTATTACTGTGTTTAGAAAGTTTGGACCTTTGCAATAATTTATTTCCCCTCATGATACACCTGAACTCTGGCTAACAATTGTTCTCTCGTCAGGCGATGTGGTACCCATCTGGAACACACACGATGCAGCAGTAATTATTCTCGTAGAATGCGGAATGCCGACGTTTTTGAAAAATTAGTTGACGCCGCTATATCTTTATATGCCATTCGTCGATCTTATTGGAGGATTGTCGAAAGAGTGTTAACAATACGCTCCGTAACAAAACTTTCAGGTCGACCATGCCTAAGAGCGAATTCTGGAGACAAACGCCCTTTTTTGAAATCATGGTGCCATCTAAAAATCGTTGACTCACCCAAACATTTATCTTTGTAAGCATGCTTCATTAAATCATCTGTTTCTGGAGCCGTTTTACCCAAACGATAGCAAAATTTTATCGCACAACGCATTTCACTTCTTAACTCTGAATCACTTACCTCCATAACTGTACGCCGAAATGCAGACGTACCTTAAACAACTGCGCAGTAAAAAAACAGAATCGTCTGCCACGGCTAATAACTGCTGCCATATATACTTAATTCAATCACTTAGTTCGTTTGCGTGGTTATTTTCCCCTTCGTACTATTGCCAACTAAAAATAAATAGTCTCAGTTTTTATGGAACGTCCTTTGTACAAGCGCGATTGAATGATACAATATTTTTATGTCCATAAATATGATAACATAGAAGCCTGGAAACTGATTTATCGCAATGTTTTCTATGATCTTTTTAAGCTCTGTAAATATCAAATGAGTATATTGTCCGCTAACTGTTTTTCTAGTCTAGAAAACAAAATGTACGCAAATAGAAAATGGCGATAAAAAGTGCTGCATACGATTTTAAAACGGAAAAGTCACATATCAGTTGTTTACACACTTAAATTTTGCTTCATATTTAAAGTATTTCCTGCTTATTCAATTATGATTGGAATTAGAACATATATTAAAAAAAATTTGTTTAACAAATAAGAAAATGCAATGGCTTCCTACGAAGCTCAATGCACAAGTAAAAAGAATTGTGAATGATCTCTATTTTTCTTTTGTGAAGAGCAAAGAGCAAACATGTGTCCGCGAACTGGAGCCTTCGTTATAAATTTGGCCATCAAGCAATCCAAATCAAGATGATCCGTGGCTTCGGAGTGTGCGCGAAGCAATGTTAGAGAATTCAGACTCTGTTGTGATATAGTTGAGTGCAAAAACGTTTTCAATCTCCTCACAACTGAAAATGAACGTACGGCAGTGCAGGTCGAGACAGGAATAGTCAACATTATTTGCACTCATTTCTGAAATTCGGGCAGCATGGTTTTTAGAGAAGTGTTGCTGTTCAAACAGTTTAGTAAAAGCATGCAATGCATTGATTACGATACGCTTTCCAGCCTACCAAAAATCATTACTCAAGTTATGAGGATAATATCTGTAGAATAAATATCGTTCCTCTGACCCGACCTTTGACCCCATTTCGATTATATAAAAGTAATGCGTAATACACACACAGCGCGGGACGTAATGAGGCACATGGTCGCGAGAGTGTGACGTCATAAAACTTTAATAGGATCCAGAAACAACGCGTGACGTAATAAGGCAGATGGCGTGACCGCGCTCCAACATCTCAATCGCAAGTCGATCGCGAGAGTGTGACGTCATAAGATTTCTAAGAATCGTAAACATTAATAGGACGACGCCATGACACTAAAAACGTGGTAACTCCGGGTAGCTATTTAACCCAATAAACGAATTTTTCCAGTCGAGATCAAGCTAAATCGATTTCTAGTACCAGAAAACGGTAGGTTTACCATTTTCATCAAAATCCTTAGAGCCGTTTTCTAAGTAAAATTTACATATATTCAAGAATTGCTCATTTAATAAGATGTCATGGAATGCTTCCCGCTCCTATGTCCTGACTTTTGACCCCACTTCATCCATTTTCAATAGGGTTTGTCCCCAGGTGGTCTTCTACGACATACTAAAATGTCATCAATATCGAACCTTTTTTACGTTAATTATGACGCATAAGAGCAGTGGAATGGATCCCGCTCTTATGTCCTGACCTTTGACCCTATTTTGTTCACTTTCAATAGGGTTCTTTCCCGGGTGTTCCCTTACCACATACTAAAATTTCATCGAAATCGAACGATTTTTACGCAAGTTATCGTGCGAACGAACATACGCACACAACGCGTGACGTAATGAGGCAGATGGGAATCGCGAGCATTTGCTAGCAAGGTGTGACGTCATAAAACTTTAATAGGATCCACAAACAACGCGTGACGTACGGAGATAGATGGCATGACCGCGCGCCAATATCTAAAGGGGCGACGCCATGACACCACACTGCAAACTTAGGAATTCGGGGAGGTTATTTAACCCACTAAACAAATTTTCTTAAAGTCGAGATTATGACGCATAAGGGCCATGAAATGCATCCCGCGTCTATGTCCTGACCTTCGGCCCTATTCACCCATTTTCAACAGGGTTTGTCCTCAGGTAGTCCCATACCATATCCTAAAATTTCATTGAAATCGAACCATATTTACGCAAGTTATGACGCATAAGGGCAGTTGAATAGATTTCGATCCTATGTCGTGACCTTTGTCCCTATTTCGTCCATTTTCAATAGGGTTCGTCCCCAGGTGGTCCCCTACCACATACTAAAATTTCATCAAAATTAAACAATTTTTACGCGAGTTATCGTGCCGACAGACAGACAGACGGACGGACAGGCGGACAGACGAACGGACAGAGCTGGAGCATATACGCTTCTTCAACCTACGGTTGGAAAGCGTAAGTAAAACGAAACATATTAGCTAACCATGGGCATACAGCCGTTACGCCACATATTGGCATACTTTCATCCAGGAAGTAGTTTCCAATTACCGAGCACCTGCCCGAAAACACGAAAAACTAATCGTCACGTCAAAAATAATTACCTCTCAGCTGCCGCTAATGGTGCTGACGTGTATTACACAATACGAATAGCGCGCATTTACCAAACATGTAATCATTAACAAGTTAGTAAAATCATGCAATGCATTGATTATGATACGATTTCCGACATACCGGAAATCATTACTCAAGTTATTAGATAATGGCTGTAGAACAAATCTCGCTGCAGTGTCCTAACCTTTGACCCCATTTCGGCGACATTCAACAGAACCGGTAAAGTATATTTCCCGAACAACATGATAAAGTTTTGTCTCAATCGAAGCATTTTTACGTAAGTTATAACGCATAAGGGCGATGGAATGGATCCCGATCCTATGTCCTGACCTGTGATCCTACATAACCAATTTTAATAGGATTCGTCCACAGGTATTCCCCTACCATATACTACAATTTCATCGAAATCGAACCATTTTTACGCAAGTTATGACGCATACGGGTAACGCAATGCATCCTGCTCCTATATCCTGACCTTTGACTCCACTTAACCCATTTTCAATAGGGTTCGTCCCCAGTGATCCCCTACCACATACTAAAATGTCATTGAAATCGAACTATATTTACGCAAGTTATGAGGCATTAGGGCAATGGAATGAATCCCGCTCCTAAATCGTGACCTTTGACCCCATTTCGTCCATTTTCAATAGGATTCGTCCCCAGGTGATCCCCTACCACATACTGAAATGTCATTGAAATCGAACTATATTTACGCAAGTTATGAGGCATTAGGGCAATGGAATGGATCCCGCTCCTAAATCGTGACCTTTGACCCCATTTCGTCCATTTTCAATAGGGTTTGTCCCCAGGTGATCCCCTACCACATACTAAAATTCTATCGAAATCGAACCATTTTTACGCGAGTTATCGTGCGGAAAGACGGACAACGCTGGAGCATATACGCTTCTTCAACCTACGGTTGGAAATTGGAAAGTGTGACAAACTACGAAACGAGTTAAATCCGTAGGTCTACTGAAAAAGAGTAGCCCTACGATTGTGACGTCACGGGCAAGTCATGTGACCTTGCTTCACGCCTGGTGAGGTATAAAAATGGCCTCGGCACAACTCACTTTTTGTTCTAGAAGAAAATAGAAGTAAAGAGAAGAAAATAGAAGTACACGCACACAACGCGTGACGTAATGAGGTAGATGGTCGCGAGAGTGTGACGTCATGAAACATTAATAGGATCCACACACAACGAGTGACGCAATAAGGCAGATGGCATGACCGCGCGCCAACATCTGAATCGCGAGAGTGTGACGTCATAAGATTTCGAAGCATGGGAAACATTAATAGGACTACGCCATGACACTAAAGACGTGATAACTCGGGGTGGTTATTTAACCCACTAAACGAATGTTCCCAAAGTCGAGATCAAGCTAAATCACTTTCTAGTACCAGAAAACGGTAGGTTAACGACTTTCATCAAAATCCTTAGAGCCGTTTTCAAAATAAAATTTACATAGATACAAGAATTGCTCCTTTAAGGTGGACGTTAAGCAATTTTGCTTCCTATATTTCCAATGGAAAAACTTCTGTACACATTTTCTTCACAATTCATGCGTTCCCAAGGATGAAAATTTGAACATCGATGATCAAAATAGCTTCATTTTATAACTTGGAATACTTAATATTTTCTAAAACATGACCATAATTATGCAATCCAACATTTTTTTGTCTACTAACGTCATCAAAGTACAGGTCGCGCCATCTTTTTTCTGGTTTCAACACCACCAAAGGAAACGTTATTGTTTTTGTAATATAATTATGGTTACGTTTTAGAAAATGTTAAGTATTCCATGTTATAATATGAAGTTATTTTAATCGATGTTCAAATTCCCATCCTTGGGAACACACTAATTGTGAAGGAAAGTTGTACAAACGTTTTTCCATTGGAAGTATAGGAAGCAAAATTACTTGACGTCCACCTTAATAGTATGGGATATGGGCGGTGAAATGGATCCTGATCCTATGTCCTGGCCTTTGATCCCATTTGTCCCATTATCAACAGGGTTCCTCTCCAGCTGGTCCTCTACCGCATACTAAACTTTCATCGAAATCGAACCATATTTTCACACGTTATGACGCATAAGGGCAATGGAATGCATCCCGCTCCTATGTGCTGACCTTTGACCCCACTTCACCCATTTTCCATAGGTTTCGTCCACAGGCGGTTCCCTACCCCATACTAAAATTTCATTGATATCGAACTATATTTACGCAAGTTATAAGGCATAAGGCAATGGAAAGGATCCCGCTCCTATGTCATGACCTTTAACCCCATTTGTCCCATTTTCAATAGAGTTCGTCCCCAGGTGGTCCTCTAGCACATACTAAAGTTCCATCGAAATCGAACCATTTTTATGCACGTTATGACGCATAAGGGCAATGGAATGCATCAAGCTCCTATGTCCTGACTTTTGACCCCACTTCACCCATTTTCAATAGGGTTCGTCCCCAGGTGGTCCCCTACCACATACTAAAATTTCATCAAAATCGTACAATTTTTATATGATTTATCGTGCGGACAGACGGACAGACAGACGGACAGACGGACGGAAAAAGCTGGAGCATATACGCTTCTTCAACCTACGATTGGAAAGCGTAAAAATCCACTACGTTTTTGAGATTGGTTACAGCAGCGTTTTTAATGTTTGCAATCTCGAGAAACATGTTTTAGAGTAAAAGTAAGCTTTCGCCATCTCCTTTAAAATCGCCTCCGTACAAAGATCACATCCTGTATACCAGAACCTTCTTTTCCGAAAACGAAATTTTTAATGTTATTGAGAACACTCATGGTGCTAGAGTCGAATATTATTCTTAAGGACGTAAGCACCTTTCCTAACACTGAATAATACTGCAATCCATAATATTCACACGGGTCTTTGAATTGATGGTTCTTTCAGAATGAATCCCGCTTCTGGGGAATTTTCCGCAGACGTGGAATCATTAGCTCGTGTAGATTTAATTTATGAGCTTCTTCCACTAAAGAATTCCACATTTTTCAAATCCCGAGTTTCACAAAGGGGCCAAGCCATCTACTGTTAAATTAACCTTTTCGTGGATCTCGTTTATACAGAGATTCTCTCTCGATTTCTCCATTTCAGCGTTCAAAATTTCCACTCTTTCAAAAATACTGTTTATCACCTTAAGGAAGTAAAAAAATTCAGATCTCTGAAATTTTCTTAAGCGTAATGCTTTTGCTGCTACTGCAGCATCAGTGAAGCGATTTTCGCTTGTATCGTAAAAATATGTTATGAGAACTTCGTAGTTGCACAAAAGAGCTTGATGTGATTTGACACGCATACACCATCTTGTCGGAAAAAAGCGACAAAGCAGGAGAATCAGCTTGAAGATTTTTAAAGGATGCAACCAGCTTTGACGATTCTCTCACAAAGGATATCTTATCTTTTATTTCACCAACAAAGTTATTTAGACACACAACCATTGTTCACGGCATCTTGAATGCATAGATTAAGACCATGAGCCATTCAGTGAACAAAAATGCTCAAGGTTCAGCTTTTCTTACACGAGCCTGCAGTCCCATAAGGCCGCCCCGGTGGCGCAGTGGTCTAAGCGATGGCCTCTGATCATTCGTCCGAAGGGGTCCGGGTTCGAATCCCGGTGAGGCATGGATGTTGTGTTTGTCTTACGGTACTGGCTCTCTCCCTTCCCTGGAACCAGGGACCCTAAGTTAGGGACGGGCGACTGCTTATAGCCCATTGAGTTGCTCACGGTGGTCGTTAAACCTCCAATCAAAAAAAAAAAAAAAAAGTCCCATAAGTTGACCGCTTATGTTGCTTGCCCGTCGCCCAATCAGTTTGTTCATATCCCGAAAGGAAGAATATCTTCCACGATATATAAAAACAGTTTTGGATTTTGTTTAGCTGGTTTCACAAAAACCCAAAAAGATTTCTTGCACCTCAGTATCTTGGGAAACAAAAAGTAACGATATAAAGACTTGCTCGTACATAGCTACATCAGATGTCTCGTCAAATATGATCGCGAAGAACTCAACAGCTTTTATTTCATCATTGTACTTCCGCACCACTGCTTCTAACATTAAATTTACTATCTCATTTACAGCGTCATGATGAAGATATTTTTAATCTGTTCTTCTTAATCATATATCAAGTTCCGGACTATCTTCAATTCTCATTTGTAGTAAATGTTTTCAATTGTGATTGCCATCACTTCCATGCCCTCTCGAGGCTATGCCCTGCCAACTGAAAAATTTAACAGTGCTGAAAATTTATTTGAGAGCAACGCGTGCTTCTTGCATTTCTTTGCCCTTTAAGAAATCATACAACACTGCTTTCATTTGTTAAAGAAGTTAAAGCAGACATTGCACTTCTGTGCTACCACAGAAATGCACTGTCTACTTCACCGTATTCGTGTTTCTGAAAAGTGTCCTTGGCCGCACCCATGCTTGAAAGTGGTGCTACCCAAAAGCTTCACCTCTGTAAGTTGCTGTCCTTAGACAATGATATGTTTTTTTCATGTGCATCGGTGCAGATGTGGCAAATAGCTCCCCCATCAGCATTTAGTCTTAGCTAAGGGAATTAAATATTCCACTGCACTCGAAATTTACGTTGTGCAGTGTTGGAAACTATCGGTTCTACATCTTGCAGGGATGGGCCGGTTTCATTCTGCGTAGATGGACAAGAATAAATTTCTAGCAATTTTTTCACAAAACAAAATAATAATGCTACGAAGTCGAATAGGATAAAATATTCCCGCTGAGCTTTAGAAAATCCCTTTTGCGTTTGTTGAGATCGCTTAGAGCTGAAACTCCCTAAAAGTGCCTTTGTAAGTCGTGCTGCTCATTGTTAAGAGGACATTGATCTGTTTTGTTTACAGCAGGCGAGAAGGAGGAATGTGTGCGACTGAGGGAGATCCCTGCCACCCTTGAAAGAGCGTCGGGGGTCAAGAGGTCACCGAAGAAGAGAAGCCAACATCAGTGTGGAACTGGGATCTGCCGAAGAAGGTCTATTCCGTAGACGAAACGAATTCAAGAGATGAATCTCTTCGAGCCCACTAGGAACGGGACGCGTTGATGCCCAGCCATCTTTCCGGCTAAAGAGGGAAAGACGGAAAGAAAAAAGGAAGTTCCCTCTGGATCTTTCAGCGGCTCTGTCTCCCCTGTCCGGCGGCCTGACCTGTGTGCTGTCGCGGGAACCTGAAGCTGACCGTCACGTCAGCAAGTTTGTGCGTACACTACGGAAGCAGTGTGTGTGTGTGTGTGTGTGCGTGCGTGCTCCATCTTAAGGCTGGTTATTGCTAGCCAGTTCCTGAACATGTGAATTACCAAAACTCATGAGGGATACCTATCTGTAAGTACTGTAAATCTTATTACTTTCGGATGCATCTAGCAGAACTGTGCTTAAGCAGACTGCATTTAAGGAGCGCTGATATGAACTTGTGAACTGCTATTGCGTTTATTGGGGCACGTTCTCGCCCTCTTCGCTCCCAGAGTTAAATGAGCTGTGAAAATAACTTGTAGATAATTTGTAAATAGTTGTAAATAATTAAATGTGCCTGTGTTGTCCTAAGTCCTGAGCTTGTCAGTGCTAGTACCTTGTTCTCCCTCAGAGATCCAAGGCTCGGAGTATTCCCTCCGACCAGTTCTTGTTCTTTTTAAAGAGAGATTCGTATCCCAGGGGTCCCAAAATAAAGGTCCTGTGACGTACCTGCCAGCAGGACGCACACGACATAAAGGCAGATAGCAATCAGAATAAACGTCTGCGTAGCTCAGTTGGAAGAGCGACTTGTTCCGGAATAAGCGGACTCGGGTTCGAATCCCGGCGTAGACCAAAAATGACGGAGAAATTTACTTCGTTATAATGGCGCCCGAACTATCCGGATGACCCGGCCGTGATGTTATTTCCACACCGCGAGACAGGAAAAATCAGAGAATTCCTTCTCCAGCGCTTCGAAAAATAAAAAAATGTGTGATGTTGCATTCCACGCAGCAGATTGACTGGGAGTTCTCAAGTGCACGTTCTACAGTGGATGGCTGCCTGCAACGATTCATGGTCACGGCTGACCCGTGGGCCATGCCCTCTTTCGGGGGGGGGCGGGAGATGTGACGTGACATAAAGGCAGATAGCAATCAGAATAAACGTCTGCGTAGCTCAGTTGGTAGAGCGACTTGTTCCGGAATAAGCGGACTCGGGTTCGAATCCCGGCGTAGACCAAAAATGACGGAGAAATTTACTTCGTTATAGTCCTACATAACAATATTGATTGCCACCTTTTAAAGCTCATGGTAAAATAATTCTGTTTCTTTTAGCACTTTAATAATAATAGAATTCAAAACATATTATTGCGATTGGCGAAAACTGAATGCTCCGTAGGCTCCGCTTTTAAAGCCGATGTCGATCTTACTGACTGTTGAGCATGAGGGATCTACACAGTCCTTTTTTTTTCGGACACGCATTCCCATTGCCCCTTGTGCCTTCTTTACTTCAGAGTTTTAGCTCATCAGACAAGGTCTTATTCCACGAATGTATTGCTTTCAATAGCAAGTTTTCCATGACCTGATGCCAGACTAAAGTCGAGGGAGATAGGAGTAAAGGCATTTGCCTTAACGCATGAGGCGAAAGACCCCAGGAAAACTTTGAAAAACCTTTACCGTCCGTGAACCTTGCCGGTATGCTACGAGGGTTGGGGAATTAATTTGTCCTTTTTTTGGAAGTAGTTTTTAGCATATAATCTCATGCTGGCCAGCAGAAGATGCTCCCAAACAGAACTCCTCCATCTTACCAAAAATAAATTTTCTTCCTGGCGAGGTGTATTTATCAAGTGAGATAAGGAATAGGAGCCTTTGAACCACACCAGAAGTCGGAGCTATTGCTGTAAACAACAGAGGGCCGCCGCGGTGGCGCAGTGGTCTAAGCGATGCCTTCTTATCTTTCGTCATTCCTGGGACCGGGTTCGAATCCAGTAAGGCAAGGATATTGTGTTTGTCTTACGGCGCTGGTTCACTCCCTTCCCTGGAACCAGTGGATCTTAATTAGAGGCAGGCTACTACTTATAGCCCAGTGAGTTGCTCACGGTGGTCGTTAAACCTCCAATCAAAAAATAAATAAATAAAACATCAAAGGAACACAGATTAGACGGAATGCAATTAGTATATTGATTTACAGAAAGCGGGTAACTTCGGCGTTGAAAGATTCCATTCGGTTCTAATGTGATTCTCATTTCAGTTCAGCAATTTTTTGCGTTTTCTTTGTGCTAGAACAAAGGCGCCCCCCCCTTGTCGTTCCCGCCTTCCGGAAGAAGTCACTGAAACTTTTGGAGGTCATCATCATCCAATGATTCCTATCTACATGCAGCTGTAGACCAGCCCTGTTTCTTAAGCCCCCCTACCTCACTTGAAATTTGATTCCTGGGATCATGGATGTTGTGTTTGTCAACGATTACGGCACTGGCTCTCTCCCTTCCCTGGAACCAATGACCCTAAATTAGGGACGGGCCCAATGAGTTGTTCACGGTGGTCGTTAAACCTCCAATAAAAAAAAAATATATATTTTTTTTAATTTTTATTTTCTGAAAGGATAGATTGCGCAAAACACACACGCACACATCTCTTTTTTTCTGATGATAATAATAATAATATTTATAACACGATGAATGAATTTGGACTGGTGCATTGCAACACACACATTTTCTGGAGCGGTGCCAACGCACCACTCGCAATGCTATAGTCGCCGCACCTACACCGGACAACTGGTCGCAAAAGTTTAAGGCGCGTGTAAGAATTGCGATTTCTTGGTCCCCTAATGAGAATCGAATCGGGAAAACGATATTTGTAAGTCAAGCCCATATTTTACTTTAATGTGGGGGGGATATTAATTCGTGAATACAAAATAAATTGCTTAGTACATTTATTAAAACTACGGTGTTGGATGAAACAAAGAAATTACAGCGTGACTCATACTATGTTCGGAAAGGATGATAAGGGGAGACCTTTAAATAACGCGGCACTTTTACTTAGGAACAAGATATAAATTCATAGGACTTAGGTCTATGCCCTGTTAACAGTTTTTGTTCTACCGATGTCATGTTCATAACGTTTACATAACAGCTCACGTTAATAATAGGCACGAAATATTAATTGTGTAAGCGACTATGTCTTTTCCCATACCTCGTAAAAAAGCAAAACTACGGAAATGTTAGAATGAGTAGACTAAATGCAGACTAGTTTTTCCTCGTATTCGCTTTTTCGGCATGCCTTTTGTAAAAACAGATCGAGATTATGTTATCACAATGTCCATCCGTCCATCCGTCCTTGGACACCATATCTGTATATCTCTGCAACTATTAGTCCGATTTCAAAAATTATTGTTGCATTGGGAAACCTGAAACGTGAGACTAATGATCCTTGCATCTCGGTTTTTTCCGATGTACAACCTCATCGCTAGAGGGCGTAAATGCAGATGGTATCGAATTTAAAATACACTTTATTCTAGGTATTTTCTTCCGACTGAAAAATTACTGTTTTCTTTCGATGCCATGTATATCGAAGATAATTTTAGGTACAGCCTCTTTTTCAAGTAATGCACAGAGTTTCTGCAAGCGGGGGGAGGGGGGTCGTAAAATAAATTTGCTTTTCTCTCGAAATTTGTGCTTTTAAAAATCCGATTTGAAAAATTCTTCTTGCATCGGATACAGACAGCTCTTGATGGGAAATGCTTTGCATATAATATCTAACTTTTGGTGAATAATAATTTAGCTACTTTGGGGCGTAAGTGTTTATTTTTGCTTCTGATGTATTTGCCGTAAAAACTGAACTTCTAAAAACTCGATTAAAAACGTTTTTTCCTGGACCGATACCGCTCACCTTGGAACCTCTTTTGAGAACACCTTCTGTTTAAAACAGTGCGTAGTCGTTTAGCCAGTGGGCGTAGATCTATATCTTATTTTTGTTGAATTATCTTCTTCTAAGAGTCCGATTTGAAATATTCTTTCTTTGTCGCAGAGCGTTTTCGATGCGGAATGTTTTCTATATAATTTGAAATTTTCCTAACGCCACTAGAGAGCCTAAATTCACATTCTCTTGTACAGTAAGAGCTGCGGAACTAAAAACCCGATTGAAAACATTATTTTTCGGTCGATATTACTATCAAAACGCAATATGTGCATTTTCTTCCCAAAGTAACGCACGATTTCGCCGTCATGGGACGCAAATCTTTAATATGTTTTTCTCAATATCTCTCGTAAATGTGTGATTTAAAAAAATCTTATAGCACCGGATACCATTTACCTTAAGGGACCTTTCAGATTTGTATTTTAGAAGTTTTGTAGTTCACAGATCTGTCGCTAGGTGGTGTTTGTGTACTTCTGTTTGCATCTGTATCTCCGTTTGTAGAAACCCTATTGAGAAATTTCTTTTTTACTGTATGCCACTCGCTACAATAAAGATGCACAGATTTCCTTTAAGGGCAGTAAATGTCGAAATTTTTTCTCGTTATCTCCGCTTTTGGGTGACGTATTTGAAAAGTTCTTTTTCGTTAGCATAGCTTTACCACGAAAAATACTTTTCGTATATTTTCAACTTTTCCTCGACGCTTCGGTGGCGCAGTGGTCGTTCAACAGGCAAGTCGCATTTTTTTCGGCTCCTGCGTAGAAGTCAACGTTCGTTTGTTTACTTGTTCTTTTTGTGGTATTTCGTCGTTTTGTGTTTTGGTTGCAGTGTTTCGTACCCTCGCTTCACCAGCAGTGAGGCTGAGTACCGAGTGGGTGCTCATTTTCTGTATTTTTTAATTTTCGTGTGTCGTCAGTTACGACGTATGAGTTTTGGTGGGCCAGTGGTCGAGAATGTCACTGTGAATAAGTCACTGTCTTGAATAAGCCACTGTGAATAAGTCACTGTCGTCTACAGCTGCTTCGTCGATTGCTGATATGTCTTCGTTTCATAGTTCTGTGTCTTCTTCGGGGAATGTTATGTCGACTAGTGCTGCTGGACATCCAGAGACCGTGCTTCCGGCCACTCGTGTGTCGGCTGCGTCTAATATTCCTGGTTCTGCTAGTTCTACTTCAATGTCGTTCGCTTAAGCTGTGGGAAGTACTTCATACATTTCCAGTGATTCTGCACCACATTTCAAACGTGTAGCTTCGGCGTTAAAAATTATTCTTCCAAGTGATTCACCGCAAGGTAAGCAATTGTCGTCTGCCTTATTATTAAGTGTTTTTATTCCTGCTTTGCGTGACACCCCCACCCCCAGTATCTGCATGCTGTGTCGCAGGTCGTTCTAGCCGAAAGCATTGTGTCCATTATTCGCTTAGGTGGAGGGGTGGTTGTTCACTTCACCCACCAGCAAGCAGTAGATTTAATTAAAGTTCATGGGGTTGATATTGGGTCCTTTCATCCAAAACCTGTCGCTGCAGCCCAAAGACCAGTTACGGCGACCCTCTCTCCTGTACAAACGGCTGTTCCTGATTCTCTGTTGATTGATGCCCTCAACACGATGGGTCGTGTTGTGGGAGTGACCAAGATTCTTCCAGTTACAGCCCGTGATTCCCCCTGAAGCTTGTGCAAGGTGGGCGCCGTCAATACCGGGTTATTTCCCGACTTCTCAGTGAATTGCGAAACGCCCTGTGACTCTGGAATTAGTCACTGATACCCGGACGTACATTTTCAATCTTTTTGCAGGGGTTCAGTACTTCCGCTGTAAAGGGTAAGGTCATCTCGCTTCTGCTTGTCCCCATGATACTCCTGGTGCTAGATCTGATTCTTCGTTAGCTGCTACTGAAGTTCCGGTGGCCGCTGCCCCTGCGGATGTTGTGCAGGCCGCTGAGGCTCCTGCTCACATTCAAGCTTCATCAATTTTGCCTGCTGTTTCTCCAGTCGTTCCTTCCCTTCCGGTTCCTGTCGTCGTACTGGATGGTTTGGAGCCCTCCAATGAGGATTTTCCATCGCTGGAAGTGTCTGCGCCTAAATCACAGCATAAATGCCCTAGCTCACCTGGTGTTTCTACTCGCTCTTCACGTTCGTCTCAACGTCTACGGTCCAAGAAAACAGCCCATTCTACCTCGGGTTCACCTAGCCATCATGAGCCAAATTGTCAATTACTAGTTTCGAACCGTTTGGCATGTCTCCAGGATGATGATGTTATGGACACCGTCGACCCTGATCCTGATGACACTGCAATGGCTGACTCTGACGACGATTTTCTCCTTCTCCTACAGTTCTTGACCTTTATACTATGTTTGAAGAACTTGCGGTGCCTTTGCACCCTCTTACCTTCACTGATCTGTGTGCATTGACCACTCGCCCGCGTAAGGCGAAGTTGATCATATTACCTTGCATTGAGGTAAGCTTCATTTGATGCCTGAAATTATTGCACAGCTAAACCAGTTCCACGCATTTATAAGTAATGTTACCTTGCCTGGCGGGACTGAGCAAATTACTCAAGATTTTGAGGGCTGAACTGGAAGGCTGGATGCAACCTACCAGTGATGTCCTTGATAACACTACTTAGCTTCAATTGGAGAAGGCTTGCGTCTTCTACGGCGAATGCTTTGGTTTTCGAGGACGTTCGTTACCTGGGGGCTAATATCCTCCTCCTCCAGGAGACGAACTGTTCCTTGGATGCCAGTTGTTCCCGCTGGAGACGCTGGCCGTACATTTTTTATCATATTTACCGGACCCATCTCAGGTCTGGTACCGCTATAGCATTTCATGTACGTTTTCATTCTTCCCTTTCTGATCTTGTTGAGTCACAGAGTTTGCTGGGTTCTTTTCAACATGTTTCCTTTTGTTTTTGTTCTAAACGTATTCATGTTTTCAATATCCATATTCCGCAATCTGCTACGGATGCAGAAACTCTCCAACATCTTTCTTCTATCCTTTCGACCCTCCATCCAAATGATACAGTCATTGTTGCAGGCGATTTCAATTGCAATTTGCAACCCGGTTTTGACCGAGATGGTTCAACCGAAAGCCGTTCCGACCTTGTTTCCAATCTCACCCAGCTCGTTGTTAATTTTGATTTGATTGATGCATTCCGTTCCCTCCATCCCCGGTCCAAGGAATTTTACTGGTTCCCCCGGCTGCTTCACACTGTGTCGCAGCACGCCTAGATAGATTCTATGCTTTCAGTTTTCTCCATTCCTCTCTAGTTGAAGTTACTCATCATCCTTTCTTTTCGTCAGATCATAGCCCCGTTCTTTTAAAACTTTTTTTTGCATTTTTCCGCTGTTCCCCCATCCCCAGTCTGGTCACTCGACGATTCAGTTTTAACTGATCCTGTTTTCTGCGCTGAAATTCGCTCTATGATCTCGTCTTCTGTGCAACAACTTTCTTCGTCTGACGACCCAGAGGCTCTGCGGCTTTCCACGAAAATTTCGATTATTTCTTTCGCACGTCAGTTTTCTTTCTCTTCCCGTACTTCTCGCTTTCAAGATATTGATGTTCTCCGTCGTAAATTGCAGCCTATTTCTCCTTCTGATTCTTCTTTTCCCGTGTTTCAAGCTCAACTTCGTCATACTGTTTACTTTTGCTATATCAGCCCTTACTCATCTGAAATTCACTCACTTGCGGTTTCACGACGACCCCTTTTATAGTTTGAAGTCCCTTGAGGAGTATCATGTTAAAAGCAACACAATTTCCTTTCTTTCACTACCTGACGGATCAACAGTTACCGACCCTTATCGTATCTGTGAACTTATTTTTTTTTTTTTTTTGGAGGTTTAACGACCACCGTGAGCAACTCAATGGGCTATAAGCAGTCGCCCGTCCCTAATTTAGGGTCACTGGTTCCAGGGAAGGGAAAGAGCCAGTGCCGTAAGACAAACACAACATCCATGCCTCACCGGGATTCGAACCCGGACCCCTTTCGGACGAATGATCAGAGGCCATCGCTTAGACCACTGCGCCACCCGGCTATCTGTGAACTTACCTTTTCCCATTATTCTGATAGGTTTCAACACCGACTCCTTTCTCCTGCAGCCACCTCCCCTCTTTTTCACGTCCTCCCTCAGGTTCCACATTGGTTTTTTGATTATCTTGTTTCTCCTATCTCTCCTTCTGAAGTCCGCTCTGTAATTTCCAGTCTGAATGCCCGTTCTTCCCCTGGCACGGACGGTCTTCCGCTCTCATTTTATAAGAAATTTCTTCCTTCTCTCCTCCCGCTTCTGGTTGCATGTTTTAATGCCGTTTTTACTTCTTCAAATTTTCAGTCTTCTGATGTCACTTTTGCTATTCTCCGTCTCATCCCCAAAACCGGAAACCTTGGTCTTTTTTTCTAACTGGCGTCCTATCTCTATTCTTAATACTGACGACAAAACCTTTGCTAAAATTCTCGCTTTTCGCCTCAATTCCGTCTTGCAACATTTAATGCACCCTGATCAAACTTACACTATTCCCTCCCGTTCGATTACTACCAACATTTCCACCATTCGCAACTTGTATTTTCTTGCTTCCCATCTTTCCGAAACTCTCGCAATTTTTAATATTGATCAGAAACAAGCTTTTTACTCCATTAATCATATTTATCTCTTTGCTGTTCTTCGTCATTTTGGCTTTCCTACTCTTTTCTGTCAAGCTCATATTAATCTTTACTCTCACTCTTCTTTCCGTATTCGCACTTCCACATTCATAACAGCTACCATCCTCTTTTACAACGGGATCCGGCAGGGTTGTCCCCTGTCGGGTCAACTTTACGCTTGTATTTGAGCCTCTCTTAATTTGTCTGCGTTCTCGTTTGCTTTCTGTGATTCCTCGCAGTATTGCTCCTACTCGTCACCACCGTAGAGTGTTGTCTGCATACGCTGATGACCTCACTCTCTTTCTTCGCACTGAACGTTCTTTCGGTGTTGTCCTTTCTGCTTATCGTGAGTATGCTTCAATTTCCGGTTCCGCACTTAATCTGTCTAAATCTGTCGGTCTGTGGGCCGGATCGTGGGTAGCACACGGTGATTGTCCTTGGTGCGCCCGTTGCGCCCGTTGGTCATCCTCGGTCATTAAACTTCTTAGTGTGTACGTTGCAAATCCAGTCGCGATTGCTGATGCCACATGGATTCCTTTGTCTCAGCAGCTCAATCGCCGTCTTGCTCCTTTTTGCCGGTTCAAACCTTTTTTGTCCATTTTTAGTAGAGCACATATGGTTTCTTCCTTTCTTCTTCCCATTCTGACACATTCGTGGTTCGCTTATTTTCCTACCCCATTTTTCTGCAATCCGCTCAAAGATTGATTACTGATTTCATCTGAAATAAAGTTCACTGGGTTCATCGTTCTACTCTCGTCATTCCTCTGTCCTTTGGAGGTCTTGCCCTCCCAGATCTTTTTCACAAATCTAATGCTATTCATCTTCAGACCTTTCTCCGTTCTTTTTCTCATCCTCAGATTTTATCGATTACTATTGTTGATACTTTATTTTTCCCTCGCAGTCCGTTTCTCACTCTCGCTACTTTCCTCCGTATGGATCTGTTCCCCCTCATTCCAGATCACTTTCCCGATACTTATCGCACCGTCTTTTCCCTCTGACATTCCTTATGTCCTGTCCGTCTCCCATCTACCTCAAACAATAATCTGCTTGTGGAACCTCTCTTTTACTCTTCTGCACTCCGTTCTCCCTCTTCACCGTAGCTGTGCTTCTCTACCTGGTTCGCCAGTGGCGTGGTGCAGGTATCCCAACTTGTAGATGCCTCTCTCCGTTGGAAGTCTCAAATTTACACCTCTCTTGCTGACACTCCCTTACATCGCGCCCAACTCCGGTTGCTTCATTTTCAGCTTCAACGCCTTTACCCGTCCCTCGTGAATCCTTTTGGGTTAATTGTTTCTTCTTCGGCGTCCCCTTGCCTTCCTTTTCTGGTTTATTTGAATGATGTTCCCTTTCTGGTGCATCAAGTTACTGCAAAACTCTTGTACCGCCACTTTCTTACTTATTTTAGAGCACCTCTCGCTATTCCTTTTGTGCCTCCTGATGAAACCTGTCAGACATGGATCGATTCTCACACTTCTCTGGCTTCCCCAAAGGCAACTGATATTCATTGGCTCCATCATCATTGTCGCTTGCTCACACCACGGACTCTTCATCGTTATGGTTGCCTGTCTTCTCCCTTGTGTTTTTTCTGTTTAACGCTCGGTGATGTTCATCACGCATATGACTCCTGCTTAGTTTTACAGCCTTTTTTCGTTGATGTTTGCTCTTCTCTCCAAGGTCTGTCCTTCCTTTTACTCTGTTTCACATTACTATTTTCTTCGCCGTCATCATCCTTCCGCTGCTGTTCACAATCCAGTTTGCGCGTTTTTAATTTTGCAGGCCAAACTGACTATTTATTTATACTGTCATACCAGTGTTGATCGACTTTCTCTTCGTCGATATCATCCTGCGAGAGTTTTTCTGTGCCGTAGGTTTCGTTCCTCGATCAAGTCCGTCATCCAATTTGAGTACGAGGTAGCTCTGGCCCGGCAGGCAGTTCCTGCTTTCTTCTCGATCTGGTCCCCCCACCTCCCATGGTTTCGGGTTGAGCATGGTTTGATTGAATTCGTTTGATCAGTTGTTTTTCTTGTTTTTGTTTTGGTGTACTGTTTTCTTCACCTTGTTTATTTTTGCTTTTCAGTGACTCTTCCGGTTTGTTGTCATGTTCTGTTTTTGATTGAGCTGCAGGTTTTTTTTCCTTGTATTAATTCTTTTTCTCTGATCCTGTTTTTCTGCGTTTTGATTTTTTACCTCGCTTTCCCTTTTTTTTTTTTTTTTTTTTTTATGATGGCCCTTTGTTAATGTACTGTTTTGATTTCTTGAGATTCCGGCCTTTTTGTTGTTTTTTCCTCTGTGCTTTGTTAGCTCATTCTACTGGTCGGTATATTCTTTTTTGTATAGTGCTTTTCTTTACTTTTCCTCTTACTAGCGGCCTCGGCCTCTTTGTCTGAATTTTCTTGTCGTTTTGCGCTGTGATTGGATGTTTTACAGCTAGCTGCTTTGACTTTTTTCTGTCCGGAGTTCGTGGGCATTTGTGTTGCTGTGTTCTGTGTGTATTTTTATTTTATTCCTATTTCTCAGTGGTGCTGTGCAATCGGTTATTGGTTTTTTTGTGTCGGTATTTTAGTTGAGATGTTTGTCTATGTTATTATTGTGTGCTTGCTTTCTATGTTTTCGTCAGCCACAATTCTTGGTCGACACATTTCTTGTTGTGGTGTTTTGCTGTACTGGTTGGCCACCAATTGATTGTGATCAGTGTTATTGTTTATAATAGTGTGATGCTTGTTGGGCTAGTGTGTGTTGTCTAGTTTTGCAAAGTTTTTTGGCGTGTTGTGTTTCTTTTGTGCTTGTTTGGTTGTTGTTGTTCCTGATCTTCTTTTTTGTACTGTGTTTCCTGTATGTGGTATTCCCGTGTTTTTGTAATTGCTCTTGCTTTTTGTACATGTTTTGTTTAGTTGTTCGGATGGCGGCTGTCCTACTCGCTCTGCTCCTGTGTGAGTTTTTTAGTACTGTGATTGTATTTTACCTAGACTGCTAATGTGATAATCTTGGCTTTTACTTGTCTGTGTATGTTCTACTTTCGTGTTTCAGGTGGCTCTGCAGTTTCGGGAGCCTTTTTTCTAATGCCCTGTGTTTCATGTTCACTTGTTGTGCTTTGTTGTTGTTTTTTTCTTTTTTTTTGATGCACTGTGAATTAATTAGTGTGGCCCTGCTGGTCTCGTTGTGTTTTTCATTGAGTACTCAGCCTTATCTCTCGTTTTCTATACAGTGTGCTTCTCGTGCGTATCTTGTCTATTGGGTTACGTTGACCCAAGGAATTGGTCAACGCACTATTTCAGGGCTGTTTTGTTTTGGTGTTGACCGTGCATTGAGGGTTTCATTTTTAGGGATTCTCATGTGCGCCTCTTCCGGGGCTCCTTTGCCTTGTGCTCATTTTTTTAACTGTGCCTCTTGTGTTTTTTCTTGACTGTATGCGACCACACGTGTAGTGAAGTAGTCAGTCAAGGCAGTTTTGTCTTTGATTATGTTTTGGGTGCACTTTTTGTGTTTTCGTTTTTGTGTTTCTTTGCACTCAAGCTAGGGTTCTACGTCTTGCTTCGTGTTTCTCCTCTCTGGATTTTTCCTGTAATATTGTATTTTTTATCGGCCCAGCCTTCTGTTGCTCTGCACGACTGGACGTACTTTGTGTTGTTTTCAATGTGTTATGGTGCTTTGTGCTCTTGTTTCCGCGTGATTCTCTCTATAGCGCCACGTCGGCTTTCGGAGTTTGTCACTGCGCGACTTCTTGTTTTGAGTGTGGAAATTTGAATTGAGTGTAATTTTTTTGTGAACCTCGTGTGCCTTTTTGGCTACATTTATTTGTCTGATGCAGCGGACTTTTACCTTATTATCATGTATTCTTCTGTATAGTGTTCCTTCTGGCATACATGCGTCACTTCGTATTTCGTTTTTAGTTATAGCGGTTGGTTAACACCCCTCTTTATGTGCAACGTTCTTTGTTTTTTATGTTCTTCTTGTACTAATGTTTTGTCCGCTGCTGCATGTTTTCAGAAGTACAGTTTTGTTTCTCCTGTCGCTGTCTTGCAGTGTCAGTCAATGTGTGTTGTGTTGTATTGTTTTTTTACCTGTCACTGCACTGTTTCGATTGCATCTCACATATTATTTCTCATTGTCGTTGTATTTCCTATCCTAACTGCCTGCCTTCGTGTAAAACTAGGATGAGAATGTGCTTGTATTTAATTATTGTGATTTTTTCTGCGTGTTTCTTTGGCTATGCGTGCTGTTTCTTCTGTTGTGTCACGACGACCAAGAACGTTGATCAACTCGCCTTTTTTGTATGTGACACTTTGTCTTGAGTGTGCTGTTCAGCCTCACTTGTGCAAACCTTTTCTGCATTCATTTGTCATGTGTTTAATTTCCTTTTTTCTTCGGTGTTTTTCTTTTATGTAGTGTTTTTTTATGGTTTTGGTAATGAATTGTTGGGTCATACTTCCGTAATAGCAGTTGTTTGCCGTCCTGCTGTTTCGTAACTCACATGTCACTTTTATTAGGTTTTGCATTCCCTGCCCTAGATTCTTGATTTAGTGCAGGATTGATATTATCTGGTGACTTTATTTAATAGTTATTTGTTCTGTGTACTTTGATGGCTCCGAGTGTTGATCTTCGATTGTGTCACGCAGGTCTAAGGAGCTGGCCACAGCGTTTACTCTTTTGTATTGTGCATGAAAATTTGTTTTGAGAGTGTGGTTTCAGTTTTGCTTGTACACACTTTTTCTGCACTCCTCTGTATTGTGTTTTACAAACAAAAAAAGGTAATTTTTTTTATTCTTCAGTGCTTTTCCTGTAGTGTTTGTTATCTGAATTAGATTGTGAACTTTTGGGTCATAAATCAGTTACAGCAGTTGGTTGCAGCTCTGCTTGGCCCTAGTTGTGTTTTTTACAGTTCTGTTGTGTGTTTCCTATTACTGTTTTTTTTTCAGGATTTGTCACACCATGTTTTTGCGTTCGCACTGCTATGTACTAGTCTTTGGAATGTGTTTTCTTCCCTCACTCTAAGGTTTGGGTTTTGTGATGTGTGTTTTTTGTTTTGTTTTCTGTGTTACTTTTTTATCTGTATATATTTTTATCTTGTTCTAATGTTTCCAGTTTTCTTTCCTCCTTTCTTTTGTGTTGAGACTTCTTGGACTCGTCTCTTTTAATACAGTCTCATGTGACAAGCGTATCACATGTACCTTGCTTTTAGACAAATAAAGGTTTATTTTAAAGGCAGTGATCTAAGCGATGGCCTCTGATCTTTCGTCCGAAAGGGGTCCGGGTTCGAATACCGGTGAGGCATGCATGTTGTGTTTGTCTTACGGCACTGGCTCTCTCCCTTCCCTGGAGCCAGTGACCCTAAATTAGGGCCTGGAGACTGCTTATAGCCCATTGAGTTGCTCACGGTGGTCGTTAAACCTCCAATAAAAAAAAGTTCCATTATTCAAAATTCTTCCGCTAGAAGGCGTAGCGTTATATTACGTTTCCTTTTACATTTTTTCTTTTAACTGTTCGATTTGAAAGCCTTATTGTCTCTGTTACATTCCTTCTGCTCTCTCCACCATTTGTTAATTTTCGTAACATACTTTTTTGCCGATGGTAAAAGTAAGTAGCTGTTTTTATTTCTGGAAATTTTATCAATTGTAGAAATCCATTTAATTTTTTAACCGCTTCCACTGACTTTGAATAACTTTGACAAATCTTACTCGCTCGGAAAGGATTCAAACAAAACCACAGGATTACAAAGAAATTCTCTTTCTTGTTTTTTGTAGGATGGAGTCGGACTTATATTTTTAGGATTTTCGACAGTAGTGTCATGTGAATGGTATTCACATTGGCACGAGACAGATCTGAATATTTTATCCATGCTCATTTTGCCTTGACGTAAGGAGTATTCTCCTCGATTTTTGAGAGCCGACATGGAATTGTATCGGTATACGATGAATTATTATTTTTAATTCTTGTTCTTGCTGTCTTACTTCTATGGAGTAAAGTAATTCAATTAGGCTTTCTATCTGTTATAACTGTCTAGTATGGGGGACAATATGAATTGTTTCCTCTTTGTTCGATAATTTTTCTGAGGTGGATATTTCCACATCAAATGTTTACCCTGTTTCATTATATAAAATTTCTTTGTTCGTGCCACTTTCAAAAAGCGTTCATTGGAATAATTCTGAAAAAAATATAAATTAAATAATCTTCTGGAATATTCGATATTCATAAAAACACATGCATTTTTCATTTTCTTTTTCATGTGATTCGCGAGTCATATTCCATATTATCCGCGATTCAGAAAAGGCACAGCCGAAGGGAGGGCGCAAAAAATCACTGCTCAAAATTTGATTAAAATTGAAATTGAAAATGTGCATCAACTTTCGGTACACTTTTTCGTTTTCTTACATACTTGTCATTCGTCCATTTACAGAATTTGCTATCAATATGTTTCGCCTGTTTTTGTAGCCTTGGCAGTCAGAAATGAAGACGCGATTGTGCATTCATTGCGAAGAAAGGATGTTGCTCACATTGTTGAAAAATCTCTGGGGGCTGTTCGTTCATTACTGCGACTGTAAGACTTGAGTGTCAGCAGTATTAAGCCCGTTTGATGTGGTAAGAAGGTCTAACTCCTAAACAGTTGGTTATATCACCTCCCTTTTTTCTTTTGTATTTTACAGCATTTAATTGTTACCCGCGTGCAGTTCGGCACCACTTTCCAGAACACCGCTGATATAAAGATAAGAGAAATGCACGAAACCCTTCTGTTTAGGGCTCTTCTTCGCATTCCTAACTTCTCTCGTCAAGAGGGTTCTGTTCGTGTTTGGGGAATAAGAAATGACATCTCGGTCCACAATACCCTATTTACTGTATCATACCCAAATGAAATACTTAAGCGTTCGGTTGTTAAACTACAGTAAAAATGGCGATCAATATATTAAAACCTACAGTGTAAATGGGAATCAGGGGAGTTGGGATGTCGCAGGCCTCCCGCCACCAGTAAGAAGTTCCTGTTGTTTGTAAATCCTAATCCTGCTTTTGTTCGAACTACGTCGATGCTGCTGCTCTACATCCCACACAATACGACACACCTTAGTAACTGCAGTATGAATCCCTGTGCTCACGCCTCGCTGTCTTGTTGTCATCTGCCTTCGACACTCAGAGCTGATCGACACTGGCCTTACTTTATTACCGAAATAAGTTATGATAAGTTTTGAGTGTTATAAAATAAATCTCCTGCTTCTAAACTCGAAATTTTTTAAAAGGCTACCAAACAACCATCAGCAGCAAAGTTTCGGAAGAGGAGGAAATGTGGAGAAGAACAGGAAGCGACAATGCCTAAGCAGCGCTTAAAGTGGCTCAAACCGATAAAGGAAGACGATACTTTACAGAATATCCAGTTGAATTCTCCAGAAAAAGCACACGGTTCGCTTGTAACAAAAGAATATAATTGAATGCGATGTGCAATTTGATGACCGAAAACCCTTAGACAATGAAAAGAAAATTAATCAACATAGACCCAAATATTCATGAACAAAAAAATTCCTGGAATTCCAATGAACAGAAAAGCATATCCTTTTGCGAATTTAGGTCATTCAGGGAACAGTGAGTACATAACAATCGAACTGAATGATCCAGAAATTTGGACACCGAGGAGTGATAAAGTTCGTTGTTATCTCGTAAATCAAGGGCCAGATTTTGGCAAAGATACAGACAATTATTTTGTATCTCAGGTAGCAGGAAAAGTCCCTCACAGGAAAATCACTCCTCATTCGGTAAATTACCCCACCCTGGAAAACTCCCCGACCATTTTGAGTAAAGGACCGTGCACAAACTGCATTTTACACAAAATAACGAATTTGGCAAAACTTCCCGTGCCTGCAGATTCAGATTCAGAAGTAACGGAATTAAGGGGGAAGGCTTTTTTTTTTTTTTTTTTTTTTTTTGATTGGACGTTTAACGACCACCGTGAGCAACTCAATGTTAGTGGGTTATAAGCAGTTGCGCGTCCCTAATTTAGGGCCACTAGTTCCAGCGAAGGGAAAGAACATGTGCATAAGACAAACACAACATCCATGCTTCACCGGGATTTGAAACCAAACTCATCTCGTGCAAATGGTCATAAGCCAGCGCTTATGATCATTGTTAGTGATTAAATTTGAAACCATGTATCCGACAATTTCCGTGCGTCAACGGCAGCCAAATTGAAGTTGTCGCAGATTAATAAATTCGTGTATTTTGTATTAATCGAAATATTTTGTCGGATACATGGTTATAAATTTAACCACTAACAGTAGAATGGAGATAAATATAATTACTAACGCTAAAAATGGTTAATAATTCATATTAATTTCTATATAATTGTGAAAAACCTCTGGTGTTGCACTTAGCTCTCTTTCATTTGTTATTTTTTCGGCGGATGGTGGAGGATAAGCCCGTGGAGTCCCACTGGAAAGGAGAATTGGGGGTGGGGAGAAATTCGTATTACGTACATTTGCAGCCTCGAGAGCCGCCACTGTTTTGGAGACTTCATTGATTCACACGGAAGAAACAGGTGATGGTAATAATATGCAAACGAAATAATAAGTAAGTAGAAAGTGATGTATTGACTAATTTGACGGTCAGGTTTGTGATAACGGTCCCAACATGTCAGAAAAATACAAAGGCGTGCAGGCCAGAATACAGAAAATATATTTTTCAGCTGCATGTCTTCCCTGTGATGCACATTCCTTGAACCTCATGGGAGTTCATGCAGCACCTGTAATATCTTCCGTGATTATTTCTTTGAAACTATAGAGCGTCTGTTCACGTTCTTTCCTAAATCCATTCACGATGGAGTAAATTGATGGAACTGTTACAAGTAACACCGAAAGGCCCTTTTGATACAAGATGGTATTCAAAAGCATTCACTTCTGTACTTCGCCAGCTACCAGACATAGTGCAAGTGTTTCAAGAAGTTGCAGACAGTTCGTCAGACGCAGAAGTCTTTTCTACTGAAGAAAGTTTTGTCGCACAAATTTTCGACTTCAGATATGTTACCAGATTAATATTTTAGTACAGTGTATTATTTTGTTTTGACTGAAGCTTTAACGACCACCGTAAGCAACTCAATGGGCTGTAAGCAGTAGCCCGTTCCTAATATAGGGCCACTGGTTCTAGAGAAGGGAGAGAGCCACCGCCGTAAGACAATCAAAACATCCATGCCTCACCGGGATTCGAACCCAGACCCAACTCGGGAGAATGATCATTGGCCATCGCGTAGACCACTGCGCCACCTGGGAGGCACAGTGTAGTAAATCAGATTGATAGAGTTAATAGCGCACTGCAAAACTAAAGTTGGAAATTAGCCTATGAATTGTAAAAGCGTAAAATTATTAACTTGAGTTGATACGTAAATGTTAGAAATATGATATCGCTAGAATAAAAACTGTTAAAAAGGCCTCCTCCTAGTGCCTGTGCATTGTCTTGTTGCAGGATGAGGTCCCCAGTGGGATGTTGAAGACGCACAAACGGGAGAAAATGGTCGTCCAGCATATCCCGGTAACGTTGACCTGTGAGGGACGATGTCCCACGTACCAGGGGTCCCATTTCAGTCCACGTAAACAGTCCCCAGACGAGAATGTCACCCCCACCAGCTTGAAGACTACCCTGCGCATGTACCAACGTGAATCTCGACTCATCAGTCCAGGCAACATTTTCCCGCATTTCTAGGGTCCAGTAGCGATGTTCTCGCTCCCATGCTAATCTTTGCACCCTGTGATGTGCGGTCAGCAGCACATCACGAGGGTACCCCTCGTGGGACGGTAGATTCTGTACCCCATAGCGAGGAGATGGTTCTGCATGGTGTGGCTGCTTACACGTTTTTGTGCACCAGCGTTAAATCGCCGAGTGATTTCATGCACTGTGGCCCGTCTATCCGCTGTTCCAATGCGAGCTAGCCGACGATGACCCCACTTATCCACACGCTGTTGTCCATGGCAGTTGGCCCTTGCAGGGATGGTTTTACTGGATTCGATGTACTCATGATGCACCCGTGACACAGTGGCTCGTGAAAATCCCAGTGCCTGCACGACTTTTGAGATAGAGGGATCCATTCGTCAGGCCCCGACAGTTTGCCCACGATCAAATGCGCTTAGATCCTTCGTCTTACCCACACTGCGTCCGACTCTTACTGATTACCGTCTCATCACTCCTTATATTGTCGGATCGCGGCATACGTCATGTCATTTCCGTTTACACGGCCACCCACAGCGCCACATTTGCATAACGCCAGCTATTTCTAAATCAATTGCTCTTCAGTGTAGTACGTTTTCTCGATTCAATTCCCATTAGAAGGCCAAGAAACGACAATTTTTATACGGCCCCTTAAACTTTTGTGGCCACACCAATTACTCAAGTAGGGAGAAATATAGGAACAATATAATTTTTTAAGCAGAGCAATTTCATGGCTCTAAAACTGAATGTCGCTAGTTGTCCATGTGGCAAGTTTCCCGTGGCTCGTTATCCGTGTGGACAATTGTCCTAAACTCGCTCATGTCAATTGAACTACGGATTAAAATAAATTGTGTATGAAACCTAGGAGCAGAAATTTATTAGGAGCTCAGATCGAGAAACTGCATTTGCCCGAGAAAGTTACAATTTTATTTGGTTTAATTGCCACATTACTTTTTTTAATTGCCTCATTACGCTTCAAAGAAAACTTGCATATGATGTTCAAAATAAGATTGCGTAATTTTCTAAAAGTAAATCGCTGAGTGTTTAGCTGTGGAATATCCATTATTGAAATATAGTGAAGGAAGTTTGCAGTTTTTTATGTGTGCTGTTGGGAGATCACCATCTGCAACGTTTTACGAGCTATCACTATTAAAAACTGAAATAGAAAACAGTAGAATCCTTTTGGACATGTTTACGTTATTGGTTAGGTGATCATCCTTTCATATTTAGAAATAATAGCATATCCGTCAGGTGAACGCAGAGAGTATTCAGTAATAGCAATGCATTCTAATCATCTGAAAAATGTTGAACACTAAAGGATCATAAAACACCGTGTTTGGGATTTAATGTTTTACAGATCTTGTGCGGGTAGTAAATATCTTTTTTTTTTTTCAGTTAGGCAATAATTTGTATTTAAATGCAAATATTTTTCAACTTAATTATGTTAGCACTGTTCAACATATAATTTGAAATAACATTTTCATTAATTTCTGTACTGTAAAATTGAATCAGGGTGCAAAACCATTTCTCATTTATGGAGAGACACTAATGAATGGATACGTTCCCTGGGAACAGTCACCGGTACACTGGTTTCTGGTGATGGGACGACAGATGCATTTCACCAGCCTCCTACCCGGGGTTTTTCAAATTTTCTGGCATCATTCTTTTGTACCACGTATGAACTGGAAGAAACTTCGTTTTTTTTTGTTAGAACCGCGATGGCTTTTGAGATATTTAAAAATCAAAGTGGTTGCTGGTGAAAAAGTAATGCTCCAACATGGAAATTTTTAATTTCATCATAGCCATTCGTTATTAAATTTTATGAATTGGAATGAACTCCATTTTTATCGTTTGAACCGCAATAGTTTTTGAGTTATTTAAAAAACGAATACTGACAATTTATATGTAGATTTTGGGGGCGACCATTTCACCAACCCCCACCATGGGAATTTCAAATTTCAAAATAGCCATTTGTCAGCAAATCGTATGAACCGGAATGAATACCATTTTCTTCGTTTGAACCGCAATAGCTTTTGAGATATTTAAAGACAACTTGGGATGAAGTGAATCGGCAACCCTCCACTATTAAAATTTCAAATTTCGTTACTGTTTTTATTAGTACCAAGTTGGAACTGAAATGATCGAACTTCTTCATTTGAATCGCTCAGTAAAAATAATTTGTGAAGGACGAGCTGATCAAATGAGAGCCTCCATCATAAGGAAAATGTCAAATTTGAAGAGCCGTATCTGTACAATATGCTCCACATGTAAATCTGGATGAACCAATCTTTTATTCTCTTTGAACCGCTATAATATGTAATATATTAGAAAAAAAGCCCAATAACTTAATAAATGCATTAAACATACGTTTTACGGGTATTGGGAAACTACAAGATAGTGAAAAATAAATTTGTTTTCAAAAAGACGTTCATTTGTTCCGGTCATTATCCCAAATAACACAGACTTTCTGAAAATCTGCTGCTGTTCAAACGTCGTGTTATCTTTGAAGAAACATTGAAGAAAAGAAAAAGACGTGACCGTTGCTGTAGTAATAAAGTATCATACAAATATACTTTACTCCTAGATGGAGGCTCTAGTAGTAAAGTACCGAATGGTTTGGATGACATAATTTCAAGAAAGCTAGTATTCAATTATAAGGTGCTTGTGCTTTGCACTTCTTCCTGTCCAAAGATTCTGGAAGTGGAATACTTCCTGCACGTCCTTTGAAAACCAAGGGATATGCTTATGTCACTTTGTCCGTATGTCTGTACTATCTGTGCACCAACCAGTCTGATTTAAAATGATCTTTTTGCATTGGGAAGCTAGATTCAAACTTCATCCCTATGTGGATCAGTTTATGCGACCCTTTGATGTCGTATTGTTGGTGTCCTTCAGTAATGTTCCACGAAAAGGAGCTCTGTAATCCCTAACAGCAAGTCTTGTAGAGCATCATTACAGCCAACCTGAAGTAGTAGAAATAATAAGACTAGTGGAAATATGCACCAAACAAAACAGTTTCACTTTCCTTGGAACGTTCTGTGAAGAGACAGACGGTCTAGCCAAGGATAGTTCACTATCACCTATGTTACGCAAACCCGACATGCGTCAATTCGAAAAAAATCCAGCTCGTGAAATTTGATCTAAGGGATACGCTGTGAAGACGATACTTTCGTTCTATCGAACAGAAAAAAATTCTGAAATTCCAAAATTAATTGAACTTGTAAATTCCATTGATCCTCACACTCAATTCAGCTATGAGACTGAAAACTACAGTTGCCTATCATTTCTTGACGTCTTGGTTTCACACTCTAATCGATCTCTCGTAACTACAATTTATCGTAAGCCTTTCGCTGTTTTCTCACAGTAACATGCCAAGTCCAATCACCTATGGCAACAAAAATTCAGCGCCTTTTACAGTTACGTATATTGTGCGGTACATATACTCTATATTGACAAAAGTCACCAGACACCTAGAAGAGAAAAACAACATAGCATATACTGACATACGTTAGTACAGTGTCGGTTCACCTTTGGCCTTAGTGCATGCACTGACCCTTCGAAACATGCTTTCGAAAAGGTTTCAGAACACAGCGATAGGTGTGCGCTCCCATTCAGTACATAATGCTGCCACTAACTGTTGCTTTTTATGGCGCTCTTTGGCCAACCATGGCCCTTGCGCCATAAAAATCAACCAACCAACTGTTGCTTAGTAGTAGGCCTTGGTTCCAAACTTCTTATGCGGAGCTGTAATTCATCCCATAGATGCTCTATGGGATTAAGAACAGGGCTCTGATCTTAATCCCATAGATAATCTGTGGAATTATCGTCAAAACACGCCGTAACAGTCCGTGTTTTAAGGTTCGGAGCATTATCCTGCTGGTACCAACAAAGCTCGTTTCCATAGCATTGCCACAGAGTTTGTAAGGCATAATTGTCCAAAACATCGAGGTAGACGTGTTTGTCCACGATAACCAATGTGCTAGGACCATACCACGAAAAATACCCCCACACGAGTACACTGCCAGCTCCAAAATTTACCGTAGGAACAGTACACTGTGGTAAATGGCGTTCCCCCGGCTGCCGCCATACCCACACACGGCCATCAGACTGATGGATCGTGTATCTGGATTCATCAGTAAATAGGACCCATTTCCATTGATCTACAGTCCACGATAAATGTTCTTTTCACCATGCTAAACGACGAGTAGCATTCCGATGGAAATGAAAGGCTTATGAGCAGCCGCACGACCACGATAACGCATGGAATGAAGCTCTCTGAGAATGGTATGGGTACATACCGAGGTTCCAGCATTTTTACTCACCTGTACACTGAGGCAGAAGACAAGTGGTGGAAGCAGCTGGGGAACTAATAGCCCCAGTTGTTTCAAACTCAGAAGTGTTAGATATGTCGAGAGAGGAGCCAGTGTCGATTCGAGTAGAGAAAATCGCTTGAAGGTGACTTGCTCTACTCAAATTGGATCATCCGTGGAGAGGATGAAAACGTCTGATGAACCAGAGATGACTGCATAAGCTGAGTTATCTCGTTTAAATGAAAAAGATTCCACTTTAGCTGACAATCCTTTCACTTTGAATGGAGTTGGAGTTGAGTGCACAAAGTTTGACTGATGGTGACTCAGTTGATGCAGGAAGAGATGGAGGAACTATGATAACCGCAGGGTGGCTTTCCAAAACAGTAGGTGGCGATTGGAGGGATTGTGCATCGTCAGTCAGCATAGAGGGTACATCTTGGTGGTGTGATTCGATTTCCCTGACAGACAAAGTCATTCAGGTACGGAGAATGTGTCTGTATGTGGGATCTAATACGTAAAAGACGTATTGGATTCCACATACAGACAGACGAAGCACAGGTGGAAGGCGGGAAGTAGCTACCACGTCTGCGAAAATCATACAGACCGGACGCCGAAAGCTGCGAACATGCTTGAATATATATACAGGGTGTTCGTAAACTGTTTTGACAAAAGAAGAGGGGTGATAGTGCCCATCAAGACGAACACTATTTACAATGAAACCTAGGGTCGCATTCCACTCTGAGTGTCAGAAAAGAGTAAAATTAGATGTCCAAGTTGAACTTTCAACAGTGCAAAGAAAGAGAACTAACGACATCATAAGTTGCACAATGCCATTTATGGAGATCAGGGACAAACCCAAAGTAGATGCTCAAAGTGGCGGTCACGGGTGCCGTTGCACAATTCACACCGGCGAATGAAAGACTGGCGCACCCTCTCGAAGACTCCTGGTATCGTGTTTATCCGGTCCTCTGCAACAACGATTCTCGCGACGAGATCTTCCACGGAGTCCACAGGCGTCTCGTACACCAATGATTTCATGTGCCCCCAAAAGAAAGAGTCCAGTGGGCTCTTTCTTTTGGGTGAGCGTGGAGGTCCGCCACAGGTCCGCCACGTCCATTCCATAGTGCGGGATATGTGGCATTCAGGAAGTGTCTACTGCACCTTGATAAGCCAATCAGCTGCAACTGTCGATGCTGCGTCTTTTCTCTGGCAATTTGCATACGGTAAATGCTTGACGGTGATGTTCTGGCGATGTGCTACTTCTCCGGCGCGAAAGAAATGACGTCTGAGGTGAGGACTTGTGTTTCTTGGACGTATTTCGAAGTTACTCTTTTCTGACACTCAGAGTGGAATGCGGCTCTAGGTTCCATTGTAAATATTGTTCGTCTTGATGGGTACTATCGCCCCTCTTCTTTTGTCAAAACAGTTTACGAACACCCTGGATAAATATTTTTTGTAGCTGCAGGAACTTTAGAACCGTTTCCAATGATTTTGCTCTAAGAACTAAAGCGAGCAGTGAGGGTGTTAAAAGAAATGTCGAGAATACATACCGTTGGATATTGTAACTTGTAACGTACTGTTGGATATTGTAACTTGTAACGGAAGTTGCATTAGAGCTGCTGCATGTAGATGTTGATGTTCAGATTCAGGCCGTCAACCAATAGTTTGTCCCTGGAAGTATCAGCTATGAAATAAACAAAAACATTTCTCTCGGAACGAGCGATGTGAACAGCGGATTCCGATGGAACGATCCATTTTTTTTAATTGAAAGTTTAACGACCACCGTGAGCAACTCAATGGGCAGCAGTCGCCCGTCCCTAATTTAGGGTACTGGTTCCAGGGAAGAGAGAGAGCCAGTGCTGTAAGACAAACACAACATCCATGCCTCACCGAGATTCGAACCCGGACCCTTCTCGGACGAATGATTAGAAGCCAGCGTTTAGACCACCGAGCCACCGGGGCGGCTGGAACGATCTGCTGAAGGGCAGGTAAGTAGTGGTCTACTAATACGTTATCAAGTGGAGTCCACGTGATTCCGCGCTTACGATGTTCAAGAATAGTTATGGATTACTCAAGATTTATGTTTGTTTTACCAGCGTTAGTGGATAAAGAAGTTAAACTTATCAAGCTGATTTTCAGCATCTGGTCACGTGAATTCGTCGACGTAGTTGAAGACGATCCAGAGGAAGCAGTGCCGGCGCAGGTCTTGGCAAATGATGATGTACTGGGAGTGGCAAAGAGTTGAACACTGGAATAAAAGGAAGGTGAAGACACGTGGGAGATAGCCGGAGCAAGCACACGAGTCGAAGTCGGAAATGGTTTTCCATTTGCATATGTAGTCAGCAATTGGAGAGCAGGAGGGTATCTCATTTGCATTGGTACTCAGCACACACGAGTTGAAGTCGGAGAAGAATTTTTTTATTTACGTACGTGACAGACACAGCAGCAGTTATCGGGCAGGCAGTAGTGATTGATTTCACAGCACAATAGGGACGATAGGATTGGCTAAGTGAGGTGGAGAGGGGGGGGGGACGTCATAGTGGTATCTTCCAGCAACTACAGCCTTTAATTTAGGCCGCAAACTACAACCTTAAATGTAGGCCGCAACTACAACCTTAAATATAGGCCGTAAGTTCACAAAAAATGCAATATCAAAATGATCCACAATTTACGGGGTCAAACGAAAGAAACAAAACTCACGGATGCAACACGATATAAATGGAACTTTGCACGTATACGAAAAACTAGCTGTTAATAGTCATAACACGAGAGCGCAGAACAAATATGACTTCACAGAATTCAAAAGAACATGCTCATTTCACTCAAGAAACCAATGAAATATTTCTTGCTTTTTTCTCAAAAAAAATGTGCGGAGTTTGTACGTAAATTATTATACTTTCCATTAAAATTTTAAGTCATGTTGGTGCCCTTGATCCTTCTGCGTTTCAGTGCGACTTAATTTTTCAGATGAATACCACTTCCTTTTTTTTTTCTTCCTTTTTTTTTTTTTTTATATAACTTTATAGAACCAAGGACATTATGGACTGATGAAAAGGCAAACACAAGACAGAAGCTGTTCATTGCTTATTAAACCAATTCGTGATCGGTCATGTTTTATGTAGTTTCGCACTCTGCCATTTTTTTCTCAGTTTCCTTTTGTGGACAAATTTAAGTCTCTGACATTACGTTGAAGGCCACCGGACGTTAGAGCATATGCTTTCTTAATTGTGGCTACTAAAAATTATGGGTTATATATTAAACAGGGAAACCGAAGCAACTTAAAGGTAGTCAGAAATACGCCTACAACCAACAGTATAACTATCTTCCTTCGCGGTGCCACCTTTCAAATCCATCCGCTGCTGTAAACATCCCAAATGGACGAAAGCTATGGGCACGGAAAACGTCTCAAGTGGTAAGAAATTATGGCTGCAACTTTTCTTCGCCCATCGGTTGCAACGTTAAATATCGTCCGGGCTCAGTATAGCGGTGACGATAAGTAAGACTTTCATACAAATCAGCTGTTATTCAAATGATTCTCAACTGAAATAAAAAAAATCTGTTATCACTAGAAACACATTTTTCGTCTTAGAAGCATCGTGAACGAGACTAAGATCAATATTTTTCTGAGGAAGAGTATTTGGTATATTGCTATAACAAGATGTAAGAATGAAATATTCTGAAGTTGTTCACAACCCTTCTGAACGTCCTTTAGTTTTGGGTTGGAAAGAAAGTAATGTCCGATGAAGAGGTACCGAAGTCGAATCCTCGTCCACAGTGCACGTTGGATACTGAAATTGCGCAGCACACCGGCATGACATCAGCAGGTAAATGGCTTAAGTCAGTGACAGTTAGCCATCAAAAGTCAATAAAAATATGTCAGTGACAGTTAGCCATCAAAAAGAATGAAATATTCTGAATTTGTTCACAACCCTTCTAAACGCTCTTTATTTTTGGGTTGGAAAGAAAGTAAAGTCCGATAAAGAGGTACCGAAGTCGAATCTTCGTCCACAGTGCACGTTGTATACTAAAATTGCGCAGCACACCGGCATGACATCAGCAGGTAAATGGCTTAAGTCAGTGACAGCCATCAAACAGCGAAGAGTGTAAGCGCCAGCCGATATGGAAGTGTACTATGAGCACATCCGCCATTGCATGCTGTATGAATTTCGTCTTGGTAGCAACCCCGCAAGTGCTATACGGAGCATAACCAGTGCGTACCTCAGTGATGTATCACATCTTCAGTGCTGTAGTTGTTTCGATCGGTTTCGAGAGGGAAATTTGGACCTGTCAGACCGTCCCAAAGCCGGAAGACCCGCAATGGTGGATATGGAGAAGCTCAAGATCTTACTCGAGACTGATCCGTGTGTGACCATATGGAAGTTGGCTTAATAGCTGAGGACTACCCACACGAGTATTATCACACACCTACGTTAACTTGGGAAGGCGCACAAGAGGGAAATTTGGGTACCCCATCAATACAAATTTGAGAAGAAAGCACATCGCATGAGAGCATGCGTTTCCCTGCTAGCACGTGACCAAGTTGAACAGTTCTTGGACGGCATTGTGACAGGTGACGAGAAATGAGTCCTGTATGACAATGTCAGGGCCTTAAAACAGTAGTTGGACCTAAAACAGAAGCTCATGACGACCCCCAAAGCCGGCTGAACCCACGTAAGGTCCTGCAGTCTGTTTGGTGAGATACGCGGGGAGTCGTGTTTTTGAACTGCTGCTGGACAACATCGCTATCACCACCGATGTGTACTGAAGTCAGCTCGACGGCCTGCACGCATTGCTCACGTCGAAACGACCAGCGTTACTGAACCGCAAGGGAATCCTCCTACAGCAGGATGTAGCGAGACCTCACACAGCACGGGTGACCTGTCACAAGATCAGGGACCTAGACCGGGAACTGCTGCCGCACCCAGTTTATTTGTTGGACATTGCCGCAAGCGACTACCACCTTTTACGGTCGTTGCAGGATTTCCTTGGCCGACAGTGGTATACCAACCTGGACGATGTCGAACTCTCACTTACTCATTTCTTTGCGTCCAGTCCGCCACAATTCTATAGCGACGGTATCAAACCGCTGCCAGGCCCTGATAACCGACTAGGCCCGTGCTAGGGCCCCCAATTTTCAGTAGCCCCAAAATCCCAGCATTACTCCCCCCCCCCACACACACACGCTTTTGGTTTTTCTTTTTTTGGTTACATTTAAACCACACGCGGGATAGAAAAATCTTTCTGCCGGTATCCATAATCCCCGTTTGAAAACAAAATAGGAATAGCGGGGGTATTGCTCAATACAACGGTAGTTCATGTGAAATGCGTATACGTAGGTTTAGCAGAGACAGAAAACTGAAAAGTGTAAACAAAAAAGACATCGGAAAGTGTAGTACCAAGCCGCCATCCATTCGTAGAAGAAGGATCGGAAGAAGAAGTAGTTCCAACTTCAAAAATTCTTAAAAAAAAAGCCAAGAACTGGCCCAACATAAGACCAACAGCAATATTCATGGATAAAGCATATAGTAATTGTGGATAAAAAACAAAACAAAAAAAGCAGGTAAGCGTGCGAGATCGTCGTATAACGGAACCTCAAGTAAAAGTGTAGGGTAATTAAATTTTCAGTAAATAAGACAGCAACATATAGACCATTATATAATAACAAAAGTGTAGGCAGAAAACTGTCCTGAAAAAATATAGAGAAGTTCTATTGAGAATGGGATTACCATTTTGCTGTAGGGGCCCCGCAAAGCTTACTGTGCCTAGTGCCCCATAAAACCTTAAGCGGGCCCTGACCGCTACCCAGACGATGAGAGCAGGTAGTGGCAAATGACGAAGACTAGCCTTTAGATTGATTTGTACTTTTATATACGGTGATTAGCACTTTTCAGTTGTCGTGTATTTGCAGACATCACTTTCTTTCCAACCCAATAATTGACTCTTCTAATAGGTTTTATTAACAAGGGTGAAATATCAGAAACACGAATGTTTTTGTGTGGTGATTTTAATGTGGCCACCCCGGTGGCGCAGGTGTCTGAGCGATTGTTTTTTATCATTCGTCTGAGATAGGTCCGGGTTCGAATCCCGATGAGGCATGGATGTTTTTCTTTGTCTTACGGAACTGGCGATGTTAAACCCCCAACCAAGGAAAAAATATTAAAGTCATTAGCTAAAAGGCCGGCTACACAAAAACGACTTGTTTTCCGTGCTTGTGGGACAGCTGAACCAAAAGCAAGCACTGGAGAATTTGAAATTGGACACCTCAAATGTGTTTACTTCTTGGTCCTAGAATCATATTCCTTGAAACGTTAGTTAGTTGGTGACACGAACGTATTGTTTCCGTCACTGCACCTGAAACTGACCTTAATGAAACGCTTTGTCAAAGCAATGGATAGAGAAAATGATCATTTTAAACACCTTTGCAAGAATTCCTATGTATAACACATAAAAAGCTTAGAAAAGACAGTTTTGCTTATCCTCAAATTTCTAAATGTATGGTGTACAACGAGTTTGGGGAAGCAGTGAATGCTTGTTACAACGGTAGATAAGCTTCAAAATTGTAACTGAAATCTTTATGGAAAACAGAGGAGAACTGTTATACAAAACTATTTTTATGGGAAACTGAAAAGATGCGAAATACAAAACTATTTTTGAAGGTATGTCGATAAACTTTAAAACACTTGACTGCATCATGAGTCCAAATTCAGTTTTTTAAATTCACACGTTGACTGCTTCTCAAAAAATTTAGGTGATATAAGTGAAGAGCAAGGAGAAAGATAACATCAAGACATTAACCCTTACGCGACGACGGTACTAAAATGTTTTGTCGCTAGAATACCACAGCGCTCGATAATGTCTGCTGCTCCTTTCAAAATTCCATTCCCTCTCCCTTTTTCAAGTTGACAAAAGGATTAGTGCTGGGTCACCAATCGAAACATCCGATCTCTAGGTTTGCTATGCACTGACCTTCGGACGTTTCCCTGGAACAATTAGTGCATTCTTCTACTGAGAGCCTAAGACAGATGGGGGTGGTAACAGCTGGAAAATATTGTTTACTTTCCTCTTTTCTTGTTCTTTCTTGTAAAAAATATGCTTTCAATCTGTTTATTTTGATTGAGCAAACATGAAAGAATTTTTACGACAAATTTTCTCCCATAAACTCCGCTTTTAGGACAACGGAAGATACCGCAGTTTATTTGAAATTAAATATTAGCATTTTATGCTATCTTTGAAGCTAAAAATTACTAATTTTCTGCTAAATGAGTATTGTAGTACAAAACTATTTTATGACGTCCGAATTCTTTTTGCTGCAATTTCTACAAAAAATATGTGGGTATATTTTGTGTGTAGTCGGCTAGAATCAGGCTCTACAAGTAATTTTACGTAGACCCAACATTGAGACAACAGATTCTATTTCCAAAACACGGTGGCTCAGTGTTGGGCCTTAGTTAGATTGCAAGGTTGTGTGCTATCAGGGAAGTATTTCCGTCTCAACAAACTTAGGTGCCCAGAAAAATGTAATTTGTAAATTTATTTGTTCCACTAACCAATAGGTGTCCAGAAAATGTATTTTGTAAATTTGTTTGTTCCACGAGCACTTAAGTGTCCAGAAAAATGTTCCAAATAATTTTTCCAGTACCTACAGTCTTAAAATGTTTTTATATAAATTATTTTTACAATTTCAGAATTTTTTTCATTGCTATATCTTTTTACATCATTCCAACTACAGCATGAAATGCGAAAATACATTTTTGTTTGCTGTGATGAAACTGCTTGACATTAATTGATCAAAATATCGCAGACAGACAAAGCACGTGTCAACAAAATAAGAGTTCGACTGAGCCATGTCAGAAGGCTGACTGATGTTACCCCGGGGCAAACCAACTCCTGCTTCACTTCTTTGTTTAGCGACAACAAAGATGACTGAGGATGACTTCTTCTAATCCCTCAGACGCCCTGTAAATTCAAAGAACATGGGGAGGGGGTGGTATGAAATCCTACTCATGCTACCTGGGTGTCTCGGGCGTTTGAGGTTGTCTAAATGTCCGGGCGCGTCAGGCTTTCTGGTAGCGAAAGGGTTAAGGAAAAGATATATTAAGGAAGATGGAATGTGAATTACGGTTGATATTTGAGGAGGAAGGGACCCAGCAACGAAAGGAGCCGTACGAAGAAGTCAAAGAAACGAAAATTTCGTTCATCATAATGTGTGCATGCGTGAAAATTTACATTATTTAACAAACATAACCTAAAGGTATTTCATATTTTTAAGTTTTATTAGGTAAATATAGTTTATCGAATTTTTAATTCTATTTTAAATTTATATGTTTACAATATTGATTAAAATTAGTCGAAAATGTGTTAGAATCCAAATACATTCTTTCTCGTTTAATGTAAAATTCTCAGTTGATACTAAAAAATGGATTAAAAATTTTGAAATCAGTGTCCATAAACTATCAGGTGTCACCTATTCCATTATAAACATCAGAAACTGGTTTGAAAGTGCAATCTAGTGTAGTTGCTTGGGCACAAAGGAAAACATGTTATAACAATCACAGGGTTCCAGCTCCAGGCTCCCCTTATGAATCCGCGCCAGGTGGTTAGGTTACAAACTCATGCTGTATTGATATGGTGTAGTTTTAAGCTATGATCGCTTTTTGGGCACCCCCTACATACTGTATGTATGTAATACACTGTTTGCAAAAAAAAAAAATGAAAAGAAAAGCACTCAGAAGAAATCATTCTATCCAGATGAAAATTGGTAAGTGCAATGGACATGTATAGGAAATGAAATGATTGCAATGCCAGAGGAGCTGGGCCATTTATTGGAATAAAACAGTTACGCGAGTGGAACAAGTCAGTACGTTGTACCTGCAAATCTGGCTCGTATACAAGCGATCACACAGACACGGTCCAGAGGTATACCATGCCAGATGGAGTCCAAATTGCGAGACTGTTTGCCGACATTCCAGGATGAGCGTAGGTGGCGTCCCATTATGTTCTAAAGATGTTCGATCGGCGAAAGGTCGGTCGATCCGACTGGCAATAGAAGGATGTCAATATTGCAGAAACAGACTGGTATAGCCTTGCAGTGTGTGGCAGGGCATTTTCCCGGTGAAAAATTGTTTAGTGATGCTGCGAGGGGAATGGCCGCACAACGAGTCGTAGAATGTCTTCGACGTACCGTTGAGCCATAAGGGTGGTACAAACGACTACCACGGGTGTCCGGCTATCGTAAGAATTGGCTCCCCAGATAGACACTTCCCGTGTGCCATTCCACTGTAAAGGCAGGATTCCGCTGGCCGGCTCGTCTCCAAACACGTATGCGCTAGTAATCGGCGCCAAGTGCAAACTCTGATTCATCACTGAAGACAAAACGACGTAACTGGATACTATACCACGTTGATCGGTCCTGACGCCACCGGACATTATCCCACGTTGATCGGGGACCTACGCCACTGGACATTATCGCGCGTTGATTGGCTCCGACACCATTGCAATTGGTCCGTCGATGCGCGTTGGTCAGTGGTAGGCGGCGGAGTGGCCTCCTCGAATGTAGTCACCCTGCCGCAAGTCGCCTGGCAACGGCCTGGGTTGCCACCTCCGTACCTGTAGACGAGGCAACAGGCCACGGATGGTTGAGACGGATTCGGTTTTGTTCGTACGGCTCTCTTGATCCTCGCGTTCTTTTGTTGGGCTCGGCAATCCACTGCCCGCATGTCGCTGCGTTGTGCGCTTCTCTACCCATTAGCGCCAACATCATCCGCTTGCTGCGTCGCTCCGCTTAGCGATAATACGACTTGACAAACGGGCTTCTCTCAGTCCAATTATACGTCCTCTCTCAAATTCGCTCAACTGCTCATAGCGTGCACGGATCCAACATCGAGGCATCCTCATAGTCCGTGGAGGCTAATGCAACCGCAATCCACTGTCACAATTGTCCCTGCGTGCGAGCTGTACCGTCCTCGATGCGCGTTCTCTTTTTCTGTGACTAAATAGGGGCCAGCCACTATTTAGTCATTGATCGTTATTTTATAATAATTTGCAAATTCGGCTCTGAGGTACTTGCATGAAGAGTTTCATTAGGATCGAACGATTTTCTCGGGGTGTTTCGTTTTTTTTTGTTTTTTTTTTCAGAACGTGCATGATAGTATTGTTTCACGGAAATTCAATTTGAAAAACTGTATTTAAACTTCCACAAAGCAGCTAAACACTTAAGTATCTTAATCACTTTCTGCGTATCGTCTATAGCAAACATTTTTCATGCCAGCTAGAGGTCTGCACTGCCATTAATTTAGAAAGCTCTTGCAGATTTGGGCCCGAACTTAAGTGGCCAGGCTCAGAATTTCCATTTTACGGAGCAGCCCGACCCGACCTGAACCTTTTCAGACTTTCATCAAGTGTTCTCCGCCACTTACAGCAAATAACGCAAGCCTTTTATAATTGAAATTGTTGAAGAACACTAAAAATGGAGGCGACATAAATATCATGCTGACTGCATCATTTCTTTTTCCGAAAGTTAAGTTTTAGGATTCAGTATTTTTGTAGGATTCAAAAATTTAGAATTCAATACGGTCGATATTCATAAGAAAAACATGCATTTCTACTCTGGTTTTTCATGAGGCCACTGAGTCCTATTTCATTTTGCTATGTTGTCCGCAATTCAGAAACGCGTATGAAGACCGCACTAGATAAACAAAGGTGTACTGAACTGAACTACCTTAGTAGTAAACGGAATGTAGCATAGAGTAACTTGCGATTTCCCGTAGGAATTCCTCCTGCAGATGAGATATAGATCTGACTACATAATTCTGTTACGAATGTAAAGGATGTTTCTTTTCTGCCTGTAAGTATAAACTAAATAGCTCTCGATCCCTAAATATGTAAGGAAATACTTCGAACTTCCTCATCTCCATCGCTGCAACAAATGGCGGCAGAAGTTCTTTTTTGTTTTGATTTCGTGTAGCTGAAAACCCTGTTCACGTAAACATTTCTCGGAAAAGAAAATCGCCACGTGTTTCAGTCGCTAAAGCCAACGAAGTGAAAACGGAATTTCTTCGATTTTAATTTTAAAGAAATAAACCATCCCATTTCAGGCTCTCATTTCACAGCCAGGCTTGTCGGTTTCAGCTGTAATCAATTAACGTATCCAATGGGGGATGCAGTCCTTCGTTCGGTGAATTTCGTCATCTAAGTATTTAACAAGTCACTTTTCATTTTGTGAGTAAAAACGTTTCCTTTAATCCAGAAGCCAAACTCTAAACCTTCCAGTACAGGCCGGACCCGGCATTTTTTTCTTTTTCTTTTTGACTGATGATAACATAAAAGGCCGCGCCCAAAGCAGTCTGAAAAGGTTCGAAAGTATGAAAAGGTTCGGGTTTTCCCAAAGCTGGGACAGGCACGTGCAGACTCTAAAGCCAGCTACAATCGTAAAAATATTTGTAATATATATATTTTACGCAGTACAGTGAAACTGAGTTATAACGAAAGTGCCAACTAGGTAAGTTTGCTTACAACTGACGTTATTAGCTAAATTCGAGAATGAAAAACAAAAAAGAAGAGAAACTGCAAAACAGCAAAAAATACAAATTGAAAACTGTAACAAAAATTAACAAGAAAGATGACACCGAATTTTTTGTTGTAATGAGCATGTCTTTTAAATCCTTTCTGACGCGAATTAAATTTATCAAAGTTATTCAACATCAATGCAACCCGTTAGAAACAAAAATCATCCAGATTTCTGCAAGCGACAAAACATCCAGAAATACACTGGCGTACAAAAATTAAGGACGAGACTATTTTTCGAATGTAAAGTCGTGCAGAAGTGCTCCACATCGACTCAAATCATACCATAAGATCCTCAAGATGTAAGAATATGGGACAAGTGAGCAAAACTGTACAAAAAAGGAATCCAAAGGATACAAAGGTAGCTTCTAGCACAACTGGACAGAAGACAGCAGTGTCCATGTGACAGGCGGCTGCCAAGAAAAATCCAGTCTTTAGTAAAGGATATGATCACCCCTGACTACGTTGCAGGATTTACAACGTCTGTCCATGCTAAGGACGAGGTTGTCAAGGAGCTGTTGAGGCATCGCGGCCCATTCCTCTTGTAGCGCCAATCGCAGCTGCGGAATCGTTGCTGGCGGCTGGTGTCGTGCTGCCAAACGTCTCCCGAGAAGGTCCCACGCGTGTTCGATTGGATTTAGGTCCGGGGACCTTGCGGGCCAATCCACGCGTTGAATATCTTCACTCTCCATGATCTCTGCGACAGCCACTGTGCGATGAGGTGTAGCGTTGTCGTCCATGAGGAAGAACTCAGGACACACAGCACCTCTAAACAGACGCAAATGAGGCAGGAGAACCTCGGTACAATAGCGGACATCAGTGACCGAACCTCCTTGAAAGATGTGGAGGTCAGTACGGCTACCAAGCATGATACCGCCCCAAACGAGAACTCCGCCACCTCCAAACCAGTCCCTTTCGATGATGTTGGAGGTGTGATTGCGTGTTCCCTGCTCTCTCCAGATGTGCATACGTCCATAATCGTTCGTCAGACTAAATCGGCTCTCATCCGTAAAGAGAACTCGACCCCATTACTGATGTGTCTAGTTCTTGTGTTCGTGGCACCACAGAAACCGCCGTCTCCGATGAGCATACGTTAATGACACACACCATACTGGTCGTCATGCAAATAGACCACCTTTGTACAGCCTCCTGGCCACGGTAAAACGCGATAACGAGCGCCCAGATGTCTGTTGCATGTGCCTTGCGATTTCTACCGCTGTCTGCCGCCTGTCTCTTTTCGCCTGTAGGACAATATACCGGTTGTCCGCCACCGTAGTTGCTCATGGACGACCACTACTAAACTCTCGGACAGCTGTTCCTGTCGTTTGAAATGCTCTCCAAGCTCGTGAAACGATTCTGTGAGCGATCCCGAACTCCTCGGCCACACTAGTCACACTTCGCCCTTCTTCCAACTTCCCAATGGCGCGACCTCTGGTAAAGTCATCCAGATGTCGTCTACTGGATTGCCTATTGGCCATATCACACGGTGGCAGCAACTCGACGTCGTTCAAACCGATGCACACCGTGCAATAGCTTTCACCGAATTGCTGAGCGTACACCGCCCGTGTGCTTTATACCCTTCTGACACTCCCCCCCGCCTTCTACCTCATGCTGCATATATGCGCATGCCTTACCGTACCGGACCCTAGTCTATCTCCTGAGTGGTCTTTCGGTCCGCACTGCCTGCTCGTTCCACTGTTATGCTAATTTCTCCTCTTCGTCCTTAATTTTTGCCCACCAGTGTAGGAACAGCTGCTCACTTCCACCAGCGGCTAAGAAGTATGTTACGAAAATTAATAAATGACGCACAACGAATTTCTCATAGCAGAAGGAAGTATCTGAGACAAACGGTTTTTCAAATCGAACAGTTAAAAGAAGAAATATAGAAGAAAACATCATATGAATCTACGCCTTCTAGCGGAAGAATTTTGCATAATGCGATTCTTGAAAATAGGTAAAAATACTCTTCATGGAAAAAGCTATGCTAAGGAAAAAGAACTTTTCTAATACATCTCCTAGAAGCAGAGATAGTGAGAAAAAGGTTTTGTTCTTTACGCCTGCTGAAAATCTGTGCGCAATTTAAGAAGAAAACAATGCTCCGCATCTCTAGAAGTACACATACACCATTTAGTGACAGAACTGTGAACAGTTAAATTCCTCAAATGCTAACCTAAAGTGTTCTACAAGGTAAATGGCATCCGGTGTTGAATTAATTTTAAAGCGCGCATTTGGAAGCAGAGATATTAAAAAAAAAAGGTTAAACATTGGCGCCCTCCAGCGACGAAATTGTGCATTATTTTATGAAGAAAATACACTCAAAGGGTTTCGTAGTTAGTAGTACATGACGGAAAAAATAATTTTTGCAATCGGGATTTTATTCTCGGAAATTCTTCTGTAAACTGAAACCTGAACTTACGCCCACTAGTGACAACCTTGCTGGTTGAAAAAACTTAAAATTATATGATAAACATTTGGCAGCGCAAACGCACTCCAGTAAAAAAAAAAATTGAAATTGGACTCTTACGAGCAGAGATATTGGGAAAAATAAGATATAAATCTACGCACCAAACGGGAAAACCATGCATTTTTTTAAAGAAGAATGTATACTGAAAAGATTTTCCGAGGTGAGTGGTATGGGGTTCACGAAATTCGAGTTTTCAGAAGCTTAGATTTCTCAGCAAAATACATCAGGCGCTCAAATAAACATGGGCGCCCATATAGGGATGGCCCAAGAGGGGGCAGTCGCCCTTCCCTGGAAGTCTGACTATGCCCTTTATTTTCTTGGAAGATACTACAGAAAAAATTAGGAAAAGCTTTGGGAATTTTCAATAGAAAGAGTGGAGATTTACAGTATAGAGTAACGAAATTTTCCATTTAATGCTAGAACACAGAGTACATACGTACATTGCAGAAAAGTATGAAAGGTGAAGTGCTGGCCAAATACTTCACCAATGGGAAAAACGTTGTGAATTTTTAGTAGAAAAAGTGGAAATTTACTGTATAAATTTTCCACTGCATGTTAGAGCATAGAGTACATAAGTATAGTATGGAAAAATATGAAAGGTGAAGAAGTGAAAAATATGTCATACTCTGCAGCTGCTATTCACTGTTGGACAAAGATCTCCCGATATTTTTTCCAGAATTTTGTACTGTGGGTATCTTTCTTCTTGATGATCGCTTTAGTGGTAGCTGGGATTTTTTGCTGATGGGACATAAATGGGTAAAAGGCGCGAAGACGCAATGCTGAAAATAACAACAAAGAAATTTTCTTACTGTAACAGCAAGCTGTCTAATTTCATTTATTCATCGCTTTTACGTAGTTTTTTGGGTCTTTGGATTTTCAAATAAATTGATGTGTTTAGGGTGTGGTAAAAACGTTTAGATAACAAGAAGTTACAGTGGAAAGTTGCGTGTGGTGTTTGTATATGTTATTCGTAGTTAGAATTTTTGTTTGAGCCCTTCTGAAAACTAAACTATGGGCGCCCATGCAAATAAACCCTTACACTCCTGGCACCCAAGCAATTCTTTACCAAAAATTAGAAAATGTATGAAAAACATTTTCCTTCAGGAACTGTATCTGTTGCAGGAAAAAGTTTTGAAAATTGGAATTATAGGAGCAGAGATATTGGTGAAAACGAAATTTTCCTTTATGCTCCCTGACGGAAATCCCATGCGTTACTTGGAAAATTTGAACCTGTATGAAGAACGCTATGCTCTCCAACAAAGAAATAGTTTTTCAGATCGGACTCTCAGAAGCAGATGTATCGACAAAAATAAGATGTACATCTACGCCCTCTGGCAGTAAGACTAAGCTATTTCAAGCAGGAGGTATTAATTATTTTTCGATGTGAGCTGCATGGGGCCACAATTTGTTTTTCAATCGAGTTTTCAAAATCTTAGATTTCGCTGCAAATACATCAGAAGTAGAAATAAACTCTTCTCCCCCTGGTAGCCAAACCATTCTTTATCAAAAATCTGAAATTACATGCAAAACATTTCCCATCAGGAGGTGTATCCGATACAAGATGAATTTTTCAAATCGGAGTTTTAGAAGCAAAGATATCGGGGAAACCGCAAGTTACGTTTACGTCTACTAGCGGAAAATCTATGCATTACTTAAAAAAAGAAATTGTGCCTAAAATAGTCTTCGTTATAAATAGCATCGAAAGAAAGACATATTTTTTTCAATCGAATCATCATCATCATCATCATTGTCAACCATTATCAATCCACTGCTGGACGAAGGTCTCCCCAAGTTTCCTCCACAACGGTCTGTCTTGTGCCAGTCTCCTCCATGTCACTCCCGCATACTTTCGAATTTCATCCACCCATCTTCCATGTGGTCTTCTTCTGGGTCTTTTCCTGTCCCTTGGAATCCAATCTAAAATTTCGGCTGTCCATCGATGGTCTGTTCTTCTGGCAGTATGTCCAGCCCATTGCCATTTCAGGGATTTAACTCTGATCATGATGTCTTCCACTCTTGTCATTTTTCGGATCCACGTGTTCCTCTTCTTATCTCTCCTGGTTACACCAAGCATGCACCTCTCCATGCTACTTTGAGTTGTCTGCAGCCTTTGTATGTCTCTTTTAGCTAAGGTCCACGTCTCTGCACCATACGTAAGCACTGGAAGGATGCATTGATCAAACACTTTTCTTTTAAGACATAATGGCATATTGCTCTTGAAAATTATGCTGTTTCTTCCAAAAGCTCTCCAGGCAAGTTTTGTACGCCGATTAATTTCTTCACCAATGGGACCCTCACTTGATATCTGCTGTCCAAGATAAACGTACGTGTCTGCTATCTCCAGCTTTTGTCCATCAATCGATAAATCTTCATTTCTTGTAAAAGCATTGTACATCACTTTTGTCTTCTGAAAGTTCATTTTTAATCCCACTTCTTTACTCTTGTCAGCAAGTTCCTGGATCATACTCTGTAGCTCTGATGGGGTAGTTGCAAAAATGACTATGTCATCAGCAAAACGAAGGTGGGTTAGATAATCTCCATTAAACTTTATCCCTTTGTTTTCCCAGTTCAGTGATTGAAAGACATTTTCCAATGTGGCATTAAAGAGCTTCGAAGATATGGTGTCACCTTGTCTCACTCCTTTTCCAATTTTTATGTGTGTTGTATTTTCAAACAGCCGAATCTTTGCACTTGCATTTTCATAGATGTTATTAATAATATTAATGTATGCATCTTCAATACCGCAGGATTTCAGAGCCATTGCAACTGCTGATGGTTTCACCGAATCAAAGGCTTTTTCATAATCGATAAAAGCCATGCACAATGGAAGCTCATATTCTCTCGCTCTTTCAATTAGTTCTCTCAGTACGTGGATATGATCTATTGTGCTGTAGCCACTCCTGAATCCAGCTTGTTCTCTCGGTTGAGCCATGTCCAGTGTCACCTTCAAGCGGTGTGAAAGAACTTTAGTGAAGATTTTATAAACCACTGATAGGAGGCTGATAGGTCTGTAGTTCCTGAGATCCTCAATGTCACCTTTTTTATGTAGCAAGATCATTGTAGCGTTGTTCCAATCCTCAGGAATTTTCCCTTCATTAAGGCATCGAGTGAAAATTTGGGCGAGTACTGTTTCGATTTCTCCACTTGCTTCTTGTATGATATCTACAGTAATTCCATCTTCTCCTGGAGCTTTTCCCCGCTTCATGTTCTTGATTGCATGTGCAACTTCTGCTGGAAGGACTAGAAGAACTCTGGTACTGGTACCTTTCATGATGTCTGGAGTACATGTATCATCCCTTTCATATAATTTGGAGTAGAAATCTTTCACTCTTGTCAAAATTTCGCCTCTATTTCTTGTTACAGAACCATCTTCTTTTCTCAGTGCCATAATCTGTTTTTCCCCTTACTGAGATGTCCCTTTGCTATCTTTAGGCTTTGGTTGTTTTCAATTGCTTTCCTTACTAGTTCACAGTTGAATTTCCTTACGTCTTCAGTGATACTTTTTCGTACTGTCTTGCATAGCTCTATATATTTCACTTTAGAAGTCACATCTTCTTTAGTTGTCCTCATCACTCTTCTTTTTTGCATCAACATTTTGGTTTTTCCTGATAGTTTGTTCACATGCAATTTGTTCTTAGACCCAGCTAATTTTGTTGCTGTTTCCATAAGAGCTTTGGTTACTTTTCTGTTAACTTCAGAAATATCCACTTCTTCCGATGTTAGGCCTTCTAAAGCAGAGAACCTGTTCTTCATTTCCAATTTGAAGGTATTATGGTGTTTTTTAAGGTTGGTTATGTCAATACATTTTGTTTGTCTTATGAGCTTGCTACGTTCGAGTTTAGTGTTGAGGTGCATCTTACATCTCACCAATCTATGCTCACTGCCTGTGTTGAACTTGTTTAGCACACTGCAGTCTTCTATGACGAATTTTTTGTTACACATAATAAAATCAATTTCACTTGTCGTCCCATTTGGATGTCTCCATGTCCATTTCCTGTGTGGCTTTTTCTTGAAAAAGGAGTTCAAGATGAAAAAATCTGAGCCTGGTATCTTCTCGATAGTTGGATAACGAGTCGTGCAGCTCTGTCAGAGGAACTTTCAACTTCTACAACTTTATCCTTCAGTTTCTTGTTTATTATAAATCCAACACCACTAGTTCTGCCAGTATCTGTCCCACGATAATAGAAGAGATGTCCACTTTTCAGTTCAATGATATCTTCTCCTTTTCTCCTTACCTCAGTTAGCCCGACGATGTCCCACTTGATCCTTTGTTGTTCCTCTTCCAATTCAAGAAGCCTTGAATCAGAAGATAGGGAGCGTCCGTTGTACGTAGCCAAGGTCAGCATCAGATGGCAGCCTAGTCCGGTCCTCCGGGGATTCTTAGCACCCTCTGCCTTCATGTCGCACTGGCCGCTGCATTGGCCAGGTACATTCCAGCTGCCGGAGACTGAGGGCCAAGATTTAAGTTGTGGAGTCATTTTGAAGGGGGTTGGCCATAACTCACCACGCTGGCCAAGCGGGTTGGTGAGTGTGGGATAGCATTTCCTCTAATCCCGATGGTATAGTTATACCGCTATTGGCGGTCGTCAGAGCCCCTTTAGTGGGAACAGGATGTACCACGAGAAGGCGGGGTTGACATTTGTCAAGGAGAGGCTGTGATGTTACGCATCACCTGACCTTACATATTTAGAAGCAATTACATGCAACAAAATATATTTTGAATTTGATTTCATCTGTATTGACGACCTCTAGCGGCGAAGTTGTGCATCGGGAAAAGCCGGAATGCTAGAATCGTCGTTCTCACATTTCAAGCTTCCTAATGTAAAAATAATTTTTTTAGATCAGACTCATAGTGGACAGACAGACGGAGGACGACAGACGGACGGACGGACAAACCGATAATGTAAGCACGAGCTTTTCCTACAAAACACGTGCGAAAATATTGTGGAAAACATTATTGTCTTCCAAACATTTTGCTAAAGATTTCCGTAGCAGGTGTCAACAAAAAACTGTATTTAGAATCTACGAAATTATTAGAAGCACATGGTACATGTTTCTAAAAAAATGATTCCCAAATTACATTGTACGGGCTAAACATTTACCAAGATCTCATTAAAGCAAAAAAATCCTGAAAAAAAAATAGAACCTCGCAGTTTAGTACACTAGTTGAAGGATACAGAGGCAACCTTCAGATTTTAAGCTGTTTCTGGAATTTGCAACACCTCCGCACCTGGTTTTTTAAATTATTGAGAAATTTATTGCAGTTACCAGGACAAAGTATTTCTTCGTTCAGCTTAATAGGCACTACAAAATAGTAACGCAATGAAACTCAATAATATTTCTTTCACGGTCTAAGCTTTCCATCGAAATTCGTTTTTTCATCCATATCCCTCAAACTTCAGATAAATTATTTTTCCCACATTCCGGATAATATCATGTACATTATTTCGATTCTTGTCGCGAGATTCCGGTTCATTTAGAGGGATCAATGAAACAAAGGAGTACCATCTTGAATGCCATATATTCTTTTCTTTTCATATTGCTTTTTACTAGCATACACCGCCTTAAAGCACACTAATGATGACTGTCATGTATGAGGAGTTCATCCTGTTTCATACGATTTGCTAACGGATGACGGTCATAAAATTTTAAATGTCTGTGTGTGTGTGTGTGTGTGTGTGTGTATTTTGGAAGGGGGGGGGCTGGTGAGATGATCGGTTCCCAATATTCTTTTTAAAGATCTCAAAAACTATTGCAGTTCAAACGATGAAAATGGAGTTCATTTTAGTTCGTATGATTTTCTAACGAATGGCAATTTTGTAATTTTAAATTTCCATGTTGTGTGTGTGTTTGTTGGGGGAATGGTAGACCCTCAATTTCTCAATATTCTTTTTTGAATATCTCCAAATTATTGCGGTCCAAACAATGAAAATAGAGTTAACTTCGGTTAATACGATTTGCTAACGAATGACTATTTTGAAATTTGAAATTTTCATCGGCTCCCGCGATGAAAATGAAGTTCTCTCCTGTTCGAACGATTTACTTACGAATGGCTATGCTGAAATTTGAAATTTCTATGTTGGGGGGTTAATTAGAATTCCACTAGCCCCCCACTTTGTTTTTTAAATATCTCAAAAATTATTGTGGTTCAAACGAAAAAAATGGAGTTTGTTCCGGTTTATACATGGTACAAACGAATGGTGTCAGAAAAATGTAAAAAATCCATGGTGGACAGCTACAAGTTCTACAACACCCTCCCCCTTTTGTTTTTTGAATATCTCAAAAGCTATTGCAGTTCAATAAAAAAAGACGGAGTTCATTCCGGTTCATAAGTGGTAGAAACGAATGGTGCTAGAAAATTTTAGAAATTCCGTGTTGGAAGGGAGGAGGGGGGTCAGTTGCACCTTGGGACGACACAATAAGGCCCTTATCGCAGCCACACCATTTTACCGTGGATTCTGACTCACTCTTGATAACATGAAAAACCAGAAGCATACGTTCTAGCCGATTCAAAAGAAATGCTGACAAAATGGATCGTTGTTCAACTATTTCATAACATCATAATGGCTAGTCTTCATTACAAGCAATTATGCCATTTATATTTTATGCGTGGTAAGAATTTGTATAAATTAATTTATGACTATTCCCTGGCCTGTCAGGATTATACTATCCACATTTTTAAAAAGGTATTCATTATCTCGTACTTACAGAAATCTCCCTGGGGTCGCCAAGGGAAGATAGGCCTTTCCTGAAAAGTTCGAAGCCTTCCCTATGTAATACTCGTCGAACGTAGTAATAATTAGCCCATGCCATATTTGAGGGGGAAGCAAATGAAAGATATTAACATTTAAAGCACAATTGACAGAGAAAACCCCTAAATCAGCTATTTCAACATTTTCGTCGAACTATCAGTATTTAAATTGGACGTTGCAAAACAATGAAGTTTTTACATAAGCTTGTCTAAGACACTGCAATACAGTTCGGAGAGGATTTGTTGCTCTGACTTAAATGATAAATCATTGCATGCGTACATTTCCCCGTACGCATTGTGATTACTCAATATTTGCATAGTAAAGAGGTTTAAAATTTGCATATTTGAATTTCTTAACAAAAACCATTTTTCTTGACAACCCTTCCCTGATTGCTCCAGTTAGCCAAATCTTACTTATTGGGCTGTCAAACTAACATAAAACAAGACGCAACTACAAAAGTTTCAGCATATCGATTCGTCTTCAAACACCCCCGATAGCAAACCCATAGAGCACTTGTGGGAAACTATGGAACTACATGTAAGGCATCTGGATACACCAACCACCTCCATACCTGCATTGGAAGCCGGATTGCACACAGCTTGATTGGCTATACCTTCTAAGAGCTTCCAGAGTGTTATGGAATCGGTGCTGCGTCGGACAACTGCTACACTGAGTTTGAAAGGAGTACCTACGAAGCATTAGGTAGGTGGTTATAATTCAGGGATCACTTAGTGTATGTTACGTACTACAGCGGTGAAGTACAGAGTTATCAAAAAGTTACCGAACCCTAATTTGAACAATTTTTATTCGCACTATACAGATACATAAAGTTTACTTACAGCTTTGATACATCTTACATCGGCTTTTGAGCAACTGATGTTGACCAAAAGAAGGTGATGGAAATGACCTCCGTGTTTCTGGAAGCAAGTATCCACGCGGCGGCACATGTTTTTCGTAACGCGTTTCAGCATAGATGGCGTGATTTCCGCAATAGCCTGAATATTAATTGGTTTCAAGGGCTGCAGTCATGCAGGTTGTTTGCATAAAGACAAAACTTTAAATGCCCCCACAGGAAAAAAAAGGAAACAAAATCATTATTCCGAAAAGAAAACATTGTTCAATAAGCCCTTGTTGTATCGAATAAATTTGCGAAACCAACGGCAATGCAGCGGGCGCTTGTGCGTTTTTGGTACCTACAGTTCTTGGACAACTTTCACTGTTTATGCATGAAGCTGCAATCTTTTAGTCGCTTTCTGTACTGAGCCGTAAGACAGTTTCCCTTGCTGAGATAAGCGACGAAGCAAAAATGTAGAGGTCACTCGTATTTTTCATTTCGACCTTTGATTGAATGCTAACTCATGTTCAACAAGCTAGTCTTATTGATTTACATAGCACACCTCGGTAATGTGCTGTCTTGCATTTTGGAGTGAGCCATTTATGCGACGAAGGTAGCTGTGCGTAATTAACTGGCATATCAGTGTATGACATTTTTTTTTACTTAAATTTCCAGACTTTTGACAGAAAATCATGCAGGTTTTTCAATCTGTCAGTTTGCCGTGATACCAAAGAAAGGTGCAAGATGAAAAAGTGGCGTGACATTCCAGGTTGATACTTGTATCTTTACAGCAGTGCAATAAATTTCTCTCTCCAAAAGATGCAGTTATGAATACGCAAAGCAGCTATTCTGATTGTATGACTCGAAAAACATTCAGCTATAAAAATTCATATGATGTTCTACTTAATATATGCTACTTATTGATATTTTTAATGATGGTAGGATTGAATAAAATGAGATTGATTCCCGTGTTAAACGAAATTTGCCCTCCGCGAAGTGCTATTATCGATCTCTCTCTCTCTCTCTCTCTGCCTCTCTGGCTGTTAGAATCAATTTCAGAGGTTATTAACTCCTGGAATTAAGTTCTTACCGAAAAATATCACTCACTCTTCATAGAAGGACAGAGCAAAATTGTAAATAAAGCATTAGGAGTCAGGTCGGCCTTTCTGTATTACGAAACTTACTGAAGCTTGAAATTACAGGATATCCGCTGCGAAACAAAAGTAATTTCTCGGGATTAATTTAGAAGTGTTAAAAATAGAATCTCTGAAAGCGTGCATTTACAATCTAGTTAAGCAGGTTTCGCCAGTTCCAGTAGAATTTGAAGAATAATCAGCTCTGAAGAACTGTGTGCTGCTTAATAGTGAAATGCAAATCACTGCATTTACTATTTCGCTTCTATTTTTATTTTTTTAACAAACCGTAAATTAACTTCAGTTTGAGGTGTACTTTAGAAAATTTTGGACCACGCAATTAATTTCTGGTCTGTAAAGTGCACGACCTGCAAGGTAGGGATTGACTGATTGCGACAGTGCTTCGCGGAAGCCGAAAGATGGCATGACATATTAATAGAATGGATATGGCAATCTGCGGAAGTCTGTAGGTAGCAATAGGACAGACTGGATGTGAAACTGATTCACGGTAACCTGAAAGGAATGATTGAATCTAAATGGATGTGACAGTGCTTAAAAATAACCAGAAAAGGTAGATGAGACAGACTAGATATCAAAGTGCTTAACGGAAATAAGAAAGGACGGATGTGACCCACTGGTTGCCACAGTGCTTCGTGAAAGCCTATAAGGATGGATAGCGGGACTGGATGTGAAAGTGTTTCGCGGAAGCCAGAATGGATATGACAGATCTCCGCGGTACTCTAAATGGAAGAATAGTACCGAATAGGTGTGAAGTGCTTGGCGAAACCCAGGTAAGTTGGATAGGACCGACCGGATGAGACAGTGCTTCTTGGAAGCCTGTCTTTGAGCGTTGGTACCGAATGTAAGTAACAGTGGTTTGCCGAAATCTGGAAGCTGTGATGGAGTCGACTGGTTGTGGCAGAGCTTTGCGGAAGTCTGAAAGGAGGGATGGGATCGAGTGGATGTGATAATGCTTTGAGGGAGCCGGAGAGGATGGGTTTGGCCGACTGGGTATCTGTGACACCAATACCGTGAGAATAGATGGGACAGACATTATGTGACAGTAATTCGCGTAAACCTGTAAGTAGAAATAAGACCGAATGAATGTGACAATGCTCCACGGAAGCCCGCCCGTAAGGGGAGTCCAACATTGTTTCGCAAAGTTCTGTAAGGCAGGATTGGACCAATCGAATGTGACAATGCTTCGAGGGATCTTCCAAGAAAGGATGGTGCCGTCTAAATAGGGTAGAGCTTCGATCAAGTCTGTAAGGTGAGGTGGAACCGAATGGAAGTGCCAATGCTTTGCCTAAGTGTATAATGAGGAAAGCGACTTACTAATTGTGATAGTGCTACCAAAAAGACTATTACGAGCGGTATTATGTATTCGACGCGACATTACTTTGCTTAGAATATGATGGTGGATGGGACCAACTGGATGTGACAATACTTCACGGAAGCTTGTGAAGAGAAATGGGACAAACTAGATTAAACAGTTTTTTCGAGAAAGCCTCTGAATGTGTTTGGAACCGGAAGGAAGTGACAGTACTTCACGGATTCCTGTAAGGAGGGTTGAGACTGATTGGAAATGGCAATGCTTCATGGAAGTCATTAAGAATGGATCTAACCGACTTGATGAGACGGTGCTTCGCAGAAGACTCTGAGGAGGAATGAATGCTACTGAGTATCACAGTGCTTGTTTGAAACTTGTACGAAGTGTTGGAACCGGTAGTTAGCGAAAGAACTTCGCGGAAGCCTGTCAGGTGGGATCAGATCGTCTTGATATGTCTTCGCGGAAAACGTAAAGGATGATTGGAAGCGACTGCATGTGATCGCGCTTCGGAAAAGCTTGTAAGGAGGAATGGAACCGACTGAATGTGACAATGCTTGGTGGTAGACTTCTGCTTTCTGGACTGTACCTTACGATGAGTTTAGCATAAGAGGCATTTATAAGATCCCGTATAACTGATGGAGGCGTGAAGATGTGCGAAATTCTTCGAGACTTCTGAAAACATGAATTTATGCAGACTCAGTGTACACAGATAGAACTTCTGAAATTTTTACAAGGTGTATCGAATTCCAGATAATCTGAGTGAATCCGTAAAATTTCATAAAACAATTCTCGGATTTGAAAAGTCTCTGCAATAGTGTTTGTTTTCATAACTGGAGCTCGTCAAATTTTCGTACGTTTTGAAGTGATAGTGATATCATTTCCAACACTACATGTATGCCTTGTACTCACATGATAACAAAAAGTCTCAGGTTTTAATTCTTCCCTCCCTCACTGTCTCTGTAGCAGTGCAGACATTTTTATCATTTTACTCCGATTACAATTTTGAATACAGAATCGCGTTGAAAATAATTCATTGAGGTGATTCGGCTTTTATTATGATACCGTTCTTTTTTATCCATTATTTTATGCAGAAGCATATCTTTTTAAGACGTTTCGTCCTTCCTGGATGGTCTGCGATTCCAAAGTAAATTATAACAAATCATGATTTCGTTAAGCGATTCCTAATTGTATCAAATAGACACAAAGAACCTCTAGACAATGAAAAAATTAAAACGTGTCAAAAATCCCCTTGTGATGTCTAAGTAAGCCGGATACACACTGCATACCAGGGAAAATTTGTGAAACAGCTTAGGTTAAAAAATCGGCAAATAGCTTAGGCACATTGTGTTGTATACTATAATATGACTTTCCTTTCTTTTTTTAATTCCTGTTATCTATATAAATTTCAGTTCGTTCTCCTTATGCATTTTTCAAACTTATAACGAAGTAAATTTCTCCGTCATTTTTGTCCACGCCGGGGCTCGAACCCGGGTCCCATCATTCCGGAATAAGTCACTCTACCAACTGAGCTACGCGGACGTTCGTTCTGACTGCTATCTGCCTTTATGTCGTGTGCGTCCTGCTGGCAGGTACGTCACAAACTTAACGCCGCATTTTCTCTCTCACTGAATGTTTTGGGGCAACCTGATTTGAGGTCAGAAGTAGAATGACGTATGAATTCAACAGAGATAAGAAGAATGTTCACGATGTGTGTAGCAGGCTGTCTCACGTTATATGTATTCTGCTGACTTTAGTTAGGCTAGCTGATTTTCGTTAAATGCATGCTGTTTCTTGTTAGCTGTTTGGAGTATCCTCTGATGAAAATCGTTCTCGTTAAAAGTCGATTAGTTAGTTATTTAGTTTTGGAGATAAAGGTTAAAGTTTAACTTACCTGTTGATAAATTATATCAGGTTGAATGTTTGAAGGATACTTAAAAGTGTATTCGAGAGTGCCCAGAGTCAGATTACGGGATGATTTATTGATGTGTGCTAATAACACCTTAGATTTATGAGTAACCTAAAACACATATGATTAAAGTCAAAATCTGCAAGTAACTTTGTTTTCACTGAATCTGTAGACATATTCTTGAAGTGACATTTCTGTGCTTAGTTACGAACACCTCCAACTCCAAAATTTTAAGCTATCCGGGAATCAATTAAGACCAATCAGCAGCAATAATTCAGATCGTACTTTACTGTGAAATTCATGTTGGAAAGTAGTAAGAAAATCTCTGCAACCAACGGAGAGCATTAGAACGTGTTAGTGATTTCCGGGTCGAATAGTTTCTCAAAATTCATTGGATGGATTTTGAACATTTCTGCATGAATGACTCAGAGCACTCCAGGCAAGTAAATGCTACTTTCGCGATGCACAGAGTGACTGCATTGTAATCCCAGGGTCATCTCTTAGTCAATCTAAACCAAGCCAATATGATGTGAGCGGAACTGCGATAGTCGGATAAGTTCGTCCCCTTCTCAAAATGACAGATTCTGGGTTGGAGTTTGTATGATGTGGAACAAACACTGATAATATTGGCACGTTAGCACCAATAGAATACGAGGATTTGGAACAGTATGTTATTTGAGCCTATGTATTTTTATGTGCTGAAGTCTATTTTCGAAACTGAATGTTGCTCGGGAAACGTGGCTTCACTAATGAAATGAAACATATAACGTTCCTCGTACAAAATTACGATAAAATAATGAATGATATTCAAATAAGCTGTTGTATTTCTTTATACTCGTTTATTAACTTGGAAAGAAACACCAGAATGAAAATTGTCGCAGAAAACAATATTATAGTGCTCCTCGGATATAACGCTGTCCTTCATACCGCGGATTCGAATATACCGAGGGACTTTCTTGTTCCCCGTGTCTGACGCAATGCTATTATAATCGTCTGTTACAGCGCGGCTATCTTATAACGCGGGTCAGACCCCTAACCCGCGTTATAACCCTGGAGCGGTGTAATCCATGATTACCGAAAAGCTTCTGTGTCTTCCATATTGCCTGTACTGAAAACAATCCTTCAACACTGTGAAGTCTAAATATCTCAAACATTATAAATATTTTGAGATAATTCTAGGTCTGCGCATGTGGTGCAATTTAACGAAATTCCAATTAACTTTTCCTCTCTCTGTTTCACAGTATACATCCCACAGATATTTGAAATTTTAGGTCCTGTTAATGTACACAGACGTCATCCTAACGCTGGCCCAGTTGAACACATGAGGCAGATAGCGATTTGTCAACCGAATGTAAGAGTCATCCTTATAGGTTTCAATTAAAGATTGATCTACGACGTTTTCACACAGACTTTATTGATTGCTATATACACAGAAGTGCCAGAAAACCTGGTACAGGCGAGCTCATGCAAAATACATGGCAACGTCACCTATGCGCATTCTCGGTTGCGTCCGCCAGTGCGTATATAAAGCGATAGACATTCTTGCCAGCTATCAGAGCTGTTTTCGGCATGAGTATGACAAGTAATAATGATTTAAGCGATTTTCAAAGCGGTGTCATAGTTGGAGCTCGTGAAATGGGCCATAGTATTTCGGAGGTAGAAACGAAGTTCGGATTTTCACGGACGACCATTGCAAGGGTGTACCGTGACTACAAGAATTCCGGCAAAACCTCCAACCTACGATACCAGTGTGGCCGTAAAAAGACATTGGGTGAACGTGACCATCGTCGGCTGTCAAGAACTGTTTCACGCAATAGGCGTGCAACACTCTTGCAGGTATCATCGGAATTCAATGCTGGAGCCTCAACAAGCATCAGCGTCCGGACTGTACAACATACCCTCGAGTTGGGCGTCGGCTTTAGGAGCCGACGCCCAACTCGATTCCCCTTGACGGGTGTACGACACAGAGTTACGCGCCTCGCTTGGGCACGGCAACCGCGCCACTAGACACTTGATGACTGGAAACAAGTATTCTGGTCGGACGAGTCGCGTTTCCAACTGTATCGGACAGATGGAAGGATTCGTGTGTGGCACAAACCCCATGAAGCCATGGATCCCGCTTGTCAACAGGGAACTGTACCGGCTAGTGAGGGGGGGGGTAATGGTATGGGGTGTGCTTAGCTGGACTTCACTGTGACCCCTGGTACGTCTATAAACGTCTGTGACCGGCCAACGGCATGTGCGCATCCTTTCTGACGAGGTACACCCGTTCATGTCCTGCATTCATGCTGATGGGTTGGGCCTGTTCCAACAGAACAATGCACCTCCACACAAGTGTCGGGATGCCACATTATGGTTAGATGAACACTCATCTGAGTTTGGGGTGTTGCCATTCCCATCCAAGACCCCAGATCTGAACGTGATAGAACACATTTGGGATTCCATGCAACGCGCTATCGAACACAGGAATCAAAGACCTCGGAATATACCCGAATTGTGGAACGCTCTGCAGGAAGTATGGTGTGCATTACAGCATATTTCTAGAAGCTAGTGGAGTCCTTGCTTCGTCGTATTTATGCAGTCCTGCACTCCCACTGGGGACCTACCAAATATTAGACTGGTGTACCAGTTTTTCTGGCACTTCAGTGTACATGTTGTCGAAAACTATGACGGCAACGATGTGGTATTAAGGAAGAAAATCATTTACGCATACTTCCCCAGGTTATTTTATTTATTCTCAGACTGCTCCAAGTTACTTTTATTTTAAATAACTGCTCCAAATTATTTAAAGCCAAGAATTGCATGCTTAAAGAGAAACTAGTACATTAATTAGACATATGGCTCTCCGATCACTGGAAATGCATTCACGATACCTCATTATTTGCAATTTGCTTTCCGGTTGACTGATTGATCTGTCTTAGATCAGGGTTCGAGACTCGGATGACGCATTTGCAGTATGATCTCGTACTTCGACACTAGTACTATTCTCCATCCTTAGAACAAGATGCTCTAAATCAAAAATGGGGGATATATTAACATCTAAGTCTGTACATAATTAGGCAATTAGGGGGAGAGGTCGTAGGAATATTGTGATGCAGAGAATTTGTTTTTCTTGATGCGTTTTCACCCCTTAGTGAAGTGATGAAAAAATAATTGGTCACATGGTCTGACCAGTGGTCATTTTCGAGAAATGGCTGATATCTTGAATTTTTATAAATATAATGTATATTTTAAGTTAATAATGTAACATGGGGCTGTGATATATGGCCTTATATGTTTTCAGGTGCTTTGAATTTGAAAACGACAGAAACAATTGCACTGGGATCAGTAGAATTCCATATTCTGTTAAAAATAAGGGTAGGGCATGCGATTTATTGCAATAACGTAATGTTTTGTTACAGATACAAACTGGGTCACTTAAGTTTTAAAATGCAAGCTGTGGAATTGGGACGTTCACGTGTGAAGAAAAAAAAACAAGATGATATTTGTATAACATGTAAATCAAGAGGAACAGAAACATTATATGGGGCATACTCTGGTCGAGATCACATTAGAGAATCTAGAACTGTGTTTTACAGGGAATTGGTTATAACTGATGATGGATCGAGGGCTAATTTTGAAGTGTTGCGGGCCTTACTTCCAAAAATCAAAACGAACCCTGAAATAAAATGTAGAAAAAGCTACACCAGTGTCTAAAAGACACTGACAATGAGAGTGAAGACCTTAATGCAAGTGAAAACCGTAAAACAAGCATACGGACTCATTCTAGGAGTGGCACCGAAATAATGACGTCTGTATGTTTAATCAATCAATGAGAACGCAATGGGAAAGACACAGTTGTTTTGAATTTCTGAATGTGGAAGAACAGAAGATCTCCTAGATGCAACCAGATTTTTTAAAGATGACGTATTTGACAGAACAAGCACCCTAGATGACGCAATGAGTGTATTTGCTGACGCAATGACGACGCACCCTAGATGACGCAATGAGTGTATTTGCTGACGCAATGATGACGCACCCTAGAGGATGCAATGAGTGTATAATGTACCACAATAGTTGCATAAAAGTGTACAAAAGAAGTATAAAACATCTAAAACACACTGAATTTAGGGAATTAGGGGAACTTTTACCGTTCAGAAAAAGGAAGACATGACACATTGTTTCAAGTTGTCTACTTTCGCATTCATAGTGGGTTGAAAATAACGCATTTGCATATTGCTAATGCTCAAGTTGTACACAATTTAAGTAGGTCGGAAACACTCAACACAATGTTCAATCGCCAAGGTCTCTGTTGTAGTTACGATGATATCCTACGTCAAGGCCAAATGTTAGCCAATAACACGAATACTAGAGCTGAAGTCCACCGTGCCCCAATACCACCTGCAATAAAACCTAGGATTCCTGTCCGTGATGTGATAGACAATTTTGATAGAAAAGAAATTGCCGTGTCAGGTATGCATGGAACTCATGACACAGTATTGGTTTTGTTTCAAGATCACCGATAAAAAAACGCAACAGAAGAAAATGATGGCCTAGAAAACTTCACAGGGATATTTGGTATTGAAGTCACATCACGAAGTTTCAATAAAGAAACAGGAATCCAACAATTATTTGACTCTCACGAGACAAAGACAAGGTGTATGGTTACAAGTAACTTTATGCCAAGCAATGACATAAGTACAGCATCTGAAATAAGAACGTTGGGGCGAGATCTGGATTTAGTATGGTTCCTATCACGATTTCTTACAGGTGCAAGAGTAACTGAGCTTAATTTCCCCGAAGCAGTAAATATACCATCAAGAAATGCTTTTACTCATGAGTGCGTTGTATAAGCATCCTTCTCACAGAACATTGATAGGTTTTACGCCAATCCTGCTCTACCTTGCAACGCAATACAATTCTATTTACATGTCAGTGATAAACTTTTAAGAAGTGTAACGTATACTTTAGATTCACTTTCCTTTTGATTTTTACTATCTCTGGTTATTTTATTTTACTATGTAAATTATCTTCTTACTGAACGAGATGTTATTTCTCCCGCTGAATGAGATCTGGCAATGAGTGTAAGTCATGACGTGGTGGTAGCCAGTATAAATAGGCGCGTTCAACGATACCTGAGAGAGCTTTTTGTTGATGTGCGTAGGGAGAGCTGTTGTTTATGTGCGAGAGAGCTTTTTGTTGATGTGCGTAGCGAGAGTTTCGTTAATGTGAGTAGAGCTACGTTATTTTGTGCCAAGAGCTTCGTTCTATGTGATTAGGTTTTTTCTTCATTATTGTGATACGATTAATGTGACTAGTGTGTGTGTGTTGGATGATTCCAGAAGTTTTCCTAATAAAAGCTTTTTAAGTAAGTACGTTTTTCTCAGTTCATAGTACTGTCGGACCTCTGTCTGGCTGTTAGGTTTATTTCATTAGTTGTTATTATTAACAACCAGCACAAGACTTTATTCATCTTAATTACTACTACAACATTACTAGCAGTTAAAAGCTTGTTCATTATTATTATTACTAAACTACTAGCAGGAAAGTTTATTCATGATAATTAACACAACAACCATTAGAAGAAGTTATATTCATTATAGAAGCACTACATCAACTGAATCTTTCAGAAGGATATTTTGGCGTGATAAAGGAGTCTACCACATAGCCAAAGGAATACATCTTCATGTAGATGAATTTTCTAATATATTTCCTGGCCTTGGAGGATTTTATCTACAAAAAGTGGTGTTATCATTCATTGGTCTGTATCTTTAAAACAGTGGCACTTTTGAACTTGGTCTCATGCTCTCCGTCTCAATCCTTGTTGAGACAAAGACGATCAGACCAAGTTCAGCTGAAAGTGTTTTAAATGCTTGTTCAGTCAGAGCAACTTCAATACTCGATGAAGTCATACAAACACTTCGATGGATGACATTCATGGATCAGTGTGAAAAAATGAAATATTCTGACTTCTTTTCCATTATGAAGCGCTTTCAGTTATCAATAAATGATGAGTAGCTCTTATCTCATGAAACCAAATCTTCTGTTAATGGTCGGAGTGAAATTCAGACAGATTTTGAAATATTAAGAAAAATTGTTTGAAGAACACCGAGCTAATTTGTTACTGGGAACATTTCTATCTACACTAGCACATCTTCCTAGAGACCTAATACGTGCTGATTGAGAAAATAACTGGGATTTACATGTCTGCAGTATAAGGGAATATTTGCCTCTTTTCTTCACCTTTGATAGAACCAATTATGCCCCTTGATGTACTTTATATTATGATGATTGCTTGAAACTCAAAGACGAGCACCCATTAGTGTTCAGTGACTTTGAAAATGGCCATTTCACAGTACAACATTCTAGTAAAAGATTCAGCAGTATTGCCCTGGATCAGGCGTTAAAACAGCATTATAATAAGCCAGCAAAAGCGTCTGGAGTCATAATTGGAATCACAAGAATCAAAGATGCAGTGGCAAAGCATATTTATCAAGCATGACAAGGAAATCCTCACTCATTTCTTAAAAACATTTCGTGGCCTTAGTGAAGCTGAAAAATTTTCTCTGCACCATGAGTTTACGAAGTCACTAACAATTCAAGGCAAAAAGCGTGTTCCCAGGATGCTAAAGTTTGTTCTCCAGACAGGAAACCCATTTACAAAACTTGAGAGGTACGGAATATTAAATATAATAACAGAAGCGAAGATTGATCAATAGGGTGGATCGAAAAAAAGAAATACTTTGACCGAAATGCCCTAGTGCGGAAAAGTTGTTAATGAGCGCCACTAAGAATTGTGTGAAATATTTTTCAAATCGGTTAATATCTTTGGCTCTGACCAGAGGTTCAAAGTTTCGAAATTTCACAAAAAACATGAACTTTTCGAGTGTTTTGATCAAGAAGTATGCAATTACTTACTCCACTTACAGAAGAAAGGAAAGCGTAGCTGTAATACTTTTGTCAAACAGAGATTAGCAGGCAAAGCTAAAGAAATTTTGGATTCTATACACAAAGAATTTCGTAAAAAATGCAAAGAAAATTCCCACCATATGAATAAGCTCACTTCGATGCATAAAAATATTAAAAGTATGTTTCCGAGACATAAATGTAGACATATACTCAAATATGAGCTGCCAACCACATCGTACTGTCTAACATGTGATGTGTTTTTGAAACAGCCTGATAAAGCTCAACTTATAGTACAAAGCTTGAAAAGAGGTTTTTGAAAGGTTATATTGTAGAAACAAATATTTCGATTTCCGAGAAGAGCACAACTATCGTGATTGACTTCATTGAGTATACAAGAAACGTTTTCGCTAAACTGTTGAAATTGAAGACCTGTTTTGGTGATTACTTTGAACAGAGACATTTGGTGACTTTTTTCGGCATGGAATTCACAATGACAATCCAGAAAATCATCTATAATCATCTATATTTTTCGACTTAGAGGTCAGGACACAATCCAGAAAACCATCTATAAATGAGGAAGACGAGACAAATTATTCCTCAGAAAATGTGATACCTAAGAAGACGATGCGGGGTATGTCAAACCTTTACCTCAGTTATGAACCTTATCAATCATAGTTTGCGAACGAAATGAGTGGCAGAAGCATCTGCATAATTATAGTACTTGTCATCGATAAAATTCCTAAACCAGTGGAACATATATTTTTTTACGAATGCGTGGTATATTCTATACGTTTTAATCATTTGTATGTTGAATTCTAGGTAGTTTCACTTCTAGAAGGAGTCCGTGTTTTTGTTTTACGTTTTTCACTTGCATTAAGGTTTTCACTCTCGTTGTCTTTTAGAGAGTAGTGTAGCTTTTCTTCCAAATTTGACTTCAGGGTTTATTTTGACTTTAAGATATTAATGCCCATAGCACTTCATGTGGTAAACAAATTAGTGACAACAGAGGATCCCAGAACACTACCCGACATAAAGCATTCTGTGAATACCAGAACAAAATCTCAGCGCATAAAGCGACACCAGGACAAGCAAAATGAGAGCAAACAGAATGATGCTTCAAAATGTTCGTAAATATGATGCAGATCTCTAATTCGGAGTATGTTTTCCTCTAACTGAAATGTATGATAACCAAAATCCTTCACATTTAACATCGTGTAGAAAAAGCACAATTCGTACAATATGTTATAAAAACAAATTCCACCGTCAATGTACGATATTTAATTAAAAGATGAAATCTATTCGCAAATTAAAAACCTCCACTAGCACTTGCGGGGTAACACTTAATCCATCATCAGGTGGAACAGAGAGGTAAATGCAGTACTCGCGTACACATATATAGGAACGCAGCAATGCACCATGGTATAGTTCTCAAGCGTCACAAGATTAAGGTGTTGCCATCGCAGCCGAGCAGTAGACACAATTTCCGACTTTAGTTGCACATAATATAGATTGTTTTACACAGTTAAAATTGTCAAATTTACATGTTATTGTTTTTATTAAATCATTTAATAGTTATAATTTAAAGTTCAAAACGGCGATATAGATTTTCCAAACTTTTGGTATTTCCACTGGCGTGTTATCATTACAGCACCTGTCCGCCAAGGTTTCAATGTACAGGCTTTCAGTTCGCCCAGTCTGGTTGCAAAGTTCCATTTACGACGTTTCTAGATAGTGCCGTATTATTGCGGAAAGTTTGAATATCATACTTATGTTCCTGAACACGAATACCCAAACTTCTCCCTGTTGAGCCTACATAGTTGCTAACTTGTTCTCCTGTTGAGGTGTCTAACAGTGGTATGCTGTACAATCCCCATTTGCTCAAAATATCGGATGCTGCCTGATCTTTTCTAACTGATGATATGAGATTCTTTGATCGGGTCCGAATTGTATGTTATGCTTTGAGCATATACGTGACAATGCGTTAGTGATGTGTGGGTACTCGTCCAATGCTTCCACAAACCGTTTGCTAGGCTTTGGGTCTTGTTCTAGACTTATGGTTCTTTCGTTGCTAATTCTGCACAATAATCTATTAACCAATGTCATGGGGTATCCGTGTTTGTCCGCCAATTTAAAAATAAACTTTATTTCAGATTGTAGAAGACTCTCGCTTGAAGAATGCGTGTAGGCTCTTCTAATTAGAAAGTTAATAGCAGATAGTTTTTGTGGGGTTGGATGTGATGAATTGAATGGAATACGGCTATTGGAATCAGTTGGCTTATGATAAAGTGAAAAAGACAGTGAATTAGTATCCGGATCACGAAATATACGAACATCCAAAAAAGGGAGTGAAAAATCAGATTCAAGTTCTGTCGTGAGCCCGATAGTAGGGAATACTGACGAAAGTGCGTCGACGAACTGAATTAAATCATCCTTGGAGTGAGGCCAAAGCACAAGGATGACGTCGACGTACCTAGGTTATAAACTGGGGACCAAAGTGGATTCATTGAGAACTTTGTTTTCGATGTATTGTAGCAGAATTTCTGCTAACACAGTGAATAGTGGGGAGCTCATGGGCGAACCCTCAGTTTGCAAGTAAATTTTGTCAACAAATTTGAAATATGATCGCCTTTTAACTAAACGAAGTGCGTTCATAATGGCGGCAATTTCCGGGTTGAGGACGAGAATTTCAGCAAGTTTAGCCTCAATAATACGATGAGTGGCGTCCACAGGTACATTAGGGTACAGCGAAACCACATCCAGAGAGGCTAATATGAAAGGACCAGCATGTGGCTGAATCATTCTGATCCTTTCTATTGCCCTAGAGGAGCTTTTGATAGAAAAAGGTGAGTTCTCTGCTAACTTAGCCAAATATAGGGCAAGGGCTTTTTCAAGTGGTCGAATAGGACTAACGTAGCCCGCGACCAAAGGCCTAATAGGCAGCCCCTCTTTATACAGTTTGATACGCCCAAAGATATCGGACACACGACAACCTGGTGTGTGTGTGGGGGGGGGGTAAATACTTTGGGAAAACTTTCAGGGAAGTTGTAAGCATTCTTCAATCTGGTCAACGCTGTACAGGTTGCTTTAGTTGGGTCACTCTCTACTACCTTGTGTGGAATGGAAGCTATAGCCTCAATCATTTTCCCCCTGTAGTTTGAGCTATCCAACAAGACAGTTTGATGTGTCTTATCTGCAGCCAAAATAGATATTTCATTAATGTTTCTAACTGCAGTAAGCTGCTTCCTTTCTTCATTATACATTGGAATTAGTTTGGACTGTTGCTGCGCTTTGCCCCTTCGCAAAAGGCTATCAATTTGTACGCGCGCAACATCATGTTCAGCCTGAGGTAAGTTTCTGATGATACATTCCAATTGTGGGACAGTCCTAAAGATATTGGCCTTGTCCGTGGGGTATGCGAATTTGGTTCCTCTTTCTAGAGCTCTACGTTGCACTTCATTCAACTCATAATTACTAAGGTTGACAACATTAGAGTTTGTAATTATACTACCATTATTTCCATGATAGCGCACAGGCCTATTATTAACTTCACTGTCAACTAGGAGACAAAGTTTGCCAATATGGGCATCGGTCAATGATTTGACTGAGTTTTCTATTAAAGTCGAGGTGACAGTAAACACGCGGTCCGTGATAATAGGGTGTTCGCGATTCGACAAATCCTCATAAGCAGTATAACACTTTCTACTAAGGAAATCAATAAATGATCTCTTACTTCTAATGGTACTTATTAATCATTTCTTCCCCGCATTTCGAAGTATACAGTTGTCACGCAACGAGAAAGGAGCCATACGAATACAAAGGTGGCTCAGAATGTTATTCAGGTCTTTACAGCTAGTCAGGAATCCCAGATGAGCACACTCCTTGGCAAGCTTGATTCGTGTTGACTGGAACATTTGTAAGGCTGCACTCCACATTATCGTGTCTCAAGATACGCAATAGAATACGATTTGGCGCGGTGAGCAATCTTGTACGAAAAGCACAATTTGTACAATATGTCATAAAAACAAATACCGCCGTCTATGTACGATATTTAATTAAAAGGTGAAATCTATTTACAAATTAAAAACCTCCACTAGCACTTTATTTAACACCCTACTTTCTACAAATCTCACAAGCAAGAAATCCCAGTTCCTTAATTTGGAAGATCTGAGCTGCAGAAAAGTTCCGATACGATATGGGTCAACAAGAAATAATATATTACGCGCTATGCGTTGCATGCTGGCACAGGTGGGCTACAAGAACAGACGCTCTATAAGTTACAAACTTTTGACCATAGCTCATCGACGTAAACGACTCTCCTGGTTCCAACGGTATGCAGATTAGATGCAGGACTTGTGATTCCATGAATCACGATCTGTGCATTCTGCCAATGGTCTAGTTTTATGTGGAGTAGGCAATATGAAGCTATGGATACCTCATGCATGGTATTGGCTACCCAGGCCACTGAAGGTGAGTGTATTATATGGAACATGTTTAGTTTCAATGAAATGAGACTCCCGGGGTGTCTGAATCAACTTATGAACGCTGGCTTCTAAGGGATTGCTTGCGGATCATGTGCGCTCCACAAATTATGCTTTTATCCAGAGAGAAATGTCTTCTTTTAGGACAGTAATGCACCATGCCATCGGATCCGCCTTGTGCAGGAATGGGTCAACAAAATTTGCGTGTTTGAGACATCTCGAATATCCCCTAAACTTGCTTAACCTCAACCCAGTGGAACATCTGTGGGATGTTGCGGAACAACAGGTGAGGCCGTTAAACACGCCATCCGGCCCCATACCTAAACTGTGGATCCTAATACAAACAGCTTGATTGCACATCTTCACATAACTCTATTGACACCTGGTGAAGTCGATGCTACGCCGGATGACAGTCGTTCTCCCTGCGGAAGGATTTGAGTGCAGGGCCGAAAGGAGGATTTTGAAAGAGGCGAAAGGAGGGCCGATGTTATATTAAGTAGGTGGTCATAATTCTGTGAAAGGTCCTTATACTTGTTCCTAGGTATTCTTCCACGAGGCTCGCTTCATATGTGCGATCCGTTAAGCAGAACGTAGGAGCTATGGATCCCAGAAGAGAAAAATGTTGTCACCAAACCGCTGTACAGAGATAATCCTGTACTGAAGTAATGCAACGGCATACCACCGTTCCCTCTTATGCCACTTCAAACCAACTCACTGCCAGCGCAGTGTCGATTGCTTAAAGTGGATATCGCATCTTTCACTCTTCGTGGACGCTCGAACTATGAGTTTCGTAGAGTTTCTGGAGTACTGATCACTTTTGTATAATTACCTGCTTACAGTTTCACTCAATTCGTTTTGTCCATTTAGACCAAGGAGGTTATATTACTGGAGACACCAATGGCTCTGCCGCCATAGATCACAGCTAATCTGTGTTGTGACGCAAGCAGGCAAAAACAAACTAAATCATACCGTTGATAAAACAGTAAGCTTTCGTATCATTGATAAAGATTATTGAATTACTCATTTTATCTGTTTATACGCTTAGAAGCTTTTGTTCCATTGGTTTCAAAGCAGCTTCTTTTCTGCGGCTGCGTTGTGTCTGCTCACGACGTCATTTGCAGCACGGACGATGACTTATGGCGGCCAATGCTGCGTGGATAGGAGTGGTGTCTCCAGTAATATAACCTCCTTGATTTAGACGGTTGTGTGAAAACAAATCTTAGAAACTTATAGTTTTATGCTATCTGCAGTTGGGAGCCAAATATCTGTTATGTCTTAGGGTTGTAACCTTAAGGCTCCCACGTTCAGGTGATCATCCTGCAACATATCCACTACTCTGAAATTATTTCTACAGCCTGTGTACAATATCCATGCTCACTCACAGTGACCTGGCATGATCAGTCATGGTATGTGCATATTGTAAGGTCTTTACAGCACTGTCCATTGCTTTTAAAGGTCATCTTAGCTTTGTCTACATTCTATATGTTACTATAAATTACTTACAGAACAATAGAATCAGAAAGAATCGACACACGTTATTCGCGTACGGTGGAATTCCGACACTTTTGCATACCAGTATAACTAATTACCAGCTTCAGCCAAGCGCACAAATCTGGTAATATTGGCAGTATTTGACATTCATACCAACGGTATGTGAACCCGAAGTATACAAAAGCAGCTTATTTCTCAAATGCAGCGTATGTGAAATAAAATGAAAATACTTAGTGGTTGGCCCTTCATTCATGAGTCATCGAGAAAGATTTTGGCACACAGAATGTGATTCGATTTTCACGAATGTGATTTTTAATTCTAATCCTAGTAATATTGAATTTTGCATGTGTCCTAAGAGGATACGGCTAGGTGCATATAAAAGAAATTTTAATAAATTTTAATATCCTGGGATTTGGTGTGCCAAAATGTCGACTTTTAATACGATGTATCACGAATATGATTCGTATTCGATGACGACGGAATTCTATGTGTGTGAGTCGTATCAGTTTCCATAAAACGATTACAAGATGCGTTGCATTTGGAAATTCGACATATCTCTATCTAGCCCATGCAATTCTTCAGCCAGAAAATGTGTCGCTATCAGGAACACAGGAAAGAAGTGTGAGTATGAGATTTAGATTCTACATTTTACCTTCATTCATAAACTCACACAGACACACACTCACAAAAAAAACCCTGATAATTTCATACTCTTTAAATTTAACTTTTGTCAATAAGACATATTCTTAGCAGGCCACGGGACATTACAGAGTTTTCTTCGGGTTTACTCAACAAAATAATCAATCACTAATAATTCAGTATGTAGAAGATCTATTGTGACCAAAATGTTGAGAGTGCTTTAATCCCATTTATCACTTGACGACTTTGGATAAGTCAAGCTGCTGTGAATATATTTAATCAGTAGAAGTAAAAGAAATAAATAATGAAATTTAGGTGCTTTTTTTTCTGGAGAGAAAGGTGCGGAAACTACACTAGTTTCCATAAGTTAAGCAAGAAATGGAAAAATCGTGATAACTCAAAAAGCATGCAACCAATTCGGATCAAATTTGGTGGTAAGATTTATCAGACCAAATGCAGCAAAAAACATAAAAAACATAAAAACATGTAATACAAAGCATTTATATTTTGTATGAGTGATGCAAATAGGAAAATACAGAAATATAGGTATCAAGATGAAATAGGAAAAGGTATTTCATCTAATTTTCCTATTTCATCCTGATACTTACATTTTCATCTCGGAAATATAGGTATTAAGATGAAATAGGAAAATTACCCGTAACAGCAATACAGGCCCGACAGCGTTGTTCTATGCTGTCAATCACGGTGTCGAGCAGTTCCGTTGGTAGCTGCATCCATTGCTCGAGCAAAACAGTGCGGAGCCCCTGCAGTGTTCGGGGAGCGGGCTGGAGGCCCGCAACACGCCTTCCGAGAGCATCCCAGACATTCTCAATGGGATTCAGATCGGGAGAGCGTGCTGGTCACGGCATACGAATTGTAGTCTCCTGTTCCAGGTATTGGCGCACGAGGCGAGCTGTGTGAGGGAGGGCGTTATCAGCCTAAACTACAAATGTATCGTAAATTGCTGCTGCATACGGACGAACAATAGGGTCCAGGATGTAGTCTCTATACCTCTGAGCATTGAGGTTTCCATGTGGCAATACACAGAGGTCGGTGTGGCCGCTTAACGATATGCCTGCCCACACCAAAACACTATCACCTCCATAGGTGTGCCGTTCCTGGATATTAGAGAGAAGATTGAGAGTACCGGTTTTTCTCCAGATGTAAACTCGGCGGAAATCACTCTGTAAAAAGTATCGTGACTCATTAGTGAACAGAATGGATCTCCACTGATTTTGAGTCTAGTTCATATGCATTCGTGCCCAATTAAAGCGTTCCCTCCGGTGGGGGAGGTTGGGTTGAGGGGCCCGCATAATGCCGGTCGCCGAGGATACAGTCCTCCTGCGTCTAACCTTCTACGTAACGTCAAAGCTGATACCGTCCGTCTGGTGGCTGCCTCAAGAACAGATCTGAGATGAGTCGGTTTAGCTGTCCTGTCGCACCGTGCCGAAAGCCGCAAATACCGGTCATCCGCGGAGGTCGTCGCCCTTGGCTTACCTTCACTGTACTTTCGGGAAGCTTCACCCGTGACTTGGAACTGCTGCCACATCCTGTTGATCACAGAACGGTCGACGTTGAGCCATCTTACGACGTTCGCCTGCCGTTGCCCTGCTTAGAGTCGGCCTATCGCTCTGTAGCGTAACTCCGCTGGTAAAAGACGTCTCAAAGCTGTTAACAAAATCGCTATCTCGAAATCTTGTCCTTCACTGCCGCACATGAATTGGTGACTACCTCCGAAACAGCTGTTTTTAAGCTCTTGAGCATTTGCATAAAGCGCTGCCAGCGCCTCGCATTTGCCTTCCGTACATCGATGCTGTATACCTTCGCCCGTAACATATGCAAATTTCGTGCAATTTGAACTGTATTTCGCCCAATTATCGTGGTTTTTTGGTTTTTTGCTTAATTTATAGAAACCAGTGCATTAAACGTAAGTTGTTATAAAGGGAGGTAGGGAAAATGAAAATCACCTCGATTTCTTGAATATTGATATTTAAGCCATAGTTTTGTTGATTCGTACACAACTCAAAAACATAATTTACGTGTACATGCTCGCTTTGTTTACTAAATTATATATTAAGAACCATTATTCCGTGGCAGTTTTCTAATAAACTCCAATACCCACAAATGAGAGTTCAACTTTCACTTCAGTACCTTTAAAGGTGTGCGCCGTCTTCCCGGTGGCGCAGTGGTCTAAGCGCTGGCTCTTGACCATTCGTCCGAGATGGGTATACGGGTTCGCATCCCGGTGAGGCAGGTTGTTGTGTTTGGCTCTCTCCCATGCTTGGAGCCAGTGGCCCTAAATTAAGGACAAGCGACTGCTTATAGACACTCAGTCGCTCATGGTAGTCGTTGAACCTTCACTAAAAAAATAGTATAAAAAATTTGGTTGGAGAGAATTTTGCAGAAAGCATAAAATTTTCAAGAGCAATTTACTAATATATCTTAAAAGGATAGTTTTTAATCAATACATGCTTCTATTCGTTACTTATGGATCAGAGAAATGGACCTTAACTAAAATTGGATGTCCAGGGGCTGCAAATTACTGAAAGAAGCATGAGTGGTTCATAAAGAGGAACGATAGGAAGAGAAACGCATTAATCAGAAAAATGATGGGAGTAGATGATATCATGATCAAGGTAAAATCGTTGAAATGGTAAATGGATAGACGTATTGCTAGAAGAACTGACCACCATTAGACAAACTGAAACACTAGAATGAATTCCAAAGGACAGGAAAAACCCAAAGTAAACACGTGGGTGATGGGTGGATGAAATTCGAAAGCATGTCTGAGTGACATGGAAAAGACTGGCTCAAGAAAAAAGCTGTGAAAGAAATTTAGGGGGAGTTTTATCCAACAGTGAATAGGTAATATGTAGTTGACGATGTGATGTGTACATATTAAACTGAAAGCCCTCACGGACTCACTGACTCGTCACTGAATCTCAGAAACTGCTGAACTTAGAACTTTCGTATTTGACACGAATGTTCCTTTTACAACATTGAGGAGCACTAAGAAAGGGTTTTTTCCTTCGATAACTTTAAGTGGGTCGAAATGGGTTTTTAAACAACCCAGCTTTGATAACGCTAGGACTTTTCGCAATGATCGAGCCATTGTTACCCAGCAATTGAAGCCCCGCACTAAGTTTTGAATGACTTGAGTTGACCTGCTCAGTATATACAGTGGATCCCACTTAAGAAGTTCCCGCTTGAAGTTCCCGCTTAAGAAGTTTTCCCGTTTAAGAAGTATTATTTTTAGAGTCCCGATTTTTTTCCGTAGTGCTCATGCTAATTTTTCCCACTTAAGAAGTAACGATGTTTAAAGTTTTCCCGCTTAAGAAGTTGTAAATGTCACAAGTTTCTAAGTAAAAACATACGATTTTGGAACTCGTCCAGCAGATAAGTACATGTCAAAGAAGTTGGGAGGAAACGTTTCTTTGTTCTCCCCGTGCATGTAGCAAGCGAAGCCCCTGCCGGCTTCCCACGGTCAACGCAGGGGGTCATGTTTACACACACACACCCACTTCTTCTGCGTCTGCCCTTTGTGTACCACAATCACCTTATCTTTGGAGCTGGGGAAAGCTGGGAAAGGAAACATCTGCTGAAAGTTAGTCATTCTGTCAGAGTTAGGCTGAGATGTTGCACCTCGCATACGTGGAGTTAAACGTTTAGTTTCATTGTTAAAATGCTTAGCTAGAAATAGGGCGTCTAAAGGCATCGAAGAAAAAGCTTTATCTGTGGAGAAACGAAACATTATTACGAAACTTGAGGAAAACCCGCATTTAACTAAGGTGCAGATAGTAAAATAACTAAATTTACCAGTTACAACCCTCAACGGTATAAGAGCAAAACGGGACACTGTGCTTGCAAATGCTCTCCATTCATTAAAAATTAAAAAGATTAGGAAGGGTAAATACGAGGATGTCGAAGAAAAACTTCTTGTGTGGTTTAAACCAGCAAGAAACGCTAACAATTCGATCAACGGGACAATTCTTCATGAGAAAGCAGACGAGATTTCCAAGAAATTAAATGTTGAATTTAATCTTTCCAATGGATGGATCGACCGTTTTAGGAAAAGAGCAGGACTAACTTATATAACTATTTGTGGAGAATCAAAAATTGTTAAAATCGAAGAAGTGGATGATTGGGAATCTAATGTTTTACCAGAACTGTTATGAACATACGAAGCAAAAGATGTTTTCAACGCTGACGAGTGTGCTTTCTTTTACAAACTTGTTCCTGACAAGACCTACTCTTTTACAGGAGATAGCAGCCACGGAGTCCAAGTAAATAAAGAAAGATTGACAGTTCTGGTAGGAGCTATTATGGATGGAACAGAAAAGATGCTTTTATTGGTCATTGGAAAATCGAAGAATCCGAGGTGCTTCAAAAATGTGAAAACTTTGCCATGCAATTACAGAAATAGCAAAAACGCATGGATGACAGTTCAGATTTTTGAAGACTTCTTAATGGAGTTTCAGAAGAAACTCCATTATGGCCAAAGAAAATAGAAAAGTTTTGTTATTTTTGAATAATCCAAAGAACATGGATCATCTGGAAAATGTAAAAGTAGTTTTTCTGCCACCTAACTCGACTTCAATGTTACAACCAATGGGCCAAGGAATAATTAAAACCATGAAACAATTCTACAAGAAACGTTTAGTTTATTGGCTACTGCATAAGCTTGAATCAGACTCAAGTTACACCAGATGTACACTGAAATTGAATTTATTAGACGCTATGCATTTTATTGTTTCTAGGAGGGAAAAGGTATCATCTTCAGGGATCACAAATTGCTTCAGGAAAGCTGGTTTCAACGCTAATGAGCTAAGTTTTTCTGATGAAGAAAGCAGTCATGATAACAACGAAACTTGGGAAAGTTTGCAAAAAAAAAACTAAACTTTAAATCTTCCTTTGAAGAGTTTGTAAACGTTGACAAAGATGTTCCCACTTTTGAAATGCAAAATATCGACGATATTTGCGACATCGAAACGCAAGAGGACGATGAACCAGAAACGCAAGAAGATGAGTGCAGGCCACTTCCAACTTCAGCTGAAGCTGGAAACTTTTCGCCGCTTTTTAGAAAACCACGAACGTGTTCCAGCGGACATAATGAGAAGTTTGAGGGAAATGGACACATACTTTGTGAATCTAGCGGAAAAAAGGAAGAAACAAACGCTTTTAGATCAGTATTTTTGTAATCCTGTAGCATAATAAATGTAGCTTTCAATCCTCATATTCAAGTTTAAATGGGTGTGTTGTGAAATATTTAGTTATTTTAAAATTAACTAAAATGTAGTTTCTGGATTTAATCTATGCAACATTTTTAATCGCTAAAATCTATGCAACATTTTTAATCGCTAAAGTCTTACAAAACCCAATCAGACACTTCCCGTTTAAGAAGTTTTCATCGCTAGGTCGCAACGAAAACTTCTTAAGCGGGATCCACTGTATTTTATTCTTAATTTATTTGTTCTGAATTTATTAACCAAAAACATTTATATTATCGTATGACATATCGAATGTCGAGGTTTTTTGAGTCAAAATCAAATTACCAACATTTGTTTTCACCGAAACAGCGGTGACGTCACGTAAGTGTTTTTTTTAGTCAAACGCAAATTACCAACATTCGTTTTCACCAAAGCAACGGTGACGTCATGTAACTGGTAAGGTGACTGCAACATCGAGCTTATATTAGATGGCTCTGCCACCATAGGTCACCGCTAATCGTTGGCGTGACGTCACATACAGGCAAAAAAGAGCAAAATTATACCTTTGATGAAACAGTAAGCTTGTGTATAATATAATTGATAAAGATTATTGAATTACTCATTTTATCTGTCTGTACGCCTAGAAGCTTTTGTTCCATTGGTTTCAAATCAGCTTCTTTTCTGCGTTTGCGTCTTGCCTGCATGTGACGTCACTTACAGCACGGACGGTGACTTATGGCGGCTAGTGCTGCGTGGATAGGAGTGGTGTTGCACCTAATATAAACTCGATGGACTGCAATAAGTATAAATATGCGGGTACAATTTCACAGTAATTGAAATTTGAAAAAAAAAGGTTCCCCTTTGAGATATTAGCGATGGCAACACAATTTTGCTCACGCTTCCAAAAACATCTGGCTTGCTAGCTTTTAAATGTACAGTTTCGAACGAAATTGTTTATAAGCAATGCTCTTTTTACATTTATCCTGAAAGTAACGTATTTTGTTCTGTTTTCTATTATTATTTTGTCTGTTGTCTATTAATATTTCAACGATGAAAGTGAAGAGTAACGACGTATTTTGATTTGTTACGTGTAGGCTTGAAGTTTTAAATTTACAGTTATGAACGAAATTGCTTATTTGTCGTCTGGAAGAATAAGTCAGGTAGACATGTGTTTCCCAAAAGAGCGAAGCAATATGCAGTGTATGGCCATTTCAACTGTTCCAATTTGCTACGGTGTAGGTTTATTATATAAAAATCTTTCTTTTCAGTGGACAATTTTTTTATTTTAAGGAGTTTTACATGGAGTGTAAAGCTATTAATCAAGTAAGACATTCTGTTCTTCTATTGAAGATATTATTCCATCTTCAGAGAAACTACAGGGAAGATGTTTCGAGGCAAGTCAATAACGGGGTAGGAGATATAGGTATCCTCAACAAGACATAAATACATAACATATGTTTAGTACTGTTGGAGGATGAATTCCTTAACATTTGGAGGGGGAGTGCAGAAACCTTAACAAACTGTCACTTGCCTCAGCCAACACGTTTAAAGAGAGGCAAAGAAAACAAATACTACTTCAGAGAAATTAGCTATCATGTTCAATCTTCACTAAACGTAAATGCAAATGAGCTGCTTCTTACACTAGATCAAAAAAGGGTTTACGTAAAAGTACTTGAAAGCATCGATAGCAGTAATGACAATTTATTTTTTGGACGCACTTGGTGGTACAGGAAAAACATATTTGTTAAATCTATTACTGGCAAAAGCAAAAAGTGCAGGAAAGATTGCAATTGATGTTACCTCTTCAGTGATAGCTGCAACTCTCCTTGAAGGAGGTAAAACTATTCATTCAGCCTTTAAACTTCCACTAAACATGAATTATGTCGAAACTCCTACATGCAACATTTCGAAGCATAGTGAATTCTCTGAAGTTCTAAAACATTGTAAACTTATCGTTTGGGATGAGTGCACTATATCCCATAGAGAGAAATCGAAGCACTTGATAGATGTTTAAAAGACCTCAATGGAAATAACAATCTTCAGGAGGTGTCACAGTACGGCTTGCGGGAGACTTCCGTCAAATTCTACTAGTGGTTCCAAGGGGATCCCGTGCAGATGAAGTCAATGCGTGCTTGAAATCTTCCTTATTATGGCCTCGCATCGATAAACTTTTGTTGACAAAAAACAAGCGCTTTCATTTAAATGGCGACAACAGGTGCCGTGATTTTGCGGAGTTGCTCTTGAAGATTGGGGATGGCCGTATCAAAGAAACGAATGCAATACTGATATTCCACAAAACCTGTGCATAATCGTTACAAATGTACACAATTTAATATCAATGGTTTATCCTCATATCAAGCAGTTAAAAGACAAACCAGTGACCTGGCTTCGTGAAAGAGCTCTCCTAACACCAACAAATGACAATGCTTCATAATTACAGTATATGATATCCTGTTAAGCAGCTTTTCAGGCGAGGAAATGACATACAAATCAATTGATACAGTTAAGTATCCTGTTGAATTCTTGAACACTCTGAATCCATCAGGAATTACACCTCACAAGTTGCTATTAAAAATCGGAGCTCCAGTTATGTTGTTGCGGAATTTAAATCCTCCCAAACTTTGCAATGGCACAAGACTTCAAATCTATGCTCTACATCGCAATGCCATTGAGGCCACCATATTTACTGGTTGCGCACATGGGGAATAGGCATTTATTCCACGTTTACCTCTTGTTCCATCTGATTACCCATTCGAATTCAAGAGATTACAGTTTCCTTCGAAGGTCTGCTTTGCTATGATGATCAATAAATCACAAGGACAGTCCTTAAAGATAGCTGGTATCGACTTAAGAGAAAACTGTTTCTCTCATGGACAGTTTTACGTAGCGTGCTCAAGAGTTAGTTCTTTTAGCAGTTTGGTAATACTGGCGGATGATTCCAGAACAGCCAACGTAGTGTACAAAAAAGCACTAACATAAGTCAATATATTCTTTTTATTTTTCCATTCGTTCATCGCTATGAAAATGCTTAGTTACAAATGACAACACTCCGCATCTTAGAAGAATGCAAAAATTCATGCTATGAACATTATGTATTTGAATCCATTTTATTACCCATATGATATATTAAAGTTATAGAACAAACCGATCAAATGTATTATTAGTATATTAATTTATTTTACAAATTATATTATGGTGGTATGAAATCCTGTCTTATAGAGATATTTTTAATATCATCACTTTCGAAGAACGGGTATTTAGCTAGTATAGATATAAGGAGAGAGAGAGGGAGATAGAGAGGGAGATAGAGAGAGTGATAAAAATACACGTATAAAAGTAATAATAATATCAATACCTTATTAGGAACTGACGCAAATATCATAAACCAGGGATATAGACTTGATGTGATTATACGCAGGAGGTTATAAAGAAGTAAATTTCTCCGTCATTTTTATCCGCGCCGGGATTCGAAACCGGATCCCCTCATTCCGGAATAAGTCACTCTACCAATTGAGCTACGCGGACGTTTTATTCTGATTCCTATCTGCCTCTATGTCGTGTGCGTCCTTCTGGCAGGTACGTCACATCTCCTGGTACGTTACAAGGTGTGTGAATCATTAAACGTGACATAACAATTGGGGTTATATTTTTTAGTCCTGCAATGGTTTGAATATTTCATAGATACTTTAGAAATCCTTATGACAAAAATTGTTTGTTTGTTGAAAATTACATTAGATCATCTGTCAGTATTATTAGGTAAGATATTTCTAAGGCCACGTCATATAACATATTCTTTTCATAAATCAAGATATATTAAACATTCTTTATTGTCGATCATACAGTATTTGTGCGACGAACTTGATAAACGTCTGTTTTGATTTTATAAAAAAACAAAAGTTATAAGGAAACAACTTGTGAGCGGCAATTTATGATAGCTTTAAAGTTTTGTACATAATTTAAATGTTATCCTCATCAATTTCAGTTCTCTTCGCATCTCTGCAGCCGAAAAAAGTTATTTTTACTACGGCATTTTTTTCTGAATGCATTTTTCATTTAATTTCAGAGAACTTCCACTGAAACATTTATTACTGATTATTTATGCAATGTAAGTACAGGTTAAATATTTTTTTCGGAATTAGATGGTATTAAAAAAGTACAGTTTTCGAAATGCGAGTACCAAGAAAAATGATTAATTATTGCGTAAGGCGTCTCGAATAAGAACGTGTCCCTTTTAAATAATTCCAAAGTCCGGAAACCCTCATTTTGAGAATTATGAGGGTGAAATGAAAAAAAACAATATTTCTGGTATTTCAAGATTGACAAATATGCCTTCGGATATTTTTACCATATGCTCTAAATAACTTTTTTTGTAAATATAATTTTCGAAACATGATAATAATCATTATCATTTCAATGGAATTTCGTTGCATTCATTTAAGTAACCTGTTAGGATTAACATTGATATTAAACATTCTTTATGAGTATTTCTTTAAAAATAACGCTTTTGCAGAGAAATCATACCAGTTCTTACGTTTATTTTCCCTCGGGCAGCGTAAGTGCCGAAGCGGAAAAACCATATTTTAAAACCAATTTTTATGCATTTTGAATGTTATTTCTAAATATTTTATGAACACAAACTATTACGGCCACCACCACCCTCCCAATAAAGAAAACAGAATAATTTACAGTTTATAATGCGTAAGTCGACATTGGGAGAGCCGATTTTTTTTAGTTTGTTTTTTGGTTTTTTTCGGGATAGAACCTACGATGAATGAGTTCCCAAATTTCTGTTCTGCATACAATAATAGTAAGCATGTTGTTAAATGCAGCACATATATAACAAAACTTTGGAAACAATTCATTGATTTGAGATAAAATAAAAGATTCTCTTACAAAGAATTAGTATATATGTACACTGAAGAGCAATTGAATTAGAGATACCTGTCTAGTAACGTGTAACGCCACCTTTCGCCCTAATGACGGCGGCGATTTGTCTCGCCATGGACTCGAAAAGACACCGGAAGCGTTGGGGAGCCATACGGATCCACGACCCCTGAACAAGCTCCCACAGTTCACGAAGATTTGATGGAGAAAGGGTAAGAGCCTCGAACATCTCTCTCGATGGCATCCGAGATGTGCTCGATGGGATTGAGGTCAGGTGACCAAACTGGCCAAGGAAGCGAGGTCACGTCGGTGGAGTGTTCATCCAACCATTCGGATACAATTCGGGAGCGATGGCACGGTGTATTGTCTTCTTGCAGGATGAGATCCCTAGTGGGATGTTGAAGAGGCACAAACGGGAGCAAATGGTCGTCCAGGATATCTCGGTAACGTTGACCTGTGAGGGATGATGTCACACGTACCAGGGTTCCCATTTCAGTCCACGTAAACAGTCCCTAGACGAGAATGCCACCCCCACCAGCTTGAAGAGTACCCTGCTGGCAAGAAGGATCCATCACTTCATGTGGTTTGCGCCGTACTTGTATCCTGCCATCTGCATGTATCAACGTGAATCTCGACTCATCAGTCCAGGCAACATTTTCCCACATGTCTAGGATCCAGTGGCGATGTTTCCTCGCCCATGCTAATATTTGCACCCTGTGATGTGCGGTCAGCAGCGGTACCCTCGTGGGACGATGGCTTCTGTACCACATAGCATGGAGATTGTTCTGAATCGTGTGGCTGCTTACACGTTTTTGTGCACCAGCGTTAAATTGCCGAGTGATTTCTTGCACTCTGGCCCGTCTATCCGCTGTTACAATGTGTAACGTACCAGGAGATGTGACGTACCTGCCAGAAGGACGCACACGACATAAAGGCATATAGGAATCAGAATAAAACGTCCGCGTAGCTCAATTGGCAGAGTGACTTATTCCGGAATGAGGGGATCCGGGTTCGAATCCTGGCGTGGACAGAAATGACGGAGAAATTTACTTCGTTATAATGGCGCCCGAACTATTCGGATGACCCGACCGTTCAAAATCTCGCATTGGTGTGATGTTCTTTCCACACCGCGAGATAGGAAAAATCTGAGAATCCTTTCTCCAGCACTTCAAAAAAAAAATAAAAAAAAAATAAGGGGGAGATGATGTAACGTACCAGGAGATGTGACGTACCTGCCAGAAGGACGCACACGACATAAAGGCATATAGGAATCAGAATAAAACGTCCGCGTAGCTCAATTGGTAGAGTTACTTGTTCCGGAATGAGGGGATCCGGGTTCGAATCCTGGCGTTTATAGAAATGACGGAGAAATTTACTTCGTTATAAATGCGAGCTAGCCGACGATGACCCCGCTCATCCACACGCTGTTGTCTACGGCAGTTGCCACTTGCAGAGATGGTTTTACCGAATTCGAAATACTCACGGTGCACCCGTGACACAGTGGCTCGTGAAAATCCCAGTGCCTGCACGACTTCCGAGATAGAGTGACCCATTCGTCGGTCCCCGACAATTTGCATACGATGAAATGCGCTTAGATCCTTTGTCTTACCCATACTGCGTCCGACTCTTACTGATTCCCGTCAAATCACTCCTTATATTGTCGGATCGCTGCATACGTCATGTCGTTTTCGTTTACAGGGCTGCCCACAGCGCCACATTTGCATAACACCAGCTGTATCTAATTCAATTGCTGTTCATTGTATACTGTAGACCATAATGTAATGAGAAAATCTAATATGCGGTTATACGTAAATCTCAAGATAAGTTACTGAGGAACTTATCTACTTATAATCTTGACCGCTGATGAATAAAGCTGAAAAGCTAAAAGAAAAGAAATGATCATTTAGGAAGGGATTTATAATTCGGCCTTTCATCGTCTCTAGTCGGACATTAAAAAATTCTCTTCAGCAGTGCTTCATAAAATCGTTTGGGAATTTAAGAAAAGTGATGCAAAGTTTTAATTTCTACAAATCATTTATTTCTAGTTGTAAAAACTATATTCTTCAGCTGAAAAAAACATGTGGTAGGAATTTAAGAAATGTGTTTTGTTGAAAAATAAGCGCCAAAATGGTTTTCTGGTAAGTTTCGGAGGAAACTGTTGTGGAAATATAGAACTAGAAAGGCTGAATCATATTTTTATATTATAAATCTGCGTTTCTTTTTAATAAGTGAGTGAATATGAAACATTATTCATGAATTACGGGCTGCTGATTAAAGTATACAAGTAAATTTTCTGCAAATTTCATAAGCTCTTTATTTACTTAACCAGATGATATTCCATTTTAAATAAATTATATTTCTTAGTATTTTCACTACGGATATATATTAAACAGAAGTATCTCATAAAATACATTTGCAAGCGTTGCATTAATAATTAACTCGAGAAGGAATCAAAAACTTCGTATTTTGGATCCACTCAGCTAATTTCCCACAAGGCCGGAGAGAAGTAGATCTACTCTGAAGATAACATTCATTCATCAAAAATATCTACGAGGAGAAAAATGCAACAGAATAAATATTTACATGATTTCCAAGCATGCTCTGAAGTACTCTTCGTAATGGATACGAAAAATGAAGGATGCGTTAATCAGTGGAAAGAAATCTGCCGTCATGGTCTGTCTACGTAGGAGTTTCGGTCCTGTTAAAATAAATAAAGCTGGCAAAACGAAATCCTGGCTGGCAGTCGAGATTGATATCCTACACATAAAATTTACTCTTTGACTTTGTAGCTGCATTCACAAGAACAATGAACAGAAGAACTCTCACTTTTCCAAAAGTTCGAAGTTCATGGGAAGGTATGCTTAGATAAAATCTGATGTCGAAAATGCTTTAAGAGCTAGAGCTTCAGAACTACAAAACACTTTCGTAAAAAAGGCCAAAAACGTTTTGAGCAAAGTGTTGCCGAACTTTACCTCTACTGCTCTACCGTTGCATTTAAGAATAAAATGTATTGGTAAATAAAAAAGCGGCAGTTTGTTTCTTTTCATAATTTAATGTTGCCCATGTGTAGAATGGGCACTAAAGTGGAGGAAAAGCTGAGTTTTCCTAAAGGGGAACTGTGGATCAGCACGCAAGGAAGAGAAAAACAACTATGCCACACGAAAAGCAAATGTCTTGGACAATAAGACACTTGGGACCTCTTAAACGCATTTCAAGAAACCCTGTGCTGTCAAGATGTTTTATTCATGGGTTTAACGACCATTGTGAGACACTCGATGGGCTATAATAAATCGTCCTTTACTAATTTAGGGTCATTAGTCCTAGGGAAGGGAGAGAGCCAGTCTGCCGAAAGACAAACACATCATCCATACCTCACCGGAATTCGAATCAGGACCTATTCCAGAAGAATGGTCAGAAGCCAGAGCTTAGACATCAGTAAATGATCCGTAACCATCATCTACATTGCATGGTTTAATTCCTAAGTAGTTCCCTTCAGCACCTTTGTAAATCGAGGCATGAGCATTCCTTACATGACAGGTTGTTTTAGGCCCTGTACATCCTCCTCCCTCCCAAATGTCCATGTATTACTGTCGAGCGTTATCCTGTAGTTTTATCAGTTTTCAGATTTGTATCACCTCAATGTACCGTAGAGAAACCACTTTTTAACATCAACATATGCAAAACACGCACGTACCCAAAGAAAAAAAAATTAAGCTATTGTGAATGTCTCCTTGGATAACACTTACACTTGTCCACGAAGAAAAGTCAGTTTCATTCAATTTCTGCAATTTTGAATCGGTATATACACCGAGGAGCCGTTAAATTATGACAACCTACCTAATAAGCTGTAGGAACCCATTTAACCCGCAAAACAGCGGCCACTCGGCGAGGCATCGATTCATTGAGATGGTGATAGTTATCCTGGGGTATCTGGTACCATAATGTCAACAGCAGGTCCTCCAGTTCCCGTAAATTTCGGGGTGGTGGTGATTTAGCGGGAACCCGCTTTTTCAAGTCGAACCACAAACGTTCGATTGGGTTCATGTTAGGTGAATTTGGAGGCCAAGTCATTAACAGAATATCCCCAGCATGTTCCTCGAACCACTACGTGATGATTCTGGCAGTGTGGCATGGTCAGTTATCCTGTCGGTAATAGTCATCATCAGCAGGGGACACAGTTGCCATGAATGGATGAACTTGATCCGCAGCGATGTTCAGATACCTGCCAGCTGTCGTGGATTGTTCTATTGGGAAAATGGGGCTTAAGGTGTCCCAAGAAAACATCGCCCATATCATAACAGCGCCGCCGCCGCCGCCGGCCTGTTTCCGCCCAACAGTGCATGCAGGTGCCATGGCCTCCGTTGTTAAGCGGAGAATCCGCGCTCAGCCGTCTACATGATGCACCAGAAATCTTGATTTGTCAGACCAGGCCACTTTCTCCCAATCATCCACGGTCCAACATCGATGATCTTGGACCCATTTCATGCGTTTTTGCGATGACGTGCAGTGAGCATGGGGACGCAGGCCCATGCGCAGAAGGCTGCGATGAATTGTGTGCTGTGACTAATTGCTCTGATCACCACTGTTGTAGCTGCGGCTGATTTGTCGCGCTGTGACCCTGCGGTCGCTGTGAAAAATGCGCGATAGTCTCTGCTCCCCTCTGGCCTTAATGAGCTGCGGACGACACACGGCTAGACGACAGTTTGTCGTTTGGCCATCTGCGCACCACTTTTGATACGCGCTCACTGCAGCCGCACGTGAAGAACCCACAAGCCGCGCCGTTTCCAAGATCATAGTTCCTAGGCGCCGGCCCATCACAATTTGTCCTTTATCAAACTCCGATAAATCGGTAGCTTTTCCCATTCAGACTCCGAACAATCAACTAACAAGAAGCCGGCCCTCGGGTTGCATGTATACTGCTCTGTGAACTTCACCTTGCCATCGTTCAGTCTCCAGACGCGCTTATTTCTCTAGGCTGTTGGTGATAACCATGTAATGGCCCGTCGGTGTATACGTTTCTCTCTGGAGAATGAATCAAACGCTTACGGCAAATTAGGAACTAGTGAACCCATATTAAAAGTTGTGGAGATTTCTAAATTTTAAAAGGAACTTAAATGCATTACTTCTGGGTAACGAACACAGGTTTCGAAGGTATGAGTGTTTCACGATGGTAAGCGAATTTTAGTAACGAAAATTTCCATTCTGTTAGCTACTGTGCTTCTTTTTTTTTTTTTTCGATTGGAGGTTTAACGACCACCGTGAGCAACTCAATGGGCTATAAGCAGTCGCCCGTCCCTAATTTAGGGTCACTGGTTCCAGGGAAGGGAGAGAGCCAGTACCGTAAGACAAACACAACATCCATGCCTGACCGGGATTCGAACCCGGACCCCTTACGGACGAATGATCAGAGGCCAACGTCTTAGACCACTGCGCCACCGGGGCGGCCTACTGTGCTTCGTCAGCAGCTGGGAATATGACGATAAACAAAGTGCGGCATTGGTCAGTGCAGTGTCGGACGCTGTTAGAATGAACAATATTTGTTGTCTACGATTTTTTTGTGTGCTCCTGAACTAGAGTTCGAAGAGCGTTCAACAAAATCAACAAAGTCAGGTCTTCGAAGTCACGGATTTTTACGTTTTGAATCAACATAGTAGAAGACTTTTCCCCTGTACAGACTTAGTTGGGTGTAAACAGAAATCCACTGACAAAGATAATAACATGGATACCACATAACTACGTCAATGTACGTAGATGTAGTACAGACACATTGACATGATTCAGGACCGTAATCATTCAAGAACAATTTTTGCGTGGTTTCTATATTTATATCTGCATGCATCATTTGACTGACTGCCAGTCATAGCTCTAAAGGAGGAACACTCATGGGAATTAAGACGTAACGTTCAGTGTCAAAAGCACGAGAATCAACCAGAATTTGCATAGCTAAAAGGTAATGTCAATGGAAAGTTTAGATGGCAGTATACCTCATAAGTACCTGTTAAAATGTGCTTTTATTAAAGACGAGATAAGTGTGTTTCTTTAGGGTGAGGTAAGTTGTGTTCGTTGAGTTTAACTTTTATTAGTTTTTGTGACTTCACCATTGCATAAGTGGCATGTAAACCTACATAATACGAACACGTTTCAGAGTTACTGTAGCATAGAGTTAAAGAGGCTATAGAGCTCTATATTTACATGTGGGTACACACAAGACAAGTGAGAAACAACGATACAAAAATGTTGGCAATCAGATCAACCCGCAGGAATGTAATTAATTGCTATATCAGCTGATGACATGCCGAAATACTTTTCCAATCTCTGGAGGAACTCCGAAATTTAAAACAGGGAGCACAAATTTCATAATCACAAAGTTACGTGGGCCGAATGCAAGATCTCCAGGGTAAAATAATTCAGACAGAGTTTAACGTTGTGCCAAAACATGTTTTTTTTTTAGAGATGGAACAACGTGAGCAGGTAGCATAGTATAATCAACCTTCACAGGGTTTTTTTTCTGAGCAGTTTTAAACTGAGGGAGACATCTTAAAATCTTGAGCTATTTTCAAATAAGTGTCTCAGAACTGGTAATGATAATTTTGAAATGCATCACATTGAAATCGCTTTTTTCTTTCTCAACGAATAAGCGTGACTTCAAGTATAAAAGAGAAACAGAAACAAGAAAACAAATATAATTCCCATGAATTACCTGGGAATCAAATGCTAGAAATGAAGTCTAGGTAACTGGATGATATTAAAGTTTACGGGATGATAAAGCAAAGAAAATAGTAGAATTGTACAGAGGCAGCGACATTACAGGGGGATTCAATGAATGAAACTTCTGAATGATCAGAAGATGTGCTTTGTAAGGGATGGTAAATTATATGAAGTGTTTCTTTCAATATATCTAGGTATACAATTTTTGTAGATGAATTAATTTGAGCAGGTCCCCAGTGGAATTAGATAATATGTCCTAATGGTTATAAACATTCTTCTACTAATATGCTTACAGCGTCTTTAGTGTTTCTGTGATACCTCAGTTTGATTTGGAGAAAAACATTTCGGAAAGCCAAGTACGGAAACTTTTGTCACCTAACATTCCGGTCTTGTGAAGCGCGTTAAAACTGCAAGGTATCCCAAAGTTTCTTCTTATAAATTATTCGTGATGCAAAATTAAACTTACGTAATTTTTCAACATAAACCCTCAGAAAACGATCTTAGTTTTGTCATCTTCATTTCCAAGCTACGAAAGCAACAGCGAAGCACTTCTTGAAGGTGTGTTGAACTTACTGGTAACTTAGTTTTAATCACGTTAAAACCTACCAATCAAAAAAATAATAACAAATTGTTGCTTAATTCTTGCAGGGTACGCGCGACTTCGTTTGGAGCAAAATAAAAAAAAGCAATTTGGGGAAAGAAGTCTTCGACTCTATCTGAGTAAAATGTCTGTTATTTTGAGGTTTTCATGATGACTCCGATGCACAGAACAAACAGCCACGGCTGTATGTTCTACGGTTTCATACGCAGTTTATCGCCAGTTTTTCACAATTATAGCCGCAGTTCGGGGAATGTTCGAAGAAAAATTGCCTCGTTGTTCCGATTCACATGCTTCATTCTGCTAGCAATTCAATTCATAACCGAACTATTGTTCTACGGTTTAATACGCAGTTTGTTCAAACTTTTCTGATCTTTGAGACATCCAGAAAATACGTTCCCGTCATTCCCCTAAACATGTCAGAACTCAGGAGCTTTCCCAGTGAGATGCAGATATCGGATTAAGTGATGTATTGAATGACTGAGAAATTATTGGTCACATTGAATCATTTCTCATCATTTTCAATATGTGAAACATGTTACACCTGCAAGGATTACTACGCTCACATGTGATATATGTTTTACTGCTTCACTTGAGAAAGACTCCTCACGCACTGGCAAACATTTTAAAGCATTGCCAGTAATATCTGTTTGTGTTTTTGCACCAAAATTATTTAAACAAGCGCATTTCCAGTGAGCGTCGACCTTCTGGAAGACTCGAGAGTTCAAACTATGGTGAATTTAAAACATACATTCAAACAATTGCTTTTAAAAAGATTGTCATGTACTTTCTAAAAAGACTGACATTTTGCCATGATGAAAGTTGCCTTTTTGATAAATAAGTTCTGCAAATCGAATTCGTCAAAATTATGCATCACCAATACCAATTCTAGACATCCTTGACACTCTCAGGGAAAATGAACGGTCATTCACTTTTTTTTCCTAAAATTTAGCATGGAACAAAAATTTAAAAATTAATAACATATAATTTTAAAATTTTCATTCACACATATGCGTCGAATGTGAAAGGGGACATTTATTTTTGCTCTTCTGGAAGTCTATTTATAAAACATGATTGTCTTTAAAAATGTTGCACTCAATATACTTTGACGTTCGTGTTAAAACTCTTTGCATTGCGATGTACCCACGAATGATTTAAGATAAAATACAAGTCAACACAAGTAAACATCTGAGAAAATTTCGCCCCACAAGTAGGCAATGACGTTACATAAACATTGTTTATAGCATGTAATTCGAAAATAAAGTACGTGTTTATGTTACGATTATGTACATCTCTCTGTGAAGCACCATATCAGTGTAGCTGTTAGGCTGATTTGAAAAGTTATTTTTGCTCTTGGGAGCTTAAATTGTGAGACTGATAATCCTTGGATTATGAGCTTTTGCCAATACGAACTTCTCAGCTAGGAAACGTAAATTCAGAAAACATCGAATTCAAAATGCCTTTTATTCCATATCATTGTTTCTTATGATTCAGTTGAAACAATTAGTTTTTCTTTCGAAAGGTTTTGCTTCGCATACTATTTTGAAAATAGTTTCCTTTTCGTAAAATGGACTGTTTGCTTCTTTAGATAGCGTAAATATGTACTGTTTTCTTCCCGATATCTTTACTTCGAAAACTTCAATGTGAAAACATTATTTTTGCTGTGGATAGAGCTCAGGGTGAAAAATATTTTTCATAGGGTATCAATGTTTTATGTAGTACAGTTTTAACTGGAAGCGTAAGAACACATTTCAGTTTGAAACGTACTTGCAGATATATATATATATAGGTTTCTGAAAACAGGAGTACACAAATTCTCCTCTTGTCACAAACAAATTGCCTCAAAAACACTTTATGCATACTTCTGCTCAAGAGAATATAAATATATATAAATACATCTTTAGTTCTAAAAGTCCGATTCGAAATAAAAATTCCCCCATAGCGTTCACACGAAAGAACAACATACATATAAGTTTAATTCTTTCGAAACTTTCAACTGGGACACTAGTGACCGTTAGCTCAAATTTCTGTTTGCAGTACATTAGAAGCCATACCTACGCCTCTAAAAACCAGATTCAAAAATTTCGTTTCAGACTGATACAGCTCACAACAGAAAACATTTTGTCCATAATGTCTGCTTAAAATAATGCATAATTTCCCACTGCAGTCGAAAGTTTTACATGCCGCCCTTGTGGCTCAGTGGTCTAAGCCCTGTTAATCTGACCATTGGTCCGATATGAGTCCGGGTTCGGATCCTCGTGCGACATAGATGTTGTGTTTGTCATAGATGTTGTGTTTGTCTGTTGACTGACTGTCACCCTTCACTGGAACCAGTGGCCCTAAATTAGGGACGGGCGAATGCTTATAGCCCATCGAGTTTGTTCTTAAACCCGCAAATAAAGGAAAAAAAAAGGGAATTACATATTTTGTTTTTATCGACATCTCTTTTTCTAAAAGTCCGATATAAAAAAATATTTTTTACATCGAATACTTACAATTAAACTCTAGGAAAATATTGCTTATATTTTCAAATTTTGATATTGCTCACTTCTGCAGCTACGGGGCATAAATGTGCATTTCGTTCCACTCTTGTGCTTTCGCATCTTAATATCCGACCGAAAAAATCTTTTCGCATTACATGTCACAAGACACGGCAAATATTGAAAGCCTTGCCAAGGTTATATAAAACACGCTTTTCCGACTAGATGTGTATATCTATATATACATTAGCCATTTTCTTCCTATCTCTGCTTTTAATAACAGTCGTTCTTGAAAAATTCCTTCAAAATTTCATATGAGGATTATTTTCAATATATTTCCTACATTTTCATAATGTACAGTGCCCTGCCAGTAGGGTCATCAGTTCATATTTCTATTTGAAAAGATATCTTCTTTTCTGGGAATCAGTTTAAAAAACTCACTTGTTTGTTAAATACATTTTGCACCCATTTTCGCTTTCAAGTCATGTACAGTTTTCTCGTTGAGAAACACAAATTTATATTAGGTTTTCCTCCATAACGTTTCTTCTAATTTAAAATTTGAAATAGTTCTTTTGTTCTTTTGCTTCAAATACCTTATGATATCAGGAATATTTTGCGAATAATTGAGGTTCCTTGTAAGGTATAGTTTTACGCTAGTGGACGTGAGTAGCAATTTCTTCTAGTAAATGTTCTTTTTTCCAATTCCATAAATCTGATTGTAAAAATTCTTTTTCATAATTGGGTCCGTTCAGATAATGGAAAGTTTTTTCCATTGTGGAGATTAAATGCATTTTCTTTTTCAACGATTTATCCTTTACTATGGTTCATTTTTCAAAAACTCTTAATGCTGGAGTGGATTTAAAAGATGTGCTCATCAATCCAAGAATTCGGTGTCATTTTCTTATTTACTTTATAATTCATATACATAACAGAAGTTTCCCTGCCCTCACCTGTGGGCTCTCATAATCAGCTGGTAAGACAAACAAGTTAGTAAAATCATGCAATGCATTGATTATGATACGCTTTCCAATATACTAGAAATCATTACTCAAGCTATTACTCAAGTTATGAGGAAAATGGCTGTGGAATAAATCTCACCCCTATGCTCTGACCTTTGATCCATTTGGATGATATTCAACAGAACTGGTTCAGTATATCTCCGAAATAACATGATAACGTTTTGTCGCAATCGAAGCAATTTTACGTAAGTTATGATGCATAAGTGCTATGCAATAGATCCCGCTCCTGTGTCCTAACCTTTCACCCCATTTCGCCCATTTTCAATAGGATTCGTCCCCAGACAGGTCCCTACAACATACCAACATTTCATTCAAATCGAAACATTTTTACGTAAGTTATGATTCATAATGGCGATGGAAGTGATTCATCTCCTATGTCCCGACTTTTGACCCCCATTTCGCCAATTTTCAAAAGGATTTGTCCCCAGGTGGTCTCCTACCACATACTAAAATTTAATCGAAATTGAACCTTTTTTACGTTAGTTATGACGCATAAGAGCAGTGGAATGGATTCCGCTCTTTTGTACTGACATTTGACCATATTTCATTCACTTTCAATAGGGTTCCTTCCCAGGAGTTCCCCTACCACATACTAAAATTTCATCGAAATCGAACGATTTTTACGCAAGTTATCGTGCGGACGAACATACGCACACAACGCGTGACGTAATGAGACAGATGGGAATCGCGACCATCTGCTAGCAAGGTGTGACGTCATAAAACTTTAATAGGATCCACAAACAACGCGTGACGTAATGAGATAGATGGCATGACCGCGCTCCAACATCTAATGCGGCGACGCCATGACACCACACTACGAACTTGGTAATTCGGGGTAGTTATTTAACCCACTAAACAAATTTTCTTTCGCCCCGGTGGCGCAGTGCTCTAAGCGATGGCCTCTGATCATTCGTCTGAAAGGGGTCCGGGTTCGAATCCCGGTGAGGCATGGATGTTGTGTTTGTCTTACGGCACTGGCTCTCTCCCTTCACTGGAAACAGTGACCCTAAATTAGGGACGGGCGACTACGTATAGCCCATTGAGTTGCTCACGGTGGTCGTTAAACCTCCAATAAAAAAAAAAAAAGTCGAGATCAGGCTAAATCGATTTCTAGTACCAGAAAACGGCAGGTTAACGACTTTCAACAAAATCCTTAGAGCCGTTTTCAGCCGCCCCGGTGGCGCAGTGGTCTAAGGCGTTGGCCTCTGATCATTCGTCCGTAAGGGGTCCGGGTTCGAATCCCGGTCGGGCATGGATGTTGTGTTTGTCTTACGGCACTGGCTCTCTCCCTTCCCTGGAACCAGTGACCCTAAATTAGGGACGGGCGACTGCTTATAGCCCATTGAGTTGCTCACGGTGGTCGTTAAACCTCCAAAAAAAAAAAAAAAAAAAAAGAGCCGTTTTCAAAATAAAATTTACATACATACAAGAATTGCTCCTTTAAGGTGAATGTGAAGTAATTTTGCTTCCTGTACTTTGAATGGAAAAATTTCTGTACACATTTTCTTCCCAATTAATGCGTTCCCAAGGATGAAAATTTGAACATCGATTAATATATCTTCATTTTTTAACTTGGAATACTTAATATTTTCTAAAACATAACCATAATTATGCAATCCAACATTTGTTTGTCTACTGACGTCATGAAAATACAGGTCGCGCCATCTTTTTTCTGGACAATTAATGCATTCACAAGGATGAAAATTTGAACATCGATTAAAATAGCTTCATTTTATAACTTGGAATACTTAATATTTTCTAAAACATAACCATAATTATGAAATCCAACATTTGTTTGTCTACTGACGTCATCAAAGTACACGTCGCGCCATCCTTTTTCTGGTTTCAACACCACCAAAGGAAACGTTATTGATTTTTTATATAATTATGGTTATGTTTTAGAAAATATTAAGTATTCCAAGTTATAATAAAGTTATTTTAATCGATGTTCAAATTTTCATCTTTGGGAACACAAAAATTGTGAAGGAAATGTGTACAAAAGTTTTTCCATTGGAAGTATAGGAAGCAAAATTACTTGACGTCCACCTTAATAATATGGGATAAGAGCGATGGAATGGATCGCAATCCTATGTCCTGACCTTTGACCCCATTTCATCCACATTCAATATGGGTTGTCCCCAGGTGGTCCTCTACCACATACCGAAATTTCATCGAAATCGAACCATTTTTATGCACATTATGACGCATAAGGGCAATGGAATGCATCCCGCTCTTATGTCCTGACGTTTGACCTCACTTCACCTATTTTGAACAAGATTCGTCCCCAGGTGGTCCCCTACCACATAGTAAAATTTCATTGAAATCGAACCATATTTGCGCAAGTTATGACGCATAAAAGCAATGGAATGATCCCGCTCCTACGTCGTGATCTTTGAGCCCATTTATCCCATTTTCAATAGGGTTCGTCCCCAGGTGGTCCCCTACCACATAGTAAACTTTCATTGAAATCGAACCATATTTACGCAAGTTATGACGCATAACGGCAATGAAAGGATCCCGCTCCTACGTCGTGCCCTTTGACCCCATTTGTCCCATTTTCAACAGGGTTCGTTCCCAGGTGGTCCCCTACCACATACTAAAGTTTCATCGAAATCGAACCATTTTAACGCCAGTTATCGTGCGGACAGACGGACGGAAAAATCTGGAGCATATACGCTTCTTTAACCTACGGTTGGAAAGCGTAAAAAAGGAGAGCACTGTGTCTTCTGAAACGTCACTGACAACTCACTTGTCTGAAACGAGTTGTAATACAAGAAAATCAGTCTGAGGTAAGAACATATGTCAGCAATCTTTTTTTAGTCCTGGTTTTAGAAAGAGTAAAGTTATATAATCGAGATAGGTTCTTAAGAGTCTGAAAAGTTTAACTAAATTATTTTGCTTATACTTTACATACTAGGACTCGTTGAATTTTTTTGCGTAAATCAAGATCAGAAATAAGTCTTTTCTCTCGAGGAGGGAATAGAAAACCTTCAGCGGCTCCGGTTTTCTGAAATGAAATGAATTGTCCATGCTCGAGGTGGTGAATCATTTTTACCTTTGTTAAATTTAGAATGACAAAAACGTTTACCTCTATTTCTAAGGCAGAAATTTAGCATCAGTAAGAAAGACAACTCGAACATAGTTTCTGATTGCTTCAAAGTAAAATGATATGTTGTAGTTTTCTTGATCAGAAAAGAGAAAAAAGTTGCACTTAAAATGCCGAAAAGAAGAAAATAAAAGGCAATATTTATTTGTTCTCGCTTCAGAATCCGATATTTGATCTTTCCCTTTCGTGGTTGTAATTCGAATCGGAACTTGTTTCATTTACAACAAAACTGAAAATAAAATAGCAGAGATCCAGTTTCATTGCTAATTAATGAGCGTATAAGTAAATAAATAATACGAAACGAATTACTGCGCATATGAGTCCAGTATGTTCTATGCATCTACTTTAACAGATAAATCGCTTTTTAAGCTCTCCTAATCCCTTTATTTGTTAACTGAGACTCAAAGTTACTTCGCATAGAAGCTGAATTCATTCGTTTTAGGTTTAAGCGTATTTTCACTGCCTTTAGGGCATGCATTATTAAATGATGTACAGTGCAATTAGTTTTAGTAGTCCCTAGAGTAAGTAAATACTTCGATATTTTTGTCGACCATGATATATTCTGTATTCTATTACATGGAAATTAAGCGCTTCTACCGAGAAGATAATTATTTTTTTTCCAATAAAAATACAAAGCTCTAGTTCTTGCATTTTGAACATAGGTTTTTAGTTTTTGAGAGCCTGGAGAAAATAACTGCGAAGCGGAAAGCGTTGTTTCTGTGATTTATTGGAATTTTTCCTTTGCCTTCTTTTACACGAAGTTAATTAGAATAACTGATGTTTATTTTTCACAAGTATTCAGCAGCCTGGGCCTGAATCCCCCACCGTCCAGCTTAAATCACCAAATTATACATGAAAATATTAAAAACTAATTCATTGTATGTTGTTTTCGGTAAAATATCCGAATGTGTAAAAATATCAGATATTGTGATCTTATAATAAAACCTTATGCCCTAGATGAGATCAAGTTCTGTGAAGTTTCACTCCGTTGAATTTACAGCTCTTTTTCCTGTGAAAATGGTCACGTGAATTTCTGTGTCTGCTGCCATCTCACGGGATCAAGGAGACACAATTGCCCTTACCCGGAATTAAAATCCCGACCGATTTCGAACGAATGATTAGGAGCCTCCGAATTGTACCACTCGGCCATCAGGATGGCTTCCAATTTTATTGTGCTATAAAACATAATACCGATGGAGTCCAGTAACTTGCGTGTCACAGCAAAATTTTCATATGCGTTTTTTCAAATCAAATTTAATTTATCTAAAAAGTACTTCCATAATTTCAACTTAAATTCTAATCACTCTTGGTGACTGAGTGGTCAGAAGCACGGGCTTAGAATAACTTCTTTAGAGCTGATCCCGTTATAGAATGGATGGTGGGTTTCTCTGGGCTCCTTCCGCAGTTTTGGACTTGCCATCCTAACGCCGTGGTCTGAAACCCAGGATCTCGTGGTCTGGTATCGGTGTGGAAAATGACATTACTGGAATCAGTCTATATAAAATATATGTATGTTTTAACAGTAATACACTTCCGCCCATGTAACTTAGACTCACTACAAGTTTTTGTTCATGGAGAAATCAGTGATTGCAGAAACTGACATTCGAATTCATAAGTGATTCAACTTGATTGTGACGCCAGCATGGCTGTGTCTAATATTAAAAGAGAATTACTTAGAAACACGTTCTACCTCGTGCTATGTTATGTAAATCTTCGGCTGATATTTAGCAATATATGTGTAAGCAATATATGTGTAAGTAATAACGTACTGAAAAAATGTTCCTTTCGGTTTCTAAGTATAAACTAAAATATATACCATAAATAATAAAACTGTTTATCAATTGATATAAGTTGCACAATAAATCCTTCATCAAGTTATTCTACTAACTTCCAAAATATATTTTTGTTTTTTAGGTATTTTTGGCGTGATTCTTTGTTGGATGCTTCTGTCGCTAGCCAAATGGTACACTATGTAATTATGATTTGACATAGGGAACCGCATCAAACTCTTTCAATGATTTCCCCGTTAAATTGATAGTTACTAGGTAACTTGCAGTACCAATAAGCAGATAGGTTTTCTTAACATCTACGATATTCTTCATTCTGCGAAATTTCCTCTCATCTTCTTCTGAACAAACAGTATTACATTTAAAAAAATTCTATCATTCCACTTAAAAAGCCAAAGGAGGTACTGATATCTCTGTTATAATGTTGCTTATTAAAGCCAAATCTCTAAAACGCCCATTTCGACTTTATTCTTTCTTTGAAGTTCTATTTAATGTTTCATATCAGAAAATGGCAGATTATTTTCAGTTATAAAAATAGCGTTAAAAATTCTGATGATGTTTTCTGGAAATGCTTTTTCATGAGCTTTATCGACACTCTTTGGGAAAAGATTTTCTTTCGGAAATTCTTATTAATTCAAATGTTTTATTATGTAAAACAGATTCACGATGTTTCAATTTTTTCCTCGTTGATGATGCAAATGTTGTGTTTTTGAACAATGAGCTTGTATAATGTATGATCTCCATTTTTTATGAAATAAGCATGCATTTAACAATTTCGACACGCAAAGATACAACTTTTGGGAAATATTTGCACTAAACATTTCCACCACTAGCAACAAACAACTAAGGTTTTGTTCAAATAGTGAAGTTCTTTTCCATTCCGGAGGTGAAAATTATTTGTTTCATTTTATTCTGATCCTTGCACTGTATCAAGAGGCGTTCCAGGCTGCGGTTCATAAATAATACCATTTGTGCTTTGTTCTACAGAAGAATCAGAAGATTCGTGTTTATGATCTTAAAAGGAAGGTTAAAATACTTTTCCAAACTGTGTTTTGTCTTCATTGCGGGCGTTCTTTTAAAATATGTTTTTTTTAATTTTGAATTTATAAATACGGAACCACTGCATAAAAATTAACTCAGATCAGTAACGCATACTACTTATACACTATCTACCAACAAGTAATTGGACACCCCTGCAATAGAGGATATCTGCGGTCCTGATACACGTCAAGGCCGCCGCCGTTAAATATCGTGTGGGAAACAACAACGCAACCAGTCGCATGCAACATGCCACGCAGATCGGAGCTCTCCGATTTCGAGAAAGGTGCAATCGTCGGGTATCACAGAAATGACCGATCCATACGTGACATATCCAGCGAGTTGAATAACCAAAAATCGACAGTGGCCTACGTGATTGGCTAGTGGAAGATGAGAGGTGACTGTCGGAATGTGCCCCAACCCAGCAGACCCACAAAACTGGGAGTTAGAGACCGACGGGTGCTGGCCAGAGAAATTCGGAAGAACCGCACCAAATCGATGGGCCACATCCGCGAGGAGTTTCAACAGGCATCCGGGAGTGTTCTTTCGATGAATACCATCCGTAAGGAAGCCCATCTGCTCGGTTATCATGGACGTGCTGCCGCCCACAAGCCTTTGATCACCAAGTCCAATAGCGGTGCTCGGCTAACGTGGTGCAAAGAACGTCGACAGTTCACCGTTGAACAGTAGAAACAGGTTCTCTTCAGCGACAAATCAAGGTTCACCCTCTACCGTTCGGATGGCAGGGTCTGGGTTTGGCGTCTTCCTGGAGAACGCCTCCTGCCGGAATATATTGTGCCAACTGTGAAGTTCGGCGGCGGTGGAATTATGCTATGGGGGTGTTTCTCCTGGTATGGCACGGGACCCTTGGTCGCAATTCCTGGTAGACTCAACGCCGAGACCTACTGCACCATTTTGGATAACCATGCGCTTCCTACGTTGTGGCAGTTTTACGGGGTGGACTCATGTTACTTTCAGGATGACAATGCCACCTGTCATGTTGCGATGTCCACCATGGCTTGGTATGGTGAAGTGGCGTTAATCGAATGGACTGGCCTGCGCAGAGCCCGGACCTTAACCCTATCGAGCACCTCTGGGACGAGTTGGAGCTTCGACTTAAGGTGTGTCCCTACCGTCCGAAATCGGTGAAGGAACAGACCTGTCTTCTCCAAGCCGAGTGGAAGAAAATACCGCTAGCCGTCGTACAACGCCTGGTTGACAGTATGCCCCGGAGGGTCGCAGCTGTAATCGCCGCACGTGGAGGCTCCACCAACTATTGAAGGTGAATAAACTTCGTTTTCCTTTGCTATCACAGGTGTCCAATTACTTGTTGGTAGATAGTGTATAAGAACTGGAAGTTCTTTCGAAGTGGTCCCGCTACTTACAAAGATTCCCGATTTCTTTCACAGTACGGCAGAAACCATTCCCCCGACGTCCAGGAGCCTTCCAGGCTGAAGAAAATAAGATGATGAGATCTCAGCAGCGAAACAACGCCAAACAATCATAATGATTTTCGCGATCTCGTTGAACATGTCTTCGTTCTGAACGCAACAATGCCGACGGAACAGCTATGCTATTATTTTGTTCACGGACGCCACCCGATCATAATCGACTTTTCAATTACTGCCAGCTGGGTTCAGTAGTCTGGGTACGGGCTACTGTAAAAGTATCGATGGAATTAAAACAGTTGAGGCGATGCCTGAACGACATAAACAATTTACGACAGCACAGTCCAGAAAGAGGTGGGCGTGACTACCAGCACGATAGCAAAACATCTTTGAAATGACTTGGAAAATCACCGGGAAAATGACTTGTTTGAAATGATTGAAATGATTTATTTAGATTCAAGAAACGAGATTTTTGAAACGGCTTTTTAAGATCTGAGAAAAACGAAACTGGAATCCATCACACACAAAATGATCCCAACCCATCAAACAAACACAGCGCCGACCAATGATTTGTTCAGACATCTTCTCGGGGATGCTTAGCTCTCCTGAAAATCCATTAACCCGTATGTTTTGGGGCGATCTCCCCTTATATTTTGTCTGATTGTGTTCGTTTATAGGTGCATATTTCGAGAAATTAATTTAAAAAGAAATAAGAAAATTAGGGAAAATATTATAATAATAAAAGAAAATATCCACATGGACTTCGATCTGAAATTTCTATCAACCTTCAATAAAACATTAATCAGTCTTCGCTGAAGGGGCAATTCTTCAAGCACTGACAATTCTGACTGCTCCCGCAATTAAAACCTAATTCCACAGAGTTGTTTGCGCTGCAATACATCATCATATTTTGTTTCATTCTTCTGGATGCCGACTTTCCATGTATACGGTTAAGCCTCAGTGTAGCTAACGGGACGTTAGTGCTTTTAGGACAACAAAATATTTACTAAGTAATTTTCAATAATAGCAAATTATTAGAAATTGTTCCCATAATAAGGTTTTTTAGCTGGGTAATTTACACTCTGTGAAAAAAGAACCGAGGCACCTTAGACTGGCATACAAACGGTTAATTTTTTTTACTCTCTACTATGTGCTAATCTAAGTAATCTAAAGGGAGCTGAAACCAAGTGGCAGGGGAATGGTTTACACTTTACGTTTTCAGGTAACACTTTAATAATTATTTAATAATCAGTAACACGCTTGCAGTTTACACCACTCCTACACTGAGAAAAACATTTTGTTAATTCAGCAAAAAAAAAATTGTTGAATCAAACAAACATTTTGTCGATATGCAGTTAACAAAAATGTTTGTTGAATTTACAAAAGTATTTTGCTGAAAATTATTGTTGATTCTACAAAATTTATTGTTATCATGACAAAACGTTTTGTCCATTTAACAAAATGTCTAGGTCCATTTTGGGAATTTGTTTGATCCAACAATATGTATTGTTATCGTGATAAAGCGTTTTGTTGCTGTAACCAAAGATATTGTTATCGCCACACAGTAATTTCTTTCTCCAACAACATTTAGAGTTATGTACCTGGGCCACTTAGGCGGTGCCCTTCAACCCTGGGTGTCTGCCATTTATTCATATCTGTGCAATTCCTGTGGTTTGCTGCATGAGTGCTCTGCTGGCACGGAACAGATTTCCAAGAAGAATTTGTCACATTTCGTACTTTTGTGAAAGTTGAACCTGCTGATTTCAATGATTTTATCCCAAAATTCAACCAATGTCAACTCATGAAGTACTTAAATTGAACTTTGTTTTATTTCAAATTTATTCTTTTCGCCGTGGTTTTATCATATTTAGTTCCTCAAAGGTGGAATACGATTCGCGACGATTTTGTCTGGAGTTTCCATCTCTCTGATTTCTTCCTGCAAGGAAACGAATGCGGTATGAAATCACTGACTCAGGAGCCTTTATATTGTTTAACGTTCAGCTTACGGCTTTCGCGCGGACATTAGAGAACCTTATGCAAGAAATGCCATAACAGGAAGCTCAGTGTTGTCAATTTCGAAAACTTAAAAATGAAATAAAGGTTTTACATTTTTTTAAATCTCCATAACAATACAGTATAACAAATCAAAAACGGCTGACAAACCAGTTTAATTTATTCATACTTATACCGTAAATAATTTCTCAAGCATGAAAATCAACAGACAAATATCCGAAATATGTCTCGAATTTTTATTCTACAGCTGCTACGTTTTCATGCGATGGTGGTACATGATAAACTGATAACTTAATAGTAAGTATGCATGCATATTTATGCTTACTATGGGACTTGATTTTATGAGTTCCAATAATTATTTTCTTTATTTATTTTATTTCTCTGTGTTGTGTGTGGGTCACGAAAAATAATTATGTTATACTTCTAGCATGTTCTCACTGTTTAATTTCTGGTGGGAAATGATAAACATATCGCCTAATAGCCACTATGTATGCTCGCAAACATGCGTGCATGTTTATGATTATTCCGGCAGATTAATTTTTATGAATCCTATCAATACATCTTTTTTTTACTAAATTCCCCTGTGCGGTGTGGGCCACGAACAATAATTACATTATACTTATTGCATCTTCTGTGTGTTTTATCACAGACAGCGTGAAGTTGTCATCATTGTAATAAGGATTTCTTTTCAGGATGATGAAAAAAAATATTGTTCATATTGAGAATGAGATCTGGGGTGTCATTAAAATTGAATGTAAACATGCTACTGACAAAAATACACTTGTGATTTTTACTTTTGCTCCCTTTCGAAAGAAAATTAAGGTCATGATCAGTCATGAAATTGTAATTAAAAGCTCATCCCTTTTGAATAAACAATTCTATTCCCCTCTTTGTCACTCAACTTTTTTGTAATGGAATATTGCAGCCTTTTCCTTTAATTTGTTTTCCGAAAGTGGCGCAAAATAAAAACGAACAAGTAAAGCAATTTCGGGAAACTTAATTTTCATTAAATTTTTCTTCTTCTACATGGAGGCTTTGAATGCTAGATAATTAATTCTTAGTTCCATGGTAAGGAATTATTCACTTACCACAATAGATCGCTCGCGCAAAGAAAAAAAAACCTTTGTTTGATTTTTCAAACAAATTTCAGAAACTTTATCCTGATGCAGTTTTAATAAACAACAAGGGCTCGTGTCTCATTTGCAACATCTGCATAGAACTAATGAATTAATTATATTTTTGCTGATAATCAACACTCCTTAGGTTTAGAACTAAAATTAGTTTCTTTTCAAACTTTTAAATGGAAAAGGATTTCTAAAATCTCAATTACAATGATTAGAAAATAAGAATATCTTGTATTTTTTTCTATAAAATACAGGATATTTGCATTCGCACAAACGTAGATCAGCGGTGGCTGTGATACCAATACAAGCAAATCTAACAGATGATTTTGTTCTGAAGAAAAGCCGGGAAAAAACTTCGTGCTTTTATATAGCAAAATTTTTTCCTCCTATGGATACAAAAGACATTCGCTTATTCGGGAAAGCAGATCTCGAAAGAAATAAAACCGTCTGTTAAAGCTACTGTTTGACGGCTATTGGTGGAACTCATTTGTTACTGTCATTCAGTGTGGAAAACCTCATGGTATAATGAGGAGAACTTGCATCACCCAAATTATTAATACTAATTGTGGTGCAGAAGTTTTGGGTAAAGATTGAGAACGACAATTCTTTGTTAATAGTTGCACCTAAAATGCAAATTTTGATGTACAGCACTGCATATTGACAACTTATGCAATGATAATTATATTATGAATTTTATTTAGCTAAAATTATTGTTTTAAAAACGAAGATTTTGCCTTTATAATTGTTTTTCTTTATTATCATGTTATTTGCGTGCTCACAATTAAAACAGACTAACGGAACATCCTTCTACGACTGTAAATCGTAGGTGTGATATACAGTATGTCTCGGAGCCATTTCTTGGTGCATGAAAGATGAACTACAACAAAGATGTATATTGTAATCCTTTGACTTTGTTCTTCTGAACTAAGCCCCATTCATTGTGCTGCTTGAGGGACATATTACCGATCACTGCTGTTAAAATTAAGAAGAAATTGACATTCATCTTGCCGAAAATCTCATAATGGTTTATTTACGATAGCAATTAAAATGATTTAGAACGCCATTAAAATATTCAAAATGTTGTACCATATCCATAGCTTTATATGCCAGGTTGTACGTTTAGTTCTTCTGCGGTTACGAAAAACAATATGAATGCATCAAAACTTTCGAGCAGGCAAAGAAAAAGAGCAAATTTTTTTCCAATCTAAGAATTTGCTGAGCATCTGCATTTCTCTGTGTTAATAAATGAAATATCTTTACATATTACAAATATCAGGCAGTTTTGGAAATACTCAAACACTTTCATTGGAGTACATTTCGGAAAACTGTTGCATAGTACGTATATTGGGCTTGCTCAATTCGTGCCTACCGATCCGCCAGTGAAAGTTATAGTAGCAAAAAAGTAGCTATAACCTTTAGTGATAGTAGAAGAACAACATTTGTTTTTTTTTTAAGTTTTGTGTCTTATTGCAGTAATCACGAAGTCTTCTGCTGACAGCAGTAGGTCAAAATACACTTAGAAAACGGCTGCACAGAATTGGATGAAAGGACAGAAGGAAGGCAGGAAGTCACTCAAAGATTTTTCAAGATACGGGTGAAAGATTTGAACTTCCAGTCAAGAAACCAAACAAGGCATTCAAGAGGCCTTAAAGCAATCTTGTAGGGTGGGTGCCAACGACGTTTCCATACAACTGGGTATCCTTCACACAATGGTTTATACTGGGCTTACGGAAGATTTAGGCCTATTGAGCAAACTACCGACGTGGACACCGAGCACACTACCCACGGCACAGAAGGAATTCTGCTACGAAACTGCATGTAGTAACATTGAGTTAGTGTCTTCGCAATAGTAGGATGCCCACAAGGTTCCTCTGCTTAGATAAAAGTTGATTGATATTTTACGTGCTCAAACAAAGATATGAGTCACAGCCTGAGTTGAACTTGGTATTTCCCCTATGTCTTTACTCCACGCAGAGTTACATGAGCGTAAAATCTTACTGATCGTTGTCATGGACGTTTGCGGTGTGGCTTTTTGAGAGGAGTATGATGAGAACACCATCATGGCATCGGAGCGGTAGAAGCCATTTCTAGAGGAGCATATCCCGGCATGGGCACCGCGACATCATGTAAAGTGTGACCAATCCTCGTACACGGCATCGCACGGCTGCACAATGCGAGAATTGTTTTGACTGTTCTTTGAGCAGAACGGACAGATAAAGCCATCGCACCCTCCGTATTCATATTTATCAGATACGATCCACTTTGACTTCAACGTTTTCTTTCATTTGATAATGGAGATGCCTGGTACTCGCTACAACAACAAGCAGGATTTAGATCTCCGAGTAACAGAGATTTTCTACAGACATAATGGTACTGATATTTTTAACGGTATTCGTTGGGAACGTATTATTCATAATGAGGAGAACTACTGAGAATTATCCTCAAATATTGCAATTATTCGTTTGTCGTTGTAGGAATTCAATTATTGAAGTATTCAACTACTTCTTGAGTGACTCAATATGGGATTCACAAGTAAAAACAGTATTAGGAAACTTCTGTAATATTTTTTATGTATTACTCATTTTTAAATTGGTGGTAGGTTGATGATACATCACTTGCAATGAAATCTAATTTCTCAAACGTTTGTTTGTTTTTTAAACAAAAGTTGAACATTTATTATCATAGGTCATAATTTACACCCTGGTCAGTTTGAAATGAGAGAGAGCTGCAAGAATTATTCTTCTAACTTTCTTTCACCTGCTCTCCAATACGTGGATGGCGGCCCTATATTACAAAATGAAGATTCTTTGATTTGGCAGCATCATAATTAAAGAGTACATGGTCGAAATGCTTGGCTGTAATTTGCAATATAAATACGTGATAATGAGTAAAAAAGCTGCGTTATAAAAAATTAACGACGATTTCAGGATGAGGAAAAATGTTTTTCCTTTACGCAAATTAAGCATTTCTGCTACAAATATATGAATAAAATTTGGCATCACGCAGATCAAACATTATACTGAGCACAGTTTACAGGTTTCTGAAGATATGCTTGAAACGAAATGTCCCAAAAAAGTTCCTATACGAGGTGTGTGATCAAAAAATATTCAGACTGGTTGCATAAGTTCGGAATCGCGAAACACAGCAGGAAGCTTTTAGCCGCCGGTTGACCTCGGAAATGGAACCTACTATGCATGAGCAGTTAGTCCCGTCTGTTATGTTCTGTAACGTACCAGGAGATGTGACGTACCTGCCAGAACGACGCACACGAGATAGAGGCAGATATAAATCAGAATAAAACGTCCGCGTAGCTCAATTGGTAGAGCAACTTATTCCGGAATGAGGGGACCCGGGTTCGACACTCTCCACTGCCGATACCAGGTCTTAGCGGTATCCTTCAAGCAAGTGCCTGCTATTTGTACTTTGCAGTCTTGAGGAATATTGTACAGATCAAAATGATCTTCCAAATCCTCGAGGAATTTTAAGGATCCCTCCAAACCATTGAAAAGAATTGTTCCTGCATGCGGCACGAAATGGGCAAGCATTCTGCTTCTGTGAGAGGATTGAACTCCTTCAGGTACGACACGCGACTCAGAGTAATAGGAAGCTGGTGAATTACGAAATTGTGAAGAATGCCTGGGGACTTGTAAATCATTCATATCAAAGTGAGCCCCACAGGCTTCTTGCAGATGGTCGAGATTAATCCCATCACCACCGAAACTTGCCTGAGGGTGAAATATTGAAGTTGTCTCAGGTAGTGAAGACATGGGTAATAATTGTCAAGACCTCGTGTTCGAGAAAAGTTCGGGCGCCAATTATAATGAATAAGCTTTCTTCTACGCTTCTTCTAATGGTTGTTGTGTTATTAATTATATCATGAATAAACTTTCCTGCTAGTAATGTAGTAATTATAATAAACAAGCTTATAACTGGTAGTAATGTTGTAGTAGTAATTAAGATGAATAAAGTCTTATGCTGGTTGTTATTAACAACACTTAATGGAATAAACCTAACAGCCAGACAGAGGTCTGATAAAACTATGAACTGAGAAAAACGTACTTACTGAAACAACTTTTTATTAGGGAAACTCTTGATATGATCCAACATACACTTCACCGGACACGATAAAAGCTACTCAATAAAACGTAGCTCCTTGCACATGAACGAAGCTCTACTCACATAAACACAAAAGCTCTCCTTACGCATATAACGAAGATCTCTTTACACATGAAACAAAGCTCTCAATACGCACATCAACAAAAAGCTCTCTCACGTAACACAAACAAAAGCTCTCTCTCTACTATCGTTGAACGCGCCTATTTATACTGGCTACCACCACGTCATGACTTACACTCATTGCCAGATCTCATTAAGCGGGAGAAATAACATCTCGTTCAGTAAGAAGATAATTTACATAGGAAAATAAAATAACCAGAGATAATAAAATCAAAAGGAAAGTGAATCTAGAGTATACGTTACAGTTCGTCTGGTTGTTTTTTACAATAGTGCTTTCTTCTTACATGTGTGTAAGAACGGACATATTAACCATGTTAAACTATAATAATGCTGAACATTATGTTACTTTTCTACAAAGAAAAGTAAGACAATACAAGCCCAAGAAGGCGACAGAAGGTTCGAGGACATTTTTTCTGACGTCAGGAGCCTCAAACAAAGAACCTTAGTTTCTCACGCCTTAGAAAGGGAGAGGCCTTTTTGACGAACTGATAACATCTTCAATGATACCGCAATTTCCGCTGTACATTGTCAGCGTCGTCCAGACGCCTAAAAGACTGGAAAACAGCCATCCACCTTTGTGTAAATATAACAATGCATATTGTGTTATTGTAAGAATGTATTTCGGCGGTAGGAGTACTTTCTCAAAGGATGCGCTTCCTAATGAAAAGATCTGACAGGCCGCAGAAGCAGGAAAGGTAGGATTAAAACCCATCAGTGAGGCACGCCTAGCCAACGCCCAGGGTTAGTCGGCGAGTGACATCAAAGGTGGACCACGTGGCCGGAGAATGCGAGCCACGTCAGCAGGACAGCGCCGGGTCTTTGCGCATGCGTAGCGCGGAGGAGGTGAGGAGAGCAGGTCTCTTAGAAAGGACCTGTTAGTCAGTCTGCTTTCGTTCAACGGAGAGAGTAGTTCTCCAATAAAGGGGACGCGAAGCGTTTTCTTGTGAGGAGACGGACGCTCCAGCTATGGAGGTCTGGGGCTCTGGATGAGATTAGCCAGCACACTATCCTCGAAGAGATAGTGTTTGGCTGCAGAGGCACAGGTCCCAGTCAGGGAATCCCGTTTCTACAGTGAATCAAATCTTAGCACAGGCTAAGATTGAAATCATATTGACAGAGAAGGACAGTTAGGCTATTCGTTACAATATTCTTAGAGATACAGATCTACCTAATAGCAGGTAGATTCTCTCTAGAACGTCAACGCCAAAAGCGAGGACTCAGATAATCTTCTTCGGAAGTGGTTCTCCTAGATTTCGTGTCTACGACACCGTCCAGGTCTAAGCCTTAGGGAAACCTGATGCTAGATAAAGAGTAATCCACCGCCGTCAGGAACCAAACTGATTATGTAATAAATGTTTGTGCTTTATTAGTAACTCCTCTCGATATCCTTATATCTTAGTTGTGAGTATTATTCTGTCCGTTCAGCTGTTTCGATCTGCCTTCCCGATTCACAGATTTCATAGTAAAGTGGAGAAGGCTTCGTTTGTTCGCTCGAATAGAGTTTGGGGAGTGTTTCAGAGAAACACAAACAAACACTTCCTTGTGTCTGTGAGAAGTCCCTACAGCGTAGACGCCTCAGATTCATAAGTAGGAGGAGGAGCTACGACACGTGACCAGTACTTTCGCTCTCACAGCGCAGAAAATATGGCGTAGTCGTCGGTAGGATACAGAACAAACGAACTTTGAAGAGAGAGGCAGGCTGATAAGAATTAGAGGAGAAATTCTAGTTATTTAGATAATAGAAAGATTCCGGTACCCACAAGTGAAAGAGAAGGTACCGACAGAACTTTATCCGACGACGGGCGGCTAGAGGAGGTCCGCAACCAGGACGCTTCTCTCACGCTGTGGTTGACGAGAGATCCAGTGCAACGAAGGAGACCTACAACCCAGACAACGAGAGGACGGCTATCGTGAGGAGAGCTGGTAACCAGAGTGCCTCACGGGCTACAGGACTCATTCTTCGAAAGTGGACGACGAGAGAACGACTACAGTGAGGAGAGTTTGTAACCAGAGTGCCTCACGTGCTACAGGACTTATTTGTGCAAAGAAGTCAGACCAAAGTGAAGTGCCCGGCCATCCTAAGACACAGAATGAAGCAGAAGGAAGCTCGAATCGCTTCGGCGGGTAAGTACCACTTTGGAACCACAATTGTATTTCCTGGGCACTACCTGTAGTATTTTAGCCACCTAAAGCTTATAGAATTCGCGTTAGGGTCCGGTCAGTTAGAGATCATAGGGTCAAATATATTATCATTTGTTGAAGTGTAAAGTGTATTTATGTGTATAAGTTCGAGGCTATTAGTTAAGTTAGGAAATCAGTTGTGTTTTATTATTATACATATGTTGAAATAAGCATGCAGGAATGTTAGTAGTGAGTAGTCTAACCAGTTTGAGAACATAGGCTGATATCGAAAATTTGAGTGTATTTTTTTACTTGATTTTTATGAGTATTGTATATGAATATTGCATGAAATATGGATCAGATTTTGGATGACAAAAGAGTCACGAGTACGAAGAACAGAATGTAGAGGGAAGTGAAGGGAAGTGATAAAGAGCTAAATAACAGTTCAGATTCTAACCAAGAGGTACAGATACTGCTAGGTTGGAATTAGAATTTAAATTTAGAATGCTCGAATTGCAGGAACGGTCGCCCCGGTGGCGCAGTGGTCTAAGCGATGGCCTCTGATCATTCGTCCGGAAGGGGTCCGGGTTCGAATCCCGGCGAGGCATGGATGTTGTGCTTGTCTTACGGCACTGGCTCTTTCCCTTCCCTGAAACTAGTGACCCTAAATTAGGGATGGGCGACTGCTTATAGCCCATTGAGTTGCTCACGGTGGTCGTTAAACCTCCAATCCAAAAAAAAAAAAAATGCAGGAAGAGAAAGCGGAAAGGGAATGGCAGGAAAAACAAGCAGAAAGAGAACTGAAAAAAAATCGAACTAGAAGCCGAGCGGACCGAGAGGATGCTTCAGCTGCAATTAGCTGATAGAAAGGAATAAAGGGACTACGAGCTGAGTAAAATACAGTTTTCCTTAGAAAGTCCGGCTCCGGCGAAAAAAGGGAACGATCAGAGGTGCCTAGCCGATTATATGAGAATCATAGAGAGGACAATTCCAAAGAGTCCCTCTAAGCCAGAGGAACTCCTAGATTTCTTCGATTCCACAGAGAGGGCCTTTCTGTTACATGCTGTTCCAGAGGAGATGCAAGGATGCTTAGTCGTGGCTTTATTTAACGCCGAATGCGTGAACCACTTGTTCAGACGGCTAACCCTGGAGCAGTATGACTGCTACTGCACCGTTAAGGAAGCAATTTTGGTGGAGTGCCACTTGACCCCCGATATCTATCTCAAACAATTTGAGACAATGAAGAGGAATAAAGGGGAAAGCTTCCAGCAATTAGCAGGTCGTATTGGGCGAGCGCTCCAGTACTACGTGGAGAAGAGCGGCGTATTAGAGTTCCAGCAATTAATGAATTTATTAATTTACGACAAATTTAAGGGTTTGCTTTCTCCAAGTTCGAAGACTTATCTGCTGCAGAGGGGTGCCGTGGGGAAATTGGTTCTAGCGGGCGAACTGGGAGAGCTATGTGACCTTTATGAGACTCATGTAGAAGCTACGGAATTAGGAGAAGGGAGACCCAAAAGCAATTATGCGGCGGGCTCTAATTTTAAGGGAAGCCTGTATAATACGGGAGGAACAACCCAGATAAAGAGAGATAATCAGCCGAATAATGGGCTACCCCAGAAATGAAAATTCCCAGCGACCGGATCAGGGTTCCAAAATAGGGGGGGCAATTAATAGACCACCAGGGAACTCCAATTTTGATCAGGGCGTGATCTTTTTACTTTGCGGTAAGGCGGGGCACCGACAGGTGAACTGCCAGCTGAGAGTTATACCAAGGCAGGATAACAAGGGATCAACAGGCAATTGGAGAAATGATGGGAATAAAAAAATAAGTCGGGTAGCGACTAGAGAGGAGAGAAGGGAATTAACAGATGAAGGGGGCGTCGAGATGAAACCCGAAGAGGACCCCATGAAATTAAATGCAAAAATGGGAAGGATACTGGGATCCGAGAGTAACCAATGTGAGATAATGGAGATACCCGTAGGAGGACAATTAAGGATAGAAACCGAGAAAGGAATTCGGGCCGAAATAATCGTAGACAGCTGGGCCGAATTTTGTTGTGTAAAAGAAGGTAAGTTAGGGGAAGAAGATGAGGAGGAGGTCAGTCAGATAAATTCAACCGGATTTGACGGGAGAACCGCCAACTTTCCCATAAAACAACTGTAAGATAGATTAATAGCCCCAGATTAGGAAAAGCAGGGAAAGTGGTAATGGGTATGACGGAAATAATCTGCGCGATCGTACCCCATCTCAGTAACGAGGCGTTAATTAAACCTTTAGATTACGCAAAAATGAAGGAAGCTAGGCAAGCGAGTAACGAGCGGACAGTTTCAATCCGGGGGGCATTTACAATTTCAGAAGAAGAGAACAACGAAGACAATTTGCAGGAAAGAAAAAAGCTTATAGAGATAGACCTGAAAGAAACCCAGGATATATGCGTCGCGAAGGGGGGCGGGGGACGCAGGAAGCGTCGAAGGACCCGATTTCGCCCCAGGCATCAGACAGAGAGGTTACCGAGATAGGCGGGGCATCCACAGAGCGCGCGATGGGCAGCCAATCAGATCCGGGTACGGGACCTTCGCAGTCGACGGCGGGCGAGCCGATCTCTTGCCTAGATGGGAGTCCCATAGACGGAGAACTTTACGGCTCAGACTACGGAATTTTCAAGGAACAGCAGACGCGCGACGAGACGCTTATGGAAGCTTTGAGCCAGGTCATAGAGAGGAAGGGTGGATTTCTTTTGGAGGATGGGCTACTACATCAACGAGAGAAAGTTTTAGCGCAACCAGTCAACCAGCTAGTAGTGCCGGAATGTACGAGAGAGGAAGTGATGAGGTTGGCGCACGACACGGTGTTTTCTGCTCATTTAGGCCACGAGAAGACCTTGGAGCGGATCCGCTATTCGTTTCATTGGCCATCCGTCAAGAAAGACGTTAGAAAATACTGTGATGACTGCCAAGCTTGCCAACTTAGGGGGCCAGTCACACGGAAGGACCGGGTACCCATAACCCCAGTTAGAAGGCCAGCGTTACCCTGTCAGGAGGTAAACGTGGACCTTATTGGACCCATAGGCTTATCCGCGTCGGCGACCCAATATCTTCAAGAGTGGGAGGAGAGAAAAGAGAAGATGGCACAGCAAGTGGAGGAAGTAGCCGAGGAGCAACAGCGACGGTACGCCTCGTACCACGACCGACGGCTGAGGCCGAAAACCTAAGTAGAAGACCAAGTCATAGCACTATTCCCGACTCTAAGAATAAAATTTATGCAAGATGGACGAGTCCGGTAATCATTTTAGAGAAGCGAGAGAGTAATAGCTACGCCATTGATTTTGGTCTGGGGCAAAAGTGCTACGTGCACGTAGGAAAGCTGAGGGAATATAGGCCCAAGATCAAAGTCGTAGGAGTCATCTTTGAATCGGACGAGGATTTCGGAGATATACAGGAAGTGCCAACGAGGAGGACGAAGGAGAAGAGGGCGTGTCCGACGGACGTACGGGTATGAAGACAAAAGATAACCCGGGAGCAATTACAAGAGCTACAGGAATTAGTAAGTGGTATGAACAAATTTTTCTCCGGAGAGGTAAGAGCCACTACGGAAGGGGAGCACATAATTACCGTTAAACCGGGAAGTTTACTGAGTACGCAGCATTTGGGATTGCTGATAAGGTGTCTGGAGGAAGCCGGGTTCACGGGCAACTTAAAGAAATGCTGTTTCGCCCGGGAGAGCGTCCATTATTTAGGGCACGTAGTAGTGTCTGGGTGCCACCAGCCAGATCCTGAGAAACTTCAGGCAGTACGGAATTTAGAACCACCCAAGACAAAAAGGGTGGTACGGAGCTTTCGCAGACTTTGTAGTTACTACAGAGATTATGTGCCTAAATTTGCAGAGGTAGTGAAACCGCTAAGCGATCTGACCGGAAAGAAGGCGTCAGAGAAGGTTGTTTGGATACCAGAACTGGAGGAGGCATTCACAGTTCTAAAGGAGCTATTATGTACGGCACCCGTAATGCTTACCCCAGATTTTAATGAACCGTTTGTATTACACACGGACGCCCGTGCCTACGCCGTAGCATGTTGTTTGGGGCAAAGAGATGAAAGGGGGAAAGTCCAACCAGTAGCATACGCCAGTAAAAAAAGCACTCAGGGACGCTGGGTGGCGAGCCATAAAGAAGCCTACGCGATAGTGTGGGCGTTACAAAAGTTTGCGTGTTGGATCTTCGGACATCAGATTGAGATTATGACTGACCACAACTCTCTAACTTATTTGACTAGCGCGGCTTCACAAAGTCCAAAACTACAGAGGTGGAGCTTAGAAATCGCCCAGTTTAACTTGACCATATCACATATCGCAGCGAAATTAATTCCCCATGCAGATGCACTGTCACGTTTAGCTTTCAGTGAAGGAGGAGGGCTTCGCACCCTAAATAACTGAAAGAGGGAGTAGTCAACACTCAGGTAGTAACCCAGTGAGGTTCTTTGGAGGTACTGCACAGTGTATATCTGTATATGTGTGTGTCGCAACAGAAACTTGTGGGCGTGTCTGCTTAAGGAGACGCCGTAGAGAAATTCCCGAGCGAACTTTGCTTATTTTGTTTAAGACTCCACATGTGAAATATGACATCACAGATGTTTCGTCTCTGAAGTAGAGGTCTGTAAAAACGGACATATTAACTATGTTAAAATATATTAATGCTGAACATTATGTTACTTTTCCACAAAGGAAAGTAAGACAATACAAGCCCAAGAAGGCGACAGAAGGTTCGAGGATTTTTTTTCTGATGTCGAGTGCCCCAAACAAAGAGCCTTAGTTTCTCTTGCCTTAGAAAGGGTGAGGCGTTTTCGACGAACTGATAACATCTTCAATGATACCGCGATTTCCGCTGTACATTGTCAGCGTCGCCCAGACGCCTAAAAGTCTGGAAAACAGCCATCCACCTTTGTGTAAATACTGTATAACAATGTCTATTGTGTTATTGTAAGAATGTACTTCGGCGGTAGGATTACTTTCTCAAAGGGTGCGCTTCCTAATGAAAAGATCTAACGGGCCACAGAGACACGAAAGGTAGGATTAAAATCCATCAGTGTGGCACGCTTATCCAACGCCCAGGGTTAGTCGCAGAGTGACGTCAAAGGTGGGCCACGAGGCCGGAAAATGCGAGCCACGTCAGCAGGTCAGCGAGATGGCAGGGTAAGCGCCAGGGTCTTCACGCATGCGTAGCGCGGAGGAGGTAAGGAGGATCAGGTCTCTTAGAAAGGACCTGTTAGTCAGTCTGCTTTCGTCCAACGGAGAGAGTAGTTCTCCGATAAAGGGGACGCAAAGCGTTTGCTTTTTTTTTGTGAGGAGACGGACGCTCCAGCTACGGAGGTCTGGGGCTCTGGATGAGATTAGCCAGCACACTATCCTTGAAGAGATAGAGTGTTTGGCTGCAGCGGCACAGGTCGCAGTCAGGGAATCCCGCTTGCGCAACAGATATTTCTCTGCAGTGAATCAAATATTAGCACAGGCTAAGATAGAAATCGTATTGACAGAGAAGGATAGTTAGGCTACTCGTTACAATATTCTCAGAGATACAGATCTACCTAATAGCAGGTAGATTCTCTCTAGAACGTCAACGCCAAAAGCGAGGACTCAGATAATCTTCTTCGGAAGTGGTTCTCCTAGATTTCGTATCTACGACACCGTCCAGGTCTAAGCCTTAGGGAAACCTGATGCTAGATAAAGAGTAATCCACCGCCGTCAGGAACCTAACTGATTATGTAATAAATGTTTGTGTTTTATTAGTAACTCCTCTCGATATCCTTATATCTTAGTTGTGAGTATTATTCTGTCTGTTCAGCTGTTTCGATCCGCCTTCCCGATTCACAGATTTCATAGTAAAGTGGAGAAGGCTTCGTTTGTTCGCTCGAATAGAGTTTGGGGAGTGTTTCAGAGAAACACAAACACTTCCTTGTGTCTGTGAGAAGCTCCTATAGCGTAGACGCCTCAGATTCATAAGTAGGAGGAGGAACTAGGACACGTGACCAGTACTTTTGCTCTCACAATGTTTGAAGCTGTTCGTCGTATTTCTCTCTTTGGAAAAAATTCATCAACGTCTTCACATCAAGTTTTGCCAAAAACTTGGCAAAACTTGCAAAGACATACACTTAAAGTTACAAAAAGTCTTCGATGAGGATAGTATGAGTCGTTCACAAGTTTATGAATGGTATAAACGTTTTAAAGATGGTCGTAAAAGTGTTTCGAGTGATAGACGGTCTGGGAGGCCCGCAACTAACAAAAGTGAAAACAATGTCGAACTTGTGCGCAAAGCTGTGCGGTAAAATCTCCGAATCACTATTCTGAGTTATTTGAAGACTACAGCGGACGTTAGTTTCTGTTCAGTTCAGTCGATCCTTATGTATGCGACGCGTCTCAGCTAAATTTGTGCCAAAACTGCTCTCAGCTGAGCGAAAACAAGCCCGTGTTTCAGCTGCTAGTGACCTGCTTGAGTGCGTCAAAAACAAAGAAAACACTTTGAAAACTATCATAACCGGTGATGAATCGTGGGTTTATTGATATGCATTTTATGCATAGTTTCTTCTCCCAGAAACTAGGGCACAGTCTTCACAATGAAGACTCCAAACTCTCCTAGACTAAATAAAACTCCGACATAGCTGCAGCAATGTCAAGACGATGCTGACTCTTTGATTTGTTTTCAATCATGAGGAAATTGTGCTTCATGAGTACGCTCTGTCAGGCCAGGCAATTAACAAGGAGTACTACAGTCAAGTTTTGCAGCGGTTGGGGGACGCAGTTTGTCGCAAAACGCCGGCATTGCACGAGAGTGGCGAGTGGCAGCTCCACAATGACAACGCGGATGCCCCTGCATCCCAACTTGTGCGGCAGTTTCTTGCTAATCTCCGTATTGCAGAGGTCCGACATCCACCCTATTTGCCAGGTCTCGCTCCCTGCCACTTTTTTTCTCTTCCTCAAAGTCTAATACCTCTTGAAAGTAAAAAGATTTCAAGATCAAACAAAGGTCTTTGTTCTTTCCACGTTTATAAGTGAGTCACGGAAAAATCCTCATTGGCCGCCACCGGGAATCTAAGCCAGAGTCTTCCAGTTACGCGCCGGATATGCTTCCACTACACCACAGCGACCTCGAATTCCTCCAGTCTCACACACGCTAACTGCCAAGCCAATTTGGCAGGTTGCTTCTTGGAGCCCCGCACAATGCTGGGGATTCTCCAAAGCTGGTAAGCAGCAACTGAATAAATAATTAAAAGGCGAATGAATAGGAAGACCCTATGTTCAATTGCCGACGGCGGCCAATGAAAATTTTTCCGTGACTCACTTATAAACGTGTAAAGATCGAAGACCTTTGTTTTATGTTCCTGGTCCACGTCAAATGTCTGTATTAATTATTCATTCACCTTCTAATTATTTCGATTTGAAAAATCCTTTTGCATTGGAAAGATTGCAATACGAGAATGATGATTCTTGCCTTTTGTATTTTTGAACGCATAACTTTAGTGCTAGAAGGCGGAAATACAGGTGCTACGGAATTCAAAATATATTTTATCCCATATCTTTGCTTTTAAAATTCAAACGAAAAAATTATTTTTCCTTCGATACGTTTAGCGACAGACACCATTCTGTGATGGCAATATACAAACCGTGCACATTTTCCCCACCAGACAGCGTAAATGTTGGTTATATTTTCGCCAATATCTCTGCTCCAAAAAGTTTTAATTTCAGAAATTCTTTTTCCATCGAATATTTTTTGTGGAAGTATATTTTGAATATAATTTCTCATTTTTCTGAACGAACAATTTTGCCATTAGAATGATAAAGTACATATTCCTCTCTCCAATATATCTGCAACTGTATCTACGCTCCTAAAAATATGGTTGCAAAAAATCTTTAATGGTCAGATTCTATTCGCCGAGGAGAATATTTTACGCGCATTTCCTGCTCAAAAAAGGTTGAAAGTTTCCCCCCTAAGATTCATATTCTAGTACACTCGGTATCATTGCTAATAAAAGTCCCATTTGAAAAAATTATTTTTACGCCTGCTAATGTTTACAGCAAATAATTTCTAATTTTTCATGACGTAATTTCGCCGCTATATGGCGCAAGTACATTTTTCTGTTTACAACTTATTTGTAACAGTACCCACGCATCTAAGAATCTTATTGAGAAAAAAATAATTTGGGCAGATACCACACACGACAGAAACAACTTATGCATAGTTTCTTCTCAAAATAATGCAGAATTTTCCCGCTAGGAGCGAAAACATCAATTATATTTTTCTCGACATTTCTTTTTGTGAAATTCTTATTTCAAAAATTCTATTTTCAGTGCGGAAAATATTTCTCAAATACTTTAAAATTTTTCGGAATGAGAACCTATGCTTCTAGGTAGCGTAAGAGTATTTGTATCTCAGCATCTAAATATACGACTCAGAAAAACCTTTTTTAGTACGTCTGCCGTAAAAAAGATCGTGCTTACGTTATCACTTTGTTCGTCCGTCCGTTTGTCTGTGAACACCATAACTCTGCAACTGTTAGTCCTACTGAAAAATTCTATTTTCATTGGAAAGTTTGAAATGTGAGAACGATGATCCTTATATTTTTGTCTTTTTTCGATGCATAACTTTGCCGCTGGTTCGCGTAAAGTTATGCATACGGTGTGTGCCATTAACGCCTGCGCATCGGAGACGGCGGTTTCTGTGGTGCCAGGAACACAAGAACTGGACACATCAGCAATGGGGTCGAGTTCTCTTCACGGATGAGAGTCGATTTAGTCTGACGAGCGATTCTGGACGTATGCACATCTGGAGAGAGCAGGGAACACGCAAACACACCTCCAACATCATCGAAAGGGACAGGTTTGGAAGTGGCGGAGTTCTCGTTTGGGGCGGTATCATGCCTGGTAGCCGTACTGACCTCCACATCTTCCAAGGAGGTTCAGTCCCTGGTGTCCGCTATTGTACCGAGGTTCTCCTGCCTCACGTGCGTCTGTTTAGAGGTGCTGTGGGTCCTGAGTTCCTTTTCATGGACGACAACGCTACACCAGTGGCTGTCGCAGAGCTGTTGGAAAGTGAAGATATTCAACACATGGATTGGCCCGCAAGGTCCCCGGACCTTGCAGGCCAATCAAACACGTGTGGGATCTTCTCGGTAGACGCTTGGAAGCACGTCACCAGCCGCCAGGAACGATTCCGCATCTGCGATTGGCGCTACAAGAGGAATGGGTCGCGATGTCTCAACAGCTCCTTGACAGCCCCGTCCTCAGCATAGAAAGACGCTGTAAATCCTGGAACGCAGTCAGTCAGGGGTGATCATATCCCCTACTAAAGACTGGATTTTTCTTGCCAGTCGCCTGTCACATGGACGTTTCTGTCTTTTGGTTTGTATCCTTTGGATTCCTTGTTTGGACGGTTTTGCTCACTTGTCCCATATTCTTACATCTTGGGGATCTTATGGTATGATTTGAATCGCTGTGGAGCACTTCTGCGAGACGTTACATTAGAAAAACCGTCTAGTCCTTAATTTTTGCACGCCAGTGTATGTTTCGTGCCATCGCAATGGGAGGAATTGCGAACATCATCCAATCTAAATAATGAGCGTTTTTCCCCGCTTGGTGTTTCATACAATTTATATGAACTATTCTTGTGCTCTATCTGCGTCTCGAAGTCATATTCGAAAAAGTCCGTTTATAAGAGCAGTTCCCGCTTTGAAGAATATTTCGAGAATATTTTCTACTTTTTCCTAATGTACAGTTCTTCCTCTATGAGTCATTGTTTACATTGCTATTTGAAAGAGTATCTCTTCTAACCATCTGACCGAAAAAGTCATTATAACTTCAACCATGTAGAAAAAATCAGTATAACTTCGACCATGTAGAACATTTTGCACCTATTTTCTTCTTCAAACAAGACAACTTTTCGTTCTGGAAGGCGCAAAGTTATGCCAGCTTTTCTTCCGTATTCTTGCTTCTAATTGTTCAAAGAAGAATTCCCTTTGCTTTGGATATCTTTCACTGCAAGCAACACTTTGCGTACAACTTGTGATTTTCGTAACGAACATTTCTGCCACTACTAGTTATGTTATCTACACTATCTACCAACAAGTAATTGGACACCCCTACAATCGACGATATCTGCGGTCCTGATACACGTCGTGTGGGAAACAACAACGCAACCAGTCGCATGCAAGATGCCACGCAGGTCGGAGCTCTCTGATTTCGAGAAAGGTGTAATCGTCGGGTATCACAGAAATGGCCGATCCATACGTGACATATCCAGCGAGTTGAAGTACCCAAAATCGACAGTGGCCTACGTGATTGGCTAGTGGAAGATGAGAGGTGACTGTCGGAATGTGCCCCAACCCAGCAGACCCACAAAACTGGGAGTTAGAGACCGACGGGTGCTGGCCAGAGAAATTCGGAAGAACCGCACCAAATCGATGGGCCACATCCGCGAGGAGTTTCAACAGGCATCCGGGAGTGTTCTTTCGATGAATACCATCCGTAAGGAAGCCCATCTGCTCGGTTATCATGGACGTGCTGCCGCCCACAAGCCTTTGATCACCAAGTCCAATAGCGCTGCTCGGCTAACGTGGTGCAAAGAACGTCGACAGTTCACCGTTGAACAGTAGAAACAGGTTCTCTTCAGCGACAAATCAAGGTTCACCCTCTACCGTTCGGATGGCAGGGTCTGGGTTTGGCGTCTGCCTGGAGAAAGCCTCCTGCCGGAATATATTGTGCCAACTGTGTAGTTCGGAGGCGGTGTAATTATGCTATGGGGGTGTTTCTCCTGGTATGGCACGGGACCCTTGGTCGCAATTCCTGGTATACTCAACGCCGAGCCCTACTGCACTATTTTGGATAACCATGCGCTTCCTACGTTGTGGCAGTTTTACGGAGTAGACCCATGTTACTTTCAGGATGACAATGCCACCTGTCATGTTGCGATGTCCACCATGGCTTTTTTTTTTTTTTTTTTTTGATTGGAGGTTTAACGACCGCCGTGAGCAACTCAATGGGCTATAAGCAGTCGCCCGTCCCTAATTTAGGGTCACTGGTTCCAGGGAAGGGAGAGAGCCAGTGCCGTAAGACAAACACAACATCCATGCCTGACCGGGATTCGAACCCGGACCCCTTACGGACGAATGATCAGAGGCCAGCGCCTTAGACCACTGCGCCACCGGGGCGGCCCAACATGGCTTCGTATGGTGACAGTGGGGTTAATCGAATGGGTTGGCCTGCGCAGAGCCCGGGCCTTAACCCTATCGAGCACCTCTGGAACGAGTTGGAGCGTCGACTTAAGGGGTGCCCCCACCGTCCGAAATCGGTGAAGGAACAGACCTGTCTTCTCCAAGCCGAGTGGAAGAAAATACCGCTAGCCGTCGTACAACGCCTGGTTGAGAGTATGCCCCGGAGGGTCGCAGATGTAATCGCCGCTCGTGGAGGCTCCACCAACTATTGAAGGTGAATAAACTTCGTTTTCCTTTGCTATCACTGGTGTCCAATTATTTGTTGGTAGATAGTGTATTTCTGCTTACAAACGTTTCACTGGTTTTATAAATTGGGCTAAGAAAAAATATGTCTGAAACTAGGCTTGTTATTGATGAAGAACACTGCGTACGCTGTGCATTTGAAATACATTATTATTTTTTTCTCTAGGGACATACTTTCGCTGGTTTACTCCTTTTCTGAAAATCCGTTTTGAAAAATTATTTTTTGTGTTGAAAAGGGTTCAAAAGATGTGATCATTATACTCGACAGTTTGGTTTAATCCTTCCTCTTTCCGACAGTTAACAGTTTAATTGAATGATACGTAATTCTACCGCGAAAGAAAGCTTGAGTTTGCACGTCAGATGTTCTATACTGGAAAAGTTGAGCAGCTTGTATCATTCATATGTGGATGTAATGTGACCATACCCAGATATCCATGCAAACCCAAGCTTTCTTCATCTTATCTCACACAACGACATGAAGACTTGAAAGCGTCAGAAACATATGCATACAAAAGTTAGAGTAATCGGGGTTCTAACTTTTCAAGTGGAGCGTCTGGATTAGAGTTCCGTGTGAAATGTTGGGTTGCATGTTTCCTGCCGTGAATTGTATTTCTGAACGGGCAAACATTTATAACACTCTGCGCACTTTAGAATTCTTAAACTACCAAATAAAAAAAAAAGTAAATCACAGTTTTGTTTTTAAACGACTCACTGACATCGCGAAAAGCTTGAACGACTTTGACCTCTTTCTGAGATGTGAAGGAATGAACCAAAAGTTTGAAAATTTCTTCTTCCGTTTCTCAGAAGCAAAATGATAATTTTATACGTTTAAATGTTGCTGGTCCGAAAATTCTGAATTGCTCTTAATGTTAAATTTTATGAAATATAGGTTAATTATATTAGGTTTCTTCTCATTTACATGTTAAATTGCTGTGTTGTGGTATCATAAATTAGAAATTCAAAATACGGGATTTATATTTACTAAACTTTCTCTCCACCCTCTCAGTTCTCTGCTAATTCCATTTTCCTTTAATTCACTCTATTTTCTGTGATCCACCTACTCTATGACTGACCTTGCGAAATGCGTGTACCTCTCCTGGGCTACCATTTGTCAGCTCAGCTGCCATCTAAAGTATACGCCTATTCCTCCTTGACGTTGAAATATCAGACTCTTTTCTAGCACTAGAGCCATGCTTTATGATCTCGTAAATCTCTGTCTTTAAAAGACAAAACGGAGATTTGGAAGGAAGTTGATAAAAATCGCATGCTAATAAAAATGGCTTCAATGAAAAATTAAAAATCTTGGTTTCGACTCTTACAACGATAATTGATAATTTACAATCGCAAAGAGGTGGAGGCCAATGAAACGTTTTCAGGTTCATCTGTATTGAAGAAATTACGCTATTGAAGTAGAAAGTTCGGGGAAGACATTGCTCTTCAATTATCCGAGCAGTGCCCTGTCGTTAATACTCTCCTAAGAGGTTTGGTGCTCATTGAAATTGCCAAGGTCTCAAAAAATGAACGAAAATGAAAGCGCCCACTTTACAGCTGGAGGGCTACATCGATTCAAATATCAGTTTGGCATAGCTGTGAAAGTTCTGATCATTGTATACATTGAAATTTTTTCTGATACAGCAGACAAATAAAAGATGAATTTACCAAACATTACTACAGGATACAGCCCCAAGAACAGTTTCAACGTCCATGAGGCCGGACTTTTTTTTCATTTGCTGCCATCCGAAACATTATCTTTTAAGAAGGGAAGCTGTCACAATGAAAAAAAAACACGTATCGTCTAACTGTCATTTTCGGCTGTAATTCCAAGGGAAGTAAAAAATTAGCACCATTCATCATAAAAAAATCTGCAAGATCCTCCCTGGTGTTTCAGAAACGTGAAGACCCTGTCCACGCCTTTCGCCGCCAACAGTAAATCATGGATCACGTCTGCACTTTTCATAGATTGGATGACAATAATAGATGCGAAAATGATGAGGGAGAAGCGAAAGATCCTTTTGTTTATCGACTATCGTTCCACCCGTCCACAATATGTAGAGAATTCTTTAAACAGCATCAAAGTTATATTCCCTAAATGGCAGGAGTTGTCTTTCACAAATGGATTTAAGATTATTACCGACAACGAATGGTTTAGAACCCGCTCGAAAATATTTTTGATGTCATCAAATTTACACCGAACCTGTTGGCAGCAATGGGCGATTTGTCAGCGGCATGGAATCGGCTTTCGTGGAAAACAATACTTCACTGTTTTCTAAAAGCTGAATTTCGAAATATGGCATGGAATCCGAGCTTCCAGATGGATTGTACACCTCAAGAAGGCATCGTTATGCAATCTGACTTGAATCCTATAATTGAAAAGGAAAATGAATTTCGTTTCCGAGATTACATCAGTTGTGAAGTGGGTTCGGCAGTCATGGCTTATGACTGTAAATGAAATGATTGAGAATAAAATGTGCAATAAGCACGTCTTTAGTAAGGGGAGTGATGTTAATTTCTAGGTAAGTGCATCAGGATCCAAATTTAGCTCTGCGCTGAAATCGTTTGGGGTCGTTAGGGACTTATTTTATTGCCATACGACTGTTCAGAAAACAACTCAGGCTCTCAAAAGCTTTGAAAATGCAATATTTTAACTTAAAAGCAAGCAACAATGAAATATTAATGATTTGTTAAAACAATTTTAGTGAATATGTATTTTTATAATATACTGTATTGTATCTTCTTGTGTAAAGAACGGAAATTCTTTTTGTTTGGGATTTCTTTAAGAAACTCAGAGAAAACTCTTTAAGAAACTCAGAGCTATCGCCCAACTCTAATTTAGAGCCACTGGCTGCAGGGATGGGAGCGAGCCAGTGCCGTAAGAAAAACCCTTCAAACCGGCTCTATCTCGGACGAATGATCAGAACCCAACACTTAGACAACTGCACCCACCCTGGCAGCAAAATTATCAGTCGTAAAGGATATATTGTAATGCTTTGTATACTACATATTTACAGTATATGCAAGACATACTGCATTTACACTGGCGGAAAGTGAAAAAAGTACACCAAGAAGGAGACGTCTGATTCCAAGGAAATTTATACGGCACAATAACGGAATACAGAGGATAACGTGATCAAAACATTATGGAAAAATACAGCTGTATTTGCTGGTAAACTGAAAAATAACATTTCCATGTAATATGGTTTGTACGAGGTTGAAACGCCATGAGCTGCGTCACACTGTGCAATTCTGGCATGGAGTCTGTCGTACAGACGTTGGATTTAAGTTTGGGGCATTGAGTTCCAAGCATCCTCAACCAGGATACGTAAATCGGGGATGGTCGTGGCTGGCCGTGGAGACCAGATAAGTCGTCACATAAAATCCCACACGTGCTCAATGTGGGACAAATCCGGTGAACATGCAGGCCATGGAAGTTGTCTCACATCCTGAAATACATGTTGCGTTGCACGTGGCGTGTGTGGGCGTGCGTTATCTTCCTGGAAAACACCACGATGGACCGACCTTACAAATGGCACAACAACGGGCTGAATGATGTTGTTAATGTAGGAGGTGCTGTTTAACGTACCCGGTAAAACACCAGTTGTGTACTTGAGTGATAGCTGATCGCTCCCCATACCAGGAGACCAGGTGTAGGTCCTGTGTGTCGCTGGCGGATGCAAGAAGGGTGGAGACGCTGCCCTGTGCGTCTGCGAACACGTATACGGCCATCGGAGGCTCCCAAGCAGAATCTGCTTTCATCGCTGAAGACGACAGATCGGCATTGCGTTCTCCAGTGCAGACGTTGGCGACACCACAGCAGCCGTGCCTGACGGTGGGCTGGAGTCAGAGGTACACATACCAGAGGCACACGTACACGTAGTCCTGCATCTAGTAGACGGTTGCAGATTGTTTGCACAGTCACCTCAGGTGCAATGGCAACTTGGATTTGCGTCGCAGTGGATGTTCTGCTTGACAACGCCGCTCTTCTTATGCGTCGATCGATCCGGTCATCAGTCCGTCTGTGACTCCCGGTTCCAAGTCTTCTCGTGTGGTAATGTTCCCCGGACCATTCACGCCACCATCGTACCACCACCGATATTTCCCGTCCAATTCGTTCCGCAATACGACGATACGACCACCCGGCCTCGCGGAGTCCGACTAGACGACCTCGCTCAAAGTACGATAACTGCTGAAATCGTACACGTCTTCCATGTCCAGGCATTGCAGCTTCTTCAGGGTCTTCGCACGTGTCCGTACGCCGACGACTGATTACATTCGCTTCGTCGTACTCCTTAAACACCACCGACAATAATTTGCATATTATACCGTGCTGTGGCGTAAGCGCTTACCGGTTGGTCCCGAAATTAACATCACACCTACGTAAACTGGACCCCATTAACATAAGTAAATTTCATGATCGTCCACCAATTCCTTCTTGGTGGTTTTTTTTCCTTTTCCGCCAGTGTATAAGTGCTGTAACAATGAAGTGCTATTTAAATCAATAAAGTTAAAAATAAAAAAAGGTGTGAAGGAAGGATAATTGGAAATATTAGTACACTACAACTTAGAATAAATACTACATACTATGAATATCTAGTATAATAACACTAACTGCAACGCCATGCGTTGTAACAAAATAATGTGCTGCCGTCTAGGAACGGAAACGTACCCAGTTTCTATTATAGCTTTTATGGATTATACGTTGATTATTACTTGTTCCCTTAAAAAACGTATAAATGGGGTTACACTCTTCAAAGAAATAGCCTTGTGTAAATGCGCTCTCTAGCGGTAGTTTTTCCCATCCGTTACTTCTCCTATTATTAGCTTGAATGAAAATATGGTGGAAAATGGGAAATTAAGTGATCAGTATATTCTTCTCCAAGTTCATTATTCGTACTCCAATATGTGTTTTCTGTAAAGTGTACAAATACATATTAATAAATATGCAGGTACATAGATTACTTATGCGAATCAGAGTAAAAGATTGTGAGTCGCAAAGAGAAGCAAAGCAGGCTGCTTCAAAATTATTCCATTCTTTATGAAAACATAAAAATCAGCATCAAATAGACCTTGACAACCGAATGTGAGATAGATCGGTAATTCCTTACAAGGACAAATATTGAATTATTTTAAAATCTCTTTAACAATTCTTTAAATTTCCTCTTAGCAAGGGAAAGGCATAAAGGTTTATATTGTTCGCTCACTTAAAATTCACGTAATTTCATCAAGGCATAACAATGTGAATCATATTCAAATAAAATGCACGTATCCCTCAGGCAATTATTCAAACAGATGCATCGGTGGCAGTGTGGTCAAAGGCGCGACATCTGGACAAACTACTGAGTTGGGCTCGTGTTCAAGTCCTGGATGAGACCTGGCTGGCGCATTTGTCCTATGACACTAGTTCTCCCCCTACAGTGAAATAAGTGGCCCTAAATTAAGAACGGGCTACTTCTTGTAGCATTAGATATACACTGCTGGCCACCCAAAATGCAACACCAAGAAGGACACGAGATAGCAAAGCCAGATTTACTGGACACATAACAACAGATACAAAGATGAAACGATTGAGCTTACAGGCCCGTGCGACTTGCGGTACACGCAGACATCAATAGTTCGTGTGGCCCCCATGGCTGGCAATAACGGCCGCTACACGCCGCGGCATCGAACTAAAGGGGCTTTGGATGTGGGCTTGGGGTATGTCGGTCCAGACTGCTTCCATACGTTGCCACAGTTCATCAGGCGTAGCCGCGGGTGATGCTTGCCGGGACACTCGGTTGCCGATCAGCGACCACACGTGTTCGATGGGCAACATATCGGGAGAACAGGCGGGCCACGGCAGCAGTGACACCTACTGGGCCGTGAAGAATTGTTGCACGATACGTGCCACATGCGGGCGCGCATTGTCCTGTTGAAACGTGGCCGCTGGCAGGTCATGCAGGTAAGGGAGGACTACAGGCTCCAAAACGTCGGAGATGTAGCGGTGGCTGTTCAGTGTACCGCCGATGCGTACCAGAGGGGTGCGGGTGTCATATCCAATTGCGCCCCAAACCATAACGCCAGGCGACGGACCGGTATGGCTATGCATAGTGCAGGCGTCATACAGTCTCTCGCAGCGGTGCCGCCACACGCGGATCCGACCATCCTGGTGTTACAGGCAGAAGCGGGATTCGTCGGAAAAGACAATGTCGTGCCATTCCGTAGTCCAGGTGCGGCGTTCAACGGCCCACTGCCGCCGCACACGCTGGTGGTGTAACGTCAATGGTAATCGGAGCAAAGGGCGCCGTGCGACAAGTCCCCGCTCCCGCAGTCAACGTCGAACGGTACGTGCTGACACAGGTTGTTGCGCAACACACCCTAATTCCTGCGCTACCGTTCATTATGTGGCGGTGCGAGCCGACAATGCCCTCCGCACAACATGCTGGTCCTGTCGTTCGGTGGTGTGCCGCGGCCGCGGCAATCGCTTACGTTGGTCCGTCCGTCCCTCCTGCACCCAACGAATCCATACTGACCTCACTGCGGCTGGATGTCGTCCCCCACGGGTACAGATGTCTCAGTACGATAAACCGCTGTCACGATAAGCCACTATTCGTCCTCTGTCGAACTCCGAAACGTGCTGGAATGACTGCCGTATTCTGCGACGAGGCATCAGGAAGCTACCCTCGCACAGGTCCGGCAGCTCAGCACACTTACAGTACTTACAGCCCGCCTTCTTGTGCACCCTTCTTATAGTGCTTCTCGGTGGCGGGCCAGGCGCACATGATTTGCATATGCCCTGCAATGCTAATCGTTTTCATGTCCTCTCGCGGGCGACGCATGCTGCGAATTTCAGGCCAATCGGATGCTTCCTTCTTGATGTGGCATTTTGGGGTCCCAGTAATGCATATCAAGATCGTTAAACTCCGAAAAAAAAATAAAAACAGATGACACCGACTTTTTGGGTGTAATAACCAGGTCTTTTGAATCCGTTCTGTTGAGAACTAAATTTACCAAAGCTATTCAAAATCAATAGAACCGCTATGGAAAACAGTAGTATCTGACCGAAGAAAGAAGTTTTTCGATCGGGATTTTACTCCCGCAGATATTGCTGTAAACGGAAACGTAAACTTACGCCCTCTAGTGGTAGAGTTGTGCATTAAGAAAAAATTTGAAATTATGTGAGAAACATTTCGCAGCGGAAACGCTTTCGAACAAAGAAAAAAATGGTTTATCGAAAAAAACCCAGCGGTTTATCGTACCGAGACATAGGCGCCCGTGTGGGATGACATCCAGCCACAGTGAGGCGAGTATGGATTCGGTGGCTGCAGGAGGGACGGACGGACCGACGTGAGTGATTGCCGCAGGCGCGGCGCACCACCGAACGAGAGGATCGGCATGTTGTGTGGCGGGCATTGACGGCTCGCACAGCCACATCACAAACGTTAGCGCAGGAATTAGGGTGTGTTGCGCAACAACATGTGCAGCACGTACCGTTCGACGTCGTCTGCAGGAGCGGGGACTTGTCGCAATGAGCCCATTGCTCCGATTACCATTGACGTTACACCACCGGCGAGTGGGGTGGCTGTGGGCCGTTGAACGCCGCACTGGACTACGGAATGGCACGACATTGTCTTCTCCAACGAATCCTTCTTCTGCCTGCAATACCAGGATGGTCGGATCCGCGTGTGGCGGCACCGTGGCTGAAGACTGTATGACGCCTGCATTATGCATCGCCATACCGGTCCATTGCCTCACGTTATGGTTTGGGGCGCAATTGGATATGTCAACCGCGCCCCTCTGGTACGCATCACCGGTACACTCAACAGCCACAACTACATCTCCGACGTTTTGGAGACTGTAGTCCTCCCTTACCTGCAGGATCTGACAGCGGCCACATTTTAACACGACAATGAGCTACCGCACGTGGCACGCATCGTGCAACAATTCTTCTCGGCCCACTAGGTGTCACTGCTGCCGTAGCCCACCTGTTCTCCCGATATGTCGCCCATAGAACACGTCTGGTCGCTGATCGGCAACCGAGTAGCCCGGCAAGCATCACCCGCGACTACGCCTGATGAACTGTGGCAACGTGTGGAAGCAGCCTGGACCGACATACCCCAAGCCGACATCCAAAGCCTCTTTCGTTCGATGCCATGGCGTGTAGCGGCAGTTATTGCCAGCCATGGAGGCCACACGAACTATTGATGTCTGCGTGAACCGCAAGTCGCACGGGCCTGTAAGTTCAATCGTTTCATCTTTGTATCTGTTGTTATGTGTCCAGTAAATCTGGCTTTGCTATCTCGTGTCCTTCTTGGTGTTGCATTTTGGGTGGCCAGCAGTGTAGTTTTCAGGAGCTCAGATTTTACTGCAAATACATCAGACGCCCCCTGGTTGCCAAACCATTATTTATCAAATGTTATAAGTTATATGCTGAGAATTTCCAATCGGAAGCTGTATCCGGTGAAGAAAGAATTTTTCAAATCGAAGTTTTAGAAGCGCAGAAAACACAATTTAGCTTTACGCCCCCTAGCAGAAAGTATATGCATTACTTGAAAATTTTGAACTCTTGTGAGAAACATTTTACACAGGATACGCTATCTGACAAAGAAGGAATTTTTCAAATCCGACTTTTAGAGGCAGATATATTGACAGAAATAAGATAGATATTTACGCGCTCTGGTGGAGAAACTATGCATTATTTGAAGAAGAAAATATTCCGGAAAGGTTTGTCTACGTAAGTAGTATCAGTCTATGAAAGAATTTTTCCAATCGAGATTTTAGAAGCTCAGATTTTGCTGCAACTGGCGGCCAAACAATTTTATACCAAAAATTAGAAATACACTGAAGATCAATTGAATTAGAGACAGCTGGCGTTATGCTAAAGTGGCGCTCTGGGCGGTCTTGTAAACGGAAACGACATGACGTATGCAGCGATCCCACAATATCAGGACTGATACGACGGGAATCAGTAAAAGTCGGAAGCAGTATGGGTAAGACGAAGGATCTAAGTGCATTTGATCGTGGACAAAACGTCGGGGCCCGACGAATGGGTCACTCCAACTCGGAAGTCGTGCAGGCACTGGGATTTTCACGAACCACTGTGTCACGGGTGCACCGTGAGTATATCGAATCCGGTAAGGCCATCCCTGCAAGGGCCAACTGCCGTGGACAACAGCGTGTGAATGAGTGGGGTCATCGTCGTCTAGCTCGCATTGTAACAGCGGATAGATGAGCCACAGTGCAAGAAATCACTCGGCAATTTAACGCTGGTGCACAGAAACGTGTAAACAGCCACACCATCCAGAACCATCTTCTCGCTATGGGGTACAGAAGCCATCGTCCCACGAGGGTACCACTGCTGACCGCACTTCACAGGGTGAAAAGATTAGCATGGACTCAAGAACATCGCCACTGGACCCTAGACATGTGGGAAAACGTTGCGTGGACTGATGAGTCGAGATTCACGTTGGTACATGCGGATGGCAGGATACGAATACGGCGCAAACAACATGAAACGATGGATCCTTCTTGCCAGCAGGGTACTCTTCAAGCTGGTGGGGTTGGCATTCTCGTCTGGGGGCTGTTTACGTGGACTGAAATGAGACCCCTGGTACGTGTAACATCGTCCTTTACAGGCCAACGTTACCGGGATATCCTGGACGACCATTTGCTCCCGTTTGTGCGTCTTCAACATCCGACTAAAAACCTCATCGTGCAACAAGATAATGCACCGACCGTGCCATCGCTCCCGAATTGTATCCGAATGGTTGGATGAACACTCCACTGACGTGACCTCGCTTTCTCGGCCAGCTATGTCACTTAACCTCAATACCATCGAGCACATCTGAGATACCATCCAGAGAGATGTTTGAGGCTCTGACCTACCTCCATCAAATCTTCGTGAACTGTGAGAGCTTGTTCAGGGGTTGTGGATCCGTATGGCTTCCCAACGCTTCCGGTGTTTTGTCGAGTCCATGCCAAGACGAATCGCCGCCGCCGTCATCAGGGCGAAAGGTGGTGCTACACGTTACTAGACAGGTATCTCTAATTCAATTGCTCTTCAGTGTATATGCAAAATATTTCCCACCACGATGTGTATCTGCTGAAGGAAAAAAATTAAATCGAAGTTTCAGAAGCAGAGATATCTGGGGAAAAGCAATTTAGTTTTACGCCTCTTAGCTGACAATATATGCGTAACTTGGAAAAGTGAGTATGCCTAAAATAATCTTCGACATGAATGGAATCGAAAAGTAAAAGAGGTTTTAAATTGGATGTTCAGACGGATATATATATATATGGAGTAGAATGTGTTTTGAATTCGATGTCATCTGCCTTTACGATTTCTAGCGGCGAAATTTTGCATCGTTAAAAACAAAACAAAACAAGAAAGATGACACAGAATTTTCGGGTGTAATAAGCACGTCCTTTGAATCCGTTCTGACGCAAATTAAATTGATCAAAGCTATTCAAAGTCAATGGAACCCGTATGAAAAACAATAGATCTGAAGAAAGAAAGAAGATTTTCAATCGGGTTTTTAATCCGTCAGATATTACTGTAAACAGAATCATGAACTTACGAACTCTTAGAAACAGAGATATCGACAAAAATATGATGTCACTTTACGTCCCACTGTGGGAAAACCATGCATTATTTTAGGAAGAAAGTATTTACAAAAGGTTTACCCATATAAGCGGTATCGGTCCAAGAAAAAAAAATTAGTCGAGTTTTCAGGAGCCTAGATTTTGCTACAAATGCATCAGAAGCAGAAATTAACACTTATGACCCCTGGTGGCCAAACCATTCTTTACCAAACATTAGAAATTATAAAAAAAATATTTTCCCTCACGTCTTTTTTGCGATACGGGAAGAATTTTTCAAATCGGAGTTTTAGGAGCCGAAATAACGCAGAAAACGCACTTTACCTTTGTGCCCCCTAGCGGAAAATCTATGATATACTTGCAAATTTTGAATTTATAGTACAAGCATTTCGCATCGTAAACACTATCCAACAAAGAAGGACTTTTTAAAATCGGACTCTTAGAAGTAGAGATATCGACAAAAATAAGATATATATCTACGCCCCTGGCGTAGAAACTATGCGTTATTTCAAGGAGAAAATTTTCCTAAGAGGTGTGTCGACATGAGTAGTATTGGTCAACAAACGACTTTTTTAAATCCAGATTTTAAAAGCTCATATTTTGCTGCAAATACATCAGAAGCGGAAATTAAAACTTACGCCAACTGGTCGCCAAACCATTTTTTACAAAAATTAGATATTATGTGCAAAGGATTTTCCATCAGGAGTTGTATCCGGTGCAGAAAGAATTTTTCAAATCGAAGTTTAGAAGCATAGATATAGGGGAAAACGCAATTTACATTTCTGTCCCCTAGCGGAAAGTCTACGAATTACCTGAGAATTTTGAAATTATATGAACCACATGTCACACTAGAAAAACTATCCAACAAAGAAGGAATTTTTCAAATCGGAGTCTTAGAAGTAGAGATATTGACAAAAATAAGATATATATCTACGTCCCATGGCGTAGAAACCATGCACTATTTTAGGAAGAAAATGTGTTTAAAAGGTTTGTCGACATGAGTAGTATATGTCTACAAGCGACGTTTTTTTCAATCGAGAATTTAGAAGCGCATATTTTGCTAAAAATACATCAGAAACGGAAATTAAGATTTACGCCCCCTGGTGGCCAAACCATTTTTTTTACAAAAATTATAAATTATGTGCAAAAGATTTCCCATCAGGAGCTGTATCCGGTGCAGAAAGAATTTTTCAAATCTGAGATTTAGAAGCAGAGATATAGGGGGGGGGGGGCAATTTACCTTTACGCCTCCTTGCGGAAAGTCTATGAATTACTTGAAAATTTTGAAACTATATGAAACATATGTCACACCGGAAACGCTATCCAACAAAGAAGGAAGTTTTCAAATCGGACTCCTAGAAGTAGAGATATTGACAAAAATAAAATATACGTCTTCGCCCCCTGGCGTAGAAACCATGCACTATTTTAAGAAGAAAAGTGTTTCTTAAAGGTTTTCGACATGAGTAGTAACGGTCAACAAACGACGTTTTTTTCAATCAAGAATTTAGAAGCTCATATTTTGCTGCAAATACATCAGAAGCGGAAATTAAGATTTACGCCCCCTGGTGGCCAAACCATTTTTACAAAAATTAGAAATTATGTGCAAACGTTTTCCCAGCAGGATCTGTATCCGGTGCTGAAAGAATTTTTCTAATCGGAGATTTAGAAGCAGAGATATAGAACGCAATTTACCGCTACGCCCCCTAGCGAAAAGTCTATGAATTACTTGAAAATTTTGAAATTATATGAAAAACACGTCACACGGAAAACACTATCCAACAAAGAAGGAATTTTTCAAATCGGACTCCTAGAAGTAGAGATATTAACAGAAATAAGATATATATCTACGCCCTCTGGCGGAGAAACTGTAATATTTTAGGAAGAAAATAGACGAAAAATGTTTATCGATGTGAATGGCATCAGTCCACAAAATAATTTTTTCAATCGATATTTTTGAAGCTCAGATTTTATGGAAGCATTTTTTTACATCAGAAGCAAAGATAACACTTACGCCCCCTGATGGCCAAAGTATTCTTTACCAAAAATTAAAAATTATATGCAAAAGATTTTCCATCAGGAGATGTATCCGCTGAAGACAAAAGTTTTCAAATGGAAGTTTTAGAAGGAGAGTTATCGGGGAAAATGTAATTTACTTTTATGGCCCCTAGCGGAACATCTATGCACAATTTGAAAAAATAACTATATCTAAAATACTCTTCGACATAAATAGAATCGAAAGATAAAAGATGTTTTTCAATTGGATGTTTAGAAGCAAATATGTGGAATAAAACGTATTTTTGAATTCGAACACATTTGCATTTACGCCCTCTAGCGGCGAAATTGTACATCGTAAAAAAAAACGAAATGAAGGTTCATCATTCGCATATTTCAACTTCCTAATGCAAAAAGAATTTTTCAAATCGGACTAATAGTTGCAAAGATATCGTGGGTACAGACGGACGGACAAACCGATAACATAAGCGCGATCTTTTTTTTACAAAAGACGTGTTAAAAATGAAGGATCATCATTCACACGTTTCAAGCTTCGTAATACAAAAATAATTCTTCAAATCGGACGATTAGTTGCAGAGATATCGTGTCTACAGTCGGACTGACAAACCGATAAAATAAGCACCATCTTTTTAAACAAAAGACGTGCTAAAAAATATAATTTACTTTTTTTGTTCTTATCGTTTCATTGGATTCCAAAGCTCAGATGCAACAGATTTTAAAGTTTCGCATTCTATGAGATACAAACCCAGGAATGGACCTCACCATCACACACCCTTCCATTTAAGAATAAGAAACTCACAGTACTGTGGTATACTGATACCTTCTACTTCCGGACGATCTGTCTGGATGTGACGGTTTTCGGTTAAGGAGAAGGGCTGGCAGGAAAAAGACGAAAACAAAATTCCAGTGAAATTTGATACAGTGCTGGACTAAACATAAAAATTAGTGAACTCGGTTTTGCATCCAAAGGAGCAAGCAACAGGAAAAATTTAGCCACAACATCAATGTGGCGTATAAGCTTCAGCTCGTGTCTGTCACTCTTTGATGTACACGCTGACTCCAAGCGGTGCTTTTCGACCAAGAGTAAATAGTGGCATTTGTACTCAGTACAGTATGATACACAAATTCTCGACAGTTGTACGTAATACTGCTGTGAGTGTCATGAAGTTTCGCTTCTATTGCTACATCCATCAGACGTGCAATCTCGGAATGCAATTTGCCTTACATTGGTGAAACTGAGTATTCTCCCACGCTGCAGTGGCGGCCCGTCAGATGAGGCAAGTGAGGCGCCGCCTCACCTGAAATTCCGCAGAATGAGAAGTGAAAGAAAAAAAAACCCTTCTGTCAGTAACAAGGATATAAGAACTTTGCAGGATAAATGAAACACTGAAATTCACATTGTGATTCATGAATTAGGTTAAAGAAAGGCTTTCGAGAAGAGGAATGAATCATTATTTTTGCAAAGCAGCTGCATTGTTTAAGCGCTTAGAGGCGACCGGCTGAATCGTCTCGATGAGAAGCCGGTTTTGAGAACTGGGGATCAGAGAAGAGCCCTACAGAGTGAACCCCCCCCTCCCACACACACACACACACGCGCGCGCGCTGTCCGAAAAGGTCTACCTAAAGAGGTGCCGGACTTCCAGTAAGAGAAAGGAAATTTCTGAGGCGACCCACCATTTCGCTTAAACTGGAATCGCATCTCTGCTGTTATTGGAGAACCCAAGGATTGTGTATAGAATGGGCGCGGGAAAATGAGCAGATGACCTTTGTGAAAAGTGGTTTCACAGGCGATGACGCTGTTCGCCTCTATACGCTGTGAAGTACGATGATTTCTACGTAGCTTTAACTATTCGTCAGAATGTATTTGAGTGTAACTTTTTGTAGTGTGTTTTCAATCCTCTCTTCTGCGGGTGTTTGCTAATTCATAATAATGTTGAGTTTTTCTGTTTTTATTTTGTTATTGTTACTAAACAGCATATTTTGATTTTGGTTGGAAAATATGAATGGCCCAACAAACGACGTGATTTGTGTTCTGGAAGAAATTCCTTTTAAACACTGGAAAGATTACGATAAAAGGGATGTTCTCATATCTGGAAGACCGACACCTATAATAAGTTCAATATCTAAAGATAAGAAGTGCGGCAAATCGTTTTTTAGGTCTTTCAATAAATCATGGTACGAGATTTTTCCCTGGCTTTCTGGTAGCTATTACAAGCAAACTCTTTTTTGCTGGCCATGTTTACTTTTGAGCAATAAGAAAAATGTGTGGAATACAACGTGTTATTTTGATCTAAAAAACTTTTCTCGTAGTGCAAAATTGCACGAAAGCTCTAAAGAGCATAGAACTAATCACGTAGGTCTAAAACGAATGGAAAAAAAAAAAAAACACTATTTCTTATAGGCTCAAAGAAAATGCTGCTCTTTATAAAGTCAAGTTTAATGAAAAGGTCAGACTAAATAGGCTTTTTATGGAACATATAATCGATTTAGTTGTCGTTCTAAGCAAGCAAGAACTGCCTTTTCGAGGACATGATGAATCTATTTCCTCATTAAATAAAGGTAATTTCAAGGAAATGTTCCATTTGTTACTTCGTAGAGCCCCCCAGAATTAAAAGCACATTTTGAAGAAATACGAAGCTTATTTTCTGGACGATCTAAAACGATACAGAATGATTTAATGGAGTGTATTCATGAATATATAAACGAATGTGTTAAAAGCGAAATTAATGAGTCAGAATTTTTTTCAGTGCAAGTTGATGATACAACTGATATTACTCAAAAATCACGGTGGTTAATAATTGTCAGATACATATTGGACACAAATTGTGAAGTAGTTGAGCGCTTCCTTGGTTTTTATGATATCAGCACTGACAGGACTGCTGTGGCACTGTATGATCTGCCAGCATCGGTTTTGGAGGAGTTTGATTTTAAATCAAAGTTAGTAGGCCAGTGCAAGCGTTATGGCTGGAGAGTTGAGCGGTCTGCAGAAAAGAGTCAAGCTAGAAGCCCCGCAAGCTTTGTTTACCCACTGTTTCGCCCACCGCCTTAACCTTGTCCTACAACAGGGGTGCTAAAGTATTGTAAAATGTCGCATATATTTCGCAACTGTATCCAGCATGCCCTCATTTTTTCATAAGTCTGCCAAGAGAACCCACGTAGCAGATTCAGTTGTTGGGAAATGGATTCCTCAAATAGCGGAAACACGTTGGGCATCACGTTCGTAAATTTTGCGTTTAATTGTGAGCGAATGGGGCAAACTAAAGAATGTGTTTGAAAACATAATGAATGACCCGGAATCAACGGCAGAATCAATCAACGGAGCCATAGGATATTTGAAAAATTTCACTGATTTTGAATTTGCTTTTTTATCACTGATTTTTGATGACATTTTTGGAATTACGGATGTACTGTTTGATGTTTTACAAAAAAGACTTTAGATATCAGTTATTGCCAAAGACAAATTAAACAATGTTGCGAACGAATAAATAAGAAAAGGAATGTAACCACTTACTTGAAACATTTCAGTGAATCAATTAGTTTGAGTGGAGGTCCTAAATGTCGCCAAAAGAAACATTTGACTGAAGAAGAAGTGGAAAACTATTACCAAATTTTGTTTTACGAAATCGTTGACAGCATAATAGTCCAAATAAATACCAGATTTGAAGATATGGGAAAGCTCGAGTTTCTGCAGCTAGTTGACAGCTCAAAATACCATAATTATTCAGAGTCATTTCCATCCAGTGCCCTTAACACTCTCAAAAAATGTATCCAAACATTATTACAGACACACAACGACCAAAAAACGAATTAGATTTTTTATATAACGATCACAACTTCAGGGAACTCAGTTTTCAGAAAACCTTGAAAACAATGAAAGAAAACGAGCTGAAAGATGTGTTACCAGAAGCCTACAAATTATTTTCTCTTGTATTGACACTGGCGTCAACAAGTTCTTCTGCTGAAAGGAGGTTTTTTCTGGTTTGAAGAGAATTAAGACTTACCTCCGTAATACAACGGCACAAGATCGTTTGTCTTCACTCGCTAAAATTTCAATCGAGAAAGAATTGCTGAACCATGTAATGTCCACTCAACCATTTTATGATCTGATCATAGACAAATTTGCAGCTAAAAAGGATCGCAGAATTGAACTTATTTATAAAACATAAACTGAAAGCATTCTGTTCGAGACCAAAGCAAATTAATATCGTATTCCTCTGTTTTTAATTCCAGGTTTAAATTATTTAATACTTTTTTTATATAGAAATGTGCTTCCTTAGCTTGACTTCTCCTGTACATAGTTATCACGAGCCTGAACTTCAGTTGGTGACCCATGATAAATGCACCTTCACTAATATGCCAATCGAACTGTGACTTTTATTCAAGCTCAAAAAACACTTCGTGAGAAAAAAATTTGTATTCAAATGATTTACTTTGAATTTTTTAAGAAGTGGATCTCCGACTGGCGTTGGGATGTGAGTGACGCATTGACTAGCTAAAGAAACCGCGCAAATTGCGTATTTTCGCTCAAGTGTATTACATAAAAGAATAGTGGTGAAATATTTCTTTCTTTGTTGTAAAATTATCGAAGAATTGTTTTCATAAAAATATTGTTGCAAAAGTAGCGTATATCACACACACACACACACACACTCTCATAGAGAGGTATATGTACATTTTTCCTCTCAATTTTTTGGATTTTTTCGTGAAGAAAAACTCCCCACGCCGTGTTTCATATATTTCTATAATTTTATTCCATTACTGTTGAATAATATTTGTATATAAGGGCTAAATGGCATGGGATGGGGTTTACAGCTGTTAATAACAAGGCGCCGCCTACCCTGAACCAATGGCTTAACGAGACTTCCGAATCTCAGCGGATTTTAATGATTCAGCCGACTCGAACCCAGGACTTCAAAGATATCCAATGGGTGATACTTCCTTTGACATGAAACTTTTTGAGGGGGGAGGGGGTTCTGCACTTCTGCTGTATAACTGTGTATAAGTACATATAACCATTTTGGAGGGGGAGCGCTTCGACAAATATTTTCCTATTGGTACGTACGCACATCTTGAATATTAATACAAAATGAAGCTAATTTAATAAAATGAAGAAAATGCAATAAATTATAGTTGTTTTAATAAAAATTTAATAAAGCAACTTCTTTGGCCGCTTTGCTTTACGTTCTCTTCTATTATCAAGAAATTACATTGCTTTCCGAGTTATATAAAAATCAATGAATTTAAATAGGAAATTATCTATAAAACGTACTTAGAAAAAAGCTAACTGTCTCGCCTAATAAGGCGCGGGTGTGCAAACCACGACCCCCTCCAGGCTACGCCACTGATATATATATATATATATATATATTCGTATAACGTTATATGAATTTATATATTTTTCAATAACATATGTTTTACTGTTTTACATTTACATCAAGACCGTTCGCCTCACCAGCATTTTACACCAGGAGCCGCCACTGCCACGCTGTTAAAATCTGAGGCACTGCGGTGGCCGAGGGATCTGACGGGTTGACCGATCATTCACTTGTATTGTCCCGGACTCGAGTTCTAAATGAGGCATGGGGTGGTGCGCTTGTCCAATGGCGCTGGATCCCCCCTACCCCCCCAACCCGGAACCAATGGTCCTAAAATAGGGACGAACGACTTCTCGGAACTGACTGATATAAAAATAAAAATTCCAATCTGCCAAGCAGTACGCAACATTCAGCGGAGCTGGACAGCTTTCCAGGATTTTACCATTATGGAGTCGTCGTCTCACTTCACATGACTTAAAGTTACCTGGCCAACAGCAGTCCTTTTGAGCACGTCTTTTGTAAAAAAAGATCGTGCTTATGTTACCGTATTGTCCGTCCGTCCGTCTGTACCCACGATATCTCTGCAACTATGAGTCCTATTTGAAAAATTCTTTTTGCATTGGGAAGCTTGAAAATCATCCTTGTACAATTTCGCCGCTGGAGGGCGTAAATGCAGATGATGTCGAATTCAAAAATACGTTTTAATCCACATATTTGCTTCTAAACATCCGATTGAAAAAAAATATTTTATCTTTCGATTCTATTTATGTCGAAGAGTATTTTAGATATAGTTACTTTTCAAATTATGCATAGATTTTCCGCTAGGGGGCGTAAAAGTAAATAACATTTTCCCGATAACTCTTCTTCTAAAACTCCGATTTGAAAAAAAAAAAATTTCAGCGGATACACCTTCTGATGGAAAATCTTTTGCATATAATTTCAAATTTTTGGTAAAGAATACTTTGGTCATCAGGGGGCGTAAGTGCTAATTTTTGCTTCTTATGTATTTGCCATAAAATCTAAGCTTCAGAAATATCGATTGAAAAAATTCTTTCGTGGACTCTTGCCACTCACATCGATAAACCTTTCGAAATATTTTCTTCTTTAATAATTCCAGTTTCTCCGCCAAGGGGCGTAGACGTATATCTTATTTTTGTCAATATCTGTACATCTAGGAGTCCGATTTGAAAAATTCCTTCTTTGATGGATAGTGTTTTCAGTGTGATATGTTTTTCATATAATTTCTAAATTTTCAAGTAGATCATAGACTTTCCGCTAAGAGGCACAAAGGTAAATAACGTTTTTGCGTTATTTCTTCTTCTAAAACTCTGATTTGAAAAATTCTTCCTGTATCGCATACAAGAACTGACGGAAAATATTTTTCACATAATATGTAATGTTTGGTAAAGAATGGTTTAGCCACCAGGAAGTATTAGTGTTAATTTCTGCTTCTAATGTATTTGTAGCAAAATCTGGGCTCCTAAAAACTCGATTAATTTTTTTTTCTGGGACCGATACCGCTAATATGGAAAAACCTTTTGAGAATACTTCCTTCCTTAAATAATGCATGGTTTTCCCACCAGGGAATGTAAAGTCACATCTTATTTTTGTCGATATCTCTGTTTCTAAGAGTCCGATTTGAAGAATTATTTCGGTGTTGGAGAGCGTTTCCTGTGCGAAATATTTCTTTCATAAATTCATGTTTTTCTTAACGCACAAGTCTGCAACCAGAGGGCGCAAGCTCACGATTCCGTTTACAGCAATATCTGAGGGATTAAAACCCCGACTGAAAAACTTCTTTCTTCCGTCAGATACTAGTGTTTTCCATACCGGTTCCATTGACTTTGAATAACTTTGATAAATTTAATTTGCGTCAGAACGGATTCAAAAGACGTGCTTATTACACCCGAAAATTCGGTGTCATCTTTCTTGTTATGTATGTAATTAGTATGTCGTTCGGATCCTTCCTATCCCGTTTTAACTTTGTCCGAACGGGCTTAATTCCAGCCCGGACTACAAATAAACTACTGTTTGTGAAATTTGCAACATCATGAAGAAAAGATGGTAATCACGTGGAACTTACAGGATATGCAGAGCAGGGTAGGACATGGAAATTATTAGAAGTGCAGAGTCATTGCGCATGTCTAGGCCCAGTAGCGCCATCTGAATAGTCGAGTGAAGGGTATACAGAGAGGGCTGTTTAGGATACACACCAGTAGTGCATCGCGGACAGCGAGTTTTAAAAGAGTTTCCAGGATTCAATAATGCCTCGGCGTCGACGAAGGGAGCAATATCACCTTACGGCAGAATTTGAACGGGGACAAATGGTCGGTCTGCGTGAAGGTGCATTTTCGTACTGCGACATTGCTGCTCTGACGGGACATAACGCCAAGGCAGTGATGCGCGTGTGGCGGCAGTGGACCGAAAAATGTGACGACACCGCGGGATGACCGACACCTCGTCCGCATGGCAGTGACGAACTGCTCCGCATTTTCTTACGTTTTAGCACAACACTGGAGCAGTCCAACAGGTGTGGCATTGCCTGCCTCCACAGTTCAACGCCATCTGTTGCACTGAGGACTGGCTGCACGCGTCTCTTTGGGGCGGATTACTTGGTCCCTGATCCATGGACGCCTCAGGCTGGAATGGAGTTTTCAATGACGTGCTGATTGGCAACATGTCGTGTTTTTGGATGAGTCGCCTCAACTTGGACTACCATGATGGCCGCATACGCATTAGACGGTATTGTGGTGAGCGCCTTTTTCCAACATACATTGTCGAGCGTCATACGGGCCGAACACCAAGGGTGATGGTGTGGGGTGCCATTGTGTACCATTCGCGATCTCGCCTGCTACGACTTAAGGGCAATCTCAACAACGACCCCTACATCATGGAAGTTATACAAACAGAAGTCATACTCTTCCTTCAGAGCACTCCTGGTGCTATATTCCAGCAGGACAATGCCCGACCACACGTTGCCAGGAATGTTCAAGCCCTCTTCGCAGCACAGCAGATACCGCTTCTTTCCTGGCCTGCACGTTCACCAGACACGTTCCCTATTGGACATGTTTATTCGTATGTTCACATCCCCTATTGAACATGTTTGGGATATGGTCACCCAGCAACTGGCCCATCAAAATCCTCCAGCGGTCAATAACAATGATATGTGGAATTGCATACATGCTGCCTGCCAAGCAATTACCCACGACACCATCCAACGACTTTTCGATTCAATGCCACGCCGTCAAGCAGCTCTTATTGCAGCTCGCGAAGGCTTCTCAAGATACTGATTTTTGCAGGTAAAAATTGATGTATTGTTCTCTAAATTCAATCACTTATGAAAAATCATATGAGTAATGTGTGGTATAAATTTCATTCGAATCGCATGGTTCCTTATTTGCGTTGCAATTTTCACAAACGATAGTGCAATATATTTCTAGCTGTTATGATTCATTACTCTAAAAGTTAATTTTGAGAACTTGATTATCGACCATTTTCCCTCGCTGAAGTATTGGAAGGGATCTGCCGCTCCAATGTTATTATTAACAGAGAAGATGTGAATCTAATCCACCGTTGTCGCTTTTATGTCACAAAACTTGAAGACAGAAACCTTGAGGAGCTTGGGGAGCTTTTTCTAACAATGTGTGACTGAATTGCAGAACAGAGTGACCGACAGACATTCAGTTTCTGACACATAAATTGTTTATAATCAAATGTTTTATTTTCACAGAACAAGATTATGATGTAATGGGCATTAAACAAAAATTTTGTGGTTAACTGGAAGGTTCGAAAGGCAGTTGCTGACAGATCATTCAGATTTGCTGTCTCGAATGTTACCGCGTTTAGTTGATGACAGTTCTTAAGATATGCATCACACTGATACATGTAGGAGCGCAGTCACATTAAATCTTGATAACTGCGGAGAATCAGTACTTTGTTTTGAGATCCATGGTGTGAGGAAACATAACTGGCTTGTTACTCATATAATTTTAGCGAGCACTCTTTGGAGCTTACATTATTTTGAAGTGCAATATCAGGTACACGCAACAATTTAATTAGTGTTGACAGAACAAAGCATTTCCCATCCGTCTAAGCATTGGTTCATCGCAAGCTCTAAGCGAGATACTGCGCGGATTCTGTTGTTATCGTTGATTTGGAGGAAGATAAATGTATCAGAATTATGTAGCCGTTAAACCGTGTAAAACATACAAAAGTCAGTTTGCGTCGTAATTGAACTGGCTAAATGGAAAATAATGTTTCCGTGAAATGAACATAAATTTGATTATGGGTGAGATAGCAACGATGTTTTAAGAACACAACTAATCTTGACATATCGCGATAATTGATTTAAGAAGGGTATAATCACTTTTATTGTGTTATTGTAATGAAGAACAATCTAATAGAAGGATATCGCAAAGAGAAACTCTGTGGTGTCACCAACAGAAAAATGGCAAACCCCGAGAACTTTTCCAAAGCAAAGATGAGAACAACTTCTCGGCGCTTTATTTTAATTAAAGGAACAAAATGGATAATTACTACATTGCATGTTTCGGGCATTATGCAAAGTAAGAGCCGAACAGAAGTATTTTCTGCTCAGAAATATTCATAAGAATAAAGTTTATAAGAGTTACACCTCCAAGCCTAATTTTCATTGCTATTGAAGAAAAGTTTGCTCCAACTGTTTTAATTGATGGACAAATGCGATTAACAAAATATTAAGAAACTGATCACCAATGGACATGATGAAACTCATTCAAAGTTTGCAGAGGAAAGGGCAATTATGCTTCCATAAGGATAGAAAAAGTTAGGAGAAGAAAAGTGAATTATGCTTCCATAGGGATGGTGAACAAGGGTTTATTTACGAGAACATTATGATAAAATATTTTGCTGTAGTATAGTTGGGCAATTATATGTTAAAAAATTAAAGCGAAACCATATCTGACTACTAGGATTTCGGATAATATATTTCTACTGATTTTCAGACTTTCCAAGGAAGTGGGTTTGTTTGAATCTAATTCACAGCCATTTTTTTTTTTTTTTATGATAGTGCTACAAGGAATGTTTAGCAGCCATATAAGTAAATTTAGTTTAATATTTAGATAAAGAAATGTGTTTATTTCCTAGAACTTTTATGAAACGATGATTTATATTAGTGTAAACGTAAAAACGCCTCAACAACTAAAGCGACGTAATGCTATGCCCTTCCGTAATCTTATCGTCTTAAAAACCGTACGGCGAATATGAAAAGCTAACATAATCACTTACTTGCATGGCATAGGTTTTTGAGTAGCTTAATGATTTATGGAGTGGGTTTTTCATTCCACCTAAAACTGGGATTGCATTCGAATTACGCAGAGATGGTATGTACACTGCCTGACCGAGAAAATACTACACTACGAAGACGTGAACGCAGCGCCATGAAAATTGCAGGGTGAGTGCACACGTACAAGTTATGCAAAGGATTGCATTCGTAGGCCAATCGCACGAACGGCGCGCGGTATATAAGCGGGAAACCAGCTCGTGATGCCATCAGTCGAGACGTCGTCACGGCCGTGAGAAGTGAGAAGTTCTGCTGTAACTGTGTCTGGAGAACGAACGTGGGGTGTCAATGCTGTAAAGACGCCGTCGTACGCGATTTCGTCAAACGGATGAGTTCACGAGAGGTGTCAACGTAGGCCTTCGTACCGCTGGATGGTCCTTGCGTCACATTGCGGAAGAAACGCAGCGTGATGCCACAACCGTCGGTCGCATTTGGATACAGTAGTCCCAGGAAGGATCTGTGCAACCTCGTAGGGGGACCGGATAACGGAGACGGACGTCCGAGTGCACCGATCATCGCATCTGACATCATGCAGTAGCGGACCCACAGGCCGCAACGGGCGACATTTTGCGGAGTGTACGGGGAGGCTTGGATGCTCTGATATCGACGCGAACAATGTCGTGCCGATTGGCTGCGTCCATTTTGCCGTCCAGCTGTCCGTTGCGAAGGCTAACCTTAACAGCAAGCCATCGTCGTCACCGCTTGACGTGTTGTCGCTCCAGAGCTGCGTGGGGTGCCGAATGAAACAGTTCAGCGACGCATCGCGGTTCTGTCGCACCAAGGATGATCTCCGTGTGGGTGTTGAAGGCGACGTGGCCAACGGGCGGGTTCTTCCGCCATTGTGGAGCACCACACGGCCCGGCAACGTGGAAATCATGGTGTGGGGTGCTATCCGCGCCAATAGCCGCTCATCGCTAGTACGCATTACGGTCACATAGACGGCACGCCGGTATGCTGTTGAGGTACAGCTGCCCGCGGCGCTACCGTATCTGCAGGGCATCACAAACACCGTTTTTCAACAGGATAACGCCCGGCCGCATACCTCTCGGATCAGCCTGAATACTTTACACAGTGTGCGGATGCCAGCATTGTGGGGGCTCCATGAAGCAACCTACCATTTAGTTTGGCAGTTAATTACATGTGAGTCTGAAGAATTCAAGGCCGCTGTGGTGCAGTGGTAGCATGTCCGGCGTGAAACTAGAAGACCCTGGGTTCGATTTCCGGTAGCGGCCGAAGATAATTTTTCCGAGACTCACTTTTTAACGTGCAAAGAGCGATGATTTCTGTTTGATGTTCCTGATCCACGTCAAATCTTTGAATTAACTCAAAGGACTATAAGCAATGGCTGTTGCGTAATTTGGGGCCAATGGTTCTGGGAAGAAATGGGAGGATCTGTGCTCATGGGGCAGTAGTGGCGCCTGTGCCTCATCCGGTGTTCGGGCGAGAGGTCAGAGGCAGGCACTTGGACCTCCGTGCTACCAGGCACGCGCGTATAGTGAATATCCCTATATTAGGGAAAAGCGACTCGTTATAATGTTCCATGTTCCTTAGTAGACTGAACTAAAAGAAGTTAATAAAGTGGGAATTTTCTTTTATTTCATAGAACTGTTTAAGTTCGGCCAAAGAAGTATTGTGTGTCTTGTTCTGTCCATCCATCTGTTTGAAGTTCTTGATGTCAATTATACAGTTTTTTAACACAAACTGCTGGTTAATAACTGAGAAGCAATATTTGTTATGGGAAACAATTTCATTTCCTTCAAATATATATTCAGTCTTGTTGGGCGCGTATATTAACAATCGCATTTTGCTGGGTCCCTTGCTTATGTATTTGTGTAGGACTTCAGAAATTAAAATGTCGACGAAACTTTCCAGGAAAATAAACATTTTCATCAGTTTTACTGCAGAGTCTCTCCAAATTACAGCTTTGCGACTCCCTATTTGGGCAATAACTTGCCTTATCAGAAATAAATTCATTGAAGCGAAATCATGAAAACCTTCCTTGTAAACCATTTTATGAAACAGAGGCTGTAAACATAAACCCACAAACGTTAAAGGAACCTAATCACGAAAGTGTATCCTTGAAGATATTTCCTCAGCAGTATTATCTATTTTAGAAATCTGCGTCGTCGTTCAGAAACATTCTGGCAATCATAGCTAAAGTAGATGTATTTCACTGAGAAGACAATTATTGTTATCTCAAGAATGAAACTCTGGAATACATTTCTACTGAAATATTAGTTAGAAATTACCCCCCAAAAAACTGCAATCTTTAATGACGTGACATTGAAATTATAATAATACACTGGCGGAAAGTGAAAACAGAACACCAAGTAGTAATTAGCGGACGATCATGAAATTTACATATGTTAATGGGGTCGAGTTTACGTAGGTGTGATGTTGATTTCGGAACCAACCGGTGAACGCTTACGCCACAGCATGGCACAATATGCAAATTATCGTCGGTGGTATTTAAGGAGTACGGCGAAGTAAATGTAATCAGTCGTCGGCGTACGGACACGTGCGAAGACCCTGAAGAAGCTGCACTGCCTGGACATGGAAGACGTGTACGATTTCAGCAGTTATCGGACTTTGAGCGAGGTCATCTGGTCGGACTCCGTGAGGCCGAGTGGGCGTATCGTCGTATTGCGGAGCGAATTGGACGGGAAGTATCGGTGGTGGTACGATGGGGGCGTGAATAGTCCGGGGAACATTACCACACGAGAAGACTTGGAACCGGGAGTCACAGACGGACTGATGACCGGACCGATCGACGCATAAGAAGAACGGCGTTGTCAAGCAGAACATCCACTGCGACGCAAATCCAAGTTGCCATTGCACCCGAGGTGACTGTGCAAACAATCTGCAACCGTCTACTAGATGCAGGACTACGTGTACGTGTGCCTCTGGTATGTGTACCTCTGACTCCAGCCCACCGTCAGGAACGGCTGCAGTGGTGTCGCCAACGTCTGCACTGGAGAACGCAATGGCGATCTGTCGTGTTCAGCGATGAAAGCAGATTCTGCTTGGAAGCCTCCGATGGCCGTATGCGTGTTCGCAGACGCACAGGGGAGCGTCTCCACCCTTCTTGCATCCGCCAGCGACACACAGGGCCTACACCTGGTCTCCTGGTGTGGGGAGCTATCAGCTATTACTCCCGTACACAACTAGTGTTTGTACCGGGCACGTTAAACAGCACCTCCTACATCAACAACATCATTCAACCCGTTGTTGTGCCATTTGTAAGGTCGGTCCATCGTGGTGTTTTCCAGCAAGATAACGCACGCCCACACACTGCACGTGCAACGCAACATGCACTTCAGGCTGTGATACAACTTCCATGGCCTGCACGTTCACCGGATTTGTCCCCCATTGAGCAAGTGTGGGATTTTATGGGACAACGACTTATCCGGTCTCCACGGCAAGCCACGACCATCCCCAATTTACGCGTTCAGGTTGAGGATGCTTGGAACTCAATACCCCAAACTTACATCCAACATCTGTACGACAGACTCCATGCCAGAATTGCACAGTGTGACGCAGTTCATGGCGGTTCAACCTCGTACTAATCATCTTACATGGCAATGTTATTTTTCAGTTTACCAGCAAATACAGCTGTATTTTGCCGTAATGTTTTGATCACGTTATCCTCTGCATTCCATTATTATGCTGTATAAATTTCGTTGGTATCAGACGTCTCCTTCTTGGTGTTCTTTTTTCACTTTCCGCCGGTGCATATTAAAAACTTCTAAAACATTAGCAAATTTTTCCGCACCAACATGGAAGATACTGGTAAACTCTAAATAAAGCGCTTTAGCAAAAATAATGTAATCGTAAACGCACAATATGTATATACAGAACTTTCATAGGTCATTTAACTGATCTTTACTAAGACTAAAATAAGAAGCGCCAAGTAAGATGACTACAAATTCGTGGGTGTACGTCGTATAAGTACGTCTTTTGAATTCTTTCGGACAGGAAGATAATTTTTCAAAGTAGATTTTCAGAAGAGGAAAACAAATCCGGGGAAGAAAAAGAGCATGCATTTACTTTCCGTACTGTAAAAATGTGCATTATTTAAAATACGCAATATGAGCAGTGTTTTTCATAGTTAAGAAAATATATTAAACATGACTTCTATAATTTGTAATGGCCACTAACGCAGAAACATATCATGAAAGATATACGGGATTACGCCATATAATACAAATTTTGAAGATGACAATCCGATTTTTGGCGTAAATGTGACCATCCTTGTCACATTTACGCCAAAAATCGGATTGTCATCTTCAAAATTTGCAGAAACATATGTTTAGAATAATCAAAAAATGTTTAAAATATTCCTCATAGCAGTAGATATCCGAGATTGAAGAAATCTTCTAAATCGAACTATTAGAAAAAGACATGGAAGAAAAGGTGATATAACTTTATGCCGTCCAACGAGAAAGCTGAGGGCTAATCGAAGAAGCAAATGGTGGCAAAATTATTCGTAATAATGAAAGGTATCCCGTCAAGAAAGAATTTTTCTACGGAATTTCTTGCAGAGGAGACATTTTCTGAAAAATAAATACGCATACCAGGGGCGTATCTTGGGTCCGAGACCTGGGCTATCACACCCTCTCCAACCTCCTTCTCCCCCCACAGTACTGTATTTTTTTAATTGTGAAGTTTACTTTTTAATTGTTAAGTAATAGAAGAAACATTTTTTCTGAATTTTAGGTACTGCATGCTATTGCTAACATGATACCAAATAATTATGACGATTAGGATTTGAACACTTATTTGTACACGAACCCCATTGTTCTTTCCTCTTATGTGAACTTGAGTGTTACATTTTCAAAAAAATGTTTCTTCCGAGTAGTTTTTCATATTTAAAAACAATGTTTTTCTCTGTTAACAAACCAGCCAAGTGGCTCTAATGCACATACCCTTGTGTGGCTGTAAGATATGTCTTGATTCTTTTTAATACGGAAAAACTTATTTCGGCAGTTGTTGGAAAGTTCAATATTAGATCTGCTAATTTGTACACTTCAATAAACACTATGTCCAATTATTCAACTTTACGTAACAAGCAATGTCTCTTACTGATTTGTTTTGTATTCATCAAGGGAAAAAAACTTCAGTCCATTTTTTAATCGAGCTGCATCAAAATTTAAAGCATAGAGTTCTTTATGCTCTGACAGTAGATGTTCAGAGAAGCTTTCACAAAATTTATCAAAAAAGTTCGAATCCAACAAAGCCTCGAATTTCAGATATAATATCACTGATTTTATTTCATTGACACTTCACACAAACTGAAACAACTCTCGCGAAACACGTGCTGTTAAAGACGGAAGCATGGAGGAACTGAGTTAGTCCGAAGTCTTTTCTTTTCTGAACGAACCAAAGTAATCGCATCGAAGTTCTTCGCATCAGAACAGCGAAGACTCTTGAAGACCTGCTTGCGTTATGCCGTTGGACTGCTCGCCAACTGATTCTCATAATCGAAAGAAGCGAATCCGCTAGTGTTTTTTTCCACCGAAAGCAACGACGTATCTTAACACCGTTGAAATTGACTTTTATTTGTGTATATTTAATTGACTTTTATTTGTGCATTTTCTGGGCTTCGCAACTAGCCTAGCTATCTCCGAATATACGCCACTAATGTTTACCCTATGTAGTGGGGCAAATAAGTGATAAAATCATTCACATGCGGATACAAGCACCAATTTTGGTGTGATTATCTGTCATGGTCCAATAATTTGAGAAATCACATTAGCCACTTGAATTTCCAAGATGGCTGTCATATTCCAACATGGCTGCCATCCCCAGTATTTCTGCCACATAATTAAACCCACTGGACATGTTTCAACTACTTTTATTGACTATTATGTTTGTCACATAAATGGGGAAGTTAAATGTACAACTACGTATAAAACATCTTAAGCTTCATATTATAACCATATGAATATCATCAGCTTCTTTGTTAAAATTTTAGCAATACACTAATTTTAGCAATGCACAAAGTAATATAATTACACCAAACATGATAAACAAAATATGTTTGGATAAGTCTAATGCAAATCTAGTGACCTTTAAAATTATGCTGTATGCAGCACTTAGTCCTCGCAGTGGCAGCTGCATAGTGATGGGCACGTAAGACCAAAGCGGAAGAATTTGCATCTTCCACAGCATTCAAACTTTCATCTTCCCTTAGTAAGCTACTGACAACTTTCTGCAATTGGTGAAAGCTCACTACACATGATCTGCCAGAAATCACCATTTTTGGTCCATTCCCATTCAGCAGGACTCTGTATATTGCATAATGTTGACTGACCCCATATCTAGCCAGCCTGGTAGCTGCACGCTTCACGTGCTGCAGTAGAGAAGCTCTAGTAGGAGGAATGACTTGTTATGGTCTCTGTTTCCTTGCAAACATGTCCAATCTTGCATCATTAACCCCTTGAAATGCACTTGACCTACCACACATCAGGACCACAAAGGTCTCCAAGATCCTCATATTTATTATCATCTACTGTTTTGGGGGTATGGCTGAGTCTGATGAAGACATCAGATGCCTCATCATATACGCCCCATGTCTGCCTAGCTGTTTTCTTCCCTCTACCACGGAATGTTGAAACAACATCACAGCCGGTGGAGGCATGGAAGAAGAGAATCCCTCTGCTCTTCTCCAGTCCAATTGGAAGATAAAGGTCGTGTACTGCGATTCACCTTAGGTTCCGTTTTTGGCCGAAAACAATACACAGCTACTCTCATAAATTTTCGACGCTTAGTTTTCTTCAGTGCTGCCAACTGTTTCATTACAGTACCCAGAGTAAGATTCCTTCAAAGCCTTGTACAAAACGCATGCTGTTACTTGGTGCATCTGCCATGTTCTAGTTACGCTGGTGGCTGATAAAAATGATTCTGCAGTACAAGGAGATGTTATGCCAGCTTCAACAAGAGCACCAGTCCAACCGCTGCCCTTCAGTATATTGCCAAGTGACTTCAATGAAGCCATCTTTGTATGTAGGCATCCAAACATTATGGCAAATTTGTTTTTCTGATAGTTTTCTGGCCAGTGCCACTGAATTTGTTTGGGTACTGCATAGGTGGGTTGGTTAGCTGTAATAACAGGTACCTGGTCTGGGTTCAAAAATGAAACCATGTCTTTGATCTTGTCCATGACATGTCTGACTGTAGCAACAGAGTGGGCCTGATCTCGATGCAGAGTTAAAAGGGAGGTAATGTTGACCTTAAATGCAGAGTTTCTCTTTTTTGATGCTTGGTGGGCTGACCAAGTAGCATCCACTGGCCCATCAGTTACACTTACCTTATTCATCCGCTCATATTCCAGTACCAGTTGTGATCTCAACAGACATGTTCCAGTATCTGTCACAGTCTTGTCTGTCTCTGTGGTATCTGTGACATTTGTCTTTGGAGGTGAGATATTCTTCTTGGCGAAGAAAGCAGCAGAGTGGATATTTATGAAAGAGTCAGGGAGTTTAGGAACTTTCCTCACTTTCTTCTCGCTGAAATTGAGCTTCCCACGATGCTCACCTTTGCTGTTTTCGGTTATGTGTTGAAACACAGAGATACTGGTACCATGGAAAGAGGTGATTGCTGTTATTGCAGTAGGGTTATGGTCGATGTTGTCCATGGCTGATGTGGTGAACAACTGTCTTCGCAACATTGTTGGACATATCAGCCCATCTTCCACATATTTGCTAACTGTTGCAGCACCTAGCAGTGCTGATGTTTCTAAAACTCTGTCATAGAAAATGATGAGACCATACTCATGAAGCAGATCCACCAACGATCTGTTTCTTGTCTTTGCATGGACGAGCATCCCCATGTGAACAGGGAATAGTGTTTCATTGTTTATCGAGTGTCTATGAGTAGATTCCTCTTCCTTCATCCTTGTGTAGCAGTTGTACTGCAACAGCTGAGCTAATGCCAGATCGTTTTTCGTGGAACCAAATGTAAGCTGAGGTTTGATATCAGCGCCATGTTCAACCATGCCAACAAACTGAAGAAGAGTAGGAGGAATAGCCTCATCAACACAACCATCATGGAATGCCCCTCCAAATGTAGACTTGTAGTCAAGCACGTGCCATCGTAAAATTTTACCATCCTTACCCAGGATGATGGCTTCACTGTAGTCTGAGACTTGTGATAGAGCGAAACCAGCGTCTTCTGTAAAAGCCAGAAGGACACCTCTTCCCTGCTTCTGATATGCCAGCTCAAGCACTGCTTCCAGCAACTTCTCCTTCAGTCTGGTGGAGTTTATATGAAGTGCCTTGACACCAAGCTGATCTAGCCGCTGTTGGTAAAGAAGAACCATGTCTGCAAGACGAAAGACTTCAGGACCCCCAGTGCTGGATTTTGTCTCCACTATGCAGATCATTAGTTCAAAAAATGCAAGTGGATAAGCTTCATATTCTGATGTGTGGTCCTTTACCTGTCTTCTGATGTTTCTGAATTGTGTCTCTCTCTGTTACACCAAACAAGCAGTGTGGTACTTCAGCTGATGTGCAATGACATCTCTACCAATCACTTTTGATAGAAGTTTCCATCATTAAGACTGTGGGAACATTCTTTCAATCTTTGATTAAGATGCATTGTCATGACTTGTCTCAGTTCGGATGTTGGAGCTTCTTTTTCACATAGGTAGCACTGAGATTCCTGTCGTTCATGACTACTTCTTGGGAGCTTACTGCTCCCTCCTTCATCCTTAGTACTGCTCTCCGCATGTCTTTTCCTCTTTCTTGCTCGATCAAGTTTGGTGTTGTTGGCAGCTCTGGTGGCACTGGGCTTCGTTCTTTTTTAGTGTTTTTTCTACACCACCACCTTCATTTAGTCCTCCAGGGTCCAGAACAATGGGTAACTCATGTATGGCATGAAAGAGAGGAACATTGGTCGCAATCATGTTGTATCCATCATTTTCACAGTTGTAACGTGTTGATGGTGATTTCAGTTGTTCGTTCTTGTCCTTTTGGCACAAACAGCATTTGGTCCAGTCAGTTCGCCATGTTTGAGGTAATGAGGAAGAATTCGCCATGTTCTTGAATTGTACATCTTTCACTGTCAAGGTTTTATTCTTTCACTGTCGAGGTTTTATTCTTTCACTACCTGGAACAGAATATCATAATTGAAATTTCTAACATTATAAAATAGGAAAATAATAAAAACATTTATTGTAATGCTCAAACATTAAAAGGTGTCGGCTATATTGAAAAAGGTCGCCATCTTGGACTTTTGAGTGGCTAATGGTCTACACGAAAAGTGTGATTTTCAATGATAAAGCTATGACTTGCATAAATATTAGAAATATTTCATTGAAATATTCGATTATCTTGTGTCGGCCATGTTGAATATTCGAGTGGCTAACGTTTTATATGAAAAGTGCGACTTTCAATGAGTATGTGTGACAACTTTGGCACTTGTATTCACATCTGAACAATTCGTCTGAAAATATGCACTTATCTGCCCCACTAATATGCTGGTATTTCATGACAGCAGGAAGAATAGAAATTGTGCGCAAGACATTTCATTTTGCAAAAGCTATGTGATGGGAAAGATAATTATCCAAGTACGAGAGCTAGAAGCAGGGATATCAACATAAATTCCCCAAGAAAAAGTTCCACCAAATTTAAAGAGGAAAATGTTTGAAATCTTTATCATAATGAATCTCATACAACTGGTAAAGGATTTTTCAGTAGGCTTTTTAGAAGCGCTGATGCATTTTTAAACAGAAATTCCCTTTTACGCCACCTAAAACCAGAAATTTTCTCTATAAAAAATCAAAGAGTATATACTGGATTTTCCGGAAGCTATATGGTATATTCTTTGTTAAAAGATTTGTTTTCAAATTGGGCTTTAAAACTGGAGATACCGAAAAGAAATAGATTTTGCGTATGGGCACCTTACCGGATAAATTTGTTCTACATTTAGCAGGAAGAGTGCGTAAAATGTTTCCGTAGTAAGTGCTATCCGATCGAAAGGAATATTTTCAGTCAGGTTTTGAGTCTCGCGGGTACGGCTGGAAATATATTGCAAACAGAAATATGCCCTCAAGAAAATCAGAAATTATATCCAAACTATTCTTCACCAGGAACGCTATCCGACAGAAATGAAGTTTTCACATGCAACAGTTTGAAGCACAGATGCCAAGGAAAATAAAGTATACCATTTACGACCCTTTGCGAAAAAAAAAAAAAAAAGAATACACTTATGACCAGAAAAATATGCGTAGAAGTTTACCCTCATGATCGGTATCTGACCGAAACAGGTTTTTTGTCATCGTAGTTTTGGAACGCAGATATACCGGAAAAAGAGTTATTCGAGTACTGGCCTTTGAGGCCAAACTGCTAGCTGCCTGAAAATTAGAAATTATCCACTGCTGTCAATTGAAAATGCAACACCAAGAAAGAATTGAAATATTGAAGTGAGATTTACAGGTTCATTACTTATGACACAAGACGTAACTGATCAGAAGAACAGACCTGAAAAGTAATGTGGAACACACAATACTCAGTATTTCGTTTACCCACTACGAGCGACGATAACGGCTGGTACACGTTATGGCATCAACTGAAGTAACTTTTGGATGTAGCGTTGTGGAAAGTCATTCCATGCTGTCTCGATTCATACCCGAAGCTCATCGTGGGTAACTGGCGGCGAAGCATTTGGATATGGTCCATCGACACCTGTGGGAAGGAAACATGTGTTGATCGACCATATCCACAATTGCTCAATGGACGACAAATCTAGTGAACGCTCTGTTCAAAGAAGACAGACGTGGCACATGTCGGGCATTGTCCTGTTGACAGATGGCACAAGGAACCTGCTGCAGATATGGAAGCACTTCAGTCTCAACAACTTCTGAGGTGTACTGCTGGCTGGCTATGGTTCCTGAATTGAGTAGGAGGCGGGGCAGTGAAAGGAACCCAACAGCACCCCCACACCAGAACACTTGGCATCAGGCCCGTATGACGCTTCATAATGTATGTCTCTAGCAGCCGTTCATGACGTTATCCCCGTACAATGAGAGGTCCATCATGGATCATCAGGTTGAACGCGAATCACCGGAAAGCAACTTGCGTTGCTATTCATCACGCCAGTCTGCGTTTTCAGTCCCATTAGGTCCGTTTTGTACAGGCGGAAAACATCTGTCAATAAAAATTAAACCATCCCGCAGTGCAGTTTTTGGCTAGCGTAAAAACAAGCACGCTTGTGTAAAAACAAGCGTGATTTCTAGAACGCAGAAAAAAACCCCGTCCAAAGTATGATCTAATAAGCCGACGTTTGTAACACTGCCCCTTGTTCGCTAGCGTGTGATGGAGGAATTTTTTGCCGTACTTCACCACCTGTGTGGCACATACGATTTCAGTTGCGCATGAAAACTAAAAGAAGATCATCACTAAAATACCCTGTAGTAGATTCCCGTTTTCTGCCACTGGCATGGTAACTGTGGACATCAGCCTCTCTGGTCCGCAGCTACGGATTGGTTCGTGACCCATGATAAAACAGGTAGCCATCCGTTCTCAGTTACAGGATAGATTTTTTTTTCACCACCAAGCCAAGCTATTTTGCCGACTGCGATGCAACTGCTTTAGATTTCCATCATGGCTTACTCCGCCTCAAAGTGTCGAAAAATCAACACATTGAATTGAACATTGCCAGTGATTGCTTGTTGCCGTTTTTCTTAGTAATTTTTAAAGTAAAATTTCGCCATCCATGTTTATACACCATCGGAAGAATACTGCTTGAGCTCTGAGAGTACGTATTCTTCCATAACAAGTGAGAAAAGTTAGTTCCATCGTTAAGAGCTGCTAAAACTGCCGAACCATGCGGATACAGAAAATGGATGTGCTTACATCTGTTTCTCGACAGAGACTGACTATAAACTTTTGCGGGTTATCCAATTAAACACGTAGACCGCACCCAAATGTCATAACTCGATTGGTAAATCACCACATTATTTGTAAAAAAAAACATTATTTCTAAAAAGACTTATCGGAAAACCTACATTTTGAACTTCACGCATTTTACTAAAATGAAACTCACGTCTCAAATCTTACATGGATTAAATATTTTAAATTTTTCATATACATTATCATTTGCAAGTACCGAATTCGTGTAATATCCCTTTCCGGTCTTTGTTGGCGCAGTTCAGTATTTTTCAGTTCTAAAAGCAATAAATAATAAAATAAAACATACCTGCTAATTCGAGTTTTAACCACAATTAGATTTTCCGAGAGTCGATCACAAGTATTTTAGGCAAACTGAACATTTTTGTTAAGACACATGTGTGGAATTTCAATATGCAGGTACCTTTAGCTTTTCAAATGCATATTTAGTAATTCCATTTAATGTCCTTCCTGCAAGTGAGGAGCAAGGTTTCAGATTTTTTTAATTTAGTCCTCTAGGTTCAAATAACCTACGTCTCTGTGCTTTTGAATAATGTCACGCAATTTTGTATGAAGTTTCAAAATTATTTACACAAACATATCGCCATTTTCTTTTATTACTCTACGCAAGGGAGTTACGATGGGGTCAATCGACGGTAGTTTCAAATGCACGCATTCTCTTGTTAGAAGAAATACACATAGATTTTCAGCCATTTTAAAACAACTTCAAATCACTTGCTGAAGCCTAGTCCAAATAGCCTTTTTTATTTTGTTGATTTTACCAAACATATTTTTCGCATTGTAAAATACTGTATCTATGGCGTAATGGACTAGATATCATGCAGGACAGTCACGTAGTGCTTCAGGAGATGACACTCAATACATCATGACTTAATTCTGCACTGATCTGCCAGGTTGTGGCCCGTCTGCTTTTTTCGTAGATGCTCACCAGTCACCTTTGAGCTCTCTTATCTACCAGCTGTTTTCGTCTTCAGGATCACCGAGTGCTGGAAGTTTTGAAGTGCGTGAAACACTCAGGAGAACGGCCGTTTGGGATACCTCGAACCACACGCCACGTACCAACTATAATGCCACGGTCATAGCCTCTCAGATGACTTGTATCGCCCATTCCTACCTTCAGTCTAGCGCTAGAAGAACCGAAAACAATGCTCTGATGTACTGTCTTCTGTGTTGCAGTGAGCCATTCATGTGGCCTAGGCAGATGTGTCTGGTAAACTGGCATCTCAGGGCATATGTTTTGATCATCCAATAGAAATTACTGTAGCAGTGCTTTCAGCTGTTTTTTCATTTTCTTTTCTTTCCTTCCTTTCTGAAAGTGTGCTTGTATATGGCATTCCAATGATAAATCTAAAAGCCAAGAATATAATTAAAAAACGATTTCTGGATTTGAGATAAAACTTAAAAGGAAATTCAAACACAATAACCATTTTTTTTCAGGCAAAACCTCGAAACTACACTGAGAATTCTAAGCGTAATTCGAGAGAGAAATCATCATTCCTGACTCAGATTTTATTAAGCATTCTAAATTTTATAAAAATGCCAGTAAAACGAGTAAAAGCACGGACGTTTATTTCTTTGTTATCTCTTCGTAAGATGATTTCAGCAAGTTCCTTTTTCAGCTTTCGCTTTTCGAGAGGCTGTGTTTTACTGTGTGGTATAGATTAGAGTAATTTGCTGTTATTTACGGTTTGCTGCTTTCAATCATGATACTATGAAATTTTCTTCCGCAACAGCTCTCACAATTCATTTACGGCGATATTCAGTTTATTGATTGCTAAAAGCTATTTTGGTTGAACAAATAAAAGTGAATGAAATATTTCTTATACACGAATAAACATTCCGTTTCTTGATGATGTTTAATTTGACTTTGATATATACTGTACAGTCTAGAAAAATTGTAGGTTTTGGTTAAGTTCATAAGGCCTTTAAAAATGCTCCAATGAGTCCTATTTGCATTTTAATAACGTTAGTGCCTCATAAATAGTAAAAAAAGTCTGTTATTAGTAAACTCCAGAGTAACAGTCTCATAAAATATTCCTCTCTGTCATATACAGTATTTTGTTTAACTGTGTACAGTTGAATTTAGTATAAAGAGTGACTTGGTGAAGTGAAAAGCATTAGCACAAACTCGTAAAAGCGTGGAACAATGATATCTCCCAATATCATGTTGGGACATTTCCTCGGATCACCCAGCCCTAAAAGCCATGGTGCCGTGATGCCCTTAGTGCCATGCATCTCCGGACATTCCAGGACACTTGAAACTATGTAGAAAGCACATCATCCCACATCTCTTTAATGGAGTGAGGTCGCGAATTTCTACATTTCATATGCATATTGCTACTAAATCCAAACATTGTTATCAGGGCATCTTTAGGCAAAACGAAGCCACCGCAGGTAAAGTGAATGACATGAAAGGGTATAAATATCACCTGATGCTGAGCTCTGTTAATCAGTTTTATTCATTTTCTTCGGATGAGAAAAGCAGCGGACTTAAGCGAGTTTGACAGAGGCCAAATTGTAATGGCCAGATGACTAACGCAGAACATTTCCGAGATGGCAAAGGGGTGTTCACGGTCAGCCGTGGTTAGTACCTTCAAAAAGTGGTCCGAGGAGGGAAACCACGAACCTCCGTGAAGGTAGGGACCTACCCCAACTCGTCGATCCTGGAGGTGAGCGAAGGCTATCCCGTATGGTTCAAACCAACAGAAAGAATACTCTGGCGCACCTCACTGGTAATTTAAAGGCTGGAGGTAATATTAATGTGTCACAACATAGAGTACATCGAACCCTTCTGAAAATGAGGCTGTGTAGCCGCAGGCCTCTCCGAGTGCCCATGCTAACCTCGGTTCACCGTAGAGTGCACATAAAATGGGCACGCGATTATCAAAACTGGCCCTTGAAAGATTAGAAGAAAGTCGTCTGATCCGACAAATCTCGTTTCCTGTTGCACCATGTGGATGGGCAGGTACTTGTGCGTCGTTTACCAGGGGAAGTTTTGCCACCATGATGCACCGTGGGACGAAAACAGGCCGGAGGAGGAAGTGTTAATGTTTGGGCATTAAAACCCTGGGTCCAGTCATTCGTGTGCAGGAAACTATGACATCTACTACCTGCCATCATTGAGGACAAAGTATATCCTTTTATGGCAACAATTTCTCCTGTAATAGCCTTCTTTCAGCAATATAATGCATCATACCACACTTCCCGGATTGTTCGAGAACGGTTCACGGAAAAAGTGGAAGACTTCCACGTAATGCTCTGGCCTTCAAATTTCCCTAACATCAATCCAGTCAAGCATCTGTGGTTCAAATTTCCTTGACATCAATCCAGTGAAGCATCTGTGGTTCAAATTCCCCAGACATCAATCCAATCAAGCATCTGTGGTTCACATTTCCCAGACACCAATCCAGTCAAGCATCTGTGGTTCAAATTTCCCAGACATCAATCCAGTCAAGCATCTGTGGTTCAAATTTCCCAGACATCAATCCAATCAAGCATCTGTGGTTAAAATTTCCCAGACATCAATCCAGTCAAGCATCTGTGGTTTGTGTTGGAACAGCAAATCCTATCTGGGGCAGCTCAGCCACGTAACTTTCAAGAGTTGAAGGATCTGCTGATAAAGTGTTGGTATCAGATACATACAACAAAATACCTTCACAAATCTTGCAGCGTCTATGCCTTGCCGAGTTAGAGCTGTTTTGGCGGCACATGAAGGACCAACGTTATATTTGACAGGTAGTCATAATGTTTTGTCTCTTCGGTGTATATCTTAGCATGATACTGGAAAATATACGGCCTTTTAGTGCAGCAAACAATTCGACTTGACGGACGAACACCATCTAGCTTTTCTCGACGATACAAGCAGTATACTGCTGGGAGCAGAACAAACTATGCTAATTATGAGCTTTTAGGGTAGGTTAAAGACCTCAACTTCATAACTCATCAACAATCATCATTCTCATGAAAGAAATACGGGATTACGCCATATAATACAAATTTTGAAGATGACAATCCGATTTTTGGCGTAAATGTGACAAGGATGGTAAGTCAGATAATTTTTGAAAACTTGAAAATTTTCATCGTCCTGGAGCGGGACTCGAACCCGCGTCTCCCAGAAAACGCCTAGGTATGCTAACCACTACACCACCCAGAACGACCAAGTTTCAAGTTTCCGATCAATTTGAATTTAACTATCACAGGATTCGCTAGTCGAAGCAACCGACTAGCGAATCCTGTGATAGTTAAATTCAAATTGATCGGAAACTTGAAACTTGGTCGTTCTGGGTGGTGTAGTGGTTAGCATACCTAGGCGTTTTCTGGGAGACGCGGGTTCGAGTCCCGCTCCAGGACGATGAAAATTTTCAAGTTTTCAAAAATTATCTGACTTACCATCCTTGTCACATTTACGCCAAAAATCGGATTGTCATCTTCAAAATTTGTATTATATGGCGTAATCCCGTATTTCTTTCATGATTTATCTGCTTCTCCGGGCAATCACGGGATAGGATTATTAACCTCCAGATTCGCTAAACATGAATGCCGGTTGCTTCGACTAGCGAATCCTGTGATAGTTAAATTCAAATTGATCGGAAACTTGAAACTTGGTCGTTCTGGGTGGTGTAGTGGTTAGCATACCTAGGCGTTTTCTGGGAGACGCGGGTTCGAGTCCCGCTCCAGGACGATGAAAATTTTCAAGTTTTCAAAAATTATCTGACTTACCATCCTTGTCACATTTACGCCAAAAATCGGATTGTCATCTTCAAAATCATCATTCTGTTCGTTCTCTGCATTTCGACGATCATTCACTTTCGTAGGACCATACAAGAAGTAGCAGAACCCTTCACTCACCACGGACATACATCGTGCGAACTTAAAGTTTTCATTGACGGAAGTTGAATTTGCACCGTTCTGTGATCGCCTTAACCAGCATATACCTTGACAGAATAGAAAATGTGTTTTCTCATGTACTGAGCGAAGAACGACTGACCATTTTGGAATTCTATAACACATTTTAATTTTCCATGAATGACACACTCACAATCTGTCTCGGATGTCTTAGTGATCTTTAGCTTCACTATGCTAACCTGGACTGCTCCAGGGTCCTTTCAGATTTAGTCGAGGTGTTCCATTCTGGATGGAAATGGCTGTAGCTCAGTAATGACTTTTATTTATTTATTTATTTGAGCGAAAAGTACTTCGTAATGGGTTTGCATAATTCTTTTATTTCTGATCTTTTGGCCATGTGACTCAAATATTAGAACAACACCTGAATTTCAGAGTGACAATGCATCATTATTTTAAAAAATATCTCTATAACACATCGAATCTCAAAAGCAAGAACAACAGTAATGTCTACGGAAAAAGCAGCATACGGTATTCCTTTTCCATGATTTGGCACTTTTGTTATTATTATTATTATTATTTTTTTATTATTATTATCTTCTTTCTTCAAAATATACGAAACACAGCCTATGACAATGAAACATTAACAACAAATTATCACTCACGGGCGTTGTTGAGATGATACGAGTCTTCTCCGGAAACCTAGGCATGAGTCAAGAACCGGCGTAAAATGTATGATGTCCCAAGTAAAGCTGTCTACTGCAGCTCTATAGGTGGTATATCAGAAAGCTGCATTTTTCAAAATGATTCATAAAAGTTTTTGACACTGTTTCAAGTTCCCGGATGACAATGGGGACTACCGTTGTGTGTTTAGTCCATAAGCGGGTAACTTCTATGGCCAGGTCTCTAAATTGCATTTCACAATTTCTCGATTTTCAGGAAATATCCAAGTTTTCCGGGGTTTTTTTGCTCCAGAAGCACTGCAGCAGCTTGTCCCGGTTCCTCAACAGGATCTGCTGAGCCCTGAAGCCCATTTGTCGACAGGTGTCCAGGAGCCATAGCACCTGACACGGTCCTTGTTGACCCCGACCGCGACCGATCCGGTATGGATTTCTTTTTGTTTCGTCTCATCATGGTTGATGGTTGTTGAGTCCTCTTATTAGTCTGGCTCCTCAGTCAAGACCTGTCTGGCTTGGGTGGCCCTGCTGGTAACAGTGCTACCGCCAGCATAGCTCTCAACCTAATCGGAACACACAAGCCCCACCCAGAGTTGGGAACGGATCAAAAATGTCGGATCCGGACCCGACCGGGACCCAACCCGACCTGATCCGGACCCGTAACTGACCCGGACAAATTTGCTTTGAACTATAAATTCGAAACTTAATTTATATATACAGTATATATGACCGCCAATAGCAGTATAACTATACCATCGGGATTAGAGGAAATGCTCTCCCACACTCATCAACTCGCTTCTTGGCCAGCGTGGTGAGTTATGGCCAAACCCCTCCAAAATGAGTCCACAGCTTAAATCTTGGGCCTCAGTCTCCATCAGCTGGAATGTACCTGGCCAAGGCAGCGGCCAGTGCGACATGAAGGCAGAGGGAGCTAAGGTTTAAATATGAATTTATTAAACACTCGGAGTACAGAATGAGAATGTGAGTCATGAAATGATTATGTACAAATGGGCGCCAGAACAAGTAGGCAAAGAAAAAATACTATATACACTTCCTGAGGGTAAGATAAAGGGGGAAATTAAACATGTTAATTAACGATGTAATTGTCAACAAAAGGACAGAGTATTCATAATAGTTCAAACTGTAAAGGAAACTCTCAGGCCATCAATCTGGAACCAGCTGAGGTATGGTCTCCAGAGTTTGGAGAAGTTGGAAAGAGTTTCTGTTTTGACAGCGTGCTCATGCGCTAACTATAGATGTAACTTTAGTCGAGCTGTGAAGTGATGGACAAGCTTCTCGCTAGCCTCTGTTAGAGAACGTACAGTGGAGTTTTCCTGATGCGTCACTTGATGGGAGTAGATTACTATTTTTACAAGCGTGAAAATATAAACACACACTGATGGGAGAGGAGAAGCTGGAAGAATATCTTGAAGTAATGTAAAATATGAGGCAGCACTCAGATTTCCTGGATAAAGATGGTGTGCAATCCGGAACATGAGATTTAACATAGGTAACAAGACTGGACAAAACCAATAGACATGTTCAATGTCAGTCGGGACATCACAGTAGGCACATTGTGGAGAGACAACAAGAGTCATTCGGTGTAGTAATTGAGGAACGGGGAGGCGGCGATGCAGAAACAGCCAATGAACATTTAAAGGAGAGGGAGTGCAGCAGACCAAACAGCTGTCAAGGAGGCAGACGGAACAGTTGGGATAGGCATTGGTTGCTGAGGTGCACATATGCAAAGAATTTCACTCAAAAGCTTCTCTGAGTATGCCTCAAGCGTAGAAGATTTCATACGGAGTTGCAAAAAAACAGGAAGAGACGCGGTGCTTCTGCAACCTGTAGAATTCCTTCAGGAGAGGCCAAAGATGGGTATAAATGGATGATCGACGATTTTATCGACGTGTAGAGTGTCCGGGAGGAGACGGAATCATGAAGATGAGTAGATAGGCGAGAGAAGTCTTTTCATGTAAGGTTGAGGTGCTAAGAATCACCGGAGGACCGGACTAGGCTGCCATCTGATGCTGACCGTGGCTACGTATAACGGACGCTTTCTATCTTCTGATTCAAGGCTCCTTGAGTTGGAAGCAGAACTACAAAGGATCAAGTGGGACTTCGTTTGGCTAAGTGAGGTAAGGAGAAAAGGAGAAGAGTTCATTGAACTGAAAAGTGGACATCTCTTCTATTATCGTGGGACAGATACTGGTAGAACTAATGGTGTTGGACTTATAATAAACAAGAAACTGAAGGATAAAGTTGTAGAAGTTGAAAGTTCCTCTGACAGACTGCACTACTTGTTATCCAACTCTCGAGAAGATACCAGGCTCAGATTATTCAAGCTTATGCACCCACCACAATTCATCCTGAAGAAGGGATTGAAAAATTTTATGAGGAAATTCGTCATCTAAATAATAAAGTGAAGCAATACTTGAAGATCATTATGAAAGATTTCAATGCGAAAATAGGGCAACGGTAAAGGAACGAAACTTCAGTAGGTGAATTCGGTCACGGCAACAGAAACCAGCGGGGAAATACTCTCGTAGAGTTTGCAGAAGCAGAAGGGTTTTTCATCATGAACTCCTTTTTCAATAAAAAGCCTCAAAGAAAATGGACATGGAGGCTTCCCAATGGATTGACAAGTGAAATTGATTTTATTATGTGTAACAAGAAATTTGTGATGGAAGACTGCAGTGTGTTAAACAAGTTCAACACAGGTAGTGACCATAGGATGGTACGATGTAAGATGCACCTCAACACTAAACTCGAGCGTGGCAACCTTATAAAACAAACAAAGTGTATTGACATGACCAACCTTAAGAAACATCATAACACTTTAAAATTGGAACTGAGGAACAGATTCTCTGCTCTAGGATGGCTAACGTCGGAAGAAGTGGATATCTCTGAAGTTAACAGAAAACTGACCAAGGCTCTTATGAAAACAGCAACAAAAATAGCTGGTAATAAGAACAAGTTGCACACGAACAAATTATCAGAAAAAAAAAATTCTGATGCAAAAAAAGAAGAGAGATGAGAACAACTAAAGGAGATGTGACTTCCAAAGTGGAATATATAGAGCTACGCATGACGGTACGAAAAAGTATCACTGAAGATGTAAGGAAATTAAACTGTGAACTAGTGAATAAAGCAATTGAAAACAAGCAAAGTTTGAAGAGAGCAAAGAGACATATGTGTAACAAGAAAAACAGATTATGGCTCTGAGGAAAGAAGATGGTTCGGTAACAAGAAATAGAGGTGAAATTTGGACAAGAGGCTAATTTCATACAAAGGTATCCCAGAAGTGAATTAAAGAAATATTTTTTTACAGTGTTCAAATTTTTATAAGTGCTAGAAGGATAACTGAAGTAATTAAATTTTGCATGAACAACAATTTTGATTTTGTTTTGTGGCAACAGCATGATTTCAAAATGGCTGCCATGTTATGAAAGAGAAGCTACTGGAATTTGTGGCCGTTTTCCTAGCTGATTTCTACAGAAGAAAAGTTAAATTCTAGGAATTTTTTAAGCAATTATTGAAATATAGCAACTGTGTTATTATTAAACATTCTTTATTAAGAGTGTTGTGGTCTAATTTGTTTTTTAGTAAGCAAATGAAATGCTGAGCTTTCAATGGTAGTGTAAGTCACAAAAAAGAACAAAAGTTTCTCTAAAGTATCTGAACTGCCATATATCTTTAACATTTCCAGCTATTTCCTTATCTGCATCAGTCTCCTTTAGGAATTGGTTTTAAATTCTGAAATAATGAAGATTTTCATTGAATATTGACTAGTTCAGTTCTGTAGTGTAAGTCACAGTGCAGTTAAGTCACAACCACATAGTGTGTTGGTAGATGTATTTTAGCTCAAAAAACCTGTCAGTCTCTGATATTTTCTCACATTTTCCTGTAGATGTTGTATACAGCAGCGGAAAGAAAGAGGGAACAAAGAGAGAGATTCAAAGTAAGTGGGAAATTTCAAGCTTTCAAAGATAACGAATCAAAAAACAAAAAGAGCGACGAAAAAAAAAAGAAAGGTACAATGTCCTTTGATAAAAAGGAGACTTTGAAACCAAAGAAGAGAGAGGAAATGAGGAGATATAGGGAAAAGAAAGCTTTAAAAGCTGGTGTAAATGAGCCCCATTCAAGTAGTTTTCATCCAAATGCATGCACCTTTGATCCAAATGCTGATTCTCCAACGAAGGCTTTTAAAAGTCGTATCTCATTTGGAAAAGCAACTGCTAAAGTAAAAGAAAAGTCTTCCACAAAGCCCAAAGAAGTGCAAGGCAGTAGTGAAACAATTAGCTCAAAAACGTATGCCAAACATAATTCAACTGCCTGCCAAAGAGTCACGAAACTAAGTGATGAAATAAAATCACAGGTAAAAGTGTTTTTTGAAAAGGATAGCATGTCCTACCAGGCACTTGGTGTAAAAGATTTTATGATTACTAGAGAAGAGGGCAAAAAGACAAAAATTCAGAAGCGATACTTATTTATGACTCTAGGAGAAACGTATGAAACTTTAAAAAAGAAAACCCTGACGTGAAAATCGGCCGTTCGAAGTTCTGCGAATTACGACCGATTCACGTTTTTCTGCGTCATGAAACACCAACAAATTTGTGTTTATGTACCTATCATGATAATATTGGATTATTATTGGAAGCAATGGGTTTTCTTCCAAATTATGCCACAGATTTAATAAACATGATACTCTATGATGATAGCTCCTAGAATTGCTGTTACCAGAAATGCATAAATTGTGGAGACTTTAAAAGAAATTTCATGAAATCACACAAATTGCATCGGAAAGCAATTTAGAAGAGGAAATAAAATTCTGTCAATGGGTTACTGACAAGGGAAAAAAATTACACAGTAAACATTTTCTGCAACACTGCAAGAAGCTATTGATAAATTAAAACAAAAATTACCAATTTTTGCCGCATGTTTTTGTCAAATGTCGACAAGAATCCTTTTTTGAAAAGCTAAAAGAAGATATGCCAGCAAACAAAATGCTTTTACACTTTGACTTCAGTGAAAATTACAGTTTCACTTACCAAGATGAATTTCAATCAGCCCATTGGGTATCAACATCTTGCACACTCTATACTGCAATGGCTTATTTTGCTCATGGAGAAGAACATAAATATAAACCAATAGTTGTTGTTTCCAATTACCTGCAGCAGGATAAATACGCAGTAGCTAAATTTAATGATGCCATAATTAAAACAATTAAAGATGATTATCAGGAGCTATCAATTTCCAGAATCATTTGTCAATCGGATGGAACAGGGCAGCACTTTAAACAGAAGTACTCCATAGCTATGCTACAACCAGAAGATGTGGAGTGGCATTTTTCTGCTACAAGCTATGGAAAAGGGAAATTTGATGGAGTGGGAGGCATGGCAAAACGGAGAGTACGAGAGGCCACACTATCAAGAAGAATAGATCCTCATTCTGCAGAGGAAATTTTCCACTGTGCAAAAGATACTTGTCCTAAAATAACCATGCTCTATATTTCAGAGGGCTTAGTAATAGCATTGAGTCGAAAACAAATGCAGTCTCCTGCACGATACACTTCCGTCTCCTGCACAAACAAATGCCGTCTCCTACACGATACACTTTAATGATAAAAAACTATGTACAATTAAAATAAATGTGTTTAAGAACTTTCAACGCCACAACGGCGTCATCCTCAGAAACAGTGCAGCAGTGAGCACAGAAGTGAGTAGCCTATATACTTTACAAGACACAGCAGTTAATGCGCATGTGCAATAATCGGCAAAGTCCAAATCAAGTTCAGTGGGTACAAGCATAGTTGGTGGGCGTGACCTGGCCCAAAAGTGTTCTCCAAAGAAAGAGGGATAAAAACGGGGGGGGGGGGGGTTCATCGTTACAGCATCTTTCACCATTGACGAATATGTGAATACTTTCACAGGAAAGTGTTGATCGACAGTTCCTGGGAGAATCCAGAATAATGGTGTCATTCCAACATGGTACGTAAGAACCGTTTAAACAGAGTCTCGACAAAGATGTAGCACCAGAATGCGTCCTGAGATTATACTGATGTTCGTAAATGCGGCGCCCCAAATTACGAGTGGTAGAGCCCACATAACATAAATCGAGCTCTGCAGGGTTAGTAGATTTTAGTGGAACCAAATATACACCGTGACGGTTCACATATTCAACACAGTCTCTGTCCTTTTTAACAGTGTTAAATAAAGTACGAGACCTTCAGTAGTGGCTCGTGAGTACATCTACAGGGGTTCACAATTAATAATTTGCAGTTTTTGAGATACACTGTGTCACACACTTGTGTGTTGCTTGCAATATTCATGTAATTTAGGCGCTGCTATACCTTGATGTAATGTATTAATTTTGAAACGAAATGTTATTATAGATATTACTGTACTTTAACTGTTTCACAACTTAATAATAAAGGATTACTTTATTGATCATACTTGTTATAATATGCTAATTGTTCTTTTTCACTGAAACAATTATCTTCATTTAATTTTAAAGTAGTAAAATAAACGCAAAACAGAAAGCTTGTTTTAAGTGTTAAATATTTAGATAGTTAGTCATAAGGCCTCATGCTCTCAATTATTAGATTAGATTATTAAACACCAGAAAAAGGAAAATAATCAAAGCTGCTGCATATGATGATAAGGTCTAATACTTGCTTACACAAATTTACTTGGATGATAGCTTACACAAATATTTTCTTTAAGTACAGTTTTTGTAAACAAAGTCCATCCTTCTTTTTTATCTTGACATAAAAACATCAATAACTCTTTCATTGAAATTAAGGATGTTAGAAATCATTTCCTTCTCGATTGCAAGCATGGCTAGAGCTGTACGCCTCTCTTGACACATCGTAGACCGCAAAAATGTCTTTATCCGTTTTAGGGTTGAAAAACACCTTTCAGCTTCAGCAGTCGTCATTGGTATTGTTGCAATAATTAATAACAGTTTATAACTTTCAGAAAATGATGACAATAATTTGTTTTCAATAAAAAACTGTAAAAGACTAACAGCGCCACGCATGTTTCTGAAATCAGTTCTTTTGTAAATGATTTCAAGCTCTGTCTTGAGGCGATTTTTTTCAAGAAATGAATACTTACTGTATCTTCAAGCAATTTCTCCGGGAATATTCAAACTCTTCAAACTTTTGTGATTCAAAAAGAGATATAGCTGAGCAAGATGTTGTGAATGAAAATCTTGTTTTTATTTGCGTTGTAATAATGTCACAGGTTTCCTTGGCAGCCACTGTTCTACTTAAGTAAAAATCTTCTTCACGCCTCGATCGTTTAGGTGCATTTTCTGGGTACTGATTAACCAGCTCTGTCACTTTGTCCATGTTTCCTCTTTCCTTATCAATGGCTATGACGAAGTGGTCAACATTGGCTTTAGTTCTCACAGCATCAGTGTAAGTTAGCAGTAATTGGTTGTACAAAATATGCACATATGGCATTAATCTGTGATAAACAGAAAGCCAAAATATGAACTTATTATCTCTAAGGAGACGAGCTAGAGCACCAGCTTTAATTATGGTGGTTGGTTGCTTAGAGGTTGATTGGATTTCCTCCATACATTCAATTAATTTCTCTCTGCACTAAAAAACAGTATTAACAGTTCTGCTCTCAAAATTCCACCTTGTAGCTGACGTCCGAGGTATTCGTTTGCCAACTATCTTGTCCAAAACAGACATTCTCTGAGGGGAATTCGAAAAAAAATTTGTTATATCACTTAAGTCCGAAAAAAATTTCTGACATCTTGGTTTTGGCTTGTTGCTTGAGCTACAATCACGTTCAACTGATGAGCGTAACAGCGAACGAAAAAAGCATGTTTATAGGTTTGTTGCACTATGGTCTGCACGCCAGCATGATGCCCACTCATTATATTCGCACCGTCATAGCTTTGAGATACGAGTTTTTCTGGATTTTGCACAACATAATCTAGTGTGGTACAAATACATTTGGCTATAAATTCTGCGTCGTGCCCTTCAGGGTTATCAAATTTCCATAATCTTTCAACTGGTTGGCCATTAGCTAAAACATAGCGGAAAACTATAACTAACTGAAATACAGACGAGCCGTCTGATGTTTCGTCCGCAATCAAAGAAACATACTGTGCTGTTTTTATTTCTTCTATTATGTTTTCTTGACATACAAAAAGCATACAATCTAACAATTCATTTTGAATTTCTTTCGAGGTACCTTTAAAGCCAGTAGCGGTACTCAAGTTTTCTTTCAAAGATGAGTCAAGTTCTGCAGAAAAGTTTACAAGCCCTTTAAATATGCCAGGATTTAAGGAATCGTCATCCTCACGATGACCTCGAAGGGCCAACTCAAATGCACCGCAAAATTTAATACAGTCTATAAGCTTAGAAAGGACATACCTGTTTTTGTTCACTTGTTCATGGTGCTTTTTAATATTTTGTCGATAAGCACTGTCAAGCTGCTGACGAACGTCAACCTTTCCCAGCAAATTGAAATCCAATGTAGCACTTATGTGTCCATGAGAACTTGCGTGCTTTTTAATTTTTTGTGTCAAATGAGCTAAGTCACAAACGCCGTTTTTCACCCAAGTAGGATCGCCCTTTTCACGGGAAAATAACAAACAAGGAAAACAAAATGTTTTGTTTGTTTGTTCACAACCACAAAGCCAAGGAATGTTTTCGTATAGCTCTTCTTTAAATTCTCTTTTAAAAATTCTAGATTTTGATGTCGATGTTTGACTTATATTAAGTCGGGGCGTTGGCCTGCCACTCTCTTTTATTGCTATTTTAACTTCTATGGGTAAATTGCCAAAAACTACTTCCTTTAAATTACTAACTGAGTACTTACAGGTACTTTCCATTATTGTATAGTAAATAAAAACAACAGTTCACTAGCTACACTACAATAGATAAACTGTAATAAGTGTAATTTCAACTAAAACTTTATCGCCAAAAAAATAATCGAAACTGGAAACTCCAAAACACAAATGTAACACGTGCGCAAAGGTTAGGAGCATCCCCGTCAACTACAGCCGTGCAACAACTGAACTGAGTTGTGTCACAGGCAGCTCATCGGTATTCTCCGTTAAGCCACTTGTAGACATGTTTCCCCCTCCCTACCGCGAGCAAATGGACTCGCCCGTTTGTCGCATATCCCGAGTGTCCAGTATCGAGAGCGGTACATTCAGTGCGCTAGTAGCCACTGGCGCGTCATTACATTTAACCTCACTTTGCGCGCTCTACGATGTTTTTCATTGTCCGCTCTTTTAAACTTACTGAAGATAAGCCATTTAGTACTGCGTCAATAAAGATGTATTATTTATATCGTATTATTATTTTTCTATTTTTTATAGGGGGTTCACGTGCTCTTGTGCTCTTGTGCTCTTATGGACGAGCCGCTACTCGAGACCTTACAACAAACTTGAGTTTGTACTTATGACATATGTTCTTTAAAATGTTACATACAGGTGGTATATATGGAATGGATCCCACAAATTGGTAGTTAAATTTATCTGCCAGCAAAGATGTCTGCGGTCGACCAATTGATTTCTTAACAATCAAGCGATCAATCATGTGACGAGGGTAACCGAAAGTCAAGGCAAACTGTTTAATCCTAGCTAACTCTTGGTCCTGGAGATCCTGTGTGGACGAGTGTGTGAATGCACGATTAATAACAAAATGAAAAGCAGATAATTTTTGCGACATTGGATGAGAAGTAAAAGATATAAACGTGGCAGAAAAAGTTGGTTTTCGGTAAACAGAAAATGATAAGGAGTTATCGGAAAGATTGCGAAAAAGGCAAAAGTCGAGAAAAGGCAAAATGTCTAAATTCTCGAAGTCTACCTCGAATTTGAAAGAATGGTGTCGTGAAGAAAGTAAAGTGGCAAAGGAAAGAAGCTCATCGAAACCTGAAGGCCAAACAACCAATACGTCGTCGACGTATCTGATGTAAAGAAGTGGTTTTATGGGGAAACAGGAATGAGGGTATCCTCTAAGTCCTGCAACAAAACCTCAGCAAGCAATTGAGACAGGGGGACCCCTTAGGGGCACCTGCCAACTGTCGATAGATAGAACCATTAAAAAGAAAATAAGATCTCTTCGAAATAAATAGAAGAGTACACATTATGGAAGAAATTTTCTCGGAAGAATAAATGCACAAACCAACAAGTTTAGCTTCAAATAAGATCGTGAACATAAGAAACGGGGGTGTTCGGGAAAAGAGCCACTACATCGAGTGAAGCTGAACAGTAAGTGGAAATGTTGGTGGACATAAAAGAACGAATCCTAGAAAGTGCCTCGGTGGAACAGGAAACGGAGTAAGAAGAAGATCTAATGAGGGAAGCAGAAATTTGGCTAACGCTCCCTCAAGATTGCGGGTCGGTTCAAACAAAGATGAAACCAAAGGTCGGATAGGGGTTCCTGATTTATGGAGTTTTAACTGGCCAAATAAGGAAGGAACCCTGTAACCAGGGGTAGGGTGCAAACTGTTGAACAAAGACATGGGCAAAGCTGGAAGAGACTTTAATTTTGATAAAGCTGCAACGGTAGCATTAGTAGGATCCCGGAGACAAACTTCGGTACTAAGATCGGAGATAGCCTGCTGTACCTTGTCAACATATTCATTCCGATTCATGATGACAACCTGATGAGTTTTATCTGCTCGTGAAATAGCTAGACTCTGGTCTTTACGAAGAGTACGAAGACTTCTGAGTTCGTCATTCATGGTCCTAGATAGAGTTGAGTGTTTCAGCTTAGAATTATTGGATGACAATACACGTGCAACACGATGTCTAGTTGAGTCTTGAATTTCGACTGGAAAGGCACTAATGACATCCTCGAATTGCGGGATAACGTGCATTAAGTTAGGCCTCATATCTTGATAGGCACACTTCATACCCCTCGTGAATGCTTGTTTCTGAATACCACTTAGTGATTTATCACTAAGATTAATGAAAAGGTTGACATACCTGATCTCGATTGAACATTTGGGCAAACTTTGATGGTTTTCCGTCAGTTGCTTGAGCAACAAGTGGTCGAAGTTTACCAGTATGAGCGGATTGTAGCTGTTGTCTAGATAAGGTGGAAGCAAAACAACATGTCAAAGTACGGTATAAAATAACGGGATGAAGGTTACCAGCAAGTTCCAAATATTTACAGTACGAGTCGCGGTGCAAAAAATCTAGCAGACCACGTTTTTGTCGAATGATCTCTTGGTTTCTGAAATACGCAAAATACGAGCGTCGCACCCCAAAATTGAACAAAGTCGAATGGTCAGAAACTTTGGTATAACTTGCAAGTCACGACAACACAATAAAAAGTTAAGATAGGTAAACACAAGGTAAAATATCGTCTGACTTTCAGAAGTCAGACGATATTTTACCTTGTAGAAGGCTCTCACAAGCTGGTTCATAGCTGCAATGATGTTAACAAAGAAATATTTACTAGTAGCGGTAAGTAAGATATGAAGAAATTAACTCGTGCACCAAAAGCTATTGAATCGAAAACAAATGCCGTCTCCTGCACGATACACTTTAATGATAAAAAACTATGTACAATTAAAATAAATGTGTTTAAGAACTTTCAACGCCACAACGGCGTCATCCTCAGAAACAGTGCAGCAGTGAGCACAGAAGTGAGTAGCCTATATACTTTACAAGACACAGCAGTTAATGCGCATGTGTAATAATCGGCAAGGTCCAAATCAAGTTCAGTGGGTACAAGCATAGGTGGTGTGCGTTACCTGGCCCAAAAGTGTTCTCCAAGGAATTGGGATAAACACGTTTGGGGGGGGGGGGTGTTCATCGTTACAGCATCTTTCACCATTGACGAATATGTGAATACTTTTACAGAAAAGTGTTGATCGACGGTTCCTGGGAGAATCCAGAATAATGGTGTCGAAAAGTGAGTTCTTAATAGGGACTCACTTTTCGGCGATTACATCATCATCTATCGTGGAACCTCTTAATTTAATCTTTTCTGTGAATTTTTGAAATGAGAAATGAATGAATCCTAAGCATTGGAAATGTCATCAAACGACATGTTGGTATTAAGAGAGTTTGGGTATGAGGAGGCATACATCAAAAACGAAGGCTGTGGGATGTTTTAACTGTGTTTTTTATAGCTATCTACAAAATAAAAATTAATATTTCAGTTAAGTTTACTCAAATACGAAAAATATGACGAAGTTTAGTTTAAAACGTTGTTGTGAATAAGCAGTTCATAATAATCCTCAAGCAAAACATTTCTTTACCTAAATGGGGAATCATGAGCAAGGAAATTTTACATAGTAAAATAACAAATTATTTATCAATAGAGATACCAGTTGCATGACGTTATCTTGTACAGCAACATGAAAAGGGGAAGTAAAACGAGATTTATTGACTGCAGGGTATTTAAATGGGACTATTGTTTATGAAAATGCATAGTTGTGGAAGAATAACTGATTTGGAAGAGAAGTTTAAATATCGTAAATATTTGTTTTGCTTTAAACTTGATATTAATGAAATTGTTTAAAAGGTTGTCTTGTAAAGGCGCTAGATATGAACACTTTACTAATGTTTGACGAAGTTCTGCTTTGGTGGAAGTTCTTACGAACAAACCAAAATATAAAACAGACCATTTTAATTATGAGTACTGAGAGACCAACTGGAAAATCAGACAAATTTAATATTGTAGCTCGTGAAGTTTTAGAGTACGTCAGTTCAAAGCAATGCTGCTTTTTTTTTCGGTGAAAGACTTAAAGTGAATACGAAAATGAAGGAGCGCAGCATCGGTCTAAACGTTATAAAAGGCGAGCTCAGAGGTCCAAATAAAAACAAAAAAGCTTGCTTCTTTCGAAGGCGAGGAGTTAAATTACGGAATGGGAAAAAGAACTAATAACACAATTTATCCCGGATTAAAGCATTTTCATTTGAATCTCTTTTGCCGACATAAGAGGAAAATTGTAATTCTGATTAAAAGAAGGTTTTCTTCAGGGTTCTTAACATGTTTAAAGGTTGGTTCAGATGATCATGATGAGGTAGGAGAGGGCCCAATTTGGGGTCTAACATGAATTAACAACATGTTCATTTTGATGTCTGTTAGGAAAGAAAAATGTGTTCCTTTTAATGTTCATACCGTTTTGTTATTTCACAACCAAGGCTTGCCATTAAGATACAGGAATACATTACTCAAATTTATAAATTAATTTCTAAAGCACAAATCGTAAGGGAAGATATTTCGCACACAGACGACTGGAAAAGTATTTACAACATTTGCACAAGAATGTTTCAAATACATATACAAGTGCATAACGCATTTCAAAAGGTTTTGGTAGGTTACGTTTAGAAATAATGAACTACTGTAGTTACACTAATAAACCTTTTCGTTTTTTGAGGTATGTAGAAACAAATCAATAACTTTGGAACTTCCTCTCCAACAATGAATACTGATTTATTCCGAGGATACTTTTTATGATTCTCTGTAGCGTTTCCCAGTATTGTTTACTTTTGTAGAAAGAGACGTTCATGAAATAAAATCAAAATTAATTGCAGTTTTCCAGACCAGATCACTTACTCGCAGTGTTCATATTTTCCTAAAAACGTTTTCTCCTTAATTTTACCATTATCATGTGTTCAAGTCATCGTTCTAGTTAGAATTTAACTTCAAAAGAAAAAGTGGCTTCCTGACAAAGTGCACCTTACAGGCAACTTATTTTCAATGAACAATACTTCTGATTCCTGATTAATACTTCTGTTTATTAATATTATTACCTTTTCGTTTTGTACAAAACGCAGCGTTGATAGCGATAGGTCATTCGAGTGGCAATAATGCACGCTCTCAGGTTCAAAACATAATATTAATATATAAGGATATATATAAGGGAAGATATTTCGCACACAGACGACTGGAAAAGTATTTACAACATTTGCACAAGTATTTACAACATTTGCACATCTTGAATAAAAATAACGTTGAGTCCCATAAATATCTTTGATCTGTCATTTCGGATTTTTAGGGAGTAACGAACATGAATATTATGTTTGGCAAAGAAAGCAAATAAGACATGTAATAATAGCAGACTAATCGTGCAGTTCAGATGCAGCTCCTCAACCAACGGGGAACAAGTTCATCAGATTACTTTTACCATGTGTGTGTGTGTGTAGCGTAGTAGGAGAGCTTCGCTGCCTGTTTGTTAACTATAAGCGGAATGCTTTGTGCTCGTCTTTTCATGTACTAGTCTGTCTTACTGCGCGACAGGGACTGTATTTGAACAGGTTCGTTCCCATTCTTTCACGACTCTTGGATGGGAAGTGACTAAAAGAGGACTAAAATCTTTTTGGGTTGCCGTCCTAATGTAGACAACCCGAAACCAGCGATTCACAACATAAGGATGCAACCTCTCTTCAACCAAAGAACAGTGCGGTCACCTCTGGGAATATTACTCCTATCGAGGATCTTGTTGGAAATGAGGTGCTGGGAAGACCTTGCCTAGAACATCGACTACTATACTTGTTGGTCATAGATGTGAGACTTTTCTAGGAAAGGGACTGGAAGTACACATACAAAGTAACTACACAAGAGTTACCACTGACGTCATTACCAAAGATCATAGAAAGGCTAGGCCTAGAGAGGACAGACTACTTGTAAGAAAGAGACGATTAGTTAACTAGATGGTGTTAAAAACTTCATTGCGCAATTGGCTTCGTTAATAACGAATAGAACGTCAGACTGAATAAAGTTTCACAGAGGAACCAACAAGTTTGAAACCTTAGTAAAATAGTATGTAATCTTTCTTTGAGGAAAAGAGAATTTCTATAGGAACAACTAAATCTGTTATAGAAAGTTCAGTCATCTCTACTGCCAGAAAATTTTTGGCTTGGCTAAATGACTCCTACCACGAAGAACAAAAAACGTTTGCCATCAGAAAGAAAATATCAGCAGTATTACTAAAACCCATTATTAGCACGTTTTTTCTAAAAAAAGATCGTGCTTCTGTTATCGGTTTGTCCGTCCGACCGTCAGTCCGTCCGTCCGTTCGTCTGTACCCACGATATCTCTGCAACTATTGGTCCGATTTGAAAAATTCTTTTTACATTGGGAAGCTTGAAATATGCAAATGATGATTCTTTATTTCGTTTTTTTTTTACGATGTACAATTTTGCCGGTAGAGGGCGTAAATGCAGATGATGTCGAATTTAAAAGTATGTTTTATTCCACATATTTGCTTCTAAACATCCGATTGGGAAAAAAAATTATCTTTCGATTCCATTTATGTCGAAGAGTATTTTAGATATAGTTACTTTCTCAAATTACGCATAGATTTTCCGCTAGGGGGCGTAAAAGTAAGTTACATTTCCCCCGATAACTCTTCTTCTAAAACTCCGTTTTGAAAAATTTGAATACGGTGGGCACCAGGGGGCGTAAGTGTTAATTTTTGCTTCTGATGTATTTGCCATAAAATCGGAGCTTCTAAAATATCGATTGAAAAAATTCTTTTGTGGACTGATGCCACTCACATCGATAAACCTTTTCGGAATATTTTCTTCTTAAAATATTCCACAGTTTCTCCGCCAGGGTACGTAGAAGAACATCTTGTTTTTGTCAATATCTCTACTTCTAGGAGTCCGATTTGAAAAATTCCTTCTTTGTTGGATAGTGTTTGTGTTTTTCATATAATTTCAAAATTTTCAAGTAATTCAAAGACTTTGCGCTAGGAGGCGAAGCGGTAAATTGCGTTTCCCCCGATATCTCTGCTTCTAAATCTCCGATTTGAAAAATTCTTTCGGCACCGGATACAGATCCTGATGGGAAATCGTTTGCATATAATTCCTAATTTTGGTAAAAAATAGTTTGGCCACCAGGGGGCGTAAATCTTAATTTCTGCTTCTGTTGTATTTGCAGCAAAATATGAGCTTCTAAATTCTCGATTGTAAAAAACGTCGTTTGTTGACCGATACTACTCATGTCGACAAACCTTTTAAAAACATTTTCTTCTTAAAATAGGGCATGGTTTCTACGCCAGGGGGCGTAGATGTATATCTTATTTTTGTCAATATCTCTACTTCTAGGAGTCCGATTTGAAAAATTCCTTCTTTGTTGGATAGTGTTTCCAGTGTGACATTGGCTCATATAATTTCAAAATTTTCAAGTAATTCAAAGACTTTGCGCTAGTGGGCGTAGCGGTAAATTGCATTTTCCCCTATATCTCTGCTTCTAAATCTCCGATTTGAAAAATTATTTCTGCACCGCATACAGCTCCTGATGGGAAATCGTTTGCACAGGTTTTCTAATTTTTATAAGAAATGGTTTGGCCACCAGGTGGCGTAAGTCTTAATTTCCACTTCTGTTGTGTTTGCAGCAAAATATGAGCTTCTAAAATCTCGATTGCAAAAAAAGTGGTTTGTTGACCGACACTACTCATGTCGACAAACCTTTTAGGAAAATATTCTTCTTGAAAAAATGAATGGTTTCTACGCCAGGGGGAGTAGATATATATCTTATTTTTGCCAATATCTCTACTTCTAATAGTACGATTTGAAAAATTCCTTCTTTGTTGGATAGTGTTTCCGATGCGAAATGTTTTTCCTATGAACTTTAATTTTTCAAGTAAATCATAGACTTTACGCTACGGGGCTCAAAGTAAATTGCGTTTTCTGCGTTATTTTTTCTCCTAAATCTCTGATTTGAAAAATTCTTCCTTAATCACATAAAAGACCTGATGGAAATTATTTTTCACATAATTTCTAATGTTTGGTAAATGATGGTTTAGCCACCAGGGGTCATAAGTGTGAATTTCTGCTTCTGAAGTACTTATTGCAAAATCGGGGCTCCTGAAAACTCGACTAATTTTTTTCTTCGACCGCTACCGCTTATATGAATAAACCTTTTGAGAATACTTTCTTCCTAAAATAATGCATGATTTTCCCACCAGGGGACGTAAAGTCACATCTTATTTTTGTCGATATCTCTGTTTCTAAGAGTTCGTAAGCTGACGATTCCGTTTACAGCAATATCTGAGGGATTAAAAACCTGATTGAAAATCTTCTTTCTTTCGTCAGATTTATTGTTTTCCATACCGGTTCCGTTGGCTTTGAACAGCTTTGATAAATTTAATTTGCGTCATAACGGGTTCAAAACACGTGCTTATTACACCCGAAAATTCGGTGTCATCTTTCTTGTCTACTAATGGAATTAAAGAAATTCTTGCTGGGTGTAACGAGTTTTAAAATGAGGAATTTGTCTATGACAGCCCGCTGAAGAGGACTAAGAGTCACAAAGGTAAACTGCAGAGAAGAATAGAATTCAGAGAGATACAAAATCAATATCTGAGGAACCGAAAGCTGTGTATCGGACAAAATAATTTAAGTGTGACGCAGTATGTAAAAATATTGATATGTGAAATATTTCTCTTCGAACTTTTGAGCAAGACATTTGATGCGGCTACATGTTTTCTGGTGAAGTATGAGGGCTTGAATATTGAAGAAGATTCGGAAGATATTTTCAACTTTTATCCTCATGTGCACTCTTCATCAGGTTCGGATGGCATGACAGTTGTATACACCAAAAGAATACCAAAATTTTTCATTTTAAGTTTTTCAACCTTTTGTTGGTTACGGAAGATATTCTAGAATATTTTAGGAATTTTAGAGCTATTTCTTTTGAGAAATGTTTACATAAAACTAGCTCTGCAGACTTCCGTCTCGTAAACATAAGTAATACTGTATCCAGAGTATGGCAAAAAGAACTGTACTGTAGAATCTCACCTTGAGTCAAATTGGATGTGAAAGAAGAGCAATTATCAGCACCAATGGATAGCCTGGAAACATGGATTTTGCCTTCCTTGCTGGATGAGACAAAGGCACTACTAAAACATTTTTATGTAGCGATTTGAGATTTATACAAAGCATTCGATTGTGTCAAATGTGAACCTATTTTTTCTGATGCACTAAATGCTGGTGTTGCAGGTGTATTGTACGCTTTCTCACAATAATGTGCTACAGCAGCTCTTTGAAATCACGTTTTCAATATCAATCTAGAATAGCTCGACCTAACAGAGGTGTGAGGCAATGTGATCTGCGTTCTATTAGTCCATTTTTGTTTAACATTGAAATGAATATTTTACTGAAGTTTTTGTAAGGGAGTTATTTTTAATTTGCAGGTTCAGGGCAATGGTACTTGCTAAAAATTTAATCTCGTTTTTCGCCACTATCATGGCCCTGCAATGCCTGTTAGATCACAGTGCTGGTGTTCAATCGAAATACGGTCTAACGTTTAGAACTAACAAATGTTTCGCTACATCAATGGTACATTCTGGCAAATAAAAACTGAAGTTATTGGATTCATTGCAGTTTTACATATTTGGTCGACATCACAGCAGCAACATTTCTTTCGGTGTAGGACATCATTCTAAAATTTCACCCGGATGTCTACATTCCATGAAATCAGTGGCCCAAAATTGGAGATGGGCAACGGCATATAACCCTTACAGTTGCTCAAGGGGGTCATTAACCCCCTCTGCTCCAAATAAACTTTACTGTCAGCTGCCCTACGGTGGATTGACCATGAGAAATTCAACTCGCTTCATAAGTTATAAACTTTTGTGACGATGATACAGAGGCTCTAGACGTGATCTTTCTCATCAATATTTCTAACTTACACCCTAATATGAACTTGTCATAAAGAAGTCACTGGTGTTAGAATCCATTTCAATTCAATGGAAAAACCCTATGATTAAAATGTACCTCGGTAAAAAATTCCGATGTCTAAAAATAACGTCGATTTACCTTTGAGCTCCTCAGGATATACAAATTCACTAACTTTCAAAATACTACTTTCATGAATGTGCCCAAATTTTGATAAAAGTTTTAGTTTTCTAAGAAAGCGAAACCAGACGAGGAATTATAACGTTTTAGTGCAGCAGGTACTTATGCATTTGCAAAGCATCTAATCGACCGAACATAAAACGAGTCTCCGTGCAGACCTGTCTCCATGCAGTGCGACGGTAAATCCGTAGGATTTACTCAAGGTCTGACAATCTCATGAGGAAAACTTCCAGGATAGTAATTGCGAATCCCACCATGTGATGCCATTGCCTGTCTGTAGGAGAGTTATTCAAGTGGATCAATGAGCAAGTGTACTTGGTTGCTAAACTGAAGAACAAATCTTTGCTGTAATATGTGAAGCAGTTCTTGGATTGTGAAACAGAATATTTTTTAGTATTCGGCAATATTATAACTTATGTAGAGACGAATTTTTCTCGGAGAAAGATTATTTCATTGTGATTTCCTAACTTTGCATCACGAAAGAGGTTTAACTTTGAAAAAAACGTGGCGATGTTATGACGAACTAAGAGAAATATACAGGACAGTTTGTGAAAATTGCAATACCAAGAAAGAATCGCGCAATTCAATTGAAATTTATGTAGCACGTTCCTCCTGTTACAGGAGATAACTGATTACATTTGTAGAGCTATACAAGATTTTTTTGCTTCAAAACTCAGTATCGTGTGAAGCCACCGCGAGCAACAAAAACAACCTCTACAAGACATGGCATTGAATGGAAGAGATTTTTGACATCGTCCTGGAAAATAGCATGATAAGCTACTTCTATGCGAGACGAGAGTTCATTTGTGGTGATTGGCGGAGGCGTTTAACAAGCCAGTCGATTAGCTATCATGTCCCAGACATGCTTGATCAGGGACATATCCGGCAAACATGCAAACTAGGGAAGAGGTTATATGCACCGTGCATGGGAGAAGTCTCGGACTTTCTGGGCTACATGTGGCCGAGCATTGTTCTGCTGGAATATAGCGCCAGGATAACTGTGGAGGAAGGGTACCGCCTCTGCCACTAAAGCATCCCTGCTGCATCGCTGGTGTTTGAGGGTTCCCTTAATTTATATCAGGCGAGATCGTGAATTAAACACAATGACGTTTCAAACTAAGACACTTGGCGTTGGGTCGGTATGACGCTGCAAGGTGCCGTTCACCACGATGTCTTCAAACACGCATGTGACTGTCCTGGTGCATCAAGTTGAATTCTGACTCGTTTGAAAACAAAACATGTTGGCAATCACCGCGCCAGTGTCTGTATTGGAGATCCATTGCAGCCTGAGAGGGTCTGTGGTTGAGGGTCAAAGGAATGCGCAGCAATGGGATGCTAGGGACCACTTTTGAGCACATGACGAGGAACTATGGTGGAAGACAACGCTTGATCGGTGACAGTGGTCCGCTGCTGCGCTAACACCGCGGATGGCGCTGTGCGATGGGTCACTTTGTAGAGGTGTGTGGTGTGTGATAGTAGTGTGATTCGTCGGTCCATTTTCCTGATTTCTGTGCGTCCGAGCCTCATTTGTCCACGGACACCATGCTCGTATCACTGTACTGGTGTGTCGTCCCGTACGAGATGCAATTTCGCGGTAAAAAAGTTCAGCTTCTTTCATCCCAACAATACTTTCTCGCTCAAAGTCCGTCCGGTGTTCATAATTCGAACTTCTTTGGCGACGAAGCATAGGGAGACACAAGAAATACCTTTTCGACTCAATTTCGGCTCTTCACTGATTGCAACACCTCGTTTGAGCAATCTCTTTATACCTAGGACCTAACTGTTCAGAAGGGCTCGCCCGATACCGCATGCGCATTTTCACTGACATTTTAATCATTTACATGCACCAATTTGTTGTACATATTTTGTAAGCTTCAAGCTAGTACTAGCAGTCCTTCACGGTGTTGCAATTTTCAGAAATACTAGTGTACATTTCCATAATACCAGGCCGTTCGGAAAATAATGGTCGATTCGGAGGGTAAAAATGAAAGAGACATACCTTATAGCATATAACCTTGTATTATTCGAAATAGGCGCCTTCAGTAGCTACACACCTCTGCCAGCGAGTGACAAGTGCTTCAATGCCAGTAAGGAACAAATCTGGCTCCCCGGATGCAAGAAAGTCTGGGAATGCAATTTCGGCCTCCTCTCGGTTTCTGAAGATCGCGTCCCTGAGGTAATTGCTGAAATGCATGAATAGGGGGATATAGGTAGGTGCCAAGTCAGGCGAGTTGGCTAGATGTGGTATGCTTTCGGACCTCAGTTCGTGTAGTTTCTCTTTCATCATTTGTGACTGACGTGTGTGGACTCGCGTCAGTCACAAAGTGGGAGGATAGGACCTTTCGTCTTCACCAAAAATGAAACTTACCGAATGCACCAGAACAAAACACAACTTCTGGTGCTTTCGGTCAATGTCTTTACAGTATGTGACCGAGGTAACGTTTTTACCCAGCATTCAAGAACTTGTAATGTATGATACCGTGAACAGTCTACCACACTGTCAACAAAACATCTTTGGAGTCAATCTTGATTTAGGATGTTGTTTCGGTGGTTCACCATGGTTTAGCCGCTACCCAGATCGCTTGCGGTTGTCCTATAGCACCCACCTTTTTATAACAGGTTACAATGCGATCAAGTAAGAGCTATTTTTTGTTGCGAAGCAAAAAGTTACTGCACATCTCAAACCGTTGTTGTTTGTGATGCTCCGTCACTTCGTGTTGGACCCACGTATCGAGTTTCTTGACCTTACCAATTTGGTGGTAATGTTCTTCGGAAATGGTTGACACCAACACATTGTACTGTTTGGATATTTTTCTGTCTGTGACAAGAGGATTTTCCTCCACATTTGCCTTCAGAGCATCAATTATCAGAGACCGAATGTCCTCCTCGGCCTCTGAAACTTTTCAAACCGCCGTAGAACAGTAACCTCAGATGTTGCCTCCACGCCCCATGTCTCGACCACATTACGGTAGGTTTGTGCAGCATTACAATCCAATTTGAACTCATGAAGCAGAATTACCCACAACTCATTCCTCTCTAACATGATGTACAGACCACTCTCACACGAGTAGAAACGACTGCAGCTGAAACGATTATTGAATGTATGTGGCGTCTAAATCTCTCTTCAACTCGTACGAATGGTGCTGCGTGCGGGGGAGGGGGTGTCTGCAAGCATTGTGGGCGAGTTGAATGTGGCACCTCAGAAAATCGGCCATTACTTTCCGAGCGAGCTGATAGATAGGTGAGTACTCTCTCTTGAAAATATTCTCTATTGTAGAACAGAAGGAAACAGTTCATTGCTTTTTCTACTTAGATCAATAGACGGGGACTTAGAAGATTTCCCACCGCAAGATTTTCACTTGAGTGACAAATGATCTCAGTATCGTTGTTCAAGAATCAGGAAACACAGTACTGTTGCTTTGATTTACTAATGCCGCAACACGGATAGTTAAATCTTCACGTAAACAGAAAACTACTGTAGTTAAAATGTACAATTGATAATTAATGAACAGTAAAGGAGGGGTAATTTTGTAGAAGTTATTCCTGCGTGCATGTTTGCATTATTGAAAAATGTGTGAAAATACGCAACACCGTGGATGGCTATGCTACGGCTAGAAAGTCAGGAAATGAATAGAAATATAAAAAAAAATAATAATATACATGTAGCTTACTTGGATAACTATCATGTCAGACTTTATTGAAAGCTTGGTAACACGAAGCGCTGCAACTTTAGTCTTTGTTCTTTATATTACGAAGCTTGCAACGACAACAATAACAAATTAGAAATTGGTTGAAGCGCAAAATTTAGGAAAAGTTGGTATCACCATATATGTGAGAAAATAATTATTATTTTCATGAGTCTGGAGTATTCCACGGGTATTGCGACATTGGATCACAGCTTGGCCATAGTTATTAGGCTATGTGAAGCGGACGGGATTCACTTGTTTCATTATGAATATTATCAGGAAAAACGAAGTCATGGGGATCGGCATTTTCCTCAGAGAAACAACAAGCTCGTTTGGACAGACGAGAGAAGCAATGGATGAAGAGAAAAGTTTTCTGCCGGAATCCTTGGAAATAGATAAATATAATATCCACGGTTATAATAAAGCACAGTTTTTCATATTTTCCTGAATCAAAATTGCTTTCCATCGATCGACCGCTTTCGTCCTTTTATTGCAGCTTTCAATAAAAGCTGAACTTGATTCTGAAATTCAGGTTACGTAATGATTTGTTTTGGGGAAACCTAGTCTGGAAACATTTTATTCATCCACCATTAGTTTTCATATTTATTAATTATGTCAGAAAAAGGAATGAAGAATTTTATTTCAGAAAGTCATGTAACGGTAACTTTTTTCTGAGCCTAAGCGGATGAATCAAGGATTTTCTTTTTTATGAATCAAGTTCTTCAACAAATTAATTTTTGATTTTTTGAAGAATTAATGACATGAACCAATACATTTTGCATCGTGTAAAACTTGAATAAAAATGTATGTGTTCATGTGTCATTGTGATATTAAGACAGTTGTTTGGCGTAATGAAGGCCGTTTGCCCACCACACATGGCTAAGAACAGTTAATAAGAGAATAATCAGATGAACAGAAAACTGAAGCAAAGGACTACTTTGTTTTCAGATGATTACAAATAAACAGGATGAAAAATGTGTAAGATGTATGGTTACATGCATCATAAATAAAGCCATTACTCATTGAGTTGCTTACGGTGTAACGACCACCGTGAGCAACTCAATGGGACATGAGCTGTCGCCCGTCTCTAATTTAAGGCAACTGGTTCTAGTAAAAGGAGAGATCGAGTGCCGTAAGAAAAACAAAACATCCATGCCTCACCAGTATTCGACCCCGGACCCATCTCGGAATAATGATCAGAAGCCAGCGCTTAGCCCGCTGCTCCACCGGCTGTTTAATTTTCATCCGATAGTGCTAAGTTATGGAAGGGTCTGGTACGATTGGTCCAATGCCGTTTCGTCTAATGCCTATTGGTCCAGTGCTGATTCGTCCAATGGCAATTGGTCCAAAGCCGATTCGTCCAATGGGAAGATTGGTCCGATTCCGTCCGATCTGTCCGAAGTGATACTCGTGCTATAAAAATCTCATCTGTTCTGATTCTATCCCCGATGTTATACGAAAGTACCGGTAGTCCAAAGAATGTAAAATAATGTTACATTTCATGCGTAATATTGTGGTTACAGATTTTTATTTTTTTATTTTTTTTTTTTGGAATCGTGTTTTTTTTTGTTGTTGTTATAGCTACTGCGCTTGCTGCCCTATGAATTCACTGATGTACGAGCCGTTCAATCAACTTCAATGTTTCTCTTTTGCATTAAATAACATAAAATACTAGTTTTCCGTTTCTGTTTGTAGCATGCAGTGGGGTTCCGCCAACTGGCCAATGGAGACAACTTGTCGGGGTACGGACCGAGGCCTTTTCAACAATTTTTATTCTACTGATGTCATATTTATAACGTTTACCTATCAAATCAAGTTAATAATATTGCGCTTTTACTTAAGCACGCAATATTAATTCACAGGCCTAGGCCTAGGCCTTTTTGACCGTTTTTATTCTACCGATGTCATATTCATAACGTTTAGCTATTAAGCAAATTTACTAATGCTGTGCTACTAATTTTAACTTTACTTAATATGTAAACGTTAGAATATCACATCAGTGGAATAAAATGTGTTAAAAGGCCTAAGCCTAAGTGTCTTATAAAGAGCTGAGAAATGATCCGTTGAGTGCCTTTTATAAGGTTTTATAAATTGTTTACGAATACCTAATATTAAGGTTGTAACTTAAAATCTTCTAAAAAGGTCCGTGGCCTAGGTGCCTTGTAAAGACCAGAGAAATGATACGATGAGTGCCTTTTATTTGGTTTTATAACATTTTTACAAATACCAAATATCTGGGTTGTAACTTAAAATCTTTTAAAAAGGCCCGCAGCCTAGGTGCCTTGTAAAGAGCTGAGAAATGATCCGTTGAGTAGTGCCTTTTATAAGGTTTCATAAAATGTTTACAAATACCAAATATCTAGGTTGTAACTTAAAATCTTCTAAGAAGGCCCGCGGCCTAGGTGCCTTGTAAAGACCTGAGAAAGGATCCGAGGAGGGCCTTTTATTAGGTTTTATAAAACGTTTACAAATACCGAATGTCTAGGTTGTACGTTTATATCTTCTAAAAATGCCTGGGGGCTAGGTGCTTTTCAAACAGCTGAGAAATGCTCCATTGAGCGCCTTTTACCAGGTTTATGTAAAAGACCTGAGAAAGGAAATTATCTCTGGAAAATAAAAAAAGTTTACCGTTGGTAGGATGATACCATTGGACGAGTCGGACATTGCACCAAACGGCACTCGACCAATTGTCCCTTTGCACGAATCGTCCGGGACAGGTAATGGAATATAGAAAATGTTATTTCTCTGCTTTCTGAATGAGAATGAATAGAATAAGAAGGCCAGTTTAGGCTTTGAATGTTGAAGTTTGTAAGAATTATTAATGCTATAATAATTTTATAATAAAAGTCTTATTCGAAAATTTTATTCCTGGAACTGAGGTAATGCATCTGTTGGTTGTCATTAACTTCAGTGGCAGAATGCTGCAATTAACCATAAATACCAGAATGAGAAAGGAAATCGTGCACAATGATTTCTGCTCATTAATTCGACGACGTAGAGCTACGTCCAAAATGAATGCATACACTTTTCATGGAACAAATTTGCGGTAAAGAAGACAACCGAAATACCAAAATGCATTTACCATGCAGAGAAATCATTTGCGTTTCTGCTAGAAGACGTGTATGGAGACTCCTTTTTGGAGGTATTTTTGGACAGCGTGGAGAGTATTATCTCAGACTCAGATATTTGTAATGAGTGCGTACATCAAACTTCAGGGTAAAGTGAAAAATAACATTATACCTTGCATAATCTTTAGGATTCCCATAAACATTTAATAATCATGTAATTGAAGAGTTGATGAAATGTAAGAAGTAGAAAATCTAAAACTCTGCCTACTTATATGGCTGAAAGGAGTGATTTTTACCCTTTCAGAGCTTTCAACAATGCACTATACATAAGTATTACTTTTTTCCAGTCAAGCTCGCCTAATAAAGTACAGACAGCGAGATCATCCACCTTCTGATATGTGGAGTCATCATTACTACCCGTTTGGAGTGGAGGTTTCAGAAGCAGAGCTAAATATAAGACTAAACGTGGTAACAAAGGTGTCTATAATCAAGATATTTTTTTCAGCGAAATCTGAAGCCAGCAAAGTCAAAAGCATTTTCATAAGGGAATTGTATATTTAAATCATAGCATATTCTTAAATATAAGGGCCAAAAACGCAATGATCAGAAACAAGAAATCTTAAATGCCAGATCTGTGTACACCAAATATTCAAGTACCAAACACTTATAACATGGTATAAATCCGTTTATTGAATGAGCCTCCCAGTAGTGAACGAAAGCTTGGTGACTGATATATAGTGTACTAGCCGAGATACCTGGCGTTTTCCAGGTTTAACAATAAATGCATGAATCAGCTACTGGCTAGCGTTTCCGAGCTTTCCTGAATTTATGAATAGAATAGATTGCACGGAAACATTTAACTGAAATGTGTTCCTGGAACGACAATTAACCATTTAACGACCATAACGCCCGTACATGCACACGACCATAGCCGTCCGAAATGCCTACCTAGTGTGAGTCAGATTTCCTACCTTTAACTTTTCTTTAAATTTGCACGAACTGTGAGGGATCATCAGGGGTAACATTCAGGCATCATTATTGTTACTAAAAAAAGAAGCGAACCAACAGACAGTTTTGGGCGTTATGGCATTTTAGAGTGATGCAAAGTTTTAGGGTCATGGTCGTTAAAGTGTTAAAGGACTAACAAAATTCGTGCAAAATCTATATTTGTGTCGGCACAATCGGAATAAACCAGTAAGTCCTTACTGACTGCGAACATGGGAAATTTGAAATAATATCTGAAACATCTAAATTTTTCTGCTGTGTTGTGAACAGCGTAATGTATAGTTAATTCGAAGCCTAAGTAAGTTTATTCTTTAAGAGCCTCTGGGTCATCGAAATTGGGTGTTTTTTATAATTGGAAATAAGATGAAAAGATTTTTATTTTTACCATCTCGGGACTAACTAACGCTTTTCATGGGAAAAGCGTGAAATTTGCAGGATGAGCCAAACGACTTTTAACGATTGAACCTGTGTCTTGTGATACTCGTGGCAAAACTAAGAACAACAAGAAACTAGACGTTTAAAGAAAAATGGAAATTCAGAAGGGAACGGGGGCGGATTTATGAGGTCGCGCAGGTCGCAATCGGGAAGGGCCCTGCGTCCCGGAGTGGCCCCTGATTCACTGTGAAAAGAGAAGTAAAAGCAAAGGGAAAATAAAGAGAAGGAAAAAAGAGGGAAAAAGTTGTGTTGATGAATATAATATTTTGCAGATTCACAGAAAGTCAGTCGTGGTTCAAACTTCATATAGTGCTTGTCGTCTGTTCTCTACTTAAGTATTGTAAAGTTCGCTAACCTGCTTGACAAGCCAGTAAAATTTTGCTAACTGTAAAGTAATTTCATTTAGGCGTGGTAGCTACACTGACCACTGGTAACGTCGCAACATAACCTAAAATATCGTCTGTAATCTGTATTTCTGTGCTGCGATTCGATCTCCACGTTGTGGTATTATACAGTGTTACTTACTTAATATTATTATTATTAACACCTAACAGTGCCCTTAAAATCGGCATCGTTACAGCTGATGTTTCTGTTTCGTTTACGTATAGTTTTTGTGACCGATTCTTCTGAAAATGAAGCCAGTGAAACAAAGTTATGAGTCAGGTTATGAAAAGCGGAAGAAGAAAAAAGAGAAATATCAACGTCTTCAAAAGCAAAAGGATTGTTTATTAGTATTCTTACAGAAGCTTGTGCAGAGTCATACCGCGGATGAGCGAATTGAGCAGAAGCCTCCGGATTCATGGGCTTCAAAAACAAATGTGCAACTGGAACCGACACAGGATACACACCATTCAAGTTTTGACAACAACGGCGGTAAAGCTAGTTTAATAAATTCAAATCTTGGCTCCTGCTATTTAGATTCATGTGTTGGCAGGAAACCACCCCATTTGAGAAACATCCCATCTACCACTGAATGATTTTAATAGTCAGCCCTCAGAGATAGAACAAACAATCAAGAGCATGAACCAACAAATCCAGAGGAAGAACGTTTGAATACCTGTTCAATGAATTCTTACATGATATAGCTTTATGGCCTAACCCCCTCACCTGTGATATAATAGATTACTTTATTAGAAACAAACAAGAAAATAAAGGAGAACTAAAAAATCTGAGGAAATAATTGACTGATTTTGGGAAAACGTATTTCAGGAACATAAATGAAAATCTCTTTTATATGCTGAAGACAAATGGAACAAAAAGAAAGGAAACTGGTTAATTTTTTCTGAAACTTTTAAGTTTGTTTACGGCTATGTGTGTCCACTTTTTCCCGACCGTAAACAATCACGTAGGGTTCTTGTTGATGGGTTTTCTGATTGGTCCCGTACAGAAAAGATTTTAAGAATTCAAGAAATCTCGAAGTCTTACTTGACAGCCATGGTCAATATGCTTACAAGGAGTAGATTACCCGAGGGAGCTGATTCACAACTAATGACTCAGATTGAAAAAAGAGAAGGGCTACTGGAGGCAAGTACTATATCGAGTAGTGGTCATTGTGAAACTACTTGAAAGACTCGGGCATTCACTCAGAGATCACAGAGAAACTCAATGTTCTGAAAATATAAATAAGGGTAATTTTTTAACTTGTATGGAGTATCTTGCACAGTTTGACGACTTTCTGAAAGATCATTTTGAAAAGTATGAGCACTGTGGTTCAGACAGAACAAACTATTCGTCTCACCAAACATACACTGCTGGACAATTGCTAAGGACGGATCATAAACGGCTATATAGCGCATAAAAAAGTAAGTGTGGTTGGATGCCAAGTGAAATAAAATAATGTCAGAATGCTAGGACATTACAAGAAAGACAATTTATTGTGCTCTGAAATCCAGAAGGCTTTGGAACGTGTTCAAGGGACAAACAGGCCATTTTGTGCAGAATACGTTAACGTGAAAAAATGCAATTACCGTCCGCAGGCGTTCTGGCGTAAGATGTCAATACGGGATATGGCTACCACGGAGGGCGATGCAAGATTCCACACGTCGTGTCATGCTTTGCACAACATTATCAAGCAGCGGTTGGGGTAATTTATCCCATTCCTCTGTCAGTGCACAGATGAGGGTGTCCTTGTTTATTGGAGGGCATTGGCGACCAGCAAGACTCCTCCCCAAAGCATCCCACACATTTTCAATGGGATTCAGATCAGGAGAACGTGCTGGCCATACGAGGCGTTGAATATCCTCGCTCTCAAGACACTCCTGGACTGCGACTGTTCGATGACATGTTGCGTTGTCGTCCATGAAAATGAATCTATCACCGACAGCACTACGGAACATGCAAACATGAGGTAGCAGAACATCATTAATGTATCGTTGGCCAGTCATAGTCCCAGTTGGAAGCACATAGAGAGACGTACGGCCATTGATCATGATGCCAGCCCATACCATGACACTACATGTCGGATATCGGTCCCTTTTCTGTATGTTTGCTGGACAATATGCAGTACCACTACCACGCCAGATCAGTTGTCGTCGACAATCAGACGATAGACTGTATCTACTTTCATCTGAGAAGAGGACAGCAGACCAGTCGTTATCAGTCCAATTGCGATGTTGATGGCACCATTGCAAACGGGCGGTACGGTGACGTCTGGACAATGGGATACACACAACAGGACGGCGGGCGTATAGTCCTCCTTCATGCAAACGTCTGGCGACAGTTTTTCGGGAGATCCGCTTGCCAGTAGCAGCCATAAACTGATTTGCTACCTCACTAGCTGTGCTGCGCCGGTGTCTTTTTGTTGATAGCACTATGTACCGATCTTCTGCAGGTGTCGTACTGCAAACACGACCTCCCCGTGACGTTTGCTACACTCTCCATTTGCTTGAAATGATTTCCAAAGCCTTGAAACAACACTGTGGCTGACGTCGAACTCCCTGGCAACATCTGTTATTTTTCGCCCTTCTTCAATCTTGCCAATAATACGGCCACGCGTAAAATCATCTATATGATGTCGGGAAGACATACTGAAAATTGCAAGTTCGTCAATTGATTCTTTCCCTTTCAACTTTGCGTTTGAACAACAACGGTCAATACGCGTCATATCCTTTATATCTCTTATCAGCGCTATGACGTCACGAAGAAGTTCAGCAATCCAAAATTTGCATACGCACAACACGTCTTATTGTATCCCGCACTTATGCTAATTTCCACATTTTCCTGCCTTCCATTTTATGGTTGCTATCGTTGCTATTGTCATCCGTCCTTAGCAATTGTCCGGCAGTGTATGATGAGACATTAACTGTAATGGCAGAAAAACTTGAGAAGGTTTTTTGTATGGAAGTTAAAAATTCACAGTACTTTTCAATTTCGCCGTTTCTACTCCTGACGTAAGTCATGTGGACCAACTAACTTTTGTTTTGAGGTATGTAAAAGCTGATGGAAAAATTGCTGAGCGATTCTTCGGTTTCTTGCCCATAAAATCTCACAAAGCCAAGCAATTGAAAGATACTGTGGTGAAAAAGATTTCAGGTCTAGAGCTAGATATAAAAAACTGTAGAGGCTAATGCTATGACAATGCCTTGAGCACGTCAAACATATATATATATATATATATATATATATATATCATCATCATCATCATCATTGTCAACCATTATCAATCCACTGCTGGACGAAGGTCTCCCCAAGTTTCCTCCACAACGGTCTGTCTTGTGCCAGTCTCCTCCATGTCACTCCCGCATACTTTCGAATTTCATCCACCCATCTTCCATGTGGTCTTCTTCTGGGTCTTTTCCTGTCCCTTGGAATCCAATCTAAAATTTCGGCTGTCCATCGATGGTCTGTTCTTCTGGCAGTATGTCCAGCCCATTGCCATTTCAGGGATTTAACTTTGATCATGATGTCTTCCACTCTTGTCATTTTTCGGATCCACGTGTTCCTCTTCTTATCTCTCCTGGTTACACCAAGCATGCACCTCTCCATGCTTCTTTGAGTTGTTTGCAGCCTTTGTATGTCTCTTTTAGCTAAGGTCCACGTCTCTGCACCATATGTAAGCACTGGAAGGATGCATTGATCAAACACTTTTCTTTTAAGACATAATGGCATATTGCTCTTGAAAATTATGCTGTTTCTTCCAAAAGCTCTCCAGGCAAGTTTTGTACGCCGATTAATTTCTTCACCAATGTGACCCTCACTTGATATCTGCTGTCCAAGATAAACGTACGTGTCTGTTATCTCCAGCTTTTCTCCATCAATCGATAAATCTTCATTTCTTGTAAAAGCATTGTACATCACTTTTGTCTTCTGAAAGTTCATTTTTAATCCCACTTCTTTACTCTTGTCAGTAAGTTCCTGGATCATACTCCGTAGCTCTGATGGGGTAGTTGCAAAAATGACTATGTCATCAGCAAAACGAAGGTGGGTTAGATAATCTCCATTAATCTTTATCCCTTTGTTTTCCCAGTTCAGTGATTGAAAGGCATTTTCCAATGTGGCATTAAAGAGCTTCGGAGATATGGTGTCACCTTGTCTCACTCCTTTTCCAATTTTTATGTGTGTTGTATTTTCAAACAGCCGAATCTTTGCACTTGCATTTTCATAGATGTTATTAATAATATTAATGTATGCATCTTCAATACCGCAGGATTTCAGAGCCATTGTAACTGCTGATGGTTTCACCGAATCAAAGGCTTTTTCATAATCGATAAAAGCCATGCACAATGGAAGTTCATATTCCCTCGCTCTTTCAATTAGTTCTCTCAGTACGTGGATATGATCTATTGTGCTGTAGCCACTCCTGAATCCAGCTTGTTCTCTCGGTTGAGCCATGTCCAGTGTCACCTTCAAGCGGTGTGAAAGAACTTTAGTGAAGATTTTATAAACCACTGATAGGAGGCTGATAGGTCTGTAGTTCCTGAGATCCTCAATGTCACCTTTTTTATGTAGCAAGATCATTGTAGCGTTGTTCCAATCCTCAGGAATTTTCCCTTCATTAAGGCATCGAGTGAAAATTTGGGCGAGTACTGTTTCGATTTCTCCACTTGCTTCTTGTATGATATCTACAGTAATTCCATCTTCTCCTGGAGCTTTTCCCCGCTTCATGTTCTTGATTGCATGTGCAACTTCTGCTGGAAGGACTGGAAGACCTCTGGTACCTTTCATGATGTCTGGAGTACATGTATCATCCCTTTCATATAATTTGGAGCAGAAATCTTTCACTCTTGTCAAAATTTCGCCTCTATTTCTTGTTACAGAACCATCTTCTTTTCTCAGTGCCATAATCTGTTTTCTTCCTTTACTGAGATGTCCCTTTGCTATCTTTAGGCTTTGGTTGTTTTCAATTGCTTTCCTTACTAGTTCACAGTTGAATTTCCTTACGTCTTCAGTGATACTTTTTCGTACTGTCTTGCATAGCTCTACATATTCCACTTTGGAAGTCACATCTTCTTTAGTTGTCCTCATCACTCTTCTTTTTTGCATCAACATTTTGGTTTTTCCTGATAATTTGTTCACATGCAATTTGTTCTTAGACCCAGCTAATTTTGTTGCTGTTTCCATAAGAGCTTTGGTTACTTTTCTGTTAACTTCAGAAATATCCACTTCTTCCGATGTTAGGCCTTCTAAAGCAGAGAATCTGTTCTTCAGTTCCAATTTGAAGGTATTGTGGTGTTTTTAAGGTTGGTTATGTCAATACATTTTGTTTGTCTTATGAGTTTGCTACGTTCGAGTTTAGTGTTGAGGTGCATCTTACACACTAAACTCGAACGTAGCAAGCTCATAAGACAAACAAAATGTATTGACATTTATATATATATATGCTGGCCTTAAAGCAAAAATAATTGAAAGAAGTCTCACACCATTTCACGTGCCGTGCTCAAGCCATTCTTTGAATTTAGTAGACAATAATGCTGCTGAATGCTTCGGATATGCTGAAGCTTATCCGAATCCAGGAATCCAGAAATTTTGTTTGGGGGGCGAGTCCGAGCAAAAACTAAGAATAATTTATATATAGCAAATGTAGATGGCATGTTGTATTGACCATATGCTGTACTAACCTACTGCATGCATAATTTACATTGTACATTTTACTATGCCACGTCTCTTGGGGAGGGAGGTGGAACCTTGAGATTACCGAGACGAATTTAACTGATATATATAAATTCAATAGTAAATCAGGGTTGCTACTAGGAATAAATGAAAAGACCAAATGCAAAATTTATAGCATTAAACTGCAATTTAAATTGCACAAAATGTTTCCTTGAAGATCATTTATAAACAAACCGTTCTATATTCATTCATTAATTTTAATAGTCTACATAAAAAACGCTTAAGAATTCTTTACGGCCTTCATTTAATATGTAGGTAGTCGTAGAGCCAGGCATGGGTTCAGAGTAGGGCACGTGCAAAGGACAAAGGTGCCCCTTCCCAGTTGCAGATTTGTTATCGCTTCCTCTAAAATAATTGTGTGGACAATTATTAAGAAAAAATAATAAAACAATAAAAAAAATCCATATTTTTTTTGTTGTTGTTGGGTAACCTTTGGGTGGGGTCTGAACTCCCACCTTGGATACGGGCCTGGCTTACTTTGATTTTGTTCAAAAAGTATATACTTTTTCTTCGTCCTCCACTCATCTTTAGGAAATACTTAAATCCCACCTTCAACCATATAAACACATTATGAAACAGTTGAATGATACTCGATGGTAAGAAAGAGCTGATGCTGTATCAGCCGTACGAGGAGCTCATAGTGAGATTAGAAAAGCGTTAACTAAACTTTTCGAGTATGAAAGTGAAAAACCTTTAGCCAAAACAGTGGCAAAATTATTGGCAAAAAAGTTTGACAAATATGAAACTACCTTCATGACTGTCTTGTTTGACCGGCTGCTGCAAGGAATCGAAAAAGTCAGTAAATCCTTGCAGAAAGAAAATGGAAACAGGAAGATGGCAGATGTATTTCAGTCTCTGAAACTCTTTTTGAGGACGTCATAACGACTGTTCTAGCACTGACATGGAGGCCTTAAGTTTGTCTCATCTGTGGAGCAACCAGTCAATGATGAGGGTTACAAACGGAGAATAAAAAGGAAGAGCTTTGCTGATGAGAAAGTACAGCCAGTGAAATTCATCTGGCGGGAAAAGACATGATTCGAGTGGAGATACTGAATGCTATCTGTGACAACCTGGTCATTAATAGCATTCAATAAATCTCAAATTTGAGCTGGAGAAAAGAAAGCAAAGTCATGATATATATTCAACCTATTCAAATGAGTTTTTTCTGATGAACATGATAACTCTACGAAATGTGACCGCAACAATGTTTCCAAGGTATTGCAATATATATAAATGATATGCATAGAAAACTGGTTTGTAATGAACTGCAGCACTTCCATCGTTTTATGAATCTCATGGATCAGGATTAATCTTCAGTCCGTCCAGTGAATTGCTACAAACTGCTTGTGGACAGTAACGGTTTGAAAGAGATATTTCCAAATGTGGAAATCATTCTTAAAGTTTTCCTTACTTTACCAATATCTAATGCAACTGGTGAAAGATAATTTAGTGCTCTTAAAAAAGTTAAAAACTATCTACGATCAGCACTTTCACAAGCGCACTTCAATAGTTTTTAAACATTGTACATAGAGAGGAATGCGTTGAATCATGTCAATTATGATAAAGTCATAGACACTTTTGCTGCAATTAAAGCCAGGAGGAATTCTTTATAAGCGTGATACTGTATTTGCAAGTAAATGAAGTAGAGTTTCTCTTTGTTACAATATAAAATAATAATAGAATTATTTGATGATTATAAATTGATTATAGTCCATTTAAAAATCCATTGATTGTAGTCCATTTTAAAACATACCCGGAACCCGGATGTGTCCAAAAATAGGGGTCCCCAAAAGGTTCAATGAGACGGACCCCCTTCAGCATAAATCCGCCCCTGGAAGAGAGGATTTAGATATATGGAATAAAATCGGGGTATCCTGCAGCATGGCAGCTCCAATGAAATTTAACATAGTCAGTCGACTTCCACTGAAGAACAGAAATGGATCCAGATTTCATCAAGATAAACTAATTAAAACCTTAATATGATGTGGGAGAATGCGCGAACTGAGAAATAGCAATATTGGGTTTTGAAAAAATGAAATGTGAGAAAATGTACGATTTCCTTTCACTTCATTTCATATATTCAATTTACATTTCATTGAAATATATTTCCTCTAAAAAGTAACGGAGTTGTTGTTTTTTAAACAGCAGAATTATTCATAGTGTGTGGTAACATATCCAGAGCAACAGTGAGAAACGTCAGCAAACACGTTGGCAATTGCGGCGGAAGGATATACGCGACAATTTGGAAGTGTAACACAGTAAACTACAAAATCAAATTTAAAATTGTGAATCGTGCGCGTGATGTCAGATTCGAAACTATGATTGAAGAAACTTAGTCAAAATTTGCCCTCGAAATAACTTGGAACTACTTTTTATTGCGAGTAGTAACACATGAAAAGCCGTGGTACGAAATGTAATTAAAGCCGCAAGCCACTGGGTTGGAAGGATACACGTAATACTTGGAAGTCCAACGCAGGAAACAGAAACACCAAATTTCTAATTATAAATAGCGCGCATTATGTCAAATTCGAAACAATGGTTGAAGAAACCTAGTCAAAATCGTCCTGCACAATATAATTTGGCATTTCTTACAGTGCGTGATAGCACACGGAGAGTCCCAGCCTGAAATGGAAACAAATTCGGCTGAGGCTGCGGAGAAATCATACACGTCAGACTTCGGAAGTGCGTTCCAAAACATTTCGGCGCAAATTATTAATATCTAATATCACCCCTTCTGTTCTCCCGTAGGTGTCACCCTCGCATAGGTGTGTTCTACTAGCCTGCCTCGATAAAGCCACTCATAAATGTGTGAACGTTTGGCACATGTCAGTTGCTTCGACTACAAAAAATACATTCTTGTAATGGCTTCTATCCCGTTTAGCATCAGATTCTCGTAATTTACGCAAGATTGCAATGAGGTATTATTATGTTTATGTAAAACGTGATGAAATACTGTTCGGCAATAGCTCAGTAAAATATATTATTACGAAACAATGAAATGAACTATTAGTAAGTTACTTCATGCCACACAATCAGATTTTAAAAAACGTTTCTTCAACAATGGTTAAATGCTCTAAAACTAATAAAGGTAATTTAAAACCAGCAAATTGGAATATCGAAAAAATAAATGGCTCCGATTTCTGAATTTCAAGTCTATACATTCAGTAGTTTCCTCTGTAGGCGACCGACAAGCAAGCAGAAATACTCAGTAATTTTATTAATATATATTATATCACTAAATAAATGTATATATACTACGCTATTAGCATTTGGTATCAGAACTCTTAATTTGTTTTCAGAACGTCTTTAAAAAAAAAGTAGATACTTTTATATAGTATCACTATGTCCGATGCTTTATATATAGCATCACTATGTCTTTATATAGTATCACTATTTTCAGATTGGACTGCAAGTTGCAAAGAACTGTGCACACTATGTCTTCGGAACTTGTAGTCCGATCTGAAAATTTCTTTGCGGACGAAATCCTGAACTGTGAGAAAGACAATCCATGTGTTTCTCTCATTTCTGATGCACAATATCGCCGCTAGAGGGCGTAATTGTACATGTTATTAAATTCATAATGTAATTTACTCAATACATTTGCTTTAAAAAATCGATACAAACAATTATTTTTACCTTCCGATATCTTTTACCACGAAGGGTATTTCAAATAGTTAGTATTTGAAATAATGAATGATGTCACTGGTAGAGGGAGCAACTTATACTTTATTTTTCAGGAAATCTCTGCTTTTAAAATTAAGATTAAAAAAGAAAATATTTTTGCGTTATATAGATGCCAGGACAATGAATATTTTGCAGGCATTTTGTTTTGCCACTAGGCCGTACATTCATATTTCTCTTTTTAAGATGTTTGTAATCGTATCTTTGCTTCTAAGTATCTAACAGAAAAAATCGTTTTCAGCTGAAAGCCCCTCACCGCGGAAAACATTTACGGGTAGGCTACTTCTTTTCTCAAAATAATGTTTAGTTTTTCCGCAAGGTATTAATGTAAATCTTTGCAATGAATATATCTTCGTTTATAAATGTCCGATTTAAAACTTGCCAAGTTTCGTACCACATAGTTTTGCCATTAGGGGCGAAAGTCCACACTAGAACCATATTTATGTTATTAAGAACCCGATTTGAAAAATTTCATTTGCCTTGAATGTCTTCCGTTATGAGAAATGTTTTGTGCACGTTTGGGGATTTTTTTCGTAGCACACATTCCATCACATTCCAGCCATTCCAGCAGCAAGTGGTTACTTCTGTTTGTGGGTGTTCTACCGGTTGGTCAAAAATCTGACTGATATATGTTCCGTTTTTTTTTTTTTTTATGCTACTTGTTCAAGATTTTCTTTAGGAGGCGTAAATGAATATTCCTTCATTATTTTTCGCTAAATTTGTTTTCCTAAATATCCGCTTTGAAATAATTTTTTCGTGTGGGAAGGAATTCCAAGGGCGTTTTCATTACACCCCAAATTGAATGTCATCATTCTTGTTTCAAGTTTAATTTCGATAAATTCTTTAAAGTATCATGATATCTACGCTTTAGTTTAAAGCCACAACTTAGCATCTTACGGACATACGGCAGAATTGTTCCAATTAAAAATTGCCGTGGGGTTCTTTAACGATCGCTGATAACAAAATACACCGATGGGTTTATTTATTTATTCATATGCTGACAATACCTTTGTGGCCAAAGTTCTGGCAGTCGAAGTACAATGAAAATCTCAAGCGTCATTTGTTCACTAGTTGAAAAAAATTCACAGATCCCAGACACTTCTCTCTAGAGAAGGTACGTTTTCTATAATTGTTGTCTCAATTATTTTATCTTTTTGAATATGCTTTACAACGCATACTATGTATGCAGTGACACTTTAATAAAAGGACCATATGATTAATTTACTTCGAATCAAGCTTGCGAAGAATGCAGTAATAAAGTCGTAAAAGAATTCGAATTTTATTTCTGAAGAACGAATGGAGGAAATATTAAAAGGATGATTGCCAAAGTGAAAGTAATTGTCATTTTATGGGCTCTCTTTATCGGTTTTATGAGGACCGAATTTTCTTTCTGACTTCTCCTGAAAAACTGAATAAAAATATGGCTTTCCGCTATCAAAGCTCATTGAAATATCGTTGTGATCAAGAATTTCTGTTTTAAAGAGAGCGTGTAAATTCAGTTATGATATAAATTGCTGTTTTTATAATATACATGTAAAATTTGGCAAGTTACTTCGAAAGGGGTTAACAGATCTGGCATTTATTAGCAACAAAGAAGTGTTCGTGCTCCTCCTGGTGGAGAACGTAGTTTTCTTTATTTTTAATTAGTTAATGAAGCAAGAAAATCCAATTCTCTATCTGTGTGTACGACACAAAGTTAAGTAACTTGAAACTCAGACTTTACTTGACACTTATGAGGCAGAAGGTATTGATGTACTGACTAATCGTTTTGAGTTTTATTAATTCTTCAGTTTTATTAATCTTTTGTGGCGGAAAATATGTATCTTCTCTAATGCCTTGAAATAAAGTGGCGTAGAACTGGCAGAAAAAATATGTGACACGCAATAATTAGGCATAGGGTTTTGTGCAAATAAGAATGCTGGACATAAAATATTTGTATGTAACATTTCTGGTGTTTTTCCGTCAGTTAGGTTTTTGCAAATACACAGAACGGATAAAAAATGTAAAATAAGTATTAGGGGCATGCAAAAGTTTCCACCGCCCCCGCTAGCGGGCTCTTTAGGAGTCTAACCGGCAGTCGACCTGTGCTGTCAGTTTACACATGAAGCCAAGCATGGCGGTTGATAAAGTTCATTTGCGGCACTGTTTGTTATTTATGTTTAATTTAGGGTAAAATGCGAATGAAACATACGGTTCAATATATCAAACGTATGGCGAAACGGTTATGGGTGAGCGGACGTGTCGAGAATGGTTTGCCAGATTTAAGAAAGGTGATTTCAGCTTGGAAGACAAGCTACGTGCAGGTAGACCGCAAGACCTCTCAGGCGACTAGTTGGAATCACTGTTGCAAGAGGATGCCACACAATCGACCACGCAACTGGAGGAACGTTTGAAAGTGGCTCAATTGACTGTGGTACGGCGTCTACGGGCCTTGTAGAAGATCCAGAAGATTGGTAAGTGGGTTCCGCATACTTTAACGAAGCGTAAAATTGGCCAACGATTGGGCATCTGCATGTCGTTGCTGAAGAGGTTTCAAGGGAAGAATTTCTTGTGGAAGGTTGTCACTGGGGATGAAAAATGGGTCTATTGTGACAACCCCGTACGCAAGCGATCCAGGTTCAACCCAGGCCAGCCATCGACATCCACTGCAAAACAGAATGTCCACGTGGAAAAAGGTGCTGTTGTGTGTGCGGTGGGAAATGCATGGAGTACTGTACTTCGAACTGTTGAAACCGAGCGAAACAATCACTGCACATCGATACAGCGATCAGTTGATGAACGCCGCAATCGAGCAAAATCCGCCCTTGGACAGGTAAAGGACGCGGCCCAGTCATCCTGTTACACGATAATGCCAGACCACATGTCGGTGCCACCACGAAATCAACTCTTGAACAGTTACATTGGGAGGTTTTACTGCACACGGCTTACACCATTGACATTGCACCATCAGAGTTTCAACTGTTTCTCTCTATGCAACATGCTCTAGCCCAACAGTGGTTCACCACAGTTCCAGAGGTGGAAAATTTCGTCACTGTGTTCTTCAGCTCAAAACCAGAGTCCTTCTGTCACAGGAGCATTCATTAGTTACCTGAAAATTAGCAAAAGGTCATTGATGCTAACGGCCAATATTTTGTTGAATAAATGTGTACTGTTTTGCTGATTGTTCCTGCCTCCTTTCTCCTTAAAACGGCAGAAACTTTTGCATACCCCTAATATAAACATGGATCATTTTTAAAGACAGGACTGTTTTGCGCATAATACGCTTACAATCCAGGAGTTATTGCACATGAGAACTTTCCGTAGACCGCACAAAGGTGTTCTGTAAATTTTCAGAAGCTTACGACGTACCTATTAGCCGCTGGGCCAGCTAGCCCAGCGATAACCAGTTGCCCTCGGTGGGGCATCTACTCCACTAAATCTCAGAATGTTTGCACAGGTATTCTGTACCATCTAGGCAGAATTGTGTCCCTGAGTTAGGTGAGGTTTGACCCACTAGTGTAGACCGGAGACGGGTGCGTTCCAATGAATTAAGATGGTAAATTTGGCGGTCCAAGACTGCACGAAATGCATGGACGTGATTCCTGTTCAATGCACTGCCTTGTAACGCGGAACGATTTTCTATCTTTCTTTCTTTCTTTTTTTCTTAACAGTCCTGTTCCATCCAGATATACGCTCACTTTGTGAGACCATACTTTGTGCAAAACAATAGGAAGGTTGGACCTGATAGTGAATGATGTGTGTTCAACGGGAATGAAAGGACACGGTGATGATATCCATGTGAGCTGTCCTTATGCCATGTAACCATCGGTGCTAGCATGTTTCTCACCAACCTAGAAAACTAGTTAGAACTGTTCCCCCAAGAGACATGGAATGTGAATCCAACTATCTACAACTGTGGCCAAAAGTCCTGCACCAGTAGACCGAAAGTCAATTTTTGATGTTTGAAGTCAACTTATACAGCGTAATGGTAAAGTCAGGAATACATATTATACATCATTTTAAGGGAAATTTTATGCTGAATTCAAATATTTTTACAGTAATAGAAGTGAAGTTACAAGCAAAAGTACAGCGTCTAGTCATAAAAAAGAATGGAATTTGTGAAATTAGTGTACAATGCATTTAACGTAAAATTACTGTACAGTACTTTACTGAAACTTGCAGGACACTTGAAATAACTCACCACCAACATGCAAAATACGCTTTAATATTTAATGGGATACCCATGGTTTCTTAGTAACAAAGTGCACCTTCTTGGCATGGAACTAATGAGCTTCGTTAGTTGCCCATTGGTGATAACATGTTGCCATACGGCCCTTACAGAATCAATTACATATTGTTGTTCTAGATGTGGATCCTTGTTGACGGATCTTTTGCTTCAATTTCACCCACAGATTCTCTATGGAATTAAAATCCGGTGATTGTGCAGGCCACTGAATTTACCCATGAGTGAATTTTGCGGTACAATATGAGATTTCTATAAGAAATAATTTCCATCCTTACAAGCGAGGATAATCACTGCCTTTTTCCAACAATTATTTATCATACAGATTTTTCTTTGCGCAGGCAAGTGAAAATCGTTAATGCATGCCATGAAATTTCACAGTATTTTATAAAAATTGCTATTGGTAATTTTTTTTCCAAGAAGATGTACCCATTTCAGTTCGTTTGCTCTCACTGGCTCAGAAACCTGAGCTGTAAGATAATAAATCACTGCATCTTGTTTGCGAAAAAATACTTCACAATATTCATATTCCATAATTCTTCAACAATTTCACAGACTTCCGTATCATATATGTCATTAGTATCTTCGCGAATTAACGTTAAAATGTAATTTAAAGCTCTCCTTTGCATCGGAAACGTCGAATGCGGTAGTCCTTGCCATTTGGCTATGCACTATAGGTTTTAATTGTTTTCACTTTTTCTTTAAAATTCATATGTCGAAACAGCGAATTTACCAGCTTTAATTTAATTCTTGAACAGTTGCCGAATCAAGTTGATTCGGCAACTGTTCAAAAATTAAATTAAAATAAAGTCACATAAACGAGAAAATTCTGAGTGAAACATCACATTGGTGGAGTTTCTGCAAGATATTAATAACCATTCACAAATACCATGGCAATTACCAAAAAGCGCAGTGGTCTATGTGATGGCCTCTGATCATTCGTCCAAAAGAGTTCCGGGTTCGAATCTTTGTGAGGCATGGATGTTGTGTTTGTCTGCCGGCACGGGCTTTCTCCCTTATGTGAAATCAGTGACCTTAAATTAGGGACGGGCGACTGCTTATAGCCCATTGAGTTGCTCACGGTGGTCGTTAAACCTCGAACCCAATTAAAAAAAAAATGTGCAAAGCGACTTAGTAGCCTTTTCCAAATCCCGAACTGCAAACATATTGTCAAACTGAGAAAAAATTGCGTAAGGAAATGTATTGACTCAACAAACAGCGGAATTATTAAAATACTGTTCATATTTTTCAAAATATGTAAGAACGTTCTTGAGCAGATTAATAAATACAATATTAGTACATCAGTTCTTATATTCTCCGCTAAAAAAATAATACAGGAATACAATTGCCTTTAACTGCAATATGTTAAGGCACTACCTTATAAATATCGCCATACACCCTAGCAGGTGTTTATAGCTAACGCACATGCACTAATACGTAGCGATGAGTTGCACATCTTTAATACGTCAAATGTTCGTTTAAGTGGGAACAAATCTGTTTCTTAATCATTTACAATATTTTTCACTTTTTTTGTACCAAGTTAATTTAGCTTTTGAGAAAAACCTCTGAAAATAAGTAGTTCACATAGTTAAGAAATCCTTCTCGGCAAAATTTACGTTAACCCGATTATTTTTCTTGATGACTTCCATCTGTTGGATGATCTAGGCGTTTCCTTCACCAGTCAACACTGTTTGACTCCACTTTCCCCTGCATCTTTCTTCCATCTTTGAAATCTCTTTCGGCGCCCTAGTGGCCGTTGATCATTCGTCTGACATGGGTCCGGGTTCTAATCCTTGTGAGGCATGGATGTTGTTTTTGTCTGACGGCACAAACAACATCCGTTCATCTTACGTTTTCGTGGAGTCAGTAGCCCTAACTTAGGAACGGGCGACTGCTTATAACCCATCAAAATTTTCACGCTTTTTGTTAAACACCCCCAAATAGAAAAAAAAATCCCTTTTTGATACCTTTCATCATGTTCATTATACTCAGACCCAAAATTTTCAGAAGAAATGTCCACATGTGAATCCAAGCTGTCTCGGACGATTTCTTTAATGACGATTAGTCCAATGCTTATGGTCAAATGCAATTTACTATACATAAATTAATGTGGTAAATAATCAAGGTTTGAAGTTTAACATCCTGTAATTAATTTAATAATTAAACCGTTCAAGTTATCAGTACTTGAAAAATACAAATTTCGTGAGATATTGTTACTTACAAATAGCTTCTATCAAATGCGAAATATTTAAGAAGAGTAAAATCATTTTCACTTGAGATACTCTGGAAGGGTTTTCTACAGTATTTACGTTTTATTTTAAGAAAAAGTGGTTGGCCCGGTAACTGTAGCTAAGCTCATCAACTGTTTTATGGCTCTGTAATAGGTATCACAAATTCTGTCTGCGTACGATAAATAAAATCATTAAAAGTTTACAAAGTAAAACCAAATTTATTTACAAATTAATATAATTTAAAAGCAAGAACTTTCGAGGCTCTCATGGCGCCATCATCAGGCTAAGTTCCGTAGGAATGCAAGGTCAATCATTATAAAGTACAAGTACCCATCATTCATTTCACCAGTTCGTCTCAAGGAGATAACAGATAAATACAAATTTCGTGAAGTATTGTTACTTACAATGGCACTTTCTTTGAAAGCTAGCCTATCTGTCGTGCGCGGGAATGGAGATGGCAATCAAGATATTCTGCAAGTATTGCCGCAAGCTTACGATTAATGAAGCCCACCTTAACTTCCTCATAAACTGCCGTTCGCTCCGAGTTGTGTGTAACTGTTTGAGAATACGTTGTTATACCATTTCACAACGAGATACCCAAGTCATCACTAATGCCGAAGATCCAATGCTTATGACAGCAGAAATCCGAAGAAAGAGGAGTTTCTTAGACCTTCTTAACCGGAAATCCTACTTGGCGTATTCAATCTTGGCATGACTTACCCACAATATTATACTAGGTAAGCATTTAATTATTTTCTTCACTGCATTACCAACTGAAGTGAATAACATCTACCAGCGACACATCCATAAACTATGCGACCTGGTATCTAGACGCCCATCCAGGACCCATGAGACGAGACTTTCTGGTGATCACTTTAATTTTGTTTATTCACAAGAACCGTTTATTAACTATAGCTCAGTTCAGCTCTCAGACGTTCAACGTTCTGCACTCGGAAGAGGATTCAAATACAGCTACCCAGTGCCTTCATTAAATCCAATACACTTAATCCCACCCGTTAAGGATATTATTTGTGCTCTACTGGAGGAGGAACAAGAATACCTTAGATATTCCGTGGCCAAAACCCTCCCCAAACAAAATAAAGGGCTACCGACTTTGAAATATGAAAGAGGACAGCTTTTAAACTTGGCTAAGAACCCCAACTTGTCAATAGAAGGGGCAGATAAGTCTAATCAAGTCATCATTATGGACCACTCTGACTACCTTGACAAAATGAAGCAAGCCATTACCTCGGTTCCACACCGGGTTCTCAAATCTGATCCTACTTCAGCCACAATCTCAGAATTGAGTAGGCTGAGAATTCAGGGTTTTATACCAGCTTCCATTTCATAAAGAATAAAAACCCCTGTTGGCCCTAGCGTCCCCGAGGGATTTGGAAAGATGAAAACTCACAAACCAGGCAACCCATTTAGATTACTCGTTTCTGGTTATGCCAACCCGATTAGGCCCCTTGAGACGGCGTTGGTTTCATACATAAAACCTTTAACCCTAAATTCCTCAGTTTCTATTTCTAGCTCCACTCAGGCCTTAAATAGGATTAAAAACTTTGATTCACCTAGAACTGGTTCTATTATGGCTTCTTTGGACGTCGAGTCTCTCTTTCCGAATGTCCCTTTGGATGTAGTCCATTCAACCATTGTTAATAGACTGCAATACGACAACCCATTCCCCTTCCCCTTGAAATTGAAGCTATACTTTCAGCCCTTAAATTAGTTTCTAAACGCTCCTTCTTTAAATTTGATGGCAAGGTTTTTCAACAGACAGAGGGTGCCACAATGGGGTCCCTCTCTACCCTGTTCTAGCCGAAATTTTATTACAGACCTTAGAGGATAATGTCTTATGGATATTTCCGCAAAAACCATTACTTCTTTTAAGATATGTTGATGATTTTTTGATATTCTGGCCACACTCTTTGGCCCTTTAGGATAAATTTACTGAATGTATTTCTTCACAACTTCCTACCATCAGGTTTGCCAAGGAACTTGAGAGAGAAGGTAAATTGCCGTTCTTGGATTTTATGCTGATTCGAGATTTAAACTCTCACCAACTTCATTATTATATTTTCCGCAAACCGACCTCTGTCCCCTGTATGATGCCTTTTTCTTTGTTTCATCCCTCTGACCACAAGGCGGCCGCACTCCGTTTTTTGATAAAGCGGGCGTTCACACATTCCTCTACCCGAAAAGCAAGATCTGATGAACTGGATAGAGTGTTTACCTTATGGATAGAGTGTTAACTCTTTTGGGTTCTCGGACCAATTTTTCCGGAGATTATTACTTAAACACCAGAGATTAAACTTTACGACTTTGTCAATTACAACTCTTTCATTGACTCTGCATTCCTACGACACTTAGTACATTGGCAAGATCGAATTTTACCCTCCTATTGTGTCTATTCTAAAGAAAGCATGCAATCGACACACTATTTCATTCGGTGTAACCACTAGGAATGTTTTTCGTTAGTTAGAAATGATAGAGATAAGGTATCACCATTGGTTAAACCTGGTTTTTATTGTAAAACGTTCTGCACTCGGAAGAGGTAAACAATGGTACCAACATGTTCTATTTTGGATCAACACTTCGGACATTAAACATACGTCTGGCTGAACACAAATATGCACTCCGATCAGGTTCATCTAACACGGCCTTAAGAGCAGCTGTTATTCAAGAGGGTTACGCACCTGATTGGAATAATGCAAAAATCTTAAACTCAACTATTAAAAAACGGGGCTACCTTTTTTACTGAAAGCCTCTATATTATTAAATTTGGTGACTCCTGCCGTAACTTTGACCTCCCGCCCTATGTTCCGAGCCAGTGCAGACGGCTGGTCACCCCCTCCGGACAACCAGATGCTGAAGAACCTACCAAGTTCCTTTTTTTGAACTGTAACTTTAACTTTTGTTATCTGGCATCTCTTTGAGACGAACTGGTGAAATGAATGATGGGTATTTGTACTTTATAATGATTGACTCTGCATTCCTACGACACTTAGCCTGATGAAGGGGCCATGAGAGCGCCGAAAGTTCTTGCTTTTAAATTATTTTAATTTGTAAATAAATTTGGTTTTACTTTGCAAACTTTTAATGATTTTATTTATCGTACGCAGACAGTATTTGGGATACCTATTACCGTGTCGTACGAATAATTACTTTTGTCTTCAATATGACTCTGTAGTTTTCGTTCGTTAATCTCAGTAATTCTTTTCGTAGGTAGCATGCATCAAATGTCAAAGATAAATAGGGAAAGCAGATGAAAACGGGGGTTAAATATCTGTAGACCGAAGTTTTCCACGCTGCTCAGTTGCCGCGTTTACAAATACTATTCTGAAATTGTAAAGGCTGTGCCTCGCACATGATGGTAAATGGCTTCACCCCCCCCCCCCCCTTTGTTTTTCTCTCTTTAGTCCACTTCGAAAATGTTTGGTCTATTGAATAAACAAATCCTTATATGCAATAGCAAAAGTGCACATAAACAAAAATGACAAAATGGAATTTTGCAGTAGAATATGCTTTCAGAGGAAGGAAGCTGCGATAATGTAAAATGTAATAATAATTAAACATTTATTGACATGTGAAATCGTATATATATATATATATATCTCAAAAGTTTCGACAAAAGAAAAAGCTTATTTCCGGTACAGTGCAAATGTTTTGCCGTAGTTTGTTGTATCTGACACAAAGTCAAACCTTTTTTAATAGATTTTATCAGAAGCCAACATGCAGTTGTAAATAAAACTTGTGCACTCTTGTTACAGAACTGTGCTTGGTAAATGTTCGGAAACATATGCATATAATAAACAGAAGAGATGCTACCCAATGCTAAAAGAGTTTGCCAAATCATCTTTTACAAGCGGGAATTTTGAGAGAAATTGAATTAACAGCTACTCTTTGTAAAAGAAAGACTTCGCAACATTTGAAGCAGAAAATGTGCACAAAATATTTGTAATACTGAAAACAATGCGACAAAAATTACTTTTTTAATCAGATTTTTGGTAGCATTGAATGAGATTAAAGAAGAAAAAATATGAAGGTAAAGTCAGATGGATTTACAAAAGCTTATGAATAAGGTTTCTACTTAGTGAAAAAACAATATAGGTCAAAGTTTTCATAGTTTCAACTACCTGAAGGTAGAAAAGAATGTTTTTCTTTATATAACTTAGAAGAGCAGAGACAAGGTGACCACAAAAGAGATGAACGGACATATCAATACTAATAACACGAATTTTTACGTACCTTCCACTCCCTAAGCTTGCTAAAAATGAGAAAAAATATTTATGAATTCTACTGTTTTTAGATTAGCGTCCGGCCTTTCAGGGTGAATAAAAAAACCGACCACTTTTTGACACATTTTACTCCGAATTATCTAAACTAACTGAAGTTGAAGCAGTTTTTTAGTTCCATGTAGGAACTCTCTCCCCCTTATTGTCGGAGCTCAGGAATTTAAGGTTTGAGCATGCAAAGACCAGATCCATTTCCTTCATTCCACGCAAAAGTTAAAAAAAAATAAATGTTTGCACGAGTTCCAAGTATACTGCATGCACAGACAAACGTGAATAAAAAACCTGTTTGTTTATCATTACTTAAAAAAAATTGGAAACATCCAAGTAGTTAAAATCAGCACTTTTATGAGACAGCCAGGATAGGATCTGTACGTTTTCTTATTTGAAAAGAAAAAAAGATAAGCCAGTGTCACGAAAAAATATCAATAGCCACAACATTACCCATGAAATGTAATATTTGATGTTCCTAGTCCACGTCGGTTGCGTGTATTTATTATTCACTCGCCCCTTAGGTATTTGTTCAGTTGCTGCTTACCATCTTTGGTGAATCCCCAGGATTGTGCGGGGCTCCAAGAAACAACCTGCCATGTGGTTTGGCAGTTAGCCGTATGTAAGGCTGGATGAATTCGAGGCCGCTGTGGTGCAGTGGTAGCATGTCCGGCGCGTTACTGGAAGACCCAGGGTTCGATTCTCGTGGCGGCCGATGATAATTTTTCCGTGACTCACTTATAAACGAGGAAAAAGCGATGACTTTTGTTTGATGAAATGCAACATTATTTTATGTTCTTTGGACTACTGGCACTTTCATACGACAGCGAAGACCATATCAAAACGGATGAGCCTTTTTTAGCACGAGTAGCCTTTCGGACAAGTCGGTGTTTGATTAATGGTATCACTGGGCAAGTCGGGATTGGACCAATCGTGTTTGGAGAATTCGTACCGTTTGGACGAATCGCACCTTGGACCTCTAGATGATTAGTATCCTCTGTGCGAATCGGTATTGGTCCAATCGGTACTAGACTAATCTTCGATGGACGAATCGCACCAGACCCCGAATCCAAGAGGTGTAGCTTGAGTGACATATTGCATATCCTATCGTGATATAGATACCACACTTTTTTTTCAATCTGGAGATTTTTTCATTTCCTGAAAATCGCTTTATCATCAGTTTATGTTGTGCCCGAACAGTGAACTTCTTTTGGTTGAGAGCTGTTTCACACAATTCGGGAGATTCTCAGTAATTGCCAAACTTTTTTTTTTTTTTTTTTTTTTTTTTGATTGGAGGTTTAACGACCACCGTGAGCAACTCAATGGGCTATAAGCAGTCGCCCGTCCCTAATTTAGGGTCACTGGTTCCAGGGAAGGGAGAGAGCCAGTGCCTTAAGACAAACACAACATCCATGCCTCACCGGGATTCGAACCCGGACCTCTTACGGACGAATGATCAGAGACCAGCGCCTTAGACCACTGCGCCACCGGAGCGGCTTGCCAAACTTCGAAACCAACGAAACTGCTTTCCTTTTATTTATGAGTAATATCACTTATTTTCAAAAACTAATGTTGCAAATACTGAAATTCTGTTCACGTTAGTAGCTTAGACAAAGCCTATTAGCATTAGTTTTACATAAATTTGTGGCAAACAGATTTTCACCATCTCTACCAAAGGTACGCCTTCTACGTAATTTTCACCAAGTGTTAAAGTTTTACGCAAAGGACAATATTTAGCCACATAATGATTCTTCTTTCTTATGCTACTCCGTTCACAAAGGAAGCACCGTTATTTAGTGGATGCATTAGGCCACCACAGATGAGTATGAATAGCGAGTTTGCTCCGCGTTCTGCTGCAAAATTGTCCTATCAATGGCTTCCTTATTTTGACTTTAAGGTCACCACATCGTAATTAATTTTTGTGCGTCACAAGATTCATATTTTTATTCGTTTCTTTCAAAACAAATCAATGTGATACATGGATATACACTGAAGAGCAATTGAATTAGAGACAGCTGGCTTTATGCAAATGTGGCGCTGTGGGCTGCCCTGTAAACGGAAACGACATGACGTATGCAGCGATCCGACAATATGAGGAGTGATGCGCCTGTAATCAGTAAGAGTCGGACGCAGCATGGATAAGACGAAGGATCTAAGCGCATTTGGTCCTGCGCAAATTGTCGGAGCCCGACGAATGGGCCACTCCATCTCGTTAGTCGTGCAGGCACTGGGATTTTCACGAGCCACTGTGTCACGGGTGCACCGTGAGTACATCGAATCCGGCAAAACTATACCTGCAAGGGCCAACTGCCGTGGACAACAGCGTGTGGATGTGCGGGGTCATCGTCGGCTATGTCGCAATGTAACAGCGAATAGACGGGCCGCAGTGCAAGAAATCACTCTACAATTTAACGCTGGTGCACAAAAACTGTAAGCAGCCACACCATCCAGAATCATCTCCTCGCTATGGGGTTCAGAAGCCATCGTCCCACGAGGGTACCGCTGCTGACCGTACATCACAGGGTGCAAAGTTTAGCATGGGCACGGGAACATCGCCACTGGGCCTTAGACATGTAGAAAAATGTTGCCTGGACTGATGAGTCGAGATTCACGTTGGTACATGCGGATGGCAGGATACGAGTACGGCGTAAACCACATGAAGCGATGGATCCTTCTTGGGTGCAGGGTACTCTTCAAGCTGATGGGGGTGGCATTCTCGTCTGGGGACTGTTTACGTGGACTGAAAGAGGACTCCTGGTACGTGTGACATCGTCACTCACAGGTCGACGTTACCGGGATATCCTGGACGACCATTTGCTTCCGTTTGTGCGCCTTCAACATCCCACTGGGGACCTCATCCTGCAACAAGAGAATGCACCGTGCCATCGCTCCCGAATTGTATCCGAATGATTGGATGAACACTCCACCGACGTGACTTCGCTTTTTTGGCCAGCTTGGTCACCTGACCTCAACCCCATCGAGCACATCTGGGATGCCATCGAGAGAGATGTTCGAGGCTCTGACCCCTATTTATCAAATCTTCGTGAACTGTGGGAGCTTATTTGGGGTCGTTGATCCGTATGGCTTCCCAACGCTTCCGGTGTCTTGTCGAGTCCATACCGAGGCGAATCGCCCCCGTCATCAGGGCGAAAAGTAGTGCTACACGTTACTAGACAGGTATCTTCAATTCAATTGCTTTTCAGTGTAATGGTCTTTTGTGAAGGACAGTTTTTGACCTATGACGAATCGAAAGAAAATCCTGCATTTGGATGGTCTGTGTTCAGATTCGAATGACTTAATTAATCCGTCATTGCCATTGCAGAAGGTCAAGTCATCACATTCAGTGAACATTTTACGTACTCACATGGACGGTTTCTGAAAAAGGTAACTTCAGTTCCTTTGACAAGAACATTCCATGCTTGGAATCGTAACGCTGAACATTCTGCGGGGAATGTCGCAAGATCAAGGTCTCTTACAAGATTGCTCAACTTTCCTTAAATAATAAAGTGTAGATTCGATGAGTGTTCAGCTACAAAATTGCGATATCAGCAAGGTGTTACTCCCGGCTTTTCATTACTGATTTTAATCTCTGCAGGCGTTGGGTGTTTTTGCGCTGGTTGCAAAGCTAAAGGAAGACTAAGATACACAATGCTTCCTTACTTTTTAATGAAAATCCAAAAATATTTTAAAGTGAAAAGTAACAATCTGTAATGCGGTCCGTTGGCTCTTTCAAAACCATTGTAACAGCAAATGGGATACAGCGTCCAGTGTCTTTAAACCATGATTAAAAATTGACAATGCCTTTTGGGGGCAAACGTTTCTGATCCCAAGGGGCAATTTTTAGTATTCTAGTTTTTGGTCACAACGTTAAATCCACTGGCGGAAAGTGAAAAAAGAACACCTAGAAGGAATTGGCGGACGATCATGAAATTTACATATGTTAATGGGGTCGAGTTTACGTAGGTGTGATGTTAATTTCGGAACCAACCGGTGAGCGCTTACGCCACAGCACGGCATGATATGCAAATTCTCGTCGGTGGTATTTAAGGAGTACGGCGAAGTGAATGTAATCAGTCGTCGGCGTACGGACACGTGCGAAGACCCTAAAGAAGCTGCAATGTCTGGACACGGAAGACGTGTACGATTTTAGCAGTTATCGGACTTTGAGCGAGGTCGTCTAGTCGGACTCCGCGAGGCCGGGTGGTCGTATCGTCGTATTGCGGAGCGAATTGGACGGGAAGTATCGTTGGTGGTACGATGGTCGCGTGGATGGTCCGGGGAACATTACCACACGAGAAGACTTGGAACCGGGAGTCACAGACGGACTGATGAGCGGACCGATCGACGCATAAGAAGAGTGGCATTCTCAAGCAGAACATCCACTGCGACGCAAATCCGAGCTGCCGTTGCACCTGAGGTGACAGTGCGAACAATCCGCAACCGTCTACTGGATGCAGGACTACGTGCACGTGTGCCTCTGGCATGTGTACCTCTGACTCCAGCCCACAGTCAGGAACGGCTGCAGTGGTGTCTCCAACGTCTGCACTGGAGAACGAAATGGCGATCTCTCGTGTTCAGCGATGAAAGCAGATTCTGCTTGGGAGCCTCCGATGGCCGTATGCGTGTTCGCAGACGCACAGGGGAGCGTCTCCACCCTTCTTGCATCCGCCAACGACACACAGGGCCTACACCTGGTCTCCTGGTGTGGGGAGCGATCAGATATCACTCCCGTACACAACTAGTGTTTGTACCGGGCACGTTAAACAGCACCTCCTACATCAACAACATCATTCAGCCCGTTGTTGTGCCATTTGTAAGGTTGGTCCATCGTGGTGTTTTCCAGCAAGATAACGCACGCCCACACACTGCACGTGCAACGCAATATGCACTTCAGGGTGTGAGACAACTTCCATGGCCTCCACGTTCACCGGATTTGTCCCCCATTGAGTACATGTGGGATTTTATGGGACAACGATTTATCCGGTCTCCACGGCCAGCCACAACCATCCCCAAATTACGCGTCCAGGTTGAGGATGCTTGGAACTCAATACCCCAAACTTACATCCAACATATGTACGACAGACTCCATGCCAGAATTGCACAGTGTGACGCAGTTCATGGCGGTTCAACCTCGTACTAACCATGTTACATGGAAATGTTATTTTTTAGTTTACCAGCAAATACAGCTGTATTTTGCCATAATGTTTTGATCACGTTATCCTCTGTATTCCGTTATTATGCTGTATAAATTTCGTTGGTATCAGACGTCTCCTTCTTGGTGTTCTTTTTCACTTTCCGCCAGTGTCAGTTTCTGAACTCATTTTGTTAGGTTTGTTTTCGCAGTTTGGCAGCTTGCTGTTTTAACCTCCCGCCGAAAGTCTTGGTGGAGGTTGTGGTCTTGCATCCTAAAGGGCGCTGCTGGCGTTTCTTTTTTTGGGCAGTTTTTTGAAGTTTGAAGTGGACAAGGCATGTTCTAATTTTTTTAGCTCCATTTTGCTTTTGATTATTGATTGAGATTTGTTTTACATAAATTCCTTTTTTGTTAGGATGCGTTTTTCTTTCGCTTTCTTGGCTTTTTGATGTTTTGGAACTGTGGTTACTTTCCTTCTTTTCTTCAGCTCCTTGGGTAGGTTTTTGAACGTCCTTTGTTATTTATGATGCGTCACGCTATTTTGTTTTTGCCATTGTGCAATTTTTTGCTTGATCCTGTTTCAGGTAATTACTCCTCATGAGGTGTAATAATTTGTATGTACGGTAACATAGTAGAGTTTTTACTTTTTTTTTCCTTTTTAAAAGAATATAGCTATATATGTAAGAATTAAAGGTATTTCGTGTTGAGTTGCAAACAAGAAGAATTGAAAGCTGTCGAAGCACGGTAACTTTTCTGGAGCAGCCAAAGCACACACAACAAACCTTAAATTTCCTTTTAAAAATGTAGGATCTAAAAATCGTCTTTATTTACAATTTAAAATATGTTAGATTAAAAGCCCTGGCGAGCACTTTCGCGACCACTATGGCAGCATCATCAGACCGCTGAGTGAAACCAGATTAGAACGGCACAAGGTTACATAGTGACAGATAGAAGCACAAAGTACTACACATTATGTAAATGAACACATAAATCATTGCCATTCACTTCAAATTGTTAAAAGTTCGTTAAAATTATTCAGATTCTTCCTCCCGTGAGTACTACAAAAACAGATTTCCCCAGGTAGAGGGAATGTCCTCATAACAGCATTTCGGTCCAAGTTTTGTAATATATAGACTCTCAGTAAAAAGCATACATCGTTTATTAGAAGCAGTCGATAGTAAGTTCGCATTGTCCCAATCAGGTATTGTCTTTTTCAATAACAGTTTTTGACAATGTCGAAGCAGCAGATTCCTTACGGATGGCGTGTTCAGCCCAGCGAGTACCCAGGCTTCGAAAGGTCGAGCCCACATAGCAAAGATTTGCCGATTGTCCGATCCTGTTCAATAGAGGGATGTAATACACTCCAAAGCGGGAAGTAGTTGAACCTACGTCTCTATCACGTCTGATGAATGAAGAAAAGGTTTTGGGTTTCAGCCCCTAACATAATAGAGTATTTTTTACATGTGTTTTTTTAATAAAGAGACCACATATTTCTGGTAGTCCACATATTTCTGGTAGTCACACATACTTAATTGTGGTTACATTTCGAGTCAGTGTTGCGAAACTTTTCCGTTCATATAAACAAGTCTTTGAACACAAACAGCGGGGTATCCATGCACATCAGCAATCTCAGCAATTTTTCTTATTTCTAAATTTCAGCTGTCAGAAGTTGATGAGTGAGTAAAAGCTCTGTGTACAAAGAATCTAAGTGCTGAAAGTTTGTAGGGGGTTGGAGTGAATGAATTGAAAGGAATAATAACCGCAGTTGAGGTTGGTTTTCGATAAACCGAAAAGTCGAAATGTCAGTGGTCAAAAGTGAGGGAAACCAAAACGTCAAGATAAGGAATTCACCCAGATTCCTCAATCTCAACGGTAAACGTTATACCGGGGACGATGGAAGATAAATTCGAAGCCAAATTAAATAATTCAGGGACAGGATGAGCCCAAACAAAAAAGACGTCATCAACGCATCTAAGATATAACGATGGTTGAACGGAACAAGATGTAAGGTAATTATTTTTCAGATCTTGAAGCAAGTTTTCAACAAGAACAGGGGACAAAGGGGAATCTATAGGCGCCCCCTCATTCTGTTTAAAAATAGTGTGTTGAAATCGGAAGAAACACCGTTCTCCAACAAGTTTCAAATCTTTTAGGGTAGTATCTATTTCAGCAGCAGTAAAAGAATTTTAAGTGTACAAGATCCTTTCAAGAAGAGTGTAAACAACGGAGCGAGATACATTGGGAATAAATTCACAACATCCAACGAAGCAATAATAAACTGAGTTTTCGGGAATTGAAATGACTTAATTTTTGAAATGGCTTCAACCGTACTTCGAACAGAGTAAGTTGATTTAGCAGTAAGGTCGTGATGCTGTGGTGCTGGCTTTGGCAGAAAAGAAAAAACTCGGTGCTGAAATCAGGCGTAAAGTAGTTTAATCGATCTCCTCAACAGACAGCATACCTGGCATATTCAAATTTTGAAAAAACCTTGCCCACTCTCTGTATTTTGATCATTCTTGTGTCGTGGTGAATTCCATTATTGAAACGTCTCTTCAGGATGTACGAAATGGACATATCCAGAAACTGAGAACAGTTGTTTCTGAAAGAGCCTCCAGCAATTTTAGTCCCTTGAAAGACCAGCTTAGACGGCAACTAGGACAGTTCTTTTTTAACTTAAGCTCTAGGGCTCTTCAGACTTCCCAATCTGTGGCCTTAAATTTGAAATTTAAATTCAGCTTTTCTAACCTTAACCCTAACCGTTTGAAAATAGTCCCAAAAGCTGAAAAAATTATAAGCACCTCCCCCTGACGTCCAGGAATTCCATAGACACAAAATAAAATTTGTAATCTTTTACAGAAGAGGCAAACACCTTTTGATTCTACCTTAAAATACTACAGGTCCGGACTGCTTGCTCTTGCAAATGATCTCGAACTAGCAATCCTTAGTGCTGATAAAACTAATCAGGTTGTAATCCTTGATCACTCTGAATATGTTGCTAAAATACTTGCTACCATCCATGATATTCCCCATTTCAACATTAACACAGGTCCAACAGCATATACTATTACAAAACGGTCCAAACTACGTAATTCTGGCCTTTACCTACTTGTATTTCTCGCAACATGCTACCGCCCCCGGAATCTAGAGTTCCTGAGGCTTTTGGCCCAGTCAAAACCCATAAACCCGGCAACCCAGTTCGGCTCCAAATTTCAGGTTATGCTAATCCAACTAGAAACCTGGAAAAATCCGTAGCTGCTCTTTTGAAGCCTGTTACTGCTAACTCAACTTACTCTGTTCGGCTCCAAATTTCAGGTTATGCTAATCCAACTAGAAACCTGGAAAAATCCTTAGTTGCTCTTTTGAAGCCTCTTACTGCTAACTCAACTTACTCTGTTCGAAGTACGTCTGAAGCTATTTCAAAAATTAAGTCATTTCAATTCCCTTAAACTCAGTTTATTACTGCTTCGTTAGATGTAGTGAATCTATTCCCCAACGTATCTAGCTCCGTTGTTTACACTCTAATTGGAAGGATCTTGTACGCTCAAAATTCTTATACTGCTGCTGAAATAGATACTACACTACAAGCTTTGAAGCTTGCTGGAGAGCTTTTTTCTTCTGATTTCAACAGACTATTTTTAAACAGAATGAGGGGGCACCTATAGGTTCCCCTTTGTCCCCTGTTCTTGCAGAAATCTTGCTTCATGATCTGTAAAACAATTATCTTAAATCTTGTTCTGTTCAGCCATCGTTATATCTTAGATACGTTGATGACGACTTTCTTGTTTGGTCTCATGCTGTCCCTGAATTATTTAATTTGGCTTCGAATTTATCTTCCATCATCCCCGGTATACACTGAAGGGCAATTGAATTAGAGATACCTGTATAGTAACGTGTAGAACCACCTTTCGCCCTGATGACGGCGGCGATTCGTCTCGGCATGGACTCGACAAGACACCGGAAGCGTTGGGAAGCCATACGGATCCACGACCCCTGAACAAGCTCCCACAGTTCACAAAGATTTGATGGAGGGGTCAGAGCCTCGAACATCTCTCTCGATGACATCTCAGATGTGCTCGATGGGATTGAGATCAGGTGACCAAGCTGGCCAATGAAGCGAGGTCACGTGGGTAGAGTGTCCATCCAACCATTCGGATACACTTCGGGAGCGACGGCACGGTGCATTGTATTGTTGCAGGATGAGTTCCCCAGTGGGATGTTGAAGACGCACAAACGGGGACAAATGGTCGTCCAAGATATACCGGTAACGTTGACCTGTGAAGGACGATGTCACACGTACCAAGGGTCCCATTTCAGTCCACGTAAACAGTCCCCAGACAAGAATGCCACCCCCACCAGCTTGAAGAGTATCCTGCTGGCAAGAAGGATCCATCGCTTCATGTGGTTTGTGCCGCGCTCGTATCCTGCCGTCCGCATGTACCAACGTGAATCTCGACTCATCAGTCCTGGTAAAATTTTTCCACATGTCTAGGGTCAAATGGCGATGTACCCGCACCAATGGTAATCTTTTCACCCTGTGATGTGCGGTCAGCAGCGTTACCCTCGAGGGACGATGGCTTCTGTACCTCATAGCGAGTAGATGATTCTGGATGGTGTGGCTGCTTACACGTTTTTGTGCACAAGCGTTAAAATGCAGAGTGATTTCCTGCACTGTGGCCCGTCTACTTCTGTTATAATGCGAGCTAGCCGAAGATGACCCCGCTCATCCACACGCTGTTGTCCACGGCAGTTGGCCCTTGCAAGGATGGCTTTACCGGATTCGATGTACTCCCGGTGCCCCCGTGACACAGTGGCTCGTGAAAATCCCAGTGCCTGCACGACTTCCGAGATGGAGTGAGCCATTCGTTGGGCCACGACAATTTGCCCACGATGAAATGCGCTTTGATCCTTCGTCTACTGATTCCCGTCGCATCACTCCTTATATTGTCGGATCGCTACATACATCATGTCGTTTCTGTTTACAGAGCCGCCCACAGCGGTACATTTGCATAACGCCAGCTGTCTCAAATTCAATTGGTCTTCAGTGTAAAGTTTACCGTTGAGATTGAGGAATCTGGGTGAATTCCTTATCTTGACGTTTTGGTTTCCCACACTTTTGACCACTGACATTTCGACTTTTCGGTTTATCGAAAACCAACTTCAACTGCGGTTATTATTCATTTCAATTCATTCACTCCAACCCCCTACAAACTTTCAGCACTTAGATTCCTTGCACACAGAGCTTTTACTCTCTCATCAACTTCTGACAGCTGAAATTTAGAAATAAGAAAAATTGCTGAGATTGCTGATGTGCATGGATACCCCGCTGGTTGTGTTCAAAGACTTGTTTATATGAACGGAAAAGTTTCGCAACACTGACTCGAAATGTAACCACAATTAAGTATGTGTGACTACCAGAAATATGTGGACTACCAGAAATATGTGGTCTCTTTATTAAAAAAACACATGTAAAAAATACTCTATTATGTTAGGGGCTGAAAGCCAAAACCTTTTCTTCATTCATCAGACGTGATAGAGACGTAGGTTCAACTACTTCCCGCTTTGGAGTGTATTACATCCCTCTATTGAACAGGATCGGACAATCGGCAAATCTTTGCTATGTGGGCTCGACCTTTCGAAGCCTGGGTACTCGCTGGGCTGAACACGCCATCCGTAAGGAATCTGCTGCTTCGACATTGTCAAAAACTGTTATTGAAAAAGACAATACCTGATTGGGACAATGCGAACTTACTATCGACTGCTTCTAATAAACGATGTATGCTTTTTACTGAGAGTCTATATATTACAAAACTTGGACCAAAATGCTGTAATGAGGACATTCCCTCTACCTGGGGAAATCTGTTTTTGTAGTACTCACGGGAGGAAGACTGTGAATAATTTTAACGAACTTTTAACAATTTGTAGTGAATGGCAATGATTTATGTGTTCATTTACATAATGTGTAGTACTTGTGCTCCTATCTGTCATTATTTAACCTTGTGCCGTTCTTATTTGGTTTAACTCAGCGTCCTGATGATGCGGCCATAGTGGTCGCGAAAGTGCTCGCCAGAGCTTTTAATATTTAAATTGTAAATAAAGACGTTTTGTAGATCCTACGTTTTTAAAAGGAAATTTAAGCTATCGTGTGTGTGCTTTGGCTGCTCCAAAAAGTTACCGCGTGTGACAGCTTTCAATTCTTGTTTATATGTTTGTTTTTGTGAGGTAGGTTATGTCAATTTTATTGTATATTGATGGCATTTACAAGTATTAGTCTCTTACATCAATAAATGGTCTGCAGTTATGTGGTGTAGTGTGAGTTGGACTCGATTGTTCAGTTTGCAACTGGGGTTCTTCATCTTTTATTTTTATTTTAATAATTTGTAATAGTTAAGTTTTGGAGTCATGTGTCACAGCTGCACAGTGGTATTTATTATTTTTTTTTTTTTTGGAGTGCAAATGTTGCTCTTTTGGTTGGTTTGTTTGTTAGTTGATGGATAAGTTTTTATTTATTATTTTTTCCTAAAGTTTTTATCTGCTACTCTGTACTTGCTAACTGAATAATGCAGAAAACCACACTTTCTTGTCAGTAAAGAACAATAAGAGTTGTGATTTGTGTCGACTCTTGATGAAGCCATAAGTGACAACTGCCAACATATTCTACAAACCTTCTTTATTTCTTCCGGGTGGCGACAATAGTTTTTTACATTTATATATATACAGGGTCATCCAATTGGACCACACAATAAACCTACCGGACGATTCCTCGTGGAGAAATAAGCCGAAAACCGTTGTCCGTTGTGCGATCGGACGTCGCATTCTAGATATATACGCGCCGAAAGTTCGGACGCCATATTCGGTAAGAATGCAGACATTAGAAATAACTTATCCAATTACTTTGATAGAAAATATGTAATTTATTGATGTGTACCACTACAACACAAATGATAAAACACGTTGATTCGTGTCAGATTACAACATGCTTTCAAAATGACCACCTTGTTGTGAGGAACAGGCGGCATCTCGCCGAGGAATAGACATCTGCACGCGTTGCAGCATAGCAGGGGTTACAGTTGTGGGAGGCTGCGTGTAAGGTGGCCACTGGGTCATACAGGCTGTTGACAGGCCGACGATATACCACTTCATTTAGATGACCCCAGAGGAAGAAGTCTAATGGGTTAAGATCCGCCGATCTAGCCGGCCATGCGACAGGACCACCACAGCCAGGCCATCGAACTGGATATTCCATATCCAGCCACTGGGGAACATTTGCAGCGTAATGCGCCGGTGATCCATCATGCTGGAACCATAGATTGCTGAGAACAGCTGAGTAGGTTTTCCAGTAAGTCCGGCAGAAAACCATGTAGGAACACCATGTAGTTGGCAGCTGTGAAACGGTCGGGAAGAAGATATGGTCCCACTAGGATATCGCCCACAATACCACACCAGATATTAACACTTTACCGGACGTGGTGAGCGTGTTCACGTGTTGCGTGCGGATTGTCCAATGCCCAATCATGACTATTATGGGTGTTGCAGATACCCTGCCGTGCACACCTTGCTTCATCAGTCCAGAAGATCCGGCATATTAAACTATTATCGGCAGCATGTTGCTGTAGCAGCCACTCACAGTATGCCTGTCTTCGAGGGTAATTCTGTGGTAATAGGCCTAGCACCCGTGTGATGTGATATGGATGCAGGTCTTCGTCGTGTAGAACGGCAAGTACGGTACTTTGGTGCACACCAAACTGTCGCGCAAACGCACGGCTGCTGGTCGTTGGCTCTTCCTCTATGAACTATAGTCTGGCGTCCTCGAGGGATGGTGTTCGCACAGAGGGTCCAGAGCGACTGTCTACACTTGGACGTGCTGCGACATTACCTGTGTCGCGCATTCGAGCGTCAAGCCGCCGTTTGACCTGGGCGTCCGGGTGCCGTCGTGCTGGGTGTCGCTCGCTGTAGGCCCTTGCTGAACACCATAATACGAAAAACCCCACACTAGTACACTGCCAGCTCCAAACTTGACTGAAGGAACAGTACACTGCGGTAAATAGCGTTCCCCCAGGTTTTCAAATTATTTATTTTGAGCAATTTAAAAGAGATTTGGTTACATGAGCCTGGTCAACATCATGCCAGGAAAAATAATAAACATAACAGATGCGTATTTACAATGAATGAGTGCTATGTACATATGATGAAGGCTAGAATATATACAATACGAGCAGAAGATGACACATATGAGTAAAATACAATAGGCTATAACTGTGCCTGGAAATAAACGAAGAACATGGGATGAGCGTAATTTACAAGATGAGTATGGCAGATATATTACAGAATGAATGAAATATGATATAACAAGAAGCAGAAGCGTTATCACGGGACAGCACTACGGCTGTGATATGGAGAACAACAAAGTAAGCTGGAGAGCAGGCTATGTGCAGCACATGCAAAAAGGAATTCATAAATGGTGCAAGCAGAAAATATCATAATACACCACGTAGAGCAGTAGAACTAATGCGGGGACAGTATAACTAGAGAGCATCAGTGTCACAGTAAGATGAACTCTGAATGGGGAATGTGTATACAACATCGCAAAAAAACAGTATTTAAATGGTGCAAGTATGAATTAGAAAAATTAACAATGGGAGCTTCATGACAAACATGCACAGTACAAACTAGAGCAAAATGAACTCTGAACGGGGAATGTATGCACAACATATTCAAAGCAGAATATCTATATGGTGCAAACAGAAAATAGAAAAATTACAACGGAAGCTTCATGGCAAATATTCACAGTACCAACAAGAGCAAGATAAACTCGTAATGGGGGATGCATGTACAACATGAGCAAAGCAAGTCTACATGGTTTAAACAGAACAAAATAAGTAATCAAGAGTCAGAACGGAAATAGTCACAGTACAAAATATCGGTCATCGTAAACACAGTAAGATGAATAGTAAACAGAATGGTTTGTACAAATATGCCAACAAATGCTAGAGAAAGTCAGACAGAATGGTGTCGGAAGCATAGAAAAATTACTGAACAGGTGCAAAGAACACAATGCAGGTGAAACAAATAAAAGATTGGCATGTAAAAATCTGAACAAGAATATTGATAAACAATATGGTGCAAAGGTGAAAAAAATAAAAAGACGGTGTGTCGAAAAACAGCATAACCAATGATATACACTGCTGGTTACCCAAAATGCCACACCAAGAAGGACACGAGATAGCAAAGCCAGATTTCCTGGACACATAACAACAGATACAAAGATGAAACGATTCAGCTTAGAGGCCCGTGCGACTTGCGGAACACGCAGACATCAATAATTCGTGAGGCCCCATGGCTGGCAATAACGGCCGCTACACGCCGCGGCATCGAACGAGAGAGGCTTTGGATGTGGGCTTGGGGTATGTTGGTCCAGGCTGCTTCTACACGTTGTCATAGTTAATCAGGCGTAGCCGCGGATCGTGCTTGCCGTGCCACTCGGTTGCCGATCAGCGACCAGACGTGATCGATGGGCGTCATATCGGGACAACAGGCGTGCCACGGCAGCAGTGACACCTGGTGGGCCGTGAAGAAATGTTGCACGAGGCGTGCCACGTGCGGGCGCGAATTGTGCTGTGGAAACATGGCCGCTATCAGGCCCTGCAGGTAAGGGAGGACTACAGGCTCCAAAACGTCGGAGATGTAGCGGTGGCTGTTGAGTGTACCGGCGATGCGTACCAGAGGGGCGCGGGTGTCATATCCAATTGCGTCTCAAACCATAACGTCTAGCGACGGACCGGTATGGCGATGCATAATGCAGGCATCAAACCGTCTCTCGCCGCGGTGCCGCCACACGCGGATGCGACCATCGTGGTGTAGCAAGCGGAAGCGATATTCGTCGGAGAAGATAATGTCGGGCCATTCCGTAGTCCACGTGCGGCGTTCAACGGCCTACTGCCGCCGCACTCACCGGTGGTGTAACGTCAATGATAATCGGAGCAATGGACGCCGTACGACAAGTCCCCGCTCTTGCAGACGACGTCGAACGGCATGTGCTGTCACAGGTTGTTGCGCAACACACCCTAATTCCTGCGCTAACGTTCGTGATGTGGCGGTGCGAGCCGTCAATGCCCGCCGCACAACATGCCGGTTCTCTCGTTCGGTGGTGTGCCGCGGCTGCGGCAATTGCTCACGTCAGTCCGTCCGTCCCTCCTGCACCCACCGATTCCATACTCGCCTCACTGTGGCTGGATGTCGTCCCACACGGGTGCCGAGGTCTCGGTACGATAAACCGCTGTCGCGATAAGCCACTATTCGTCCTCTGTCGAACTCCGAAACGTGCTGGAATGACTGCCGTATTCTGCGACGAGGCATCAGAAAGCTTCCCACGCACATGCCCGGCAGCACAACACACTTCCACTACTTACACCCCGCCTTCTGTGTACCCTTCTTTTAGTGTTCTCGGTGGCGTGCCGGGCGCACATGATTTGCATATGCCCTGCAATGCTAATCGTTTGCATGTGCTTTCGCGAGCGACGCATGCTGCGAATTTCAGGCCAATCGGATGCTTCCTTCTTGGTGTTGCATTTTGGGTGGCCAGCAGTGTATATCACTTTTGGCATGTAGGCCGAATTAAAAGGTGGTGCGAAGAAATCAGCATAGAGTTCTTCTAGGTGGTATCAATCGAAAAGAGGAGACGTGGTGCCAGGGAAAAAAAGGCCAGTCGAAAAAAATATAAAGTTCGAAAAGTGAATTAAGTCCTGGTAATCTGTCGTCTAAATCAGCAGACGCAGATTTTTTTATTTATTTTTTTCCACTATGGAATGATGTTAAATTATTGTTGGTGGGAAATAACTATTTCCCACTATGGAATGATGTTAAATTATTGTTGCTGGGAAATAATTATTTCCCACTATGGAATGATGTTTAATTATTGTGCTCGGCGAGAACTAATGCCCTTTTAGGAGAGTTTGTATACTTTTGATTTTGCCGAACAGTGCTGTAATGAAGAATACCCGCAAATCATACCTGCTCCTTGGAGGTTCCTTCTGCAGAATCCCTCTTCCACTGCAAAAATATTTTGATTACTTACTGCCATTTGGATTATTTCTTTTTCATGCATTTGCATATATTATCATTTTATTGTTACTTTCTGTGTAAAGCATACTTAACCTTTTAGTGCGGATCATGCGTTGTATCTCGCTGACGTAGAGGTGTGTATAGAAGCCAGCGTGCCCCGTGTGAGTTTCTCGTTGTGCCTGAGGATGGGTCTGTAGAGACGGACCCGAAAGATCTCGCACGTTGATTTTAATCATTTTAACCTTTAAACAAGTTTTAATTTTCGTAAGTAAAGGTGTTTCACGGCTTGCGATGATTCGGCTTGGTTTATTTTGTATTGAAATTGGTTACGTCTTCTTTTTCGTGCTTAAGACAGCAAAGATGATTATATACCAGTGAATCTCAATTAGCACGACAAAATACGTCTACTCATCGGAATATGTGATGGTGAAGTGCCGCGTACTTGATGTTGGAGATGGAAAGGCAGCAAGAAAGTTCTGGTGAACAGTGCGAAGGATGGGCTCAAAAGCCAGTGTAAATAGCTACCCAGAAAGTGGGTAACCCTGCCGGATACCAAGTAAAAAGGAGATGGGTGCTGTAAGGAAGGTGGCCGTCTTGACCTGGAGAGAGATGTTGTCAAACGCAGCACGTTGATCCAAGTTAAGGAGGGCGATGTGAATAAGATCGCGTAGAAGATTAATGTTAGAAGCAATGGACCTGCCAGGAAACGTATAGGACTAGTCGGGAGAAAGAAGGAAAGGAAGAATCGGGTTAAGTCGTAGAGAAAAGAGTTTGGTGAAAAGTTTGTAGTCGATGTTTAGTAGTGAAATAGGGCGCCAGTTTCCCAGGTCGAGCAGGTCATCCCCTTTGGGGAAAAGCGCCACGTGGGCCACAGTGAACCCCCTCGAAAGAGTAGAAGAGGCAAGAGCAGAGGTAAAAGCAGCAAGAAGGAAAGAAAGGAGAGAAGGGAAGAAAAGACGATAGAAGAGAAGAGGGAGGCCATCAGGACCAGGAACAGCCTCGGGATTGAGAGAAGCGAGAGTAGTCCTAAGCTCAGAAGAAGTGATAGGCTGGAGAAGAGAGAGAGAAAGGTGGGCAGGAACTGTTGGAAGAGAGGAGAGTAAAGTAGACGAGGCAGAAGTGGAAGGCGGAGGGGTTTCACTGTATTTGGCTGTGAAGTATCGATGTACTTGTGTGCAGACAGCATCAGGGTCCGAAGTTTCTTGACCGCCGGGTAGACGAATAACCTGGAGACGACTGGAAGAGCGACGCTTCTTCTCTAGTGAGGAGAGAAACTCAAATGTATAGTCTTGTGTGAGAGATGTTTTAATCAAAGACGGAGAGTAGCCTGCCGGGCACGAGGCTCAAGCAAAGCACGTCGATCCTCGAGACACGCTGGACAAAGGGGGTGATTGGTCCCGAGCTGAGCGAGAACTTGTCGTAAATTGCTTTCTTCCATGTGACGAAGAGTACAAGCTATGAAGGAGCGCTCCTTGAGGAATTAGATAAGGTGTGACTTAACATGCAACCAGTACGTGAGAGCACAGGCTGCAATGGAAATTCCGGGGCGATAATGTTGGAGTAGTTCTCGAACCTCGGAACACAGAGCTGTGTCATCTAAGAGAGAAGAGTCCAACTTTCAGGAGTAAAATCTAGATGTATGTCTAAAGGAGGAGTTGAAGGTAACCGTCACGGCACAATGGTCCGAGGACGGGGTAGGTACATGCGTGCAGTCCGTGACTACTGGCAACAGAGTAGCAGAAGCGTAAAAGCGATCCAGTCTTGCGGAGTAGGAGCAGGAGGAAGCTGCAGGCGCTCGCCACGTATGGGACACAGTCGTGGGATGTAACTGACGAAAGATGTCACAGAAATCAAACTCGGTGACGGGTGTCTGTAGTAGATCCACGAGGAGGTGGCGAAATACCCGATGAGTAGGAGCACGGTCGAGGTCTGGCTGTAGTGTACAATTAAAGCCTCCGCCTATCACCACATGATCCGTCGGCATGACAGATTGAAGTGCTGTACGTAACGCCAGGGAGAGAGAGGTGTAGTGCGTAGGTGAACACGGGAGGTAAATATTGAAGATCAGGTAACGCTGCCCTCCTAAAGAGAAAGTAAGATGTTGTAGTAGATCATGGCAGAGGTTATGAACTCTGACAGACGAAATTGCTTGCAGGACTGGGAACGTAAACCGATCGCCAGTTCGCCAGTGATGAAGAGCCGATATGGGTGACAAAACTGGTAATCCCACCTACGCCAGCGATGAAACTGCGTGGTGGGAGACAGTTTGTCTCTTGGAGGAGAAGGATATCAGCGTGGAGGTGGTGATGTCCTCCTGCGCAAGCGCATTCGTTAAAGGGGTGCTAAACCCCTACAATTCAGGGTCGCTATCCTGAAGGGAAAGATCGGATGGTGGATTTAGGGCTTTATCGGCAGCTATCTGCAGAAGCTTGAGCCGGCTACAGAATATTTTGCGCCAGTCCCCGGCTCCAAAAACTGAGGGTGCCATAGTTATGAAGTAGGAATGTAACGCTACCAATTGCGTTAGGATCTCGTGATGATCGTGTGAGAACTTAGCGAGGAGGTTGTGAGACACAATCCATAGCCGAGGGTCGCTGACGAGGTTGTACAACACCTCTCCGGGAACAAGCGACTATGAGAGGGAAGAGGTCTCCAGGAGTTTCAGGAAATCCTCAAGGGTGATGGGCGAACCAATGCATTCCTCAGAGTTGCAGTCGAGAGAACTTTCCGAGGTGGATGCTCGATCCACTGAACGATCACGGCTACCCTGATAAATAGGTGAGGTGCATGATTTCTTTGCACGTGGGCGACCCTTCCTGCAACGCTTAAGTCGAGGAGCAGCGCCTACAAATCTAGCGGCAGGTGGATCTGGCACTTTGAAGGCATCCGACTGAGCTTCCAGGCCTGCAGAGACGGAGGAATGGGGGTTGCTGTTGTAGAAGGCAAGTCCGAAGGCAGGGCGTCCTCGGTACCTAGTGTACCCGACTGTTGGCACGGCGTCTGTTCAGCTGTTGAGTTGGTTGTTGGAACTGTCGACGAAGACGTCCGTTGACCAATGGCTGTAGTTGGAACGGGTGACGAAGACTTCTGTGGACCGATTTGCTAGAAGTCGGCTCCGGTGGCTCAGCGGCGCTAGTAGAAGGTGCTGTATGGGTGGGTTTTGGAGGAGGATGTCGTACTGTAAAAGTAGATACAGGATGCGGGCAGAGGCTTCGAGTGTGTCCAACGCCCTTACATGCTGAGCTTATGGTGCCGATTGTGAGCTCAATCTTTCGTATATGAGGTTCACAGCGCACCGTAAGAATTCTTGGAACACACAACATGTCGTGCTCCGTGGGGAAACCACCCTGACATTGCTGCGGAATCCGAGCTGGTATTTGTCCTCAGGCGTATCGAAAACGAGGAGCAAGTAGTGACGCCACTCACTGTACGTCCGTAGTGTTGAGTTGGAACGGGGGACGTTAGAACGGGTGACATCATCTGTGATTTCAGGTGGAACAGGATAGAAGCTGATCAGGACTGCCATGTGTGTATAAGGTGTAGCAGTTAAGTGACGAGTACCGATGGAGATCCCCTTAGTCAAAACCTTAAGGGCATAAGCAGACGTAGACAAGTAGGCCACAATGAGGTCCTTTTGCCGCACCACGTGGGTAATGCCAGCCAGTGGCGTAGACAGAGGGGGTTGTCAAGGTTTGAACACCTTCCTTGTGAGAAGACTGAGCACGAATTTAAAGCGATATATACGTGTATACGGGGCTTTCACCAATGAACCAAATCCTTTGAACCCCCCCCCCTCTTATGAAATGTCTGGCTACGCCACTGATGCCAGCCTTCGGAACGACCCGATGAAGGCCTGCGCTGTAGGCTGGGAGCTTGGTGTTGGGAAGGCTCTGGAATGTAACTCCGAGGCTCACTTTTTGCATGAAGTGCTGGCCTTCAGGGAGGCTGACTGAAGATCCACCGTGATTTCGTTGGCTCCATACTTCATCGTATACGGGCAGCCAGTAGAAGAGCAATAAGGGGGAGTCCTTCACATAACCGACGCGACTGTGGCAAACGAAGGACCAGGTGCACTCCGGGCTGACGTCAGATCGTCTTGAGTTTGTGTGACGTCCATAAATTCAATATCAGCAGGAGGGGAAGACTGCGATGCACCGTTCGGTGTGGTAAAGAAGCGACGAAGGCATCGGGTAAGGCAGAGCAGACACGCTGAAGAGAGGACGGCGGGGCTTTTAGCAGGAGATGTGTCTATCGGCGTCTGACGCATAGTAGACGAGAGAGCAGGGAAGTTACTTCCGGTGATCTGAGCAGGAGCATCGTTCCTACCGGAAGCCGCCATTTGCAATGGCGATAAGGAAATGCTGTCTTGGCCGGGTCGGCCAAGACAGAAAAATGAATAGAACGCAAATAAAAGAGCACTTACCACCTCAGTAGGTAGCCAAACGGAGAGACGGAACGTTTACGCAACTCACACACACACAATACATATCGCCTGGAAGACAGAAAAAGGCACTTACAGGGCAAAAATCACTTAGCTAGCAAACATAACAACACACGAGTACGTTCTCCAAGATGCCGCAATACCCACACATGGCCATAAGACTCATGGATCGTGTACCTGGATTCTTCAGTCCATAGGACCCGTTTCCATTGATCTACGGTGCACGATAAATGTTCTTTATACCATGCAAAACGAGGAGTAGCATTCCAAATGGAGTTGAAAGGATTATGAGCAGCCGCACGACCAAGGTAACCCATGGAATGAAGTTCTCTGCGAATGATACGTGTACATACCGAGGTTCCAGTATTTTTACTCACCTGTATAATGAGGTCTTGTGCATTACTCCGTCGATGAGGTGTAACACTCTTCTGAGGCTTCGACGTCCTCCATAATTGATTTTCTTTGGTCTACCAGTACATTTTGCTCCCTCAGGCATGCCATGTGTCTTCCACTCATTCAGTACATTCAAAGCAGTTGACTTGGGTATGTCTAAACACCCCTCGGTTTCTCTTATGGACAACCCACTAATAAAACACCCAACAATCTTTCCTTTCTCAAAGTCAGTTTTCTCCCGCTGCGACATTTTCAGCCCAACCTCACAGTGCGATATGATGGCGGTCAGCTGCAGGCTTGTTTTTATATCGTTTGTAGCTGTACCGCGCATCTTAACAACGCAGCAGATCCGTTCGTTTGCTTTTGAAAGGGTGTCCGGTAATTTTTGTTAATATAATGTGTATATATATATATATATATATATATATATATATATATATATATATATATAAATATATATAGCATCATCATCATCATTGTCAACCATTATCAATCTACTGCTGGACGAAGGTCTCCTCAAGTTTCCTCCACAACGGTCTGCCTTGTGCCAGTCTCCTCCATGTCACTCCCGCATACTTTCGAATTTCATCCACCCATCTTCCATGTGGTCTTCTTCTGGGTCTTTTCCTGTCCCTTGGAATATAATCTAAAATTTCGGCTGTCCATCGATGATCTGTTCTTCTGGCAGTATGTCCAGCCCATTGCCATTTCAGGGATTTAACTCTGATCATGATGTCTTCCACTCTTGTCATTTTTCGGATCCACGTGTTCCTCTTCTTATCTCTCCTGGTTACACCAAGCATGCACCACTCCATGCTGCTTTGAGTTGTCTGCAGCCTTTGTATGTCTCTTTTAGCTAAGCTCCACGTCTCTGCACCATACGTAAGCACTGGAAGGATGCATTGATCAAACACTTTTCTTTTAAGACATAATGGCATATTGCTCTTGAAAATTATGCTGTTTCTTCCAAAAGCTCTCCAGGCAAGTTTTGTACGCAGATTAATTTCTTCACCAATGTGACAATCACTTGATATCTGCTGTCCAAGGTAAACGTATGTGTCTGTTATCTCCAGATTTTCTCCATCAATCGATAAATCTTCATTTCTTGTAAAAGCATTGAACATCACTTTTGTCTTCTGAAAGTTCATTTTTAATCCCACTTCTTTACTCTTGTCAGCAAGTTCCTGGATCATACTCTGTAGCTCTGATGGGTAAGTTGCAAAAATGACTATGTCATCAGCAAAACGAAGGTGGGTTAGATAATCTCCATTAATCTTTATCCCTTTGTATTCCCAGTTCAGTGATTGAAAGACATATTCCAATGTGGCATTAAAGAGCTTCGGAGATATGGTGTCACCTTGTCTCACTCCCTTTCCAATTTTTATGTGTGTTGTATTTTCAAACAGCCGAATCTTTGCACTTGCATTTTCATAGATGTTATTAATAATATTAATGTATGCATCTTCAATACCGCAGGATTTCAGAGCCATTGCAACTGCTGATGGTTTCACCGAAACAAAGGCTTTTTCATAATCGATAAAAGCCATGCACAATGGAAGTTCATATTCCCTCGCTCTTTCAATTAGTTCTCTCAATACGTGGATATGATCTATTGTGCTGTAGCCACTCCTGAATCCAGCTTGTTCTCTCGGTTGAGCCATGTCCAGTGTCACCTTCAAGCGATGTGAAAGTACTTTAGTGAAGATTTTATAAACCACTGATAGGAGGCTGATAGGTCTGTAGTTCCTGAGATCCTCAATGTCACCTTTTAATGTAGCAAGATCATTGTAGCGTTGTTCCAATCCTCAGAAATTTTCCCTTCATTAAGACATCGAGTGAAAATTTGGGCGAGTACTGTTTCGAATTCTCCACTTGCTTCTTGTATGATGTCTACAGTAATTCCATCTTCTCCTGGAGCTTTTCCCCGCTTCATGTTCTTGATTGCATGTGCAACTTCTGCTGGAAGGACTGGAAGAACTCTGGTACTGGTACCTTTCATGATGTCTGGAGTACATGTATCATCCCTTTCATATAATTTGGAGTAGAAATCTTTCACTCTTGTCAAAATTCCGCCTCTATTTCTTGTTACAGAACCATCTTCTTTTCTCAGTGCCATAATCTGTTTTTTTCCCTTACTGAGATGTCCCTTTGCTATCGTTAGGCTTTGGTTGTTTTCAATTGCTTTCCTTACTAGTTCACAGTTGAATTTCCTTACGTCTTCAGTGATACTTTTTCATACTGTCTTGCATAGCTCTATATATTCCACTTTGGAAGTCACATCTTCTTTAGTTGTCCTCATCTCTCTTCTTTTTTGCATCAACATTTTGGGTTTTCCAGATAATTTGTTCACATGCAGTTTGTTCTTAGACCCAGCTAATTTTGTTGCTGTTTCCATAAGAGCTTTGGTTACTTTTCTGTTAACTTCAGAAATATCCACTTCTTACAATGTTAGGCCTTCTAACCCAGAGAATCTGTTCTTCAGTTCCAATTTGAAGGTATTATGGTGTTTTTTAAGGCTGGTTATGTCAATACATTTTGTTTGTCTTATGAGCTTGCTACGTTCGAGTTTAGTGTTGAGGTGCATCTTACATCTCACCAATCTATGGTCACTGCCTGTGTTGAACTTGTTTAGCACACTACAGTCTTCTATGACGAATTTTTTGTTACACATAATAAAATCAATTTCACTTGTCGTCCCATTTGGATGTCTCCATGTCCATTTCCTGTGTGGCTCTTTCTTGAAAAAGGAGTTCAAGATGAAAAAACCCTTCTGCCTCTGCAAACTCTACGAGAGTATTTCCACGCTGGTTTCTGTTGCCGTGAACGAATTTACCTACTGAAGTTTCATTCTGTTGCCGTTGCCCTATTTTTGCATTGAAATCTCCCATAATTATCTTCAAGTGCTGCTTACCTTTATTATTTAGATCACGAATTTCCTCATAAAATTCTTCAATTTCTTCTTCAGCATGACTTGTGGTGGGTGCATAAGTTTGAATAATCTGAGCCTGGTATCTTCTCGAGAGTTGGATAACGAGTCGTGCAACTCTGTCAGAGGAACTTTCAACTTCTACAACTTTATCCTTCAGTTTCTTGTTTATTATAAAACCAACACCACTAGTTCTGCCAGTATCTGTCCCACGATAGTAGAAGAGATGTCCACTTTTCAGTTCAATGAGATCTCCTTTTCTCCTTACCTCACTTAGCCCGACGATGTTCCACTTGATCCTTTGTAATTCCTCTTCCAATTCAAGAAGCCTTGAATCAGAAGATAGGGAGCGTCCGTTATACGTAGCCAAGGTCAGCATCAGATGGCAGCCTAGTCCGGTCCTCCGGGGATTCTTAGCATCCTCTGCTTTCATGTCGCACTGGCCGCTACCTTGGCCAGGTACATTCAAGCTGCCGGAGACTGAGGGCCAAGATTTATGTTGTGGAGTCATTTTGGAGGTGTTTGGCCATAACTCACCACGCTGGCCAGGCGTGTTGGTGAGTGTGGGATAGCATTTCCTCTAATCCCGATGGTATGGTTATTCCGCTATTGGCGGTCGTCAGAGCCCCTTTAGTGGGAACAGGATGTACCACGAGAAGGCGGGGTTGACATTTGTCAAGGAGAGGCTGTGATGTTACGCATCACCTGACCGTACATCTTATATATATGGGATGTAAGGTCAGGTGATGCGTAACATCACAGCCTCTCCTTGACAAATGTCAACCCCGCCTTCTGTTCCCACTAAAGGGGCTCTGACGACCGCCAATAGCGGTATAACTATACCATCGGGATTAGAGGAAATGCTATCCCACACTCACCAACCCGCTTGGCCCTCAGTCTCCGGCAGCTGGAATGTACCTGGCCAAGGCAGCGGCCAGTGCGACATGAAGGCAGAGGGTGCTAAGAATCCCCGGAGGACCGGACTAGGCGGCCATCTGATGCTGACCTTGGCTACGTATAACGGACGCTCCCTATCTTCTGATTCAAGGCTTCTTGAATTGGAAGAGGAACTGCAAAGGATCAAGTGGGACATCGTCGGGCTAAGTGAGGTAAGGAGAAAAGGAGAATATCTCATTGAACTGAAAAGTGGACATCTCTTCTACTATCGTGGGACAGATACTGGCAGAACTAGTGGTGTTGGATTTATAATAAACAAGAAACTGAAGGATAAAGTTGTAGAAGTTGAAAGTTCCTCTGACAGAGTTGCACGACTCGTTATCCAACTCTCGAGAAGATACCAGGCTCAGATTATTCAAACTTATGCACCCACCACAAGTCATGCTGAAGAAGAAATTGAAGAATTTTATGAGGAAATTCGTGATCTAAATAATAAAGGTAAGCAGCACTTGAAGATAATTATGGGAGATTTCAATGCAAAAATAGGCAACGACAACAGAATGAAACTTCAGTAGGTAAATTCGGTCACGGCAACAGAAACCAGAGTGGAAATACTCTCGTAGAGTTTGCAGAGGCAGAAGGGTTTTTCATCTTGAATTCTTTTTTCAAGAAAAAGCCACACAGGAAATGGACATGGAGACATTCAAATGGGACGACAAGTGAAATTGATTTTATTATGTATAACAAAAAATTCGTCATAGAAGACTGCAGTGTGCTAAACAAGTTCAACACAGGCAGTGACCATAGATTGGTGAGATGTAAGATGCACCTCAACACGAAACTCGAACGTAGGAAGCTCATAAGACAAACAAAATGTATTGACATAACCAACCTTAAAAAACACCATAATACCTTCAAATTGGAACTGAAGAACAGATTCTCTGCTTTAGAAGGCCAAACATCGGTAGAAGTGGATATCTCTGAAGTTAACAGAAAAGTAACCAACGCTCTTATGGAAACAGCAACAAAATTAGTTGGGTCTAAGAACAATATGCATGTGAACAAATTATCAGGAAAAACCAAAATGTTGATGCAAAAAAGAAGAGTGATGAGGACAACTAAAGAAGATGTGACTTCCAAAGTGGAATATATAGAGCTATGCAAGACAGTACGAAAAAGTATCACTGAAGACGTAAGGAAATTCAACTGTGAACTAGTAAGGAAACCGATTGAAAACAACCAAAGCCTAAAGATAGCAAAGGGACATCTCAGTAAGGGGAAAAACAGATTATGGCACTGAGAAAAGAAGATGGTTCTGTAACAAGAAATAAAGGCGAAATTTTGACAAGAGTGAAAGATTTCTACTCCAAATTATATGAAAGGGACAATACATGTACTCCAGACATCATGAAAGATACCAGTACCAGAGTTCTTCCAGTCCTTCCAGCAGAAGTTGCACATGCAATCAAGAACATGAACCTGAGAAAAGCTCCAGAAGATGGAATTGCTGTAGACATCATACAAGAAGCAAGTGGAGAAATCGAAACAGTACTCTCCCAAATTTTCACTCGATGCCTTAATGAAGGGAAAATTCCTGAGGATTGGAACAACGCTACAATGATTTTGCTACATAAAAAAGGTGACATTGAGGATCTCAGGAACTACAGACCTATCAGCCTCCTATCAGTGGTTTATAAAATCTTCACTAAAGTTCTTTCACACTGCTTGAAGGTGACACTGGACATGGCTCAACCGAGAGAACAAGCTGGATTCAGGAGTGGCTACAGCACAATTGATCATATCCACGTACTGAGAGAACTAATTGAAAGAGCGAGGGAATATGAACTTCCATTGTGCGTGGCTTTTATCGATTATGAAAAAGCCTTTGTTTCGGTGAAACCATCAAGTTGCAATGGCTCTGAAATCCTGCGGTATTGAAGATGCATACATTAATATTATTAATAACATCTATGAAAATGCAAGTGCAAAGATTCGGCTGTTTGAAAATACAACACACATAGAAATTGGAAAAGGTGTGAGACAAGGTGACACCATATCTCCGAAGCTCTTTAATGCCACATTGGAAAATGTCTTTCAATCACTGAACTGGGAAAACAAAGGGATAAAGATTAATGGAGATTATCTAACCCACCTTCGTTCTGCTGATGACAGTCATTTTTGCAGCTACCCCATCAGAGCTACAGAGTATGATCCAGGAACTTGCTGACAAGAGTAAAGAAGTGGGATTAAAAATGAACTTTCAGAAGACAAAAGTGATGTACAATGCTTTTACAAGGAATGAAGATTTATCGATTGATGGAGAAAAGCTGGAGATAACAGACACGTACGTTTATCTTGGACAGCAGATATCAAGTGAGGGTCACATTGATGAAGAAATTAATCGGCGTACAAAACTTGCCTGGAGAGCTTTTGGAAGAAACAGCATAATTTTCAAGAGCAATATGCCATTATGTCTTAAAAGAAAAGTGTTTGATCAATGCATCCTTCCAGTGCTTACGTATGGTGCAGAGACGTGGAGCTTAGCTAAAAGAGACATACAAAGGCTGCAGACAACTCAAAGCAGCATGGAGAGGTGCATGCTTGGTGTAACCAGGAGAGATAAGAAGAGGAACACGTGGATCCGAAAAATGACAAGAGTGGAAGACATCATGATCAGAGTTAAATCCCTGAAATGGCAATGGGCTGGACATACTGCCAGAAGGACAGACCATCGATGGACAGCCGAAATTTTAGATTGGATTCCAAGGGACAGGAAAAGACCCAGAAGAAGACCACATGGAAGATGGGTGGATGAAATTCGAAAGTATGCGGGAGTGACGTGGAGGAGACTGGCACAAGACAGACCGTTGTTAAGGAAACTTGGGGAGACCTTCGTCCAGCATTGGATTGAAAATGGTTGACAATGATGATGATGATGTCTGTTATCTCCAGCTTTTCTCCATCAATCGATAAATCTTCATTTCTTGTAAAAGCATTGAACATCACTTTTGTCTTCTGAAAGTTCATTTTTAATCCCACTTCTTTACTCTTGTCAGCAAGTTCCTGGATTATACTCTGTAGCTCTGATGGGGTAGTTGCAAAAATGACTACGTCATCAGCAAAACGAAGGTGGGTTAGATATTCTCCATTAATCTTTATCCCTTTGTTTTCCCAGTTCAGTGATTGAAAGACATTTTCCAATGTGGCATTAAAGAGCTTCGGAGATATGGTGTCACCTTGTCTCACTCCTTTTGCAATTTTTATGTGTGTTGTATTTTCAAACAGCCGAATCTTTGCACTTGCATTTTCATAGATGTTATTAATAATATAAATGTATGCATCTTCAATACCGCAGGATTTCAGAGCCATTGCAACTGCTGATGGTTTCACCGAATCAAAGGCTTTTTCATAATCGATAAAAGCCATGCACAATGGAAGTTCATATTCCCTCGCTCTTTCAATTAGTTCTCTCAGTACGTGGATATGATCTATTGTGCTGTAGCCACTCCTGAATCCAGCTTGTTCTCTCGGTTGAGCCATGTCCAGTGTCACCTTCAAGCGGTGTGAAAGAACTTTAGTGAAGATTTTATAAACCACTGATAGGAGGCTGATAGGTCTGTAGTTCCTGAGATCCTCAATGTCACCTTTTTTATGTAGCAAGATCATTGTAGCGTTGTTCCAATCCTCAGGAATTTTCCCTTCATTAAGGCATCGAGTGAAAATTTGGGCGAGTACTGTTTCGATTTCTCCACTTGCTTCTTGTATGATGTCTACAGTAATTCCATTTTCTCCTGGAGCTTTTCCCCGCTTCATGTTCTTGATTGCATGTGCAACTTCTGCTGGAAGGACTGGAAGAACTCTGGTACTGGTAACTTTTATGATGTCTGGAGTACATGTATCATCCCTTTCGTATAATTTGGAGTAGAAATCTTTCACTCTTGTCAACATTTCGCCTCTATTTCTTGTTACAGAACCATCTTCTTTTCTCAGTGCCATAATCTGTTTTTTTCCCCTTACTGAGATGTCCCTTTGCTATCTTTAGGCTTTGGTTGTTTTCAATTGCTTTCCTTACTAGTTCACAGTTGAATTTCCTTACGTCTTCAGCGATACTTTTTCGTATTGTCTTGCATAGCTCTATATATTCCACTTTGGAAGTCACATCTTCTTTAGTTGTCCTCATCTCTCTTCTTTTTTGCATAAATATTTTGGTTTTTCCTGATAATTTGCTCACATACAATTTGTTCTTAGACCCAGCTAATTTTGTTGCTGTTTCCATAAGAGCTTTGGTTACTTTTCTGTTAACTTCAAAAATATCCACTTCTTCCAATGTTAGGCCTTCTAACCCAGAGAATCTGTTCTTCAGTTCCAATTTGAAGGTATTATCGTGTTTTTTAAGGTTGGTTATGTCAATACATTTTGTTTGTCTTATGAGCTTGCTACGTTCGAGTTTAGTGTTGAGGTGCATCTTACATCTCACCAATCTATGGTCACTGCCTGTGTTGAACTTGTTTAGCACACTACAGTCTTCTATGACGAATTTTTTGTTACACATAATAAAATCAATTTCACTTGTCGTCCCATTTGGATGTCTCCATGTCCATTTCCTGTGTGGCTTTTTCTTGAAAAAGGAGTTCAAGATGAAAAACCCTTGTGCCTCTGCAAACTCTACGAGAGTATTTCCACGCTGGTTTCTGTTGCCGTGACCGAATTTACCTACTGAAGTTTCATTCTGTTGCCGTTGCCCTATTTTTGCATTGAAATCTCCCATAATTATATTCAAGTGCTGCTTACCTTTATTATTTAGATCACGAATTTCCTCAAAGAATTCTTCAATTTCTTCTTCAGCATGACTTGTGGTGGGTGCATAAGTTTGAATAATCTGAGCCTGGTATCTTCTCGAGAGTTGGATAACGAGTCGTGCAGCTCTGTCAGAGGAACTTTCAACTTCTACAACTTTATCCTTCAGTTTCTTGTTTATTATAAATCCAACATCACTAGTTCTGCCAGTATCTGTCCCACGATAGTAGAAGAGATGTCCACTTTTCAGTTCAATGAGATCTTCTCCTTTTCTCCTTACCTCACTTAGCCCGACGATGTCCCACTTGATCCTTTGCAGTTCCTCTTCCAATTCAAGAAGCCTTGAATCAGAAGATAGGGAGCGTCCGTTATACGTAGCCAAGGTCAGCATCAGATGGCAGCCTAGTCCGGTCCTCCGGGGATTCTTAGCACCCTCTGCCTTCATGTCGCACTGGCCGCTGCCTTGGCCAGGTACATTCCAGCTGCCGGAGACTGAGGGCCAAGATTTAAGTTGTGGAGTCATTTTGGAGGTGTTTGGCCATAACTCACCACGCTGGCCAAGCGGGTTGGTGAGTGTGGGATAGCATTTCCTCTAATCCCGATGGTATAGTTATACCGCTATTGGCAGTCGTCAGAGCCCCTTTAGTGGGAACAGGATGTACCACGAGAAGGCGGGGTTTACATTTGTCAAGGAGAGGCTGTGATGTTACGCATCACCTGACCTTACATCCCTTATATATATATATATATATATATATATATATATATATATAACATCATCGTCAGCACTGTCAACCATTATCAATCCACTGCTGGATGAAGGTCTCCCTATATTTCTTCCGCAATTGTCTGTCTTGAGCCTGTCTCCTCCATGTGACTCCTGCATGCTTTCGAATTTCAATATATATATATATATATATATATATATATATATATGAGAATTACATATATAGTTTGATGTCACTTTACTTTCAAAGCCATCGTACATTTTTAATATATTATCCATTTTAAATTACTTATACTTAACTTGATGCAATGACGCCAGTTTCATGGTACTAGACTCAACACATTTTATTCGTGTTGAAGTATTTTATCGCGGGACTCTGTCATTCTAACTCTCATTCTCTAGACAGTAACTTCCACTTTCATTCAAAAAAGCGTTTTCACGCGTCACATAATGTATCATATTCCAACAATTTATCTCTCACACATGTACATTAAAGAATCATTTATAGGAAGAGTGTCAGTAGTTTTGCTAGATTTTATTTAATCAACTGGATGGTCGTTCCCACTATAAGAATGCCGCACGATTTCAATTTTGTAGGAAACTTCTGTTTTGCACTGGCTATAGAAAAATAAAAATAAAACGTTTATACAATTCTTTTTCTTCTGAGTGTTTTCCTTTTATACTTGAAAAGAAAAACTTTTTTCTTACTCCAACTTTTATTTCATTTCCATAGAAGTTGGAATAAAGCTTCTTAGAATACCCCGAAAACGTATTCTATTCCAAGGAAAGGAAAATCTCATTTGGTTTCTCGCTTGAGTAAATAGATAGAAAGCAGACACTGTCTAAACCTGCGAATTTTCAATCGCCTGTCGCTTCTTGGTTGACAGGATGCAGTGGTTTGGGAATGCTTCAAAGCAGCCATTAGTAAACTATCAGGTTTTCTTGAACATTCTTCGGATGTGACTTCGAATAACAGAGAAGGCAAACATGCTCAATGCCAATTGCCTTCCATAGGATTTCTCTGGGATAATTTATCAGGGTTAGGGAAAAACAAGTGAAAAATGAAAAGTTGTGGAATGAAGTAAAAAAAAAAAAAGGTTTTCCGAAAATGCTCCAGCAAATTTCCACAATTCCTATAACACGAAAATTAATAATGTGGGCAGGCATTCACTACTATAAAATAGAAACTATTATTGTTTTTCTAATGTCCTTTCGTGGAAAAATACTACTGACAGTGTTAGGTAAACAAGTTGTAAAACAAAATATCTCATCATTACTGTCCATGAATTTAATTCTGGGCAAAAGAGTTTTCACTTTTATGTGCTTTCAAATTACAAAAAGGCTCTTCATGGGTCTTATGAGGATGAGCGTAAAAATCAGCAATGTGTAAATGTTCAGTATTTTTACTATTAAAATCTCTAAATGTTCGGTGTTTTTTACTATTAAAATTATTAATGAATTCGCTGAGGGTTTATGAACACATATTTTTCTGTAAACTGAGGAAAAAGGCTTCTCCTCCAAGATACCACATATTCATTGACGAAACGTGGCACTGCGTTGCCTGGGTTTAAAAAAAATACATGGATCACCTTTGGCCAGAGTTGTCTTATTACCGGAACATATTTATATTTCACTAAAATATGTTCCGGTAATAAGAAACAGGAATTATGAAAATAGAATAAAGCCTATACTTTAACGAATACATTGCTTTGGTCCGTACATGTTTCGTTCCTTTTGTATTGTAAAAACACTTTTTTAATGCAGTAGAAATACACTCCCCCCCCCAAAAAAAAAAAAAAACAATAAGAAAGAAAGAAAAAAAGAGAAAATGAAGCACCAGAGAAAGTCTTTTGATCCTGATGAAACTCCGCATGCAAGTACCGTAGGGCCGAATATATAACGGGTTAAAAAATAACGACCAATGATTAAATATTGATAGTGGCTGGTCACAGCGCATGGAGGAAGGTATATCAAAAGCAAAGCTCGCGCGCAGGGACTATTGTGGGACTGTAAGTTGCAATAATCTCCACGTACTATGAGGATGCCTCGACGTCGGATCCGTGCACAATATGAGAAGTTGAGCGAATTTCAGAGAGGATATATAATTGGGCTGACCGAGGTCGGTTAGCCAAATCGCCGCATCACCAGGCATTTAAGTCGGAGAGACCCTGCTATGGGACGATGTTGGCGCCAATGGGACGATGATGGCGCCAATGGATTAAGGAGAGCACAACTCAGCAGTACGCGGGCAGTGAATGGCCAAAGGCAAGGACAGAACCCAAGGATCGAGCTATTCGGACAGAACCGTTTTCGTCGCCAAGTTGCTTCGTATACAGGTACGGAAGTGACTATCCGGAGAGTTGTCAGACGTGGCTATCAGGACCGTTGCCAGACAACTTGCGGCACGGAGAACACATTCGAGGAGGCCACTCCGTCGCCTACCACTGAGCAGGTAGCATCACCAGTACCGGTCTCAGTGGTGTCCGGCCCGATCAACGTGGGATAGTGTCCAGTGTCGTCGTGTTGTGTTCAGCGATGAGTCATGGTTTGCACTTGGCACCGGTGACTAAGGCATACGTGTCTGAAGAAAAGACGGCCGCCGCACGGATCCTGCCTTTTCCGTGGAACAGCACACGACTCGCACACCGGGAGGGACTGCATGAGGAGCCATTTATTACGATAACCGGACATCCTTCTTAGTCCTCCGTACCACCCTCACGACTCAGCCGTGTAACAACGACATTATACGACCTGTTGTGTTGCCATTCGTATCGCAGCATCACCGAGCAATTCTTAAACAGACAATGCCCCGCCACACACGGCACAGATATCCCAGGCCTGTTTCCGTGATGTTGACATCCTTCCATGAACAATCCGATCAGCCGGCCTCTCACTGATCAAACATGTTTGGGACATAATGGCACGTCATCTATGTCCATCTTCGAATGTCTGCGAACTGGCCCGCCATTTGGATACCATCTGGTATGCTATACCTCAGGACAGTATCCGTGATCTGTATGCGTCCGCTTGTATCCGAGCCAGGGGTAGGGCTACAAATAATTGACTTGTTCCACTCGTGTAGCTGTTTTATCAGAATAAATGGCCCGCTTGCTCTAAAATTGCAATCATTTCTTTTCCTGTGCATGTACATTACACATATAAATTTTCATCTAGTTTGGATGATTCCTTCTGGGTGCTTCGGAGTTTTTTGGGGGTAATGGAAAGGGTGTATTTATATACAGTGCTGGACAATTGCTAAGGACGGATCATAAACGGCTATATATATAGCGCATAAAAAAGTAAGTGTGGTTGGATGCCAAGTGAAATAAAATAATGTCAGAATGCCAGGACATTACAAGAAAGACAATTTATTGTGCTCTGAAATCCAGAAGGCTTTGGAACGTGTTCAAGGGACAAACAGGCCATTTTGTGCAGAATACGTAAACGTGAAAAAAATGCAATTACCGTCCGCAGGCGTTCCGGCGTAAGATGTCAATACGGGATATGGCCATTATGGAGGGCGATGCAAGATTCCGCACGTCGTGTCATGCTTTGCACAACATTATCAAGCAGCTGTTGGGGTAATTTATCCCATTCCTCTGTCAGTGCACGGATGAGGGTATCCTTGTTTATTGGAGGGCATTGGCGACCAGCAAGACTCCTCCCCAAAGCATCCCACACATTTTCAATGGGATTCAGATCTGGAGAACGTGCTGGCGATACGAGGCATTGAATATCCTCGCTCTCAAGACACTCCTGGACAGCGACTGTTCAATGACATGTTGCGTTGTCGTCCATGAATATGAATCTATCACCGACAGCACCACGGAACATGCGAACATGAGGTAGCAGAACATCATTAATGTATCGTTGGCCAGTCATAGTCCCAGTTGGAAGCACATAGAGGGATGTACGGCCATTGATCATGATGCCAGCCCATACCATGACACTACATGTCGGATATCGGTCCCTTTCCTGTATGTTTGCTGGACAATATGCAGTACCACTATCACGCCAGATCAGTTGTCGTCGACAATCAGACGATAGACTGTATCTACTCTCATCTGAGAAGAGGACAGCAGACCAGTCGTTGTCAGTCCAATTGCGATGTTGATGGCACCATTGCAAACGGGCGGTACGGTGACGTCTGGACAATGGGATGCACACAACAGGACGGCGGGCGTATAGTCCTCCTTCATGCAAACGTCTGGCGACAGTTTTTCGGGAGATCCGCTTGCCAGTAGCAGCCATAAACTGATTTGCTACCTCACTAGCTGTCCTGCGCCGGTGTCTTTTTGTTGATAGCACTATGTACCGATCTTCTGCAGGTGTCGTACTGCGAACACGACCTCCCCTGTGACGTTTGCTACACTCTCCATTTGTTTGAAATGATTTCCAAAGCCTTGAAACAACACTGTGGCTGACGTCGAACTCCCTGGCAACATCTGTTATTTTTCGCCCTTCTTCAAGCTTGCGAATAATACGGCCACGCGTAAAATCATCTAGGTGATGTCGGGAAGACATACTGAAAATTGCAAGTTCGTCAACTGATTCTTTCCTTTTCAACTTTGCGTTTGAACAACGGTCAATACGCATCAAATCCTTTATATCTCTTATCAGCGCTATGACGTCACGAACAAGTTCGGCAATCCAAAATTTGCATACGCACAACACGTCTTACTGTATCCCGCACTTATGCTAATTTCCACATTTTCCTGCCTTCCATTTTATGGTTGCTATCGTTGCTATTGTCTTCCGTCCTTAGCAATTGTCCAGCAGTGTACTTATTTTATGTAGTAACGAATTAGAAGAACTCACACAAGGATATGATATAATTAAACAAGAGCTAAGAAACGCACAAATCAACGCAATAAATCTCCACATACGTCAAGATAAACTAAATAAACAGTCAATATGAAGTTGGATGATGCGCTAACAGGAAATTGATAAAATTAAGTTTTGAAAAGAGGAAATGCGAAAAAGATTAACAGTTTTCTCGCGTTTCATTCCTTGTATTATATTTGCTTTTCACTGAAGTACTGTATATTTCCTTTCGAAAAACATTGTGCAACTATTTTTTTAAGTAGTGGAACTGTTTTAATCCGTAGTAACACATGGAGAGCAGCGTTATAAAGCGTACATCAACTCACCGGCAATTGCGGTGAGTTGATGTACATACACGTGACGGCGAGTTGATGTGTGATACACGTAACATGTCAGAAATCCAGCCCAAATATTTTAGCACAAGATATTAATATTGTCCAAATCGAACAAAAGTGTAAATAAATATTATTGATCAGCCTTACAGCAAAGTTAACAATATGATCTAATTTGAAATTTGAAATCCTGTTTTTTGTCAAATTCGAAATAATGGTTGAAGGAGCCAAGTCAAAACTTATCCGTAAAAATAGCTTTTAAGATGAATTAAAATTGAATATAAAAATGAAAGGCTGGAGATGCACACACTCCTGTGCTTCGGCAGGTTTTACAGAATTTTTTAACATCTACGTTCAATATCTTCTTCTGCAGGCGACTGACAGACAAGGAAATTTTACTATTTAGATTTGCGTTTAAAAATCGGAGCAGCAAATTATTAGGAACACCGAATAACAATCAGATACGTATGTGACTACCTCAAATACGTACTCAGTTCTGACGTTGAGATGCATTGATAAACAGATCACTACAAAGTATTTAGACGTGTATGAAACGTAAGTCGCGGCAATACGGAAAGATTCATTATTTGAAAGGGGCATGATAATGGGATCATGGCAGCCAGGTGCAGGAATCTCAGAAACAGCGAACCTTCTCTGCTATGCAAGAAAAACTGCATCGAGGGTAAACAGTGGGTGGTGATCAAACAACAAAACAAACCCTCATCTATCTTCCTGGGGGCGGAAACGAGTGCTCGATGCTCGAGGGAACGGGACAGGAGAGGATTATGTAAGTTAACAGACGAGATCTGTTGCTTCAAGTAACCACGCAGTTCTAAATGAGAATTTTGCACGCACAACTCGACGCATATTGCGGCTAATGGGATATAACAGCAGACGTGCCCTTCATGTACCTTTCGTTTCTGCTAAAAACCGATCGATTCAACTGCAGTTGGCAAAGGAGCGCGAAAACTGAAGCCTAGATGACCGGAAAAATGTCTCATGGTCCGATGAATCATTTTTCATTTAATGCACGTCGGTGGACGTAGCAAAACATGGCGACAAAAGCACGAATCGGTGGCTTCAGGCTTCCTTCCGTGAAGTGTACACGCTGGTGGAGGCAGTGTAATGGTTCGAGGTCTATTTTCAGGGTTGTAATGTAATTCCTTAATTTTTCTGCAACAGCACTGAGATGCTACGAGGTATCTCAACATCACTGTGCACCAGGTACACCCGTACATGTGCCTGGTGTTTCCTAATGTAAAGGGTTACTTCCAGTGGGATAATGCGTCACATCACAAGGCTCGGGCGTCACACAGTGGTTCAAGGAGCACGTTAGTGACTTCAAAATGCTAATATCAGCGTCACAGTCGCCAGTTCCGTTCTTGAACCAATTGAACACCCGTGGGATGAGTTTCACACAGCCATTCATAACATGAACTGCTTAAAATAATTAGGAGAGAAAGTGATTTTCTCCACATTGTACAACCCAGTCGCGCGATGTCTTACTGAAACGTGGAAAACGTAAGTTCAGTGTGACGCTGAATCATGCACATCCTTAGGCACAATATCGTGTGTGACGTCAGAATGCATATATCACAGACTAGAATATAATAAAGGGTTTCTAGGAGCTCCCTAATTCTGCCGCGTTCAAAGTGACATTTCGTTTCTTGCAGTCTTCCGTTGGAACGATACCTCAACATCGCGATTTACCGGAATCAACGGCGCGGAGAGGTATTCGCAGGCAGATGCAGGTTAGAAAAAGCGGATGGTAGCAGAAGCCACTGTAGTGTCACGAAGTGTCATTTCCTGACTGTGGGCACGATTCCAGGATACTAGAAGTGTTCGAAGAAGGGACGATCAAGGCCGTCCACGAGGAACTACAGCAAGGTACAACTGTTACGTATTGTTAACAGCTTGTCGGAATAACTCCAGCTCCAGCTTATCGTGTCAACAGATCACAGGTTGCCAACTCAGACTACCCGCTATCATCTTCATCAAAGTGGTACTTATGCACGTAGACCAATGGTGTGTATCGCTCTAACCACACGACGCACTATGACCCGTAAAAACTGGTCCGAGGAACATCCTGGTAGGGGACACGACGAGTGGTGTCAAGTTATCTTTTCTGGCAAAACGAGATTCACTCTGCAGCCTGACAATCGAAGAGTTCTTATCTAGTGGGAACGCGGCATACGAAATAACCCAGCATTTGTGCAGGAAACTTCACATTTCGGCGGACATGATGGCCTGGACAGTCATAAGTATCGGTAGACGTGTAGACCTGTACGTCGTGTCAGAATGGTGTTTAAAGTTAGGCAACTTGCAGGAGAACAGTCTGACAGCCTAGAGATATAGAGACGAGATTCTCAAACCTATTGTCATGCCGTACGCTCGAGCCGTCGGTGATTCGTTCTTTTTCATGGGCGATAACGTTTGAACTCATAGAGCTCGGTTAGTGGTCAACATGCATCAACAGGAAGAATCGAGAGCATGGAGTGGCTAGCATGCTTCCGTGACTTAAATCCAATTGAGAATGCCTGTGACGCACTTGGCAGATGTATTGCAGCTGAGCCGACACCTCCGTTGACTGTTCGTGAACTGAAGACTACACTAATTGAGGAGTGGCGAAGACACCTCCAAACCTACCTCGATAACCTCACCAATTTCATGCCGCACAAGTGTGCTGCGATTCTAGCCGTTCTTAAGGATCACACACCCAATTAGAGGTCAGTTACGCTTTCAAAATGCCATTTTTTCGTGTTGTACAGATAACATATCCGTTGCATCATGTGCACTAAATGATAATGCATAAAAATTCGCAAATGTCGTTTTTTTAAGCCATCTCACTGAAAACTTTTCCGTATCTTACAAAAAATAATATTTTACGTTCAACAGCTCAGTCGCACTTTATTTTCCTTACAATATCTCTTGCTTCCCTAATTTTTTTGAGCAGAGCGTATCCTCCTCTAGCGAACATCTTCAGTTGACGAACCTTATCACATCCTCTTTAACGATGTGCTGATATCGTGAACATACCTGTAAAACGATACAGCACATTGTTAAATCGACGCTGCATCGAATCGAGGATCTGCTTTTGAAGGCCAAGAGCGACTCAACGCATCATTTTTTTTTTTGATTGGAGGTTTAACGACCACCGTGAGCAACTCAATGGGCTATAAGCAGTCGCCCGTCCCTAATTTAGGGTCACTGGTTCCAGGGAAGGGAAAGAGCCAGTGCCGTAAGACAAACACAACATCCATGCCAGACCGGGATTCGAACCCGGACCCCTTACGGACGAATGATCAGAGGCCAGCGCCTTAGACCACTGCGCCACCGGGGCGGCCAACGCATCAATAAGTAGGTGTTCAGATGAATTTTCTACTTCAGTATATGGTTCACCCGGAAAGAGTTTCTCCTGCATCAATACAAAGATGTTTTCATCTGCTGTGCGTTGATAGCTTTCCATAGATGAAATAAAACTTTCCGGGGTTAACACATTTATCTTTCGGTGCAAAAAGTACTGGAGCAAAGGGAAAAAATACGTTATTGTTGGTTAATGTCTGCAATGCTCAACTTCACCTAGGAGTTGCTAACCAGTATTATGCTGATCCTCTTTAGTTAATTAAAATCAGTAATTAAGGGATTCGGTAATTTGCATAAACGTTTAATAAATTGTGGATTCAGCTTTTCACTTTAAAGATTCGATTCCTTTTCTTTTAAATGGAACGCCATTTAAGTTTTTTGGGGAGTGTATAAACCGCTTGGGATACAAAGAGTTGCCTGTCCCTAATTGCGGCCGTTGGTTCCAGAGAAGAAGTAGGGCCAGCGCTATGGAACGACTGCACAACCCATGCTTTATCCGGTACTACTGTACGTATGCAACGCAGACGACTGTCCATAAGCCACCGCTGTGACCATTAAGCCATCGCGGAAGTATTAAGGATTTCTGAATATTAACATGATTTCGCTTCAGGCTGCTAGTTTCAAAAGGAAATAATCTATTTTTGCCATAATACAAGCATTATATTGTTCATAAGTCTTTTTGGAGCCAGAAGTGTTTAAATATTCGTACCAATAACAACAGTATGCCGGCCAGTTCACCAGCTTGTGGACACCTTATCTATGGACTTACGGTTGGGTGTTGGAAAAATTATTTTATAGTAATTTGGACGAACATTCACGCCCATCTTCGAATAATGCAAGTTTCTGCTAGAGGAATAAATGTAGATCTGCATTTGGGACCATATCTCTGCTTCTTAGAGGCCAACTGAAATTTATTCACAGGTCCGATATCTTTGATTCTTCTTTGAGAAATATTGTGGGTACATATTCTTGTTTATTTTCCTCTCGCAAAAAGTTGAACTTGGAAAACTCATTTTGTGTCAGGTAGATAGAATTACGAATAAATAAATAAACTTAAAACCACTTTTTTATATAATATGAAATTTTCATCTGAAAATAGAATGTAAATATTTAGCAAAAAATAACAATCTTCGAAAGTGATCCTCAATGGGTGAAAGAAAATGAATAAAAGAAAAATATACGCAATTCCTTGTTTTCAATCGAAGTATGGCATCCTGTAATACATTGTGCATGAAGGAAATGAATGATTATACACTTTCGTTATCACAGAACTTTCTCTTTGTCTTTTCTCATAATAAAGTACTTAAAGTACTTTGTTGCGCAGTGCGTTAAGGTCAGTGCACAGTGTTCTGAGCGGCGTGATTGTGTGCGAGAACTTGGGGATTGCAAATGTGCTGGAAATAAAATTATGATACATTACGAAGGCTTGATGCTAGTAGTTTCATCTTTTAGTTCATCAGGAGACTGTCTGGCACAGAACTATTAGTATGTTCCTTGTGTTCCTTCGCAAGCGGAACGTAATAAACTTAGATGCATTTCAAGGAAAAGTACCACAAATGCTTGCTCTGTTTCTGGGTGTCTGTTCTTCATCATGCTCTTACGTATACGGATCACTGAGTGAATTAAGTTCAAAAACATTTTTGCGTACATCACCATTGATATTTTCCTCGTAATTACAGAAACGTTGTGAGAAATTATTATTTCTCTCCTTTCTCAATTTTTTAATATAGTTCAATAAATCTCACTAATATTAAAGGCCAAATGAAGTCATCTAGCTCTGGCGTAAATTCCGGAAAGAGAGACAACTCAAGTAGAAGAACGAACACAGATAATTTGGGAATAGAACACAGGTTTTAAAATAAACATTTGGCTTCTTAAACTCTCGAAAGTCAACGATTTATGTCCATATGAAAGTGGTAAAAATAATGCAAATTTTATGAGGATGATGCCCCTTTTGCTCATGTCACATTTATTAACCGGTACAAGGTATGGTATTTTCGACTCAAAGTGTCTCACATGTGTTAAAATATTGAGGATTAATAAAAATTCCCTTCTACGTGTAAACAATCTAAAACATAAAGACATAAAAGTGGCCTTGAAATACAGTGGAATACGAATCGCTTTCTGCCCAAGTGATTGCAACGTCTTTTAGCTGCAAGTAACCTGTGAAGTAATTTACTCTTGTACAGACGTTGTGCGCACTTATTGTGAACAATCCATTGCACATGTCGTTTTCTTTTGAAAGAAAAAAAAAACAATTATTTATGCACTATTCTATTTATCGTCTTTCTTCGTATGGAATCAGTTGGATACGTCCGTTCCACAAAATACTCGCTGCCCACACGTGCACAAGAAACCAGCTGTTTGTGATTTCCTGTCTGCATGAGAAATTTGCATTGTACAGTATAGACGGCTTGTTTGAATTTCTCTCTCAGTGATCTGATATAAGTCTTCTGATCATTCGCCGCCCATGATATGAGAAAATTCGACTTTGAGTTTGTCACTCTCTCCCTTTCCTGAAAACTTTGTCTCAGAATGCAAAATTTTCAATGTGCACTTCTCCTCCCCCTTTCCAACAAAGAAAGAAAATATTTTGAATATTAGAGAAAAATTAGAATAAAATTCGGTTTAGCAAAAGAAACCAGAATCACCGTGAAGATAATTCTTTGATTTTCGCCGTAGTTTATGACAGCGTGTTTGATATTTGCGGCTTACATTCCAGTTTTTGGAGTTTCATTTTCTTAGACGAAATCAAAGGAATCACTTTGTTTAACTTACATTGAGCAGATTAATTTTAGAAAGTCGTAAACCGTCGTGTAGATAATATAGTTGAATTAAAACACCGTCTTTACACGATAAAAACTTGAGTCGGCTAAAGCACTTCAAGTCAAGATTTATTACCACTAGTTATAATAGTTAAAAAAACATAGTAAAAAAATAACAATTATTTTGCAGTATCTGGAAGATAAACTGCTTTCAGAGTTTCAACTTCTACCAAGCCTATACTTGAAATAGGTGGACTACGTTCTTGTCTTCTGGACCCACTCTTTGGACGACTTCTCTTCCTTTACTGTACATACACTATATTGACAAAAATCACCGGACACCTAGAAGAGAAACACAGCATAACATTTATTGACATACATCAGTACGGTGTCGATCCACCTTTCGCCTGCTTTCGACAAGGTTTTGGAACACAGCGATAGGTATACGCTTCCATTCAGTACACAATGCTGCAGCTAACTGTTGCTTAGTAGTAGGCCTTGGTTCCTAACTTCTTAGGCAGCGCTCTAACTCATCCCATACATGCTCTATGGAATTAAGATCAGGGGTCTGTGTTGGCCAGTTTACACACGATACGGAATTATCATCAAACCACGCCGTAACCGTCCTTGCTTTATGGTTCGGAACATTATCCTGCTGGTACCAACAAGGCTCGCTTCCATAGTATTGCCACAGATTTGGTAGGGCATAATTGTCCACGATATCAAGGTAGACATGCTGGTTAATAGGTTTGTCCACGATAACCTATGGACCGGGGGCATACCACGAAAAACACCACCACACGAGTACACTGCCATTTCCAAACTTGACCGTAGGAAGAGTACACTGTCGTGTATAGCGTTTACACGGCTGCCGCCATACCAGCACACGGCCATCAGACTGATGAATCGTGTATCTGGATTCATCACCATATGACCCGTTTCCATTGATCTATGATCCACGATAAATGTTCTTTACATCATATAACGAAGTAAATTTCTCCGTCATTTTTATCCGCGCCAGGATTCGAACCCGGGTCCCCTCATTCCGGAATAAGTTGCTCTACCAATTGAGCTACGCGGACGCTTTTTATTCTGATTCCTATCTGCCTTTATGTCGTGTGCGTCCTTCTGGCAGGTACGTCACATCTCCTGGTACGTTACATCATCTCCCCCTTATTATTATTATTTTTTTTTTCGAAGTGCTGGAGAAGGGATTCTCTTATTTTCCTATCTCGCGGTGTGGAAAGAACATCACACACCATTGCGAGATTTTGAACGGTCGGGTCATCCGGATAGTTCGGGTGCCATTATAACGAAGTAAATTTCTCCGTCATTTTTATCCGCGCCAGGATTCGAACCCGGATCCCCTCATTCCGGAATAAGTTGCTCTACCAATTGAGCTACGCGGACGTTTTTTATTCTGATTCCTATCTGCCTTTATGCCGTGTGCGTCCTTCTGGCAGGTACGTCACATCTCCTGGTACGTTACAACCATGCTAAACGACGAGTAGCATTCCGAGGTGAGATAAAAGGCTTATGAGAAGCCGCATGAGCACAGTAACCCAAAGAATGAAGTTCTCTGCGAATGATAGGTGTACATACCAAGGTTCCAGCATTTTTACTCACCTGTACCCTGAGGTCTTGGACTCCGTCGATTAGCTGTAACGACTCTCCTGAGGCTTCGACGTCGTCTATCACTGATTTTCTTTGGTCTGCCGGTACGTTTCGCTGTTTCAGGCGCGCCATGTGTCTTCCACTTATTCAGTACATCTAAAACAGTTGACTTGGGTATGTTTAAACGCCTCTCGGTTTCTATTATGGACAACCCACTAATATAACACCCAACAATTCTTCCTTTCTCAAAGTAAATTCTCTGCCGCCGCCACATTTTCACTCAACCTCACAGTGCGATATGATCGCGGTCAGCTGCAGGCTTGTTTTTATATCGTTTGCAGCTGTACCGCGTGTCTTAACAACGCAGCGGATACGTACATTTGCTTTTGAAGGGGTGTCCGATGTCTTTTGTCAATATAGTGAATGTCATCACAATTCCAATCACTTTCTTTCATTTTTGAAGTTCAGCAGGAGAATTGCCTCCCTTCTTTGAACTTTCTATTGGAAAGAGACTCCATCTCTAAAACCATTCACTGATCTTTTCACCGGAAACCCTCATCATCTTCTGGTATTGTTCTGCACTTTCTGAACATCCGTTTATTTATAAACTATCGGCAATCCGTTTTATGGTGCAACGAGCCTTAACACGTTCTTCAAGTAATAAACTTTGAAAGTTGGAACTAAGGAAGATAGAAAACAACATCCGGTACCATGGTTATTGTGATTCTACAGTGGATGTGGGTTCCATTGTATGTTCCTAAAGTTACTCACATCCTGAAAAATGTATGTAAACACCCCAATCTCAATTTGGCATTAAGACCCATAACATTACGTCCCTAATCAGAAACGACCGAGGTATGGTAAAAATTTCCAACAAATTTGAGATCTATAGTATACCATTAAAACTTGTTGACTCCAAAAAATGCGCGTAGCCTCACTTCCCCTAATCCGTTTCCCCTAAATCCCGTTTGCCCTAATCATGTTTACCCCAATCGCTTTCACCCGAAATCGCTTTTACCCGAATTCCCATTTCCCCTAATTTTGTTTGCCCTAATCTCGTTTCCGGTAATTCACGTTTGCCCGAATCTCGTTTACCCTAATCGCTTTTACCCGAAATCGCGTTTATCCTAATTCCCACTTCCCCTAATTTTGTCTTTCCTAATCTCGTTTCCTTTAAATCCCGTTTCCCCTAATTCACATTTGCCCGAATCACGTTTACCCAAATCGCGTTTACCCGAAATCGCTTTTACCCAATTTCCCATTTCCCCTAATTTTCTTTGCCCTAATCCCGTTTGCCCTAAACACGTTTGCTCGTTTCAAGTTTGCCCTAATTTTACTTAACCGAAATAAAACGGTGGGTCTTGATATTTCAAGAAAATTCTTTCCATTCTTGTCGATGATGTCGACCACCATTCCAGTAACAGTGTAAAGAAGTACACGTGGTTACGGCTATACCATTATGCTGCTAGACAATAACGTAGCCATCATAGCCGTCACATTAAGCTTTTATTAAAACAAGAAATAGTATTATAATGCATTCGTTGGAATTGCAAACGCAGAAGTCCCACTTTAAGAGTTCTCTGTGTACTAGACCCCCTCCCACTCCGTACGAGACTAAACTCCAGCTGTTGAAATTCCTTTTGTAAATTCAGTTCCACCTTTATATTAATAGTAGACGTCAGTCTATCTCGCTTTAATGTTTTCCCATTTGCCACTATCAGTAATTGTATTTCATGGAAATGTCGGTCTATCCGTACTTGTACTTCTTTAGTAATCTGGCACATTTTCCGTATCTCGAAAATCAATAAACTATTTTTTTAAAAACTGCAAGTGGAATTTATTTTCATTTTAGATATAAACGTTTACAAGATTTCCCTTTCAGAGCTACAGAGTATGATCCAGGAACTTGCTGGATTAAATATGAACTTGAAAAAATCGGATTAAAAATAAGCTTTCAGAAGGCAAAACTGATGAACAATGCTTTTTCAAAAATAAGGATTTTGCGATTGATAGGAAAAAGCTCAAGGTAACCAATACCTGCATTTATCTTTGACAACAAATATCAAGCAAAGGTCACATTCTTGAAAAAATTAATCGTCGTATAAAACTTGGCTGTAGAGTTTTTGGAAGTAACAGTACAATGTTTGAGAGCAATATGCCATTATGTCTTAAAAGAAAAGTCTTTAATCAATGCATCCTTTCATTTCTTACATATGGAACAGAGACATGAATCTTAACTAAAAAAACACATACAAAGGCTGCAGACAACTGAAAGAAATATGTAGAGATGCATGCTTGGTGTAAAGAGGAAATCGTGTATAAGGAAAATGACTTTAGTGAAAGACCATAATCAGAGTAAAATCCCTGAAACGGCAATGGGTTGGACATGTTGCCAGAAGAACGGACCACCGATGGACAACTGAAATTTTAGATTGAATTCCAAGGGACAGAAGGAGACCAAACCCCATGGGAGATGGATGGATGAAATTCGAAAAAAAAAGGAGTAACAAGGAGGAGGCAGACTCAAGACAGGAAGTTCTGGAAGAAACTTGGGGAGACATTCGTCCAATATTGGACTGATAACGGTTGACAATGATGAAATATAAAATAAAAGAATAACTATAAAAAATATATGTATAAATAAAAGAATAACTGTGTCGAACAAAGAAAGACAACTTTTCTGTATTAAAACAAAAAGACATTGAAATTCTTATCTAAATCAAAAAAAGTTCCATTGGCCGTTTTTTTAAATAGTTTTATTGATTTTCGAGATGCAGAATTTATGCCAGATTAATAAAGAAGAACATGTACTCAGAGGCAGCCGTTTTCATGAAATATGATCAGTGATGGTGGCAAATGGAAAAACATTCAAGTGGGATAGACTGACGTGTACTATTACTATAAACGTGGAATTGAATTCACCAAAGGCATTTTCACTGCTGGAGTGTAGTCTCGTACGGGGTGGGAGGGGTGTCTAGTACACTAAGAACTCTTAAAGTGGGCCTTCTGCGTTTGCAATTTCAGCGAATGCATTATAATACTACTTTTTGCTTTAATGAAAGCCGAATATGACGGCTACAATGGCTGCGTTAAGGACTAGCCGCATAATGGTAGTAACCACGTGCACTTCTTTACATTGTTTCGACATCATCAACAAGAATGGAAAGAAGAATTTTCTTGAAATATCAAGACTCGCCGTTTCATTCCGGTTAAGTAAAATTAGGGCAAACTTGATACTGGCAAACATGTTTAGGGCAAACGGGAATTAATTCACACGAGATGAGGGCATACGAGATTACGTCAAACGGAATTAGGGAAAATGGGAATTAGGATAAAAGCGACTTCGGGTAAACGCGATTGGGGTAAACGCGAATGAGGGTAAACGAGATTTAGGGGAATCGAAGTTAGGGCAAACAAAATGAGGGGAAATGGGAATTAGGGTAAAAACGATTGGGGTACACTTGGTTCCTGCAAACGTTAATTAGGGGAAACGAGATTTAGTGGAAACGAGATTAGGTGAAACGGAATTTGGGGAATGGGAATTCGGGTAAAAGGGATTTCGGGCAAAAGCCATTGGGGTAAGCGTGATTAGGGAAAACGGGAATTATAGGAAACGGGTGTTCACCGAAAAATCTGATCAAGTTTATATTGGATCTATCTCTCGTTCCTTAGCAAAAAGGATTAAAGATTATATGTATAACATTCGTGTTGAGACTGTGAACTGCACTCTCTCGTTTGACAAACTCTGGATCTCATTACCCTGTATGGAAGGAAGCTACCATTCTCACAACTTCGGGTAAGAAATCACTTTTGACTTTCACCGGGAGCTTATTTATTATTTGGAAAGGACAACCATGTTGTAATGATTACTTAACTCACGGTTTTACTCAACCGTGGACATTTTTGGTTAATAACTGTATCCAAAAATTTTCGGATGTTTTTCACAACGATAACTTAGAATTGTCATCGCAATTTATTTCTACGTCACCTTTTGCCATGGAGCATTGGCTCTGCTCATGTATTTCGTTATGTGCAACTTTATTTATATGCCTCTTTCACGTTTCACTTGTTTTTTCACATCTGAGAATGGACCCTGGCGGGTGCGAAAGGTTTTATGCTTTTTTAACTATGTTTTTGAACTATTTTAAATAGCGGTAATAAATCTTGACTTGAGGTGCTTTGGCCGACTCTAGTTTTTATCGTGTAAAGACTGCGTTTTATTTCAGCTAGATAAATTTTATATGAAACTTTTGGCATTATTGAGCAATAATTGTAAGCTCCTTTCTAATGTAATTACTTCATCTATCCATTCAGTTGGTTTAAGTAAAAACTGTAACTATTGGGTTTGAATACATGCAAGAGCCATTCGTCTTCTTATCGTCGTTTCATCAGTTCAAATATCAATGCACACCAGCTGCTCCGAAGAAAATGCTTTAACATTAGCAATTGAGTTACGAACGACCTCCCTGATATGTTTGCAGTAAAACAGTCATTTCTTGTTTTTTACATTTTATTCAAAACATTCGCTCTGCAAGATAAACGATTTCAAGAATTAAGACTTTGATCGTATTTCTTAACTTTTGCTCCTTTTTTTCTTTTTTTTTTTTTTTGTGCCCAGTGTTTTCAATATTTCATTAAACTGAAAATCTACATGTCATTTCGCCAAAAGCAATAGTATGATTCCTAATGTTTAATAAGATGAAGCTCAGTCTCCCAATAAAACGAAAGTGACCAGAAAATAATAAGTATATTATCTTTGGTCAAACAAAAAACAGAAATCCAGCACATATCTCTAGATAATATATTACTGTGTCTGTGAGTCAGTTATATTGATTACTGCCGGACATACACTGAAGAACAATTGAATTAGAGATACCTGTCTAATAACGTGTAGCATCACCTTTCGCCCTGATGACGGCGGCGATTCGTCTCGGCATGGATTCGACAAGACACCGGAAGCGTGGGGAAGCCATATGGATCCACGA